>CM057346.1:214937773-219818886 GCA_030015575.1 Agapanthus africanus | reverse complement strand
AATCCGAAATCTTTTACAATCAAATGCATTTGATTGTAAAGATTTTTAGGCTGTGTATGTTGGAAAATTGTAAAGAAATCATAACCAAAAATATTTGACCGCAGTCAATAACGGTGTCGAATGTAGCGCGTTAGTAAGTGCGGATCGTCCACAGGGAAAGTGTAATCGTTCGTCTTTCGAATTAGATGAATTGAAACTTTAAAGAAAAGAAAACAAACAATTCATGATTTATATTTGAAGTTCAAGAATTAGAAAATCTAGATCTAATAACAAGAAAAAGATAGAATCAAGAATTGATAGTTTGATGATTTTTCCAAACTAAATATCAAGAATCGAAATGAGGCTCGTAGGAATCGATCGAATCTATAGATGTGATGCAATCTTACAATGACGTATTCTTATCCTTCGATGAATTGATACTAGATCGATGATGATCGTTCGTGAATGAGGGATTTCTTATGAAACTAGGGTTTCATCTTATCCCTTGTTCTTTCGTCGATATCATTCACATTCTAGCCTCTAGTAAATTCAAGAAACGATCGTAGATCCCTAATTTCGAGCGATCACAATTAAGAAAGCATCGCAACGAAACTAGGTCATCGATTCTTGAACTTGCTAGGGTTTACAAAACTCGTAGGGCTCAAGAATCGTTTAAAGATTTGTTACATCTTCATTCTATTGATTGTCTCGACTCCTTAACGAGGGGAGTTTTACTCAAACATCACAACAAGAACTATAATCACAAATTGAGATCTAATCATGATGCAAGAATTTAAAGAAAACAAGATTAAAGAATTTCACCTTTTATTTATATCAACAATTTCGTTACATTCGCTCAAGAACTACAAGAGGAAGAACTCGATCGTCGATTTGGCTTCGTTAGTCTCCGTGAGTCGCGGATCGGCTTGGATCACCTGCCCGATTGAAGATCGGCTCGGCTCCTAAAAGGTTGAAGGCTTCTTGCTTGATTGGTACTCAAGATCTTGAATTTGGAGTAGAATTAGGGTTAGGGTTTCGCACAAGCCTTGTCACTAGACTTGTGGAAGAAGATGAAGAATTAGAATGATGAGAGAAGACTAACTAATGATTGATTAAAGATTGATTCCTCAACCCTTAGATCTAGGCTCCTATCTATAGATCTCAAAACCCTAGATCTAGGATTTGAATTTTAAGTTTCCCTCCAAAATTTTGTTGAGGAAATTTGAATTTCCCTCCAAAGGTTAGTTAGAGGAGAAGCTTCTAGATGTGATTAGTTAGGAGGGAGCTTCTAGAAGAGGTTAGTTAGGAGCTTAATTAGGATTAGCTTTTCTTAATGATCTTTGCTGATCTGGCAGTAGCTTTGCGAGAATTCTGGAATTTGACATATCTTTCTGAGCTGTAGGCCTTGAGATATGAATTTTGCACTAAAAATAATTTGCTGATCTGACCAAACCGCCGCGGAACCGCGGCGCAAGCCGGCTCCCGCCGCGGTTCCACGGCTCTTTGGGGGCTTCATGGCTTGAAACTTCATTGGTAATTCTTGGGCTGTCTTATAGGCCTTTCTTTGATATGTTGAATTGTATTTTCCCCTTTTAATTGCTACCAGATCTGAAAACATGGAGTTGGTGTATTTTTGATCAGCTTCTTTTGACTTTGCTCCTGCAATTTCCTGCACAAATCTCGAGACAAGTGTTGCGCAAATACAGAGATGATACGATGCCATAAAATGCAGTCAATTTCCTTTGAAGTGCCGGTTTAAAAGTCTAACACATGAAATCTGATATTTAACGACTGATTTGCTAATATGTGAAATATGAATACCGAACACTTCTAAATGAGTGCAAATGATAGGAAAATTGCCATGTTAAAAATACATTATTTTCGACTAATCAATTTCCCCCAAACTTAATTTCGATCGTCTCGAGCGAACTGTTTTATTAAAAAGAGAAGGAGAAAATAAAGAAAGAGAAAAACTAACCAGCACACTTTCGTAGGCAACACGATTGCACTGAGCACGTGCAACAAGCCTTTAAACCTCTAGGTGTCCCTAGTAGGAGGAGTGTTGTCTCCTCAGGGTTTTCAGCGGATTGCACCCACAAAATCCAATAATAAAAGGAAGATCATGAATATTACATTTGAAGAAAAGAATTGTAGAAGAAAAGCCTTGAAAATTAGGGTTTTCAACTAAGCTAGCTTTTCGGTTGTCATGAGCCCTATCTTAATGGTCATGAAAAGATGTTAGAAATCACGTCCTCCCTCAATAAAACATCGTCTTATTCTTCATTCCTATCTTTATTCCAAACATCGATCATATCACCCTGCGTGTGTGTAAAGACATCCCTACACCCGGAAAATTCAATTCAAGCTATCATACTCTTACCCATCAGCCTCAGTACTTTTTAATTAATGAATATTTATATGAGATTGCTCACACACTTTCATGTGACCGTTAATACTTCTTGAGCTACTAACCGACCGATTACTCATGTGCTTGCTTATTTGGTGTATTTTCCTCGGCTTGCACCACCTCAGGCATAGCAGTGACTCCCAGACCAGTTGGCCTTAGGGCACTAGGTGAAGAGGCACCCTCGCTATATATTTTTTATTGCCCTTGGTGATAACAAAACCAGTGTCCATTTTTCTCACCACTTTATATTTTTTTTATTCACTTTTTTTTTCTTTTTATTTCCTTCATACATCGGCTTTAAGACAAGAGCATTTCAAGGTATCCTCTACTATCCCAGGCTTTAAGACGTGTGTAAGTGCGAATAGCTGGGTATCAACGTTCAAAAATGTTTGGCTTCCAGAATAGAAACTATTTTTCAGACTTAGTTTTATCCTCAGATTAGTGACGTCTTTCATCTTACTAACCCTTGGGACAACGGCTCATAACTACTTATTACTAGTTCGTATAAGAAAACTTCTAATTTTCTTAGTTTTCTTAAATTTTTCTAATCTCATGGATGTAATTTTTCACTATCTAATCTTTTATTATCTTATTTATGTACAAAAATATTTTTATCTTTTGAAAATTTTTAAATTTTTATAGGTTTTTGAAAAAAAAATGTTTTGTGCTTATGCAAATGATATGCAAATGATGCGAAAATAAGCACAAACCTCCCCCAAACTTGTTTTCAACAGTGTCCTCACTGTTGCCATCAGCTAAATCTCGAAAAACCTGTAAGCTTGGGAGGAATTTATTAGTGGGGGCAAAATATTTAAGTGAAGAACTTCCCTTAAACTTATTTTTGGCTCAAAAGTTTGTAAAAATTTTCTTTTCAGGAGCCCGAAAATATACCCCCCCAAACTTAAGTTATGCAATGTTAATCTTTCAAAATCATATGAGGGGGTCAAAAATCAGTGGTCGATACCAAGCTTTGCAAAGACCGAATGTTAACACCAACCATTCAAAAATTTTATCAATGCAGTGCTCTGGTTGGTGGAAGAAGAAATGGGGAAAGGGTAAGGGGTGGAATAGAATGTGTGTGCGTCTCGTTTTGGAGAGACGATGCAGTGAATGTGATGGATTGCTCGCATTCTTTTTACAGTTCAGAGGAAGGGGTGGAGGTTCAATTTCATTGAGTGGAAGATGATTCATCTCAACACCCGTGTCATTCAAAAATGCGAGTTCATCAGCGAAGATCTCCTCAAAAGTTCCAGCTATACCCCGATGAATAATATCATCACAAAGTGTGGGGTGATCTTCAGACTCTAAAAGCAGTTCATAATCAGTGTTAGTTGTTGACCCGGACATCTCGGTGGAAGAGTCCGTATTTGTATGATACATAGTTGGGTCAAACAACAACGTATGAAAAGAGTCAAGATCAGTATAAAGAGGATCATCAAATTCGCTGCTGTCGACATCCATTAAGTCGACAGAACAGACCTGAGCAGTAGGTTCGGAGGGTACACTTCCCAACTTGTAAATGTTTAGTTCTATTGACCTATTCCCGAAAGATAGGGTCATAGAACCGTTACGACAGTTGATAATAGCATTGGAAGTGGCCAAAAAGGGGCGACCTAAAATCACCGGAATTTGATTCCGTGGGTTCGCTACAGGCTGTGTATCAAGTACAATAAAATCTACCGGGAATATAAATTCTCCGATTTTTATTAACACATCCTCCAGTTCACCCCTACGTTTGGTGATTGATCGGTCAGCCATCTGGAGAGTGCAATGGGTTGGCTTCAACTCTCCGATCCCTAACTGCTCATAGACTGAGAAAGGAAGTAAGTTAACACTAGCGCCAAGGTCAAGTAACGCACGGTTGATGTGTTTCTCCCCAATAGAAATGGAAATAGTAGGACAACCAGGGTCCTTACGTTTCCGTGGTAATTGTTGGGGAAAAGCCGTGTCTACAGTACTTGACATGAAGATTTTTTTAGGCACTTGAGTCTTCCTCTTCCTAGTGCACAAGTTCTTAAGGGTTTTTGCATAAGACGGAACTTGTTGGATGGCATCTAGGAGAGGGATGTTGATGTTAACTTCCTTAAGCATGTTCATGATCTTCTCCATATGTGGACTCGGTGTGTTAGCCCTTAACCGATTCGGATAAGGTGCTTTAGCAATAAGCGCTGGGTCCATCATAGGAGAAGGAAGTGTTTGTGGAACCGATCCCAGAATAGAAGTGGGGATCGTCCGTGGAGGAGTAAAAGAGGTGGGCTGAAGTGGCGAGCCTTTTGGGAAACGAAGAATAGGCTCGTGAGAAGGTGGTGGGGTAGAAGAACTGGGGTCAGAACTAGAAGTGTGTGTGTGAGGAAAGGTCTCAGCCGGGGTTTTATTGATTGATTTTTCTGTATCATCAAACTCTTCCCCAACGTGAGTGTCAAGCACTCTTCCAGATCTCAACGTGATTGCATCCACAGGATGTGAATAGCCAGGATTGGGTAAAGGTTGAGCTGGAAGTTTCCCTTTCTCTCTTGCTCTCATTTCGGCTTTTAGTTGTGCAATTTGTTCTTCCATCGATTTGATGTTCTCATTTTGAGAGATAATGATCTTCATCACATTCTCGATGGAAGATTGCAAACTTGCCGTCCCTTGGATGGATTGTTTCATGAAAGTATCCAATGTTTGTGCTAGTGCAGAGGTATTATCTGTACCGGTCAATTGCAAAGGACTAGACGGTGCAAAAGTGTTGGCCGGATTTTGGAAGTTTTGTGATTGAAAGGGGTGCTGACTCAAAAGAAGTTGTGGGTGCTGTTTTGGTGAAGGGACCCTTTGGAAATTGTTTTGGGTTGGAACCGTGTTTTGAGATTGTGATTGGTTCCAAGCAAAGTTAGGGTGATTCCTCCAACCCTGATCATATGTGGAGGAAGATGGATCGTTTATAGATCTTTGAAATGCGGCATTGGTATGCTCATGACCTTGAAATGGACATTCTTCCGTCAAGTGAGACGGATCAGAACAGCATCCACATACAGTTTTGTAGAGTGACATTTGACTTAGGGCGGCAGCTAAAAATTTGTTTTCCATAGCGTCAAATTTCTTGTGTAAAGCTGAAATTTCAGCTCTAATTCCTATGGAAATATCATTGCCATCCCTAGACGATTGACTCACACCCTCCCACTGTAAAGATTTTTCAGCGAAATTTTCTAAAAAATTCCAGGCTTCCCCATCATCTTTAGTCATAAAATTGCCTCGACACATTTATTCAAGGGTCTGTCTTGTGTAAGGAGTACTGCCCTCATAAATGATTCGGCACAGTTCCCATCTCGGGATGCCGTGATGTGGAAATTGGACTAACAGATCCTTGAAACGTTCAAGACACTTTGAAAATGTTTCATTTGGAAGCTGGGTGAATTGATAGATTTCGCTACGGACTCGAGCTGTCTTTTGATGTGGGTAGAATTTCTTAAGGAATGCTTTGACGAATTCGTCCCAATTTGAAATGGAATGTGCGGTAGTGTTATATAGCCACTTCTCGGCTAAATCGCACAAAGTGAATGGGAGAAGACGTAGACGGAAAGCATCCACAGAAAGCTGTGAAGTACCCATCATTACGCATACATTTTCAAATTTCGTGATAAACATGTATGCGTCTTCAGACTCGAGACCGTGAAATTTTGGTAGAAGGTTGATGTATTGGGGTTTTATTTGAAAATTTTCCCCGTTGGCTGGTGGAATGGAAAGACAGGTGGAAAGGGGGCCTCGTGTAGGATAGCACCTCTCTTGGAGAGAGATGCGGGGAGGATTCTGCGCACCAACGGACGGTGGCAGGGTAGTGGAAAAGAAGTTCGATGGAGGTGGATCCATCGATGTGGGTGTGGTGGTGCGTAAAGAAAAGGTAAGTGTAGAAATACCGAGTTTTGGGTCGATCGGGGGACGCGGACTAAACAGGCACTAGAAACCCGTTGTCCAGCCTATCTTGCACTAAAAAGGGTTAGTACAAGTGGCAGCGTGAATTTATAATTAGGGAAAATGATATGAATGCGGTGTTTGTTTTGAAAATTGATACGGATTTTTGAAAATATGATGCAACACACAAATGAAACACACAAAACCCTAATTCTAGGGGTCACCAAGGTCAAATCTCTAGACCGCTCCTAACTGCCAAAAGACAAGTCGCAGGATAAAATCCTCCACTGCCTCTTTGTCCCCCTGTGGCCGGATAAGTGCCAGGTAAGTGGGAAGGTACTCCACTACGTAAGTAGTGGGCCTAATTAAAACCACTAGCCTTAGACACACTCGCCTTAGACACCATAAGAAAACGCGGATAAGCAATGAATTACCCACGGCCTTCTCTTGTCCTAATTGAGCGCGACGGTCCTTAGAGTCATCTCTAGATTTCTTTTAATTAAAGAGGGTAAATGCGGATGCAAGTTTTGCGATTTTCGGGGCTTAGGAAGGGTAATGAACTCCCCACCTAATCTGGATTTGGTCGTGCCCCTTAATTTCCGTATTAATATGCAAACAACCAAGAATCAAAACACGCACAAATTTTTATTTTGCTTTTTGCGCGCTGCGATTTATTTGCAAAGAAACCTGCAAGAAATTGTTATTTGGAGCAGATGAGGTAAGAGATAAGAAAGATAGAGACTCACAGAGCAAAATGTGCACAGAGAGGAGGTAGTCCCACCGCGGAAGCGCGGCAATTAGTATAGTGGTGAGTATTCCCGCCTGTCACGCAGGTGACCCGGGTTCGATCCCCGGCAACGGCGCCATTTGATTGTAAAAGATTTCGGATTGTGTAGTATGAAATTGTAAAGAAATCACAACCAAAAATATTTGACCGCAATCAACTACGGTGTCGGATGTAGATTGTAAGTGAGTGCGGATCGTCTACAGGGACAGTGTAATCGTTCGTCTTTTGAATTAGATGAATTAAAACTTTAAAGAAAAGAAAAGAAAACAATTCATGATTTATATTTGAAGTTCAAGAATTAGAAAATATAGATCTAATAACAAGAAAAAGATAGAATCAAGAATTGATAGTTTGTTGATTTTTCCAAACCAAATATCAAGAATCGAAATGAGGCTCGTAGGAATCGATCGGATCTATAGATGTGATGTAATCTTACAATTATGTATTCTTTTCCTTCGATGAATTGATACTAGATCGATGATGATCGATCAAGAATTAGGGATTTCTTATGAAACTAGGGTTTCATCTTATCCCTTGTTCTTTCGTCGATATCATTCACATTCTAGCCTCTAGTAAATTCAAGAAACGATCGTAGATCCCTAATTTCGAGCGATCACATTCAAGAAAGGATCGCAATGAAACTAGGTCATCGATTCTTGAACTTGCTAGGGTTTACAAAGCTCGTAAGACTCAAGAATCGTATTAAGATTTGTTACATCATCATTCTACAATCGTCTCGATTCCTCCACGAGCGGAGTTTTACTCAAACATCACAACAAGAACAACAATTACAAATTGAGATCTAATCATGATGCAAGAATTTAAAGAAAGCAAGATAAAAGAATTTCACCTTTTATTTATATCAACAATTTCATTACATTCGCTCAAGAACTACAAGAGGAAGAACTCGATCGTCGATTTGGCTTCGCTCGTCTCCGTGGGTCGCGGATCGGCTTGGATCACTTGCTCGATTGAAGATCGGCTCGGCTCCTAAAAGGTTGAAGGCTTCTTGCTTGATTGGTACTCAAGATCTTGAATTTGGAGTGGAATTAGGGTTAGGGTTTCGCACAAGTCTTGTCACTAGACTTGTGGAAGAAGATGATGTAAGAGGGAATTAGCTAACTAAAAGATTAACAACTAATGATGAACTCTGGATTCATCCCTCAACCCTTAGATCTAGGTTCCTATTTATAGCCATCAAAACCCTAGATCTAGGATTTGAATTTTAAGTTTCCCTCCAAAAGTTTGTTGAGGAAATTTGAATTTCCCTCCAAAAGTTAGTTAGAGGAGAAGCTTCTAGATGTGATTAGTTAGGAGGGAGCTTCTAGAAGAGGTTAGTTAGGAGCTTAATTAGGATTAGCATGCTTAATGATCTTTGCTGATCTGGCAGAAGCTTCAAGAGAATTCTGGAATTTGACATATCATTCTGAGCTGTGGCCACTGAGATAAGAATAACGCACTAAAAATGGCATGATGATCTGACTAAACCGCCGCGGATCCGCGGCGCAAGCCGGCTCCCGCCGCGGTTCCGCGGCGCTTTAGAGGCTTTAAGGCTTGCAACTTTTGGTGATGATTTGGGCTGACTTGTGGGCCTTTTTTGATATGTTTAATTGTATTTCTCCCTTTGGATTGCTACCAGATCTCAAAACTTGGAGTTGGTGTAATGTTTGATCAGCAAAATGACAATTTTGGCTTTTCTTCCGGATTTTCCTGCACAATTTCTCAAGACAAGTGTTGCGCAATATAGAGATGATGCGATGCCATGAAATGCAGTCAATTTCCTTTATAGTGCCGGTTTTAGAGTCTAACACATGCAATCTGATATTTTACGACTGATTTGCTAATATGTGAAATATGAATACCGAACACTTCTAAATGAGTGAAAATGATAGGGAAATTGCGGTGTTAAAAATACTTTATTTTCGACTGATCAACCTCCCTCGAATTACCGACACTGGCCTGGCTGAACGGTTAAGCAAGTATTGTACGGTGAGATCAATCCCGACTAATTCTTCTTTTATGGTTTGAGGAAGGATTCGAGAAACAGTGGGAGCCATCCTATTTAGACAAACTAAAAACCACTCTAAACTTACAAGAGCATCATGCTAAAGTGTTTCTTATCTCTCTCCCAATTGCAGCGACCAAGCATCATGACCGGCCTTAAGTTACTATTAGATAAAAATATACTGACAGGGCCAAACTACAAAGATTGGCTCACGAATGTCAAAATGGCAATCACTTATGACAAGTTGCGGTATCTCCTTACCACTAAAGCCCCCGCCATCCCAGGTCCAAAATCCAGTATCGTGGATAAGGAAATCCGTAAGACCTGGGAAATTGACTGCACGAAGGCCAAGTGCCTCGTGCTTGCCTCTATGGACAATGAACATCAGAGGAGGCACGAGAATATGGACCTTGAATCCATATTTCTCCATACTAAGGATCTTTATGGAGAGCAATCTCGTATCGCCAGATACGAAACCTCGAAAAAGTTGTTTTCAGCGAGGTTGGCCGTCAGATCATCTGTAGCGGAACACGTGCTTAAGATGATTGGCTACATTGAGGAGCTCGCGGATCTCGGGACCACGTTAGAGAACGAGCTCTACACTGACTTGATTCTCCAGTCCCTTCCTTCCACTTACGCCCAGTTTATCTTGAACTTCAACTTGCAAGGAAAAGAAGTTGAACTTCGGGAACTCCTCAACATGTTGGGAAGTGCAGAGGGCACCCTACAGAAAGTCAGGGAAACACCCGCTTTGTCTGTTGGAGGAGCTTCCTCTTCTAGGTCCAAAACGAAAGCCAAAGGAAAGAAGAAGGCCCCCACCAAACCAAGAGGCGGTGTTAGTAAAGTGGAAGCCAAGGGAAAGAAAAAGGTAGCAAAGGTAGCGGGACAGCTTGTGGGAAAGGAAGAGTGCTTTTATTATCACAAGAAAGGACACTGGAAGAAAGATTGCAGGGCTTGGAAAGCCAAGAACCAGGACCCGAAGCAAGTTGTGGCTTCGGCTTCAGGTGCGTATGTTATTGAAAACTGTCTATCAATCAACTCTACTTACTGGGTATTGGATACCGGATCGGGCTCTCATAGCTGTAATTCTTTACAAGCACTGAGAAAGCGTAGAGTTTTGAAGGCAGGTGATATGACCCTCAGAGTTGCAAACGGAGCAGGCATGGATGCTGAGTCCGTCGGGGACTATCACTTGGGACTGACAGATGGACATGTTTTGGTTTTACGCAACTATTATTTTGTACCCAGTGCGACTTGTAATATCATATCTGTATCTTTAATGTCTAAAGAAGGTTATGATTTTGCATTTGTAAGCAATGTTGTAAACATTCACTATAATCATGTTTTGATTGGGTCGGGTGCATTAAGCAACGGTATATACGTATTAAATCAACCACAGATTTTCAATATCCAGAATACACACAAAAGAATGTCTCCAGAAATAAATCATGCTTTCTTATGGCATTGTAGACTGGGTCACATCAATGAGACAAGGTTAACTAAGTTGCATAAAGAAGGATATTTGGACCCGTTCGAATATCAGTCATATGCAACTTGTCAATCATGTCTCAAAGGAAAGATGACAAAGACTCCGTTCACTGGACACGGAGTAAGAGCGAGCGAGCTCTTGGGACTCGTACACAGCGATGTATGTGGTCCAATGTCTACACATGCGCGAAGTGGTTATTCTTACTTCATTACTTTTACGGATGATTTTTCAAGGTATGGACATGTCTTCTTAATGAAGCATAAATCTGAAGCCTTTGGAAAATTCCAGGAATACGAGAATGAAGTAGGAAAACAAATAGGAAAAAATATAAAGACACTGAGATCTGATCGAGGTGGTGAATACTTGAGTACCGAGTTCCTGGATTACTTAAAAGTGAATGGAATTCTCTCTCAGCTTACTCCTCCATACACTCCACAACATAACGGTGTATCGGAGAGACAGAACCGAACCCTATTGGATATGGTATGTTCCATGATGAGTAACGCTGAGTTGCCGCGATCTTTCTGGGGATATGCACTAGAATCAGCTGCATATCTTTTGAACCGAGTTCCAACTAAGTCAGTGCCTACCACACCATATCAGATGTGGAGTGGGAAGAAACCTTATCTTAAACACATTAAGACATGTGGATGTTCAGCTTTTGTCAAAAAGCAGCATGCGGACAAACCCGAGGCACGCTCTGTACAGTGCAAGTTTGTGGAATATCCAAAGAACTCCAAAAGATATTTCTTCTATTATGCAGAGGAACAAAAGGTATTTGTTTCTCGTCATGCCTGCTCCTTGGAAACTGAATTTTTAGAAAATCAGATAAGTGGGAGCGCAATAGAACTGGAAGAAATTCCAGAACCACAAGCTATTACTGAAAGCTTAGTAGAACCAGAAGGTTCGAAAGGACAGGACATTCCTGCGCCACTCCGCAGGAGTAGTAGGCAGTCTCATCCGCCCGAGAGATACTACGGCTTTCTCATAGACGGGGATAGAGAGGATTGCATCATTGATAATGATGAGCCGACTAGCTTCTAGCAGGCCATTCAGAGCACTGACTCGGTAAAATGGCTGGATGCAATGCGGACTGAGATGGAGTCCATGTACACCAACAAAGTGTGGACTTTGGACGTTGCACCAGAAGGGGTAAAACCCGTAGGCTGCAAATGGATCTTAAAAAGGAAGATTGGTGTAGATGGACAGGTTGAGACCTATATGGCTAGACTTGTTGCAAAGGGTTTTCGTCAAAGACCTGTTTGGACTATGACGAAACCTTTTCTCCAGTGGCTATGCTCAAATCCATTCGGATCCTTTTTGCCATTGCTGCCTTCCACGATTATGAGATTTGGCAGATGGACGTAAAAACAGCTTTTTTAAATGGTAATTTAGAGGAGTGTGTCTATATAGACCAGCCAGAGGGTTTCATTCAGAGTGGGAGAAGCGAGAAGGTGTGCAAGTTGCTTAAGTCCATTTATGGACTGAAGTAGGCATCGCGGAGTTGGAACATCTGTTTTGATGAGACGGTCAAAGAATTTGGCTTTATCAAAAATCCAGATGAACCAAGTATATATAGTAAAATTGTAGCACGAACTGTCGTATTCCTCGTTTTATACGTGGATGACATTCTCTTGATAGGAAATGACATTCCTATACAACAATCTGTCAAAGGGTTCTTGTCACACCGGTTCTCCATGAAAGACCTGGGTGATGCCTCTTTCATTCTGGGGATCCGGATCTATCGTGATAGGTCCAAGAGGATATTAGGACTTTCACAGTCCAGGTACATCGACACCATACTGAAAAGATTCAGTATGGAAGATTCCAAGCGCGGTAATTTACCGGCTTATCACGGGATCACCCTCTCCAAAGAGATGTCTCCCAAGACTGATTTGGAAAGGGATCGCATGTCTATTATACCGTATGACTCTGCTGTAGGCTCTATAATGTATGCGATATTATGTACCAGACCAGATGTAGCTTATGCACAGAGTGTAGTAAGTCGGTATCAGTCAAACCCTGTGGAGAAGCACTGGATAGCAGTAAAGAACATTCTGAAGTACCTGAGAAGGACTAAGGATATGTTTTTGGTTTACGGCGGAAAAGACCTCCAGATCGAGGCCTTTGCTGACTCCAGCTTCCAGAGTGACAAGGATGACTCCAAATCCATGTCGGGTTATGTCTTTACCCTCAATGGAGGGGCGGTATGTTGGAAGAGTTCCAAACAAGAAACCGTTGCTGACTCGACGATGGAAGCGGAATATATCGCAGCATCTGATGCCGCAAAAGAAGCCGTCTGGATGAAGAAGTTCTTGACAGAACTTCAGGTGGTTCCGTCCATTGTTGATCCAATACCTCTGTATTGTGACAACAACTGGGCTATAGCTTTAGCAAAGGAACCCAGGTCCCATAAGAAGTCCAGACACATCTTGAGGCGGTATCACCTGATCAGGGAGATCGTGGATCGCCGGGAGATCGGGGTTCGGAAGGTTGCTACAGAAGAAAACACTGCAGATCCATTCACAAAGGCCATACCCCGGACTCAGTTCGAGCGGCTGATCGAGATGATAGGTCTTCGATATGCCAGTACATGGCCCTAGTGCAAGTGGGAGATTGTTAGTGTATATGCCCTAGAGGCCATTACTGTATCATACTGGTTTGTATATTACTTAATGGAAGCTTAGGATATTCACAGTTGTATAGACAATCTTGCTCAAAATAGTAGTATGCTACTTGGTTTGTTTCTACTTTAATATGTGCATGTGTTTCTTTTAGCATATCGCCTATACATATTAGTGGAGCCTTTAGGATCTTTGCTTGATTACCAGCATTGTGATGGCAGTCACACTAGTGGGGGCTGGGTAATCTACAAGCATATCCTTATACAGGTCCCTAGTCGTAGGATTATCGAGATGGGGCATCGATACTCCGGAGTAGACTAGCATATGCGCTTCTTATCCCAGCAGGGGAGATGGTCTGTCCCACAGCCATTAGTACGTCGTACTGGAGATAGTATGCGGGTGCTCGTTAGGTTACGAGTACACTAGACAGGACTCGCTGGGAACTGTTGGTTGGTATTATACCTATCGTCAGTTATCAGTTTTCCAGGTGACATGAGTACAGCTTAGTCCGTTGACTTGACATTGTCACTTCGCCTCGAGTGTGTTCCCACTGTTCTTAGATTACTACCCTACCATGGCTCAAATGAGTCGTGCAAACAGGTAGTAGTTGGGTGCAGTCCCGAAGCACTTGGAGGCAGTGACGGTTAGACAGGATTCGTCTCTGCCGGTATTGGGAGTTGATATCGCGCTGTGTCTAGGAGAGCCATTACACAAAGTCCCTGGCCAGGGCAAGCGAGATTTGCTGGTAGTGTTTCCAGTAGTTTCTCAGGGTGTTCTGGGCTACACTCTGAAATGACTTGTACTGCTATTAGGGGACTGACGTTTACCGCCCCTTAGGCCCGACATGCGATACTCTCAGACGAACAGACCGGACTGTACGGAGATTGTCACATTCAGGCTCAGTAGGAGTTCTGATGGGTTTACCTCATCGGTCTTCTTATCGGCATCTACCTGGGGACCGTTACGTACAGCTAGTACTGCTTGCGGCCTGTGGTTAAACCCACTTCCAGCGTAGTGTCGAGTCTTTAGAGTCCCACGCAGTGGGTTGTTCACCTTTGGGAAAAATAGATTAGAGGTCGCATGGTTTTGCGACGGGGTTCATTTATATACGCGCACTTGTGCACGTTTGGTGTCCGGGCTGTTATTACTAGCGGGCTTTGGTTTAAACCAGATCCTAGTATTTGTTTTGGAATTGGTTTTGTCTCATTGTATTCATGTTCCTCGGAACACGGATGCAGGTGTGTATGCACAGTTGACAGAGACAGAGGAACCTCATTAGGGTTTTTGACCGTTGACTTTTTCTAAACCCTAATGAGAATGAGAAATATGAGTAATAATATTAATTAAGGATAATTGTGCAATGGTTAGGGTTGGGTTGACCATTTGACTTGTTGACTTTTGTTAAGCATGATGATTTCTTTTGGAAAGATGCTTCTTGAAGCTTGCATTAGCATTTAATGTGAAATGATAATGGTCAAATCAACTAACCATCACAATTTTCCTAATTATTATTATTATTCTCATATTCTCTCATATGAGAGCAAGGTTGGACATTATTCTCTCATTCTCTCTTGCTCACTCTCTCTCTCTTGCATTGCTCTCCCTCTTCCTCTCTCTCAAAAGCTTAAGTGTTTCATGTGTTGAAAATCCAAGCTTTGTGAGATAAAACCATCAAAACACCTTTCTATTCATTCTAGGGTTCTTAGCCTAGCAAGCCAAGCACTCTAGTTACTTCTTGGTTGAGGTAGGAGCTCAAGGTAGAGGCCTTCGGGTGGATCTTTCTTCGGCAAAGGGAAGACGACGAGGAGGAGCCGTCTACACCACTCCAAGGAGCTATCAACAAAGAGGACCACAACAAGAAGAGAAGGAGTTCAAGAACTAGGTATAACCATCTTACCTAGTAGCTAGAACTTGTAGTTACTTTGTTAGTTTTTTTTGTTTAGCATAGATCTTCCAATGTTAGTCTATGTTTCCTTGTGATAAAAATCCAATTTTTACTCTTTTCGCCTCCCCGTAAGTACCGGGGTGGGTTACATAGAATTACACGAAGGACATGGATCAACTCGGTATAACGATTCTAACTCTTAGTTAGCATGCTAGATTAGGGTTTAAGGTCGATCCGGGATTCGGGTAGCTGTAGCGCCAGTTCAGAAATTTTTGTTACGCATTTTGGCCGCGTTTAGATGGCCGGGGCGCTGCCGGAACCCTTCACATTATAGATCCTACTGCTGAAGCGTAGGGAATAATGCTCATGCGAGCCTTCTCTTCATTAGCCTTTGGAGACATCTCTTTAGAGAGGGTGATCCCATGACAAGCGGGAAAATTACCCCTCTTGGAATCTTCCATACTAAACCTCTTTAGTATGGTGTCAATATATCTCGATTGGGACAATCCCAATAATTTCTTAGATCTATCTCTATAGATCTTAATACCCAGAATGTACGAGGCATCGCCCAGGTCTTTCATGGAGAACCTTTGCGATAAGAATAGTTTGACCGATTGTAGCATAGGAATATCATTTCCTATTAAGAGAATGTCGTCCACGTACAATACGAGGAAAGAACTGTACTTTCTACAATCCTTTTATAAATGCATAGTTCATCCACATTTTTGATAAAACCAAACTCTTTGATTGTATCATCAAAGTAGATGTTCCAACTCCGTGATGCCTTCTTTAATCCATAGATGGATTTAAGCGGCCTGCATGCTTTTCCGCTACTCCCACTATCAATGAAGCCTTCTGGCTGATCCATAAAAACGCATTCTTCTAAATCACCATTTAGGAATGCCGTTTTAACATCCATCTGCCAGATATCATAATCATAGTGAGCAGCTATAGCAAGCAGGATTCAAATGGATTTGAGCATCGCGACTGGTGAAAAGGTTTCATCATAGTCCAGTCCTACTCTTTAACGAAATCCTTTTGCTACCAGCCTAGCTTTATAGGTCTCCACCTGACCAACCACACCGATCATTCTTTTAAAGATCCATTTGCACCCTATGGGTTTTACTCCAGAAGGTGCAACCTCCAAAGTCCATACTTTGTTGGTGTGCATGGATTCCATTTCGGATCTCATGGCATCCAGCCACTTCACTGAGTCACCATTCGTGATAGCTTGCTGAAAACTATTAGGGTCATCATCATCCATGATGCAATCTTCTCTATTACCATCAATTAGAAAACCGTAGTATCTATTAGGTGGGTGAGAAGTTCTACTAGATCTACGGAGTGGCTGAGGTTCGTCAGGTTCTATTGAAATCTCAGGTTCAACCAAATCATCGGTAATTATTTGTGTATCTAGAATTTCTTCCAGTTCTACCGCATTGCCAATAGTATCATTTGCAAAAAATTCATTTTCTAAAAATGTGGCATACTGAAAAACAAACACCCTTTGTTCCTCCTTGTGGTAGAAGAGATATCCATACGAGTGTTTTGGATATGCCAAAAATCTACACAAAACCGATCGTGTCTCGAGTTTGTCTGGATTCTGCTTTTTCACATAAGCCGGACAACCCCATATCCTAAATCTTTTAAGAGATGGTCTCTTCCTATACCATATCTCATATGGAGTGGTAGACACGGTTTTGGTCCGCACCCTGTTCAAAAGATGAATCGCAGTCTCTAATGAATGCCCCATTGGTAACTCAGCATCATTCATCATAGATCGTACCATATCTAATAGGGTGTGATTCATCCTTTCCGATACTCCATTGTGTTGTGGTGTGTACGGAGGAGTGAGCTGAGAGAGAATCTCATTCTCTTCTAGGAAATCTAGAAACTCTGAGCTTAGATACTCACCTCCTCGATCTGATCGAAGTTTTTTGATACTTAGGCCTGTTTGTTTTTCTACATCAGATTTATACTCCTTGAACTTTTCGAAGGCTTCAGACTTATGTTTCATCAAGAACACATGTCCAAATCTTGAGAAGTCATCAATAAAGGTTATGAAGTATGGAAAACCCACCTCTTGCATGTGTAGACATTGGTCCACATACATCACTATGTATGAGGCCTAAGAGTTCAATAGCTCTCTCTCCGTGTCAAGTAAACAGAGTTTTGGTCATTTTACATTTGATGCAAGACTGGAAAGTCGCATAAGATTTATATTCAAACGAGTTTAAATATCCATCTTTATGTAGCTTGGTTAGTCTTGTTTCGTTAATATGACCAAGTCTACAATGCCAATTGAAAGCTTCATTTATGTCTGAAACCTTCCTTTTGATTGTGTGTTGTACGTTAAAAACTGTATGTTAGTTTAGGACGTATATCCCGTTATTTAATATACCAGACCCAATCAACTCTTGATTAAAGTTAATGTTCATAACATTAGATTGCAATACAAATTATATCCTGCATTGTCCAACACCGATACAGATATAATATTACATAACACAGAGGGTACAAAATAACACGGGTTCAAAACCAATATACAACCCGACGGCAAACCAAGGTGATACTCTCCCACTGCTGTAGCATGTACTGAGGAACCATTCCCAACCCGGAGAGTGTGATCACCTTTCTTCAAAAACTTGCTATTTCTCAGCCCCTGCAGACAATTGCAGATGTGAGATCCTGACCCAGTATCTAATACCCAGGAAGCAGATTTAATTGAAAAACAGTTTTCTATTACAAACACACCTGAAGTGGAAGCTTCACCCTGCTTCTTCTTCTTGAGGTCGGCCAAGTATCCAACGCAGTTTCTCTTCCAGTGCCCAGTCTGGTGGCAGTGGAAACATTCCCCTCGTCCTGTCCCAGCAGCCTTTTTCTTGTCCTTTCCAGGTGCCTTTTTCACTCCGCCTCTCTGCTTGATGGGATTCTTCTTCTTCTTTCCCTTTCCTTTGGATTTGGCTTTTGGGAAGGAGGAAGAAGATAGCCCAGCAATAAGAGCGGGTGTTTTCGCTACCCTTATTGTGCTCTCTGCACTCCTCAACATATTGAGGAGTTCAGGCAAAGACTTCTCCATGTTGTGCATGTTGAAGTTTACAATGAATTGAGCAAAGGCAGGGGAAAGAGACTGTAGAACAATATCAACATACTGCTCGTTATCCAGGGTCCAACCCAGGTCCTCAAGTTCTTCGATAAGTCCAATCATCTTCAATACATGGTCACTTACAGACGTGCCAGCAGCCATTCACATCTGAAACAATTTTCGAGATGCCTCGTATCGGAGAGTATGAGATTGCTCTCCATACAAGTCCTTTGTATGGAGAAAGATGGATTGAACATCCATCTTCTCGTGCTGCTTCTGATGTTCATTGTTCATAGAAGCAAGCGCGAGGCACTTGGCTGTGGCGCAGTCTATATCCCATGTCTTGCGGATTTCTTTATCCGCAACTGAAGAATCAGGGCCTGGGATAGGAGGGGCTGGAGTAGTCAGGACGTATCCGGCCTTATCATAGGTCAGGGCAATATTCACGTTCCTTAGCCAATCTTTGTAATTCGGTCCCGTAAGTTTATTTTTGTCTAATAAAAGCTTAAGTTCCGTCATAGGTATCTTCCATTAGGAGAGAGAAAAGAAGACACTCGGCGATTGCTCTTGCATAATTAGATAGGTTATTAATTTTATCTAACTGATGTCTCCCACTGCTTTTTATCAAATTTTCCTTCAAACCTTTCAAAAAGAAAATTAGCCAGGATTAATTGCAATCTGCAAGTTCGCTAACCGGTCAGCCAGGCCAGTATCGGTACTTTGAGGGTGGTTCCCCGTGCTTTCGCATGGACCTAATTATAGTAAACCTCGTTTTCCTAGAGGCGTAACCCCATTGACACCTTTCTAGACAACTACTGGATTAGCTAAATGTAAAGTGCAAAACTCTCCCGGGAGTAACTTTTACTCACAGTGGGATCGGGATCCAACCATCAAATAGAAGGTATGCAATCTTATTGCAAATTTCAACTCTTGAAATTCCCGATTTGATTTTTACCCCTAGTGTTTTATGACCTTAACTATGGTCAACAAATCATAAGCACTAGTCAAGTTCAACCTGCCATTTCGGGATTGATTTAGACCCACCCGCAAGACCCTTAACTATGGTCAACAAAGTCATGCGAATGTCCTAATCGATCGCATCAAATGCTTTGTAGGAAGACATTACTTAGCTACCGTACACCATGCCTTAACTATAGTCAACAAACGTGGCACGAATACTAAGTACTCTGCTTCCTAAAATGGGAGAGGGCAACGGATGGTTTTTGTGAAAACCATTGACGTTTTTGAACTTGATATCGTTGTAGAATTGAGTGAAAAGAGTGGTTTAAGCTCCAGTTTTAAAAATCGAATGGTTTTGTAGTATCTTTCAAATTTTGCTAAAGAGGTCACTCCCGGTGAAGGGATCTCGGCTCTTTCCTCATCGAATGAGGTGCAGGATATTCATGAATACCACGATTCAAAACAAAAGTTAGATCAACTATAAAAACAATCGAGTTCTTTGTAACATTTGCTAGTTTCACTAAAGGGGTCACTCACGGTGAAGGAATCTCGGCCCTTTCCTTATCGAATGAGGTGCAGGATATTCAAGAATACCACTATGCAAAGCAAAAACTAGAGTTACCCATTTTAAAAAATTTGATTCTACAACATCTTTAGGTTTCTTTTTCTTCACATTAATCACATTAAAGCTGTCCCATCATATACGTTTCCTAAACATCACAGAAAAGAAACGAAAATAGAGCGTACGCTTATACCATTCGCATTCGCCACTGGGCCCCGTCATGCACCGTTAGGTTACTTAACTAACGGCAGAGCGGGGGCTGGACTAGCGCGGGTGCAAAACATAAGCAACGTTTATTATATATCTCATATATAAATATAGCCATTACAGATCACAGATGAATACATTGGATATACTAGGAATTCTGCATTTCATTCAAGCCTTAATGAAAGACGGGTTCCACGGTCGTGATGAATAGCCAAAACCCTACCCTAGACCCCTACGGGTGCGGCAAACTACCCGCCAAATTCCCGAAGTGGAGCAACCTCCCTCAAAAAAGTGAGTAGGCCACTCGGCACTTCGAAAACCCGGTAGTTTGTGCACCCCACCTTGGGTCTATCCTAAGAGCAAAAACAGTAAAAAGAAATTATACAACGTTGGCTACAACCTCAACCCAGATGTGCCCCGCAAAATAATATTACATTGCTTTTTACAAATTACATTGAATGAAAGAAAAGAAAAACGATCTTCACACATCCCCCGGCCATTCATCACGACGATCGAACATATTCATATACACATACCATCTCATGATATCATTACAGAAGTGTGCAACCCCGACTAATCGACTTATAGCAATTAGTCGACGTTTCAAGCACACATATCATTAACCAAGAAGACCCAATTAGCCAAGCACTTTAGAATTTCGCTCGATAATTTTAAACCATGCCAACACTTGTCACAATCCAGAGCACAAACAACTTTGTGTAAATTCCAGATATCCCAGAAACACTATTTTCTTAATCTAAACAAACTGCTGAAAAATGAGTCAACTCGGCCATGACTCGGCCGCGGATCGGCGGCCAAACACTGAGTTTAGCCGGGAATCCGCGGCGTTCCTGGCCAATTAGAGTCTTGTTTTTCTACAGTGTGCTTAGAAAACCCTGCATGTATTTTTAAGGCCACTGAAATGATTTTTTGAACACTTTAAAAATCGACAGAAAACGGGGACAGAAAATGTGTTTTTCCGGGAAAAATTCGTCTATCGAAGTTCTAACTTTTAGCTAATAATCTAATTATGGTTTAGTTAGGCTCTGATACCATGTTAGTGCATGTTGCATGCTCCCACAACTCTTGTGAGGCGGCCGAAGCGATAAACGAAAATTTTCTTTGCATACAACACGCACTTTTCCAAAGATCTTGTCTAAACCATAACTAGAAAAACCTAACTAGAGATCTTATCTACTATGTTAGGGATTATACCTCAATGATACGGTCCTTCGGGTCTTCTCTTTTGTGCAACTCCTTTTCTCCTTGCCACTCCTTAGCTCCTTTAGATGTTGCCGATGTTCTCGATCTCCGGCCACCCCAAGACCTAGATGATCCACGCGAGAGTTGTCATGCAAGCTAGAAGCTCTAAATAAGAGCTTAACCTAGAGACCAAGTTTGCTAGAAGAGGTCACTAGGATCATGTAGAGATTAGGGTATTGGATTATCTTTAATCCTAAACTTTTGTTTCACAACACATGTGAAGGGTAAAGCTTAGGATGAAGGAGGAGAAGAGAAGAAGGAGAGAAAAAGTGTTTGTGATAATGAGAGAGTTCAAGCATGAGAAAATAATATATTGCAAAGAAATAATTGAAGCATATAATATAAAATTAGCACCATGCTTCAATAGTAATTCCAAAACAATATAAAATTAAATAACCCATTCTTGCAACCATGCTTGGACTTTCTTATTTCCACCTCATTTATTTATTTTCATAAAATAAATAATTTCATTATGAGGTGGCACCTTCTAGAAGGTATTCTTGTAACAATTACAAGAATACCCCTCCTCCGTATACCGTATACTGTATACCGTATACCCGTATCTGAATTCCGAAAAATACAAATACCATTAATCCAATAATATAATACCGGTATCCGGCTTAAACCAAAGCCTACCAGTTTTATTGTTCCGATTATTATTCCTGTAACAATTACACGAACATAATCGAAACCCTGTCGTAACACCTTACGGCTGCCGTAACAACTTACGGCCTCTACATCTTTCGCGTGAACGAGGGAACCATCTGTGTGTGACTCTAAAGACTCGACAGTATGCTGGCAGTGGGTTTAACCACAAGCGCGTCAGTGGCACTAGCTGTGCGTAACGGCTACCCAGGTACATGACGAAAAAGTGGCCGACGAGCGAACTCATCACAACCTCAACGAGCCTGTAAGCAACACTTACCGTACAGTCCGGTCTCTTCGTCTGATACGTCGCATATGAAGTCTAGGGGAGGTAAATGTCAGACCCCGGTAACTTTATAAGTCATGCTGATTTACGGCCCATAACGGTTCGAGAAACTACTGATAACACTTATCAGTAAATCTTGAGAACCCTGGCCAGGGATTTGATGTTATGGCCGATCAAGCATAGCGCGACACCAACTCCCTATACCGGGAGAGACGAAACCCTTCCTATCGCTCACTGTCTCCATGCGATTCGGAACTGTACCCAAAATCCACCTGTTTGCACGACTCGGCAGAGTAGCGGTAGGGAGGAAATCAAAGCACACTGGGAATCACACAAGACACTATGACGATCTCGGGTCTACAGAAAAACCTGTACAAGTGTCGCCAGAGAACTACTATCTAACAATTGGTATATATACGATCTAGGAGTTCTCGGCGAGTCCTGTTCGGTGTACCCATTCTCCAATGAGCACCTGTGTACAATCTTTGATGTCAAACACCAATGGTTGTGGAATCAACCATCGCCCCCAGGGTCAGGAAACGTACACACTAGTCTAACTTGGTAATACCGATGCCTTGTCTCGATATACCCTCGACTAGGAACTATTAAAGGATATGCTTATAGACTATCCAGGCCCCACTAGTATGATCTCATCATAATCCTGGTAGTCAAGCATAATCCTAAGGGCTTCATCAACATGCATATAAAGATATGAAATATAACACAAGTTAAGATGAAGATAAACCAGATAGCATACTATCATTTCGAGCAAAGATTGTTTCTGCACATATACATGCCTAGCATCCTTTACAATACAGGCCCCTAGGGCATACATATCTAACACAGTTGACAGAGGCAGAGAAGGAGACACCTCATTAGGGTTTTGACCATTGACTTGATTAAAACCATAATGAGATGGAGGAAATTGTTTACTAATTTTATTAATGTTAATTGTGTAATGGTTAATTGGTTTGACCATTTAACTTGTTGACCATAGTTGACTTAGATATTTTTGTTAAGCATGAGATATTTTGCTTAGCATTAATTGTGACATGATAATGGTCAAATCAAATGAACCATCACAATTATCCTAATTAAAATTATTATTCTTTTTCCCTCATATGAGAGCTCTCTCTTCATTTGATCAAGTGACACTCTCTCTCCTTCTTCCTCTCTCTCAAGCCCTAGTGTTTCATGAGTTGAAAATTAAGAGCCATTGAGACCAAGCCACCAAAACCACTATCTACTCACTCTAGATCACTTAGCCTAGCAACCCAAGTGTTCAAGTTGCCTCATCTTGGAGGTTAAGCTCTAGGTTGGATCTCTTGAGGTGGATTATCGTTGACACAAGGAAGCCGAAGTTCAAGCACGATCCATACATCCATCGAGGAGCTTAAGGAGAGGATTGATGACCCGAAGGACTTGTTTTCTTTAGGTATACATTCTATCATAGTAGATAGAACCTTCATTTGCTATTTAGGTTTATGGTTAAAGATCCGGTTTAGTGTTATCCTAGCGCCAAGTTATGTTCGTCATAAAAATTTTGTTCCGCATTTAGCCACGGAAGTTGGCCGGGGCCCTAGTGTAACCCTTCATGGTATCAGAGCCAACCCATAAAACCTATACTAGCTAGTTTAAACATGTTTAGAATATCGATCGACCGAATTTTTCAAAACCAAAATTCCAATCTTCTGATTTCTGTCGAATTTTAAAAGTGGTCGAAAAATCGATTTTGTGGTCTCAGAAAATCATGCAGGCTTTTCTAAGAACACACAAGAAATTTAGGCCCATGATCCCTCTAAGACACCGCGGAACCGCCGCACAAATCCCATATTGGTCGCGGTTCTGCGGTGGTATTGGGGCTTTTGTGCTCAATATTTCTTCTGGGGCTTTTTTATTTGGAATTATGGTTTCTGGGATGTTTATTTTTGGGCCCAGATTTGTTTCAGTACTGGATTAGAACTTGGGGCCACTTGGAAAAGTTTAGTCGATCGAAATTTTAAAATACGTATTTTGTTATCAGTACTTAGTTTAGCATCTGCGACCGTGAATGTCATTTGATCGGTAAACCCGTCTATCTGCTATATGTTCTTTTAGACGGATTTGCGAACGGACATTCACGTTTATGTTTCTGTGATAGTGCTGAGATTGTGGTTGGATTTTCGTGGTGGATAGCATGTGGTGCAATGTTAGAAATACAGTTTATATTCATTTGTACATTTGTTATTGCGGGGTGAGCGTCCGATATGTGGACTGCCGTCTTTGCCAGGTTGTATATTATTTTGGGGCACGACCGGGTTGAGGTCGATGTCACCATTTGTACATATTATTTTCTTTTTCTGTATTAGGATTACCCCGCGAAGGAGTGCACGAATAGCCGGGTTCTAAAAGGCAACAAGCCCGCATCTCATGGCGTTGAGACGAAGGGAGCTTCATTCTAGAATTGGCGGGCTATTCGCTGGACTCGTAGGGGGTATAGGTTTTCATTGCACAGGCTATCCACATGACCGGGAATGTCGGGTTTTATTTGTGGATCAAATGAAACCCGGGGCTCCAAGATTATCCACCATTTTGTATTGTTGGCTGAGATTCTATGATGTTTCTTATTATCATGCCTGGGACGAATGTTATATATACTTAAATACACACACACACACACACACACACACACACACACACACACTAGTAGATGTTGTATATGTTTTTCACCCGCGCTAGTCCAGCCCCCGCTCTGTCGTTAGTTAAGTAACCTAATAAGTGATGACGGGGCCCAGTGGCGAAAGCGGATGGCATATACGTACATTGTATTTTCGTTCTTTTTTGGTGTGATAGGATTAATTTGATAGGACCGCATTGATTTTGATTAATGGAAGAAAAATAAAGCTAAAAGATGTTGTTGGAACAGAAAAACTGACATTACAGACATTCTCTTTTGTTTTGCATAGTGATATTCGGTTATGAATATACAGCACCTCATTCGACGAGGCAAGGCCCGAGATCCCTTCATCGGGAGTGACCCCTTGAGTAAAAGTTTGCGTCAGCATAATAACTTCATTATAGTCGAATATTTTTGCTTTGCATCGTGGTATTCGGTTTGGAATATCCTGCACCTCATTCGACGAGGAAAGAGCCGAGATCCCTTCACAGGGAGTGTCCTCTTTAGCAAAAAGTTTTCGCCACTATATTTGTAAAACTGCTCAGGTTCCTTCAACGATATCAAGTTCATTACGTTAACGGGTTTTTCGCCAAAAACCTAGCCGTAGCCCTTCGTCATTTCTTATAAGTTATACCTAGTATTCGTGCTGCGTTTGTTGACTGTGTCAAGGCGCAGTGAACGGTAGCTGAGTATTGTTTATTTGTTGCACACAGTGCGATTGGTTAGGACAATCGTGTAACCTTGTTGACTGTGTTAAGGGTTATGTGGGTGGGTTTAATGGAATCATGATAGTGACGGGTTAAACTTGACTAGGACTCTTTGATTTGTTGACAGTGTCAAAGTCACTTGGGTCCTAGGGGCAAAAACCACATCGGGAGTTTCAAACATACAGGAAACTTGCAGATTCAGCATACCTTCTGTAGTGCGGTGACTAGAGTGGATTCCATCTAGTGCATCACATAATGATAGTTGGATCCCGATCCTACTGATGAGTATGATTACTCTCGGGAGATTATTTCACTTAACAATCAATGCTATAAACTATGTAGGTGACTAGAACGGTGTTAGCGGGGCTACGCCTCTAAGGAAAAAGAGATTATATAATTAAGGAACTTCATGAAAGCGTTGGAAAACCTCGCTCGAAGTACCAACACTAGCCTGGCTGAAAGGTTAATCAAGTATTGTGATGAGCGATTAATCCTGACTAGTTCTTCTTTTAAGGTTTGAAAAAGAATTCGAGGAAACAGTGGGAGCCATCCTTGTTAGATGAAATTATAACCAATCTAATCTTGCAAGAGCGCACGCTGAGTATTTCTTTTCTCTCTCTCTAGGTAGCAACCATTTCATGCCCTAATCAAGATAATAAAATGTATCGTTTGACCGATCCGAATTCTTATTCGGGGCTGGGGAACGTCGGTTCGGCTCTAACTTATGAAAACAGTCATAAGTATGAGCAAGGGAAAGAGGAAAGCATGAATTCCTTGATGACCTCATCGAAGAAGAAGCATACTAATGCATCTCCTTCAGGTGTTCTTGTAGTTGAGAACTGCTTTTCGGTTAGTCCTACCTCCTGGGTACTAGATACCGGATCAGGATCTCATATCTTTAATTTATTGCAGGGACTGAGAAAAAATAGGATAGTTGGACCTAGTGATATGTCCTTCAGGGTAGGGAATGGAGCACAAGTCAATGCTGAAGCCGTCGTTGAATATCACCTAGTGTTGCCAAATGACAATACTATGATTTTGAACAATTGCTAATATGTACCTTCCATATTTTGCAACATCATATCAGTTTCTTTACTTAATAAAGATGGATATAACTTTGTACTTGATAGAAATATCATGAACATTTACCTTAATGAGGTACTGGTTGCAGAAGCTACACTGTGTAATGGTATCTATGTTCTAAATCAGAATACAGTTCTAAATGTACAAAACACACGCAAGAGGAAGAGTTCAGATACGAACGAATCCTATTTGTGGCATTGTAGACTTGGTCATATCGGAGAGAAAAGACAGAGTAAGTTGCATAAAGATGGATTTTTGGATACGTTTGAGTTTTAATCTTATGAAACTTGTCAGTCTTGTCTCAAAGGAAAAGTGACCAAATCTCCATTCACCGGACATGGAGAAAGAGCAGTGGAGCTCTTGAGACTCATACACAGTGATGTGTGTGGTCCGATGTCTATACATGCAAGGGATGGGTTCTCGTATTTCATCACATTCACTAACGATCTCTCTAGATTCAGATATGTGTATCTTATGAAACACAAATATTAAGCTTTTGAGAAATTCAAAGAATTCAGAAATGAAGTAGAGAACCGACTGGCAAAGTATTAAGATCCTCCGATCTGATAGAGGAGGGGAGTACTTAAGCACGGAATTCCTAGAATACTTAAAATAGAATAGAATTCTCTCTCAACTTACTCCTCCGTATACACCACAGAACAACGGTGTATCGGAGCGGAGGAATCGTACCCTAATAGATATAGTTCGCTCCCTGATGAGTAATGCTGAGTTACCTCTTTCATTATGGGGATATGCACTTCAAACAGCAGCACATATTTTGAATCAAGTTCCATCCAAATCCGTGCCTAAGACTCCGTATGAAATATGGAGTGGTAAGAGTTTGTATCTTAAACGCGTTAAGATTTGGGGTTGCACAGCCTATGTCAAAAAGCAGAACCCAGACAAACTTGAGGCACGGTCAGTTTTGTGTAAGTTTGTGGGATACCCAAAAGATTGTAATTGGTATCTATTCTACCATGCAGAGGAACAGAAGATTATTGTTTCTAGGAACGCCACAGTTTTGGAAAAAGAATTTCTTGTTAAAAGTATTGGTGGCAGCACGGTAGAACTGGATGAAATTCCAGAGACACAAACTATAACTGAGGATTTGGTGGAACCGCTAGATTCATTTATACCCGACGAACCTCAGCCACTCTACAGATCTAATAGGATTTCTCATCCTCCCGAGAGATACTACAGCATTCTTATAGATGGGGATCGAGAGGATTGCATCTTGGAAGAAGATGATCCTACTGGTTTCAAGCAGGCCATTACTAGTAAGGACTCTGATAAGTGGCTAGTTGCCATGCAATCTGAAATGGAGTCCATGTACGCCAATAAAGTGTGGACCCTTGACGTTGCTCCACCTGGGGTAAAACCCGTTGGATGCAAATGGATCTACAAGAAGAAATTTGGTGTAGATAGGCAGGTAGAAACCTATAAGGCTAGACTTCTTGCAAAAGGTTTTCGTCAAAGACCAGGAGTGGACTATGACGAAATCTTTTCTCTAGTGGCTATGCTCAAATCCATTCGGATCCTGCTTGCCATTGCTGCCTTCTATGACTATGAGATCTGGCAGATGGACGTAAAAACGGCTTTTCTAAACGGATGTTTAGAAGAGTGCGTTTATATGGATCAGCCGGAAGGTTTCATAGACAGTGGGAGCAGCTGAAAAGTATGCAAGTTGCTCAAATCCATTTATGGATTAAAGCAGGCATCACGGAGCTGGAACATCTGTTTTGATGAAACAGCCAAGGAATTTGACTTCATCAAAAACGAGGATGGGCCTTGTATTTATAAGAAGATTGTAGGACGAACTGTCGTATTCCTAGTCTTGTACGTGGACGACATTCTTTTGATAGGAAATGACATTCATATGCTACAATCGGTCAAGCTATTCTTATCACAAAGGTTCTCCATGAAAGACCTAGGTGATTCCTCATACATTCTGGGGATCAAGATCTACAGGGATAGATTTAAGAGATTACTGGGACTTTCGCAGTCCAGGTATATAGAGACCGTACTAAAGAGATTTAGTATAGAAGATTCCAAGAGCGGTAATATCCCCGCATTGCACGGAATGACCCACTCTAAGAAGTTGTCTCCCAAGACTGGCGAGGGGAGGGTTCGCATGAGCACTATACCCTACGCTTCGGTGGTAGGATCTATAATGTATGTGATGCTATGTACAAGACCAGATGTAGCTTACGCGCTAAGCGCGGTGAGCCGGTATCAGTCAGACCCAGGTGAGAACCGCTGGACAGCAGTAAAGAACATTCTCAAGTACTTGAGAAGGACTAAAAAGATGTTCCTAGTTTATGGTAATGGAGACCTCAGGGTCGAGTCCTTTACCGATTCAAGCTTCCAGAGTGACAAGGATGAAAACAAGTCTGTCTCGGGTTTTGTGTTCACCCTCAACGGAGGGGCGGTGTGTTGGAGGAGTTCCAAACAGGATAACGTCGCAGACTCGACGATAGAGCCTGAATACATTGCTGCAAGCGATGCCGCAAAAGAGACGGTCTGGATGAAGAAGTTCATTAGTGAACTTCAGGTAATTCCGTCCATTGCTAACCCAATACCTTTGTATTGCGATAACAATGGGGCTATAGCTTTAGCAAAGGAACCATGGTCCCATAAGAAATCCAGGCATATCTTAAGGCGGTATCACCTGATCAGGGAGATCGTAGATCGCCACGAGATCGAAGTCCGGAGAGTGGATACGAAAAAGAACACGGCGGATCCATTTTTAAAGGCCCTCCCTCAAGCACAGTTCGAGCGACTTTTTGAGATGCTGGGTATGCGGTACGCCAGTAGCTGCCTTAGTGCGGACGTTAGGTATTCGGTACGCCAATCACTGGCCTTTAGTGCAAGTGGGAGATTGTTGGATATATATGCCATAGAGGCCAGTATTGTATATGTATACATATGGATGCTAGGGATATGTATGTACATGACAATCTTGCTCAGTTTTATAGTATATTATTTGACTTGTCTTTGTCAGGATATGTGTATTTATTTCTATTGTTGTTATATCCAGCTTGCACATATTGATAAAGACACGATACGGTAGTATACTATTATGGTTTGTTTTTATCTAAACATGGCATATGTCATACTCATTATTACATATTGCGGTTACATGTTGATAAAGCCCGTAGGATCCTGCTTGACATGAGAGCAGGGTAGTCAATAAGCACATCCTTAAATGGTCCATAGTCGTGTGAGTATCGAGACCGGGCATTGATACTCCAGAGTAGACTAGTGTATACGTTTCTAGCCCCGTCGGGGGATGGTTGGTCCCACAGCTGTTGGTCTGATGCACCTAAGATCGTATACAGGTGCTCTCTGGGGGTGAGTACTGATTAGTCGAAAATACTGCATTTTCAACACGGCAATTTCCCTATCTTTTGCATTCATGTAGAGGTGTTCGGTATTCATATTGCACATATTAGCAAAACACCTGTAAAATACTGGATTACCTGTACTGTATACTAAAACCGGGATTTTTAGGGAAATTGACTGTTTATCATGGCATCGCATCATTCCTATATTGCGCAACACTTGTTTCGAAGTCTGTGCAGGAAATTCCAGAAGAAAGGCCAAATTTGTATAACAGTGCTGTTAAAGAATACGCCAACTCAAGGATTTGAAATCTGGAAATGATCTAGAAGGAATTCAGGGAATCAATATATCAGAGAATAATCCCAAAGACAGAAGAAGATACTACATGAAAACTGAAGCCCTAAGCCTCCCACATGGCTGCGGATCCGCGGCCGGAGCCGGCTTGCGCCGCGGATCCACAGTGGGTACGACACGTCAGCAGAACTTCTTCAACTTAGCCCTCTTCTCTCAAGTCAAGTACCCCTTTAAGCTACTGCAATTGCCAGAACACTCCAGAATATTCTGCCAGATCAGCAAGCCCTTTGATTTAAGCTAATGATGTCCAAGCTTCCAAAGCAAGCTTCACCCTAACTACCTTAAAAGCCTAGAACCTTCTCCCTAACCTCCTAGCTTAAGGTGGAAGCTAAACCCTAACTAACTAGTTCTAGAGGCTTCTACCTAACTAACTAGCTTACAAGGGAAGCTAACCTAATCCAAGCTTCTTAAGGAAGCTAATTATTCCTAAGGCTATAAAAAGGACCCTAGGCTTCACTTCAAAGGTTGTTCAACAATTCTCCACCACAAGTTGAGTGGCACAACTTGTAACCTCAAACCCTAACCCTAATCCAATCAAAAGCCAAAAGTTCAAGATCATGGAGTTCAATCGAAGCAAGAATCCTTCAAGCCTTTTGAAGCGAAGCCGGACTTCATCGGAGCAAGTGATCAACACCGATCCGCGACTCAAGGAGCCGAAGCGACGCCAAATTCGACGATCTAGTTCCTTCCTTTTGTACATTTCAAGAGAGTTGTAACGAATTTGTCGATAAATAAAGGTGAAATTCTTTAATCTTGCTTATCTTTTAATTCAAGCATTATGATTCAATTTCGATTCTTGAATGTATTCTTTGTGATGATGCTTGAGTAAAACTCCGCTCGTGGAGGAGTCGAAACGATCGATAGAACGATGAAGTTGACAAATTTTTAAACATTTTATTAAGTCCTATAACGTTTGTAAATTCTTGAAAATCAAATGATCGATGATCTAGTTTCGACGCGAAATGCTTTCTTGATTATTTTCGCTCGGAACTAGAGATCAACGATCGATCATTTGACTTTCTAGAAGCTATCTTGTGAATGTGATTCATCGAAAGGACAAAGGATAAGATGAGGAAACCCTAATTCTTCGCAAGATCCTTAATCCTTGATAAATCGATATCTATCTAGCATCAATTCGTTAATGGATAAGAAAAGGTAATTGTTAATCTTCTTCACATCTATGATCTAATCGACTCCTACGAGCTTTACTTCAATTCTTGAAACTTTAATCGATTGGAATTCTATCACTTCTTGATTCTTGATTTTTTAATGCTTTTCTTGATTTTTGATGAGATCTAGATAATTCTTGAAATTCATTGATATAAAATCATATAATCAAGTTTTCTTTTCTCTTCTCATTAATTTTCAATTCAAACAAAACAAATACGAACGAATCGCACAATCCCTGTGGACGATCCGCACTTTCTAACGCGCTATAATTCGACACCATTATTGATTGCGGTCAAATATTTTTGGTTGTGATTTCTTTACAATTTTCATACTACACAATCTGAAATCTCATTCAATCAAGTACACTGGACGGACTCGCCGAAAACTTCCAGATGGTACTATACCTATCGTCAGATGGACGTTCTTAGGTGACATGTGTACATGTTATTCTTTGGACCCGAGATCAGCATTTGTCTCGTGTGAGTTCCCACTGAGATTTGATCACTACCCTACCACGGCTCTACTGAGTCGTGCAAACAGGTTTTGGTTGGGTTCAGTCCAGAGCTACATGGAGGCAGTGAGCGATTGTTGGGGATTCGTCTCTCCTAGTATTGGGAGTTGATATCGCACAGTGATCGATTGGTCAAGACCATATGTTAGGTCCACGTTACCCACCCCGGTTCTTTCGGGAAGGCGGAATAGGTAAAAATCAAAATTTTCTCACAAGGTGACATGGACCATCCATGATGGATCTTTGCTAAACAAAAAATAACACATAAACTACAAGTTATAGCTACTATGTAGAATGTTATACCTAAGTCTTGAACTCCTTCTCTTCTTTCTCCTTGGAGTGGTTTGAACGGCTCCTCCTTGTCGTCTTCTCTTTGCCGAAGATAGATCCACCCGAGGGCCTCGAACTTGAGCTCCCACCTCAACCAAGAGGTAACTAGAGTGCTTGGTTTGCTAGACAAAGAACCCTAGAAAGAGTAGAGATAAGTCTTGATGGTTTTGTCTCAAGAGCTTATGATTTCCAACACATGGAACACTTAAGCTTTGAGAGGAAGAGGGAGAGCTCAAAACATGAGAGAGAAAGAGCAAGAGAGAATGAGCTACTTTTTTTCCACCATACTCTCATATGAAAGAATAATGAATTAATAATAATAATTAAAAAGAAATTGTGATGGTTCATTTGGAATGACCATTATCATTTCACATTAAATGAATTTTGCAGGAATCAAGAAGCATCTTCCATGTGAAATGATGATGGTCAAATTATCAACATAAGTCAACCGGTCAACCAAAGTCAAAATGTCAAAATAAGTCAAATGGTCAACCTAACCATGGCACAATTATCTTTAATTAATATCATTAATCATATTTCTCATTTTCTTTAGGGTCTGGAAAAAGTCAACGGTCAACAACCTTAATGAGAATCCTCTATCTCTGCCTCTGTCAACTGTGCATACACACCCGCATCCGTGTTCCGAGGAACATAAATACAATGAGATAAAACCAATCCCAAAACAAATACTAGGATCTGGCTTAAACCAAAGCCCGCTAGTAATAACTGTCCGGACACTAAACGTGCACAAGTGCGCGGATGTGAACGAACCCCGTCGCAAAACCATGCGACCTCTACTCTGTTTTGTCCAAAGGCGAATAACCCTCTTTGTGGGACTCTAAAGGCTCGACACTACGCTGGCAGTGGGTTTAACCATAGTTCGCAAGCGGTACTAGCTGTACGTAACGGTCCCCAGGTAGATGCCCATAAGAAGACTGATGAGGTGAACCCATCTGAACTCCTACTGAACCTGAATGTGACAATCTCCGTACAGTCCGGTCTGTTCGTCTGAGAGTATCGCATGGTGGGCCTAGCAGGGCGGTAAATGTCAGTCCCCTAATTGCGGTACAAGTCATGTCGGAGTGTAGCCCAGAACACCCTGAGAAACTACTGGAAAACCTACCGGTAATTCTCGCTTGCCCTGGCCAGGGACGACTATGTGCAATGGCTCTCCTAGACACAGCACGATATCAACTCCCAATATCAGGAGAGATGAATCCTGTCTAACCATCACTGCCTCCAAGTACTTCGGGACTGCACCCAACTACTACCTGTTTGCACGACTCAGTAGAGCCGTGGTAGGGTAGTAATCTAAGAACAGTGGGAACACACTCGAGGCGAAGTGACAGTGTCAAGTCAGCGGACTAAGCTGTACTCATGTCACCTGGGAATTGTTAACTGACGATAGGTATAATACCAACCAACAGTTCCCGACGGGTCCTGTCCAGTGTACTCGTAACCTAACGAGCACCTGCATACTATCTCCAGTATGACGTACTGATGGCTGTGGGACAGACCATCTCCCCTGCTGGGACGAGAAGCGTATGCACCAGTCTACTCTGGAGTATCGATGCCCTGTCTCAATAATCCTATGACTAGGGACCAAAATAAGGATGTACTTATAGACTACCCAGCCCCCACTAGTGTGATCGCCATCACAACGCCGGTAGTCAAGCAAAGATCCTAAGGGCTCCATCAATATGTATTAGTGATATGTTAAAAGAAACATATACACATATTAAGATAGAAACAAACCAAGTAGCATACTACTATATCGAGCAAGACTGTCGTAAACCCGTATATATATCCCAAGCCTCCAAAATGTATTATACAAACTAGTACTATACAATAATTGCCTCTAGGGCATACATATCCCACACCATAAGACCTTGGCCAAGGCAGTTGGAATTTACTGATAGATTGATCAGTAGTTTTCCGGATTGGTCCTGAGCCATATCGACATGACTTATCAGGTTATTAGGGTCTGCCGTTCACCACCCCCTAGATCCGGTATGCGATACTCTTTGACGAAGAGACCGGACTGTACGGATATTGTCACGAATATGCGCAGTAGAAGTTCGGACGAGTTTTCTCGTCGGCCTTCCTTTTCAACAGGTACCTAAGTAGCTATTACGTACAGATAGTGCCGCTGACGTGCTTCTGGTTAAACCCACTGCCAGAGTACTGTCGAGTCTTTAGAGTCCCACACAGAGGGTTTCCCAGCTTCGGGCGAAACGAGTAGAGGTCGTATGGTTTTACGACATGGTTCAATCACATACGCGCACTTGTGCATGTTTTGGTGTTCGGGCAGTTGATACTAGCAAGCTTTGGTTTAAGCCGGATCCTAGTATTTGATTTTGGATTGGTTCAGTCTCATTGTATTTGTGTTCCTAGGAACACGGATGCGGGTATGTATATACAGTTGACAGAGGCTGAGAAGGAGACACCTCATTAGGGTTTTGACCATTGACTTGATTAAAACCACAATGAGATGGAGGAAATTGTTTACTAATTTTATTAGTTTTAATTGTGTCATGGTTAATTGGTTTGACCATTTGACTTAGATATTTTTGTTAAACATGAGATATTTTGCTTAGCATTAATTGTGACATGATAATGGTCAAATCAAATGAACCATCACAACTATCCTAATTAAAATTATTATTCTGTTTCCCTCATATGAGAGCTCTCTCTTCATTTGATCAAGTGACACTCTTTCTCCTTCTTTCTCTCTCTCAAGCCTTAGTGTTTCATGAGTTGAAAATCAAGGGCCATTGAGACCAAGCCACCAAAACCACTCTCTACTCACTTAGTCTAGCAACCCAAGTGTTCTAGTTGCCTCATCTTGGAGGTTAAGCTCTAGGTTCGATCTCTCAAGGTGGATCATCGTTGACACAAGGAGGCCGAAGTTCAAGCACGATCCATACATCCATCGAGGAGCTTAAGGAGAGGATTGAAGACCCGAAAGACTTGTTTTCTTTAGGTATACATTCTATCATAGTAGATAGAACCTTCATTTGCTAGTTACGTTTATGGTTAATAATCTGATTTAGTGTTATCCTAGCGCCAAGTTATATCCGTCATAAAATTTTTGTTCCGCATTTGGCCATGGAAGTCCGCCGGGGCGCTAGTGTAACCCTTCAGTAATAGCCACCCGGGTATTGAGCGATCAGAAGATCAACAAGCAAGCCTGCACACACTCCTGTGAATCCAATCAATAACACTACCATACAGTCCGGTCTTTTCGTCTGATCTGCCGTATATCTAGTCTATGGGTGGTAAACGTCAGACCCCAGTAAATAATAAGTCGTGTCGATGTGAGGCTCATAACGGGTCGAGAAACTACTGATAACACTTACCAGTAGATATCCATATCAGCCCTGGCTAGGGACTTCCAGTTATAGCCAATCGAACATAGCGCAACATCAACCCCCAATACCGGGAGAGACAAAACCCCTCCTATCGCTCATTTCCTCCATGTGATTCGGGACTGTACCCAAAAGCCACCATTTTGCACGTTCTCATGAACGTGGTAAAGTGGAAATCAAAGCACAGTGGGAATCACACAAGACTCTTTGACGATCTCGGGTCTACAGCTAGCCTGTACCAGTGTCACCAGAGAACTGCTATCTGAAGATAGGTATAATACCATCTAGGAGTTCTCGGCGAGTCTGTTCAGTATACCCAGTCTCCACTGAGCACCCATATACCATCTTTGATTTCAAACACCAATGGATGTGGGAACATCCATCGCCCATCATATGGGTCAAGATGCGTATATGCTAGTCTACTCTGGAGTATCGATGCCCTATCTCGATACACCCTCGACTAGGAACAATTATAGGATGTACTCGTGGACTACCCTATCCCCACTAGTATGATCTGCATCATAGTCCTAGTAGTCAAGTACATATCCTAAGGGCTTTATCAACATGTGAGAGCAAGACAGTAAGCCAATACAAGTCAACATGTTAAGACAAAGTAAAACCAGATAGCATACTATCATATCGAGCAAGAAAGTCCTCTCTATATATATCCAAGCATCCACTATAATATACATCTTATGTACAACTATGGCCTCTATGGCATATATATAACTAACACACATATTTAATTACGTTGATGACATGTGATGTTATGTGTTGCTGGGATATGTTATATTGGATCGTCGTGTTTGAATAGCCGGGGTTTTTTTTATGTGAGATGAGAGTTTTTCATTTTCGTTCATTTAAAAACTTGTATGTAATATTCTTTTATTGGGGCACTTCCGGGTTGAGAATGATGTCACCATTGATGTATATTATTTACTTTTCCGAATTAGGATAGACCTGAGGAGGAGAGCACAAGTAACCGGGTTCTAGGGTCCAGTGGGAGACCATCTCAAGGAGTTGAGACCGGGTCTCCTAACTCTAGAATTGATAGGGTTGCTTGCCGCTCTCATAGGGGTCTAGGGATGTGGGTTTGGCTATTCATCACGACCGTGGAATCCGCATTTTTTATTGGCTTAATTAAAACACGGAATTCCTAGTATATCCAATATTTCATATGTGTTCTTTTGATGCTGATATTCTGTGATGTGATCACTTTATATACTCTGAGACAAATGCTTATATTATATATATATATATATATGATATATAATAAATATTGCTGCTTTCGTTTCTTCTGTGATGCTTGGGAAGCATAATTGATGGGACTTCATTAATGAGATTAATGAAAGAATAAGAAACCTAAAGATGTTATAGAAACTTGTTTTAAAACTGGTAGCTCTAGTTCTTGCTTTGCATAGCGGTATTCCTTGTAGAATATCCAGCACCTTATTCGATAAGGAAAGAGCCGAGATCCCTTCACCGGGAGTGACCTCTTTAGCGAAACTAGCATATGCTACAACCTACTCGATTTTGTCTTTTGATTGCTTTTCAAGTTTATGCTTTGCATAGTGGTATTTGTGAAATATCCAGCATCTCATTCGATGAGGAAAGAGCCGAGATCCCGTCACCGGGAGTGACCTCTTTAGCAAAACTATTAAAAGCCTAAAAAACACTTCTTTTCAAAATCACTCGATTCTACAATGATATCAAGTTCATTAAGCAAAGGGTTTTCATAAAAAGCTTTCATAGCCCGCCGTCTTTTCAGATAAGTACTATTTAGTATTCGTGCTACGTTTGTTGGCCTTCGTCAAGGCGTAGTGTGCGGTAGCTGATTAGTGCTTATCTGCTTAAGTATGTGATGCGATTGGATTAGGGTAGTCATGTGACTTTGTTGGCCTTCGTCAAGGGTCGTGCCGGTAGGTTTAATTCAATCATGAAATATATGGGTTGAACTTGACTAGCGGCATATGGTTTGTTGGCCTTCGTAAAGGTCATGGGAAGCTAGGGGTAAAATGTTATCGGGAATTTCAAGTTTTGAAATTTGCAATGAGATTGCATACCTTCTATGAGATAGTTGGATCCCGATACCCACTGCGAGTAAGTGTTACTCCTAGGAGAGTTTTACACATTACAATTAGCCGATCAAGTAGGTGTCTAGAAAGGTCTTAATGGGGTTATGATTAGTATGAAAACTTGTATTTACCACAATCAGAAACGGCGTCGCTTTGCAGCTAGCCGGTGAGTACGGGTCGATCCACAGAGATGGGTAGATTTCTTATTGTGTCTTTACGAGTTGATTCCAAATGTTGTTTGGATTTTAATCTAAAATACTAGATCTATCACTAAACTAAATTAATCTAAATTAAAGTCTTGCTAGGGTTAGGTTTAGGGGAAGTTTGGAGATTAAAGGTTTCCTTACCGCTTTCATTGCCCTATTTTAGATCTATTAGATGTTACGGTAATTATCAATAAAGTGGATCCGAATCTTTTGGGAAGATGTTTCTTCCTCTAGATTCGTATCCTTCCTTTGTTGATAATTACCCTAACCCCCATGGAAAACACGCGCAACCGGGCCTTTATACTACGGTGTCACCGTTACCTCGAGGGGTAGGATGCCGTAGGGAGCGGTTGTGCGTGCATGCATGGAGTTCTAACTCTTAGGTGTGAAATGGCATGAAAGGGGTGAGAGATCTCATCTCTCAAACCTTTCCCTAAGGCTAACCCTAACAAGCGAGGAGATTACTCGCTCATTAGGGGATGAAAAGACATACTAATTAAAAGAATTAAAACAAAGTATTAAAATTAACTTACTAGTTCGATGGCTCCCTCCAAGCAATATAGAACAGATCTGAATAAACTCCCAGCAATTCTGAATTTTATTGATTGAAAAAAGGCATAACATTTTACATATCTGGGAATACAATTTATAGGAAAACATGAAAACTAGGGTTACAGACTCTCGTAGACATGCAATTACAGATTTGCCCCCTAAAAATCCCAACATATGCACCGACACGGGCACAGAATGGCCGCGGAACCACGGCGCCAGGTTGGGTTTGGCCGCGGTTCCGCGGCCAAACAGAGGATTTAGGGCATGAAACTTATGGGCTTGGTTCAGGGCTTCATGGGCTTTTTACTTTTCCACTTCTTTTCTGTTTTTGTCTTCTGGGTCTTCTCCAGATCTTCAGTGGAAACTTGTACGTATCTTTTGACTGTTCACTTGACATTTTGGACCTTGCAATGTTCTTAGTCTAGGCTTTACTATGATCCGTCTACTTGTTGGTCAAAAGTCCATTTTCTGTATCAGATTTCGTCTTTTTCATTGTATTCGCATCCAAGCCCTGTATCCTGTAACATGCAACAAACGAGCGTCAAAAGTACCTGTTTACTTATAAAATGCATAAAAGTGGGGCGTATGAATTACAATATTATGATATGAACAAATACCCCCAAACTTATCTTTTGCTTGTCCTCGAGCAAACTTATTTTTATTCACTAAAATCCTAACCACACTTTCACAGGGAAACGCGATTGCACTGAGCACGTGCAACAAGCCGTTAAACCTCTAGGTGTCCCTAGTAGGAGGAGTGTTGTCTCTTGAGGGTTTTCAGCGGATTACACCCACAAAATCCTATCAATTCGGCCCATTAACTTTTGTTCTCCAATTAGGTTTTCTAACAAGGAATTCTATTATCTTCTACTTGTAAATTATTCACCCATATTCTTCACACTTCCTCATCATCTAACTTAAGATTATATATGTTCAATAGATTTACTTAGCTTTCGGCATCTCTTAAGTCTTCCTTCTAGGGTTTCATTTCCACTTAGGAATTTCTATCAACTCTATTAAAGATACAAGTTTTATCTTTCATTCCTTTCTCTCATCTAAACTCTAATCACATATCCCCACATGTGTGTATAGATCACCCCTACACTTGGAAATTCAAATCAAGCAATCATACTCTCGTCCATTGTCCAAAGCACTTATTAATTAGTGAATTTTTAAATGAAATTTTGCTTACACATCCTTCATGCGACCGTTAATACATCTTGAGGTACCAACAACCGATTACAAGATGCGTTAGCACTTTAGAGCGTACTTCCTAGTTTTTGCACTACCCAAGGCTTTTAGCAGTGACTCCCAAACCAGTTGGTCTAAGGCACTAGGTGATGAAGCACCCTCGCTAAAGATTTTTCTATTTTTACAGCCTTAAGTAATGACAAAAAACCAGTGTCCATTTTTTTATTCACTTTTTTTTCTTTTTCATTGTACTAAGGACTTTAGACAAGAGCATTTCAAGGTCTCTTCTACTATTCCAAGTTTCAAGGTGCGTGATTGTTCAAGTTGTAGGGTATACATTTTCAGAAATTAGACTTAAGTTAGGAACTATTTTTCAAACTTATACTCTAATAAGAACATCAATACTCTTCCCTCATTTTGACTTAGCCCAAGAAGTGAACCCAAAATTTGCCTATTTCTAAATAAATTATAAAGACATATACTCTCTACCGTTAAACTTTAAGGAAGGTTATTTTTAGGGTTTTTAATTTACTAAGTCCAAGATCTAGTTGTTCCTAGCCAGTTAACCTATCTGTCAAACTCTAGTCAAATAAGCCAAAATTGAATACAATAATTTTTATAATTTTTGAAAATTTTCAATTTTTATGGATTTTCAAATAAATATGCAATTGCAAACATATGTGCAAATGAATGCGAAGGAAAAAGACGTACCGAGCATACCCCCAAACTTGAACTTGACAGTGTCCTCACTGTCATGCTAAACCAAGAGGGTCAAAATACCGACACCTCCCTGTTTATTTATTTATAATTTTTTTTATTGTTAAGAAAAACAAAAATATATACAAAAAGGCCCTCCCCCAAACTTCATTTAAACTATGTTAGACATTACTGCCAAACTTTGCATAGCCCAAAAGTCAACACCAACCAGTTGAAAAAATTATCAGTAAAGAGTATTGGCTGGTGGAAGAATAAGTTGTGGCGGTCCAAAAAGAATTGGGGAAGATAGAAGCGGTGGTATGGAAGGTGTGGAGGTGAATAAACAGGAGGTAGTGATGAATCAAAACGAGAATGCGAATGATCAGCAATCAGTGGAATATTGGCATTCTCGTAGCTTATTAAAAGAAATGGGGGTGGTTCAACTTCTAAAAGAGGAGGTTGACTAACCACAATATCCCCAAAATGTTCCTGTGGGTCCTCTATTGACTTGGCATCATCCATCAATTTCATATGATATTCAATTATCAGGGAACTGATCTCCTCGATGTCCGCCATAGTCCAACCGAAAACTTGCCGCCTATCTTGTAAGACTTTTAAAATAGCGTTCTCTTGCTCGAAGGCTAGAGAGGCTGATATTATAATGGGAAAAGTCTCATTCTCACCTATGTAAGCATATTTAAGGTGAGGCGGTAAAGACATGAGTTCGAGTTTCGGAGGCGAAAGAATCATTGCGGAATCTACCTCGAACTCAAAGGATTCCAACACAGGTTCGAAATCACTGCAAACAACCGATTCGGATGGTTCAACTAACTCATCCACAAATTCAAAAGACTCATATTCAGGCTGTGAGTCGTCATCATCCGAAAAAGTGAAACATTCATAATTCATATCGGTTGTGTCAACTGTGGTAGGCTCAAGGAGGGACGCACTAGTGGCGTCAAAACTGTTTTCATCAAATAGAAATCTTTCAAGCTCGCAGTCCTCCTGCGTGATTTCGTGAATAGAGCAAACTTCTCGTGTACTAGTTTTAGGCACGGGGGGCAGACTTCCCATCTTATAAATATTGAACTCACTAGATATCTTTCCAAAGGAGAGAGTCATGGAGCCATTGCGATAATTTATTACTGCATTAGAAGTGGCCAAAAATGGTCGACCAAGAATCACCGGAATTTGGTTTCTTGGGTTAGCAACAGGTTGTGTATCCATAACAATAAAATCAACGGGGAATATGAACTCCCCAACTTTGATCAACACATCCTCTAGCTGACCCCTTGGATGGGTGATTGATCGATCAGCCATTTGGAGAGTACAACGAGTGGGTTTCAACTCTCCAACCCCTAATTGTTCGTACACGGAGTAGGGAATCAGGTTAACACTAGACCCAAGATCTAAAAGTGCTCGATTAATTTTTTTATCCCCAATTGTGATTGAAATCGTAGGACAGCCGGGGTCTTTTCGTTTTTGGGGTAAGGTTTGATGGTGGTTAATAGCATTACTCACTGCACTAGCCACTAGCACTTTCTTGGGTACTTGAGATGCCTTTCTCTTCGAGGTGCATAAGCCCTTTAAGATTTTCGCATATGAAGGGACTTGTTGGATAGCATCCAAGAGAGGTATATTTATGCTAACCTGTTTAAATTGTTAGGTCCACGTTACCTCTCCCGGTACTTTCGGGGTTGCGGAAACGGTAAATCAAAATTTTTTCTAAGCTTTGTAACATGGACCGTAAAAGCCGGATCTTTGCTAAACTATAAACTAGCAACCTAACAAGAGATGTAACTACTCGGTTAGGGGTTATACCTCAACTTGAACTCCTTCACTTCTAGTTGTTGTTCTTCTATGATGTTCTTCTCTTCTTGTTGTTCTTTTCATGGCTTGCTCAAAGGTTGATCCGGACTTCGGTCACCTCCGCGGCCTCCTTGAGTCGATGACGATCCACCCGAGAGATGTACGCCGAGCTCCACCTCAAGCCGAGGTAACTAGGGCAAGGAGATTGCTAATCTAGAAGCCCTAGGTTGTGTAGAGAGGATGTATGGATGTGTTTGTCAAGTGAAAACCTTTTTCTCTCAACACATGAGATCAAAGGAGAAAACAAGAGGAGGAAGAAGAAGGAGGTTTTTAGCAACCATGGAGCTTCTCTTTTCAAGAGAGAGAAAGAGAATAATATTATGATAAGCTTAACCAAGAGAAAAGCTAACCATGGTTGCAATAATGCAAAAACCACATCATTACTAATTCCATCAAGATAAAGTTGATGGCTACAATTGAAATGACCATTATCATAATCCAAAAGAAAATGGAAAAGAAAAGAAGAGTGTGGAATCCTCTTGAATGTCAATGGTCAACTCGGTCAACCGGTCAACAAAGTCAAGAGGGGTCAACGGGGTCAAATGGTCAATGCAATTAGCCATCAAAAGATTATCACTAATAGGATTAGTAAATGATGTCCGCTGCTCATAATGGTTTTGACCAAACGAACTGCCAAAACCCTAATGAGCCTGCCACATAATGGTTTTGGCCGAACCAACTGCCAAAACCCTAATGAGGCACCTCCTCCTTCATCGCTCCAGAAAACTGTGCATACACACCTGCATCCGTATTCCGTAGAATGCGGATGCACAGAAGACAAAACAAATCCATCCATACAATACTAGGATCCGGCTTAAACCAAAGCCCACTAGTATTGCCTGCCCGAACACCATACGCACACAAGTGTACGTAAGTGATCGCAGCCCTGCCGTAAAACCATACGGCCTCTACACGTTTCGCTCAGTGCAGGGAAACTCTCTGTGTGGGACTCTAAAGACTCGACACTACGCTGGCAGTGGGTTTAACCACAGACCGCAAGCGGCACTAGCTGTACGTAACGGTCCCCAGGTAGATGTCGATAAGAAGGCCGATGAGGTACACCCATCCGAACTCCTACTGAGCCTGTATGTGACAATCTCCGTACAGTCCGGTCTGTTCGTCTGATACATCGCATGGCGGGCCTAGGGGGGCGGTAAACGTCAGTCCCCTAATAGCGGTACAAGTCGTGTCGGAGTGAAGCCCAATACACCCTGAGATAACACTGGAAACCTACCAGTATATCTCGCTTGCCCTGGCCAGGGACTACTCGTGTAATGGCTCTCCTAGACACAGCGCGATGTCAACCCCCAATACCGGGAGAGACGAATCCTGTCTAACCGTCACTGCCTCCAAGTGCTTCGGGACTGCTCCCAACTACTACCTGTTTGCACGACTCAGTAGAGCCGTGGTAGGGTAGTAATCAAAGAACAGTGGGAACACACTCGAGGCGAAGTGACAGTGTCAAGTCAGCGGACTAAGCTGTACTCATGTCACCTGGGAACTGATAACTGACGATAGGTATAATACCAACCTTCAGTTCCCGACGAGTCCTGTCCAGTGTACTCGTAACCTAACGAGCACCCGCATACTATCTCAAGTACGACGTACTGACGGCTGTGGGACAGACCGTCTCCCGTGCTGGGATGAGAAGCGCATACGCTAGTCTACTGTGGAGTATCGATGCCCTATCTCGATACTCCCACGACTAGGGACGTGTATAAGGATGTGCTTGTAGATTACCCAGCCCCCACGAGTGTGATCGCCATCACAACGCCGGTAATCAAGCAAAGATCCTAAGGGCTCTACTAATGCGTATAGGTGATATAATAAATAAACACACATGTACACATTAAAGCAGAGACAAACCAAGTAGCATACTACTATATTGAGCAAGATTGTCTGTACAACTGTGAATATCCCAAGCTTCCATCAAGTAATATACATACTAGTATGATACAGTAATGGCCTCTAGGGCATATACACCAACAATCTCCCACTTGCACTAAGGCCATGTACTGGCGTATCGAAGACCTATCATCTCGATCAGCCGCTCGAACTGAGTCTGGGGTAAAGCCTTCGTGAATGGGTCCGCAGTGTTGTCCTTTGTGTCCACTCTCCGCACCTCGATCTCCTGTCGATCAATGATCTCCCTGATCAGGTGATACCGCCTTAAGATGTGCCTGGATTTCTGATGGGACCTTGGTTCCTTTGCTAAAGCTATAGCCCCATTGTTATCGCAATACAAAGGTATTGGGTCAACAATGGACGGAACCACCTGAAGTTCACTAATGAACTTCTTAATCCAGACCGCTTCTTTTGCGGCATCGCTTGCAGCAATGTATTCAGCCTCCATCGTCGAGTCTGCGACGGTATCCTGCTTGGAACTCCTCCAACATACCGCCCCTCCGTTGAGGGTGAACACAAAACCCGAGACGGACTTGCTATCATCTTTGTCACTCTGGAAGCTTGAATCGGTAAAGGACTCGACCCTAAGGTCTCCATTACCGTAAACCAGGAACATCTCCTTAGTCCTTCTCAGGTACTTGAGAATGTTCTTCACTGCTGTCCAGTGGTCCTCCCCTGGGTCCGACTGATACCGGCTCACCGTGCTCAACGCGTAAGCTACATCTGGTCTTGTACATAGCATCGCATACATTATAGATCCTACCGCCGAAGCGTAGGGTATAGTGCTCATGCGAACCCTCTCCTCGTCAGTCTTAGGAGACATCTTCTTGGAGAGGGTAATTCCGTGCAATGCGGGTATGTTACCGCGCTTGGAATCCTCCATACTAAATCTCTTTAGTACGGTCTCTATGTACCTGGACTGCGAAAGTCCCAATAGTTTCTTGGATCTATCTCTATAGATCTTGATCCCCAGAATGTACGAGGCATCACCCAGGTCCTTCATGGAGAACCTTTGTGACAAAAACAGCTTGACCGATTGTAGCATAGGAATGTCATTTCCTATTAGAAGAATGTCGTCTACGTACAAGACTAGGAATACGACAGTTCGTCCTACAATCTTCTTATAAACACAGGGTTCATCTTCGTTCTTGATGAAATCAAATTCTTTGATTGCCTCATCAAAACAGATGTTCCAGCTCCGCGATGCCTGCTTTAATCCATAAATGGATTTAAGCAACTTGCACACCTTTCCGCTGCTCCCACTGTCTACGAAACCTTCTGGTTGATCCATGTAAACGCACTCTTCCAAACAACCGTTTAGGAAAGCCGTTTTAACATCCATCTGCCAGATCTCATAGTCATGGAAGGCAGCAATGGCAAGTAGGATCCGAATGGATTTGAGCATAGCCACCGGAGAAAAAGTTTCGTCATAGTCCAAACCAGGTCTTTGACGGAAACCTTTTGCAACGAGCCTAGCTTTATAGGTTTCCACCTGCCCATCTACACCAAGTTTCCTTTTGTAGATCCATTTGCATCCAACGGGTTTTACCCCGGCTGGAGCAATATCCAAGGTCCACACTTTATTGGCGTACATGGACTCCATTTCGGATTGCATTGCTTCCTGCCACTTATCAGAGTCCCTACTGATAATGGCCTGCCTGAAACTGGTAGGGTCATCTTCTTCCAAGATGCAATCCTCTCGATCCCCGTCTATGAGAAAACCGTAGTATCTCTCGGGCGGATGAGAAATCCTACCAGATCTGCGGAGTGGCTGAGGTTCGTTTGGGGTTATTGAATCTAGCGGTTCCTCCAAATTTTCAGTTACATTTTGTGGTCGCTGAATTTCTTCCAGTTCTACCGAACTCCCACTAGTTTCTTTTGCAAGAAACTCCCTTTCCAAGAAGGTAGCGTGGCGAGATACAAACACCTTCTGTTCCTCAGTGTGGTAGAACAGATATCCTAGTGAGTCTTTAGGATATCCCACAAATTTACAGAGAACTGACCGTGCCTCTAACTTGTCCGGTTTCTGTGTTTTCACATAGGCCGGACAACCCCATATCTTAAATCGCTTAAGATACGGATTTCTTCCACTCCATATTTCATATGGAGTCTTAGGCACTGATTTGGATGGAACATAGTTCAATAGGTATGCCGCTGTCTGAAGCGCATGTCCCCAAAATGAAAGAGGCAACTCAGCACTACTCATCATGGAGCGAACCATATCCAATAGGGTACGATTCCTCCGCTCCGAAACACCGTTGTGCTGTGGTGTATAAGGAGGAGTAAGTTGAGAGAGAATACCATTCTCTTTTAAGTAATCTAGGAATTCCGTGCTTAAGTACTCCCCTCCCCTGTCAGACCGGAGGATCTTGATACTTTTGCCTGTCTGGTTCTCTACTTCCTTTCTGAATTCCTTGAATTTCTCAAAAGCTTCAGATTTGTGTTTCAATAGATACACATATCCGAACCTAGAGAGATCGTCAGTGAATGTGATGAAGTACGAGAACCCACCCCTTGCATGTATAGACATCGGACCACATACATCACTGTGTATGAGTCCCAAGAGCTCTCTTGCTCTTTCTCCATGTCCGGTGAACGGAGATTTGGTCATCTTCCCTTTGAGACAAGACTGACAAGTTTCATAAGATGAAAACTCGAACGTATTCAAGAGTCCATCTTTATGCAACTTACTCAGTCTTTTCTCTCCGATATGACCAAGCCTACAATGCCACAAGTAGGATTCATTCGTATCTGAATTCTTCCTCTTGCGTGTGTTTTGTATATTGAGAACTGTATTCTGATTTAGAACGTAGATACCATTACACAGTGTACCCTCTGCAACCAGTACCTTATGAAGGTAAATGTTCATGATATTCTTTTCAAGAACAAAGTCATATCCATCTTTATCGAGTAAAGAAACTGATATGATGTTGCAAACCATGGAGGGTACATAGTAGCAATCGTTCAAAATCATAGTCTTGCCATTAGGCAATACTAGGTGATATTCACCGATGGCTGCCGCATTAACTTGTGCTCCGTTCGCTACTCTGAGCGACATATCACCCGGTGCAACTTTCCTACTTTTTCTCAGTCCCTGCAATAAATTACAGATATGAGATCCTGATCCGGTATCAAGTACCCAGGAGGTAGGGCTGACCGTAAAACAGTTCTCAATTACAAGAACACCTGAAGTAGATGCAAAACCATGCTTCTTCTTCAACTGGGTATCCTGGAAATCCATACTTTCCTCTTTCCCATTCTCATACTTATGACTGTTGTCACAAGTTAGAGCTGAACCAACTTTCCCCAGTCCCGAATAAGAATTCGGATCGGTCAAGCGATACATTTTATTATCTTGATTAGGGCGTGAAAAGGTTGCTGCCTGGAGAGAGAGAAAAGAAACACTCAGCGTATGCTCTTGCAAGATTAGATTGGTTTATTAATTTATCTAACCAGGATGTCTCCCACTGTTTACTCAAATTCTTCTTAAAACCTTTTAAAAGAAGAACTAGCCGGGTTTTAATTCACGTCACAATACTTGCTTAACCTTTCAGCCAGGCTAGTGTCGGTACTTCGAGGGAGGTTTTCCAACGCTTTCGCGAAGTTCCTTAATTAAAGAACCTCTTTTCCCTGGGGGCGTAACCCCGCTAACACCTTTCTAGGCACCTACTAGGTTTATAGCATTGATCGTTAAGTGAAATAATCTCCCGAGAGTAATCCAACTCATCAGTGGGATCGGGATCCAACCATCATTGTGTGATGACCTAGATGGAATCCACTCTAGTCACCACACTCCAGAAGGTATGCTAAATCTGCAAGTTTCAGTACTTTTGAAACTCCCGATGTGGTTTTTGCCCCTAGGACCCAAGTGATCTTGACGGAGTCAACAAATCAAAGAGTCCTAGTCAAGTTCAACCTGTCATTATCTGGATTGCATTAAGCCCACCCGCATAACCCTTGACGGAGTCAACAAGGTTATACGACTGTCCTAATCAATCCCATATACCGATACAAACAAGCAGCACTTAGCTACCGTACACTACGCCTTGACGGAGTCAACAAACGCAGCACGAATACTAAGCGTTACTTGTAAGAAATGACAAAGGGCTACGGCTGGGTTTTTGGCGAAAAACCCGTTAACGTAATGAACTTGATATCGTTGAAGGAACCTGGTAGTGTTTTTGAAAAACATAGTGGCGAAAACTTTTGCTAAAGAGGTCACTCCCTGTGAAGGGATCTCGGCTCTTTCCTCGTCGAGTGAGGTGCTGGGCATTCGTAAGATGAATACCTCGATGCAAAGCAAGAACAATCGACTATGGTGAAGTTATTACCCTGACGCAAAGTTTTGTCCAAGGGGTCACTCCCGGTGAAGGGATCTCGGCCCTTGCCTCGTCGACTGAGGTGCTGGGCATTCATAACCGAATACCGCGATGCAAAACAAAAATGAACGTCCTTGCAATAACAGCTTTTTGAAAAATTGTTCCAACAACGTCTTTTAGGTTTATTTTCTTGCATTAGTTCTTTTAATGCGTCCCATCATTTAAATCCTACCATTGCAGAAAACAACCAAAATATGACGTACGCTTATGCCATTCGCATTCGCCACGGGGCCCCGTCATCACCCGTTAGGTTACTTAACTAACGACAGAGCGGGGGCTGGGCTAGCGCGGCTGAAAAACATAAGCAACGCCTAAATAGTTATTATATATAGCAATATAGCAATGATAGCCAATCCAGATCACAGATGAACACTTTGGATATACTAGGAATCCGCAATTCGTTCGAGCCTGCAACGAAAAACGGATTACACGGTCGCGATGAATAGCCAATACCCCACCCAAGACCCCTACGGGTGCGGCAAACTACCCGCCAAGTACCCGAAGCGAAGCAACCTCCCTCAATGCCATGAGTAGGCCACTCGGCACTTCGAGCTACCCGGTAGTTTGTGCACCCCTCCATGGGTCTATCCTAGGAGCAAAAACAGTAAAAAGAATTATACAATGACGGCTACAACCCCGACCCGGTTGTGCGGCCAAACAAATAATATTACATCAATTTACAAATTTATTACATGAATGAAAGAAAAAGAAACTCTCATCTCACATCCACCCCGGCTATTCATCCGCGACAATCCAACGAGCTCATATACACAAACCATCAACTACAATCACAGATCACAGATATGTATAACCCCGACTAATCGTCATATAGCGATTAGCCGACGTTCAATACATAAGAACATCACAGATATAACCTTTATAGTCAAAGTATATTGAAGTTCGAAAAATACGGAATTATAGGCCCCCAAAAACAAATTTCTATTCTGGCAAATCTGGGAACATATAAAATATCAGAAAAATCCTAAAACCATGTCAGAAACACACTGCACCAAAAACGAGACAGCAACTTTTCCAGACAGCGGCGCTTCCGCGGCAATAGCAAGCTATTGCCGCGGAAGCGCGGCCGATCTGGTGAGTTACTGTGTCGTTTTTGGTGGGTTTCTTCTAAAAAGCCTGAGATGATTTTTGGGATATAACAAATTTTGTTTTGACCAGAAAAAGTTTTAACAGAAACTCAGATTTTTTATAACTTGGTTTTTTTTTCGATTTTTTCCGTTTCGAACTTCGATACACTTTACTACCAAGCTAGTTTATGTTTAGTTAGGCTCTGATACCACTGTTAGGTCCACGTTACCTCTCCCGGTACTTTCGGGGTTGCGGAAACGGTAAATCAAAATTTTTTCTAAGCTTTGTAACATGGACCGTAAAAGCCGGATCTTTGCTAAACTATAAACTAGCAACCTAACAAGAGATGTAACTACTCGGTTAGGGGTTATACCTCAACTTGAACTCCTTCACTTCTAGTTGTTGTTCTTCTATGATGTTCTTCTCTTCTTGTTGTTCTTTTCATGGCTTGCTCAAAGGTTGATCCGGACTTCGGTCACCTCCGCGGCCTCCTTGAGTCGATGACGATCCACCCGAGAGATGTACGCCGAGCTCCACCTCAAGCCGAGGTAACTAGGGCAAGGAGATTGCTAATCTAGAAGCCCTAGGTTGTGTAGAGAGGATGTATGGATGTGTTTGTCAAGTGAAAACCTTTTTCTCTCAACACATGAGATCAAAGGAGAAAACAAGAGGAGGAAGAAGAAGGAGGTTTTTAGCAACCATGGAGCTTCTCTTTTCAAGAGAGAGAAAGAGAATAATATTATGATAAGCTTAACCAAGAGAAAAGCTAACCATGGTTGCAATAATGCAAAAACCACATCATTACTAATTCCATCAAGATAAAGTTGATGGCTACAATTGAAATGACCATTATCATAATCCAAAAGAAAATGGAAAAGAAAAGAAGAGTGTGGAATCCTCTTGAATGTCAATGGTCAACTCGGTCAACCGGTCAACAAAGTCAAGAGGGGTCAACGGGGTCAAATGGTCAATGCAATTAGCCATCAAAAGATTATCACTAATAGGATTAGTAAATGATGTCCGCTGCTCATAATGGTTTTGACCAAACGAACTGCCAAAACCCTAATGAGCCTGCCACATAATGGTTTTGGCCGAACCAACTGCCAAAACCCTAATGAGGCACCTCCTCCTTCATCGCTCCAGAAAACTGTGCATACACACCTGCATCCGTATTCCGTAGAATGCGGATGCACAGAAGACAAAACAAATCCATCCATACAATACTAGGATCCGGCTTAAACCAAAGCCCACTAGTATTGCCTGCCCGAACACCATACGCACACAAGTGTACGTAAGTGATCGCAGCCCTGCCGTAAAACCATACGGCCTCTACACGTTTCGCTCAGTGCAGGGAAACTCTCTGTGTGGGACTCTAAAGACTCGACACTACGCTGGCAGTGGGTTTAACCACAGACCGCAAGCGGCACTAGCTGTACGTAACGGTCCCCAGGTAGATGTCGATAAGAAGGCCGATGAGGTACACCCATCCGAACTCCTACTGAGCCTGTATGTGACAATCTCCGTACAGTCCGGTCTGTTCGTCTGATACATCGCATGGCGGGCCTAGGGGGCGGTAAACGTCAGTCCCCTAATAGCGGTACAAGTCGTGTCGGAGTGAAGCCCAATACACCCTGAGATAACACTGGAAACCTACCAGTATATCTCGCTTGCCCTGGCCAGGGACTACTCGTGTAATGGCTCTCCTAGACACAGCGCGATGTCAACCCCCAATACCGGAAGAGACGAATCCTGTCTAACCGTCACTGCCTCCAAGTGCTTCGGGACTGCTCCCAACTACTACCTGTTTGCACGACTCAGTAGAGCCGTGGTAGGGTAGTAATCAAAGAACAGTGGGAACACACTCGAGGCGAAGTGACAGTGTCAAGTCAGCGGACTAAGCTGTACTCATGTCACCTGGGAACTGATAACTGACGATAGGTATAATACCAACCTTCAGTTCCCGACGAGTCCTGTCCAGTGTACTCGTAACCTAACGAGCACCCGCATACTATCTCAAGTACGACGTACTGACGGCTGTGGGACAGACCGTCTCCCGTGCTGGGATGAGAAGCGCATACGCTAGTCTACTGTGGAGTATCGATGCCCTATCTCGATACTCCCACGACTAGGGACGTGTATAAGGATGTGCTTGTAGATTACCCAGCCCCCACGAGTGTGATCGCCATCACAACGCCGGTAATCAAGCAAAGATCCTAAGGGCTCTACTAATGCGTATAGGTGATATAATAAATAAACACACATGTACACATTAAAGCAGAGACAAACCAAGTAGCATACTACTATATTGAGCAAGATTGTCTGTACAACTGTGAATATCCCAAGCTTCCATCAAGTAATATACATACTAGTATGATACAGTAATGGCCTCTAGGGCATATACACCAACATAAATATCTCCACAATCTTCTCCACTTGTGCAGTTGGTTTATTGGGACTCAACCTGTTTGGAAATGGAGCATTTTGAAAATTCGTTGATTTAAAAGTCTGTGAAGTAGAATGTGGAGTAGGAACGGATCCCGGTGTAGATGTGTTCATGTTGTGAGCAATGGGTCCGTTCAAGCAAGAAGAAGTATAGCCGTGTGAAGGGTGGAGAATAGGCTCTAAAGAAAAAGGTGAAGAAGAAAGTGAAGAAAATGAAGAAGGGGAAGATGACGATGGAGAAAAAGAAGAAGAAGAAGAACCACCGGCGGGGATGTCATCACTAGTTCCCATATTATTTTGCAACACTCTTCCGGATCTCAACGTGGTCACCGCATTTACATTGTGATTGTGATATGCGTTTTGTGTGTGACCGGGATTTGGCAATGGTTGAGATGGAAGCTTTCCCTTTTCTCTCTCGCTCAACGCAGCAGTTAATTGTGCAATTTGTGCCTCAATAGATTTGATACTTTGATCGTGTGAGGCATTGTTATGCATCAAAGACTGAACATAACTTTTAAATCTTGCTGCGGATTCTGTAGATTGCTTGAGAAAAGCATCTAGACTTTTTTCGAGCGAGATAACCTTATCGTCATTTGGTTGAACCAAATTGTTCGTTTGATTTGTATAAGGTTGTTGTTGGAAAGGTTGCTGGTTTTGAGTTTGTGAGGGTGCTTGTTGTTGTTGTGGAGGGGGTCTTTGAAAATTGTTATTTCCTTGGACTTGTTGATTTTGGTTCCAAGCGAAATTTGGGTGACTCCTCCACCCCTGATTGTATGTCGAAGAGTACGGATTGTTTCTTTGTCGTTGCTGAAATGCAGCATTGACTTGATCATGTCCTTGAGTAGATGCATTGTAAGGACACTCTTCGGTAAGATGCGATGGATTCGAACAACAAGCACAAACAGTTCGTGTGGGTAAAGTAGGGGTAGGAGAAGACGATGAGATTCTGGTCTCAATGGCTTCTAGCTTTTTCATAAGTGCGGCCATCTCGGCCTTCATAGCAATCGACATATCTACTTGGTGTATGCCTGCCCTAGATTGACCACTAGAAGAAGATAATGTGGTCTTGGTACTCTCCCACTGAATTGTTTGCTCACTAAGATCCTCAAGAAACTGCCACGCTTCGTCGCTAGACTTGGAGAGAAAATGACCTTGACATATGGTTTCTAGCAACTGCTTCGTTGCCGAGTTCAGTCCCTCGTATAATGTTTGGCAAAGTTGCCAACTTTCGATCCCATGATGAGGGCATTGAACAAGTAGGTCTTTAAATCTCTCGAAGCACTTCCAAAATGGTTCGGAAGGAAGCTGTGAAAATTGTATTATCTCGTTACGGATTCTAGCAGTTTTGTGATGAGGATAGAACTTTTTCAGAAAAGCTCTCACAAACTCGTCCCAATTTCTAATGGAATGTGATGCGGTGCTATATAGCCACTTCTCGGCTAGGTCACATAAGGTGAAAGGAATGACCCTTACCCTTATAGCGTCATCACTTAATTGGGTCGTTTTCATCATAGCGCAAACGTTTTGGAATTTATTAATAAAGATATATGCATCTTCGGATTCCAAACCATGAAATTTTGGCAGCATATTGATGAAATGTGGTTTTATTTCAAAGTTGTCCCCATTTGCCGGTGGGGGTGAAAGACATGTAGGTAAAGACGTGCGGACGGGGTAGAAGAGATCCTGGAGCGCGACTCGTGCGGGCGCTACAACAGACGGAAGATTCGGGTTATTCGCACCTACTGAGGTGGAATCATTCCCGTCGGTAAGGTATCGTTAGGGTCGTGTCCTGACATACCTTTGAAAGAAGAATTTAAAGGTGGAGGTAAGGAAATGGACGGAATGTCGACGAAGGGTTCGTCGAAGGGTTCGTCGGTCGGTACCAACGAAACACGGACTAATCGGGCGTTAGTATCCCTAGTCCAAAGTGACATACACTAAAGGAGTAGTGTAGTCAGAAAAAAATAGAAAAACAGAATGTGGGGGTAAGATAACGTCAATGGAGGGAAGTGATGGAAGTGAGTTGCAAGGTTTCTTAGCGACAAGTTGCAAGTTTTGAAAAGACTTTTTCTTTTCTTTTTTATTTATGTGAGAGTTTTGCAAAAAGGTTTTTGGACATGGGACTCGTGACACAAATGTATCAACCACACATGCACAATCAGGCCTAGATCTAGGGTCACCTAGGTCTGCTAGACAGCTCCTAACTAGGGCTAGAAATAGGACCTCAAACCGCCTCTTCACGGACAAGTACGGCCAGGTAAGTGGGAAGGAACCACCACTACAGTGGGCCTAATTAATAACCACTAGCCTATGTTAGTGTATATGCCCTAGAGGCCATTACTGTATCATACTAGTTTGTATATTACTTGATGGAAGCTTGGGATATTCACAGTTGTATATACAATCTTGCTCGAAATGGTAGTATGCTACTTGGTTTGTCTCTGCTTTAATATGTGCATGTGTTTCTTTTAGCATATTGCTGATATACATATTAGTAGAGCCCTTAGGATCTTTGCTTGATTACCAGCGTTGTGATGGCGCTCGCACTCGTGGGAGCTGGGTGATCTATAAGCACATCCTTATACAGGTCCCTGGTCGTTGGACTATCGAGATAGGGCATCGATACTTCGGAGTAGACTAGCGTATGCGCTTCTCATCCCAGTGTGGGAGACGGTCTGTCCCACAGCCGTCAGTACGTCGTACTTGAGATAGTATACGGGTGCTCGTTGGGTTACGAGTACACTGGACAGGACTCGTCGGGGACTGTTGGTTGGTATTATACCTATCGTCAGTTATCAGTTCCCAGGTGACATGAGTACAGCTTAGTCCGTTGACTTGACACTGTCACTTCGCCTCGAGTGTGTTCCCACTGCACTTTGATTACTACCCTACCACGGCTCAAAGGAGTCGTGCAAACAGGTAGTTTTTGGGTGTAGTCCCGAAGCACTTGGAGGCAGTGACGGTTAGACAGGATTCGTCTCTCCCGGTATTGGGGGTTGACATCGCGCTGTGTCCAGGAGAGCCATTACACGAGTAGTCCCTGGCCAGGGCAAGCGAGATATACTGGTAGGTTTCCAGTGCTATCTCAGGGTGTTCTGGGCTTCACTCCGGCACGACTTGTACCGCTATTAAGGGACTGACGTTCATCGCCCCCCTAGGCCCGCCATACGATGTATCAGACGAACAGACCGGACTGTACGGAGATTGTCACATACAGGCTCAGTAGGAGTTCAGATGGGGTTCACCTCGTCAGTCTTCTTATCGACATCTACCTGGGGACCGTTACGTACAGCTAGTGCCGCTTGCGTTCTGTGGTTAAACCTACTGCCAGCGTAGTGTCGAGTCTTTAGATTCCCACACAGAGAGCTATTCTCTTTTAGGCAAAATGAGTAGAGGTCGCATGGTTTTGCGACAGGGTTCGTTCACATTCGCGCACTTGTGCACGTTTGCTGTCCGGACAGTTTATACTAGCGGGCTTTGGTTTAAGCCGGATCCTAGTATATGATTTGAGATTGGTTTTTCTCATTGTGTTCGTATTCCTCGGATCACGAATGCGGGTGCGTATGCACAGTTGCTTGAGATTGAGTGAGAGGACCTTGATTAGGGTTAATGGCTATTGTCATTTTATTAACCCTAATGTTTATGTGTTTATTATTGTTAATTAGTAATTAGTTTAATAATTGTCCATGGTTATGGTTGTTGACCATTTGACTTCTTTTACTTGTTGACCTAGGTTGACACTTTGACCATCATCATTTCTTTTGGAAAATGCTTTTTGATCTTTGCAAATTGAAATGATAATGGTCATGTCATGATTTACCATGACAATTATCTAGCTAATTATTCAATTAAATTAATTCATACATATTAGTGAGAATGGCTCTATTATTTTCTCATTCTCTCATTTTCATTTCTCTCTCTTGTTCTTCCTCTCTCTCAAGCTCTCTACCTCTCATGTGTTGAGAACCACTTAAGCTTGAGAAAAACCCTCTCTTGATCTTCTTTACTCTCTTCTAGGGTTCAAGTATTAGCACTTCTTGCACCCTAGTTACTCCTAGCTTGGAGTTGAAGCCAAAGGTTGAAGCTTTCGGGTGGATCTTTCTTCGGCGTGAGAAGACGAGCAAGGTGACCTTCTTCCACTACTTCTAGGAGCAAGGAGAGAAGGACAAAAGACCAAAGGTATAACCTTTCTACCACTTAGCTACTTTGTAGTTAGCTTTAGCAAGTTTATGTTTAGCAAAGATCCTCACAAGCATAGTCCATGTTGCCTAAGTCCATAAAAATCCGATTTTTATTATCTTTTCCGCCTCCCCGTAAGCACCGGGGTGGGCAACGAGGACTTACAGTGGTATCAGAGCCAAACTAAACATAAACTAGCTAGGTAGTGAAGTGTAACGAAGTTCGGAACCGAAAAATCCAAAATCCAAACTTTTCAAAAACCCTAGTTTCTGTTAATTTTTTTTCTGGTCAAAACAAAATTTGTCATACACCTAAAATCATCTCAGGGTTTTTTAAAGAAAACCACCAAAAACGAGACAGAGATCTTCCCAAACGACCGCGCTTCCGCGGCAATAGCAAGCTATTGCCGCGGAACCGCGGCCATCTTGTCTCCTCTCTGCCTTGATTTTGGTGCAGTGTATCTCTGTATTGGTTTTAGGATTTTTGAGATATATTATATGTGCCCAGATTTTCCAGAATAGAAATTTGTTTTTGGGGGCCTATAATTCCGTATTTTTTTCCGAACTTCACTACACTTTGACTATAAAGGTTATATCTGTGATGTTTGCATGTATTGAACGTCGGCTAATCGCTATATGTCGATTAGTCGGGGTTATACATCTCTGTGATCTGTGATTGATATTGGTATGTGTATATGAATGGGTTGGATCGTCGCGGGTGAATAGCCGGGGTGGATGTGAGATGAGTGTTGCTTTTCTTTCATTCATTTGTAATATGTAAATTGATGTAATATTATTATTTGTTTGGCCGCACAACCGGGTCGGGGTTGTAGCCGTCATTGTATAATTCTTTTTACTGTTTTTGCTCCTAGGATAGACCCATGGAGGGGGTGCACAAACTACCGGGTATCTCGAAGTGCCGAGTGGCCTACTCACGGTGGTGAGGGAGGTTGCTTCGCTTCGGGTACTTGGCGGGTAGTTTGCCGCACCCGTAGGGGTCTTGGGTAGGGTATTTTGCTATTCACCGCGACCGTGTAATCCGCTTTTCGTTGCAGGCTCGAACGGATTGCGGATTCCTAGTATATCCAATGTATTCATCTGTGATCTGTAATGTCTATCATTGCTATATATTTATATATGATAACTATTTAGGCGTTGCTTATGTTTTACAGCCGCGCTAGCCCAGCCCCCGCTCTGTCGTTAGTTAAGTAACCTAACGGGTGATGACGGGGCCCCGTGGCGAATGCGAATGGCATAAGCGTACGTCATATTTTGGTTGTTTTCTGCAATGGTAGGATTAAATGATGGGATGCATTAAAAGAACTAATGCAAGAAAATAAACCAAGTAAAAGTCGATTGGAACACTTTGAAAACCACTCGGTTCTTTTCAAAACTAAAACTTTTAAACGCGGAGCTTGAACCACTCCTTTTAAAAGCTATCTCGTTCCATCGATTAGATCAAGTTCACTACGTTCACGGTTTCGCCAAAACCATCCGTAGCCCTCCGTCATTCCACATGAATGGTCAAAAAGTATTCAAGCTATGTATTTTGGCCAAAGTCAAGGCATAGTGATTGGTAGCTATTGGGTATTCATGTGCAGCATAGATAGATGCGTTGGTTTGGGACAGTCGTGCTGCCATTTTGGCCAAAGTCAAGGGTAGGTACGGGTGGGTCCAAATTAACCAGGAGAATGACGGGTAGAACTTGACATGTGACTTATGATATTTTGGCCAAAGTCAAGGTCATAAGAGCATGGGGCAAAAATCCACATCGGGAGTTTCATAAGTACTGAAACTTGCTAGCTTTGCATACTATTTGGAGTGTGATGATTCTGGTAGGATTCCTTCGGTTTTATCACGCGATGATATTTGGATCCCGATCCTACTGTGAGTATATGCTACTCCTCGGGAAAACTCTCACTTAACGATCAATGCTATAAACTTAGCAGGTGTCTAGAAAGGTGTTAGCGGGGCTACGCCCACAGGGAAAAGAGGTTACTTAATTAAGGAACTTCGCGAAAGCGTTGGAAAACCTCCCTCGAAGTACCGACACTGGCCTGGCTGAACGGTTAAGCAAGTATTGTATGGTGAGAGTAATCCTGACTAATCCTTTCTTTACGGTTTGAGAAGGGATTCGAGAGACAGTGGGAGCCATCCAGTTTAGACAAATTAAAAACCACTCTAAACTTGCAAGAGCATCATGCTAAAGTGTTTCTTTTCTCTCTCCTAATTGCAGCGACCATTCAAGATGACCAGACTTAAGTTATTACTAGATAAAAACATATTGACAGGGCCAAACTACAAAGATTGGCTCAGGAATGTCAAGATGGCAATCACTTACGACAAGTTGGGGTATGTCCTTACCACCAAAGCACCCCCTGTCCCAGGTCCCACCTCCAGCGTCGCGGATAAGGAAATCCGTAAGACATGGGAGATAGATTGCGCGAAGGCCAAATGCCTCGTATTAGCCTCGATGGACAATGAACATCAGCGGAGGCACGAGAATATGGACCTAGAGTCCATATTTCTTCATACAAAAGAACTGTATGGGGAGCAGTCTCGTATCGCAAGATACGAAGTGTCGAAGAAGCCTTTTTCGGCAAGGTTGGCCGTCGGATCATCGGTAGCGGAACACGTGCTTAAGATGATTGGCTAAATTGAGGAGCTCGCGGACCTTGGGACCACGTTGGAGAATGAACTATATACTGATTTGATTCTCCAGTCCCTTCCTTCCACTTACGCCCAGTTTATTCTGAACTTCAACATGCAAGGAAAGGAGGTAGAACTTTCCGAACTTCTGAACATGTTGAGGAGTGCTGAGGGCACCCTACAGAAAGGTAGGGAGACATCCGCTTTGTTTGTAGGAGGATCTTCCTCTTCTAGATCCAAGGCAAAAGCCAAGGGTAAGAAGAAGAAAGCCCCCGCCAAACCAAGAGGAGGTGTCGGTAAAGTGGATACGAAGGGAAAAGGTAAAGCAACAAAGATAGCGGGGAAGCTAGTGGGGAAGGAAGAATGCTTCTATTGTCACAAAAGTGGTCACTAGAAACAGGATTGCAAGGCTTGGAAAGCCAGAACACAGGATTTGAAGCGAGTTGCAGCTTCAGCTTCAGGTGTGTATGTTATTGAAAACTGTCTATCGATAAACTCTACTTCCTGGGTATTGGATACCGGGTCAGGATCTCATATCTGTAATTCTTTGCAGGCGTTGAGAAAGCGTAGAGTTTTGAAGGCAGGTGACATGACCCTCAGAGTTGCAAACGGTGCTAGCATGGATGCTGAGGCCGTGGGGGACTATCACCTGGGATTGTCAGATGGACATTTTTTGGTTTTGCGTAGTTGTTATTATGTACCAAATGCAACCTGTAATATCATTTCTGTATCTTTATTATCTAAAGAAGGTTATGAATTTGCATTTGTAAGTAATGTAGTGAACATTCACCTTAATCAAGCTTTGATTGGGTCAGGTACATTGAACAACGGTATATACGTATTAAACCAACCACAGATTTTCAATGTCCACAATACACATAAAAGAAAGTCTCCAGAAATTAATAAAACTTTCTTATGGCATTGTAGACTGGGTCACATCAATGAGAGAAGGTTGACTAAGTTACACACAGAAGGATATTTGGATTCGTTCGAATATCAATCGTATGCAACTTGTCAATCCTGTCTCAAGGGAAAGATGACAAAGACTCCGTTTACTGGACACGGAGAAAGAGCGAGCGAGCTCTTGGGACTCGTACATAGCGACGTGTGCGGTCCAATGTCTACACATGCGCGAAGCGGTTATTCTTACTTCATTACTTTTACGGATGACTTTTCAAGGTACGGTTATGTCTTCTTAATGAAACATAAATCCGAGGCTTTTGAAAAATTCCAGGAATATAAGAATGAAGTAGAAAAACAAACAGGCAAAAGTATAAAAACACTGAGATCTGATCGAGGTGGTGAATACTTGAGTGCCGAGTTCCTGTGTTACTTAAAAGAGAATGGAATTCTCTCTCAGCTTACTCCGCCATACACTCCGCAACATAATGGTGTATCGGAGAGACGGAACCGAACCTTATTGGATATGGTACGGTCCATGATGAGTAATGCTGAGTTGCCGCGATCGTTTTGGGGATATGCGCTAGAATCAGCTGCATACCATTTGAACCGGGTTCCAACTAAGACCGTGCCTACTACTGTTAGTTATATGTATGCCCTAGAGGCCATTACTATACATAGGATGTATATTGTAGTGGATGCTGGGACATATATAGGGAGGACTTTCTTGCTCGACATGATAGTATGCTATCTGGTTGATCTTTACCTTAACGTGTATACTGTTTGTCTCTCTGTTACATATTGGTAAAGCCCTTAGGATGTGTACTTGACTACCTGGACTATGATGCGGATCATACTAGTGGGGACATGGTAGTCCATAAGTACATCCTTCAAAGTCCCTAGTCGTGGGTGTATCGAGACGGGGCATCGATATACCAGAGTAGACTAGCGCATACCTTCTCGACCCATACAGATGGGCGATGGATGATCCCATATCCATTGGTGTTTGACATCAGAGATGATATACGGGTGCTCAGTGGAGACTGGGTACACTGGACGGACTCGCCGAGAACTCCCAGATGGAATTATACCTCACGTCAGATGGCAGTTCTCTGGTGACACTGGTACAGAGTAGTCTGTTGACCCAAGATCGTCATAGAGTCTTGTGTGGTCCCCACTGTGCTTTGATTTCCATCTTACCACGTCCAAGAGGGCGTGCAAAACGGTGGTTTTTGGGTACAGTCCCGAGTCACATGGAGGCAATGAGCGATAGGAGGGGATTCGTCTCTCCCGGTATAGGGGGTTGATGTTGCGCTGTGTTCGATTGGCTATAACAGGAAATCCCTGGCCAGGGTTGCTGAGATTTACTGGTAAGTGTTACCAGTAGTTTCTCGAAATGTTATAGACCTCATATCGACACGACTTATTGAGCTATTGGGGTCTGACGTTTACCACCCCTAGGCGAGATATGCGACATATCAGACGATCAGACCGGACTGTACGGTAGTGTTACTGGTTGGATTCACTGGAGTGTGAGCGGGCTTTCTCGTCGATCTTCTGATCGCTCAATACCCGGGTGGCCGTTACGTTTAGCAGACCGCTTGCGGCTTGTGGATGTTTGATATGATCATCATTTGCTGCCGGCGTATTGACGAGTCTTTAGAGTCCTACACAGAGGTTTCCTTGCTCAAGCGAAACGAAATAGGAGCGCATATGAGATATGTGCGGGACCGAGAATGATACCAGTATGTGATACTGTATTCGATTCTCGCGATATGTGACATTGATCGGTTATATGCGATATAGCCGGCATATCGGATCAAGTGTTGATTCGATAAGTTGTTACTGTAGATATTAGTCGGTCATGTTCGACATGGCCGGATCATTGAATCAAGTGTTGATTTAATGATTTAATGCATAATTATATATTTGATATATTACTTTGCATTAACTAGTATCGGTTCACTTAAGATGGATTTTCTCACTCGGATGTGCGCATTGTATATGCGATATATTTTTGTGCACTTGATTGTATCATGTTTGATGATGCATGTTAACTTGATTAAGTGTAAAGTTTAAACCATAGTTAAGTTAATGATTAGGGTTTTCCTTATCTTATTTATTTATTTATTTATTAAGGAAAAGATTAAATAGAAGAATGGTGGCTTTCTTTGTTTCTAGTTGAAACTTCATGAAGGTTTGACCAAAGCTACCATTCTTGTCTTCTTCTCCTAACCCTAACCATTTAACTAACCTTGGTTAAATCTCTACACTTGACTATAGTTAATGATATGATAAGTATTATATTTCTTTTCTATTTTAAAAAACTTATCATAACACTTTCTTCTTCTTCTTCATCTTCTTCAATGAAGAAAGCTTACTTCATCAATGGTGATTGATGAAAAAGTGAGAGAAATCCAATTCTAAAGTCTACCCACTTCCTATTTCTTCATCCTCTACCTCTTGCCAAGTAGTAGAGTGTGTTTTCTTCACAAGTTTCTTGACTTGGTGAAGTGAGAGCTTGATCTAGCGATGCTTCGACGTAGATCATCTTTGGCATGGACATCGACGACCTAGCTCGCCTATTCTCCGATGAAGCCGACGCTAGAGCCCAGAATTTGTTTTGGACAGCGAGAGGACTTCATTGCGGAGCTATGGAGGTGGAGCACCGGATCTACAAAGGTTGTATTTCCGTATTCTCTTAGTAAAGTAGTTTACTAGTTGCTTTTTCGCCTAGACATCTAGCCAACGATCCGTACACTAGGGTTTCTCGGCACCATAATTTTTGAAATTGGCATGGTTGATGCCTTGTGAGACCTCTTGAGAGTGCCTAGGAACCCTCCAGTAGTATCAAAGCCTAGCTAGAGCCTTAGGCGAAGTTTAGACGGAGTTTGAAGTCCGATCGAACCGAAAAACTAACCCGGAAATTGCTCTCTGTACTTTTTCTAAAATCGGGGATTTTTCCACATTAAAAATATGCAGAGAAACAAGCAGGATAATCTAAGAGTTACTGTGAATTTCGATGGACTAATTCCATCAATGAGCCGCGGATACGCGGCACGAGCATGGCTCGTGCGGCGGTTCCGCGGCCGTTTTGTCGTTTTGTGTATTTTGTTTTTCACAGTAATTCTCAGATTTCTGTGCTGGTTTTCCTGGGAATTTTTAATATTTATTCAAGAGTTGAATTTTCTGGGGTTGTTTTGGGGATTCGGTGTTTCGATCGGAGTATCAGATTTTGTCTATGCGGCTTTCCGGATAAATTTTAGAATATGTTAAAAAGTTCGACCGGATATAAATACCCAATTTTTCCCCTGTCAAGAAATTTCCAAGTGTTGGATTTTTCCGTAGTTTAACGACGTTCTAAGTAGTGCAAGTAACGCGATGGACCCTCTAGAAGACAACAAAGCTTAACTCGATTATGTGACCGTCTTGAACTGCCCTTTGAACCTTCGGGTTTGGGGCAGTACGGCGTGCCACATGTGAGGCGTTGGCTTGACCCTTCTACGGCTGGACCGTTGGTACTGAGGCACGAACTGAATGCTGTTAGACTTATTTCATGTGTTGATCTGTTTCGGGAAAACTTGGGTGTTCGAATGTTCGATCGGAAAGTTTAATATTTTCTATTTATCCGGAATGGGATACAATAATTGGAATTCACAAAAAGTTATGAGATAACTGAATGAATGTTATAAACATAGCAGTTTAGTCTCACTTGATCGGTTGCCACAGAATTTTGATGTGATCAAAAGTCCGTCGCAATCACGTAGTGTACGCCGATGCTCGCCGGGTAAACTTAATAGACAGCTACACCCCATAGCCCCGACCAAGTGACTGTAGGAGAACCCCGTCGCCGAAAGCATCCGTTCGGGTGCTCGCGGCAGCGGTGTTCCGCCTTGGTGCACTTCGTCGACGGTATCTGGGGTGCGGCCGCCTACTGAAGTTTGCGACGAGTATTCGATCAGGATGTCGGGAATCTTGTTGAATTGCCCGACTTGGTATTGAAAAGTGTTTTCGATTTTGAGACTAAAATGCAGAGTTTATAATTGTTAGGCATGCGATGTCTAAGGAATTCATTTGGTCAGGCATGCGATGTCTGAGATGGTTGCGGATTCCAACTGTTGTAGTTTTACACTTTCTTTTCTGTGACCGTAAGTGTAATATGTGATATCGATGGTTTCGTTGCTATATGTCAACGACAATTGGGATGGACATATTTACTTACGATGATGACATGTGATCTTATGTGTTGCTGGATATGTTATATTGGATCGTCGTGTTTGAATAGCCGGGGGTTTTTATGTGAGATGAGTGTTTTTCATTTTCATTCATGTAAAAACTTGTATGTAATATTCTTTTATTGGGGCACTTCCAGGTTGCGGAAGATGTCACCGTTTGTATATTATTTACTTTTCCGCACTAGGATAGACCCAAGGAGGAGGGCACAAGTAACCGGGTTCTGGAGTCCAGTGGGAGACCAACTCGAGGAGTCGAGTCCGGGTCTCCTAACTCCAGAATTGGTAGGGTTGCTTGCCGCTCTCGTAGGGGTCTAGGGGTGTGGGTTTGGCTATTCATCACGACCGTGGAATCCGTGTTTTATACTGGCTCGTATTGAAAACACGGACGTCCTAGTATATCCAATATTTCATATGATTCTTCTGCTGCGATATCTGTGATGTGATCATGTGATGTTCTGTGATAGATACAGTATATAGTATATATGATATATTATATAGGTGTTACTTATGTTTTACACCCGCGCTAGCCCTGCCCCGCTCTGTCGTTAGTTACCTAACCTAACGGTGCACGAGGGGACATCGAGGCGAATGCGGATGGCATAAGTGTACGTCGTATTTATCTGTGATGTTTAGGTACTTAAATGATGGGACTTCATTAATGAGATTAATGAAATAAAAGAAACCTAAGATGTTGTAGAATCGAATTTCAAAATAAAACAGGTAGCTACAGTTCTTGCTTTGCACGGCGGTATATGTGATATATCCTGCACCTTATTCGATAAGGAAAGGACCGAGATCCCTTCACCGGGAGTGACTCCTTTAGCAATAACTGGTCGATGCTACACCCTCGGTTTGTCTTTTGATTGCTTTTAAGAGTTTTTGCTTTGCACAGTGATATATATGATATATCCCGCACCTCATTCGACGAGGAAAGGACCGACGATCCCTTCACGGGGAGTGACTCCTTTAGCAAAACTAGAAAAGCCTCAAAAGCACTCCATTTCAAAATCATTTGATTCTACAACGATATAAAGTTCATTACGCAAAAGGTTTTCTTAAAAACCTGTCGTAGCCCTCCGTCATTTCAGATAGGTAATAGTTAATATTCGTGCTGCGTTTGTTGACTCAGTCAAGGCGTAGTGTGCGGTAGCTGATTATTGCTTACCTGCAAAGCATATGATGCGATTGGATTAGGGTAGTCGTGCGGACTTGTTGACTCAGTCAAGGGTCGTGCGGGTGGGTTTAATTCAATCGAGAAATGACGGGTTGAACATTACTTGCGGTCTATGGTTTGTTGACTCAGTCAAGGTCATAGATCGCATGGGGCAAAATATTATCGGGAATTTCAAGTGTTGAAATTTGCAATGAGATTGCATACCTTCTATGAGATAGTTGGATCCCGATACCCGCTGCGAGTAAGAGTTACTCCTGGGAGAGTTTTATACATTACAATTAGCCGATCAAGTAGGTGTCTAGAAAGGTGTCAACGGGGTTACGCCTCTGGGAAAACGAGGTTTACATTAATTAGGTTCGTGCGAAAGCACGGGGGACCTTCCTCAAAGTACCGACACTGGCCTGGCTGAAAGATTGGCGAACTTGTAGTGTGTAATTAATCCCGGCTAGTCTTTCCTTTTAGGGTTTGAAGGAAGATTTGATAAAAAGCAGTGCGAGCCATCCTGATTAGATAAAATAATAACCAATCTATTCTTGCAAGAGCGCACACTGAGTGTTTTCTTCTCTCTCTCTCCAGGTAGCGACCATATCATGCCTTAATCAAGATAATAATACGGAATATTGACCGAACCCGCTTGTTATACTGAGCTGGGGAACGTTGGTCCCGCTCCAACTTATAAATGTTATAAGACAGAGCAGGAAATTGGGGAATACCAGATTTCCCGTGCCGCCCAAACGAAGAGAGTGCATGCTGATGCATCATCTTCGGGTGTGTTCTTTATACAGAACTGTTTCTCTATTCTTTACGTCCTGGGTATGTGATACCGGATCAGGATCCCGCATATGTAATATGTTACATGGGCTACAGATAGGTAAAGAACTGAGAATGGGTGATAAGTTTCATGAGGCAGAAAACGGGGCAAGTGTTGCAGCCAAGTCTGTTGGTCACTGTCACCCTGTATTACAAATACATTGATTCTGAACGAATGTTATTAGATACCGAACCTGATATACAAAATCATATCAGTCTCTTTATCAGTAAAGAAATGATAAAATTTTGTATTGTTGGACAATGTTTTGAACATTTCCTATATCAAAAGTTGATCGGTTCAGGCACGTTATCTAAAAGCATTAATGTTCTAAATCAAACTACAGTTCTTAGTATACGGAACACACACAAGAAGAATAGTTAAGAAATGAACGAATCCTTCTTGAGGCATTGTAGACTAGGTCATATCAATGTGACCCGACTAGCTGAAGTTACATGAAGTTGCATATTTAAATCAGTTTAAATCTACATCTTATGAAACTCGCCAGTCATGTCACAAAGATAAGATGACCACAGCTCTGTTTACTGGAAACAGAGAAAGAGTTAGTAAACTCTTGGGATGATACATGTTGATGTATGTAGGTCCCCTGTCTACACTTGCAAAGACCGGTTCTTTGTACTTCATTACATTCTCTGATGATCTTTCGAGATTCAGACATATGTTCCTGTTGAAACACAAGTCCGAACCTTTTGAGATATTCACAGAATATAAGTTAGAAGTAGAGAACCAAAATACGGGTAAAAGTATTATGTCCTTTGATGCGATCAAGGAGGAGAATACTTGTGCACGGAATTCCTGGACTATTCTAAAGGAGAATGAGATTCTCTCTCAGCATTACTCCTCTGTATACACCATAGCACGATGGTATATCGGGGTGGAGCAGATACACCCTATATGATAAGGTGTGCTCTATGATGAGTACTACTGAGTCACCTATTTCCTTTAGGGAGTTATGCGCTTGAGAAGCTGCATACCTATTGAATAGGGTTCGAATCAAATCAGTTGCCTACCACTTCATATTTGATATGATAAGGGAAGAGCCCGTCTCTCAAGTTAGTTGAGATTTGGGGTTGTCCAGCCTATGTCTGAAAAGCAAAATCCGGACAAGCTCGAGGCAAGATCTATTATGTACAACTGGAAAGGTTCCAGCTATACAAACAACAGCAGATGATTTGGTAGAACCAAAGGATTCAGTAGATTCCAACGAACCTCAGCCTCTCCGCCGATCTAGTAGGGTTCCTCACCCACCTGAGAGATACTTCGGTTTCTCTATGACAGTGGGAGCGAGGATTGCATCATGAGATGATGACCCAACTAGTTTCGAGCAGGCCATCGAGAGTTAAGACTCTGTAAGAATGGCTGGATGCTTAGTGATCTGAGATGGAATCCTTATACACCAACAAAGTATAGACTTTGGTTGCTATATCTGAAGGGTTAAATCCCCATCAGGAGCAAGTATATCTTGAGAAGATTACTTGGTGTAGATGGAAAGGTTGAGACTTTCAAAGCTAGACTTGTTAAAGGTTTTCGTAATCGACCAGGAGTGGATAATGATGAAACCTTTTCCAGTGGGCTTAAGTCCATCCAGATACTACTTGCCACGGCTACATACCATGACTACGATATCTGGTGGTTGGGTGTCATGACTGCTTTTCTAAATGATGTTTTGGAAGAAAGCATTTATAAGTACACAGCCAGAGGGCTTCGTAGACAGTGGGAGCAGCGGAAACGTGTGCAAGATGTTTTATAGGATAAAGCAGGCATCGCGGAGTTGGAACATCTATTTTGATGGATTAGTCAAAGAAGTTGACATCATCAAAATGGTAGATGAACCTTGTATAAACAAAAAGGTAGTGGGGAGTATGATGATGATCCTCGTAGAGTACGTGGATGACATACTCTTGATAGGGAAGGAGTTTCCTATGCTACGCTCGATCAATCTCCGCTTATCACTATGATTCTCCATATAGGATCAAAATGATACCTCCTAAATCCTGAGTTTTGGATCTATGAGATAGATTTAATTGGATGTTAGGATTCTCACTAGTTGTAGTGAGATGGTATCAATCGATCCTGGGGAGAATCACTGGAAGGGTTCCAGGGTGATAAAGACGACTGAATGTCAGTCGCAGGCATTGTCTTTACCCTCAGTAAAGGGACGGTATGTTGGAAGAGTTCCAAGCTAGATACCGTGGCATACTAGACGATAAAGGCAGGATACATCGCTACTATAGATGCTACCAAAGAGGCTGTTTGGGTGTATATTGGTTCATGAGATGAACTATGTTCCTCCCATTGTGTGACAATGGAGTTGTGGCTTATGCCTAGGAACGCACGTCCCATCAGTGATCCAGACATATTCTAAGGCAGTATCACCTGATCATGGAGATGGTTGATCTCTAAGGGATCAAGGTTAGGAGAGAAGACTCAGAGGACAACACAGCGGATCCACTCATAAAGGCCTGTTCCCAGAGAGAGATTTTTATGGGATGGTTGAGTATGAGATACTACAACCACTGCTATCATATGGCCCTAGTGCAAGTGGGAGATTGTTAGTTATATGTATGCCCTAGAGGCCATTACTATACATAGGATGTATATTGTAGTGTATGCTGGGACATATATAGGGAGGACTTTCTTGCTCGACATGATAGTATCCTATCTGGTTTATCTTTACCTTAACGTGTATACTGTTTGTCTCTCTGTTACATGTTGGTAAAGCCCTTAGGATGTGTACTTGACTACCTGGACTATGATGCGGATCATACTAGTGGGGACATGGTAGTCCATAAGTACATCCTTCAAAGTCCCTAGTCGTGGGTGTATCGAGACGGGGCATCGATATACCAGAGTAGACTAGCGCATACCTTCTCGACCCATACAGATGGGCGATGGATGATCCCATATCCATTGGTGTTTGACATCAGAGATGATATACGGGTGCTCAGTGGAGACTGGGTACACTGGACGGACTCGCCGAGAACTCCCAGATGGTATTATACCTCACGTCAGATGGCAGTTCTCTGGTGACACTGGTACAGAGTAGTCTGTTGACCCAAGATCGTCATAGAGTCTTGTGTGGTTCCCACTGTGCTTTGATTTCCATCTTACCACGTCCAAGAGGGCATGCAAAACGGTGGTTTTTGGGTACAGTCCCGAGTCACATGGAGGCAATGAGCGATAGGAGGGGATTCGTCTCTCCCGGTATAGGGGGTTGATGTTGCGCTGTGTTCGATTGGCTATAACAGGAAATCCCTGGCCAGGGTTGCTGAGATTTACTGGTAAGTGTTACCAGTAGTTTCTCGAAATATTATAGACCTCATATCGACACGACTTATTGAGCTATTGGGGTCTGACGTTTACCACCCCTAGGCGAGATATGCGACATATCAGACGATCAGACCGGACTGTACGGTAGTGTTACTGGTTGGATTCCCTGGAGTGTGAGCGGGCTTGCTCGTCGATCTTCTGATCTCTCAATACCCGGGTGGCCGTTACGTTTAGCAGACCGCTTGCGGCTTGTGAATGTTTGATATGATCATCATCTGCTGCCGGCGTATTGACGAGTCTTTAGAGTCCTACACAGAGGTTTCCTGGCTCAAGCGAAACGAAATAGGAGCGCATATGAGATATGTGCGGGATCAAGAATGATACCAGTATGTGATACTGTATTCGATTCTCGCGATATGTGACATTGATCGGTTATATGCGATATAGCTGGCATATCGGATCAAGTGTTGATTCGATAAGTTGTTACTGTAGATATTAGTCGGTCATGTTCGACATGGCCGGATCATTGAATCAAGTGTTGATTTAATGATTTAATGCATAATTATATATTTGATATATTACTTTGCATTAACTAGTATCGGTTCACTTAAGATGGATTTTCTCACTCGGATGTGCGCATTGTATATGCGATATATTTTTGTGCACTTGATTGTATCATGTTTGATGATGCATGTTAACTTGGTTAAGTGTAAAGTTTAAACCATAGTTAAGTTAATGATTAGGGTTTTCCTTATCTTATTTATTTATTTATTTATTAAGGAAAAGATTAAAGAGAAGAATGGTGGCTTTCTTTGTTTCTAGTTGAAACTTCATGAAGGTTTGACCAAAGCTACCATTCTTGTCTTCTTCTCCTAACCCTAACCATTTAACTAACCTTGGTTAAATCTCTACACTTGACTATAGTTAATGATATGATAAGTATTATATTTCTTTTCTATTTTAAAAAACTTATCATAACACTTTCTTCTTCTTCTTCATCTTCTTCAATGAAGAAAGCTTACTTCATCAATGGTGATTGATGAAAAAGTGAGAGAAATCCAATTCTAAAGTCTACCCACTTCCTATTTCTTCATCCTCTACCTCTTGCCAAGTAGTAGAGTGTGTTTTCTTCACAAGTTTCTTGACTTGGTGAAGTGAGAGCTTGATCTAGCGATGCTTCGACGTAGATCATCTTCGGAATGGACATCGACGACCTAGCTCGCCTATTCTCCGATGAAGCCGACGCTAGAGCCCGGAATTTGTTTTGGACAGCGAGAGGACTTCATTGCGGAGCTATGGAGGTGGAGCACCGGATCTACAAAGGTTGTATTTCCGTATTCTCTTAGTAAAGTAGTTTACTAGTTGCTTTTTCGCCTAGACATCTAGCCAACGATCCGTACACTAGGGTTTCTTGGCACCGTAATTTTTTAAATTGGCATGGTTGATGCCTTGTGAGACCTCTTGAGAGTGCCTAGGAACCCTCCAACTGCACCATATCAGATGTGGTGTGGGAAGAAACCCTATCTTAATCATATTAAGACATGGGGATGTCCAGCTTTTGTAAAAAAAGCAGCATGCGGACAAGCTCGAGGCACGCTCAGTACAGTGCAAGTTTGTGGGATATCCAAAGAACTCCAAGGGATATTACTTCTATTGCGAAGAGGAACAAAAAGTCCTTGTTTCTCGCCATGCCCACTTTCTAGAACACCAGTTCATAGAAAAAGAATTAAGTGGGAGCGCAATAGAACTGGAAGAAATTCCAGAACCACGAGCTATTACTGAAAGCTTGGTTGATCCAGAGGGTTCGAAAGATCAGGACATTCCCACGCCACTCCGCAGGAGTAGTAGGCAGTCTCATCCGCCCGAGAGATACTACGGTTTTCTCATTGACGGGGATAGAAAGGATTGCATCATAGACTGTGATGAGCCTACTAGCTTCCAGCAAGCCATACAGAGCGTCGACTCGGTAAAATGGCTGGATGCAATGCGGACCGAGATGGAGTCCATGTACACCAACAAAGTATGGACGTTGGACATTGCTCCAGACGGGGTAAAACCCGTAGGATGCAAGTGGATCTTCAAAAGGAAGATTGGTGTAGATGGACAGGTTGAGTCCTATAAAGCTAGACTGGTAGCAAAGGGTTTTCGTCAGCGACCTGGTTTGGACTATGACGAAACCTTTTCTCCAGTGGCTATGCTGAAATCCATTCGGATCCTTCTTGCCATTGCTGCCTTCCACGATTATGAGATTTGGCAGATGGACGTAAAGAAAGCTTTTCTAAATGGTCATTTAGAGGAGTGTGTCTATATGGATCAGCCAGAGGGTTTCATTCAGAGTGGGAGCAGCGGAAAGGTGTGCAAGTTGCTTAAGTCCATTTATGGACTAAAGCAGGCATCACGGAGTTGGAACATCTGTTTTGATGAGACGGTCAAGGAATTTGGCTTTATCAAAAATCCAGATGAACCATGCATCTATTGTAGATTTGTAGCGAGAACTGTAGTATTCCTCGTTTTATACGTGGATGATATTCTCTTAATAGGAAATGATATTCCTATGCTACAATCTGTCAAGGGGTTCTTGTCACACAGGTTCGCCATGAAAGACCTGGGTGATGACTCTTACATTCTGGGTATCCGGATCTACCGTGACAGATCCAAGAGGATATTAGGACTTTCGCAGTCCAGGTACATCGACGCCATACTGAAGAGATTCGGTATGGAAGATTCCAAGCGCGGTAATTTACCGGCTTGTCACGGGATCACCCTCTCCAAAGAGATGTCTCCCAAGAATGATTTGGAAAGGGATCGCATGTCTATTATACCCTACGCTTCTGCGGTAGGCTCTATAATGTATGCGATGTTGTGTACCAGACCGGATGTGGCTTATGCACTGAGTGTGGTAAGCAGGTATCAGTCAAACCCAGGGGAGAAACATTGGATAGCAGTAAAGAACATTCTCAAGTACCTGAGAAGGACTAAGGAGATGTTCTTGGTGTATGGCGGAAAAGACCTGCAGATTGAGGCCTTTGCTGACTCCAGCTTCCAGAGTGACAAGGATGATTCCAAGTCCATGTCGGGTTTTGTCTTCACCTTCAATGGAGGGGCGGTGTGTTGGAAGAGCTCCAAACAGGAAACCGTTGCTGACTCGACGATGGAAGCGGAATACATCGCTGCATCTGATGCCGCAAAAGAAGCTGTCTGGATGAGGAAGTTCTTGAGAGAACTTCAGGTGGTTCCGTCCATTCTTGACCCAATACCTCTGTATTGCGACAACAACGGGGCTATAGCTTTAGCGAAGGAACCCAGATCCCATCAGAAATCCAGACACATCTTAAGGCGGTATCACCTGATCAGGGAGATCGTGGATCGCCAGGAGATCGAGGTCCGGAGAGTTGCATCAGAGGATAACACAGCAGATCTATTCACCAAGGCCTTGCCCCAGACTCAGTTCGAGCGGCTGATCGAGATGATAGGTCTTCGATACGCCAGTACATGGCCTTAGTGCAAGTGGGAGATTATTAGTGTATATGCCCTAGAGGCCATTACTGTATCATACTAGTTTGTATATTACTTGATGGAAGCTTGGGATATTCACAGTTGTATATACAATCTTGCTCGAAATGGTAGTATGCTACTTGGTTTGTCTCTGCTTTAATATGTGCATGTGTTTCTTTTAGCATATTGCTGATATACATATTAGTAGAGCCCTTAGGATCTTTGCTTGATTACCAGCGTTGTGATGGCGCTCGCACTCGTGGGAGCTGGGTGATCTATAAGCACATCCTTATATAGGTCCCTGGTCGTTGGACTATCGAGATAGGGCATCGATACTCCGGAGTAGACTAGCATATGCGCTTCTCATCCCAGTATGGGAGACGGTCTGTCCTACAGCCGTCAGTACGTCGTACTTGAGATAGTATACGGGTGCTCGTTGGGTTACGAGTACACTGGACAGGACTCGTCGGGGACTGTTGGTTGGTATTATACCTATCGTCAGTTATCAGTTCCCAGGTGACATGAGTACAGCTTAGTCCGTTGACTTGACACTGTCACTTCGCCTCGAGTGTGTTCCCACTGCACTTTGATTACTACCCTACCACGGCTCAAAGGAGTCGTGCAAACAGGTAGTTTTTGGGTGTAGTACCGAAGCACTTGGAGGCAGTGACGGTTAGACAGGATTCGTCTCTCCCGGTATTGGGGGTTGACATCGCGCTGTGTCCAGGAGAGCCATTACACGAGTAGTCCCTGGCCAGGGCAAGCGAGATATACTGGTAGGTTTCCAGTGCTATCTCAGGGTGTTCTGGGCTTCACTCCGGCACGACTTGTACCGCTATTAGGGGACTGACGTTCACCGCCCCCTAGGCCCGCCATGCGATGTATCAGACGAACAGACCGGACTGTATGGAGATTGTCACATATAGGCTCAGTAGGAGTTCAGATGGGGTTCACCTCGTCAGTCTTCTTATCGACATCTACCTGGGGACCGTTACGTACAGCTAGTGCCGCTTGCGGTCTGTGGTTAAACCCACTGCCAGCGTAGTGTCGAGTCTTTAGAGTCCCACACAGAGAGCTATTCTCCTTTAGGCAAAATGAGTAGAGGTCGCATGGTTTTGCGACAGGGTTCGTTCACATTCGCGCACTTGTGCACGTTTGCTGTCCGGACAGTTTATACTAGCGGGCTTTGGTTTAAGCCGGATCCTAGTATATGATTTGAGATTGGTTTTTCTCATTGTGTTCGTGTTCCTCGGATCACGAATGCGGGTGCGTATGCACAGTTGCTTGAGATTGAGTGAGAGGACCTTGATTAGGGTTAATGGCTATTGTCATTTTATTAACCCTAATGTTTATGTGTGTATTATTGTTAATTAGTAATTAGTTTAATAATTGTCCATGGTTATGGTTGTTGACCATTTGACTTCTTTGACTTGTTGACCTAGGTTGACACTTTGGCCATCATCATTTCTTTTGGAAGATGCTTTTTGATCTTTGCAAATTGAAATGATAATGGTCATGTCATGATTTACCATGACAATTATCTAGCTAATTATTCAATTAAATTAATTCACACATATTAGTGAGAATGGCTCTATTATTTTCTCATTCTCTCATTTTCATTTCTCTCTCTTGTTCTTCCTCTCTCTCAAGCTCTCTCCCTCTCATGTGTTGAGAACCACTTAAGCTTGAGAAAAACCCTCTCTTGATCTTCTTTACTCTCTTCTAGGGTTCAAGTATTAGCACTTCTTGCAACCTAGTTACTCCTACCTTGGAGTTGAAGCCAAAGGTTGAAGCTTTCGGATGGATCTTTCTTCGGCGTGAGAAGACGAGCAAGGTGACCTTCTTCCACTACTTCTAGGAGCAAGGAGAGAAGGACAAAAGACCAAAGGTATAACCTTTCTACCACTTAGCTACTTTGTAGTTAGCTTTAGCAAGTTTATGTTTAGCAAAGATCCTCACAAGCATAGTCCATGTTGCCTAAGTCCATAAAAATCCGATTTTTATTATCTTTTCCGCCTCCCCGTAAGCACCGGGGTGGGCAACGAGGACTTACAGCCTAGACACCGCAATGTCAGTTAGGATAAACGGTCGATGCCTATACAAGTCCTTTTTCTATTGAGCTCGATGTCCTTAGGTCTGAGTCTAATATTTTTTTTAACTAATTGTGGTCGATGCAAAATGCTTTAAGTGTTTTCTGGGGTCCTGGGAAGGGTGATGAAATCCCCACCCAATCTGAGTTTGGTCAATTAGCCCCTTAGAGTCCGATTAAATTATGCAAAACAATAAAATTCACTTGCAATCAATTTTTAGCGCGGCGCAAAGAAACATCCAGAAATCTGTTATTTAGAAGGGGGAGAAAGACTTTTTAGCGCAAAGAATTCCTGTAGAAAAATTTTTACAGACAGAGATATGGAGGTTGCAGAGGGGAGCAAAAGAAAGCAAACCCTGCAATTTTGAACTGCTGACGTGGCAGCCACGCGGCGGAATCGCGGCCTTGATGGGCTATGCGCGGCGGGACCGCGGTCTCCTGGTGGGATCGGTCTCTGAAAAATTTTCTGCTGTTCTGTACCTTCAGTTCCTCTCTGTTCTTATATGTACTTTTCTGTTTTTGCCCTCTGTAAAATTCCAGATCCGCGATTCGTCGCTGTTCCTGCAAGATTCAAACGAGAAACCCTTCAAACAGATAAAAATAATGAAAAGAAAATTTTTGTACTTTTTATATTTTCAAATTTTTATAATTTTTAGAATTTATATCAACCCGAAATTACACAAAAAGAAATATTACGCCATCCCCGGCAACGGCGCCATTTGATTAGTATGAAAACTTGTATTTACCGCAATCAGAAACGGCGTCGCTTTGTAGCTAGCCGGTGAGTACGGGTCAATCCACAGAGATGGGTAGATTTCTTATTGTGTCTTTACGAGTTGATTCCAAATGTTGTTTGGATTTTAATCTAAAATACTAGATCTATCACTAAACTAAATTAATCTAAATTAATGTCTTGCTAGGGTTAGGTTTAGGGGAAGTTTGGAGATTAAAGGTTTCCTTACCGACCTCATTGCTCTATTTTAGATCTATTAGATGTTACGGTAATTATCAATAAAGTGGATCTGAATCTTTTGGGAAGATGTTTCTTCCTCTAGATTCATATCCTTCCTTTGTTGATAATTACCCTAACCCCCATGGAAAACACGCGCAACCGGGCCTTTATACTACGGTGTCACCGTTACCTCGAGGGGTAGGATGCCGTAGGGAGCGGTTGTGCGTACATGCATGGAGTTCTAACTCTTAGGTGTGAAATGGCATGAAAGGGGTGAGAGATCTCATCTCTTAAACCTTTCCCTAAGGCTAACCCTAACAAGCGAGGAGATTACTCGCTCATTAGGAGATGAAAAGACATACTAATTAAAAGAATTAAAACAAAGTATTAAAATTAACTTACTAGTTCGATGGCTCCCTCCAAGCAATATAGAACAGATCTGAATAAACTCCCAGCAATTCTGAATTTTATTGATTGAAAAGAGACATAACATTTTACAGATCTGGGAATACAATTTATAGGAAAACATGAAAACTAGGGTTACAGACTCTCGTAGACATGCAATTACAGATTTGCCCCCTAAAAATCCCAACATATGCACCGACACACCGACACAGAGAAAATGCACCGACACGGGCACAGAATGGCCGTGGAACCGCGGCGCCAGGTTGGGTTTGGCCGCGGTTCTGCGGCCAAACAGAGGATTTAGGGCATGAAACTTATGGGCTTGGTTCAGGGCTTCATGGGCTTTTTACTTTTCCACTTCTTTTCTCTTTTTGTCTTCTGGGTCTTCTCCAGATCTTCAGTGAAAACTTGTACGTATCTTTTGACCGTTCACTTGACATTTTGGACCTTGCAATGTTCTTAGTCTAGGCTTTACTAGGATCCGTCTACTTGTTGGTCAAAAGTCCATTTTCTGTATCAGCTTTCGTCTTTTTCATTGTATTCGCATCCAAGCCCTGCATCCTGTAACATGCAACAAACGAGCGTCAAAAGTACATGTTTACTTATAAAATGCATAAAAGTGGGGCGTATGAATTGCAATATTATGATATGAACAGGTTACGCCCCTGGAAAACGAGGTTTATTTTAATTAGGTCCGTGCGAAAGCACGGGGAACCTCCCTCAAAGTATCGACACTGAGGTGGCCGAAAGATTGGCGAACTTGTAGGGTGTAATTAATCCTGGCTAGTCTTACCTTTTTGGGTTTGAAGGAAGATTTGATAAAAACAGTGGGAGCAATCCTGATTAGATAAAATAATAACCAATCTGATCTTGAAAGAGCACACGCAGAGTGTTTTCTTTTCTCTCTCCTTGTAGCGACCATGTAACGCCTTAATCAAGATAATAATATGGATGCATTGACCGAACCTGCTTATTATACTAGGCTGGGGAATGTTAGTTCCGCTCTATCTTATAATTGTTATAAGTTCGAGCAGGAAATAGAGGAATATCCGGATTTCCACGCAACCCATTCGAAGAAAGTGCATGTTGATGCATCTTCTTCAGGTGTGTTAATTACCAAGAACTGTTTCTCAGTATCCTCTACGTCCTGAATATGTGATATCGGACCAGGATCCCGCATATGTAATATGTTAAATGGGCAACAGAAAGGTAGAGAACTAGGAATAGGTGATAAGTCTCTAAGTGTAGAGAATGGTGCAAGTGTTGCAACTAAATCAGTTGGCAAATATCACCTTGTATTAATATATTGATTCTGAACGAATGTTATTACATACCGAACCTGATATACAATATTACATCGGTTTCTTTAATAAGTTAAAGAAGGATAAAATTTTGTATTGATGGAAAATGTTGTGAACATGTTGTGAACATTTTCCTTAATCAAAAGTTGATTGGATCAGGCACGTTATGTAATGCCATATATATTCTAAATCAAACCACAGTTCAAAGTATATAGAACACACACAAGAGGAGTAATTCAGAAATGAACGAATCCTTCTTGTGGCATTGTAGACTAGGTCATATCAATGCGACACAACTAGCTAAGTTACATAAGGATGAATATTAGAATCTGTTCCAATTTTCATCTTATGATACTTTCCAGTCTTGTCTCAAAGATAAAATGACCAATGCTTCGTTTACTGGAAACAGAGAAAGAGTTATTGAACTCTTGGGACGGATACATGATGTTGTATACGGTCCTATGTCTACAAATGCCAGGGTTGGTTTTTTGTACTTCATTACATTCATCGACGATCTCTCAAGATTCGGACATGTGTTCCTATTGAAACACGAGTCTGAAACTTTTGAGAAATTCAAGGAATATAAGCTTGAAGTTGAGAACCAAACGGGTGGAAGTATTAAGTCCTTCGATGTGATCGAGGAGGATAATACTTCCGCATGGTGTTCCTGGAGTTTCTAAAAGGAGAATGTGATTCTCTCTTAGCTTACTCCTTCGAATACACCACATCACAACGGTGTATCGGGACGGAGGTATCGCACCCTATGAGATATGGTGCGCTCTATAATGAGTACTGCTGAGTTGTCTGTTTCCTTTTGGAGTTATGCACTTGAGAAGCTGCATACATATTGAATAGGGTTCTATCCAAATTAGTGCCTACCACGCCATATGCGATATAGGATGGAAAAAGACCATGTCTTAAACGAGTTAAGATATGGGGTTGTCCGGCCTATGTTGAAAAGCAAAATCTGGACAAGCTCGAGGAAAGGTCAGTTTTGTATAAGTTTGTTGGATATCCCGAACATTAGCGAGGGTATATCTTCTACCATTCTGAGGAGCAAAAGGTGTTTTGTTTCTCAGCATGCCACTTTTTAGAAAAGGAATTTCTTGTGAAGAAATTAATGGTCATGAGGTAGAACTGGAAGGAGTTCCAGCTAGACAAACTAACAGCTGATGATTTGGTGAAACCAAAGGATTCAATAGTCTCCGACGAACCTCAGCCTCTTCGCGAATCTGGTAGGGTTCCTCATCCACCTGAGAGATATTACGGTTTCCTCGGTGACGGTGGAAGCGAGGATTGCATCATGGTAGATGATGACCCAACTTGGTTTACGCAGGCCATCATGAGTGGGGACTCTGTGAAATGGCTGGATACTATGCGATCAAATATGGAATCCATATACACCAACAAAGTATGACTTTGAATGTTGCACCTGAAGGGGTAAAATCCATCGGGAGCAAGTGGATCTTGAGAAGATTCTTGGTGTAAATGGAAAAGTTGACACTTTCAAAGCTAGACTTGTAGTAAAAAGGTTCTCGTCATGCAACCACGTGTGGTTAATGATGAAACCTTTTCTCCAGTGGCTATGCTTAAGTCCATCAGGATTAAAGCACGCATCACAGAGATGGAGCATCTGTTTTGATGTGGCAGTCAAAGAGTTTGACTTCATCAAAAAGGTAGATGAACCTTGTATATACAAGAAGGTAGTAGAGAGTAAGGTTGTCTTCCACGTATTATACGTAGATGACATATTCTTGATAGGAAATGGTTTTGTCACGACCCGCAGGGTACGGAACGTGACTGGCACTTAAGTTTACGAAACGTCTCAAGACGTCCGTAAAATAAGAAAGCCAAAGCCCAGAAACCAAAACCAAAAAGCAAAAGAGTGAAGAAACCCAATCAATTGAAAGAGAGTTTATCAAATAAGCCATATAAAACCCTTTTTAAAAACAATACCAATTTTTCCGAAAATTTCGGCAGAGTCTCCTTTGTAAATACTGGCCCGCAAAATGGGTACAATAAGAATATATATGAATCCAACAAATATGGCATCCCCAAGCGGGAGCTAGCTCTTCGCTACAAGGCGGTCACAAATCCCACGCAATATAAAGCAACAACATGCGAAATAACCATAATGAAGCATAAGAAAAACAGCATGTCGACTCAAGTGAGCTCGACCCCAAAATACAGCATAAAAGTCCACAAACCTCACAGTCTCATCTCTAGGTCAATATACAATAATACTGGTAGATACAGTAGATGGAGTGCACTAGATACAAAGAATATACAAGGTGGTACAAAAATAATGATATAACCCACCTAAGAGGAAAACCTCGAGTCCAGGCAAAAGAAGCAAGTGCGCCCGCCGCTACTGTACTGACGGAGCGGACCTGAAAAAGGCTGTGGCACAACGGGGGTGAGTTTCCAACTCGTGAGTAGTAAATAACATCTACACAGGCTATCGAATGCATGCACACAAGCATCCTAGCATCTAAAATACAGGTAAGGCAGGACAGAATAGCAGGTAGGTATGCAATATGAATATACTAGCAGGTATGAATGCAATGCGAATCAACTCGTGATCTGAATGTGTAAGTATAAGAAATCATGTTTTTCCCTTTAAGAATCTCTTTTGAAATACCAGCACAATACCAATAGAATCAACCAGAACCTGTGTCCAGCAACGACACCTCAAAACTATCGCAAATCTCATATATCCATGTCATAGTATCTCTGGCCTTAGCCATGCGGCTGACCCAGCTCAATATCAAAATCTCATCATCTCGCGGCCACGGTCGGTATCCTCTGGATATCCGCCGTGCCGAACAGTCACCGATAGGTAATCCGTCCCCTGTCAGGCTCAACGTCAACACCACATTCATCTTGCCCCGGGGTACCATACCGGGCCCACCATGTACCCGTGACGGTTCCTCCACTCCTCGACACGGATCTCGAAAACCATAGCAAACTCATGGTGGACGACACTTTAAATCACTAGAAAACCGCAATTACATATTTTAAAAACATAATAAGTTTAGAAATTTTGCGGCTTTCCCCCGAAATCCAGAAATATCATAAAATCTCAAGAAATCCTCATAAGTGCATATATCAATGGTGATGAATGCATATGGTCTCAATAATTAAGCTACGATGTGTGAATAATAGATTAGGCATGAACAAATAATATGATGAAGCACATGCACATGAATAGCAATCCTACGATTTCATTTTAAGGAATTAAAGGCAATAGCACATGTTTAAGCATCAATTAATAAAAGGTTTCAAATTATAGGTTATCTAGTGTGGTGGCATGGCAATTACCAGGGCGTGTGTGTAAGCATGAATAGTGCTCGTGCTGCATATAAAAACCCTGGCAATGGTGCAGGTGTCCTATAAAATGGGTTCGCATATGTATGTCAATATAAGGCATGGATGTAGCAAATAATCATATAAGTATTACACCCCTAATTACTAACATCACTAAGAATCTTTTAAGTTACTAAAACTATCGGGCGGCTTGCGCCATCCAACGATAGTCCCCCGTAGATGTTACATCTACTCACCGAAATCCCTAGCTAGTCACGTCCGATCACCGCTTTCCCCTTTCGAGCCGCGTCTGACGTCTCCGCGACCGAACCTGGAATTTACATCAATACCAAACATAAGGTTACATATCAAGAACGACGCAAAACCCAAACGAAAACACTAACGTTCACAAGCTAGGTACAACGTGCACAAGGTGCGCGAACACACGCGAAAATCGCAAAAACTGCAAAAATCGCCGATTTGGTCGCCCGGCAAAACTAAAACCCGATTACTCAAAAATCCGCACTCACACATACTAAATGTCATAGGATATCTCAAAAATATCATCAAGATATCGCAAATAGTTCATCACATAATTTTATATAAAACTAGTAAGCATTACCTTCAAAAAAAATCGGTGCAAAAATCGCCGATTTGCGACAAAAGACTACAACCTAGCATAAACATCCAACCGCATAACTAGTTAACCACAATCATTTTAATTATAACACACTACAATGCTTCAAATCATATTTTCCATAAACAAACCCTTTCTAGAATTTTATAACTAGCAATCTTAATCCAAACTACATATGAAAAACCTTAAATTAACACTAATTTATAGCCCAATTAGCAAGTTAACCTCTTAGATTAGGTTAGCAAAACAACTAGATAACAAAATAGATTTAATAAACTAAATAATGGTTTCTAAAACCCTAGTTAAACTCAAACCATTAACTAGAAAAAAAAACTAGATTAGGATTAACACTAATTTAACATATCAAAGTTCAATTTTAGCATAATACAACTAACAATTAACCATAGATTAGAAATTATACCTCCCAAGCCTAAACCCTTGGTTGCTCTAACCACTCAAGACACCTCTTTTCTTCAAGATTTGAACAAATTTAGGTTTGAGAGGAGGTGGAAAAAGGGTTTGCTATGAATTTGTGAAAGAAATTTTGGATTTTGATGGATTTTTGTGATAAAAATGAAGCAAAAAGGGAATGAGAATTGGGGAATTTTCATGGGCTGTTGCTGCAGAATTTCTGAGCTGTTGAGGAGTGGGGAGAGGTGTGGGGGAGTTGAGGAAAGGTGTAGAGAAAGTTTCCAAGTCAAAAGACCAAGTCAACCAACAAAACCCATACCCAATTTAATATATTAAAACCCTTATCATATCATTTTGTTCAAATGAGATGGGAAAATTTTTTTGTGGGCTTGCTGCTGAGGTGGGGCCGGCCTAGGGGTGAGGGGAGAGTGAATGGGGTTTTACAAAAAAAAATTTATGCAAAAAGACCCCCTACAAGTCCAAAATTGCAAGTTTTAGTTTAAATTCAATAAATTTCGTTTTCTATAACAAAAATTAGTTAAAAATCAAAATAAAATACTAAAAATTTATGTTACAACTAGATTTTAATTAACATTAATTTAGAGCCTAAATTTAGCCCAATTAAATTTGTATTTATCGCTAATTTAATGTATTTTCTTACCGGCTTAAAATAATATTAAAAATTGAAAAAAAGGGAAAAATTTTTAAATGACCAAAATTTCATAAGTAACTCATTAGCTACTAAAAACAAGCAATTACCTATCCATTTTAGGTATAATTAGTCCTAAACTGCAAAATATCAAAAAGACAGTTTTCGGAAAAATACCGAATTTTCATCAATTTTCAGGAAAACACCAAAACGACTTTTCAAGACGCTAAAATCTCCCCCCCTTAAAGAAATTCGGTCCCCGAATTTAAAAATGTAACTACGCGTACCTTCAAAGAGATGGGGATATTTCTTCCTCATCTCGCCCTCGGTCTCCCTGGTAACCTCCTCGCTGCTCGGGCTACGCCAAAGGATCTTGACGGTTGGTATAATCTTCGATCTCAACTTCTTCACCTGCCGATCCAGGATCTCAACTGGCTCCACGGCGAACGAAAGGTCGGGCTCGAGCTGAACTGTCTGATGCTGAATCGTGTGGGAAGGGTCATGAAGATAACGGCGTAGCATCGATACGTGGAAGACGGGGTGAACATCGGGAAAGATGGGTGGAAGGGCCAAACGATATTCAACAGCGCCGACACGCTCGAGGATCTCGAAGGGACCTACGAATCTAGGGCTAAGCTTCCCCTTTCGCCCAAAACGCATCATGCCCTTCATCGGAGAGACTTTCAGAAAAACATGGTCGCCAGCTGCGAACTCTAACCTGCGACGGCGCCTGTCTGCATAGGATTTCTGTCTGCTCTGAGCTGCTCTCATCCGGTCTCGAATCAACTGTACTTTTTCGGTCGTCTCCTGTACGATCTGCGGTCCGAAGATACTGCTCTCGCTCAACTCGGTCCAACAAATGGGCGATCTACATCTCCTCCCATACAACGCCTCGAAAGGTGCCATCTGGATAGTATCCTGGAAGCTGTTGTTGTAGGAGAACTCCACTAGAGGTAAATGACGGTCCCAGCTACCACCGAAGTCTAAAACGCACGCTCTGAGCATGTCCTCGAGAGTCTGAATGGTCCGCTCTGACTGTCCGTCGGTCTGCGGATGAAACGCTGTGCTGAAGCTCAAACGAGTGCCCAAAGCCTCCTGGAGTCTCTGCCATAGTCGGCTGGTAAACTGAGTGCCTCGATCTGACACGATACAAGTCGGTACGCCATGTAGTCGCACGATCTCGTCAATGTAGAGCTGAGCATACTGAGCGAAGCTGAAAGTGGTCTTCACTGGCAGGAAGTGAGCCGCTTTCGTCAATCGATCTACGATCACCCAGATGGAGTCATACCCTCGACTGGTCCTGGGTAGACCCACAACGAAATCCATCGAAATCTGCTCCCATTTCCACTCTGGAATGGGTAACGGCTGTAGCTCTCCTGCGGGCCTCTGGTGCTCGGCCTTGACTTGCTGACAAGTCAGGCATCTCGATACAAACTCCGCAATGTCCCTCTTCATCCCATCCCACCAGTAGGTCTCTCTCATATCATGGTACATCTTGGTGGAACCGGGGTGGACACTATACACTGATCGGTGTGCCTCCTCAAGAATGTCGCGCCGCAATCCATCAGCATCTGGTACACACAGTCTAGATCCATAGCGTAAAATCCCCTGATCGTCAATCACGAACTCGGAAAATCTGCCCTGTCCCATCTGTGCCATGATCTCTGAGCAACGGTCGTCACTGCGCTGTGCCTCATATATACGGTCAAGCAACTGTGGGCGTGCACGAACATGCGTGAGCTGTCCCCCTGTCTGAGTGAACTCGAACTCAACTCGGCTGTCGCATAACATCTGCCAATCTGCTGACGACTGCCTCTGCACTGCGCGCAAAAAGGATAGACTACCCCCGGGCCTCCTACTCAACGCATCTGCCACTACATTCGCCTTGCCTGGGTGATATAAGATCTCGCAGTCGTAGTCTTTCACCAACTCCATCCAACGACGCTGTCTGAGATTCAGGTCTCGCTGCTGAAATATGTACTTTAAGCTCTTGTGATCGGTGAATATCTGACATGACTCGCCGTATAGGTAATGTCGCCAAATCTTCAGTGCAAAGACCACTGCAGCCATCTCCAAATCATGAGTAGGGTAGTTCTGTTCGTGCTTCTTCAACTGCCGAGAAGCATATGCGATCACCCGGCCATGCTGCATCAATACGCATCCTAATCCCACTCGCGAAGCATCACAGTAGACCACAAATCCGCCTGATCCCGAAGGCAAAGATAATACCGGCGCCGTAGTCAAATATGTCCGCAGCTGCTGAAAACTGCGCTCACACTCCTCCGTCCAGACGAAAGGAACTCCCTTCCGGGTCAAACCAGTCAAAGGTGCAGCTATACGGGAGAAGTCCTGAACAAAACGCCTGTAGTAGCCCGCCAGGCCTAGAAAACTACGGATCTCAGTAACCGATGTAGGTCGGGGCCACTGCTGAACAGCCTCAATCTTCTTCGGGTCCACACATATGCCGTCTCTTGTAACCACGTGACCCAAGAATCCGACGCTGTCCAGCCAGAAAGCACACTTGGAGAACTTTGCAAACAGCTGGTGCTCCCTCAGAGTCTGTAACGTAATCCGCAAGTGCTGCTCGTGCTCCTCTCTGCTCCGAGAGTACACCAAGATATCGTCGATAAACACGATGATGAACAAGTCAAGATACGGCCTGAATGTACGGTTCATCAAATCCATGAATGCTGCTGGGGCGTTGGTGAGTCCGAACGACATCACCAAAAACTCGTAGTGGCCATAGCGTGTGCGAAAAGCTGTCCTCGGTATATCCTCCTGTCGAACTCGCAGCTGATGGTATCCTGATCGCAAGTCGATCCTCGAAAAATACCCCGCACCCTGAAGCTGGTCGAACAAATCATCAATGCGTGGCAACGGATATCTGTTCCGAACGGTAACTTTGTTCAGCTGGCGGTAGTCGATACATAAGCGCAAACTTCCATCCTTCTTCTTGACAAACAGGACCGGAGCACCCTACGGAGAAACACTAGGTCGAATAAGCCCCTTATCTAACAAGTCCTGCAACTGATCCTTCAGCTCTCGAAGCTCTGCCGGGGCCATCCGATAAGGCGGTATAGAAATAGGCCCCGAGCCGAGAATCAAATCAATGCAGAACTCAACATCGCGCTCAGGCGGTAGCTCAGGTAGCTCATCAGGGAAAACATCAGGGAACTTACAAACAACCGGGACCCGGTCCAACGGAACCTCTGCAGCTCGAGTATCACAAATAAACGCTAAGAATCCCTGACATCCCTTCCGCAAGAGCTGACCAGCGTGAAGAGACGAAATCAAGCTGGGAAAGGTGACGCTGCGGTCTCCCTGAATAACAAGGACTGGCTCTCCCGGAAAGCTAAATCTGACTGCCTTCTCACGGAAGTCCACCGAAGCATAACAAGTGGCTAGCCAATCCATGCCCAGAAGCACATCAAAGTCCAACATGTCGAGGAGAATCAAATCAACCGATGAATCCCTCTCCCCGATACGAACAGAACACAAACGAAAAACAAAACGAGTGACAAACGACTCGCCTACCGGAGTACTAACAACAAGCGGATGATCTAACGACGACGACTCACGGCCCAACATCGGTGCAAAGTGTGTAGAGACGTACGAATGTGTGGAAACCTGGGTCAAATAATACCCGTGCGTCGAAAGAGCAAACTGGCAAGGTACCTGTCACAACGGCATTGGATGCCTGCGCATCCTGCGGTGTCAAAGCAAATACTCGGGCCTGTCCTCCACCGATAGCGGGCTGACCTCGACCTCGGCCTCTGCCTCCTCGTCCTCTCTGAACAGGACCTCCACGTCCACGGCCTCTGGGTGCACCTAACTGGCGTGGAGCATCGCCTGTGGTAGGAAGTAGGGCTCTCTGAGGAGGGGGTGGTGATGGTGGTAGGATCACATACGGAACGGTCGCCGCTCCCTGTCGTCTCGCCGGACAGTCTCTGACAAGATGGTGCGGACTCCCGCACCCAAAACACCCTGGCGACGGCTGCTGTCCCTGGGGATAAGAACCGTATAACTGTCCCCGTCCAAATCCTCTGCCAGGCCTATCTCTCGGAAAGAATCTGGCGCGCTGCCTCTGAGACGGTACATCGGTGCGAATCCTCTTCGGCCCAGAAACGGCCGAAGTCTGTGATATGCGTGCCTCCATCCGTAATGCCATATCCATAGCAGCTGAATAAGTGTCGTAGTGCTGGGCGCCAATGGCAAGATATAGCTTGGCATCAAGTCCCTGTACGAACCTCTTCACCATCTTCCCTTCGGTATCCACCAAATACTGAGCATATCGGGATAACTGTGTAAACTGGATGTCATACTCAGACACCGTCATCCCAGGTGTCTTGACTAAGGCCTCGAAGCTACGAGCTCTGGCGTCACGAACGCTCTCTGGGAGGAAACGAGCTAGAAAGACCGCTGTAAACTCGGCCCAAGTCATAGGCGGTAGACCTGCAGCTCGACCTCTCAAAACTGACTCCCACCATGTCTGCGCGAGACCCTCTAGTCGGAAACTCACAAGCTCTACCCATCGATCATCCGAACATCTCAGCGAACGACAGATCCTAGCTAAACTGTCAAGGAACGTCTGTGGGTCCTCCGCTGCCTCGGTGCTGGTGAATACTGGAGGTCTCAGCCTCATGAAATCCTGTAGCGAAACCGGAATGGCCACGGTGGTAGTAATAGGAGCAGGTATCATGGTCGTCTGTGATGTAGTAAGAACGTCATCCGGCCTCGGTGTACGACTGGCTGCAACTAGGGATCCTACCATCTGACGTAGCTCCTGCATACTCCCCATCATCTGTCGCAACTCCTCCATACCAGTCTCAAGCCTATCCATACGGCCTGGGGAAGGCGGATCAGTCTGTCCCTGCGGCGTAGGCATACCCCCCTGCTCAGTCCTAGTCTCGAACGAGCCAGCTCGAATCTCGTCTCGAGCGGCAGCCCTCTGTGCCCTCGTAGCCTTCGGCGGCATAGTGGCTGTTATAGGAAAACGGATAGTAAAAACAGTGCAATAGGATCATAGGATACACGGAATTGAAGAAGGAATTTTCAAGCAAGTATATCCTAAAGTCACTTAGGCGGAGTACCGTATCGCAAGTATGCCGCGGACATACGCACGCTACGTTACCCTGCTTAAGTCACTTACTCCATCTACCAAGGGTCATCCTACACTCAAAAAGGTAAAACCTATCGCTCTAATACCAACTTTGTCACGACCCGCAGGGTACGGAACGTGACTGGAACTTAAGTTTACGAAACGTCTCAAGACGTCCGTAAAATAAGTAAGCCAAATCCCAGAAACCAAAACCAAAAAGCAAAAGAGTGAAGAAACCCAATCAATTGAAAGCGAGTTTATCAAATAAGCCATATAAAACCCTTTTTAAAAACAATACCAATTTTTCCGAAAATTTCGGCAGAGTCTCCTTTGTAAATACTGGCCCCCAAAATGGGTACAACAAGAATATATATGAATCCAACAAATATGGCATCCCCAAGCGGGAGCTAGCTCTTTGCCACAAGGCGGTCACAAATCCCACACAATATAAAGCAACAACATGCAAAATAACCATAATGAAGCATAAGAAAAACAGCATGTCGACTCAAGTGAGCTCGACCCCAAAATACAGCATAAAAGTCCACAAACCTCACAGTCTCATCTCTAGGTCAATATACAATAATACTGGTAGATACAGTAGATGGAGTGCACTAGATACAAAGAATATACAAGGTGGTACAAAAATAATGATATAACCCACCTAAGAGGAAAACCTCGAGTCCAGGCAAAAGAAGCAAGTGCGCCCGCCGCTACTGTACTGACGGAGCGGACCTGAAAAAGGCTGTGGCACAACGGGGGTGAGTTGCCAACTCGTGAGTAGTAAATAACATCTACATGTTGGAGATAATGCCCTCAGAGTCAATTATTGGATCACAGGCACGTGATTGCGATAATTGAGGGAGGACCTATCCCGGTAAGACAGTCTTACTCGAGATGATAGTATGCTATCTGGTTTACCTTTATCATCGTATACTGCTTTAGGTGACCTGACAGGTCACTATTGCACGTTGATAGAGCCCTTAGGATTCTTGCTTGACTGCCAGCAGTATGAGGGCGATCATATAAGTGAGAGCTGGAGTCTATAAGCACATCCTTAAAAGGTCCCTAGTCGTGGGAGTTTCGAGACTGGGCATCGATACTCCATTAGTAGACTAGTGTATACAGTCGAGACCCCGACGAGGGGCGGTGGCCGGTCTCACAAGCCACTGGTGTCAGTTGGTTCACCTAAGATGTATACAGGTGCTCATTGGGTTATGAGTACACCGGACAGGACTCGCCGGGGATATGCTAGTTGGTCTTATACCAGACGTCAGATAGCAGTTCCCAGGTGACATGTGTACAGGTTAGTTCATCGACCCGGGGATCGTCATTTGTCTCGTGTGAGTTCCCACTGTGCTTTGATTACTACCCTACCACGGCTCAAAGGAGTTGTGCAAACAGGTTTTAGTTGGGTACAGTCCCGAGCCACATGGAGGCAGTGAGCGGATCTTCAGGGGTTCGTCTCTCCCGGTATTGGGGGTGAGGTCGCGCTGTGTCTAGGAGAGCCATTACACGAAGTCCTTGGCCAAGGCAGGAGATTTACTGGTAGGTATTCCAGTAGTATCTCAGGGTGTTCTGGGCTACAATCCGACACGACTTGTACCGCTTTTGGCGGTCTGACTTTTACCAACCCCCTAGGCCCGCCATGCGATGCTCAAAGATGAACGGACCGGACTGTACGGATATTGTCACTGACAGGCTCAGTAGGGTGTCAGGATGAGTTCGCTCATCGACGTCCCTTTTAGTCAATAGCTGGTGGCCCGTTACGTATTGGCTTATACCTCTGACGTGCTAGTGGTTAAATCCACATCCATAGTATTGACGAGTCTTTAGAGTCCACCACACTTTCAGTTACTCAAGCTTTCGGGCGAAACGCTGTAGAGGCCGTATGGAGATATGGCAGGGTCCGATCAGATACGTGCGGTATTGCACGGATCAGGATCGGACAGTTTTGTACTAGTAGCCGTATGGATATATGGCAGGGTTCGATCAGATACGTGCGGTATTGCACGGATCAGGATCGAACGGATATTACTAGCTGGCTTTGTTTTAAGCCGGATCCTAGTATAGTACAGTGTAGATTTTGTCTCTTTGCATTTGTATCCGGACGGAATACAGATGCGGGTGTGTATGCACAGTATCGGGGTTTTCCTGTAATTTATTACGGGACCAGTTTTCTGGAGTTGCCAGTTTGCATTCCGTTCCGGCTGGTTTTTCTTTGTTCTTTCCCGGCCGGACTTTTCCGATGGAGGGGGTTATTTGCAATTGTGCAAATAACATTTGTGGAGGGGGTTTCTTGCAAAAGGATTGATTATGAAATCTTCTTTGCTATTCATGCATTTATTGTGATAAGAGAGGGTATGGGTTTTTCAGGTATGGCCGGCCACTGTTCCTAAATGGAGGGGTTAATTTTTGGTGGAAAATTTCTTTCTTGGAATTTTCGTGGGCCCCCCCCTTTGTGAGTGCTGGTGTATTTTATGGATGTGTTGGTGGATTAATTTCCTAAGGTTTAAAAGAGCTAAATTGAGTGTGCTGTGTTTAATATGGGTTGTTGGATTAATTGCTAAGAGGTTGCAAGAATTGATGACAACAAAACATGCTGTCCTCTTTATATTTCCACAGAGCACACTTTTGTTCATGGCCGAGCTCATCATATAGCCTACTCCCTTTTCCAGCAAGTTCTATGGAAAATTCTTTTGCACCAATTCCTCCATCATCTTTATGGCAACATAACCCCAAAGTGACAACCATTCTACACTGTTCTACAGCAAATCTTGGACGCGTCGGCCAGCCAATTTCGCGCCCGAGTTGACTCGGTATTGAGGTGGGAGCCCGTAAAAGAATCCGGCTACGTGGTGCCTTTCCGGCGAGGAGGCGACCACCGGAGTTTTCCGCAGGAGATCGGGACGACGACGAGAAGACCGGAGGACTCGGATCACTCGGTATATCTCTAACCCGTCTTGTTGTTTGCTAGATCTAGTTTAATGGCCCGATCCGGGGTTTAGTGCGCGGTGGTGCCGGTTTGCTAAGTCTGCAAAAATTAAAGTTTTTCACCGCTTCCGCATTTGGCCGTCGGGTTGTCGGCCGGGGCACCGCCGTGCACTTACAGTGGTATCAGAGCCTCGCCATTAATTTCGTCTAGCTTCGTTTGATGTGTTTTACATTTCCGATCGACCAAAATTCCAAAACTTGCATTTTTGTTCACGACAGTTTTCTGTTGAAATTTTTTGGTCTCCAAAAATTTTTCAGGTTGTATAAAAGTACTGTGCCAGAAGACCTAAGACTTCTGTAAAAATTCGACGCAGTCAGTCGACACCTCAGGCGCGGAACCGCGGCCAAACCCCCCCTTGGGCCGCGGTTCCGCCGCACTTTTGTGTCTTCACTGTGTCCAAATTTTCCAGTGGCCTTGTGGGCTTATTTTGGGGGTTTTGGAATATTAAACTTGGGCCCAGATTTTCTGTGAGTGCTGCAGTATTGCTTTGGGGCCCACTTGTTAATTTTTGATCGATCGGATATTTTAAACACATTATTTCACAGTATTTACATTATATGTGCGACCGTGAATGTCACTCGATCGGTAAATTCGGTCTAACTGCTATAGCCCGGTTAGACGGATTTGAGAACGTGACTTTCACGTTGATGTTCTGTGTTTTGCTGTGATGTTGCGGATCGGTCGTGGGGGATAGCCTGGATGCAATGCTAGTACAGTTTTGTTGTATTATGTACATTTGATATTGCGGGGTGAGCGTCCGACATGTGGACTGCCGTCACTGCCTGTTTGTATTATTATTTTGGGGCACGACCTGGTTGCGGTCGATGTACCCGTTGTATGTATATTTTACTTTATGTACTAGGGTTACCCCGCGGAGGGGTGCACGGATAGCCGGGTTCTAGAGGGCAACGGGCCCGCATCTCAGGGCATTGAGACGGAGGGGGCTTCAGTCTGGAATTGGCGGGCTATTCGCCGCACTCGTAGGGGGTACAGGTTGACCCAGGAGGGGTGCCCAAGTTACCGGATTCCGTGAAGTGCTGGGTGGTCCATTCACGGCGATGAAGGGGGCTGCCTCGCTTCAGGTTTTGGCGGGTAACTTGCCGCGCCCGTAGGGGTCTAGGATTTCATTGCACAGGCTATCCACATGACCAGGGGAACGTCGGGTTTTCAATAGTGGCTCTGTGAAACCCGGGGATCCCAGATATCTGTATTGATCTGTGATGCTGTACATTTCTGTGATGTTGCATTTCTTATCACGCCTTGAGCGAATATAATATATTGGTATATATATTAGTAGATGTTGTATATGTTTTTCATCCGCGCTAGTCCAGTCCCCGCTCTGCCGTTAGTTAGCTAACCTAACGGGTGATGACGGGACCCAGTGGCGAATGCGGATGGCATATACGTACGTCAGTATATTTTCGTTCTTTGTGGTGTGATCAATTGATGGGACTGCGTTGATTCGGATCAATGCAAGTTAAAACAAACCTATTCTGATGTTGTTGGAACACTTTTCAAAAAAGCTGTTATTGCAAGGACGTTCTCTTTTGTTTTGCACAGTGATATTCATTTAGAATATCCTGCTCCTCAGTCGACGAGGCAAGGGCCGAGATCCCTTTACCGGGAGTGACCCCTTGGACAAAAGTTTGCGTCAGGGCATTAACTTCACTATAGCCGATTACTTTTGCTTTGCATCGTGGTATTCAGTTGGAATATCCTGCACCCCATTCTACGGGGAAAGAGCCGAGATCCCTTCACCGGGAGTGACCTCTTTAGTAAAGGTTTTCGTCACTATATTTTCTAAAAAGCTATCCGTTCCTTCAACGATATCAAGTTCATTACGTTAAAGGTTTTCGCCAGAAACCATTCGTAGCCCTCCGTCGTTTCAGACAGGTAGCACGTAGTATTCATGCTATGTTTGTTGACCTTCGTCAAGGCATAGTGCATGGTAGCTGCTTGTTGCTTTTCTGCTGCATAGATAGATGTGTTGGTTTGGGACAGTCGTATAGCCTTGTTGACCTTCGTCAAGGGCTTGTACGGGTGGGTTCAAATTAACCTGGACAATGACGGGTGGAACTTGACATGTGACTTATGATTTGTTGACCTTCGTCAAGGTCATAAGAGCATGGGGCAGAAATCACATCGGGAGTTTCAAAAGAACTGAAACTTGCCAGATATGCGCATACCTTCTGGAGTGTGATACCGTGAGCGGATTCCGTCACGTTATCATGCGATGAGAGTTGGATCCCGATTCCCACTGATGAGTTAGTTTACTCCTCGGGTGACCCCGACTAATTCTTCTTTCAGATTTGGAGGAGAATTTGAGGTACAGTGGGAGGTTTCCAGATTAGATAAATTGGTAACCATTCTGATCTAGGTTAGAGTGCACGCTGAGTGTTTCTTTTCTCTCTCTCTCTGGCAGCGACCATTGACCCGACCCTAAGACTATGACTCAGTGACCAAGTTGACCGAACCTTCTTAACACTGGCTTTTGGATTGTCAGAGTTGCAGACCTCATTGCCACTCCTACTTTTACCCCTTTCTCCAGGACACCCCGTATTACTGCGAACGTCCACTTCCATTGGACAAAGCCATCGTATGGTTAGATACGAACTCGAAGGAATTCGAGGATGGTTTCCGGTTCTGGAGAAAACGGATAGGATTATTCAGTTGTCTTTTCCTTTTTGCCTTCTCTCAAGTTACGATTACTCCTTAGTTTAGGAGATAGTACACCTATTACGCAAATTGGATAGTCTTCTTCCAAACTTTAGGCTGGTGCCGAACAGTAGGGAATGAAGAAAACCAATTAGCATAACGATGGTGTGCAGAAGGTATTAAGATTAAGACAAAGCAAGGGATTAGTAAGAGGGCAAAGTAAATTGCGACTGATATTCACGACCAAACCAAGTATTTCTTCGCCAATCCTAAATCACCTTTATATTTCTCCAGGACACTCCGTATCACTACGAAGATCCACAATTTATTGGATACTCCATCGTATGGTTATATACGAACTCGAAAGGAACTTGTTCCAGTTCGGGGATGGATTCTGGTCTAGGAGAAATAGGAATAAGGTTTATTCGGTTGTCTTTTATCTTCACCTTCTCTCGCATTGCGAGTGCTCCTAGGACTAGGACAGTACACCCATTATGCTTATTGGATAGTCTTCTTCCAAACCATAGGCTGGTGCCGAACGGTAGGGAAGGAAGAAAACCATTTGGCCTAAGGGGTGTGCAGAAGGTAATGACAAAAGACATATAAAGGGATTTGGAGATGTGGCAAAGAATTATACGGTTATAGTTGTGAATCTGGATAATGGTAGAGGCATTACTAGGAATACCAGGATACCCCATCGAAACATTTCAATGTTTCAGTTCAACTGTGTACTGTTAAAAGAAAACTGATTTCCCGATTAGACACTTGCTCCAGGGTATGTATTTACCAGTTTTGATTCTCACATCTATATGGTTTTACAGATGATGAGTGGGAGTAAGTCATTGGGAATTGGGTGATCATCCTCATTATATCGGGATTCGTTGTAATCGGTGATATTTGAGGAGATCACCTGGGCTGTTTGCCTGTCGGCAAATAGTTGGTTTTGAATATCCGCTGTTGTGCACCAATTTCAAATTGATATATCTGTACGTCTATTTTCATAGAGTGAGATATACCTTTTGATATTATGTCGATGACATTTACCTATATCAGTGGATGGTTAGGTAAGGAGCATTAAACAACAGTGTAATTCTTCTTAACCATAAGTACAGTTTTCAACCTACGACACACAGTGAAAGAGTTGTTAGACTCGGGGGACTTATACAGAGTATTGTATGTTGTCCAGTGTCCATTAGGACATAGGGGTTGGTCCTCATACTATATTCTGTTTACTTTTAACTTCTCTAGTTCTTAGACATGTGTTTCGTAAAAACACAGGGTCTAAGTTTTGAGGAGTTATAGGTATTTGAATAGAGTAGAGAACCAGGTATAGCAAGTATCGGGATTCTTCAAGGTGATCGAGGATGTAGATACTTGTGTATGGTATTCAGTTGATAGTAATGATAAAGAGAAATTGCTTCTCTTTCAGGTTACTCATAATTGGAAGCATTCCTAAGTTGAGTAACGCTGATCGGCCTCTTTCTCCATTTAGTTGACATGCACTGGAGACAGCTGCATGATTTGAATCTGGTTCAATTAAATCAGTGCCTCTTGTTCTATATTGGATATAGTACAGTTCATATCTTAACATTGTTAAGGTACGGGGAGTTGTCCGGCTTATGATTAAAACCAGACTCTGGATAACTCAAGGCACGTTTCTGTAATGGCTGTTTGTGGGTTGACCCAGGCTATGACAAGGGTTGATTTTCTACCATAAGAAAGATCAATAGTGATATTGTTCTTGACTCGCCACAGTTTTAATAAAAATGGATTTTTTCAAAAACAGCAGTGGGAGTATGGTAGATCTGGAAGTGATTCCAGAACCGCAAACGATTACTGAAGATTTGATAAGGAACCTAAAGATTCAATCTGATTTGACATTCCATTGGCCACTCCGCAGATAAGGTGGGAAACATCAGGCACCCGAGAGGTACTCCGGTAGCCTCAAGAACGGTGACAGGGAAGTTCTTGTTTACCCACACTTGCCATTACTGTTGTTCCAGGCTGCGAGACCCGGCAGGAGGATGAGTATAGCATCGTTCTAAACTAGCTTTAGAAGTGCACGTCTATATGACTCTGCCAGAAGGTTGTCGTAGTCAGTGGGAGCAGCGGAAGCATTGGTGGACATCAGGCTTATGTCTATTTATAGACTAAAGCAGATATAGCGGAGATAGATCATCTGTTTCTGATGTGACAGTCATAGGTTTGACGTCATCAGAATAGGGGATGGATCTGTTGAGAAGGTAGTAGGAAGTGATATTCCTATACTACGATCGGTTATACTTTGGTCGTCACACAGTGTTTTCTCCACATGGGACTTGGACATTATATCAGACATACTGGTTACTAGATCTATGGTTTTAGATCTAGATTTGGGTGGTTTCCCAATCAGGGTACTTTGACAGCATTCTAAGAGTATTTAGAATGGACGACTCCTGGCATGGTGGTGTACCTGCAGGTAATGGAGTCACCCTCTCTAAAGGTGTCTTACAGACTAAAGGGGAGAGGGATGCGCATGATTGGCAGATCAATTGCTCAGGCAATTGAGTCAATCATGAGATGTCAAATATCACACCAGATGTTGTTCTTGCACTAGATGCAATAAGTTGATATTGATCCAATCCTGGAGAAACAGTCGGAAGCAGTTTTAGAACATAAGTGGATGTTCTAGGGATATGATAACGGCTGCCTCCTTTAGGAGACGGTTATCACTCCAGGCTTCCAAGGTGACATGGACGACAGGGTGATCGTCAGAGTTGTAGTTTTCCTTCTGACGAGGGGCAGTATTTTGGACAGGTGGTCCAAGGCAATACTGAGGGTGGCATGGCGCAGGATACTGATTAAGTTCAGTTGATTTATGAGCTAGGTCCCATCAGACATCCAGACATTCTAAGACAGGTATTGCTCATTTCGGGAGATGGCTTTCTCCGCGAACTTGAGATATAGAGAGACATAGAAAGAAACATCTAGGCGGATCCACTCACTGAGGCTATTCCTCGAACGCAAGAGTTTCGCAAACAGGCTTTATGAGACTGACTAGTAGAGGAGTTGGGTGTTCGGTATCACACGGGCTGTGAGTATGCGACATCGCAATAATTAGCCTTGAGTGCTAGTGGGAGATTGTTGGAGATAATGCCCTCAGAGTCAATTATTGGATCACAGGCACGTGATTGCGATGATTGAGGGAGGACCTATCCCGGTAAGACAGTCTTACTCGAGATGATAGTATGCTATCTGGTTTACCTTTATCATCGTGTACTGCTTTAGGTGACCTGACAGGTCACTATTGCACGTTGATAGAGCCCTTAGGATTCTTGCTTGACTGCCAGCAATATGAGGGCGATCATATAAGTGAGAGCTGGAGTCTATAAGCACATCCTTAAAAGGTCCCTAGTCGTGGGAGTTCCGAGACTGGGCATCGATACTCCATTAGTAGACTAGTGTATACAGTCGAGACCCCGACGAGGGGCGGTGGCCGGTCTCACATGCCACTGGTGTCAGTTGGTTCACCTAAGATGTATACAGGTGCTCATTGGGTTATGAGTACACCAGACAGGACTCGCCGGGGACATGCTAGTTGGTCTTATACCAGACGTCAGATAGCATTTCCCAGGTGACATGTGTACAGGTTAGTTCGTCGACCTGGGGATCGTCATTTGTCTCGTGTGAGTTCCCACTGTGCTTTGATTACTACCCTACCACGGCTCAAAGGAGTCGTGCAAACAGGTTTTAGTTGGGTACAGTCCCGAGCCACATGGAGGCAGTGAGCGGATCTTCAGGGGTTCGTCTCTCCCGGTATTGGGGGTGAGGTCGCGCTGTGTCTAGGAGAGCCATTACACGAAGTCCTTGGCCAAGGCAGGAGATTTACTGGTAGGTATTCCAGTAGTATCTCAGGGTGTTCTGGGCTACACTCCGACACGACTTGTACCGCTTTTGGGGGTCTGACTTTTACCAACCCCCTAGGCCCGCCATGCGATGCTCATAGATGAACGGACCGGACTGTACGGATATTGTCACTGACAGGCTCAGTAGGGTGTCAGGATGAGTTCGCTCATCGACGTCCCTTTTAGTCAATAGCTGGTGGCCCGTTACGTATTGGCTTATACCTCTGACGTGCTAGTGGTTAAATCCACAGCCATAGTATTGACGAGTCTTTAGAGTCCACCACATTTTCAGTTACTCAAGCTTTCGGGCGAAACGCTGTAGAGGCCGTATGGAGATATGGCAGGGTCCGATCAGATACGTGCGGTATTGCACGGATCAGGATCGGACAGTTTTGTACTAGTAGCCGTATGGATATATGGCAGGGTTCGATCAGATACGTGCGGTATTGCACGGATCAGGATCGAACGGATATTACTAGCTGGCTTTGTTTTAAGCCGGATCCTAGTATAGTACAGTGTAGATTTTGTCTCTTTGCATTTGTATCCGGACGGAATACAGATGCGGGTGTGTATGCACAGTATCGGGGTTTTCCTGTAATTTATTACGGGACCAGTTTTCTGGAGTTGCCAGTTTGCATTCCGTTCCGGCCGGTTTTCCTTTGTTCTTTCCCGGCCGGACTTTTCCGATGGAGGGGGTTATTTGCAATTGTGCAAATAACATTTGTGGAGGGGGTTTCTTGCAAAAGGATTGATTATGAAATCTTCTTTGCTATTCATGCATTTATTGTGATAAGAGAGGGTATGGGTTTTTGAGGTATGGCCGGCCACTGTTCCTAAATGGAGGGGTTAATTTTTGGTGGAAAATTTCCTTCTTGGAATTTTCGTGGGCCCCCCCCCTTTGTGAGTGCTGGTGTATTTTATGGATGTGTTGGTGGATTAATTTCCTAAGGTTTAAAAGAGCTAAATTGAGTGTGCTGTGTTTAATATGGGTTGTTGGATTAATTGCTAAGAGGTTACAAGAATTGATGACAACAAAACATGTTGTCCTCTTTATATTTCCACAGAGCACACTTTTGTTCATGGCCGAGCTCATCATATAGCCTACTCCCTTTTCCAGCAAGTTCTATGGAAAATTCTTTTGCACCAATTCCTCCATCATCTTTATGGCAACATAACCCCAAAGTGACAACCATTCTACACTGTTCTACAGAAAATCTTGGACGCGTCGGCCAGCCAACTTCGCGCCCGAGTTGCCTCGGTATTGAGGTGGGAGCCCGTAAAAGAATCCGGCTACGTGGTGCCTTTCCGGCGAGGAGGCGACCACCGGAGTTTTCCGCAGGAGATCGGGACGACGACGAGAAGACCGGAGGACTCGGATCACTCGGTATATCTCTAACCCGTCTTGTTGTTTGCTAGATCTAGTTTAATGGCCCGATCCGGGGTTTAGTGCGCGGTGGTGCCGGTTTGCTAAGTCCGCAAAAATTAAAGTTTTTCACCGCTTCCGCATTTGGCCGTCGGGTTGTCGGCCGGGGCGCCGCCGTGCACTTACACTACACAGGCTATCGAATGCATGCACACAAGCATCCTAGCATCTAAAATACAGGTAAGGCAGGACATAATAGCAGGTAGGTATGCAATATGAATATACTAGCAGGTATGAATGCAATGCGAATCAACTCGTGATCTGAATGTGTAAGTATAAGAAATCATGTTTTTCCCTTTAAGAATCTCTTTTGAAATACCAGCACAGTACCAATAGAATCAACCAGAACCTGTGTCCAGCAACGACACCTCAAAACTATCACAAATCTCATATATCCATGTCATAGTATCTCTGGCCTCAGCCATCCGGCTGACCCAGCTCAATATCAAAATCTCATCATCTCGCGGCCACGGTCGGTATCCTCTGGATATCCGCCGTGCCGAACAGTCACCGGTAGGTAATCCGTCCCCTGCCAGGCTCAACGTCAACACCACATTCATCTTGCCCCGGGGTACCATACCGGGCCCACCATGTACCCATGACGTTTCCTCCACTCCTCGACACGGATCTCGAAAACCACAGCAAACTCATGGTGGACGACACTTTACATCACTAGAAAACCGCAATTACATATTTTAAAAACATAATAAGTTTAGAAATTTTGCGGCTTTCCCCCGAAATCCAGAAATATCATAAAATCTCAAGAAATCCTCATAAGTGCATATATCAATGGTGATGAATGCATATGGTCTCAATAATTAAGCTACGATGTGTGAATAATAGATTAGGCATGAACAAATAATATGATGAAGCACATGCACATGAATAGCAATCCTACGATTTCATTTTAAGGAATTAAAGGCAATAGCACATGTTTAAGCATCAATTAATAAAAGGTTTCAAATTATAGGTTATCTAGTGTGGTGGCATGGCAATTACCAGGGCGTGTGTGTAAGCATGAATAGTGCTCATGCTGCATATAAAAACCCTGGCAATGGTGCAGGTGTCGTATAAAATGGGTTCGCATATGTATGTCAATATAAGGCATGGATGTAGCAAATAATCATATAAGTATTACACCCCTAATTACTAACATCACTAAGAATCTTTTAAGTTACTAAAACTATCGGGCGGCTTGCGCCATCCAACGATAGTCCCCCGTAGATGTTACATCTACTCACCGAAATCCCTAGCTAGTCACGTCCGATCACCGCTTTCCCCTTTCGAGCCGCGTCTGACGTCTCCGCGACCGAACCTGGAATTTACATCAATACCAAACATAAGGTTACATATCAAGAACGACGCAAAACCCAAACGAAAACACTAACGTTCACAAGCTAGGTACAACGTGCACAAGGTGAGCGGAACACACGCGAAAATCGCAAAAACTGCAAAAATCGCCGATTTGGTCGCCCGGCAAAACTAAAACCCGATTACTCAAAAATCCGCACTCACACATCCTAAATGTCATAGGATATCTCAAAAATATCATCAAGATATCGCAAATAGTTCATCACATAATTTTATATAAAACTAGTAAGCATTACCTTCAAAAAAAATCGGTGCAAAAATCGCCGATTTGCGACAAAAGACTACAACCTAGCATAAATATCCAACCGCATAACTAGTTAACCACAATCATTTTAATTATAACACATTATAATGCTTCAAATCATATTTTCCATAAACAAACCCTTTCTAGAATTTTATAACTAGCAATCTTAATCCAAACTACACATGAAAAACCTTAAATTAACACTAATTTATAGCCCAATTAGCAAGTTAACCTCTTAGATTAGGTTAGCAAAACAACTAGATAACAAAATAGATTTAATCAACTAAATAATGGTTTCTAAAACCCTAGTTAAACTCAAACTATTAACTAGAAAAAAAAACTAGATTAGGATTAACACTAATTTAACATATCAAAGTTCAATTTTAGCATAATACAACTAACAATTAACCATAGATTAGAAATTATACCTCCCAAGCCTAAACCCTTGGTTGCTCTAACCACTCAAGACACCTCTTTTCTTCAAGATTTGAACAAATTTAGGTTTGAGAGGAGGTGGAAAAAGGGTTTGCTTTGAATTTGTGAAAGAAATTTTGGATTTTGATGGATTTTTGTGATAAAAATGAAGCAAAAAGGGAATGAGAATTGGGGAATTTTCATGGGCTGTTGCTGCAGAATTTCTGAGCTGTTGAGGAGTGGGGAGAGGTGTGGGGGAGTTGAGGAAAGGTGTAGAGAAAGTTTCCAAGTCAAAAGACCAAGTCAACCAACAAAACCCATACCCAATTTAATATATTAAAACCCTTATCATATCATTTTGTTCAAATGAGATGGGGAAATTTTTTTGTGGTCTTGCTGCTGAGGTGGGGCCGGCCTAGGGCTGAGGGGAGAGTGAATGGGGTTTTACAAAAAAAAATTTATGCAAAAAGACCCCCTACAAGTCCAAAATTGCAAGTTTTAGCTTAAATTCAATAAATTTCGTTTTCTATAACAAAAATTAGTTAAAAATCAAAATAAAATACTAAAAATTTATGTTACAACTAGATTTTAATTAACATTAATTTAGAGCCTAAATTTAGCCCAATTAAATTTGTATTTATCGCTAATTTAATGTATTTTCTTACCGGCTTAAAATAATATTAAAAATTGAAAAAAAGGGAAAATTTTTTAAATGACCAAAATTTCATAAGTAACTCATTAGCTACTAAAAACAAGCAATTACCTATCCATTTTAGGTATAATTATTCCTAAACTGCAAAATAACAAAAAGACAGTTTTCGGAAAAATACCGAATTTTCACCAATTTTCAGGAAAACACCAAAACGACTTTTCAAGACGCTACAGGTTTCCTATGCTACACTCGGTCAAGCTCCTCTTATCACGAGGATTCACCATGGAAGATCTGGATGATACCTACTAACTACATCTTGTGGATTATGATCTATGATGATAGATCTAAGTGGATGTTGGGAGTGTCCTAAATCCAGGTACATTAACACCATACTAAAATGGTTTAGTATAGATGATTCTAAGCGTGTTGGTAAGCCCACTTACTCAGGAATCACTCTCTCTAAAAGACGTCATCCAAGACTGATTTGGAGAGAGCTGCGTGCAAGGAATACCCTATGCTTCGGCACTAGGATCTATCATGTATGCGATGTTATTTACCAGACTAGATGTAGCTGACTCACTAGATGTAGTGATTAGGAATCAATCGGATCTTAGGAGAATCACTGGATAGCTGTGTAGGACATTCTTAAGTACTTGATAAGCACTAATGAAATGTTCTTGGTGTTTGGTAACGGTAAACTCCAACTGGAGTCCTTTACCAATTCGGGTTTCCAGAGTGATAAGGTCGACTGAAAGTCAGTCACAGGCTTTGTCTTTACCCACAGTGGAGGGACAGTATGTTGGAAGAGTTCCAAGCTATATACCGTGGCAATTTAGACGATAAAGGTTAAATACATTGCTACCAACGATGCTGCCAAAGTGGTTGTCTGGACATTTCTTGTTCATGAGATGAACATGGTTCCTACCATTGAGCGTCCAATAACTGTTATTGTGACATCAATAGAGTTGTGGCTTTCGCCTAGGAACGCAGGTCCCATCAGCGATCCAGATATATTCTGAGGATAGTATCACCTGATCAAGGAGATGGTTGATCTCCAAGGGATCGAGGTAAGAAGAGTTGGCACGGAGGATAACACGGCGGATCCACTCACAGAGGCCATTCCCTAGAGAGACTTTTATCGGGGCGTTGTGTATGAGATACTACAACAAATGGACTTAGTTCAAGAGGGAGATTGTTAGTTATATGTATGCCCTAGAGGCTTGTAACATTTCAGAAAATATAAAATATTATTTTTGGAATTTAATATTAAAATAATATATTTCGCGAAAACTGCCAGATTTGCGAAATTGGGGTTTTCGTAAAATGGTATAAATATATACCAATATTTGTGAAATAATTAGAGATTAAAATGATTTATTCATTTAAAAATATATTTATCGGATTTGGCATTTTTATAATTAATTATATGCGGTTTAAAATTAAACTTGATTAGTGCACTACTAACCGCGATTAAGCCAAATCCATGTTTCTACATTTTTTCCATGGCTAGTGCACCATGTCATATTATATTTTGGTTACATGTTGTTTTAATTGTGTTTGGTTTTAATTGTGAGTAGGGAAAAGAAAAAGAAAAAGAAAAGGTGGCATGAGGGCTTGAGGAGAGAGAGAGGGGACACACTCATGAGGCATGGCATGCCATGAGAAAGAGAGAGAGAGAGAGAGAGAGGCTCCTACCCTTGACCTTTTGCCCTCATTCATTTTTCATTCATCTATTATTTCCCTTCATCACTTCATCATCTTCATCTCCTCTTCCACCTCCTCTGCCCTCATGACCCATATCAAAATCTTGATATCGTTGTAGAAACAAGTGATTTTGAAAAGAAGTGTTTTTTTAGGCTTTTTCTAGTTTTGCTAAAGAGGTCACTCCCGGTGAAGAGATCTTGGTTCTTTCCTTATCGAATAAGGTGCTGGATATTCTACAAGAAATACCGCTATGCAAAGCAAGAACTATAGAAGCAATCAAAAAACTAAACCGAGTGAGTTATAACATCTGCTAGTTTTGCTAAAGAGGTCACTCCCGGTGAAAGAATTCCTTGTAGAATATCCAGCAACTTATTCGATAGGGAAAGAGCCTTCCAGCACCTTATTCGATAAGGAAAGAGCCAAGATCTCTTCACCGGGAGTGACCTCTTTAGCGAAACTAGCAAATGCTACAACCCTTGGTTTTTTCTTTTGATTACTTTTCTAGTTCTTTCTTTGCATAGTGGTATTGTGAATATCCAGCACCTCATTCGATGAGTAAAGAGCCGAGATCCCTTCACCGGGAGTGACCACTTTAGCAAAACTAGCAAAGGCCTCAAAAACACTCCATTTAAAATCACTCGATTCTACGACGATAACACGTTCATTACGCAAAAGGTTTTCTTAAAAACCTGTCGTAGCCTTTCGTCATTTCAGATAAGTACTACTTAGTATTCGTGCTGTGGTAGTTTGGTATGCATCAAGGCGTAGTGTACGGTAGCTGATTAGTGCTTATCTGCTAGAATATGATGCGATTGGATTAGGGTATTCGTATGGCGTTGTTTAGCATGCATCAAGGGTCGTACGGGTGGGTTTAATTCAATTAGGAAATGTACGGGTTGAACTTGACTAGCCGCCTATGGTTTGTTGGCCTTCGTCAAGGTCATATGTTGCTAAGGGTAAATATTATAGGGAATTTCAAGTGTTGAAATTTGCAATGAGATTTCATACCTTCTATGAGATAGTTGGATCCCGATACCCACTGCGAGTAAGAGTTACTCTTGGGAGAGTTTTACACATCACAATTAGCTGATCAAGTAGGTGTCTAGAAAGGTGTTAATAGGGTTATGCCTCTGGGAAAACGAGGTTTATTTTAATTAGGTCCGTGCGAAAGAATGGGGAACCTCCCTCAAAGTACCGACACTGGCCTGGCTGAAAGATTGGCAAACTTGTAGGGTGTAATTAATCCCGGCTAGTCCTTAGGGTTTGAAAGAATATTTGACTAAAACAATGGGAGCCATCCTGATTAGATATATTAATAACCAATCTAATCTTGCAAGAGCATACGCTGAGTATTTTCTTCTCTCTTTCTTCAGGTATCGACCATGTCATGCCTTAATCAAGATAATAATATGGATGTATTGACCGAACCCGTTTGTTATACAGAGATGGGGAACGTTGGTCCCGCTCCAACTTATAATTGTTATAAGACCGAGCAGGAAATAAGGTATTACCAGAATTCTCGTGCCGCCCAAACGTATAAAGTGTATGTTGATACATCTTCTTCGGGTGTGTTCATTATAGAGAACTGTTTCTCAGTTTCCTTTACGTCCTGGGTATGAGATACCGGATCAGGATCCCACATATGTAATATGTTACATAGGCTACAGATAGGTAGAGAACTGAGAATGGGTGATAAATTTCAAGTGTTGGAAACAGTGCAATTGTTGCAGCCAAAGCAGTTGGCAGTTATCACCCTGTATTACTAAATACATTGATTCCGAACGAATGTTATTAGATATCGAACCTGATATACAACATCATATCAGTCTTTTTATTTAAGTAAAGAAGGATATAATTTTGTATTGTTGGATAATGTTTTGAACATTTCCTATATCAAATGTTGATCGGTTCAGGCACGTTATCTAAAAGCATATACGTTCTAAATCAAACCACAGTTCTTAACGTACAAAACACACACTAGAGGAAGAGTTCAGATATGAACGAATCCTTCTTGAGGCATTGTAGACTAGGTCATATCAATGCGACCTGACTAGCTAAGTTACATTAAGATGCATATTTAAATCAGTTTGAACTCACATCTTATGAAACTTGTACGTCATGTCACAAAGATAAGATTGTCATAGCTCCGTTTATTGGAAACAGAGAAAGAGTTAGTGAACTCTTATGATTGATACATGATGATGTATGTAGGTCCCCAGTCTACACATGCCAGGATTGGTTCTTTGTACTTCATTACATTCACTGATGATCTCTCAAGATTCGCACATGTGTTCCTGTTGAAACACAAGTCTGAACCTTTTGAGAAATTCAAAGAATATAAGTTAGAAGTAGAGAACCAAAAAGGTATAAGTATTATGTCCTTTGATGTGATCAGGGAGGAGAATACTTGAGCACGGAATTCCTGGATTATTCTAAAGGAGAAAGAGATTCTCTCTCAGCATTACTCCTCCGTATACACCACAGCACGTTGGTATATCGGGGCGGAGCAATCGCACCCTATTTGATAAGGTGTGATCTATGATGAGTACTACTGAGTTGCCTATTTCCTTTTGGAGATTATCCACTTGAGAAGCTGCATACCTATTGAATAGGGTTCTAACCAAATCAGGTGCCTACTATTCCATATGTGATATAGCATAGGAAGAGCCCATCTCTTAAGTAAGTTATGATTTGGGGTTGTCCGGCCTATGTTTAAAAGCGAAATCCGGACAAGCTCGAGGCAAGGTCAGTTCTGTAGAAGTTTGTTGGATATCTCAAGCATTCGCAAGGGAATATCTTCTACCCTACTGAGGAACAAAAAGTGTTTTATTTCTCAGTATGCCGCCTTTTGGAAAGGGAAATTCTTATGAAGAAATTAGTGGTCATGAGGCAGAACTGGATGGAGTTCCAGCTATACAAACTACAGCTGATGATTTGGTAGAACCGGAGGATTCAATAGCTCCCAACGAACCTTAGCCTCTCCGCCGATCTGGTAAGGTTCCTCACCCACCTGAGAGATACTTCGGTTTTTTCTGTGACAGTGGGAGCGAGGATTGCATCATGAGATGATGACCCAACTAGTTTCGAGAAGGCCATCAGGAGTGGGGACTCAGTAAGAATGGTTGGATGCTAAGCGATCTGAGATGGAATCCATATACATCAACAAAGTATGGACTTTGGTTGCTATATCTAAAGGGTTAAATCCCCATCAGGAGCAAGTATATCTTGAGAACATTACTTGGTGTACATGGAAAAGTTGAGACTTTCAAAGCTAAGGCTTGTTGCAAAAGGTTCTCGTCATCGAACAGGTGTAGATAATGATGAAACCTTTTCTAGTGCCTATGCTTAAGTCCATCCGGATCCTACTTGCCATTGTTACATACCATGACTACGATATCTGGCGGTTGGGTGTCATGACTGCTTTTTCTAAATAGTGATTTAGAAGAGAGCGTCTATAAGTACACAGCCAGAGGGCTTCGTAGATAGTGGGAGCAGCGGAAACGTGTGCAAGTTGCTTTATGGGTTAAAGCAGGCATCGCGGAGTTGGAACATCTGTTTTGATGTGGTAGTCAAAGTGTTTGACTTCATCAAAATGGTAGATGAACCTTGTATATACAAAAAGGTAGTAAGGAGCATGGTGGTGATCCTCGCATTATACGTGGATGACATACTCTTGATAGGAAAGGAGTTTCCTATGATACGCTCGTTCAATCTCCTCTTATCACATTGATTCTACATATAAGATCAAGGTGATACCACCTAAATCCTAGGTTTTGGATCTATGTGATAGATCTAAGTGGATGTTAGGATTCTCACTACGTGTAGTGAGATGGTATCAATCGATCCTGGGGAGAATTACTGGATATCTTTCAGGGTGATAAGGTCGACTGAATGTCAGTTACAGGCATTGTCTTCACCCTCAGTGGAGGGACGGTATGTTGGAAGAGTTCCAAACTAAATACCGTGGCATGCTAGACGATAAAGGCTGGATACATTATTACCAAGGATGCTACCAAAGAGGCAGTCTGGATGTACACTAGTTCATGAGATGAACTTCGTTCCTACCATTGTGTGACAATGGAGTTGTGGCTTAGGCCTAGGAACCCCTTGTCCCATCAGAGATCCAGACATATTCTTAGGCAGTATCACCTGATCATGGAGATGGTTGATCTCCAGAGAGATCAAGGTTAGGAGAGTAGACACAGAGGACAACAGGGAGGATCCACTCACAAAGTCCTATTCCCAGGAGAGACTTTTATGGGATGGTTGAGTATGTGATACTTCAACCACTGCTGATTGTTGGGTATTGGATACTACAACAGATGACCCTAGTGCAAGTGGGAGATTGTTGAAGGGTTCCTTATGACGACAGCAAGGTTTCGGGGGCATCGTGCATGCCGTTTTAAAAATTTTGTCGTTACAAAGAACCCTACGCTAGAATCGTTAACTAGAGATTTAGTCGGAATAGAATGCAAACATCTTTACATCTAAAAGGATCAAGAATACAACCTTTGTAGACGGTCCTTCTCTTCAATATGCTCCGTGTAGTAGTCACGCGACTCCACAAGGCTTCTCTTGAGACTTTGAACAAGCTTCCTTCATAGCCTTCGCGCCAAAGATGATCCACCTCGAAGCTCTTACTTGTTCAAGCTACCACTACACTAAACCCTTTAGTGTATGAAACACATCACACTAATTTGCTAAAATGGTGTGAGATGATGAAGTAGGGGATGTTAAGAGCTCACTAATTTGTGCTCAAGCTTCATGATTCACATCACATGTGAGGCTTGAAGCTTGAAGAAAAGCTAGAGGAGGAATAAGATGCAAGAGCAAGCATGAGAGAAAATGCCTAAGTGTTTTGGAATGAACAAGAATGAAAAATAAGTCTTGACCCCTCACTCATTCAAGCATGGAATTATGCAATATTAAATTGCAACCATGCTTGAATAGTGAGTCAAGAATGAATAAACAAGTATTTAACCCATGCTTGCAACCATGCTTCATTTTACACCTCATTTCTATTTTCACAAAATAGAAAAGAAAATTCCATGCTTCATTTTAATATATATATATATATATATATATATATATATATATATATATATATATATATATATATATATATAATGAAGATTATTTAGTGAGGTAATGATGTTAGTTAATATGTAATTATATCACATATAATTTATATTATATTATTAAATCAACATTTGATCTAATAATCCGGTTATATCATATACGACCGACTAACATCATTTATCTGTATATCACATTATCAAATCAACACTTGATTCGACAATTTGGTTATATCACATATAACTGCACCGATAGCAGATGACTGCCAGATTACAATACGGTATCACATACTCGTATTTAATCGGGCCCACACACATATCACATATGTGTCCTACTTCGTTTCTCTTGAACCAGGTAACTTCTGTGTGGGACTCTAAAGACTCGTCAATACGCCGGTAGTAGGTGATGATCATATCAGTCACCTACAAGCCGTCAGCGGTACTAGCTGGACGTAACAGCTACCCGGGTATTGAGCGATATGAAGATCAACAAGCATGCCTGTCCATAGTCTCCATGAAGCCTATCAGTAACACTACCGTACAGTCCGGTCTCTTCGTCTGATATGTCGCATATGTTAGTGTATATGCCCTAGAGGCCATTACTGTATCATACTAGTTTGTATATTACTTAATAGAAGCTTGGGATATTCACCTTGTATATACAATCTTGCTCAAAATAGTAGTATGCTACTTGGTTTGTTTCTACTTCAATGTGTACATGTGTTTATTTTAGTATATCGCCTATACACATTAGTGGAGCCCTTAGGATCTTTGCTTCATTACCAGCGTTGTGATGGCAGTCACACTAGTGGGGCTGGGTAATCTATAAGCACATCCTTATGCAGGTCCCTGGTCGCAGGACTATCGAGACAGGGCATCGATACTCCGGAGTAGACTAGCGCATGCGCTTCTCATCCCAGTGTGGGAGACGGTCTGTCCCACAGCCGTCGGTACGTCGTAATTGAGATAGTATGCGGGTGCTCGTTGGGTTATGAGTACACTGGACAGGACTCGTCGGGAACTGACTAGTTGGTATTATGCCTATCGTCAGTTATCAGTTCCCAGGTGACATGAGTACAGCTTAGTCCGCTGACTTGACACTGTCACTTCGCCTCGAGTGTGTTCCCACTGTACTTTGATTACTACCCTACCACGGCTCAAAGGAGTCGTGCAAACAGGTGGTAGTTGGGTGCAGTCCCGAAGCACTTGGAGGCAGTGACGGTTAGACAGGATTCGTCACTCCCGGTATTGGGGGTTGACATCGCGCTGTGTCTAAGAGAGCCATTACATGAGTAGTCCCTGGCCAGGGCAAACGAGATATACTGGTAGGCTTCCAGTGTTATCTCAGGGTGTTTTGGGCTTCACTCCGACACGACTTGTACCGCTATTGGGAGACTGACGTTTACCGCCCCCTAGGCCGCCATGCGATGTATCAGACGAACAGACCGGACTGTACGGAGAATGTCACATTATGGCTCAGTAGGAGTTCAGATGGGTTTCGCCTCGTCAGTCTTCTTGTCGGCATCTACCTGGGGACCGTTACGCACAGCTAGTGCCGCTTGCGGTCTGTGGTTAAACCCACTGCCAGCGTAGTGTCGAGTCTTTAGAGTCCCACACAGAAAGCTATTCGCCTTTAGGCAAAAGAGTAGAGGTCGCATGGTTTTGCGACAGGTCGCATGGTTTTGCGACAGGTCGCATGGTTTTGCGACAGGGTTCGGTCACATCCGTGCACTTGTGCACGTACAGTGTCCGGACAGTTCACACTAGCGGGCTTTGGTTTAAGCCAGATCCTAGTGTACCTTTTGGGATTGGTTTTATCCAGTATGCATTCGTGTTCCTCGGAACGCGGATGCGGGTGTGTATGCACAGTTGACGGAGAGACAGAGGCAGAGGATTCTCATTAGGGTTGTTGACCGTTGACAGTTGACTATTGACTTTTTGCTCAACCCTAATGAGAATATGATATGTGATTAACAATTATATTAATTAAGTATTATGGTGACATGGTTGTTGAGGGATTGACTTTGTTGACTTGTTGACTTTTGTTGACTTGTTGACTTTGTTGACCGGTTGACTAGGCTTGACTAGTTGACCATCATGATAACTATAGCTATCATTTCATGGCAAAGACTTTTGCTTGCTTGCTCTTTTGTGGAAAATGAGTGCATGAAATGATATGGCTATGGTTGCTTAAACCATCACATAATACTTGATTGATATGATGTGTTATGATTGTTTTGGATTTTGAGAGCCAAATAAGAAAAGTCTTCTATCATTCTTTCATGCTCATTCTCTCTCTTGTTCTTGAGCTCTCATCTCCTCCTCTTGCTCTCCCTCTCTTGACTCTATGGTTCACTTGTCTCATGAGTTGAGAACCAAGAACCATAGATAAAATCCCATACAAACTCTTCTCTACTCACTCTAGTTCACAAGGTTTAGCAAACCGAGTGAACTAGTTTCTTCAAAGTTCGAAGAAGGAGCCAAAGGTTGAAGCTTTCAGGTGGATCTATCTTCGGCGCAAGGAGACGACGGGGAGAAGCCGATTCGGACGACCATCGAAGCTTGAAGACGAAGGAGTTCGAGAAAAAGAAAGGTATAACCCCCTAACCGAGTAATTAGCAACTCGTAGTTAGGTTGTTAGTTAGATGTTTAACAAAGATCCGGGTTTTTAAGTCCATGTTACCACCTCTAAGAAAATCGTTTTTTATCAAATTCCGCTTGCCCGAAAGTACCGGGAGAGGTAGCATGGACTTACAGTGGTATCAGAGCCTAGTTAAACTCTATCTAACATGTTAGCAAAGTAGCTAGAAGATCGATCAAAGAAAAAGTCCCGAAATGAACCCCGTTTTCAAACTTGCTGTCGATTTTTTATGTCCTGTAAAAATGATAAATCATGCATCAAAAATCGACTCAGCGTTTTTGAAATGTTCTGTAGAAAAATGATCACCTGATCTCTTCATTGCGCCGCGGAAACGCGGCAATAGCTTGCCGTTGCCGCGGTTCCGCGGCCGTCCTGGCTCCTCTCTGGTTGTTCTTTGCTACAGTATGCTTATGGGGTTATTTTGGGAATTTTGGTATATGTATTTTCATCCCAGATTTTCCAGAACGAAAATTTTATTTTGGGGGTCCTAAAAATCCGTATTTTTGATCGAACTTCTAAAAGACTTTAGCTGACGGGTTTTTTCTGTAATGTGATATTTGTATTGAACGTCTGCTAATCGCTATATGTCGATTAGTGGGGGTTATACAAATCTGTGAACTGTAATGTTATTGGAATGTGTATATGAATTCATTGGATTGTCGCGGGTGAATAGCCGGGGGTTGTGAGACGAGAGTTTTCTTTTCTTTCAATTCATGTAAATTTGTAAATTGATGTAATAATTATTTGTATGGCCGCACAACCGGGTCAGGGTTGTAGCCGTCATTGTATAATTTCTTTTTACTGTTTTTGCTCCTAGGATAGACCCATGGAGGGGGTGCACAAACTACTGGGTATGCCGAAGTGCCGAGTGGCCTACTCACGGAGTTGAGGGAGGTTGCTTCGCTTCGGGTACTTGGCGGGTAGTTTGCTGCACCCGTAGGGGTCTTGGGTGGGGTATTGGCTATTCACCGCGACCGTGTAATCTGCTTTTCGTTACAGGCTCGTACGAATTGCTGATTCCTAGTATATCCAATGTGTTCATCTGTGATCTGAAATGGCTATCATTGAAATATATCTATATATGATATTATTTAGGCGTTGCTTATGTTTTACAGCCACGCTAGCCCAGCCCCCGCTCTGTCGTTAGTTAAGTAACCTAACGGGTAATGACGGGGCCCCGTGGCGAATGCGAATGGCATAAGCGTACGTCATATTTTGGTTGTTTTCTGCAATGGTAGGATTAAATGATGGGACGCATTAAAAGAACTAATGCAAGAATATCACGCATTAAAAGAACTAATGCAAGAAAATAAACCAAGTTAAAATCGTTGGAACACTTTCGGAAAACCACTCGGTTCTTTTCAAAACTAACTTTTAAATGCGGAGCTTGAGCCACTCCTTTTAAAAGCTATCTCGTTCCATCGATTATATCAAGTTCACTACGTTCACGGTTTTGCCAAAACCATTCGTAGCCCTCCATCATTTCAGTTAAATATTCGGTAGTATTCAAGCTATGTATTTTGACCTTACGCCAAGGCATAGTGATTGGTAGCTGCCGGATATTTATCTGTTGCATAGATAGAATGCGTTGGTTTGGGACAGCTGTACTACCATTTTGGCCTACGTCAAGGGTAGGTACGGGTGGATTCAAATTAACCTGGATAATGATGGGAAGAACTTGACATGTGACTTATGACATTTTGACCTCACGCCAAGGTCATAAGAGCATGGGGCAAAAATCCACATCGGGAGTTTCAAAAGAACAGAAACTTGCTAGTGTTGCATACCATTTGGAGTGTGATGATTCTGGTAGGATTCCTTCAGTTTCGTCACGCGATGATATTTGGATCCCGATCCTACTGTGAGTATATGCTATTCCTCGGGAAATTTCTCACTAAACGATCAATGCTATAAACCTAGTAGGTGTCTAGAAAGGTGTTAGCGGGGCTACGCCCCCAGGGAAAGAGGTTATTTAATTAAGGAACTTCGCGAAAGCGTTGGAAAACCTCCCTCGAAGTACCGACACTGGCCTGGCTGAACGGCTAAGCAAGTATTGTACGGTGAGATTGATCCTGACTAATTCTTCCTTTTTGGTTTGAGGAGGGATTCGAGAAACAGTGGGAGCCATCCTGTTTAGACAAATTAAAAACCATTCTAAAACTTGAAAGAGCATCAAGCTGAGTGTTTCTTCTTTCTCCTAATTGCAGCGACCAATCGACATGACTGGACTTAAGTTACTTCTAGATAAAAACATACTGACAGGGCCAAACTACAAAGATTGGCTCAGGAATGTCAAGATAGGAATCACTTACGACAAGCTGGGGTATCTTCTTACCACCAAAGCTCCCCCTGTCCCTGGTCCCACTTCCAGCGTCGCGGATAAGGAAATTCGTAAGACTTGGGAGATTGATAGCGCGAAGGCCAAGTGCCTCGTACTTGCCTCTATGGACAATGAACATCAGAGGAGGCACGAGAATATGGACTTGGAATCCATATTTCTTCATACAAAAGAACTGTATGGAGAGCAATCTCGTATCGCAAGATATGAAGTGTCGAAAAAGTTATTTTCGGCAAGGATGGCCGTCGGATCATCAGTAGCAGAACACGTGCTTAAGATGATCGGCTACATTGAGGAGCTCGCGGACCTAGGGACCACATTGGAGAGTGAGCTCTATACGGACTTAGTTCTCCAGTCCCTTCCTTCCACTTACGCCCAGTTTATACTGAACTTCAACTTACAAGAAAAAGAAGTTGAACTTTCAGAGCTCCTCAACATGCTGAGGAGCGCAGAGGGCACCCTATAGAAAGGTAGGGAAACATCCACTTTGTTTATAGGAGGATCATCTTCTTCTAGGTCCAAGGCGAAAGCCAAGGGAAAGAAGAAGAAAGCCCCCGCCAAACCAAGAGGCGGTGTTAGTAAAGTGGATACGAAGGGAAAAGATAAAGCAACAAAGAAAGCGGGGAAGCTTGTGGATAAGGAAGAATGCTTCTATTGTCATAAGAAAGGACACTGGAAGAATGATTGCAGGGCCTGGAAGGCCAGAACACAGGAATTGAAGCAGGTTGCAGCTTCAGCTTCAGGTGTGTATGTTATTGAAAACTGTCTTTCAATAAACTCTACTTCCTGGGTATTGGATACCGGATCAGGATCTCATATCTGTAATTCTTTGCAGGCGTTGAGAAACCGTAGTGTTTTGAAAGCAGGTGACATGACCCTCAGAGTTGCGAACGGAGCTAGCATGGATGCTAAAGCCGTGGGGGACTATCACCTGGGAATGTCAGATGGACATGTTTTGGTTTTGCGTAATTGCTTTTTTGTACCCAACGCAACTTGTAATATCATTTCTGTATCTTTGGTTTCTAAAGAAGGTTATGAATTTGCGTTTGTAAGCAATGTTGTAAACATTCACCTTAATCAAGTTCTGATTGGGTCAGGTACATTGAGCAATGGTATATACGTATTAAACCAACCACAGATTTTCAATGTCCAGAATACATACAAAAGAAAGTCTCCGGAAATAAATCAGACTTTTTTATGGCATTGTAGGCTAGGTCACATCAATGAGAGAAGGTTGACAAAGTTACATACAGAAGGATATTTGAATCCGTTCGAATATCAATCGAATGCCACTTGTCAATCATGTCTCAAAGGAAAGATGACAAAGTCTCCGTTCACTGGACACGGAGTAAGAGCGAGCGAGCTCTTGGGACTCGTACACAGCGACGTGTGCGGTCCAATGTCTACATATGCGCGAAGCGATTTTTCTTACTTCATTACTTTTACGGATGACTTTTCAAGGTACGGTTATGTCTTCTTAATGAAACATAAGTCCGAAGCCTTTGGAAAATTCCAGGAATATAAGAATGAAGTAGAAAAACAAACCGGCAAAAGTATCAAGATTCTATGATCGGATCGAGGTGGTGAATACTTGAGTGCCGAGTTCCTGGACTATTTAAAAGAGAACGGAATTCTCTCTCAGCTTACTCCTCCATACACTCCACAACATAATGGTGTATCGGAGAGACGGAACCGAACCCTATTGGATATGGTACGGTCCATGATGAGTAACGCTGAGTTACCGCGATCATTCTGGGGGTATGCGCTAGAATCAGCTGCATACCTTTTGAACCGAGTTCCCACTAAGACTGTGCCTACCACACCTTATGAGTTATGGAGTGGGAAGAAACCCTATCTTCAATATCTGAAGATCTGGGGATGTCCAGCTTTTGTCAAAAAGCAGCATGCAGACAAACTCGAGGCACGCTCAGTACTGTGCAAGTTTGTGGGATACCCAAAGAACACCAGGGGGTATCTTTTCTACCACGCAGAGGAACAAAAAGTCCTTGTTTCTCGTAATGCCCACTTTCTGGAACACCAGTTCTTAGAAAAGGAAATTAGTGGGAGCGCAGTAGAACTGGAAGAAATTCCAGAACCACGAGCTATTACTGAAAGCTTAGTGGAACCAGAGGGTTCAAAAGAACAGGACATTCCTACGCTGCTCCGCAGGAGTAGTAGGCAGTCTCATCCGCCCGAGAGATACTACGGTTTTCTCATAGACGGGGATAGAGAGGATTGCATCATAGATTATGATGAGCCTACTAGCTTCCAGCAGGCCGTTCAGAGCGTTGACTCAGTAAAATGGCTGGATGTAATGCGGACCGAAATGGAGTCCATGTACACCAACAAAGTATGGACGTTGGACATTGCTCCAGACGGGGTAAAACCTGTAGGATGCAAGTGGATCTTCAAAAGGAAGATTGGTGTAGATGGACAGGTTGAGACCTATAAAGCTAGACTTGTTGCAAAGTGTTTCCGTCAAAGACCTGGCTTGGACTATGACAAAACCTTTTCTCCAGTGGCTATGCTGAAATCCATTCGGATCCTTCTTGCCATTGCTGCCTTCCACGATTATGAGATCTGGCAAATGGACGTAAAGACCGCTTTTCTAAATGGAAATTTAGAGGAGTGTGTCTATATGGACCAACCAGAGGGTTTCATTCAGAGTGGGAGCAGCGGAAAGGTGTGCAAGTTGCTTAAGTCCATCTATGGACTAAAGCAGGCATCGCGGAGTTGGAACATCTGTTTTGATGAGACGGTCAAGGAATTTGGCTTTATCAAAAATCCAGATGAACCATGCATCTATTGTAGATTTGTAGCGAGAACTGTAGTATTCCTCGTTTTGTTCGTGGATGACATTATCTTAATAGGAAATGACATTCCTATGCTACAATCTGTCAAGGGGTTCTTGTCACACAGGTTCTCCATGAAAGACCTGGGTGATGCCTCATACATCCTGGGGATCCGGATCCATCGTGATAGATCCAAGAGGATATTAGGACTTTCACAGTCCAGGTACATCGACACCATACTGAAAAGATTCAGTATGGAAGATTCCAAGCGCGGTAACCTACCGGCTTGTCACGGGATCACCCTCTCTAAAGAGATGTCTCCCAAGACTGATTTGGAGAGGGATCGCATGTCTATTATACCCTACGCTTCTGCGGTAGGCTCTATAATATATGCGATGTTGTGTACCAGACCGGATGTAGCTTATGCACTGAGTGTGGTAAGCCGGTATCAGTCAAACCCTGGGGAGAAACACTGGATAGCAGTAAAGAACATTCTCAAGTACCTCAGAAGGACAAAGGAGATGTTCTTGGTGTATGGCGGAAAAGACCTCCAGATTGAGGCCTTTGCTGACTGCAGCTTCCAGAGTGACAAGGATGATTCCAAGTCCATGTCGGGTTTTGTCTTTACCCTCAATGGAGGGGCGGTGTGTTGGAAGAGTTCCAAACAGGAAACCGTTGCAGACTCGACGATGGAAGCGGAATACATCGCTGCATCTGATGCCGCAAAAGAAGCTGTCTGGATGAGGAAGTTCTTGAAAGAGCTTCAGGTGGTTCCGTCCATTGTTGATCCAATACCTCTGTATTGCGAAAACAACGGGGCTATAGCTTTAGCGAAGGAACCCAGGTCCCATTAGAGATCCAGACACATCTTGAGGCGGTATCACCTGATCAGGGAGATCGTGGATCGCCAGGAGATCGAGGTTCGGAGAGTCGCTTCAGAAGATAACACTGCAGATCCATTCACCAAGGCCTTGCCCCAGACTCAGTTCCAGCGGCTGATCGAGATGATAGGTCTTCGATACGCCAGTATATGGCCTTAGTGCAAGTGGGAGATTGTTAGTGTATATGCCCTAGAGGCCATTACTGTATCATACTAGTTTGTATATTACTTAATGGAAGCTTGGGATATTCACCTTTTATATACAATCTTGCTCAAAATAGTAGTATGCTACTTGGTTTGTTTCTACTTCAATGTGTATATGTGTTTATTTTAGTATATCGCCTATACACATTAGTGGAGCCCTTAGGATCTTTGCTTGATTACCAGTGTTGTGATGGCAGTCACACTAGTGGGGCTGGGTAATCTATAAGCACATCCTTATGCAGGTCCCTGGTCGCAGGACTATCGAGACAGGGCATCGATTCTCCGGAGTAGACTAGCGCATGCGCTTCTCATCCCAGTGTGGGAGACGGTCTGTCCCACAGCCGTCGGTACGTCGTACTTGAGATAGTATGCGGGTGCTCGTTGGGTTACGAGTACACTGGACAGGACTCGTCGGGAACTGACTAGTTGGTATTATGCCTATCGTCAGTTATCAGTTCCCAGGTGACATGAGTACAGCTTAGTCCGCTGACTTGACACTGTCACTTCGCCTCGAGTGTGTTCCCACTGTACTTTGATTACAACCCTACCACGGCTCAAAGGAGTCGTGCAAACAGGTGGTAGTTGGGTGCAGTCCCGAAGCACTTGGAGGCAGTGACGGTTAGACAGGATTCGTCTCACCTGGTATTGGGGGTTGACATCGCGCTGTGTCTAGGAGAGCCATTAAACGAGTAGTCCCTGGCCAGTGCAAACGAGATATACTGGTAGGCTTCCAGTGTTATCTCAGGGTGTTTTGGGCTTCACTCCGACAAGACTTGTACCACTATTGGGGGACTGACGTTTACTGCCCCTTAGGCCCGCCATGCGATGTATCAGACGAACAGACCGGACTGTACGGAGAATGTCACATTCAGGCTCAGTAGGAGTTCAGATGGGTTTCGCCTCGTCAGTCTTCTTGTCGGCATCTACCTGGGGACCGTTACGCACAGCTAGTGCCGCTTGCGGTCTGTGGTTAAACCCACTGCCAGCGTAGTGTCGAGTCTTTAGAGTCCCACACAGAAAGCTATTCGCCTTTAGGCAAAAGAGTAGAGGTCGCATGGTTTTGCGACAGGTCGCATGGTTTTGCGACAGGGTTCGGTCACATCCGTTCACTTGTGCACGTACAGTGTCCGGACAGTTCACACTAGCGGGCTTTGGTTTAAAGCAGATCCTAGTGTACCTTTTAGGATTGGTTTTATCCAGTATGCATTCGTGTTCCTCGGAACGCGGATGCGGGTGTGTATGCACAGTTGACGGAGAGACAGAGGCAGAGGATTCTCATTAGGGTTGTTGACCGTTGACAGTTGACTATTGACTTTTTGCTCAACCCTAATGAGAATATGATATGTGATTAACAATTATATTAATTAAGTATTATGGTGACATGGTTGTTGAGGGATTGACTTTGTTGACTTGTTGACTTTTGTTGACTTGTTGACTTTGTTGACCGGTTGACTAGGCTTGACTAGTTGACCATCATGATAACTATTGCTATCATTTCATGGCAAAGACTTTTGCTTGCTTGCTCTTTTGTGCAAAATGAGTGCATGAAATGATATGGCTATGGTTGCTTAAACCATCACATAATACTTGATTGATATGAGGTGTTATGATTGTTTTGGATTATGAGAGCCAAATGAGAAAAGTCTTCTCTCATTCTTTCATGCTCATTCTCTCTCTTGTTCTTGAGCTCTCATCTCCTCCTCTTGCTCTCCCTCTCTTGACTCTATGGTTCACTTGTCTCATGAGTTGAGAACCAAGAACCATAGATAAAATCCCATACAAACTCTTCTCTACTCACTCTAGTTCACAAGGTTTAGCAAACCGAGTGAACTAGTTTCTTCAAAGTTCGAAGAAGGAGCCAAAGATTGAAGCTTTCAGGTGGATCTATCTTCGACGCAAAGAGACGACGGGGAGAAGCCGATTCGGACGACCATCGAAGCTTGAAGACGAAGGAGTTCGAGAAAAAGAAAGGTATAACCCCCTAACCGAGTAGTTAGCAACTCGTAGTTAGGTTGTTAGTTAGATGTTTAACAAAGATCCGGGTTTTTAAGTCCATGTTACCGCCTCTAAGAAAATCGTTTTTTATCAAATTCCGCTTGCCCGAAAGTACCGGGAGAGGTAGCATGGACTTACAGCATATCTTGTCTAGGGGTGGAAATCGTCAGACCCCAGTAACGTGATAAGTCATGTCGATGTCTGGCCTATAACGGTTCGAGAAACTACTGATAACACTTATCAGTATATCTCGGCAGCAGCCCTGGCTAGGGACTTCCAGTTATAGCCAATCGAACATAGCGCAACATCAACCCTCAATACCGGGAGAGACGAAACCCCTGCTATCGCTCATTGCCTCCATACGACTCGGGACTGTACCTAAAATCCACCTGTTTGCACGACTCCTCTTGAGCGTGGTAGGGAGGAAATTAAAGCACAGTGGGAGCCGCACAAGACTTTATGACGATCTCGGGTCTACAGACTAACCTGTACCAGTGTCACCAGAGAACTGCTATCTGACGATAGGTATACTACCACATAGGAGTCCTCGGCGAGTCCTGTTCAGTGTACCCAGTCTCCACTGAGCACCCGTATACCATCTCTGATGTTAAACACCAATGGATGTGGGATCATCCTGTTGGACTTCCCTTGCACCTAGTCTAGGGTTTGGTAGCATCACTCATGCCACTTTAAAATTTTAGAGAGATGCAAAGAAAACAAACCATAAATCATGCTAGAATTTCTAGGGTAATAAGTTTGTATCACATACAAAGTACTAAAGAGATTAGGATTAAAACCTTTGTAGTCCGTTCCTTTGCTTCATAAACTCTGTGTTGAGGTCCCTTCGCTGCGATCATCAAGAACTCCGACTATCGTGAGGCTCCAAGAGGTGAATGATGCATCTTGCTTGAAGTCTTCTTGATCTAAGATGATCTAACTTGAAGAATCTCTAACCCAAGCTTGCACTTCACTAATCAAGTATTAGTGAAGTGAACACCCTAATCTAAGTGGCTAGAATAGAAGAGTATGATGAAGTAAGAATTATGCTCTCTTTTGCTTTCAATTTCTCACACAATCATCACACACAAAAAACTAGTGAAGCTTTTGCAAGAGCAAGAAGAAGAAGAAGATGAAGCTTTTTCTTTTTGTGATGAATAATGAATTATTGTTGTGGTTACAATTGCAACCATGAGTTAACAATGAAGGCTTTAACTCATGTAGATAATAAACTAAGGTTAAGGGTTTGGGTTGGGTTAACAAATATCTTCACAAAATATCAAAGCAAGATGACAAAATGAAAGTTTCATAAAGCTTCCTTAACCCTCATCCAAAAAGCTAACCCAAAAGCTAACCCTAATCTTGGTTTAAACTCAAAATCCATGTTGCATTTGTAACCCTAACATGTTACATTATTATATATCACATATATAATATATTTTGTAACAAAATAAAATAATACAATTAACATATATCGCATATACATCAATGTATTATCCAGTGAGAAAATGAATCAATAAAGAGAGCTTATATTAGTTAACGTAATGTAATATATCACATATATAATATACATTAAATTATCGAATCGACACTTGATTCAACAATTCGGCTATATTGCATATAACCGACTAATATAACATGTACCAATTCATCGAATCAACACTTGATCCGGTGACTCGTCTATATCATATATACCCGGCCGATATCTCATATCGCGAGAATAGAATACGGTATCTCAAATCGTATTATTCTCAGTCCCGCACATATCACATATGTGCTCCTACTCCGTTTTGCCTGAGCCAGGAAACCTCTGTGTAGGACTTTAAAGAATCGTCAATACTCCGGCAGTAGGTGATGATCATATCAAACACCCACAAGCTACAAGCGGTCAGCTAAACGTAACAGCCACCCAGGTATTGAGCGATCAGAAGATCAACAAGCAAGCCTGTACATTCTCCTGTGAATCCAACCAGTAACACTACCGTACAGTCCGGTCTCTTCGTCTCATATGTCGCATATCAAGTCTATGGATGGTAAACGTCAGACCCCAGTAACCAATAAGTCGTGTCAATATGAGGTTCATAACAGGTCGAGAAACTACTGATAACTCTTACCAGCAGCACTCCATATCAGCCCTGGCCAGGGACTTCCAGTTATAGCCAATCGAACACAGCACAACATCAACTCCCTATACCGGGAGAGACGTAACCCCTCCTATCGCTCATTGCCTCCATGTGATTCGGGACTGTACCCAAAAGCCACCGTTTTTCATGCCCTCTTGGACGTGGTAAGGTGGAAATCAAAGCACAGTGGGAATCACACAAGACTCTATGACAATCTCGGGTCTACAGACTAACCTGCACCAGTGTCACCGGAGAACTGCTATCTGACGATAGGTATAATACCATCTAGGAGTTCTCGGCGAGTCCGTTCAGCATACCCAGTCTCCACTGAGCACCCGTACACCATCATTAATGTCAAATACCAATGGATATGGGATCATCCATCGCCCATCATATGGGTCAAGATGCGTATATGCTAGTCTACTCTGGTGTATCGATGCCCTGTCTCGATACACCCTCGACTAGGAACAGTTATAGGATGTACTCGTTGACTACCCTGGCCTACTAGTATGATCTCATCATAGTCCTAGTAGTCGAGTAGATATCCTAAGGGCATTATCAACATATGAGAGCAAGACAATAAACCAATACAAGTCAACATGTTAAGATAAAGTGAAACCAAATAGCATATTATCATGTCGAGCAAGAAAGTCCTCACTATATATATCCAAGCATCCACTCTAATATACATCATATGTATAACAATGGCCTCTAGGGCATATATACAACTAACAATCTCCCACTTGCACTAAAGCCGGCTGTTGTAGTATCTCATACCCAATATCCCGAAGAGTCTCTCAAATTGTATCTGGGGAATGGCCTTTGTGAGTGGATCCGCAGTGTTGTCCTTCGTGTCAACTCTCCTGGCCTCGATCTCGCGGCGATCAACTATCTCCCGGATCAGGTGATACCGCCTCAGAATCTGTCTGGACTTCTGATGGGACCTGGGTTCCTTGGCTAAAGCCACAATTCCATTGTTATCACAACACAAAGGTATTAGATGCTCAATGGATGGAACCACACCAAGTTCAGTGATAAACTTCTTCATCCAGACAGCCTATTTGGCAGCATCGTTAGCAACGATGTATTCAGCCTCCATCGTCGAGTCTGCCACTGTTTCTTGCTTGGAACTCTTCCAACAAACCGCCCCTCCATTTAGGGTAATAAAAAATCCCGAGTGCGACTTAGATTCGTCCTATCACTTTGGAAGCTCGAATCGGTAAAGGACTCCACCTTGAGTTCTCCGTTACCATACACCAAGAACATCTTCTTAGTTCTTCTCAAGTACTTGAGAATGTTCTTCACAGCTGTCCAGTGATTCACTCCTGGATCTGCTTGATAACTACTCACTACACTTAGTGAGTATGCTACATCGGGTCTGGTACATAGCATCACGTACATGATAGAGCCTACTGCTGAAGCATAGAGCATCCCTTGCATGCGAACTCTTTCCAAATCAGTCTTGGGAGACATCTCTTTGGAGAGAGTGAGTACAGAGATCATGGGTTGGTTACCACGCTTGGATTCTTCCATACTAAACCTCTTTAGTATGGTGTCAATGTACCTGGATTGGGACAATCCCAGTATCCTTTTAGATCTATCTCTATAGATCTTGATTCCTAAAATGCAGGAGGCATCACCTAGATCTTTCATTAAGAATCGATGTTATAAGAAGAGCTTGACCGAGTGCAGCATAGGAACATTATTTCCTATCAAGAGTATGTCATCCATGTACAATACGAGGAAGACAACCTTACTGTCTGCAACCTTCTTGTAAATACAAGGTTCATCTACGTTCTTGATGAAGTCAAACTCTTTGAATACAATATCAAAGAAGATGTTCCAACTCCGCGATGCCTGCTTTAACCCGTAGATGGATTTAAGCAGCTTGCATACCTTTCCGCTGCTCCCACTATCTACGAAGCCTTATGGCTGAGTTATGTACACGCACTCCTCTAAATCACCATTTAGAAAGTCGGTCTTAACATCCATTTGCCAGATTTCGTAGTGATGGTATGCAGCAATGGCAAGTAAGATCCGGATGGACATAAGCATAGCCACTGGAGAAAAGGTTTCGTTATAATCCACACCTGGTCGTTGACGAAAACCCTTAGCAACAAGTCTAGCTTTGTAAGTCTCAACTTTTCCATCTACACCAAGTTTCTTCTTAAAGATCCACTTGCTCCCAATGGGTTTTACCCCTTCAGGAGCAACTTCCAAAGTCCATACTTTGTTGGTGTACATGGATTCCATCTTAGATCTCATTGCATCCAGCGACTTCACAGAGTCCGCACTCATGATGGCCTGCTCGAAGCTAGTCGGTACATCATCTTCCTTGATGCAATCCTCGCTCCCACCATCTATGAGAAAACCGTAGTATCTATCAGGTGGATGAGGAACCCTACTAGATCGGCGGAGAGGCTGGGGTTCGTTGGGAACTACTGAATCTTCTGGTTCCACTAAATCTTCAGTTGCAGTTTGTTTCGCTGGAACTTCTTCCAGTTTTACCTCATTGCCACTATCTTGTTTGATCAGAAAACCCTTTTCTAAGAAGGTGGCATGTCAAGAAACAAACACTTTTTGTTCCTCGGAGTGGTAGAAGATACACCCTTGCGAATGCTTGGGATATCCAATAAACTTGCACAGAATTGATCTTGCCTCGAGCTTGTCCGGATTTTGTGTTTTCACATATGCCGGACAACCTAATATCTTAATGTAATTAAGATGTGGTCTTTTTCCTTTCCATATCACATATGGAGTGGTTGGCACAGATTTGGTAGGAACCCTATTCAATAGGTCTATGGCTGTCTCAAGCGCATGCCCCCAGAAGGAAATAGGCAACTCAGCATTGCTCATCATAGAGCGCACCATATCTAATAGGGTGCGATTCCTCCGTTCCGATACACCGTTGTGCTGTGGTGTATAAGGAGGAGTAAGATGAGTGAGAATCCCATTCTCTTTTAGATAGTCCAGAAACTCATTGCTCAAGTATTCTCCTCCTCGATCAGATCGTAGGATCTTAATACTTTTTCCTGTTTAGTTCTCTACTTCGTGCATATATTCCCTGAATTTCTCAAAAGATTTAGACTTGTGTTTCATCAGGAACACATGTTCGTATCTTGAGAGATCGTCGGTGAATGTAATGAAGTAAGAAGAACCGTTCCTGGCATGTGTAGATATGGGACCACATACATCACTATGTATCAGTCCTATGTGTTCTGTAACTCTTTCTCCGTGTCCACTAAACAGATTTTTGGTCATCTTGCCTTTGAGACATGACTAGCAAGTATCATAAGATGAAAATTCGAACGGATTCAAATATCCATCCTTATGTAACTTAGCTAGCCGTGTGTTCATATCAGAAATTTTGCATTATTATATTCCCCATTCTTAATCATATTGCAAATAAATAGGTACTTTTGATCCATATCTGTTAAATAGTTGCAGGTTACAGGTTCTCGGAACAATACAGTGAAAATGGTAAAAAGACGTTACAAATGTGAGGCTACGACCAAAAAATAGTTGAATCTGCAAGATGCCGCCTACAGAACAAATGAAGATTAATGAACAGTTCGATTGAACAAAGAACGAAGGCAGCACAAGATTCAAGACTTCAACACGAAGTGAACGGTAAAAGTCCACAACATTCTGCACTGTGGAAATCTGGAAGAAAATAGAAGATATTCTGAGAAACCAAGTGAACAAACCAGAAGAAAAAGGCAACATGAAGCAACCCTAGAAAAATGAGACAGAAAGCCCACTATATGGTCACGGATCCGCGACCAAACTAGGCTTATGGCCGCGGATCCACGGCCGTGCTGTACACGTGTCGGCACGTGTCGGTGCATGTCGGTGGAGTCGGTGCATTGACCCGGTTTTCTTAGGGTAGTTTTGTAATCCTAGATGTGGATCAGATATAAACCCTAGGCTTTCTATTATCTATAAATAGGAAGCCTACAGCTCTTTTTGGAGCATGCCTCTTTTAATTTCTAGAATTTAAATTTCCATTCTATTGTAATTGTCAAAGAGTGCATCAATAAAAAGTAAATTTTTTTATCTTGAATTTCTTATCTGCAATTTTATTTCTCTCCAATTTTTTTATCTGCCGTAGTTATTTTCCGCAAGTTAATTAGGCTATTAAAAGAAAATCATAAAAATGAATTCCATTGTTAATTCCCAAATGAGTGAGTAGTTCCTCACTTGTTAGGGTTAGGTTTGGGGAAGGTTTGAGAGAAGAAAATCTCTCACTCCTTTCTTGCCCGTTCAATTCTTTAAAATAGGGCTCTATGCAAATCAAACACACACCGCTCACTACGGCACCCTATCCCACGAGATAGCGGTGATTCCCTAGTTAGACCGTGTTAGTGTATATGCCCTAGAGGCCATTACTGTATCATACTAGTTTGTATATTACTTAATGGAAGCTTGGGATATTCACAGTTGTATAGACAATCTTGCTCAAAATGGTAGTATGCTACTTGGTTTGTTTCTACTTTAATGTGTACATGTGTTTCTTTTAGTATATCACCTATACACATTAGTGGAGCCCTTAGGATCTTTGCTTGATTACCAGTGTTGTGATGGCAGTCATACTCGTGGGGGCTGGGTAATCCACAAGCGCATCCTTATGCAGGTCCCTAGTCATAGGATTATCGAGACAGTGCATCGATACTCTGGAGTAGACTAACGTATGCGCTTCTCATCCCAGCATGGGAGACGGTCTGTCCCACAGCCGTCAGTACGTCGTACTTGAGATAGTATGCGGATGCTCGTTAGGTTACGAGTACACTGGACAGGACTCGTCGTGAATTGTTGGTTGGTACTATACCTATCGTCAGTTATCAGTTCCCAGGTGACATGAGTACAGCTTAGTCCGCTGACTTGACACTGTCACTTCGCCTCCAGTGTGTTCCCACTGTACTTTGATTACTACCCTACCACGACTCAAAGGAGTCGCGCAAACAGGTAGTTGTTGGGTGCAGTCCCGAAGCACTTGGAGGCAGTGACGGTTAGACAGGATTCGTCTCTCCCGGTATTGGGAGTTGATATCGCGCTGTGTCATGGAGAGCCATTACACATAGTCGTCCCTGGCCAGGGCAAGCGAGATATACTGGTAGTTTTCCAGTGTTATCTCAGGGTGTTCTGGGCTACACTCCGACACGACTTGTACCGCTATTAGGGGACTGACGTTTACCGCCCCCCTAGGCCCACCATGCGATATTCTCAGACGAACAGACCGGACTGTACGCAGATTGTCACATTCAGGCTCAGTAGGAGTTCAGATGGGTTTCACCTCGTCCGTCTTCTTATCGGCATCTACCTAGGGGCCGTTACGCACAGCTAGTGCCGCTTGCGGTCTATGGTTAAACCCACTGCCAGCGTAGTGTCGAGTATTTAGAGTCCCACACAGAGAGCTATTCCCCTTTAGGCAAAAGAGTAGAGGTCGCATGGTTTTGCGACAGGGTTCGGTCACATCCGTGCACTTGTGCTTGTTTGGTGTCCGGACAGTTATTACTAGCGGGCTTTGGTTTAAGCCAGATCCTAGTATACGTTTTGGGATTGGTTTTATCTCATTTGTATTCGTGTTCCTCGGAACGCGGATGCGGGTGTGTATGCACAGTTGACAGAGACAGAGGCAGAGGATTCTCAATAGGGTTGTTGACTGTTGACTTTTACTAAACCCTAATAAGAATAAGAAATATGATTAATGATAATATTAATTAAGTATTATTATGCCATGGTTGGGTTGAAAGGTTGACTTTGTTGACTTGTTGACTTTGTTGACCGGTTGACTAGGTTGGACTTGTTGACCATCATCATGACAATGGCTATCATTTCATGGCATTGACCTTTGCTTGCTTATTTGTTCACACATTGCATTTAATGCATGAAATGATATTACCATTTGATATGATAACAACCATCACATAATACTCAATTATTATTATGTGTTATGATGATTTTGGATTATGGGAGTAAGGGTGAGAAAAGTCTTGCTTATTCTTTCATTTGCTTTCTCTCTCATGAAAGCTCTCTCACCCTCAAGCTCTCCCTCTTCCTCTTGCTCTCTCTCTAGTTCAAGGCAAAAACCTCTCATGTGTTGAGAATCATTTGCCTTGGAGATAAAAACCTAAAACACTTCTCTACTCATCCAGTACACAAAGTCTAGCAAGCCAAGTGTTCTAGTTTCCTCTAGTTTGAGGTTGAAGCCAAAGGTAGAAGCTTTCGGGTGGATCCATCTTCGGCGTAAGGAGACGACGAGGTGAGGCCGATCCGACTACCGCAAGGAGTTGAAGAGAAGGAGTTCAAGTTAATGGTCTAACCCCCTAACCGAGTAGGTAACACTCCTAGTTAGGTTGTTAGATAGTTGTTTAACAAAGATCCGTATTTTGAGTCCATATTACCCCTAAAGAAAAAATCGTTTTTCACCATTTCCGCAACCCTAAGAACCGGGGACGGATAACGTGGACTTACAGTGGTATCAGAGCCTAGTTAAACACTATCTAACATGTTAGAAAAGTAACTAGAAGTTCGATCGGAGAAAAAGTCACGAAACACGTCCGAAATGCATAGTTTCTGCCGATTTTTTTTCCTGTTCAAAAAATAATTAATCTTACACTAAAAATCGGCTCAGGCTTTTTAAAACACACCCAAGAAAAATAGTCCATCGACTCCGTCAAAGCGCCGCGGAAACGCGGCCGGAGCATGCTCCCGCCGCGGATCCGCGGCCGAGTTGACTCGGTCGTGGGAAATTTTTCCTGCAGTGTGTTCTGTGGGGTGTTTTGGGATTTTTGGAATATGATTTTTCTGCCCAGATTTTCCAGAAAGCAAAATTTGTTTTTGGGGTTTAAAAATCCGTATTTTGATCGAACTTCTAAAAACTTAAGCTAACGGGTTATATCTGTGATGTGATATATGTATTGAACGTCTGCTAATCGCTATACGTCGATTAGTGGGGGTTATACATATCTGTGATCTTTAATGTTGATGGTATGTGTATATGAATTCATTGGATTGTCGCGGATGAATAGCCGGGGGGTTGTGAGATGAGAGTTTTCTTTATCTTTCAATTCATGTAAATTTGTAATTGATGTAATATTTTTTATTTGGTCGCACAACGGGATAAGGTTGTAGCCATCATTGTATAATTTCTTTTACTGTTTTTGCTCCTAGGATAGACCCAAGGTGGGATGCACAAACTACCGGGTATCTCGAAGTGCTGAGTTGCCTACTCACGGTGTTGAGGGAGGTTGCTTCGCTTCGGGTACTTGGCGGGTAGTTTGCCGCACCCGTAGGGGTCTAGGGTTGGGTCTTGGCTATTCATCGCGACCGTGTAATCCGCTCTTCGTTACAGGCTCGTGCGGAATGCGGATTCCTAGTATATCCAATGTGTTCATCTGTGATCTGGAATGGCTATCATTGCATGTGACAAATGTATATATCTATATATGATATCTATTTAGGCGTTGCTTATGTTTTGCATCCGCGCTAGTCCAGCCCCTGCTCTGTCGTTAGTTAAGTAACTTAACGGGTAATGACGGGGCCCCGTAGAGAATGCGGATGGCATAAGTGTACGTCATGTTTTCGTTGTTTTCTGCAATGGTAGGATTAAATGATGGGACACATTAAAATTAATGCAAGAAAATAAACCAAGTAAAAGTCGTTGGAACACTTTCAAAACCACTCGGTTCTTTTCAAAAACCAACTTTTAAATGCGGAGCTTGAATCACTCCTTTTAAAAGCTATCTCGTTCCATCGATTATATCAAGTTCACTATGTTCACGGTTTCGCCAAAACCATTCGTAGCCCTCCATCATTTCAGTTAAATATTCGGTAGTATTCAAGCTATGTATTTTGACCTCACGCCAAGGCATAGTGATTGGTAGCTGCCGGATATTTATCTGTTGCATAGATAGAATGCGTTGGTTTGAGACAGTCGTACTGCCATTTTGGCCTACGTCAAGGGTAGGTACGGGTGGGTTCAAATTAACCTGGATAATGATGGGTAGAACTTGACATGTGACTTATGACATTTTGACCTCACACCAAGGTCATAAGAGCATGGGGCAAAAATCCACATCGGGAGTTTCAAAAGAAACTGAAACTTGCTAGCGCTGCATACCATTTGGAGTGTGATGATTCTGGTAGGATTCCTTCAGTTTTGTCACGCGGTGATATTTGGATCCCGATCCTACTGTGAGTATATGCTACTCCTCGGGAAATTTCTCACTTAACGATCAATGCTATAAACCAAGTAGGTGTCTAGAAAGGTGTTAGCGGGGCTACGCCCCCAGGGAAAAGAAGTTATTTAATTAAGGAACTTTGCAAAAGCGTTGGAAAACCTCCCTCGAAGTACCAACACTAGCCTGGCTGAACGGTTAAGCAAGTATTGTACGGTGAGATTGATCCCGACTAATTCTTCCTTTTTGGTTTGAGGAGGGATTCGAGAGACAGTGGGAGCCATCCTGTTTAGATAAACTAAAAACCACTCTAAACTTGCAAGAGCATCATGCTAAAAGTGTTTCTTCTCCTAATTGCAGCGACCAAACATCATGACTGGACTTAAGTTACTACTAGATTAAAACATACTGACAGGGCCAAACTACAAAGATTGGCTCAGGAATGTCAAAATGGCAATCACTTATGACAAGTTGGGGTATCTCCTTACCACCAAAGCACCCCCTGTCCCAGGTCCCAAAACCAGCGTCCCGGATAAGGAAATCCGTAAGACCTGGGAAATCGACTGCGCGAAGGCCAAGTGCCTCGTGCTTGCCTCTATGGACAATGAACATCAGAGGAGGCACGGGAATATGGACCTTGAATCCATATTTCTCCATACAAAAGAACTGTATGGAGAGCAATCCCTTATCGCCAGATACGAAGTCTCGAAAAAGCTATTTTCGGCGAAATTGCCCGTCGGATCATCGGTAGCAGAACACATGCTTAAGATGATTGGCTTCATTGAGGAGCTCGCGGACCTTGGGACCACGTTAGAGAACAGGCTCTACACGGACTTGATTCTCCAGTCCCTTCCTTCCACTTACGCCCAGTTTATCCTGAACTTCAACTTGCAAGAAAAAGAAGTTGAACTTTCAGAACTCCTCAACATGCTGAGGAGTGCAGAGGGCACCTTACAGAAAGGTAGGGAAATATCCACTTTGTTTGTAGGAGGATCTTCCTCTTCTAGGTCCAAGGCGAAAGCCAAGGGAAAGAAGAAGAAAGCCCCCGCCAAACCAAGGGGCGGTGTTAGTAAAGTGGATACGAAGGGAAATACAAAGGCAACAAAGGTAGTGGGAAAGCTTGTGGGAAAGGAAGAATGCTTTTACTGTCACAAGAGTGGACACTGGAAAAAGGATTGCAGGGCTTGGAAGGCCAGAAACCAGGATCTGAAGCAAGTTGCAGCTTCAGCTTCAGGTGTGTATGTTATTGAAAACTGTCTATCAATAAACTCTACATCCTGGGTACTGGATACCGGATAAGGATCTCATATCTGTAATTCTTTACAGGCACTGAGAAGGCGTAGGGTTTTGAAGGCAGGTGATATGACCCTCAGAGTTGCAAACAGAGCTGGCATGGATGCTGAGTCCGTGGAGGACTATCACCTGGGAATGTCAGATGGACATGTTTTGGTTTTGCGTGATTGTCATTTTGTACCCAATGCAACCTGTAATATCATATCTGTATCTTTATTATCTAAAGAAGGTTATGAATTTGCATTTGTAAGTAATGTTGTAAACATTCACCTTAATCAAGTTTTGATTGGGTCAGGTACATTAAGCAATGGTATATACGTATTAAACCAACCACAGATTTTCAATGTCCAGAATACACACAAAAGAAAGTCTCCGGAAACAAATCAGGCTTTCTTATGGCGTTGTAGACTGGGTCACATCAATGAGAGAAGGTTGACGAAGTTACATACAGAAGAATATTTGGATCCGTTCGAATATCAATCATATGCAACTTGTCAATCCTGTCTCAAAGGAAAGATGACAAAGACTCCATTCACTGGACACGGAGTAAGAGCGAGCGAGCTCTTAGGACTCGTACACAGCGACGTGTGCAGTCCAATGTCTACACATGCGCGAAGCGGTTATTCTTACTTCATTACTTTTACGGATGACTTTTCAAGGTACGGATATGTCTTCTTAATGAAACATAAATCCGAAGCCTTTGGAAAATTCCAGGAATATAAAAATGAAGTAGAAAAACAAACCGGCAAAAGTATCAAGACACTGAGATCTGATCGAGGTGGTGAATACTTGAGAGCCGAGTTCCTGAATTACTTAAAAGAGAATGGAATTCTCTCTCAGCTTACTCCTCCGTACACTCCGCAACATAACGGTGTATCGGAGAGACGGAACCGAACCCTATTGGATATGGTACGGTCCATGATGAGTAACGCTGAGTTACCGCGATCATTCTGGGGATATGCGCTAGAATCAGCTGCATACCTTTTGAACCGAGTTCCAACTAAGACTGTGCCTACCACACCATATGAGATATGGAGTGGGAAGAAACTCTATTTTCAATATCTGAAGATCTGGGGATGTCCAGCTTTTGTCAAAAAGCAGCATGCGGACAAACTCGAGGTACGCTCAGTACTGTGCAAGTTTATGGGATACCCAAAGTGTAAGTGCACGGCGGCGCTCCGGCCGTCAATCCGAGGCCAAAATGCGGAAACGATAATTTACTTTAACTTTTGAACCGGCACCACCGCGCACAAAAATCCTAGATCGGGCTATTAATCTAATCCTAGCTAACAAGAGAAGGGGTAGAGAGATATACCGAGAGATCCGTGTCCTTCGGTCTTCTCGTCGTCGTCCTGATCTCCCCGCGGATTCTCCGGTCTTCACCTCCTCGTCGGAAGGGCACCACGTCACCGGGTTCTTTTACGGGCTCCCACCTCTGGACCGAGGCAACTCGGGCACGAAGTTGGCGAGCCGACGTGCCCAAGGTTTGCTGTAGAATCAGTGTAGTCCTCTATGTCTCTTGGGGGTTAAAGGAAATTGCCATTTGGTGGAGGGATGAAGTGAACCTTTTTGCGATGGAGGTATAGGATTTTTCTAAGCAAAAAGAGATCAATTCCCCACTACAAAAAAATGGGACAGCCCACTAGAGAAGTGGCCGGCCACACCTCCAGAAAGAATAGGAGTCTTATTACAAAAACAAGAGGGAGGGAGTGGATGAATGATAATGCAAGAGAGAGAAAAAGATAATGATGATCAAGTATCATTACAACAAACACCACACTAAAAAAAAAACCCCATCACCATCTCACACAAAAGTCAAGCCATCATGAAGTGAGGAAGTCAAATGATGGTGCAACCATCATGAAGCAACAATATGCAAAGACCACCCTCCACAATGCTTATTTGCACATTACCAAATAAGCCCTCCTCCACCAATTTTCAGCCAAGGAAAGAAACAAAAGAAAATGGCTGAAACGGAATGCAAACTGGCAACTCCAAAAACCTGATCTCGTAATAAATTACAGGAAAAACCCGCGACTGTATATACATACCCGCATTTGTAGTCCGACCGAATACAAATGCAAAGAGACAAAATCTACACAGTACAATACTAGGATCCGGCTTAAACCAAAGCCCGCTAGTATTATCCATCCGATCATGATCCGTGCAATACCGCACGTATCTGATCTAACCCTGCCATATCTCCATACGGCCTCTACAGCGTTTCTCCCAAAACTTGAGAAACTGGTCTGTGGGGGACTCTAAAGACTCGTCAATACTTTGGCTGTGGATTTAACCACTAGCACGTCAGAGGTATTAGCCTATACGTAACGGGCTATCAGGTATTGACCAAAAGGGACGTCGATGAGCGAACTCATCCTGACACCCTACTGAGCCTGTCAGTGACAATATCCGTACAGTCCGGTCCGTTCGTCTATGAGCATCGCATGGCGGGCCTAGGGGGTTGGTAAAAGTCAGACCCCCAAAAGCGGTACAAGTCGTGTCAGAGTGTAGCCTAGAACACCCAGAGATACTACTGGAATACCTACCAGTAAATCTCCTGCCTTGGCCAAGGACTTCGTGTAATGGCTCTCCTAGACACAGCACGACCTCACCCCCAATACCGGGAGAGACGAACCCCTGCAGATCCGCTCACCGCCTCCATGTGGCTCGGGACTGTACCCAACTAAAACCGGTTTGCACGTCTCCTTTGAGCGTGGTAGGGTAGTAATCAAAGTATTGTGGGAACTCACACGAGACAAATGACGATCCTCAGGTCGATGAACTAACCTGTACACATGTCACCAGGGAACTGCTATCTGACGTCAAGTATAAGGCCAACTAGCATGTTCTCGGCGAGTCCTGTCCGGTGTACTCATAACCCAATGAGCACCTGTATACATCTTAGGTGAACCAACTGACACCAGTGGCTTATGAGACCGGCCACCGCCCCTCGTCGGGGTCTCGACTGTATACACTAGTCTACTCTGGAGAATCGATGCCCCTTCTCGAAACTCCCACAACTAGGGACCTTTTAAGGATGTTCTTATAGACTACCAGCTCCCACGTATATGATCGCCCTCATACTGATGGCAGTCAAGCAAGACTCCTAAGGGCTCTATCAACGCGCAATAGTGACCTGTAAGGTCACCTAAAGTAGTACACGATGATAAAGATAAACCAGATAATATACTATCATCTTGAGTGAGACTGTCCTACCGGGATAGGTCCTCCCTCAATCATTGCGATCACGTGCCTGTGATCCAATAATTGACTCTGAGGGCATTATCTCCAACAATCTACCACTTGCACTCAAGGCTAATTATTGCGATGTCGCATACTCACAGCCCGTGTGATACCGAACACCCAACTCCTCTACTAGTCAGTCTCACAAAACCCGTTTGCAAAACTATTGCGTTCGAGGAATAGCCTCAATGAGTGGATCCGCTTTGATGTTTCTTTCTATGTCTCTCTTAATCTCAAGTTCGCGGAGAAACCTATCTCCCGAAATGAGCAATACCTGTCTTAGAATGTGTCTGGATGTCTGATGGGACCTAGTTCATAAATGAACTCCAAATCCAAACTTCTTAGACTGTATCGTCAACCGAAACCAATTAGTATCCTGCGCCATGCCTCCCTCAGTATCTTCTTGGATCACCTGTCCAAAATACTGCCCCTCGTCAGAGGGAAAACTATAACTCTAACGGCCACCCTGTCGTCCAGGTCACCTTGGAAGCCTGGAATGATAACTGTCTCCTGAATAAAGCTGTCGTTATCATATCCCTAGAACATGCACTTATGTTCTAAAACTGCTTCCGGCCGTTTCTCCAGGATTGGATTAATATCATCTTATTGTATCTAGTGCAAAAACAACATCTGGTGTGGTACCTGACATCTCATGATTGACTCAATTGCCTAAGAAAGTGATCTGCCAATCATGTACATCCCTCTCCCCTTTAGTCTGTAGGACACCTTTAGAGAGGGTGACTCCATCACCTGCAGGTACATTGCCGTGCCAGGAGTCGTCCATTCTAAAATACCTGTAGAATGCTGTCTAAGTACCCAGATTGGGAGACTACCCAAATCTAGATCTAAAACCATAGATCTAGTAACCAGAATGTTTGATATAATATCCAAGCCTTATGCGGAGAAACTACTGTGTGACAACCAAAGTATAACAGACCGTAGTATAGGAATTTCACTTCCTATTCTGTGTATGTCATCCAAATACCAGGACATCACATCCTACTACCTTCTTAACAGATCCATCCCCTATTCTGATGAAGTCAAACCTATGACTATCGCATCAGAAATAGATGATCTATCTCCGCTATATCTGCTTTAGTCTATAAATAGACATAAGCCACCTGTCCACCAATGCTTCCGCTGCTCCCACTGACTATGACAACCCTCTGGCAGAGTCATATACACGTGCACTTCTAAAGCCAGTTTAGAACGACGCTATACTCATCCTCCTACCGGGTCTCACGGTCTGGAACAACAGCAATGGAAAGTCTGGGTAAACAAGAACCTCCCTGTCACCGTCCTTGAGGCTACCGGAGTACCTCTCGGGTGCCTGAGGTTATCCACCATATCTGCGGAGTGGCCAATGGAATGTCAAAACCAGATTGAATCTTTAGGTTCTTATCAAATATTCAGTAATCTTTTGCGGTTCTGGAATCACTTCCAGTTCTACCATACTCCCACTATTGTTTTCTGAAAAATTCATTTTTATTAAAACTGTGGCGAGTCTAGAACAATATCACTATTGATCTTCCAGATGGTAGAAAGTCAACCCTCGTCATAGCCTGAGTCAACCCACAAACAGCCATTACAGAAACGTGCCTTGAGTTATCCAGAGTCTGGTTTTAAGCATAAGCCGGACAACTCCCCGTACCTTAACATTGTTAAGATATGAACTGTTCTATATCCAACACAGAAACAAAGGCACTGATTTAATTGAACCAGATTCAAATCATGCAGCTGTCTCCAGTACATGTCAATTAAATGGAGAGAGGCCGGTCAGCATTACTCAACTTAGGAGTGCTTCCAATTATGAGTAACCTGAAAGAGAAGCAAGTTCTCTTAATCATTACTATCAACTGAATACCATACACAACTATCTACATCTTCAATCACCTTGAAGAATCCCGATACTTGCAATATCTGGTTCTCTACTTTACTCTTATACCTATAACTTCTCAAAACTTGGACCTTATGTTTCTACGAAACACCTGTCTAAAACTAGAGAAGTCATAAGTAAACCGAATATAGTACGAGGACTAACCCCTCTGTCCTAATAGACACTGGACAGCATACAATACTCTGTATAAGTCCCTTGAGTCTAATAACTCAAACCCTGTGCGTCGTAGGTTGAAAACTGTACTATGGTTATGAAGAATTACACCGCTGTTTAATGCTCCTTACCTAACCATCAACTGATATAGGTAAATGTCATCGACATAATTTCAAAAAGGTATATCTCACTCTATAAAAATAGACGTACAGATATATCAATTTGAAATTGGTGCATTAGAACGGATATTCAAAACCAAATATTTGCCATCCGGCAAACAACCCAGGCGATTTCTTCAAATATCACCAATTACAACGAATTCCGATATAATGAGGACAATCACCTAATTCCCTATAACTTACTCCTACTCATCATCTGTAAAACCATACAGATATAAGAATCATACCTGGTAAATACATACCCTGGAGCAAATGTCTAATTGGGAAATCAGTTTTCTTTTGACAGTACACAGTAAAACTGAAACATTGAAATGTTTCGTAGGGGTATCCGGGTATTCCTAGTAATTCCTCTTCCATTATCCAGATTCACAACTATAACCGTATATTTTTTTGCCATCTCTCCAAATCCCTTTATATGTCTTTAGTCATTACCTTCTGTACACCCCTTTAGGCCAAATGGTTTTCTTCCTTCCCTACCGTTCGGCACCAGCCTATGGTTTAGAAGAAGACTATCCAATAAGAATAATGGGTGTACTGTCCTAATCCTAGGAGCACTCGCAATGCGAGAGAAGGTGAAGATAAAAGACACCTGAATAAACCTTATTCCTATTTCTCCTGAACCAGAATCCATCCCCGAACTGGAACAAATTCCTTTCGAGTTCGTTTATAACCATACGATGGAATATCCAGTAAACTGTGGATCTTCGTAGTGATACGGAGTGTCCTGGAGAAATACAAAGGTGAAGTGGGAGTGGTAATGAAATACTTGGTTTGGTCGTGAATATCAGTCGCAATTTACTTTGCCCTCCTTCTAATCCCTTTATTTGTCTTTACATAATACCTTCTGTACACCATCGTTAGGCTAATTGGTTTTCTTCATTCCCTACCGGTCGGCACCTGCCTATGGTTTGGAAGAAGACTATCCAATTTGCGTAATAGGTGTACTATCCCCAAATCTAAGGGACACTCTCAACCTGAGAGAAGGTAAAAGGAAAAGACAACTGAATAGTCCTATTCGTTTTCTCCAGAACCAGAAACCATCCTCGAATAAATTCCTTCGAGTTCGTATATAACCATACAATGGTTTTATCCAATGGAAGTGGACGTTCGTAGTAATACGGGGTGTCCTGGAGAAAAGGGTAAAAGTAGGAGTGGCAATGAAGTGTGCAACTCTGACAATCCAAAAGTCAGTCTTATAAGAAGGTTCGGCCAACTTGGTCACTAAGTCATATTCTAAGGTCGGGTCAATGGTCGCTGCCAAAGAGAGAGAGAAAAGAAACACTCAGCGTGACTCTAACTTAGATCAGAATGGTTACTAAATTATCTAATCGGGAAACCTCCCACTGTACCGTCAAATTCTCCTCCAAACCTGAAAGAAGAATTAGTCGGGATCACCCGAGGAGTAAACCAACTCATCAGTGGGAATCGGGATCCAACTATCATCGCATGATAATGTGACGGACTCCGCTCACGTTATCACACTCCAGAAGGTATGCGCATATCTGGCAAGTTTCAGTTTCTTTAGAAACTCCCGATGTGATTTCTGCCCCTTGCTCTTATGACCTTGACGAAGGCCAACAAATCATAAGTCACATGTCAAGTTCTACCCGTCATTATCCAGGTTAATTTGAACCCACCCGTACAAGCCCTTGACTTTGGCCAACAAGGCTATACGACTGTCCCAAACCAACGCATTTATCTATGCAGCAGAAAGGTAACAAGCAGCTACCATACACTATGCCTTGACGAAGGCCAACAAACATAGCATGAATACTACGTGCTACCCGTCTGAAATGACGGAGGGCTACGAATGGTTTCTGGCGAAAAACCTTTAACGTAATGAACTTGATATCGTTGAAGGAACCGGATAGCTTTATAAAAATATAGTGACGAAAACCTTTGCTAAAGAGGTCACTCCCGGTGAAGGGATCTCGGCTCTTTCCCCGTAGAATGAGGTGCAGGATATTCCAACTGAATACCACGATGCAAAGCAAAAGTAATCGGCTATAGTGAAGTTATTGCCCTGACGCAAACTTCTGTCCAAGGGGTCACTCCCGGTGAAGGGATCTCAGCCCTTGCCTCGTCGACTGAGGTGCTGGATATTCATAACCGAATACCACTGTGCAAAACAAAAGTGAACGTCCTTGCAATAACAGCTTTTTGAAAAGTTGTTCCAACAACATCAGAATAGGTTTGTTTAACTTGCATTGATCCGAATCAATGCAGTCCCATCAATTGATCACACCAATAAAAAACGAAAATAATGATGTACGTATATGCCATCCGCATTCGCCACTGGGTCACATCATCACCCGTTGGGTTACTTAACTAACGACAGAGCGGGGACTGGACTAGCGCGGATGCAAAACATATACAACATCTACTAGTATATATATCAATATATAATATTCGCTCAAGGCGTGATAAAATGCAACATCACAGAAATGTTAAGCATCACAGAACAATATAGATATCTGGGATCCCCGGGTTTCACAGAGCCGCTACTGAAACCCGACGTTCCCCAGGTCATGTGGATAGCCTGTGCAATGAGAATCCTAGACCCCTACGGGCGCGGCAAGTTACCCGCCAAAAACTGAAGCGAGGCAGCCCCCTTCAGCAACGTGAATGGACCACCTAGCACTTCACGGAATCCGGTAACTTGGGCACCCCTCCTGGGTCAACCTGTACCCCCTACGAGTGCGGCGAATAGCCCGCCAATTCTAGAGTAAAGCCCCCTCCGTCTCAATGCCATGAGATGCGGGCCCGTTGCCCTTTAGAACCCGGCTATCCGTGCACCCTTCTGCGGGGTAATCCTAGTACAAAAAGTAAAATATACATACAATGGGTACATCGACCTCACCCCGGTCGTGCCCCAAAAGAATAATACAAACAGGCAGTGACGGCAGTCCATATGTCGGACGCTCGCCCCGCAATATCAAATGTACATATAAAACAAAACTGTACTACCACTGCAACCTGGCTATCCCCCACGACCAATCCGCAACAACACAGTACAACACAGAACATCAACGTGAATGTCACGTTCGCAAATCCGTCTAACCGGGCTATAGCAGTTAGACAGGATTTACCGATCAAGTGACATTCACGGTCGCAGATATAAGGTAAATACTGTGAACTAACATGTTTAAAATTTTCGATCAATCAAATTTTCCCAAGTGGGCCCCAAGCACTACTGTAGCACCCAAAGAAAATCTGGGCCCAAAAAGAATATGCCAAAACCCCAATTTCCCTGTCCAAGACCCTCTATAAAAATTGGTCCAGTGAGGAGGTTAAGTGGCGGCGGAACCGCGGCCCAAGCATGGCTTTGGCCGCGTTTCCGCCGCTGAACAGTAACAAAAGGTGACCAAATTTTTACAGAGCTCTTAGAACTCCCTGCATGTCATTCTGCAACACACTGAAAAATTTTCTGAGCCAAAACAAAATCGACAGAGAACAGATGTACATGAAAATTCGGTTTTGGGATTTTTGTTCGATCGGAAATGTAAACACGTTAGACCAAGCTAGACTAGATTAATGGCGTGGCTCTGATACCAGTGTAAGTGCACGGCGGTGCCCCGGCCGTCAATCCGAGGCCAAAATGCGGAAACGATAATTTACTTTAACTTTTGAACCGGCACCACCGCACACAAAAATCCCGGATCGGGCCATTAATCTAATCCTAGCTAACAAGAGAAGGGGTAGAGAGATATACCGAGCGATCCGTGTCCTTCGGTCTTCTCTTCATCGTCCTGATCTCCCCGCGGATTCTCCGGTCTTCTCCTCCTCGCCGAAAGGGCACCACGTCGCCGGGTTCTTTTACGGGCTCCCACCTCTGGACCGAGGCAACTCGGGCACGAAGTTGGCGAGCCGACGTGCCCAAGGTTTGCTGTAGAATCAGTGTAGTCCTCTATGTCTCTTGGGGGTTAAAGGAAATTGCCATTTGGTGGAGGGATGAAGTGAACCTTTTTGGGATGGAGGTATAGGATTTTTCTAAGCAAAAAGAGATCAATTCCCCACTACAAAAAAATGGGACAGCCCACTAGAGAAGTGGCCGGCCACACCTCCAGAAAGAATGGGAGTCTTATTCCAAAAACAAGAGGGAGGGAGTGGATGAATGATAATGCAAGAGAGAGAAAAAGATAATGATGATCAAGTATCATTACAACAAACACCACACTCAAAAAAAACCCATCACCATCTCACACAAAAGTCAAGCCATCATGAAGTGAGGAAGTCAAATGATGGTGCAACCATCATGAAGCAACAATATGCAAAGACCACCCTCCACAATGATTATTTGCACATTTGCAAATAAGCCCTCCTCCACCAATTTTCAGCCAAGGAAAGAAACAAAAGAAAATGGCTGAAACGGAATGCAAACTGGCAACTCCAAAAACCTGATCCCGTAATAAATTACAGGAAAACCCTGCGACTGTATATACATACCCGCATTTGTATTCTGACCGAATTCAAATGCAAAGAGACAAAATCTACACAGTACAATACTAGGATCCGGCTTAAACCAAACCCCGCTAGTATTATCCGTCCGATCATGATCTGTGCAATACCGCACGTATCTGATCGAACCCTGCCATATCTCCATACGGCCTCTACTGCGTTTCGCTCGAAACTTAAGAAACTGGTCTGTGGGGGACTCTAAAGACTCGTCAATACTTTGGCTGTGGATTTAACCACTAGCACGTCAGAGGTATTAGCCTATACGTAACGGGCTACCAGGTATTGACCAAAAGGGACGTCGATGAGCGAACTCATCCTGACACCCTACTGAGCCTGTCAGTGACAATATCCGTACAGTCCGGTCCGTTCGTCTTTGGGCATCGCATGGCGGGCCTAGGGGGTTGGTAAAAGTCATGCCCTCAAAAGCGGTACAAGTCGTGTCGGAGTGTAGCCCAGAACACCCTGAGATACTACTGGAATACCTACCAGTAAATCTCCTGCCTTGGCCAAAGACTTCGTGTAATGGCTCTCCTAGACACAGCGCGACCTCACCCCCAATACCGGGAGAGACGAACCCCTGCAGATCCGCTCACTGCCTCCATATTGCTCGGGACTGTACCCAACTAAAACCTGTTTGCACGTCTCCTTTGCGCGTGGTAGGGTAGTAATCAAAGTACAGTGGGAATTCACACGAGACAAATGACGATCCTTAGGTCGATGAACTAACCTGTACACATGTAACCAGGGAACTGCTATCTGACGTCAGGTATAAGACCAACTAGCATGTTCCCGGCGAGTCCTGTCTGGTGTACTCATAACCCAATGAGCACCTGTATACATCTTAGGTGAACCAACTGACACCAGTGGCTTGTGAGACCGGCCACCGCCCCTCGTCGGGGTCTCGACTGTATACACTAGTCTACTGTGGAGAATCGATGCCCCTTCTCGAAACTCCCACGACTAGGGACCTTTTAAGGATGTGCTTATAGACTACCAGCTCCCACGTATATGATCGCCCTCATACTGCTGGCAGTCAAGCAAGAATCCTAGGGGCTCTATCAGAGCGCAATAGTGACCTGTAAGGACACCTAAAGCAGTACACGATGATAAAGATAAACCAGATAGCATACTATCATCTTGAGTGAGACTGTCCTACCGGGATAGGTCCTCCCTCAATCATTGCAATCACGTGCCCGTGATCCAATAATTGACTCTGAGGGCATTATCTCCAACACAAAGAACTCCAGGGGGTATCTCTTCTATTACGCAGAGGAACAAAAGGTCTTTGTTTCTCGTAATGCCCACTTTCTGGAACACCAGTTCTTAGAAAAGGAAATAAGTGGGAGCGCAATAGAACTGGAAGAAATTCCAGAACCACAGACTATTACTGAAAGCTTAGTAGAACCAGAGGGTTCAAAAGAACAGGACATTCCTACGCCGCTCCGCAGGAGTAGTAGGCAGTCTCATCCACCCGAGAGATACTATGGTTTTCTCATAGACGGGGATAGAGAGGATTGCATCATTGATAGTGATAAGCCGACTAGCTTCCAGTAGGCCATTCAGAGCGTTGACTCGGTAAAATGGCTGGATGCAATGCGGACCTAAATGGAGTCCATGTACACCAACAAAGTATGGACATTGGACGTTGCTCCAGATGGGGTAAAACCCGTAGGATGCAAGTGGATCTTCAAAAGGAAGATTGGTGTAGATGGACAGGTTGAGACCTATAAGGCTAGACTTGTTACAAAGGGTTTTCGTCAAAGACCTGGTTTGGACTATGACGAAACCTTTTCTCCAGTGGCTATGCTGAAATCCATTCGGATCCTTCTTACCATTGCTGCCTTCCACGATTATGAGATTTGGCAGATGGACGTAAAGACCGCTTTTCTAAAAGGAAATTTAGAGGAGTGTGTCTATATGGACCAGCCAGAGGGTTTCATTCAGAGTGGGAGCAGCGGGAAGGTGTGCAAGTTGCTTAAGTCCATCTATGGACTAAAGCAGGCATCGTGGAGTTGGAACATCTGTTTTGATGAGACGGTCAAAGAATTTGGCTTTATCAAAAATCCAGATGAACCATGCATCTATAGTAGATTTGTAGAAAGAACTGTTGTATTCCTCGTTTTATACGTGGATGGCATTCTCTTAATAGGAAACGACATTCCTATGCTACAATCTGTCAAAGGGTTCTTGTCACACAGGTTCTCTATGAAAGACCTGGGTGATGCCTCTTACATTCTGGGGATCCGGATCTATCGTGACAGATCCAAGAGGATATTAGGACTTTCACAGTCCAGGTACATCAACACCATACAGAGAAGATTCAGTATGGAAGATTCCAAGCGCGGTAATCTACCGGCTTGTCACGGGATCACCCTCTCCAAGGAGATGTCTCCCAAGACTGATTTGAAAAGGGATCGCATGTCTATTATACCCTACGCATCTGCGGTAGGCTCTATAATGTATGCGATGTTGTGTACCAGACCAGATGTAGCTTATGCACTGAGTGTGGTAAGCCGGTATCAGTCAAACCCTGGGGAGAAGCACTGGAGAGCGGTAAAAAACATTCTCAAGTACCTGAGAAGGACTTAGGAGATGTTCTTGGTGTATGGCGGAAAAGACCTCCAGATCGAGGCCTTTGCTGACTCCAGCTTCCAGAATGACAAGGATGATTCCAAGTCCATGTCGGGTTATGTCTTTACCCTCAATGGAGGGGCGGTGTGTTGTAAGAGTTCCAAACAGGAAACCGTTGCCGACTCGACGATGGAAGCGGAATATATTTGTAACACCTGAGTTTAGGGTTAGCAGTAATTGTGTGTTAATGTGGTGTTTTTGGTAAAAAGTTTACCAAAATGGGTTTCTAGTAATTTATCTGGTTTTATAGTCATTTTTGTAGGAATTTATCTCGACCGTACACACTTGTGCACGATAGCTAGGGTTAGGCTTATAGTGACCTAAGTTTGGGTGTGCATGATAGGTCAACCATGTTTAGCCCACCATGGTAGGATTAGGGCCTTGCTTAAGGTAATTGAGTGATTTTGGAGCAAATGAGTTTAACTAGGGTGGTTGTCTTTGACCAAGGGTGCTTAGGATGTTTCAAGTGGACTTGCTAGAGAGAGAGAGAGAGAGAGATGTGATGGTTGCCATGATGGTTTAAGGTTGTGTCACACCAAACCTTTTTAGCATGTCTCTTCACACTCAAATCCCTCTCACTCACACCCTCACATCAGCCCCATTTCCAGCATTTTCAACCCCTAAACACATCAGAACAGCCACCAAAATAACCCCATCAGCTCCTGAAACCAACATCAGCACACTTCAGCATGATAAAACCAGCTTCAGCCACCCATTTTTGCTCCAGAACAGCACTCAACTGCTGCACAAACAGCCCCTATCATCATTGCAACAGCCCACTTCTTAAACAACACACACCCTCACACCGTTAGCCTCCAATCCAATATTATAACCTCAGTTCCTGCTCCTTTCTTCAGCACTGCAACAGCAGCAGCTAGTTTCAGCAAGCAGTGAAGCAGATCAACACCTCTTGGTTGGAATTTCAGCTCTTGGGACAGTAGGAGCATCACTCCAGCAGCACACCACTCCCTCCTTCTTCTTTCCTCCTTCAACTAGGATCTGTAGAGGTATATTTTCCCCTAACCCAACTTCTCTTGGCTCATGTTATGGTTCTAGTGTAGCTAGTGTTCATATTATGTAGATTAGTGCTAGTTGTAGAGATTTGGGGTGGGATTTAGTCAAGTAATGGTTTTAATGGTTAGTATAACCTTAGTAAGTGCTGTTAAGGCTAGTGGAACCAAGATTTATCCATGTTTTCACCAGATTAACCAATTTGCCCGACTTGGAGTAAATTAGCAATTTTAGGGACTTTTGAGCCTCTGTTGGATCTGCTGTTGACCCGAACCTTACTTCATAAAATTGTGAAGACTGTAGCACAGTGACCTTAGCAGAGACACACACACAGAGCACGGGGACCCACCTCCAAAATGAGGCCGCCGGTTTATTCCTTCTGGCCGCAAATTGCGGCCAGAACAGGGGCTAGGGTGTTGGGTTTTAGGCTGTAGGGTTCTTCTGGGTAGATTAGGCTTTTGGTATCTGTAGCTTTTGCTTTTTGGCCCAGAGGCAAAATCTGGAGCTATAAACGCATTTTCGATGTTTGTAACCTTGTGCGACACGCGCATGATCCGCGTGGTTCTGTGGCGCGCTGCTTGCCACAGCGCGTCGAAGATGGTTCTGGTAAGTTCTCACGCGTCGCGATGTGTCGTATGCACACGCATTTAGTTTCACGCACGCGTATCCTTTTTACGATAATTATACGATTTTGGTGATTCTTGTGGTTTGGTGTTAAGTAATGTTAATACTAGTTAGACTAGCCAAATTAGGTATGGTTAGGACCAAGTTAACCTAGGAAATCCCAGATTACACAAAAATACCCTAAGTTTTCAATTGGTACAAAACTTGGCGTTTTTGGAGCAAAACATAGCTTTTTGAGATCTGCTGCTACCCTTGTAGGTTCAGAATAAAATTGAGTGGACCATAGCCTACTGGTGACACACTGACCCAACTACCAGAGCCCGACCCCACCACCTTCAACCCCGGGCCGCCAGAAAATTCATTCTGGCCGTAAATTGCGGCCAGACTAGGGAGTTAGGTCCTAGGGTTTTTTCTTCAGGTGTCTGCTACATTTTATAGGTCTCTAGTATACATAGTTTTGCAATATTTTGATCTGGGTAAAATCTGGGGCACTATATTGTTTTCTGGTGTTTTTGGTTTGCGCGATACGCGCGATACGCATGTGGTTCTGTGATTCGGCATATCGCGGCGTATCGGGTGAAGCGCTAGGCACATACACGCACGTTTCAGCGTATCGCACACTCGCGTGTCAATTCGTGACACGAGTTCTCGTTTTGTTTTATCGCGTATGCGAGATTTTGATTATATTTGGATTCTTGTGTAAATTCCAGGTTCGCAGGCGGGTACGTCAGACGCCGCCGGGAAAGGGAAGCAGGTGGTCGGCTATACCTAGCACATGACCAGGTGAGTAGATTTAACATCTACGGGGAAATCGCCCGTATGGCGTTAAGCGTCAGGGCGTAGTAGGATGTTTAGTTTTATATGTTCATGCAAACATACTAGTGTAGTATACCCTTGTTACATATATAGAACTGGTAGTATAGAACACTGCACTGTCACTAACGGTACATGCTGCACGAGCACGATTTATTGCTACACTCACACTGTTAGTGATTGCCATGACACTCACAGTATAGGATTGCTAGAAATTATATGTTATATTGATTCCATTTTACTGATGTTGTCATGACTTGCCATATCCGCATATGCATATTTTTACCATGTTCACCTTGTAGCTCATCATAATGCTTATATATATATATATTTTTTGGACACATATGCATCATTTCCACATTGGTGTACGTGTATATTGCTACACTCACTTAGCATATTTAGCTTCTTGCACATCCATACCTATACTCATTTTCATATGAAACATACCTGGATGATATTGACTTGACTTAAAAACTAAGGGACCGCATTTGGTATTTTCCAAACTGGGTATTTTTAGAAAAAGAGCGGTTTTTCCCTTTTCTTCCATACGACACATGGCATGGATTTACGCATTAGATTGATTCATGTGATTTATGGATTTTGGGAACCGGAGTACTATTTTAAGAAAAATACGCACTGTTTAAAAACCCGGTTTCCCTTGATTTGATATTTTAGTGCGTCCACCATGTGTTTTCTCGGTGCTAGAGCGATACATGGAAACCCGAGTCGAGGAGCTGGACGAGGCCGATTGCGGGTACATGGTAGACCCGGTATGGTATCCCGGGGCGAGAACGGATCGCTGTGCAGTAGACGGTGAGCCTGGCAGAGGGACTACTACCTACCGGTGATTGGTTGGACCTGGCGGTTATCCGGAGGATACCGACCAGAGTCGATAGATGGATACGGGACGACTCGTACTGCAGGGGCCGAGGGCCGATACCGCAGATAGAGCCCGTGGGCTAACCCGGATTGACGGATGCCGGAGATATGAGGTTTTGCGAGTCGATGCTGGATACAAGTTTTCTTGATATTTGGGTGCCGATGTTGGGCACTCACGATTTTATGAGATTACAGGATTTGAAGGCCGATGTGGATGACGGCGCCTGAGTTGTATTGGGATTGGGGTGTATTGACAGACCCAGTTATGTTTTCCACGCTGACATTCCGTGTAGACATTATTTCTCCCCATACTCAGCATTTAGCACTTGACATCTCATCCTGTAGCTAGCATACCTGATAGAGTACACATGCTTGCATATCATCGCATACCTTGCTCATCATGTATAGGGTTGTTAGATTATATTGCCATGTCTGAGTATCACATATCTTGCTCATTACATAGAGATGTCATTAGATCGCACTTGTTGCATGATATTGAGCATCCAGTTCATCATTTAGATGTTACCTGTTGGCATAGACTAGAGTATCGCAGCACGTGCATACTCGCGATTACCATTTTATGTTATCTACTACTCACGAGTTGGCAACTCACCCCCGTTGTGCCACATTGTTTGCAGGTGGCCCTTTGGAGTAGTCGCGGCTGGCTGTTCACCGCACCTTTTGACACAGATACCATTGCTAGTTGGTGGGTTTTTGTACGGTATCTGTTTACTTTCAGTTGTATATTGATGTATCTAGTATTCTCCATCTACCTTCATGTATTGACTTAGAGACAGTTGTGAGGACGATATATGTTATCTTGTACTCTGGTGTCGAGCTCGTTGTGAGCCGACTTCATTTATGCAGTCTTATATGTCTTGCTATCTTCATTTCATTTTTACTCAGTCATTGAGATGCTCTATTTATTCCACATGTCATTTTACTTATCTTGTCTTCACCCGATTCCCGGGGCAAACTCTTGTATAAGAAAATGTTGCAAATAAAATTATTAAATAACACTTGAACTTAAAAAGGATTTTTCTACTAAATTAATTAAAAAGGTTTTTCTAAATATTGGCAACCGTTTTTACAAAAATATTTTAACACTCTACATTTATATGGTTTTGATTTCTGGGTTTTTGGCTTACTTAGTCATGTTACGCCTTCAGACGTTACATGGTTAAGTGCCGGTCACGGGCCGAACTTTGGGTCGTGACAATATCGCTGTTGCAGATGCCGCAAAAGAAGCCGTCTGGATAAGGAAGTTCTTGACAGAACTTCAGGTGGTTCCATCCATTTTTGATCCAATACCTCTGTATTGCGACAACAACGGGGCTATTGCTTTAGCGAAGGAACCCAGGTCCCATCAGAAGTTTAGACACATCTTGAGGCGGTATCACCTGATCAGGGAGATCGTGGGTCGCCGGGAGATCGTGGGTCGCCAGGAGATCGAGGTTCGGAGAGTTGCTACGGAAGATAACACTGCTGATCCACTCACGAAGGCCTTACTCCAGACTCAGTTCGAGCGGCTGATCGAGATGATAGTTCTTCGATACGCCAGTACATGGCCTTAGTGCAAGTGGGAGATTGTTAGTGTATATGCCCTAGAGGCCATTACTATATCATACTAGTTTGTATATTACTTAATGGAAGCTTGGGATATTCATAGTTGTATAGACAATCTTGCTCAAAATGGTAGTATGCTACTTGGTTTGTTTCTACTTTAATGTGTACATGTGTTTCTTTTAGTATATCACCTATACACATTAGTGGAGCCCTTAGGATCTTTGCTTGATTACCAGCGTTGTGATGGCAGTCATACTCATGGGGGCTGGGTAATCCACAAGCACATCCTTATGCAGGTCTCTAGTCGTAGGATTATCGAGACAGGGCATCGATACTTTGGAGTAGACTAGCGTATGCGCTTCTCATCCCAGCATTGGAGACGGTCTGTCCCACAGCCGTCAATATGTCGTACTTGAGATAGTATGCGGGTGCTCGTTAGGTTACGAGTACACTGGACAGGACTCGTCGGGAACTGTTGGTTGGTACTATACCTATCATCAGTTATCAGTTCCCAGGTGACATGAGTACAGCTTAGTCCACTGTCACTTCACCTCGAGTGTGTTCCCACTGTACTTTGATTACTACCCTACCATGGCTCAAAGGAGTCATGCAAACAGGTAGTAGTTGGGTGCAGTCCCGAAGCACTTGGAGGCAGTGACGGTTAGACAGGATTCGTCTCTCCCGGTATTGGGAGTTGATATCGCGCTGTGTCATGGAAAGCTATTACACATAGTCGTCCCTGGCCAGGGCAAGCGAGATATACTGGTAGGTTTCCAGTGTTATCTCAGGGTGTTCTGGGCTACACTCCGACATGACTTGTACCGCTATTAGAGGACTGACGTTTACTGCCTCCTAGGCCCGCCATGCGATATTCTCAGACGAACAGACCGGACTGTATGCAGATTGCACATTCAGGCTCAGTAGGAGTTCAGATGGGTTTCACCTCGTCCGTCTTCTTATCGGCATCTACCTGAGGGCCGTTACGCACAGCTAGTGCCGCTTGCGGTCTATGGTTAAACTCACTACCAGCGTAGTGTCGAGTCTTTAGAGTCCCACACAGAGAGCTATTCGCCATTAGGCAAAAGAGTAGAGGTCGCATGGTTTTGCGACAGGGTTCGGTCACACCCGTGCACTTGTGCGCGTTTGGTGTCCGGACAGTTATTACTAGCGGCCTTTGGTTTAATCCAGATCCTAGTATACGTTTTGGAACTTGTTTTATCTCGTTTGTATTCGTGTTCCTCGGAACGCGGATGCGGGTGTGTATGCACAGTTGACAGAGACAGAAGCAGAGGATTCTCATTAGGGTTGTTGACTGTTGACTTTTACTAAACCCTAATGAGAATAAGAAATGTGATTAATGATAATATTAATTAAGTATTATTGTGCCATGGTTGGGTTGAAAGGTTGACTTTGTTGACCGGTTGACTAGGTTGGACTTGTTGACCATCATCATGACAATGGCTATCATTTCATGGCATTAACCTTTGCTTGCTTATTTGTTCACACATTGCATTTAATGTATGAAATGATATTGCCATTTGATATGATAACAACCATCACATAATACTCAATTATTATTATGTGTTATAATGATTTTGGATTATGAGAGGAAGGGTGAGAAAAGTCTTGCTTATTCTTTCATTTGCTTCTCCCTCTCATGAAAGCTCTCTCACCCTCAAGCTCTCCCTCTTCCTCTTGCTTTCTCTCTAGTTCAAGGCAAAAACCTCTCATGTGTTGAGAATCATTTGCCTTGGAGATAAAAACCCAAAACACTTCTCTACTCATCCTAGTACACAAAGTCTAGCAAGCCAAGTGTTCTAGTTTCCTCTAGTTTGAGGTTGAAGCCAAAGGTAGAAGCTTTCGGGTGGATCCATCTTCGGCGCAAGGAGACGACGAGGTGAGGCCGATCCGACTACCGCAAGGAGTTGAGGAGAAGGAGTTCAAGTTAAAGGTATAACCCCTTAACCGAGTAGGTAACACTCCTAGTTTGGTTGTTAGATAGTTGTTTAACAAAGATCCGTATTTTGAGTCCATGTTACCCCCAAAGAAAAAATCGTTTTTCACCATTTCCGCAACCCCAAAGAACCGGGGACGGGTAACGTGGACTTACACACCGGTTGTAGTTGATTTCCATAGAGGTTAGGGATAAGAATTAAGAAAGGACGGACAAGGGCCAAAAGAAAGAAATGAAGTTTCTTCCTGATCACGCTAATCCCCTTTGTTAATTATTACCTTAACACCTAAGATCTTAGTTAGGGCAAAGAAAGCGGTGAGTAGAATTAACTTTCCAAATTAACCTAATCCTAACCTTAGCAAGGTTTTAATCCTAATCAAATTCAACCTCAGTTTTTATAGAAAATCAAAACCTACCAAAAATAGGAATTGACTCGTTAGAACAATAAGAAAAGACACGTTTTCCCTGTGGACCGACCCGTACTCAAACGGCTAGCTACCAAGCGACACCGTCTTGATTGCGGTTAATTCTTTGATTTCAAAATGCATACGCACAAAACATAGTAACAATCAAATGGCGCCGTTGCCGGGGATAACGGTAGTTATTTTCTTTTTGTAATTTCGGGTTAACTAAAAATTTAAAAAATCATAAGAACTGAAAAATATAAAAACAAAAAAAAATTATCATCTTGTTATTTTTTGAAGGGTTTTCGTGTGAATTGTGCAGGATCGGAAAGACGAACAGATTCAGATCTGGAAAAATCCAGTGAACAAAACAGCAAACAGCAGATCTGAACATACAGAGGAGAACCACAGCAGATAACAGAAAGATTTTCGAGGCCTGATCCAACAGACTCGCCGCGGAACCGCCGCACTTGCCTGCTTTTGACCGCGGAACCGCTGCACTATCGTGACGTCAGCCCTCTGAATCCCTCTGTGAGTATTTATTTTCCTCTCTTCTGTCCTCTGAAATCCTCTGAAAAATTTTCCTGCAGGGTTCTTTGCGCAAAACTTCTTCCCCTTCTCCAACGACGCGTTCGACCCCGAAGTCGAAATTCCCTCTACTTCTTTACCTTCATCTTCAAATTCATTATCTTTTAAGGAGATGTCGGGATTCAATCCTAACAACCCCTTACCTACGGGACTGATTCCATCTCAACTGGGTGCGAATAACCCACCACACCCTCCTGTCGAAGCGCCCCAACGAATCACGCTCCAGGATCTTTTCTATCCCATCCGCACCGCATTTCCCACTTGTTTTTCACTTCCACCAGCTAATGGGGATAACTTCGAAATTAAACCCCACTTCATCAATATGTTGCCCAAATTTCACGGACTGGAATTCCAAGATGTCTACATCTTCATTAACAAATTCCAGAATGTTTGCGCAATGATGAAGACCACACAACTTTCTGATGATGCTATAAGGCTACATGTCATTCCATTCAGTTTATGTGACCTAGCTGAAAAATGGTTATATAGCACAGCATCACACTCCATAAAAAATTGAGAAGAGTTTGTTAAGGCTTTTCTAAAAAATTTTTACCCATACCATAAGACCGCGAGAATTCGCAATGAAATTATTCAATTTTCCCAGCTTCCTTCTGAACCATTTTGGAAGTGTTTCGAAAGATTTAAGGACCTTCTTGTTCAGTGCCCTCACCACGGTATCGAGAAATGGCAACTTTTCCAAACTTTATACGAAGGACTGAACCCAGCAACTAAGCAGTTGTTGGAAATAATTTGTCAAGGTCACTTTCTTACAAAATCAAGCGAGGAAGCTTGGCAATTTGTCGATGATCTTGCTGAACAAATACTTCAGAGGGAAAGCACTAAGACCACTTCATCTACTTCATCAGGTCAGTTTAGGGCAGGCATACATCAACTTGATATGTCGATTGCAATGAAGGCCGAAATGGTTGCACTCACGAAAAATCTTGAAGCAATTGAGAGCAAATTCTCATCGCCTTCTCCTGCCCCAGTTTTACCCCCACGCACTATTTGTGCTTATTGTTCGGATTCGTCCCATCTAACCGAAGAGTGTCCTTACAACCCGCCTGTTCAAGGACAAGATCAAGTCAATGCTGCCTTCAGCAAAGACAAAGAAATGATCCATACTCTTCAACGTATAATCCTGGTTGGAGGAGCCACCCAAATTTTGCTTGGAACCAAAATCAACAACAATTCCAAGGCAATAACAATTTTCAAAGGCCTCCTCCACAACAACAAGCCCCTCAGCAAACTCAATATCAGCAACCTTTCCAACCCCAACCTTATCAAAACCAAATGAACAATTTTGTACCAAACAACTCTTATCCTCAAAACAATTTTGTTCAGCAAAATAACGATAAGTTTTCCTCGCTAGAACGAATTCTGGATGCGTTTTTAAAACAAACTACGCAATCCTCAGCTAGCATCCAATCGTCCATTCAGTCTTTGGTGCAACACACTGCTTCACGTGATCAGAGCATCAAAACAATTGAAGCCCAAATTGCATAACTGAATGCTGCGTTAAGCGAGCGAGAGAAGGGGAAACTTCCATCTCAACCACTACCAAATCCCGGTCACACACAAAATACATATGTTGCTCATGAACAACAAAATCATAATGTGAGTGCCGTGACTACATTGAGATCTGGAAAGGTATTGCACAACAATATTGGTAATAATGATGACACCCCGGCCGCCGCTTCTTCTTCTTCTTCTTCATCTTCTTCAGAGCCTGTTCTTCATTCTTCACAAGGCTCTACTTCTTCTAATTTGAACGGATCCACATCTCACACCACGAAAACACCAACACTGGGATCCGTTCCAACTCCGCAATCTACTCTACAAACATTGGACTCAACAAATTTTCAAAATATTCTATTTCCAAACAGGTTGAGATCCAATAAACCTACTCCAGAAATGGAGAAGATTGTGGAGTTATTCAAACAGGTTAGCATTAACATATCTCTCTTGGATGCAATCCAACAAGTCCCTTCTTACGCTAAAATCTTAAAGGACTTATGCACCAAGAAGAGGAAATCGCAGGTACCTAAGAAAGTTTTCATGGCTAGTGCGGTAAGTGATGCTCTTACCCCACCTTTACCCCAAAAACGCAAGGACCCTGGCTGTCCTACAATTTCAATAACAATTGGGGATAAGAATATCAATCGAGCACTTTTAGATCTTGGTGCCTGTGTTAATTTACTTCCCTATTCAGTGTATGAACAATTAGGCGTTGGAGAGCTGAAACCCACACATTGTACTCTCTAAATGGCCGACCGATCCATCACCCATCCTAGGGGTGAGTTAGAGGATGTGTTAATTAAAGTAGAGGACTTCATTTTCCCCGTTGATTTCATTGTTATGGACACACAACCTGTAGCTAACCCCCGGAGTCAAATTCCGGTAATACTCGGTCGAGCATTCCTTGCGACTTCTAATGCGGTGATCAATTGTCGAAATGGTTCGATGAACCTATCTTTTGGAAACATGACAATTGAACTCAACATTTTTAAGTTGGGGAATCAGCCCTCCGAGCCTTATGCTAATATACTTGATGTTTGCTCGATCCAAAAGATCACGCAGGAGGACCGGGAGCTCGAAAAATTTCTGTTCGATCACAGCAGTTTTGACGCCACTAGTGCGTTCGTCCTTGAATCTGACACAGCTTTCACACCCGATAACGATTACGAGTGTTTCACTTTTTCGGACGATTTTGAAGAATCACCACCCGAGTTTGAGTCCTTTGAATTTTCGGATGAGTTAGCTGAACCATCCGACTCGGTTGCTTACACTCGCTTCGAACCATTGTTGGAATCTTTCGAGTTCGAGATAGTTTCACCAATTTTACCTTCAATTGTTTTGCCTCCAAAACTCGAACTTAAGCTATTGCCGTCTCACCTTAAATACGCTTACTTAGGTGAGAATGAGACCCTTCCGGTTATCATATCGGCATCTCTAGCTCTCGAGCAAGAGAAAGCCCTTTTAATGGTCTTACAAAATAATCGGCAAGCTTTCGGCTGGACTATGGCGGACATCAAGGGGATTAGTCCCATCATAGTTGAACATCATATACATATGATGGATGATGCCAAGCCAATTATGGATCCACAGAGACTCCTCAACCCCATAATGAAGGAGGCTGTTAAAAAGGAGATTCTAAAATGTATTGATAGTGGTATCATTTACCCTATCTCTGATAGCCAGTGGGTTAGCCCCATTCACGTTGTCCCAAAGAAATCGGGCATAACGGTCATAACTAATGAGGCGAATGAGTTAATATCTACTCGCACCCAAACTGGGTGGCGAGTTTGTATCGATTATAGAAAACTCAACGCCGTGACACGGAAAGATCACTTTCCATTACCTTTTATTGACTAAATGCTAGAACGATTGGCTGAGCATGAATTTTACTGCTTTTTGGATGGCTACTCCGGCTATAATCAAGTTCCCATCGCCGAAAAGGACCAAGACAAGACCACATTTACTTGTCCTTTTGGTACATTCGCTTACCGTCGCATGCCCTTTGGGTTATGCAATGCACCCGCTAATTTCCAGCGGTGTATGATGAGCATCTTTTCAGACATGGTGGAAAAATTCTTCAAGATTTTTATGGATGATTTCTCCATTTTCGGCGACTCCTTTGATGAGTGTTTGCTATATTTAGACGCAGTTCTTACCCGTTGTAGGGATAAGAAACTCACTTTAAATTGGAAGAAATGCCACTTTATGGTACGAGAAAGTATTGTCTTAGGACATATCATCTCGCAAAACGGCATTGAGGTTGATAAAACTAAGGTTGAAGTCATTTCCAATCTTCCTCCTCCCAAGTGCGTCAAAGACATCCGAGCCTTCCTTGGCCATGCCGGTTTCTATAGACGGTTCATCAAGGATTTTAGCAAGATAGCTAGACCCTTGACTCTTTTGTTGGCCAAGGACACCACGTTTGATTTTGACTCAACCTGCATGAAGGCGTTCGAGTCGTTGAAAAACTCACTTATTTCCGTGCCCTTCTTTCATCTCCTGACTGGACGCATCCATTTGAAATTATATGCGATGCATCTGATTTCACCATTGGTGCTGTCCTTGGACAGCACATAAATAAGTTGCCGCACGTAATTTATTACGCTAGCCGAACATTAAACGAGGCCCAATTGAATTACACAACAACTGAAAAAGAATTCTTAGCTGTTGTGTTTGCACTAGAAAAATTAAGGCCCTATTTAATCGGCTCTCCAGTCATCGTTTACACGGACCACTCAGCTCTTCTCCATCTTTTCGCGAAGAAGGATGCTAAATCTCGGCTGATACGTTGGATCCTCTTGCTACAAGAGTTTGACCTTATCATAAGAGACAAGAGAGGATGTGAAAACGTAGTCGCCGACCACCTTTCATGACTCCCTTCTTCGCCTACACTTCAAATTCCTATTAAGGACGTTTTTCTAGATGAGCATGTCCCGACCCGAAATAGCACGTGACTTGCCTTGAATTATATGAAGTCTATAGGACCCCATCTAATTCAAGTAAGCCAAAAGCCCAGAAATCTAAAACCATTTTTAAGGAGTAAATAAGGAAAACTAGTTTTAAGAAGTGAAGGAAACATGTTTTTAAAACAAGGTTATTAAATAAGTAAGCCGAATATGCATTTTTAAAATCTCTGGTCTTTTCTGAAAATTTCGGCAGAGTTTCCTTTGTAAATACCGGCCCCAAACAGGGTACAACATTAATAATATATATACAATGATAAAAGGCATCCCCAAGCGGGAGCTAGCTCTTCGTCAATCGACGGTCACAACCATTGAAGTAGTATAATATACAACGCCGAATGGCGAGGATCAAAACTCAAAGGAAAACTCAAAATCAACATGAAAAACCGTAATACTACGACGCACGACTCTAAGGTCGAAATAATACATAACTGGTTTTCTAAGTCTGAAACAATATACAAGTTTGGTCGATGGAATTACTAGATACAGCTGAATAATACATATACAATGGTGGTTCTGATGCAAAAGAACCCACCTACCAAAACAAATCACCCATAAGGGAAGCAGTGTGCCAGAAAAGCCGCAACAGAACCTGTACGGCAAAACCTGCAAGAAACTGTGGCACAATGGGGTGAGTTGCCAACTCGTGAATAGAAAACATCACAGAGCAGAAATCGTATGTATGACACAATCCTAGGTCAATACGATCATATATATATGTAAACCTCAAATGAATAAGTCTGAAGTAAGATAAGGTGGCAATGTAACATCTATACATGAGTGTAGTGCCAAGTGCTCGTGCCAGTGCTTCAGGTAATAGCATATCATAAATATGAGGTATGATCAATGTCGACTATATCATGAAGTCTATGAATAAGTGGATATCATCCAACTGTGTGATCAATATCATCAATTTCAATATATCTACGTGGAAATCGTCCACGTGTCACCCAATGACAATAAGCATCATGCATGTAAATATCATAAACATATGCATGGAAGTATGAGGATGTAAATCAACATGTGTCGCACGCGACATATCAAATCATGGAACCTGAGTGTCAAGCATCGACACTCGAAAACATCATGAAACCTGTGTCTAGCATCAGCACGTAAATCCCCATATACATGGGGCTCCGTCAGTCCGGATCGGCCCATCTCATCTTTCAACTCCGGTCGGTATCCTCCAGATATCCACCGAGCTCAACACAATCACCAGTAGGTAGTACTCCCTTGCCAGGCTCACTGTCTAACATATACGAGTCTTCTTGCCCCGGGGTACCTCACCGGGTCCACCATGTACCCGCAGATGGTGCCTACCACTCCTCGAATCGGGTTTCACATGCCACTCTCAGAACCGAGAAAACACATGGTGGACGCACTGAAATATCATATCAAGGGTAACGGGGGTTTTTCAAACAATATATACTTTCCTTTAAAATACCCACGGTTCCCAAATCCAGAAATATCATGGAAACAGCATATCTCAATACGTATAATCAGAAAGCATGATATATGCAACATATAAAAGAGATGTAAGCATATCAGCGTATCATGCAAGATGGAATAGTAATATGCACATATTTAGGGAAGACCGCCTCTTTAAAATGAATAGGTTTTAGAAAGTATCTTGCGGTTCCCAGATCTCCAAGTCAAACCAGAATCGTCTATGTATGTGCCAATATGTATGTGTACAAGTATGAGTGTACCATATGTAAGTACACGAGTATGAATGTACAATAGATGTGTGCACAAGTATGAGTGTACAATATGTAAGTACACGAGTATGAATGTACAATAGATGTGTGCACAAGTATGAGTGTACAATATGTAAGTACACGAGTATGAATGTACAATAGATGTATGCACAAGTATGAGTGTACAGTGTGCATGTGCGCAAGTATGAAGATATCAATATATGTGTGCACTGGTATGAATATACTGTGTGTATGTGCGCAAGTAGGAAGATATCAATGTATGTGCGCGCTGGTATGAATATACAGTGTGGATGTGCGCAAATATGAAGATATCAATATATGTATGCACTGGTATGAATATACAGTGTGCATGTGCGCAAGTATGATGATATCAATATATGTGTGCACTGGTATGAATATACAGTGTGCATGTGCGCAAGTAGGAAGATATCAATGTATGTGTGCACTGGTATGAATATACAGTGTGCATGTGCTCAAGTATGAAGATATCAATATATGTGTGCACTGGTATGAATATACAGTGGATAATATCCTGAATGCAACAGTAAGAATATGTGGCAAATGAATAATAACACAACAGTGTAGAATTTACATCAGTGTATCCATGTCATACTGTTTTGCCATTTGAAATAATATGAATCGGGGTTTTGAGGAAAATAAGGGCTATGGTGTTTTTAAGAAAAGGTGCGTCTTTTGAAATATCCGTAGAATCCCTTGTCTGTCTTTAAAATACTCCCGATTCGTTAGTATTTGAAATAGGTATGACATCGGCCTAGCCTAACATCTACTAGCAAGACAACGGCTCTAACTAACAAGTTAATCAGGAGAGGTATGGAAACCACCTAAATCTGAGCCGATATAATTATATATATGTAAATATAATAGTCGGTGATCCCGCCTCAATGGTACGGCGTACGATACAATATCATATGACATCCTCGAGTCATGAGTGCGGATCTATCATCAAATAAAGCTCGTACGGTAAATCATCGTACGGCATCCCCAATAGCTGGGTGCGGGACAATATCACATTCATCTCATCAATTATCAGGTATCATTATCATCAAATCATATGATCTAGGGTACTGATCTAAGTCTAGTACAAATCGATACCATCTATATAAATATAAATGCATGTGTGAAACACACGCCCAAAGGCCTGTTACAATCTCATGTCGTATCCCAAATACGAATCACAATATATCACCGATCTCATGGCACCATGCCCAATATCATCGACTCATCTCCAAATATCATCTATTATCCTCATCATCCAGGTATAAGTATAACAGATAAGCAGGTGTGTGCGTGTGGGTGTAAACCTATTCTAGGGTTCGCAATTAGGAACTAAACTAGTTTACCTCTACACCCTAATCCAACCATAGTACACCTAATCGCATCTCAAATTTCCACGACACACAATAAGCTATCATATATAGTATATATATGCTATACTAAACATCGAAATGCGGGGGTGCTATACGCCATCCACCCGACTTCCCCCATAGATATAATCTATTCACCTGCATCCTGCGTGTCGGTGTCGATGTCGTCTTCATCTTCTTCATCGTATGAAGCCCTCGAGAAGGTACCTACAAGATAACACAATCGCAAATGCACATTAAAATCACATCGGAAAACCAAAACGACACGCTAAGGCCTATAGGTTAGAACCTATGGACTACGCCTTCAAAACCATCAAACAACCCTCGATGTCATCGTGCAAACGGCAAGTGATCGAGATAAAACACAAATACGCAAATCCAGAATTTAAAATACGCAAAACGAAACCCGAATAAAAACATCAACTCAGGAAAAAGGTTCCAGATTTTACCCTAGGTCAAATCAGACAATTTTGCATATACTAAGGGTCTATTTTACTGATGAGGGGACCCCAGAACAAGAACAAGACCAAATGGCCCAGGTCTGGCCGCAATTTGCGGCCAGAGGGATTAAATCTGCGGCCGAGTTGGGGAGTTAGGGCCTAGGGTTTTTAGGGTATGTTCTAAATCACCTGCATGTATCACTGTCCTTGCAATTTAATTTTCAGGTAGCCCGAGTGTTAGCAGATTTCATTTTACATCACAGAATCCACAATTTTCCGATATCGGGTTTTCTAAATCCGTATTCCGGGGTTCTAGTCTCTGGTTTAGACCTGAATTCTAATACTAGGGGTTTGGTGTGGCCTCTACTAAGCTCAATTTCACATCACAACTCTCAAATCCCATAAACCCCTAACTAAAATTTTCTATGTCCACAAAACCACTCAATATCGACATGAAACATGTATGGATGCATAAGGAATTAAAATACTACATTAATGGTGCAGAAGTTACCGCCTTTGGCAACTCAAGAATTTTCTTGAGTTGCTCAAAGTCCTCAAAATCTTCTCTTTCTTGGTCCAATGTGTTTCCCTTGAGCTTGTGTATCTTTTTAAAGAAATGGGATTTGGGTTTTGAGTTGATTTTCATGGTGTTTTGGGGGATTTTTTGGAGAAGGAGAGGAGGGGAATAGCAGCAGCAGCAGCAAAGGGGATAGAGGGGAGAGAGGAAAATGATGGGGGATGGCTCAAGACAAAGGGTTGACCCTCACCCACTCTTTCTCTCTCTTGCCCACTCCTCACTATTCTAATCATATCCTTTTTTTTTTTTCTTTTCCCTTCCTAATAAATCAACAACCATGCTATAAAACTTGTAGGAAAGCCATGAAAAATAAAAGTAACAAGTGTAAAAATGATACGGTGGATGTTTTGCACAAAACAAGCTTAAAACGCGATTAGCGATTTTTAATCGCGATTAGCATTAAATTAGCATATAATTACTCAAAAAAACTTAAAATTTGCATAATTTACAAAAAACATCCTCTTTTAAATAATTTCCATAATGATCCAAATTTTTCCCCATATATCGGTATTTAATTATACCGCCTTATTAACATATTCAATATTTTATTATATTTTATTATTAAATTACAAAAAAAATCCCGAAAATAATATTTTATTTCTTTGAAATGTTACAATCTTCCCCCCTTAAAGAAATTCGGTCACCGAATTTAAATTTTAAACCCCCAAATTCTAAAACATTTCAATAAAAGACTAAGTCGTCGGGGCTCCGAAATCATCAATGCATAAAACAAATCATAGCGCAATGCATGCGCATGAGAAATGAGCAGATAACTTAAAATCAAAACTCCGTCAAGCATCCCGCAATCATCGGAGTCATGGTAAAGACACAAATGTCAAATCCGAAACAAAACCAATATGATATATATGTTGGAGATAGTGCCCTCAGAGTCAATTATTAGATCACAGGCACGTGATTGCAATGATTGAGGGATGACCTATCCCGGTAGGACAGTCTTACTCAAGATGATAGTATGCTATCTGGTTTATCTTTATCATCGTGTACTGCTTTAGGTGACCTTACAAGTCATTATCGCACGTTGATAGAGCCCCTAGGATTCTTGCTTGACTGCCAGCAGTATGAGGGCGATCATATACGTGGGAGCTGGGCTCTATAAGCACATCCTTAAACGGTCCCTAGTCGTGGGAGTTTCGAGACAGGGCATCGATACTCCAGAGTAGACTAATGTATACAGTCGAGACCCTGACGAGGGGCGGTGGCCGGTCTCACAAGCCACTGGTGTCAGTTGGTTCACCTAAGATGTATACAGGTCCTCATTGGGTTATGAGTACACCGGACAGGACTCGCCGGGAACATGCTAATTGGTCTTATACCTGACGTCAGATAGAAGTTCCCTGGTGACATGTGTACAAGTTAGTTCATCGACCTGAGATCATCATTTGTCTCGTATGAGTTCCCACTGTACTTTGATTACTACCCTACCACGCTCAAAGGAGACGTGCAAACAGGTTTTAGTTGGGTACAGTCCCGAGCCACATGGAGGCAGTGAGCGGATCTGCAGGGGTTCGTCTTTCCCGGTTTTGGGGGTGAGGTCGCGCTGTGTCTAGGAGAGCCATTACACGAAGTCCGTGGTCAAGGCTGGAGATTTACTGGTAGGTATTCTAGTAGTATCTCTGGGTGTTCTGGGCTACACTCCGACACGACTTGTACCGTTTTTGGGAGTTTGACTTTTACCAACCCCCTAGGCCTGCCATGCGATGCTCATAGACGAACGGACCGAACTGTACGGATATTGTCACTGACAGGCTCAGTAGGGTGTCAGGATGAGTTCGTTCATCGACGTCCTTTTTGGTCAATACCTGGTAGCCCGTTACGTATAGGCTAATACCTCTGACGTGCTAGTGGTTAAATCCACAGCCAAAGTATTGACGAGTCTTTAGAGTCCCCCACAGACCTGTTTCACAAGTTTCGGGCGAAACGCTCTAGAGGCCGTATGGAGATATGGCAGGGTTCGATCAGATACGAGCGGTATTGCACGGATCATGATCGGACGGAAAATACTAGCGGGCTTTGGTTTAAGCCGGATCCTAGTATTGTACAGTGTAGATTTTGTCTCATTGCATTTGTATTCGGTCGGAATACAAATGCGGGTATGTATATACAGTAGCGGGGTTTTCCTGTAATTTATTACGGGATCAGTTTTTTGGAGTTGCCAGTTTGTTTTCCGTTTCGGCCATTTTTCTTTGTATCTTTCCTTGGCTGAAAAATGGTGGAGGATGGCTTATTTGCATTTGTGCAAATTGGCATTGTGGAGGGTGGTCTTTGCATATTGTTGTTTCATGATGGTGCACTTTCATTTGACTTCTTCACTCATCATGGTTTGACCTTTTGGAGTTATGATGGTTGATGGAGTGTTGGTTTTGTTTATGATGATTTTGTCTTCATCATCACTCATCATTCTTTCTTGCCTAACACTAAAACACCCTCCTCTCTTTTGTGCTCACCCCCTTGAGATTACTCTCTCTTCCTTCACAAGAGAGGCCGGCCACATTGGAGAGGGGCTGTCCAAATTGTGAGTGTGGAAATTTTGTTCTATTCTTGCCACAAAAATTCCCAAGTTCATTGAAAAAGGTTCATATCTCATTTCCTCCACAAAAGGGCAACTTCCATAAACCCCATGAGGCACATAGCTTTCTACACTTCATTCTACAGCAATTCTTGGGCACGTCGGCTCGCCAACTTCATGCCCGAGTTGCCTCGGTCCAGAGGTGGGAGCCCGTAAAAGAACCCGGCGATGTGGTGCCCGTTCGGCGAGGAGATGAAGACCGGAGATTCCGCGGAGAGATCGAGACGACGACGAGAAGACCGAAGGACACGGATCGCTCGGTATATCTGTCTACCCCTTCTCTTATTAGCTAGGATTAGATTAATGGCCCGATCCGGGATTTTTGTGCGCGGTAGTGCCGGTTCAAAAGTTAAAGTAAAGTATCGTTTCCCTACTTTGGCCTCGTTCAGACGGCCGGGGCGCCGCCGTGCACTTACACTGGTATCAGAGCCACGCCATTAACCTAGTCTAGCTTGGTCTAATGTGTTTACATTTTCGATCGAACAAAATTCCAAAACCCGCGATTTCAATGCATCAGTTCTCTGTCGAAATTTATTTGGCTTGAAATTTTTTTCAGTGTGTTGCAAAATTACAGGCAGGGATTTAAATGTAATCTGGGAAAATTTGGTGGCAAGTTGTCCCTGTTCAGCCGCGGAACCGCGGCTGTAATCCCACTTTGGCCGTGGTTCCGCCGCCGTAGTGAGGGAACTCTGCCCCAAATTTTTCCAGTGAGTCTATGTATTGAAAATGAGGTTTTTGGAATATTATTTTTGGGCCCAGATTTTCTTTGAGTGCTACAGTAGTGCTTGGGGCCCACTTCGGTAAATTTGATCGATCGAAAATTTTAAACATGTTAGTTCACTGTATTTACATTATATCTGCGACCGTGAATGTCACTTGATCGGTAAATCCTGTCTAACTGCTATAGCCCGGTTAGACGGATTTGCGAACGTGACATTCACGTTGATGTTCTGTGTTGTCCTGTGATGTTGCGGATTGGTCATGGGGATAGCCTGGATGCAATGTTAGTACAGTTTTGTTTTATATGTACATTTGATATTGCGGGTCGAGCGTCCGACATGTGGACTGCCATCACTGCCCGTTTGTTTATTATTCTTTTGGGGAACGACCGGGCTGAGGTCGATGTACCCGTTGTATGTATATTTTACTTTCTGTACTAGGATTACCCCGCGGAGGGGTGTACGGATAGCCGGGTTCTAGAGGGCAACGGGCCCGCATCTCATGGCATTGAGACGGATGGGGCTTTACTCTAGAATTGTCGGGCTATTCGCCGCACTCGTAGGGGGTACAGGTTGACCCAGGAAGGGTGCCCAAGTTACCGGATTCCGTGAAGTGCTGGGTGGTCCATTCACGTTGCTGAAGGGGGCTGCCTCGCTTCAGTTTTTGGCGGGTAACTTGCCGCGCCCGTAGGGGTCTAGGATTCTCATTGCACAGGCTATCCACACGACCTGGGGAACGTCGGGTTTCAGTAGCGGCTCTGTGAAACCCGGGGATCCCAGATATTTGTATTGTTCTGTGATGCTTATTACATTTCTGTGATGTTGCATTTTATCACGCCTTGAGCGAATATTATATATTGATATATATACTAGTAGATGTTGTATATGTTTTGCATCCGCGCTAGTCCAGTCCCCGCTCTGTCGTTAGTTAAGTAACCCAACGGGTGATGATGTGACCCAGTGGCGAATGCGGATGGCATATACGTACATCATTATTTTCGTTTTTTATTGGTGTGATCAATTGACGGGACTGCATTGATTCGGATCAATGCAAGTTAAACAAACCTATTCTGATGTTGTTGGAACAACTTTTCAAAAAGCTGTTATTGCAAGGACGTTCTCTTTTGTTTTGCACAGTGGTATTCGGTTATGAATATCCAGCACCTCAGTCGACGAGGCAAGGGCCGAGATCCCTTCACCGGGAATGACCCCTTGGACAGAATTTTGCGTCAGGGCAATAACTTCACTATAGCCGATTACTTTTGCTTTGCATCGTGGTATTCAGTTGGAATATCCTACACCTCATTCTACTGGGAAAGAGCCGAGATCCCTTCACCGGGAGTGACCTCTTTAGCAAAGGTTTTCGTCACTATATTTTTAAAAAGCTATCCAGTTCCTTCAACGATATCAAGTTCATTACGTTAAAGGTTTTCGCCAGAAACCATTCGTAGCCCTCCGTCGTTTCATATGAATAGTCAATAAGTATTCAAGCTGTTTATGTTGGCCAAAGTCAAGGCACAGTTATTAGTAGCTATTGGGTATTCATATGTAGCATAGATAGATGCGTTGGTTTGGGACAGTCGTACTACTATTTTGGCCAAAGTCAAGGGTATGTATGGGTGGGTTCAAATTATCCTGGAGAATGACGGGTAGAACTTGACATGTGACTTATGATATGTTGGCCAAAGTCAAGGTCATAAGAGCATGGGGCAAAAATCACATCGGGAGTTTCTAAAGAAACTGAAACTTGCCAGATATGCGCATACCTTCTGAAGTGTGATAACGTGAGCGGAGTCCGTCACATTATCATGCGATGATAGTTGGATCCCGATTCCCGCTGATGAGTTGGTTTACTCCTCGGGTGATCCCGACTAGTTCTTCTTTCAGGTTTAGAGGAGAATTTGACGGTACAGTGGGAGGTTTCCTGATTAGATAAATTGGTAACCATTCTGATCTAGGTTAGAGTGCACGCTGAGTGTTTCTTTTCTCTCTCTCTTTGGCAGCGACCATTGACCCGACCCTAGACTATGACTCAGTGACCAAGTTGACCGAACCTTTTTTAACACTGGCTTTTGGATTGTCAGAGTTGCAAACCTCAATGCCACTCCTACCTTTACCCTTTTCTCCAGGACACCCCGTATTACTACGAACGTCCACTTCCATTGGACAAAACCATCGTATGGTTATATACGAACTCGAAGGAATTTATTCGAGGATGGTTTCCGGTTCTGGAGAAAACGAATAGGACTATTCAGTTGTCTTTTCCTTCTATCTTCTCTCAAGTTACGAGTGCCCCTTAGATTAGGGGATAGTACACCTATTACGCAAATTGGATAGTCTTCTTCCAAACCATAGGCAGGTGCCAACCGGTAGGGAATGAAGAAAACCAATTAGCCTAACGATGGTGTACATAAGGTATTGTGTAAAGACAAATAAAGGGATCAGAAGGAGGGCAAAGTAAATTGCGACTGCTATTCACGACCAAATCAAGTATTTCATTACCACTCCCACTTCACCTTGTATTTCTCCAGGACACTCCGTATCACTACGAAGATCCACAGTTTATTGGATAATCCATCATATGGTTATATACGAACTCGAAAGGAACTTGTTCCAGTTCGGGGATGGATTCTGGTTCAGGAGAAATAGGAATAAGGTTTATTCAGTTGTCTTTTATCTTCACCTTCTCTCGCATTGCGAGTGCTCCTAGGATTAGGACAGTACACCCATTATGCTTATTGGATAGTCTTCTTCCAAACCATAGGCTGGTGCCGAACGGCAGGGAGGAAGAAAACTATTTGGCCTAAAGGGGTGTACAGAAGGTAATGACTAAAGACATATGAAGGGATTTGGAGAGATGGCAAAGAAATATACAGTTACAGTTGTGAATCTGATAATGGAAGAGGCATTACTAAGAATACCCGGATACCCCATCGAAACATTTCAATGTTTCAGTTTCACTGTGTACTGTTAAAAGAAAACTGATTTCCCAATTAGACACTTGCTCCAGAGTATGTATTTACCAGGTATGATTCTCACATCTGTATGGTTTTACAGATGATGAGTGGGAGTAAGCTATTGGGAATTAGGTGATTATCCTCATTATATCGGAATTCGTTGTAATTGGTGATATTTGAGGAAATCACCTGGGTTGTTTGCCGGACGGCAAATATTTGGTTTTGAATATCCGTTTTAATGCACCAATTTCAAATTGATATATCTGTACGTCTATTATAGAGTGAGATATACATTTTTGAAATTATGTCGATGACATTTACCTATATCAGTTGATGGTTAGGTAAGGAGCATTAAACAGCGGTGTAATTCTTCATAACCATAGTACAGTTTTCAACCTACGACGCACAGGGTTTGAGTTATTAGACTCAAGGGACTTATACAGAGTATTGTATGCTGTCCAGTGTCCATTAGGACAGAGGGGTTGGTCCTTGTAGTATATTCGGTTTACTTATGACTTCTCTAGTTTTAGAAAGGTTTCGTAGAAACACAAGGTCCAAGTTTTGAGAAGTTATAGGTATAAGAGCAAAGTAGAGAACCAGATATTGCAAGTATCGGGATTCTTCAAGGTGATCGGAGATGTAGATACTTGTGTATGGTATTCGGTTGATAGTAATGATTAAGAGAACTTGCTTCTCTTTCAGGTTACTCATAATTGGAAGCACTCCTAAGTTGAGTAATGCTGATCGGCCTCTCTCCATTTAGTTGACATGCACTGGAGAAAGCTGCATGATTTGAATCTGGTTCAATTAAATCAGTGCCTCTGTTTCTATATTGGATATAGAATTGTTCGTATCTTGACGATGTTAAGATACGCGGAGTTGTCCGGCTTATGCGTAAAACCAGACTCTGGATAACTCAAGGCACGTTTCTGTAATGGCTGTTTGTGGGTTGACCCAGGCTATGACGAAGGTTGACTTTCTACCATCTGGAAGATCAATAGTGATATTGTTCTTGACTCGCTACAGTTTTAATAAAAATGGATTTTTTCAGAAAACAGTAGTGGGAGTATGGTAGAACTGGAAGTGATTCCAGAACCGCAAACGATTACGAAAAATTTGATAAGAACCTATAGATTCAATTTGGTTTGACATTCCATTGGCCACTCCGCAGATATGGTGGGTAACCTCAGGCACTCGAGAGGTACTTCGGTATGCTCAAAGACGGTGACAGGGAGGTTCTTGTTTACCCAGACTTGCCATTGCTGTTGTTCCAGACTGTGAGACCCGGCAGGAGGATGAGTATAGCGTCATTCTAAATTTGCTTTAGAAGTGTACGTGTATATGACTCTGCCAGGGGTTGTCATGGTCAGTGGGAGCAGCGGAAGCATTGGTGGACAGGTGGCTTGTGTTTATTTATAGACTAAAGCAGATATAGCGGAGATAGATCATCTATTTCTGATGTGACAGTCATAGGTTTGAGTTCATCAGAATAGAGAATGGATCTGTTAAGAAGGTAGTAGGGTGTGATGTCCTGGTTTTTGGATGACATACACAGAGTAGGAAGTAATATTCTTATACTACGATCGGTTATACTTTGGTTGTCACACAACGGTTTCTCCACATGGGACTTGGATGTTATATCAGACATTCTGGTTACTAGATTTTTAGATCTAGATTTGGGTACTTTCCCAATCTGGATACTTAGACAGCATTCTACAGGTGTTTTAGAATGGACGACTCCTTACACGGTAGTGTACCTGCAGGTAATGGAGTCACCCTCTCTAAAGGTGTCTTACAGACTAAAGGGGAGAGGAATGTGCATGATTGGCAGATCACTTGCTTAGGCAATTGAGTCAATCATGAGATGTCAAGTACCACACCGGATGTTGTTTTTGCAGTGGATGCAATAAATTGATATTGATCCAATCCTGGAGAAACGAACGGAAGCAGTTTTAGAACACAAGTGGATGTTCTAGGGATATGATAACGACAGCCTCATTCGGGAGACAGTTATCATTCCAGGCTTCCAAGGTGACCTGGACGACAGGGTGGCCATCAGAATTATAGTTTTCCCTCGGACGAGGGGCAGTGTTATGGACAGGTGATCCAAGCGGACACTGAGGGAGGCATTACACTGGATACTGATTATGTTCAGTTGTCGATACAGTCTAAGAAGTTTGGATTTGGAGTTCATTTGTGAGCTAGGTCCCATCAGACATCCAGACACATTCTAAGACATGTATTGCTCATTTCGGGAGATAGGTTTCTCCGCGAACTTGAGATATAAAGAGACATAGAAAGAAACATCAAAGCGGATCCACTCACTGAGGCTATTCCTCGAACGTAATAGTTTCGCAAACGGCTTTTGTGAGACTGACTAGTAGAGGAGTTGGGTGTTCGGTATCACACGGGCTGTGAGTATGCGATATCGCAATAATTAGCCTTGAGTACAAGTGGGAGATTGTTGGAGATAGTGCCCTCAGAGTCAATTATTGGATCACAGGCACGTGATTGCAATGATTGAGGGAGGACCTATCCCGGTAGGACAGTCTTACTCAAGATGATAGTATGCTATCTGGTTTATCTTTATCATCGTGTACTGCTTTAGGTGACCTTACAAGTCACTATTGCACATTGATAGAGCCCCTAGGATTCTTGCTTGACTGCCAGCAGTATGAGGGTGATCATATACGTGGGAGCTGGGGTCTATAAGCACATCCTTAAACGGTCCCTAGTCGTGGGAGTTTCGAGACAGGGCATCGATACTCCAGAGTAGACTAGTGTATACAGTCGAGACCCCGACGAGGGGCGGTGGCCGGTCTCACAAGCCACTGGTGTCAGTTGGTTCACCTAAGATGTATACAGGTGCTCATTAGGTTATGAGTACACCGGACAGGACTCGCCGGGAACATGCTAGTTAGTCTTATACCTGACGTCAGATAGCAGTTCCCTAGTGACATGTGTACAGGTTAGTTCATCAACCTGAGATCGTCATTTGTCTCGTGTGAGTTCCCACTGTACTTTGATTACTACCCTACCACGCTCAAAGGAGACGTGCAAACAGGTTTTAGTTGGGTACAGTCCCGAGCCACATGGAGGCAGTGAGCGGATCTGCAGGGGTTCGTCTCTCCCGGTATTGGGGGTGAGGTCGCGCTGTGTCTAGGAGAGCCATTACACGAAGTCCGTGGTCAAGGCAGGAGATTTACTGGTAGGTATTCCAGTAGTATCTCAGGGTGTTCTGGGCTACACTCCGACACGACTTGTACTGTTTTTGGGGGTTTGACTTTTACCAACCCCCTAGGCCTGCCATGCGATGCTCATAGACGAACGGACCGGACTGTACGGATATTGTCACTGACAGGCTCAGTAGGGTGTCAGGATGAGTTCGCTCATCGACGTCCCTTTTGGTCAATACCTGGTAGCCCGTTACGTATAGGCTAATACCTCTGACGTGCTAGTGGTTAAATCCACAGCCAAAGTATTGACGAGTCTTTAGAGTCCCCCACAGACCTGTTTCTCAAGTTTCGGGCAAAACGCTCTAGAGGCCGTATGGAGATATGGCAGGGTTCGATCAGATACGAGCGGTATTGCACGGATCATGATCGGACGGAAAATACTAGCGGGCTTTGGTTTAAGCCGGATCCTAGTATTGTACAGTGTAGATTTTGTCTCATTGCATTTGTATTCGGTCGGAATACAAATGCGGGTATGTATATACAGTAGCGGGATTTTCCTGTAATTTATTACGGGATCAATTTTTTGGAGTTGCCAGTTTGTTTTCCGTTTCGGCCATTTTTCTTTGTATCTTTCCTTGGCTGAAAAATGGTGGAGGATGGCTTATTTGCATTTGTGCAAATTGGCATTGTGGAGGGTGGTCTTTGCATATTGTTGTTTCATGATGGTGCACTTTCATTTGACTTCTTCACTCATCATGGTTTGACCTTTTGGAGTTATGATGGTTGATGGAGTATTGGTTTTGTTTATGATGATTTTGTCCTCATCATCACTCATCATTCTTTCTTGCCTAACACTAAAACACCCTCCTCTCTTTTGTGCTCACCCCCCCTTGAGATTACTCTCTCTCCCTTCACAAGGGAGGCCGGCCACATTGGAGAGGGGCTGTCCAAATTGTGAGTGTGGAAATTTTGTTCTATTCTTGCTACAAAAATTCCCTAGTTCATTGAAAAAGGTTCATATCTCATTTCCTCCACAAAAGGGCAACTTCCATAAACCCTATGAGACACATAGCTTTCTACACTTCATTCTACAACAATTCTTGGGCATGTCGGCTCGCCAACTTCGTGCCCGAGTTGCCTCGGTCCAGAGATGGGAGCCCGTAAAAGAACCCGGCGATGTGGTGCCCGTTCCGGCGAGGAGATGAAGACCGGAGATTCCGCGGGGAGATCGGGACGACGACGAGAAGACCGAAGGACACGGATCGCTCGGTATATCTGTCTACCCTTTCTCTTGTTAGCTAGGATTAGATTAATGGCCCGATCCGGGATTTTTGTGCACGGTAGTGCCGGTTCAAAAGTTAAAGTAAAGTATCGTTTCCCCACTTTGGCCTCATTTAGACGGCCGGGGCGCCGCCGTGCACTTACAATATATCATAACCATACATGCAGACATCAAATCTATACATGTAAATATCAGAAGAAAATGCATGCCAAACCCCTTTAAGTCGATGTGCGATGCGCATAACACTGCAGTTGTAAGAAAATAACCATATATGTATATATCTTTTGTTTAGTAGGTACGTTCCGCCGTTTTGAAAATAATTTAGAAGGGTTCTCTTGTTTTAAACGTGTCGTGTCATATCAGACACGTAGGTAAATACTGAGACTATAGCTCCTTTTTGGAAATCCGTTCGATAACAATCAATGCATGCAAAGTATATCCGGGTACTGTCCTCTGACTAGTCCTACTCAGTACGAAAACATATAGCAAATATCATAAAAACGTACTGCTCCATATGGAATAAATCCTAAAATGTATATAAGAATACCCTGTGCGTCTGGTGCGCACGGAAATCAAATTCTATATATGTTCCGTACATGTGCATTGAAATAACGTCTATGTGCAACGGGTGTGCACGAAACATCTGTCATAGGCAACGTGTGTGCCTGACAGCAAAATCAGGTGCGTCTGACATGCACGAAGAATCCCGATTTAGTGCATCTGGTGTGCACCAAAATCGTATCTCAAAACCTGCGCTCAACACGCGTGAAAATCCAAATCAGGTGCATCCAACATGCATGAATAAAATCTAAATCCTGCGCACTCAACATGCATGAAATCACGAAATCCAATATCAAGCGTCGAACATGCGCAAGTCCAATCAAATGCACGGAGTGCAGGAAATCAACATCAATATCAGAATAAAAATCGGCGGTAAACAATACGGCTCGATCAAAATCAGGTATACCGCGGTATATAAGCTCACAACCATGTGCATCAGTGTGCACAATTCAAATCAAAACACTAAAAGTGCATGTAAACGATGCCGAAGGCATAAGTCAAATCGCATGCATAACATAGGCATGACATCAAAATCAACATATCGAATGACATCAAATCGAAGTCAAGTGCAACCGTAGTGCACAAAATATAAATCTGGTGCGATAAACGCACGAAACATAAAACTGGTGCGACAAACACATGAAATATAAAACTGGTGCATCCTATGCAAGAAATACAAATACGGTGCATCCTGTGCACAAAACCCAAACAATAACTCAAATGCATAAATAGCAACACCGAGTGTACCAAAGTGTAAAAATCATAAGCGTGTGCAACTACGTGCATAAAACACATATCAATGCACTACAAGCACATATAAGCTATACCGAGAGCAAAAATCAAATCGTGTGCATAACATATGCACAAAATCAACTCAACCGTATGAAATCCATGAAGTCATAAGCAGGTACAGCCAAGGCACGAAAACGATATCAGGTGCAATAACTGTGCACAAATCATAAATCAACACAACGGTGTAAAAAGCACATCTCAAGTGTAATAACTATGCGCAAGATATAAATGCCCAGTAGGTGCAACCATGGTGCACGAAAACAAATATCATGGAACTCCGCCATCAAGACCAAATCATGCGAACAGATCACCTAAAATTCTGAAATCTAAGGTGACGGATACGTGATAATCGAATCACAAAATCACAAATCACAAATACCGTCGTCGATATATCTTCCTTCAAGGTCGAGATGGTGTCGGTGCATCCAATGCTTAGCAGCGCAAGATATCTACTTGCCTCCTGCTCACGGTCTGGCTTCCTATGTCTCTAGGCCCTTATCTTCTCTGTGGATTACCAATTTCGCAATCCGTCGGCTAATCGTCCCTGTCAGGCATGCTAACGGGGACGATTCCGTCCTGGCGTTTCTCTGGTCACCTTTCAGTCAATCCTCGCGGCCACTCGTAAAGCAGCACGTCACCAGTGCCGACCTCTGGTCCTCTGAATACACATCCCATATCTGATCCTGGGTGCAAATCTTATCGCAGCAGTGTCCTGGAAGGAATCCTGCTCAAGGTCTCTTCCGATCTCGCCTATGCCGAACTGTACGGAGGCTGGTACTCTTGCATAACCTTTTCTCGCTCTCTGAACATCTGCGTCCTCAGCACAGCATTTCCTTGGCAACTGGTCGCATCTCAACGCCTCTGTAGACATATCCGACCTTTAATCTTAACGGGGAGTAACAACAGCTCGTCTGCATCTCGCACGAACCTCTTGTTCCATTTTTCTGTATCATCGTCCATTTCGACATCACGTCTCTATCTGCGCACTGCAAATGTTCTCGGCTACGGTCCATCCAAAGTCTCTCACACGGACTCAAAATCACGAACTCAGTATCTTCGCCACCCTGTGGAAGATATCTAGCCGAACACGTCCTCAGGAACTCGTCCCAACCTGCAGAGATATACCCCATTCCCGTCCGTTCTTGATCAATTCACAACGCATCAGGGTGAGGTCCTCTATCCGACCCTGGTCAACTATCCCGTCGATGATGCCGGACTATGGCCTGCTGGGGGTGCGCAATATGACAACTCCTGGGTCCAAGTCTTCTCGTATAGTGCTCCAGAAAGGTCCTGTCGAGGTCTCTCTCAATTCTTGTTTCCACCGAATTGCCCGGAAGTTATCATCTTTACTATATCTGTTTCTTATTCTGGAACGACTACATACTTATCGCGACTCCTTCTGGAAGGTATATCAATAGTCAACTCTTCTGCATGCGTATCGCATCTCTGATGTCAGCAGAGTGGAACGTCATCTTGTCGAATTCTCGTGCGACCTCTTTACTTCACTCAGCTCCAATATGGACTGATTCAGACCCGTTTCTTCGCGGCTGCATGGACTGCGCTCTAACGGCTATGCTCGTATCTGGAGTCTCTCAAGAAATGTGTCCCATCACATGATATCCGAATCATGTCGAACCATCCGATCAACTCGTCAGAACCTCATAATCCCCCAAGAGATCAACATCTTGAGTACAGTTTAATAGTATTCTGGTACATACAACAGCACCTGTGGACCAACCGTAGAAGGGCAAACCCAAGCCTCACAAATGGCACCGCTAAACTGCCGCAAACCCTAAGGTTCGAAGGCGTTCCATGGTCATTACGTCGAGTTAGGGTTTCATTTTTCTAGAGGGTCTATAGAATTACTTGCATTGTCTTCCGAATACTTTAAACTTGGAAATGGGTTCCTGACATTCGATCGTCTCTATCGACTCTCAACGAATCTGTTAGTGTATATGCCCTAGGGGCTATTATTGTATCATACTAGTTTGTATATTACTTAATGAAAGCTTGGGATATTCACATGTATATAACAGTCTTGCTAAACATGGTAGTATGCTACTTGGTTTTTCTATCTTAATATGTGAGTATACGTATTGATAGAGCTCTTAGGATCTTGCTTGACTACCAGCGTTGTGATGGCAGTCACACTAGTGGGGGCTGGGTAGTCTACAAGCACATCCTTATTCAGGTCCCTAGTCGTTGGATTATCGAGACAGGGCATCGATACTCCGGAGTAGACTAGTGTGTACGCTTCTCATCCCAGTTGGGGAGATGGTCTGTCCCACAGCCGTCAGTACGTCGTACTGGAGATAGTATGCAGGTGCTCGTTGGGTTACGGGTATACCGGACAGGACTCACAGGGAACTGTTGGTTGGTTTTATACCAGTCGTCAGTGAACAGTTCCCAGGTGACATGAGTACAACATAGTCCGCAGACTTGACACTGCTACTTCGCCTCGAGTGTGTCCCACTGTTCTTAGATTGCTACCCTACCACGGCTCAAAGGAGTCGTGCAAACAGGTAGCAGTTGGGTGCAGTCCCGAGCACTTGGAGGCAGTGGCGGTTAGACAGGATTTGTCTCTCCCGGTATTGGGGGTTGATATCGCGCTGTGTCAGAGAGCCATTACGCAAAGTCCCTGGCCAGGGCAAGCGAGATTTACTGGTAGGTTCCAGTAGTTTCTCAGGGTGTAATGGGCTTCGCTCCGACACGACTTATACCGCTATTAGGGGACTGACGCTTGCCGCCCCCTAGGCCCGATATGTGATAGTCTTAGACGAACGGACCGGACTGTACGGAGATTGCCACATCAGACTCAGTAGGAGTTCGGATGGGTTTCCTCATCGGCCTTCTTATCGACATCTACCTGGGGACCGTTACGTACAGCTAGTGCCGCTTGCGGTCTGTGGTTAAACCCACTGCCAGCGTAGTAGTCGAGTCTCTAGAGTCCCACACAGAGAGTTTCCCTACTCTAGGCGAAACGATATAGAGGTCGTATGGTTTTACGACAAGGGTTCGGACGCATACGTGTGTTTACGCACGTACGACTTTCGGACAGTTTTTACCAGTCGGCTTTGGTTTAAGCCAGTTACTGGTATCCAGTTATTGGATTTATACAGTCTAATGTTTTTCCGTATTTTTGCGGAAAGGAGAGGCGTTCTCGTAATTGCGCGAGAAGCTTCTAGAAGATGGTGACTAAGGAGGTTTAGGTGGCATATACAATGAATGTGATTAGTGAGTCATATGGATGATTCATCCATGTCATTAATGCTTCATAATTGCTTAATGACTCATGGAGATGAATCACCACAAGATATTTATCAAGCATGGTTGTAAATCATTTTCTTTTCTTTTCTTGATATAACAAAATGCTTGATATATATTATGATAACTCATTCTTCTCACTTCATTATTATCTTCACCTTCTCTCTCCTCAAGCTCTCCCTCTTCAAACCCTAATCCTCCCCTCTCATGTGTTGAGTACAAGGATTAGTTAGACTAATTAAACCATAACCCTCACTCTATATCACCTAGCTTCTTTGATTAGCACTTAAAGAAAGTTAGTTGCCTCAAGTTTAGAGGCTAAGCTTGGAGTAAAGCTCTCAGGTGGATCGTCTACTACTTCGAGAAGGCCGAGGAGGAGGTGGAGTTCGTAAAGACGAAGGACACGGTTCTTTAGGTATATTCCCTTTACATAGTAGTTGTTAACTTCTATGTTTGATGTTAGTTATCGTTTAGCTTCGATTCATGCGGTTAGTCGATGTTTAAGCAAAGAACAAGATCGTTTTTCATATTTCCGCCTCCCCGCTAGTCGTGGGGTGTTGTACATCGACTTACAGAATCTGCGTGAAGTCGTCTCTAGCTGGAATCAATCTATCTGATGACCTCGCATCGGGGTAAGCGAACGAACCACATGTCCTAGTCATTCATCCTTGGGTGACTAGCAACCTTCCATCATATCTCTAAGTATATACTCATGCTGCAGTAGCTCCAACATCTGGGCGATATCTCGTCATTTGCAGCAACAACTGGCTCATTTGTCTGTACGCTGAACAGCGCCTCAATCATCCTGAGTAAGCGATATATCAATGGTCATCATATTCTGGCTGGCCTCTAGCAGTAGCCTGATCCTCTGGTGCCGATCAGCACGTCCGAGAAATCTCGTGGAAGCGATCTGTCAAACGCTCATGGCGCGAAAACACAATAAAACGACGCCTCTCCATGCAATCGTACGTCTCTGGAATCACGCCTCGGTCAGTCCTCGTCCGTGACGAGCTCAAACTGACGCAACTCTAGCCGTAGCTCTCTCTGCCCGTGTAATCGTGGCAGCAAAATCACAACCAATCTTGATGAGGATAGATCATAGGAATGAATATAATACTGTGCAAGGAAATGTGCATCCTAAGGTTTCTTAAGCGGAGTAGCGTATCGTAAGTATGCCGCGGAACATACGTACGGTACGTCACTCTACTCAAGCTACCTACTACATCAACCAAGGGTCATGCTACGTGACGAACATTCGGGTATAATACCCCCTCGACTAAGTCTAAGTTCCGTAAAGTCAAGCCTAAGTTCCGTATATATATAACGCTCTAGGCTCCGCATAGTCAAACTTAGACTCAACCCAAGGTTAACCTAGCGCTCTGATACCAACTTTGTCACGACCCGAAATAGCACGTGACTGGCCTTGAATCGTATGAAGTTTATAGGACCCTATCTAATTCAAGTAAGCCAAAAGCCCAGAAATCTAAAACCATTTTTGAGTAAATAAAGAAAAATATTTTTAAGAAGTGAAGAAAACATGTTTTTAAAACAAGGTTATTAAATAAGTAAGCCGAATATGCATTTTTAAAATCTCTAGTCTTTTCTGAAAATTTCGGCAGAGTTTCCTTTGTAAATACTGGCCCCAAACAGGGTACAACATGAATAATATATATACAATGATAAAAGTCATCCCCAAGCGGGAGCTAGCACTTCGTCAATCGACGGTCACAACCACACAAGCAGTATAATATACAACGCCGAATGGCGAGGATCAAAACTCAAAGGAAAACTCAAAATCAGCATGAAAACCATAATACTACGACACGCGACTCTAAGGTCGAAATAATACATAACTGGTTTTCTAAGTCTGAAACAATACACAAGTTTGGTTGATGGAATTACTAGATACAACTGAATAATACATATACAATGGTGGTTCTGATGCAAAAGAACCCACCTACCAAAGCAAATCACCCGTAAAGGAAGCAGTGTGCCAGAAAAGCCGGAACAGAACCTGTACGGCAAAACCTGTAAGAAACTGTGGCACAACGGGGGTGAGTTGCCAACTCGTGAATAGAAAATATCACAGAGCAGAAATCGTATGTATGACACAATCCTAGGTCAATACGATCAGATATATATGTAAACCTCAAATGAATAGGTCTGAAGCAAGATAAGGTGGCAATGTAACATCTATACATGAGTGTAGTGCCAAGTGCTCGTGCCAGTGCCTCAGGTAATAGCATTTCATAAATATGAGGTATGATCAATGTCGACTACATCATGAAGTCTATGAATATGTGGATATCATCCAACTGTGTGATCAATATCATCAATTTCAATATATGTAGGTGGAAATCGCCCACGTGTCACCCAATGACAATAAGCATCATGCATGTAAATATAATAAACATATGCATAGAAGTATGAGGATGTAAATCAACATGTGTCGCTCGCGACATATCAAATCATGGAACCTGAGTGTCAAGCATCGACACTCGAAAATATCATGAAACCTGTGCCTAGCATCGGCACGTAAATCCTCATATACATGGGGCTCCAACAGTCCGGATCGGCCCATCTCATCTTTCAACTCCGGTCGGTATCCCCAGATATCCGCCGAGCTCAACACAATCACCGGTAGGTAGTACTCCCCTGCCAGGCTCACCGTCTAACATATACGAGTCTTCTTGCCCTGGGGTACCTCACCGGGTCTACCATGTACCCGCAGATGGTGCCTACCGCTCCTCGAATAGGGTTTCACATGCCACCCTCAGAACCGAAAAAACACATGGTGGACGCACTGAAATATCATATCAAGGGTAACGTGGTTTTTCAAACAATATATACTTTCCTTTAAAATACCCATGGTTCCCAAATCCAGAAATATCATGGAAACAACATATCCCAATGCGTATAATCAGAAAGCATGATGTATGCAACATATAAAAGAGATGTAAGCATATCCGCGTATCATGCAACATGGAAAAGTAATATGCACATATTTAGGGAAGACCGCTTCTTTAAAATGAATCAGTTTTAGAAAGTATCTTGCGGTTCCCAGATCTCCAAGTCAAACCTGAATCGTCTATGTATGTGCAAATATGTATGCGTACAAGTATGAGTGTACCATATGTAAGTACACGAGTATGAATGTACAATAGATGTGTGCACAAGTATGAGTGTACAATATGTAAGTACACGAGTATGAATGTACAATAGATGTGTGCACAAGTATGAGTGTACAATATGTAAGTACACGAGTATGAATGTACAATAGATGTGTGTACAAGTATGAGTGTACAGTGTGCATGTGCGCAAGTATGAAGATATCAATATATATATGCACTGGTATGAATATACAGTGTGCTTGTGCGCAACTAGGAAGATATCAATGTATGTGTGTACTGGTATGAATATACAGTGTGCATGTGCGCAAGTATGAAGATATCAATATATGTGTGCACTGGTATGAATATACAGTGTGCATGTGCTCAAGTATGAAGATATCAATATATGTCTGTACTGGTATGAATATACTATGTGCATGTGCGCAAGTAGGAAGATATCAATGTATGTGTGCACTGGTATGAATATACAGTGTGCATGTGCGCAAGTACGAAGATATCAATGTATGTGTGCACTGGTATGAATATACAGTGTGTATGTGCGCAAGTATGAAGATATCAATATATGTGTGCACTGGTATGAATATACAGTGGATCATATCCTGAATGCAACAGTAAGAATATGCGGCAAATGAATAATAACACAACAGTGTAGAATCTATATCAGTGTATCCATGTCATACTGTTTTGCCATTTGAAATAATATGAATCGGGGTTTTCAGGAAAATAAGGGCTACGGTGATTTTAAGAAAAGATGCGTGTTTTGAAAATATCCGTACAATCCTTTGTCTGCCTTTAAAATACTCCCGATTTGTTAGTTTTTGAAATAGGTATGACATCGGCCTAGCCTAACATCTACTAGCAAGACTACGGCTCTAACTAACAAGTCAATCAGGAGGGGTATGGAAACCACCTAAATCTGATTCGATACAATTATATATATGTAAATAGAATAGTCGGTGATCCCGCCTCAAAGGTACCGCGTACGATACAATATCATATGACATCCTCGAGTCATGAGTGCGGATCTATCATCAAATAAAGATCGTACGGTAAATTATCGTACGGCATCCCCAATAGCTGGGTGCGGGTCAATATCACATTCATCTCATCAATTATCAGGTATCATTATCATCGAATCACATGATCTGGGGTACTGATCTAAGTCCAGTATAAATTGATACCATCTATATAAATAGAAATGCGTGTGTGAAACACACGCCCAAAGGCCCGCTACAATCTCATGTCGTATCCCAAATACGAATCACAATATATCACCGATCTCATGGCACCATGCCCAATATCATCGACTCATCTCCAAATATCATCCTCTATCCTCATCATCCAGGTATAAGTATAACAGATAAGCAGGTGTGTGCATGTGGGTGTAAACCTATTCTAGGGTTCGCAACTAGGAACTATACTAGATTACCTCTACGCCCTAATCCAACCATAGTACACCTAATCTCATCTCAAATATCCACGACACACAATAAGCTATCATATATAGTATATATATGCTATACTAAATATCGAACTGCGGGGGTGCTATACGCCATCCACCTAACTTCCCCCATAGATATAATCTATTCACCTGCATCCTGCGTGTCGGTGTCTATGTCGCCTTCATCTTCTTCATCATATGAAGCCCTCGAGAAGGTACATACAAGATAACACAATCGCAAATGCACATTAAAATCACATCGGAAAACAAAAACGACGCGCTAAGGCCTATAGGATAGAACCTATGGACTACGCCTTCAAAACCATCAAACAACCCTCGATGTCATTGTGCAAACGTCAAGTGATCGAGATAAAACACAAATACGCAAATCCAAAATTTAAAATACGCAAAACGAAACACGAATCAAAACAGCAACCCAGGAAAAAGGTCCCAGATTTTACCCTAGGTCAAATCAGACAATTTTGCATATACCAAGGGTCTATTTTACAGATGAGGGGACCCCAGAACAAGAACAAGACCAAATGGCCCAGGTCTGGCCGCAATTTGCGGCCAGAGGGATTAAATCTGTGGCCGGGTTGGGGAGTTAGGGGCTAGGGCTTTTAGGGTATGTTCTAAATCTCCTGCATGTATCACTGTCCTTGCAATTTAATTTTCAGGTAGCCCGAGTGTTAGCAGATTTCATTTTACATCACAGAATCCACAATTTTCCGATATCGGGTTTTCTAAATCTGTATTCCGGGGTTCTAGTCTCTGGTTTAGGCCTGAATTCTAGCACTAGGGGGTTGGGGTGGCCTCTACTGAGCTGAATTTCACATCACAACTCTCAAATCCCATAAACCCCTAACTAAAATTTTCTAAGTCTACAAAACCACTCAATGTCGACATGAAACATGTATGGATGCATAAGGAATTAAAATACTACACTAATAGTGCAGAAGTTACCTCCTTTGGCAACTCAAGAATTTTCTTGAGTTGCTCAAAGTTCTCAAAATCTTCTCTTTCTTGGTCCAATGTGTTTCCCTTGAGCTTGTGCATCTTTTTAATGAAATGGGATTTGGGTTTTGAGTTGATTTTCATGGTGTTTTGGGGGATTTTGTGGAGAAGGAGAGGAGGGGAATAGCAGCAGCAGCAACAAAGGGGTTAGAGGGGAGAGAAATGAGTGAGGAAAATGATGGGGGATGGCTCAAGACAAAAGGTTGACCCTCACCCACTCTTTCTCTCTCTTGCCCACTCCTCACTATTCTAATCATATCCTTTTCTTTTCTTTTCTTTTACCTTCCTAATAAATGAACAACCATGCTATAAAACATGTAGGAAAGCCATGAAAAAAAGTAACAAGTGTAAAAATGATACGGTGTATGTTTTGCACAAAACAAGCTTAAAACGCGATTAGCTATTTTTAATCGCGATTAGCATTAAATTAGCATATAATTACTCATAAAAACTTAAAATTTGCATAATTTACATAAGACACCCTCTTTTAAATAATTTCCATGATTTTCCAAATTTTTCCCCATATATCGGTATTTAATTATACCGCCTTATTAACATATTCAATATTTTATTATTAAATTACAAAAAAAATCCCTAAAATAATATATTATTTTTTTAAAATGTTACAGAGCAGCTCTTAACCGTGTCATACGAACCTTGGTTCGCAGATATCGTAAATTATTTAGCCACCGGACTGATTCCAAACGATTGGTCGAATCAGGACAGACTCTGATTCCTATCCTAAGTAAAACATTTTTACTGGGATGAACTGTATCTCTTCAAATACGTTCCGACTAAATCATTCGTCGGTGTTTCCCCGACAACGAGTTTAAGAGCGTGCTGTCATTCTGCCATGACCAAGCGTGTGCCGGGCATTTTAGCCCCAAAAAGATAGCAGAAAAAATCTTGCAGTGTGGCTTCTATTGGCCACGACTTTTTAAAGACGCATACGAATACTGCAAGACATGCTCCCGGTGCCAACACTTGGGCCGGATATCTCGGAGAAATGAAATGCCGCTCCAACCAATTTTGGTTGTTGAAATTTTTGATGTTTGGGGGATAGACTTTATGGGACCATTTCCCAACTCTTTTAGGAATATGTATATTCTACTTGCTGTTGACTATGTTTCAAAATGGATTGAGGCTGTGTCCAGCCGAACTAATGACAACAAGGTTGTTGTTAGATTTCTCAAAGAAAACATTTTTTCGCGGTTTGGGCATCCTCGCGCAATTATCAGTGATAATGGATCTCACTTTTGTAATAAGACTTTCGAGTCCTTAATGCGAAAATACTCCATTACTCACAAGCAGTCAACGCCGCATCATCCCCAAACTTGTGGGCAAGCCAAGATTTCGAATCGGCAGATTAATCAGATATTGGAGAAAACGGTTTCTAAAAACCGTAAAGATTGGTCATCAAAACTGATTGATGCACTTTGGGCATTCCGTACTGCCAATAAGACCGATCTTGGTATGTCTCCATACAGGCTTGTTTATGGAAAGGCTTGCCACCTTCCAATTGAAATAGATCATAAGACATTTTAGGGAATTAAAGAGTTGAACCTATCTTTGGGAGATGCGGGAAGCAATAGAAAGCTGCAGTTGAACGAATTAGACGAGCTGCGGGATGTAACATATGAGAATGCAGTAGTTGTTAAAAACCGAATGAAGGTGTTCCACGATAAACACCTTATACGCAAGACTTTCAAACCTGGTCAACAGGTTTTGCTTTACGATACTCGGTTACATTTCCATCCCGGTAAGCTGAAATCTCGATGGAAAAGGCCATTTTTTGTACGCACTGTATATCCGCACGGTGCGGTAGATCTAGAAAACCCGGAGGACGGTTCACTGTTTAAAGTAAACGGACATCGACTTAAACCGTTCCTCACTGCGGACCCTTCGGACGAGCTCCTGTTTTTGCAGGAGCCGATTAATATTGACCGGCCTTCCTCCATCTACCCCTAAATTTTCGATTATCTAGCCAAAATACTGTTTCAAACAAGTTTGGGGGTATGTATCATTTGTAATTATATAAAAACAAAATAAAAAAATGAAAATTTGAAAATAAAAAAAAAATTGGTTTTTTTTGTAAATTTCCAGTTTTAATAAAATAAAAAAAATAATAAATAGGGGAGTGCCGACAATTTTGACCCTCTTGGTGTTGCCTGACAGTGAGGACACTGTCAAGTTTAAGTTTGGGGGTATGCTCGGTAAGCTTCCTTCCTTCGTATTCATGTGTATATTTTTGCATTTGCATACTTATTTTAAAACCCATAAAAAATTTGAAAAAATTATAAAAATTGAAAAATTCAATTTTGGCCATAATTGACTTAAGTTTGACAAGACGGTTGAATAGTAGGGAAAAACTAGATCCTAAACTTAGTAAATTAAAAACCCTAAAAATAACCTTTCTTAAAATTTAATGGTAGAAAATATATGTCCTTGTGGTTTACTTAGAAATAGGCAAATTTTGAGTTCACTTCTTGGGCTAAGTCAAAACAAGAGAAGAGTATTGAAATTTTTATTGAAGTGTAAGTTTGAAAAATAATTCCGAACCTTAAGTCTAAATTCTGAAAATATATACCCAACAACTTGCACAAACACGCACCTTGAAACTTAGAATAGTAGAGGATACCTCGAAATGCTCTTGTCTAAAATCCTTAGATTGAAGAAAAATAAAAGTACAAGTGTGAATAAAGAAATAAAAAAAAATGAACACTGGTTTTGTAATTACTTAAGGCTGCATAAATAAAATATATAGCGAGGGTGCTTTATCACCTAATGCCTTAGACCAACTGGTTTGGGAGTCACTGCTAAAGCCTTAGGTATTACAAGACGAGGAATTACGTCTTAATGCACAAACATATTTTGTAATCGGTCGGTAGTACCTCAAGAAGTATTAACGGTTGCATGAAGAATGTGTGAGCAAATTCATCTAAAATTTATCAACTAAAAGTACTTTGGACGATGGCCAAGGGTATAATAGCTTGAATTGAATTTCCAAGTGTAGGGGTGATACACACACACACGTAGGGGTATATGATTGGTGTTTGGATGTGAGATAGGAATGAAAAATAGGACTTTTATCTTCAGTAGAAATGATAAAAATTCCTAAGTTGAGATGGAACCTTAGAAGGAAAATTCAAAAGATGCTGAAAGCTAAATAAATTTACAGAACATATACAATCTTAAGTTAAATAATAAATGAGTGTGAAACATACGGGTTGATAATTTCTAAGTTGAAGATAATAGATTTTTTTTGCTAGAACACCGAATTGAAGAATGAAAGTCAATAGGCCAAATTGATCGGATTTTGTGGGTAGTATCCGCTGAAAACTCTCAGGAGACAACACTCCTCCTACTAGGGACACCTAGAGGTTTAACGGCTTGTTGCACGAGCTCAGTGCAATCACGTTTCCCTGCGAAAGTGAGGTTAGGTTTTTTTTTCGAGAATAAACTAGTTTGCTCGGGACGAGCAAAAGATAAATTTGGGGGTATTTTTTCATATCAGAATTTTCATTATTATATTCCCCATTCTTAATCATATTGCAAATAAATAGGTGCTTTTGATCCATGTCTATTAAATAGTTGCAGGTCATAGGTTCTCGGAACAATACAGTTAAAATGGTGAAAAGACGTTACAAATGTGAGACTACGACCAACAAATAGATGAATCTGCAAGATGCCGCCTACAGAACAAATGAAGATTAATGAACAGTTCGGTTGCACAAAGAACGAAGGCAGCACAAGATTCAAGACTTCAACACGTAGCGAACGGTAAAAGTCCACAACATTCTGCACTGTGGAAATCTGGAAGAAAATAGAAGATATTCTAGGAAACCAAGTGAAGAAACCAGAAGAAAAAGGCAACATGAAGCAACCCTAGAAAAATGAGACAGAAAGCCCACTATATGGCCGCGGATCCGCGGCCAAACAAGGCTTATGGCCGCGGATCTACGGCCGTGCTGTACACGTGTCGGCACGTGTCGGTGCATGTCGGTGGAGTCGGTGCATTGACCCGGTTTTCTTAGGGTAGTTTTGTAATTCTAGATGTGGATCAGATATAAACCCTAGGCTTTCTATTATCTATAAATAGGAAGCCCACAGCTCTTTTTGGAGCATGCCTCTTTTAATTTCTAGAATTTAAATTTCCATTCTATTGTAATTGTCAAAGAGTGCATCAATAAAAAGTAAGTTTTTTTATCTTGAATTTCTTATCTGCAATTTTATTTCTCTGCAATTTTTTTATCTGCCGTAGTTATTTTCCGCAAGTTAATTAGGCTATTAAAAGAAAATCATAAAAATGAATTCCATTGTTAATTCCCAAATGAGTGAGTAGTTCCTCACTTGTTAGGGTTAGGTTTGGGGAAGGTTTGAGAGAAGAAAATCTCTCACTCCTTTCTTGCCCGTTCAATTCTTTAAAATAGGGCTCTATGCAAATCAAACACACACCGCTCACTACGGCACCCTATCCCACGAGATAGCGGTGATTCCCTAGTTAGACCGGTTATGGTTGATTTCCATAGAGGTTAGGGATAAGAATTAAGAAAGGACGGACAAAGGCCAAAAGGAAGAAACGAAGTTTCTTCCTGATCGCGCTAATCTCCTTTGTTAATTATTACCTTAACAACTAAGATCTTAATTAGGGCAAAGAAAGCGGTGAGTAGAATTAACTATCCAAATTAACCTAATCCTAACCCTAGCAAGGTTTTAATCCTAATCAAATTCAACCTCAGTTTTTATAGAAAATCAAAACCTACCACAAATACGAATTGACTCGTTAGAACAATAAGAAAAGACACGATTTCCCTGTGGACCGACCCGTACTCAACCGGCTAGCTACCAAGCGACACCGTCTTGATTGCGGTTAATTCTTTGATTTCAAAACGCATACGCACAAAACATCGTAACAATCACCGTGTCGCATTGATATGACCTAGTCTACAATGCCACAAGTAGGATTCGTTCATTTCTGAACTCTTCCTCTTGTGTGTGTTTTGTACATTAACTACTGTAGTTTGGTTGAGAATGTATATGCCATTATTTAACGATCCTGATCCAATCAACTTTTGATTCGGGAATATGTTCATAACATTATCCTGTACTACAAAATTATATCCTTCTTTGCTCAATAAAGAAACTGATATAAGATTGCATATCAGGGTCAGAATGTAATAGCATTCGTTCAGAACCAATGTATTACCATTTGTTAACACAAGGTGATATTTGCCAACTGCTTTGGCTGCAATATTGGCACCATTCCTTACTCTTACGGAGTGATCACCCTCTCCCAGTTCCCTACCTTTCCGTAGCCCATGTAACATATTACATATATGGGATCCCGATCCGGTATCTAATACTCAGAACGTAGAGTGAACTGAGAAACAGTTCTCGATAACTAACACACCTGAAGAAGATGCGTCAACATGCTTTTTCTTCGTTTGGGTGGCGTGAGAATCCAGATATTCTATTATTCCCTGCTCGGGCTTATAACAATTATAAGTGGGAGCGGGACCATCGTTCCCCTGCTCAGTATAACAAGCGGGTTCAGTCAATACATCCATATTATTATCTTGATTAAGGCCTGATATGGTCGCTACCTGGAGAGAGAGAGAAGAAAACACTTTAGCGTATGCTCTTGCAAGATTAGACTGGTTATTATCTTATCTAATCAGGATGGCTCCCACTGCTTTTTATCAAATCTTCCTTAAAACCCTAAAAGGTATGATTAGCTGGGATTAGTTACACTTTACAAGTTCGCCAATCTTTCAGCCAGGCCAGTGTTGGTACCTTGAGGGAGGTTTCCCGTGCTTTCACACGGACCTAACTAAAATAAACCTCGTTTTCCCATAGGCATAACCCCGTAAACACCTTTCTAGTCACCTACTTGATCGGCTAATTGTCCTATGTAAAACTCTCCCAGGAGTAACTTTTACTCGCAGTGGGTATCGGGATCCAACTATCTCATAGGAGGTAAGCAATCTCATTGCAAATTTCAACACTTGAAATTCCCGATAATGATTTTACCCCTAGCGTGCTATGACCTTGACGCATGCCAAACAACCCATAGTCCGCTAGTCAAGTTCAACCCGTACATTTCGTGATTGAATTAAACCCACCCGTATGACCCTTGACGCATGCCAAACAACGCCGTACGAATACCCTAATCCAATCGCATCTCATGCTCCAGATAAGTAGTAATCAGCTACTGTACACTACGTCTTGACGCATGCCAAACTACCGCAGCACGAATACTAAATATTACTTATCTGAAATGACGGAGGGCTACTCTGGTTTTTCAAAAAACCATGAGTGTAATGAACTTGATATCATTGTAAAAACAGGTGATTTTGTAAAGGTGTGCTTTTGAGGCTTTTCTAGTTTGGCTAAATAGGTCACTCCCAGTAAAGAGATCTCGGCTCTTTCCTTATCGAATAAGGTGCAGGATATTTCACAAGTACCGCTATGCAAAGCAAGAACTATAGAAGCAATCAAAAACTAAACCGTAAGTTTGTAGCATCTGCCAGTTTTGCTAAAGAGGTCACTCCGGGTGAAGGTATCTCGGCTGTTTCTTCATCGAATAAGGTGCAGGGTATATCACATATACCTCTATGCAAAGCAAAAACTGTAGCTACATTTTTTATAAATTTGATTCTGTTAGTGTTTATGCCCTAGAGGCCATTACTGTATCATACTAGTTTGTATATTACTTAATGGAAGCTTGGGATATTCAAAGTTATATTGACAGTCTTGTTAAAAATGGTAGTACGCTACTTGATTTGTTTCTACTTTAATATGTGCATATGTTTCTTTTAACATATCGCTTATTTATATTAGTATAGCCCTTAGGATCTTTGCTTGATTACCAGCGTTGTGATGGCAGTCACACTAGTGGGGGCTGGGTAGTCTTTAAGCAACATCCTATACAGGTCCCTGGTCGTAGGATTATCGAGACGGGGCATCGATACTCCGGAGTAGACTGGTGTGTACTCTTCTCATCCCAGTTGGGGAGATGGTCTGTCCCACAGCCATCAGTACGTCATACTGGAGATAGTATGCAGGTGCTCGTTAGGTTACGGGTATATTGGCCAGGACTCGCCGGGAACTGTAGGTTGGTTTTATACCCATCGTCAGATAGCAGTTCCCAGGTGACATGAGTACAGCTTAGTCCGTCGACTTGACACTGCTACTTCGCCTCGGGTGTGTTCCCACTGTACTTAGATTACTACCCTACCACGGCTCAAAGGAGTCATGCAAACAGGTAGTAGTTGGGTGCAGTCCCGAAGCACTTGGAGGCAGTGGCGGTTAGACAGGATTCGTCTCTCCCGGTATTAAGGGTTGATATCGCGCTGTGAATGGAGAGACATTACGCAAAGTCCCTGGCCAGGGCAAGCGAGATTTACTGGTAGGTTCAAGTAGCTTCTCAAGGTGTAATGGGCATCACTCCGACATGACTTATACCGCTATTAGGGGTCTGACGTTTATCGCCCCCTAGGCCTGATATGCGATAGTCCTAGAGGAACAGACCGGACTGTATGGAGATTGTCACATTAGGCTCAGTTGGAGTTAAGATGGGTTTCCTCATCGTCCTTCTTATCGACATCTACTTAGGGACCGTTAAGTGCAGCTAGTACCACTTACGGCCTGTGGTTAAACCTACTGCCAGCGTAGTGTCGAGTCTTTAGAGTCCTACACAGAGAGTTTCCCTGCACCGGGCAAAAGGTGTAGAGGCTGTATGGTTTTACGGCAGGGCCGCGATCACTTACGTACACTTGTGCACGTATTATGATCAGGCAGATAATACTAGCGGTCTTTGGTTTAAGCCAGATTCTAGTATTATACAGATGGATTTATTCAGTCAAAGATTATCCGTGTTTTTCGGAAATACGGATGGGAGGGGCAGTCTCGTAATTTGTCGGGAAGCTTCTAGAAGAAGGTGACTCATTTGTATTTATTTCTTTTGGATTAAACATAAATGAGGTGGAGAGATGAGGTGTAGGTTTTCATTAAATGCTTAATGACTCATGAGGTGATTCACCATTAGGATTAAATGAAGCTTACAAGATATTTCTAGATATTTATCAAGAGATATTTGTATGCTTGATATTATTCTATCATGAGGCATTATTCATATCATTATCACAAAAGCTTTCTCTCTCCTCAAGTCTTCATCTTCTTCCTCAAACCCTAAAAGCTCTCATCAGTTTAGAATCCTAAGGTTTAAGTGACTAAGTAATTCATCTAAATACTCTACACTCTCTAGGACTTTTAGATTAGCAAACTAGAAGCCGTAGTTATCTCGGATTCGAGATAGAAGCTCGGACTATAGACTCTCGGGTGGATCGTCTTTGACTCGAGGAGGCCGTTGAGGTGCCCATGTTCCATAGAGCCTACGAGGTGTGGAGGACAGCAATGAAGACCCGAAGGACAAGTAACATGATGTATAACTTCGAATCCGAGTAGTTAAACCTCTCATAGTTTTCTAGCAATAGTTTAGACACGATCCATGTGCTCAAGTCCGTGTTACGAAGCTTTGATAATTGTTTTTCATATATTCCGCATCCCCGTGAGCACGTGGGGTGCGTGACATGGACTTACAGTGGTATCAGAGACTACTAAACCTTTACTAGCTCGTTAGCAACTTATTAGAACTTCGATCGTCGGAAAAACACGAAAACTTAATCCCGGACCCCTCAAGTTTCTATCGATTTTAAACCTGTCGAATTTTTTTTCCAGAGGTATGAAAATTCACAGCAGGGAATTCTAAGAATACTAGAGAAATACGAGGTGCTAACTCGGTTAGACTGCCGTGGAAGCTCGGCGGATTGGTGCTATCCGCCGTGGATCCGCGGCCGAGTCATCTCTGAGTTGACTCGTATTTACACAGTAACTCTTAATTTTCGGTGTTTTGTTTTCCTGTATATTTTGTTTCTGCCCAGGTTTTTCAGTGCTGGCTTGCATTTGGGGTAGACACGGAAAAAGGTTGTCGATCGAAATTCTAAGTTATTTGCTAATCAGGTTTTATCTGTGTTGTTTGATGTGTTTGTAAACCTCCCCTAATTGCTAGTATGTCGGTTAGCAGGGGGTTGCACATTTCTGTAATGGTTTTTACTGGTTTGTGTATATGAACTTCATTGGATCGTTGTGATGATTAGCCGGGGTTTGAGATGAGTTTTTATATTCTTTCATTCGATGTAAATTGTAATATGATGTAATATTCTTTTGCGGGGCACATCCGGGCTGAGGTTATAGCCACCGTTGTATTATTTCATTTACTGTTTTATGCTCTTACGATAGACCCAAGGTGGGGTGCACAAACTACCGGGTACTTTGAAGTGTTTAGTGGCCTACTCACGTTGTTGAGGGAGACCGCTTCACTTCGGGTACTGGGCGGGTAGTTTGTCGTACCCGTAGGGGTCTAGGGTGGGGTAATGGCTATTCATCACAACTGTGTAATCCGTCTTTCGTTGCAGGCTCAAAAGAAACGCGGATTGCTTGTATATCCAATAATATTCATCTGTGATCTGGAATGCCTATTATTGCGACTGACAAATGTACAATATCTATATATGATATCTAGTTGGCGTTGCTTATGTTTTGCATCCACGCTAGCCCAGCCCCCGCTCTGTCGTTAGTTAAGTAACCTAACGGGTGAATGACGGGGCCCAGTGGCGAATGCTGATGGCATAAGCGGACGTTGTATTTTTATTGTTTTCAACAATGATAGGATAAATGATGGGACGCATTATATTAATGCAAAGAAAATAAACCAAAGTTGAATCGTTGGAACAAATTTAAAAGAAACCACTCGGTTATTTTAAAAGAGCAGAATTTTTAATTACGGAGCTTTAACCACTCCTTTTAAAAAGCTATCAGGTTCTTTCGATTATATCATGTTCACTACGTTCACGGTTTCGCCAAAACCAGCCGTAGCCCTCCGTAATTTCATATGGATGGTCAGTAGTATTCAAGCTATGTTTGTTGGCCTTCGTCAAGGCATAGTGTTTGGTAGCTGCTGGGGTATTCATATGTTGCATAGATAGATGCGTTGGTTTGGGACAGTCGTATTACCTTGTTGGCCTTTGTCAAGGGTATGTACGGGTGGGTTCAAATTAACAGGGAAAATGATGGGCAGAACTTGACATGTGACTTATGATTTGTTGGCCTTCGTCAAGGTCATAAGAGCATGGGGCAAAAATCCACATCGAGAGTTTCTAAAGAAACTGAAACTTGCTAGTGTTGCATACCATTTGGAGTTTGATAATGTTGGTAGGATTCCTTCAGCATTATAACACGATGATATTTGGGTCCCGATCCTACTGTGAGTATCCGCTATTCATCAGGAGATTCGTCACTTAAACGATCAATGCTATAAACCAAGTAGGTGTCTAGAACGGTGTCAGCGGGGATACGCCATCAGAGAAAAGAGGTTATTTAATTAAGGAACTTCGCGTAAGCTTTGTAAAACCTCCCTCGAAGTACCGACACTAGCCTGGCTGAACGGTTAAGCAAGTATTGTACGGTGAGATCGGTCCTGGATAATTCTTCTTTTATGGTTTGAGGAAGGATTCGAGAAACAGTGGGAGCCATCCAGTTTAGATAAACTAAAAACCAATCTAAACTTGCAAGAGCATCATGCTAAAGTGTTTTCTTCTCTCTCTCAACTGCAGCGACCATGTGACCATGACTAGGTTACATCTAGATAACAAGTTGACTGAATCTTACTTTTATGATTGGCAAAGATCTGTCCAGATGTCCATTGCCTATGACAAGCTGGACCACCCTATTACTACTCAAGCCCCCACCGTCCCAGGTCTAGTTTCCACCATCGCGGATATGGATATCTGTCAGACAAGGGAAAAGGATAGTGCGAATGCCAAGTGCCTCGTGTTGGCTTCAGTTGATGGTATATACCAGAAGCAGCACGAGAAGATGGACTTAGTTTCCATCTTTCTCCATAACAAAGATTTATATGGAGAGCAATCTCGTATCGCAAGATATAAGACCTCGAACGAATTATTTCAAGCGAGGTTGGCTGTCGGGTCATCTGTAGGGGACGACGTCCTTACGATGACTAGCTATATTGATAAGCTCACGGACCTGGAGACTACGTTGGGAAACAGGTCATATGCTGACTTATTTCCACAGTCCCTACCCTCTACTTACACCCTGAAAGAAACCATGGAGACACCCGCTCTGCTTAATGGGGGACCTTCTTCTTCTGCATCCAGGGCGAAAGCAAAGGGAGAAAAGAGGAAAACCTCCACAAAGCCGATATACGGTGTCAGTGAAGTAAAAGGAAAGGGAAGAGCAAAAGTTTCGGGACTTGGTTTAGATAGGGAGGGATGTTCCTACTGTTATAGGAACGGGCATTGGCAGAAGGATTGCAGGGCTTTGGAAGCCAGTAGCCAGGATTCAAAGCATGTTGTGGCTTCGGCCTCGAGTGTGTATGTAATTGAGAACTGTTTGTCAATTCACTCTACTTCCTGGGTACTAGATAACGGAGCAGGATCTCATATCTGTAATTCATTACATGCTTTGAGAAACCGTAGAGTTATCAGGGTAGGCGATTTGTCTCTCAGAGTTGCAAACGGAATGAGCGTGGACGCTGAATCCGTGGGAGAATATCGCCTAGGTTTGACAAGTGGGCAGATATTGATTCTACGTAACTGTTTGTATGTACCTAGTTTGACTTGTAATATCATATCAGTATCCTCACTTTCGAGAGAGGGATATGATTTTACATTCGCAAGCGATGTGGTTCACATCCACCAAAATAAAGTTCTGATTGGGTCCGGTACATTAGATGACGGTATATACGTATTGAGTCAAGCTCAGGTTTTCAATATCCAGAACACACTTAAAAGAAAGTCTCAAGAAGTAAATCAGGCTTTCTTATGGAATTGTAGACTAGGTCACATCAATGAAACATAGTTGACTAAGTTACATAGAGAAGGATATTTGAATCCGTTCGAATATCAATCTTTTGCTACTTGTGAATCTTGCCTCATGGGAAAGATGACAAAGACTCTGTTTACTGGACACGGAGTAAGAGCGAGCGAGCTCTTAGGACTCATACACAGCGATGTGTGTGGTCCAATGTCTACACATGCACGAGGTGGTTATTCCTACTTCATTACTTTTACGGATGATTTCTCTAGGTATGGACATATCTTCTTGATGAAGCATAAATCCGAGGCCTTTGAAAAATTCCGGGAATACAAGAATGAAGTGGAAAACCAAACAGGCAAAAGTATCAAGACACTGAGATCTGATCGAGGTGGTGAATACTTAAGTGCCGAGTTCCTGGGTTACTTAAAAAAGAATGGAATTCTCTCTCAACTTACTCCTCCATACACACCATAACACAACGGTGTATCGGAAAGGCGGAATCGAACCCTTTTGGATATGGTTCGTTCCATGATGAGTAAGGCTGAGTTACCGCGATCTTTCTGGGGTTATGCACTAGAATCAGCTGCATATCTTTTGAACAAGGTTCCAACCAAGACTGTGCCTTCTACACCATATCAGATGTGGAGTGGAAAGAAACCCTATCTTCAGTACCTGAAGACATGGGGATGTCCAGCTTTTGTTAAAAAGCAGCATGCGGACAAGCTCGAAGCACGCTCAGTACAATGTAAGTTTGTGGGATATCCAAAGAACTCCAAGGGGTATTGTTTCTATTACGCAGAGGAACAAAAGGTTTTTGTTTCTCGTCATTCCCACTTCTTGGAAGCTGAATTTTTAGAAAATCAGAAGAGTTGGAGCGCAATAGAACTGGAAGAAATTCCAGAACCACAAGCTATTACTGAAAGTTTGGTAGAACAAGAAGGTTCAGAAGAAAGGGACATCCCTGCGCCTATCCGCAGAAATAGCAGGCAGTCTCATCCGCCCGAGAGATTCTACGGTTTTCTCATAGACGGGGATCGAGAAGATTGCATCATTGATAATGATGACCCTACTAGCTTCCAGAAAACCATTCAGAGCGGTGACTTGGTAAAATGGCTGGATGCAATGCGGACCGAAATGGAGTCCATGTACACTAACAAAGTATGGACTTTGGACATTGCTCCAGATGGGGTAAAACCCGTAAGATGCAAATGGATCTTCAGAAAGAAGATTGTTGTAGATGGACAGGTTGAAACCTATAAGGCTAGACTTGTTGCAAAGGGTTTTCGTCAAAGACCTGGTTTGGACTATGACGAAACCTTTTCTCCAGTGGCTATGCTCAAATCCATTCGGGTCCTTCTTGCCATTGCTGCCTTCCACGGTTATGAGATCTGGCAGATGGACGTAAAGACGGCTTTTCTAAATGGTAATTTGGAAGAGTGCGTGTATATGGATCAGCCAGAGAGATTCATTCAGAGTGGGAGCAGCAGTAAAGTGTGCAAGTTGCTTAAGTCCATTTATGGACTAAAGCAGGCATCGCGGAGTTAGAACATCTGTTTTGATGATACTGTCAAAGAATTCGACTTTATCAAAAATCCAGATGAACCATGCATATACAGTGAGATTGTAGGGAGAGCTATTGTATTCCTCGTCTTGTACGTGGATGACATTCTCCTAATAGGAAATGATATTCCTATGCTACAATCAGTCAAAGGATTCTTGTCACAGAAGTTCTCCATGAAGGACCTGGGTGATGCCACCTACATTCTGGGTATCCAGATCTATCGTGATAGATCAAAGAGGATGTTGGGACTTTCGCAGTCCAGGTACATAGACTCCATATTGAAAAGATTCAGTATGGACGATTCTAAGCGCGGTAACCTACCGGCTTGTCACGGAATCAACCTCTCCAAAGAGATGTCTCCCAAGACTGATTTGGAAAGGGCTCGCATGTCGATTATACCCTACGCTTCTACGGTAGGCTCTATAATGTATGCGATGTTTTGTACTAGACCAGATGTAGCATATGCATTGAGCGTTGTAAGCCAGTATCAGGCAAACCCATGGGAGAAGCACTGGATAGCAGTAAAGAACATTCTCAAGTAACTGAGGAGGACTAAGGAGATGTTCTTGGTGTATGGAGGAAAAGACCTCCAGATCGAGGCCTTTGCCGACTCCAGCTTCCAGAGTGACAAGGATAACTCCAAGTCCATGTCGGGTTATGTCTTTACCGTCAAAGGAGGGGCGGTCTGTTGGAGGAGTTCCAAGCAGGACACCGTTGCTGATACAACGATGGAAGCGGAGTACATAGCTGCTTGCGATGCCGCAAAAGAAGCTGTCTGGATGAAGAAGTTCCTCATAGAACTTCAGGTGGTTCCTACCAGTGTTGATCGAATACCTCTGTATTGCGACAACAACGGCGCTATAGCTTTAGCGAAGGAACCCAGGTCCCATCAGAAGTCCAGACACATCTTAAGGCGGTATCACCTGATTAGGGAGATCGTAGATCGCCGGGAGATCGAGGTGAAGAGAGTAGATACGGATAATAAGACTGTAGATCCATTCACAAAGGCCATTCCTCAGACGCAGTTCGAGAGGCTATTCGAGATGATAGGTGTACGATATGCCAGTACATTGCCCTAGTGCAAGTGGGAGATTGTTAGTGTCTATGCCCTAGAGGCCATTACTGTATCATACTAGTTTGTATATTAGTTAATGGGAGCTTGGGATATTCACAGTTATATTGACAGTCTTGCTAAAAATGGTAGTATGCTACTTGGTTTGTTTCTAGTTTAATATGTGCATATGTTTCTTTTAACATATCGCTTATACATATTAGTAAAGCCCATAGGATCTTTGCTTGATTACCAGCGTTGTGATGGAAGTCACACTAGTGGGGGCTGGGTAGTCTTTAAGCAACATCTTATACAGGTCCCTGGTCGTAGGATTATCGAGACGGGGCATCGATACTCCGGAGTAGACTAGTATGTACGCTTCTCATCCAAGTTGGGGAGATGGTCTGTCCCACAGCCATCAGTACGTCGTACTGGAGATAGTATGCAGGTGCTCGTTAGGTTACGGGTACACCGGACAGGACTCGCTGGGAACTGCAGGTTTGTTTTATACCCATCGTCAGATAGCAGTTCCCAGGTGACACGAGTACAGCTTAGTCCGTCGACTTGACACTGCTACTTCACCTCGGGTGTGTTCCCACTGTACTTAGATTACTACCCTACCACGGCTCAAAGGAGTCGTGCAAACAGGTAGTAGTTGGGTGCAGTCCCAAAGCAATTGGAGGCAGTGGCGGTTAGACATGATTCATCTCTCCCAGAATTGGGGGTTGATATCGCGCTGTGTATGGAGAGCCATTACACAAAGTCCCTGCTAGGGCAAGCGAGATTTACTGGTAGGTTCCAGTTGCTTCTCATGGTGTAATGGGCTTCACTCCGACACGACTTATACCGCTATTAGGGGTCTGACGTTTACCGCCCCCTAGGCCCGATATGCGATAGTCCTAGACGAACAGACCGGACTGTACGGAGATTGTTACATCAGGCTCAGTTGGAGTTCGGATGGGTTTCCTCATCGTCCTTCTTATCGACATCTACCTGGGGACCGTTACGTACAGCTAGTACCACTTACGGCTTGTGGTTAAAGCCACTGCCAGTATAGTGTCGAGTCTTTAGAGTCCCACACAGAGAGTTTCCCTGCACCGGGAAAAAGGTGTAGAGGCCGTATGGTTTTACGGTAGGGCCGCGATCACTTACGTACACTTGTGCACGTATTATGATCGGGCAAATAATACTAGCGGGCTTTGGTTTAAGCCAGATTCTAGTATTATACAAATGGATTTATTCAGTCAAAGATTATCCGTGTTTTTCGGAAATACGGATGGGAAGGGCAGTCTCGTAATTTGTCGGGAAGCTTCTAGAAGAAGGTGACTCATTTGTATTTATTTCTTTTGGATTAAACACAAATGTGGTGGAGAGATGAGGTGTAGGTTTCCATTAAATGCTTAATGAATCATGATGTGATTCACCATTAGGATTAAATGAAGCTTACAAGATATTTCTAGATATTTATCAAGAGATATTTGTATGCTTGATATTATTCTATTATGAGGCATTATTCATATCATTATCACAAAAGCTTTCTCTCTCCTCAAGCCTTCATCTTCTTCCTCAAACCCTAAAAACTCTCATGAGTTGAGAATCCTAGGGTTTAAGTGATTAAGTAATTTATCTTAATACTCTACACTCTCTAGGACTTCTAGATTAGCAAACTAGAAGCCGTAGTTATCTCAGATTCGAGATAAAAGCTCGGACTATAGACTCTCGGGTGGATTGTCTTTGACTCGAGGAGGCCGTTGAGGTGCCCATGTTCCATAGAGCCTACGAGGTGTGGAGGACAGTGATGAAGATCCAAAGGAAAAGTAACGTGAGGTATTACTTCGAATCCGAGTAGTTAAACCTCTCATAGTTTGTTAGCAATGGTTTAGACACGATCCGTGTGCTCAAGTCCGTGTTACGAAGGTTTGATAATTTTTTTTCATATATTCCACCTCCCCGCGAGCACGTGGGATGCGTGACATGGACTTACAGATTCTACAACATCTTTTAGGTTTCTTTTCTTTTATTAATCTCATTAATAAATCCCATCATTTATGCTTCCTAAGCATCACAGAAAAACGAAAATACAACGTACGCTTATGCCATCCGCATTTGCCACAATGTTCCGTTATGCACCGTTAGGTTACTTTAACTAACGGCATAACGGAACGGGACTAACACGGGTGTAAAACATAAGCAACGTTTATTATATATCATATATACAATAATAAAGCATTCGTCTCACGCATATAATATGATCACATCACAGTATATCAGCAGCAGAAGAAACATATGAAATATTGGATATGCTAGGAGGTCCGTGTTTTATTTCGAGCCTGTATAAAACACGAATTCCACGGTCGCGATGAATAGCCAAACCTACATCCCTCGATCCCTACGAGAGCGGCAAGTAACATTGCCAATTCTAAGGTTAGGAGACCCGGTCTCGACTCCTCGAGATGGCTTCCTACTAAACCCTAGAACCCGGTTACTTGTGCTCCCATCCTTGGGTCTACCTAATGCAGAAAAGTAAATAATATACAATGGTGACATCATCCTCAACCTGGATGTGCCCCAATAAAAGAATATTTCATACAATGAATTTTATATGAATGAAAATAAAAACCCTCATCTCATATAAAACCCCCGTCAATTCAGAATTCGACGATCCATTATAACATATCACAGCAACACATAATATCTCATATCATCAACATAAGCAAGTATGCGTATCCCGATTGTCGTTGATGTATAGCAACGAAGCCGGCAACAGCCCACATACTATACTTACGGTTGCAGAAAAGAAAAGTGAAAAACTACAACATTTGGAATCCACAGTCGCCTTAGACATCGTAAACCCGAAATATCACATATTACGGATTTCATGCCTGACTATATGAATTCCACATATTGTATCACCATCACAGAATATCATGACGATGTTTAATGTTTCGATCGAATCAACATACACTCACAAATTACCCCTGTGAGATCAACACTTGAGCAAAGTCAAAACACTCAAAAACCGTGCCATAGTGTCAATGGACCAGCCATAGAAGGAGTTAACCAACGCCTCACCTATGACACCACGGAACTACAGCAAACCCGAAGGTTCGAACGCAGTTCCGTGGGCACAGAATCGAGTTAAGGTTATTATGGTGTTCTAGGGGGTCCATAGGGGTACTTGCACGATTTTACGAATATATTCAACTTCGGAAAATTACAACACTTGGAAATTTCAGCGGGGTACAAAATGAGGTGTCCGAAGTTCTATCAAACTGCTAAAAATAGTCAAGGTTACCAATACAGTGTTAAGTTATACGACTACGAATTAGCCCCAGGTCAAACAAATTATCACATGAAAATTGGGCTAAATAAACAATACTAGGAAAACCAAAATGGAGACACCAAAGCATAGGAGGAATACGGAGGCCAGAGGAGGTGAAGGGGCCAGCCAGGCCAGAATTCTAGGCTAGGGGCTCGACCAAAATCCGAGCCCTTCCCTCCGTATTTCTCCCATGTTCTTAAAATGTCCCAAATATCATTCTGCACCTGTTTGGAAAATTTTTAAAGGACTTTTTGCAAAATTTCAAGAGAGCAAAGTGGGGTGTTCATAATATCGTATTTCGGAGTGGATTTCGTTTTCGTAATTGTTATAACACCATATCTAAAATTCTAGTTTGGCTCTGATACCACTGTTGGGCTTCCCTTGCACCTAGTCTAGGGTTTGGTAGCATCACTCATGCCACTTTAAAATTTTAGACAGGTGCAAAGCAAACAAACCATGAATCATGCTAGATCTTCTAGGGTAACAAGTTTGTATCACATACAGAGTACTAAAGAGATTAGGATTACAACCTTTGTAGTCCGTTCCTTCGCTTCATAAGCTCCGTGTTGAGGTCCTTTCGCTGCGATCATCAAGAACTCCGACTCTCATGAGGCTCCAAGAGGTGAATGATGCATCTTGCATGAAGTCTTCTTGATCTAAGATGATCTATCTTGAAGAATCTCCAACCCAAGCTTGCACTTCTCTAATCAAGTATTAGTGAAGTGAACACCCTAATCTAAGTGTCTAGAATAGAGAAGGATGATGAAGTAGGAATTATGCTCTCTTTTGTTTTCAATTTCTCTCACTTAATCATCACACACAAAAAGCTAGTGAAGCATTTGAAAGAGCAAGAAGAAGAAGAAGATGAAGCCTTTTCTTTTTGTGGAAGATGAAGCCTTTTCTTTTTGTGATGAATAATGAATTATTGTTGTGGTTATAATTGCAACCATTAGTTAACAATGAAGGCTTTAACTCATATAGAGAATAAACTAAGGTTAAGGGTTTGGGTTGGGTTAACAAATATCTTCACAAAATATCAAAGCAAGATGACAAAATGAAAGCTTCATGAAGCTTCCTTAACCCTCATCCAAAAAGCTAACTCTAATCTTGGTTTAAACTCAAAATCCATGTTGCATTTGTAACCCTAACATGTTACAATATTATATATCACATATATAATATATTTTGTAACAAAAGAAAATAATACAATTAACATATATTGCATATACATCAATGTATTATCCAGTGAGAAAATGAATCAATAAAGCGAGCTTATATTAGTTAACGTAATGTAATATATCATAAATATAATATAAATTAAATTATCGAATCAACACTTGATTCGACAATCCTGCTATATTACATATAACCGACTAATATAACATGTACCAATTCATCGAATCAACACTTGATCCGATGACCCGGCTATATCACATATACCCGGCCGATATCTCATATCGCGAGAATAGAATACGGTATCTCATATCGTATTATTCTCGGTCCCGCACATATCACATATGTGCTCCTACTCCATTTTGCCTGAGCAAGGAAACCTCTGTGTAGGACTCTAAAGAATCGTCAATACACCGGCAGTAGGTGATGATCATATTAAACACCCACAAGCTGCAAGAGGTCAGCTAAACGTAATAGCCACCCGGGTATTGAGCGATCAGAAGATCAACAAGCAAGCCTGTACATTCTCCTGTGAATCCAACCAGTAACACTACCGTACAGTCCGGTCTCTTCATCTCATATGTCGCATATCAAGTCTAGGGGTGGTAAATGTCAGACCCCGGTAACCGATAAGTCGTGTCGATATGAGGCTCATAACAGGTCGAGAAACTACTGATAACTCTTACCAGCAGCACTCCATATCAGCCCTAGCCAGGGACTTCCAGTTATAGCCAATCGAACACAGCACAATATCAACTCCCTATACCGGGAGAGACGAAACCCTTCCTATCGCTCATTGCCTCCATGTGATTTGGGACTGTACCTAAAAGCCACCATTTTCCACGCCCTCTTGGACGTGGTAAGGTGGAAATCAAAGCACAGTGGGAATCACACAAGACTCTATGACGATCTCGGGTCTACATACTAACCTGCACCAGTGTCACCGGAGAACTGCTATCTGACGATAGGTATAATACCATCTAGGAGTTCTTGGCGAGTCCGTTCAGTGTACCCAGTCTCCACTGAGCACCCGTACACCATCTTTGATGTCAAACACCAATGGATATGGGATCATCCATCGCCCATCATATGGGTCAAGATACGTATACGCTAGTCTACTCTGGTGTATCGATACCCTGTCTCGATACATCCTCGACTAGGAACAGTTATAGGATGTGCTCGTTGACTACCCTGACCCTACTAGTATGATCTCATCATAGTCCTAGTAATCGAGTACATATCCTAAGGGCTTTATCAACATGTGAGAGCAAGACAGTAAACCAATACAAGTCAACATGTTAAGATAAAGTGAAACCAAATAGCATACTATCATGTCGAGCAAGAAATTCCTCACTATATATATCCAAGCATCCACTATAATATACATCATATGTAAAACAATGGCCTCTAGGGCATATATACAACTAACACATCCATCGCCCATCATATGGGTCAAGAAGCGTATACGTTAGTCTACACTAGAATATCGATGCCCTATCTCGGTATTCCCTCGACTAGGAACAATCAAAGGATGTAATTATGAACTATCCTTTCCCCACTAGTATGATCTCCATCATATTCCTGGTAGTCAAGTACATATCCTAAGGGCTTTATCAACATGTGAGAGCAAGACAGTATAACAATATATAAGTCTACATGTTAAGATAAAGGTAACCTGATAGCATACTATCTTGTCAACCAAGAAAGTCCTCACTATATATGTCCAAGCATCCACTACAATATATATCGTATGTACAGTAATGGCCTCTAGGGCATACATATAACTAACAGGACTTTCTTGCTTGACAAGATAGTATACTATCTGGTTGCTCTTTATCTTAACATGTACATAGATTGTCTCTATGTTACATGTTGATAAAGCCCTTAGGATGAGTACTTGATGTTAGTTATATGTATGCCCTAGAGGCCATTACTGTACATAGGATGTATATTGTAGTGGATGCTGGGACATATATAGGGAGGACTTTCTTGCTCGACATGATAGTATGCTATCTGGTTACCCTTTACCTTAACGTGTATACTGATTGTCTCTCTGTTACATGTTGGTAAAGCCCTTAGGATCTGTACTTGACTACCTGGACTATGATGCGGATCATACTAGTAGGGACATGGTAGTCTATAAGTACATCCTTCAAAGTCCCTAGTCGTGGGTGTATCGAGACGGGGCATCGATATACCAGAGTAGACTAGCGTATACCTTCTCGACCCATATAGATGGGCGATGGATGATCCCATATCCATCGGTGTTTGACATCAGAGATGATATACGGGTGCTCAGTGGAGACTGGGTACACTGGACGGACTCGCCGAGAACTCCCAGATGGTATTATACCTCACGTCAGATGGCAGGTCTCTGGTGACACTGGTACAGAGTAGTCTGTTGACCCGAGATCGTCATAGAGTCTTGTGTGGTTCCCACTGTGCTTTGATTTCCATCTTACCACGTCCAAGAGGGCGTGCAAAACGGTGGTTTTTGGGTATAGTCCCGAGTCACATGGAGGCAATGAGCGATAGGAGGGGATTCGTCTCTCCCGGTATAGGGGGTTGATGTTGCGCTGTGTTCGATTGGCTATAACAGGAAATCCCTGGCCAGGGTTGCTGAGATTTACTGGTAAGTGTTACCAGTAGTTTCTCGAATAGTTATAGACCTCATATCGACACGACTTATCGAGCTATTGGGGTCTGACGTTTACCACCCCTAGGCGAGATATGCGACATATCAGACAATCAGACCGGACTGTACGGTAGTGTTACTGGTCGGATTCACTGGAGTGTGAGCGGGCTTGCTCGTCGATCTTCAGATCGCTCAATACCCGGGTGGCCGTTACGTTTAGCAGACCGCTTGCGGCTTGTGGGTGTTTGATATGATCATCACCTGCTGCCGGCGTATTGACGAGTCTTTAGAGTCCTACACAGAGGTTTCCTGGCTCAAGCGAAACGAAATAGGAGCGCATATGAGATATGTGCGGGACCGAGAATAATGCGTGTATGTGATACCGTATTCTATTCTCGCGATGAATGTATCGAATGGTTGTATGCGATATAACCTAGTTATCAATTCAAGCGTTGATTCGATAAGCCGATACATTGTATACTAGTCGGTTGTGTGCGACATGACCGGATCATTGAATCAAGTGTTGATTTAATGATTTAATGTATAATTATATATTTGATATATTACTTTGCATTAACTAGTATTGGTTCACTTTAAATGGATTTTCTCACTCGGGTGTGCGCATTACATATGCGATATGATTTTGTGCATTTGATTGTATCATGTTTGATGATACATGATTACTTGGTTAAGTGCAAAGAATTAAACCATGGTTAAAAGAATGGTTAGGGTTTCATTTCCTTTATTTATTCATTTATTTATTTGTTTATTGATTTTGGAAAAGAGGAGAAAAGAATGGTGGCTTAATTTGGAGTTTAGTTGAAGCTTCATGAATCTTTGATCAAGTCAACCATTCTTATCTCATCCTTAACCCTAACCATTCCCACTAACCATGATTCATTCTCTACACTTAACTCTAGTTAACATTATGATAAGTTTTGATTTTTTCTATTGTTTTAAATTAACTTATCATAACTATTTTCCTTCTTCTTCTTCATTCTTCAAGTGAAGAAAACCAAGCTCCATCAATGGTGATTGTTGGAAAAGAGTGAGAAATCCAAAACTAAAGTCTACCCACTTCCTATTTCTTCATCCTCTACCTCTTGCCAAGTAGTAGAGTGTGTTTACTTCACAAGTTTCTTGACTTGGTGAAGTTGTGAGCTTGATCTAGCGATGCCTCGACGTAGATCATCTTCGGCATGGACATCGACGACCTAGCTCCCTTTTTCTCCGACGAAGTCGACTCTAGAGCCCGGATTTGATTTGGACAGCGGAGAGGACCTCGTTGCGGAGCCGTGGAGGTGGAGCACCGGATCTACAAAGGTTGTATTTCCGTATCTTTTAGTTAAGTGTTAACTAGTTAGCTTTTACGCCTAGAAATCTAGCAAACGATCCGTAGTTTAGGGTTTGTAGGCACCGTAAAATTTTAAATTGGCATGTTCGATGCCTTGTGAGACCTCAATAGGGTGCCTAGGAATCCTACAGTGGTATCAGAGCCTAGCTAGAGCCTTAGGCGAAGTCTAGACGGAATTTGAAGCCCGAACGAACCCGAAACCAACCCGGCAAATTGCTCTCTGGTCGAATTCTGAAATCTGGTCTTTTTCAAAATTAAAAATATGCAGAGAAAACATCACAAACATATAAGAGTTACTGTGAAAGTTGACTGTCCAATTCCACTATGTCAGCGCGGATCCGCGGCATGAACAATAGCTCATGCGGCGGTTCCGCGGCGGTACGGCCATATTATTTAAATCTGTTTGCACAGTAATTCTTATTTCCCTGTGGTGCTTTTTCTGGGAATTTTTAATATGTTTTCCAGAGATGAATTTTCTGGGGTTGTTTTGGGGATTCGGTGTTTCGATCGGGGTATCAAATTTTGTCTATGTGGCTTTCCGGATAAATTCTTGAATATGTTAAAAAGTTCGACCGGATATAAATACCCAATTTTTCCCCTGTCGGGAAATTTCCAAGTGTTGGATTTTTCCGTAGTTTAACGACGTTCTAAGTAGTGCAAGTAACGCGATGGTCCCTCTAGAAGACAACAAACCTTAACTCGATTATGTGACCGTCTTGAACTGCCCTTTGAACCTTCGGGTTTGGGGCAGTACGGCGTGCCACATGTGAGGCGTTGGCTTGACCCTTCTACGGCTGGACCGTTGGTACTGAGGCACGAACGGAATGTTGTTAGACTTGTTTCATGTGTTGATCTGTATCGGGAAAACTTGGGTGTTCGATTGTTCGATCGGAAAGTTTAACATTTTCTGTTTATCTGGAATGTGATACAATAATTGGAATTCACAAGTAGTTATGTGATAACTGAATGAATATTATAAACATAGCAGTTTAGTCTCACTTGATCGGTTGCCACGGAATTTTGATGTGATCAAAAGTCCGTCGCAATCACGTAGCGTACGCGGATACTCGCCGGATAAACTTAATAGACAACCTCACTCCATAGCCCCGACCAAGTGACTGTAGGAGAACCCCGTCGCCGAAAGCATCCCTCCGGGTGCTCGCGGTAGCGGTGTTCCGCCTTGGTGCACTTCGTTGACGGCGTTGGGGGTGCGGCCGTCTACTAAAGTTTGCGACGAGCATTCGATCAAAATTGTCGGGAATCCTGTTGAATTCCCCGACTTGATATTGAAAAGAGTTTTCGATAATGAGACTAAAATGCGGGGTTTATAATTGTTAGGCATGCGATGTCTAAGTAATTCATTTGGTCAGGCATGTGATGTCTGAGGTGGTTGCGGATTCCAACTGTTGTAGTTTTACACTTTCTTTTCTGTGACCGTAAGTGTAATATGTGATATCGCCGGTTTCGTTGCTATATGTCAACGACAATTGGGATGCGCATATTTACTTACGTTGATGACATGTGATGTTATGTGTTGCTGGATATGTTATATTGGATCGTCGTGTTTGAATAGCCGGGGTTTTTTTATGTGAGATGAGTGTTTTTCATTTTCATTCATGTAAAAACTTGTATGTAATATTCTTTTATTGGGGCGCTTCCAGGTTGCGGAAGTTGTCACCGTTTGTATATTATTTACTTTTCCGCACTAGGATAGACCCAAGGAGGGGAGCACAAGTAACCGGGTTCTGGAGTCCAGTGGGAGACCAACTCGAGGAGTCGAGTCCGGGTCTCCTAACTCCAGAATTGGTAGGGTTGCTTGACGCTCTCGTAGGGGTCTAGGGGTGTAGGTTTGGCTATTCATCGCGACCGTGGAATCCGTGTTTTATACTGGCTCGTATTGAAAACACGGACGTCCTAGTATATCCAATATTTCATATGATTCTTCTGCTGCGATATCTGTGATGTGATCATGTGATGTTCTGTGATAGATACAGCATATAGTATATATGATATATTATATAGACGTTACTTATGTTTTACACCCGCGCTAGCCCTGCCCCGCTCTGCCGTTAGTTACCTAACCTAACGGTGCACGAGGGGACATCGAGGCGAATGCGGATGGCATAAGTGTACGTCATATCTATCTGTGATGTTTAGGTAATTATATGATGGGACTTCATTAATGTGATTAATGAAAATAAAAGAAACCTAAGATGTTGTAGAATCGAATTTCAAATTAAAACAGGTAGCTACAGTTCTTGCTTTGCACAGCGGTATATGTGATATATCCTGCACCTTATTCGATGAGGAAAGGACCGAGATCCCTTCACCGGGAGTGACTCCTTTAGCAATAACTGGCAGATGCTACACACTCGGTTTGTCTTTTGATTGCTTTTAAGTGTTTTTGCTTTGCACAGTGATATATATGATATATCCCGCACCTCATTCGATGAGGAAAGGACCGATGATCCCTTCACCGGGAGTGACTCCTTTAGCAAAACTAGAAAAGCCTCAAAAGCACTCCATTTTAAAATCATTTGATTCTACAACGATATCAAGTTCATTACGCAATAGGTTTTAAGAAAAACCTGTCGTAGCCCTCCGTCATTTCAGATAAGTAGTAGTTAGTATTCGTGCTGCGTTTGTTGGCCTTTGTCAAGGCGCAGTGTGCGGTAGCTAACTGGTGCTTATCTGCTTATGCATATGATGCAGATTAAGTTAGGGTAGTCGTGCGACCTTGTTGGCCTTTGTCAAGGGCCGTGCGGGTGGGTTTAATTCAATCAGGAAATGACGGGTTGAACTTGACTAGCATCCTATGGTTTGTTGGCCTTTGTCAAGGTCATAGGAGGTTAGGGTCAAAATATTATCGGGAATTTCAAATGTTGAAATTTGCAATGAGATTGCATACCTTCTATGAGATAGTTGGATCCCGATACCCGCTGCGAGTAAGAGTTACTCCTGGGAGAGTTTTATACATTACAATTAGCCGATCAATTAGGTGTCTAGAAAGGTGTTAACGAGGTTACGCCTCTGGGAAAACGAGGTTTACATTAATTAGGTTCGTGCGAAAGCACGGGGGACCTCCCTCAAATTACCGACACTGGCCTGGCTGAAAGATTGGCGAACTTGTAGTGTGTAATTAATCCCGGCTAGTCTTTCCTTTTAGGGTTTGAAGGAAGATTTGATAAAAAACAGTGGGAGCCATCCTGATTAGATAAAATAATAACCAATCTATTCTTGACAGAGCGCACGCTGAGTGTTTTCTTCTCTCTCTCTCCTGGTAGCGACCATATCACGCCTTAATCAAGATAATAATACGGATTATTGACCGAACCCGCTTGTTATACTGAGCTGGGGAACGTTGGTCCCGCTCCAACTTATAATTGTTATAAGACAGAGCAGGAAATTGGGGATTACCAGAATTCCCGTGCCGCCCAAACGAAGAGAGTGCATGCTGATGCATCATCTTCGGGTGTGTTCATTACAGAGAACTGTTTCTCAGTATCCTTTACGTCCTAGGTATGTGATACCAGATCAGGATCCCAGATATGTAATCTGTTACATAGGGCTACAGAAAGGTAGAGAACTGAGAACGGGTGATAAGTTTCATGAGGCAGAAAACGGGGCAAGTGTTGCAGCCAAGTCTGTTGGTCACTGTCACCCTGTATTACCAATACATTGATTCTGAACGAATGTTATTAGATACCGAACCTGATATACAAAATCATATCTGTCTCTTTATTAGTAAAGAAACGATATAATTTTGTATTGTTGGATAATGTTTTGAACATTTCCTATATCAAAAGTTGATAGGTTCAGGCACGTTATCTAAAAGCATTGATGTTCTAAATCAAACTACAGTTCTTTAGTATATGGAACACACACAAGAGGAAGAGTTCAGAAATGAACGAATCCTACTTGAGGCATTGTAGACTAGGTCAGATCAATGTGACCCGACTAGCTAGAGTTACATATAGATGCATATTTAAATCAGTTTGAATTTGCATCTTGTGAAACTCGCCAGTCATGTCACAAAGATAAGATGACCATAGCTCCGTTTACTGGAAACAGAGAAAGAGTTACTGAACTCTTGGGATGATACATGTTGATGTATGTAGGTCCCCTGTCTACACATGCCAAGACCGGTTCTTTGTACTTCATTACATTCTCTGATAATCTCTCGAGATTCAGATCTATGTTCTTGTTGAAACATAAGTCCGAACCTTTTGAGATATTCACGGAATATAAGTTAGAAGTAGAGAACCAAAATACGGGTATAAGTATTATGTCCTATGATGAGATCAGGGAGGAGAATACTTGTGCATGGAATTCCTGGAATATTCTAAAGGAGAATGAGATTCTCTCTCAGCATTACTCCTCCGCATACACCATGGTACGATGGTATATCGGGGTGGAGCAATTACACCCTATGTGATAAGGTGTGCTCTATGATGATTAATACTGAGCTACCTTTTTCCTTTTGGGAGTTATGCACTTACGCAGTTGCATACCTATTGAATAAGGTTCCAATCAAATCAGTTGCCTACCATTTCATATGTGATATGGAAAGGGAAGAGCCCATGTCTTAAGCTAGTTAAGATTTGGGGTTGTCCGGCCTATGTCTAAAAGCAAATTCCGGACAAGCTCGAGGCAAGATCAGTTATGTAGAACTGGAAATGTTCCAGCTATACAGACTGCAGCTGATGATTTGATAGAACCAAAGGATTCAGTAGATTCCAACGAACCTCAGCCTCTCCGCCGATCTAGTAGGGTTCCTCACCCACCTGAGAGATATTTCGGTTTCTCTATGACAGTGGGAGCAAGGATTGCATCATGAGATGATGACCCAACTAGTTTCGAGCTGGCCATCAGGAGTAGGACTCTGTAAGAATGGCTGGATGTTTATCGATCTGAGATGGAATCCTTATACACCAACAAAGTAAGGACTTTAGTTGCTATATCTGAAGGGTTAAATCCCCATCAGGAGCAAGTATATCTTGAGAAGATTACTTGGTGTACATGGAAAAGTTGAGACTTTCAAAGCTAGAATTGTTAAAGGTTTTCGTCATCGACCAGGCGTGGATAATGATGAAACCTTTTCCAGTAGCTATGCTTAAGTCCATCCAGATCCTACTTGTCACGGCTACATACCATGACTGCGATATCTGGTAGTTAGGTGTCTTGACTGCTTTTCTAAATGATGATTTAGAAGAGAGCGTCTATAAGTACACAACCAGAGGGCTTCGTAGACAGTGGGAGCAGCGGAAACGTGTACAAGATGCTTTATAAGATAAAGCAGGCATCGCGGAGTTGGAACATCTGTTTTGATGGATTAGTCAAAGAGTTTGACATCATCAAAATAGTAGATGAACCTTGTATAAACAAAAAGGTAGTAGAGAGTATGGTGACGATCCTCGTAGAGTACGTGGATGACATACTCTTGATAAGAAAGGAGTTTCTTATGCTACGCTCGATCAATCTCCGCTTATCACGATGATTCTCCATATAGGATCAAGATGATACCTCCTAAATCCTGGGTTTTTGGATCTATGAGATAGATCTAAATGGATGTTAGGATACTCACTAGCTGTAGTGAGATGGTATCAATCGATCCTGGGGAGAATCACTGGAAGGGTTCCAGGGTGATAAAGACGACTGAATGTCAGTCGCAGGCATTGTCTTTACCCTCAGTAAAGAGACGGTATGTTGGAAGAGTTCCAAGCTAGATGCCATGGCATACTAGACGATAAAGGCAGGATACATCGCTACTAAAGATGCTACCAAAGAGGCTGTTTGGGTGTATATTGGTTCATGAGATGAACTATGTTCCTCCCATTGTGAGACAATGAAGTTGTGGCTTATGCCAAGGAACGTCTGTCCCATCAGTGATCCAGACATATTCTAAGGCAACATCACTTGATCATGGAGATGGTTGATCTCCAGGGAGATCGAGGTTAGGAGAGTAGACTCAGAGGACAACACAGCGGATCCACTCACGAAAGGCCTTTTCCCAGAGAGAGACTTTTATGGGATGGTTGAGTATGAGATACTGCAACTACTGCTACAGATGGCCCTAGTGCAAGTGGGAGATTGTTAGTTATATGTATGCCCTAGAGGCCATTACTGTACATAGGATGTATATTGTAGTGGATGCTGGGACATATATAGGGAGGACTTTCTTGCTCGACATGATAGTATGCTATCTGGTTACCCTTTACCTTAACGTGTATACTGATTGTCTCTCTGTTACATGTTGGTAAAGCCCTTAGGATCTGTACTTGACTACCTGGACTATGATGCGGATCATACTAGTGGGGACATGGTAGTCTATAAGTACATCCTTTAAAGTCCCTAGTCGTGGGTGTATCGAGACGGGGCATCGATATACCAGAGTAGACTAGCGTATACCTTCTCGACCCATATAGATGGGCGATGGATGATCCCATATCCATCGGTGTTTGACATCAGAGATGATATACGGGTGCTCAGTAGAGACTGGGTACACTGGACGAACTCGGCGAGAACTCCCAGATGGTATTATACCTCACGTCAGATGGCGGTTCTCTGGTGACACTGGTACAGAGTAGTCTGTTGACCCGAGATCGTCATAGAGTCTTGTGTGGTTCCCACTGTGCTTTGATTTCCATCTTACCACGTCCAAGAGGGCGTGCAAAACGGTGGTTTTTGGGTACAGTCCCGAGTCACATGGAAGCAATGAGCGATAGGAGGGGATTCGTCTCTCCCGGTATAGGGGGTTGATGTTGCGCTGTGTTCGATTGGCTATAACAGGAAATCCCTGGCCAGGGTTGCTGAGATTTACTGGTAAGTGTTACCAGTAGTTTCTCGAATAGTTATAGACCTCATATCGACACGACTTATCGAGCTATTGGGGTCTGACGTTTACCACCCCTAGGCGAGATATGCGACATATCAGACGATCAGACCGGACTGTACGGTAGTGTTACTGGTCGGATTCACTGGAGTGTGAGCGGGCTTGCTCGTCGATCTTCAGATCGCTCAATACCCGGGTGGCCGTTACGTTTAGCAGACCGCTTGCGGCTTGTGGGTGTTTGATATGATCATCACCTGCTGCCGGCGTATTGACGAGTCTTTAGAGTCCTACACAGAGGTTTCCTGGCTCAAGCGAAACGAAATAGGAGCGCATATGAGATATGTGCGGGACCGAGAATAATGCGTGTATGTGATACCGTATTCTATTCTCGCGATGAATGTATCGAATGGTTGTATGCGATATAACCTAGTTATTAATTCAAGCGTTGATTCGATAAGCCGATACATTGTATACTAGTCGGTTGTGTGCGACATGACCGGATCATTGAATCAAGTGTTGATTTAATGATTTAATGTATAATTATATATTTGATATATTACTTTGCATTAACTAGTATTGGTTCACTTTAAATGGATTTTCTCACTCGGGTGTGCGCATTACATATGCGATATGATTTTGTGCATTTGATTGTATCATGTTTGATGATACATGATTACTTGGTTAAGTGCAAAGAATTAAACCATGGTTAAAAGAATGGTTAGGGTTTCATTTCCTTTATTTATTCATTTATTTATTTGTTTATTGATTTTGGAAAAGAGGAGAAAAGAATGGTGGCTTAATTTGGAGTTTAGTTGAAGCTTCATGAATCTTTGATCAAGTCAACCATTCTTATCTCTTCCTTAACCCTAACCATTCCCACTAACCATGATTCATTCTCTACACTTAACTCTAGTTAACATTATGATAAGTTTTGATTTTTTCTATTGTTTTAAATTAACTTATCATAACTATTTTCCTTCTTCTTCTTCATTCTTCAAGTGAAGAAAACCAAGCTCCATCAATGGTGATTGTTGGAAAAGAGTGAGAAATCCAAAACTAAAGTCTACCCACTTCCTATTTCTTCATCCTCTACCTCTTGCCAAGTAGTAGAGTGTGTTTACTTCACAAGTTTCTTGACTTGGTGAAGTTGTGAGCTTGATCTAGCGATGCCTCGACGTAGATCATCTTCGGCATGGACATCGACGACCTAGCTCCCTTTTTCTCCGACGAAGTCGACTCTAGAGCCCGGATTTGATTTGGACAGCGGAGAGGACCTCGTTGCGGAGCCATGGAGGTGGAGCACCGGATCTACAAAGGTTGTATTTCCGTATCTTTTAGTTAAGTGTTAACTAGTTAGCTTTTTCGCCTAGAAATCTAGCAAACGATCCGTAGTTTAGGGTTTGTAGGCACCGTAAAATTTTAAATTGGCATGTTCGATGCCTTGTGAGACCTCAATAGGGTGCCTAGGAATCCTACACTTGACTACCAGGATTATGATGCAGATCATACTAGTGGGGACACTGTAGTCGCTAAGTACATCCTTCAAATGTTCCTAGTCGTGGGTGTATCGAGACAGGGCATCGATATAATAGAGTAGACTAGCGTATAGCTTCTCGACCAATGTAGATGGGCAATTGATGATCCCATATCCATTGGTGTTTGAAATCAGAGATAGTATATGGGTGATCAGTGGAGACTGGGTACACTGAACGGACTCGACGAGAACTCCCAGATGGTATTATACCTCATGTCAGATGGCGGTTCTCTGATGAGACTGGTACAGGTTAGTCTGTAGACCCGAGATCGTCATAGAGACTTGTGTGATTCCCACTGTGCTTTGATTTCCACCTTACCGCGTTCAAGAGAACGTGAAAACGGTGGCTTTTGGGTACAGTCCCGAGTCACATGGAGGCAATGAGCGATAGGAGGGGTTTCGTCTCTCCCGGTATTGGGGGTTGATGTTGCGTTGTGCTCGATTGGCTATAACAGGAAGTCCCTGGCCAGGGCTGCTTCAGAGATATACTGGTAAGTGTTATCAGTAGTTTCTCGACCCGTTATGAGCCTCATATCGACACGACTTATCGAGTTACTGGGGTCTGACGTTTACCACCCCTAAACGAGATATGCGACATATCAAAAGAAGAGACCGGACTGTACGGTCGTGTTACTGATTGGATTCGCAGGAGTGTGAGAAGGCTTGCTTGTTGATCTTATGATCGCTCAATACCCGCGTGGCCGTTATGTTTAGTAGACCGCTGGCGGCTTGTGGGTATTTGATATGATCATCACCTACTGCCGGCATATTGACGAGTCTTTAGAGTCCTACACAGGGGTTTCCTGGATCAAGCGAAATGGAGTAGGAGCACATATGTGATATGTGCGGGACCGAGATTAATATGATATGTGATACTGTATTCTATTCTCGCGATTTGTGACATCGGTTGGTTATATACGATATAGCCGGAATATCGGATCAAGAGTTGATTCGATAAGTTGTTACATTTGATATTAGTTGATTATATGTAATATTGCCGGATTATTAAATCAAGAGTTGATATGATAATCTAATGTATAATTATATATTTGATATATTAAGTTACATTAACTAATACTTGCTCACTTATGATTTCTTTTCTCACTTGATGTGCAAATTGTATATATATGATATGTATAATTGTGTACATGTTTGTGTCATGCTAGGTTACAAATGCAACATACATGTATGAGACTCACACCATGCTAGGGTTAAGATTAGGGTTTAATATTTATCATTAAGTTATTTACAAACCATTTAGAATTAGTCAAGGTTGAGCTTGGAAGAAGCTTGGAGAAACATTGACTTTGTCCACTTGTTTGTTTTTAGCTTAGGATATTTATTAACTCAACCTTTAACCCTATGGCATGGTTTAGTCTCTACAAGGGTTAGGCATGATATTATCTAACCATGGTTGCATTTTCTAACATAATCTCATAATTCATCACAACTTCACTTGATCTTCTTCTTCCTCTCACTTGAAGCTTTCTAGCTTTTGTGTTTGTGATGAAAACTTGTGAGAATATGAAATCTAAAGTGGAAAAAATTCCTACTTCATCATCCTCTACTACTTGCCATTTAGTATAGGGTGTTTGCTTCACTAATTCCATAATTAGTGAAGAGATAGATTGGGTTAGTGTCTCCTCGACGTAGATCATCTTCGGCCTCGAGATTTCGAAGCAAGCTTGTTCTATTCTTCTTGTGGAGCCTCTCTAGAGTCCGGAGTTCACGATCTCAGCAAAGGGACTACTACACGGAGCTATTGAAGTGAAGGATCGGTCAACAAAGGTTTTATTCCTTGCTCACTTTACTTGCAAAGTGTTTGCACTTTTATATTCGTCGGATTTCTAGTATACGATTCTAGGGTTAGGGTTAGCTAGAACGGCAAAATTTTAATCTGGCATGGTCGATGCCTCCCGAAACCTTGCTGCCATGCTAGGCAACCCTGCACTTATTACCTTCTGTACACCACACTTAAGCTAATTGGTTTTCTTCATTCCCTACCTTTCGGCACCTGCCTATAGTTTGGAAGAAGATTATCCAATAAGCGTAGTAGGTGTACCCTCTCCTAATCCTAGGAGCCCTCATAACTTGAGAGAAGGTAAAAGGAAAAGGCAACTGAATAGTCCTATTCAGTCTTTCCAGAACCAGAATCCATCCTTGAATCTGGAACAAGTTCCTTCTAGTTCGTATGTAACTATACGATGGATTTATCCAATGGAAGTGGATGTTCGTAGTGATACGGGGTGTTCTATAGAAATGCAAGGGTAAAAGAAGGAGTGGCAATGATGTATGCAACTCAGACAATCTAAAAGCCATTGTTTTAAGAAAGTTCGGTTAACTTGGTCACTAAGTTATAATCTAGGGTCGGGCCATGGTCGCAGCCAAAGAGAGAGAGAAAAGAAACACTCTGCGTCCACTCTAACCTAGATCAGAATGGTTAATCACTTTATCTAATCAAGATGTCTCCCACTGTATCCTCAAATTCTCCTCCAAACCTGAAAGAAGAATTAGTCGGGATCGCCCGAGGATTAAACCAACTCTTCAGTGGGAATCGGGATCCAACTATCATCGCATGATAACGTGATGGAATCCACTCACGTTATTACACTCCAGAAGGTATGCGCATGCCTGGCAAGTTTCAGTTTCTTTAGAAACCTCCGATGTGATTTTTACCCCATGCTCTTATGACCTTGACGAAGGCCAACATATCATAAGTCACATGTCAAGTTCTATCCGTCATTATCCAGGTTAATTTGAACCCATCCGTACATACCCTTGACGAAGGCCAAAATAGTAGTATGACTGTCCCAAACCAATACATCTATCTATGCAACAGAAAAGTAACAAATAGCTACCATATACTATGCCTTGACGAAGGCCAACATACATAGCATGAATACTAAGTGCTACCTGTCTGAAATGACGGAGGGCTACGAATGGTTCTTGGCGAAAAACCTTTAACCTAATGAACTTGATATCGTTGAAGAAACCGGATAGCTTTTTATAAAAATATAGTGGCGAAAACCTTTGCTAAAGAGGTCACTCCCGGTGAAGGGATCTCGGCTCTTTCCCCGTAGAATGAGGTGCAGGCTATTCTAACTGAATACCGCGATGCAAACCAAAATGTAATCGACTATAGTGAAGTTATTACCCTGACGCAAACTTCAGCCCAAGGGGTCACTCCCGACGAAGGGATCTCGGCCCTTGCCTCGTCGAATGAGGTGCTGGATATTCATAACCGAATACCACTGTGCAAAACAAAAGAAAACGTCCTTGTTATAACAGCTTTTTAAAAATTGTTCCAACAACATCGAATAGGTCTGTTTTCCTTGTATTGATCTGAATCAACGCAGTCCCATCAATTAATCACACCATAAAAGAACGAAAATAAAATGTACGTATATGCCATCCGCATTAGCCACTGAGTCCCGTCATCACCCGTTAGGTTACTTAACTAACGACAGAGCGGGGACTGGACTAGCGTGGGTGTAAAACATATACAACATCTACTAGTATATATATAGCAATATATAATAATCGCTCCAGGTGTGGTAAATGCAACATAACAGAAAAGTAATAAGCATCACAGAACAATACAGATAATCTGGGAGCCCCGGGTTTCCTTTGAGCCGCAACTGAAACCCGACGTTCCCCTGGTCATGTGGATAGCTTGTGCAATGAATACCTAGACCCCTACGAGTGCGGAAAGTTACCTGCCAAAACCTGAAGCGAGGCAGCCCCCTTCAGCAAAGTGAATGGACCACCCAGCACTTCACGTAATCCGGTAACTTGAGCACCCCTCCTTGGGTCAACCTGTACCCCCTACGAGTGCGGGGAATAGCCCGCTAATTCTAGAGTGAAGCCCCCTCCGTCTTAAAGCCATGAGATATGGGCCTGTTGCCCTCTAGAACCCGGCTATCAGTGCACTCCACCGTGTGGTAATCTTAGTATATAAAAGAAAATATGTATAACGGTGACATCGACCTCAACCCGGTCGTGCCCCAAAAGAATAATATACAAACAGGCAGTGACGGCAGTCCGCATGTCGGACGCTCGCCCCGCGATATCAAATGTACAAATAAAACTAAACTGTACTAACATTGCACCCAAGCTATCCACCACGACAATAAGCAACATCACAGCACAACACAGAACATCAACGTGAATGTCACGTTCGCAAACTCGTCTAAAAGGACATATAGCTATTAGACGAGTTATACCGCTCTAATGACATTCACGGTCGCAGATAGAAATGTATATACTGTAAACTAACGTATTTAAAATTTTGATCGACAAAACTTCCCAAAGTGAGCCCCAAGTTCTAATCCAGTACTCTAAAAAATCTGGGCCCAAACATAAAATATTCCAGAAACAATAATTCCATAACTAAGAGCCCCAGAAGAGAGATTGAGCACATTGGCCCCAAAACGGCGGCGGAACCGCGACCAACATCTAGGTTATGCGGCGGTTCTACGGCGCTTTGGTGTATTCAGTTGCTCAATTTTCTTCTGTAGTCTTAAAAAAGCCTGCACGATTTTCTGATACACTGAAAATGATTTTTCGACCACTTTAAAAATTCGGCAGAAACATGAAGAATGGAATTGCGGTTTTAGAAAATTCGGTCGATCGATGTTTTAAACATGTTAGAACAAGCTAGTATGGGTTAATGGCGTGGCTCTGATACCATATAAGTCTACGGTAGCACGCCAGCCATCAATCCGAGGCCAAACGCGGAACAAAAACTTTTGTAAACTGGCGCTAACGCAGACTTTCACCCGGATCGTTCCATTAACCCTATACTAGCAACTACAAAGAAGTTAAAATGGCTATACCAATCGATCCGTGTCCTTCAGTCTTTATCCACTATCCTTAGCTCCTCGCGGCATCTTCGATCAAGCTCGATCTCCGGTCTCTTCGTCGAAGTGGCACCACGTTAGGGAATCTTTTTACAGGCTCCCGCTTCAAAACCGAAGCAACTCAGACATGAAGTTTGCTAGACGACATGTCCAAGGTGAAGTAGAGAATGTGTGTGATTACTTTGTCTCGTGACATCCATGGATTCTCAACACATGAGATGGTATGGATGGAGGTTGAAGAAGAAGCCTTTAATGGAAGTTGTGAGCACAAGAAGAAAACTAGTGAAGAAGAAGAAGAGCTTGGTTTTTGTGTGAGATGAAAATGTGAGAGCTCTCTTCATAATCTCAAGACCAAGCCCCACTATTAGTGGTTGCCCTCTCTCTCTCTCCAAATATCAATTCCACACAATAAACAATCAAGAAAATTGACATGGCATAAAAAATAACACCATGAGTCACCAAACATGCACATGCCACATTTAATGCTCTTCATCATGACTTGCACTCACAATTTCCACCTAATAAACTTTAAACCAAAAGTTTAAATCAATAAATAGAATAGCATCTTCTAAAGTAAACTCATGACGGATCACAAGAATACCCCTCATCTGTATATACATATCTGCATCCGCATTCCGACTGAATACGAATACAACGAGACTAAAGTAATCCAAAAAATCTAATACTAGGAACCGGCTTAAACCAAAACCCACTAGTATGATCCGTCCGATCATGATCCATGTACAAGTGCACGTATATGATCAAACCCTGCCATAAAACCATACGGCCTCTACAACGTTTCTCCCGAACTCAGGAAACTTTCTGTGGGGGTATCTAAAGACTCATCAATACGCTGGCAGTGGGTTTAACCACAAGCATGTCAGTGGTACTAGCTGTACGTAACGGCTGCCTATGTATTGAGCGGAAGGGAAGCTGACGAGCGAACTTATCCTGAAACCCTACTGAGCCTATCTGTGATAATCTCCGTACAGTCCGGTCTGTTCGTCTATGAGTATCACATATCGGGCCTAGGGGGATGGTAAATGTCAGACCCCCAATAGTGGTATAATTCATGTCGGAGTGTAACCCAGAACACCTTGAGAAACTACTGTAATACCTACCAGTAAATCTCACTTACCTTGGCCAAGGACTTTGTGTAATGGCTCTCCTAAACACAGCGTGATATCAACCCCCAATACCGGGAGAGACGAATCCTATCTAACCGCCACTGCCTCTAAGTGCTTCGGGATTTCACCCAACTACTACCTGTTTGCACGACTCCTTTGTGCCGTGGTAGGGTAGCAATAAAAGAACAGAGGGAACAAACTTGAGGCAATGTAGCAGTGTCAAGTCAACGGACTAAGCTGTACTCATGTCACCTGGGAACTGCTCCTGATGATAGGTATAGTACCAATCAGTAGTGCCCCTGCGAGTCCGTCCGGTGTACTCATAACCCAATGAGCACCTGTATACAATCTGTAAGTCCATGTCACACACCCCACGAACTTGCGGGGAGGTGGAATATATGAAAAACGATTATCAAAGCTTCGTAACACGGACTTGAGCGCATGAATCGTTTCTAAACCGTTACTAGCAAACTATGAAAGGTTTAACTACTCGGATTCGAAGTTATATCTCACGTTACTTGTCCTTCGGGTCTTCATCGCGGTCCTCCACTCCTCGTAGGCTCCTTGGAACATCGGCACCTCAACGGCCTCCTCGAGTCAAAGACGATCCACCCGAGAGCTCCTACGCCAAGCTTTATCTCTAACTTGAGATAACTAGGTTGCTCAAAGTGCTAATCTAAGCTACCAAGGGGATATAGAGTGAGGTTATGGATGTATTAGTCTAGCTAACCCTTGATCTCAACACATGAGAGGTTAGGGTTAGGGTTTCAAGAATGAGAGAGCTTGAGGAGAGAGAAGGTGATGATAAGAATGAATTGAAATTGTTTCTAACTTCTAATATATTATGAAGCATAAAGAATTATCAAATGCATTATCATCATGCTTCATTGAATATGTGCAATGAATCATCAAGTGAGTCATTAAGCAATAAATGCTTCATTAACTCACTTGAATGATTCATCTCATGAGTCACAAAATAAATTAATGTTAATGCCACCTTACCCTCCAAGTCACCATGCTTCTAGAAGCTTCCCGGAAAATTACGAGAATGCCCCTCCAATCCGTGAAAACACGAAAAAAGTTTAGACTGTATAAATCCAATAACCCGATACTAGAATCTGGCTTAAACCAAAGCCGGCTAGTAAAAACTGTCCGAACGTCATACGTGCGTAAACACACGTATGCGTCCGAACCCTTATCGTAAAACCATACGACCTCTATATCGTTTCGCCTGGAGCAGGGAAACTCTCTGTGTGGGACTCTAAAGACTCGACACTACGCTGAAAGTGGGTTTAACCACAGACCGCAAGCGGCACTAGCTGTACGTAACGGTCCCCAGGTAGATGTCGATAAGAAGGCCGATGAGGAAAACCATCCGAACTCCTACCGAGCCTGATGTGACAATCTCCGTACAGTCCGGTCTGTTCATCTAAGACTATCGCATATCGAGCCTAAGGGGCGGCAAGCGTTAGTCCCCTAATAGCGGTATAAGTCGTGTCGGAGCGTAGCCCATTACACCCTGAGAAACTACTGGAACCTACAAGTAAATCTCGCTTGCCCTGGTCAGGGACTTTGCGTAATGGCTCTCTGACACAACGCGATATCAACTCCCAATACCGGGAGAGACGAATCCTATCTAACCGCCACTGCCTCCAAGTGCTCGGGACTGCACCCAACTGCTACCTGTTTGCACGACTCCTTTGAGCCGTGGTAGGGTAGCAATCTAAGAACAGTGGGACACACTCGAGGCGAAGTAGCAGTGTCAAGTCTGCGGACTATGCTGTACTCATGTCACCTGGGAACTGTTAACTGACGACGGGTATAATACCAACCAATCAGTTCCCCTGCGAGTCTTATCCGGTGTACCCGTAACCTAACGAGCACCTGTATACTATCTCCAGTACTATGTACTGACGGCTATGAGACAGACCATCTCCCCAACTGGGATGAGAAGCGTACACACTTAGTCTACTCCGGAATATCGATGCCCTGTCTCGATAATCCTACAACTAGGGACAAGTATATGATGTTGCTTATAGACTACCCAGCCCCCACTAGTGTGACTGCCATCACAACGCTGGTAATCAAGCAAAGATCCTATGGGCTCTACTAATATATATAAGTGATACGTTACAAGAAACATATGCACATATTAAAGTAGACACAAACCAAGTAGCATACTACCATTTTTAGCAAGACTGTATATACAACTGTGAATATCCCAAGCTTCCATTAAGTAATATACATACAAGTATGATACAATAATGGCCCCTAGGGCATATACACTAACAATCTCCCACTTGCACAAGGGCCATGAGCTGGCATATCGTAGACCTATCATCTCGAATAGCCTCTCGAACTGTGTCTGAGGAAGGGCCTTTGTGAATGGATCAGCAATGTTATTCTCTGTCTCTACTCTTTTCACCTCGATCTCCCGGCGATCTACGATCTCCCTGATCAGGTGGTACCGCCTTAAGATGTGTCTGGACTTCTGATGGGACCTGGGTTCCTTTGTTAAAGCTATAGCGCCGTTGTTGTCACAATACAAAGGTATTGGGTCAACACTGGTAGGAACCACCTGAAGTTCTGTGAGGAACTTCTTCATCCAGACAGCTTCTTTTGCGGCATCGCAAGCAGCTATGTACTCTGCTTCCATCGTTGAGTCAGCAACGGTCTCCTGTTTGGAACTCTTCCAACAGACCGCCCCTCCATTGAGGGTAAAGACATAACCCGACATGGATTTGGAGTCATCTTTGTCACTCTGGAAGTCGGAGTCGGCAAAGGCCTCAATCTGGAGGTTTTTTCCGCCATACACCAAGAACATATCTTTAGTCCTCCTTAGGTACTTGAGAATGTTCTTTACTGCTATCCAGTGATTTTCCCCTGGGTTTGCCTGATACCGGCTTACAACGCTCAATGCGTATGCTACATCTGGTCTGGTACATAACATTGCATACATTATAGAGCCTACCGTAGAAGCGTAGGGTATAATCGATATGCGATCCTTTCCCAAATCAGTCTTGAGATACATCTCTTTGGAGAGGGTGATTCCATAACAAGCCGGTAGATTACCACGCTTAGAATCATCCATACTGAATCTCTTTAATATGGTGTCGATGTACCTGGACTGCGAAAGTCCCAACATCCTCTTTGATCTATCACGATAGATCCGGATCCCCAGAATGTAGGTGGCATCACCCAGGTCTTTCATGGAGAATTTATGTGACAAGAATCTTTTGACTGACTGTAACATAGGAATATCATTTCCTATTAGGAGAATATCATCCACGTACAAGACGAGGAATACTACAGCTCTCCCTACAATCTTACTGTATATGCAAGGTTCATCTGGATTTTTGATAAAGTCGAATTCTTTGACAGCATCATCAAAACAGATGTTCGAACTATGCGATGCCTGCTTTAGTCCATAAATGGACTTAAGCAGCTTGCATACTTTACCGCTGCTCCCACTCTGAATGAATCCCTCTGTCTGATCCATATAGACGCTCTCTTCCAAATTACCATTTAGAAAGGCCGTCTTTACGTCCATCTGCCAGATTTCATAATCGTGGAAGGCAGCAATAGCAAGAAGGACCCGAATAGATTTAAACATAGCCACTGGAGAAAAGGTTTCGTCATAGTCCAAACCAGGTCTTTGACGGAAACCCTTTGCAACAAGTCTAGCCTTTTAGGTTTCAACCTGTCTATCTACACTAGTCTTCTTTTTGAAGATCCATTTGCATCCTACAGGTTTTACCCCATCTGGAGCAATGTCCAAAGTCCATACTTTGTTAGTGTACATGGACTCCATTTCGGTCCGCATTGCATCCAGCCATTTTACTGAGTCACCGCTCTGAATGGCTTGCTGGAAGCTAGTAGGGTCATCTTCATCAAAGACACAATCCTCTCTATCCCCATCTATGAGAAAACCATTGTATCTCTCAGGCGGATGAGACGGCCTACTACTCCTGGGGAGGGGTGTGGGAATGTCCAATTCTTCTTGAACAACTGGTTCTACCATACTTTCAGTTGTAGTTTGTGGTTCAGGAATTTCTTCCAGTTCTATTTCGCTCCCACTTGTATCCTTTTCTAAAACTTGTTGTTCTAAAAAATGGGCATTACGAGAAACAAAAACCTTTTGTTCCTCTGCGTTATAGAACAGATACCCCTTGGAGTTCTTGGGATATCCTACAAACTTACACTGTACTGATCGTGCCTCGAGCTTGTCTGCATACTGTTTTTTAACAAAAACCGGACATCCCCAAATCTTCAGATACTGAAGATAGGGTTTTTTCCCACTCCACATCTGATATGGGGTGGTAGGCACTGTCTTGGTAGGAACCCTGTTCAGAAGATATACCGCTGATTCTAGCGCATATCCCCAGAATGATCGCGGTAACTCATCGTTACTCATCATGAAACGAACCATATCCAATAGGGTTCGATTCCTCCTTTCCGATACACCGTTATGTTGTAGCGTGTATGGAGGAGTAAGCTGAGAGAGAATTCCGTTCTCTTTTAAGTAACCCAGGAACTCGGCACTTAAGTATTCACCACCTTGATCAGATCTCAGTGTCTTTATACTCTTGCATGTTTGTTTTTCTACTTCATTCTTGTATTCTTGGAATTTCTCAAAGCCTCGGATTTATGCTTCATTAAGAAGACATATCCATACCTAGAGAGATCATCCGTAAAAGTAATGAAGTAGGAATAACCACCTCGCGCATGTGTAGACATTGGACCGCATACGTCACTGTGTACGAGTCCTAAGAGCTCGCTTGCTCTTACTCCGTGTCCAGTGTACGGAGTCTTTGTCATCTTTCCTTTGAGACAAGATTCACAAGTAGTATATGATTGATATTCGAACAGATTCAAATATTCTTCTCTATGTAACTTAGTCAACCTTCTTTCATTGATATGACCTAGTCTACAATGCCATAAGAAAGCCTGATTTATTTCTGGAGACTTTCTTTTAAGTGTGTTCTGGATATTGAAAACCTGAGCTTGACTTAATACGTATATACCGTTATCTAATGTACCGGACCCAATCATAACTTGATTTAGGTGGATGGTAACTACATCGCTTACGAATGTAAAATCATATCAATCTCTCGAAAGTGAGGACACTGATATGATATTACATGTAATACTAGGTACATACAAACAGTTACGTAGAATTAATATATGCCCACTTGTCAAACCTAGGCGATATTCTCCCACGGATTCAGCGTCCACGCTCATTCCGTTTGCAACTCTGAGAGATCAATCACCTACCTTTATAACTCTACGGTTTCTCAAAGCATGTATTGAATTACGGATGTGAGATCCTGCTCCGGTATCTAGTATCCAGGAAGTAGAGTTAATTGACAAACAGTTCTCAATAACAAATACACTTGAGGCTGAAACCACAACATGCTTCGAATCCTGGCTACTGGCTTTGCTAGCCCTGCAATCATTCTGCCAATGTTCATTCCTGTAACAATAGGAACGTCCCTCTTTTACTATATCCAGTCCCGAAACTTTTGCCCTTCTCTTTCCTTCTACTTCCCTGGTTTCCTTTAGGGTAGGAGGCAGAGACTGTAGAATCAAGTCAGTATCTGACTCGTTTCCCAACGTGGTCCCCAGGTCCTGGAGCTCATCAAAACAGCTAGTCATTGTAAGAACGTTGTCCCCTACAGATGACCCGTCAGCCAACCTCGCTTGAATTAATTCGTTCGAGGTCTCATATCTTGCGATATGAGATTGCTCTGCAGGGTTCCTAGGCACCCTATAGAGGTCTCACAAGGCATCGAACATGCCAATATAAAAATTTATGGGTGCCGAGAGACCCTAATACGGATCGTCGGCTAGATATTTAGGCGAGAAAATAAAACTAGTTAACACTTAACTAAGAGATACGGAAATACAACCTTTGTAGATCCGGTCCTCCACCTCCACGGCTCCGAGATAAGGTCCTCTCCACTGTCCAAATCAAATCCGGGCTCTAGCGTCGGCTTCATCGGAGAATGGACGGGCTTGGTCGTCGACGACGTGCCGAAGATGATCTACGTCGAAGCATCACTAGATCGAGCTCCACCTTCACCAAGTCTTGAAAACTTGTGAAGGAAACACACTCTACTACTTGGCAAGAGGTAGAGGATGAAGAAATAGGAAGTGGGTAGACTTTAGAATTGGATTTCTCACTCATTTCATCAATCCACCATTGATGAAGTGAAGGTTTCTTCTTGAGTTCAAGGAAGAAGAAGAAGAAATGATATGATTAGTTAATTAGAAAAGAAAAGAATAATAATTCTTATCATAAAGGTAACCATGGTAAAGTGTAGAGAATTAACTTAGGTTAAATGAATGGTTAGGGTCAAGGTTTCATGAAGCTTCCACTAAACAACAAAAAAAGCCACCATTCTTTTCTCTTTTCCATTTATTTTCCAAAATGAATAAATAGATAAATAAATGAGAAAAGGAAATAAAACCCTAATCATAAGTTTAACCATGGTTTAATTCTTTACACTTAACCAAGTAAACATGTATCATCAAACATGATACAATCAAGTGCACAAAAGTATATCACATATACAATGTGCACATCCGAGTGAGAATATCCATTTAAAGTGAACCGAGACTAGTTAATGCAAAGTAATATATCAAATATATAATTGTACATTAAATCATTAAATCAACACTTGATTTAACGACCCGATCATATCGCATATAACAGACTAATATCAATGTATCGTTTTATCGAATCAATCCTCGATTCAATAACTAGGTTATATCGCATACAACCATTCGATACAATCATCGCGAGAATGAAATACAGTATCACATACACGCATTATTCTCGGTCCCGCACATATCTCATATGCGCTCCTATTTCGTTTTGCTTGAGCCAGGAAACCTCTGTGTAGGACTCTAAAGACTCGTCAATACGCCGGCAGCGGATGATGATCATATCAAACATCCACAAGCCGCAAGCGGTCTGCTAAACGTAACGGCCACCCGGGTATTGAGCGATCTGAAGATCGACGAGCAAGCCCGCTCACGCTCCAGTGAATCCAACCAGTAACACTACCGTACAGTCCGGTCTGATCGTCTGATATGTCGCATATCTTGCCTAGGGGTGGTAAACGTCAGACCCCAATAGCTCGATAAGTCGTGTCGAGATGAGGTCTATAACAATTCGAGAAACTACTGGTAACACTTACCAGTAAATCTCAGCAACCCTGGCCAGGGATTTCCTGTTATAGCCAATCGGACACAGCGCAACATCAACCCCCTATACCGGGAGAGACGAATCCCCTCCTATCACTCATTGCCTCCATGTGACTCGGGACTGTACCCAAAAACCACCGTTTTGCACGCTCTCTTGGACGTGGTAAGATGGAAATCAAAGCACAGTGGGAACCACACAAGACTCTATGACGATCTCGGGTCAACAGACTACTCTGTACCAGTGTCACCAGAGAACTGCCATCTGACGTGAGGTATAATACCATCTGGGAGTTCTCGGCGAGTCCGTCCAGTGTACCCAGTCTCTACTGAGTGTAAGTCCACGTTGTGACCCCCGGTTCTTACGGGGAGGCGGAAACGGTATAAAAATCAAATTTTTAGCGCAAGGGGCATCATGGACTAAGCAAAGTCGGGATCTTTAACTAAACTAAAACTAGCATACTTAGCTAAAGAGAGTTAGCTACTCGGATGGAGATGGTTATACCTAAACTTAAACTCCTTCGTCTCCGAGCTCCGATGGTGGTCCGATGGCTCCTTCTCGTCGTCTCCGTACGCCGAAGATAGATCCACCTGAAAGCTCCAACCTTTAGCTCCTTCTTCGTTCTTTGAAGAAACTAGTTCACTTGGTTTGCTAAACCTAGTGAACTAGAATGAGTAGAGAAGAAATAGAATGGGATTTTATCTATGGTTCTTGATTCTCAACTCATGAGACAAGAGAACCATGGATCAAGAGAGGGAGCAAGAGGTTGAGGGTGAGAGCAAGAGGAGAGCTCAAGAACAAGAGAGAGAATGAGCAAGAAAGAATGAGCAAGTATTTTGTCTCTCACCCTCTCATAATCCAAAGCAATGATAACTCATCATATTAACAAAAGTCTTATGTGATGGTTAGAAGCAACCACAACCATATTATTTCATGCACTCATTTTACACAAATGAGCAAGTAAACAAAAGTCTTTGCCATGAAATGATGGCTATGGTCATCATGATGGTCAACTAGTCAAGCCTAGTCAACCGGTCAACAAGTCAACAAAAGTCAACAAGTCACCAAAGTCAACAAGTCAACAAAAGTCAACAAGTCAACAACCATATCACCATAATACTTAATTAATATAATAGTTAATCACATATCATATTCTCATTAGGGTTGAGCATAAAGTCAAAAAGTCAACGGTCAACTGTCAACAACCCTAATGAGAATCCGCTGCCTCTGCCTCCCTGTCAACTGTGCATACACACCTGCATCCGCGTTCCGAGGAACACGAATGCAAACTGGATAAATCCAATCCCATAAGGTACACTAGGATCTGGCTTAAACCAAAGCCCGCTAGTGTAAACTGTCCGGACACTGTACGTGCACAAGTGCACGGATGTGACCGAACCCTGTCGCAAAACCATGCGACCTGTCGCAATACCATGCGACCTCTACTCTTTTGCCTAAAGGCGAAAAGCTTTCTGTGTGGGACTCTAAAGACTCGACACTACGCTGGCAGTGGGTTTAACCACAGACCGCAAGCGGCACTAGCTGTGCGTAACGGTCCCCAGGTAATGCCGACAAGAAGACCGACGAGGCGAAACCCATCTGAACTCCTACTGAGCCTGAGTGTGACATTCTCCGTACAGTCCGGTCTGTTCGTCTGATACATCGCATGGCGGGCCTAGGGGGCGCTAAACGTCAGTCCCCCAATAGCGGTACAAGTCGTGCCGGAGCGAAGCCCAAAACACCCTGAGATAACACTGGAAACCTACCAGTATATCTCGTTTGCCCTGGCCAGGGACTACTCGTGTAATGGCTCTCCTAGACACAGCGCGATGTCAACCCCCAATACCGGGAGAGACGAATCCTGTCTAACCGTCACTGCCTCCAAGTGCTTCGGGACTGCACCCAACCACCACCTGTTTGCACGACTCCTTTGAGCCGTGGTAGGGTAGTGATCAAAGTACAGTGGGAACACACCCGAGGCGAAGTGACAGTGTCAAGTCAGCGAACTAAGCTGTACTCATGTCACCTGGGAACTGATAACTGACGATAGGTATAATACCAACTAGTCAGTTCCCGACGAGTCCTGTCCAGTGTACCCGTAACCTAACGAGCACCCGCATACTATCTCAAGTACGACGCACTGACGGCTGTGGGACAGACCGTCTCCCACACTGGGATGAGAAGCGCATGCGCTGGCCTACTCCGGAGTATCGATGCCCTGTCTCGATAGTCCTGCGACCAGGGACCTGCATAAGGATGTGCTTATAGATTACCCAGCCCCACTAGTGTGACGGCCATCACATCGCTGGTAATCAAGCAAAGATCCTAAGGGCTCCACTAATGTGTATAGGCGATATACAAAATATAAACACATGTACACATTGAAGTAGAAACAAACCAAGTAGCATACTACTATTTTGAGCAAGATTGTATATACAAGGTGAATATTCCAAGCATCCATTAAGTAATATACAAACCAGTATGATACAGTAATGGCCTCTAGGGCATATACACTAACAATCTCCCACTTGCACTAAGGCCATGTACTGGCGTATCGAAGACCTATCATCTCGATCAGCCGCTCGAACTGAGTCTGGGGCAGGGCCTTGGTGAATGGATCTGCAGTGTTATCTTCTGAAGCGACTCTCCGAACCTCGATCTCCTGGCGATCTACGATCTCCCTGATCAGGTGATACCGCCTCAAGATGTGCCTGGATCTCTGATGGGACCTGGGTTCCTTCGCTAAAGCTATAGCCCCGTTGTTGTCGCAATACAGAGGTATTGGATCAACAATGGACGGAACCACCTGAAGTTCTTTCAAGAACTTCCTCATCCAGACAGCTTCTTTTGCGGCATCAGATGCAGCGATGTATTCCGCTTCCATCGTCGAGTCTGCAACGGTTTCCTGTTTGGAACTCTTCCAACACACCGCCCCTCCATTGAGGGTAAAGACAAAACCCGACATGGACTTGGAATCATCCTTGTCACTCTGGAAGCTGGAGTCAGCAAAGGCCTCGATCTGGAGGTCTTTTCCGCCATACACCAAGAACATCTCCTTAGTCCTTCTCAGGTACTTGAGAATGTTCTTTACCGCTATCCAGTGTTTCTCCCCAGGGTTAGACTGATACCGGCTTACCACACTCAGTGCATAAGCTACATCCGGTCTGGTACACAACATCGCATACATTATAGAGCCTACCGCAGAAGCGTAGGGTATAATAGACATGCGATCCCTCTCTAAATCAGTCTTGGGAGACATCTCTTTAGAGAGGGTGATCCCGTGACAAGCCGGTAGGTTACCGCGCTTGGAATCTTCCATACTGAACCTCTTCAGTATGGTGTCGATGTACCTGGATTGTGAAAGTCCTAATATCCTCTTGGATCTGTCACGGTAGATCCGGATACCCAGAATGTATGAGGCATCACCCAGGTCTTTCATGGAGAACCTGTGTGACAAGAACCCCTTGACAGATTGTAGCATAGGAATGTCATTTCCTATTAAGAGAATGTCATCCACGTACAAAACGAGGAATACTACAGTTCTCGCTACAAATCTACTATAGATGCATGGTTCATCTGGATTTTTGATAAAGCCAAATTCTTTGACCGTCTCATCAAAGCAGATGTTCCAACTCCGCGACGCCTGCTTTAGTCCATAGATGGACTTAAGCAACTTGCACACCTTTCCGCTGCTCCCACTCTGAATGAAACCCTCTGGTTGGTCCATATAGACACACTCCTCTAAATTTCCATTTAGAAAAGCGGTCTTTACGTCCATTTGCCAGATCTCATAATCGTGGAAGGCAGCAATGGCAAGAAGGATCCGAATGGATTTCAGCATGGCTACTGGAGAAAAAGTTTCGTCATAGTCCAAGCCAGGTCTTTGACGGAAACCCTTTGCTACCAGCCTAGCTTTATAGGTCTCAACCTGTCCATCTACACCAATCTTCCTTTTGAAGATCCACTTGCGTCCTACGGGTTTTACCCCGTCTGGAGCAATGTCCAACGTCCATACCTTGTTGGTGTACATGGACTCCATTTCGGTCCGCATTGCATCCAGCCATTTCACTGAGTCAACGCTCTGAACGGCTTGCTGGAAGCTAGTAGGCTCATCATAATCTATGATGCAATCCTCTCTATCCCCGTCTATGAGAAAACCGCAGTATCTCTCGGGCGGATGAGACTGCCTACTACTCCTGCGGAGCGGCGTAGGAATGTCCTGTTCTGTTGAACCCTCTGGTTCCACTAACCTTTCAGTAATAGTCTGTGGTTCTGGAATTTCTTCCAGTTCCACTGCGCTCCCACTATTTTCCTTTTCCAAGAACTGGTGTTCTAGGAAGTGGGCATTACGAGAAACAAGGACTTTTTGTTCCTCTGCGTAGTAGAAAAGATACCCCATGGTGTTCTTTGGGTATCCCACAAACTTGCACAGTACTGAGCGTGCCTCGAGTTTGTCCGCATGCTGCTTTTTGACAAAAGCTGGACATCCCCAGATCTTCAGATATTGAAGATAGGGTTTCTTCCCACTCCACATTTCATATGGGGTGGTAGGCACAGTCTTAGTCGGAACTCGGTTCAAAAGGTATGCAGCTGATTCTAGCGCATACCCCCAGAATGATCGCGGTAACTCAGCGTTACTCATCATGGACCGCACCATATCCAATAGGGTGCGGTTCCGTCTCTCCGATACACCGTTATGTTGCGGGGTGTATGGAGGAGTAAGCTGAGAGAGAATTCCATTCTCTTTTAAATAGCCCAGGAACTCGGCACTTAAGTATTCTCCACCTCGATCCGATCTTAGAATCTTAATACTTTTGCCGGTCTGTTTCTCCACTTCATTCTTATACTCCTGGAATTTTCCAAAGGCCTCGGACTTATGTTTCATTAAGAAGACATAACCGTACCTTGAGAAGTCATCCGTAAAAGTAATGAAGTAAGAATGTCCGCTTCGGGCATGTGTAGACATTGGACCGCACACGTCACTGTGTACGAGTCCCAAGAGCTCGGTCGCTCTTACTCCATGTCCAGTAAACGGAGTCTTTGTCATCTTTCCTTTGAGACAAGATTGACAAGTGGCATATGATTGATATTCGAACGCATTCAAATATCCTTCTGTATGTAACTTAGTCAACCTTCTCTCATTGATGTGACCCAATCTACAATGCCATAAGAAAGTCTGATTCATTTCCGGAGACTTTCTTTTGTGTGTATTCTGGACGTTGAAAATCTGTGGTTGGTTTAACACGTATATACCATTACTCAATGTACCTGACCCAATCAAAACTTGATTAAGGTGAATGTTTACAACATTACTTACAAACGCAAATTCATAACCTTCTTTAGAAACTAAAGATACAGAAATGATATTACAAGTTGCGTTGGGTACAAAAAAGCAATTACGCAAAACCAAAACATGTCCATCTGACATTCCCAGGTGATAGTCCCCCACGGCTTTAGCATCCATGCTAGCTCCGTTCGCAACTTTGAGGGTCATGTCACCTGCCTTCAAAACCCTACGGTTTCTCAACGCCTGCAAAGAATTACAGATATGAGATCCTGATCCGGTATCCAATACCCAGGAAGTAGAGTTTATTGAAAGACAATTTTCAATAACATACACACCTGAAGCTGAAGCTGCAACCTGCTTCAATTCCTGTGTTCTGGCCTTCCAGGCCCTGCAATCATTCTTCCAGTGTCCTTTCTTATGACAATAGAAGCATTCTTCCTTATCCACAAGCTTCCCCGCTATCTTTGTTGCTTTACCTTTTCCCTTCGTATCCACTTTACTAACACCGCCCCTTGGTTTGGCGGGGGCCTTCTTCTTCTTTCCCTTGGCTTTCGCCTTGGACCTAGAAGAAGATGATCCTCCTACAAACAAAGTGGATGTATCCCTACCTTTCTGTAGGGTGCCCTCTGCGCTCCTCAGCATGTTGAGGAGCTCTGAAAGTTCAACCTCTTTTTCTTGTAAGTTGAAGTTCAGTATAAACTGGGCGTAAGTGGAACGAAGGGACTGGAGAACTATATCCGTATATAGCTCACTCTCCAATGTGATCCCTAGGTCAGCGAGCTCCTCAATGAAGCCGATCATCTTTAGCACGTGCTCGGCTACTGATGATCCGACGGCCATTCTTGTCGAAAATAACTTTTTCGACGCTTCGTATCTTGCGATACGTGATTGCTCTCCATACAGTTCTTTTGTATGGAGCAATATGGACTCCATGTCCATATTCTCATGCCTCCTCTGATGTTCGTTGTCCATCGAGGCAAGCAGGAGGCACTTGGCCTTCGCGCTATCAATCTCCCAAGTCTTGCGGATTTCCTTATCCGCGACACTGGAAGTTGGACCAGGGACAGGGGGAGCTTTGGTGGTAAGAAGATACCCCAGCTTGTCATAAGTGATTGCTATCTTGACATTCCTGAGCCAATCTTTGTAGTTTGGCCCTGTCAGTTTGTTTTTATCTAGGAGTAACTTAAGTCCAGTCATGTTGATTGGTCGCTGCAATTAGGAGAGAGAATAAGAAACACTCAGCATGATGCTCTTGCAAGTTTAGAGTGGTTTTTAGTTTGTCTAAACAGGATGGCTCCCACTGTTTCTCGAATCCCTCCTCAAACCATAAAGGAAGAATTAGCCGGGATCAATCCCACCGCACAATACTTGCTTAACCGTTCAGCCAGGCCGGTGTCGGTACTTCGAGGGAGGTTTTCCAACGCTTTCGCGAAGTTCCTTAATTAAAGAACCTCTTTTCCCTGGGGTCGTAGCCCCGCTAACACCTTTCTGGGCACCTACTAGGTTTATAGCATTGATCGATTAGTGAGAAATTTCCCGAGGAGTAGCATATACTCACAGTAGGATCGGGATCCAAATATCATTGCGTGACGAAACTGAAGGAATCCTACCAGAATCATCACACTCCAAATGGTATGCAAATCTAGCAAGTTTCAGTACTTATGAAACTCCCGATGTGGATTTTTGCCCCATGCTCTTATGACCTTGACTTTGGCCAACAAATCATAAGTCACATGTCAAGTTCTGCCCGTCGTTCTCCAGGTTAATTTGAATCCACCCGCACCTACCCTTGACTTTGGCCAACAAGGCAGTACAACTGTTCCAAACCAACGCATCTATCTATGCTGCACATGAATACCCAAATAGCTACCAATCACTGTGCCTTGACTTTGGCCAACAAACACAGCTTGAATACTATTGACTATTCATGTGAAACGACGGAGGGCTACGGATGGTTTTGGCAAAACCGTGAACGTAGTGAACTTGATTTGGTCGATGGAACGAGATAGCTTTTAAAAGGAGTGGCTCAAGCTCCGCATCTAAAAGTTGTTTTTGAAAAGAACCGAGTGGTTTTTCGAAAGTGTTCCAACGACTTTAACTTGGTTTATTATCTTGCATTAGTTCTTTTAATGCGTGATATTCTTGCATTAGTTCTTTTAATGCGTCCCATCATTTAATCCTACCATTGCAGAAAACAACCAAAATATGACGTACGCTTATGCCATTCGCATTCGCCACGGGGCCCCGTCATTACCCGTTAGGTTACTTAACTAACGACAGAGCGGGGGCTGGGCTAGCGCGTCTGTAAAACATAAGCAACGCCTAAATAATATCATATATAGATATACTGCAATGATAAACATTTCAGATCACAGATAAATACATTGGATATACTAGGAATCTGTAATTTGTACGAGCCTGTAACAAAAAATAGATTACACGGTCGCGGTGAATAGCCAAAACCCCACCCAAGACCCCTACGGGTGCGGCAAACTACCCGCCAAGTACCCGAAGCGTAGCAACCTCCCTCATCTCCATGAGTAGGCCACTCGACACTTCGGCATACCCGGTAGTTTGTGCACCCCTCCATGGGTCTATCCTAGGAGCAAAAACAGTAAAAAGAAATTATACAATGACGGCTACAACCCCGACCCGGTTGTGCGGCCATACAAATAATTATTACATCAATTTACAAATTTACATGAATTGCAAGAAAAGAAAACTCTCGTCTCACAACCCCCGGCTATTCACCCGCGACAATCCAACATATTTATATACACATTTCAGCACATTACAGATCATGTATAACCCCGACCAATCGACTTATAGCGATTAGCCGACGTTCAATACATGCAAACATCACAGATATAACCATCATAGTCAAAGTGCAGTGAAGTTCGGAAAAAAATACGGAATTATAGGACCCCAAAAGAAAATTTCTTTTCTGGAAAATCTGGGCACATATAATATATTCCAAAAATCCCAAAACCAACACAGACACACACTGCACGAAAAACGATGCAGAGAAGACGACAAACCGCGGCGCTTCCGCGGCAAATGCCTACCTCGTGCGGCGGAAGCGCGGCGGTTTGAACGAAACAGTGGACCGTTTTTCATGGGTGTTCACACAAAACCCTGAGCCGAATTTAGGAGTATAAAGTTTTTCATTTTGACCAGAAAAAATTTCAACAGAAACTCAGGTTTTGTAAAAGTTAGGTTTTTGGATTTTTCCGGTTCCGAACTTCGTTACACTTTACTACCAAGCTAGTTTAAGTTTAGTTAGGCTCTGATACCACTGTAAGTCCACGTTGCGACCCCCGGTTCTTACGGGGAGGCGGAAACGGTATAAAAATCAAATTTTTAGCGCAAGGGGCATCATGGACTAAGCAAAGTCGGGATCTTTAACTAAACTAAAACTAGCATACTTAGCTAAAGAGAGTTAGCTACTCGGATGGAGATGGTTATACCTAAACTTGAACTCCTTCGTCTCCGAGCTCCGATGGTGGTCCGATGGCTCCTTCTCGTCGTCTCCGTACGCCGAAGATAGATCCACCTGAAAGCTCCAACCTTTAGCTCCTTCTTCGTTCTTTGAAGAAACTAGTTCACTTGGTTTGCTAAACCTAGTGAACTAGAATGAGTAGAGAAGAAATAGAATGGAATTTTATCTATGGTTCTTGATTCTCAACTCATGAGACAAGAGAACCATGGATCAAGAGAGGGAGCAAGAGGTTGAGGGTGAGAGCAAGAGGAGAGCTCAAGAACAAGAGAGAGAATGAGCAAGAAAGAATGAGCAAGTATTTTGTCTCTCACCCTCTCATAATCCAAAGCAATGATAACTCATCATATTAACAAAAGTCTTATGTGATGGTTAGAAGCAACCACAACCATATCATTTCATGCACTCATTTTACACAAATGAGCAAGTAAACAAAAGTCTTTGCCATGAAATGATGGCTATGGTCATCATGATGGTCAACTAGTCAAGCCTAGTCAACCGGTCAACAAGTCAACAAAAGTCAACAAGTCACCAAAGTCAACAAGTCACCAAAGTCAACAAGCAACCACAACCATATCACCATAATACTTAATTAATATAATAGTTAATCACATATCATATTCTCATTAGGGTTGAGCATAAAGTCAAAAAGTCAACGGTCAACTGTCAACAACCCTAATGAGAATCCGCTGCCTCTGCCTCCCTGTCAACTGTGCATACACACCTGCATCCGCGTTCCGAGGAACACGAATGCAAACTGGATAAATCCAATCCCATAAGGTACACTAGGATCTGGCTTAAACCAAAGCCCGCTAGTGTAAACTGTCCGGACACTGTACGTGCACAAGTGCACGGATGTGACCGAACCCTGTCGCAAAACCATGCGACCTGTCGTAATACCATGCGACCTCTACTCTTTTGCCTAAAGGCGAAAAGCTTTCTGTGTGGGACTCTAAAGACTCGACACTACGCTGGCAGTGGGTTTAACCACAGACCGCAAGCGGCACTAGCTGTGCGTAACGGTCCCCAGGTAATGCCGACAAGAAGACCGACGAGGCGAAACCCATCTGAACTCCTACTGAGCCTGAGTGTGACATTCTCCGTACAGTCCGGTCTGTTCGTCTGATACATCGCATGGCGGGCCTAGGGGGCGGTAAACGTCAGTCCCCCAATAGCGGTACAAGTCGTGCCGGAGCGAAGCCCAAAACACCCTGAGATAACACTGGAAACCTACCAGTATATCTCGTTTGCCCTGGCCAGGGACTACTCGTGTAATGGCTCTCCTAGACACAGCGCGATGTCAACCCCCAATACCGGGAGAGACGAATCCTGTCTAACCGTCACTGCCTCCAAGTGCTTCGGGACTGCACCCAACCACCACCTGTTTGCACGACTCCTTTGAGCCGTGGTAGGGTAGTGATCAAAGTACAGTGGGAACACACCCGAGGCGAAGTGACAGTGTCAAGTCAGCGGACTAAGCTGTACTCATGTCACCTGGGAACTGATAACTGACGATAGGTATAATACCAACTAGTCAGTTCCCGACGAGTCCTGTCCAGTGTACCCGTAACCTAACGAGCACCCGCATACTATCTCAAGTACGACGTACTGACGGCTGTGGGACAGACCGTCTCCCACACTGGGATGAGAAGCGCATGCGCTGGCCTACTCCGGAGTATCGATGCCCTGTCTTGATAGTCCTGCGACCAGGGACCTGCATAAGGATGTGCTTATAGATTACCCAGCCCCACTAGTGTGACGGCCATCACATCGCTGGTAATCAAGCAAAGATCCTAAGGGCTCCACTAATGTGTATAGGCGATATACAAAATATAAACACATGTACACATTGAAGTAGAAACAAACCAAGTAGCATACTACTATTTTGAGCAAGATTGTATATACAAGGTGAATATCCCAAGCATCCATTAAGTAATATACAAACCAGTATGATACAGTAATGGCCTCTAGGGCATATACACTAACACTGAGCACCCGTATATCATCTCTGATGTTAAACACCAATGGATATAGGATCATCCATCGCCCATCTGTATGGGTCGGAAGGTATACGCTAGTCTACTCTGGTATATCGATACCCCGTCTCGATACACCCACGACTAGGGACTTTGAAGGATGTACTTATGGACTACCATGTCCCCACTAGTATGATCCGCATCATAGTCCAGGTAGTCAAGTACACATCCTAAGGGCTTTACCAACATGTAATAGAGAGACAATCTGTGTACACGTTAAGGTAAAGAGCAACCAGATAGCATACTATCATGTCGAGCAAGAAAGTCCTCTTTATATATGTCCCAGCATGCCCTACAATATACATCCAATGTACAGTAATGGCCTCTAGGGCATACATATAACTAACAATCTCCCACTTGCACTAGGGCCATCTGTAGCAGTGGTTGTAGTATCTCATACTCAACCATCCCATAAAAATCTCTCTCTGGGAACAGGCCTTTGTGAGTGGATCCGCTGTGTTGTCCCCTGAGTCTACTCTCCAAACCTCGATCACCCTAGAGATCATCCATCTCCATGATCAGGTGACACTGCCTTAGAATATGTCTGGATCACTGATGGGACCGGGGTTCCTTGGCATAAGCCACAACTCCATTGTCACACAATGGGAGGAACAAAGTTCATCTTATGAACTAATATACACCCAGACTGCCTCTTTGGTAGCATCTTAAGTAGCGATGTATCCTGCCTTTATCGTCTAGTATGTCACGGTATCTAGCTTGGAACTCTTCCAACACACCGTCCCTTCACTGAGGGTAAAGACAATGCCTGCGACTGACATTCAGTCGTCTTTATCACCCTGGAACCCTTCCAGTGATTCTCCCCAGGATCAACTGATACCATCTCACTATAGCTAGTGAGTATCCTAACATCCATTTAGATCTATCTCATAGATCCAAAGTCCAGGATTTAGTAGGTATCACTTTGATCCTATGTGGAGAATCATTGTGATAAACGGAGATTGATCGAGCGTAGCATAAGAAACTCCTTTCTTATTAAGAGTATGTCATCCACGTACTCTACGAGGATCGTCACCATACTCCCTACTACCTTCTTGTTTATACAAGGTTCATCTACCATTTTGATGATGTCAACTTCTTTGACTAATCCATCAAAACAGATATTCCAACTCCGCGATGCCTGCTTTATTCTATAAAGCATCTTGCACACGTTTGCGCTGCTCCCACTGTCTACGAGGCCCTCTAGCTGTGTACTTATAGACGCACTCTTCTAAAATATCATTTAGAAAAGCAGTCATGACACCCAACCGCCAGATATCGTAGTCATGGTATGTAGCCGTGGCAAGTAGGATCTGAATGGACTTAAGCATAGCCACTGGAAAAGGTTTCATCATTATCCACGCCTGGTCGATGACGAAAACCCTTAACAAGTCTAGCTTTGAAAGTCTCAACTTTTCCATGTACACCAAGTAATCTTCTCAAGATATACTTGCTCCTGATGGGGATTTAACCCTTCAGATATAGCAACCAAAGTCCATACTTTGTTGGTGTATAAGGATTCCATCTCAGATCGATAAACATCCAGCCATTCTTACAGAGTCTTACTCTCGATGGCCAGCTCAAAACTAGTTGGGTCATCATCTCATGATGCATTCCTCGCTCCCACTGTCATAGAGAAACCGAAGTATCTCTCAGGTGGGTGAGGAACCCTACTAGATCGGCGGAGAGGCTGAGGTTCGTTGGTTTCTACTGAATCCTCTGGTTGTACCAAATCATCTGCTGTAGTTTGTATAGCTGGAACACTTCCAGTTCTACATAACAGACCTTGCCTCGAGCTTGTCCGGATTTTGCTTTTAGACATAGGCCGGACAACCCCAAATCTTAACTAGCTTAAGACATGGGCTCTTCCCTTTCCATATCTCATATGGAATGGTAGGCAACTGATTTGATTGGAACCCTATTCAATAGGTATGCAGCTTCTCAAGTGCATAACTCCCAAAAAGGAAATAGCTAACTCAGTAGTACTCATCATAGAGCACACCTTATCATATAGGGTGAGTTAGCTCCGCCCCGATATACCATCGTGCTATGGTGTATACGGAGGAGTAATGCTGAGAGAGAATCTCATTCTCCTTTAGAATAGTCCAGTTTTTCCGTGCTCAAGTATTCTCCTCCTTGATCTCATCATAGGACATAATACTTATACCCGTATTAGTTCTCTACTTCTAACTTATATTCTGTGAATATCTCAAAAGGTTCGGACTTATGTTTCAACAGGAACGTATGTCTGAATCTTGAGAGATTATCAGAGAATGTAATGAAGTAAAAGAACCGGTCTTGGCATGTGTAGACAGGGGACCTACATACATCATCATGTATCATCCCAAGAGTTCACTAACTCTTTCTCTGTTTCCAATAAACAGGGCTATGGTCATGATATCTTTGTGACATGACTGGCAAGTTTCATAAGATGTAAATTCAAACTGTTTTAAATATGCATCTATGTGGAACTTAGCTAGTCGGGTCGCATTGATATGACCTAGTCTACAATACCTTAAGAAGGATCCGTTCATTTCTGAACTCTTCCTCTTTTGTGTGTTGCGTATACTAAGAACTGTAGTTTGATTTGGAACATCAACGCTTTTAGATAACGTGCCTGAACCGATCAACTTTTGATATAGGAAATGTTCAAAACATTATCCAACAATACAAAATTATATCCTTTCTTTACTAATAAAGAGACTGATATGATTTTGTATATCAGGTTCGGTATCTAATAACATTCGTTCAGAATCAATGTATTGGTAATACAGGGTGACAGTGACCAACAGACTTGGCTGCAACACTTGCCCCGTTTTCTGCCTCATGAAACTTATCACCCGTTCTCAGTTCTCTACCTTTCTGTAGCCCTATGTAACAGATTACATATCTGGGATCCTGATCTGGTATCACATACCCAGGACGTAGAGGATACAGAGAAACGGTTCTTTGTAACGAACACACCCGAAGATGATGCATCAGCATGCACTCTCTTCGTTTGGGCGGCACAGGAAATCTGGTATTCCCCAATTTCCTGCTCTGTCTTATAACAATTATAAGTTGGAGCGGGACCAACGTTCCCCAGCTCAGTATAACAAGCGGGTTCGGTCAATATTCCGTTTTATTATCTTGATTAAGGCGTGACATGGTCGCTACTAGGAGAGAGAGAGAAGAAAACACTCAGCGTGCGCTCTTGCAAGAATAGATTGGTTATTATTTTATCTAATCAGGATGGCTCCCACTGCTTTTTATCAAATCTTCCTCCAAACCCTAAAAGGAAAGACTAGCCGGGATTAATTACACACTACAAGTTCGCCAATCTTTCAGCCAGGCCAGTGTCGGTACTTTGAGGGAGGTCCCCCGTGCTTTCGCACGAACCTAATTAATGTAAACCTCGTTTTCCCAGAGGCGTAACCCCGTTGACACCTTTCTAGACACCTACCTGATCGGCTAATTGTAATGTGTAAAACTCTCCCAGGAGTAACTCTTACTCGCAGCGGGTATCGGGATCCAACTATCTCATAGAAGGTATGCAATCTCATTGCAAATTTCAACACTTGAAATTCCCGATAATATTTTGCCCCTAGCAGCCTATGACCTTGACGGAGGCCAACAAACCATAGGCTACTAGTCAAGTTCAACCCGTCATTTCTTGATTGAATCAAACCCACCCGCACGACCCTTGACGGAGGTCAACAAGGCCGCACGACTACCCTAACTCAATCTGCATCATATGCATAAACAGATAAATACTAGTTAGCTACCGCACACTACGCCTTGACGGAGGTCAACAAACGTAGCACGAATACTAAATAGGACTTATCTGAAATGACGGAGGGCTACGACAGGTTTTTCTGAAAACCTATTGCGTAATGAACTTGATATCGTTGTAGAATCAAATGATTTTGAAATGGAGTGTTTTTGAGGCTTTTCTAGTTTTGCTAAAGGAGTCACTCCCGGTGAAGGGATCGTCGGTCCTTTCCTCGTCGAATGAGGTGCGGGATATATCATATATATCACCGTGCAAAGCAAAAACTCTTAAAAGCAATCAAAAGACAAACCGAGTGTGTAGCATCTGCCAGTTATTGCTAAAGGAGTCACTCCCGGTGAAGGGATCTCGGTCCTTTCCTTATCGAATAAGGTGCAGGATATATCACATATACCTCTGTGCAAAGCAAGAACTGTAGCTACCTGTTTTATTTTATAATCCGATTCTACAACATCTTAGGTTTCTTTTATTTCATTAATCACATTAATGAAGTCCCATCATTTAAGTACCTAATCATCACAGATAAATACGACGTACACTTATGCCATCCGCATTCGCCTCGATGTCCCCTCGTGCACCGTTAGGTTAGGTAACTAACGGCAGAGCAGGGCAGGGCTAGCACGGGTGTAAAACAAAAGTAACGTCTATATAATATATCATATATACTATATACTGTATCTATCACAGAACATCACATGATCACATCACATATATCGCAGCAGAAGAATCATATGAAATATTGGATATACTAGGACGTCCGTGTTTTCAATACGAGCCAGTATAAAACACGGATTCCACGGTCGTGATGAATAGCCAAACCCACACCCCTAGACCCCTACGAGAGCGGCAAGCAACCCTACCAATTCTGGAGTTAGGAGACCCGGACTCGACTCCTCGAGTTGGTCTCCCACTAGACTCCAGAACCCGGTTACTTGTGCCCTCCTCCTTGGGTCTATCCTAGTACGGAAAAGTAAATAATATACAAAAGGTGACAACTTCCGCTACCTGGAAGTGCCCCAATAAAAGAATATTACATACAAGTTTTTACATGAATGAAAATGAAAAACACTCATCTCACATAAAAACCCCCGGCTATTCAAACACGACGATCCAATATAACATATCCAGCAACACATAACATCACATGTCATCAACGTAAGTAAATATGTCCATCCCAATTGTCGTTGACATATAGCAACGAAACCGGCGATATCACATATTACACTTACGGTCACAGAAAGGAAAGTGTAAAACTACAACAGTTGGAATCCACAATCACCTCAGACATCGCATGCCTGACCAAATGAATTCTTTAGACATCGCATGCCTAACAATTATAAACCCCGCATTTTAGTCTCAAAATCGAAAACACTTTTCAATATCAAGTCAGGCAATTCAACAAGATTCCCGATATCCTGATCGAATGCTCGTCGCAAACTTCAGTAGGCGGCCGCACCCCCGACGCCGTCGACGAAGTGCACCAAGGCGGAACACCGCTACCGCGAGCACCCAAACGGTTGCTTTCGGCGACGGGGTTCTCCTACAGTCACTTGGTCGGGGCTATGGAGTGAAGCTGTCTATTAAGTTTACCCGGCGAGTATCCGCGTACGCTACGTGATTGCGACGGACTTTTGATCACATCAAAATTCCGTGGCAACCGATCAAGTGAGACTAAACTGCTGTGTTTATAACATTCATTCAGTTATCTCATAACTTCTTGTGAATTCCAATTATTGTATCCCATTCCAGATAATTAGAAAATGTTAAACTTTCCGATTGAACATTCGAACACCCAAGTTTTCCCGATACAGATCAACACATGAAATAAGTCTAACAACATTCAGTTCGTGCCTCAGTACCGACGGTCCAGCCGTAGAAGGGTCAAGCCAACGCCTCACATGTGGTACGCCGTACTGCCCCAAACCCTAAGGTTCAAAGGGCAGTTCAAGACGGTCACATAATCGAGTTAAGGTTTGTTGTCTTCTAGAGGGTCCATCGAGTTACTTGCACTACTTAGAACGTCGTTAAACTACGGAAAAATCCAATACTTGGAAATTTCCCGACAGGGGAAAAATTGGGTATTTATATCCGGTCGAACTTTTTAACATATTCTAAACTTTATCCGGAAAGCCACAAAAGACGAAATTTGATAATCCGATCAAAATACCGAATCCCCAAAACAACCCTGGAAAATTCAACTCTTGAATAAATATTAAAAATTTCCAGAAGACTCAGCATTACAAAACATGAATTACTGTGCAAGCCACGTGGTGTAACTCAACACAGTGGCCGCGTAACCGCCGCGAATCCCATGGTGGGGGTCGCGGTTCCGCGCCTCTGCAGTCGAGTTATTACCACGTGCTTCACAGTAACTCATGCAATTACCTGCTGAATTTTTTGGTAATTTTTAATCTGGAAAAATCCACGTTTTCAGAAAAAGTACAGAGAGCAATTTGTAATGGGGTTTCGGGTTCGTTCGGAATTCAAATTCCGTCTGGACTTCGCCTAAGGCTCTAGCTAGGCTTTGATACCACTGTAGGGTTCCTAGGCACCCTATAGAGGTCTCACAAGGCATCGAACATGCCAATATAAAAATTTATAGGTGCCGAGAGACCCGACTAAGGATCGTCGGCTAGATATTTAGGCGAGAAAATAAAACTAGTTAACACTTAACTAAGAGATACGGAAATACAACCTTTGTAGATCCGGTCCTCCACCTCCACGGCTCCGAGATGAGGTCCTCTCCGCTGTCCAAATCAAATCCGGGCTCTAGCGTCGGCTTCATCGGAGAATGGACGGGCTTGGTCGTCGACGACGTGCCGAAGATGATCTATGTCGAAGCATCACTAGATCGAGCTCCACCTTCACCAAGTCTTGAAAACTTGTGAAGGAAACACACTCTACTACTTGGCAAGAGGTAGAGGATGAAGAAATAGGAAGTGGGTAGACTTTAGAATTGGATTTCTCACTCATTTCATCAATCCACCATTGATGAAGTGAAAGTTTCTTCTTGAGTTCAAGGAAGAAGAAGAAGAAATGATATGATTAGTTAATTAGAAAAGAAAAGAATAATAATTCTTATCATAAAGGTAACCATGGTAAAGTGTAGAGAATTAACTTAGGTTAAATGAATGGTTAGGGTCAAGGTTTCATGAAGCTTCCACTAAACAACAAAAAAAGCCACCATTCTTTTCTCTTTTCCATTTATTTTCCAAAATGAATAAATAGATAAATAAATGAGAAAAGGAAATAAAACCCTAATCATAAGTTTAACCATGGTTTAATTCTTTACACTTAACCAAGTAAACATGTATCATCAAACATGATACAATCAAGTGCACAAAAGTATATCACATATACAATGTGCACATCCGAGTGAGAATATCCATTTAAAGTGAACCGATACTAGTTAATGCAAAGTAATATATCAAATATATAATTGTACATTAAATCATTAAATCAACACTTGATTTAACGACCCGGTCATATCGCATATAACCGACTAATATCAATGTATCGTTTTATCGAATCAATCCTCGATTCGATAACTAGGTTATATCGCATACAACCATTCGATACAATCATCGCGAGAATGAAATACGGTATCACATACACGCATTATTCTCGGTCCCGCACATATCTCATATGCGCTCCTATTTCGTTTTGCTTGAGCCAGGAAACCTCTGTGTAGGACTCTAAAGACTCGTCAATACGCCGGCAGCGGATGATGATCATATCAAACATCCACAAGCCGCAAGCTGTCTGCTAAATGTAACGGCCACCCGGGTATTGAGCGATCTGAAGATCGACGAGCAAGCCCGCTCACGCTCCAGTGAATCCAACCAGTAACACTACCGTACAGTCCGGTCTGATCGTCTGATATGTCGCATATCTTGCCTAGGGGTGGTAAACGTCAGACCCCAATAGCTCGATTAGTCGTGTCGATATGAGGTCTATAACAATTCGAGAAACTACTGGTAACACTTACCAGTAAATCTCAGCAACCCTGGCCAGGGATTTCCTGTTATAGCCAATCGAACACAGCGCAACATCAACCCCCTATACCGGGAGAGACGAATCTCCTCCTATCGCTCATTGCCTCCATGTGACTCGGGACTGTACCCAAAAACCACCGTTTTGCACGCCCTCTTGGACGTGGTAAGATGGAAATCAAAGCACAGTGGGAACCACACAAGACTCTATGATGATCTCGGGTCAACAGACTACTCTGTACCAGTGTCACCAGAGAACTGCCATCTGACGTGAGGTATAATACCATCTGGGAGTTCTCGGCGAGTCCGTCCAGTGTACCCAGTCTCTACTGAGCACCCGTATATCATCTCTGATGTTAAACACCAATGGATATGGGATCATCCATCGCCCATCTGTATGGGTCGAGAAGGTATACGCTAGTCTACTCTAGTATATCGATGCCCCGTCTCGATACACCCACGACTAGGGACTTTGAAGGATGTACTTATGGACTACCATGTCCCCACTAGTATGATCCGCATCATAGTCCAGGTAGTCAAGTACACATCCTAAGGGCTTTACCAACATGTAATAGAGAGACAATCTGTGTACACGTTAAGGTAAAGAGCAACCAGATAGCATACTATCATGTCGAGCAAGAAAGTCCTCCCTATATATGTCCCAGCATCCACTACAATATACATCCAATGTACAGTAATGGCCTCTAGGGCATACATATAACTAACGTGCTCTCCATATAAATCTTTGTTATGGAGAAAGATGGAAACTAAGTCCATCTTCTCGTGCTGCATCTGGTATACACCATCAACTGAAGCAAACACGAGGCACTTAGCTTTCGCTTTATCCTTTTCCCTTGTCTGACGAATATCCATATCCGCGACAGTGGAAACTGGACCTGGGACGGCAGGATCTTGAGTAGTAATAGGGTGGTTCAGCTTGTCATAGGCAATGGACATCTGGACAGACTTTTGCCACTCATATAAGTAAGATTCAGTCAATTTATTATCTAGATGTAACCTAGTCGTGGTCACAAGGTCGCTGCAATTAAGAGAGAGAGAAGAAAATATTTTAGCATGATACTCTTGCAATTTTAGAATGGTTTTTAATTTATCTAAACAGGATCGCTCCCACTGTTTCTCGAATCCCTCCTCAAACCATAAAAGAAGAATTAGCCAGGACTATTCTCACCGTACAATTCTTGCTTAACCGTTCAGCCAGGTCAGTGCCGATACTTCGAGGGAGGTTTTCCAAAGCTTTCGCGAAATTCCTTAATTAAATAATCTCTTTTCTCTGGGGGGCGTAATCCCGCTGACACCTTTCTAGGCACCTACTTGGTTTATAGCATTGATCGTTAAGTGACGAATGTCCTGATAAGTAGTATATACTCACAGTAGGATCAGGATCCAAAATATCATCGTATGATAATGTTGAAGGAATCCTAGCAACATTCATCAAACTCCAAAATGGTATGCTCTCTCTGCAAATTTCAGTTTCTTTAGAAATTCCCGATATAGATTTTTGCCCCATGCTCTTATGACCTTGGCGTTGGTCAAAATGTCATAAGTCACATGTCAAGTTCTACCCATCATTGTCCTTGTTAATTTGAACCCATCCGTACATATCCCTGACGTTGGCTAAATGATAATACGACTGTCCCAAACTAACACATCTATCTATGCAACAAATGAAATACCCCAGCAGCTACCAAACACTATGCCCTGGCGTTGGTCAAATGCATAGCTTGAATACTACTGAATATCCAAATGAAATGACGGAGGGCTACGAATGGTTTTGGCAAAACCGTGAACGTAGTGAACTTGATATAATCGAAGGAACTTGATACTTTTTAAAAGGAGTGGTTAAAACTCCGCAATTTAAAAATTCTGATCCTTTTTTTTAAAATAACCGAGTGGTTTCTTTTAAATTTGTTCCAACGACTTAACTTTGGTTTATTTGCTTTGCATTATAATAATGCGTCCCATTATTTATCCTATCATTGCAGAAAACAACGAAAATACCACGTCCTCTTATGCCATCCGCATTCGCCATGGGGTCCCGTCATCACCCGTTAGGTTGCTTAACTAACGACAGAGCGGGGGCTGGACTAGCGCGGGTGTAAAACATAAGTGACGTCTAATAGCTATCATATATAGATATTGTACATTCGTCAGACGCAATAATAAGCATTCCAGATCACTGATGAACTTTATTGGATTTACTAGCAATCCACATTTGCTTTGAGCCTGCAATAAAAGACGGATTACACAGTTGTGACGAATAGCCATTACCCCACCCTAGACCCCTACGGGTACGGCAAACTACCCGCCAAGTACCCGAAGTGAAGCGGTCTCCCTCAACAAAGTGAGTAGGCCACTAAACACTTCAACGTACCCGGTAGTTTGTGTACCCCGCCTTGGGTCTATCCTAGGAGCAAAAAACAGTAAAAAGAAATAATACAACGGTGGCTACAACCGCAACCTGGATGTGCCCCGCAAAAGAATATTACATCATATTACATTTACATCGAATGAATGAATATTAAACCCATCTCAAACCCCGGCTAATCATCACAACACTCCAATCAAGTCCATATACACAAACAGTAAACATTACAAAAATATACTACCCCCTGCCAACCGACATACTAGCAGTTAGGGGAGGTTTACGAACACATTAAACATTACAGATAAAAACCCAATTAGCAATTAATTTAGAACATCGATCGACAAACTTTATCCGTGTCTACCCCAAAAGCAAACCTGTACTGAAGTAACCTGGGTAGAAAACAGAATATACAGGAAAACAAAACACCAGAAACAATGAATTACTGTGAAACTCCGAGTCAACTCGGCATTGACTCGGCGGCGGATCCGCGGCCAAAAGCACCATTTGGCTGCGGTTCCGCGGCCGTCTTGCCGAGTTGTGTCCTCGTATTTTCCCAGAACTCATATAATACCCTGTTGTGAATTTTAAGGCATATCAAATAATTTTTCTGACACTTTTAAAAACAACAGAAACTGTTAGGGTTCGGGGTATTTCGTTTTCGTGTTTTCCGTCGATCAAACTTCTAATTAGTTGCTAACAAGCTAGTAATGGTTTAGTTGGCTCTGATACCACTGTAAGTCCATGTCACGCACCCCACGAACTTGCGGGGAGGTGGAATATATGAAAAACTATTATCAAAGCTTCGTAACACGGACTTGAGCGCATGAATCGTTTCTAAACCGTTACTAGCAAACTACGAAAGGTTTAACTACTCGGATTCGAAGTTATACCTCACGTTACTTGTCCTTCGGGTCTTCATCGCGGTCCTCCATTCTTCGTAGGCTCCTTGGAACATCGGCACCTCAACGGCCTTCTCGAGTCAAAGACGATCCACCCGAGAGCTCCTACTCCAAGCTTTATCTCTAACTTGAGATAACTAGGTTGCTCAAAGTGCTAATCTATGCTACCTAGGGGATATAGAGTGAGGTTATGGATGTATTAGTCTAGCTAACCCTTGATCTTAACACATGAGAGGTTAGGGTTAGGGTTTCAAGAATGAGAGAGCTTGAGGAGAGAGAAGGTGATGATAAGAATGAATTGAAATTGTTTCTCACTTCTAATATATTATGAAGCATAAAGAATTATCAAATGAATAATTCAAATGCATTATCATCATGCTTCATTGAATATGTGTAATGAATCATCAAGTGAGTCATTAAGCAATAAATGCTTCATTAACTCACTTGAATGATTCATCTCATGAGTCACAAAATCAATTAATGCTAATGCCACCCTACCCTCCAAGTCACCATGCTTCTAGAAGCTTCCCGGAAAATTACGAGAATGCCCCTCCAATCCGTGAAAACACGGAAAAACTTTAGATTGTATAAATCCAATAACCCGATACTAGAATCTGGCTTAAACCAAAGCCGTCTAGTAAAAACTGTCCGAACGTTGTACGTGCGTAAACACACGTATGCGTCCGAACCCTTATCGTAAAACCATACGACCTTTATATCGTATCGCCTGGAGCAGGAAAACACTCTGTGTGGGACACTAAAGACTCGACACTACGCTGGCAGTGGGTTTAACCACAGACCGCAAGCAGCACTAGCTGTACGTAACGGTCCCCAGGTAGATGTCGATAAGAAGGCCGATGAGGAAAACCATCCGAACTCCTACCAAGCCTGATGTGATAATCTCCGTACAGTCCGGTCTGTTCGTCTAAGACTATCGCATATCGAGCCTAGGGGGCGGCAAGCGTCAGTCCCCTAATAGCGGTATAAGTCGTGTCGGAGCGTAGCCCATTACACCCTGAGAAACTACTGGAACCTACCAGTAAATCTCGCTTGCCCTGGCCAGGGACTTTGCATAATGGCTCTCTGACACAACGCGATATCAACTCCCAATACCGGGAGAGACGAATCCTGTCTAACCGCCACTGCCTCCAAGTGCTCGGGACTGCACCCAACTGCTACCTGTTTGCACGACTCCTTTGAGCCGTGGTAGGGTAGCAATCTAAGAACAGTGGGACACACTCGAGGCGAAGTAGCAGTGTCAAGTCTGCGGACTATGCTGTACTCATGTTACATGGGAACTGTTAACTGACGACGGGTATAATACCAACCAATCAGTTCCCCTGCGAGTCCTGTCCGGTATACCCGTAACCTAACGAGCACCTGTATACTATCTCCAGTACTACGTACTGACGGCTGTGGGACAGACCATCTCCCCAACTGGGATGAGAAGCATACACACTTAGTCTACTCCGGAATATCGATGCCCTATCTCGATAATCCTACGACTAGGACAAGTATAGGATGTTTCTTATAGACTACCCAGCCCTCACTAGTGTGACTGCCATCACAACGCTGGTAATCAAGCAAAGATCCTATGGGCTCTACTAATATGTATAAGTGATACGTTACAAGAAACATATGCACATATTAAAGTAGACACAAACCAAGTAGCATACTACCATTTTTAGCAAGACTGTATATATAACTGTGAATATCCCAAGCTTCCATTAAGTAATATAAAAACAAGTATGATACAATAATGGCCCCTAGGGCATATACACTAACACTATCTTAGGTGAACTAACTGAAACCAATGGCTTATAAGACCATCCACTGCCCCTCGTCGGGGTCTCGATCCGTATACACTAGTCTACTCTTGGAGTATTGATGCCAAGTCTCGAAACTCCAACGACTGGGGACACTTTAAGGATGTGCTTATAGACTACCCAACTCTCACGTATATGATCGCCATCATACTGCTGGCAGTCAAGAAAGAATCCTATGGGCTCTATCTACATGTAATAGTGATCTGTAATGTCACCTGAAGCATGTACACGATGATAAAGACAAACCAGATAGCATACTATCATCTCGAGTAATATTGTCCTACCGATATAAGTCCTCCCTCAATCATTGCAATCACATGCCCGTGATCGAATAATTAACTTGAGGGCACTATATCCAACAATACAACCCCACTGTACTGCTAGTTTGGCCCGATTTTACCTGAACCAAAATCTGGGAGCATATTGGGTTGGTTTTGGGTTATGTTTTCCGATATTGGAATTCTTGGTTTTGGTATTTGATATTGTATTCGGTCGTTGGATGTTTATACGTCAACGACAATGATTGTTTGGTTGTTTTTGCATGCGTAGGCTATAGTTTCTAACCTATAAGCAATTCGTGTGTCGTATCGGTTTTCGGACTTGGTTTTCATAACAATGCGATATGTGTTGATTTGTAGGTGTCTTGCGTGGACTTCCAAGACAACGAAGCACATCGACTACGGCTGAACGGGGAATTCCACACGTGAGTAGATTTATATCTACGGGGGAAGTCGTGTGGATGGCGTATAGCACCCCCGCACATTATGAATGGAAACCGATCTATAGGATACAGTCGTAGAAACCTATGTTAGAACACTATGGATATGGTTAATAAGATAGTTAGAGACGATAGGAATGATTGAATACATATATCGAGATATGTGATGAAAGCTATAGGGATATGACTCTTGAAATGATATGATTGATAAGGATGTCTCGAAGATATATATATAAGGATGTGAATCACGATGTATAAATATAAGTAGTGCACAAGAATAAGTTTGAGATTTATAGTAGCATGACATGAGATTTATTAGATAGAATTGTTGGCTATAGTGCCCTCAAGGCAATTATCATAGTCGCGGACATATGATTATGATGATTGAGTGAGGACCTATACCGATAGAACGGTCTTACCTGAGATGATAGTATGCTATCTGGTTTGTCTTTATCATCATATACATATTGATAGAGCCCATAGGATTCATGCTTGACTGCCAACATTATGATGGCGATCATATGTTCGTGGGAGCTGGGGGTCTATAAGCACATCCTTAAATGTCCCTGGTCATGGGAGTATCGAGACTGGGCATCGATACTTCAGTGTAGACTAGTGTATACTAATCAAGACCCCGACGAGGAGCCGTGGCCAGGTCTCACAAGCCATTGGTGTTAGTTTGTTCACCTAAGATAGTATACGGGTGCTCATTGGGTTATGAGTACACTGGACGGACTCGCCGGGAACCTACTAGTTGGTATTATACCTATTGTCAGATAGCAGTTCCCAGGTGACATGTGTACAGGTTAGTTTGTCGACCTGAGATCGTCATTTGTCTCGTGTGAATTCCCACTGTGCTTTGATTACTACCCTACCACGGCTCAAAGGAGTCGTGCAAACAGGTTTTAGTTGGGTACAGTCCCGAGCCACATGGAAGCAGTGATCGGATTGTCGGGGATTCGTCTCTCCCGATATCGGGGGTTGATGTCGCGTTGTGCACGGGTGGCCATCACCAGAAATCCATGGCCATGGTGAACGAGAATTATCGATCCAGGATCGATAGTTTCTCAGGTGGTGATGGGTATCATGCCGACACTAAATATCGCGTTGTTAGAGGTCTGACTTTATCCACCCCCCTAGACTCGATATGCGATACTCTTAGACGAACATACCGGACTGTACGGATATTGTCACTGTCAGGATCAGTAGGGGTTCAGGATGAGTTTGCTAGTCGGCCTCCCTTTCGCTCAATACCTGTGTTGCCGTTACGTACAGCTAGTGCCGCTGACGTGCTTGTGGTTAAACCCACTACCAGCGTATTGACGAGTCTTTAGAGTCCCACACAGAGGGTTTTCACGGTTCAAGCGATATGGTGTACATGACGTATGTTGGTACATACAGGTGTCCGATTAAATATGTGCACATGCTGCGGACTTTAATCGGACGGTTGATAATACTAGTGACTTAGGATTAAGTCAGATTATTAAATCAGGTTTTGATTTAATAATTTACATATGTATTTATATATATATATGCTAGTATTATTGTTCTCTAATCATTTTGTCTCTTGGCTATTCGTATTTTTATACGAATACGCGTATATGTATTTCGATACATGTACCGGGAAGTATTCCATATTTTATACGGAATAGCTTCTAGAAGATGCCACCTCATTTATATGATTTTCCATTTATGGAAATTCATTTGTCTTATAAATGAGGTGGAAGGTGTGAGGTGGCATGAATATGGTTCATAGTATGGGCTTGAGTATGGTTTGCTATTGTTTATTGGACAATTAGATAAGATTTCTTTTTTGTGAAAATGAGAGAGAGGGAGGGGCCGGATACTACCAAGGAAGGAGGTTGATTTTCTTTTGTCTCATTACATTCATCACACTCTCACTCTCTCATGCTCACAAAATACTTAACCATTTTTTCTCATGCCATTTGGTCTTGCTCACCTCTTCTTCATCTTCTATTGTTGCTCACTTGAGCTTATGGACGATAGAAAAATTATAGTGACACTTTCATACACCCCCACTCTCCATCGCTAGCAACTTTGGAGCATCGGATGCCTCGTTTATCGTAGCTGGAGCTTGTGTCGTTTCCTACAGGTGGATCATCGGAGATGGAGGAAGACCGGCAACCAAACTACATTAAAGAACCATTAGGAGCTTGGAATGAAGACCAAAGGATACGGATCAACTCAGTATAACCATTCTAACCTCTATATTAGCTTGCTAGTTTAGGGTTTAAGGTCAATCCGGGAATTGCGTAACAGTAGCGCTGGTTTTAGAAAAATTTTGTTCCGCATTTGGCCACGTTTCGATGGCCGGGGCACTTCCGTAACCCAGCATGGTATCAGAGCCACCCTTTAAACCCTTAGCTAGCTAGTTTAGAGAATGTTAAAGTGTCCAAATCGAAACAAACCCGAAACGATGCATTGCAGATCATGTTCTCTGTTAAAATTTAAAAGTCTTCAAAAAAAATTTCAAACAATTGCAGAAGACTACTGACATGACCACAAGAGAACAGACCAAAAACGAACCACACCCACCTATTTTAGGCCGAGCACATGGCCAAATTTTCCGAGCTCGCCGGCCCTAATAGGGTATTTGGGGTTTGTATTTTTTGTGTTGTTTAGTCTCTGGAAAATTGATGCAGTGGTATTGTTTGTTTAGCCCATTTTTGATATTATGTTATCAATTGTTCAGGGGCTATTCGGGGCATTTCAAAGTCGATATTTTTAGCACTGTTTAAACATTTACACAGTACTTACATTATATCTGCGATCGTGAATGTCATTTGATCGGTAAACCTGTCTAACTGCTATATGTTCCTTTAGACGGGTTTGCGAACGTGACATTCACGTTGATGTTCTGTGTTGTGTCGTGATGTTGGTTGGATCGTCGTGGTGGATAGCTATGGTGCAATGTTAGTATAATTTTATTTAATTTGTACATTTGATATTGCGTGGCGAGCGTCCGACATGTGGACTGCCGTCACTGCCAGTTTGTATATTATTCATTTGGGGCATGACCGGGATGAGGTCGATGTCACCCTTGTATATTATTTTCTTTTCTGTACTAGGATTACCCTGCGGTGGAGTGCACGAATAGCCGGGTTCTAGAGGGCAACGGGTCCGCATCTGATGGCGTTGAGACGGAGGGGATCTTACTCTAGAATTGGCAGGCTATTCGCCGCTCTCGTAGGGGGTATAGGTTGACCCACGGAGGGGTGCCCAAGTTACCAGATTCCGTGAAGTGCTAGGTGGCCCATTCACGTTGTTTAAGGGGGTTGCCTCGCTTCTGGTTTTGGCGGGTAGCTTGCCGCGTTCGTAGGTGTCTAGGTTTCATTGCACAGGCTATCCACACGACAGGAAATGTCGGGTCTCATTTGCAGCTCAAATGAAACCCGGGGCTCCAAGATTATCCACCATTCTGTGTTACTTCTATGTTGTTTCTGTGATGTTGCTTTTATCATGCCTGGGACGAATTTGGCCACGTTTGGAATATCCTGCACCTCATTTGACGGGGAAAGAGCCGAGATCCCTTAACTGGGAGTGTCCTCTTTAGTAAACGTTTTCGCCACTATATATTTTTAAAACCACTCGGTTCCTTCAACGATATCATGTTCATTACGTAAAACGTTTTTCGCCAAACACCAGCCGTAGCCCTCCGTCATTTCCTATAAGTAGTACTTAGTATTCGTGCTGTGTTTATTGACTCCGTCAAGGCGTAGTGTGCGGTAGCTGAGTGGTGCTTGTTTGTAGTATGGATATGTGATTGGTTTGGACAGTCGTGCAGCCTTGTTGACTCCGTCAAGGGCTCGTGCGGGTGGATTTAATGCAATCATGATAATGACGGGTTGAACTTGACTAGGACTCTTTGATTTGTTGACTCCGTCAAGGTCACTTGGGTCTTAGGGGTATAAAAACACACATCGGGATTTTCAAACATACAGTAAACTTGCCAGGCATGAGCATACCTTCTGCAGTGTGGTGACTTGAGTGCCTTCCATCAAGTTATCATACGATGAGAGTTGGATCCCGATTCCCACTGATGAGTAGGATTACTCCTCAGGTGATTCCGACCAATTCTCCTTTGGGTTTGGAGGAGAATTCTAGGAAAGAGTGGGAGCCATCCAGATTAGATAAAGTGATTAACCATTCTGATCTAGGTTTGACTGCACGCTGAGTGTTTCTTTTCTCTCTCTCTCTGGTTGCGACTATGACCCGACCTTTGACTAAAACTCATGAACCAAGTTAACCGAACCTTCTTAAAACACTTTGGCTTTTGAAATGTCACGGTGTCGCAGATATCATTGCCACTTCTATATCACCTTTGCATTTCTCTAGAATACCCCGTATTACTTCCACTTCCATTGGATAAATCCATCGTATAGTTACATACAAACTCGAAGGAACTTTTTTGAGGATGGATTCTGGTTCTGGAGAGATTGAATAGGATTATTCGGTTGTCTTTTCCCTTTACCTTCTCTCAGGTTGTGAGGGCTCCTAGGATTAGGAGAGGGTACACCTATTAAGCTTATTGGATAGTCTTCCTCCAAACCTTATGCGGGTGCCGAAGGGTAGGGAAGGAAGAAAACCAATTAGCCTAAGTATGGTGTACAGAAGGTAATAAGTAAAGACAAATAAAGGGATTAGAATAACGGCAAAGACAATTGCGACTGCTATCATTCACGACAAAAACTGTGTATACCCCTGCCACTCCCACATCCACTTTGGATTTCTCCGGAACACTCCGTATCACTATGGATATCCACTTCCATTGGATATGCCATCGTATAGTTATATACGAACTTGAAGGAATTCTTTCCAGATTCGGGGATGGTTTTCGGTTCAGGAGAAAAAGAATAGGATTATTCAGATGTCTTTTCCCATTACCTTCTCTCAGGTTTCAAGGGCTCCTAGGATTAGGAGAGTACACCTATTACGCTTATTGGATAGTCTTCTTCCAAACCTTAGGCCGGTGCCGAAGGGTAGGGAAGGAAGAAAACCAATTAGCCTAAAGAAGGTGTACAGAAGGTAATAAGTAAAGACATAATAAAGGGATTGGAGTGAGGGCAGGTAAGTATATGGTTACTGTCATGAATCAGGATAATGGATGAGGCATTGCTAGGAATACCAGGTTACCCCTTTTGAAACATTTTCATGTTTCAGTTTCACTGTGCGATGTTAATTGAAAACTGTTTTCCCAATTAGAATCTGACTCCAGGGTATGTATTTACCAGATCAGTTTCTCACATCTGTATGCTATTACGGATGGTGAGTGGGAGTAAGATATTGGAAATTGGGTGATTAGATCCTCATTATATCGGAATTTGTTGTAATTGATGATATTTGAGGAAATCATCTGTTTTTTGCCGGACGACAAATATTTGGTTTTGAATATCCGTTGTTATGTACCAATTTCAAACTGATATATCTGTACATTTATTTTATAAAGTGAGATATAACTTTTTGAAATTGTGCCTATGACATTTACCTATATTAGTTGATGATTAGGTAAGGTGCATTCAACAGCGGTGTAACTCTTCTTAACCTAAGTATAGTTTTTCAACCTATGACGCACAGGGTTTGAGTTATTAAACTCAGTAGACTTGTACAAAGTATTATATATTGTCCGGTGTCCATTAGGACAATGGAGTTGGTACTCGTAATATATTCTGTTTACTCATAGCTTTTCTAGTTCGGGACAAGTATTTCGTAGAAATACAAGGTTCAGATTTTGAGAAGTTATAGGTATAAGAATAAAGTAGAGAACCATTTGTTAGAAGTATCAAGATTCTTCGATGAAGTCGAAGATGTAGATACTTGTGTTTGGTATTTCGTTGATAATAATGTTTTTGAGAACTTGTTTCTCTTTCAGGTTACTCATATATGGATGCACTCATAGTTGAGTAACGCTGATTGGCCTTTTTCCATTTGGTTGATATGCACTGGAGACAGCTGCATGATTTTGAATCTGGTTCCAATTAAATTAGTGCTTTTGTTTCTATATTAGATATATATAGAATCAATTTATATCTTAACGATGTTAAGGTATAGAGAGTTGTCCGGCTGATGCTTAAAACCAGAATCCGGATAAACTCAAGGCACGTTTCAGTAATGGCTGTTTGTGGGTTATCCCGAGCTTTGACGAGGGTTAACTTTCTACCATCAGGAAGATCAATATTTATATTGTTCTTGACTCACCACAGTTTTAGTAAAATGGATTTTTTCAGAAAACAAAAGTGGGAGTATGGTAGAACTGGAAGTGATTCCAGAACCACAAACGATACTGAAGATTTAATAGAACCTGAGGATTCAAATGGTTTCGACATTCCATTAGCCACTCTGCATATTTTGGTGGGTAGCCTCAGGCACCCGAGAGGTTCTTCGATCTTCTCATTGACGGTGACAGGGAGGTTCTTGTTTACCCAGACTTGTCATTGCTGCTGTTCTAGACTATAATACCCGGCAGGAGGATGTGTATAGCGTCGTTCTAAACTAGCTTTAGAAGTGCATATGTATATGACTCTGCTAGAGGGTTGTTGTAGTCAGTGGGAGCAGCGGAAGCATAATGGGCAAGTAGCTTATGTTTATTTATAGACTAAAGCAGATATAGCGGAAATAGATTGTCTATTTTTGATGTGACAGTCATAGGCTTTGACTTCATCAGAATAGAAGATGGATCTGCTAAGAAGGTAGTAGTGAGTGATGTCTAGGTATTAGGATGACATGCACTTGATAGGAAGAGATATTCCTATACTACGATCGGTTATATTGTATTTGTTATAAAGTTGTTTCTCCATATAGGATATGGACATAATATCAGGATTTTTGGTTACTAGATCTATGGTTTTAGATCTAGATTTGGGAAGTATCCTAATCTGGGTACTTTGATATTAAATAGACAACTCCTGGCATGGTGGTGTGCCTGCAGGTGATGGAGTCACCCTCTCTAAAGATGTCTTACAGACTAAAGGGGAGAGGGATCTGAATGATTATCATATCACTTGCTTATGCAATTGAGTTAATCATAAAATGTCAAGTACCACGCCAGATATTGCTTTTGCACTAGATGCAATAAGCAGATATATTAATCCAATCCTGGAGAAACATTGAGAAGCAGTTATTGAACATAAGTGAATGTTCTAGGGAAATGATTACGGCAGCCTACTTCGGGAGACGATTATCATTTCAGCCTTCCAAGGTGACCTAGATGACAGAGTGACTGTTAGAGTTATAGTTTTCCCTCCTTTGAGGGACAGTATGTTGGACAGCTGGTCTAAGCGGATACTGGGGAATGGCATGGAGTAGAATACTGATTAAATTCAGCGGACGATACAATCTAAGAATTTTGTTGGATTTGGAGTTCATTTGTGAACTAGGTCCCATCAGATATCCAGGCAAATTCTAAGACAGGTATTGCTCATTTCGGAAGATAGTTTTCTCCGCGAAGTTGAGATATAGAGAGATACAGAAAGAAGCATTTGAGCGGATCCATTCACTGAAGCTATTTCTCGAACGCATTAGTTTTGCAAACGGGCTTTGCGAAACTAATAAGTAGAGAAGTTGGGTGTTCGTTATCACACGGGCAGTGAGTAAGTGACAACGCAATAATTGGACTTAAGTGCAAGTGGGAGATTGTTGGCTATAGTGCCTTCAAGGCAATTATCATAGTCGTGGACATGTGATTATGATGATTGAGTGAAGACCTATACCGATAGAACGGTCTTACTTCAGATGATAGTATGCTATCTGGTTTGTCTTTATCATCATCTACATGTTGATAGAGCCCATAGGATTCATGCTTGACTGCCAGCATTATGATGGCGATCATATGTTCGTGGGAGCTAGGAGTCTATAATCACATCTTTAAATGTCCTTAGTCATGGGAGTATCGAGACTGGGCAGCGATACTCCAGTGTAGACTAGTGTATACTGATCGAGACCCCGACGAGAGGCGGTGGCTAGGTCTCACAAGCCATTGGTGTTAGTTTGTTCACCTAAGATAGTATATACGTGCTCATTAGGTTATGAGTACACTGGACGGACTTGCCGGGAACCTACTAGTTGGTATTATACTTATTGTCAGATAGCAGTTTCCAGGTGACATGTGTACAAGTTAGTCTGTCGACCTGAGATCGTCATTTGTCTCGTGTGAGTTCCCACTGTGCTTTGATTACTACCCTACCACGGCGCAAAGGAGTCGTGCAAACAGGTTTTAGTTGGGTACAGTCTCGAGCCACATGGAGGCAGTGATCGGATTGTCGGGGATTCGTCTCTCCTGGTATTGGGGGTTGATGTCGCGTTGTGCACGGGTGGCCATCACCAGAAATCCATGGCCATGGTGAACGAGAATTATCGATTCAGGATCGATAGTTTCTCAGGTGGCGATGGGTATCATGCTGACACTAAATATCGCGTTGTTAGGGGTCTGACTTTATCCACCCCCCTACACTCGATATGCGATACTTTTAGACGAACAGACCGGACTGTACGGATATTGTCACTGTCAGGCTCAGTAGGGGTTCATGATGAGTTTGCTCGTCGGCCTCCCTTTTGCTCAATATCTGGGTAGCCGTTACGTACAGCTAGTGCCGCTGACGTGCTTGTGGTTAAACCCACTGCCAGCGTATTGACGAGTCTTTAGAGTCCCACACAGAGGGTTTTCACAGTTCAGGCGATATGGTGTACTTGACGTATGTTGGTACATACAGGTGTCCGATTAAATATGTGCACATGCTGTGCTGACTTTAATCGGACGGTTGATAATACTAGCGGCTTAGGATTAAGCCAGATTATTAAATCAGGTTTTGATTTAATATTTTACATATGAATTTATATATATGTATGCTAGTATTATTGTTCACTATTCATTTTCTCTCTTGGCGATTCGTATTTTTGTATGAATACGCGTATATGTATTTCGATACATGTACCAGGAAATATTCTGTATTTTATATGGAATAACTTCTAGAAGATGCCACCTCATTTATATGATTTTCCATTTATGGAAATTCATTTGTCTTATAAATGAGGTGGAAGGTGTGAGGTGGCATGAACATGGTTCTGTAAGTGCACGGCGGCGCCCCGGCCGTCAGTCCGACGCCGGAATGCGGAAACGGTGATAAACTTTAATTTTGCGGACTTTGCAAAACGGCACCACCGCGCACTAAACCCCGGATCGGGCCATTAAACTAGATCTAGCTAACAACAAGACGGGTTAGAGATATACCGACTGATCCGAGTCCTCCGGTCTTCATCTCCACTCCGATCTCCTCGCGGGATCGCCGGTCGTCGCCTCTTCGCCGGAAGGGCACCACGTCGCCTGCATATTTTACGGGCTCCCGCCTCAATACCGAGGCAACTCGTGCGCGAAGTGGGCTAGCCGACGCGTCCAAGATTTGCTGTAGAATACCTGTCTCTCTGGGGTTTAGGAGGTTGCCAATATGGAGGGATTTGAGCAAGAACAATCAAGGATGAAAGCTTGATGAAGAATTGAGCAAGCTCTCAAAAAGAATGAGCAAACCCTCAAAAATGGTCTCGGCCACTTGAAAACAAGAATGAGCTCTCTCTGGGAAAAAAAAGAAGAAGCCTGCACACTTAAAAAGCTCATGCCACCAATTAATAAATTAATCCACAAAAAAGAAGCCTGCACACTTAAGAATGAATGTGTGTGTATATATTAATCCAAGGAATAAAGAAATTCCTTGACTTAATCATTCCAGCACTCACACTTAAGAATTCTCCTGCACACCCATCCTCACACAGTGGCCGGCCCATTCCCAAATCCCATTCAAACAGTGGCCGGCCCCACACCAATTCCCAACACCAAAACACATTTAAACCCATACTCCACCTTACCTTATTTAATGCAAGGGATGGAGGGAAGATATCAAAATCAAACCTTTTGCAAGAAACCCCCTCAATAAAATGTTAATTGCAAACTTGCAATTAACACCCTCCAACGAAAAGTCCGACCGGGAAGGAAAAAGAGAAAACCGGCCGGAACGGAATGCAAACTGGCAACCCCAGAAAACTGGTCCCGTAATAAATTACAGGAAAACCCCGATACTGTGCATACACACCCGCATTTGTATTCTGACCGGATACAAATGCAAAGAGACAAAACTACACTATCAAATACTAAGATCCGGCTTAAGCCAAAGCCGGTTAGTAAAAACCGTCCGATCACCATCCGTGCAATACCGCACGTATCTGATCGAACCCTGCCATATCTCCATACGGCCTCTACAGCGTTTCGCCCGAAACTTGAGTAACTGAAAGTGTGGCGGACTCTAAAGACTCGTCAATACAATGGCTGTGGATTTAACCACTAGCCCGTCAAAGGTATAAGCCAATACGTAACGGGCCACCAGCTATTGACTAAAAGGGACGTCGATGAGCGAACTCATCCTGACACCCTACTGAGCCTGTCAGTGACAATATCCGTGCAGTCCGGTCCGTTCGTCTATGAGTATCGCATGGCGGGCCTAGGGGGTTGGTAAAAGTCAGACCCCCAAAAGCGGTACAAGTCGTGTCGGAGTGTAGCCCAGAACACCCTGAGATACTACTGGAATACCTACCAGTAAATCTCCTTGCCTTGGCCAAGGACTTTGTGTAATGGCTCTCCTAGACACAGCACGACCTCACCCCCAATACCGGGAGAGACGAACCCCTGAAGATACGCTCACTGCCTCCATGTGGCTCGGGACTGTACCCAACTAAAACCTGTTTGCACGACTCCTTTGAGCCGTGGTAGGGTAGTAATCAAAGTACAGTGGGAACTCACACGAGACAAATGACGATCCCCAGGTCGATGAACTAACCTGCATACATGTCACCAGGGAACTGCCATCTGACGTCTGGTATATGACCAACTAGCATGTTCCCGGCGAGTCCTGTCCGGTGTACTCATAACCCAATGAGCACCTGTATACATCTTATGTGATCCAACTGACACCGGTGGCTTGTGAGACCGGCCACCGTCCCTCGTCGGGGTCTCGACTGTATACACTAGTCTACTAATGGAGTATCGATGCCCAGTCTCGAAACTCCCACGACCAGGGACCTTTTAAGGATAAGCTTGTAGACCCCCAGCTCCCACTTATATGATCGCCCTCATACTGCTGGTGGTCAAGCAAGAATCCTAGGGGCTCTATCAACGTGTAATAGCGACGTGTCATGTCACTTAAAACAGTACACGATGATAAAGGTAAACCAGATAGCATACTATCATCTCGAGTAAGACTGTCCTACCGGGATAGGTCCTCCCTCAATCATTACAATCACGTACCTGTGACCTAATAATTGACTCTGAGGGCACTATCTCCAACAATCTCCCACTTGCACTCAAGGCTAATTATTGCGATGTCGCATACTCACAGCCCGTGTGATACCGAGCATCCAACTCCTCTACTAGTCAGTCTCACAAAGCTTGTTTGCGAAACTATTGCGTTCGAGGAATAGCCTCAGTGAGTGGATCCGCTTAGTTGTTTCTTTCTATGTCTCTCTATATCTCAAGTTCGCGGATAAAGCCATCTCCCGAAATGAGCAATACCTGTCTTAGAATGCGTCTGGATGTCTGATGGGACATAGCTCATAAATGAACTCCAAATCCAAACTTCTTAGACTGTATCGTCAACTGAACTTAATCAGTATCCTGCGCGCCATGCCTCCCTCAGTATTGCCTTGGACCACCTGTCCAAAATACTGCCCCTCATCAGAAGGAAAAACTATAACTCTGACAACCTCCTTGTCGTCCATGTCACCTTGGAAGCCTGGAATGATAACTGTCTCCTGAATGAGGCTGTCGTTATCATATCCCTAGAACATCCACTTATGTTCTAAAACTGCTTCCGACTGTTTCTCCAGGATTGGATTAATGTCAACTTATTGCATCTAGTGCAAGAACAACATCTGGTGTGGTACTTGACATCTTATGATTGACTCAATTGCCTGAGCAAGTGATCTGCCAATCATGCCCGTCCCTCTCCCCTTTAGTCTGTAAGATACCTTTGGAGAGGGTGACTCCATTACCTGCAGGTACACTACCGTGCCAGGAGTCGTCCATCCTAAATACTCTTAGAATGCTGTCAAGTACCCTGATTGGGAAAACACCCAAATCTAGATCTAAAACCATAGATCTAGTAACCAGTATGTCTGATATAAAATCCATTTCCTTTGTGGAGAAACAACTGTGTGACGACCAAAGTATAACCGATCGTAGTGTAGGAGTTTCTTTTCCTACTTTGTGTATATCATCTAAATATCAGGATATCACACCCTACTACCTTCTCAACAGATCCATCCCCTATTCTGATGAAGTCAAACCCATGACTGTCACGTCAGAAATAGATGATCTATCTCCGCTACATCTGCTCTAGTCTACAAATAGACATAAGCAACCTGTCCACCAATGCATCCGCTGCTCCCACTGACTACGACAACCCTCTGGCAGAGTCATATAGACGTACACTTCTAAAACTGGTTTAGAACAACGCTATACTCATCCTCCCGCCGGGTCTCGTAACCTGGAACAACAGCAATGGCAATTGTGGGTAAACAAGAACTTCCCTGTCACCGTCCTTGAGGGTACCGTAGTACCTCTCGGGTGCCTGAAGTTACCCACCTTATCTGCGGAGTGGCCAATGGAATGTCAATCCAGATTGAATCTTTAGGTTCCTTATCAAATCTTCAGTAATCGTTTGTGGCTCTGGAATCACTTCCAGTTCTACCATACTCCCACTACTGTTTTCTGAAAAAGTCCATTTTTAATAAAACTGTGGCGAGTCTAGAACAATATCGCTATTGTTCATCCAGATGGTAGAAAATCAACCCTCGTCATAGCCTGGGTCAACCCACAAACAGCCATTACAGAAACGTGCCTTGAGTTGTCCAGTGTCTGGTTTTAATCATAAACCGGACAACTCCCCGTACCTTAACATCGTTAAGATATGAACTGTTCTATATCCAATATAGAAACAGAGGCACTGATTTAATTGAACCAGATTCAAATCATGCAGCTGTCCCCAGCGCATGTTAACTAAATGGAAGGAGGCCGATCAGCGTTACTCAACTTAGGAATACTTCCAATTATGAGTAACCTGAAAGAGAAACAAGATCTCTTTATCAACTGAATACCATACACAAGTATCTACATCTTTGATCACCTTGAAGAATCCCGATACTTGCTACACTTGGTTCTCTACTCTATTCAAATACCTATAACTCCTCAAAACTTAGACCCTGTGTTTCTACGAAACACATGTCTAAGAACTAGAGAAGTCATAAGTAAACCGAATATAGTACGAGGACCAACCCCTCTGTCCTGATGGACCCTGGACAACATACAATACTCTGTATAAGTCCCTTGAGTCTGATAACTCATTCACTGTGTGTCGTAGGTTGAAAACTGTACTTATGGTTAAGAAGAATTACACCGCTGTTTGATGCTCCTTACCTAACCATCCACTGATATAGGTAAATGTCATCGACATAATATCAAAAGGTATATCTCACTCTATGAAAATAGACGTACAGATATATCAATTTGAAATTGGTGCACAACAGCGGATATTCAAAACCATATATTTGCCGACCGGCAAACAACCCAGGTGATTTCCTCAAATATCACCGATTACAACGAATCCCGATATAATGAGGATGATCACCCAATTCCCAATAACTTACTCCCACTCATCATCTGTAAAACCATACAGATGTGAGAATCGAACCTGGTAAATACATACCCTGGAGCAAGTGTCTAATCGGGAAATCAGTTTCCTTTAACAGTACATAGTGAGACTGAAACATTGAAATGTTCCGATGGGGTATTCTGGTATTCCTAGTAATGCCTCTTCCAGATTCACGACTGTAACCGTATAGTTCTTTGCCACCTCTCCAAATCCCTTCATATGTCTTTAGTCTTTACCTTCTGCACACCCTTTTAGGCCAAATGGTTTTCTTCCTTCCCTACCGTACGGCACCAGCCTATGGTTTGGAAGAAGACTATCCAATAAGCATAATGGGTGTACTGTCCCAATCCTAGGAACACTCGCAATGAGAGAGGGTGAAGATAAAAGACAACCGAATAAACCTTATTCCTATTTCTCCTGAACCAGAATCCATCCCCGAACTGGAACAAGTTCCATTCGAGTTCGTATATAACCATACGATGGAGTATCCAAATAAACTGTGGATCTTCGTAGTGATACGGAGTGTCCTGGAGAAATACAAAGGTTATGTGGGAGTGGTAACGAAATATTTGGTTTGGTCGTGAATATCTGTTGCAATTTACTTTGCCCTCTTACTAATCCCTTGTTTTGTCTGAACTTAATACCTTCTGTACACCGTCGTTATGCTAATTGGTTTTCTTCATTCCCTACCGGTCGGCACCAGCCTAAGGTTTGGAAGAAGACAATCCAATTTGCGTAATAGGTGTACTACCCCTAAACCAAGGAGTACTCGTAACCTGAGAGAGGGTAAAAGGAAAAGACAACTGAATAATCCTATCCGTTTTCTCCAGAACCGGAAACCATCCTCGAATAAATCCTTTCGAGTTCGTATCTAACCATACGATGGTTTTGTCCAATGGAAGTGGACGTTCGTAGTAATACGGGGTGTCCTGGAGAAAAGGGTAAAAGTAGGAGTGGCAATGAGGTTCGCAACTCTGACAATCCAAAAGCCGGAGTTTAAGAAGGTTCGGTCAACTTGGTCACTGAGTCATAGTCTTAGGGTCGGGTCAATGGTCGCTGCCAAAAGAGAGAGAGAAAAGAAACACTCAGCGTGCACTCTATCCTAGATCAGAATGGTTATCACTTTTTCTAATCAGGAAACCTCCCACTGTACCTCAAATTCTCCTCCAAACCTGAAAGAAGAATTAGTCAGGGTCACCCGAGGAGTAAACTAACTCATCAGTGGGAATCGGGATCCAACTCTCATCGCATGACAACGTGACGGAATCCGCTCACGGTATCACACTCCAGAAGGTATGCGCATATCTGGCAAGTTTCAGTACTTTTGAAACTCCCGATGTGATTTCTGCCCCATGCTCTTATGACCTTGACTTTGGCCAACATATCATAAGTCACATGTCAAGTTCTACCCGTCATTCTCCAGGTTAATTTGAATCCACCCGTACATACCCTTGACTTTGGGCAACATGGCAGTACGACTGTTCCAAACCAACGCATCTATCTATGCTGCATATGAATACCCAATAGCTACCAATCACTGTGCCTTGACTTTGGCCAACATACACAGCTTGAATACTATTGACTATCCATATGAAACGACGGAGGGCTACGAATGGTTTCTGGCGAAAACCTTTAACGTAAAGAACTTGATATCGTCGAAGGAACGGATAGCTTTTTAGAAATATAGTGACGAAAACCTTCGCTAAAGAGGTCACTCCCGGTGAAGGGATCTCGGCTCTTTCCCCGTAGAATGAGGTGCAGGATATTCCAACTGAATACCACGATGCAAAGCAAAAGTAATCGGCTATAGTGAAGTTAATGCCCTGACGCAAACTTCTGTCCAAGGGGTCACTCCCGGTGAAGGGATCTCGGCCCTTGCCTCGTCGACTGAGGAGCAGGATATTCCAAATGAATACCACGATGCAAAACAAAAGTGAACGTCCTTGCAATAACAGCTTTTTGAAAAGTGTTCCAACAACATCAGATTAGGTTTGTTTTTAAACTTGCATTGATCCGAATCAATGCAGTCCCATCAATTGATCACACCAAAAAGAACGAAAATATACTGATGTACGTATATGCCATCCGCATTCGCCACTGGGTCCCGTCATTACCCGTTAGGTTAGCTTACTAACGACAGAGCGGGGACTGGACTAGCGCGGATGCAAAACATATACAACATCTACTAATATATATACCAATATATTATATTTCGCTCAAGGCGTGAAAGAAATGCAACATCACAGAGAATGAACAACATCACAGAAACAATACAGATATCTGGGATCCCCGGGTTTCACAGAGCCGCTGAAACCCGACGTTCCCCTGGTCATGTGGATAGCCTGTGCAATGAAAACCTAGACCCCTACGGGCGCCGCAAGTCACCCGCCAAAACCTGAAGCGAGGCAGCCCCCTTCAGCAACGTGAATGGACCACCCAGCACTTCACGGAATCCGGTAACTTGGGCACCCCTCCTGGGTCAACCTGTACCCCCTACGAGTGCGGCGAATAGCCCGCCAATCCTAGAGTGAAGCCCCTTCCGTCTCAATGCCATGAGATGCGGGCTTGTTGCCCTCCAGAACCCGGCTATCCGTGCATCCCTCCGCGGGGCAATCCTAGTACAGAAAGTAAAATATACATACAACGGGTACATCGACCGCAACCAGGTCGTGCCCCAAAATAATAATACAAACAGGCAGTGACGGCAGTCCACATGTCGGACGCTCGCCCCGCAATATCAAATGTACATAATACAACCACAACTGTACTAGCATTGCATCCAGGCTATCCCCCACGACCGATCCGCAACATCACAGCAAAAACAAAACATCAACGTGAAAGTCACGTTCGCAAATCCGTCTAACCGGGCTATAGCAGTTAGACCGGATTTACCGATCGAGTGACATTCACGGTCGCAGATATAATGTAAATACTGTGAAAAATGTGTTTAAAATATTCCGATTGATCAAACTTTAACAAGTGGGCCCACAAAGAATACTGCAGCAGTTAAAGAAAACCTGGACCCAATTTTAATATCCCAAAACCCCTGAAATAAGACCATAAGCCCACTGCAAAAAAATAAACACACGAGCCCACAAATTTGCGGCGGAAGCGCGGCCAAAAGAGGGTTTTGGCCGCCCTTCCGCGGTCGTACGGAGAGATCGTGCTACGAAATTTTTCCAGTGTTTTTACATCTCCCTGCACATCATTCTGAGACCAACAAAAAAATTTTTCGAGACCAAAAATTTTCAACAGAAACTGATGCGAAGGTAATACGGGTTTTGGAACTTTTTGATCGATCGGAAATGCAAACACATTACACAAAGCTAGACGAAGTTAATGGCGAGGCTCTGATACCACTGTAAGTGCACGGCGGCGCCCCGGCCGTCAGTCCGACGCCGGAATGCGGAAACGGTGATAAACTTTAATTTTGCGGACTTTGCAAAACGGCACCACCGCGCACTAAACCCCGGATCGGGCCATTAAACTAGATCTAGCTAACAACAAGACGGGTTAGAGATATACCGACTGATCCGAGTCCTCCGGTCTTCATCTCCACTCCGATCTCCTCGCGGGATCGCCGGTCGTCGCCTCTTCGCCGAAAGGGCACCACGTCGCCTGCATCTTTTACGGGCTCCCGCCTCAATACCGAGGCAACTCGGGCGCGAAGTGGGCTAGCCGACGCGTCCAAGATTTGCTGTAGAATAGCTGTCTCTCTGGGGTTTAGGAGGTTGCCAATATGGAGGGATTTGAGCAAGAACAATCAAGGATGAAAGCTTGATGAAGAATTGAGCAAGCTCTCAAAAAGAATGAGCAAACCCTCAAAAATGGTCTCGGCCACTTGAAAACAAGAATGAGCTCTCTCTGGGAAAAAAAAGAAGAAGCCTGCACACTTAAAAAGCTCATGCCACCAATTAATAAATTAATCCACAAAAAAGAAGCCTGCACACTTAAGAATGAATGTGTGTGTATATATTAATCCAAGGAATAAAGAAATTCCTTGACTTAATCATTCCAGCACTCACACTTAAGAATTCTCCTGCACACCCATCCTCACACAGTGGCCGGCCCATTCCCAAATCCCATTCAAACAGTGGCCGGCCCCACACCAATTCCCAACACCAAAACACATTTAAACCCATACTCCACCTTACCTTATTTAATGCAAGAGATGGAGGGAAGATATCAAAATCAAACCTTTTGCAAGAAACCCCCTCAATAAAATGTTAATTGCAAACTTGCAATTAACACCCTCCAACGAAAAGTCCGACCGGGAAGGAAAAAGAGAAAACCGGCCGGAACGGAATGCAAACTGGCAACCCCAGAAAACTGGTCCCGTAATAAATTACAGGAAAACCCCGATACTGTGCATACACACTCGCATTTGTATTCTGACCGGATACAAATGCAAAGAGACAAAACTACACTATCAAATACTAAGATCCGGCTTAAGCCAAAGCCGGCTAGTAAAAACCGTCCGATCACCATCCGTGCAATACCGCACGTATCTGATCGAACCCTGCCATATCTCCATACGGCCTCTACAGCGTTTCGCCCGAAACTTGAGTAACTGAAAGTGTGGCGGACTCTAAAGACTCGTCAATACAATGGCTGTGGATTTAACCACTAGCCCGTCAGAGGTATAAGCCAATACGTAACGGGCCACCAGCTATTGACTAAAAGGGACGTCGATGAGCGAACTCATCCTGACACCCTACTGAGCCTGTCAGTGACAATATCCGTGCAGTCCGGTCCGTTCGTCTATGAGTATCGCATGGCGGGCCTAGGGGGTTGGTAAAAGTCAGACCCCCAAAAACGGTACAAGTCGTGTCGGAGTGTAGCCCAGAACACCCTGAGATACTACTGGAATACCTACCAGTAAATCTCCTTGCCTTGGCCAAGGACTTTGTGTAATGGCTCTCCTAGACACAGCACGACCTCACCCCCAATACCGGGAGAGACGAACCCCTGAAGATACGCTCACTGCCTCCATGTGGCTCGGGACTGTACCCAACTAAAACCTGTTTGCACGACTCCTTTGAGCCGTGGTAGGGTAGTAATCAAAGTACAGTGGGAACTCACACGAGACAAATGACGATCCCCAGGTCGATGAACTAACCTGCACACATGTCATCAGGGAACTGCCATCTGACGTCTGGTATATGACCAACTACCATGTTCCCGGCGAGTCCTGTCCGGTGTACTCATAACCCAATGAGCACCTGTATACATCTTATGTGATCCAACTGACACCGGTGGCTTGTGAGACCGGCCACCGCCCCTCGTCGGGGTCTCGACTGTATACACTAGTCTACTAATGGAGTATCGATGCCCAGTCTCGAAACTCCCACGACCAGGGACCTTTTAAGGATAAGCTTGTAGACCCCCAGCTCCCACTTATATGATCGCCCTCATACTGCTGGTGGTCAAGCAAGAATCCTAGGGGCTCTATCAACGTGTAATAGCGACGTGTTATGTCACTTAAAACAGTACACGATGATAAAGGTAAACCAGATAGCATACTATCATCTCGAGTAAGACTGTCCTACCGGGATAGGTCCTCCCTCAATCATTACAATCACGTACCTGTGACCTAATAATTGACTCTGAGGGCACTATCTCCAACAGGTTCATGGTATGGTGTTGAGTATGGTCTGCTATTGTTTATTGAATAATTGGATAAGATTTCTTTTTTGTGAAAATGAGAGAGAGGGAGGGGCCGGCCACTACCAAGGATGGAGGTTGATTTTCTTTTAGCTCATTACATTCATCACACTCTCACTCTCTCATGCTCACAAAACACTTAACCATTTTTGCTCATGCCATTTGATCTTGCTCACCTCTTCTTCATCTTCTATTGTTGCTCACTTGAGCTTATGGATGAGAGAAAAATTATAGTGACACTTTCATACACCCTCACTCTCCATCGCTAGCAACTTTGGAGCATCGGCTGTCTCGTTTGTCGAGGCTGGAGCTTGCGCTGTTTCCCTCGGGTGGATCATCGGAGACGGAGGAAGACCGACAACCAAACTACATCAAAGAACCACTAGGAGCTTGGAATGAAGACCGAAGGACACGGATCAACTCGGTATAACCATTCTAACCTCTATATTAGTTTGCTAGTTTAGCGTTTAAGGTCGATCCGGGAATCGGGTAACGGTAGCGCTGCTTTTAGAAAAATTTTGTTCCGCATTTGGCCACGTTTCGATGGCCGGGGCGCTGCCGTAACACATCAAGAATGTATGTGTAAAATGACTTGATGTGAGATATTGATGTGATGAAAAGAGTATACGATGAGATATGATGACTTGGTTTGATATGTCATTATATGGATGCGAGTCGATATGAGAAGATTGATACCTTTTCCGGTCCCCTTATATGAGATTGTTATGGATGTGACATGAGATATATGTATATAGATATATATAATGTTGTGGATCATGAGTGATATGCCTTACGAGACGTTAGGTCCGTACCCTCATTGTCATATAGGTTGATAGAATCCCTAATTGATTATTGCCGTCGTACGATGGAAACCGTACGTGATGAGTTTTACTTGATGATTGATCCATACCCCTGACTAGAGGATGCCGTACGATGGATTATACCATACGTGATGTTGTGAGGCTGGATGCCGATTGATAGATTCACCGACTCAGATATGTGATAGAGACGTATACCTTATAGCATTGCGCTCACGATTTACTTTATGCTACGTTCATGTCATTCTCATTGCATTAAATATACCTGTACTAGTACACCTACACAATTATCAATAATGCATATGTTACACTTACACAGATTGCCGGCTCACACACTTTCATCATCGATAATTGCTATGTCACTTACACAATAGAATCGCTATATCATGCTATGATACATTGCTATGTTCACATCGCTATACCTTGTCACATGATATATTGGATATGCTCACATTTCTGTTCCATGTTTGCATACATCATGCTTTATGCTTATATGCATTGAGATGCTATTTTCATGAGATTTTGGATTTGAGAACCGTGGTTATATTTCAAAAGAAAGTATGTACTGTTTTAAAAATCCGGTTTCTCTTGATATGATATTTCGAGACGTCCACCATGTGTTTTCTCGGTTCTGAGATTGGCATGTGAAACCCGATTCGAGGAGCGGGAGGCACCGTCTGCGGGTACATGGTGGACCCGGTGAGGTACCCCGGGGCAAGAAGACTCGTATTGTTTGGCGGTGATCCTGGCAGGGGAGCACTACCTACCGGTGATAGTATTTGGACTCGGCGGTTATCCGGAGGATACCGACCGGAGTCATGAGATGGATATGAGGGCCGACCAGATTTTGCGGCGCCTGAGGGCCGATCGGAGGATGCGGTGCCTGAGATATGAGGATCTACGTGTCGATGTTGGACATGGGTTTCATGATGTTTCGAGTGTCGATGTTGGACACTCAGGTTCCATGATTTTGATATGCCGTTGATGGACACACGTTGATTTATATCCTCATATTTACATGCATATGCTTTCATGATATTTACATGCATGATGTTGTTGTGTCATTGATGGACACGTGGATGTTATCCACATGCAGATAAGCATTGATTATATTGTTGGCACATATGTAGATACGGTCACCCTAGATATCATAGTATTACCTTTATGATATAGTTTACCTAAGAATCGTTGTTTTATTCGATTTCTACCTGATGATGTTTTCTACTCACGAGTTGGCAGTTCACCCCTGTTGTGCCACAGTTCTTGCAGGTTGACCGCATGGATCAGTAGCGGCATCGGTGGCACACAGCTTACATTCAGATGATTTGCTTTGGTAGGTGGTACACGTTGGATCGTACCCTTCATGTATTTACTATTCATGTTGTATCTAGTTAACTCCATCATCAGAAACTAGTATTTGTATATATAGTAAGACTTAGCATGACTTGTAGTTGCGAGACTTAGAGCGAGGGTTTATGTTCGCTACTTGTGGTTTGATGTCTTGCTTTATTCATTACTCTTTGTGTTGACCTTCTCCGTTGGGCGTCGTATACATATATTCTGTCTTGCGTGGTTGTGATTCCGCCGATTGGCGAAGAGCTAGCTCCCGCTTGGGATGCCTTTTATGTTATCATGTGTATGCGGTTTTGGATCAAAATATACAAAGAAGGTGCTGCCCAAATTTTTAAAAAGACGAAACATGTTTTTCAACTAATATAATCCACTTGCATTTTCGTGTTCCTTTATCTATGTATTTAAGAAAACTTTTGATTTCATCATACCTTTATTTCAAAACTTCACCTCTTTTTTTTTTTTTTAAAAGTGTTTAGATTTCTGGGCTTCGGCTTACTTAATTTACGTTACGCCTTTAGACGTTGCGTGAATTAAATGCCAGTCACGAACTAAATTTCGGGTCGTGACAAGGCTATTATTATACATGTGATGTATATTATAGTGGATACTGGGACATATATAGGGAGGACTTTCTTGCTCGACATGATAGTATGCTATCTGGTTGCTCTTTATCTTAACAGGTACACTGATTATCTCTCTATTACATGTTGATAAAGCCCTAAAGATGAGTACTTGACTACCCGGATTATGATGCAGATCATACTAGTGGGGCAGAAGTAGTCGGTAAGTACATCCTTCAATAGTTCCTAGTCGTGGGAGTATCGAGACGTGGCATCGATATTCCAGAGTAGACTAGCGTATACGCTTCTCGACCTATGTGACGGGCGATGGATGATCCCATATCCATTTGTGTTTGACATCAAAGATGGTATACGGGTGCTCAGTGGAGACTGGGTACACTAGAAGGACTCGCCGAGAACTCCTAGATGGTATTATACCTATCGTCAGATAGCAGTTCTCTGGTGACACTGGTACAGCTTTATTTGTCGACCCGAGATCGTCATAGAGTCTTGTTTGATCACCACTATGCTTTGATTTCCACATTACCACATTCAAGAAATCGTGCAAAAAGGTGGTTTTTGGGTACAGTACCGAGTCACATGGAGTCAATGAGCGATAGGAGGGGATTCGTCTCTCTCGGTATTGGGGGTTGATGTTGTACTTTGCTCGATTGGCCATAACAGGAAATCCCTGGCCAGGGTTGCTGAGATTTACTGGTAAGTATTATCAGTAGTTTCTTAAACCCTTATGGACCTTGCATCGGCATGACTTATCAGGATATTGGGGTCTGACGTTATACTACCCCCAGGCTGTGATATGCGACATATCAGACGAAGTGACCGGACTGTATGGTAGTGTTACTTGATTGGATTCACAGGAGTATGAGCAGGCTTGCTTGTTGATCTTCTGATCGCTCAATACCCTGGTGGACATTACGTTTAGCAGACAGCTTGCGGCTTGTGGGTGACTGATATGATCACCACCTAGTACCGGCGTATTGACGTGTCTTTATAGTCCTACACGGAGGTTTCCTGGCTCAAGTGAAACGAAGTAGGAGTACATATATGATATGTGCGGGATCGAGATTAATACGAGTATGTGATACCGTATTATATTCTTGCGATATATGATATCGGTCAGTTATATGTGATATAGCCGGGCTGTCGAATCAAGTATTGATTCGAAAAGTTGATACATTTGATATTAGTCGGTTGTATGTGATATAGCCGGATTATTAAATCAAGTGTTGATTTAATAATTTAATGTATAATTATATATTTGATATATTATCTTACATTAACCAATATTAGCTCACTTAAGTATTCTTTTTCTCACTAGTGTACACTTAGTATATATGTGATATATATTAATGTACATCTTTTGTGTCATGCTTGATGCCACATGTGACATGGGTGTATGAGACTCACACCATGCAAATAAAAATGAAGGGTTTTGTTTATTTAAAGTAAATCAAATTAGTTGGAAATTGTCACATGGTTGAAGCTTGTAGAAACTTGTGGAACCATTGACCAAGTCCACTCTTTTTGTTTTACTTGAAGATATTTATTAACGCAACCATTATTGTTTAGCTATGGTTTATTCTCTAAATGAGTTAGTGTATGACATAAACTCACCCATGGTTTCTATTCTCACCTCATGAGTTTCATTCTCTTCTCTCTTCATCTTCTTCTTCATCAAGTGCTTAGCTCTCTAGGTTTATGGGAGATGAAGAAAAATAGTGAGAAAATTATTTCTAAAGTGAGAAAAATTCCTACTTCATCAACCTCTTCTTTACTAGCCATTTAGATTGGGTTGTTTCTTCACTAGTTCATCACATAGTGAAGAGGTAGCTTGAGTTAGTGTCTCCTTGACGTAGATCACCGTCGGCCTCGAAGACTTCAAGCAAGCTTGTTCATTTCACCTTGTGGAGCATCACTAGAGTCCGGGAGATCACTACTTGGAGAGAAGGGACTACTACACGGAGCAATTGAAGTGAAGGACCGGTCTACAAAGGTGGTATTCCTCGTTCACTTAGATGTAAAGATGTTTACATTCTTGTTCGTCCAATTCTCTAGTTTAGATTCTAGCATTAGGGTTCTTTAGCTCGCCATTTTTTTTTGAAAACAGCAAAGTCGATGCCTCCCGAAACCCAGTGGCGCCTAAGGAACCCTGCAGCTTCCAACCCAGGAAGAGGGTCAAAGTAGCTGAGCCCATCATCTTTATCGACGAGGACCTCCACGGGATATCCCTACCTCACAACGACCCCCTGGTGATTACAGTACGGGTCCACCATTACGAAGTGCAAAGGATATTGGTCGAATCGGGAAGCTTGGCAGGCATCCTCTTCTACGACTGCTTCCTGCGTATGGGGTTTACCCCGTCCGACCTGAGGCCGACCGCCCACATCCTGTCGGGGTTCACCAACCACTCCATCCCGACAGAAGGGGTGGTCACCCTCCTGCTTAACATCGGGGAGACAGGCCGCACGCGTACCATGCCTGTGGAGTTCATCGTTGCCAGAATTCCATCGGCCTACAATATCATGCTGGGACGCCCGACGCTAAATTCCCACCGGGCTCAGATATCGACCTACCACCGAGAAATCAAGTTTCCCCTCGACCAAGGCGGGATAGGTCGGGCCTACGGGAACCAGCAAACCGCGAAGATTTGCTTCACAGCGACATCTATGCCCGAAGAGAAAAACGATGACCTTGAAATCATGGATGATTTCAGGGGGTCTTTGGATACTCAGGACGAGCTTAAAAAGTTTCGAGGAGCCCCGTTGGAGCCGCTAACAGAGGTCCCCCTCGTCGAAGGGGATGATGAACGAACCGTCCAAGTCGGGTCACTCTTAATGGGGGATTGGCGCGACGACCTGGTCCACTTCCTCAGTGGAAACTCAGACGTGTTCGTATGGGCGCCCGCCGACATGCCTGGGATCGACCCAAAAATAATATCACACAATCTCCGGGTTGACCCGGCGGTCCGACCCGTCAGGCAGAAGAAACGAAGCTTCTCCTCGATCAAGCAAAAAGCAATCGAGGACGAAGTTGACAGGCTGCTCGCAGCCAACTTCATTCGGAACGTGGCTTACTCGGAGTGGTTGGCGAATGTGGCCATGGTTAAAAAGGCAAGCGAGAAGTAGCGCATGTGCGTTGACTTCACTAAATTAAACAAGGCCTGCCCGAAAGACAACTATCTCCTCCCTCGGATAGTGTAACATTTCAGAAAAATAAAATATTATTTTTGGGAATTTATATATTTAAAATAATAAATATTATGAATATTTTAGGGTTGTGGCATAATTAAATACCGATAATTTGGGTAATATTGGAAAGTTAAATTGAATGGTGATTTTTTGAAGAATTTATGTGATTTAAGCAAATTATAAATTCTTTATGATTAATTATATTCTATTTTAATGCTAATCTCGATTAAATATCACTAATCGTGCATTAAGCTTGATTTGTGCACATGAAATGCACCATGTCATATTACATATTGTTACATTTTTCTACCTTGGCTTCTTTCCTTTTTTCAAGCATGGTTTGGTTTTAAATGAGAGAAAAAGAAAAGAAATGAAAATGAAATAGAATAAAGCATTGGGGACATGGAGGTATGGGCTTTGGAGAGAGAGGGGGGTCTCCTTGAACCATGGCTCCTTGTTTCACTTCATCATCTTCATCTTTTTCTTCTCCCCCTCCTCAACCTTGGCTGCCCTCTTCCCGCCACTATCTCCACCTCCTCACACAACCCAAAATCCACACCAAAACACCATAATCCCTTCATTAAAAATGTGCATAAGCTCACTACAAGCATTTTGGACCAAGAAAGTTTGGATTTTGAGCACTTAAGGCAACTCAAGAAAATTCTTGAGTTGCCAAATGAGGTAATTCCTTTACCATTAGTGTAGTAATTGTTTTACTTTAGCACCTATATTAGTTTAGATGTGATTAAGTGTAGACTAGTGAGCTTTGAAAATTCCTAGATGAGGTTTTGTGGAATTCTTGACTTGTGATGATGCTTGAGAGTGTGTTAGTGACTACAAACCCCCTTTGGTGTCAAAACTTGGACTAAATCAGAGACTAAGACCCCAAGACATGAACTTAGAAATCCCCGACGTCGGATTTGTGTAGGAATTTTGGTGTAGTTTTGTGATCTGCTCTCACCCGAAAGCCATGAAAATTATTTAGCAATCACAGTGAGTCATGCAGGCAACCTAGATGCTAACCCTAAGACCCGATGTTAGTTATATGTATGCCCTAGAGGCCATTACTGTACATTGGATGTATATTGTAGTGGATGCTGGGACATATATAGGGATGACTTTCTTGCTCGACATGATAGTATGCTATCTGGTTACTCTTTACCTTAACGTGTACATTGATTGTCTCTCTGTTACATGTTGGTAAAGCCCTTAGGATGTGTACTTGACTACCTGGACTATGATGCGGATCATACTAGTGGGGACATGGTAGTCCATAAGTACATCCTTCAAGGTCCCTAGTCGTGGGTGTATCGAGACGGGGCATCGATATACCAGAGTAGACTAGCGTATACCTTCTCGACCCATACAGATGGGCAATGGATGATCCCATATCCATTGGTGTTTTACATCAGAGATGATATACGGGTGCTCAGTGGAGACTGGGTACACTGGACGGACTCGCCGAGAACTCCTAGATGGTATTATACCATACGTCAGATGGCAGTTCTCTGGTGACACTGGTACAGAGTAGTCTGTTGACCCGAGATCGTCATAGAGTCTTGTGTGGTTCCCACTGTGCTTTGATTTCCACCTTACCACGTCCAAGAGGGCGTGCAAAACGGTGGTTTTTGGGTACAGTCCCGAGTCACATGGAGGCAATGAGCGATAGGAGGGGATTCGTCTCTCCCGGTATAGGGAGTTGATGTTGCGCTGTGTTCGATTGGCTATAACCGGAAATCCCTGGCCAGGGTTGCTGAGATTTACTGGTAAGTGTTACCAGTAGTTTCTCGAATTGTTATAGACCTCATATCGACACGACTTATCGAGCTATTGGGGTCTGACGTTTACCACCCCTAGGCGAGATATGCGACATATCAGACGAACAGACCGGACTGTACGGTAAGTGTTACTGGTTGGATTCATAGGAGTATGAGCGGGCTTGCTCGTCGATCTTCTGATCGCTCAATACCCGGGTGGCCGTTACGTTTAGCAGACCGCTTGCGGCTTGTGGGTGTTTGATATGATCATCACCTGTTGCCGGCGTATTGACGAGTCTTTAGAGTCCTACACAGAGGTTTCCCGGCTCAAGCGAAACGAAATAGGAGCGCATATGAGATATGTGCGGGACCGAGAATAATGCGTGTATGTGATACCGTATTTCATTCTCGTGATGAATGTGTCGAATGGTTGTATGTGATATAACCTAGTTATCGAATCAAGGATTGATTCGATAAATCGATACATTGGATATTAGTCGGTCATATGCGATATGACCGGATCGTTAAATCAAGTGTTGATTTGATGATTTAATGCATAATTATATATTAGATATATTACTTTGCATTAACTAGTATTGGTTCACTTTAAATGGATTTTCTCACTTGAAGTTCACAAGTTGTATATGTGATATACTTTTGTGCACTTGATTGTATCATGTTTGATGATACATGCTTACTTGAGTTTGTGTAAAGATTAAACCATGGTTATATGAGTGGTTAGGGTTTTTGTTTATTTACTTATTCATTTATTTATTTCTTTTGTTCATCTTGGCAAAAGAAAATGATAAAGAGAAAATGGTGGCTTTCTTTGTTTGATATTGAAGCTTCATGAAGCTTTGACTAAGTCACCATTTTTGTCTTCATGCTTAACCCTAACCATTCATTTAACCCTAGTTCATTCTCTACACTTGACCATGGTTGGATTATGATAAGTATTCATATTATATTCTTTTTAGAAAATACTTATCATAACGCATATCATCTTCTTCCTCTTCTTCTTCTTCATGAAGAAACCTTGCTCCATCAATGGCAACTTGAGCAAATGAGTGAGAAATCCAATTCTAAAGTGAACCCACCTCCTATTTCTTCATCCACTACCTCTTGCCAAGTAGTATAGGGTGTTTTCTTCACAAGTTTCATGACTTGGTGAAGTGGGAGATTGATCTTGTGATGCCTCGACGTAGATCATCTTCGGCATCGAAGTCGACGACCTAGCCCGCCCATTTTTCTGATGAAGCCGATGCTAGAGCCCGGGATCCGATATGGAAAGCGAGGGGACTTCATCACGGAGCCATGGAGGTGGAGGACCGGATCTACAAAGGTTGTATTTCCGTTCTTTTAGTTAAGTTGTTAACTACTTTATCTTTTCGCCTAAAATTCTAGTTAACGATCCGTATTAGGGTTTCTCGGCACTTGTAAAATTTGAAATTGGCATGGTTGATGCCTTGTGAGACCTCCTTAGTGTGCCTAGGAACCCTACACCCGAGACCCAAACCACCTTCCATGGCCGCAAATTAATTCCTTCTAGCCGCAAATTGTGGCCAGGGTAAGGGTGTTGGGATTCGTGTTTGGTCCATGGCTTTATCTTCAGTAAACTAGACCCTCCACATGTGCAAAATTGGCTAATTTCACCTGAAACAAAATCTGGAGCATGTTTTCTGAGATGCTGTTTTGGTTTTGTGTTTGTTTATAACTTGAATATGGGATATTGTGTTTTGTCTCAGTCACTTGACGTTTGTACATCGATACCGGGAGTTGTTAGGTTATTCTTGCATGCATAGACCATAGGTTTTAACCTATGTGTGATACAAGTACTGTTTCGGTTTCCGTATGCGATTCTGTTTATGATACGATATATGTGATATGTAGGTACCCTCACGTGGACTTCAGACGATAAAGAAAAGGATGGAGACATCGAATTCGGCAAGCAAGGATCAAGGTGAGTAGATATATATCTACGGGGACAGTCAGGTGGATGGCGTATAGCACCCCCGCAGTTTCGTAGTGTAGCACGCGAATGCGTTATGTTATATATTATATGTGATTTTGTGAACATGGATATATAGTAATAGGGGCCTTAGGAGATCATGGGATAGTGTTAGAATATTAGAAGTTAGCGTTTTAGTAAAATTCTTAGTTACGAAACCCTAGAGTAATGATTTGCACACACGCGCGCACACACGCATACATTCGATGTTCTTGTGCGTATATGGGGATATGTATATATATATATATATATGTATGTATGTATGTGAGTATGTATATATATGTGTGTGTGTGTGTGTGTATACGTATACATGTATGATGAGGATGGTATATGATACTTAGAGATGAGTCGATGTGATTGGACATGATGCCGTGAGATCGGTGATGTGACTTGGGTCGTATTATGAGATACGACATGATATTATAGCGGGTCGTTGAGCGATGTGTTTTCATGCACACACGGATTATGTTGATGGTATCAGTATGTACTAGACTTAGATCAGTACCCCAGTTCATGATATGTGATGATGATACCATATGGATGTTGTGTTATATGTGATATTCGACCCGTACCCTGATTTGGGATGCCGTACAATGGATTTACCGTACGAAATATAATTATGATGATAGATCCGCACTCTTGACTCGAGAATGTCATATTGTATATTGTATCGTACGTGACAATATTGAGGCTGGATCACCGACTACTAGATATAAATATCGACTCAGACTTAGGTGGTTTTCCTTACCCTTTTGATTAGTCTGTTAATTAGTCCTGTAGTTTACTTAGTAGATGTTAGACTGGGCTTGAGTCATACTTATTTCCAAAACTAACGAATCGTGAGTTTTTTAAAGACAAACCAAGGGATACTACGGATATTTCAAAGGACGTAAATTTTCCTAAAAACACCGTAGCCCTTATTTTCTAAACACCACGATTCATGTTATTTCAAATGCCAAAACTGTATGACTCATATATATATTGTACATTCTTTATTATTGCATTTACAATTCATTTTCTGTATATTCTTGCTTTTCGTATCACATTGCATGCTCAATTGTGTTTTCGTAGTTATTATGAAACCCTGCTGTCAGGACACCAGCACCATTACCGATGATGCGTATGCTCCACGTACACTTACTTGCCGGCTCACACACATCATCATCGGTAATTTTTATGTCACGTACACATTAGAAAATACTATTTCATTAGTATAATTTGCTAGCTGATAGTTTCGATATAGTACTAGTGCGCTTGCTTTTATATGCTAGTTTAATTATTGCATTCTTTGTTTGATATCCGATGCATTCATATATTCATTTGTCATGCAATATTATAGTATTCACTGTTTACTGACTTTTTATTATGGGATTCAGATTTTCCATGAGATTTATGGATTTGGAGAAACCGCAAGGATTTTATAAACTCTTTATCATTTTCAGAAGATAAAAATTGCGGTTTTCTCATGTTATGAAGTGAGATATGTCCACCATGAGTTTTCTCGGCTCTTGAGCGATATCATACACCCGATTCGAGGAGGAGGAGGAACCGTCTGTGGGTGCATGGTGGACCCGGTGCGGTATCCCGGGACAAGATGGTCGCAGATGATGGCGTTGAACCTGGCAGGGGAGCACTACCGACCGGTTATTGTGATGCGGAGGATATCCAGAGGATACCAACGTAGTCTTGAGATTTGATGATATAGGCCAGTCCAGATTGCCGGAGCCTGAGGTATTGAGATTTGATGATACGGGCCAGTCCGGATTGCCGGAGCCCGAGATATTGAGATAGCGAGATATATATTTTATGTCGATGCTAGACACAGATTTTCTGTTGATTTCATTGATGATACTTCGATTTTTATACAGAAATCTCACTGAGATAAGGAAACAGTTTTCTCATTTAGATGTATTCTGTTTTCATGCATTCATACATCATATATATGATATGTTGCTACCCGAGACACTGACACGAGCATTTGGTATTACACTTATGTATAGATGTTTACCCTGGCCATTATCAAATGTTTCAGGTTATATTTTATATGGATATTATGGTATGACCTAGGATAGAGTCATAAATGTGATTTCTGCTCGGTGATGTTTTCTACTCACGAGTTGGCAACTCACCCCCGTTGTGCCACAGTTTCTTGCAGCTTTTGCCGTACAAGTTTTCTTGCCGGCTTTGCTGGTACACTGCTTCCTTCCGGGTGATTGCTTTGGTAGGTAGGTTCACTCGCATCGTGACCATCTTTGTATTTTATTTATATTTAGTTGTATCTAGTAAACTCCATAAACTAGACTTGTATTATCGATAGACTTAGAAGACCAGTGTTTATTCTTTCGACCTTAGAGTCGCGCTTGTATTATTATGGTTTTCTGGTGGTTATTGGTTTTCTTCTGAGTTTTGATCGTCGCCTTTCGGCGTTGTATATTATATTGTTGCATGGTTGTAACCGCCAATTGGCAAAGAGCTAGCTCCCGCTTGGGGATGCCTTTATTCTTCATTTATATATATTTCATGTGTTATACCCGTTTAGGACCGGTATTTACAAAGGAGATTCTGCCGAAATTTTCGGAAAAATATGAAGTTGCTTTTAAATGTTTAATGTCGTTTATGTTATTTAAACCACTTGCTTTAAACAATTTTTCCTTCACTTCTTATTTAAAATGGTTTAGATTTCTGGGCTTTTTGGCTTACTTGAATTAGATGGGGTCCTATAGACTTCATATGATTCAAGTGCCAGTCACGTGCCATTTCGGGTCATGACAGATAGATCAGCTCGTCGATAGTTCGGAAGGCCACGAGCTACGCAGCTTTATGGACGCCTTCTCCGGCTACAACCAGATCCATATGAATCCGGCAGACGAAGAGCCCACCGCATTCACAACGGACCGGGGGGAAACTGCTATAAAGTGATGCCCTTCGGCCTCAAAAACGCCGGGGCTACGTACCAACGCTCGGGTCAAGCATCGTTCCTTCAAGACTGGAGTTTTGGTCCTAAGGCGGAATGAGTTTGTTGATCAGGGAAAATTGCATAAGTTTTCTCCGAAGTGGGACGGCCCATTCCTCATCTCCGGAATCTTGCCCGGCTGGGCCTATCGCTTATAAGACGCGGCAGGTCGCAAGTTTCTACGGCCCTACAACGCCGAAAAGCTCAAGTTGTACCTTTGAAAAGTATACCTACGAGTACATGTTAATTCTTTATCAAAGCGATGTAAACTTTTTCAAGACTTTTTATAAATAAGAAGAAAACTTCTCTTATGTGTTTCCCTCTTCTTCGTTTCAAAGGATACAGATTTCAATTCATGAAAATACTCAAACGCACTCAGAAGAAAAAAAAGGAAACATCAGAACGTCGCAAAAAGGGAGCTTTATTTACTTATAAAAAGTTATTATGGGCTCAACAGCCTTACATATAAAAAATTATTACAACAGAGGGGGAACGGGGTCGAGGAAATACTCCGAGGAGATCTCCGCCAGCCGAGCCCTGGCCTCTGCACCCCGCTCCCACTGATGCTGCACGCGAACCCGAGACGCCACGGAAAGGTCGGGCGCTCCACCAGCCAAGCCTTGGCTCACGATCTGTCTCTTTTGGAAGCACTTCAAAATGAGGGCCAAAGATCGGTCGTGCCTAGTCTTCGAGATGAGGCCGATGACGTAAATCGTACGGACCTTGTCGAAGGCCTCGTCCAGCAGCTCCTCGGTAAGGGGGTTGTACAACTCCGGGGACCTCCTCCAAATTGCATACATCAGCAATTGGAGGAGCGACTGGCGAGAAAGTAGACGGCCGATGTGATCTTCGAGGCGCTGGACCACTCCCCGGTACCTCTCCTCTGAAACGGACTGGTCATACAGATTGATGTCATCGGGAGTAATGATCTCTTCGATCGCATAGATATGCCCGGCCATCTCGAAAAAGCAATACTGAAAAGTTGGCATCTCCTTCTCTATTTATATCCACCACAGAATCTCTAAGGGTCCAAATTTGCACGTGCATGGGCGCGAATCTAGGGATTTGCTCAATTCTTTAAATTTCATACCGCCACGTAGCGGGCATCCCGTATTTCTCGGCGATTCGAAGTCGGAACGACATGGATCTTGGAACGCCTCGCCTCACCTATGCATTTCTGCCACATGCCGCCCGCGACGGTCACTCTTCCCGATATTCACACATCCAGGATGGTCGGGCAACGCCTCGCAAAACTGAGCAGCATCCCTGCTCGGTCTATCCATGGCTGGTAGTTTACTACCCACCGACGCCAAGGATCGTTTCCTCACCAAGAGGCCACCGAGCAGCTTCACTGTTCGGTCCATCCTTAGTGGGTAACTTCTTACCCATCAATGCTAAGGATTAAAGCCATCGCCAAGAGGCCACCGAGTAGGTGCCCTGCTCGGTCCATCCATGGCTGGTAGTCTACTACCCACCGACGCCAAGGATCGAAACCATCGTGAAGAGGCCGCCGAGCATCTTCCCTGCTCGGTCCATCCTTAGTGGGTAACTTCTTACCCATCTACGCTAAGGATGGAAGCCCTCACCAAGAGGCCATCGAGCAGCTTCACTGCTCGGTCAGTCCTTAGTGGGTAACTTCTAACCCATCTACGCTAAGGATCAAAGCCCTCGCCAAGAGGCCACCGAGCAGCTACCCTGCTCGGTCCATCTATGGCTTGTAGTCTACTACCCACCGACCCAAGGATCGAAGCCCTCATCAAAAGGCCACCGAGCAGCTTCCCTGCTCGGTCCATCCTTAGCGGGTAACTTATTACCCATCTACGCTAAGGATCAAAGCCCTCGCTAAGAGGCCACCTGTAAGTCCACGTTGCCCACCCCGGTACTTACGGGGGGGCGGAAAACGGAATAAAAATCAAATTTTTATCAACTATAGGCAACATGGACTAGACAAAGAAGGATCTTTGCTAAACAAAAACAAGCTAAAGCTAACCAGAAACTAGCTAAGTGTTAGAACGGTTATACCTAGGGATTTATGTCCTTCTCTCCTTGCTCCTTGGAGTAGTAGAAAGGGATCACCTTTGTCGTCTTCTCATGTCGAAGAAGGATCCACCCGAAAGTCTCAACCTTTGGCTTCAACTCCAAGCTAGAAGTAACTAGGGTGTAAGAAGTGCTAATCCTTAAACCCTAGATGAGAGTAGAGATTATCAAGAAGGGGTTTTTCTCAAGCTCAAGTGTTTCTCAACACATGAGAGGGGAGAGCTTGAGGGAGAGGAAGAATAAGAGAGAGAAAGTAAATAATAGAATGAGAGAAAATATGAAGCATTCTCTCATATATGTGTGAATTATTGTAATTATATAATTAGTGTGATAATTGTCATGGCTTAATCAAGACATGACCATTATCGTTTCATTTTTAATGCAAATTGCAAGGATCAAAGAGCATCTTCCAAATGAAATGATGATGGTCAAAATGTCAACCTAGGTCAACAAGTCAAGGAGGTCAAATGGTCAATAACCATAACTATGCACAATTATTTAAACTAATATCAATTAACCAAAATACACACATAAGCATTAGGGTTAATAAAATGACAATAGTCATTAACCCTAATCAAAGTCCTCTCCCTCTGTCTCAAGCAACTGTGCATACACACCCGTATTCGTGATCCGAGGAACACGAATACAATGAGATAAAACCAATCCCAAATCATATACTAGGATCCGGCTTAAACCAAAGCCCGCTAGTATAAGCTGTCCGGACAGCAAACGTGCACAAGTGCGCGGATGTGAACGAACCGTGTCGCAAAACCATGCGACCTCTACTCATTTTTCCTAAAGGCGAATAGCTCTCTGTGTGGGACTCTAAAGACTCGACACTACGCTGGCAGTGGGTTTAACCACAGACCGCAAGCGGCACTAGCTGTACGTAACGGTCCCCAGGTAGATGTCGATAAGAAGACTGACGAGATGAACCCCATGTGAACTCCTACTGAGCCTGTATGTGACAGTCTCCGTACATTCCGGTCTGTTCGTCTGATACATCGTATGGCGGGCCTAGGGGGGCGGTGAACGTCAGTCCCCTACTAGCGGTACAAGTCGTGTCGGAGTGTAGCCCAGAACACCCTGAGATAACACTGGAAACCTACCAGTATATCTCTCTTGCCCTGGCCAGGGACTACTCGTGTAATGGCTCTCCTGGACACATCGCGATGTCAACCCCCAATACCGGGAGAGTCGAATCCTGTCTAACCGTCACTGCCTCCAAGTGCTTCGGGACTGCACCAAAAAACTACCTGTTTGCACGAATCCTTTGAGCCGTGGTAGGGTAGTAATCAAAGTGCAGTGGGAACACACTCGAGGCGAAATGACAGTGTCAAGTCAACGGACTAAGCTGTACTCATGTCACCTGGGAACTGATAACTGACGATAGGTATAATACCAACCAACAGTCCCCGACGAGTCCTGTCCAGTGTACTCGTAACCTAACGAGCACCCGCATACTATCTCAAGTACGACGTACTGACGGCTGTGGGACAGACCGTCTCCCACGCTGGGATGAGAAGCGCATACGCTAGTCTACTCCGGAGTATCGATGCCCTGTCTCGATAGTCCAACGACTAGGGACCTGTATAAGGATGTGCTTATAGATCACCCAGCTCCCACGAGTGTGAGCGCCATCACAACGCTGGTAATCAAGCAAAGATCCTAAGGGCTCTACTAATATGTATATCAGCGATATGCTAAAAGAAACACATGCACATATTAAAGCAGAGACAAACCAAGTAGCATACTACCATTTCGAGCAAGATTGTATATACAACTGTGAATATCCCAAGCTTCCATCAAGTAATATACAAACTAGTATGATACAGTAATGGCCTCTAGGGCATATGCACTAACAATCTCCCACTTGCACTAAGGCCATGTACTGGCGTATCGTAGACCTATCATCTCGATCAGCCTCTCGAACTGAGTCAGGGGCAAGGCCTTGGTGAATGGATCTGCTGTGTTATCTTCTGAAGCAACTCTCCGAACCTCGATCTCCTGGCGATCCACGATCTCCCTGATTAGGTGATACCGCCTTAAGATGTGTCTGGATTTCTGATGGGACCTGGGTTCCTTCGCTAAAGCTATAGCCCCGTTGTTGTCGCAATACAGAGGTATTGGGTCAACAATGGACGGAACCACCTGAAGTTCTCTCAAGAACTTCCTCATCCAGACAGCTTCTTTTGCGGCATCAGATGCAGCGATGTATTCCGCTTCCATAGTCGAGTCAGCAAAGGTTTCCTGTTTGGAGCTCTTCCAACACACTGCCCCTCCATTGAGGGTAAAGACAAAACCCGACATGGACTTGGAATCATCTTTGTCACTCTGGAAGCTGGAGTCAGCAAAGGCCTCAATCTGGAGGTCTTTTCCGCCATACACCAAGAACATCTCCTTAGTCCTTCTCAGGTACTTGAGAATGTTCTTTACTGCAATCCAATGTTTCTCCCCAGGGTTTGACTGATACCTGCTTACCACACTCAGTGCATAAGCCACATCCGGTCTGGTACACAACATCGCATACATTATAGAGCCTACCGCAGAAGCGTAGGGTATAATAGACATGCGATCCCTCTCCAAATCAGTCTTGGGAGACATCTCTTTGGAGAGGGTGATCCCGTGACAAGCCGGTAGATTACCGCGCTTAGAATCTTCCATACCGAATCTCTTCAGTATGGTGTCGATGTACCTGGACTGTGAAAGTCCTAATATCCTCTTGGATCTGTCACGGTAGATCCGGATACCCAGAATGTATGAGGCATCACCCAGGTCTTTCATGGAGAACCTGTGTGACAAGAACCCCTTGACAGATTGTGGCATAAGAATGTCATTTCCTATTAAGAGAATGTCATCCACGTATAAAACGAGGAATACTACAGTTCTCGCTACAAATCTACAATAGATGCATGGTTCATCTGGATTTTTGATAAAGCCAAATTCCTTGACCGTCTCATCAAAACAGATGTTCCAACTCCGCGATGCCTGCTTTAGTCCATAAATGGACTTAAGCAACTTGCACACCTTTCCGCTGCTACCACTCTGAATGAAACCCTCTGGCTGGTCCATATAGACACACTCCTCTAAATGTCCATTTAGAAAATCTGTCTTTACGTCCATCTGCCAAATCTCATAATCGTGGTAGGCAGCAATGGCAAGAAGGATCCGAATGGATTTCAGCAAAGCTACTGGAGAAAAGGTTTCGTCATAGTCCAAACCAGGTCTTTGACGAAAACCTTTTGCAACCAGTCTAGCTTTATAGGTCTCAACCTGTCCATCTACACCAATCTTCCATTTGAAGATCCACTTGCATCCTACGGGTTTTACCCCATCTGGAGCAATGTCCAACGTCCATACTTTGTTGGTGTACATGGACTCCATTTCGGTCCGCATTATATCCAGCCATTTTACCGAGTCGACGCTCTTAATGGCTTGCTGGAAGCTAGTAGGCTCATCACAGTCTATGATGCAATCCTCTCTATCCCCGTCAATGAGAAAACCGTAGTATCTCTCGGGCGGATGAGACTCCCTACTACTCCTGCGGAGTGGCGTGGGAATGTCTTGATCTTTCGAACCCTCTGGTTCTACTAAGCTTTCAGTAATAGCTTGTGGTTCTGGAATTTCTTCCAGTTCTATTGCGCTCCCACTTATTTCTTTTTCTATGAACTGGTGTTCCAGAAAATGGGCATTACGAGAAACAAGGATTTTTTGTTCCTCTGCATAATAGAAAAGATACCCCCTGGAGTTCTTTGGGTATCCCACAAACTTGCACAGTACTGAGCGTGCCTCGAGTTTGTCCGCATGCTGCTTTTTGACATAAGCTGGACATCCCCAAATCTTCAAGTATTGAAGATAGGGTTTCTTCCCACTCCATAACTCATATGGTGTGGTAGGCACAGTATTAGTGGGAACTCGGTTCAAAAGGTATGCAGCTGTTTCTAGCGCATATCCCCAAAATGATCGCGGCAACTCAGCGTTACTCATCATGGACCGTACCATATCCAATAGGGTTCGGTTCCGTCACTCCGATACACCGTTATGTTGCGGAGTGTATGGAGGAGTAAGCTGAGAGAGAATTCCATTCTCTTTTAAGTGACCCAGGAACTCGGCACTCAAGTATTCACCACCTCGATCAGATCTCAGTGCCTTGATACTTTTGCTTGTTTGTTTTTCTACTTCATTCTTATATTCCTGGAACTTTTCAAAAGCTTCGGATTTATGCTTCATCAAGAAGACATGTCCGAACCTTGAGAAATCATCCGTAAAAGTAATGATGTAAGAATAACCGCTTCGCGCATGTGTAGACATTGGACCGCACACGTCGCTGTGTACGAGTCCCAAGAGCTCGCTCGCTCTTACTCCGTGTCCAGTGAATGGAGTCTTTATCATCTTTCCTTTGAGACAGGATTGACAAGTTGCATACGATTGATATTCGAACGGATCCAAATATCCTTCTGCATGTAACTTAGTCAACCTTCTCTCACTGATGTGACCCAGTCTACAATGCCATAAGAAAGTTTTATTGATTTCTGGAGACTTTCTTTTGTGTGTATTCTGGACATTGAAAATCTGTGGTTGGTTTAATACGTATATACCGTTGTTCAATGTACCTGACCCAATCAAAACTTGATTAAGGTGAATGTTCACTACATTACTTACAAATGCAAATTCATAACCTTCTTTAGATAATAAAGATACAGAAATGATATTACAGGTTGCATTTGGTACATAATAACAACTACGCAAAATCAAAAAGTGTCCATCCGACAATCCCAGGTAATAGTCCCCCACGGCCTCAGCATCCATGCTAGCACCGTTTGCAACTCTGAGGGTCATGTCACCTGCCTTCAAAACTCTACGCTTTCTCAACGCCTGCAAAGAATTATAAATATGAGATCCTGATCCGGTATCCAATACCCAGGATGTAGAGTTTATTGATAAACATTTTTCAATAACATACACACCTGAAGCTGAAGCTGCAACTCGCTTCATATCCTGTGTTCCGGCCTTCCAAGCCTTGTAATCCTGTTTCCAGTGACCACTTTTGTGACAATAGAAGCATTCTTCCTTCCTCACCAGCTTTCCCGCTACCTTTGTTGCTTTTCCTTTTCCCTTCGTATCCACTTTACTGACACCGCCTCTTGGTTTGGCGGGGGCTTTCTTCTTCTTGCCCTTGGCTTTCGCCCTGGACCTAGAAGAGGAAGATCCTCCTACAAACAAAGTGGATGTCTCCCTACCCTTCTATAGGGTGCCCTCAGCACTCCTCAACATGTTCAAAAGTTCGGAAAGTTCAACCTCCTTTCCTTGCATGTTGAAGTTAAGAATAAACTGGGCGTAAGTGGAAGGAAGGGACTGGAGAATCAAATCAGTATAGAGTTCATTCTCCAACGTGGTCCCAAGGTCCGCGAGCTCCTCTATGTAGTCAATCATCTTAAGCACGTGTTCCGCTACCGATGATCCGACAGCTAACCTTGCCGAAAACAACTTCTTCGACACTTCGTATCTTGCGATACGAGACTGCTCTCCATACAGTTCTTTTGTATGAAGAAATATGGACTCTAGGTCCATATTCTCGTGCCTCCTCTGATGTTCGTTGTCCATCGAGGCTAGTACGAGGCATCTGGCCTTCGCGCAATCTATTTCCCAGGTTTTGTAGATTTCCCTATCTACGACACTGGTTTTGGGACCTGGGACAGGGGGAGCTTTGGTGGTAAGGACATACCCCAACTTGTCGTAAGTGATTGCCATCTTGACATTCTGAGCCAATCTTTGTAGTTTGGCCCTGTCAATATATTTTTATCTAGTAATAACTTAAGTCCGGTCATGTTGAATGGTCGCTGCAATTAGGAGAGAGAAAAGAAACACTTTAGCATGATGCTCTTGCAAGTTTAGAGTGGTTTTTAGTTTGTCTAAACAGGATGGCTCCCACTGTCTCTCGAATCCCTTCTCAAACCGTAAAGAAAGGATTAGTCAGGATCAATCTCACCGTACGATACTTGCTTAACCGTTCAGCCAGGCCAGTGTCGGTACTTCGAGGGAGGTTTTCCAACGCTTTCGTGAAGTTCCTTAATTAAGTAACCTCTTTTCCCTGTGGGCGTATCCCCGCTAACACCTTTCTAGACACCTACTAGGTTTATAGCATTGATCGTTAAGTGAGAGTTTTCCCGAGGAGTAGCATATACTCACAGTAGGATCGGGATCCAATTATCATTGCGTGATAAAACCGAAGGAATCCTACCAGAATCATCACACTCCAAATGGTATGCAGCGCTAGCAAGTTTCGGTACTTATGAAACTCCCGATGTGGATTTTTGCCCCATGCTCTTATGACCTTGGCGTGAGGTCAAAATGTCATAAGTCACATGTCAAGTTCTTCCCATCATTATCCCGGTTAATTTGAACCCTCCCGTACCTACCCTTGACGTAGGCCAAAATGGCAGTACGACTGTCTCAAACCAACGCATTCTATCTATGCAACAGATAAATATCCGGCAGCTACCAATCACTATGCCTTGGCGTGAGGTTAAAATACACAGCTTGAATACTGCCGAATATTTAACTGAAATGATGGAGGGCTACAGATGGTTTTGGCGAAACCGTGAACGTAGTGAACTTGATATAATCGATGGAACGAGATAGCTTTTAAAAGGAGTGGTTCAAGCTCCGTGTTTAAAAGTTTAGTTTTGAAAAGAACCGAGTGGTTTTCAAAGTGTTCCAATCGACTTTTACTTGGTTTATTTTCTTGCATTAGTTCTTTTAATGCGTCCCATCATTTAATCCTACCATTGCAGAAAACAACCAAAATATGACGTACGCTTATGCCATTCGCATTCGCCACGGGGCCCCGTCATCACCCGTTAGGTTACTTAACTAACGACAGAGCTGTGGCTGAGCTAGCGCGGCTGTAAAACATAAGCAATGCCTAAATAGTTATCATATATAAATATATAGCAATGATAGACATTACAGATCACAGATGAATACATTGGATATACTAGGAATCCGCAATCCGTTCGAGCCTGCAACGAAAAGCGGGTTACACGGTCGCGGTGAATAGCCAATACCCCACCCAAGACCCCTACGGGTGCGGCAAACTACCCGCCAAGTACCCGAAGCGAAGCAACCTCCCTCACCACCGTGAGTAGGCCACTCGGCAGTTCGAGATACCCGGTAGTTTGTGCACCCCTCCATGGGTCTATCCTAGGAGCAAAAACAGTAAAAACAATTATACAATGACGGCTACAACCCCGACCCGGTTGTGCGGCCATACAAATAATATTACATCAATTTACATATTACAATGAATGAAAGAAAAAGAAACACTCATCTCACATCCACCCCGGCTATTCACCCGCGACAATCCAACACATTCATATACACATACCATCATCAAACACAGATCACAGATATGTATAACCCCGACTAATCGACATATAGCGATTAGCCGACGTTCAATACATATAAACATCACAGATATAACCCTTTAGTCAAAGTGTAGTGAAGTTCGATAAAAAAATACGGATTTATAGGCCCCCAAAAACAAATTTCAATTCTGGAAAATCTGGGCACATATAAACCATCTTAAAAATCCCAAAACCAAGCCAGAAAGACACTGCACCAAACTCGACCCAGAGCCGAGCCAAAACGGCCGCGGTTGCGCGGCAATAGCTTGCTATTGCCGCGGAACCGCGGCTCTTTGGTCAAATCTCTGGATCGTTTTTGGTGGCTTTCTTCACAAAACCCTGAGATGATTTTTGGAGTATGATTTATTTCATTTTGAACAGAAAAAAATTTAACAGAAAGTTTGGGTTTTGAAAACTCGGTTTTGCTATTTTTCCGATTCGAACTTCCATACACTTTACTACCTAGCTAGTTTATGTTTAGTTAGGCTCTGATACCACTGTAAGTCCACGTTGCCCACCCCGGTACTTACGGTGAGGCGGAAAACGGAATAAAAATCAAATTTTTATCAACTATAGGCAACATGGACTAGACAAAGAAGGGTCTTTGCTAAACAAAAACAAGCTAAAGCTAACCAGAAACTAGCTAAGTGTTAGAACGATTATACCTAGGGCTTTATGTCCTTCTCTCCTTGCTCCTTGGAGTAGTAGAAAGGGATCACCTTTGTCGTCTTCTCACGTTGAAGAAGGATCCACCCGAAAGCCTCAACCTTTGGCTTCAACTCCAAGCTAGAAGTAACTAGGGTGTAAGAAGTGCTAATCCTTAAACCCTAGATGAGAGTAGAGATTATCAAGAAGGGGGTTTTCTCAAGCTCAAGTGTTTCTCAACACATGAGAGGGGAGAGCTTGAGGGAGATGAGGAACAAGAGAGAGAAAGTAAATAATAGAATGAGAGAAAATATGAAGTATTCTCTCATATATGTGTGAATTATTGTAATTAGATAATTAGTGTGATAATTGTCATGGCTTAATCAAGACATGACCATTATCATTTCATTTTTAATGCAAATTGCAAGGATCAAAGATCATCTTCCAAATGAAATGATGATGGTCAAAGTGTCAACCTAGGTCAACAAGTCAAGGAGGTCAAATGGTCAATAACCATAACCATGCACAATTATTTAAACTAATATCAATTAACCATAATACACACATAAGCATTAGGGTTAATAAAACGACAATAGTCATTAACCCTAATCAAAGTCCTCTCCCTCTGTCTCAAGCAACTATGCATACGCACCCGTATTCGTGATCCGAGGAACACAAATACAATGAGATAAAACCAATCCCAAATCATATACTAGGATCCGGCTTAAACCAAAGCCCGCTAGTATAAGCTATCCGGACAGCAAACGTGCACAAGTGCGCGGATGTGAACGAACCCTGTCGCGAAACCATGCGACCTCTACTCATTTTGCCTAAAGGCGAATAGCTCTCTGTGTGGGACTCTAAAGACTCGACACTACGCTGGCAGTGGGTTTAACCACAGACCGCAAGCGGCACTAGCTGTACGTAACGGTCCCCAGGTAGATGTCGATAAGAAGACTGACGAGGTGAACCCCATTTGAACTCCTACTGAGCCTATATGTGACAGTCTCCGTACAGTCCGGTCTGTTCGTCTGATACATCGCATGGCGGGCCTAGGGGGGCGGTGAACGTCAGTCCCCTAATAGCGGTACAAGTCGTGTCGGAGTGTAGCCCAGAACACCCTGAGATAACACTGGAAACCTTCCAGTATATCTCTCTTGCCCTGGCCAGGGACTACTCGTGTAATGGCTCTCCTGGACACAGCGCGATGTCAACCCCCAATACCGGGAGAGACGAATCCTGTCTAACCGTCACTGCCTCTAAGTGCTTCGGGACTGTACCCAAAAACTACCTGTTTGCACGACTCCTTTGAGCCGTGGTAGGGTAGTAATCAAAGTGCAGCGGGAACACACTCGAGGCGAAGTGACAGTGTCAAGTCAGCGGACTAAGCTGTACTCATGTCACCTGGGAACTGATAACTGATGATAGGTATAATACCAACCAACAGTCCCCGACGAGTCCTGTCCAGTGTACTCGTAACCTAACGAGCACCCGCATACTATCTCAAGTACGACGTACTGACGGCTGTGGGACAGACCGTCTCCCACGCTGGGATGAGAAGCGCATACGCTAGTCTACTCCGGAGTATCGATGCCCTGTCTCGATAGTCCAACGACTAGGAACCTGTATAAGGATGTGCTTATAGATCACCCAGCTCCCACGAGTGTGAGCGCCATCACAACGCTGGTAATCAAGCAAAGATCCTAAGGGCTCTACTAATATGTATATCAGCGATATGCTAAATGAAACACATGCACATATTAAAGCAGAGACAAACCAAGTAGCATACTACCATTTCAAGCAAGATTGTATATACAACTGTGAATATCCCTAGCTTCCATCAAGTAATATACAAACTAGTATGATACAGTAATGGCCTCTAGGGCATATACACTAACACCACCGAGCAGCTTCCCTGCTCGGTCCATCCATGACTGGTAGTGCACTACCCAACGACGCCAAGGATCGAAGCCGTCGTCAAGAGGCCACCGAGCAGCTTCCCTGCTCGGTCCATCTTTAGCGGGTAACTTCTTACCCATCTATGCTAAGGATCAAAGCTCTCGCCAAGAGGCCATCGAGCAGCTGCCCTGCTCGGTCCATCTATGGCCGGTAGTCTACTACCCACCGACGCTAAGGATCGAAGCCCTCGTCAACAGGCCACCGAGCAGCTTCCCTGGTTGGTCCATCCTTAGTGGGTAACTTCTTACCCATCTTCGCTAAGGATCAGTAAGTTTACGGTAGCGCCCCGGCCGTCAATCCGAGACCAAACGCGGAACAAAAACTTTTGTAAACTGGCGCTAACGCAGACTTTCACCCGGATCGTTCCATTAACCCTATACTAGCAACTACAAAGAAGTTAGAATGGCTATACCAGTTGATCCATGTCCTTCGGTCTTTAGCCACCATCCTTAACACCTCGCAGCAACTTCGATCAAGCTCGATCTCCGGTCTCCTCCTCGAAGTGGCACCACATCAAGGAATCTTTTTACGAGCTCCCGCTTCAAAACCGAAGCATCTCGGACATGAAGTTTGCTAGTCGACATGTCCAAGGTGAAGTAGTGAATGTGTGTGATTACTTTGTCTCATGACATACATGGATTCTCAACACATGAGATGGTATGGATGGAGGTTGAAGAAGAAGCCATTAATGGAAGTTGTGAGCATAAGAAGAAAACTAGTGAAGAAGAAGAAGAGCTTCTTTTTTTGTGTGAGATGAAAATGTGAGAGCTCTCTTCATATTCTCAAGACCAAGCCTCACTATTAGTGGCTGCCCCCTCTCTCTCCACATATCAATTCCACACAATAAAGAATCAAGAAAATTGACATGGCACAAAAAATAACACCATGAGTCACCAAACATGCACATGCCACATTTAATGCTCTTCATCATGACTTGCACTACAATTTCCACCTAATAAACTTTAAACCAAAAGTTTAAATCAATAAATAGAATGGCATCTTCTAAAGTAAACTCATGACGGATCACAAGAATACCCCTCATCTGTATATACATACCTGTATCCGTATTCCGACTGAATAAGAATACAACAAGACTAAAGTAATCCAACAAATCTAATGCTAGGATCTGGCTTAAACCAAAGCCCACTAGTATGATCCGTCCGATCATGATCCGTGCACAAGTGCACGTATATGATCAAACCCTGCCATAAAACCATACGGCCTCTACAACGTTTCGCCCAAACTTAGGAAACTTTCTGTGCGGGACTCTAAACACTCGTCAATACGCTGGCAGTGGGTTTAACCACAAGCACGTCAGTGGTACTAGCTGTACGTAACGGCTGCCCATGTATTGAGCGAAAGGGAAGCTGACGAGCGAACTCATCCTAAAACCCTACTGAGCATATCTGTGACAATATCCGTACAGTCCGGTCTGTTCGTCTATGAGATCGCATACTGGGTCTAGGGGGATGGTAAACGTCAGACCCCCAATAGCGGTATAAGTCGTGTCAGAGTGTAGCCTAGAACACCTTGAGAAACTACTGGAATACCAACCAGTAAATCTCACTTGCCTTGGCCAAGGACTTTGTGTAATGTCTCTCCTAAACACAGCGCGATATCAACCCCCAATACCGGGAGAGACGAATCCTATCTAACCGCCACTGCCTCCAAGTGCTTTGGGACTGCACCCAACTACTACCTATTTGCACGACTCCTTTGAGCCGTGGTAGGGTAGAAATCAAAGAACAGTGGGAACACACTTGAGGCAATGTAGCTGTTTCAAGTCAACGAACTAAGATGTACTCATGTCACCTAGGAACTGCTCCTGACGATAGGTATAGTACAAATCAGCGGTGTCCCTATGAGTCCGTCCGGTGTACTGATAACCCAATGAGCACCTGTATACTATCTTAGGTGAACTAACTGACGCCAATGGCTTATGAGACCAGCCACCGCCCCTCGTTAGGGTCTCGATCCGTATACACTAGTCTACTCTCGGAGTATCGATGCCCAGTCTTGAAACTCCAACGACTAGGGACACTTTAAGGATATGCTTATAGACTACCCAACTCTTACGTATATGATCGCCATCATACTGCTGGTAGTCAAGCAAGAATCCTATGGGCTCTATCAATATGTAGTAATGATCTGTAATGTCACCTGAAGCATGTACACGATGATAAAGACAAACCAGATAGCATACTATCATCTCGAGTAAAACTGTCCTACCGGTATAGGTCATCCCTCAATTATTGCAATCACGTGCATGTGATCGAATAATTAACTTGAGGGCACTATATCCAACAATCTCCCACTTTCACTTAAGGCTAATTATTGCGATGTCGCATACTCACAGTGTAACATTTCAAAAAATATTAAATATTATTTTTGGAATTTAATATTAAAATAATATTTTTCCCGAAAACTGCCCGATTTGCGAAATTGGGGTTTTCGAAAATAGGTATAAATATATACCAATATTTGTGAAATAAATGGAAATTAAAATAATTTAATCATCTAAAAATATATTTAAAGGATTTGGCATTTTTAAGATTTATTATATGCAGTTTAAAATTTTATCCGATTAGTGCACTACTAATCGCAATTAAGCCAAATCCGTGTTTCTACAGTTTTTCATGGCTAGTGCCCCATGTCATGTTGCATTTTGGTTACATGTTGTTTTCTTGTGTTGTTTTGGGTATTTTAGTGTTTGGTTTTAAGAGAAAAGAAAAGAGAGAAGGGTAAAACGGTAAATAGATGAGAGAGTGGGTGAGAATAAGAAGAGGAGAGAGAGGGGGGGCAGCCATGTTTCTTCATTTCTCCCATTATTTTTCCTTCTTCATCTTCCTTAACTCACTTCCCTCTACCTATACCTAAAGATCCATCTCCAAATATTCACCAAAACTCTAAATCCTCTTCACAAAAGTTGATCCGCTCTTCACCCTCTACACTTTGGACCCATCAATGTGGGATTTTGATGACTTTGGAGAGCTAGGGTTTTTCTTGAGCTGCACCCATGAGGTATAATCCCTTCCATTTAGTTTAGTTTGAATTCCTAGCATTTTTGTTTAGTTTAGGAGTTGTTTTAGTGTGGTATTGTGATGTTTGGAAATTCAAGATAAGGATTGGGTGTTTATGTGGACCTATAACTAGTAGTGGGTGTTTACTTAGACCTTAGTGATGTTTTTACTGACCTAGAACAGAGAATAGAACCCAAACACGAACTTGAAACTTTCCGACATCGGTTAAATTGACAGTCTGTGAGGGTATATGGGAATCTGGGATGACCCGAGACCACTAGAAAATAAGTTCCCATGATAGAGAGACGTGCAGGCAACCATGAAGAACCCCTAGAAACCTGAGCCCCTAATATGATAATTTGGCCACAGATTAAATCGTTTTGGCAGCAAATTGCGGCCATGTCGGGGTAGAATGGTGTGGATTTTGGTCTATGGCATTGTTATCCTATATCTAGAGCAACCCCATATGCAAAATTGGCTAGTTTGACCTGAGTCAAAATTTGGGAAGGGTTTTCCTATGTTGCTGTTTTCGGGTTTTCCGTATTCTAAAATTTAGATTTTAGTTTTTGATATTTTATTGGTTGTTGGGTGTTTGTACATCAACAACTAGGGATAATTGGTTGGTTTTGCATGCGTGGGCTATAGGTTCTAACCTATAGGCGATCCGTGTGCCGTTTCGGTTTTTAGAACTTGATTTTAATAGCGTTGCGATATGTGTTATTATTGTAGGTACCTTCGCATAGATTCCGAGAAGACGGAGCATGGCGTCATCAACTTCGGCAAGCAAGGATCAAGGTGAGTGGATCTATATCCACGGGGGAAGTCGGGTGGATGGCGTATAGCACCCCCGCAAACTTTGATGGAAATCGATTTATATATAGAATATGGTTAAGGGAACCCTATATAGAAACTATAAATAGAATTAAAAGATAGTTAGAGAACCACATTAGAAACTAAAGGATAGTTAGAGGTGATATGATACGGCTAATATGTGATGATGAAATTTGAGGATGATATTTGACGATAGTACCGTTTAGGCTACTATAGGACTAGATAACCGACGTAGATACATCATCCGAACCATATTTATTTCTAAACTGAAGAATTGTATGCATCCTTTAAACAGATACCTTGAGGGATGTTACGGATTTTCAAATGATATCTTTCTTTAAAAACACCGTAGCCCCTACTTTCAAAACAACGATTTGCATCTTTCAAAAAAAAACTGTTTGTATGGTTCGGGTGTGTATGTTAGATTAGATACTTATGCTTATAGTAAAGGTAGCATGTATTTGTAAAATTGACCTGATGAGGGATATAAATGCGATGAAAAGGATATATGACGCGATATGATGATTTGGTGATATGTTGATATACGGATGCGAGTCGATTGAGATGATTTATACCCTGCCGGTCCCCTGATATGAGATTATTTCATATATGACCTGGGACATAGGTATATAGTGATATTTATATATGATGTGAATCGTTAGTGATAGTCGTACGAGACGTTAGGTCCGTACCCTCCTCGTCTTATAGGATGATAGGATCCCTGATAGCTTAATGCCGTCGTACTATGATTTTCCGTACGTGATGAGTTTGACTTGAGCTTTGATACATACCCTTGACAAGAGGATGCCATACGATGGAGTATACCGTACGGGATGTTGTGAGGCGGGATGCCGATTGATTGATTCACCGACTCGATCATGTTAGATACGTATACCCGTCAGCATTTGCATATGATTTACCTTATGCTGCATTCATATTATTCTCATTGCATTGCTTATACCTGTGCTAGTACGTCTGCACCATTATCGATGATGCATATGTTATACGTACACAGATTTGCAGGCTCACACACTTCATCATCGATAATTGCCATGTCACTACACAGTAGGGTTGCTGCATCATGATATACATATTGTACACCATACTTGCGTACATACATATTGTACACCTATACTTACGGACACACATATTTGTACGTCCATACTTGCGTATATACACATGTGCACCTTTATATGGTATTGCATTCGATTTTGGAGATTTGGGGGACCGCAAGTACTATTTTAAAAACTGGATCCATTTAAAAGAGCGGTTTTCCCTTAATATGTTATCACTGTTCCATGTTGCATGATATACGGATATGCTTACATTTCTGTTATATGTCGCATACATCATGCTTTACGCTTTTACGCATTGAGATATATGCTGTTTTCATGAGATTTCTGGAATTGAGAACCGTGGCTATTTTAAAAGAAAGCATGTACTGTTTTAAAAACACGGTTTCTCTTGATATGATATTTCAGTGCGTCCACCATGCGTTTTCTCGGTTCTGAGACGTGTGACATGTGAAACCCGATTCGAGGAGTGGACGAGGCCGATTGCAGGTACATTGTGGACCCGGTATGGTACCCCGGGGCGAGAACGGATCTGCTGTGCAGTAGACGGTGAGCCTGTGTTAGTGTATATGCCCTAGGGGCCATTATTGTATCATACCAGTTTGTATATTACTTAATGGAAGCTTAGGATATTCACAGTTATATTAACAGTCTTGCTCAACATAGTAGTATGCTACTTGGTTTATATCTATCTTCATATGTGTATATGTTAGCATATCACGAATACATATTGATAGAGCCTTTAGGATCTTGCTTGACTACCAGCGTTGTGATGGCAGTCACACTAGTGGGGGCTGGGTAGTCTACAAGCACATCCTTTTTCAGGTCCCTAGTCGTAGGATTATCGAGAAAGGGCATCGATACTCCAGAGTAGACTAGTGTGTACGCTTCTCATCCCATCAGGGGAAATTGTCTGTCCCACAGCCATTAGTACGTTGTACTGGAGATAGTATACAGGTGCTCGTTGGGTTATGGGTACACCGGACAGGACTCGCAGGGAACTGTTGGTTGGTATTATACCCGTCGTCAGTTAACAGTTCCCAGGTGATAAGAGTACAACATAGTCCGCAGACTTGACACTGCTGCTTCATCTCGAGTGTGTTCCCACTGTTCTTATATTGCTACCCTACCACGGCTCAAAGGAGTCGTGCAAAGAGGTAGAAGTTGGGTGCAGACCCGAAGCACTTGGAGGCAATGGCGGTTAGATACGATTCCTCTCTCTCGGTATTGGGAGTTGATATCACGCTGTGTTTGGAGAGCCATTACGCAAAGTCCCTGGTCAGGGCAAACGAGATTTACTGGTAGGATTTCCAGTAGCTTCTCAAGGTGTAATGGGCTTCGCTCCGACACGACTTATACAGCTTTTAGGGGACTGACGCTTACCGCCCCCTAGGCCCGATACGTGATAGTCTCAGACGAACAGACCGGACTGTATGGAGATTGTCACATCAGGCTCAGTAGGAGTTCGGATGGGTTTCCTCATCGGCCTTCTTATCGACATCTACCTAGGGACCGTTACGTACAGCTAGTACCGCTTGCGGCCTGTGGTTAAACCTACTGCCAGCATAGTGTCGAGTCTTTAGAGTCCCACACAGAGAGTTTCCCTACTTCAGGCGAAACGATATAGAGGTCGTATGATTTTACGACAGGGTTCAGACACATACGTGTATTTATGAACGTACGATGTTCAGACAGTTTTTTCTAGCGGGCTTTAATTTAAGCCAGATTCTAGTATTGGATTATTGGATTTATACAGTCTCAGATTTTCCGTGTTTTACGGATGAGAGGGGCATTCTCGTAATTACTCGAGAAGCTTCTAGAAGAAAGGTGACTCATTTTGTTTTAATTCATTTATGAATTAAGCTTAATGTAGTAGAGGAGATGATGTGAAATTTGCATTAATTACATCATGAGTCATGTGGTGATTCACCTAAAAGTAATTAATGAAGCATGATTGATAATTTTATATATTATTACTTAGATATTTTCATTCTTCATTATTTATCCAAATGACTCAAGATTTATATTCATTCTCACAAACACATTCTCTCTCCTCAAGCTCTCTCTCTTCAAAAACCTAACCCTAATCCTCTCATGTGTTGAGATCCCAAGGGTTAGCAAGACTAATAGATCCCTAATCCATCTTTATATCCTCTAGGTTACTTTGATTAGCAATTATAGCCACCTAGTTACTTCAAGTGAGAGGTTAAAACTTGGCGGAGGAACTCTCGGGTGGATCTTCTATCACATCGAGGAGGCCGGCGAGGAGGTGAACAACAAGAACAAGAAGGACTAGAATCTTGAGGTATAATCATCTATCATAGTAGTTAATCACTTCTAGATAGTTGTTAGTTAGGGTTTAGCGAAGATCCGTAAAGTTAGTCGATGTTAACTTAAACAAAATGATTGTTTTGCCTATTCCGCCTCCCCGCATCATGTGGGGTGTCTAACGTCGACTTACAGTAGTATCAGAGCCTAGCTAAACCATAACTAACATGTTAGCAAAGTCGTTAGAAATTCGATCGCAAAACGAACCCGAAAAAACATCATTTTCACATAGTTTCTGCCGTTTTTAAAACGGGGTCTAAAAATTTTTCAGGGACCCTTAAAAATACAAGCAGGGTTTTTTAAGAATTGTGAATAAATTTGGGAGTGTGAATCGGCCATACCACCGTGGAACCGCCGCCGATCCAAGCCATCTGCCGCGGATCCGCGGCCGAGTTGACTCCTAGTCAACCCAAATTTGCTCAGTTATTCTTCTGTGTTGATGTTGTGTTTCCTGGGATGTTTTGTTTCTGCTCAGATTTTATGTGCACAGAGAATTGTTTGGAGTAGATTCATTAGTGTTGCTTGATCGAAATTATAAGATGTTTGGCTAACTTGATTATATCTGTGTTGTGTTTAATGTGCTCCTAAATCTCCCTTAACTGTTAGTATGTCGGTTAGCATGGGGTTGCACATTTCTGTAATGGATTTTACTGGTTTGTGATTGTGAACTTGCTGGATTGTCGTTAATGGATAGCCGGGAATGTGAGACGAGTGTTTCTTTCATTCAAATGTAAATTTTAATTTGTTGTAATATTCTTTTGCGGGGCACATCCGGGTTAAGGTTGTAGCCACCGTTGTATTATTTCATTTACTGTTTTCTACTCTTAGGATAGACCCAAGGTGGGGTGCACAAACTACCGGGTACTTTGAAGTGTTTAGTGGCCTACTCACGTCGTTAAGGGAGACCGCTTCACTTCGGGTACTTGGCGGGTAGTTTGCCGTACCCGTAGGGGTCTAGGGTGGGGTTTTGGCTATTCATCACGACTGTGTAATCCGTCTTTCTTTGCAGGCTCAAAAGGAATGCGGATTCATAGAAAATCCAATACGTTCATCTGTGATCTGGAATGCCTATTATTGTGTCTGACGAATGTACAATATCTATAAATGATATCTAGTAGGCGTCACTTATGTTTTGCACCCGCGCTAGCCCAGCCCCCGCTCTGTCGTTAGTTAAGTAACCTAACGGGTGAATGATGGGGCCCAGTGGCGAATGCGGATGGCATAAGAGGACGTTGTATTTTCGTTGTTTTCTGTAATGATAGGTTAATTGATAGGACACATTATATTAATGCAAAGAAAATAAACCAAAGTTGAATCGTTGGAACAGTTTAAACGAAACCACTCGGTTATTTTAAAACAGAAGATATTTTTTAATTGCGGAGCTTAAACCACTCCTTTTAAAAGCTATCAGGTTCCTTCGATCATATCAAATTCACTACGTTCACGGTTTCGCCAAAACCATTCGTAGCCCTCCGTCATTTCATTTGGGTATTCAGTAGTATTCAAGCTATGTATTTTGACCAACGCCAAGGCATAGTGTTTGGTAGCTGCTGGGTATTCATTTGTTGCATAGATAGATGAGTTAGTTTGGGACAGTCGTACTATCATTTGGCCAACGTCAGGGGTATGTACGGGTGGATTTAAATTAACAAGATAATGATGGGTAGAACTTGACATGTGACTTATGACATTTTGACCAACGCCAAGGTCATAAGAGCATGGGGCAAAAATCCACATCGGGAATTTCTAAAGAAACTGAAATTTGCTAAGAGTTGCATACCATTTGGAGTGTGATAATTTTGGCAGGATTCCTTCAGCTTTATCACACGATGATATTTGGATCTCGATCCTACTGTGAGTATCCACTACTCATCAGGAGATTCGTAACTTAACGATCAATACTATAAACCAAGTAGGTGTCGAGAAAGGTGTCAGCGGGGCTATGCCCCCAGAGAAAAGAGGTTATTTAATTAAGGAACTTCGCGAAAGCGTCGTAAAAGCTCTCTCGAATTACCGACACCGGCCTGGCTGAACGGTTAAGCAAGTATTGTACGGTGAGAATAGTCCTGACTAAGTTCTTCCTTTTTGGTTTGAGGAGGGATTCGAGAAACAGTGGGAGCCATTCTGTTTAGATAAACTAAAAACCACTCTAAACTTGCAAGAGCATCATGCTAAAGTGTTCCCTCTCTCTCTCATTGCAGCGACCCAGAACATGACAGGCCTTAAGTTACTATTAGATAAAAATATTTTGACAGGGCCAAACTATAAAGATTGGTTCCGGAATGTTAAGATGGTTGTTACCTATGACAAATTGGGGTATGTCCTTACTATAAAGGCCCCTGCCATCCCAGGTCCTGAATCCAGTGTCGCGGATAAGGAAATCCGCAAGACCTGGGAGTTAGACTCCGTGAAGGCTAAGTGCATCGTGCTTGCCTCTATGAATAATGAACATCAGAGGAGGCACGAGAATATGGATCTAGCATCTATATTTCTCCATACTAAGGATCTGTATGGAGAGCAATCTCGTATAGCTAGAAACGAGACCTCGAAGAACTTGTTTCAGTCGAGGATGGCCGTCGGATCATCTGTAGGGGAACATGTCCTTAAGATGAATGGCTATATTGAAGAGCTCGCAGACCTCGAGACAACATTAGAGAACGAGATGTATACAGACTTGATTCTCCGGTCACTTCCTTCCACCTACGCCCATTTTATCTTGAATTTCAACATTCAAGGTAAAGAAGTTGAACTTCCAGAACTCCTTAACATGTTGAGGAGTGCAGAGGACACCTTGCAGAAGGCAAGGGAAACACCCACTATGTTTGTTCGTGGTGCTTCTTCTTCCAGGTCCAAGGCAAGGGCCAAAGGAAGGAAGAAGAAGGCCGCTACCAAACCGAGAGGTGGTGTTGGTAAGGTGTGAGTCAAGGGAAAGGCAAAGGTTGCGGTGCCAGTAGTGGCAAAGGACGAGTGCTTCCACTGTCGTAGGAAAGGCCATTGGAAGAAAGATTGCAAAGCTTGGATTGCCAAGAACCAGGACCCGAAGCAAGATGTGTGTTCGACTTCAGGTGTGTTTGTAATTGAAAATTGTCTGTCAATCAACTCTACTTTCTGTGTATTGGATACCAGATCAGGATCTCATATATGCAATTCATTGCAGGCACTGAGAAACCGTAGAGTGCTGAAGGTTGGTGATATGACCCTCCAGGTTGCTAACGAGTGGACATATTTTGGTTTTGCGCAACTGTTTTTGTGTACCCAGTTCAACGTATAATATCATATCAGTATCGTTGTTATCAAAAGAAGGTTATGATTTCACGTTTGTAAGCGATGTTGTTAACATCCACCTTAATCATGGTTTGATTGGGTCCGGTACACTAGATAACGGTATATACGTGTTAAACCAATTACAAATTTTCAATGTCCAGAACACACTAAAAAGAAAGTCTCCAAATATAAATCAGGCTTTCTTATGGCATTGTAGACTAGGTCATATCAATGAGACAAGGTTAACTAAGTTACATATAGAAGGATATTTGGATCCGTTCGAATATCAATTTTATGCCACTTGTCAATCATGTCTCAAAGGAAAGATGACAAAGACTCCATTCACTGGACATGGAGTAAGAGCGAGCGAGCTCTTAGGACTTATACACTGCGATGTATGTGGTCCAATGTCTACACATGCAAGAGGCGGTTTTTCATATTTCATTACTTTTACAGATGATTACTCCAGGTATGGATTCATTTTCTTAATGAAACATAAATCCGAGGCCTTTGAGAAATTCCAAGAATATAAGAATGAAGTAGAAAACCAAACCGGCAAAAGTATCAAGACACTGAGATCTGATCGAGGTGGTGAATACTTATGTGCCGAGTTCCTGGGTTACCTAAAAGAGAATGGAAATCTCTCTCAGCTTACTCCTCCATACACTCCACGGCATAATGGTGTATCGGAAAGACGGAACCGAACCCTATTGGATATGGTACGTTCCATGATGAGTAATGCTGAGTTACCACGATCTTTCTGGGGTTATGCCTAGAATCAGCTGCATATCTTTTGAACAGGGTTCCTAGCAAGACTGTGCCTACCACACCATATCAGATGTGGAGTGGGAAGAAACCCTATTTTCAGTATCTAAAGATATGGGGATGTCAAGCTTTTGTTAAAAAGCAGCATGCGGACAAACTCGAGGCACGCTTAGTACAGTGTAAGTTTGTGGGATATCCAAAGAACTCCAAGGGGTATATTTTGTAGGGTTCCTAGGCACGCTAATGAGGTCTCACATGGCATCAACCATGCCAATTTCAAATTTTATCAGTGCCAAGAAACCCTAATACGGATCGTTAACTAGAATTTTAGGCGAAAAAGCAACTAGTTAACAACTTAACTATAAGAACGGAAATACAACATTTGTAGATCCGGTTCTCCACCTCCATAGCTCCATGATGAAGTCTCCTCGCTGTCCAAATCGAATCCCGGGCTCTAGCGTCGGCTTCATCGAAGAAATGGGCGGGCTAGGTCATCGACTACGATGCCGAAGATGATCTACGTCGAGGCAACACAAGATCAAGCTCCCACTTCACCAAGTCATGAAACTTGTGAATAAAACACCCTATACTACTTGGCAAGTGATAGAGGATGAAGAAATAGGAAGTGGGTTCACTTTAGAATTGGATTTCTCACTCATTTTCTCAAGTTGCCATTGATGGAGGCAAGCTTCTTCTTGAAGAAGAAGATGAAAATTGTTATGATGTGTATATTTCAAAAAGAAAATAAAATGAATACTTATCATAATCCAACCATGGTCAAGTGTAGAGAATAAACTAGGGTTAGGTCAATGGTTAGGGTTAAGTAAGAAGACAAAAATGGTGACTTAGTCAAAGCTTCATGAAGCTTCAACATGCATCCAAAGAAAGCCACCATTTTTCTTTTCTTTTTCCAAAAAGAAATAAATAAATAAATGAATAAATAGATATGAAAAACAAAACCCTAACCATTTAAATAACCATGGTTTAATCTTTACACAAACTCAAGTAAGCATGTATCATCAAACATGATACAATCAAGTGCACAAAAGTATATCACATATACAACTTATGAACTTCAAGTGAGAAAATCCATTTAAAGTGAACCAATACTAGTTAATGCAAAGTAATATATCAAATATATAATTATGCATTAAATCATTAAATCAACACTTGATTCAATGATCCGGTCATGTCGCACACAACCGACTAGTAAACAATGTATCGTTTTATCGAATCAATCCTCGATTTGATAACTAGGTTATATCGCATACAACCAATCGATACATTCATCGCGAGAATAGAATACGGTATCACATACACGCATTATTCTCGGTCCTGCACATATCTCATATGCGCTCCTATTTCGTTTCGCTTGAGCCAGGAAACCTCTGTGTAGGATTCTAAAGACTCGTCAATACGCCGGCAGCGGATGATGATCATATCAAACACCCACAAGCCGCAAGCGGTCTGCTAAACGTAACGGCCACCCGGGTATTGAACGATCAGAAGATCGACGAGCAAGCCCGCTCACACTCCTGTGAATCCAACTAGTAACACTCACCGTACAGTCCGGTCTCGTCGTCTGATATGTCGCATATCTCGCCTAGGGGTGGTAAACGTCAGACCCCAATAGCTCGATAAATCGTGTCGATATGAGGCCTATAACAGTTCGAGAAACTACTGGTAACACTTACCAGTAAATCTCAGCAACCCTGGCCAGGGATTTCCGGTTATAGCCAATCGAACACAGCGCAACATCAACCCCCTATACCGGGAGAGACGAATCCCCTCCTATTGCTCATTGCCTCCATGTGATTCGGGACTGTACCCAAAAGCCACCGTTTTGCACGCCCTCTTGGACGTGGTAAGGTGGAAATCAAAGCACAGTGGGAACCACACAAGACTCTATGACGATCTCGGGTCAACAGACTACTCTGTACCAGTGTCACCAGTGAACTGCCATCTGACGTAAGGTATAATACCATCTGGGAGTTCTCGGCGAGTCCGTCCAGTGTACCCAGTCTCCACTGAGCACCCGTATATCATCTCTGATGTCAAACACCAATGGATATGGGATCATCCATCGCCCATCTGTATGGGTCGAGAAGGTATACGCTAGTCTACTCTGGTATATCGATGCCCTGTCTCGATACACCCACGACTAGGGACCTTGAAGGATGTACTTATGGACTACCCTGTCCCCACTAGTATGATCCGCATCATAGTCCAGATAGTCAAGTACACATCCTAAGAGCTTTACCAACATGTAACAGAGAGACAATTGATCGCACGCCAAAAGCGTGTCGGATGTTCAAAATTCTAAAGTATAACCGCGATCAGGACGGTGTCGCTTTGCAGCTAGCCGGTTGAGCACGGGTCGATCCACAGGGAGATGGTTGAATGTCCTTTCTTATTTTAGACGAGTCAATAAAAAATTTGTATGAGTTTGTTCAAACTAACCTGTGTGTATTATTTGCAAGTATAAAGTTGTTAAGAAAAAGATACGAAATTGTAAGCTAAAGAAATCCGTACTCAAAACCTTTGAGCCGAGTCTTGACCAATTGAAGCTAGAGCAATCGGCAACAACGTGGATTAGGGGATTTAAGTGCGGTATTCGTTGAATCCGGCTTATTTACCCCTTGTCCTTCCGTTCTTGTCTCTTGCTTTCGCCTCCGGCCAAACCGAACGCAACCGGTCGCGGTTAGGAATCACCGTTACCTTGTTAGGGTAGGGTGCCTAACGGAGCGCTTGCGTAACGTTTTGGCGGAGTTCAATGGAAAATAACGGGAAGAGGAAATGAGCAAAGAAAATCTTAACTTACAATACCGTATTGATTCTTAACAACGACAATAATTACAACATTCACAAAGAGAACAAAAAAGAGCAAAAGAAAAGAACAAAGAAAAGAAAAGATTACAAGTAAATAAGTGCATGAATTTAAATTGCAAATAAGTAAAGCAAGATAATAAAAAGCAAGTAATAAATAAGCAATAAAAAGAATTAGAAACTAGAACTCATGACAAGCATGGGATCAATAGCCAACCCTTAAACTTGCAAGCTCAATCAAGAGGTTGCAAGATCAAGAGAAGGGTAGAGAACGCATGTGAAATGAAGCGCTAATTCCATAAGAAAATACGACCCTTGAGATCAATAACAAACCCTTAACCTTTCAAGCTCAATGAAGAGGTTGAAAGATCAAGAGAAAGCAAGAATCTCAAGGGGAAGTTAAACAAAAGAGAATGATACAAAAACCCTCATCTTCATTGATCATCCACTCAATGCTCTCACTACATTTTCATGGAGGAAAGATGAAGAAGAAGAAGAAGAGCTACACTAAAACCTACAAAAGAGGAACAAAGAAATGAACACCAAAAGCTTGGCAAGTTCTGGGATATTTATAGGAGGTGAACTGAAAACCTAGGGCAACAATCTGCCTCAATATGAAGTCCCCAAACTGCCCCCAAAATACGACAGAGAGAGGACACCACTTGGCCGCGGTTCCGCGGCCATATAGGGGAGTTAGGTCAGGAGCTTTTGTGGGTTTCCCTGGTTTGTAGTCCTCTTCAGTGTGGTATAGTATTTTTCTCAGAAACTCTTCACAATTATTCCAGAATTTTAGTAGAACAAAAGGTGATGTGATGTGGATCTTTTGCCATGATTTCCTCGAGCTCCGCGTAGATTTCTTGGATCTTGTGTTGACATTGAGCTTTGTGCATGACATGACAATCGATTTGCCATTTTGTCCCTTAAACTGGTATGTGGCAACACACGGATAGAGAGCGGAGACCCGTGTTTTATCAGTTGTTGGCAGTAATCCATAATTTGTCGTACTTTTCATGGATTTCACTGTTCAGAGCCGAGAACCTGTATTCTGCAAATATGTAGCAAACACTGATCAAAAGCACCTACCTATAAACACACGAGCGGAAGAGTGGGTGGTATAAAATGCAATATTCTGGTATGAACAAATATCCCCAAACTTAACTTTTGCTCGTCCCGAGCAAAACCAATTATTCACAAAAATAGAATCCTAACTGCACTTTCGCAGGGAACGCGATTGCACTGAGCACGTACAACAAGCCGTTAAACCTCTACGTGTCCCTAGTAGGAGGAGTGTTGTCTCCTGAGGGTTTTCAGCGGATTACACCCACAAAATCCCGTCAAGCTAGTGTTATAAGTTAATATCGATTCTACTCCTACAGTTTAGTATTTACATTAGAAACTCTATCATCCTAAGTTAGAAATATCCAACCCTAATGCTTCACACCTCCTATCTATTTAACCTTAGGTCATATACGTTCCAAAAAAGTTTAGAAAGATGTCAGTTCTCCTGAGTTTTCCTTCTAAAGTGCGGCATCAAATCAGGGATTTTTATCAACTTTACAGAAAACACGAGTCTTATTCTTTATTTCTATCTCTTATCCAAACATCAATTCTATACCCCTACGTGTGTGTATCTTTGCACCCATACACTTGAGAATTCAATTCAAGCTATAATATCCTTGCCCTAATACCTAATACTACTTCTTTTCATTAAGGATGGACGGATTTGCTCACTCACTTTTCATGCGACTATTAATGCTTCTTGAGGTACTAACGACCGATTACTGAATGTGTGAACTTTAAAGCGTAAATAGCAGTTTCCAGGTCTTGATTTTATTCTATTTTTTCTTTTTCTTTTTTCTTTTTCTTTTTCTTTTTCAAGACCGGATATATTTTTCAACATGCTCTTTTAGTGTTTAGCTTTAAATACCGTTTTTTCTTTCATACTAGGTTTTCAGGCAAGAGTATTTCTAGGTATCCTCTACTATCCCAAGTTTCAAGGTGCGTGTAAGTGCAGTTTGTAGGGTATATACATTCTAAATTTGAACTCAAGAAAAGAAACTATTTTTCAGACTTATCCTTCAGTAAAGCTTCAATACTTTCCCTTCATCTTGACCTAACTCAAGAACTGAACTCAAGATTTACTATTTCTCAAAAAAAGCTGTAAGGACGTATACTTACCAAAGTTAGACAGAATGAGGGTTATTTTTAGGGTTTTCAATCACTAAGCCTAGAATTTAGTTATTTCTATCATATCAACTAAACTTTCGGAATAAAGATCTAAGTTACCCTATTAGCTAACTTGACGACAAAGTTTTTATATTTTTTTGGAAAATTTTCGATTTTTGTGGGTTTTTAATTAAGGTATGCAAATGCAAAATATACAAATGAATGCGAAGGAAGAAAGCTTACCGAGCACACCCCCAAACTTAAACTTGACAGTGCCCTCACTGTCAGGCTACACCAAGAGGGTCAAAAATTGTCGGCGCTCCCTAGAAACAAATTATATACAAAACAAAAAGGAAAACAAAAAAAATATATATATACAAAAAAGGAGTCCCCCCCAAACTTAAGTAAAACAGTGTTCCCACTGTTAAGTGTCGAAGTTCAGGATTAGGGGGGAAAAAGAATAGTATCAATCTATACAAGGCCTTACACAGGCCAAAAGTGAGCACCAACCAATCAAAGATCTTATCAGGATAAAGCAGTGGTTGGTCAAAGAAGGCGTAGAGAAAAGAGATGGAGAATACGCGAGACCGTATGGAGATAGAAGCGGGATACGATCTCTGTATATGAGAAGAAGAATGGAGGAAGGGAGAAGGAAGTGGAATACGAACTTGAGGGTGGAAATGGAGTGAATAGATTAGCACAATTTGTGATGAGCGATGTGTAAAAAGCGATTGTGCTAATCTATTGACCCATCGAGAAATGGGGTCAAATCCCTCAAGATTCGTGAGAAACCATGGGTACGCCGAACTTGGTAAACCAGACATATGAAATGAAAGTGAGACGGGTTCTTGCAAGGTCGGAACGATGGAAAGGATGGAGGTAGGTGATTGAGGAAGGTTATTGGTTAAAGGTTCAGGAGGGTGTACACAGTCAATGAAAGGAACATGATGAATTGGAAAATCCGACTCATCAATTAAACTGGTTCATCCTCAAAGCTATCCTCGAAATTCTCCTCAAAATTCAGCTTATCCATGCAAATTTCATCAAAAATCAAGACGCATATGGGGTTCGGGAAAAACAGTTAATGACTCGGGATGATGAATTGGAGAGAAAAATTCTGCCAAATCTACAGGTTCACCATCCAAAATATTCCCGGCGTCAATATCCTCAATCAAGTGAAAATCAATATTCTCAGACATCTCAACAAAAGCATGTATATTAATCAATTCAGGTTCTAGAGTGGAGGTGTAGAGGTCAAAAGGATTGGGTATGTTTTCACTCGAAAGGGACCCTTCACAATCGGGCAAATCAAACACTACAAAGTCACACAACTCATTATTTGTTCTATCTCTAATCAATGAATCGTTTGGAACACTAGATAGACATTCAAAACCGGAGTTGTGGGATGCAAGTTGAAATGGGTAGGCTTGATTCGGAAGGGGGTACAGCTCACTCTCTCCACTCAAATTCTCAACCTGTCCTACCGCCTCTTCATACATTGGAAAATTTGGAACTAGTTGAAAACTAGCTACCGGGTCACTAGGTTGTATGAGGGCGACCATGGACGCATTCAAATCCATCATCTGTTGGCATGACGCTACCGTAAAGTCTTCCAACGACTGTTCCAGACTAGACATGTGTTGTGATGGAGTTTCAGTAAAAGATTCGAAGTTGTTTGGATACTGGAAACTCCCAAATGGCAGTTCTGAAGCAATGTCTAGGGAAGGTGCAAAAGTTGGGTAGGATTGATAGGAATTGAATGGCTGGACAGGAGCAGGATCAACATTTGGATAAGAAGGTGAATGGAATTGTTGATCCCAAGAATCTGTAGTGGTGAAAGGAGTGAAAGATCGGCTACAGGATTGTTCAATACGTTCAGCGATGGACAAAGGACGACTTGCAAAAGGGGTATCAACATAAGAGGGTGGGGGAGGTTGAAAAGGTTGATACAAAGTGGATTGCGAAGGGCAAGTGTTTGTCCTAGACGCGTCTATCCGATCTTTCAAAGAGATTTTGGGCATGGAGGGGTCGTTCGATGTTCGGCCAAAGCAAGAACCGTAAGAAGTAATGTCTGGTTGTGGGTACCAAAATTCGGCAAGAGTTTTGTGAGGTGGGGTACCCATGATATGAAGAGAGAAAGAAAGAAAGGCAGAGAAAAGGAGGGGGAAAAGAATGTGATATATATATATTTTTTTTAGTTAGATATTAACAAAAGAATGAAATATACACACAAAAAGAAACTGGACAAAAGAACAATCACGACACAAAAATACCACACACCTAATCGTTCTAGGGTACTCCTAGGTCAACTAGACCTGCTCCAGAACTTGATTGTCGAAGTAAAACTGTGTCGAGAAACGGGCTCAAGATACACTGATCACGAGGCCAGGTAAGTGCAGAGATAAGGGGAGGTTTTCCAACGCTTTCGTGAAGTTCCTTAATTAAATAACCCTTTCTTTTTTGGCGGTTTCGCCGTTAACACTTTCCTAGACACCCCGTAAACAATATACCATTAAGCGAGGTTCTAAACACAGTTGACTTCTCCTAGTGAGCGCGAAGTCCTTAAGGCTTAAAGTCTAGTTTCTTTTAAATTTTGTGCGGGTAAACGTTATGCTCAAGTTCGTGATTTGTGGGCCACGGAAAAGGTGATGAAATCCTTTACCGTATGTTGTGGGGTTCGCTTGCCCTTAAGTCCGTATTAATTGATGCAATGCGCAATTCAATAAAAATTCTATAAAGAATCAAAAAATCGTTTTTTAGTTTAAGCGCGGCACTGCAACAAATACGGGTTAGTCAATTTTTAGCGTTTGTTAGCGAACTTGCAAAGAATCCTGCAAAGAATAGTATATTGGATGCGTCGGATTTGAGAAGAAGGTGTTAGTAAAGTACGTACCGTTAAGTTTTTGGGTTAGGAAACCCCCGTTGAATAAAATCCGGTAAGCTTGAAAAGTTCGCTTGCGCGGGTCAAACTACCCGGATCTTTGGCACTGTACTTTGCAATCACCTTAGCCTTGAATGTACACTTTGCTCCCCACAATCGCAGTTTGCAAATCTGCAAAAATCTGCATTCTTGCCCACAAAAATTATCAAAAAAAAAACAAAAAGAATATATTTTTTTTTATAAATATATACAAAAAGAATATTAACCAGAATAAAAAGAAAAGAAATACGTTACCGTCTCCCCGGCAACGGCGCCATTTGATCGCACGCCAAAAGCGTGTCGGATGTTCAAAATTCTAAAGTATAACCGCGATCAGGACGGTGTCGCTTTGCAGCTAGCCGGTTGAGCACGGGTCGATCCACAGGGAGATGGTTGTATGTCCTTTCTTATTTTAGACGAGTCAATAAAGAATTTGTATGAGTTTGTTCAAACTAACCGTTGTGTATTATTTGCAAGTATAAAGTTGTTAAGAAAAAGATACGAAATTGTAAGCTAAAGAAATCCGTACTCAAAACCTTTGAGCCGAGTCTTGACCAATTGAAGCTAGAGCAATCGGCAACAACGTGGATTAGGGGATTTAAGCGCAGTATTCGTGGAATCCGGCTTATTTACCCCTTGTCCTTCCGTTCTTGTCTCTTGCTTTCGCCTCCGGCCAAACCGAACGCAACCGGTCGCGGTTAGGAATCACCGTTACATTGTTAGGGTAGGGTGCCTAACGGAGCGCTTGCGTAACGTTTGGGAGGAGTTCAATGGAAAATAACGGGAAGAGGAAATGAGCAAAGAAAATCTTAACTTACAATACCGTATTGATTCTTAACAACGACAATAATTACAACATTCACAAAGAGAACAAAAAAGAGCAAAAGAAAAGAACAAAGAAAAGAAAAGATTACAAGTAAATAAGTGCATGAATTTAAATTGCAAATAAGTAAAGCAAGATAATAAAAAGCAAGTAATAAATATGCAATAAAAAGAATTAGAAACTAGAACTCAAGACAAGCATGGGATCAATAGCCAACCCTTAAACTTGCAAGCTCAATCAAGAGGTTGCAAGATCAAGAGAAGGGTAGAGAACGCATGTGAAATGAAGCGCTAATTCCATAAGAAAATACGACCCTTGAGATCAATAACAAACCCTTAACCTTTCAAGCTCAATGAAGAGGTTGAAAGATCAAGAGAAAGCAAGAATCTCAAGGGGAAGTTAAACAAAAGAGAATGATACAAAAACCCTCATCTTCATTGATCATCCACTCAATGCTCTCACTACATTTTCATGGAGGAAAGATGAAGAAGAAGAAGAAGAGCTACACTAAAACCTACAAAAGAGGAACAAAGAAATGAACACCAAAAGCTTGGCAAGTTCTGGGATATTTATAGGAGGTGAACTGAAAACCTAGGGCAACAATCTGCCTCAATATGAAGTCCCCAAACTGCCCCCAAAATACGACAGAGAAAGGACACTCCGCGGCCTAAGCCTGCTTAGGCCGCGGTTCCGCGGCCATATAGGGGAGTTGGGTCAGGAGCTTTTGTGGGTTTCCCTGGTTTGTAGTCCTCTTCAGTGTGGTATAGTATTTTTCTCAGAAACTCTTCACAATTATTCTAGAATTTTAGTAGAACAAAAGGTGATGTGATGTGGATCTTTTGCCATGATTTCCTCGAGCTCCGCGTAGATTTCTTGGATCTTGTGTTGACATTGAGCTTTGTGCATGACATGACAATCGATTTGCCATTTTGTCCCTTAAACTGGTATATGGCAACACACGGATAGAGAGCGGAGACCCGTGTTTTATCAGTTGTTGGCAGTAATCCAGAATTTGTCGTACTTTTCATGGATTTCACTGTTCAGAGCCGAGAACCTGTATTCTGCAAATATGTAGCAAACACTGATCAAAAGCACCTACCTATAAACACACGAGCGTAAGAATGGGTGGTATAAAATGCAATATTCTGGTATGAACAACAATCAATGTACACGTTAAGGTAAAGAGTAACCAGATAGCATACTATCATGTCGAGCAAGAAAGTCCTCTCTATATATGTCCCAGCATCCACTACAATATACATCCAATGTACAGTAATGGCCTCTAGGGCATACATATAACTAACAATCTCCCACTTGCACTAGGGCCATCTGATAGCAGTGTTTGTAGTTTCTCATACTCAACCATCCCATAAAAGTCTCTCTCTGGGAATAGGCCTTCGCGAGTGGATCCGCCGTGTTGTCCTCTTAGTCTACTCTCCTAACCTCGATCCCTTAGAGATCAACCATCTCCATGATCAGGTGATACTACCTTTGAATATGTTTTGGGGATCACTGATGGGACCTGCGTTCCTTGGCATAAGCCACAACTCCATTGTCTCACAATGGTAGGAACGTAGTTCATCTCATGAACCATTATACACCCAAACAGCCTCTTTGGTAGCATCTTAAGTAGCAATGTATCCAGCCTTTATCGTCTAGTGTGCCACGGTATCTAGCTTGGAATTCTTCCAACATACCGTCCCTCGATAGAGGGTAAAGACAATGCCTGTGACTGACATTCAGTCGTCTTTATCACCCTGGAACCCTTCCAGTGATTCTCCTCAGGATCGATTGATACCATCTTACTACTACTAGTGAGATTCCTAGCATCCAATTACATCTATCTCATAGTTGATAACTCAGGATTTAGTAGGTATCACTTTGATCCTATATGGAGAATCCTTGTGATAAACGGAGATTGACCGAGCGTAGCATAGGAAACTCCTTCCCTATCAAGAGCATGCCATCCACGTAGTCTACGAGGATCGTCACTATACTCCCTACTACCTTTTTGTTTATACAAGGTTCATCTACCATTTTGATGATGTCAAACTCTTTGACTAACACATCAAAACAGATGTTCCAACTCCGCGATGTCTGCTTTATCCTATAAAGCATCTTGCACACGTTTCCGCTGCTCCCACTGTCTACGAAGCCCTCTGGCTGTGTACTTATAGACGCTCTCTTCTAAAACATCATTTAGAAAAGCTGTCATGACACCCAACCGCCAGATATCGTAGTCATGGTACGTAGCCGTGGAAAGTAGGATCCGGATGGACTTAAGCATAGGCACTGGAAAAGGTTTCATCATTATCCATGCCTGGTCGATGAAGAAAACCTTTAACAAGTCTAGCTTTGAAAGTTTCAACTTTTCCATCTACACCAAGTAATCTTCTCAAGATATACTTGCTCCTGATGGGGATTTAACCCTTCAGATATAGCAACCAAAGTCCATATTTTGTTGGTGTACATGGATTCCATCTCAGATCACTAAGCATCCTGCTATTCTTACAGAGTCCCACTCCTGATGGCCAGCTCGAAACTAGTTGGGTCATCATCTCATTATGCAATCCTCGCTCCCACTGTCATAGAGAAACAGAAGTATCTCTCAGGTGGGTGAGAAACCCTACTAGATCGGCGGAGAGGCTGAGGTTCGTTGGTAACTATTGAATCCTTTGGTTTTATCAAATCATCTGCTGTAGTTTGTATAGCTGGAACCTTTCCAGTTCTACATTACAGACCTTGCCTCGAGCTTGTCCGGATTTTGCTTTTCAGACATAGGCTGGACAACCCCAAATCTTAACCAACTTAAGATATGGGCTCTTCCCTTTCCATATCACATATGAAGCGGTAGGCTACTGATTTGATTGGAACCCTATTGAATAGGTATGCAGCTTCTCAAGCGCATAACTCCCAAAAGGAAATAGGAAACTCAGTAGTACTTATCATAGAGCGCACCATATCATATAGGGTGCATCTGCTCCGTCCCGATACACCGACGTACTGTGGTGTATACGGAGGAGTAATGCTGAGAGAGAATCTCATTCTCCTTTAGAATAATCCAGGATTTCCGTGCTCAAGTATTCTCCTCCTCGATCTCATCAAAGGACATAATACTTATACCCGTGTTTTGGTTTTCTACTTCTAAATCATATTCTGTGAATATCTCAAAAGGTTCAGACTTGTGTTTCAACAGGAACATATGTCTGAATCTTGAGAGATTATCAGAGAATGTAACAAAGTACAAAGAACCAGTCCTGGCATGTGTAGACAGGGGACCTTACATACATCAACATGTATCATCCCAAGAGTTTACTAACTCTTTCTCTGTTTCTAGTAAACAGAGCTATGGTCATCGTATCTTTATGACATGACTGGCAAGTTTCACAAGATGTAAATTCAAACTGATTTAAATATGCATCTAAATGTCGCTTCAGCCAGTCGGGTCGCATTGATATGACCTAGTCTACAACGCCTCAAGAAAAATTCGTTCAGTTCTGAACACTTCCTCTTGTTTGTGTTCTGTACATTAAGAACTGTAGTTTGATTTAGAATATCAATGCTTTTAGATAACGTGCCTGATCCGATCAACTTTTGATATAGGAAATGTTCAAAACATTATCCAACAATACAAAATTTTATCATTTCTTTACTAATAAAGAGACTGGTATGGTTTTATCAGGTTCGGTATCTAATAGCATTTGTTCAGAATCAATGTATTCAGGTAATACAGGGTAACAGTGACCAACAGACCTGGCTGCAACACTTGCCCCATTTTCTGCCTCATGAAACTTATCACCCGTTCTCAGTTCTCTACCTATCTGTAGCCCTATGTAACATATTACATATCTGGAATCCTGATCCGGTATCAAATATCCAGGACTTAGAGAATAGAGAAACAGTTCTGTATAAAGAACACACCCGAAGATGATGCATCATATGCACTTTCTTCGTTTGGGCGGCATAGGAATTCTGGTATTCCCCAATTTCCTGCTCTGTCTTATAACAATTATAAGTTGGAGCGGGACCAACGTTCCCCAGCTGAGTATAACAAGCGGGTTCGGTCAATAATCCGTATTATTATCTTGATTAAGGCGTGATATGGTCGCTACCTGGAGAGAGAGAAAAGAAAACACTCAGCGTGCGCTCTTGCAAGAATAGATTGGTTATTATTTTATCTAATCAGGATGGCTCCCACTGCTTTTTATCAAATCTTCCTTCAAACCCTAAAAGGAAAGACTAGCCGGGATTAATTACACGCTACAAGTTCGCCAATCTTTCAGCCAGGCCAGTGTCGGTACTTTGAGGGAGGTCCCCCGTGCTTTCCCACGAACCTAATTAGTGTAAACCTTGTTTTCCCAGAGGCGTAATCTCATTGACACTTTTCTAGACACCTACTTGATCGGCTAATTGTAATGTATAAAACTCTCCCAGGAGTAACTCTTACTCGCAGTGGGTATCGGGATCCAACTATCTCATAGAAGGTATGCAATCTCATTGCAAATTTCAACACTTGAAATTCCCGATAATATTTTGCCCCTAGCGTGCTATGACCTTGACGCATGCCAAACAACCCATAGTCCGCTAGTCAAGTTCAACCCGTACATTTCTTGATTGAATTAAACCCACCCGCACGACCCTTGACGCATGCCAAACAACGCCATACGAATACCTTAATCCAATCGCATCGTATGCGAGCAGATAAGCACTAGTTAGCTACCGTACACTACGCCTTGACGCATGCCAAACAACCGCAGCACGAATACTAACTAGTACTTATCTGAAATGACGGAGGGCTACGACAGGTTTTTCTGTAAACCTATTGTGTAATGAACTTGATATCGTTGTAGAATTAAATGATTTTAAAATGGAGTGCTTTTGAGGCTTTTCTAGTTTTGCTAAAGGAGTCACTCCCGGTGAAGGGATCGTCGGTCCTTTCCTCGTCGAATGAGGTGCGGGATATATCGTATATATCACTGTGCAAAGAAGAAACTATAGAAGCTATCAAAAGACAAACCGAGGGTTGTAGCATCTGCCAGTTATTGCTAAAGGAGTCACTCCCGGTGAAGGGATCTCGGTCCTTTCCTTATCGAATAAGGTGCAGGATATATCATATATACCGCTATGCAAAGCAAGAACTGTAGCTACCTCTTTTTTTTTATTTAGAAATTCGATTCTACAACATCTTTAGGTTTCTTTTACTTTCATTAATCACATTAATGAAGTCCCATCATTTAAGTACCTAAACATCACAGATAAATACGACGTACACTTATGCCATCCGCATTCGCCTCGATGTCCCCTCGTGTACCATTAGGTTAGGTAACTAACGACAGAGCGGGACAGGGCTAGCGCGAGTGCAAAACATAAGTAACGTCTATATAATATATCATATATACTATATATAGTATCCATCACAGAACATATCACATGATCACATCACAGATATCGTAGCAGAAGAATATCATATGAAATATTGGATATACTAGGACGTCCGTGTTTTCAATACGAGCCAGTATAAAACACGGATTCCACGGTCGCGATGAATAGCCAAACCCACACCCCTAGACCCCTACGAGAGCGGCAAGCAACCCTACCAATTCTAGAGTTAGGAGACCCGGACTCGACTCCTCGAGTTGGTCTCCCACTGGACTCCAGAACCCGGTTACTTGTGCTCCCCTCCTTGGGTCTATCCTATTGCGGAAAAGTAAATAATATACAAAGGGTGACATCTTCCGCAACCTGGAAGTGCCCCAATAAAAGAATATTACATACAAGTTTTTACATGAATGAAAATGAAAAACACTCATCTCACATAAAAACCCCCGGCTATTCAAACACGACGATCCAATATAACATATCCAGCAACACATAACATCACATGTCATCAACGTAAGTAAATATGCGCATCCCAATTGTCGTTGACATATAGCAACGAAACCGGCGATATCACATATTACACTTACGGTCGCAGAAAAGAAAGTGTAAAACTACAACAGTTGGAATCCGCAACCTCCATAGACATCGCATGCCTAATCAAATGAATTACTTAGATATCGCATGCCTAACAATTATAAACCCCGCATTTTAGTCTCATTATCGAAAACTCTTTTCAATATCAAGTCGGGCAATTCAACAGGATTCCCGACATCCTGATCGAATGCTCGTCACAAACTTTAGTAGGCGGCCGCACCCCCGATGCCGTCGACGAAGTGCACCAAGGCGGAACACCGCTGCCGCGAGCACCCAAACGGATGCTTTCGGCGACGGGGTTCTCCTACAGTCACTTGGTCGAGGCTATGGAGTGAGGCTGTCTATTAAGTTTACCCGGCGAGTATCCGTGTACGCTACGTGATTGCGACGGACTTTTGATCACATCAAAATTCCGTGGCAACCGATCAAGTGAGACTAAACTGCTATGTTTATAACATTCATTCAGTTATCTCATAACTACTTGTGAATTCCAATTATTGTATCACATTCCGAATAAGATAGAAAATGTTAAACTTTCCGATCGAACAATCGAACACCCAAGTTTTCCCGAAACAGCTCAACTCATGAAATAAGTTCAAACACATTCACTTCGTACCTCAGTACCAACGGTCCAGTCGTAGAAGGGTCAAGCCAACGCCTCACATGTGGCACGCCGTACTGCCCCAAACCCGAAGGTTCAAAGGGCAGTTCAAGACGGTCACATAATCGAGTTAAGGTTTGTTGTCTTCTAGAGAGACCATCGCGTTACTTGCACTACTTAGAACGTGATTAAACTACAGAAAAATCTAACAATTGGAAATTTCCCGGCAGGGGAAAAAGTGGGTATTTATATCCGGTCGAACTTTTTAACATATTCTAAAATTATCCGGAAAAACACACTGACAAAATTAGACTATCCGATCGATACACCGAGTCCCCAATACAACCCAGAAAACTCAACTCTTGAGTAAATATTAAAAATTCCCAGAAAACTCAGCACTGCAAAATAGGAATTACTGTGCAAAATTCAATGCATGAAAAGACAAATCGGCCGCGGAACTGCCGCACGAGCCATGCTCGTGCCGCGGAACCGCGGCGGCTTGATGGAATTAGGGCATCGAATTTTACAGTAACTCTTAGATATTCCTGCTGATTTTTCTGCATATTTTTAATTCTCAAAAATCCACAATTTTCAAAAATGTACAGAGAGCAATTTTTGGGTTAGGGTTTCGGTTCGATCGGACTTCTAACTCCGTCTACGCATCGCCTAAGGCTCTAGCTAGGCTCTGATACCACTGTAGGGTTCCTAGGCACGCTAATGAGGTCTCACATGGCATCAACCAAGCCAATTTCAAATTTTATCAGTGCCGAGAAACCCTAATACAGATCGTTAACTAGAATTTTAGGCGAAAAAGCAACTAGTTAACAACTTAACTATAAGAACGGAAACACAACCTTTGTAGATCCGGTTCTCCACCTCCATAGCTCCATGATGAAGTCTCCTCGCTGTCCAAATCGAATCCCGGGCTCTAGCGTCGGCTTCATCGGAGAAATGGGCGGGCTAGGTCATCGACTACGATGCCGAAGATGATCTACGTCGAGGCAACACAAGATCACGCTCCCACTTCACCAAGTCATGAAACTTGTGAAGAAAACACCCTATACTACTTGGCAAGTGATAGAGGATGAAGAAATAAGAAGTGGGTTCACTTTAGAATTGGATTTCTCACTCATTTTCTCAAGTTGCCATTCATGGAGGCAAGCTTCTTCTTGAAGAAGAAGAAGAAGATGATGAAAATTGTTATGATGTGTATATTTCAAAAAGAAAATAAAATGAATACTTATCATAATCCAACCATGGTCAAGTGTAGAGAATAAACTAGGGTTAGGTCAATGGTTAGGGTTAAGTAAGAAGACAAAAATGGTGACTTAGTCAAAGCTTCATGAAGCTTCAACATGCATCCAAAGAAAACCACCATTTTTCTTTTCTTTTGCCAAAAAGAAATAAATAAATAAATGAATAAATAGATATGAAAAACAAAACCCTAACCATTTAAATAACCATGGTTTAATCTTTACACAAACTCAAGTAAGCATGTATCATCAAACATGATACAATCAAGTGCACAAAAGTATATCACATATACAACTTGTGAACTTCAAGTGAGAAAATCCATTTAAAGTGAACCAATACTAGTTAATGCAAAGTAATATATCAAATATATAATTATGCATTAAATCATTAAATCAACACTTGATTCAATGATCCGGTCATGTCGCACACAACCGACTAGTAAACAATGTATCGTTTTATCGAATCAATCCTCGATTTGATAACTAGGTTATATCGCATACAACCAATCGATACATTCATCGCGAGAATAGAATACGGTATCACATACACGCATTATTCTCGGTCCCGCACATATCTCATATGCGCTCCTATTTCATTTCGCTTGAGCCAGGAAACCTCTGTGTAGGACTCTAAAGACTCGTCAATACGCCGGCAGCGGATGATGATCATATCAAACACCCACAAGCCGCAAGCGGTCTGCTAAACGTAACGACCACCCGGGTATTGAGCGATCAGAAGATCGAAGAGCAAGCCCGCTCAAACTCCTGTGAATCCAACCAGTAACACTCACCGTACAGTCCGGTCTCGTCGTCTGATATGTCGCATATCTCGCCTAGGGGTGGTAAACGTCAGACCCCAATAGCTCGATAAATCGTGTCGATATGAGGCCTATAACAGTTCGAGAAACTACTGGTAACACTTACCAGTAAATCTCAGCAACCCTGGCCAGGGATTTCCGGTTATAGCCAATCGAACACAGCGCAACATCAACCCCCTATACCGGGAGAGACGAATCCCCTCCTATTGCTCATTGCCTCCATGTGATTCGGGACTGTACCCAAAAGCCACCGTTTTGCACGCCCTCTTGGACATGGTAAGGTGGAAATCAAAGCACAGTGGGAACCACACAAGTCTCTATGACGATCTCGGGTCAACAGACTACTCTGTATCAGTGTCACCAGAGAACTGCCATCTGACGTAAGGTATAATACCATCTGGGAGTTCTCGGCGAGTCCGTCCAGTGTACCCAGTCTCCACTGAGCACCCGTATATCATCTCTGATGTCAAACACCAATGGATATGGGATCATCCATCGCCCATCTGTATGGGTCAAGAAGGTATACGCTAGTCTACTCTGGTATATCGATTCCCTGTCTCGATACACCCACGACTAGGGACCTTGAAGGATGTTGTACTTATGGACTACCCTGTCCCCACTAGTATGATCCGCATCATAGTCCAGGTAGTCAAGTACACATCCTAAGAGCTTTACCAACATGTAACAGAGAGACAATCAATGTACACGTTAAGGTAAAGAGTAACCAGATAGCATACTATCATGTCGAGCAAGAAATTCCTCCCTATATATGTCCCAGCATCCACTACAATATACATCCAATGTACAGTAATGGCCTCTAGGGCATACATATAACTAACATATTTTCTATTACGCCGAGGAACAAAAGGATTTTGTTTCTCGTAATGCCTATTTTCTAGAACAGCAGTTTTTAGAAAAGGAAACAAATGGGAGCGAAATAGAACTGGAAGAAATTCCAGAACCACAAACTACTACTGAAAGTTTGGTAGAACCAGAAGTTCAAGAAGAACAGGACATTTCCGCACCCCTCCGCAGGAGTAGTAGGCCATCTCATCCTCCTAAGAGATACTACGGTTTTCTCATAGACGGGGATAGAGAAGACTGCGTCATTGATAATGATGAACCTACAAGCTTCCAGCAGGCCATCCAGAGTGGCGACTCAGTAAGATGGCTGGATGCAATGCGGACCGAGATAGAGTCCATGTACACCAACAAAGTATGGACTTTAGACTTTGCTCCAGATGGGGTAAAACCAATAGGATGCAAGTGGATCTTCAAGAAAAAGATTGGTGTAGATGGACAGGTGGAAACCTATAAGGCTAGACTTGTTGCAAAGGGTTTTCGTCAAAGACCTGGTTTGGACTATGACGAAACTTTTTCTCCTGTGGCTATGCTCAAATCCATTCCGATCCTTCTTGCCATTGCCGCCTTCCATGATTATGAGATATGGCAGATGGACGTAAAGACGGTTTTTCTAAATGGTAATTTAGAAGAATGCGTCTATATGGATCAGCCAGAAGGTTTCAATCAGAGTGGCAGCAGCGGGAAAGTGTGCAAGTTGCTTAAATCCATTTATGGAATAAAGCAGGCATCGTGGAGTTGGAACATCTGTTTTGATGAAACGGTCAAAGAATATGACTTTATCAAAAATCCAGATGAACCACGTATATATAGTAAAATTGTAGCACGAACTGTCGTATTCCTCGTCTTGTACGTGGATGACATTCTCTTGGTAGGAAATGACATTCCTATGCTACAATCTGTCAAAGGATTCTTATCGCACAGGTTCTCTATAAAAGACCTGGGTGATGCCTCTTACATTCTGGGGATCCGGATCTATCGATAGATCTAAGAGGATGTTGGGACTTTCGTAGTCCAGGTATATCAACACTATACTGAAAAAATTCAGTATGGAAGATTCTAAGTGTGGTAATTTACCGGCTTGTCATGGAATCACCCTCTCCAAAGAGATGTCTTCCAAGATTGATTTGGAAAGAGATCGCATGTCAATTATACCCTACACTTCTGCCGTAGGCTCTATAATGTATGCGATATTGTGCACCAGACCAGATGTAGCTTACGCACTGAGCGTGGTAAGCCGGTATCAGTCAGACCTAGGGGAGAAGCACTCGATAGCAGTAAAGAACATTCTCAAGTACCTGATAAGGACTAAGGATATGTTCTTGGTTTACGGCGGAAAAGACCTCCAGATCGAGGCTTTTGCTGACTCCAGCTTCCAGAGTGACAAGGATGACTCCAAGTCCATGTCAGGTTATGTCTTTACCCTCAATAGAGGGGCGGTGTGCTGGAAGAGTTTCAAGCAGGACACCGTTGCTGACTCGATGATGTAAGCGGAGTATATCGCTGCTTGCGATGCCGCAATAGAAGCAGTCTGGATAAAGAAGTTCCTAACAGAACTTCAGGTGGTTCCTATCATTGCTGATCCAATACCACTGTATTATGACAACAACGGCGCTATAACTTTAGCGAAGGAACCCAGGTCCCATCAGAAGTCCAGGCACATCTTAAGGCGGTATCACCTGATCAGGGAGATCATAGATCGCCGGGAGATCGAGGTCCGGAGAGTTGCTACAGAGGAGAACACTGCAGATCTATTCACAAAGGCCTTACCCCAGACACAGTTCGAGAGGCTATTCGAGATGATAGGTCTTCGATATGCCAGTACATGGCCCTTGTGCATATAGGAGATTGTTAGTGTATGTGCCCTAGGGGCCATTATTGTATCATACGAGCTTGTATATTACTTAATGGAAGCTTGGGATATTCACAGTTATATTAACAGTCTTGCTCAACATAATAGTATGCTACTTAGTTTATATCTATCTTAATATGTGTATATGTTAGATTATCGCGAATACATATTGATAGAGTCCTTAGGATCTTGCTTGACTACCAGCGTTGTGATGGCAGTCACACTAGTGGGGGCTGGGTAGTCTACAAGCACATCCTTTTTCAGGTCCCTAGTCATAGGATTATCGAGACAGGGCATCAATACTCCAGAGTAGACTAGTTTGTACGCTTCTCATCCCAGCAGGGGAAATGGTCTGTCCCACAGCCATTAGTACGTTGTACTGGAGATAGTATACAAGTGCTCGTTGGGTTACGGGTACACCGAACATGACTCGCAGAGAACTGTTGGTTGGTATTATACCCGTCGTCAGTTAACAGTTCCCAGGTGACATAAGTACAGCATAGTCCGCAGACTTGACACTGCTGCTTCGTCTCGTGTGTGTTCCCACTATACTTAGATTACTACCCTACCACGGCTCAAAGGAGTCGTGCAAATAGGTAGCAGTTGGGTGCAGTCCCGAAGCACTTGGAGGCAGTGGCGGTTAGATAGGATTCTTCTCTTCCGGTATTGGGAGTTGATATCGCGCTGTGTTTGGAGAGCCATTACGCAAAGTCCCTGGCCAGGGAAAACGAGATTTACTGGTAGGATTTCCAGTAGCTTCTCAAGGTGTAATGGGTTTCGCTCCGACACGACTTATACAGTTTTTAGGGGACTGACTCTTGCCGCCCCCCTAGGCCCGATATGCGATAGTCTTAGACGAACAGACCAGACTGTACGGAGATTGTCACATCAGGCTCAGTAGGAGTTCGGATGGGTTTCCTCATCGACCTTCTTATCGACATCTACCTGGGGACCGTTACGTACAGCTAGTACCGCTTGCGGCCTGTGGTTAAACCCACTGCCAGCGTAGTGTCGAGTCTTTAGAATCCCACATAGAGAGTTTCCCTGCTTCAGGCGAAACGATATAGAGGTCGTATGGTTTTACGACAGGGTTCAGACACATATGTATATTTATGCACGTACGATGTTCGGACAGTTTTTACTAGCGGGCTTTAGTTTAAGCCAGATTCTAGTATTGGATTATTGGATTTATACAGTCTCAGCTTTTCCGTGTTTTATGGATGGGAGGGACATTCTCGTAATTACTCGAGAAGCTTCTAGAAGAAAGGTGACTCATTATGTTTTAATTCATTTATGAATTAAGCTTAATGAGGTGGAGGGGATGATGTGAAATTTGCATTAATTACATCAAGAGTCATGAGGTGATTCACCTCAAAGTAATTAATGAAGCATGGTTGATAATTTTATATATTATTACTTAGATATTTTCATGCTTCATTATTTATCCAAATGACTCAAGATTTATATTCATTCTCACAAACACATTCTCTCTCCTCAAGCTCTCTCTCTTCAAAAACCTAACCCCAATCCTCTCATGTGTTGAGATCCCAAGGGTTAGCAAGACTAATAGATCCCTAATCCATCTCTATATCCACTAGGTTACTTTGATTAGCAATCATAGCCACCTAGTTACCGCAAGTGAGAGGTTAAAGCTTGGAGGAGGAACTCTCGGGTGGATCTTCTATCATATCGAGGTGGCCGACGAGAAGGTGAACAATAAGAACAAGAAGGACTAGAATCTTGAGGTATAATCATCTATCATAGTAGTTAATCACTTCTAAATAGTTGTTAGTTAGGGTTTAGCATAGATCCGTAAATTTAGTCGATGTTAACTTAAACAAAATGATTGTTTTAGCTATTCCGCCTCCCCGCATCATGTGGGGTGTCTAACGTCGACTTACAGCCTGGCAGAGGGACCACTACCTACCGGTGATAGTATTTGGGCTCAGCAGATATCCGGAGGATACCGACCGGAGTCAAGAGATGATATGGGCCGATCCGGACTGACGGAGCCTGTGTGCCGATCCGGACAGACGGAGCCCGAGATATGAGGATTTACGTGTCGATGCTGGACACGGGTTTCATGATGTTTTCGTGTATCGATGTTGGACACCCAGGTTCCATGATTTTGATGTGTCGCGAGGGACACCGTTGATTCATATCCTCATACTTTCATGCACACTCTTTTATGATATTTACGTTCATACAGACATTGATTATATGGGTGGACGAGATCCACATGCATACATACTTTGATTATACTGTTGGATGTTATCCATAAGCTTATAGGCATTGACTACCTTGTTGGCACATATACAGACCCGGTCATCCTAGATAACATAGTATTACCTTTATGATACAGTTGACCTAGGAGTCGTTGTTTATTCGATTTCTACTTGTTGATGTTTTTCTACTCACGAGTTGGCAACTCACCCCCGTTGTTGTTAGTGTATATGCCCTAGAGGCCATTACTGTATCATACTCGTTTGTATATTACTTAATGGAAGCTTGGGATATTCACAGTTGTATAGACAATCTTGCTCAAAATGGTAGTATGCTACTTGGTTTGTTTCTACTTTAATATGTGCATATGTTTCTTTTAGCATATCGCTTATACATATTAGTGGAGCCCTTAGGATCTTTGCTTAATTAACAGCGTTGTGATGGCAGTCACACTAGTGGGGGCTAGGTAATCTACAAGCACGTCCTTATACAGGTCCCTAGTCGTAGGATTATCGAGACGGGGCATCGATACTTCGAAGTAGACTAGCGTATGCGCTTCTCATCCCAGCAGGGGAGATGGTCTGTCCCACATCCATTAGTGCGTCGTACTAGAGATTCTATGTGTGTGCTCGTTAGGTTATGAGTACACTGGACAGGACTCATCGGGAACTGTTGGTTGGTACTATACCTATCGTCAGATAACAGTTCCCAGATGACAGGAGTACAGCTTAGTCCGTCGACTTGACACTGCTACTTCGCCTCGAGTGTGTTCCCACTGTACTTTGATTACTATCCTACCACGGCTCAAAGGAGTCGTGCAAACAGGTAGTAGTTGGGTGCAGTCCCGAAGCACTTGGAGGCAGTAGCGGTTAGATAGGATTCGTCTCTCCCGGTATTGGGGTTGATATCGCGCTGTGTCTAGGAGAGCCATTACACAATGTCCCTGGCCAGGGCAAGCGAGAATTACTAGTAGTGTTTCTAGTAGTTTCTTAGGGTGTTCTGGGCTACACTCTGGCACGACTTGTACCGCTATTAGGGGTCTGACGTTTACCTCCCCCTAGGCCCGACATGCGATACTCTCAGACGAACAGACCGGACTATACGGAGATTGTCACATTCAGGCTCAGTAGGAGTTCGGATAGGTTCACCTCATCGGTCTTCTTATCGGCATCTACCTGAGGACCGTTACATACAGCTAGTACCGCTTACGGCCTGTGGTTAAACCACTGCCAGCGTAGTATCGAGTCTTTAGAGTCCCACACAGAAGGTTGTTCACCTTTGGGCAAAACAGAGTAGAGGTCCCATGGTTTTGCGACGGGGTTCGTTCACATCCGCGCACTTATGCACGTTTGGTGTCCGGGCAGTTCTTACTAGCGGGCTTTGGTTTAAGCCAGATCCTGGTATTTGTTTTGGGATTGGTTTTGTCTCATTGTATTCGTGTTCCTCGGAACACGGATGCGGGTGTGTATGCACAGTTGACAGAGGCAGAGGAATCTCATTAGAGTTTTTGGCAGTTGACATTTTCTAAACCCTAATGAGAATGAGAAATATGATTAATAATATTAATTAAGGATAATTGTGCCATGGTTAGGTTGACCATTTGACTTTTGTTGACCATTTGACCATGATCATTTCTTTTCAAGATGCTTCTTGATTCTTGCAAATTGCATTAAATGTGAAATGATAATGGTCATTTCAACTAACCATCACAATTTTCTTTAGTTATTATTATCATTATTCTCATATGAAAGCATGGTTGTTGTTCTTGCTCATTCTCTCTTGCTCTTTCTCTCTCATGCAAAGCTCTCCCTCTTCCTCCCTAAAAGCTCTCTTCTTTCATGTGTTGAAAAACATGAGCTTTGTGAGATAAAACCATCAAGACAACTCTCTTCTTATTCTAGGGTTCTTAGTCTAGCAAGCCAAGAACTCTAGTTACCTCTTGGTTGAGGTAGGAGTCCAAGGTAGAGGCCTTCGGGTGGATCTTTTTTCGGCAAAGAGAAGACGAAGAGGAGGTACTGTCTACACCACTCAAAGGAAGCAAGCAAGAAGGAGGACCACAACAAGAAGAGAAGGAGTTCAAGATCTAGGTATAACCATCTAACCTAGTAGCTAGAACTTGTAGTTAGTTTGTTAGTTTTCGTTTAGCAAAGATCCTCTAATTTTAGTCCATGTTACCTTGTGTTAAAAATCCGTTTTTTACCTATTCCGCCTCCCCGTAAGCACCGGGGTGGGTAACGTGGACTTACAGTGGTATCAAAGCCTAGCTAAACATCAACTAACATGTTAGCAAAGTGTTTAGAACTTCGATCCGAAAATAAATTGCAAAATACATCAAAATCTTGTGCTTTCTGTCGTTTTTAAAAACAGGTCTAAAAATATTTCAACACACCTGAAAAATACGTGCAGGGTTTTTTAGGAACAACCAAGAAAAACGAGCCCATGACTCGATCAGACCGCCGCGGAAGCGCGGCGAAACCAAGCGTTTCGCCGCGGATCCGCTGCCGAGTCGAATCGGTCGCGACTCGTTTTTCATGCAGAGTGTTCAGACTGATGTTTTGTGATTTTTAAGATGATTTGTTTCTGCCCAGATTCTTCAGAGAACAGTATTGTATTTGGGGTAGTTTCAAATTGGAATATTGATCGAAATTCTATAAACTTGTTGGATTGTGTATATGAACTTGTTATGCATATCTGTGATCTGTGATGTTGGATTAGTGGGAGTTGTGCATATCTGTGATCTGTGATGTTGGATTAGTGGGAGTTGTGCATATCTGTGATCTGTGATGTTGGATTGTGCATATGAACTTGTTGGATTGTCGCGGATGAATAGCCGGGGTTGTGAGATGAGAGTTTCTTTATCTTTCATTTGATGTAAATTTTAAATTGATGTAATATTATTTTTATGGCCGCACATCTGGGTTGAGGTTGTAGCCGCCATTGTATATTATTTCTTTTATTGTTTTTGCTCCTAGGATAGACCCAAGGAGGGGTGCACAAACTACTTGGTACTTTGAAGTGCCGAGTGGCCTACTCACGTTGTTGAGGGAGGTTGCTTCACTTCGGGTACTTGGCGGGTAGTTTGCCGCACCCGTAGGGGTCTAGGGTGGGGTTTTGGCTATTCATCGCGACCGTGTAATCCGTCTTTCGTTGCAGGCTCGAACGAAACACGGATTCCTAGCATATCCAATGTGTTCATCTGTGATCTGTGTTAGTGTATATGCCCTAGAGGCCATTACTGTATCATACTAGTATGTATATTACTTGATGGAAGCTTGGGATATTCACAGTTGTACAGACAATCTTGCTCGATATAGTAGTATGCTACTTGGTTTGTCTCTGCTTTAATGTGTACATGTGTGTTTCTTTATTATATCACCTATACGCATTAGTAGAGCCCTTAGGATCTTTGCTTGATTAACGACGTTGTGATGGTGATCACACTCGTGGGGGCTAGGTAATCTACAAGCACATCCTTATACACGTCCCTAGTCGTGGGATTATCGAGATAGGGCATCGATACTCCGGAGTAGACTAGCGTATGCGCTTCTCATCCCAGCACGGGAGACGGTCTGTCCCACAGCCGTCAGTACGCCGTACTTGAGATAGTATGCGGGTGCTCGTTAGGTTACGAGTACACTGGACAGGACTCGTCGGGAACTGATGGTTGGTATTATACCTATCGTCAGTTATCAGTTCCCAGGTGACATAAGTACAGCTTAGTCCGCTGACTTGACACTGTCACTTCGCCTCAAGTGTGTTCCCACTGTTCTTTGATTACTACCCTACCACGGCTCTACTGAGTCGTGCAAACAGGTAGTAGTTGGGTGCAGTCCCGAAGCACTTGGAGGCAGTGATGGTTAGACAGAATTCGACTCTCCCGGTATTGGGGGTTGACATCGCGCTGTGTCTAGGAGAGCCATTACACAAGTAGTCCCTGGCTAGGGCAAGCGAGATATACTGGTAGGTTTCCAGTGTTATCTCCGGGTGTAATGGGCTTCACTCCGACACGACTTGTACCGCTATTAGGGGACTGACGTTTACCGCCCCTCTAGGCCCGCCATGCGATGTATCAGACGAACAGACCGGACTGTACGGAGATTGTCACATACAGGCTCAGTAGGAGTTCAGATGCGTTTACCTCATCGGCCTTCTTATCGACATCTACCTGGGGACCGTTATGTACAGCTAGTGCCGCTTGCGGTCTGTGGTTAAACCCACTGCCAGCGTAGTGTCGAGTCTTTAGAGTCCCACACAGAGAGTTTCCCTGCACTGAGCGAAACGTGTAGAGGCCGTATGGTTTTACGGCAGGGCTGCGATCACTTACGTACACTTATGTGCGTGTGGTGTTCGGGCAGGCAGTGCTAGTGGGCTTTGGTTTAAGCCGGATTCTAGTATTGCACGGATGGATTTGTTTTGTCTTCTGTGCATCCGCATTCTACGGAATGCGGATGCAGGTGTGTATGCACAGTTTTCTGGAGCGATGAAGGGGGAGGTGCCTCATCAGGGTTTTGGCAGTTGGTTCGGCCAAAACCGTTATGTGGCAGGCTCATTAGGGTTTTGACGGTTGATTCGGTCAAAACCATTTTGAGGCGGACTCATTAGGGTTTTGACAGTTCGTTTGGTCAAAACCATTATGAGCCGCGGACATCATTTACTAATCCTTTTAGTGATAATTTTATGATGGCTAATTGCATTGACCATTTGACCCCGTTGACCTCTCTTGACTTTGTTGACCGGTTGACCGTGTTGACCATTGACTTTCAAGAGGGATCTACACTCTTCTTTTCTTTTTCATTTTCTTTTGGATTATGATAATGGTCATTTCAATGTAGCCATCAACTTTATCCTGATAAGATTTGTAATGATGGTTTTAGTGCATTATTGGAACCATGGTTAATTTCTTTAGTTCACAATTTTTCTTTCTCATTTTCTCTCTTGCCTTCTCAAGTGAGAAGAAAAAGAAATGAACCATGGTTGCTAGCTCCTCCTTCTTCTTCCTCCTCTTGATTCATCTTTTGATCTCATGTGTTGAGAGATAAAGATCCCACAAAGACAAAACCATCCATTTATCACTTCTACACAACCTAGGGCTTATAGATTAGCAATCTCTTTACCCTAGTTACCTCGGCTTTAGGTGGAGCTCAGTGTACATCTCTCGGGTGGATCGTCTTCGACTCAAGGAGGCCGCGGAGGTGACCAAAGTCCGGATCAAGCCTCGGAGCAAGCAAGGAGAAGAACAACAAGAAGAGAAGGAGTTCAAGTTGAGGTATAACACCTAACCGAGTAGATAAATCTCTAGTTAGGATGCTAGTGTGTTGTTTAGCAAAGATCCGGCTTTTCGGTCCATGTTACCATGCTTAGAAAAAATTTTGTTTTACCGTTTCCGCAACCCCGAAAGTATCGGGAGAGGTAACGTGGACCTATCAGTGGTATCAGAGCCTAACTAAACACACCCTAGCTTGTTAGCAAAGTGTTTAGAATTTCGACATGACGAAAAACCGCAAAACACCCCGGATATTCCAAGTTTCTGCCGATTTTTTTTCTGTTCAAAAAGTAATAAATCATGCACTAAAAATCGGCTCAGGCTTTTTAGAGAACACTGGAGAAAAAAGACACCCTAACTTGGCTAAAGCGCCACGGAACCGCGGCATAAGCTTGCTTATGCCGCGGAACCGCGGCCGATTCAACTCCGTTGGGGTTCTGGTTTTCTGCAGTATTCTCATTTGGGTATTTTGGGATTTTTGGAATATGATTTTTCTGTCCAGATTTTTCAGAAAGCAAAATTTGTTTTTGGGGCTCAAAAATCCGTATTTTTTGGTTGATGTTCTGTAGACTTTGTCTAATGGTTATATCTGTAATGTTATATGTGTATTGAACGTCTACTAATCGCTATATGTCGATTAGTGGGGGTTATACATATCTGTGATCTGTGTTGTTGATGGTATGTGTATATGAACTCGTTGGATTGTCGCGGATGAATAGCCGGGTTGGATGTGAGATGAGAGTTTCTTTTTCTTTCATTCATGTAATAAATTTGTAAATTGATATAATATTATTTGTATGGCCGCACAACCGGGTCGGGGTTGTAGCCGTCATTGTATAATTCTTTTTACTGTTTTTGCTCCTAGGATAGACCCATGGAGGGGGTGCACAGACTACCGGGTATCTCGAAGTGCCGAGTGGCCTACTCACGGCGTTGAGGGAGGTTGCTTCGCTTCGGGTACTTGGCGGGTAGTTTGCCGCACCCGTAGGGGTCTTGGGTGGGGTATTGGCTATTCATCGCGACCGTGTAATCCGCTTTTAGTTGCAGGCTCGAACGAATCGCGGGTTCCTAGTATATCCAAAGTGTTCATCTGTGATCTGGATTGACTATCATTGCTATATATCTATATATAATAACAATTTAGGCGTTGCTTATGTTTTTCAGCCGCGCTAGCCCAGCCCCCGCTCTGTCGTTAGTTAAGTAACCTAACGGGTGATGACGGGGCCCCGTGGCGAATGCGAATGGCATAAGCGTACGTCATATTTTGGTTGTTTTCTGCAATGGTAGGATTTAAATGATGGGACGCATTAAAAGAACTAATGCAAGAAAATAAACCTAAAAGACGTTGTTGGAACATTTTTTTCAAAAAGCTGTTATTACAAGGACGTTCACTTTTGTTTTGTATCGAGGTATTCGGTTATGAATGCCCAGCACCTCAGTCGACGAGGCAAGGGCCGAGATCCCCTCATCGGGAGTGACCTCTTGGACAAAAGTTTGCGTCAGGGTGATAACTTCACTGTAGTCGATCATTCTTGCTTTGCATCGAGGTATTCATCTTATGAATGCCCAGCACCTCACTCGACGAGGAAAGAGCCGAGATCCCTTCACAGGGAGTGACCTCTTTAGCAAAAGTTTTCGTCACTATATTTTTCAAAAAGGTGTATCACGTTCATTCAACGATATCAAGTTCATTACGTTAACGGGTTTTTCGCCAAAAACCCAGCCGTAACCCTCCGTCGTTTCTTATAAGTTATACTTAGTATTCGTGCTGCGTTTGTTGACTGTGTCAAGGCGCAGTGAATGGTAGCTAAGTGTTGCTTATTTGCTGGATACAAAGTTATTGGTTAGGACATTTGTGTAACCTTGTTGACTGTGTCAAGGGTTATGCAGGTGGGTTTAATGCAATCAAGATAATGACGGGCTGAACTTGACTAGGACTCTTTGATTTGTTGACTGTGTCAAGGTCACTTGGGTCCTAGGGGAAAAAACCACATCGGGAGTTTCAAAAGTACTGAAACTTGCTAGTATTGCATACCATTTGGAGTGTGATGATTCTGGTAGGATTCCTTCAGTTTTGTCACGCGATGATATTTGGATTCCGATCCTACTGTGAGTATATGCTACTCCTCGGGAACTTTCTCTCTTAACGATCAATGCTATAAACCAAGTAGGTGTCTAGAAAGGTGTTAGCGGGGCTACGCCCACAGGGAAAAGAGGTTACTTAATTAAGGAACTTAGCGAAAGCGTTGGAAAACCTCCCTCGAAGTACCGACACTGGCCTGGCTGAACGGTTAAGCAAGTATTGTACGGTGAGATTGATCCTGACTAATTCTTCCTTTATAGTTTGAGGAGGGATTCGAGAGACAGTGGGAGCCATCCTGTTTAGATAAATTAAAAACCAATCTAAACTTGCAAGAGCGCACGCTGAGTGTTTCTTTTCTCTCTCTCCACGTAGCAACCATTTCACGCCCTAATCAAGATAATAAAATGTATCGCTTGACCGATCCCAATTCTTATTTGGGGTTGGGGAACGTTGGTTCGGCTCTAGCTTGTGACAACAGTCATAAGTATGAGCAAGGGAAAGGGGACTGTATGGATTCCCAGGATACCCAGTTGAAGAAGAAGCATGGTTTTGCATCTACTTCAGGTGTTCTTGTAATTGAGAACTGTTTTACGGTCAGCCCTACCTCCTGGGTACTTGATACCGGATCAGGATCTCATATCTGTAATTTATTGCAGGGACTGAGAAAAAGTAGGAAAGTTGCATCGGGTGATATGTCGCTCAGAGTAGCGAACGGAGCACAAGTTAATGCGGCAGCCGTCGGTGAATATCACCTAGTATTGCCAAATGGCAAGACTATGTTTTTGAACGATTGCTACTATGTACCCTCCATGGTTTGCAACATCATATCAGTTTCTTTACTCGATAAAGATGGATATAACTTTGTTCTTGATAAGAATATCATGAACATTTACCTTCATAAGGTATTGGTTGCAGAGGGTACACTATGTAATGATATCTACATTCTAAATCAGAATACAGTTCTCAATATACAAAACACACGCAAGAGGAAGAATTCAGATACGAATGAATCCTACTTGTGGCATTGTAGACTTGGTCATATCGGAGAGAAAAGACTGAATAAGTTGCATAAAGATGGACTCTTGGATGCGTTCGATTTTTCATCTTATGAAACTTGTCAGTCTTGTCTCAAAGGGAAGATGACCAAATCTCCGTTCACCGGACATGGAGAAAGAGCAACCGAGCTCTTGGAACTCGTACATAGTGATGTATGTAGTCCAATGTCTATACATGCAAGGGGTGGGTTCTCGTACTTCATCACATTCACTGACGATCTCTCTAGGTTCGGATATGTGTATCTGATGAAACACAAATCTGAAGCTTTTGAGAAATTCAAGGAATTCAGAAACGAAGTAGAGAACCAGACTGGCAAAAGTATTAAGATCCTCCGGTCTGACAGGGGAGGGGAATACTTAAGCTCGGAATTCCTAGATTACTTAAAAGAGAATGGTATTCTCTCTCAGCTTACTCCTCCTTATACACCACAGCACAACGGTGTTTCGGAGCGGAGGAATCGTACCCTATTGGATATGGTTCGCTCCATGATGAGTAGTGCTGAGTTACCTCTTTCATTCTGGGGATATGCACTTCAAACTGCAGCACATCTATTGAATCAAGTTCCATCCAAATCCGTGCCTAAGACTCCGTATGAAATATGGAGTGGTAAGAGTTTGTATCTTAAATGTATTAAGATTTGGGGTTGCCCAGCTTATGTCAAAAAGCAGAACCCAGACAAACTTGAGGCAGGGGCCGTTTTGTGTAAGTTTGTGGGATACCCAAAAGATTCAAGTGGGTATCTATTCTACCATGCAGAGGAACAGAAGATAATTGTTTCAAGAAATGCCACATTTTTAGAAAAAGAATTTCTTGTTAAAAACATTAGTGGCAGCACGGTAGAACTGGATGAAATTCCAGAAACACAAGCTTTAACAAAAGATTTGGTGGAACCGCTAGATTCAGTTACAACCAACGAACCTCAGCCACTCCGCAGATCTGGTAGGATTTCTCATCCGCCCAAGAGATACTACGGTTTTCTCATTGACGGGGATCGAGAGGATTGCATCTTGGAAGAAGATGACCCTACCAGTTTCAGGCAGGCCATTATCAGTAGGGACTCTGATAAGTGGCAGGAAGCAATGCAATCCGAAATGGAGTCCATGTATGCCAATAAAGTGTGGACCTTGGATATTGCTCCACCTGGGGTAAAACCCGTTGGATGCAAATGGATCTACAAAAGGAAACTTGGTGTGGATGGGCGGTGGAAACCTATAAAGCTAGACTCGTTGCAAAAGGTTTTCGTCAGAGACCTGGTTTGGACTATGACGAAACTTTTTCTCCGGTGGCTATGCTCAAATCCATTCGGATCCTACTTGCCATTGCTGCCTTCCATGACTATGAAATCTGGCAGATGGATGTTAAAACGGCTTTCCTAAACGGTTGTTTGGAAGAGTGCGTTTACATGGATCAGCCAGAAGGTTTCGTAGACAGTGGGAGCAGCGGGAAGGTGTGCAAGTTGCTTAAATCCATTTATGGATTAAAGCAGGCATCGCGGAGCTGGAACATCTGTTTTGATGAGGCAATCAAGGAATTTGATTTCATCAAGAACGAAGATGAACCATGTGTCTATAAGAAGATTATAGGACGAACTGTCGTATTCCTAGTCTTGTACGTGGACGACATTCTTTTGATAGGAAATGACATTCCTATGCTACAATCGGTCAAGCTATTTTTGTCACAACGGTTCTCCATGAAGGACATGGGTGATGCCTCGTACATTCTGGGGATCAAGATCTATAGAGATAGATCCAAGAGACTACTGGGACTTTCGCAGTCCAGGTACATAGAGACCGTACTAAAGAGATTTAGTATGGAGGATTCCAAGCGCGGTAACATAACCGCATTGCATGGAATTACCCTCTCCAAGAAGATGTCCCCTAAGACTGACGAGGAGAGGGTTCGCATGAGCACTATACCCTACGCTTCGGCGGTAGGATCTATAATGTATGCGATGCTATGTACAAGACCAGATGTAGCTTACGCGCTGAGCGCGCTAAGCCGGTATCAGTCAGACCCAGGGAAGGACCACTGGACAGCAGTGAAGAACATTCTCAAGTACCTGAGAAGGACTAAGGAGATGTTCCTGGTTTACGGTAATGGAGACCTTAGGGTCGAATCCTTTACCGATTCAAGCTTCCAGAGTGACAAGGATGATAGCAAGTCTGTCTCGGGTTTTGTGTTTACCCTCAACGGAGGGGCGGTATGTTGGAGGAGTTCCAAACAGGATACCGTCACAGACTCGACGATGGAGGCTGAATACATTGCTGCAAGCGATGCCGCAAAAGAGGCAGTCTGTGTTGGAGATAGTGCCCTCATAGTCAATTATTGGATCGCAGGTACGTGATTGCAATGATTGCGGAGGACCTATCCCGGTAGGACAGTCTTACTCGAAATGATAGTATGCTATCTGGTTTGCCTTTATCAGTTGTGTACATGTTCAGGTGACTGATTGCATGTTACACTTTGATAGAGCCCTTAGGATCTTGCTTTACTACCAACTGTATGAGGGCGATCATATACGTGAGAGTTGGGTAGTTTATATGCATATCCTTAATTCTGGTCCCTAGTCGTGGGAGTTTCGAGACAGGGCATCGATACTCCGGAGTAGACTAGTGTATACAGTCGAGACCCCGGCGAGGGGCGGTGGCCGGTCTCACAAGCCACTGGTGTATGTTGGATCACCTAAGATGTATACAGGTGCTCATTGGGTTATGAGTACACCGGACAGGACTCGCCGGGAATCTGCTAGTTAGTATTATATCTACCGTCAGATAGCAGTTCCCTGGTGACATGTGTATAGGTTAGTTCATCGACCTGAGGTCGTCATTTGTCTCGTGTGAGTTCCCACTGTGCTTTGATTTCTACCCTACCACGGCTCAAAGGAGTCGTGCAAACAGGTAGCTTTTGGGTACAGTCCCGAGCCATATGGAGGCACGTGAGCGGATCGGCAGGGGATTCGTCTCTCCCGGTATTGGGGGCGAGGTCGTGCTGTGTCTAGGAGAGCCATTACACAAATCCATGGCCATGGTAGGAGATTTACTGGTAGGTACTCCAGTAGTATCTCAGGGTGTATTGAGGCTACACTCCGACACGACTTATACTGCTTCTGGGGGTCTGACGTTACTAGCCCCCTAGGCGGATATGCGATACTCATTGACGAACGGACCGGACTGTATATACATTGTCACTGTTAGGCTCAGTAGGGTTTTCGGAGGAGTTCGCTCATCGGTCTCCCTTGAGTTCGCTCCTCGGCCACCCTTGAGGTCAGTCCGTGGGCAGCCGTTACGCATTGCTAGTGCCGCTGACGGTTTGTGGTTAAACCCACTGCCAGGGTGCTGACGAGTCATTAGAGTTCCCCACAGGCAGTTTCCCAAGTTCGGGCGAAACGTTGTAGAGGCCGTATGGTTTTATGGCAGGGTTCGGAAAATGCACGTGCGTTTACGCACGTGTTATTTTTCGGGCAGATAATACTGGTCGGCTTTGGTTTAAGCCGGATCCGAGTATTATATTGAGTAGGTATAATATCTTTGTCTCAGTTGCATTTGTATTCGGTCGTAATATAAATGCGGGTATATTTATACTGTTTCGGGGTTGTCCTGAAATTCGTTTCAGGATCACTTTTGGAAGTTGCCAGTTTCCAGTTTTCTATCAGCCGTCTTTTAACATTCTGTTAAAGACGGATTTATCTTTTCTTGGATGAGAGTGAGTCGTGCTTCTAGAAGGTTCTAGAAGGTTCTAGGATTTGTGACTAAGCTTTGTGACTCATGCTTTGATTTCATTACTTTCTTGTTTTGCTTAAGATCTTTAAGCAAGATATTTGTTTGTGTTCACATATGATATTTATCATATGGTCACCCCCCTCTCCTACGGTCACCTCCCTTCATTCTTTCATGAAGCTTCTTGTATATTGTCACCCCCCTTTCCTTGCTTCTACACTCATTCTCACCTCTTCATAAATATGTGGCCGGCCACCTTTGAGTGTGAGATAGAATTGATTCATTCATTTTTGGCCAAAGACTATGGTTTTGAGTGCATGGAAATTTCATTGCTTCTTTCAATTTCCATCACCCGATTAAAACGGCAACTTCATTAACCGATCGTCCACGGATTTGGACGAAGTGAGACAAAGTATTCTACTCATATTCTACATCATTCTTGGTCGTCTCTTTTAGCAAACTTGACGATCGAGTTGCCTTGAGTCAGAGGCGGGAGCCCGTTTAAAGAACCGATCATGTGGTGCCACCTCGACGAAGGATTCGGAGATCGACGAGATCGGAGTAGCCGCAACGGAGCGTGGGATGATGGTTGAAGAACGAAGGACTCGGATCGTTCGGTATAACCATTCTACACTCTTTACAGTTTGTTAGTTTAGCAATAATGGCAGATCCGGGTTAAAGTATACGATAGCGCCAAGTTTAAAAGTTTTGTTCCGTATTTTGGCGTCTGTAGACTGCCGGGGCGCTAGCGTAGACTTACAGTGGTATCAGAGCCTCACCATTTTGCTATACTAACTTGTGCTAACGCGTTTAAAACATCGATCCGACCGAAAATCGAAAACTGCAAAAATCGCATTTTTCTTCACTTGACAGTTCTGTTAATTTTAAACGGTATCAAAATTGATTTCTGTACATCTTAAAAATCCGTGCAGGGTTTTGTAAGACCCACGAGAAAATTTGGGGTCGTGATCCCTCCAAGTTGCCGCGGAAGCGCGGCCAAACCCATGGTTTGGCCGCCCTTCCGCGGCCATGTGAGGAGCACGTGCTCCCAATTTTTTTTCAGTGGGTTTTTCTTTGGATTTTGGGATTTTTCGTATATACAGTTTTGGCCCAGGTTTTGTTACTGTTCACCAGTAAGCAGTGGGGCCCACTTTTTGATTTTTGGTCTTTGGTCGATCGAAATTTAAACACGTTAGTTTACAGTGCTTACATTATATCTCCGACCGGGAATGTCATTTGATCGGTAAACCGCGTCTGATTGCTATAGTTCTTTTAGACGGGTTTGCGAACGTGACATTCGCGTTGATGTTCTGTGTTGTGCTGTGATGTTGCGGACTTGTCGTGGTGGATAGCAGTGTGCAATGGTAGTACAGTTTGTGTTTATTTGTACATTTGATATTGCGGGGCGAGCGTCCAACATGTGGACTGCCGTCACTGCCTGTTGTATAATATTCTTTTTGGGGCACGACCAGGTTGCGGTCGATGTACCTGTTGTACTATTTTTCATTACTGTACTAGGTTTTACCCCGCGACGGAGTGCACGGATAGCCGGGTTTTGGAGGGCAACGGGTCCGCATCTCATGGCTTTGGGAGGCAGAGGGGCCCCACTCTAAAATTGGCAGACTATTCGCCGCACTCGTAGGGGGTACAGGTTGACCCAAGGAGGGGTGCCCAAGATTACCGGATTCCGTGAAGTGCCGGGTGTTCCATTCACTATGCTGTGAGGACTACCTCGCTTCAGGTTTTGGCGGGTAACTTGCCGCACCCGTAGGGGTCTAGGTTTCATTGCACTGGCTATCCACACGACAGGGGAACGTCGAGTTTCAGCAGCGGCTCTGTGAAACTCGGGGATCCCAGATATCTGTATTGTTCTGTGATGCTTATTACTTTTCTGTAATGTTGCATATTATCACGCCTGGAGCGATTATGTATATTGGCTTATATACTATTAGATGTTGTATATGTTTTACACCCGCGCTAGTCCAGTCCCCGCTCTGTCGTTAGTTAAGTAACCTAACGGGTGATGACGGGACCCAGTGACGAATGCGGATGGCATATACGTACATTTTATTTTCGTTCTTTTCTGGTGTGATTGAATGATGGGACTGCGTTGATTCAGATCAATGCAAAGTAATACAAACCTGTTTACAGTTGTTGGAACAATTTTAAAAAGTGTTGTTACAAAGACGTTTCTTTTTGTTATGCATAGCGGTATTCGGTGTGAATATCCAGCACCTCATTCGACGAGGCAAGGGCTGATATCCCTTCACCGGGAAAGACCCCTTGGACAGAAGTTTGCGTCAGGGTAATAACTTTACTATAGTCGATTACAAGTTGCTTTGCATAGCGGTATTCAGTGGAATATCCTGCACCTCATTCCACGAGGAAAGAGCTGAGATCCCTTTACCGGGAGTGACCTCTTTAGCAAAAGTTTTTCGCCGCTATATTTTAAAAAAGCTATCAGGTTCCTTCAGCGATATCAAGTTCACTACGCTAAAGGTTTTTCGCCAAAAACCAGCCGTAGCCCTCCGTCACTTCTTTTGGGTATTTAGTAGTATTCAAGCTATGCATTTTAGCCAAAGTTAAGGCATAGTGTTTGGTAGCTGCTGGGTATTCAATTGTTGCATAGATAGATGAGTTAGTTTGGGACAGTCGTTCTGCCGATTGGCCAAAGTCAGGGGCATGTGCGGGTGGGTTCAAATTGACAAGATAGTGACGGGTAGAACTTGGCATGTGACTTATGACATTTTGACCAAAGCCAAGGTTATAAGAGCATGGGGCAAGAAAACAATATCGGGAGTTTCTAAAGAAACTGAAACTTGCCAAGTATGCGCATACCATCTGGAGTATGAGTAACGTGGATGCATTCCATCACGTTATCATGCGATGAGAGTTGGATCCCGATTCCCACTGATGAGTTGGTTTACTCTTCGGGTGATCCCGATTGATTCTTCTTTAGGTTTGGAGGAGAATTTGACAGGACAGTGGGAGGTTTCCGGATTAGATAAATTGATGACCATTCTGATCTAGGTTAGAGTGCACGCAGAGTGTTTCTTTTCTCTCTCTCTCTTTGGCAGCGACCTTTGACCGACCCTAGACTATGACTCAGTGACCAGGTTGACCGAACCTTCTTAAAATACTGGCTTTTGGATTGTCTGAGTTGCATAAGTCATTGCCACTCCTTTTACCCTTTGCATTTCTCAGAACACCCGTATTACTACGGATATCCACTTCCATTGGATAGATCCATCGTATGGTTATATACGAACTCGAAGGGACTTCTTCGGGGATGGATCCAGGTTCAGGAGAAATAGAATTGGTTTATTCAGTTGTCTTTTATTATCACCTTCTCTCAGGTTGCGAGAGCTCCTTGGTTTAGGATAGCACACCTATTACGCTTATTGGATAGTCTTATTCCAAACCATAGGCTGGTGCCGAAAGGTAGGGAATGAAGAAAACCAATTAGCCTAAGTAGGGTGTGCAGAAGGTAATATGTAAAGACAAAATAAAGGGATTAGAAAGAGGGCAAAGTAAATTGCGACTGATATCATTCACGACCAAAACCGCGTATTTCATCGCCATTCCTATTTCACCTTTAAAAGAATAAGGTATTATTCAGTTGTCTTTTATCATCACCTTCTCTCAGTTGCGAGTACTCCTTGGTTTAGGAGGGTACACCTATTATGCTTACTGGATAGTCTTCTTCCAAACCATAGGCTGGTGCCGAACGGTAGGGAAGGAAGAAAACCATTTAGCCTAACGATGGTGTACAGAAGGTAACGACTAAAGACAAATAAAGGGGATTTGGAGAGATGGCAAAGAGATATACGGTTGAAGTCATGAATTGGATTATGGAAGAGGCATTGCTATGAATACCAGGATACCCCTACGAAACATTTTCATGTTTCAGTGCATTGTTAAAGAAAAACTGTTTTCCCGATTAGACACTTACTCCAAGGGTATGTATTTACCAGGTCTCATTCTCATATCTGTATGGTTTTACAGATGATGAGTGGGAGTAAGATATTGGGAATTAGGTGATCATCCTCATTATATCGGAATTCGTTGTAATTGGTGATATTTGAGGAAATCGCCAGGGTACAGTTTTCTACCTACGACGCACAGGTTTTGAGTTGTTTAACTCAGCGGACTTATACAGAGTATTGTATGTTGTCCAAGTGTCCTTCAGGACAAAGGGGTAGGTCCTCGTACTTTGTTCTGTTTACTTATAACTTCTCTAGTATTTAGACGAGTGTTTCGTAGAAATACAAGGTCTAAGTTTTGAGAAGTTGTGGGTATAAGAATAAAGTGGAGAACCAGGTGTCACAAGTATCGGGATTCTTCAAAGAGATCGAAGATGTAGATTCTTGTGATTGGTATTCAGATGATAGTGATGGTTTTGAGAAACGTGTTTCTTTTTCAGGTTACTCATAATTGGATGGTTTCCTAAGTTGAGTAATGCTGAATAGCCTCTTTCCATTAAGTTAATATGCACTGGAGACAGCTGCATGGTTTGAATATGGTTCCAATTAAATAAGTGCCAAAGTTTCTGTATTGGATATAGAATGGATCGTACCTTAAAAGAAATTAAGGTACGGGGAGTTGTCCAGCTTATGCTTAAAACCAGACTCTGGATAACTCAGGGCACGTTTCTGTAATGGCTGTTTGTGGGTTGACCCTGGCTATGACGAGGGTTGATATTCTACCATTTGGAAGATCAATAGTGTTATTGTTCTTGACTCGCCACAGTTTTAGTAAAATGGATCTTTTTCAGAAAACAGTAGTGGGAGTATGGTAGAACTGGAAGTGATTCCAGAACCGCGAACGATTACGGAAAATTTAATAGGACCCATACATTCAATCAGGTTTGACATTCCAATAGCCACTCCGCAGATTTGGTAGGTAACCTCAGACACCCGAGAGGTACTTCGGTAGCCTCAAGGACGGTGACAGGGAGGTTCTTATCTACCCAGACTTGACACTACTGTTGTTCCAGGATATGAGACCCGGTAGGAGGGTTGTCGTAGTCAGTGGGAGCAGCGGAAGCATAGTGGGCAAGATGCTTATATCTATTTATAGACTTGAGCAGTTATAGCGGAGATAGATCATCTAATTTTGATGTGACAGTCATGGGTTTGACTTCAATCAGGATAGGGGATGGATCTGTTAAGAAGGCAGTAGGGTGTGATGTCATGGTATCAGGATGACATACACAGAGTGGGAAGCAAAATTCCTATACTACAATCGGTTGTACTGTGGTCGTCACACAGTTGTTTCTCCAGACAAGACATGGATATAATATTAGACATTCTGGTTTCTGGATCTATGGTTTTAGATCTAGATTTGGGTGGTTTCCCAATATGGGTACTTTGACAGATATTCTAATGGTTTTTAGAATAGTTGACTCCTAGCATGGTAGAGTACCTGCAGGTGATGGAGTCACCCTCTCTAAAGGTGTCGTATAGACTAAAGGGGAGAGGGATGTGCATGATTGGCAGATCACTTGCTTAGGCAATTGAGTCAATCATGAGATGTCAAGTACCGCACCAAATGTTGTTTTTGCACTAGATGCAATAAGTTTGTATTAATCCAATCCTGGAGAAACATAAGGAAGCAGTTTTAGAACACTAGTAGATGTTCTACGGATTTGATAACGGCAGCCTCTTTCGGGAGACGGTTATCATTCCATGCTTCAAAGGTGACATGGATGACAGAGTGATTGTCAGAGTTTTAGTTTTCCCTCTGACGAGGGACAGTGTTATGGACAGGTGGTTCCAGAGGATACTGTGGGTGGCATGGTGCCGGATACTGATTAGGTTCAGTGATCCATACAGTCTAAGAAGTTTGGATATGGAGTTCATTTATGAACTAAGGTCCCATCAGATATCCAGACATATTCTAAGACAGGTACTACTCAATTCGGGAGATGGCTTTCTCCGCGAACTTGAGATTATGAGAGATACAGAAAGAAACTTCTAGGCGGATCCACTCACCGAGGCTATTTCTCGAACACAATAGTTTTACAAACGGGCTTTGTGAAACTGATTAGTAGAGGAGTTGGATGTTCGGTTTCACACGGGCTGTGAGTAGTCGACATCGCAATATTAGCCTTGAGTGCAAGTGGGAGATTGTTGGAGATAGTGCCCTCATAGTCAATTATTGGATCGCAGGTACGTGATTGCAATGATTGCGGAGGACCTATCCCGGTAGGACAGTCTTACTCGAAATGATAGTATGCTATCTGGTTTGCCTTTATCAGTTGTGTACATGTTCAGGTGACTGATTGCATGTTACACTTTGATAGAGCCCTTAGGATCTTGCTTTACTACCAACTGTATGAGGGCGATCATATACGTGAGAGTTGGGTAGTTTATATGCATATCCTTAATTGTGGTCCCTAGTCGTGGGAGTTTCGAGACAGGGCATCGATACTCCGGAGTAGACTAGTGTATACAGTCGAGACCCCGGCGAGGGGCGGTGGCCGGTCTCACAAGCCACTGGTGTATGTTGGATCACCTAAGATGTATACAGGTGCTCATTGGGTTATGAGTACACCGGACAGGACTCGCCGGGAATCTGCTAGTTAGTATTATATCTACCGTCAGATAGCAGTTCCCTGGTGACATGTGTACAGGTTAGTTCATCGACCTGAGGTCGTCATTTGTCTCGTGTGAGTTCCCACTGTGCTTTGATTTCTACCCTACCACGGCTCAAAGGAGTCGTGCAAACAGGTAGCTTTTGGGTACAGTCCCGAGCCATATGGAGGCACGTGAGCGGATCGGCAGGGGATTCGTCTCTCCCGGTATTGGGGGCGAGGTCGTGCTGTGTCTAGGAGAGCCATTACACAAATCCATGGCCATGGTAGGAGATTTACTGGTAGGTACTCCAGTAGTATCTCAGGGTGTATTGAGGCTACACTCCGACACGACTTATACTGCTTCTGGGGGTCTGACGTTACTAGCCCCCTAGGCGGATATGCGATACTCATTGACGAACGGACCGGACTGTATATACATTGTCACTGTTAGGCTCAGTAGGGTTTTCGGAGGAGTTCGCTCATCGGTCTCCCTTGAGTTCGCTCCTCGGCCACCCTTGAGGTCAGTCCGTGGGCAGCCGTTACGCATTGCTAGTGCCGCTGACGGTTTATGGTTAAACCCACTGCCAGGGTGCTGACGAGTCATTAGAGTTCCCCACAGGCAGTTTCCCAAGTTCGGGCGAAACGTTGTAGAGGCCGTATGGTTTTATGGCAGGGTTCGGAAAATGCACGTGCGTTTACGCACGTGTTATTTTTCGGGCAGATAATACTGGTCGGCTTTGGTTTAAGCCGGATCCGAGTATTATATTGAGTAGGTATAATATCTTTGTCTCAGTTGCATTTGTATTCGGTCGTAATATAAATGCGGGTATATTTATACTGTTTCGGGGTTGTCCTGAAATTCGTTTCAGGATCACTTTTGGAAGTTGCCAGTTTCCAGTTTTCTATCAGCCGTCTTTTAACATTCTGTTAAAGACGGATTTATCTTTTCTTGGATGAGAGTGAGTCGTGCTTCTAGAAGGTTCTAGAAGGTTCTAGGATTTGTGACTAAGCTTTGTGACTCATGCTTTGATTTCATTACTTTCTTGTTTTGCTTAAGATCTTTAAGCAAGATATTTGTTTGTGTTCACATATGATATTTATCATATGGTCACCCCCCTCTCCTACGGTCACCTCCCTTCATTCTTTCATGAAGCTTCTTGTATATTGTCACCCCCCTTTCCTTGCTTCTACACTCATTCTCACCTCTTCATAAATATGTGGCCGGCCACCTTTGAGTGTGAGATAGAATTGATTCATTCATTTTTGGCCAAAGACTATGGTTTTGAGTGCATGGAAATTTCATTGCTTCTTTCAATTTCCATCACCCGATTAAAACGGCAACTTCATTAACCGATCGTCCACGGATTTGGACGAAGTGAGACAAAGTATTCTACTCATATTCTACATCATTCTTGGTCGTCTCTTTTAGCAAACTTGACGATCGAGTTGCCTCGAGTCAGAGGCGGGAGCCCGTTTAAAGAACCGATCATGTGGTGCCACCTCGACGAAGGATTCGGAGATCGACGAGATCGGAGTAGCCGCAACGGAGCGTGGGATGATGGTTGAAGAACGAAGGACTCGGATCGTTCGGTATAACCATTCTACACTCTTTACAGTTTGTTAGTTTAGCAATAATGGCAGATCCGGGTTAAAGTATACGATAGCGCCAAGTTTAAAAGTTTTGTTCCGCATTTTGGCGTCTGTAGACTGCCGGGGCGCTAGCGTAGACTTACAGTCTGGATGAAGAAGTTCATTAGTGAACTTCAGGTGGTTCCGTCTATTGTTGACCCAATACCTTTGTATTGCGATAACAATGGGGCTATTGCCTTAGCGAAGGAAGCAAGGTCCCATCAGAAATCCAGGCACATCTTAAGGCAGTATCACCTGATCAGGGAGATCATTGATCGCCAGGAGATCGAGGTGCGGAGAGTGGACACAAAGGACAACACAGCGGACCCATTCATGAAGGCCTTACCCCAGACTCAGTTCGAGCGGCTGATCGAGATGATAGGTCTTCGATACGCCAGTACATGGCCTTAGTGCAAGTGGGAGATTGTTAGTATATATGCCCTAGAGGCCATTACTGTATCATACTAGTATGTATATTACTTGATGGAAGCTTGGGATATTCACAGTTGTACAGACAATCTTACTCGATATAGTAGTATGCTACTTGGTTTGTCTCTGCTTTAATGTGTACATGTGTGTTTCTTTATTATATCACCTATACGCATTAGTAGAGCCCTTAGGATCTTTGCTTGATTACCGGCGTTGTGATGGCGATCACACTCGTGGGGGCTGGGTAATCTACAAGCACATCCTTATACGAGTCCCTAGTCGTGGGATTATCAAGATAGGGCATCGATACTCCGGAGTAGACTAGCGTATGCGCTTCTCATCCCAGCACGGGAGACGGTCTGTCCCACAGCCGTCAGTACGCCGTACTTGAGATAGTATGCGGGTGCTCGTTAGGTTACGAGTACACTGGACATGACTCGTCGGGAACTGATGGTTGGTATTATACCTATCGTCAGTTATCAGTTCCCATGTGACATGAGTACAGCTTAGTCCGCTGACTTGACACTGTCACTTCGCCTCGAGTGTGTTCCCACTGTTCTTTGATTACTACCCTACCACGGCTCTACTGAGTCGTGCAAACAGATAGTAGTTGGGTGCAGTCCCGAAGCACTTGGAGGCAGTGACGGTTAGATAGAATTTGTCTCTCCCGGTATTAGGGGTTGACATCGCGCTGTGTCTAGGAGAGCCATTACACGAGTAGTCCCTGGCCAGGGCAAGCGAGATATACTGGTAGGTTTCCAGTGTTATCTCAAGGTGTAATGCGCTTCACTCCGACACGACTTGTACCGCTATTAGGGGACTGACGTTTACCGCCCCCCTAGGCCCGCCATGCGATGTATTAGACGAACAGACCGGACTGTACGGAGATTGTCACATACAGGCTCAGTAGGAGTTCGGATGGGTTTACCTCATCGGCCTTCTTATCGACATCTACCTGGGGACCGTTACGTACAGCTAGTGCCGCTTGCGATCTGTGGTTAAACCCACTGCCAGCGTAGTGTCGAGTCTTTAGAGTCCCACACAGAGAGTTTCCCTGCACTGAGCGAAACGTGTAGAGGCCGTATGGTTTTACGGCAGGACTGCGATCACTTACGTACACTTGTGTGCGTGTGGTGTTCGGGCAGGCAGTACTAGTGGGCTTTGGTTTAAGCCGGATCCTAGTATTGCACGGATGGATTTGTTTTGTCTTCTGTGCATCCGCATTCTACGGAATGCGGATGCAGGTGTGTATGCACAGTTTTCTGGAGCGATGAAGGGGGAGGTGCCTCATCAGGGTTTTGGCAGTTGGTTCGGCCAAAACCGTTATGTGGCAGGCTCATTAGGGTTTTGACAGTTGATTCGGTCAAAACCATTTTGAGGCGGACTCATTAGGGTTTTGACAGTTCGTTTGGTCAAAACCATTATGAGCCGCGGACATCATTTACTAATCCTTTTAGTGATAATTTTATGATGGCTAATTGCATTGACCATTTGACCCTGTTGACCTCTCTTGACTTTGTTGACCGGTTGACCGTGTTGACCATTGACTTTCAAGAGGGATCTACACTCTTCTTTTCTTTTTCTTTTTCTTTTGGATTATGATAATGGTCATTTCAATATAGCCATCAACTTTATCTTGATAGGATTTGTAATGATTGTTTTAGTGCATTATTGGAACCATGGTTAATTTCTTTAGTTCACAATTTTTCTTTCTCATTTTCTCTCTTGCCTTCTCAAGTGAGAAGAAAAAGAAATGAACCATGGTTGCTAGCTCCTCCTTCTTCTTCCTCCTCTTGATTCATCTTTTGATCTCATGTGTTGAGAGATAAAGATCCCACAAAGACAAAACCATCCATTTATCACTTCTACACAACCTAGGGCTCGTAGATTAGCAATCTTTTTGCCCTAGTTACCTCGGCTTGAGATGGAGCTCGGTGTACATCTCTCGGGTGGATCGTCTTCGACTCAAGGAGGCCGCGGAGGTGACCAAAGTCCGGATCAAGCCTCGAAGCAAGCAAGGAGAAGAACAACAAGAAGAGAAGGAGTTCAAGTTGAGGTATAACCCCTAACCGAGTAGATAAATCTCTAGTTAGGATGCTAGTGTGTTGTTTAGCAAAGATCCGGCTTTTCGGTCCATGTTACCATGCTTAGAAAAAATTTTGTTTTACCGTTTCCGCAACCCCGAAAGTACCGGGAGAGGTAACGTGGACCTATCAATCTGGAATGGCTATCATTGCATCTGACGAATGTATATATCTATATATGATATCTAGTAGGCGTTGCTTATGTTTTGCATCCGCTCTAGTCCAGCCCCCGCTCTGTCGTTAGTTAAGTAACCTAACGGGTGATGACGGGGCCTAGTGGCGAATGCGGATGGTATAAGCGTACGTCATATTTTCGTTGTTTTCTGCAATGGTAGGATTAATTGATGGGACGCATTAAATTAATGCAAAGAAAACAATCCAAAGTTAAATCGTTGGAACAATTTCAAAACCACTCGGTTTTTTTCAAAACAGAAAAACTTTTAAAAACGCGGAGCTTAAACCACTCCTTTTAAAAGCTATCAGGTTCCTTCGATTATATCAAGTTCACTACGTTCACGGTTTTTCCAAAACCATTCATAGCCCTCCGTCATTTCAGTTAAATATTCAGTAGTATTCAAGCTATATATTTTGACCTTCGCCAAGGCATAGTGATTGGTAGCTGCTGAATATTTATCTGTAGCATAGATAGATGCGTTGGTTTGGGACAGTCGTACAACTATTTTGGCCTTCGTCAAGGGTATGTACGGGTGAGTTCAAATTAACCTGGATAATGACGGGTAGAACTTGACATGTGACTTATGATATGTTGGCTTTCGTCAAGGTCATAAGAGCATGGGGCAAAAATCCACATCAGGAGTTTCTAAGGAAATTGAAACTTGCTAGTGCTGCATACCATTTGGAGTTTGATAATGTTGGTAGGATTCCTTCAGCATTATCACACAATGATATTTGGATCATGATCCTACTGTGAGTATCCGTTACTCCTCGGGAGACTTTTCACTTAACGATCAATGCTATAAACCAAGTAGGTGTCTAGAAAGGTGTTAACGGGGCTACGCCCAAAAGGAAAAGAGGTTATTTAATTAAGGAACTTCGCGAAAGCGTCGTAAAACCTCCCTCGAAGTACCGACACCAGCCTGGCTGAACGGTTAAGCAAGTATTGTACGGTGAGATCAATCCCGACTAATTCTTCTTTTATGGTTTGAGGAAGGATTCGAGAAAGAGTGGGAGCCATCCTGTTTAGATAAACTAAAAACCAATCTAAACTTGCAAGAGCATCATGATAAGTGTTTTCTTCTCTCCCTCTTAATTGCAGCGACCCAGTGATCAGACATAGGTTACATCTAGATAATAAAATGACTGAATCTAACTGTTATGACTGGCAAAGGTCTGTCCAGATGTCCATTACCCATGACAAGCTGGGAAACCTCCTAACTAATGAAACCCCTGCCGTCTCAGGACCAGTTTCCCCTGTCACGGATATTTATATCCGTAAGACATCGGAAAAGGACTGTGTGAATGCCAAGCGCCTCGTGTTGGCCTCAGTTGATAGTGTATACCAGAGGAAGCATGAGAAGATGGACTTAGCTTCTGTCTTCCTCCATAACAAAGATTTATATGGAGAGCAATCTCGTATCGCAAGATATGAGACCTCGAACGAATTGCTTCAAGCGAGGTTGGCTTTCGGGTTATCTGTAGGGGACAACGTCCTTACAGAGACTAGCTATTTTGATGAGCTCACAGACGTGAAGACCATGTTGAAGAACGGGTCAAGTACTGACTTGATTCTACAGTCTCTGCCCTCTACTTGTACCCTGAAGGAAACCAAGGAAGAAGAAGGAAAGGGAAGGGCAAAAGATTCAGGACTGGATGTAGTAAAGGAGGGATGTTCCTATTGTTACGGGAAAGGACATTGGCAGAAGGATTGCAAGTCTAGCAAAGCCAGTAGCCAGGATTCGAAGCATGTTGTGGCTTCGGCTTCGGGTGTGTTTGTAATAGAAAACTATATGTTAATTAACCCTACTTCCTGGGTACTAGATACCGGATCAGGATCTCACATCTGTAATTCATTACAGGTTTTAAGAAACCATAGAGTTATCAGGATAGGTGATATGACTCTCAGGATTGCCAACGGATTGAGTGTGGACGCTGAATCCGTAGGGGAATATCACCTTGGATTGACAAGTGGGCAGATATTGATTCTGCGTAACTGTTTGTATGTACTTAGTATGGCTTGTAATATCATATCTGTATCCATACTTTCTAAGGAAGGATATGATTTTACTTTTGTAAGCGATGTGGTCCACATCCACCTAAATCAAGTTTTGATTGGGTCAGGTACATTAGAAAATGGGATATACGTATTGAATCAAGCTCAGGTTTTCAGTGTCCAGAACACACTTAAAAGAAAGTCTCTGGAAACAAATCTGGCTTTCTTATGGCATTGTGGACTGGGTCACATTAATGAGACACGGTTAACAAAGTTACATAAAGAAGGATACTTGAATCCGTTCGAGTATCAGTCTTATGCTACTTGTGAATCTTTTCTCATAGGAAAGATGACAAAGACTCTGTTCACTGGACACGGAGTAAGAGCGAGCGAGCTCTTGGGACTCATACACATTGACGTGTGTGGTCCAATGTCTACACATGCTCAAAGTGGTTATTCATACTTCATTACTTTTACGGATGATTTCTCTAGGTATGGACATGTCTTCCTGATGAAGCATAAATCCGAGGCCTTTGAGAAATTTCGGGAATACAAGAATGAAGTTGAAAAACAAACAGGCAAAAGTATCAAGACACTGAGATCTGATCGAGATGGTGAATACTTAAGTGCCGAGTTTCTGGACTGCTTAAAAGAGAATGGAATTCTCTCTCAGCTTACTCCTCTATACACACCACAACACAACGGTGTATCTGAAAGGCGGAATCGAACCCTATTGGATATGGTTCGTTCCATGATGAGTAAGGCTGAGTTACCGCGATCTTTCTGGGGTTATGCACTAGAATCAGCTGCATATATTTTGAACAAGGTTCCCTCCAAGACTGTGCCTACCACACCATATCAGATGTGGTGTGGGAAGAAACCCTATCTTCAATATCTGAAGATATGGGGATGTCCAGCTTTTGTTAAAAAGCAGCATGCGGACAAACTCAAGGCACGCTCAGTACTGTGTAAGTTTGTGGAATACCCAAAGAACTCCAGGGGGTATCTTTTCTATTACGCAGAGGAACAAAAGGTTTTTGTTTCTCGTCATGCTCACTTTCTGGAACATAACTTTTTAGAAAAGAAAACAAGTGGGAGCGCAATAGAACTGGAAGAAATTCCAGAAGTACAAGCTATTGCTGAAAGCTTGGTAGAACCAGAGGTTTTAGGAGAACCGGACATCCCAGCGCCACTCTGCAGGAGTAGTAGGCAGTCTCATCTGCCCGAGAGATACTACGGTTTTCTCATAGACGGGGATCGAGAGGATTGCGTCATTGAATATGATGAGCCTACTATAACGCTTTGAAAATCGTTTCAGCGAAATTTCGAAAAATCGGTAAAATAAGGGGGTTTTCTGTAAAAAGTTAAAATACAAATATCTTATTATAAAAATTAAATATACACATTCTAGCTATGTAATTGCTATTATTTGGTGTTTATTGAGCCGCTGGTGAAATTTCAAATTTTCTGAAAAAAAATATTATTTTATTATTATTTTAAGCCGTCACTAATACATTTAATTAGGGAAAATTACAAATTGGAATGAGTTGAAACAAATTTTGTGCATCATAAAACATTAAATAAAATTTTATCATGTGGTTTTTGGAACGAAATCATTTGCCAAAACGGTTTAGAAATTATTGAAGAAAAAAGGCTTTTTTTTAGCGTAAATGGATGTTTGGGTTATTGTATTTATCATTTTTCATCACCCCACACCCGTACCCACACCCACACACCCCCATTCACTTATCCCCTTGAAGAATTCAGCAGCCCCCACTTTTGTCCCCACTTGGATTTCAAAGAAAAGAAATGAAAGAAAAGAAAAGAAAATGGATAAATGAGTTGGACTTTTGACTTTGTGTTGACTTGGACTTCCTTACTTGTTATTTTCTCCACCTCACTCTCTCTCCTCTCCCCTCCATTCCAGCCGACCTTCCTACAGCAGCAGCCCCCCCCCTATTTTCCCTTCTCTTTTCTCTTCAAACTTCATCAAAATTGCCTCAAATCCATCAAAATTAAATCCCAAAACCCAAATCCAACTCCTACCCATTTTTGCTTAGCCCTTGTAGCATGGATTTTGGTGACAAGGGAGCATTTTGGAGGGCTATGTGTGCTTGTGGGATCTTCAATTTGTTTGGGTAAATTCTAACCCTTTTGCTTAAATTGTTGTTAATTGCTTGTAGTTAGCTTAATTAAGTGTTAATTTGGTTTTATGTGGGTTCAATTGTATGATTAAGGAATTCTAGTTAGGGTTTTGTTTTGAAATTGGGTTGTGATCACTTGTGCATGGTTTGTGATGTGAGCTAACATCTTGAAAACTTGTTAAAATTTATCTAGTTGCATATTACAAGTTGTTACTTGAAAAATGTCCAAATTAAGCTTTTTTGTGCAAACTAGGGTTTTATGAAATGCATTTATATGTGAGATTAAAAATATGGTTAGGGTTTTTATCATATTATTAACTTTATTAAGTGTAGTTTAACACTTTAGTTCATGAAAATCCAACCTAAATTGTAGTTTGCGCATTTTTTGCTATGAAATTGTTAAATTTTAGGTATTTTGTAAACTAAAATATTAGGGTTTTTGGAATTTAATGAGATTAAATTCCGGAAATTGTTTATATGACTTATTTAAGATATTTAATAAGTATATTGGCCGCTACATTCATTTAAACATCATGTTTTGTACAAAAACGGCGAATTGTGCTTGCTAGATTTTCGGAAAAATGACTTTTTAAGTGAAATTGGGGTTTTTATGAGTTTTAACCTAGTTTATATTAAAATTAGTGTTCGTGAATGTGCAAATGAGTGTGATTGGATTTTTCTCGATGGTTTGACGTTTGTACATCGACATCGAGGGTTAGTTTGACTATTCTTGCATGCGTAGGCGATAGGTTTGGACATATGCGTGATACGCGTGCCGATTTGATTTTCGTATGCCGTTTCGATTTCGAATTTATTTTTAATGAGATATGGTGCGTTATGATATGTAGGTACCCCCATGTAGACTTCGAGACGACAAGCAAGCGCGTGGCGACGTCGGCACCGGCTAGCGAGGACCAGGTGAGTAGATTTATATCTACGGGGAGAAGTCGGGTGGATGGCGTATAGCACCCCCGCAGTCCGTGGTGGTGTATACGGATGCGTATACACACCAACAATTATTATATGTTATTTGGGATTAATAACGATGTTAGGATGGATATTGGTGTGTTGGATTATTTTAGCGTTGCGAACCCTAGGGTAGTGTTGCACTACACATACACACATACATACTTGCATACTTTCCTTTTGTTATGTGCTCATGGGATTCTTTATGGTTATGTGTTCACATGGGTATGGGACTATGTGTTCACATACGGATTTGAGGATGATACTTGGGATTGAGCTGAGTCGATGAGATTTGATTTGAGGCCGTGAGATCGGTGATATAGCAGGGTTCGTATCTTAGATACGACATGACGTTGTAGCGGGTCCTTGACGTAGTGTTTCACACACGTCCATGCATACGTAGGCGGTATCAGTATGGTACTAGACGTAGATCAGTACCCCGATCATGATATTTGATAAAGAGGATACCAGGTGAATAGTATGATGAATGTGATATTGACCCGTACCCAGATTGGGATGCCGTACGACGGATTTACGTACGAGCTATATTGATGATTGATCCGCACTCTTGACTTGGGATGCCTGATTATAGATATGGTATCGGATATGATATTATTGAGACGGGATCACCGACTATACATATACAGGTAGGTATATGTATCGACTAAGATGTTAGGCGGTTTCCTTACCTGTAGTCCAGCTTGTTAGCTTAGCCATTTAGTTTAGTTTAGTTGTTAGATTAGATTCGATTCTTACATATTTCAAAACTAACAAATCGTGGGTATTTTAAAAGACAGCCCAAGGGATCCTACGGATATTTCAAAAGACGTATCTTTTCATAAAAACACCGTAGCCCCTATTTTCAAAACTCCATGATTCGTGTTATTTCAAAAGGCACCATTTGTAGGACTTATATTAGATTATTACAGATTAGTTATCGTTGTGTCTAGTATTCAGCTCCCGCATATTATTGCTGTTCGCTCTACCTCGCATACTTATTTTACTGCATATTCCATTATTGATATCATGCTGTTAGGACACCAGCACCATTACCGATGATGCGTATGTACCACGTACACCTACTTGCCGGCTCACACACATCTTCATCGGTAATTGCCATATCACGTACACTTTAGAGAATATATTTTCTTGACTTAGCTTGTTAGTTAGTAGTTTGATACGATATTAGTGTACCTGCCTTACATGCCTAGTTTATTAATCATACATTGCTACTTGGTTATTGATACCATATGCATTCATTATCATTGACATATGCACTTGCGATGATTTCTTGAGATTTATGATATTTCTGGATTTCGGGGAAAGCCGCAAAATTTACAACTTATGATCTTTTAAAATATAAAATGTTGCGGTTTTCTAGTGATGTAAAGTGTCGTCCACCATGAGTTTGCTGTGGTTTTCGAGATCCGTGTCGAGGAGTGGAGGAACCGTCACGGGTACATGGTGGGCCCGGTGCGGTACCCCGGGGCAAGAGGAATGTGGTGTTGACGTTGAGCCCGGCAGGGGAGCACTACCGACCGGTGATATTACCCGACGCGTCGGATATCCGGAGGATACCGTCGTGGTCTTGAGATGGATGGTAGGGGCCGGTCTGGACTGACGGCGCCCTAGATATTGAGATTGAGACATTGATATTTCGAGACAGTGAGATTTATGTTTTGTGTCGATGCTAGACACTGTTGATACTGATTTCATTTATGATACCTCAGTTTAAAAATACGAAGGAAATCTCACTAATTTATGAAAACAGTTTCTTCATTTACATGTATTCTGTTTCATGCATGCATACCTCATTCATATGATATATTGCTACCTGAGGCACAGACACGGGCACATGAGATTTCACTCGGGTTAGATATTTACCCTAGCCTTGTTATAGGCTACATGTTATATACATTTTTGAGGCTATATTATGATCATTGACCTAGGTTGCGTTATTTATGCGATTTCTGTGCGTAGATGTTTTTCTATTCACGAGTTGGCAACTCACCCCCGTTGTGCCCCAGTTTCTTGCAGGTTTGCCGTACAGGTTTCATTACGGTTTTGCTGGCACTATTTCCATTCCGGGTGGCTTGCTAGTAAGTGGGTTATTTGTATCTTACCTATCCTTATATCTTGTATAATATTATTCCGTTGTATCTAGTAAATTCCATCAACCAAACATGTATTTATTGAGATAGAGACCAGTGTTGTTTATTCTTTCGACCTTAGAGTCGCTCGTTATATTTCTGGTGGTTTTGAGTTTCCTTTTGAGTTTTGATCCTCGTCGTTGGCGTTGTATATTATATTGCTTGTGTGGTTGTGACCGTCGATTGACGAAGAGCTAGCTCCCGCTTGGGGATGCCTTTTTCTTGATTTCGTATACTATTCATGTTGTTTCCCGTTTGGGGGCCAATATTTACAAAGGAGACTCTGCCGAAATTTTCAGTAAATTTTTGATGTTTTTAAAAACCGCATAATTCGGCTTATGCTATTGAAATTACTTGCTTTAAGTTGGTTTTTCCTGCACTCTGCTACTTTTCTTGGTTTGGATTTCTGGGTTTTCGGTTTACTTAGATTACGTACGCCTCGAGACGTTCGTAGTTTAAGTGCCGGTCATGTTCCGTACTTTCGGGTCGTGACAAAGTTGGTATCAGAGCGTTAGGTTTTAACCTTCGGAGCGTAGGATGACCCTTGGTTGATGGAATAGGTGACTAAAGTAGAGTGACGTACCGTTGGTATGTTCCGCGGCATATTTACGACACACCACTCCACTTATGAAGCCTTAGGATGTACATTTCCTTTTTCAGTATTATATTCCTTCCTGATCTAGCCTCATCGGTACCAGTCATGGTTTCGCTGCTACGGTTACAGGCAGGGAGAGCTACGGCTAGAGTTGCGGTCAGCATAAGCTCGTCACGAACGAGGACTGACCAGGGCGAAATTCCGGCGACACACGATTGCAGAGATGTGTCTTTTTACTGTGTTTCCGCGCCACGAGCGTTTGGCGGATCGCCTTTATGAGGTTACTCGGAGGTGCTGATCGACACTAGAGAATTGAGCCAATGATGGAGGCCAGCCAGATTTTGATGACCGTTGGTGTGTTGCTTACTCCTGCTGATCGAGGCACTGTTCAGCGTGCAGACGAGCGAGCCAATTGTTGCTGCGAGCGACGAGGTATTGCCCCAGATGCTGGAGTTAGTGCAGAACGAGTTGTACTAAGAGATGATAGAAGGTCGCTAGTCATCGTGGATGAATGACTAGGACATGTGGATCGTTCGCCTAACCCGATGAGAGGTCATCAGATAGATTGATTCCAGCAAGAGACGACTTCACGCGAAGACGTTGAGAGTCGACAGAGACGATCGAATGTCAGAAACCTATTATTCCAAGTTTAAAGTAGTCGGAAAGACATGCAGGCAATTCTATGGTCCCTCTAGAAGAATGAAACCCTAACTCGACTTAATGACCGTGTGAAAGCCTTTGAACCTTCGGGTTTGCGGCAGTTCTGCGGCGCCATTAGTGAGGCTTGGGTTTGCCCTTCTACGGCTGGACCACCGATGCTGTGGTATGTACTCGATACTATTAAACTGTGCCCAAGAGGTTGAGCTCTTGGGGGATTATGAGGTTTTGACGACTCGATCGGATGGCTCGACTTAATTCGGATGCTTGGTGGTGAGATGCATTCTTGGAAGACTCCAGATACGAGGATAGTCGTTGGAGCTCAGTCCATGCAGCCGCGACGAGACGAGTCCAAAGCAGACGACATTAGAGAAAAGTGGAGTAAGAGGTTCGTACATACCTGGATATGATGGCGTTCCCCTCCGCCGACATCAGAGATGCGATGCGCATGCCGAGGCATTGTACTTCGATATACCTTCCAGAAGGAGTTGCGATGAGTATGCAGTCGTTCCAGAGCAAGATGCAGATATAGGAAAGGACAACGACTTCCGGACAGTTGGCCGAGATTCTTAGAGGATGCGCTTGAGCAGTACTATTCCGCCATTATTGATTACGATGTTTTGGGTGATTTATTCGTATGATTTGATTTTGATGATTGAGGATTTACGATCTTTGCACAGTGTTGCAATTGATATCGTTTTCGTGCTTCAGTTTCACATGTTTGTGATTTTACGATTTTAAACAGTTGAGTTGGTTTTGTGCGTATGCATGCACACGATTTCGTTCCTGCACTCGGTATAGTTTATATATGCTTGCAGTGCAGTGATACGCCTTTTGTGCACTTAGATGCACTGGACTTCGATTTCGATTGTGATACCCGATATTTGTTTTGTGCACCTTGTGCACCTGATTGATTTTGCGCACGTTCGGCGCTTGATATTGGATTTCATGATTTCGTGCACGATAGATGCACCTGATTTTGCTGTCAGGCACACATGTTGCCTACGACAGATATTTCGTGCACACCCGATGCACTTAGATGTTGTTTCTGTGCGCATGTATGGCACATTCATGGATTTTGATTTCCGTGCGCACCAGACGCACGTAGCATTCATGTGCATATTTTGGGATTGATTTCGTATAGAGCAGTACGTTTTTATGATATTGCTATGTATTTTCGTACTGAGCAGGACTAGTCAGAGGATAGTACCTGAATATATTTTGCATGCATTGATAGTTATTGAAGGGATATCCAAAAAGCGAGCTATAGCCTCAGTATTTACCTACGTGTCTGATATGACACGAAATGTTTAAAACAAGGAGACCCTTCTAAATTGATTCCAAAACGGCGGAACGTACATTTCAAACAAAGGTATATATGTATATAGTTATTTTCTTATGATTGACGTCCGCCACTGTGCAGTGTTATACGCGTTGCACAGCGACTTAAAGAGATTTGGCATGCATTTCCTTCAGATACTTACAGATATAGATTCGATGTTTACATGTATAGTTTCGAGTTATATCATATTGGTTTAATTTAGATTTGGCATTGATGTCTTCTCCATGACTCCGATGATTGCGGGATGCTTGACGGAGTTTTGTTTTGAGTTATATACTCATTTTTCAAGCGCATGCGCTGCGCTACGATTTGTTTTATGTATTTACAATTTCGGAGCCCCGACGACTTGATGGTTTTTCTTAGATGTTTTAGTATTTGGGGGAGTTCGAATTTAAATTCGGGGACCGGATTTCTTTAAGGGGGAAAGATTGTAACGCTTTGAAAATCGTTTCAGCGAAATTTCGAAAAATCGGTAAAATAAGGGGGTTTTCTGTAAAAAGTTAAAATACAAATATCATATTATAAAAATTAAATATACATATTCTAGCTATGTAATTGCTATTATTTGGTGTTTATTGAGCCGCTGGTGAAATTTCAAATTTTCTGAAAAAAAATATTATTTTATTATTATTTTAAGCCGTCACTAATACATTTAATTAGGGAAAATTACAAATTGGAATGAGTTGAAACAAATTTTGTGCATCATAAAACATTAAATAAAATTTTATCATGTGGTTTTTGGAACGAAATCATTTTCCAAAACGGTTTAGAAATTATTGAAGAAAAAAGGCTTTTTTTTTACCGTAAATGGATGTTTGGGGTATTGTATTTATCATTTTTCATCACCCCACACCCGTACCCACACCCACACACCCCCATTCACTTATCCCCTTGAAGAATTCAGCAGCCCCCACTTTTGTCCCCACTTGGATTTCAAAGAAAAGAAATGAAAGAAAAGAAAAGAAAATGGATAAATGAGTTGGACTTTTGACTTTGTGTTGACTTGGACTTCCTTACTTGTTATTTTCTCCACCTCACTCTCTCTCCTCTCCCCTCCATTCCAGCTGACCTTCCTACAGCAGCAGCCCCCCCATTTTCCCTTCTTTTTCTCTTCAAACTTCATCAAAATTGCCTCAAATCCATCAAAATTAAATCCCAAAACCCAAATCCAACTCCTACCCATTTTTGCTTAGCCCTTGTAGCATGGATTTTGGTGACAAGGGAGAATTTTGGAGGGCTATGTGTGCTTGTGGGATCTTCAATTTGTTTGGGTAAATTCTAACCCTTTTGCTTAAATTGTTGTTAATTGCTTGTAGTTAGCTTAATTAAGTGTTAATTTGGTTTTATGTGGGTTCAATTGTATGATTAAGGAATTCTAGTTAGGGTTTTGTTTTGAAATTGTGGTGTGATCACTTGTGCATGGTTTGTGATGTGAGCTAACATCTTGAAAACTTGTTAAAATTTATCTAGTTGCATATTACAAGTTGTTACTTGAAAAATGTCCAAATTAAGCTTTTTTGTGCAAACCAGGGTTTTATGAAATGCATTTATATGTGAGATTAAAAATATGGTTAGGGTTTTTATCATATTATTAACTTTATTAAGTGTAGTTTAACACTTTAGTTCATGGAAATCCAACCTAAATTGTAGTTTGCGCATTTTTTGCTATGAAATTGTTAAATTTTAAGTATTTTGTAAACTAGAATATTAGGGTTTTTGGAATTTAATGAGATTAAATTCCGGAAATTGTTTATATGACTTATTTAAGATATTTAATAAGTATATTGGCCGCTACATTCATTTAAACATCATGTTTTGTACAAAAACGGCGAATTGTGCTTGCTAGATTTTCGGGAAAATGACTTTTTAAGGGAAATTGGGGTTTTTGTGAGTTTTAACCTAGTTTATATTAAAATTAGTGTTCGTGAATGTGCAAATGAGTGTGATTGGATTTTTCTCGATGGTTTGACGTTTGTACATCGACATCGAGGGTTAGTTTGACTATTCTTGCATGCGTAGGCGATAGGTTTGGACATATGCGTGATACGCGTGCCGATTTGATTTTCGTATGCCGTTTCGATTTCGAATTTAGTTTTAATGCGATATGGTGCGTTATGATATGTAGGTACCCCTATGTAGACTTCGAGACGACAAGCAAGCGCATGGCGACGTCGGCACCGGCTAGCGAGGACCAGGTGAGTAGATTTATATCTACGGGGAGAAGTCGGGTGGATGACGTATAGCACCCCCGCAGTCCGTGGTGGTGTATACGGATGCGTATACACACCAACAATTATTATATGTTATTTGGGATTAATAACGATGTTAGGATGGATATTGGTGTGTTGGATTATTTTAGCGTTGCGAACCCTAGGGTAGTGTTGCACTACACATACACACATACATACTTGCATACTTTCCTTTTGTTATGTGCTCATGGGATTCTTTATGGTTATGTGTTCACATGGGTATGGGACTATGTGTTCACATACGGATTTGAGGATGATACTTGGGATTGAGCTGAGTCGATGAGATTTGATTTGAGGCCGTGAGATCGGTGATATAGCAGGGTTCGTATCTTAGATACGACATGACGTTGTAGCGGGTCCTTGACGTAGTGTTTCACACACGTCCATGCATACGTAGGCGGTATCAGTATGGTACTAGACGTAGATCAGTACCCCGATCATGATATTTGATAAAGAGGATACCAGGTGAATAGTATGATGAATGTGATATTGACCCGTACCCAGATTGGGATGCCGTACGACGGATTTACGTACGAGCTATATTGATGATTGATCCGCACTCTTGACTTGGGATGCCTGATTATAGATATGGTATCGGATATGATATTATTGAGACGGGATCACCGACTATACATATACAGGTAGGTATATGTATCGACTAAGATGTTAGGCGGTTTCCTTACCTGTAGTCCAGCTTGTTAGCTTAGCCATTTAGTTTAGTTTAGTTGTTAGATTAGATTCGATTCTTACATATTTCAAAACTAACGAATCGTGGGTATTTTAAAAGACAGCCCAAGGGATCCTACGGATATTTCAAAAGACGTATCTTTTCATAAAAACACCGCAGCCCCTATTTTCAAAACCCCATGATTCGTGTTATTTCAAAAGGCACCATTTGTAGGACTTATATTAGATTATTACAGATTAGTTATCGTTGTGTCTAGTATTCAGCTCCCGCATATTATTGCTGTTCGCTCTGCCTCGCATACTTATTTTGCTGCATATTCCATTATTGATATCATGCTGTTAGGACACCAGCACCATTACCGATGATGCGTATGTACCACGTACACCTACTTGCCGGCTCACACACATCTTCATCGGTAATTGCCATGTCACGTACACTTTAGAGAATATATTTGCTTGACTTAGCTTGTTAGTTAGTAGTTTGATACGATATTAGTGTACCTGCCTTACATGCCTAGTTTATTAATCATACATTGCTACTTGGTTATTGATACCATATGCATTCATTATCATTGACATATGCACTTGCGATGATTTCTTGAGATTTATGATATTTCTGGATTTCGGGGAAAGCCGCAAAATTTACAACTTATGATCTTTTAAAATATAAAATGTTGCGGTTTTCTAGTGATGTAAAGTGTCGTCCACCATGAGTTTGCTGTAGTTTTCGAGATCCGTGTCGAGGAGTGGAGGAACCGTCACGGGTACATGGTGGGCCCGGTGCGGTACCCCGGGGCAAGAGGAATGTGGTGTTGACGTTGAGCCCGGCAGGGGAGCACTACCGACCGGTGATATTACCCGACGCGTCGGATATCCGGAGGATACCGTCGTGGTCTTGAGATGGATGGTAGGGGCCGGTCTGGACTGACGGCGCCCTAGATATTGAGATTGAGACATTGATATTTCGAGACAGTGAGATTTATGTTTTGTGTCGATGCTAGACACTGTTGATACTGATTTCATTTATGATACCTCAGTTTAAAAATACGAAGGAAATCTCACTAATTTATGAAAACAGTTTCTTCATTTACATGTATTCTGTTTCATGCATGCATACCTCATTCATATGATATATTGCTACCTGAGGCACTGACACGGGCACATGAGATTTCACTCGGGTTAGATATTTACCCTAGCCTTGTTATAGGCTACATGTTATATACATTTTTGAGGCTATATTATGATCATTGACCTAGGTTGCGTTATTTATGCGATTTCTGTGCGTAGATGTTTTTCTATTCACGAGTTGGCAACTCACCCCGTTGTGCCCCATTTTCTTGCAGGTTTGCCGTACAGGTTTCATTACGGTTTTGCTGGCACTATTTCCATTCCGGGTGGCTTGCTAGTAGGTGGGTTATTTGTATCTTACCTATCTTTATATCTTGTATAATATTATTCCGTTGTATCTAGTAAATTCCATCAACCAAACATGTATTTATTGAGAAAGAGACCAGTGTTGTTTATTCTTTCGACCTTAGAGTCGCTCGTTATATTTCTGGTGGTTTTGAGTTTCCTTTTGAGTTTTGATCCTCGCCGTTGGCGTTGTATATTATATTGCTTGTGTGGTTGTGACCGTCGATTGACGAAGAGCTAGCTCCCGCTTGGGGATGCCTTTTTCTTGATTTCGTGTACTATTCATGTTGTTTCCCGTTTGGGGGCCAGTATTTACAAAGGAGACTCTGCCGAAATTTTCAGTAAATTTTTGATGTTTTTAAAAACCGCATAATTCGGCTTATGCTATTGAAATTACTTGCTTTAAGTTGGTTTTTCCTGCACTCTACTACTTTTCTTGGTTTGGATTTCTGGGTTTTCGGTTTACTTAGATTACGTACGCCTCGAGACGTTCGTAGTTTAAGTGCCGGTCATGTTCCGTACTTTCGGGTCATGACAAAGTTGGTATCAGAGCGTTAGGTTTTAACCTTCGGAGCGTAGGATGACCCTTGGTTGATGGAATAGGTGACTAAAGTAGAGTGACGTACCGTTGGTATGTTCCGCGGCATATTTACGACACACCACTCCACTTATGAAGCCTTAGGATGTACATTTCCTTTTTCAGTATTATATTCCTTCCTGATCTAGCCTCATCGGTACCAGTCATGGTTTCGCTGCTACGGTTACGGGCAGGGAGAGCTACGGCTAGAGTTGCGGTCAGCACAAGCTCGTCACGAACGAGGACTGACCAGGGCGAAATTCCGGCGACACACGATTGCAGAGATGTGTCTTTTTACTGTGTTTCCGCGCCACGATCGTTTGGCGGATCGCCTTTATGAGGTTACTCGGAGGTGCTGATCGACACTAGAGAATTGAGCCAATGATGGAGGCCAGCCAGATTTTGATGACCGTTGGTGTGTTGCTTACTCCTGCTGATCGAGGCACTGTTCAGCGTGCAGATGAGCGAGCCAATTGTTGCTGCGAGCGACGAGGTATTGCCCCAGATGCTGGAGTTAGTGCAGAACGAGTTGTACTGAGAGATGATAGAAGGTCGCTAGTCATCGTGGATGAATGACTAGGACATGTGGATCGTTCGCCTAACCCGATGAGAGGTCATCAGATAGATTGATTCCAGCAAGAGACGACTTCACGCGGAGACATTGAGAGTCGACAGAGACGATCGAATGTCAGAAACCTATTATTCCAAGTTTAAAGTAGTCGGAAAGACATGCAGGCAATTCTATGGTCCCTCTAGAAGAATGAAACCCTAACTCGACTTAATGACCGTGTGAAAGCCTTTGAACCTTCGGGTTTGCGGCAGTTCTGCGGCGCCATTAGTGAGGCTTGGGTTTGCCCTTCTACGGCTGGACCACCGATGCTGTGGTATGTACTCGATACTATTAAACTGTGCCCAAGAGGTTGAGCTCTTGGGGGATTATGAGGTTTTGACGACTCGATCGGATGGCTCGACTTAATTCGGATGCTTGGTGGTGAGATGCATTCTTGGAAGACTCCAGATACGAGGATAGTCGTTGGAGCTCAGTCCATGCAGCCGCGACGAGACGAGTCCAAAGCAGACGACATTAGAGAAAAGTGGAGTAAGAGGTTCGTACATACCTGGATATGATGACGTTCCCCTCCGCCGACATCAGAGATGCGATGCGCATGCCGAGGCATTGTACTTCGATATACCTTCCAGAAGGAGTTGCGATGAGTATGCAGTCGTTCCAGAGCAAGATGCAGATATAGGAAAGGACAACGACTTCCGGACAGTTGGCCGAGATTCTTAGAGGATGCGCTTGAGCAGTACTATTCCGCCATTATTGATTACGATGTTTTGGGTGATTTATTCGTATGATTTGATTTTGATGATTGAGGATTTACGATCTTTGCACAGTGTTGCAATTGATATCGTTTTCGTGCTTCAGTTTCACATGTTTGTGATTTTACGATTTTAAACAGTTGAGTTGGTTTTGTGCGTATGCATGCACACGATTTCGTTCCTGCACTCGGTATAGTTTATATATGCTTGCAGTGCAGTGATACGCCTTTTGTGCACTTAGATGCACTGGACTTCGATTTCGATTGTGATACCCGATATTTGTTTTGTGCACCTTGTGCACCTGATTGATTTTGCGCACGTTCGGCGCTTGATATTGGATTTCATGATTTCGTGCACGATAGATGCACCTGATTTTGCTGTCAGGCACACATGTTGCCTACGACAGATATTTCGTGCACACCCGATGCACTTAGATGTTGTTTCTGTGCGCATGTATGGCACATTCATGGATTTTGATTTCCGTGCGCACCAGACGCACGTAGCATTCATGTGCATATTTTGGGATTGATTTCGAATAGAGCAGTACGTTTTTATGATATTGCTATGTATTTTCGTACTGAGCAGGACTAGTCAGAGGACAGTACCTGAATATATTTTGCATGCATTGATAGTTATTGAAGGGATTTCCAAAAAGCGAGCTATAGCCTCAGTATTTACCTACGTGTCTGATATGACACGAAATGTTTAAAACAAGGAGACCCTTCTAAATTGTTTCCAAAACGGCGGAACGTACATTTCAAATAAAGGTATATATGTATATAGTTATTTTCTTATGATAGACGTCCGCCACTGTGCAGTGTTATACGCGTTGCACAGCGACTTAAAGAGATTTGGCATGCATTTCCTTCAGATACTTACAGATATAGATTCGATGTTTACATGTATAGTTTCGAGTTATATCATATTGGTTTAATTTAGATTTGGCATTGATGTCTTCTCCATAACTCCGATGATTGCGGGATGCTTGACGGAGTTTTGTTTTGAGTTATATACTCATTTTTCAAGCGCATGCGCTGCGCTACGATTTGTTTTATGTATTTACAATTTCGGAGCCCCGACGACTTGATGGTTTTTCTTAGATGTTTTAGTATTTGGGGGAGTTCGAATTTAAATTCGGGGACCGAATTTCTTTAAGGGGTGATGATTGTAACGCTTTGAAAATCGTTTCAGCGAAATTTCGAAAAATCGGTAAAATAAGGGGGTTTTCTGTAAAAAGTTAAAATACAAATATCTTATTATAAAAATTAAATATACACATTCTAGCTATGTAATTGCTATTATTTGGTGTTTATTGAGCCGCTGGTGAAATTTCAAATTTTCTGAAAAAAAATATTATTTTATTATTATTTTAAGCCGTCACTAATACATTTAATTAGGGAAAATTACAAATTGGAATGAGTTGAAACAAATTTTGTGCATCATAAAACATTAAATAAAATTTTATCATGTGGTTTTTGGAACGAAATCATTTGCCAAAACGGTTTAGAAATTATTGAAGAAAAAAGGCTTTTTTTTACCGTAAATGGATGTTTGGGGTATTGTATTTATCATTTTTCATCACCCCATACCCGTACCCACACCCACACACCCCCATTCACTTATCCCCTTAAAGAATTCAGCAGCCCCCACTTTTGTCCCCACTTGGATTTCAAAGAAAAGAAATGAAAGAAAAGAAAAGAAAATGGATAAATGAGTTGGACTTTTGACTTTGTGTTGACTTGGACTTCCTTACTTGTTATTTTCTCCACCTCACTCTCTCTCCTCTCCCCTCCATTCCAGCTGACCTTCCTACAGCAGCAGCCCCCCCATTTTCCCTTCTTTTTCTCTTCAAACTTCATCAAAATTGCCCCAAATCCATCAAAATTAAATCCCAAAACCCAAATCCAACTCCTACCCATTTTTGCTTAGCCCTTGTAGCATGGATTTTGGTGACAAGGGAGCATTTTGGAGGGCTATGTGTGCTTGTGGGATCTTCAATTTGTTTGGGTAAATTCTAACCCTTTTGCTTAAATTGTTGTTAATTGCTTGTAGTTAGCTTAATTAAGTGTTAATTTGGTTTTATGTGGGTTCAATTGTATGATTAAGGAATTCTAGTTAGGGTTTTGTTTTGAAATTGGGTTGTGATCACTTGTGCATGGTTTGTGATGTGAGCTAACATCTTGAAAACTTGTTAAAATTTATCTAGTTGCATATTACAAGTTGTTACTTGAAAAATGTCCAAATTAAGCTTTTTTGTGCAAACCAGGGTTTTATGAAATGCATTTATATGTGAGATTAAAAATAGGGTTAGGGTTTTTATCATATTATTAACTTTATTAAGTGTAGTTTAACACTTTAGTTCATGGAAATCCAACCTAAATTGTAGTTTGCGCATTTTTTGCTATGAAATTGTTAAATTTTAGGTATTTTGTAAACTAGAATATTAGGGTTTTTGGAATTTAATGAGATTAAATTCCGGAAATTGTTTATATGACTTATTTAAGATATTTAATAAGTATATTGGCCGCTACATTCATTTAAACATCATGTTTTGTACAAAAACGGCGAATTGTGCTTGCTAGATTTTCGGATAAATGACTTTTTAAGTGAAATTGGGGTTTTTGTGAGTTTTAACCTAGTTTATATTAAAATTAGTGTTCGTGAATGTGCAAATGAGTGTGATTGGATTTTTCTCGATGGTTTGACGTTTGTACAACGACATCGAGGGTTAGTTTGACTATTCTTGCATGCGTAGGCGATAGGTTTGGACATATGCGTGATACGCGTGCCGATTTGATTTTCGTATGCCGTTTCGATTTCGAATTTAGTTTTAATGCGATATGGTGCGTTATGATATGTAGGTACCCCCATGTAGACTTCGAGACGACAAGCAAGCGCGTGGCGACGTCGGCACCGGCTAGCGAGGACCAGGTGAGTAGATTTATATATACGGGGAGAAGTCGGGTGGATGGCGTATAGCACCCCCGCAGTCCGTGGTGGTGTATACGGATGCGTATACACACCAACAATTATTATATGTTATTTGGGATTAATAACGATGTTAGGATGGATATTGGTGTGTTGGATTATTTTAGCGTTGCGAACCCTAGGGTAGTGTTGCACTACACATACACACATACATACTTGCATACTTTCCTTTTGTTATGTGCTCATGGGATTCTTTATGGTTATGTGTTCACATGGGTATGGGACTATGTGTTCACATACGGATTTGAGGATGATACTTGGGATTGAGCTGAGTCGATGAGATTTGATTTGAGGCCGTGAGATCGGTGATATAGCAGGGTTCGTATCTTAGATACGACATGACGTTGTAGCGGGTCCTTGACGTAGTGTTTCACACACGTCCATGCATACGTAGGCGGTATCAGTATGGTACTAGACGTAGATCAGTACCCCGATCATGATATTTGATAAAGAGGATACCAGGTGAATAGTATGATGAATGTGATATTGACCCGTACCCAGATTGGGATGCCGTACGACGGATTTACGTACGAGCTATATTGATGATTGATCCGCACTCTTGACTTGGGATGCCTGATTATAGATATGGTATCGGATATGATATTATTGAGACGGGATCACCGACTATACATATACAGGTAGGTATATGTATCGACTAAGATGTTAGGCGGTTTCCTTACCTGTAGTCCAGCTTGTTAGCTTAGCCATTTAGTTTAGTTTAGTTGTTAGATTAGATTCGATTCTTACATATTTCAAAACTAACAAATCGTGGGTATTTTAAAAGACAGCCCAAGGGATCCTACGGATATTTCAAAAGACGTATCTTTTCATAAAAACACCGTAGCCCCTATTTTCAAAACCCCATGATTCGTGTTATTTCAAAAGGCACCATTTGTAGAACTTATATTAGATTATTACAGATTAGTTATCGTTGTGTCTAGTATTCAGCTCCCGCATATTATTGCTGTTCGCTCTGCCTCGCATACTTATTTTGCTGCATATTCCATTATTGATATCATGCTGTTAGGACACCAGCACCATTACCGATGATGCGTATGTACCACGTACACCTACTTGCCGGCTCACACACATCTTCATCGGTAATTGCCATGTCACGTACACTTTAGAGAATATATTTGCTTGACTTAGCTTGTTAGTTAGTAGTTTGATACGATATTAGTGTACCTGCCTTACATGCCTAGTTTATTAATCATACGTTGCTACTTGGTTATTGATACCATATGCATTCATTATCATTGACATATGCACTTGCGATGATTTCTTGAGATTTATGATATTTCTGGATTTCGGGGAAAGCCGCAAAATTTACAACTTATGATCTTTTAAAATATAAAATGTTGCGGTTTTCTAGTGATGTAAAGTGTCGTCCACCATGAGTTTGCTGTGGTTTTCGAGATCCGTGTCGAGGAGTGGAGGAACCGTCACGGGTACATGGTGGGCCCGGTGCGGTACCCCGGGGCAAGAGGAATGTGGTGTTGACGTTGAGCCCGGCAGGGGAGCACTACCGACCGGTGATATTACCCGACGCGTCGGATATCCGGAGGATACCGTCGTGGTCTTGAGATGGATGGTAGGGGCCGGTCTGGACTGACGGCGCCCTAGATATTGAGATTGAGACATTGATATTTCGAGACAGTGAGATTTATGTTTTGTGTCGATGCTAGACACTGTTGATACTGATTTCATTTATGATACCTCAGTTTAAAAATACGAAGGAAATCTCACTAATTTATGAAAACAGTTTCTTCATTTACATGTATTCTGTTTCATGCATGCATACCTCATTCATATGATATATTGCTACCTGAGGCACAGACACGGGCACATGAGATTTCACTCAGGTTAGATATTTACCCTAGCCTTGTTATAGGCTACATGTTATATACATTTTTGAGGCTATATTATGATCATTGACCTAGGTTGCGTTATTTATGCGATTTCTGTGCGTAGATCTTTTTCTATTCACGAGTTGGCAACTCACCCCCGTTGTGCCCCAGTTTCTTGCAGGTTTGCCGTACAGGTTTCATTACGGTTTTGCTGGCACTATTTCCATTCCGGGTGGCTTGCTAGTAGGTGGGTTATTTGTATCTTACCTATCTTATATCTTGTATAATATTATTCCGTTGTATCTAGTAAATTCCATCAACCAAACATGTATTTATTGAGATAGAGACCAGTGTTGTTTATTCTTTCGACCTTAGAGTCGCTTGTTATATTTCTGGTGGTTTTGAGTTTCCTTTTGAGTTTTTATCCTCGCCGTTGGCGTTGTATATTATATTGCTTGTGTGGTTGTGACCGTCGATTGACGAAGAGCTAGCTCCCGCTTGGGGATGCCTTTTTCTTGATTTCGTATACTATTCATGTTGTTTCCCGTTTGGGGGCCAGTATTTACAAAGGAGACTCTGCCGAAATTTTCAGTAAATTTTTGATGTTTTTAAAAACCGCATAATTCGGCTTATGCTATTGAAATTACTTGCTTTAAGTTGGTTTTTCCTGCACTCTACTACTTTTCTTGGTTTGGATTTCTGGGTTTTCGGTTTACTTAGATTACGTACGCCTCGAGACGTTCGTAGTTTAAGTGCCGGTCATGTTCCGTACTTTCGGGTCGTGACACCTACTAGCTTCCAGCAAGCCATTCAGAGCGGTGACTCAGTAAAATGGATGTATGCAATGCGGACCGAGATGGAGTCCATGTACACCAACAAAGTTTGGACTTTGGACATTGCTCCAGAAGGGGTAAAACTCGTAGGCTGCAAATGGATCTTCAGAAAGAAGATTGGTGTAGATGGGCAGGTTGAAACCTATAAAGCTAGACTTGTTGCAAAGGGTTTTCGTCAAAGACCTGGTTTGGACTATGAAGAAACCTTTTCTCCAGTGGCTATGCTCAAATCCATTCGGATCCTTCTTACCATTGCTGCCTTCCACGATTATGAGATCTGGCAGATGGACATAAAGAAGGCTTTTCTAAATGGAAATTTGGAAGAGTGCGTCTATATGGATCAGCCGAAGGGTTTCATTCAGAGTGGGAGCAGTGGTAAAGTGTGCAAGTTGCTTAAGTCCATTTATGGACTGAAGCAGGCATCGCGGAGTTGGAACATCTGCTTTGATGATACTGTCAAAGAATTCGACTTTATCAAAAATCCGGATGATCCATGCATTTACAGTAAGATTGTAGGGAGAACTGTGGTATTCCTCGTCTTGTACGTGGATGACATTCTCCTAATAGGAAATGACATTCCCCTAATAGGAAATAACATTCCTATGCTATAATCAGTCAAAGGATTCTTGTCACAGAGGTTCTCCATGAAGGACCTGGGCGATGCTAACTACATTCTGGGGATCCAGATCTATCGTGATAGATCTAAGAGGATGTTGGGACTTTCGCGGTCCAGGTACATCGACACCATACTAAAATGATTCAGTATGGAAGATTCAAAGCGCGGTAATCTGCCGGCTTGTCACGGTATCACCCTCTCCAAAGATATGTCTCCCAAGACTGATTTGGAAAGGGCTCGCATGTCATCTATACCCTACGCATCTGCGGTAGGCTCTATAATGTATGTGATGTTGTGTACCAGACCAGATATAGCATACGCATTAAGCGTTGTCAGCCGGTATCAGTCAGACCCAGGGGAGAAACACTGGATAGCAGTAAAGAACATTCTCAAGTACCTGAGAAGGACTAAGGATATGTTCTTGGTGTATGGCGGAAAAGACCTCCAGATCGAGGCCTTTGCTGACTCCAGCTTCCAGAGTGACAAGGATGACTCCAAGTCCATGTCGGGTTATGTCTTTACCCTCAATGGAGGGGCGGTTTGCTGGAAGAGCTCCAAGCAGGAAACCGTTGCTGACTCAACTATGAAAGCGGAGTACATAGCTGCTTGCGAAGCCGTAAAGAAAGCTGTCTGGATGAAGAAGTTCCTCACGGAGCTTCAGGTGGTTCCTACCATTGTTGATCCAATACCGCTGTATTGTGACAACAACGGCGCTATAGTTTTCACGAAGGAACCCAGGTTCCGTCAGAAGTCCAGACACATCTTGAGGCGGTATCACCTGATCAGGGAGATCGTGGATCGCCGGGAGATCGAGGTTTGGAGGGTTGCTACAGAAGATAACACAGCAGATCCATTCACGAAGGCCATACCCCAGACTCAGTTCTAGCGGCTGATCGAGATGATAGGTCTTCGATACGCCAATACATGGCCCTAGTGCAAGTGGGAGATTGTTAGTGTATATGCCCTAGAGGCCATTACTGTATCATACTAGTTTGTATATTAATTAATGGAAGCTTGGGATACTCACAGTTGTATAGATAATCTTGCTCAAAATGGTAGTATGCTAATTGGTTTGTTTTTACTTTAATATGTGCATATGCTTCTTTTAGCATATCGCTTATACATATTAGTGGAGCCCTTAGGATCTTTGCTTGAGTACCAGCGTTGTGATGGCAGTCACACTAGTGGGGGCTGCGTAATCTACAAGCACATCCTTATACAAGTCCCTAGTCGTAGGATTATCGAGACGGGGCATCGATACTCCAGAGTAGACTAGCGTATGCGCTTCTCATCCCAGCAGGAGAGATGGTCTGTCCCACAGCCATTAGTACGTCGTACTGGAGATAGTATGCGGGTGCTCGTTAGGTTATGAGTACACTGGACAAGACTTGCTGGGAACTGTTGGTTGGTACTATACCTATCGTCAGATAATAGTTCCCAGGTGACAGGAGTACAGCTTAGTCCGTCGACTTGACACTGCTACTTCATCTCGAGTGTGTTCCTACTGTACTTTGATTACTACCCTACCACGACTCAAAGGAGTTATGCAAACAGGTAGTAGTTGGGTGCAGTCCCGAAGCACTTGGAGGCAGTAGCGGTTAGATAGGATTCGTCTCTCCCGGTATTGGGGGTTGATATCGCGCTGTATCTAGGAGAGCCATTACACAAAGTCCCTGGCCAGGGAAAGCGAGAATTACTGGTAGTGTTTCTAGTAGTTTCTCAGGGTGTTCTGGGCTACACTCCGGCACGACTTGTACCGCTATTAGGGGTCTGTCGTTTACCGCCCCCTAGGCCCGACATGCGATACTCTCAGACGAACAGACCAGACTGTACGGAGATTGTCACATTCAGGCTCAGTAGGAGTTCGGATGGGTTCACCTCATCGGTCTTCTTATCGGCATCTACCTGAGGACCGTTACGTACAGCTAGTACGGCTTGCGGCCTGTGGTTAAACCCACTGCCAGCATAGTGTCGAGTCTTTAGAGTCCCACACAGAGGGTTGTTCAGCTTTGGGCAAAACAGAGTAGAGGTCGCATGGTTTTGCGACGGGGTTCGTTCATATCCGCGCACTTGTGCACGTTTGGTGTCCGGGCAGTTATTACTAGCGGGCTTTGGTTTAAGCCAGATCCTAGTATTTGTTTTGGGATTGGTTTTGTCTCACTGTATTCGTGTTCCTCGGAACACGGATGCGGGTGTGTATGCACAGTTGACAGAGGCAGAGGAATCTCATTAGGGTTTTTGACAGTTGACTTTTTCTATACCCTAATGAGAATGATAAATATGATTAATAATATTAATTAAGGATAATTGTGCCATGGTTAGGTTGACCATTTGACTTTGGTTGACCATTTGACCATGATCATTTCTTTTGCAAGATGCTTCTTGATTCTTGCAAATTGCATTAAATGTGAAATGATAATGGTCATTTCAACTATCCATCACAATTTTCTTTAGTTATTATTATTATTATTCTCATATGAGAGCATGGTTGTTGTTCTTGCTCATTCTCTCTTGCTCTTTCTCTCTCATGCAAAGCTCTCCCTCTTCCTCCCTAAAAGCTCTCTTTTTTCATGTGTTGAAAAACATGAGATTTGTGAGATAAAACCTTCAAGACAACTCTCTACTCATTCTAGGGTTCTTAGTCTAGCAAGCCAAGCACTCTAGTTACCTCTTGGTTGAGGTAGGAGCTTAAGGTAGAGGCCTTCGGATGGATCTTTCTTCGGCAAAGAGAAGACGAAGAGGAGGAGCCGTCTACACCACTCCAAGGAGCAACCAAGAAGGAGGACCACAACAAGAAGAGAAGGAGTTCAAGATCTAGGTATAACCATCTAAGCTAGTATCTAGAACTTGTAGTTAGTTTGTTAGTTTTCGTTTAGCAAAGATCCTCTAATTTTAGTCCATGTTACCTTGTGTTAAAAATCCATTTTTTACCTATTCCGCCTCCCCGTAAGCACCGGGGTGGGTAACGTGGACTTACAGTTATGCCACAGTTCTTGCAGGCTGACTGCATGGATCCGTAGCGGCATCGCTGGCACATAGCTTCATTTGAGTGTTTTGCATTTGGTAGGTGGGACATTTGTATCCTACTCACTCTTGTATTTATATTTCACATTGTATCTAATAAACTCCATCAATCAAAATTAGTAAATTGTATAAGTAATGAGACTTAGTGAGATTGTGGTTGCGAGACTTAGAGCGAAGGGTTTTCCTCTACTTGTGGTTTTGATGTCTTGCTTATTTCTTTATCTTTTGTGGTGAACTTTACCGTTGGGTATCGTATACTTATATATACTGTCTTGCGTGGTTGTGATCCGCCGTTTGGCGAAGAGCTAGCTCCCGCTTGGGATGCCTTTATTATCATTATGTATTTGTGGTTTTGGATCAAAAAAACAAAGGAGGTGCTGCCCAAATTTTTAAAAGACGAAACACGTTTTCAAACTTGTAAATTTCACTTGCGATTTTTTTATGTTCCTTTTCTATGCATTAAGAAAACTTGATTTCATTATACCTTTATTTAAAAACTCCACCTCCTTTATTTTCTTAAAAAGGTTTAGATTTCTGGGTTTCTGCTTACTTGAATTACGTTACGCCTCTAGACGTTGCGCGATTTAAGTGCTGGTCACGAGCTAATATTTCGTGTCGTGACAAAGTTGGTATCAGAGTGCTAAGTTTAACCTTGGTTCGAGTCTATGTTTGACTATGCGGAGTCTAGGGCGGGTTTGTATTTCGGAACCTAGGCTTGACATTATGGAACTTAGACTTGAACGGTGGGTATTAGACCCGAACTTTCGTTTCACAAGCTGGCCCTGATTGATGGAGTAGGTAGCTTGAGTAGAGTGACGTACCGTACATATGTTCCGCGGCATATTTACGATACGATACTCCACTTAAGAAATCTTAGGGTGTACATATTTTGAGACTTATGATTCTCTTCATACCCATGATTATACATCCATTTGAGATCCTTGATTCTATTCATTTCCATGATCATACTCTCATTGATGATGTTCCTTCTTATGATCATGTATCCATTCTGGATCTGTCGTTTCCTTTCTTGCCGTTGATCTGCTCTCTTCGATACTCGATTAAGGTTCCTGTCACCATGTTTGAGCATAGATTGAGCTGCTGCTAGTGTTGCGGTCAGGGAGAGCTCGTCTGGTACGAGGGCTGACCATTGTGTTTTCTGGTGACATGGGAACGTATCGAGTTAGTTTTGTATTGTGACCTCTTGTTGGGGCGAGTGTTTGGTTTTACACTGGATGATTGGCCATTGTTAGAGCTGCCAGTTGCGAGAGGACTGTTGATGTACAGCATACCTCAAAGATTTTGATGTCGCCTACCGTGCAGACAGATGACCCAGCTGTTGCTAAGATGATGGAATGTCGCTTCCAGGGCTTACGAGCTGAGATCGCTGGAGCTTCCAGGAAGAGATGCGACAGGTGATAGCTATTCTACTCCAATTTGAGAGACGAAGGTGATTCGTCAGATTGATGCACCGACGCAGGCCCAGTTGAGTTGAAGATTTTCAGTGTAGAGAGTCTTACTCAGATCTAGAGCAGACCGATCTAGAGATAACCGTTGATGTATCATCTTTCCTGGAGGATTGAGGCATTGTTTAGCATGCGGGCGAAGAGTATTCACATATTGTATAGGCAAAGCTAAAATGTTCGAACGAGTGTCAGAAACCCATTTTTCCCAAGTGTATAGTGTTCGGAGGAACATGCAAGTGATTCTGTGGACCCTCTAGAAGAATGAAACCCTAACTCGACATGATGACCATGGAACCGCTTTTGAACCATAGGGTTTGCAGCAGTTTAGCGGTGCCATCAGTGAGGCTTGGGTTTGCCCTTCTACGGCTGGTCCTGAGGTACTGTGGTATGTACCAGATATTTTTATACTGTGCTCAGGTGTTGAGCCTTCGAGAAATTTTGGGACCTTGATGACTCGATCGAAAAGTTTGACATCGTCCGGATATCATGTGATAAGAGACCAGTAAGATGACCAGCTTCGGATAGTGGACCTCACCCAGATACATTGGGAGTTGATTGAGGACGGGCGAACATTGAGTAATTCTCCGATGGTTGGGACGAGTTCCCGAGGACGTGTTCGGCTAGAGATCTCTACAGAGTGATGAAGATACTGAGTTCGTAACTTCGAGTCCGTGTGAGAGACTCCGGATTGACCGTGGCCGAGAACAGTTGCAGTGCGCAGATAGCATGGCATGACGTCAAAGTAAACGATGATACAGACGAGTGGAACCAGAGGTTCGTGCGAGACGCTGACGAGCTGTTGTTACTCCCCATCGAGATTAGAGATCTGATATGCATACAGAGGCGTTGGGATACGGCCAGTTCCCGAGGAAATATTGTGGTGAGAACGCAGATGTCCAGAAAGCGAGAAAAAATTATGTGAGAGTACCAGCCTCCGTACAGTTCGGCATAGACGAGATCGGAAGAGACCTTGAGCAGGATTCCTTCCAGTACACTGCTGCAATAAGATTTGCATCGAGGATCAGTTGTGTCACGAGTATTCAGAGGACCAAAGGCCGACGCCAGTAACGTGCTGCTTTACGAGTGGTCGTGATGATTGGCCGAGAGATGACCAGAGAAGTGCCAGAGCGGAATCATTTCCGTTAGCACACCCAACAAGGCCGATGAGCCGACGGATTGCGAGATTGGTAATCCACAGAGGAATGAAGACCCAGAGACAGAGGACGCCAGACCATGAGCAGGAGACAAGCGAATGTTCTTTCTCTGCCAGTTCTGGGCACACCGACATTTTTCGACATTATAGGAGGTGTACCTCGATGTCATTTGTTGCGATTTGCGTTTGTGATCCGAGTATCACGCTTATATCACTTGGATTTGAGTTTTGATGATTGAGTTTCATGATATCGTTTTCATGCACCATGGCTGCACCTACTGGGTACTTACATTTTTTGCGCATAGTTATTGCACTTGATATATAAGTTATACACCGTTGTGTTGATTTGCGATGTGTGCTTATCCATTGCATTTGATGTTGATTTTGTGCCTTGGCTGCACATGTTTATGATTTCGTGGATTTCATACAGTTGGTTTGATTTTGTGCGTGTGGTACGCACTCGATTTGATTTTTGCACTTGGTATAGCTTACATGTGCTTGCAGTGCATTGATACGTGTTTTGTGCACGCAGTTGCACGCGTTTACGATTTTATACACCATGGTACACTCGGTGTTACTTTTTATGCATTTGAGTTATTGAGATTTTCGTGCACAATAGATGCACCAGATATTGTTGTCGTGCACACCCGTTGTAGTGGACAGATGCTTTTGTGCACACCCGTTGCACTTAGTTTTGCTTTGTGTGTATAGTGGCCCCTGTTTTTGGATTTGATTTCCGTACGCACCAGACGCATGTGATTGTCGGTGTAACGCTTTGAAATTCGTTTAGGTTAATTTCGCGTTAGTTGGTAATGATGCGTGTTTTTCATAAAACCCCGTAAATTTTAATTTCTTCTTTTTAACTAGAATAAAACTAGTTCTAATTGTGATGAGAAGTGTTTTTATATATAAATGGGTTTTGGTAATTATAATTTAGCTTGTGTTCACCTTAATTAGAATTTTCCTTAATTATTTTCCAAAGCTAGGATTAGTGTAACAACATGCACACTTATCACCTTTTTGTAACTTAAGTTAAGTGTTAGCATGTAACCCTTTTTCTTCTTGCATGGTCCTAATATCCCCAAATAAACCAAGTTAAACCCACTTTTTTTAAAATAAAATTCAAAGGAATGGAAGGTATGGTGGGTTAGGTGAAATTGGGGCTTGACCTTTGACCTTTTCCTCACTCATTTTTCCCTCTGTCCCTCTCATTTCTGCTCTCCAGCAGAGATAGCAGCAGCAGCAGCAACATCATCATCATTTGCTTCTCTTTTGATCCAAATACAAACCGTACACAAAAGCTCACCTTTTCTTCATCAAAAACCTTGGAAAATGGCTCTTTTGTGGATTTTTGTGGCAAATCAGTGCCTTTGAAGGCAAGGGCTGGAAGTGAGATTTTCTTAGGATCTTTTGGAGGTATTAAACTCACCCATATCACCTTAGTTCTTAACTTTTAGTTTACTTAGCTAAAAATCGTATTTTTGTGTATTTTTAGTGCTAATGAAGGGAAATTAGTGAAGTTTGTGATAAGTTAGCATTTTTATGGCTTGTTTAACTTAATTAGGTGTTGTTAGTGTTGTTTTAACCAAGGATTTGTTTCAGGTTGCACTAAAATACGTTAATTTATTGATTTAGTGTTAAAATAGCTTTTAACTAAGTATTGGGCTCTGTTGTGATCTGCTTGTAACCCGTTTGCTTCAGGCAAAAATTGTATTTACTGGAGCATGTACACTAGATTTAGAGAACACACACGAAGCACGGGAGCACAACTCCCTAGGTAGGCCGCCGGAATATTCATTCTGGCCACAAATTGCGGCCAGATGGGGGACCTGGGTGTTGGGGTTTGTTCTGTTGGTGTCTGCTATATTTTTAAGACATATGGTATATGCAACTTTTTAAAATTCTATCTGTAGCAAAATCTGGAACCAATTACCCTATTTCGTACACTTTTAACTTTCGCGACACGTGTGATACGTGTGTGGGTTTGGTGATTTCCTACGTATCGCGACGTGTCGGGGTAGCTTCAGGCGCATAATCACACGTTTTAGCGTATCGAACACACACGCGTTTGATTCGCGACGCTGGTTTCTCGTTTGGCTTTAATGTCGCGTTTTATTAGATTTTAGCTTATGTGTATTATTTTATGAAATTCTAGGTTCGCAGGCGTGTACGACGGACGCCGCGAAGAAGGGAAAACAAGTCGTCGGTTACACTTAGCACGAGACCACGGTGAGTAGATTTAACATCTACGGGAAAATCGCCCGTATGGCGTTATGCGTCAGGGCTTGATAGTGTAGGATTCCTAGGCACACCCAAGAGGTCTCACAAGGCATCAACCATGCCAATTTCAAATTTTAACGGTGCCGAGAAACCCTAACAAGATTGTTGGCTAGAATTCTAGGTGAAAAAGCAACTAGTAAACTACTTTACTAAGAGAATACGGAAATACAACTTTTGTAGATCCGGTCCACCACCTCCTAAGCTCCGCGATGAAGTCCTCTCCGCTGACCAAATCGAACCATGACTCTCACGGTGGTTTCATCGGAGAAATAGGCGGGCTAGGTCGTCGACAACGTGCCGAAGATGATCTACGTCGAGGCATCACTAGATCAAGCTCCACCTTCAACAAGCCATGAAAACTTGTGAAGGAAACACCCTATACTACTTGGCAAGAGGTAGAGGATGAAGAAATAGGAAGTGGGTTCACTTTAGAATTGGATTTCTCACACTTTTCATCAATCCACCATTGATGAAGTGAAGCTTTCTTCATTGAAGAAGATGAAGAAGAAGAAGAAAGTGTTATGATAAGTTAATTAAAAATAGAATAGAAAATCAATCCTTATCATAATATTAACTATAGTTATGTGTAGAGAATTGACCAAGGTTAAAGGAATGGTTAGGGTTAAGCATGAAGACAAGAATGGTTACAAAGTCAAAGCTTCATGAAGCTTCAACTAAACTACAAAACTAGCAACCATTCTTTTCTCATCTATTCAAAATAAATAAATAAATAAGTAAGAAAAGAAAACCCTAATCATTAGTTTAACCATGGCTTAATTCATTACACTTAACTATAGTTAAACATGTATCATCAAACATGATACAATCAAGTGCACAAAAGTATATCACATATACAATGTGAACATCCGAGTGAGAATATCCATTTAAAGAGAACCAATACTAGTTAATGCAAAGTAATATATCAAATATATAATTATGCATTAAATCATTAAATCAACACTTGATTCAATGATCCGGTCATATCGCATATAACCGACTAGTATCCAATGTATCGGCTTATCGAATCAACCCTCGATTCGATAACTAGGTTATATCGCATATAACCATTCGATACATTCATCGCGAGAATGGAATACGGTATCACATACACGCATTATTCTCGGTCCCGCACATATCTCATATGCGCTCCTATTTCGTTTCGCTTGAGCCAGGAAACCTCTGTGCAGGACTCTAAAGACTCGTCAATACGCCGGTAGCGGATGATGATCATATCAAACATCCACAAGCCGCAAGCGGTCTGCTAAACATAACTGTAGGGTTCCTAGGCACTCTAATGGAGTCTCACAAGCGATCGAACATGCCAATTTCTTAGAATTCCCAGTGCCGAGAAAACCTAGAACGGATCGTTGGCTGGAAGTATAGGCAAATCAAGCATGTAAACGGAAATGTATCTAAAAGAAAGTGACTACAACCTTTGTAGATCCGGTCCACCACTCTTCCTAAGCTCCACGATGATCTCCCTCCGCTGTCCAAATCGAACTCACGACTCTAGCATTTGCATCATCGAAGAATGGGCGGGCTTGATCGTCGGTTCGATGCCGAAGATGATCTACGTCGAAGCATCACAAGAACAAGCTCCAACTTCACCAAGCTTTGAAAACTTATGAAGTAAACACCCTATACAACTTGGCAAGAGGTAGAGGATGAAGAAATAGGAAGTGGGTAAACTTTAGATTTGGATTTCTCACACTTTTCCAGCAATCACCATTGATGGTCAAGCTTTCTCTTTCTTGCTCAAGATGAAGAAGAAGAAGAAAAGATATGATAAGTTATATTTAAAAAGGAAAATAAAATGAATACTTATCATTTCTTCAACCATGGTTTAGTGTAGAGACTTAACTTAGGTTAGATGAGTGGTTAGGGTTAGGCATGAGACAAGAATGGTGACTAAGTCAATGCTTCATGAATCTTCAACTAAAAACAAAAATAGCCACCATTCATTTCTCTTTTTACCTTTTTCTTTTTCCAAAATAAACAAAAGAATAAATAAATGAATAAGTAAATAAAAAGAAAACCCTAATCATAAACCTAACCATGGTCTAATTCTTTACACAAAACCAAGAAAGAATGTATCATCAAACATGATACAATCATGTGCACAAAAATATATCACATATACAATGTGCAATACAAGTGAGTAAATCCATTTAAAGTGAACCAATACTAGTTAATGCAAAGTAATATATCAAATATATAATTATACATTAAATCATTAAATCAACACTTGATTCAATGATCCGGTCATGTCGCATATAACCGGCCAGTATCCAACGTATCGGCTTATCGAATCAATCCTTGATTCGATAACTAGGTTATATCGCATATAACCAATCGATACATTGATCGCGAGAATGGAATACGGTATCACATACTTGAATTATTCTCGGTCCCGCACATATCTCATATGCGCTCCTATTTCGTTTCGCTTGAGCCAGGAAACCTCTGTGTAGGACTCTAAAGACTCGTCAATACGCCGGCAGCAGATGATGATCATATCAAACACCCACAAGCAGCAAGCGGTCTGCTAAACGTAACGGCCACCCGGGTATTGAGCGATCAGAAGATCGACGAGCAAGCCCGCTCACACTCCTGTAAATCCAACCAGTAACACTTACCGTACAGTCCGGTCTGATCGTCTGATATGTCGCATATCTCGCCTAGGGGTGGTAAACGTCAGACCCCAATAGCTCGATAAGTCATGTCGACTTGAGGTCCATAACATTCGTGAAACTACTGATAACTCTTACCAGTATATCACTGCAACCCTGGCCAGGGATTTCCTGTTATGGCCAGTCGAGCATAGCACAACATCAACCCCCAATACCGGGAGAGACGAATCCCCTCCTATCGCTCATTGCCTCCATGTGAATCGGGACTGTGCCCAAAAACCACCTGTTTGCACGACTCAGTGGAGCCGTGGTAGGGTGGAAATCAAAGCACAGTGGGAGACACACAAGACTCTATGACGATCTCGGGTCAAAAGACTAAGCTGTACCAGTGTCCCCAGAGAACTGCCATCTGACGTGAGGTATAATACCATCTGGGAGTTCTCGGCGTGTCCGTTCAGTGTACCCAGTCTCCACTGAGCACCCGCATACCATCTTCGATGTCAAACACCAATGGATATGGGATCATCCATCGCCCATCGCATGGGTCGAGAAGATATACGCTAGTCTACTCTGGAATATCGATGCCCCGTCTCGATATTCCCACGACTAGGAACAATGAAGGATGTACTCATTGACTACCCAGGCCCCACTAGTATGATCTGCATCACAGTCCTGGAAGTCGGGTACACATCCTAAGGGTTTTATCAACATGTAATCAGAGAGACAGAAAGTATACACGTTAAGATAAAGAGCAACCAGATAGCATACTATCATGTCGAGCAAGAAAGTCCTACCTATATATGTCCCAGCATCCACTACAATATACATCCAATGTACAGTAATGGCCTCTATGGTATACATATAACTAACAATCTCCCACTTGCACTAGGGCCATCTGTAGCAGTGGTTGCAGTATCACATACTCAACCATCCCATAAAGTCTCTCTTTGGGAAAAGGCCTTCGTGAGTGGATCCGCCGTGTTCTCCTCTGAGTCTACTCTCCTAACCTCGATCACCCTGGAGATCAACTATCTCCATGATCAGGTGATGCTGCCTCAGAATATGTCTGGGTCACTGATGGGACCAGGGTTCCAGGGTCGAAGCCACGCTTCCATTGTCATACAATGGCAGGAACCTAGTTCATCTTATGAACCAATATACACCCAAACTTTCTCTTTGGTAGTATCTTTAATAGCGATGTTACCATCCTTTATCGTCTAGTTTGCCACGGTATCTAGTTTGGAACTCTTCTAACATACCGTCCCTTTACTGAGGGTAAAGACAGTGCCTGTGACTGACATTCAGTCGTCTTTATCACCCTGGAACACTTCCAGTGATTCTCCCCAGGGTCGATTGATACCATCTCACTACAACTAGTGAGTATCCTAACATTCAATTAGATCTATCTCATAGATCCAAAGCTTAGGATTTAGTAGGTATCACTTTGATCCTATATGGAAAATCTTTGTGATAAGCGGATATTGATCGAGTGTAGCATAGGAAACTCCTTCCCTAACAAGAGTATGTCATCCACGTACTCTACGAGGATCGTCACCATACTCCCTACTACCTTTTTGTTTATACAAGGTTCATCTACCATTTTGATGATGTCAACTTCTTTGACTAATCCATCAAAACAGATGTTCCAACTCCGCGATGCCTGCTTTATCCTATAAAGCATCTTGCACACGTTTCCGCTGCTCCCACTGACTACGAGGCCCTCTGGCTGTGTTCTTATAGACGTTCTCTTCTAAATCAATATTTAGAAAAGTAGTCATGGCACCCAACCACCAGATATCGTAGTCATGGTATGCAGCCGTGGCAAGTAGGATCTGGATGGATTTAAACATAGTCCCTGGAAAAGGTTTCATCATTATCCGTGCCTGGTTGATGACGAAAACCTTTAACAAGTCTAGCTTTAAAAGTCACAACCTTTCCATGTACACCAAGCAATCTTCTCAAGATATACTTGCTCCTGATGGGGATTTAACCCTTCAGTTATAGCAACCAAAGTCCATACTTTGTTGGTGTATAAGGATTCCATCTCAGATCACTAAGCATCCAGCCATCTTACAGAGTCCCTACTCTCGATGGCCTGCTCGAAACTGGTTGGGTCATCATCTCATGATGCAATCCTCGCTCCTACTGTCATCGAGAAACCGAGGTATCTCTCAGGTGGGTGAGGAACCCTACTAGATCGGCGGAGAGGCTGAGGTTCGTCGGAAACTATTGAATCCTTTGGTTCTACCAAATTATTTGCAGTTTTGTACAGCTGGAACCTTTCCAGTTCTACAGAACTGATCTTGCCTCGATCTTGTCCGGATTTTGCTTTTTACATAGGCCGGACAATCCCAAATCTTAACTTACTTAAGAGATAGGCTCTTCCCATACCATATCTCATATGGAATGGTAGGCACTGATTTGATTCGAACCTAATTCAATAGGTATGCAGCTTCTCAAGTGCATAACTCCCAAAAGGAAATAGGTAACTCAGTAATACTCATCATAGAGCACACGATATCTAATATTGTGTGATTGCTCCGCCCCGATACACCGTTGTGCTGTGGTGTATTTAGAGGAGTAATACTGAGAGAGAATCTCATTTTCCTTTAGAATAGTCCAAGGATTCCATGCACAAGTATTCTCCTCCCTGATCTCATCATAGGACATAATACTTATACCCGGTTATTGGTTCTTTACTTCTAACTTATATTCTGTGAATACCTCAAAAGGTTCGGACTTATGTTTCAACAGGAACATATGACTGAATCTTGAGAGATTATCAGAGAATATAATGAAGTAAAAAGAACCAGTCCTGGCATGTGTAGACAGGAGACCTTACATACATCATCATGTATCAGTCCCAAGAGTTTACTAACTCTTTCTCTATTTCCAGTAAACAGAGCTGGTGTCATTATATCTTTGTGACATGACTGGCAAGTTTCACAAGATGTAAATTCAAACTGATTTAAATATGCATCTAAATGTAACTTCAGCTAGTCGGGTCGCATTGATATGACCTAGTCTACAATACCTCAAGAAGAATTCGTTCATTTCTGAACTCTTCCTCTTGTGTGTGTTCTGTATACGAGGAACTGTAGTTTGATTTAGAACGTCAATGCTTTTAGATAACGTGCCTGAACCGATCAACTTTTGATATAGGAAATGTTCAAAACATTATCCATCAATACAAAATTATATCCTTTCTTTACTAATAAAGAGACTGATATGATTTTGTATATCAGGTTCGGTATCTAATAGCATTTGTTCAGAATCAATGTATTCGTAATACAGGGTGACAGTGACCAACAGACTTGGCTGCAACACTTGCCCCGTTTTCTGCCTCATGAAACTTATCACCCGTTCTCAGTTTTTCTACCCTCTTGTAGCCCTATGTAACAGATTACATATCTGGGATCCTGATCCGGTATCATATACCCAGGATGCAGAGGATACTGAGAAACAGTTCTTTGTAATGAACACACCCGAAGGAGATGCATCATATGCACTTTCTTCGTTTGGGCGGCATAGAAATTCTGGTATTCCCCAATTTCCTGCTCTGTCTTATAACAATTATAAGTTGGAGCGGGACCAACGTTCCCCAGCTCAGTATAACAAGCGGGTTCGGTCAATACATCCATATTATTATCTTGATTAAGGCGTGATATGGTCGCTACCAGGAGAGAGAGAGAAGAAAACACTCTGCGTGCGCTCTCGCAAGATCAGATTGGTTATATATTTTATCTAATCAGGATGGCTCCCACTGTTTTTATCAAATCTTCCTTCAAACCTAAAAGGAAAGACTAGCCGGGATTAATTACACTCTACAAGTTCGCCAACCTTTCAGCCAGGCCAGTGTCGGTACTTTGAGGGAGGTTCCCCGTGCTTTCGCACGGACCTAATTACAGTAAACCTCGTTTTCCCAGAGGCGTAACCCCGTTGACACCTTTCTAGACACCTACTTGATCGGCTAATTGCAAAGTGCAAAACTCTCCCAGGAGTAACAATTACTCGCAGTGGGTATCGGGATCCAACTATCATATAGAAGGTATGCAATCTCATTGCAAATTTCAACACTTGAAACTCCCGATAAAGGTTTTTACCCCTAGCACCTATGACCTTAACTATGGTCAACAAATCATAAGTACTAGTCAAGTTCTACCCGTCATTTCGTGATTAATTAGACCCACCCACATGACCCTTAACTATGGTCAACAAAGTCACGCGACTGTCCTAACTAATCGCATCATATGCGGTGTAGGAAGACATCACTTAGCTACCGTACACTGTGCCTTGACTATGGTCAACAAACACAGACGAATACTAAGTACTCTACTTCCTAAAATGACGGAGGGTTACGGCTGGTTTTTGTGAAAACCTTTAACGCTTTGAACTTGATCTCGTTGCGGAATCTAATGGTTTTTAAATGGAATGTTTTTGAGGCTTTTCTAGTTTTGCTAAAGGGGTCACTCCCGGTGAAGGGATCGTCGGCCCTTTCCTCGTCGAATGAGGTGCGGGATATATCATATATATCACTGTGCAAAGCAGAAACTATAGAAGTGATCAAAAGACAAACCGAGGGTTGTAGCATCTGCCAGTTATTGCTAAAGGAGTCACTCCCGGTGAAGGGATCTCGGTCCTTTCCTTATCGAATAAGGTGCAGGATGTTCTACAAGGAACACCACGATGCAAAGCAAGAACTGTAGCTACCTGTTTTATTTTGAAATTCGATTCCACAACATCAATTAGGTTTATTTTCTTTCATTAATCTCATTAATGAATATCCCATCATTTAAGTCCACCTAATCATCACAGATAAATATAACGTACGCTTATGCCATCCGCATTCGCCTCGATGTCCTGTCTGCACCGTTAGGTTAGGTAACTAACGGCAGAGCGGGGCAGGGCTAGCGCAGGTGTAAAACATAAGCAACGTCTATATAATATATCATATATACTATATATAATACCTGTCACAGAACATCATATGATCACATCACAGATAAATCACAGCAGAAGAAACATATGAAATATTGGATATACTAGGACGTCCGTGTTTTCAATACGAGCCAGTATAAAACACGGATTCCACGGTCGTGATGAATAGCCAATCCCACACCCCAAGACCCCTACGAGAGCGGCAAGCAACCCTACCAATTCTAGGGTTAGGAGACCCGGACTCGACTCCTCGAGTTGGTCTCCCACTGGACCCCAGAACCCGGTTACTTGTGCTCCCCTCCTTGGGTCTATCCTAATGCGGAAAAGTAAATAATATACAAATGGTGACAACATCCGCAACCTGGAAGTGCCCCAATAAAAGAATATTACATACAATGTTTTTACATGAATGAAAATGAAAAACACTCATCTCACATAAAAACCCCCCGGCTATTCAAACACGACGATCCAATATAACATATCCAGCAACACATAACATCTCATGTCATCAACGTAAGTAAATATGCGCATCCCAATTGTCGTTGACATATAGCAACGAAACCGGCGATATCACATATTACACTTACGGTCACAGAAAAGAAAGTGTAAAACTACAATAGTTGGAATCCACAACCACCTCAGACATCGCATGCCTGACCAAATGAATTCTTTAGACATCGCATGCCTAACAATTATAAACCCCGCATTTTAGTCTCATTATCGAAAACACTTTTCAATATCAAGTCGGGCAATTCAACAAGATTCCCGAAAAACTGATCGAATGCTCGTCGCAAACTTTAGTAGGCGGCCGCACCCCTGATACCGTCGACGAAGTGCACCAAGGCGGAACACCGCTACCGCGAGCACCCGAACGGATGCTTTCGGCGACGGGGTTCTCCTACAGTCACTTGGTCGGGGCTATGGAGTGAGGCTGTCTATTAAGTTTACCCGGCGAGTATCCGCGTACGCTACGTGATTGCGACGGACTTTTGATCACATCAAAATTCCGTGGCAACCGATCAAGTGAGACTAAACTGCTACGTTTATAATATTCATTCCGTTATCTCATAACTATTTGTGAATTCCAATTATTGTATCACATTACGGATAAATAGAAAATGCTAAACTTTTCGATCGAACAATCGAACACCCAAGTTTTCCCGATACAGCTCAACACATGAAATAAGTCTAACAACATTCAGTTCGTGCCTCAGTACCAACGGTCCAGCCGTAGAAGGGTCAAGCCAACGCCTCACATGTGGCACGCCGTACTGCCCCAAACCTGAAGGTTCAAAGGGCAGTTCAAGACGGTCACATAATCGAGTTAAGGTTTGTTGTCTTCTAGAGGGTCCATCGCGTTACTTGCACTACTTAGAACGTCGTTAAACTACGGAAAAATCCAAGAATTGGAAATTTCCCGGCAGGGGAAAAAGTGGGTATTTATATCCGGTCGAACTTTTTAACATATTCTAAAAATACCCGGAAAAACACACCGACAAAAATTAGACAGTCCGATCGAATACACCGAGTCCCCAATACAACCCAGAAAATAAACTCTGGAATAAATATTAAAATATTCCTAGAAAAACCAGTACCAGAAAACAAGAATTACTGTGCAAAGTTTGAAGTCCAATCATGTCACGTGACCGCGGAACCGCCGCAGAAGCCAGGCTTCTGCCGCGGTTCCGCCGCGCAATAGAGGTATCAATGAAAATTTTTTGCATCGTAATTCTTAGAATTCCCTGCTGGATTTTCTGCATATTTTTAATTTCGAAAAAACCATATTTTACAGAAATGTCCAGAGAGCATTTTCAAGCCGGGGTTTTGTGTTCGTTCGGACTTCTAACTCCGTCAGGACTTCGCCTAAGGCTCTAGCTAGGCTCTGATACCACTGTAGGGTTCCTAGGCACTCTAATGGAGTCTCACAAGCGATCGAACATGCCAATTTCTTAGAATTCCTAGTGCCGAGAAAACCTAGAACGGATCGTTGGCTAGAAGTATAGGCAAAGCAAGCATGTAAACGGAAATGTATCTAAAGAACAGTGACTACAACCTTTGTAGATCCGGTCCACCACTCTTCCTAAGCTCCATGATGATCTCCTTCCGCTGTCCAAATCGAACTCACGACTCTAGCATTGCCATCATCGAAGAATGGGCGGGCTTGATCGTCGGTTCGATGCCGAAGATGATCTACGTCGAAGCATCACAAGAACAAGCTCCAACTTCACCAAGCTTTGAAAACTTGTGAAGTAAACACCCTATACAACTTGGCAAGAGGTAGAGGATGAAGAAATAGGAAGTGGGTAAACTTTAGATTTGGATTTCTCACACTTTTCCATCAATCACCATTGATGGTCAAGCTTTCTCTTTCTTGCTCAAGATGAAGAAGAAGAAGAAAAGATATGATAAGTTATATTCAAAAAGGAAAATAAAATGAATACTTATCATTTCTTCAACCATGGTTTAGTGTAGAGACTTAACTTAGGTTAGATGCGTGGTTAGGGTTAGGCATGAGACAAGAATGGTGACTAAGTCAATGCTTCATGAATCTTCAACTAAAAACAAAAATAGCCACCATTCATTTCTCTTTTTACCTTTTTCTTTTTCCGAAATAAACAAAAGAATAAATAAATGAATAAGTAAATAAAAAGAAAACCCTAATCATAAACCTAACCATGGTCTAATTCTTTACACAAAACCAAGAAAGAATGTATCATCAAACATGATACAATCATGTGCACAAAAATATATCACATATACAATATGCAATACAAGTGAGTAAATCCATTTAAAGTGAACCAATACTAGTTAATGCAAAGTAATATATCAAATATATAATTATACATTAAATCATTAAATCAACACTTGATTCAATGATCCGGTCATGTCGCATATAACCGGCCAGTATCCAACGTATCGGCTTATCGAATCAATCCTTTATTCGATAACTAGGTTATATCGCATATAACCAATCGATACATTGATAGCGAGAATGGAATACGGTATCACATACTCGAATTATTCTCGGTCCCGCACATATCTCATATGCGCTCCTATTTCGTTTCGCTTGAGCCAGGAAACCTCTGTGTAGGACTCTAAAGACTCGTCAATACGCCGGCAGCAGATGATGATCATATCAAACACCCACAAGCCGCAAGCGGTCTGCTAAACGTAACGGCCACCCGGGTATTGAGCGATCAGAAGATCGACGAGCAAGCCCGCTCACACTCCTGTGAATCCAACCAGTAACACTTACCGTACAGTCCGGTCTGATCGTCTGATATGTCGCATATCTCGCCTAGGGGTGGTAAACGTCAGACCCCAATAGCTCGATAAGTCATGCCGACTTGAGGTCCATAACATTCGTGAAACTACTGATAACTCTTACCAGTATATCACTGCAACCCTGGCCAGGGATTTCCTGTTATGGCCAGTCGAGCATAGCACAACATCAACCCCCAATACCGGGAGAGACGAATCCCCTCCTATCGCTCATTGCCTCCATGTGAATCGGGACTGTGCCCAAAAACCACCTGTTTGCACGACTCAGTGGAGCCGTGGTAGGGTGGAAATCAAAGCACAGTGGGAGACACACAAGACTCTATGACGATCTCGGGTCAACAGACTAAGCTGTACCAGTGTCACCAGAGAACTGCCATCTGACGTGTGGTATAATACCATCTGGGAGTTCTCGGCGAGTCCGTTCAGTGTACCCAGTCTCCACTGAGCACCCGCATACCATCTTCGATGTCAAACACCAATGGATATGGGATCATCCATCGCCCATCGCATGGGTCGAGAAGATATACGCTAGTCTACTCTGGAATATCGATGCCCCGTCTAGATATTCCCACGACTAGGAACAATGAAGGATGTACTCATTGACTACCCAGGCCCCACTAGTATGATCTGCATCACAGTCCTGGAAGTCGGGTACACATCCTAAGGGCTTTATCAACATGTAATCAGAGAGACAGAAAGTATACACGTTAAGATAAAGAGCAACCAGATAGCATACTATCATGTCGAGGAAGAAAGTCCTACCTATATATGTCCCAGCATCCACTACAATATACATCCAATGTACAGTAATGGCCTCTAGGGCATACATATAACTAACAGTAACGGCCACCCGGGTATTGAGCGATCAGAAGATCGACGAGCAAGCCCGCTCACACTCCAGTGAATCCAACCAGTAACACTACCGTACAGTCCGGTCTGATCGTCTGATATGTCGCATATCTCGCCTAGGGGTGGTAAATGTCAGACCCCAATAGCTCGATAAGTCGTGTCGATATGAGGTCTATAACAATTCAAGAAATTACAGGTAACACTTACCAGTAAATCTCAGCAACCCTGGCCAGGGATTTCCTGTTATAGCCAATCGAACACAGCGTAACATCAACTCCCTATACCGGGAGAGACGAATCCCCTCCTATCGCTCATTGCCTCCATGTGATTCGGGACTGTACCCAAAAACCACCGTTTTGCACGCCCTCTTGGACGTGGTAAGATGGAAATCAAAGCACAGTGGGAACCACACAAGACTCTATGACGATCTCGGGTCAACAGACTACTCTGTACCAGTGTCACCAGAGAACTGCCATCTGACGTAAGGTATAATACCATCTGGGAGTTCTCGGGGAGTCCGTCCAGTGTACCCAGTCTCCACTGAGCACCCGTATATCATCTCTGATGTCAAACACCAATGGATATGGGATCATCCATCGCCCATCTGTATGGGTCGAGAAGGTATACGCTAGTCTACTCTGGTATATCGATGCCCCGTCTCGATACACTTACGACTAGGGACTTTAAAGGATGTACTTATGGACTACCATGTCCCCACTAGTATGATCCGCATCATAGTCCAGGTAGTCAAGTACACATCCTAAGGGCTTTACCAACATGTAACAGAGAGACAATCAGTATACACGTTAAGGTAAATAGTAACCAGATAGCATACTATCATGTCGAGCAAGAAAGTCCTCCCTATATATGTCCAAGCATCCACTACAATATACATCATATGTACAGTAATGGCCTCTAGGGCATACATATAACTAACAATCTCCCACTTGCACTAGGGCCATCTGTAGCAGTGGTTGTAGTATCTCATACTCAACCATCCCATAAAAGTCTCTCTCTGGGAAAAGGCCTTTGTGAGTGGATTCGCTGTGTTGTCCTCTGAGTCAACTCTCCTAACCTTGATCACCCTGGAGATCAACCATCTCCATGATCAGGTGATACTGCCTTAGAATATGTCTGGATCACTGATGGGACGGACGTTCCTTGGCTAAGCCACAACTCCATTGTCACACAATGGGAGGAACATAGTTCATCTCATGAACCAATATACACCCAAACAGCCTCTTTGGTAGCATCTTAAGTAGCGATGTATCCTGCCTTTATCGTCTAGTATGTCACGGTATCTAGCTTGGAACTCTTCCAACATACCGTCCCTTTGCTTAGGGTAAAGACAATGCCTGTGACTGACATTCAGTCGTCTTTATCACCCTGGAACACTTCCAGTGATTCTCCCCAGGGTCGATTGATACCTTCTCACTACAACTAGTGAGAATCCTAACATCCATTTAGATCTATCTCATAGATCCAAAACCTAGGATTTAGTAGGTATCACTTTGATCCTATATGGAGAATCATTGTGATAAGCGGAGATTGATCGAGCGTAGCATAAGAAACTCCTTTCTTATCAAGAGTATGTCATCCACGTACTCTACGAGGATCGTCACCATACTCTCTACTACCCTTTTTGTTTATATAAGGTTCATCTACCATTTTGATGATGTCAAACTCTTTGACAAATCCATCAAAACAGATGTTCCAACTCCGCGATGCCTGCTTTAATCCTATAAAGCATCTCGCACACGTTTCCGCTGCTCCCACTGTCTACGAAGCCCTCTGGCTGTGTACTTATAGACGTTCTCTTCTAAAACATCATTTAGAAAAGCAGTCATGACACCCAACCACCAGATATCGTAGTCATGGTATGTAGCCGTGGTAAGTAGGATCTGGATGGACTTAAGCATAGCCACCTGAAAAGGTTTCATCATTATCCACGCCTGGTCGATGACGAAAAGCTTTAACAAGTCTAGCTTTGAAAGTCTCAACTTTTCCATCTACACCAAGTAATCTTCTCAAGATATACTTGCTCCTGATGGGGATTTAACCCTTCAGATATAGCAGCCAAAGTCCATACTTTGCTGGTGTATAAGGATTCCATCTCAGATCACTAAGCATCCAGCCATTCTTACAGAGTCCCACTCCTGATGGCCAGCTCGAAACTAGTTGGGTCATCATCTCATGATGCAATCCTCGCTCCCACTGTCATAGAGAAACCGAAGTATCTCTCAGGTGGGTGAGGAACCCTACTAGATCGGCGGAGAGGCTGAGGTTCGTTGGAATCTACTGAATCCTTTGGTCCTATCAAATCATCTGCTGTAGTTTGTATAGCTGGAACCTTTCCAGTTCTACATTACAGATCTTGCCTCGAGCTTGTCCGGATTTTGCTTTTCAGACATAGGCCGGACACCCCAAATCTTAAGGAACTTAAGATATGGGCTCTTCCCTTTCCATATCACATATGAAGTGGTAGGCATGGATTTGATTCGAACCTAATTCAATAGGTATGCATCTTCTCAAGTGCATAACTCCCAAAAGGAAATAGGTAATTCAGCAGTACTCATCATAGAGCACACCATATCAAATAGGGTGTATCTGCTCCGCCCCGATATACCATCGTGCTATGGTGTATACGGAGGAGTAATGCTGAGAGAGAATCTCATTCTCCTTTAGAATAGTCCAGGAATTCCGTGCTCAAGTATTCTCCTCCCTGATCTCATCATAGGACATAATACTCATACCCGTATTGGTTCTCTACTTCTAGCTTATATTCTGTGAATATCTCAAAAGGTTCGGACTCATGTTTCAACAGGAACATATGACTGAATCTTGAGAGATTATCAGAGAATGTAACGAAGTACAAAGAACCGGTCCTGGCATATGTAGACAGGGGACCTTACATACATCAACATGTATCTTCCCAAGAGTTTACTAACTCTTTCTCTGTTTCCAATAAACAGAGCTATGGTCATCTAATCTTTGTGACATGACTGGCAAGTTGCACAAGATGTAAATTCAAACTGATTTAAATATGCATCTACATGTAACTTCAGCTAGTCGGGTCGCATTGATATGACCTAGTCTACAATGCCTCAAGAAGGATTCGTTCATTTCTGAACTCTTCCTCTTGTGTGGGATCTGTATACTAAGAACTGTAGTTTGATTTAGAACATTAATGCTTTTAGATAACGTGCCTGAACCGATCAACTTTTGATATAGAAAATGTTCAAAACATTATCCAACAATACAAAATTTTATCATTTCTTTACTAATAAAGAGACTGATATGATTTTGTATATCAGGTTCGGTATCTAATAACATTCGTTCAGAATCAATGTATTTGTAATACAGGGTGACAGTGACCAACAGACTTGGCTGCAACACTTGCCCCGTTTTCTGCCTCATGAAACTTATCACCCGTTCTCAGTTCTCTACCTTTCTGTAGCCCTATGTAACATATTACATATCTGGGATCCTGATCTGGTATCACATACCCAGGACGTAAAGGATACTGAGAAACAGTTCTCTGTAATGAACACACCCGAAGATGATGCATCAGCATGCACTCTCTTCGTTTGGACGGCAAGGGAATTCTGGTAATCCCCAATTTCCTGCTCTGTCTTATAACAATTATAAGTTGGAGCGGGACCAACGTTCCCCAGCTCAGTATAACAAGCGGGTTCGGTCAATAATCCGTATTATTATCTTGATTAAGGCGTGATATGGTCGCTACCTGGAGAGAGAGAGAAGAAAACACTCAGCGTACGCTCTTGCAAGAATAGATTGGTTATTATTTTATCTAATCAGGATGGCTCCCACTGCTTTTTATCAAATCTTCCTTCAAACCCTAAAAGGAAAGACTAGCCGGGATTAATTACACACTACAAGTTCGCCAATCTTTCAGCCAGGCCAGTGTCGGTACTTTGAGGGAGGTCCCCCGTGCTTTCGCACGAACCTAATTAATGTAAACCTCGTTTTCCCAGAGGCGTAACCCCGTTGACACCTTTCTAGACACCTACTTGATCGGCTAATTGTAATGTATAAAACTCTCCCAGGAGTAACAATTACTCGCAGCGGGTATCGGGATCCAACTATCTCGTAGAAGGTATGCAATCTCATTGCAAATTTCAACACTTGAAATTCCCGATAATATTTTGCCCCTAGTGTTCTATGACCTTGACGAATGCCAAACAACCCATAGTCCACTAGTCAAGTTCAACCCGTACATTTCTTGATTGAATTAAACCCACCCGCACGACCCTTGACGAATGCCAAACAACACCGTACGAATACCCTAATCCAATCGCATCATATGCTCAAGCAGATAAATACTAGTTAGCTACCGTACACTATGCCTTGACGAATGCCAAACTACCGCAGCACGAATACTAACTAGTACATATCTGAAATGACGGAGGGCTACGACAGGTTTTTCTGAAAACATATTGCGTAATGAACTTGATATCGTTGTAGAATCAAATGATTTTAAAATGGAGTGCTTTTGAGGCTTTACTAGTTTTGCTAAAGGAGTCACTCCCGGTGAAGGGATCGTCGGTCCTTTCCTCGTCGAATGAGGTGCGGGATATATCATATATATCACTGTGCAAAGCAAAAACTCTTAAAAGCAATCAAAAGACAAACCGAGTGTGTAGCATCTGCCAGTTATTGCTAAAAGAGTCACTCCCGGTGAAGGGATCTCGGTCCTTTCCTCATCGAATAAGGTGCAGGATATATCACATATACCGCTGTGCAAAGCAAGAACTGTAGCTACCTGTTTTATTTTGAAATTAGATTCTACAACATCTTAGGTTTCTTTTATTTTCATTAATCACATTAATGAAGTCCCATCATTTAAGTACCTAAACATCACAGATAAATACGACGTACACTTATGCCATCCACATTCGCCTCGATGTCCCCTCGTGCACCGTTAGGTTAGGTAACTAACGGCAGAGCGGGGCAGGGCTAGCGCGGGTGTAAAACATAAGTAACGCCTATATAATATATCATATATACTATATACTGTATCTATCACAGAACATCACATGATCACATCACAGATATCGCAGCAGAAGAAACATATGAAATATTGGATATACTAGGACGTCCGTGTTTTCAATACGAGCCAGTATAAAATACGGATTCCACGGTCGCGATGAATAGTCAAACCCACACCCCTAGACCCCTATGAGAGCGGCAAGCAACCCTACCAATTCTGGAGTTAGGAGACCCGGACTCGACTCCTCGAGTTGGTCTCCCACTGGATCCCAGAACCCGGTTACTTGTGCTCCCCTCCTTGGGTCTATCCTAGTGCGGAAAAGTAAATAATATACAAAAGGTGACATCTTCCGCAACCTGGAAGTGCCCCAATAAAAGAATATTACATACAAGTTTTTACATGAATGAAAATGAAAAACACTCATCTCACATAAAAAACCCCGGCTATTCAAACACGACGATCCAATATAACATATCCAGCAACACATAACATCACATGTCATCAACGTAAGTAAATATGCGCATCCCAATTTTCGTTGACATATAGCAACGAAACCGGCGATATCACATATTACACTTACGGTCACAGAAAAGAAAGTGTAAAACTACAACAGTTGGAATCCGCAACCTCTTTAGACATCGCATGCCTAATCAAATGAATTACTTAGACATCGCATGCCAAACAATTATAAACCCCGCATTTTAGTCTCATTATCGAAAACACTTTTCAATATCAAGTCGGGCAATTCAACAAGATTCCCGACATCCAGATCGAATGCTCGTCGCAAACTTCAGTAGACGGCTGCACCCCCGATACCGTCGACGAAGTGCACCAAGGCGGAACACCGCTACCGCGAGCACCCTAATGGATGCTTTCGGCGACGGGGTTCTCCTACAGTCACTTGGTCGGGGCTATGGAGTGAGGCTGTCTATTAAGTTTACCCGGCGAGTATCCGCGTACGCTACGTGATTGCGACGGACTTTTGATCACATCAAAATTCCGTGGCAACTGATCAATTGAGACTAAATTGCTAGATTTACAACATTCATTCAGTTATCTCATAACTTTTGTGAATTCCAATTATTGTATCACATTCCGGATAAATAGATAATGTTAAACTTTTCGATCGAACATTCAAACACCCAAGTTTTCCCGATACAGATCAACACATGAAACAAGTCTAAAAACATTCAGTTCGTGCCTCAGTACCAACGGTCCAGCCGTAGAAGGGTCAAGCCAACGCCTCACATGTGGCACGCCGTACTGCCCCAAACCCGAAGGTTCATAGGGCAGTTCAAGACGGTCACATAATCGAGTTAAGGTTTGTTGTCTTCTAGAGGGTCCATCGAGTTACTTGCACTACTTAGAACGTCGTTAAACTACGGAAAAAATCCAACACTTGGAAATTTCCCGACAGGGGAAAAATTGGGTATTTATATCCGGTCGAACTTTTTAACATATTCTAAAATTTATCCGGAAAGCCACATAGACAAAATCTGATACTCCGATCGAAACACCGAATCCCCAAAACAATCCCAAAAAATTCAACTCTTGAATAAATATTAAAAATTCCCAGAAAATCCAACTCCAGAAAATAGGAATTACTGTGCAAACAAGGTAAGCTGACGTCATCAATGGGCCGCGGAACCGCCGCAGAAGCTAGGCTTCTGCCGCGGTTCCGCCGCCGTTCGGACTGTTCAAGAGAAACTTTTTGCGCCGTAATTCTTATATTTCCCTGCTGAATTTTTTAGCAATTTTTAATTTGGAAAAATCCCAGTTTTTGAAAAAAGGACAGAGAGCATTTTTTGAGTTGGGGTTTCGGGTCGATCGGACTTCAAACTCCGTCTAGACTTCGCCTAAGGCTCTAGCTAGGCTCTGATACCACTGTAGGGTTCCTAGGCACACCCAAGAGGTCTCACAAGGCATCAACCATGCCAATTTCAAATTTTAACGGTGCCGAGAAACCCTAACAAGATCGTTGGCTAGAATTCAAGGTGAAAAAGCAACTAGTAAACTACTTTACTAAGAGAATACGGAAATACAACCATTGTAGATCCGGTCCACCACCTCCTAAGCTCCGCGATGAAGTCCTCTCCGCTGACCAAATCGAACCATGACTCTCACGGTGGTTTCATCGGAGAAATAGGCGGGCTAGGTCGTCGACAACGTGCCGAAGATGATCTACGTCGAGGCATCACTAGATCAAGCTCCACCTTCACCAAGCCATGAAAACTTATGAAGGAAACACCCTATACTACTTGGCAAGAGGTAGAGGATGAAGAAATAGGAAGTGGGTTCACTTTAGAATTGGATTTCTCACACTTTTCATCAATCCACCATTGATGAAGTGAAGCTTTCTTCATTGAAGAAGATGAAGAAGAAGAAGAAGAAGAAGAAAGTGTTATGATAAGTTAATTAAAAATAGAATAGAAAATCAATCCTTATCATAATATTAACTATAGTTATGTGTAGAGAATTGACCAAGGTTAAAGGAATGGTTAGGGTTAAGCATGAAGACAAGAATGGTTACAAAGTCAAAGCTTCATGAAGCTTCAACTAAACTACAAAACTAGCAACCATTCTTTTCTCATCTATTCAAAATAAATAAATAAATATGTAAGAAAAGAAAACCCTAATCATTAGTTTAACCATGGCTTAATTCATTACACTTAACTATAGTTAAACATGTATCATCAAACATGATACAATCAAGTGCACAAAAGTATATCACATATACAATGTGAACATCCGAGTGAGAATATCCATTTAAAGTGAACCAATACTAGTTAATGCAAAGTAATATATCAAATATATAATTATGCATTAAATCATTAAATCAACACTTGATTCAATGATCCGGTCATATCGCATATAACCGACTAGTATCCAATGTATCGGCTTATCGAATCAACCCTCGATTCGATAACTAGGTTATATCGCATATAACCATTCGATACATTCATCGCGAGAATGGAATACGGTATCACATACACGCATTATTCTCGGTCCCGCACATATCTCATATGCGCTCCTATTTCGTTTCGCTTGAGCCAGGAAACCTCTGTGTAGGACTCTAAAGACTCGTCAATACGCCGGCAGCGGATGATGATCATATCAAACATCCACAAGCCGCAAGCGGTCTGCTAAACGTAACGGCCACCCGGGTATTGAGCGATCAGAAGATCGACGAGCAAGCCCGCTCACACTCCAGTGAATCCAACCAGTAACACTACCGTACAGTCCGGTCTGATCGTCTGATATGTCGCATATCTCGCCTAGGGGTGGTAAACGTCAGACCCCAATAGCTCGATAAGTCGTGTCGATATGAGGTCTATAACAATTCGAGAAATTACAGGTAACACTTACCAGTAAATCTCAGCAACCCTGGCCAGGGATTTCCTGTTATAGCCAATCGAACACAGCGTAACATCAACTCCCTATACCGGGAGAGACGAATCCCCTCCTATCGCTCATTGCCTCCATGTGATTCGGGACTGTACCCAAAAACCACCGTTTTGCACGCCCTCTTGGACGTGGTAAGATGGAAATCAAAGCACAGTGGGAACCACACAAGACTCTATGACGATCTCGGGTCAACAGACTACTCTGTACCAGTGTCACCAGAGAACTGCCATCTGACGTAAGGTATAATACCATCTGGGAGTTCTCGGCGAGTCCGTCCAGTGTACCCAGTCTCCACTGAGCACCCGTATATCATCTCTGATGTCAAACACCAATGGATATGGGATCATCCATCGCCCATCTGTATGGGTCGAGAAGGTATACGCTAGTCTACTCTGGTATATCGATGCCCCGTCTCGATACACTTACGACTAGGGACTTTGAAGGATGTACTTATGGACTACCATGTCCCCACTAGTATGATCCGCATCATAGTCCAGGTAGTCAAGTACACATCCTAAGGGCTTTACCAACATGTAACAGAGAGACAATCAGTATAAACGTTAAGGTAAATAGTAACCAGATAGCATACTATCATGTCGAGCAAGAAAGTCCTCCCTATATATGTCCAAGCATCCACTACAATATACATCATATGTACAGTAATGGCCTTTAGGGCATACATATAACTAACAGATAGGCTATAGTAGCTGTATATTTGCATTCATATACGTTTGTAGCATACTGTATTTCTTGCTATATGTATATATATGGACTTAGAATTAATAACAAACCGCACTGTTACTAACGGTTCATGTTCCACGAGCACTAATCTGCATGTTACACAAACACCGTTAGTAATTACCATGACACTCACACTATAGAATTGCCATGAACAATATATTGTAGCTCACCTCGTATAGGATTTGACATGATTATGTTACTTGTGCACATACTCATTTGCATATCCTTACTTACGCATATACAATTGTACCTACCTAGATAAGTTGATTTTTGGTAAAAACTGGGGACCGCATGATACCTTTTGAAAAACGGAATCTATTTAAAGAGCGGTTTCTCCCTTTTACTCATAGTACGACTTATGATGCATATATTATATCACATGGATTTACGCATTAGCTTTGGATTTCATGTGATTTCTGGATTTGAGAACCGTGGTATTTTTCAAGAAAGCATGCATTGTTTTAAAAACCCGGTTCCTCTTGATATGATATTTTGGTGCGTCCAGCACGCATTTTCTCGGTTCTGAGACGTATGCTTAAAACCCGATTCGAGGAGTTGGATGATCCGTTTGCGGGTTCATGGTGGACCCGGTATGGTTCCCCGGGGTGAGAAATGTTTTTCGTGGAGCAGACGATGAGCCTGGCAGGGTGGCTAGTACCTACCGGTGATTGGTTGGACCTAGCGGTTATCCGGAGGATACTGACCAGAGTTGATAGATGGATACGGGATGACCCGTACTGCCGTGGCCGAAGGCCGATTCCGCAGACGGAGCCCGTTGGCCGATCCAGACTGACGGAGCCCGATATATGAGGATTTGCGTGTCGATGCTGGACACGATTATTTCATGATATTTTCGAGTGCCGATGTTGGGCACTCACGATTTTCAGAGATTTACAGGATTTGATGGCCGAGGAGGGTGACAGTACCTGAGTTTTATTGGGATTTGGGTGCATTGATGGACACCGGTTATGTTTCCACATTGACATTCCGTGTAGATGTTATTTTATCCCATGCTCAGCATTCATTATTATGCATCTCATCCTGTAGTCGTATTACCTGATAGAGTACTTATGTATGATCATTGCACACCCTGCTCATCGCATATAGATATTATCTGCTGGCATATGTTAGAGTAGCGCAGTACGTGCATACTCGTGATTACCTTTATATGTTATCTTCTATTCACGAGTTGGCAACTCACCCCCATTGTGCCACAGTGTTTGCAGGTTGCCCCTCAGAGTAGTCGCGGCAGGCTGCTTTCTTGTATCTTTTTGGCTACGGATACCACGGCAGTTGGTGCGTGAGCTGTTTGCTGCGAGGTGGGTTTGTGGTATCCGGTTACTTTCCATTTGTACACACTTTTGTATCTAGTACTCTCCATCTACTATTTCATGTATTGACTTAGAGACCAGTGTGAGGATGATGATGTATATTATTTGTACTTTGGTGTCGAGCTCGTGTAAGCCGACTTTACTTATGCAGTTTTATCATTTTGTGATGTTTTTCACTTATTGCTCATTTCTTCGCTACGGCGTCGTATATTACTCTTGTGGTGATTGTTTCCGCCGTTGGGCATGATTGCTCCCGTTTGGGATGCTTTATTCTTATTATGTATCATTTTATTCATATCATGCCTTGTACCCGATTTCGGGGCTAGTTTTTACAAAGGAAATGCTGCCAAAATTTTTAAGATAATAACTTGAACATTAAAGAAAGTTACTAAACTACTTAAGGTTTTCCAATGTTTTTAAACAATCGTTTTCAACACTCACTACTTTTAATGGTTTTGATTTCTGGGTTTCGGCTTACTTAGTCCCGTTACGCCTATAGACGTTACGTGGTTAAGTGTCGGTCATGGGTCGAACTTCGGGTCGTGACAAAGTTGGTATCAGAGCGTAGTTTTTACCTTTCGGAGTGTAGGATGACCCTGGTATAATGGAGTAGGTAGCTGAAGCAGAGTGGCATAGCGTGTGTATGTTCCGCGGCATACTCATGACACGATACTCCGCCTAAGTGACCTTAGGACTTATTGATTGAATTTCCTTCATGATTATATACATTCTTGCGATTCGATTTCCGTATCCTTATCGAATCCTATTTTCTTTTCAGCCATTATGCCGCCAAAGACTATGAGGGCGCAGAGTGCGGCCGCGAGAGCCGAGATTAGAGTTGATTCGTCTGAGACGAGGACAGACCCGGGAAGTACACCTGTTGTACCAGAGCAGACTGTTCCTCCTTCAGCAGACCAGATCGCTATGCTAGGGGCCGGTATGCAGGAGATGCGCCAGATGATGGGATCGCTAGTTGAGACGCTTCGAGCGCAGCGACCAGAAGTAGTTCCACCCGTTGCAGGGACCGTGATGGTACCCACAGCACAGGAAGTTTCCCCTGCAGCTACAGAGGTCATCACAGTATCGCTATCAGAGTTTATGAGGCTGAAGCCTCCGGTCTTCATAGGCACCAATGCAGCCGAGGACCCACAGTCTTTCATTGATAGGATGGCCCGGATATGTCGTTCACTCAGATGCGAGATGGATAGAGTTCGTGAGCTTTCTCCTGGAAGGTCTTGCGCAGAAATGGTGTGAATCGGTCGAGAAGGGCAGAGCAGCAGGTCTTCCTCCTATGACCTGGACAGAGTTCGTGACGGTGTTCCTTGCCCGCTTCCTTCCACAGAAAGTCAGAGATTCTAGAGCATGCAGGTTCGAGTGTTTACGTCAGACTCCGGAGATGACAGTGGCAGAGTACAACGTGCTGTTCACCGAGCTATCTGTCTATGCCTCATATTTAATGGCTACTGAGGAGATGCAAGTCAAGAGGTTTGTTCGAGGCTTGCTTACCCCGTTATTTCTTGCGATCAGTGCACAGCATTGCGAGACCTATGCAGCAGCTGTAGATGCAGCCTTATTAGTCGAGGAGCATCTTGCTGAGACTTCGGTAGTCCCAAAGCTGAAGAGAGTTCATACCGGTATATCAGCACGGAGACAGACATTTAGACGCCGTGACAGGTTTCGTTCAGGCACGAGGAGTAGCAGAGATTCGGGACGAGGCCAGATGTTTAGTTCGTATCCACGGGAGGGTCAGCAGTCATCGCAGGGGTGCTTTAGATGCATCAGTCTACTTCACCTCGTTAGAGATTGTCCTGAGATACACCGGAGGGAGGCAGCAGTACCGCATGTCACATTACCACCTTCTCCACCTCAGAGGGCGTTGCCTATTGTACCTACTGTTGCTCCGCGTCAGACTCACACACAGAGAGGTCGTGGCCGTGGAGGGTTCGTTCAGAGAGGACGGGGTGATCGAGGCAAAGGACAGTCAGTCGTAGGTGTAGGACAGGCACGGGTTTTTGCTTTGATGCATCAGGACGTGCAGGCGTCCAATGCGGTGGTCTCAGGTATCCTTTCCGTATGTTCCGTTGATGCACACGTGTTGTTTAATCCCGGATCCACGCACTCATACGTTTCCACACACTTCATGACGAGTTTGGGTAGAGAGTCTGGTTTACTTGATCAGCCGCTTGTTGTGACCACCTCTGTGGGCGAGTCGTTTGTTTCTAGACACGTGTTCCGATCTTGTATTGTCCGTTTTGGCGAGAGAGAGTCGCCTGTCGACTTGATCTTTCTTGAGATGTTGGACTTCAACGTTCTTTTGGGCATGGATTGGTTAGCCACGTGCTATGCATATGTGGACTGTCGCGAGAAGACAGTTAGATTTTGTTTTCCCGGCGAGTCGGCTTTTGTTGTGCAGGGGGACCGTGGTGCCGCCCCTCACAGTTTGATTTCTTCTTTTCGCGCAGGACAGCTTTTGAGGAAGGGATGTCAGGGATTGCTCTCCTATGTTTGCGATACTAGAGCTACAGGGGTTCCGTTGGATCAGGTTCCGATTGTTAGCGAGTTCCGTGATGTATTTCCTGACGAGCTTCCTGGGCTACCGCCTGAGCGCGATATTGCTTTCTGTATTGATTTGATTTCCGGCACGGGGCCTATTTCTATACCGCCTTATCGGATGGCCCCGGTGGAGCTTAGAGAGTTGAAGGGTCAGTTGCAAGATTTGCTGGATAAGGGACTTATACGACCCAGTGTGTCTCCTTGGGGTGCTCCAGTCCTGTTTGTCAAGAAGAAGGACGGCAGTTTGCGTTTGTGTATCGACTACCGCCAGCTGAACAGGATTACCGTGCGGAACAGGTATCCTTTGCCGTGCATCGACGACTTGTTCGACTAGCTTTAGGGGGCAGGATAATTTTCGAGGATCGATTTGCGATCAGGCTACCATCAGTTGCGGGTTCAACAGGAGGATATTCCGAGAATAGCTTTCCACACACGCTACGGCCATTATGAGTTTTTGGTGATGTCGTTCGGACTCACCAATGCCCTAGCAGCAATCATGGACTTGATGAACCGTATTTTCAGGCCGTATCTTGATTTGTTCATCATCGTATTCATTGACGATATTTTGGTGTATTCCAGAAGCCGAGAGGAGCACGAGCAGCACCTGCGGATCACTCTGCAGACCTTGAGGGAGTACCAGCTTTTCGCAAAATTCTCCAAGTGCGCATTCTGGCTTGACAGCGTAGACTTCTTGGGTCACGTGATTACACGAGATGGTATATGTGTGGACCCGAAGAAGATCGAGGCCGTTCAGCGTTGGCCCAGACCCACATCAGTTACCGAGATCTTCAGCTTTCTAGGATTGGCCGGCTACTACAAGCGATTTGTACAGGACTTCTCCCGTATTGCTGCACCTTTGACCGGGTTGACCCAGAAGAGAGTTCATTTCGATTGGACGGAGGAGTGCGAGCACAGTTTTCAGCAGCTACGGACTCGTTTGACTACGGCGCCGGTGTTATCATTGCCTTCAGGATCAGGCGGATTTGTGGTCTATTGTGATGCTTCTTGAGTGGGTCTAGGGTGCGTATTGATGCAGCATGACAGGGTGATTGCGTATGCTTCACGGCAGTTGAAGAAACATAAACAGAACTACCCCACTCACGATTTGGAGATGGTTGCAGTGGTCTTTGCACTCAAGATCTGGCGACATTACCTATACGGCGAGTCGTGCCAGATATTCACTGATTACAAGAGCTTAAAGTATATATTTTAGCAGCGAGACCTGAATCTTAGACAGCGTCGTTGGATGGAGTTAGTGAAGGACTACGATTGCGAGATCTTGTATCACCTGGGCAAGGTGAACGTAGTGGCGGATGCTTTGAGCAGGAGGCCTGGGGGTAGTCTATCTTGTTTGAGCGCAGTGCAGAGGCAGTCGTCGGCAGATTGATAGATTTTATGCGACAGCCGAGTGCAGTTCGAGTTCACACCGATCGGGGGACAGCTTGCGCATGTTCGTGCACGCCCACAGTTGCTTGACCGTATACATGAGGCACAGTACAGTGATGACCGTTGTTCAGAGATCATGGCACAGATTGGACAGGGCAGGTCGTCCGAGTTCGTGATCGATGATCAGGGGATACTGCGATTTGGGACTAGACTGTGCGTACCAGATGCTGAGGGACTGCGGCGTGAGATTCTTGAGGAGGCACATCGATCGGTGTACAGTTTTCATCCGAGTTCCACCAAGATGTACCATGATATGAAAGATGTTTACTGGTAGGACGGGATGAAGAGGGACGTTAAAAACTTCGTGTCGAGATGCCTGACTTGTCAGCAAGTCAAGGCCGAGCACTAGAGGCCCGTGGGAGAGCTACAGCCGTTACCCATTCCGGAGTGGAAATAGGAGCAGATTTCTATGGACTTCATTGTGGGTCTACCCAGGACTAGGCGAGGGTATGACTCAATTTGGGTGATCGTAGACCGATTGACGAAAGCGGCTCACTTCCTGCCGGTGAAGACAACTTTCGGTTTTGCTCAGTATGCCCAGATATACATCGACGAGATTGTACGACTGCATGGAGTGCCGACATGTATCGTGTCCGACCGAGGCACCCAGTTTACTAGCGGACTATGGCAGAGGCTTCAGGAGGCTTTGGGCACCCGCTTGAGTTTCAGCACAGCATTTCATCCGCAGACCGAGAGCCAGTCAGAGCGGACTATTCAGACTCTCGAGGACATGCTCCAAGCGTGCGTCTTAGACTTCGGAGGTAGCTGGGATCATCATTTACCATTAGTAGAGTTCTCCTACAACAACAGTTTCTAGGAGACCATTCAGATGGCGCCTTTCGAGGCTCTTTATGGGAGGAGATGCAGATCGCCCGTCTGTTGGACAGAGCTCGGTGAGAGCAGTATTTTAGGGCCGCAGATTGTTGAGGAGACGACCGTGAAAATCCAGTTGATTCGCGATAGGATGAGAGCAGCCCAGAGCAGGCAGAGATCTTATGCGGACCGTCGTCGGCGCAGACTTGAGATTTCTGTTGGCGACCATGTTTTCTTGAGGGTCTCCCCAATGAAAGGTGTTATGAGATTTGGGAAGAAGGGGAAGCTTAGTCCCAGATACTTGGGCCCCTTCAAGATCCTCGAGCGTGTTGGTGCAGTTGCGTATCGGTTAGCCCTTCCGCCCAGTTTCCCAGATGTTCACCCAGTATTTCACGTTTCGATGCTCCGCAAGTATCTTCATGATCCTTCGCATACGATTCAGCACCCGACGATCCAGCTGGAGCGCGACCTTTCTTTTGTAGAGCAGCCGGTGGTCATCTTAGATCGACAGGTGAAGAAATTGAGATCGAAGGTTATACCGTCCGTCAAGGTCCTTTGGCGTGGCCCGAGCAGCGAGGAGGTCACTTGGGAGACCGAGGACGAGATGAGGAAGAAATATCCCCATCTCTTTGAAGGTATGCGTAGCTAGATTTTTTTTTAAAATTCGGGGACCGAATTTCTTTAAGGGGGGGTAGATTGTAACGCTTTGAAATTCGTTTAGGTTAATTTCGCGTTAGTTGGTAATGATGCGTGTTTTTCATAAAAACCCATAAATTTTAATTTCTTCTTTTTAACTAGAATAAAACTAGTTCTAATTGTGATGAGAAGTGTTTTTATATATAAATGGATTTTGTTAATTATAATTTAGCTTGTGTTCACCTTAATTAGAATTTTCCTTAATTATTTTCCAAAGCTAGGATTAGTGTAACAACATGCATGTTAGTTATATGTATGCCCTAGAGGCCATTGCTATACATAGGATGTATATTGTAGTGGATGCTGGGACATATATAGGGAGGACTTTCTTACTCGACATGATAGTATGCTATCTGGTTACTCTTTACCTTAATGTGTATACTGATTGTCTCTCTGTTACATGTTGGTAAAGCCCTTAGGATGTGTACTTCACTACCTGGACTATGATGCGGATCATACTAGTGGGGACATGGTAGTCCATAAGTACATCCTTCAAGGTCCCTAGTTGTGGGTGTATCGAGACGGGGCATCGATATACCAGGGTAGACTAGCGTATACCTTCTCGACCCATACAGATGAGCGATGGATGATCCCATATCCATTGGTGTTTGATATCAGAGATGATATACGGGTGCTCAGTAGAGACTGGGTACACTGGAAGGACTCGCCGAGAACTCCCAGATGCTATTATACCTTACGTCAGATGGCAGTTCTCAGGTGACACTAGTACAGAGTAGTCTGTTGACCCGAGATCGTCATAGAGTCTTATGTGGTTCCCACCGTGCTTTGATTTCCACCTTACCACGTCCAAGAGGGCGTGAAAAACGGTGGTTTTTGGGTACAGTCCCGAATCACATGGAGGAAATGAGCGATAGGAGGGGATTTGTCTCTCCCGGTATAGGGAGTTGATGTTGCGCTGTGTTCGATTGGCTATAACCGGAAATACCTGGCCAGGGTTGCTGAGATTTACTGGTAAGTGTTACCTGTAGTTTCTGTTAGTGTACATGCCCTAGAGGCCAATACTGTATCATACTAGTTTGTATATTACTTGATGGAAGCTTGGGATATTCACAGTTGTATATACAATCTTGCTCGGAATGGTAGTATGCTACTTGGTTTGTCTCTGCATTAATATGTGCATGTGTTTCTTTTAGCATATCGCTGATATACATATTAGAAGAGCCCTTAGGATCTTTGCTTGATTACCAGCGTTGTGATGGCGCTCACACTCGTGGGGGCTGGGTAATCCATAAGCACATCCTTATACAGGTCCCTAGTCGTTGGACTATCGAGACAGGGCATCGATACTCCGGAGTAGACTAGCGTATGCGCTTCTCATCCCAGCGTGGGAGACGGTCTGTCCCACAGCCGTCAGTACGTCGTACTTGAGATAGTATGCGGGTGCTCGTTAGGTTACGAGTACACTGGACAGGACTCGTCGGGAACTGTTGGTTGCTATTATACCTATCGTCAGTTATCAGTTCCCAGGTGACATGAGTACAGCTTAGTCCGCTGACTTGACACTGTCACTTCGCCTCGAGTGTGTTCCCACTGCACTTTGATTACTACCCTACCACGGCTCAAAGGAGTCGTGCAAACAGGTAGTTTTTGGGTGCAGTCCCGAAGCACTTGGAGGCAGTGACGGTTAGACAGGATTCGTCTCTCCCGGTATTGGGGGTTGACATCGCGCTGTGTCCAGGAGAGCCATTACACGAGTAGTCCCTGACCAGGGCAAGCGAGATATACTGGTAGGTTTCCAGTGTTATCTCAGGGTGTTCTGGGCTACACTCCGACACGACTTGTACCGCTATTCGGGGACTGACGTTCATCGCCCCCTAGGCCCGCCATGCGATGTATCAGACGAACAGACCGAACTGTACGGAGACTGTCACATACAGGCTCAGTAGGAGTTCAGATGGGGTCACCCCGTCAGTCTTCTTATCGGCATCTACCTGGGGACCGTTACGTACAGCTAGTGCCGCTTGCGGTCTGTGGTTAAACCCACTGCCAGCGTAGTGTCGAGTCTTTAGAGTCCCACACAGAGAGCTATTCGCCTTTAGGCAAAATGAGTAGAGGTCGCATGGTTTTGCGACAGGGTTCGTTCACATCCGCGCACTTGTGCACGTTTGCTGTCCGGACAACTTATAATAGCGGGCTTTGGTTTAAGCCGGATCCTAGTATATGATTTGGGATTGGTTTTTTCTCATTGTATTCGTGTTCATCAGATCACGAATACGGGTGCGTATGCACAGTTGCTTGAGACAGAGGGAGAGGACTTTGATTAGGGTTAATGACCATTGTCATTTTATTAACCCTAATGCTTATGTGTGTATTATGGTTAATTGATATTAGTTTAATATAATTGTGCATGGTTATGGTTGTTGACCATTTGACCTTCTTGATTTGTTGACCTAGGTTGACACTTTGACCATCATCATTTCATTTGGAAGATGCTCTTTGATCCTTGCAATTTGCATTAAAAATGAAATGATAATGGTCATGTCTTGATTAAGCCATGACAATTATCTTACTAATTATCAATTTATAATAATTCACACATATATGTGAGAATGCTTCATATTTTCTCTCATTCTATCATATACTTTCTCTCTTTTGCTCTTCCTCTTCCTCAAGCTCTCCCCTCTCATGTGTTGAGAAACACTTGAGCTTGAGAAAAACCACTTCTTGATAATCTCTACTCTCATCTAAGGTTCTAGGATTAGCACTTCTAGCACCCTAGTTACTTCTAGCTTGGAGTTGAAGCCAAAGGTTGAGGCTTTCGGGTGGATCCTTCTTCGACGTGAGAAGACGACAAATGTGATCCCTTTCTACTACTCCAAGGAGCAAGGAGAGAAGGACATAAAGCCCTAGGTATAACCATTCTACCCTTTAGCTAGTTTCTAGTTAGCTTTAGCAAGTTTTGTTTAGCAAAGATCCGACTTTGTCTAGTCCATGTTGCCTAGAGTAGTAAAAATCCGATTTTTAGTCCGTTTTCCGCCTCCCAGCAAGCACCGGGGTGGGAAACGTGGACTTACAGTTTCTCAAACTGTTATAGACCTCATATCGACACGACTTATCGAGCTATTGGGGTCTGACGTTTACCACCCCTTGGCGAGATATGCGACATATCAGACGACGAGACCGGACTGTACGGTAAGTGTTACTGGTTGGATTCACAGGAGTGTGAGCGGGCTTGCTCATCGATCTTCTGATCGCTCAATACCCGGGTGGCCGTTACGTTTAGCAGACCGCTTGCGGCTTGTGGGTGTTTGATATGATCATCATCTGCTGCCGGCGCAGTGACGAGTCTTTAGAGTCCTACACAGAGATTTCCTGGCTCAAGCGAAACGAAATAGGAGCGCATATGAGATATGTGCGGGACCGAGAATAATGTGTGTATGTGATACCGTGTTCTATTCTTGCGTTGAATGTATCGAATGGTTGTATGTGATATTACCTAGTTATCGAATCAGGGATTGATTCGATAAGCCGTTACATTGGATATTAGTCGGTTATATACAATATGACCGGATCGTTAAATCAAGTGTTGATTTAATGATTTAATGTATAATTATATATTGGATATATTACTTTACATTAACTAATATTTGTTCACTTAAAAGGGATTTTCTCACTTGAAGTGCACATTGTATATGTGATATACTTTTGTGCACTTGATTGTATCATGTTTGATGATACATGAGGGTTTGTGTGTGTGATTAAACCATGGTTAGGATTTTGTTTATTTAATTATTCATTTATTTATTTATTCATTTTGGAAAGATGAAGAGAAAAGGTGGCTTGATTTGTTTTCTAGTTGAAGCTTCATGAAGCTTTGAATAAGTCCACCATTTTTGTTTCATGCTTAACCCTAACCATTCAACCTAACCTTAGTTTATTCTCTACACCTAACTATGGTTGCAAATATGATAAGTATCATATTATTTCCTATTTTTCAAAAACTTATCATATTCTTTTCTTCTTCTTCTCCTTCTTCAAAGAAGAAGAAAGCTTGCAACCTTCAATGGTGACTTGATGAAAAGAGTGAGAAATCCAATTCTAAAGTGAACCCACTTCCTATTTCTTCATCCTCTACCACTTGCCAAGTAGTATAGGGTGTTTTCTTCACAAGTTTCTTGACTTGGTGAAGTTGGAGCTTGATCTTGTGTTGCCTCGACGTAGATCATCTTCGGTATCGAAGTCGACGACCTAGCCCGATCATTTCTTCGATGAAACCACCGCGAGTGAGTCCGGGATCCGATGGGTACCGCGGAAGGACTTCATCACGGAGCTATGGAGGTGGAGGACCGGATCTACAAAGGTTGTATATCCGTTCACTTATTAGTTAAGCTGTTAACTAGTTGCTTGTTTCGCCTAAACCCTAGTTAACGATACGTATTAGGGTTTCTCGGCACTTGTAAAATTTGAAATTGGCATGGTTGATGCCTTGTGAGACCTCATTAGTGTGTCTAGGAACCCTACAGTGGTATCAGAGCCTAGCTAGAGCCTTAGGCGAAGTGTAGACGATGTTAGAATTCCGATCGAACCCCGAAATCCTAAAAATGACCCCTCTCTGTACATTTTTTCAAAACTGGGTTTTTTCCAGATTAAAAATTCTTTAAAAATTCAGCAGGAAGTTATAAGAATTACGGTGCAAAAATGATCAAAAGTTACGGCTAAAGAGCGGCGGAACCGCGGCAGAAGCTTGGCTTCTGCGGCGGTTCCGCGGCCACATTATGAGATCATCCTTCAATTGCACAGTAATTTGTTTATTCGGGTGCTGAGTTTTCTGGGAATTTTTAATTTGCACTCAAGAGTTGAGTTTTCTGGGGTGTTTTGGAGCTTCGATGATTTGATCGGAAATTTCAAACTTTGTCTATGTGCTTTTCCGGGTAATTTTAGAATATGTTAAAAAAAAAGTTCCACCACATATAAATACCCAATTTTTCCCCTCCGGGAAATTTCCAAGTGTTGGATTTTTCCATAGTTTAATCACGTTCTAAGTAGTGCAAGTAACGCGATGGTCCCTCTAGAAGACAACAAACCTTAACTCGATTATGTGACCGTCTTGAACTGCCCTTTGAACCTTCGGGTTTGGGGCAGTACGGCGTGCCACATGTGAGGCGTTGGCTTGACCCTTCTACGGCTGGACCGTTGGTATTGTGGCATGAACTGGATGTTTTTAAACTTGTTTCATTTGTTGATCTGTTTCGAGAAAACTTGGGTGTTTGATTGTTCGATCGGAAAGTTTAACATTTTCTATTTATCTGGAATGGGATACAATACTTGGAATCCACAATCAGTTATGGGATAACTGATTTGAATGTTATAAACATAGCACTTTAGTCTCACTTGATCATTGCCGCGGAATTTTGATGCGATCAAAAGTCCGTCGCAATCACGTAGCGTACGCGGATACTCGCCGGTAAACTTAATAGACAGCCACGCCCCATAGCCCCGACCAAGTGACTGTAGGAGAACCCCGTTGCCGAAAGCATCCGTTCGGGTGCTCGCGGCAGCGGTGTTCCGCCTTGGTGCACTTCGTCGACGGCGTCGGCGGTGCGGCCGCCTACTAAAGTTTGCAACGAGCATTCGATCAGGATGTCGGGAATCTTGTTGAATTGCCCGACTTGATATTGAAAAGTGTTTTCGATAATGAGACTAAAATGCGGGGTTTATAATTGTTAGGCATGCGATGTCTAAGGAATTCATTTGATTAGGCATGCGATGTCTATGCAGGTTGCGGATTCCAACTGTTGTAGTTTTACACTTTCTTTTCTGTGACCGTAAGTGTAATATGTGATATCGCCGGCTTCGTTGCTATATGTCAACGACAATTGGGATGCGCATATTTACTTACGTTGATGACATGTGATGTTATGTATTGCTGGATATGTTATATTGGATCGTCGTGTTTGAATAGCCGGGGCTTTTTATGTGAGATGAGTGTTTTTCCTTTTCATTCATGTAAAAACTTGTATGTAATATTCTTTTATTGGGGAACTTCCAGGTTGCGGAAGATGTCACCTTTTGTATATTATTTACTTTTCCGCACTAGGATAGACCCAAGGAGGGGAGCACAAGTAACCGGGTTCTGGAGTCCAGTGGGAGACCAACTCGAGGAGTCGAGTCCGGGTCTCCTAACTCTAGAATTGGTAGGGTTGCTTGCCGCTCTCGTAGGGGTCTTGGGGTGTGGGTTTGGCTATTCATCGCGACCGTGGAATCCGTGTTTTATACTGGCTCGTATTGAAAATTCGAACATCCTAGTATATCCAATATTTCATATGTTTCTTCTACTGCGATATCTGTGATGTGATCATGCGATGTTCTGTGATGAATACTATATATAGTATATATGATATATTATATAGGCGTTACTTATGTTTTACACCCGCGCTAGCCCTGCCCCGCTCTGCCGTTAGTCACCTAACCTAACGTTGTATGAGGGGACATCGAGGCGAATGCGGATGGCATAAGTGTACATCGTATTTATCTGTGATGTTTAGGTACTTAAATGATGGGACTTCATTAATGTGATTAATGAAATAAAAGAAACCTAAGATGTTGTGGAATCGAATTTCTAAAAAATAAAACAGGTAGCTACAGTTCTAGGTTTGCACAGCGGTATATATGATATATCCTGCACCTTATTCTATGCGGAAAGGACCGAGATCCCTTCACCGGGAGTGACTCCTTTAGCAATAACTGGCCGATGCTACACACTCGGTTTGTCTTTTGATAGCTTCTATAGTTTCTTCTTTGCACAGTGATATATATGATATATCCCGCACCTCATTCGACGAGAAAAGGGCTGACGATCCCTTCACCGGGAGTGACCCCTTTAGCAAAACTAGAAAAGCCTAAAAAAAACTCCATTTTAAAATCATTTGATTCTACAACGATATCAAATTCAATACGCAATAGGTTTTCAGAAAATCCTGTCGTAGCCCTCCGTCATTTCAGATAAGTCCTGTTTAGTATTCGTGCTGCGTTTGTTGACCTTGTCAAGGCGCAGTGTGCGGTAGCTAACCAGTATTTATCTGCTTATGCATATGATGCAGATTGGGTTAGGGTAGTCGTACGGCCTTGTTGACCTTATCAAGGGTCGTGCGGGTGGGTTTGATTCAATCAAGAAATGACGGGTTGAACTTGACTTACGGTCTATAGTTTGTTGACCTTGTCAAGGTCATAGATCGTTTGGGGAAAAATATTATCGGGAATTTCAAGTGTTGAAATTTGCAATGAGATTGCATACCTTCTATGAGATAGTTGGATCCCGATACCCGCTGCGAGTAAGAGTTACTCCTGAGAGAGTTTTACACATTACAATTAGCCGATCAAGTAGGTGTCTAGAAAGGTGTCAACGGGGTTACGCCTCTGGGAAAACGAGGTTTACTGTAATTAGGTTCGTGCGAAAGTACGGGGGACCTCCCTCAAAGTACCGACACTGGCCTGGCTGGAAGATTGGCGAACATGTAGTGTGTAATTAATCCCGGCTAGTCTTTCCTTTTAGGGTTTGAAGGAAGATTTGATAAAAACAGTGGGAGCCATCCTGATTAGATGAAATAATAACCAATCTATTCTTGCAAGAGCGCACGCTGAGTGTTTTCTTCTCTCTCTCTCCTGGTAGCGACCATATCACGCCTTAATCAAGATAATAATACGGATGTATTGACCAAACCCGCTTGTTATACTGAGCTGGGGAACGTTGGTCCCGCTCCAACTTATAATTGTTATAAGACAGAGCAGGAAATAGGGGATTACCAGAATTCCCGTGCCGCCCAAACGAAGAGAGTGCATGCTGATGCATCATCTTCGGGTGTGTTCATTACAAAGAACTGTTTCTCAGTATCCTCTACGTCCTGGGTATTAGATACCGGATCAGGATCCCGCAAATGTAATCCGTTATATGGGCTACAGAACGGTAGAGAACTGAGAACGGGTGATAAGTTTCATGAGGCAGAAAACGGGGCAAGTGTTGCAGCCAAGTCTGTTGGTCACTGTCACCCTGTATTACAAATACATTGATTCTGAACGAATGTTATTAGATACCGAACCTGATATACAAAATCATATCAGTCTCTTTACAAGTAAAGAAATGATAAAATTTTGTATTGTTGGATAATGTTTTGAACATTTCCTATATCAAAAGTTGATCAGTTCAGGCACGTTATCTAAAAGCATTGATGTTCTAAATCAAACTACAGTTCTTAGTATATGGAACACACACAAGAGGAATAGTTCAGAAATGAAAAGATCCTTCTTGAGGTATTGTAGACAAGGTCATATCAATGCGACCCGACTAGCTAAAGTTACATTTAGATGCATATTTAAATCTGTTTGAATTTGCATCTTCTGAAACTTGCCATTCATGTCACAGAGATAATATGACCTCAGCTCTGTTTATTGGAAGCAGAGAAAGAGTTAGTAAACTCTTGGGATTGATGCATGTTGATGTATGTAAGCTCCCCTGTCTACACATGCCAGGACTGGTTCTTTATACTTCATTACGTTCTCTGATGATCTCTCAAGATTTAGACATATGTTCCTGTTGAAACATAAGTCAGAACCTTTTGAGGCATTCACAGAATATAAGTTAGAAGTAGAGAACCAAAATACAGGTATAAGTATTATGTCCTTTGATGTGATTAGGGAGGAGAATACTTGAGCATGGAAATCCTGGACTATTCTAAAGGAGAATGAGATTCTCTCTCAGCATTACTCCTCCGTATACACCATAGCACGATGGTATATCGGGGCGGAGCAATCACACCCTATATGATAAGGTGTGCTCTATGATGAGTACTACTGAGTTACCTATTTCCTTTTGAGAGTTATGCACTTATGAAGTTGCATACCTATTGAATAGGGTTCAAATCAAATCTGTTGCCTACCACTTCATATGTGATATGGAAAGGGAAGAGCCCATATCATAAGTTTGTTAAGATTTGGGGTTGTCCGGCCTATGTCTAAAAGCAAAATCCGGACAAGCTCGAGGCAAGGTCTGTTATGTAGGACTGGAAATGTTCCAGCTATACAAACTGCAGCTGATGATTTGAAATAACCAAAGGATTCAATAGTAACCAACGAACCTCATCCTCTCCGCCGATCTAGTAGGGTTTCTCACCCACCTGAGAGTTACTTCAGTTTCTCTATGACAGTGGGAGCGAGGATTGAATCATGAGATGATAACCCAACTAGTTTCGAGCTGGCCATCAGGAGTGAGACTCTGTAAGAATGGCTGGATGTTTATCGATCTGAGATGGAATCCTTATACACCAACAAAGTATGGACTTTGGTTGCTATATCTGAAGGGTTAAATCCCCATCAGGAGCAAGTATATCTTGAGAAGATTACTTGGTGTAGATGGAAAAGTTGAGACTTTCAAAGCTAGACTTGTTAAAGGTTTTCGTCATCGACCAGGCGTGGATAATGATGAAACCTTTTCCAGTGGCTATGCTTAAGTCCATCCGGATCCTACTTGCCATGGCTACATACCATGACTACGATATCTGGCGGTTGGGTGTCATGACTGCTTTTCTAAAATGATGTTTTAGAAGAGAGCGTCTGTAAGTACACAGCCAGAGGGCTTCGTAGACAGTGGGAGTAGCGGAAACGTGTACAAGATGTTTTATAGGATAAAGCAGGCATCGCGGAGTTGGAACATCTGTTTTGATGTGGTAGTCAAAGAGTTTGACTTCATCAAAACGGTAGATGAACCTTGTATAAACAAAAAGGTAGTAGGGAGTATGGTAGTGATCCTCGTAGAGTACGTGGATGACATACTCTTGATAGGGAAAGAGTTTCCTATGCTACGCTCAGTCAATCTCCGCTTATCACAAGGATTCTCCATATAGGATCAAAATGATACCTACTAAATCCTGGGTTTTGGATCTATGAGATAGATCTAAATGGATGTTAGGATTCTCACTAGATGTAGTGAGATGGTATCAATCGATCCTGGGGAGAATCACTGGAAGTGTTCCAGGGTGATAAGAACGACTGAATGTCAGTCACAGGCATTGTCTTTACCCTTAGTAAAGGGACGGTATGTTGGAAGAGTTCCAAGCTAGATACCGTGGCATACTAGACGATAAAGGCTGGATACATCGCTACTTAAGATGCTACTAAAGAGGCAGTCTGGATGTATATTTGTTCATGAGATGAACTTAGTTCCTCCCATTGTGTGACAATGGAGTTGTGGCTTATGCCAAGGAACGTCCGTCCCATCAGTGATCCAGACATATTCTGAGGCAGCATCACCTGATCATGGAGATGGTTGATCTCCAAGGAGATCGAGGTTAGGAGAGTAGACTCAGAAGACAACACGGCGGATCCACTCACAAAGGCCATTTCCCAGAGAGAGACTTTTATGGGATGGTTGAGTATGAGATACTACAACCACTGCTATCAGATGGCCCTAGTGCAAGTGGGAGATTGTTAGTTATATGTATGCCCTAGAGGCCATTGCTATACATAGGATGTATATTGTAGTGGATGCTAGGACATATATAGGGAGGACTTTCTTGCTCGACATGATAGTATGCTATCTGGTTACTCTTTACCTTAATGTGTATACTGATTGTCTCTCTGTTACATGTTGGTAAAGCCCTTAGGATGTGTACTTGACTACCTGGACTATGATGCGGATCATACTAGTGGGGACATGGTAGTCCATAAGTACATCTTTCAAGGTCCCTAGTCGTGGGTGTATCGAGACTGGGCATCGATATACCAGAGTAGACTAGCGTATACCTTCTCGACCCATACAGATGGGCGATGGATGATCCCATATCCATTGGTGTTTGACATCAGAGATGATATACGGGTGCTCAGTAGAGACTGGGTACACTGGACGGACTCACCGAGAACTCCCAGATGGTATTATACCTTACGTCAGATGGCAGTTCTCAGGTGACACTGGTACAGAGTAGTCTGTTGACTCGAGATCGTCATAGAGTCTTGTGTGGTTCCCACCGTGCTTTGATTTCCACCTTACCACATTCAAGAGGGCGTGCAAAATGGTGGTTTTTGGGTACAGTCCCGAATCACTTGGAGGCAATGAGCGATAGGAGGGGATTCGTCTCTCCCGGTATAGGGAGTTAATGTTGCGCTGTGTTCGATTGGCTATAACCGGAAATCTCTGGCCAGGGTTGCTGAGATTTACTGGTAAGTGTTACCTGTAGTTTCTCGAACTGTTATAGACCTCATATCGACACGACTTATAGAGCTATTGGGGTCTGACGTTTACCACCCCTAGGCGAGATATGTGACATATCAGACGACGAGACCGGACTGTACGGTAAGTGTTACTGGTTGGATTCATAGGAGTGTGAGCGGGCTTGCTCGTCGATCTTCTGATCGCTCAATACCCGGGTAGCCGTTACGTTTAGCAGACCGCTTGCGGCTTGTGGGTGTTTAATGTGATCATCATCTGCTGCCGGCGTATTGACGAGTCTTTAGAGTCCTACACAGAGGTTTCCTGGCTCAAGCGAAACGAAATAGGAGCGCATATGAGATATGTGCGGGACCGAGAATAATGCGTGTATGTGATACCGTGTTCTATTCTCACGTTGAATGTATCGAATGGTTGTATGTGATATAACCTAGTTATCGAATCAAGGATTGATTCGATAAGCCGATACATTGGATATTAGTCGGTTATATGCGATATGACCGGATCGTTAAATCAAGTGTTGATTTAATGATTTAATGTATAATTATATATTGGATATATTACTTTACATTAACTAATATTTTTTCACTTAAAAAGGATTTTCTCACTTGATGTGCACATTGCATATGTGATATACTTTTGTGTACTTGATTGTATCATGTTTGATGATACATGAGGGTTTGTGTGTGTGATTAAACCATGGTTATGTTAATGGTTAGGGTTTTGTTAATTTACTTATTCATTTATTTATTTATTCATTTTGGAAAGATGAAGAGAAATGGTGGCTTGATTTGTTTTCTAGTTGAAGCTTCATGAAACTTTGAATAAGTCCACCATTTTTGTTTCATGCTTAACCCTAACCATTCAACCTAACCTTAGTTTATTCTCTACACCTAACTATGGTTGCAAATATGATAAGTATCATATTATTTCCTATTTTTCAAAGACTTATCATATTCTTTTCTTCTTCTTCTCCTTCTTCTAAGAAGAAGAAAGCTTGCAACCTTCAATGGTGACTTGATGAAAAGAGTGAGAAATCCAATTCTAAAGTGAACCCACTTCCTATTTCTTCATCCTCTACCACTTGCCAAGTAGTATAGGGTGTTTTCTTCACAAGTTTCTTGACTTGGTGAAGTTGGAGCTTGATCTTGTGTTGCCTCGACGTAGATCATCTTCGGCATCGAAGTCGACGACCTAGCCCGATCATTTCTTCGATGAAACCACCGCGAGAGTCCGGGATCCGATGGGTACCGCGGAGGGACTTCATCACGGAGCTATGGAGGTTGAGGACCGGATCTACAAAGGTTGTATATCCGTTCACTTATTAGTTAAGTTGTTAACTAGTTGCTTGTTTCGCCTAAACCCTAGTTAACGATCCGTATTAGGGTTTCTCGGCACTTGTAAAATTTGAAATTGGCATGGTTGATGCCTTGTGAGACCTCATTAGTGTGCCTAGGAACCCTACAATGCACACTTATCACTTTTTTGTAACTTAAGTTAAGTGTTAGCATGTAACCTTTTTTCTTCTTGCATGGTTCTAATATCCCCAAATAAACCAAGTTAAACCCTGTTTTTTTAAAATAAAATTCAAAGGAATGGGAGGTATGGTGGGTTAGGTGAAATTGGGGCTTGACCTTTGACCTTTTCCTCACCCATTTTTCCCTCTCTCCCTCTCATTTCTGCTCTCCAGCAGAGATAGTAGCAGCAGCAGCAACATCATCATCATTTTCTTCTTCTTTTGCTTCTCTTTTGATCCAAATACAAACCCTACACAAAAGCTCACCTTTTCTTCATCAAAAACCTTGGAAAATGGCTCTTTTGTGGATTTTTGTGGCAAATCAGTGCCTTTGAAGGCAAGGGCTGGAAGTGAGGTTTCCCTAGGATCTTTTGGAGGTATTAAACTCACCCATATCACCTTAGTTCTTAACTTGTAGTTTAGTTAGCTAAAAATCCTATTTTTGTGCTTTTTTAGTGCTAATGAAGGGAAATTAGTGAAGTTTGTGATAAGTTAGCATTTTTATGGCTTGTTTAACTTAATTAGGTGTTGTTAGTGTTGTTTTAACCAAGGATTTGTTTCAGGTTGCACTAAAATACCTTAATGTATTGATTTAGTGTTAAAATAGCTTTTAACTAAGTATTGGGCTCTGTTGTGATCTGCTTGTAACCCGTTTGCTTCAGGCAAAAATTGTATTTACTGGAGCATGTACACTAGATTTAGAGAACACACACAAAGCACGGGAGCACAACTCTCTAGGTGGGCCGCTGGAATATTCATTCTGGCCGTAAATTGCGGCCTTATGGGGGACCTGGGTGTTGGGGTTTGTTCTGTTGGTGTCTTCTATATTTTTAAGACCTATGGTATATGCAACTTTTTAAAATTCTATTTGTAGAAAAATCTGGAACCAATTACCCTATTTCCTACACTTTTAACTTTCGCGACACGTGTGATACGTGTGTGGGTTTGGTGATTTCCTGCGTATCGCGACGTGTCAGGGTAGCTTCAGGCGCATAATCACACGTTTTAGCGTATCGGACACACGCGTTTGATTCGCGACGCGGGTTTCTCGTTTGGCTTTAATGCCGCGTTTTTGTAGATTTTAGCTTATGTGTATTATTTGTACTTTGGTGTCGAGCTCGTGTGAGCCGACTTTACTTATGCAGTTTTATCATTTTGTGAAGTTTTTCACTTATTGCTCATTTCTTCGCTACGGCGTCGTATATTACTCTTGTGGTGATTGTTTCCGCCGTTGGGCGTAATTGCTCCCGTTTGAGATGCTTTATTCTTATTGTGTATCATTTTACTCATATCTTGCCTTGTATCTGATTTCGGGGTTAGTTTTTACAAAGGAAATGCTGCCAAAATTTTTAAGATAATAACTTGAACTTTAAAGAATGTTACTAAACTACTTATGGTTTTCCAATGTTTTCAACACTCACTACTTTTAATGGTTTTGATTTCTGGGTTTCGGCTTACTTAGTAGCGTTACGCCTGTAGACGTTACGTGGTTAAGTGCCGGTCACGGGTCGAACTTCGGGTCGTGACAGTCGGATACGCCTTTTGAGGCTAATCTTGTTTTTGAGCATCTTGTTTTCATGATGGGCACTATGTTATGTAGTAGCCGAACAGAACTGATCGGAGGACAGTACCTGAGTATTTTGCATGCATTAAAAGTTTACCAGAGGTTTTCAAAAAGGGGCTATAGTTTCTCTATTTCTTACGTGTCTGTGAGCGACATGAACGTTTATAAAGGAAGAACCTTTTGGGATGTTTTAAAAAACGGCAGAACGTATAAATTGAGCAAAAACATATGTAGGTATATTTACTACTTTACAAATGAGCGTCCGCCACTTATGCCGTGAGTTACGCATCGCGCGGCTATTCAGAAAAGATTTTGCATGTGTTTTATCCAGTTTAAAGGATTTTTTTTCCAGGAATGCGTACTATATATGTATAATAGTATTTGACTAGTGCAAATTGGATTTCAGTAATGGATTTCGAGTTCTGTGTCTCCATTGTAACTCTGAGGATATGCTTGCAAATCCGATGATTTGCGTGACGCTTTACGGAGTTTGGTTTCTGAGTTTTGTACTCGTTTTCATACGCGCTTGACGCGCTGCGTTATTCTGTATCTTCCATGATTTCGGAGCCCCGTTGATTTGAGTTGATTATTGAAATGTTTTTGCATTTGAGGGTTTAAATTTAAATTCGGGACCGAATTTATTTAAGGGAGGAAGATTGTAACATTTCAGAAAATATAAAATATTATTTTTGGAATTTAATATTAAAATAATATTTTTCCCGAAAACTGTCCGATTTGCGAAATTGTGGTTTTCGAAAATGGGTATAAATATATACCAATATTTGTGAAATGAATGGAAATTAAAATAATTTATTCATTTAAAAATATATTTAAAGGATTGGGCATTTTTAAGATTTATTATATGCAGTTTAAAATTTTACCCGATTAGTGCACTGATAATCACAATTATGCCAAATCCGTGTTTCTACAGTTTTCCATGGTTAGTGCACCATATCATGTTACATTTTGGTTACATGTTGTTTTCTTATATTGTTTTGGGTATTTTAGGGTTTGGTTTTAAAAGAAAAAAGAAAAGGGTAAAAGGGTAAATAGATGAGAGAGTGGATGAGAATAAGAGAAGGGGAGAGAGAGGGCAGCCATGTTTCTTCATTTCCCCCATTATTTTTCCTTCTTCATCTTCCTCAACTCACTTCCCTCCACCTCTACCCCAAGATCCATCTCTAAATATTCACCAAAACCCTAAACCCACTTCACAAAAGTTGATCCCCTCTTCATCCTCTACACTTTGGACCCATCAATGTAGGATTTTGGTGACTTTGGAGAGCTAGGGTTTTTCTTGAGCTGCACCCATGAGTTATAATCCCTTCCATTTAGTTTAGTTTGAATTCCTAGCATTTTTGTTTAGTTTAGGAGTTATTTTAGTGTGGTATTGTGATGTTTGGAAATTCAAGAGAAGGGTTGGGTGTTTATGTGGACCTATAACTAGTAGTGGGTGTTTACTTAGACCTTAGTGGTGTTTTTACTGACCTAGAACAGAGAATGGAACCCAAACACGAACTTGGAACTTTTCGACATCGATTAAATTGACAATCTGTGAGGGTATATGGGAATCTGGGATGACCCGAGACCACTAGAAAATAAGTTCCCATGACAGAGAGACGTGCAGGCAACCATGAAGAACCCCTAGAAACTTGAGCCCCTAATATGTTAATCTGACCATAGATTAAATCATTTTGGCTGAAAATTGCGGCCATGTCAGGGTAGAATGGTGTGGATTTTGGTATGTGTCATTGTTATCCTATATCTAGAGCAACCCCATATGCAAAATTGGCTAGTTTGACCTGAGTCAAAATCTGGGAAGGGTTTTCCTATGTTGCTGTTTTCGGGTTTTCCGTTTTCTGAAATTTGGATTTTAGTATTTGATATTGTATTGGTTGTTGGGTGTTTGTACATCAACAACTAGGGATAATTGGTTAGTTTTGCATGCGTGGGCTATAGGTTCTAACCAATAGGCGATCCGTGTGCCGTTTCGGTTTTCAGAACTTAATTTTAATAGCGTTGCGATATGTGTTATTATTGTAGGTACCTTCGCATGGATTCCGAGGCGACGGAGCATGGCGTCATCGAGTTCGGCAAGCAAGGATCAAGGTGAGTGGATCTATATCCCGGGGGAAGTCGGGTGGATGGCGTATAGCAACCCCGCAAACTTTGATGGAAACCGATTTATATATAGAATATGGTTAAGGGAACCCTATATAGAAACAATAAATAGAATTAAAAGATAGTTAGAGAACCATATTATAAACTAAAGGATAGTTAGAGGTGACATGATACAGCTAATATGTGATGACGAGATTTGAGGATGATATTTGACGATAGTACCGTTTAGGGTACTATAGGACTAGATAGCCGACATAGATACTGTAAGTCTACGGTAGCGCCCCGGCCGTCTGTCCGAGGCCAAAATGCGGAAACGAAAACTTTTTCTAAACTTGAAACCGGCGCTATCGCAGACTTTAATCCCGGATCGAACTATTAACCTATAACTAGCAAACTAGAGAAGGGTTACAATAGCTATACCGATCGATCCGTGTCCTTCGGTTTTTGGCCACCAACCTAAGCTCCTCGCGGCATCTCCAATCTCCGGTCTCCTCGTCGGAAAGGGCACCACATCTTCGAATCCTTTTATGGGCTCCCGCTTCATCCGAAGCAACTCGGACACGAAGTTTGCTAGCCGACGTGTCCAATGTGAAGTAGAGAATGCATGCGATCACTTTATCTCAAGCATCCATTGATTCTCAACATATGAGAGTGTATGGATGGAGGTTGAAGATGATGCCATTGGTGGAAATGGTGAGCTAGAGGAAGAAGAAGAAGAGGCTCATTTCTTTTGTGTTATTGTGTTGATAAAAATGAGAGTAAGAAAAACAACACAAGAGAAATCCCAAGCCTATATTGCTGTCCACTCTCTCTCCAAGCTTCATATCAACACAAGAATCAAATCCTAATGTGACATTAGCACAAATAAAGAGACCATGAGTCACTAAACATGTCCATGTCATATTAATTGCACCTCATGATGAAATCCACTCACAATTTCCACCATTTGTAAACATTAATCCAAATGTTTACAACAAAAAGATACGGCAGCATTTAAAGTAAACTCGTGATGGATCACAAGAATACCCTTCATCTGTATATACATACCTGCATCCGCGTTCCAACTGAATGCGAATGCGATGAGACTAAAGTAATCCAACAAATCTAATACTAGGATCCGGCTTAAACTAAAGCCTACTAGTATGATCCGCCCGATCATGATCCGTACACTATTGCACGTATATGATCGAACCCTGCCATATATCATACGGCCTTTACAACGTTTCGCCCGAAACTTGAGAAACTGTCTGTGGGGGACTCTAAAGACTCGTCAATACTTTGGCTGTGGATTTAACCACTAGCACGTCAATGGTACTAGCTGTACGTAACGGGCTACCAGGAATTGACAAAAAGGGAGGTCGATGAGGGAACTCATCCTGACACCCTACTGAGCCTGTCAGTGACAATATCCGTACAGTCCGGTCCGTTCGTCTATGAGCATCACATGTCGGGCCTAGGAGGTTGGTAAAAGTCAGACCCCCAAAAGCGGTACAAGTCTTGTCGGAGTGTAGCCCAGAACACCCTGAGATACTACTGGAATACCTACCAGTAAATCTCCTTCCTTGGCCAAGGACTTCATGTAATGGCTCTCCTAGACACAGCGCAATCTCACTCCTAATACCGGGAGAGACGAAACCCCTGCCGATCCGCTCACTGCCTCCATGTGGCTCGGGACTATACCCAACTAAAACCTGTTTGCACGACTCCTTTGAGCCGTGGTAGGGTAGTAATCAAAGCACAGTGGGAACTCACACGAGACAAATGACGATCTCAGGTCGATGAACTAACCTGTACACATGTCACCAGGGAACTGCTATCTGACGTCAGGTATAATACCAACTAGTATGTTCCCGACGAGTCCTGTCCGGTGTACTCAAAACCCAATGAGCACCTGTATACATCTTAGGTGATCCAACTAACACCAATGGCTTATGAGACCGGCCACCGCCCCTCGTTGGGGTCTCGACTGTATACACTAGTCTACTAATGGAGTATTGATGCCCAGTCTCGAAACTCCTACGACTAGGGACTGATTGAAACGGATTCTTGTTGTGTATATAAGAAAATGTGTAGAAATCACAACCAAAAATATTTGACCGCAATCAATAACGGTGTCGATTTGTAGCGCGTTAGTAAGTGCGGATCGTCCAGGAAAGTGTAATCGTTCGTATTTCGAATTAGATGAGTCGAAAATTTAAAGAAAAGAAAAGAAACAATTCATGATTTAAAGAATTGAAGTTCAAGAATTAGTAAAATCTAGCCTAAATCAAGAAACATTAAAATCAAGAATTAAGAATTTATGATTTCCAAACCAAATATCAAGATTCGAAGTGAGGCTTGTAGGAGTCGATTGAATCTATAGACGAGATGAAATCTATTGATTACGTATTCTTATCCATTAATGAGTTGATACTAGATCGATGTCGATTAATCGAGGTTTAAGGATCTTTTAAAGAAACTAGGGTTTCTTCATCTCATCCTTTGTCCTTTCGATGAATTTCATTCAAATTCTAGCGTCGAGTAAATTCAAGAATCGATCGTCGATCACTAATTAAGAGCGAACACAATCAAGAAAGCATTGCTCGAAACTAGGTTGCCGATTCTTCAATTTACACGAGTTTACAAAACTTATAGGAATTAAGAATCGTTCAAGATTTGTAACATCATCGTCTATTGATTTTCTCAATTCCTCCACGAGCGGAGTTTTACTCAAACATCATAACACGAAAGACAATCAAGAATTGAGATCGAATCATGATGCAAGAATGTAAAGAAAGCAAGATATAGAAATTTCACCATTATTTATCAACTATTTTGTTACAATTCTCTCAAGATCTACAAAAGGAAAGAACTCGATCGTTGATTTCGGTTTCGCTCGTCTCCTTGAGTCGCGGATCTCTTTGGATCACTTGCTCCGATGAAGTCCGGCATCGCTTTCTAAAGGATCGAAGGCTTCATGCTTGATTTGGTACTCGAAGTTCTTGATCTTGGCTTTGGAATTGGAATTAGGGTTAGGGTTTGAATTTACAAGTTGTGTCACTCAACTTGTGTTGGGGTTGAAGATTGAACTCTTGAACAATCCTAGAAGTGAAGCCTTAGGGTCCCTTTTATAACCTTAAGAATGGTTAGCTTCCTTTATAAGCTTGGATTAGGTTAGCTTCTCTTGTAAGCTTTAGATTAGATTAGCTTCCCTTGTAAGCTAGGTAGTTAGGTAGAAGCTTCTAGAGGGAGTTAGTTAGGCTTTAGCTTCCTTCATAAGCTTGGAGGTTAGGGAGAAGCTTATAGGCTTAGTTTGTTAAGTGGGGAAGCTTGCTTTGGAAGCTTGGAAGTTTAGCTTGAACAAGGAGCTTGCTGATCTGGCAGAAGACTCTGGAGAATTCTGGAAATTGTCATAGTTTTCTGAGATGTAGGCATTGTGTGAAGAATAATGAAGCTGATCTTTTCTGATGACGTGGCAGTTCCACCGCGGATCCGCGGCAAATGCTTGCTCCGGCCGCGGATCCGCGGCCCAACAGGAGCCTTAATGCTTCAATTTCTCTGTGTAGCTTCCTTCTGCCTTCATGGTATTTTTCTGACATGTTGAATCTCAAAATGCCTTCTAGATTACTTCCAGATCTCAAGTCTTTGAGTTGGCGTATTTTTTTATCAGCACTTTGACAATTTTGGCTCGAATCCTGGAATTTCCTGCACAGACTTCGAAACAAGTGTTGCGCTATACAAGGATGATGCGATGCCATGATAAACACTCAATTTCCCTTAAAATGTCGGTTTTAAAGTATAACACAGGTATTATGGTATTTTACAGGTGTTTTGCTAATATGTGCTATACTTAACCTGAATACCTTTAGATGAATGCAAATGATAGGGAAATTGATGTAAGACTACGGCAGCGCCCCGGCAGTCTTTCCGAGGCCAAAATGCGGAAACAAAAATTTTTCACAACTAGAAAACAGGCGCTGTCGTATGCTTAAAACACGGATCGTAACCATTAACCTAATGCTAGCAACTAGAGATGGGATAGAATGCTATACCGAGCGATCCGTGTCCTTCGGTCTTCGGCCTCCACTCCGATCTATTCGTAGAATCTCCGGTCTTCATCTCCTCGTCGGAACGGGCACCACATCGCCGGGTTCTTTTACGGGCTCCCACCTCTGGACCGAGGCAACTCGAGCACGAAGTTGGCGAGTCGACGTGCCCAAGGATGCTGCAGGCAAAGTGTAGAATCCATTTGTCTCAAGGGGTTGAAGTTGCCATAATGATGGAGGTGGAATGAACTTTGGAGATCAACTAGAATTTTGTAGCAAGCAAGGAAAAATGAGATGAATGAATTTTCTCCCCACAAAATCAATCCTCATCTCCCTCTCTCTCTCAAAAGTGGCCGGCCCCTACAAGAATGAGGAGGGAAATATACAAGGGGGGTAAGCGTAGGGAAATCAAATGGTGACTATAAGCCATGTGAAGATAATGAGGAAAAATAGTCACACCAAAGTCTTTCATGAAATCCTTTCAATCCACTCTCATTAATGCAAAAGCCATGATGAAAGAAAAAGCAAAGATGCTTGTATTATCATAATCTCTCCATTTACAAATAAACCCTCCACAATTGCTAATTTGCAAATATGCAAATTAGCCCCTCCATCAATTATCAGCCAACGAAAGGAAGAAAGGAAAACTGGCTGAAACGGAATGCAAACTGGAAACTTCAAAAAAATTTATCTCATAATAAATTACAGGAAAACCCCGCGACTGTATATACATACCCGCATTTGTGTTCCGACCGAATACAAATGCAATGAGACAAAATTTACACAGTACAATACTAGGATCCGGCTTAAACCAAAGCCCGCTAATATTATCCGTCCGATCATGATCCATGCAATACCGCACGTATATGATCGAACCCTGCCATATCTCCATACGGCCTCTACAGCGTTTCGCCCGAAACTTGAGTAACTGTCTGTAGGGGACTCTAAAGACACGTCAATACTTTTGGCTGTGGATTTAACCACTAGCACGTCAGAGGTTGCCATACGTAACGGGCTACCAGGTATTGACCAAAAGGGACGTCTGTGAGCGAACTTATGCTGACACCCTACTGAGCCTGTCAGTGACAATATCCATACAGTCCGGTCCGTTCGTCTATGAGCATCGCATGGCGGGCCTAGGGGGTTGGTAAAAGTCAGACCCCCAAAAGCGGTACAAGTCGTGTCGGAGTGTAGCCCAGAACACTCTGAGATACTACTGGAATACCTACCAGTAAATCTCCTGCCTCGGCCGAGGGCTTTGTGTAATGGCTCTCCTAGACACAGCGCGAACTCACCCCCAATACCTGGAGAGACGAACCCCTGCAGATCCGCTCACTGTCTCCATATGGCTCGGGACTGTACCCAACTAAAACCTGTTTGCACGAATCCTTTGAGCCGTGGTAGGGTAGTAATCAAAGTATAGTGGGAACTCACACGAGAAAAATGACGATCTCAGGTCGATGAACTAACCTGTACACATGTCACCAGGGAACTGCTATCTGACGTCAGGTATAAGACCAACTAGCATGTTCCCGGCGAGTCATGTCCGGTGTACTCATAATCCAATGAGCACCTGTATACATTTTAGGTGAACCAACTGACACCAGTGGCTTGTGAGACCGGCCACCGCCCCTCATCGGGGTCTCGACTGTATACACTAGTCTACTCTGGAGTATCGATGCCCTGTCTCGAAAACTCCCACGACTAGGGACCTTTTAAGGATATGCTTATAGACCCCAGCTCCCACGTATATGATCGCCATCATACTGCTGGCTGTCAAGCAAGAATCCTAAGGGCTCTATCAACGTGCAATAGTGACCTGTAAGGTCAACTGAAACAGTACACGATGATAAAGATAAACCAGATAGTATACTATCATCTTGAGTAAGACTGTTCTAACGGTATAGGTCCTCTCTCAATCATTGCAATCACGTGCTTATGATCCAATAATTGACTCTGAGGGAACTATCTCCAACAATTGACGTGTTAAAAATAAATTATTTTCGACTGATCAAATTCCCCCAAACTTATTTTCGGTCGTCTCGAGCGAACTGTTTTATTAAAAAGAGAAGGAGAAAATAAAGAAAGAGAAAAACTAACTAGCACACTTTCATAGGAAACACAATTGCACTGAGCACGTGCAATAAGCCTTTAAAGCTCTAAGTGTCCCTAGTAGGAGGAGTGATGTCTCCTGAGGGTTTTCAGCGGATTGCACCCACAAAATCCAATAAAAAAAGGAAGATCATGAATATTACATTTAAAGAAAAGAATCGTAAAAGAAAAGCTTTGAAAATTAGGGTTTCCAACTAAGGTAGCTTTTCAGTTGTCATGAGCCCTATCTTAATAGTCATGAAAAGATGTCAGAAATCACATCACCCCTCAATAAAACATCGTCTTTATTCTTCATTCCTATCTTTCTTCCAAACATCGATCATATAACCCTACGTGTGTGTAATAAACATCCCTACACCCGGAGAATTCAATTCAAGCTATCATACTCTTGTCCATCTGCCTCAGTACTTTTTAATTAATGAATATTTAGATGAATTTGCTCACACACTTTCATGCGACCGTTAATACTTCTTGAGGTACTAACCGACCGATTACTCCTGTGTTTGCTTATTTGTTGTTTTTTCTCGTCTTGCACCACCTGAGGCTTAGCAGTGACTCCCAGACCAATTGGCCTTAGGGCACTAGGTGAAGAGGCACCCTCGCTATATTTTTTTATTGCTGCCTTGGCGATAACAAAACCAGTGTTCATTTTTTTCACCATTTTATATTTTATTAATTTTTTTTATTTCCTTCATACATCGGCTTTTTGACAAGAGCATTTCAAGGTATCCTCTACTATCCCGAGTTTCAAGACGTATGTAAGTGCGAATAGTAGGGTATCAACGTTCAAATGTTTGGCTTCCAGAATAGGAACTATTTTTCAGACTTATTTTTATCCTCAGATTAGTGACTTCCTTCATCTTACTAACCCTTGGGACAACGGCTCATAAATACTTATTACTAGTTCGTATAAGAAAACTTCTAATTTTCTTGGTTTTCTTAAATTTTTTTAATCTTTTGGATGTAATTTTTCACTATCTAATCTTTTATTATCTTATTTATGTACAAAAAATATTTTTTTTATCTTTTTGAAAAAAATTTAAATTTTTATAGGTTTTCAAAATTTTTAAATTTTTATAGGTTTTTAAAGAAATGTTTTGTGTGCTTATGCAAAGTGATATGCAAATGATGCGAAAATAAGCACAAACCTCCCCCCAAACTTGTTTTCAACATTGTCCTCACTGTTGCCAACCGCTATATCTACAAAAACCTGTAAGCCTGGAAGGAATTTATTAGTGGGGGCAAAATATTTAAGTGAAGATCCTCCCCCAAACTTATTCTTTTCACTCACCTCCATTCAAAAAGATGATGCAGTAATTTACAGGACATGGAGGTGAGACGGAGGAATTTTAATCAAGATAAAATGGCTCCTGTAAGAACAGGAGCTCCTCCGTGGGGTCAGTGGAAAAATACGGCTTTAATCTATGTCCATTCACTTTAAAAGATGTGCCGTTTTTAACATTTTCTACCTCAACTGCCCCGTGCGGGTATACAGACCGCACAATAAAAGGTCCCTTCCACCGAGATCATAGCTTACCCGCGTGAAGGTGTAGTCGTGAATCATAAAGAAGGACTTGCTGACCAGGTGTAAATGTTTTCCTCAAAATATTTTTATCGTGAAATACCTTAGTCCGATTCTTTACAATTAAAGTGTTATCATAAGCTTCATCGCGGAGTTCGCTTAGCTCATTTAATTGCAGCTTCCGAAAGTTGCAGGCTTGGTTTAAGTCAAAGTTAATTTTCTTAATAGCCCACATTGCTTTATGCTCAATCTCGACCGGTAAGTGACAAGCCTTCCCAAACACTAACCTATATGGAGACATCCCTAGATCGGTTTTATATGCAGTTCGGAATGCCCAAAGAGCATCCGTCAATTTGATCGACCAATCTTTTCTATTCTTCGCAACAGTTTTCTACAGGATTTGTTTGATCAGTCTATTCAAAATCTCAGCCTGCCCGCTCGTTTGGGGATGATAGGGTGTAGAAAGTCTGTGGTTGATTGCGTATTTCCGCATCAAAGTATCGAAGGACTTGTTGCAGAAATGTGTCCCGTTATCGCTAATGATAGCGCGTAGGTGTCCAAATCGTGAAAAGATATTTTCTTTTAAGAACTTAATGACAACCTTCTTGTCATTAGTGCAACATGGAATGGATTCAACCCACTTTGAGACGTAATCAACCGCAAGCAGTATGTATAAATTCCCAAAGGAGTTGGGAAAGGGACCCATAAAGTCAATGCCCCAAACATCGAAAATTTCAACCACTAAGATGGGTTGCTGTGGCATCTCATTTCTCCGGGAAATCCTACCCGTGTGTTGACACTGTGTACAGGTTTTGCAATGATCAAATGCGTCTTTGAACAAAGTCGGCCAATAAAAACCACATTGCAAAACCTTCTCCGCTGTCTTTTTAGGACCGAAGTGACCCCCATATGCCTGATCATGACTAAAAGATAGAACACTCTTGAACTCCTCATTCGGGACACACCGGCGAATGATCTGGTCAGGACAATACTTAAACAGATATGGTTCATCCCAGTAAAAATGTTTTACTTGGGATAGAAAACGATGTTTGTCCTGTTTTGACCAATCGCTGGGTATCAGTCCCGTGGCAAGATAGTTCACAATATCCCTGAACCAAGGTTCATCGGATACGTTTAAGAGTTGTTCGTCCGGAAACGAATCATTGATCGGCAGGGTCATAGGTGAAGAAGTGATGCGCGAAAGATGGTCGGCTACAACGTTTTCACATCCTTTCTTATCTTTGATAACAAGATCAAATTCTTGTAATAGAAGGATCCAACGTATTAGCCTACCTTTAGCATCCTTCTTCGCCAAAAGATGTTTCAATGCGGAATGGTCAGTGTATACAACTATTGGTGAGCCAATCAAGTAAGGCCTGAATTTTTCTAATGCAAATACAACTGCTAAAAGCTCTTTTTCGGTAGTTGTATAGTTAATTTGAGCATCGTTCAGGGTCTTACTTGCATAATAGATCACGTATGGCATCTTTTCAATGTGCTGTCCTAAGACTGCACCAACTGCAAAATCTGATGCATCACACAAAAGCTCAAAAGGGTAATCCCAATCTGGAGACGATAGAACGGGGGCTGTAGTGAGGGAGTGTTTAAGTGAGTCGAATGATGCCTCACAATCCGAGTCAAAGTGGAAGGTCATATCCTTGGCCAAGAGAAGAGTTAAAGGTCTAGCAATTTTGCTAAAGTCCTTAATGAATCTCCTGTAAAAGCCCGCATAGCCAAGAAATGATCGGATATCCTTGACGCTTTTAGGATGAGGAAAGTTTTGAATGACATCTATTTTAGCTCTGTCAACCTCAATGCCTTTTCGTGAAATAACATGTCCAAGCACAATTCCCTCTTGGACCATGAAATGGCATTTTTCCCAATTCAAGGTTAAGTTCTTCTCTTTGCAACGAGTAAGAACCGCATCAAGATTCGATAGGCAGTCACAAAAAGAGTCTCCGAAAATCAAGAAATCGTCCATGAAAATCTCCAAAAAATTCTCGACCATGTCAGAGAATATCCCCATCATATACCTCTGAAATGTAGCGGGAGCATTGCATAACCCAAAGAGCATGCGTCTATAAGCAAAGGTACCAAAAGGACAAGTAAATGTGTTTTATCTTAATCCTTTTTGGCAATGGGGACCTGATTATAGCCAGAGTATCTGTCCATAAAGCAATAATACTCACGTCCAGCTAAGCGTTCCAGCATCTGATCAATGAAAGGTAGAGGAAAGTGGTCTTTCCTCGTTGCGGCATTGAGTTTTCTGTAATCAATACATACACGCCACCCAGTTTCGGCGCGTGTCTGAATTAACTCATTTGCCTCATTGGTAATAACAGTGATGCAAGATTTCTTAGGGACGACATGTATTGGACTCACCTATTGGCTATCGGTGATTGGGTAAATAATACCATTATCAAGGCATTTGACGATCTCTTTCATCACCGCATCCTTCATGACGGGGTTCAACCGTCTCTGTAGTTCTCGGGTTGGTTTGGCATCATCCATCAAGTGTATATGATGTTCTACAATCAAGGGACTAATCCCTTTGATGTCTGCCATGGTCCAACCAAACGCCTCCCTATTAGATCTCAATACCGTCAAAAGTGCATTCTCTTGCTCTGATGCTGGAGAAGCAGATATGATAACCGGTAAAGACTCATTCTCACCTAAATATGCATATTTAAGATGAGAAGGTAAAAGTTTGAGATCTAATGCTGGCGGAGAAATAATAGAAGGTGGGATCATTGACTGATTTTCGGAGTCACAAAGAAGCTCATAGCCTGTAAAAGATACAGACTCGGATGGTGATGAGTCAGGAGTGTCGGACTCAAGTGTGGAAATGGTGTCCTCACTAAGATGTTGTGCAAGATCAAACAGTGATGTGGTAGTGTCGTCGAGATTTGTAAAGCAAAGTTCATTAACTCCGCAACTTTCGGGAGCAATCTCGTGGACAGAGCACACATCCAGTATATGAGCAGAAGGTTCAGATGGCTGACTTCCAATTTTGTAGATGTTCAGTTCAATGATCATATTTCCAAATGATAAGTTCATTGAACCGTTTTTACAGTTAATGACAGCATTAGAAGTGGCAAGGAATGGTCGACCCAAAATCACCGGAATTTGGCTCCGGGGGTTTTCTACAGGTTGTGTATCGAGAACAATGAAGTCCACAAGGAATACAAATTCCCCGACTTTTATCAACACATCCTCTAGTTCACCTCTAGATTTGGTGATTGAACGGTCTGCCATTTGGAGAGTGCGGTGAGCTGGTTTCAACTCTCCAATCCCTAGCTGCTCGTAAACAGAGTATGGAAGTAGGTTAACACATGCGCCTAGGTCTAAAAGAGCATGGTTGATGTTTTTACCCCCAATAGAAATCGATATCGTAGGACATCCTGGGTCCTTACGTTTCTTTGGTAGCTGTGGGATAAAAGCAGTGTTGACATTATTAGACATGAAGACCTTCTTGGGCACTTGAGTCTTCCTCTTCCTAGTGCACAAGTCTTTAAGAATTTTCGCATAAGCGGGGACTTATTGAATAGCATCTAGGAGAGGGATGTTGATGTTAACATGTTTGAACATTTCCATAATCTTCTCCATATGTGGACTCGATTTGTTAGTCCTTAACCGATTAGGATAAGGAGCTTTAGCAATAAGCGCTGGGTCCATCATAGGAGAAGGAAGTGTGTGTGGAACCGACCCCAAAATAGAAGTGGGAATCGTCGGTGGTAGACTAGAAGAGGGTTGCTGAGGTGGCGAGCCTAGAGGGAAACGGAGAATAGGCTCGTGAGAAGGTGGTTGGGTAGAAGAACAAGGATCAGAAGTAGAAGTGTGTGTGTGAGGAAAGGTCTCAGCCGGGGTGTTATTGATAGGATTTTCAATATCATCAATTTCTTCCCCAACTTGGTTATTCAGCACTCTTCCTGATCTCAACGTTGTGATGGCATTTACATTGTAATGCCCAGGATTCGGTAGGGGTTGAGACGGAATTTTCCCTTTTTCTCTTGCACTCATTTCGGCTTTAAGTCGTGCAATTTCTGTTTCCATCGTTCTGATACTCTCAGCTTGGGACGCTGAGTTTTTCTTTATCTCACTGACGGAAGAACTAACCTCAGCCTACACTTCCATGAAATTCGACAAGAGTGACTTCATGGTTTGTGTGAATGCAGAGAACTCGTCAAAACGGGTCAACTGCATAGGATTAAAAGGTGCAGGAGGGTTGACCTGGTTTTGAAAATTTTGTGACTGGTAGGGGTGCTGAGTGAATTGAAGTGGTTGCCGTTGTAGTGGAAGAGCCCTTTGAAAATTATTTTGGTTTGGAACCGTGTTTTGATTGTGTTGTTGGTTCCAAGCAAAGTTAGGGTGATTCCTCCAACCCTGATTATACATGGAAGAATAAGGATCGTTTCTAGTTTTTGTTGGAAAGCAGCATTGGTATGCTCTTGACCTTGAAACGAAGAATTCAATGGACATTCTTCCGTCAAATGAGAAGGATCAGAACAGCATCCACATACAGTTTTGGGGATCGACATCGGATTTAGGGAGGCTGCTAAAAATTTGTGTTCCATAGCTTCGAGCTTCTTTTGCATTGCTGCCATTTCAGCTCGAACACCTATGGACACATCAATTTGATGTACGCCACCCCTAGATGATGACTGGTTTCCACTCTCCCACTGTAAGGATTTTTCAGCGAACTCTTCTAAAAATTTCCAAGCTTCCCCATCATCCTTGGTCATAAAATTGCCTTGACACATAGCTTCAAGGTTCTGTTTAGTGGTAGGGTTAATGCCCTCATAAATGATTCGGCACAGATCCCATCTCGGGATTCCGTGATGAGGACATTGAACCAAAATATCCTTGAAGCGTTCAAAGCACTTCGAGAACGGTTCATTCGGAAGCTGGGTGAATTGATTTAGTTCGCTACGGACTCGAGCTGTCTTTTGCATAGGATAGAATTTCTTAAGGAATGCCGCAACGAATTCTTCTCAATTCGAAATGGAATGAGCGGTAGTGTTATACAGCCACTTCTCGGCTATATCGCACAAGGTAAATGGAAGAAGACGTAGATGCATAGCATCCACTGAAAGTTGTGACGTACCCATCATAGCGCATACATTTTCAAATTTGGTAATAAAGACATATGCGTCTTCAGACTTGAGACCGTGGAATTTGGGTAGAAGGTTGATGTATTGGGGTTTAATCTCAAAATTATCCCCGTTGGCTAGTGGAATGGATAAGCAGGTCGAAAGAGGACCTCGCATAGGATAGCACCTATCTTGGAGAGAGATGCGGGGTGGGTTCTGCACACCTACGGACGGCGGCAGATTAGTGGTAAAGAAGTTCGATGGAGAAGGATCCATCAATGTGGGTGTGGTGGTGGGTAAAGAAGAAGTAAATGTAGAAATACCGACTTCGGAGTCGATCGGGGGAACGCGGACTAAACGGGCACTAGAATCCCGTGTCCAGCGTATCTTGCACTAAAAGGGTTTAGTACAAGTGGCAGCGTAAATATAATTAGGGGGAATGATTGAAGTGATTGGTGTTTATTTTGAAAAATAAACGGATTTTTGAAAAAATGATGCAAATCACAACAAATGCAACAAGCAACCCTAAGTCTAGTGGTCACCTAGGTCAAGGCTCTAGACCACTCCTAACTGCTAAAAGACAAGTCGCAGGATCAATCCTCCACTGCCTCTTTGTCTCTCCTGTGGCTAGGTAAGTGCCAGGTAAGTGGGAGGTTCTCCACTACGTAAGTAGTGGGCCTAATTAAGTAACCACTAGCCTTCGACACACTTGCCTTAGACACCACAAAAGAAACGCGGATAAGAGATGAATTACCCACGGCCTTCTTCTGTCCTAAGTGAGCGCGACGGTCCTTAGAGTCATCTCTAGATATTTTTTAGTTAATGAGGGTAATGCGGATGCAAGTTTGTGATTTTTGGGGCTTAGGAAGGGTAATGAACTCCCCACCTAATCTGAATTTGGCCGTGCCCCTTAAATTCCGTATTAATATGCAAACAACAAAAAATCAAAACACGCACAATTTTTATTGCTTTTTGCGGCGCTGCGAATTTTGCTAAGAAACCTGCAGAAAATTGTTAATTGGAGCAGACAGAGGAGAATATAAAAAAGTAAGAAGTCACCTGAGAAAAAATGGAACAGTAACTCAGCTACACTGCCGCGGAACCGCCGCAGTTGCTGGCTTAAACCGCGGATCCGCCGCCACTTGAACTGTTCCCTGCACAAAAAATTCACAGCAAGCCTCTGTTCACTTCCTCAGCTCTCTGGAAATTTCCAAATAATTTTCCAATTGCTCAGTAGACTCCAGATTTCCTTGCACAAATCACAACGAATTGTTTAGTATTTTGTGCGAAATTTAATCTCAAAATTATAATGGAATAAACTTTTCAACTCAAATTTAAAAAACGAATGAATTAGCGCACTATCCCAGGCAACAGCGCCATTTGATTGAAACGGATTCTTTTTGTGTATATAAGAAAATGTGTAGAAATCACAACCAAAAATATTTGACCGCAATCAATAACGGTGTCGATTTGTAGTGCGTTAGTAAGTGCGGATCGTCCACAGGGAAAGTGTAATCGTTCGTATTTCGAATTAGATGAGTCGAAAATTTAAAGAAAAAGAAAAGAAACAATTCATGATTTAAAAAATTGAAGTTCAAGAATTAGTAAAATCTAGTCTAAATCAACAAACATTAAAATCAAGAATTGAGAATTTATGATTTCCAAACCAAATATCAAGATTCGAAGTGAGGCTCGTAGGAGTCGATTGAATCTATAGACGTGATGAAATCTATTGATTACGTATTCTTATCCATTAATGAGTTGATACTAGATCGATGTCGATTAATCGAGGTTTAAGGATCTTTTAAAGAAACTAGGGTTTCTTCATCTCATCCTTTGTCCATTCGATGAATCTCATTCAAATTCTAGCCTCGAGTAAATTCAAGAATCGATCGTCGATCACTAATTAAGAGCGAACACAATCAAGAAAGCATCGCTCGAAACTAGGTTGCCGATTCTTCAATTTACACGAGTTTACAAAACTTATAGGAATTAAGAATCGTTCAAGATTTGTAACATCATCGTCTATTGATTTTCTTGATTCCTCCACGAGCGGAGTTTTACTCAAACATCATAATACGAAAGACAATCAAGAATTGAGATCGAATCATGATGCAAGAATGTAAAGAAAGCAAGATATAGAAATTTCACCTTTATTTATCAACTATTTTGTTACAATTCTCTCAAGATCTACAAGAGGAAAGAACTCGATCGTTGATTTCAGCTTCGCTCGTCTCCTTGAGTCGCGGATCTCCTTGGATCACTTGCTCCGATGAAGTCCGGCGTCGCTTTCTAAAGGATCGAAGGCTTCATGCTTGATTTGGTGCTCGAAGTTCTTGATCTTGGCTTTGGAATTGGAATTAGGGTTAGGGTTTGGAGTTACAAGTTGTGTCACTCAACTTGTGTTGGGGTTGATGATTGAACTCTTGAACAACCCTAGAAGTGAAGCCTTAGGGTCCTTTTTATAGCCTTAAGAATGGTTAGCTTCCTTTGTAAGCTTGGATTAGGTTAGCTTCTCTTGTAAGCTTTAGATTAGATTAGCTTCCCTCTTAAGCTAGGTAGTTAGGTAGAAGCTTCTAGAGGGAGTTAGTTAGGCTTTAGCTTCCTTCATAAGCTTGGAGGTTAGGGAGAAGCTTCTTGGCTTAGTTTGTTAAGTGAGGAAGCTTGCTTTGGAAGCTTGGAAGTTTAGCTTGAATAAGGAGCTTGCTGATCTAGCAGAAGACTCTGGAGAATTCTGGAAATTGTCATAGTATTCTGAGATGTAGGCATTGAGTGAAGAATAATGAAGCTGATCTTTTCTGATGACGTGGCAGTTCCACCGCGGATCTGCGGCAAATGCTTGCTCCGGCCGTGGATCCGCGGCCCAATAGGAGCCTTAGTGCTTCAATTTCTCTGTGTAGCTTCTTTCTGACTTCATGGTATTTTTCTGACATGTTGAATCTCAAAATACCTTCTAGATTACTACCAGATCTCATGTCTTTGAGTTGGCGTATTTTTTTATCATCACTTTGACAATTTTGGCTCGGTTCCTGGAATTTCCTGCACAGACTTCGAAACAAGTGTTGCGCTATACAAGGATGATGCGATGCCATGATAAACACTCAATTTCCCTTAAAATGTCGGTTTTAAAGTATAACACAGGTATTCTGGTATTTTACAGGTGTTTTACTAATATGTGCTATACTTAACATGAATACCTTTAGATGAATGCAAATGATAGGGAAATTGACGTGTTAAAAATACATTATTTTCGACTGATCAGGGACCACTTTAAGGATGTGCTTATAGACTACCTAACTCTCACGTATATGATCTCCATCATACTGCTGGTAGTCAAGCAAGAATCCTAAGGGCTCTATCAATGTGTAATAGTGACCTATAATATCACCTAAAGCTGTACACGATGATAAAGATAAACCAGATAGCATACTATCATATTGAGTAAAACTGTCCTACCGGCATAGGTCCTCCCTCAATCATTGCAATCATGTGCCTGTGATCCAATAATTGACTTTGAGGGCACTATATCCAAAAATCTCCCACTTGCACTCAAGGCTAATTATTGCGATGTCGCATACTCACAGCCCGTGTGATACCGAACACCCAACTCCTCTACTAATCAGTTTCACAAAGCCCGTTTGCGAAACTATTGCATTCGAGGAATAGCCTCAGTGAGTGGATCCGCCCTAATGTTTATTTCTATGTCTCTCTTTATCTCAAGTTCGCGGAGAAAGCCATCTCCCGAAATGAGCAATACCTGTCTTAGAATATGTCTGGATATCTGATGGGACCTAGTTCATAAATGAACTCCAAATCAAAACTTCTTAGACCGTATCGTCAACTGAAATTAATCAGTATCCTGCACCATGCCTCCCTCAGTATCCGCTTGGACCACTGATTGTTATAACTTTTCTGCGTGTTCAAGTTTAGTTAATTACCGCAATCAAGACGGTTTCGCTTGTAGCTAGCCGGTTGAGTACGGGTCATCCGCAGGGAGATGGGAATCTTTTTCTATGTGCTTTAACGAGTTAAGTCCAAAAGTCCAGATTTGTTTGTGATTAACTAAGTGTTAAAATGATATGTAAAGAGAGCTTGTTAGGGTTAGGATTAGGTTAGTTTGAGTTAGGAGTCGCTCACTTCTTTCGTTACCACTCTTAATATCGGTGTTACGGTGATCGGCAACAACGGGGATTAGCACGACTAGGAAGGAACTTGGGGGTATAAGCTAGGCTTTCCAACACATAAGTTCTTCCTTTTGGTGCTTGTCCGTCCGTTCTTGGCTCTTAGTCTTAACCTCCGGTTAATTCAACCACAACCGGTCTCACTACGGAATCACCGCTATCATGTAGGATAGGGTGCCGTAGGGAGCGGATTGTGGTTCAATTAACGGGAGTTCGATTAAAGATGTTGGGCAAGGAAAGAGTGAGAGAGATTTCCTTCTCTCAAACTTCCCTTATCCTACCCTAACAAGTATGGAAACTACTCACCCATTACAAGAAGAACGAAAAATAAAACAAAGGAGGAAGATAGAAAGAAAGAGATTAGAAGATAACAACAAGCTATTTGCGACCTCACCTTGGCAAGGATCAAACGTAAGCATCATGGTTGTTTAAAGATAAAGGAAAAGAGAACAAGAAAGAAACAATAATAAATAATAACAACTAAATTATCAATTGATGATTACAAGCAATTAACATAACAAGAACAAGACAAGTATGATAACAAAAAGATCTTCTTTATTCATCATCCTTCACTCACAAAAGCTCACTACAAGTTTTTTTAATGGAGAAAAGATGAGAAGAGGAAGAAGAACAATAAGTATTCTAAAACCTAAAATACAATCTTAAGCACCCTTGGCTTTGACAAGTTCTGGACTATTTATAGGCAGGGAACTGGAAATTTAGGGCAAAATTCTGCCTCTACATGAAAAGTCAAAACTACCCCTGAAATTTCATCAGCTGAGGAGGCCGTACGGCCGCGGTTCCGCGGCCTAGACCCCCTATTGGCAGCGGATCCGCGGCCCTATAGTGGAGTTGTCTTGTCGTATTTTGTGTGCTGCCCTGGTCTGCTGTTCCCTTTAGTCTGGTACATGTTTTTTTTCTGATAATCTTTCCACATTTCTTCCAGAATCAAAGGTGATTGGATGTGGATCTTTTTGTCATGATTTTCTTGAACCCCGCGTAGATTTCTTGGACTTGGTGTTGCCATTGTGCTTTGTGCATGAAGATGACAATCGATTTGCCATTTTGTCTCTCAAACTGGTGTGTGGCAACATACGGATAGAGAGCGGAGACCCGTGTTTTATCTGTGGTTGGCAGGAATCCGATTTTGTCGTGCTTTTCCATGAATTTTATCGTTTAGAGCCGAGAACCTGTATCCTACAATTGACTAGCAAGCACGGCTCAAGAGTGCCTACCGATAAGCAATATGATAAAAATTGGGCGGTATAAAAATGCAAAAATCTGATATGAACAAATACCCCCAAACTTATCATTTGCTCATCCCGAGCAAAGCCAATTTATTCATAAAATTTCCTAACCTCACTTTCGCAGGGAACGCGATTGCACTGAGCATGTGCAACAAGCCGTTAAACCTCTAGGTGTCCCTAGCAGGAGTGTTGTCTCCTGAGGGTTTTCAGCGGATACTACCCACAAAATCCGGCAAGCTAGTTTTGCAAAATAACTATGATTCAAACCCTAAAGTTTTGTTTCAGAAAATAACAATTCTATTATCCTAAGTCTAGACTATCGAACCTTTATTTTTCATATCTCGCTTCTTATTTAACTTAAGATTTTATATGTCTTTACGTGTAGTGCAAATAGTGTCGTTAAGTTCCAGAAGGGTCGAATAAAGTCATCATGTCACACAATAAAGCCCAGATAAGAACTTTGAAAGGATCACATAAGTTTTATAAAAAGTTAAGCATTTTTCTAGTTTCGTTTTCCAGTAAAGTTTCAACTTCAGAATTTCTATCTTCTTTAACAGGAAACTAGGTCTTATTTTTCACTCCACCTTTTTCTTTTTTTCATTTCATACACAACTCTGTGAACGTGCAATAGTCTTTATCATAGAATAAAACCTTCATATCTCCGCTAGAAATATTTTTTAGAAAAACCTGTCTTTTGTCAAGATTATTCTCACACAAAGAACCATTAGGAATTTTAACTCGGAGAGAACACTTGCTTGACTTTGTTTTAATCTGGACTTTCTAGGCTTCTTAACGAGCTTTGGGCCAATGCACCCAAACCAGTTGGCTTTAGGGCATTAGGTGTAGAAACACCCCAGCAGACTTAGTTACTCAAGTTACCTAGGTCCAAAAACAAAAGACAATTTGGCGTGAAAATCATGATGATTCAATACGAACGGAGATATAACCGGCAGTTCAATTTATTTTTTGGATAAAAGACATGTTTAGTGGGTTCGGTGTGTAATCATTCCAATCAAGTTTCAGATGGGTTATTTTTCAGACTTAGTTCCAATTAAGGCATCAATAACATTCATTCATATTCACGTCACTTCATAAACTGTTCTTGATATTACTTATTTCAGAACAAACCTATTTGATCCTCAGAAATTCATTTATCCATTTAAAAGTTTTTAGACATAAAAAACTTTTCATCTAATTTCCAAAACTCACGACACGTGTAGTGTGATGTAAAGACGTATATCAGCTATAGTTAACTTCAAAGGAGAGTTTATCTTTCAGGTTTTCAAAATCTAAACATAAGATTTAGTTATTCTTATTTTATCAAACAAAACCGTCGAAATGTTGAATCAGAGTTCTCCCACTAGCTAACTTGACAGAAAAGTTTTTATGTTTTTAGAAAATTTTCTGATTTTTATGGGTTTTATGGATTTTAATATGTAGATGCAAAATATACATATGAATGCGAAGGTTAGAAATGCGTACCGAGCGTACCCCCAAACTTAAACTGGACAGTGTCCTCACTGTCGTTGCATGAAGAGATCATTGAAGGGTCAAAATTGTCGGTTAGATATACACAATTTTTTTGTTTTTGTTTTTAAAGAAAAGAAAAATAGCAAAAAAAAGGAAAAGAATATCCACAAATATATACATACCCCCAAACTTATTTGGAACAGTGTCCACTGTTCTTAGCTGGATAACCGAAGTTTGGTGGTAGGCAGAGGAAGATTATGCAGGGTAAACCGGCTCCTGTAAGACCAGGAGCTCCTTTGTTGGTTCGGCGCTAAGGTACGGCTTAAGTCGGTGTCCGTTTACTTTGAAAAATGAACCGTCCTTTGGATTCTCCAAATCCACAGCGCCATGCGGATACACATTCCGCACAAAATACGACCCTTTCCAGCGAGATCTGAGCTTTCCTGGATGGAAGTGTAGTCGGGTGTCGTAAAGCAGTACCTGTTGACCAGGTACGAATGTCTTGCGCAAAAGGTGTTTATCGTGAAACAACTTCGTTCGATTCTTAACGACAACCGCGTTATCGTAAGCCTCATCCCTAAGCTCGCTCAATTCGTTCAACCGCAGCTTCCGATGGCTACCCGCATCTTTAAGAGACAGATTCAGCTCCTTTATCGCCCAAAATGCGCGAAGCTCTATTTCGACAGGGAGGTGGCAAGCCTTTTCCGTACACAAGCCGATAGGGAGACATGCCAAGATCGGTCTTATAAGCGGTTCGAAATGTCCAAAGGGCATCAGTGAGTTTCAGCGACCAATCCTTACGGTTCTTGGAAACCGTCTTCTCCAGTATCTGCTTGATTTGCAGATTTGAAACTTCGGCCTGCCCACAGGTTTGGGGATGGTAGGGCGTAGATGTTAGTTATATGTATGCCCTAGAGGCCATTACTATACATAGGATGTATATTGTAGTGGATGCTTGGACATATATAGGGAGGACTTTCTTGCTCGACATGATAGTATGCTATCTGGTTACTCTTTACCTTAACGTGTATACTGATTGTCTCTCTGTTACATGTTGGTAAAGCCCCTAGGATGTGTACTTGACTACCTGGACTATGATGCGGATCATACTAGTGGGGACATGGTAGTCCATAAGTACATCCTTCAAAGTCCCTAGTCGTGGGTGTATCGAGACGGGGCATCGATATACCAGAGTAGACTAGCGTATACCTTCTCGACCCATACAGATGGGCGATGGATGATCCCATATCCATTGGTGTTTGACATCAGAGATGATATACGGGTGCTCAGTGGAGACTGGGTACACTGGACGGACTCGCCGAGAACTCCCAAATGGTATTATACCTTACGTCAGATGGCAGTTCTCTGGTGACACTGGTACAGAGTAGTCTGTTGACCCGAGATCGTCATAGAGTCTTGTGTGGTTCCCACTGTGCTTTGATTTCCACCTTACCACGTCCAAGAGGGCGTGAAAAATGGTGGCTTTTGGGTACAGTCCCGAATCACATGGAGGCAATGAGCGATAGGATGGGATTCGTCTCTCCCGGTATAGGGAGTTGATGTTGCGCTGTGTTCGATTGGCTATAACCGGAAATCCCTGGCCAGGGTTGCTGAGATTTACTGGTAAGTGTTACCAGTAGTTTCTCGAAATGTTATAGACCTCATATCGACACGACTTATCGAGCTATTGGGGTCTGACGTTTACCACCCCTAGGCGAGATATGCGACATATCAGACGACGAGACCGGACTGTACGGTAAGTGTTACTGGTTGGATTCACAGGAGTGTGAGCAGGCTTGCTCGTCGATCTTCTGATCGCTCAATACCCAGGTGGCCGTTACGTTTAGCAGACCGCTTGTGGCTTGTGGGTGTTTGATATGATCATCACCTGCTGCCGGCGTATTGACGAGTCTTTAGAGTCCTACACAGAGGTTTCCTGGCTCAAGCGAAACGAAATAGGAGCGCATATGAGATATGTGCAGGACCGAGAATAATGCGTGTATGTGATACCGTATTCTATTCTCGCGATGAATGTATCGAATGGTTATATGCGATATAACCTAGTTATCGAATCGAGGGTTGATTCGATAAGACGATACATTGGATACTAGTCGGTTATATGCGATATGACCGGATCATTGAATCAAGTGTTGATTTAATTATTTAATGCATAATTATATATTTGATATATTATTTTGCATTAACTAGTATTGGTTCACTTTAAATGGATTTTCTCACTTGGATTGTGCACATTGTATATGTGATATACTTTTGTACACAAGTTTGTATCATGTTTGATAATACATGCTCACTAGGGTTTGTGTAAAGATTAAACCATGGTTGTATATTGGTTAGGGTTTTCATTTTCTTATTCATTCATTTATTTATTTATTCTTTTTGTAAAATGAAAAGCATAGAGAGAAAATGGTGGCTAACTTTGTTTGATTTTGAAGCTTCATGAAGCTTTGACTAAGTCACCATTTTGTCTCATGTTTAACCCTAACCATTCCACTTAACCATGATTCATTCTCTACACTTAACCATGGTTTGAATATGATAAGTATTCATTTTTCTTTTGGATTTAATTAACTTATCATCATATTCATTTTCTTTCTTCTTCTTCTTCATGAGCAAGAAAGAAAAGCTTTCTACTTCAATGGCAACTTGAGCAAATGAGTGAGAAATCCATTTCTAAAGTGAACCCACTTCCTATTTCTTCATCCTCTACCTCTTGCCAAGTAGTATAGGGTGTTTTCTTAACAAGTTTCATGACTTGGTGAAGTGGGAGCTTGATTTTGTGATGCCTCGACGTAGATCATCTTCGGCACGAAGCCGACGACCTTGCCCGCCCATTTCTCCGATGAAGCCGACGCTAGAGCCCGGGTTTCCATTTGGACAGCGAGGAGACTTCATTGCGGAGCTCTGGAGGTGGAGAACCGGATCTACAAAGGTTGTATTTCCATTTTTTTTTAGTTATCTTGTTAACTAGTTGCTTGTTTCGCCTAAATATCTAGTTAACGATCCGTATTAGGGTTTCTCGGCACCCGTAAAATTTGAAATTGGCATGCTTGATGCCTTGTGAGACCTCCTGGGAGTGCCTAGGAACCCTACAGTGGTATCAGAGCCTAGCTAAAGCCTTAGGCGATGTCTAGACGACATTTGAAATCCGAACGAACCCGAAACCCTAATACAAAATGCTCTCTGGAAATTTTCAAAAAATTTGGATTTTTGTCAATTAAAAATTCGAAGAAAATAGAGCAGGAAATTATAAGGATTACTGCAGAAAACGAAACCCTAATTCCACTGTAGCGCCGCGGAACCGCGGCAATAGCCTCCTTTTGCGGCGGTTCCGCGGCCGTTTGTGCTGATTAGGGATTTGTTTCGATACAGTAATGCCCGTATATGTTTCCTCTGTTCTCTGGGAACTTTTAATCTGCACTCAAGAGTTGAGTTTTCTGGGGTTGTTTTGGGGATTCGATGATTCGATCGGATTATCAGATTTTGTCTATGTGGCTTCCGGATAATTTTTGAATATGTTAAAAAGTTCGACCGGATATAAATACCCAATTTTTCCCCTGTCGGGAAATTTCCATGTGTTGGATTTTTCCGTGGTTTAACGACGTTCTAAGTAGTGCAAGTAACGCGATGGACCCTCTAGAAGACAACAAACCTTAACTCGATTATGTGACCGTCTTGAACTGCCCTTTGAACCTTCGGGTTTGGGGCAGTACGGCGTGCCACATGTGAGGCGTTGGCTTGACCCTTCTACGGCTGGACCGTTGGTACTGAGGTACGAACTGAATGTTGTTAGACTTATTTCATGTGTTGATCTATATCGGGAAAACTTGGGTGTTCGACTGTTTGATCGAAAAGTTTAACATTTTCTATTTATCCGAAATGTGATACAATAATTGGAATTCACAATTAGTTATGAGATAACTGAATGAATGTTATAAACATAGCAGTTTAGTCTTAAATGATCGGTTGCCATGGAATTTTGATGTGATCAAAAGTCCGTCGCAATCACGTAGCGTACGCGAATACTCGCCGGGTAAACTTAATAGACAGCCTCACTCCATAGCCCCGACCAAGTGACTGTAGGAGAACCCCGTCGCCGAAAGCATCCGTTCGGGTGCTCGCGGTAGCGGTGTTCCGCCTTGGTGCACTTCGTCAGCGGCGTCGGGGGTGCGGCCGCCTACTAATGTTTGCGATGAGCATTCGATCAGGATGTCGGGAATCTTGTTGAATTGCCCGACTTGATATTGAAAAGAGTTTTCGATTTTGAGACTAAAATGGGGGGTTTATAATTGTTAGGCATGCGATGTCTAAGGAATTCATTTGATTAGGCATGCGATGTCTATGGAGGTTGCGGATTCCAACTGTTATAGTTTTACACTTTCTTTTCTGTGACCGTAAGTGTAATATGTGATATCGCCGGTTTCGTTGCTATATGTCAACGACAATTGGGATGCGCATATTTACTTACGTTGATGACATGTGATGTTATGTGTTGCTGGATATGTTATATTGGATCGTCGTGTTTGAATAGCCGGGGGTTTTTATGTGAGATGAGTGTATTTCATTTTCATTCATGTAAAAACTTGTATGTAATATTCTTTTATTGGGGCACTTCCAGGTTGCGGAAGATGTCACCCTTTGTATATTATTTACTTTTCCGCACTAGGATAGACCCAAGGAGGGGAGCACAAGTAACCGGGTTCTGGAGTCCAGTAGTAGACCAACCGAGGAGTCGAGTCCGGGTCTCCTAACTCTAGAATTGGTAGGGTTGCTTACCGCTCTCGTAGGGGTCTAGGGGTGTGGGTTTGGCTATTCATCGCGACCGTGGAATCCATGTTTTATACTGGCTCGTATTGAAAACATGGACGTCCTAGTATATCCAATATTTCATATGTTTCTTCTGCTGCGTTATCTGTGATGTGATCATATGATATGTTCTGTGATGGATACTTTATATAATATATATGATATATTATATAGGCGTTACTTATGTTTTACTCCCGCACTAGCCCTGCCCCGCTCTGTCGTTAGTTACCTAACCTAACGGTGCACGAGGGGACATCGAGGCGAATGCGGATGGCATAAGTGTACATCGTATTTATCTGTGATGTTTAGGTACTTAAATGATGGGACTTCATTAATATGATTAATGAAATAAAAGAAACCTAAGATGTTGTGGAATCGAATTTCAAAAATAAAACAGGTAGCTACAGTTCTTGCTTTGCACAGGGGTATATGTGATATATCCTGCACCTTATTCGATGAGGAAAGGACCGAGATCCCATCACCGGGAGTGACTCCTTTAGCAATAACTGGCAGATGCTACACACTCGGTTTGTCTTTTGATTGCTTTTAAGAGTTTTTGCTTTGCACAGTGATATATATGATATATCCCGCACCTCATTCGACGAGGAAAGGACCGACGATCCCTTCACCGGGAGTGACTCCTTTAGCAAAACTAGAAAAGCCTAAAAAACACTCCATTTTAAAATCATTTGATTCTACAACGATATCAAGTTCATTACGCAATAGGTTTTCAGAAAAACCTGTCGTAGCCCTCCGTCATTTCAGATAAGTCCTACTTAGTATTCGTGCTACGTTTGTTGACCTCCGTCAAGGCGTAGTGTGCGGTAGCTAACTAGTATTTATCTGCTTATGCATATGATGCAGATTGGATTAGGGTAGTCGTGCGGCCTTGTTGACCTCCGTCAAGGGTCGTGCGGGTGGGTTTAATTCGATCAAGAAATGACGGGTTGAACTTGACTAGTAGCCTATGGTTTGTTGACCTCCGTCAAGGTCATAGGACGCTAGGGGCAAAATTATCGGGAATTTCAAGTGTTGAAATTTGCAATGAGATTGCATACCTTCTATGAGATAGTTGGATCCCGATACCCGCTGCGAGTAATTGTTACTCCTGGGAGAGTTTTACACATTACAATTAGCCGATCAAGTAGGTGTCTAGAAAGGTGTTAACGAGGTTACGCCTCTGGGAAAACGAGGTTTACATTAATTAGGTTCGTGCGAAAGCACGGGGGACCTCCCTCAAAGTACCGACACTGGCCTGGCTGAAAGATTGGCGAACTTGTAGTGTAATTAATCCCGGCTGGTCTTTCCTTTTAGGGTTTGAAGGAAGATTTGGTGAAAAGCAGTGGGAGCCATCCTGATTAGATAAAATAATAACCAATCTGATCTTGCAAGAGCGCACGCTGAGTGTTTTCTTCTCTCTCTCTCCAGGTAGCGACCATATCACGCCTTAATCAAGATAATAATACGGAAAATTGACCGAACCCGCTTGTTATACTGAGCTGGGGAACGTTGGTCCCGCTCCAACTTATAATTGTTATAAGACAGAGCAGGAAATTAGGGAATACCAGAATTCCTATGCCGCCCAAACGAAGAAAGTGCATATGATGCATCTCCTTCGGGTGTGTTCATTACAAAGAACTGTTTCTCAGTATCCTCTGCATCCTGGGTATATGATACCGGATCAGGATCCCAAATATGTAATCTGTTACATAGGGCTACAGATAGGTAGAGAACTGAGAACGGGTGATAAGTTTCATGTCACGACCCATCCTCAACACAGAGAGTATTGTCCGCTCTGGCCGTAGCCGCATGGTTTTGTCCTTCGGGGCGAACTGGACCCGACCAGGGGCCACTTCCCAGGAGGTCACCCATCCTAGGACTTCCCTGGCCCGAGCACTCTTAACTACGGAGTTCTCAAACTCCTGTAGTGCCAGTTCACTTAAAAGGCGCCTCTGTATTGAAGAGTGGTATCATTCCATTTATAGTACAGATCTGTCCTCTTTCGGTATGTATTTCGAAGATTCCCCAATGTTTTATAGTGGGTCCCCATGCTTATCTGGTATATATGGGTATACCAGATAATACATGGGGTATTACATTCTCTCCCACTTAGAACAATGGTTCGTCCTCGAACCACAGACCTACTATTGAGGAATCTAGGCTCTGATACCATTCTGTCACGACCCATCCTCAACACAGAGAGTATTGTCCGCTCTGGCCGTAGCCGCATGGTTTTGTCCTTCGGGGCGAACTGGACCCGACCACGGGCCACTTCCCAGGAGGTCACCCATCCTAGGACTTCCCTGGCCCGAGCACGCTTAACTACGGAGTTCTCAAACTCCTGTAGTGCCAGTTCACTTAAAAGGCGCCTCTGTATTGAAGAGTGGTATCATTCCATTTATAGTACAGATCTGTCCTCTTTCGGTATGTATTTCGAAGATTCCCCAATGTTTTATAGTGGGTCCCCATGCTTATCTGGTATATATGGGTATACCAGATAATACATGGGGTATTACAATTCATGAGACAGAAAACGGGGCAAGTGTTGCAGCCAAGTCTGTTGGTCACTGTCACCCTGTATTACCAATACATTGATTCTGAACGAATGTTATTAGATACCGAACCTGTTATGCAAAATCATATCCGTCTCTTTATTAGTAAAGAAACGATAAAATTTTGTATTGTTGGATAATGTTTTGAACATTTCCTATATCAAAAGTTGATCGGTTCAGGCACGTTATCTAAAAACATTAATGTTCTAAATCAAACTACAGTTCTTAGTATACGGAACACACAGAAGAGGAAGAGTTCAGAAATGAACGGATCCTTCTTCAGGCATTATAGACTAGGTCATATCAATGCGATCCGACTGGCTGAAGTTACATATTAGATGCATATTTAAATCAGTTTGAATTTACATCTTATGAAACTTGCCAGTCATGTCACAGAGATAAGATGACCATAGCTCCGTTTACTGGAAACAGAGAAAGAGTTAGTGAACTCTTGGGATGATACATGTTGATGTATGTAGGTCCCCTGTCTAGACTTGCCAAGACCGGTTCTTTATACTTCATTACATTCTCTGATGATCTTTCAAGATTCAGACCTATGTTCCTGTTGAAACACAAGTCCGAACCTTTTGAGATATTCACAGAATATAAGTTAGAAGTAGAGAACCAATACGAGTATAAGTATTATGTCCTTTGATGTGATCAAGGAGGAGAATACTTGAGCATGGAAATCCTGGACTCTTCTAAAGGAGAATGAGATTCTCTCTCAGGATTACTCCTCCGGATACTCCATACGATGGTATATCGGGGCGGAGCAGATGTAGGGTTCCTAGGCACTCACAAGAGATCTCACAAGGCATCAACCATGCCAATTTCAAAAATTACGGTGCCGAGAAACCCTAGACTAGATCGTTAACTAGAAATTTGGGCGAAACAACGAGCTAGTTAACAACTTAACAAAAGTGTAACGGAAATACAACCTTTGTAGATCTGGTGCTCCACCTCCATAGCTCCGTGATGATGTCTCCTCGCTGCGATCATCGGATCCCGGGCTCTAGTGTCGGCTTCATCGGAGAATGGACGGGCTAGGTCATCGACTACGACGCCGAAGATGATCTACGTCGAGGCATCACTAGATCAAGCTCCACCTTCACCAAGCCATGAAAACTTGTGAAGGAAACACCCTATACTACTTGGCAAGAGGTAGAGGATGAAGAAATAGGAAGTGGGTTCACTTTAGAATTGGATTTCTCACTCATTTTCAAGAGTTGCCATTGATGGAGGAAGGTTTCTTCTCCAAGAAGAAGAAGAAGAAGATGATAGAATATGATAAGTACTTTCTAAAAAGAATATAATATGAATACTTATCATATACCAACCATAGTTTGGTGTAGAGAATAAACCATGGTTAGATTGAAGGGTTAGGGTTAAGCATCAAGACAAAATGGTCACTTGGTCAAAGCTTCATGAAGCTTCAATAACAAACAAAGAAAGCCACCATTTTCCCTTTTTCATTTCCAAAATAAATAAATAAATAAATGAATAAGAAAATGAAAACCCTAACCAATACACAACCATGGTTTAATCTTCACACAAACCCTAGTGAGCATGTATCATCAAACATGATACAAACTTGTGTACAAAAGTATATCACATATACAATGTGCACAATCCAAGTGAGAAAATCCATTTAAAAGTGAACCGATACTAGTTAATGCAAAGTAATATATCAAATATATAATTATACATTAAATCATTAAATCAACACTTGATTTAATGATCCGGTCATATCGCATATAACCGACTAGTATCCAATGTATCGGCTTATCGAATCAATCCTTGATTCGATAACTAGGTTATATCGCATACAACCATTCGATACATTCATCGCGAGAATAGAATACGGTATCACATACACGAATCATTCTCGGTCCCGCACATATCTCATATGCGCTCCTATTTCGTTTCGCTTGAGCCAGGAAACCTCTGTGTAGGACTCTAAAGACTCGTCAATACGCCGGCAGCAGGTGATGATCATATCAAACACCCACAAGCCGCAAGCGGTCTGCTAAACGTAACGGCCACCCAGGTATTGAGCGATCAGAAGATCGACGAGCAAGCCCGCTCACACTCCTGTGAATCCAACCAGTAACACTTACCGTACAGTCCGGTCTGTTCGTCTGATATGTCGCATATCTTGCCTAGGGGTGGTAAACGTCAGACCCCAATAGCTCGATAAGTCGTGTCGATATGAGGTCTATAACAGTTCGAGAAACTACTGGTAACACTTACCAGTATATCTCAGCAACCCTGGCCAAGGATTTCCGGTTATAGCCAATCGAACACAGCGCAACATCAACTCCCTATACCGGGAGAGACGAATCCCCTCCTATCGCTCATTGCCTCCATGTGATTCGGGACTGTACCCAAAAACCACCGTTTTCCACGCCCTCTTGGACGTGGTAAGATGGAAATCAAAGCACAGTGGGAACCACACAAGACTCTATGACGATCTCGGGTCAACAGACTACTCTGTACCAGTGTCACCAGAGAACTGCCATCTGACGTAAGGTATAATACCATCTGGGAGTTATCGGCGAGTCCGTCCAGTGTACCCAGTCTCTACTGAGCACCCGTATATCATCTCCTATGTCAAACACCAATGGATATGGGATCATCCATCGCCCATCTGTATGGGTCGAGAAGGTATACGCTAGTCTACTCTGGTATATCGATGCCCCGTCTCGATACACCCACGACTAGGGACTTTGAAGGATGTACTTATGGACTATCATGTCCCCACTAGTATGATCTGCATCACAGTCCAGATAGTCAAGTACACATCCCAAGGGCTTTACCAACATGTATCAGAGAGACAATCAGTGTACACGTTAAGGTAAAGATCAACCAAATAGCATACTATCATGTCGAGCAAGAAAGTCCTCCCTATATATGTCCAAGCATCCACTACAATATACATCCATTGTACAGTAATAGCCTCTAGGGCATACATATAACTAACAATCTCCCACTTGCACTAGGGCCATCTGATAGCAGTGGTTGTAGTATCTCATACTCAACCATCCCATAAAAGTGTCTCTCTGGGAAAAGGCCTTTGTGAGTGGACCCGCCGTGTTGTCCTCTGAGTCTGTTCTCCTAACCTTGATCACCCTGGAGATCAACCATCTCCATGATCAGGTGATACTGCCATAGATTATGTCTGGATCACTGATGGGACCTGCGTTTCTTGGCACAAGCCATAACTCCATTGTCTCACAATGGTAGGAATGTAGTTCATCTCATGAACCAATATACACCCAGACTGCCTCTTTGGTAGCATCTTAAGTAGCGATGTATCAAGCCTTAATCGTCTAGTATGCCACGGTATCTAGTTTGGAACTCTTCCAACATACCGCCCCTTTACTGAGGGTAAAGACAATGCCTGTGACTGACACTCAGTCGTCTTTATCACCCTGGAACACTTCCAGTGATTCTTCCCAGGATCGATTGATACCATCTTACTACTACTAGTGAGATTCCTAACATCCAATTACATCTATCTCATAGATGATAACTCAGGATTTAGGAGGTATCAATTTGATCCTATATGGAGAATCATTGTGATAACCGGACATTGACCGAGCGTAGCATAGGAAACTCCTTTCTTATCAATAGTATGACATCTACGTACTCTACGAGGATCACCACCATACTCCCTACTACCTTTTTGTTTATACAAGGTTCATCTATCATTTTGATGATGTCAAACTCTTTAACTACTTCATCAAAACAGACGTTCCAACTCCGCGATGCCTGCTTTATCCTATAAAGCATCTTGCACACGTTTCCGCTGCTCCCACTGTCTACGAAGCCCTCTGGCTGTGTACTTATAGACGTTCTCTTCTAAAACATCATTTAGAAAAGCAGTCATGGCACCCAACCGCCAGATATCGTAGTCATGGTACGTAGCCGTGGCAAGTAGGATCTGGATGGACTTAAGCATAGCTACTTGAAAAGGTTTCATCATTATCCACGCCTGGTCGATGACGAAAAGCTTTAACAAGTCTAGCTTTGAAAGTCTCAACTTTTCCATCTACACCAAGTAATCTTCTCAAGATATACTTGCTCCTGATGGGGATTTAACCCTTCAGATATAGCAACCAAAGTCCATACTTTGTTGGTGTATGAGGATTCCATCTCAGTTCACTAAGCATCCAGCCATTCTTACAGAGTCCCACTCCTGATGGCCAGCTCGAAACTAGTTGGGTCATCATCTTATGATGCAATCCTCGCTCCCACTGTCATAGAGAAATCGAAATATCTCTCAGGTGGGTGAGGAACCCTACTAGATCGGCGGAGAGGCCGAGGTTCGTTGGAATCTACTGAATCCTTTGGTTCTTTCAAATCATCAACTGCAGTTTGTATAGCTGGAACATTTCCAGTTCTACATAACAGATCTTGCCTCGAGCTTGTCCGGATTTTGCTTTTAAACATAGCCCGGACAACCCCAAATCTTAACTAACTTAAGATATGGGCTCTTCCCTTTCCATATCACATATGAAGCGGTAGGCATAGATTTGATTCGAACCCTATTCAATAGGTATGCAGCTTCTCAAGTGCATAACTCCCAAAAGGAAATAGGTAACTCAGTAGTACTCATCATAGAGCACACCTTATCATATAGGGTGTTATTGCTCCGCCCCGATACACCATCGTGCTATGGTGTATACGGAGGAGTAATGCTGAGAGAGAATCTCATTCTCCTTTAGAATAATCCAGGAATTCCGTGCTCAAGTATTCTCCTCCTTGATCACATCAAAGGACATAATACTTTTACCCGTATTGGTTCTCTACTTCTAACTTATATTCTGTGAATGTCCTAAAAGGTTCGGACTTGTGTTTCAACAGGAGCATAGGTCTGAATCTTGAAAGATCATCAGAGAATGTAATGAAGTACAAAGAACCAGTCCTGGCATGTGTAGACAGGAGACCTTACATACATCAACATGTATCATCCCAAGAGTTTACTAACTCTTTCTCTGTTTCCAATAAACAGAGCTGGTGTCATTATATCTTTGTGACATGACTTGCAAGTTTCATAAGATGTAGATTCAAACTGATTTAAATATGCATCTATATGTAACTTCAGCTAGTCGGGTCACATTGATATGACCTAGTCTACAATGCCTCAAGAAGGATTCGTTCATTTCTGAACTCTTCCTCTTGTGTGTGTTCCGTATACTAAAGAACTGTAGTTTGATTTAGAACATCAACGCTTTTAGATAACGTGCCTGAACCGATCAACTTTTGATATAGGAAATGTTCAAAACATTATCCAACAATACAAAATTTTATCATTTCTTTACTAATAAAGAGACTGATATGATTTTGTATATCAGGTTCGGTATCTAATAACATTCGTTCAGAACCAATGTATTGGTAATACATGGTGACAGTGACCAACAGACTTGGCTGCAACTCTTGCCCCGTTTTCTGCCTCATGAAACTTATCACCCGTTCTCAGTCCTCTACTTTTCTGTAGCCCTATGTAACAGATTACATATCTGGGATCCTGATCTGGTATCACATACCCAGGACGTAAAGGATACTGAGAAACAGTTCTCTGTAATGAACACACCCGAAGATGATGCATCATCATGCACTCTCCTCGTTTGGGCGGCACGGGAATTCTGGTAATCCCCAATTTCCTGCTCTGTCTTATAACAATTATAAGTTGGAGCGGGACCAACGTTCCCCAGCTCAGTATAACAAGCGGGTTCGGTCAATAATCCGTATTATTATCTTGATTAAGGCGTGATATGGTCGCTACCTGGAGAGAGAGAGAAGAAAACACTCAGCGTGCGCTCTTGCAAGAATAGATTGGTTATTATTTTATCTAATCAGGATGGCTCCCACTGCTTTTTATCAAATCTTCCTTCAAACCCTAAAAGGAAAGACTAGCCGGGATTAATTACACACTACAAGTTCGCCAATCTTTCAGCCAGGCCAGTGTCGGTACTTTGAGGGAGGTCCCCCGTGCTTTCGCACGAACCTAATTAATGTAAACCTCGTTTTCCCAGAGGCGTAACCCCGTTGACACCTTTCTAGACACCTACTTGATCGGCTAATTGTAATGTATAAAACTCTCCCAGGAGTAACTCTTACTCGTAGCGGGTATCGGGATCCAACTATCTCATAGAAGGTATGCAATCTCATTGCAAATTTCAACACTTGAAATTCCCGATAATATTTTGCCCCTAGCGTCCTATGACCTTGACGGAGGTCAACAAACCATAGGCTACTAGTCAAGTTCAACCCGTCATTTCTTGATCGAATTAAACCCACCCGCATGACCCTTGACGGAGGTCAACAAGGCCGCACGACTACCCTAATCCAATCTGCATCATATGCATAAGCAGATAAATACTAGTTAGCTACCGCACACTACGCCTTGACGAAGGTCAACAAACGTAGCACGAATACTAAATAGGACTTATCTGAAATGACGGAGGGCTACGACAGGTTTTTCTGAAAACCTATTGCGTAATGAACTTGATATCGTTGTAGAATCAAATGATTTTAAAATGGAGTGCTTTTGAGGCTTTTCCAGTTTTGCTAAAGGAGTCACTCCCGGTGAAGGGATCGTCGGTCCTTTCCTCGTCGAATGAGGTGCGGGATATATCATATATATCACTGTGCAAAGCAAAAACTCTTAAAAGCAATCAAAAGACAAACCGAATGTGTAGCATCTGCCAGTTATTGCTAAAGGAGTCACTCCCGGTGAAGGGATCTCGGTCCTTTCCTTATCGAATAAGGTGCAGGATATATCATATATACCGCTGTGCAAAGCAAGAACTGTAGCTACCTGTTTTATTTTGAAATTCAATTCTACAACATCTTTAGGTTTCTTTTACTTTCATTAATCACATTAATGAAGTCCCATCATTTAAGTACCTAAACATCACAGATAAATACGACGTACACTTATGCCATCCGCATTCGCCTCGATGTCCCCTCATGCACCGTTAGGTTAGGTAACTAACGGCAGAGCGGGGCAGGGCTAGCGCGGGTGTAAAACATAAGTAACGCCTATATAATATATCATATATATACTATATACAGTATCTATCACAGAACATCACATGATCACATCAAAGATATCGCAGCAGAAGAATCATATGAAATATTGGATATACTAGGACGTCCGTGTTTTCAATACGAGCCAGTATAAAACACGGATTCCACAGTCGTGATGAATAGCCAAACCCACACCCCTAGACCCCTACGAGAGCGGCAAGCAACCCTACCAATTCTAGAGTTAGGAGACCCGGACTCGACTCCTCGAGTTGGTCTCCCACTGGACTCCAGAACCCGGTTACTTATGCCCTCCTCCTTGGGTCTATCCTAGTGCGGAAAAGTAAATAATATACAAACGGTGACAACTTCCGCAACTTGGAAGTGCCCCAAATAAAAGAATATTACATACAAGTTTTTACATGAATGAAAATGAAAAAACACTCATCTCACATAAAAAACCCCGGCTATTCAAACACGACGATCCAATATAACATATCCAGCAACACATAACATCACATGTCATCAACGTAAGTAAATATGCGTATCCCAATTGTCGTTGACATATAGCAACGAAACCGGCGATATCAGATATTACACTTACGGTCACAGAAAAGAAAGTGTAAAACTACAACAGTTGGAATCAGCAACCACCTCAGACATCACATGCCTGACCAAATGAATTTCTTAGACATCGCATGCCTAACAATTATAAACCCCGCATTTTAGTCTCATTATCGAAAACACTTTTCAATATCAAGTCGGGCAATTCAACAAGATTCCCGACATCCTGATCGAATGCTCGTCGCAAACTTTAGTAGGCGGCTGCACCCCCGATACCGTCGACGAAGTGCACCAAGGCGGAACACCGCTGCCGCGAGCACCCGAACGGATGCTTTCGGCGACGGGGTTCTCCTACAGTCACTTGGTCGGGGCTATGGAGTGAAGCTGTCTATTAAGTTTATCCGGCGAGTATCCGCGTACGCTACGTGATTGCGACGGACTTTTGATCACATCAAAATTCCGTGGCAACCGATCAAGTGAGACTAAACTGCTATGTTTATAATATTCATTCAGTTATCTCATAACTTATTGTGAATTCCAAGTATTGTATCCCATTCCAGATAAATAGAAAATGTTAAACTTTCCGATCGAACATTCAAACACCCAAGTTTTCCCGATACAGCTCAACACATGAAATAAGTCTAAAAACATTCAGTTCGTGCCTCAGTACCAACGGTCCAGCCGTAGAAGGGTCAAGCCAACGCCTCACATGTGGCACGCCGTACTGCCCCAAACCCGAAGGTTCAAAGGGTAGTTCAAGACGGTCACATAATCGAGTTAAGGTTTGTTGTCTTCTAGAGGGTCCATCGCGTTACTTGCACTACTTAGAACGTCGTTAAACCACGGAAAAATCCAACATTTGGAAATTTCCCGACAGGGGAAAAGTTGGGTATTTATATCCGGTCGAACTTTTTTAACATATTCAAAAATTATCTGGAAAGCCACACAGACAAAATTTGATAATCCGATCGAACATTCGAATCCCAAAAACAACCCAGAAAATTCAACTCTTGAAAAAATATTAAAAATTCCCAGGAAAACCAGCACTTGAAACTAAGAATTACTGTGCAAAATACATTATATAATGAGGCCGTACGGCCGCGGAACCGCCGCACGAGCCATGCTCGTGCCGCGGAACCGCGACGACTTTGTGGAATTGGGCTGTCGAATTTCACAGTAATTCTTAGATATTCCTGCTGATTTTTCTGCATATTTTTAATATCGAAAAACTCCAGATTTTGGAAAAAGTCCAGAGAGCATGTTTGTGTTAGGGTTTCGGGTTCGTTCAGGTTTCAAACTTCGTCTACGCATCGCCTAAGGCTCTAGCTAGTCTCTGATACCACTGTAGGGTTCCTAGGCACTCACAAGAGATCTCACAAGGCATCAACCATGCCAATTTCAAAAATTACGGTGCCGAGAAACCCTAGACTAGATCGTTAACTAGAAATTTAGGCGAAACAACGAGCTAGTTAACAACTTAACAAAAGTGTAACGGAAATACAACCTTTGTAGATCCGGTGCTCCACCTCCATAGCTCCGTGATGATGTCTCCTCGCTGCGATCATCGGATCCCGGGCTCTAGTGTCGGCTTCATCGGAGAATGGACGGGCTAGGTCATCGACTACGACGCCGAAGATGATCTACGTCGAGGCATCACTAGATCAAGCTCCACCTTCACCAAGCCATGAAAACTTGTGAAGGAAACACCCTATACTACTTGGCAAGAGGTAGAGGATGAAGAAATAGGAAGTGGGTTCACTTTAGAATTGGATTTCTCACTCATTTTCAAGAGTTGCCATTGATGGAGGAAGGTTTCTTCTTCAAGAAGAAGAAGAAGAAGATGATAGAATATGATAAGTATTTTCTAAAAAGAATATAATATGAATACTTATCATATACCAACCATAGTTTGGTGTAGAGAATAAACCATGGTTAGATTGAAGGGTTAGGGTTAAGCATCAAGACAAAATGGTCACTTGGTCAAAGCTTTCATGAAGCTTCAATAACAAACAAAGAAAGCCACCATTTTCCCTTTTTCATTTCCAAAATAAATAAATAAATAAATGAATAAGAAAAGGAAAACCCTAACCAATACACAACCATGGTTTAATCTTCACACAAACCCTAGTGAGCATGTATCATCAAACATGATACAAACTTGTGTACAAAAGTATATCACATATACAATGTGCACAATCCAAGTGAGAAAATCCATTTAAAAGTGAACCGATACTAGTTAATGCAAAGTAATATATCAAATATATAATTATACATTAAATCATTAAATCAACACTTGATTTAATGATCCGGTCATATCGCATATAACCGACTAGTATCCAATGTATCGGCTTATCGTATCAATCCTTGATTCGATAACTAGGTTATATCGCATACAACAATTCGATACATTCATCGCGAGAATAGAATACGGTATCACATACACGAATCATTCTCGGTCCCGCACATATCTCATATGCGCTCCTATTTCGTTTCGCTTGAGCCAGGAAACCTCTGTGTAGGACTCTAAAGACTCGTCAATACGCCGGCAGCAGGTGATGATCATATCAAACACCCACAAGCCGCAAGCGGTCTGCTAAACGTAACGGCCACCCGGGTATTGAGCGATCAGAAGATCAACGAGCAAGCCCGCTCACACTCCTGTGAATCCAACCAGTAACACTTACCGTACAGTCCGGTCTGTTCGTCTGATATGTCGCATATCTTGCCTAGGGGTGGTAAACGTCAGACCCCAATAGCTCGATAAGTCGTGTCGATATGAGGTCTATAACAGTTCGAGAAACTACTGGTAACACTTACCAGTATATCTCAGCAACCCTGGCCAAGGATTTCCGGTTATAGCCAATCGAACACAGCGCAACATCAACTCCCTATACCGGGAGAGACGAATCCCCTCCTATCGCTCATTGCCTCCATGTGATTCGGGACTGTACCCAAAAACCACCGTTTTCCACGCCCTCTTGGACGTGGTAAGATGGAAATCAAAGCACAGTGGGAACCACACAAGACTCTATGACGATCTCGGGTCAACAGACTACTCTGTACCAGTGTCACCAGAGAACTGCCATCTGACGTAAGGTATAATACCATCTGGGAGTTCTCGGCGAGTCCGTCCAGTGTACCCAGTCTCTACTGAGCACCCGTATATCATCTCCGATGTCAAACACTAATGGATATGGGATCATCCATCGCCCATCTGTATGGGTCGAGAAGGTATACGCTAGTCTACTCTGGTATATCGATGCCCCGTCTCGATACACCCACGACTAGGGACTTTAATGGATGTACTTATGGACTATCATGTCCCCACTAGTATGATCCGCATCACAGTCCAGATAGTCAAGTACACATCCTAAGGGCTTTACCAACATGTATCAGAGAGACAATCAGTGTACACGTTAAGGTAAAGATCAACCAGATAGCATACTATCATGTCGAGCAAGAAAGTCCTCCCTATATATGTCCAAGCATCCACTTCAATATACATCCAATGTACAGTAATGGCCTCTAGGGCATACATATAACTAACAGCAGATACACCCTATTTGATATGGTGTGCTCTATGATGAGTACTGCTGAGTTACCTTTTTCCTTTTGGAAGTTATGCATTTATGAAGTTGCATACCTATTGAATAGGGTTCCGATCAAATCAGTTGCCTACCACTTCATATGTGATATGGAAAGGGTAGAGCCCATGTCTTAAGCTAGTTAAGATTTGGGGTTGTCCGGCCTATGTCTAAAAGCAAAATCCTGACAGGCTCGAGGCAAGGTCTGTTATGTACAACTGGAAAGGTTCCAGCTATACAAACAACAGCAGATGATTTGGTAGAACCAAAGGATTCAGTAGATACCAACGAACCTCAGCCTCTCCGCCGATCTAGTAGGGTTTTCTCACCCACCTGAGAGATACTTCTGTTTCTCTATGACAGTGGGAGCGAGGATTGCATCATGAGATGATGACCCAACTAGTTTCGAGCTGGCCATCAGGAGTGGGACTCTGTAAGAATGGCTGGATGCTTAGTGATCTGAGATGGAATCCATATACACCAACATAGTATGGACTTTGGTTGCTATATCTGAAGGGTTAAATCCCCATCAGGAGCAAGTATATCTTGAGAAGATTACTTGGTGTACATGGAAAAGTTGAGACTTTCAAAGATAGACTTGTTAAAGGTTTTCGTCATCGACCAGGCGTGGATAATGATGAAACCTTTTCCAGTGGCTATGCTTAAGTCCATCCAGATCCTACTTGCCATGGCTACATACCATGACTACGATATCTGGTGGATGGGTGTCATGACAGCTTTTCTAAATAATGTTTTAGAAGAGAGCGTCTATAAGTACACAGCCAGAGGGCCTCGTAGACAGTGGGAGCAGCAGAAACGTATGCAAGATGTTTTATGTGATAAAACAGGCATCGCGGAGTTGGAACATCTGTTTTGATGTAGTAGTCAAACAGTTTGACATCATCAAAATGGTAGATGAACCTTGTATATACAAAAAGGTAGTAGGGAGTATAGTGACGATCCTCGTAGAGTACGTGGATGACATGCTCTTGATAGGGAAGGAGTTTCCTATGCTACGCTCGGTCAATCTCCGCTTATCACAATGATTCTCCATATAGGATCAAAGTGATACCTGCTATATCCTTGGTTTTGGATCTATGAGATAGATCTAATTGGATGTTAGGATTCTCACTAGTTGTAGTGAGATGGTATCAACCGATCCTGGGGAGAATCACTGGAAGGGTTCCAGGGTGATAACGACGACTGAATGTCAGTCGCAGGCATTGTCTTTACCCTCTGTAAAGGGACGGTATGTTGGAAGAGTTCCAAGCTAGATACCGTGGCATACTAGACGATAAAGGCTGGATACATCACTACTTAAGATGCTACCAAAGAGGTTGTCTGGGTGTATATTTGTTCATGAGATGAACTTAGTTCCTCCCATTGTGTGACAATGGAATTGTGGCTTATGCCAAGGAACGTCCGTCCCATCAGTGTTCCAGACATATTCTATGGCAGTATCACTTGATCATGGAGATGGTTGATCTCCAGGATGATCGAGGTTAGGAGAGGAGACTCAGAGGACAACACGGCGGATCAACTCACAAAGGCCTTTTCCTAGAGAGAGACTTTTATGGGATGGTTGAATATGAGATACTACAACCACTGCTGTCAGATGGCCCTAGTGCAAATGGGAGATTGTTAGTTATATGTATGTCCTAGAGGCCATTACTATACATAGGATGTATATTGTAGTGGATGCTTGGACATATATAGGGAGGACTTTCTTGCTCGACATGATAGTATGCTATCTGGTTACTCTTTACCTTAACGTGTATACTGATTGTCTCTCTGTTACATGTTGGTAAAGACCCTAGGATGTGTACTTGACTACCTGGACTATGATGCGGATCATACTAGTGGGGACATGGTAGTCCATAAGTACATCCTTCAAAGTCCCTAGTCGTGGGTGTATCGAGACGGGGCATCGATATACCAGAGTAGACTAGCGTATACCTTCTCGACCCATACAGATGGGCGATGGATGATCCCATATCCATTGGTGTTTGACATCAGAGATGATATACGGGTGCTCAGTGGAGACTGGGTACACTGGACGGACTCGCCGAGAACTCCCAGATGGTATTATACCTTACGTCAGATGGCAGTTCTCTGGTGACACTGGTACAGAGTAGTCTGTTGACCCGAGATCGTCATAGAGTCTTGTGTGGTTCCCACTGTGCTTTGATTTCCACCTTACCACGTCCAAGAGGGCGTGCAAAACGGTGGCTTTTGGTTACAGTCCCGAATCACATGGAGGCAATGAGCGATAGGAGGGGATTCGTCTCTCCCGGTATAGGGAGTTGATGTTGCGCTGTGTTCGATTGGCTATAACCGGAAATCCCTGGCCAGGGTTGCTGAGATTTACTGGTAAGTGTTACCAGTAGTTTCTCAAAATGTTATAGACCTCATATCGACACGACTTATCGAGCTATTGGGGTCTGACGTTTACCACCCCTAGGCGAGATATGCGACATATCAGACGACGAGACCGGACTGTACGGTAAGTGTTACTTGTTGGATTCACAGGAGTGTGAGAAGGCTTGCTCGTCGATCTTCTGATCGCTCAATACCCGGGTGGCCGTTACGTTTAGCAGACCGCTTGCGGCTTGTGGGTGTTTGATATGATCATCACCTGCTGCCGGCGTATTGACGAGTCTTTAGAGTCCTACACAGAGGTTTCCTGGCTCAAGCGAAACGAAATAGGAGCGCATATGAGATATGTGCGGGACCGAGAATAATGCGTGTATGTGATACCGTATTCTATTCTCGCGATGAATGTATCGAATGGTTATATGCGATATAACCTAGTTATCGAATCGAGGGTTGATTCGATAAGACGATACATTGGATACTAGTCGGTTATATGCGATATGACCGGATCATTGAATCAAGTGTTGATTTAATGATTTAATGCATAATTATATATTTGATATATTACTTTGCATTAACTAGTATTGGTTCACTTTAAATGGATTTTCTCACTTGGATTGTGCACATTGTATATGTGATATACTTTTGTACACAAGTTTGTATCATGTTTGATAATACATGCTCACTAGGGTTTGTGTAAAGATTAAACCATGGTTGTATATTGGTTAGGGTTTTCATTTTCTTATTCATTTATTTATTTATTTATTCTTTTTGGAAAATGAAAAGCATAAAGAGAAAATGGTGGCTAACTTTGTTTGATTTTGAAGCTTCATGAAGCTTTGACTAAGTCACCATTTTGTCTCATGCTTAACCCTAACCATTCCACTTAACCATGATTCTTTCTCTACACTTAACCATGGTTTGAATATGATAAGTATTCATTTTTCTTTTGGATTTAATTAACTTATCATCATATTCATTTTCTTTCTTCTTCTTCTTCATGAGCAAGAAAGAAAAGCTTTCTACTTCAATGGCAACTTGAGCAAATGAGTGAGAAATCCATTTCTAAAGTGAACCCACTTCCTATTTCTTCATCCTCTACCTCTTGCCAAGTAGTATAGGGTGTTTTCTTCACAAGTTTCATGACTTGGTGAAGTGGGAGCTTGAACTTGTGATGCCTCGACGTAGATCATCTTCGGCACGAAGCCGACGACCTTGCCCGCCCATTTCTCCGATGAAGCCGACGCTAGAGCCCAGGTTTCCATTTGGATAGCGAGGAGACTTCATTGCGGAGCTATGGAGGTGGAGAACCGGATCTACAAAGGTTGTATTTCCGTTTTTTTAGTTATCTTGTTAACTTGTTGCTTGTTTCGCCTAAATATCTAGTTAACGATCCGTATTAGGGTTTCTCGGCACCCGTAAAATTTGAAATTGGCATGCTTGATGCCTTGTGAGACCTCCTGGGAGTGCCTAGGAACCCTACAGTAGATAGCTTATGATTAATGGAATACTTCCGCATCAAGGCCTCGAAAGTCTTATTGCAGAAATGAGTTCCATTGTCGCTAATGATCGCTCGGGGGTGCCCAAACCGGGAGAAAATGTTTTCTTTAAGAAACCTAATGACAACTTTGTTGTCGTTAGTCCGGCTGGGCACAGCCTCGACCCACTTAGAGACGTAATCAACAGCGAGAAGGATGTACAAGTTTCTGAAAGAGCTGGGAAACGGCCCCATGAAATCTATCCCCCAAACGTCAAAAATCTCCACAACCAAGATTGGTTGGAGCGGCATCTCGTTCCTCCGGGATATCCGGCCCAAGTGATGGCACCGGGAGCAAGTCATGCAATAGTCATGAGCGTCTTTGAAGAGTTGTGGCCAGTAGAAACCACATTGCAAGATCTTCTCAGCTGTCTTTCTGGGGCCAAAATGCCCGCCACATGCTTGGTCGCGGCAGAATGACAACACACTCTTGAATTCCTCGTCAGGGACAAACCGACGAATAATCTGGTCGGGACAGTACTTGAACAGATAGGGTTCGTCCCAGTAAAAGTGTTTTACTTGGGATAAGAATCGAAGTCTGTCCTGACGTGACCATTCAGTCGGTAGTAATCCTGTGGCCAAATAGTTCACAATATCTGCGAACCAGGGTTCGCAAGATACTGTCAAGAGCTGTTCATCCGGGAAAATGTCGTTGATCGGAATGTGAAGCGACGGCGAAGAAGGAAGTCGTGAGAGATGGTCGGCGACTACGTTTTCACATCCTCTTTTGTCCTTAATGACAATGTCAAACTCTTGAAGCAAGTGGATCCAACGTATCAGCCGAGATTTTGCATCTTTCTTCGCAAAAAGATGGCGCAGAGCAGAATGGTCTGTGTAAACAATGACTGGAGAGCCGATGAGGTAGGGCCTGAACTTTTCTAAAGCAAACACAACAGCTAAGAATTCCTTCTCAGTTGTTGTATAATTAAGTTAGGCGTCGTTCAGGGTTCGGCTAGCATAATAGATTACGTGCGACATCTTGTTGATTTGTTGTCCAAGGACAGCACCAATGGCAAAGTTGGATGCATCGCACATAATCTCAAATGGGTGCGTCCAGTTAGGTGAAGAAAGAACGGGAGCAGAAGTGAGTGAGCTTTTTAATGACTCGAACGCAGTCACACAGCTCGAGTTGAAGTCGAATGGCGTATCCTTGGCCAGCAAAAGAGTCAAGGGCCTAGCAATCTTGCTAAAGTCCTTGATGAACCGTCTATAGAAACCGGCATGGCCAAGGAAGGCTCGGATGTCTCGGACGCATCTGGGAGGAGGGAGATTGGAAATGACCTCAATCTTCGCTTTGTCAACCTCTATGCCATTTTGCGAGATGATATGTCCTAAGACAATACCTTCGCGCACCATGAAGTGGCACTTCTCCCAATTCAAAGTGAGGTTCTTGTCCTTACATCGGGTAAGGACAGCGTTGAGATGCAGCAAACACTCGTTGAAGGAATCGCCGAAGATGGAGAAATCGTCCATGAAGATCTCCAGGAATTTTTCCACCATGTCTGAGAAGATTCCCATCATACACCGCTGGAAGGTAGCGGGCGCATTGTATAACCCAAAGGGCATGCGACGATATGCAAACGTGCCGAAAGGACAAGTGAATGTGGTCTTGTCCTGGTCTTTTTCGGCGATGGGAATCTGATTATAGCCGGAGTTGCCATCAAGAAAGCAGTAGTACTCATGTCCGGCCAATCGTTCAAGCATTTGGTCAATGAAAGGTAGCGGAAAGTGGTCTTTCCGCGTTGCGGCGTTGAGTTTTCTGTAATCGATGCAGACTCGCCACCCAGTTTGGGTGCGAGTAGGGATTAACTCATTTGCCTCGTTAGTAATGACCGTTATGCCTGATTTCTTAGGGACAACATGAATGGGGCTAACCCACTGGCTATCAGAGATAGGGTAAATGATACCACTATCCAGACACTTCACAATTTCCTTTTTCACAGCCTCCTTCATGACTGGATTGAGTCGCCTTTGTGGATCTCTGATTGGTTTGGCATCATCCATCAGATGAATGTGATGTTCAACGATCAGGGGACTAATCCCCTTGATGTCCGCCATGTACCAGCCAAAAGCTTGCCTATTGCTGTGCAAGACCGCAAGAAGGGCTCTCTCTTGCTCGGGAGCTAGAGAAGCCGAGATGATGATAGGGAGGGTCTTGTTCTCACCTAAGTAAGCGTACTTAAGGTGAGACGGCAAAGGCTTGAGTTCGAGCGTTGGAGGTGAAACGATTGAAGGCAGGATTGGTGAAAAGGTCTCGAACTCAAAAGATTCCAGCAAAGGTTCAAAACGAGTGTAAGCGACCGAGTTGGATGGTTCAGGTAACTCATCCGGAAATTCGAAGGATTCAAACTCGGGTGGTGAGTGGCTAAGATCATTCGAGAAAGTGAAACACTCGTAGTCATTGTCGGGCGCAGAGACAGCAGCAGGTTCGAAGAGGAACACACTAGTGGCGTCAAGGTTATCGTGATCGAACAAAAACTCCTCGAATTCACATTCTTCTGGGGTGATCTCCTGGATCGAGCAAATGTCTAGTATATGAGCATTAGGTTCGGTAGGCTGATTCCCCAACCTAAAAATGTTGAGTTCAATTGTCATATTTCCAAAAGATAGGTTCATCGAACCATTGCGACAATTGATCACAGCATTTGAGGTTGCAAGGAATGGGCGACCGAGTATCACCGGAATTTGATTCCGGGGGTTAGCTACAGGCTGTGTGTCTAAAACAATGAAGTCAACAGGGAATATGAAGTCCCCAACCTTGATTAACGCATCCTTTAGCTCACCCCTAGGATGGGTGATCGATCGGTCGGCCATTTGGAGAGTGCAGTGTGTGGGTTTCAGCTCTCCTACACCTAGTTGCTCATATACTGAGTACGGAAGCAGGTTAACACTGGCACCAAGATCTAATAGTGCGCGGTTGATGTTCTTATCCCTAATGGTAATAGAAATCGTAGGACAGCCAGGGTCCTTCCGTTTTTGTGGTAAAGATTGGGTAAGAGCACCACTCACAGCACTAGCCAAGAAAACTTTCTTGGGTACCTGAGACTTCCTCTTTTTCGTGCACAAGTCCTTTAAGATTTTCGCGTAGGACCGGACTTGTTAGACAGCATCTAAAAGGGGAATGTTGATGTTAACCTGCTTAAACAACTCCAGAATCTTCTCCATTTGTGGATTTTGTTTTGTGGACTTCAACCGGTTTGGAAATGCAACGTTTTTAAAATTGGTTGAGTCCAATGCCGGAGGAGGAGATTGTGGAGTTGGAACGGATCCCAGAACTGGTGTTTTCGTGGAGTGAGAATTGGGTCCGTTTAGAGCAGAAGAAGAGGAAGGAGAGCCTTTTGAAGAATGGAGAATAGGCTCAGAAGACGGAGAAGCAGGAGAAGAAGAAGAAGAAGAAGCAGCGGCCGGGGTGTCATCGTTGATCCGTGTGCCAATGTTGTTTTGCAGCATCCTTCCCGATCTCAATATGGTCACGGTACTCACATTATGGTTCTGTTGTTCAAGAGCAACATGTACATTATGTGGGTGACTGGGATTTGGGAGTGGCTGGGATGGGAGCTTCCCCTTCTCTCGCTCGCTTAAGGCCGCATTCAGCTGTGCAATCTGGGCTTCGATGGTCTTGATGCTTTGCCCGTGTGCAGCAGTGTGTTGCACCAAAGACTGAATAGACGACTGGATGTTGGTGGTGGATTGTGTCGATTGTTTAACGAACGCCTCCAAAGTTCGTTCTAGCGAGGAAACCTTATCGTTGTTTGACGGAACAAAGTTGTTTTGAGGAAAAGAATTGTTGGGTGCAAAGTTGTTCGTCTGATTTTGAAAAGGTTGGGGTTGGAAGGGCTGCTGAAATTGATGTTGAGTTTGTTGTTGCGCTTGTTGTTGCAGAGGAGGGGGCCTCTGGAAATTGTTTCCTTGGAATTGATGCTGATTCTGATTCCAGGAGAAATTAGGGTGGTTCCTCCAACCGGGATTGTAGGTGGAAGAGTATGGATCATTTCTTGGTCTTTGCTGAAATGCAGCATTAACCTGATCCTGTCCTTGAGATGGTGGATTGTAAGGATACTCTTCTGTCAAGTGAGAAGGATCGGAACAACAAGCATAAATGGTTCGAAGGGGAAGAACAGGGGCAGGAGCAGGAGATGAAAATTTGCTATCTATCGCTTCAAGTTTTCTCGTTATTGCAGCCATTTCAGCTTTCATCGCAATAGAGACATCAAGTTGTTGAATTCCTACCCTAGACTGACCGGTAGAAGTGGAGGTAGAAGAAGAAGTCGGTCTGGTGCTCTCCCATTGAAGCGTTTGTTCCGCAAGGTCGTCGAAGAATTGCCATGCTTCCTCGTCAGATTTCGATAGGAAGTGGCCCTGACAAATGGTTTCCAACAACTGCTTGGTTGCTGGGTTCAGGCCCTCGTATAAGGTTTGGCAAAGTTGCCATTTCTCGATACCATGGTGAGGGCACTGAACAAGAAGGTCTTTATACCGGTCAAAGCACTTCCAGAAGGGTTCAGTAGGAAGCTGGGAGAATTGGTTGATTTCGTTACGGATCCTCGCGGTTTTATGATTCGGATAGAATTTCTTGAGAAACGCTTTAACAAACTCGTCCCAACTGGTTATGGAGTGGGAAGCGGTGCTATACAGCCATTTTTCAGCAAGATCGCACAAAGTGAACGGAATGACCCGTAGCCGTATAGCATCGTCCGACAGCTGGGTGGTTTTCATCATGGCACAAACATTTTGAAATTTGTTGATGAAGATATAGGCATCTTCAGATTCAAGCCCATGAAATTTTGGAAGCATGTTAATGAAGTAGGGCTTAATTTTAAAATTATCCCCATTAGCCGGTGGAAGGGAAAGACAGGTGGGAAGTGCAGAACGGGTGGGATAGAAACGATCCTGGAGCGCGATTCGTTGTGGCGCTACGACAGGCGGTGGTGGTGGATTATTCGCATCCATAGGAGGTCGAATCAATCCCGGGGGAGTCAAAGGGATGTTTGGATTAAATCCTGACATCACGGAAGAAGAGGTTGGTGAAGGTGAAGGTGAGGATGTATGAACAGAATTCCGGTCAACGTCGGAGTTGGCCAGCAACGGTAAGGGTGAAAGAGGCGTGGACGGAGTTTCGACGTCTGAGTCGATCGCGTAGTCGGTAGCGACTAACGTAATACGGACTAGGCGGGCGCTAGTGCCCCGAGTCTAAGCGGACATACACTAAACGAGTTTAGTATAGTCAAAGCGGAGAAGGTGAGGGTAAGAAAACGTCAACAGAGAAATACGACGGGTGGTGGGTGAAAAAAATGTGATTTTGGTGACAAAGAGCAAGTTTTTATAAAAGTTTTTTTATTTTTTTCCTTTTTTCTTTTTTTTTTTAGAAAGAGCTTTACAGAAATATGTACGGATTTATGTCTTTAAGCAATCACAAACAAGATATGCACAATCACACCTAGATCTAGGGTCACCTAGGTCAGCTAGACAGCTCCTAACTGTTCCAAAGGGCTAGAAATAGGACCTCAAACCGCCTCTTCTCCGCCAATTGCGGCCAGGTAAGTGCCAGGTAAGTGGGAGGCTCCCCACTACGTAAGTAGTGGTCCTAATTAAGTAACCACTTGCCTTGGACACACTTGCCTAGACACCGCAAAGTCAGGATAGGATAAACGGCCGATGCCTGTAACTAGTCCTCTGTCCTATTGAGCGCGAAGTCCTTAGGGCTGAGTCTAGTATTTTTTAATTAACAATGGTCAATGCATATGCTTTTTGTGATTTTTGGGGTCCTGAGAAGGGTGATGAAATCCCCACCCAATCTGAATTGGTTTCAAGCCCTTTAAGTCCGTATTAATAAATGCAAAGCAGTAACAAATCAACTGCAATCAATTTTTATTTTTTAGCGCGGCGCAAAGAATCCTGCACAAAAACAATTTATTGGAAGGGGGAAGAGAGTTTGCGCAAAGAATGCTGCAGAAAACACAGTTTAGTGGAGTTCAGAGGAGTGGGGGAGAGAAGAGAGACTCACCCAAAAATTTTGGCACCCTGAAGGCTCCAAACGGCCGCGGTTCAGCGGCCTAAGCTTTCTTATGCCGCGGTTCCGTGGCAAGATGGGTGATTTGGGCCTTCAATTTTCTTACTGGTGCTGGTCTGGGAGTCCTCTGCTTGTATGGATTTCCTGAATCTTGATTTGCTCACTGTATCTGCTCCATATTTTTACGGTAAACCGTTGGCTCTTGTCTTGATCCGTCACGGTGTAGCCGCGAGATATAGGTCTAACTTCCCACGTCTTTGGCACTGAACTCGAACTTCGTATTATCCTGCACACTTTCACAAAAACTAATCAAAAATAACAAGATGATTTTTTTACAATGTATATTTTTTTGTTTTGTTTTTTTTTTCGGTTAGCTTTATATTTACAAATTAACCCGAAATTACACAAAGAAATAAACTACCGTCTTCCCGGCAGCGGCGCCATTTGGTTGTTATAACTTTTCTCTGTGTTCAAGTTTAGTTAATTACCGCAATCAAGACGGTTTCACTTGTAGCGAGCCGGTTGAGTATGGGTCGTCCGCAGGGAGATGGGAATCTTTTTCTATGTGCTTTAACGAGTTAAGTCCAAAAGTCCAGATTTGTTTGTGATTAACTAAGTGTTAAAATGATATGTAAAGAGAGCTTGTTAGGGTTAGGATTAGGTTAGTTTGAGTTAGGAGTCGCTCACTTCTTTCGTTGCCGCTCTTAATATCGGTGTTACGGTAATCGGCAACAACGGGGATTAGCACGGCTAGGAAGGAACTTGCGAGTATAAGCTAGGCTTTCCAACGCATAAGTTCTTCCTTTTGGTGCTTGTCCGTCCGTTCTTGGCTCTTAGCCTTAACCTCCGGTTAATTCAACCACAACCGGTCTCACTACGGAATCACCGCTATCATGTAGGATAGGGTGCTGTAGGGAGCGGATTGTGGTTCAATTAACGGGAGTTCGATTAAAGATGTTGGGCAAGGAAAGAGTGAGAGAGATTTCCTTCTCTCAAACTTCCCTTATCCTACTCTAACAAGTATGGAAACTACTCACCCATTACAGGAAGAACGAATTATAAAACAAAGGAGGAAGATAGAAAGAAAGAGATTAGAAGATAACAACTAGCTATTTGCGACCTCACCTTGGCAAGGATCAAACGTAAGCATCATGGTTGTTTAAGGATAAAGGAAAAGAGAACAAGATGTAGGGTTCCTAGCCACACTCAAGAGGTTCCACAAGGCATTAACCATGCCAAATTAAAAAATTTCGGTGCCGAGAAACCCTAAACTAGATCGTTGACTAGAGATTAGGCGAAAAGTAAAGCTAGCAAACGACTTTGCTACTAAGTGAAAGGGATTACAACCTTTGTAGATCCGGTCCACCACTTCTTTAGCTCCGTGTTGACGTCCCTCCGCTCCGATCATCGGATCCCGGACTCTTGCGATGGTTTCGTCGGAGAAATGATCGGGCTAGGTCATTGACTTCGAGGCCGAAGATGATCTACATCGGGGAGACTCAAACTCAAGCTATTCCTTCACTCGGTCGAAAACTTTGTGAAGAGAACACCCTATACTACATGGCAAGTGGTAGAGGATGAAGAAATAGGAAGTGGGTTCACTTTAGAATTGGATTTCTCACTCTTTTTACCATGGCACCATTGGAGCTCTCAAGCTTTTGTGAGCTTGATGAAGAAGAAGAAGAAAAAGAATCATCTCCATTAAAAGAATAATATGAACACTTATCCTTTTAATCATGGCACCATGGTTGAGTTAAGCCCTCATGCTTAACTCATGTAGAGAATTAACCATAGCATTAGGTTAAGGGTTGGGTTAGCTAATATCTTGAACAAATGACAAAGAGAGTTGACTTTGTCAATGTTTATCAAGCTTCATGAAGCTTGATAACTTTGACCAAAGTCACACTCTTTTGTTATTTTTTTAGGAAAATAGTAAACCCTAATCTAACCTTGATATGGTTCAAGTCTCATACACACAACTTGTTTGTATCATCAAGCATGATACAAACATGTACACTTGCATATATCACATATAAACAATGTGCACATCCAAGTGAGAAAATCAATCTTAAATGAACCAATACTAGTTAATGTAAAGTACTATATCAAATATATAACTATACATTAAATCATTAAATCAACACTTGATTTAACGATCCGGTCATATCGCATATAATCGACTAATATCAATAGTAACAACTTATCGAATCAACACTTGATCCGATAACCCGGCTATATCGCATACAACCGATCAATGTCACAAATCGCGAGAATAGAATACAGTATCCCATACTGGTATTATTCTCGGTCCCGCACATATCTTATATGCGCTCCTATTTCGTTTCGCTTGAGCCAGGAAACCCCTGTGTAGGACTCTAAAGACTCGTCAATACGCCGGAAGCAGGTGATGATCATATCAAACACCCACAAGCCGCAAGCGGTCTGCTGAACGTAACGGCCACCCGGGTATTGAGCGATCAGAAGATCAACGAGCAAGCCCGCTCACACTCCTGTGAATCCAACGAGTAACATTACCGTACAGTCCGGTCTGTTCGTCTGATATGTCGCATATCTCGTCTAGGGGTGGTAAACGTCAGACCCTAATAACTCGATAAGTCGTGTCGATATGAGGCTCATAACGGGTCGAGAAACTACTGGTAACACTTACCAGTAAATCCCTAAAGCAGCCTTGGCCAAGGACTTCCTGTTATAGCTAATCGAACATTGCGCAATATCCACTCCCTATACCGGGAGAGACGAAACCCCTCCTATCGCTCATTGCCTCCATATGATTCGGGACTGTACCCAAAAGCCACCTTTTTACATGCCCTCTTGGACGTGGTATGATGGAAATCAAAGCACAGTGGGAATCACACAAGACTCTATGACGATCTCGGGTCTACAGACTAACCTGTGTAAGTCCATGCTACCTCTCCCGGTACTTTCGGGCATGCGGAATTTGGTGAAAAACAATTTTCTAGAGGCGGTAACATGGACTCAAAACCGGATCTTTGTTAAACATCTAACTAACAACCTAAGTAGGAGTTGTTAACTACTCGGTTAGGGGGTTTTACCTTTCTTTCTTGAACTCTTTCGTCTTCAAGCCTCGATGGTTGTCCGGATCGGCTTCACCCCATCGTCTCCTTGCGCCGAAGATCGATCCACCTGAAAGCTTCTACCTTTGGCTTCTTCTTCGAACTTTGAAGAAACTAGTTCACTCGGTTTGCTAAACCTTGTGAACTAGAGTGAGTAGAGGAGAGTGTGTTGGGATTTTTCTATATGGTTCTTGGTTCTCAACACATGAGACAAGTGAACCATAGACTAAAGAGAGGGAGAGGGAGAGGGAGAGGAAGAAGATGAGAGCTCAAGAACACAAGAGAGAGAAAAAAAATGAAAGAATGAGAAAGACTTTTCTCTTTTTACTCTCATAATCCAAAACCATCATAACCCATAATAGCAATCAAGTATTAGTGATGGTTTAAGCTACAATAGCCATATCATTTCATGCACTCATTTTGCACAAGAGAACAAGCAAGCAAAAGTCTTTGCATGAAATGATAGCCATTGTCATCATGATGGACAACTAGTCCAACCTAGTCAACCGGTCAATAAAGTCAACAAGTCAACAAAGTCAACCCCTCAACAACCATGTCACCATAATACTTAATTAATATTATTGTTAATTACATATCATATTCTCATTAGGGTTGAGCAAAAAGTCAATAGTCAACAATCAACGGTCAACAACCCTAATGAGAATCCTCTGCCTCTGTCTCTCCGTCAACTGTGCATAAACACCCGCATCCGCGTTCCGAGGAACACGAACACATACTGGATAAAACCAATCCCAAAACGTACACTAGGATCTGGCTTAAACCAAAGCCCGCTAGTGTTAACTGTCCGGACACTGTACGTGCGTAAGTGCACGGATGTGACCGAACCCTGTCGCAAAACCATGCGACCTGTCGCAAAACCATGCGACCTCTACTCTTTTGCCTAAAGGAGAATAGCTTTCTGTGTGGGACTGTAAAGACTCGACAATACGCTGGCAGTGGGTTTAACCACAGACCGCAAGCGGCACTAGCTGTGCGTAACGGTCCCCAGGTAGATGCCGACAAGAAGACTGACGAGGTGAAACCCATCTGAACTCCTACTGAGCCTGAATGTGACAGTCTCCGTACAGTCCAGTCTGTTCGTCTGATACATCGCATGGCGGGCCTAGGGGGGCGGTAAACGTCAGTCCCCTAATAGCGGTACAAGTCGTGTCGGAGTGAAGCCCAAAACACCCTGAGATATCACTGGAAGCCTACCAGTATATATCGCTTGCCCTGGCCAGGGACTACTCGTGTAATGACTCTCCTAGACACAGCGCGATGTCAACCCCCAATACCGGGAGAGACGAATCCTGTCTAACCGTCACTGCCTCCAAGTGCTTCGGGACTGCACCCAACTACTACCTGTTTGCACGACTCCTTTGAGCCGTGGTAGGGTAGTAATCAAAGTACAGTGGGAACACACTCGAGGCGAAGTGACAGTGTCAAGTCAGCGGACTAAGCTGTACTCATGTCACCTGGGAACTGATAACTGACGATAAGTATAATACCAACTGGTCAGTTCCCGACGAGTCCTGTCCAGTGTACTCGTAACCTAACGAGCACCCGTATACTATCTCCAGTACGACGTACTGATGGCTGTGGGACAGACCACCTCCCACTCTGGGATGAGAAGCGCATACGCTAGTCTACTCCGGAGTATCGATGCCCTGTCTCGATAGTCCTGTGACTAAGGACCTGCATAAGGATATGCTTATTGATTAGCCAGCCCCACTAGTGTGACTGCCATCACAACGCTGGTAATCAAGCAAAGATCCTAAGGGCTCCACTAATGTGTATAGGAGATATACTAAAATAAACACATGTACACATTGAAGTAGAAACAAACCAAGTAGCATACTACTATTTTGAGCAAGATTGTATATACAAGGTGAATATCCCAAGCTTCCATTAAGTAATATACAAACTAGTATGATACAGTAATGGCCTCTAGGGCATATACACTAACAATCTCCCACTTGCACTAAGGCCATGTACTGGCGTATCGAAGACCTATCATCTCGATCAGCCGCTCGAACTGAGTCTGGGGCAAGGCCTTGGTGAATGGATCTGCAGTGTTATCTTCTGAAGCAACCCTCCGAACCTCGATCTCCTGGCGATCCACGATCTCCCTGATCAGGTGATACCGCCTCAAGATGTGTCTGGATATCTGATGGGACCTGGGTTCCTTCGCTAAAGCTATAGCCCCGTTGTTGTCGCAATACAGAGGTATTGGATCAACAATGGACGGAACCACCTAAAGTTCTTTCAAGAACTTCCTCATCCAGACAGCTTCTTTTGCGGCATCAGATGCAGCGATGTATTCCACTTCCATCGTCGAGTCTGCAACGGTTTCTTGTTTGGAACTCTTCCAACATACCGCCCCTCCATTGAGGGTAAAGACAAAACCCGACATGGACTTGGAATCAACCTTGTCACTCTGGAAGCTGGAGTCAGCAAAGGCCTCGATCTGGAGGTCTTTTCCACCATACACCAAGAACATCTCCTTAGTTCTTCTCAGGTACTTGAGAATGTTCTTTACCGCTATCCAGTGTTTCTCCCTAGGGTTTGACTGATACCGACTTACTACACTCAGTGCATAAGTTACATCCGGTCTGGTACATAACATCGCATACATTATAGAGCCTACCGCAGAAGCGTAGGGTATAATAGACATGCGATCCCTCTCCAAATCAGTCTTGGGAGACATCTCTTTAGAGAGGGTGATCCCGTGACAAGCCGGTAGGTTACCGCGCTTGGAATCTTCCATACTGAATCTTTTCAGTATGGTGTCGATGTACCTGGACTGTGAAAGTCCTAATATCCTCTTGGATCTATCACGATGGATCCGGATCCCCAGGATGTATGAGGCATCACCTAGGTCTTTCATGGAGAACCTGTGTGACAAGAACCCCTTGACAGATTGTAGCATAGGAATGTCATTTCCTATTAAGAGAATGTCATCCACGTATAAAACGAGGAATACTACAGTTCTCGCTACAAATCTACTATAGATGCATGGTTCATCTGGATTTTTGATAAAGCCAAATTCCTTGACCGTCTCATCAAAACAGATGTTCCAACTCCGCGATGCCTGCTTTAGTCCGTAGATAGACTTAAGCAACTTGTACACCTTTCCGCTGCTTCCACTCTGAATGAAACCCTCTGGCTGGTCCATATAGACACACTCCTCTAAATTTCCATTTAGAAAAGGGGTCTTTACGTCCATCTGCCAGATCTCATAATCATGGAAGGCAGCAATGGCAAGAAGGATCCAAATGGATTTCAGCATAGCCACTGGAGAAAAGGTTTCGTCATAGTCCAAACCAGGTCTTTGACAAAAACCCTTTGCAACAAGTCTAGCTTTATAGGTCTCAACCTGTCCATCTACACCAATCTTCCTTTTGAAGATCCACTTGCATCCTACGGGTTTTACCCCGTCTGGAGCAATGTCCAACGTCCATACTTTGTTGGTGTACATGGACTCCATTTCGGTCTGCATTGCATCCAGCCATTTTACCGAGTCAACGCTCTGAACGGCCTGCTGGAAGCTAGTAGGCTCATCATAATCTATGATGCAATCCTCTCTATCCCCGTCTATGAGAAAACCGTAGTATCTCTCGGGCGGATGAGACTGCCTACTACTCCTGCGGAGCAGCGTAGGAATGTCCTATTCTTTTGAACCCTCTGGTTCCACTAAGCTTTCAGTAATAGTCTGTGGTTCTGGAATTTCTTCCAGTTCTACTGCGCTCCCACTAATTTCCTTTTCTAAGAACAGGTGTTCTAGAAAGTGGGCATGACGAGAAATAAAAATCTTTTGTTCCTCTTCGCAGTAGAAGAAATATCCCTTGGAGTTCTTTGGATATCCCACAAACTTGCACTTTACTGAGCGTGCCTCGAGCTTGTCCGCATGCTGCTTTTTGACAAAAGCTGGACTTCCCCATGTCTTAATGTGATTAAGATAGGGTATCTTCCCACACCACATCTCATATGGTGTAGTAGGCACAGTCTTAGTTGGAACACGGTTCAAAAAGTATGCAGCTGATTCTAGCGCATACCCACAGAATGATCGCGGTAACTCAGCGTTACTCATCATGGACCATACCATATCCAATAGGGTTCGGTTCCGTCTCTACGATACACCGTTATGTTGCGGAGTGTATGGAGGAGTAAGCTGAGAGAGAATTCCGTTCTCTTTTAAATAGTCCAGGAACTCGGCACTCAAGTATTCACCACCTCGATCCGATCTTAGAATCTTGATACTTTTGCCTGTTTGTTTTTCTACTTCATTCTTATATTCCTGGAATTTTCCAAAGGCTTCGGACTTATGTTTCATTAAGAAGACATAACCGTACCTTGAAAAGTCATCGGTAAAAGTAATGAAGTAAGAATAACCGCTTCGAGCATGTGTAGACATTGGACCGCACACGTCGCTGTGTACGAGTCCCAAGAGCTCGCTCGCTCTTACTCCGTGTCCAGTGAACGGAGTCTTTGTCATCTTTCCTTTGAGACAGGATTGACAAGTGACATACGATTGATATTCGAACGGATTCAAATATCCTTCTGTATATAACTTCGTCAACCTTCTCTCATTGATGTGACCCAGTCTACAATGCCATAAGAAAGTCTGATTTATTTTCGGAGACTTTATTTTGTGTGTATTCTGGACATTGAAAATCTGTGGTTGGTTTAATACGTATATACCATTGCTCAATGTACCTGACCCAATCAGAACTTGATTAAGGTGAATGTTTACAACATTGCTTACAAACGCAAATTCATAACCTTCTTTAGAAACCAAAGATACAGAAATGATATTAGAAGTTGCGTTGGGTACAAAAAAGCAATTACGCAAAATCAAAACATGTCCATCTGACATTCCCAGGTGATAGTCCCCCACGGCCTTATCATCCATGCTAGCTCCGTTTGCAACTTTGAGGGTCATGTCACCTGCCTTCAAAACCCTATGGTTTCTCAACGCCTGCAAAGAATTACAGATATGAGATTCTGATCCGGTATCCAATACCCAGGAAGTAGAGTTTATTGAAAGACAGTTTTCAATAACATACACACCTGAAGCTGAAGCCGCAACCTGCTTCAGATCCTGTGTTCTGGCCTTCCAAGCCCTGCAATCATTTTTCCAGTGTCCCTTCTTATGACAATAGAAGCATTCTTTCTTATCCACAAGCTTTCCCACTTTCTTTTTTGCTTTTGCCTTTCCCTTCGTATCCACTTTACTAACACCGCCCCTTGGTTTGGCGGGGGCTTTCTTCTTCTTTTCCTTAGCTTTCGCCTTGGACCTAGAAGAGGAAGATCCTCCTACAAACAAAGTGGATGTTTCCCTACCTTTCTGTAGGGTGCCCTCTGCGCTCCTCAGCATGTTGAGGAGTTCTGAAAGTTCAACTTCCTTTTCTTGTAAGTTGAAGTTCAGGATAAACTGGGCGTAAGTGGAAGGAAGGGACTGGAGAATCATGTCCGTATAGAGCTCATTCTCCAACGTGGTCCCAAGGTCCGCGAGCTCTTCTATGTAGCCAATCATCTTAAGCACGTGTTCCGCTACCGATGATCCGACGGCCAACCTTGCCGAAAATAACTTCTTCGACACTTCGTATCTTGCGATACGAGACTGCTCTCCATACAGTTCTTTTGTATGGAAAAATATGGATTCGAGGTCCATATTCTCGTGCCTCCTCTGATGTTCGTTGTCCATAGAGGCAAGCACGAGGCACTTGGCCTTCGCGCAATCGATTTCCCAGGTCTTACGGATTTCCTTATCCGTTACGCTGGTTTTGGGACCTGGGACAGGGGGAGCTTTGGTGGTAAGAAGATACCCCAGCTTGTCGTAAGTGATTGCCATCTTGACATTCCTGAGCCAATCTTTGTAGTTTGGCCCTGTCAGTATGTTTTTATCTAGAAGTAACTTAAGTCCAGTCATGTCGATTGGTCGCTGCAATTAGGAGAGAGAGAAGAAACACTCAGCATGATGCTCTTGCAAGTTTAGAATGATTTTTAGTTTGTCTAAACAGGATGGCTCCCACTGTTTCTCGAATCCCTCCTCAAACCAAAAAGGAAGAATTAGTCAGGATCAATCTCACCATACAATTCTTGCTTAACCGTTCAGCCAGGCCAGTGTCGGTTCTTCGAGGGAGGTTTTCCAACGCTTTCGCGAAGTTCCTTAATTAAATAACGTCTTTTCCCTGGGGGCGTAGCCCCGCTAACACCTTTCTAGACACCTACTTGGTTTATAGCATTGATCGTTAAGTGAGAAATTTCCCGAGGCGTAGCATATACTCACAGTAGGATCGGGATCCAAATATCATCGTGTGATGAAACTGAAGGAATCCTGCCAGAATCATCACACTCCAAATGGTATGCAACACTAGCAAGTTTCAGTTCTTTTGAAACTCCCGATGTGGATTTTTGCCCCATGCTCTTATGACCTTGACTTTGGCCAAAATATCATAAGTCACATGTCAAGTTCTACCCGTCGTTCTCCAGGTTAATTTGAATCCACCCGCACATACCCTTGACTTTGGCTAACAAGGCAGTACGACTGTTCCAAACCAACGCATCTATCTATGCTGCACATGAATACCCAATAGCTACCAATCACTATGCCTTGATTTTGGCCAACATACATAGCTTGAATACTATTGACTATTCATGTGAAATGACGGAGGGCTACGAATGGTTTTGGCAAAACCGTGAACGTAGTGAACTTGATATAATCGATGGAACGAGATAGCTTTTAAAAGGAGTGGCTCAAGCTCCGCATTTAAAAGTTGGTTTTGAAAAGAACCGAGTGGTTTTTCGAAAGTGTTCCAACGACTTTTACTTGGTTTATTTTTCTTGCATTAGTTCTTTTAATGCGTGATATTCTTGCATTAGTTCTTTTAATGCGTCACATCATTTAATCCTACCATTGCTGAAAACAACCAAAATATGACGTACGCTTATGCCATTCGCATTCGCCACGGGGACCAGTCATTACATGTTAGGTTACTTAACTAACGACAGAGCGGGGGCTGGGCTAGCGCGGCTGTAAAACATAAGCAACGCCTAAATAATATCATATATAGATATATTGCAATGATAGCCATTTCAGATCACAGATGAACACATTGGATATACTAGGAATCCGCAATTCGTACGAGCCTGTAACGAAAAGCAGATTACACGGTCGCGGTGAATAGCCAATACCCCACCCAAGACCCCTACGGGTGCGGCAAACTACCCGCCAAGTACCCGAAGCGAAGCAACCTCCCTCAACTCCGTGAGTAGGCCACTCGGCACTTCGGCATACCCGGTAGTTTGTGCACCCCCTCCATGGGTCTATCCTAGGAGCAAAAACAGTAAAAAGTAATTATACAATGACGGCTACAACCCCGACCCGGTTGTGCGGCCATACAAATAATTATTACATCAATTTACAAATTTACATGAATTGAAAGAAAAGAAAACTCTCGTCTCACAACCCCCGGCTATTCACCCGCGACAATCCAATGAATTCATATACACATTCCAGCAACATTACAGATCACAGATTTGTATAACCCCCACTAATCGACATATGGCGATTAGCAGACGTTCAATACAAATATCACATCACAGATAAAAACCCGTCAGCTTAAGTTATACGAAACTCGATCAAAATACGGTTTTTAAAGCCCCAAAAACTAAATTTTCTTTCTGGAAAATCTGGGCTGAAAAAACATATACCAAAATTCCAAAAATACTCCACTGAATATACTGTAGCAAAGAAGATCCAGAGAGGAGCCAATACGGCCGCGGAACCGCGGCAATAGCAAGCTATTGCCGCGTTTCCGCGGCGCTTTGATGAGATCTGAGGACCGTCTTTCTACAGTATACTCTAAAAACCCTGAGTCGATTTTTGGAGCATGATTTATTACTTTTACAGTACTTTGAAAATCGACAGCAAGCATGAATTTTTGGTGTATTTCGCGACTTTTTCTTTGATCGATCTTCTAGTGACTTTGCTAACATGTTAGATAGAGTTTAACTAGGCTCTGATACCACTGTAAGTCCATGCTACCTCTCCCGGTACTTTCGGGCATGCGGAATTTGGTGAAAAACAATTTTCTAGAGGCGGTAACATGGACTCAAAACCGGATCTTTGTTAAACATCTAACTAACAACCTAACGAGGAGTTGTTAACAACTCGGTTAGGGGGTTATACCTTTCTTTCTTGAACTCCTTCGTCTTCAAGCCTCGATGGTTGTCCGGATCAGCTTCACCCCGTCATCTCCTTGCGCCGAAGATCGATCCACCTGAAAGCTTCTACCTTTGGATTCTTCTTCGAACTTTGAAGAAATTAGTTCACTCGGTTTGCTAAACCTTGTGAACTAGAGTGAGTAGAGGAGAGTGTGTTGGGATTTTTCTCTATGGTTCTTGGTTTTCAACACATGAGACAAGTGAACCATAGACTAAAGAGAGGGAGAGCAAGAGGAAGAAGATGAGAGCTCAAGAACACAAGAGAGAGAAAAAAAATGAAAGAATGAGAAAGACTTTTATCTTTTTACTCTCATAATCCAAAACCATCATAACCCATAATAGCAATCAAGTATTAGTGATGGTTTAAGCTACAATAGCCATATCATTTCATGCACTCATTTTGCACAAACGAACAAGCAAGCAAAAGTCTTTGCATGAAATGATAGCCATTGTCATCATGATGGTCAACTAGTCCAACATAGTCAACCGGTCAACAAAGTCAACAAGTCAACAAAGTCAACCCCTCAACAACCATGTCACCATAATACTTAATTAATATTATTGTTAATTACATATCATATTCTTATTAGGGTTGAGCAAAAAGTCAATAGTCAACATTCAACGGTCAACAACCCTAATGAGAATCCTCTGCCTCTGTCTCTCCGTCAACTGTGCATACACACCCGCATCCGCGTTCCGAGGAACACGAACACATACCGGATAAAACCAATCCCAAAACGTACACTAGGATCTGGCTTAAACCAAAGCCCGCTAGTGTTAACTGTCCGGACACTGTACGTGCGTAAGTGCACGGATGTGACCGAACCCTGTCGCAAAACCATGCGACCTGTCGCAAAACCATGTGACCTCTACTCTTTTGCCTAAAGGCGAATAGCTTTCTGTGTGGGACTCTAAAGACTCGACACTACGCTGGCAGTGGGTTTAACCACAGACCGCAAGCGGCACTAGCTGTGCGTAACGGTCCCCAAGTAGATGCCGACAAGAAGGCTGACGAGGTGAAACCCATCTGAACTCCTACTGAGCCTGAATGTGATAGTCTCCGTACAGTCCGGTCTGATCGTCTGATACATCGCATGGCGGGCCTAGGGGGCGATAAACGTCAGTCTCCTAATAGCGGTACAAGTCGTGTCGGAGTGAAGCCCAAAACACCCTGAGATACCACTGGAAGCCTACCAGTATATCTCGCTTGCCCTGGCCAGGGACTACTCGTGTAATGGCTCTCCTAGACACAGCGCGATGTCAACCCCCAATACCGGGAAAGACGAATCCTGTCTAACCGTCACTGCCTCCAAGTGCTTCGGGACTGCACCCAACTACTACCTGTTTGCACGACTCCTTTGAGCCGTTGTAGGGTAGTAATCAAAGTACAGTGGGAACACACTCGAGGCGAAGTGACAGTGTTAAGTCAGCGAACTAAGCTGTACTCATGTCACCTGGGAACTGATAACTGACAATAGGTATAATACCAACCGGTCAGTTCCCGACGAGTCCTGTCCAGTGTACTCGTAACCTAACGAGCACCCGTATACTATCTCCAGTACGACGTACTGATGGCTGTGGGACAGACCACCTCCCACTCTGGGATGAGAAGCGCATACGCTAGTCTACTCCGGAGTATCGATGCCCTGTCTCGATAGTCCTGCGACTAGGGACCTGCATAAGGATGTGCTTATAGATTACCCAGCCCCACTAGTGTGACTGCCATCACAACGCTGGTAATCAAACAAAGATCCTAAGGGCTCCACTAATATGTATAGGCGATATACTAAAATAAACACATGTACACATTGAAGTAGAAACAAACCAAGTAGCATACTACTATTTTGAGCAAGATTGTATATACAAGGTGAATATCCCAAGCTTCCATTAAGTAATATACAAACTAGTATGATACAGTAATGGCCTCTAGGGCATATACACTAACAACCTGTGCCAGTGTCACCAGAGAACTGCCATCTGACGTAAGGTATAATACCATCTGGGAGTTCTCGGCGAGTCCGTCCAGTGTACCCAGTCTCTACTGAGCACCCGTATATCATCTCTGATGTCAAACACCAATGGATATGGGATCATCCATCGCCCATCTGTATGGGTCGAGAAGGTATACGCTAGTCTACTCTGGTATATCGATGCCCTGTCTCGATACACCCCTGACTAGGGACTTTTAAGGATGTACTTATGGACTACCATGTCCCCACTAGTATGATCCGCATCATAGTCCAGGTAGTCAAGTACACATCCTAAGGTCTTTACCAACATTTTACAGAGAGACAATCAGTGTACATGTTAAGGTAAAAGAGTAACCAGATAGCATACTATCATATCGAGCAAGAAAGTCATCCCTATATATGTCCAAGCATCCACTACAATATACATCCTATGTATAGTAATGGCCTCTAAGGCATACATATAACTAACAATCTCCAACTTGCACTAGGGCCATCTGATACCAGTGGTTGTAGTATCTCATACACAACTATTCCATAATAGTCTCTCTCTGGGAAAAGGCCTTTGTGAGTGGATCCGTCGTGTTGTCCTCTGAGTCTACTCTCCTAACCTCGATCCCCTGGAGATCAACCATCTCCACGATCAGGTGATACTGCCTAAGAATATGTCTGGATCACTGATGGGATCGGCGTTCCTTGGCATAAGCCACAACTCCATTGTCACACAATGGTAGGAACAAAGTTCATCTCATGAACTAATAGACACCCAGATTTCCTCTTTGGTAGCATCTTTGGTAATGATGTATCTCGCCTTTAATCGTCTAGTATGTCACGGTATCAAGCTTGAAACTCTTACAACATACCGTCCCTCCACTGAGGGTAAAGACAATGCCTGCGACTGACATTCAGTCGTCCTTATCACCCTGGAACCTTTCCAGTGATTCTCCCTAGGATCGATTGATACCATCTCACTACAACTAGTGAGTATCCTAACATCCATTTAGATCTATCTCATAGATCCAAAACCCCGGATTTAGTAGGTATCATTTTGATCCTATATGGAGAATCCTTGCGATAAGCGGAGATTGACCGAGCATAGCATAGGAAACTCCTTCCCTATCAAGAGTATGTCATCCACGTACTCTACGAAGATCACCACCATACTCCCTACTACATTTTTGTATATACAGGGTTCATCCACCATTTTGATGATGTCAAACTCTTTGACTACCACATCAAAACAGATGTTCCAACTCCGCGATGCCTGCTTTATCACATAAAACATCTTGCACACGTTTCCGCTGCTCCCACTATCTACGAAGCCCTCTGACTGTGTACTTATAGACTCTGTCTTCTAAATCATTATTTAGAAAAAGCAGTCATGACACCCAACCGCCAGATATCGTAGTCGTGGTATGCAGCCGTGGCAAGTAGGATATGGATGGACTTAAGCATATGCCCCAGAAAAGGTTTCATCATTAGCTACAACTAGTCTATGATGCAAACCTTTAACGATTCTAGCTTTGAAAGTCTCAACTTTTCCATGTACACCAAGTAATCTTCTCAACATATATACTTGCTCCTGATGGGGATTTAACCCTTCAGATAAAGCAACCAAAGTCCATACTTTGTTGGTGTATAAGGATTCCATCTCAGATCTATAAGCATCCAGCCATTCTTACAGAGTCCTACTCCTGATGGCCATCCCGAAACTAGTTGTGTCATCATCTCATGATGCAATCCTCGCTCCCACTGTCATAGAGAAACTGAAGTATCTCTCAGGTGGGTAAGGAACCCTACTAGATCGGAGGAGAGGCTGAGGTTCGTTGGTTTCTATTGAATCTTTTGGTTCTACCAAATCATCAGCTATAGTTTGTATAGCTGAAACATTTCCAGTTCTACCTCATGACCAATAATTTCTTCATAAGAAATTCCCTTTCACAAAGGTGGCATGCTGAGTAACAAAACATTTTTGTTGCTCGGTTAGGTAGAAGATATTCCCTTACGTATGCTTGGGATATCCAAAAAACTTCTACAGATCTGACTTTGCCTCGAGCTTGTCCGGATTTTGCTTTTAGACATAGGCCAGACAACCCCAAATCTTCCCTTTCCATATCTCATATGAAATGGTAGGCATCTGATTTGATCGGAACCCTATTCAATAGGTATGCAACTTCATTAGTGCATAACTCCCTAAAAGGAAATAGGAAACTCAGTAGTACTCATCATAGAGCACACCATATCACATAGGGTGTTATTGCTCCGCCCCGATATACCATCGTGCAATGGTGTATACGGAGGAGTAATGCTGAGAGAGAATCTCATTCTCCTTTAGAATAATCCAGGAATTCCGTGCTCAAGTATTCTCCTCCTTGATCACATCAAAGGACATAATACTTTTACCCGTATTTTGGTTCTCTACTTCTAACTTATATTCTATGAATATCTCAAAAATTTCGGACTTGTGTTTCAACAGGAACATATATCTGAATCTTGAGAGATTATCAGAGAATGTAATGAAGTACAAAGAACCGGTCTTGGCATGTGTAGACAGGGGAACTTCATACATCAGCATGTATCAATCCCAAGAGTTCACTAACTCTTTCTCTGTTTCCAATAAACAAAGCTATGGTCATCTTATCTCTGTGACATGACTGGCAAGTTTCACAAGATGTAAATTCAAACTAATTTAAATATGCATCTAAATGTAACTTCAGACAGTCGGGTCGTATTGATATGACCTAGTCTACAATACCTCAAGAAGGATTCGTTCATATCTGAACTTTTCCTCTTGTGTGTGTTCTGTATACTAGGAACTGTAGTTTGATTTAGAACGTTAATGGTTTTAGATAACGTGCCTGAACCGATCAACCTTTGATATAGGAAATGTTCAAAACATTATCCAACAATACAAAATTATATCCTTTTTTATCTAAATAAAGAGACTGATATGATTTTGTATATCAGGTTCGGTATCTAATAACATTTGTTCAGAATCAATGTATTCTGGTAATACAGGGTGACAGTGACCAACAGACTTGGCTACAACACTTGCACCGTTTTCTGCCTCATGAAACTTATCACCCGTTCTCAGTTCTCTACCTTTCTGTAGCCCATGTAACAAATTACATATGCGGGATCCTGATCTGGTATCATATACCCAGGACGTAAAGGATACTGAGAAACAGTTCTGTGTAACGAACACACCCGAAGATGATGCATCAACATGCACTTTCTTCGTTTGGGCGGCACGAGAAATCTGGTATTCCCCAATTTCCTGCTCTATCTTATAATAATTATAAGTTGGAGCGGGACCAACGTTCCCCAGCTCAGTATAACAAGCGGGTTCAGTCAATATATCCGTTTTATTATCTTGATTAAGGCGTGATATGGTCGCTACCTAGAGAGAGAGAGAGAAGAAAACACTCTGCGTGCGCTCTTGCAAGATCAGATTGGTTATTATTTTATCTAATCAGGATGGCTCCCACTGTTTTTATCAAATCTTCTTTCAAACCCTAAAAGGAAATACTAGCCGGGATTAATTACATGCTACAAGTTCGCCAATCTTTCAGCCAGGCCAGTGTCGGTACTTTGAGGGAGGTCCCCCGTGCTTTCGCACGAACCTAATTAATGTAAACCTCGTTTTCCCAGAGGCGTAACCTCGTTGACACCTTTCTAGACACCCACTTGATCGGCTAATTGTAAAGTGCAAAACTCTCCCAGGAGTAACTCTTACTCGCAGTGGGTATCGGGATCCAACTATCATATAGAAGGTATGCAATCTCATTGCAAATTTCAACACTTGAAACTCCCGATAATGGTTTTTACCCCTAGCACTTATGACCTTGGCTAAGGTCAACAAATCATAAGCACTAGTCAAGTTCTACCCGTCATTTCGTGATTAATTAGACCCACCCATATGACCCTTGGCTAAGGTCAACAAAGCCACATGACTGTCCTAACTAATCGCATCATATGCTGTGTAGGAAGACATCACTTAGCTACCGTACACTACGCCTCGGCAATGGTCGACAAACGTAGCACGAATACTAAGTACTCTACTTCCTAAAATGACGGAGGGTTGCGAATGGTTTTTAAGAAAACCTTTAACGCTTTGAACTTGATCTCGTTGCGGAATCAAATGTTTTAAATGGAGTGTTTTTGAGGCTTTTCTAGTTTTGCTAAAGGGGTCACTCCCGGTGAAGGGATCGTCGGCCCTTTCCTCATCGAATAAGGTGCAGGATATATTATATATACCGCTGTGCAAAGCAGAAACTATAGAAGCAATCAAAAAACAAACCGAGGGTTGTAGCATCTGCCAGTTATTGCTAAAGGAGTCACTCCCGATGAAGGGATCTCGGTCCTTTCCTTATCGAATAAGGTGCAGGATGTTCTACAAGGAACACCGCGATGCAAAGCAAGAACTGTAGCTACCTGTTTTATTTTGAAATTCGATTCCACAACATCTTTTAGGTTTATTTTCTTTCATTAATCTCATTAATGAATGTCCCATTAATTAGGTCACCTAAACATCACAGATAAATACGACCTACACTTATGTCATCCGCATTCGCCTCGATGTCCCCTCGTGCACCGTTAGGTTAGGTAACTAACGACAGAGCGGGCAGGACTAGCGCGAGTGCAAAACATAAGTAACATCTATATAATATATCATATATACTATATACAGTATTTATCACAGAACATCAAATGATCACATCACAGATATCGCAGCAGAAGAATCATATGAAATATTGGATATACTAGGACGTCCGTGTTTTCAATACGAGCCAGTATAAAACACGGATTCCACGGTCGCGATGAATAGCCAAACCCACACCCCTAGACCCCTACGAGAGCGGCAAGCAACCCTACCAATTCTAGAGTTAGGAGACCTGGACTCGACTCCTCGAGTAGGTCTCCCACTGGACTCCAGAACCTGGTTACTTGTGCCCTCCTCCTTGGGTCTATCCTAGTGAGGAAAAGTAAATAATATACAATGGGTGACATCTTCCGCTACCTGGAAGTGCCCCAATAAAAGAATATTACATACAGTTAATTTTACATGAATGAAAATGAAAAAACACTCATCTCACACATAAAACCCCCGGCTATTCAAAATGCGACGATCCAATATAACATATCCAGCAACACATAACATCACATGTCATCAACGTAAGTAAATATGCGCATCCCAATTGTCGTTGACATATAGCAACGAAACCGGCGATATCACATATTACACTTACGGTCACAGAAAAGAAAGTGTAAAACTACAACAGTTGGAATCCGCATCTCCTTAGACATCGCATGCCTAACCATCTGAATTCCTTAGACATCACATGCCTAACAATTATAAACCCCGCATTTTAGTCTTTATATCGAAAACACTTTTCAATATCAAGTCGGGCAATTCAACATGATTCCCGGCATTTTGATCGAATGCTCTTCGCAAACTTTAGTAGGCAGCCGCACCCCCGATGCCGTCGACGAAGTGCATTAAGGTGGAACACCGCTGCCGTGAGCACCCGGACGGATGCTTTCGGCGACGGGGTTCTCCTACAGTCACTTGGTCGGGGCTATGGGACATGGCTGTCTATTAAGTTTACCCGGCGAGTATCCGCGTACGCTACGTGATTCCGACGGACTTTTGATCACATCAAAATTCCGTGGCAACCGATCAAGTGAGACTAAAGTGCTATGTTTATAACATCCAAATCAGTTATCTCATAACTACTTGTGGATTCCAAATATTGTATCACATTCCAGATAAATAGAAAATGTTAAACTTTCCGATCGAACAATTAAACACCCATGTTTTCCCGAAACAGCTCAACTCTTGAAATAAGTTCAAAAACCTCCACTTCATGCCACAGTACCAACGGTCCAGCCGTAGAAGGGTCAAGCCAACGCCTCACATGTGGCACGCCGTACTGCCCCAAACCCTAAGGTTCAAAGGGCAGTTCAAGACGGTCACATAATCGAGTTAAGGTTTGTTGTCTTCTAGAGAGTCCATCGTGTTACTTGCACTACTTAGAACGTTTTCAAACTACGGAAAAATCCAACACTTGGAAATTTCCTGGCAGGGGAAAAAGTGGGTATTTATATCCGGTCAAACTTTTTAACATGTTCTAAAAATATCCGGAAAACATAACAAAATTAAATTCTCCGATCGAATCGACGATTACAAAATAAACCCCCAGAAAACTCAACACTTGAGTAGAATTTAAAAATTCCCAGAAAATACAGCACTAAAATATAGGAATTACTGTGCAAATTTCAAAATGTAATGTGACAATATGGCCGCGGAACCACCGCATAAGCCAAGCTTGTGCCGCGGTTCTGCCTCGCTTTAGTCGATTTAGCCACTCGAATTTCACAGTAACTCCTAAAAACGCCTGCTGATTTTTCTGCATATTTTTAATTAGGAAAAATGCACAGTTTTGAAAAATGTACAGAGAGGGGTGTATTTTGCGGTATTCGGGTTCGATCGGGGTTTCAACTTCGTTAACACATCGCCTAATGCTCTAGTTAGGCTCTGATACCACTGTAGGGTTCCTAGGCATACTCAAGAGGTTCCACAAGGCATCAACCATGCCAAATTAAAAAATTTCGGTGCCGAGAAACCCTAAACTAGATCGTTGACTAGAGATTAGGCGAAAAGTAAAGCTAGCAAACGACATTGCTACTAAGTGAAAGGGATTACAACCTTGTAGATCCGGTCCACCACTTCTTTAGCTCCGTGTTGACGTCCCTCCGCTGCGATCATCGGATCCCGGACTCTTGCGATGGTTTCATCGGAGAAATGATCGGGCTAGGTCATTGACTTCGAGGCTGAAGATGATCTACGTCGGGGAGACTCAAACTCAAGCTATTCCTTCACTCGGTCGAAAACTTTGTGAAGAGAACACCCTATACTACATGGCAAGTGGTAGAGGATGAAGAAATAGGAAGTGGGTTCACTTTAGAATTGGATTTCTCACTCTTTTTACCATGGCACCATTGGAGCTCTCAAGCTTTTGTGAGCTTGATGAAGAAGAAGAAGAAAAAGAATCATCTCCATTAAAAGAATATTATGAACACTTATCCTTTTAATCATGGCACCATGGTTGAGTTAAGCCCTCATGCTTAACTCATTTAGAGAATTAACCATAGCATTAGGTTAAGGGTTGGGTTAGCTAATATCTTGAACAAATGACAAAGAGAGTTGACTTTGTCAATGTTTATCAAGCTTCATGAAGCTTGATAACTTTGACCAAAGTCACACTCTTTTGTTATTTGTTTAGGAAAATAGTAAACCCTAATCTAACCTTGATATGGTTCAAGTCTCATACACACAACTTGTTTGTATCATCAAGCATGATACAAACATGTACACTTGCATATATCACATATAAACAATGTGCACATCCAAGTGAGAAAATCAATCTTAAATGAACCAATACTAGTTAATGTAAAGTAATATATCAAATATATTACTATACATTATATTATTAAATCAACACTTGATTTAACGATCCGGTCATATCGCATATAACCGACTAATATCAATAGTAACAACTTATCGAATCAACACTTGATCCGATAACCCGGCTATATCGCATACAACCGATCAATGTCACAAATCGCGAGAATAGAATACAGTATCCCATACTGGTATTATTCTCGGTCCCGCACATATCTCATATGCGCTCCTATTTCGTTTCGCTTGAGCCAGGAAACCCTTGTGTAGGACTCTAAAGACTCGTCAATACGCCGGAAGCAGGTGATGATCATATCAAACACCCACAAGCCGCAAGCGGTCTGCTAAACGTAACGGCCACCCGGGTATTGAGCGATCAGAAATCAACGAGCAAGCCCGCTCACACTCCTGTGAATCCAACGAGTAACACTACCGTACAGTCCGGTATGTTCGTCTGATATGTCGCATATCTCGTCTAGGGGTGGTAAACGTCAGACCCTAATAACTCGATAAGTCATGTCAATATGAGGCTCATAACGGGTCGAGAAACTACTGGTAACACTTACCAGTAAATCCCTAAAGCAGCCTTGGCCAAGGACTTCCTGTTATAGCCAATCGAACACTGCGCAACATCAACTCCCTATACCGGGAGAGACGAAACCACTCCTATCGCTCATTGCCTCCATGTTATTCGGGACTGTACCCAAAAGCCACCTTTTTGCACGCCCTCTTGGACGTGGTATGATGGAAATCAAAGCACAGTGGGAATCATACAAGACTCTATGACGATCTCGGCTCTACAGACTAACCTAACCAGTGTCACCAGAGAATTGCCATCTGACGTAAGGTATAATACCATTTGGGAGTTCTCGGCGAGTCCGTCCAGTGTACCCAGTCTCCACTGAGCACCCGTATATCATCTCTGATGTCAAACACCAATGGATATGGGATCATCCATCGCCCATCTGTATGGGTCGAGAAGGTATACGCTAGTCTACTCTGGTATATCGATGCCCTGTCTCGATACACCCACGACTAGGGACTTTGAAGGATGTACTTATGGACTACCATGTCCCCACTAGTATGATCCGCATCATAGTCCAGGTAGTCAAGTACACATCGTAAGGGCTTTACCAACATGTAACAGAGAGACAATCAGTGTACACGTTAAGGTAAAACAGTAACCAGATAGCATACTATCATATCGAGCAAGAAAGTCATCCCTATATATGTCCAAGCATCCACTACAATATACATCCTATGTATAGTAATGGCCTCTAGGGCATACATATAACAAACACAAGAAAGAAACAACAATAAATAACAACAACTAAATTATCAATTGAAGATTACAAGCAATTAACATAACAAGAACAAGACAAGTATGATAACAAAAAGATCTTCTTTATTCATCATCCTTCACTCACAAAAGCTCACTACAAGTTTTTTTAATGGAGAAGAGATGAGAAGAGGAAGAAGAACAATAAGTATTCTAAAACCTAAAATACAAGCTTAAGCACCCTTGGCTTTGACAAGTTCTGGACTATTTATAGGCAGGGAACTGGAAATCTAGGGCAAAATTCTGCCTCTACATGAAAAGTCAAAACTACCCCTGAAATTTCATCAGCTGAGGAGGCCGTACGGCCGAGGTTCCGCGGCCTAGACCCCCTATTGGCAGCGGAACCGCGGCCCTATAGTGGAGTTGTCTTACGTATTTTGTGTGCTGCCCTGGTCTGCTGTTCCCTTTAGTGTGGTACATGTTTTTTTCTGATAATCTTTCCATATTTCTTCCAGAATCAAAGGTGATTGGATGTGGATCTTTTTGTCATGATTTTCTTGAGCTCCGCATAGATTTCTTGGACTTGGTGTTGCCATTGTGCTTTGTGCATGAAGATGACAATCGATTTGCCATTTTGTCTCTCAAAATAGTGTGTGGCAACATACGGATAGAGAGCGGAGACCCGTGTTTTATCTGTGGTTTGCAGGAATCCGGATTTTGTCGTGCTTTTCCATGAATTTTATCGTTTAGAGCCGAGAACCTGTATCCTGCAATTGACTAGCAAACACGGCTCAAGAGTACCTACCGATAAGCAATATGATAAAAATTGGGCGGTATAAAAATGCAAAAATCTGATATGAACAACCACCTGTCCAAAATACCGCCCCTCGTCAGAGGGAAAACTATAACTCTGACAGTCACTCTGTCATCCAGGTCACCTTAGAAGCCTGGAATGATAACCGTCTTCTAAAAGAAGCTGTTGTTATCATATCCCTAGAACATCCACTTATGTTCTAAAACTGCTTCCGAACGTTTCTCCAGGATTGGATTAATATCAACTTATTGCATCTAGTGCAAAAACTGTTGGCTATAGTGCCCTCAAGACAATTATCATAGTCGCGGACTTGTGATTATGATGATTGAGTAAGGACCAATACCGATAAAACAGTCTTACTCAAGATGATAGTATGCTATCTAGTTTGTCTTTATCATCATGTTGATAGAGCCCATAGGATTCTTGCTTGACTGCCAGCATTGTGATGGCGATCACATATGTGGGAGCTGGGGTCTGTAAGAACATCCTTAAAATGTCCCTAGTCGTAGGAGTATCGAGACCGGGCATCGATACTCCAATGTAGACTGGTGTATACTGATCGAGACCCCGACGAGGGGCGGTGGCTAGGTCTCACAAGCCATTGGTGTTAGTTTGTTCACCTAAGATAGTATACAAGTGCTCATTGGTTTATGAGTACACTGGATGGACTCGCCGGGAACCTTCTAGTTGGTATTATACCTATTGTCAGATAGCAGTTCCCAGGTGACATGTGTACAGGTTAGTCTGTCGACCTGAGATCGTCATTTGTCTCTTGTGAGTTCCCACTGTGCTTTGATTACTATCCTACCACGGCTCAAAGGAGTCGTGCAAACAGGTTTTAGTTGGGTAGAGTCCCAAGCCACATGGAGGCAGTGATCGGATCGTCGGGGATTCGTCTCTCCCGGTATTGGGGGTTGATGTCGCGTTGTGTACGGATGGCCATCACCATAAATCCGTGGCCACGGTGGACGAGAATTATCGATCCAGGATCGATAGTTTCTCAGGCGGTGATGGGTTTCATACCGACACTAAATATCACATTGTTGGGAGTCTGACTTTATCCACCCTCCTAGACTCGATATGCGATACTCTTAGACGAACAGACCGGACTGTACGGATATTGTCACTGTCAGGCTCAGTAGGGATTCAGGATGAGTTTGCTCGTCGGCCTCCCTTTCGCTCAATACCTGGGTAGCCGTTACGTACAGCTAGTGCCGCTGACGTGCTTGTGGTTAAACCCACTGCCAGCGTATTGACGAGTCTTTAGAGTCCCACACAGAGGGTTCACGGTACAGGCGATATGGTGTACATGAGGTATGTTGATGCATACAGGTGTCCGATTAAATATGTGCACATGCTGCGCAGACTTTAATCGGACGGTTGATAATACTAGCGGCTTAGGATTAAGCCAGTTTATTAAATCAGGTTTTTGATTTAATAATTTACTTATGTATTTATATATATGTATTCTAGTATTATTGTTCACTATTCGTTTTATCTCTCGGCTATTCGTATTTTGGTACGAATACGCGTATATGTATTTCGGTACATGTACCGGGAAGTATTCCGTATTTTATACGGAATAGCTTCTAGAAGGTGCCACCTCATTAATGATTTTCTTTATTGAAAATTATTTGGGAAATGAGGTGGAAAGGAGGTATGGTTTTGAGGCATGGTGTAAAGTATGGTGCACATTTGTTTAATGGTTTGCATTGTTTAATTGGAAAGAGAAATTGATTTTTTTTGTGTGGAGGTGAGAGTAGGGGCTGGCCATTCTTTTGAATAGGGGTAGTTTCATTTGGCTTATTTTTTTTGACTTGCATTAAGCTCCACTCTCTCATTCACACAAAAAAGGGTTAGGCATTTTTCTTTGTTCATGCCAAAAATCCATCACCTCCTTCATCATCTTCTTTGGTTGCTCCATGGAGCTCAGGGTAGAGAGAAAATTGTAGTGACATGTTCATACACCCCCACTCTCCATCGCTAGCGACGTTGGAGCGTCGGTTACCCCATTTGTCGAGGTTGGAGCTTGCGCCGTTTCCCTCGGGTGGATCATCGGAGATGGAGGAAGACCGGCAACCAAACTTCGTCAAAGGATCGCTAGGAGCTTGGAATGAAGACCGAAGGACTTGGATCATCTCGGTATAACCTTCCTAACTCTTAGTTAGCTCTCTAGTATAGGGTTTAAGGTCGATCCGGAAATCGGGTAATGGTAGCGCCAGTTTAGAAATTTTTTTTCCGCATTTTGGCCGCGTTTCGACGGCCGGAGTGCTGCCGGGACCCTACATGGTATCAGAGCCACCCTTTAAACCCCCTACTAGCTTGTTTAGATGTTCTTAAAAGATCGATCGACTAAAGTTACCAAAATCACGATTTAAATTTTCATGTTTCTGTCGATTTTCAAATGTCGTCTAAAATTTTTTTCCAGAGGCTTAAAAATCCGTGCAGGCTTTTTGAGGAGTACACAAAAAATTTAGGCCCATGAATCATCTAATGCGCCGCGGAACCGCCGCACTTAGGCCTTTTTGGCGGCGGTTCCACGGCTACTTAGTGGCAACGGGCGTTAAAATATTTTCTGTAGCTCAGTTTGATGGAAATGTGATTTTTGAAATATATTTTTTAGGCCCAGATTTCTGTTTGACTGCTAGAACTGCTTTTGGGGCCAATTTGGGAATTTTAGTCGATCGATAATTTAAGTGGGCGTTTAACAGTACATACATTATATTCTGCGACCATGAATGTCATTTGATCGGTAAACTCGTCTAATTGCTATATGTCTCTTAGACGGGTTTGCGAACGTGACATTCACGTTGATGTTCTGTGTTGTGCTGTGATGTTGGTTGGATCGTCTTGGTGGATAGCAATGGTGCAATGTTAGTACAGTTTTATTTCATTTGTACATTTGATATTGCGGGGCGAGCCTCCGACATGTGGACTGCCGTCACTGCCAGTTTGTATATTATTCTTTTGGGGCACGACCGGGCTGAGGTCGATGTCACCCTTGTATATTATTTTATTTTCTTTACTAGGATTACCCCACGGTGGGGTGCACGAATAGCCGGATTCTGGAGGGCAACTGATCCGCATCTCAAAGCATTCAGACGGAGGGGACCATACTCTAGGATTGGCGGGCTATTCGCCGCACTCGTCGGGGGTATAGGTTGACCCAGGAGGGGTGCTCAAGTTATCGGATTCCATGAAGTGCTGGATGGTCCATTCACGTTGCTGAAGGGGACTGCCTCACTTCTGGTTTTGGCGGGTAACTTGCCGCGCTCGTAGGGGTCTAGGTTTTCATTGCACAGGCTATCCACACGATAGGGAACGTCGGGTCTCACTTGCGGCTCAAGTGAAACTCGGGGCTCCAGATTATCCACCATTCTGTGTTGCTTCTGTGATGTATCTGTGATGTTACTTTATATCATGCCTGGGACAAATGTTATATATATATATTTATATATGCTAGTAGATGTTGTATATGTTTTGCACCCGCGCTAGCCCAGTCCCCGCTCAGTCGTTAGTTAAGTAACCTAACGGGTGATGACGGGACCTAGTGGCGAATGCGGATGGCATATACGTACATTTTATTTTCGTTATCTTCTGGTGTGATTAATTGATGGGACTGCATAGATTCTTATCAATGCAAGGATAAAACAAACCTATTTTTGATGCTGTTGGAACCAAGTTTTTAAAAACTGACATTACAGACGTTTTCTTTTGCTTTGCATCGTGGTATTCATTTGGAATATCCTACACCTCATTCGAGGAGGCAAGGGCCGAGATCCCTTCATCGGGAGTGACCCTTTGGGCAGAAGTTTGCGTCAACGTAATAACTTTACTATAGTCGATTATTTTTTGCTTTGCATCATGGTATTCAGTTTGGGATATCCTGCACCCAATTCGACGGGGAAAGAGCCGAGGTCCTTTCACCGGGAGTGACCACTTTAGCAAAAGTTTTTGCCACTATACTTTTATAAAACCACTTGGATTCCTTCACCGAGATCAAGTTCATTACGTTAAAGGTTTTTCGCCAAAAACCAGCCGTAGCCCTCCGTCATTTCCTACAAGTAGTACTTAGTATTCGTGCTGCGTTTGTTGACTCCGTCAAGGTGTATTGTGCGGTAGCTGAGTGGTGCTTGTTTGTAGCATGGATATGTGATTGGTTAGGACAGTCGTGTGGCCTTGTTGACTCCTTCAAGGGCTCGTGCGGGTGGGTTTAATGCAATCAATATAATGACGGGTTGAACTTGACTAGGACTCTTTGATTTGTTGACTCCGTCAAGGTCACTTGGGTCCTAGGGGTAAAAATCATATCAGGAGTTTCAAACATACAGGAAACTTGCCAGGCTTGCGCATACCTTCTGGAGTGTGGTGACTTGAGTGGCTTCCATCAAGTTATCATACGATGATAGTTGGATCCCGATTCCCACTGATGAGTAGAACTACTCCTCGGGTAATTCCGACTAATTCTCTTTTTGGGTTTGGAGGAGAATTCGAGGAAACAGTGGGAGCCATCCTGATTAGAAAAAATGATTAACCATTCTGATCTAGGTTAGAGTGCACGCTGAGTGTTTCTTCTCTCTCTCTCTGGCTGTGACTATGACCTGACCTTTGACTAAAACTCATGAAACCAAGTTGACCGAAACTTCTTAAAACACTTCGGCTTTTGGAATGTCATGGTATCGCATACATCATTGCCATTTCTATATCACTTTTTGCATTTCTCCAGAACACCCCTTATTATTACGAACACCAACTTCCATTGGATAAATCCATCGTATGGTTATATACGAACTCGAAGGAACTTTTTCGAGGATGGATTCTGGTTCTGGAGAGATTGAATAGGATTATTCGGTTGTCTTTTCTCTTAATCTTCTCTCAGGTTGTGAGGGCTCCTAGGATTAGGAGAGGGTACACCTATTGAGCTTATTGGATAGTCTTCCTCCAAACCATAGGCATGTGTCGAACAGTAGGGAAGGAAGAAAACCAACAAGCTTAACTGTGGTATACAGAAGGTATTAAGTAAAGACATATAAAGGGATTAGAATAATGGCAAAGGAAATTGCGATCACCATCATTCACGACAGAGACCGTGTATACCCCTGCCACTCCTACATCCACTTTGCTTTTCTCTAGAACACTCCGTATCACTACGGATATCCACTTCCATTGGATAAATCCATCGTATGGTTATATACGAACTCGAAGGAACTTTTTCGAGGATGGATTCTGGTTCAGGAGAAAAAGAATAGGATTATTCAGATGTCTTTTCTCTTTACCTTCTCTCAAGTTATGAGGGCTCCTAGGATTAGGAGAGTACACCTATTACACTTATTGGATAGTCTTCTTCCAAACCTTAGGCTGGTGCCAAAAGGTAGGGAATGAAGAAAACCAATTAGCATAAAGGAGGTGTACAGAAGGTAATAAGTAAAGACATAATAAAGGGATTGGTGTGAGGGCAGGTAAGTATATGGTTACTGTCATGAATCAGGATAATGGAAGCGGCGTTACTAGGAATACCAGGTTAACCCTTTTGAAACATTTTCATGTTTCAGTTTCACTGTGCGATGTTAATTGATAACTGTTTTCCCAGCTAGAATCTAACTCCAGGGTATGTATTTACCAGATCAGTTTCTCACATCTGTATGTTATTACAGATGGTGAGTGGGAGTCAGATATAGGGAATTGGGTGATTAGATCCTCATTATATCGGAATTCGTTGTAATTGGTGATATTTTGAGGAAATCATCTGGATTTTGCCGGATGGAAAATATATGGATTTGAATATCCGTTGTTATGCACCAATTTCAAACTGATGTATCTGTACGTTTATTTTTATAAAGTGAGATATATCTTTTTGATATTATGTCTGTGACATTTACCTATATCGGTTAGTGATTAAGTAAGGTGCATTCTGTAAGTCGATGTGCAACACCCCACTTCTTGCGGGGAGGCGGAAATATGAAAAACGATCTTGTTCTTTGCTTAAACATCGACTAACCGCATGAATCGAAGCTAAACGATAACTAACACCCATCATAGAAGTTCTAAACTACTATGTGAAGTGATTATACCTCAAGAACCATGTCCTTCGGGTCTTCATCGCTGTCCTCCACTCCTCATAGGCTCCTTAGAACATCGGCAACTTCACGGCCTCCTCGAATCAAAGACGATCCACCACGAGAGCTTTACTCCAAGCTTTGCCTCTAAACTTGAGGCAACTAGGTTTCTTCAAGTGCTAATCAAAGTACCTAGATGATATAGAGTGAGGGTTATGGTTTAATTAGTCTAACTAATCCTTGTACTCAACACATGAGAGGGGAGGGTTAGGGTTTGAAGAGAGAGAGCTTAAGGAGAGAGAAGATGAACATGATAATGAAATGAGAAAATGAGCTATCATAACATATATCAAGCATTATTGTTTTTCAAGAAAAGAAAAGAAAATGATTTACAACCATGCTTGATAAATATCTTATGGTGATTCATCTGCATGAGTCATTAAGCAATTATGAAGCATTAATGACATGGATGAATCATCCATTTGACTCACTAATCTCATTCAATGTATATGCCACCTAAACCTCCTTAGTCACCATCTTCAAGAAGCTTCTCGCGCAATTACGAGAACGCCCCTCCTATCCGTGAAAACACGGAAAAACTTTAGACTGTATAAATCCAATAACCGGATACTAGAATCTAGCTTAAACCAAAGCCGGCTAGTAAAAACTGTCCGAAAAGTCGTACGTGCGTAAACACACGTACGCGTCCGAACACTTGTCGAAAAACCGTACGACCTCTATATCGTTTCGCCTGGAGCAGGGAAACTCTCTGTGTGGGACTCTAAAGACTCGACACTACGCTGGTGTAGGGTTCCTAGGAATCCTAATGAGGTCTCACAAGGCATCAACCATGCCAATTTCAAAAAATCTAGGTGCCGAGAAACCCGACTACGGATCGTTGGCTAGAAATCTAGGCGAAACAATAAACTAGTTAACACTTAACTAAGAGATACGGAAATACAACCTTTGTAGATCCGGTTCTCCACCTCCATAGCTCCGCAATGAAGTCTCCTCGCTGTCCATAACAAGTCCCGGGCTCTAGCGTCGGCTTCATCGGAGAATGGACGGGCTAGGTCATCGATGTCCATGCCGAAGATGATCTACGTCGAGGCATCGCTAAATCAAGCTCCGACTTCACCAAGTCAAGAAACTTGTGAAGAAAACACACTCTACTACTTGGCAAGAGGTAGAGGATGAAGAAATAGGAAGTGGGTAGACTTTAGAATTGGATTTCTCACTCATTTCCATCAATCACCATTGATGGAGCTTGCTTTCTTCATGGAAGAAGATGAAGAAGAAGAAGAAAGTCTTATGATAAGTTATTCCAAAAATGGAAAATAAAATGGAATGTTTATCATAATCTAACCATGGTAATGTGTAGAGAATTAACCAAAGTTAGTTGAATGGTTAGGGTTAAGAATGAGATAAGAATGGTGGACTTTGGTCAAAGCTTCATGAAGCTTCAACTAAACTACAAAAAAAGCCACCATTCTTTCTCTTTATTCTTATTTATTTCAAAATGAATAAATGAAATAAATAAATGAGAAAAGGAAATGAAACCCTAACCACTTAAGTAACCATGGTTTAATTCTTTACACAAACCCAAACTAGCATGTATCATCAAACATGATACAATCTTGTGTACAAAAGTATATCACATATACAATGTGCACAAAAAGTGAGAAAATCCATTTAAAGTGAACCAATACTAGTTAATGCAAAGTAATATATCAAATATATAATTATACATTAAATTATTAAATCAACACTTGATTCAATGATCCGGTCATGTCTCACACAACCGACTAGTATACAATGTATCGGCTTATCGAATCAACGCTTGAATCGATAACTAGGTTATATCGCATACAACCATTCGATACATTCATCGCGAGAATAGAATACGGTATCACATACTCGTATTATTCTCAGTCCCGCACATATCTCATATGCGCTCCTATTTCGTTTCGCTTGAGCCAGGAAACCTCTGTGTAGGACTCTAAAGACTCGTCAATACGCCGGCAGCAGATGATGATCATATTAACCACCCACAAGCCGCAAGCGGTCTGCTAAACGTAACGGCCACCCGGGTATTGAGCGATCTGAAGATCGACGAGCAAGCCCGCTCACACTCCAGTGAATCCAACCAGTAACACTACCGTACAGTCCGGTCTGATCGTTTGATATGTCGCATATCTTGCCTAGGGGTGGTAAACGTCAGACCCCAATAGCTCGATAAGTCGTGTCGATATGAGGTCTATAACTATTCGAGAAACTACTGGTAACACTTACCGGTAAATCTCAGCAACCCTGGCCAGGGATTTCCTGTTATAGCCAATCGAACACAGCGCAACATCAACCCCCTATACCGGGAGAGACGAATCCCCTCCTATCGCTCATTGCCTCCATGTGACTCGGGACTGTACCCAAAAACCACCGTTTTGCACGCCCTCTTGGACGTGGTAAGATGGAAATCAAAGCACAGTGGGAACCACACAAGACTCTATGACGATCTCGGGTCAACAGACTACTCTGTACCAGTGTCACCAGAGAACTGCCATCTGACGTGAGGTATAATACCATCTGGGAGTTCTCGGCGAGTCCGTCCAGTGTACCCAGTCTCTACTGAGCACCCGTATACCATCTCTGATGTCAAACACCAATGGATATGGGATCATCCATCGCCCATCTGTATGGGTCGAGAAGGTACACGCTAGTCTACTCTGGTATATCGATGCCCCGTCTCGATACACCCTCGACTAGGGACTTTGAAGGATGTACTTATGGACTACCATGTCCCCACTAGTATGATCCACATCATAGTCCAGGTAGTTTAGTACACATCCTAAGGGCTTTACCAACATGTAACAGAGAGACAATCAGAGTACACGTTAAGGTAAAGTTCAACCAGATAGCATACTATCATGTCGAGCAAGAAAGTCCTCACTATATATGTCCCAGCATCCACTACAATATACATCCTATGTATAGTAATGGCCTCTAGGGCATACATATAACTAACAGCTGGCAGTGGGTTTAACCACAGACCGCAAGCGGCACTAGCTGTACGTAACGGTCCCCAGGTAGATGTCGATAAGAAGGCCGATGAGGAAAATCATCCGAACTCCCACTGAGCCTGATGTGACAATCTTCGTACAGTCCGGTCTGTTCGTCTAAGACTATCGCAAATCAAGCCTAGGGGGCGGCAAGCGTCAGTCCCCTAATAGCTGTATAAGTCGTGTCGGAGCAAAGCCCATTACACCCTGAGAAGCTACTGGAACCTACCAGTATATCTCGCTTGCCCTGGCCAGGGACTTTGCGTAATGGCTCTCTGACACAGCGCGATATCATCTCCCCATACCGGGAGAAACGAATCCTATCTAACCGCCACTGCCTCCAAGTGCTCGGGACTGCACCCAACTGCTACCTGTTTGCACGACTCCTTTGAGCCGTGGTAGGGTAGCAATCTAAGAACAGTGGGACACACTCGAGGCGAAGTAGCAGTGTCAAGTCTGCGGACTATGCTGTACTCATGTCACCTGGGAACTGTTAACTGACGATGGGTATAATACCAACCAATCAGTTCCCCGTCGAGTCCTGTCCGGTATACCCGTAACCTAACGAGCACCTGTATACTATCTCCAGTATTACGTACTGATGGCTATGGGACAGACCATCTCCCCACCTGGGATGAGAAGCGTACACACCAGTCTACTCTGGAATATCGATGCCCTGTCTCGATAATCCTACGACTAGGGACATGTATAGGATGTTGCTTATAGACTACCCATCCCCCACTAGTGTGACTGCCCTCACGACGCTGGTAATCAAGCAAAGATCCTATGGGCTCTACTAATATGTATAAGTGATACGTTACAAGAAACATATGCACATATTAAAGTAGACACAAACCAAGTAGCATACTATCATTTTTAGCAAGACTGTATATATAACTGTGAATATCCCAAGCTTCCATTAAGTAATATACAATCTAGTATGATACAATAATGGCCCCTAGGGCATATACACTAACAATCTCCCACTTGCACTAGGGCCATGAGCTGGCATATCGTAGACCTATTATCTCGAATAGCCTCTCGAACTGCGTCTGAGGAAGGGCCTTTGTAAATGGATCAGCAATGTTATTCTCTGTCTCTACTCTTTTCACCTCGATCTCCCGGCGATCTACGATCTCCCTGATCAGGTGATACCACCTTAAGATGTGTCTGGACTTCTGATGGGACCTGGGTTCCTTCGCTAAAGCTATAGCACCATTGTTGTCACTGTAAGTCGATGTACAACACCCCACGACTTGCGGGGAGGCGGAAATATGAAAAACGATCTTGTTTTTATGTTAAACATCGACTAACCGCATGAATCGAAGCTAAACGATAACTAACATCAAACATAGTTGTTAACAACTACTATGTAAAGGGATTATACCTAAAGAACCATGTCCTTCGTCTTTACGAACTCCACCTCCTCCTCGGCCTTCTCCAAGTAGTAGACGATCCACCACGAGAGCTAAACTCCAAGCTTTGCCTCTAAACTTGAGGCAACTAGGTATCTTTAAGTGCTAATCAAAGTACCTAGATGAAATAGAGTATGGTTATGGATTAAGTAGTCTAACTAATCCTTGTACTTAACACATGAGAGGGGAGGATTAGGGTTTAAAGAGGGAGAGCTTGAGGAGAGAGAAGATGAACATAATAATGAGAAGAGAAAATGAGTTATCATAATATATATCAAGCATTTTATTTTATCAAGAAAAGAAAAGAAAAAGATTTACAACCATACTTGATAAATATCTTGTGGTGATTCATCTCCATGAGTCATTAAGCAATTATGAAGCATTAATGACATGGATGAATCATCCATATGACTCACTAATCTCATTCAATGTATATGCCACCTAAACCTCCTTAGTCACCATCTTCTAGAAGCTTCTCGCGCAATTACGAGAACGCCCCTCCTATCCGTGAAAACACGGAAAAACTTTAGACTGTATAAATCCAATAACCGGATACTAGTAACTGGCTTAAACCAAAGCCGACTAGTAAAAACTGTCCGAAAGTCGTACGTGTGTAAACACACGTATGCGTCCGAACCCTTGTCGTAAAACCATACGACCTCTATATCGTTTCGCCTGGAGTAAGGAAACTCTCTGCGTGGGACTCTAGAGACTCGCCTACTACGCTGGCAGTGGGTTTAACCACAGACCGCAAGCGGCACTAGCTGTATGTAACGGTCCCCAGGTAGATGTCGATAAGAAGGCCGATGAGGAAACCCATCCGAACTCCTACTGAGTCTGATGTGACAATCTCCGTACAGTCCGGTCTGTTCGTCTAAGACTATCGCATATCGGGCCTAGGGGGGCGTCAGTCCCCTAATAGCGGTATAAGTCGTGTCGGAGCGAAGCCCATTACACCCTGAGAAACTACTGGAACCTACCAGCAAATCTCGCTTGCCCTGGCCAGGGACTATGCGTAATGGCTCTCTGACACAGCGCGATATCAACCCCCAATACCGGGAGAGACGAATACTGTCTAATCGCCACTGCCTCCAAGTGCTCGGGACTGCACCCAACTGCTATATGTTTACACGACTCCTTTGAGCCGTGGTAGGGTTGCAATCTAAGAACAGTGGGACACACTCGAGGCGAAGTAGTAGTGTCAAGTCTGCGGACTATGCTGTACTCATGTCACCTGGGAACTGTTCACTGACGACTGGTATAAAACCAACCAATAGTTCCCTGTGAGTCCTGTCCGGTGTACCCGTAACCTAATGAGCACCTGCATACTATCTCCAGTACGACGTACTGACGGCTGTGGGACAGACCATCTCCCCAACTGGGATGAGAAGCGTACACACTAGTCTACTCCGGAGTATCGATGCCCTGTATCGATAATCCAACGACTAGGGACCTGAATAAGGATGTGCTTGTAGACTACCCAGCCCTCACTAGTGTGACTGCTATCACAACGCTGGTAGTCAAGCAAGATCCTAAGAGCTCTATCAATACGTATACTCACATATTAAGATAGAAAAACAAAGTAGCATACTACCATGTTTAGCAAGACTGTTATATACATGTGAATATCCCAAGCTTCCATTAAGTAATATACAAACTAGTATGATACAATAATGGCCCCTAGGGCATATACACTAACAATCTCCCACTTGCACTAGGGCCATGTACTGGCATATCGAAGACCGATGATCTCGAGTAGCCTCTCGAACTGAATCTAAGGTAGGGCCTTCGTGAATGGATCAGCAATGTTCTCTTTAGAAGCAACTCTCCGAACCTCGATCTCCTGACGATCAATGATCTCCCTGATCAGGTGATACCGCCTTAAGATGTGTCTGGATTTCTGATGGGACCTTGGTTCCTTCGCTAAAGCTATAGCTCCGTTGTTGTCGCAATACAGAGGTATTGGATCAACTATGGTAGGAACCACCTGAAGTTCTGTTAGGAACTTCTTCATCCAGACTGCTTCTTTTGCGGCATCGCAAGCAGCTATATACTCCGCTTCCATCGTCGAGTCAGCAACGGTGTCCTGCTTGGAACTCTTCTAGCACACCGCCCCTCCATTGAGGGTAAAGACATAACCCGACATGGACTTGGAATCGTCCTTATCACTCTGGAAGCCGGAATCAGCAAAGGCCTCCAACCTGAGGTCTTTTCCGCCGTAAACCAAGAACATCTCCTTAGTCCTCCTTAGGTACTTGAGAATGTTCTTTACTGCTATCCAGTGATTCTCCCCTGGGTTTGACTGATACCGGCTTACCACGCTCAGTGCGTAAGCTACATCTGGTCTGGTACACAACATCGCATACATTATAGAGCCTACCGCAGAAGCGTAGGGTATAATTGACATGCGTTCCCTTTCCAAATCAGTCTTGGGAGACATCTCTTTGGAGAGGGTGATTCCGTGACAAGCCGGTAGATTACCGCGTTTAGAATCTTCCATACTGAATTTTTTCAGTACAGTGTCGATATACCTGGACTGCGAAAGTCCCAACATCCTCTTGGATCTATCACGATAGATCCGGATCCCGAGAATGTAAGAGGCATCACCCAGGTCTTTTATGGAGAACCTGTGTGACAAGAATCCTTTGAAAGATTGTAGCATAGAAATGTCATTTCCTATCAATAGAATGTCATCCACATACAAGACGAGGAATACGACACTTCTGGCTACAACTTTACTATATATGCACGGTTCATCTGGATTTTTGATAAAGTCATATTCTTTGACTGTCTCATCAAAACAGATGTTCCAACTCCGCGATGCCTGCTTTAGTCCATAAATGGACTTAAGCAACTTGCATACTTTCCCGCTGCTCCCACTCTGATTGAAACCCTCTCGCTAATCCATATAGACGCACTCTTCTAAATTTCCATTCAGAAAAACCGTCTTTACGTCCATCTGCCAGATTTCATAATCATGGAAGGCAGCAATAGCAAGAAGGACTCGAATGGATTTGAGCATAGCCACTGGAGAAAAAGTTTCGTCATAGTCCAAACCAGGTCTTTGACGAAAACCCTTTGCAACAAGTCTAGCCTTATAGGTTTCCACCTGTCCATCTACACCAATCTTTTTCTTGAAGATCCATTCGCATCCTATGGGTTTTACCCCATCTGGAGCAAAGTCCAAAGTCCATACTTTGTTGGTGTACATGGACTCCATTTCGGTCCGCATTGCATCTAGCCATCGTACCGAGTCGCCGCTCTGGATGGCCTGCTGGAAGTCAGTAGGTTCATCATCATCTATGATGCAATCCTCTCTATCCCCATCTATGAGAAAACCGTAGTATCTCTCAGGCGGATGAGACGGCCTACTACTCCTGCGGAGGGGTGCGGGAATGTCCTGTTCTTCTTGAACTACCGGTTCTACCAAACTTTCAGTAGCAGTTTGTGGTTCTGGAATTTCTTCCAGTTCTATTTCGCTCCCACTTATTTCCTTTTCTAAAAACTGATGTTCCAGAAAATGGGCATTACGAGAAACAATAACCTTTTGTTCCTCTGCGTAATAAAAATAATATCCCTTGGAGTTCTTTGGATATCCCACAAACTTACATTTTACTGATCGTGCCTCGAGCTTGTCCACATGCTGTTTTTTAACAAAAGCTGGACATCCCCAAATCTTCATATGCTGAAGATGGGGTTTCATTCCAGTCCACATCTGATATGGAGTGGTAGGCACAGTCTTGGTAGGAGCCCTGTTCAGAAGATATGCTGCTGATTCTAGCGCATAAACCCAAAAAGATCGCGGTAACTCAGCATTACTCATCATGGATCATACCATATCCAATAGGGTTCGATTCCGTCTCTCCGATACACCGTTGTGCTGTGGAGTGTATGGAGGAGTAAGCTGAGAGAGAATTCCTTTCTCTTTTAGGTAACCTAGGAACTCGGCACTCAAGTATTCACCACCTCGATCAGATCTAAGTGTCTTGATACTTTTGCCGGTTTGGTTTTCTACTTCATTCTTATAATCTTGGAATTTCTCAAAAGCCTCGGATTTATGTTTCATCAGATATATGAATCCGTATCTTGAGTAATCATCCGTGAAAGTAATGAAATAGGAAAAACCACCTCTTGCATCCGTAGACATTGGACCACATACATCACTGTGTATGAGTCCTAAGAGCTCGCTCGCTCTTACTCCTTGTCCAGTAAATGGAGTCTTTGTCATCTTTCCTTTGAGACAAGATTGACAAGTGTCATAAGTTTGATATTCGAACGAGTCCAAATATCCTTCTCTATGCAACTTAGTCAACCTTCTCTCATTGATATGACCCAGTCTACAATGCCATAAGAAAGCTTTATTTAAATCTGGAGACTTTCTTTTAAGTGTGTTCTGGACATTGAAAATTTGGAGTTGGTTTAAAACATATATACCGTTATTTAGTGTACCAGACCCAATCAAACCATGATTAAGGTGGATGTTAACAACATCTCTTACAAACGTGAAATCATAACCTTTATTTGATAACAAGGAAACTGATATGATATTACACGTTAAGCTTGGTACAAAAAAACAGTTATGTAAAACCAAAATGTGTCCACTCGTCAATCCTAGGTGATAATCCCCGACGGACGCAGCTCCCACGCTAGCTCCGTTAGCAACCTTTAGGGTCATATCACCTTCCTTCAGCACTCTACGGTTTCTCAGTGCCTGCAATGAATTGCAAATATGAGATCCTGATCCGGTATCCAATACCCAGGAAGTAGAGTTGATCGACAGACAATTCTCAATTACAAACACACCTGAAGTCGAAGCCACAGCTTGCTTCGGTTCCTGGTTCTTGGCGTTCCACGCCTTGTAATCCTTCTTCCAGTGCCCTTTCCTGTGACAATGGAAGCACTCATCCTGGCCAACTACCGGTACCGCAAACTTTTTCTTTCCCTTCCCTCCCACCTTACTTACACCTCCTCAAGGTCTGGGGCGGCCTTCTTCTTCCTTCCTTTGGCCCTAGCCTTGGACCCGGAAGAAGATGCACCGCCAACAAACATAGCGGGTGTTTCCCTTGCCTTCTGCAAGGTGCCCTCTGCATTCCTTAACATGTTCAGGAGTTCCGGAAGTTCAACTTCTTTTCTTTGAATGTTGAAGTTCAGGATAAACTGGGCGTAGGTGGAAGGAAGGGACTGGAGAATAAGGTCTGTATAGAGCTCATTATCCAAAGTCGTCCCAAGGTCTGTGAGCTCTTCTATATAGCCGATCATCTTTAGGACATGTTCTCCTACCGATGACCCGACAGCCAACCTCCCTCGAAACAAGTTCTTAGAGGTCTCGTATCTTGCTATACGAGATTGCTCTCCATAAAGTTCCTTTGTATGGAGAAATATGGCATCTAGTTCCATATCCTCGTGCCTCCTCTGATGTTCATTGTTCATCGAGGCAAGCACGATGCACTTGGCTTTCGCGCAATCGAAATCCCAGGTTTTGCGGATTTCCTTATCCGCATTACTGGATTTGGGACCAGGGACAGCAGGTGCCGTAGCGGTGAGGACGTACCCCAATTTGTCATAGGTCAAAGCCATTTTGACATTCCGCAGCCAATCTTTATAGTTTGGCCCTGTCAGTATATTTTTCTCTAAAAGTAACTTAAGTCCAGTCATTTTCAGGGTCACTGCAATTAGGAGAGAGAGAAGAAAACTCTTTAGCATGATGCTCTTGCAAGTTTAGAGTGGTTTTTAGTTTATCTAAACTGGATGGCTCCCACTGTTTCTCGAATCCTTCCTCAAACCATAAAAGAAGAATTAGCCAGGACTATTCTCACCGTACAATACTTGCTTAACCGTTCAGCCAGGCTAGTGTCGATACTTCGAGGGAGGTTTTCCAACGCTTTCGTGAAGTTCCTTAATTAAATAACCTCTTTTCTCTGGGGGCGTAACCCCGCTGACACCTTTCTTGACACCTACTTGGTTTATAGCATTGATCGTTAAGTGACGAATATCCTGATAAGTAGCATATACTCACAGTAGGATCGGGATCCAAATATCATTGTATGATAATGTTGAAGGAATCCTACCAACATTCATCAAACTCCAAATGGCATGCAACTCTTTGCAAATTTCAGTTTCTTTAGAAATTCCCGATATATATTTTTGCCCCATGCTCTTATGACCTTGGCTTTGGTGAAAATGTCATAAGTCACATGTCAAGTTCTACTCGTCATTATCTTGTCAATTTGAACCCATCTGTATATACCCCTGACTTTGGTCAAATGATAATACGACTGTCCCAAACCAACTCATCTATCTTATGCAATAAATGAAAACCCGGCAGCTACCAAACACTATGCCTTGACTTTGGCCAAAATGCATAGCTTGAATACTACTGAATACCCAAATGAAATGACGGAGCGCTACGAATGGTTTTGGCGAAACCGTGAACGTAGTGAACTTGATATAACCGAAGGAACCTGATAGCTTTTAAAAGGAGTGGTTAAAGCTCCGTATTTAAAAATATCTGTTTTTAAAATTAACCGAGTGGTTTCTTTTAAATTGTTCCAACGATTAAACTTTTGGTTTATTTTCTTTGCATTATAAATAATGCGTCCCATCATTAACCTATCATTGCAGAAAACAACGAAAATACAACGTCCTCTTATGTCATCCGCATTTGCCACGGGGTCCCGTCATCACCCGTTAGGTTACTTAACTAACGACAGAGCGGGGGCTGGGCTAGCGCGGGTGTCAAACATAAGTGACATCTAAATAGCTATCATATATAGATATTGTACATTCGTCAGACGCAATAATAGGCATTCCAGATCACAGATGAACTTTATTGGATTTGCAAGCAATCCGTGTTTGTTTTGAGCCTGCAACAAAAGACGGATTACACAGTTGTGATGTATAGCCATTACCCAACCCAAGACCCCAATGGGTACGGCAAACTACCCACCCGGCAGTTTGTGCACCCCACCTTGGGTCTGTCCTAGGAGCAAAAACAGTAAAATGAAATAATACAACGGTGGCTACAACCGCAACCTGGATGTGCCCCACAAAATAATATTACAACAAATTACATTTACATCAAATGAATTAAATAATAACCCATCACATAACCCCGGCTATACATCACAACAGTCCAACACAGTTCATATCCATAAACAGTAAAAACCATTACAGAAATATGCAACCCCATGCCAACCGACATACTAGCAGTTAGGGGAGGTTTACGAACACATTATACAAACACAGATATAATCCAACAAGCAAATACCGTATAATTTCGATCGATTAAACACATTTAATTTTGCTCCAATACTTCTCTGTAAATCTGAAACCTGAGCAAAAATTAAAAATTCCAGAAAATACCAAATATCACAGAGAACCAGCACAGGAAAATTGGGCTTGTGAATCGGCAACTCGGCGGCGGAATCGCGGCGGATCGGGGGGATTCGCCGCGGTTCTGCGGCGGTTTAGTCGATTCGTGAGCCCAGTTTTCTTGGGTGTTCTAATACTATCATTTTGGGCTTTCTGAACCTGCCTGAAAAAATTTTGGACTTCATTTAAAAATCGGCAGAAACCATGATATCGGGGTTTTCCGGTTTTGGTTTTTTCCGTTCGAAATTCATACAATTTTGCAAGTGAGTTATTTATTGTTTAGCGAGGCTCTGATACCACTGTAAGTCGATGTACAACACCCCACGACTTGCGGGGAGGCGGAAATATGAAAAACGATCTTGTTTTTATGTTAAACATCGACTAACCATATGAATCGAAGCTAAACGATAACTAACATCAAACATAGTTGTTAACAACTACTATGTAAAGGGATTATACCTAAAGAACCGTGTCCTTCGTCTTTACGAACTCCACCTCCTCCTCGGCCTTCTCTAAGTAGTAGACGATCCACCACGAGAGCTAAACTCCAAGCTTTGCCTCTAAACTTGAGGCAACTAGGTATCTTTAAGTGCTAATCAAAGTACCTAGATGAAATAGAGTATGGTTATGGATTAAGTAGTCTAACTAATCCTTGTACTCAATACATGAGAGGGGAGGATTAGGGTTTGAAGAGGGAGAGCTTGAGGGGAGAGAAGATGAACATAATAATGAGAAGAGAAAATGAGTTATCATAATATATATCAAGCATTTTATTTTATCAAGAAAAGAAAAGAAAAAGATTTACAACCATGCTTAATAAATATCTTGTGGTGATTCATCTCCATGAGTCATTAAGCAATTATGAAGCATTAATGACATGGATGAATCATCCATATGACTCACTAATCTCATTCAATGTATATGCCACCTAAACCTCCTTAGTCACCATCTTCTAGAAGCTTCTCGCGCAATTACGAGAACGCCCCTCCTATCCGTGAAAACACGGAAAAACATTAAACTGTATAAATCCAATAACCGGATACTAGTAACTGGCTTAAACCAAAGCCGACTAGTAAAAACTGTCCGAAAGTCGTACGTGTGTAAACACACGTATGCGTCTGAACCCTTGTCGTAAAACCATATGACCTCTATATCGTTTCGCCTGGAGTAGGGAAACTCTCTGCGTGGGACTCTAGAGACTCGACTACTACGCTGGCAGTGGGTTTAACCACAGACCGCAAGCGGCACTAGCTGTACGTAACGGTCCCCAGGTAGATGTCGATAAGAAGGCCAATGAGGAAACCCATCCGAACTCCTACTGGGTCTGATGTTACAGTCTCCGTACAGTCCGGTCTGTTCGTCTAAGACTATCGCATATCGGGCCTAGGGGGCGGCAAGCGTCAGTCCCCTAATAGCGGTATAAGTCGTGTCGGAGCGAAGCCCATTACACCCTGAGAAACTACTGGAACCTACCAGCAAATCTCGCTTGCCCTGGCCAGGGACTATGCGTAATGGCTCTCTGACACAGCGCGATATCAACCCCCAATACCGGGAGAGACGAATACTGTCTAATCGCCACTGCCTCCAAGTGCTCGGGACTGCACCCAACTGCTACCTGTTTGCACGACTCCTTTGAGCCGTGGTAGGGTAGCAATCTAAGAACAGTGGGACACACTCGAGGAGAAGTAGCAGTGTCAAGACTGCGGACTATGCTGTACTCATGTCACCTGGGAACTGTTCACTGACGACTGGTATAAAACCAACCAACAGTTCCCTGTGAGTCCTGTCCGGTGTACCCGTAACCTAACGAGCACCTGCATACTATCTCCAGTATGACGTACTGATGGCTGTGGGACAGACCATCTCCCCAACTGGGATGAGAAGCGTACACACTAGTCTACTCCGGAGTATCGATGCCCTGTCTCGATAATCCAACGACTAGGGACCTGAATAAGGATGTACTTGTAGACTACCCAGCCCCCACTAGTGTGACTGCCATCACAACGCTGGTAGTCAAGCAAGATCCTAAGAGCTCTATCAATACGTATACTTACATATTAAGATAGAAAAACCAAGTAGCATACTACCATGTTTAGCAAGACTGTTATATACATGTGAATATCCCAAGCTTCCATTAAGTAATATACAAACTAGTATGATACAATAATGGCCCCTACGGCATATACACTAACAGTCACAATACAGAGGTATTGGACCAACACTGGACGGAACCACCTGAAGTTCTGTGAGGAACTTCTTCATCCAGTCAGCCTCTTTTGCGGCATCGCAAGCAACTATGTACTCCGCTTCCATTGTTGAGTCAGCAACGGTCTCCTTCTTGGAACTCTTCCAACAGACCGCCCCTCCATTGAGGGTGAAGACATAACCCGACATGGACTTGGAGTCATCTTTGTCACTCTGGAAGCCGGAGTCGGCAAAGGCCTCCATCTGGAGGTCTTTTCCGCCATACACCAAGAACATTTCCTTAGTCCTTCTCTGGTACTTGAGAATGTTCTTTACTGCTATCCAGTGCTTCTCCCCTGGGTTTGCCTGATACCGGCTCACAACGCTCAGTGCGTATGCTACATCTGGTCTGGTACATAACATCGCATACATTATAGAGCCTACCGCAGAAGCGTAGGGTATAATCGACATGCGATCCCTTTCGAAATCAGTCTTGGGAGCCATCTCTTTGGAGAGGGTGATTCCGTGACAAGCCGGTAGGTTACCGCTCTTAGAATCATCCATACTGAATCTCTTCACTATGGTGTCCATTTACCTGGACTGTGAAAGTCCCAATATCCTCTTTGATCTATCACGATAGATCCGGATCCCCAGAATGTAGGTGGCATCACCCAAGTCTTTCATAGAGAATTTATGTGACAAGAATCTTTTGACTGACTGTAACATAGGAATATCATTTCCTATTAGGAAAATGTCATCCACGTATTAGACGATGAATACTACAGCTCTCCCTACAATCTTACTGTATATGCATGGTTCATCTGGATTTTTGATAAAGTCAAATTCTTTGACAGCATCATCAAAACAGATGTTCCAACTCCGCGATGCCTGCTTTAGTCCATAAATGGACTTAAGCAGCTTGCATACTTTACCGCTGCTCCCACTCTGAATGAATCCTTCTGGCTGATCCATATAGACGCTTTCTTCCAAATTATCATTTAGAAAGGCCGTCTTTACGTCCATCTGCCAGATTTCATAATCGTGGAAGGCAGCAATAGCAAGAAGGACCCGAATAGATTTAAGCATAGCCATTGGAGAAAAGGTTTCGTCATAGTCCAAACCAGGTCTTTGACGGAAACCCTTTGCAACAAGTCTATGTTAGTGTATATGCCCTAGAGGCCATTACTGTATCATACTAGTTTGTATATTACTTAATGGATGCTTGGGATATTCACCTTGTATATACAATCTTGCTCAAAATAGTAGTATGCTACTTGGTTTGTTTCTACTTCAATGTGTACTTGTGTTTATTTCAGTATATCACTTATACGCATTAGTGGAGCCCTTAGGATCTTTGCTTGATTACCAGCGTTGTGATGGCAGTCACACTAGTGGGGGCTGGGTAATCTATAAGCACATCCTTATTCAGGTCCCTGGTCGCAGGACTATCGAGACAGGGCATCGATACTCCGGAGTAGACCAGCGCATGCGCTTCTCATCCCAGTGTGGGAGACGGTCTGTCCCACAGCCGTCAGTACGTCGTACTTGAGATAGTATGCGGGTGCTCGTTAGGTTACGGGTACACTGGACAGGACTCGTAGGGAACTGACTAGTTGGTATTATACCTATCGTCAGTTATCAGTTCCCAGGTGACATGAGTACAGCTTAGTCCGCTGACTTGACACTGTCACTTCGCCTCGGGTGTGTTCCCACTGTACTTTGATCACTACCCTACCACGGCTCAAAGGAGTCGTGCAAACAGGTGGTGGTTGGGTGCAGTCCCGAAGCACTTGGAGGCAGTGACGGTTAGACAGGATTCGTCTCTCCCGGTATTGGGGGTTGACATCGCGCTGTGTCTAGGAGAGCCATTACACGAGTAGTCCCTGGCCAGGGCAAACGAGATATACTGGTAGGTTTCCAGTGTTATCTCAGGGTGTATTGGGCTTCACTCCGGCACGACTTGTACCGCTATTGGGGGACTGACGTTTACCGCCCCCTAGGCCCGCTATGCGATGTATCAGACGAACAGACCGGACTGTACGGAGAATGTCACGCTCAGGCTCAGTAGGAGTTCAGATGGGTTTCGCCTCGTCGGTCTTCTTGTCGGCATTACCTGGGGACCGTTACGCACAGCTAGTGCCGCTTGCGGTCTGTGGTTAAACCCACTGCCAGCGTAGTGTTGAGTCTTTAGAGTCCCACACAGAAAGCTTTTCGCCTTTAGGCAAAAGAGTAGAGGTCGCATGGTATTGCGACAGGTCGCATGGTTTTGCGACAGGGTTCGGTCACATCCGTGCACTTGTGCACGTACAGTGTCCGGACAGTTTACACTAGCGGGCTTTGGTTTAAGCCAGATCCTAGTGTACCTTATGGGATTGGATTTATCCAGTTTGCATTCGTGTTCCTCGGAACGCGGATGCAGGTGTGTATGCACAGTTGACAGGGAGGCAGAGGCAGCGGATTCTCATTAGGGTTGTTGACAGTTGACCGTTGACTTTTTGACTTTATGCTCAACCCTAATGAGAATATGATATGTGATTAACTATTATATTAATTAAGTATTATGGTGATATGGTTGTTGACTTGTTGACTTTTGTTGACTTGTTGACTTTGGTGACTTGTTGACTTTTGTTGACTTGTTGACCGGTTGACTAGGCTTGACTAGTTGACCATCATGATAACCATGGTTATCATTTCATGCCAAAGACTTTTTCTTGCTTGTTCATTTGAGTAAAATGAGTGCATGACATGATAAGGTTATGGTTACTTCAACCATCACATAAGACTTTTGTTGATATGATGAGTTATCATTGCTTTGGATTATGAGAGGGTGAGAGACAAAATACTTGCTCATTCTTTCTTGCTCATTCTCTCTCTTGTTCTTGAGCTCTCCTCTTGCTCTCATCCTCAACCTCTTGCTCCCTCTCTTGATCTATGGTTCTCTTGTCTCATGAGTTGAGAATCAAGAACCATAGATAAAATCCCATTCTAAATCATCTCTACTCATTCTAGTTCACTAGGTTTGGCAAACCAAGTGAACTAGTTTCTTCAAAGAACGAAGAAGGAGCTAAAGGTTGGAGCTTTCAAGTGGATCTATCTTCGGCGTACGGAGACAACGAGAAGGAGCCATCGAACCACCATCGGAGCTTGAAGAGAAGGAGTTCAAGTTTAGGTATAACCATCTTCATCCGAGTAGCTAACTCTCTTTAGCATAGTTTGCTAGTTTTAGTTTAGACAACGATCCCGACCATAGTTTAGTCCATGTTGCCTCTTGCGATAAAAATTCGTTTTTTATACCGTTTCCGCCTCCCCGTAAGAACCGGGGGTCGCAATATGGACTTACAGTGGTATCAGAGCCTAACTAAACTTAAACTAGCTTGGTAGTGAAGTGTAACGAAGTTCGGAACCGGAAAAATCCAAAAACCAAACTTTACAAAAACCTGAGTTTCTGTTGAAATATTTTCTGGTCAAAATGAAAAACTTTATACTTGTAAATTCGGCTCAGGGTTTTGTGTGAACACCCAAGAAAAACGATACAGTGACTCGTCTAAACTGCCGCCCTTCCGCCGCGTGAGCCTTCTTAGCCGCCGCGGAACCGCCGCGAGTTGTTGTCTTCTCTGCATCGTTTTTCGTGCAGTGTGTTTGTGTGTTGGTTTTGGGATTTTTAAAATATATTATATGTGCCCAGATTGTCCAGAAAAGAAATTTCCTTTTGGGGTCCTATAATTCCGTATTTTTTTCCGAACTTCACTGCACTTTGACTATGATGGTTATATCTGTGATGCTTGCATGTATTGAACGTCGGCTAATCGCTATAAGTCGATTAGTCGGGGTTATACATGATCTGTAATGTGCTGGAATGTGTATATGAATGTGTTGGACTGTCGCGGGTGAATAGCCGGGGTGGATGTGAGATGAGCTTTTGTTTTTCTTTCATTCATTGTAAATGTAAATTGATGTAATAATATTATTTGTTTGGCCGCACAACCGGGTCGGGGTTGTAGCCGTCATTGTATAATTCTTTTTACTGTTTTTGCTCCTAGGATAGACCCATGGAGGGGTGCACAAACTACCGAGTACTTGGCGGGTAGTTTGCCGCACCCGTAGGGGTCTTGGGTGGGGTATTTGGCTATTCACCGCGACCGTGTTATCCGCTTTTCGTTTCAGGCTCGAAAGGATTGCGGATTGCTAGTATATCCAATGCATTCATCTGTGATCTGTAATGTCTATCATTGCTTACTATTTAGGCGTTGCTTATGTTTTACAGACGCGCTAGCCCAGCCCCCGCTCTGTCGTTAGTTAAGTAACCTAACGGGTAATGACGGGGCCCAGTGGCGAATGCGAATGGCATAAGCGTACGTCATATTTTGGTTGTTTTCTGCAATGGTAGGGTTAAATGATGGGACGCATTAAAAGTACTAATGCAAGAATATCACGCATTAAAAGAACTAATGCAAGATAATAAACCAAGTTAAAGTCGTTGGAACACTTTCGAAAAACCACTCGGTTCTTTTCAAAATAACTTTTAAATGCGGAGCTTGAGCCACTCCTTCTAAAAGCTATCTCGTTCCATCGATTAAATCAAGTTCACTACGTTCACGGTTTCGCCAAAACCATTCGTAGCCCTCCGTCGTTTCGTATGAATATTCAATAAGTATTCAAGCTGTGTTTGTTGACCTTCGTCAAAGCATAGTGATTGGTAGCTATTGGGTATTCATATGTAGCATAGATAGATGCGTTGGTTTGGGACATTCGCATTACCTTGTTGACCTTCGTCAAGGGTACATACGGGTGGATTCAAATTAACCTGGATAATGACGGGCAGAACTTGACATGTGACTTATGATTTGTTGACCTTCGTCAAGGTCATAAGAGCATGGGGCAAAAATCCACATCGGGAGTTTCATAAGTACTGAAACTTGCTAGATTTGCATACCATTTGGAGTGTGATGATTCTGGTAGGATTCCTTCAGTTTCGTCACGCGATGATATTTGGATCCCGATCCTACTGTGAGTATATGCTACTCCTCGGGAAATTTCTCACTTAACGATCAATGCTATAAACCTAGTAGGTGCCTAGAAAGGTGTTAGCGGGGCTACGCCCCCAGGGAAAAGAGGTTCTCTAATTAAGGAACTTCGCGAAAGCGTTGGAAAACCTCCCTCGAAGTACCGACACCGGCCTGGCTGAACGGTTAAGCAAGTATTGTACGGTGGGATTGATCCTGACTAATTCTTCCTTTATGGTTTGAGGAGGGATTCGAGAAACAGTGGGAGCCATCCTGTTTAGACAAACTAAAAACCACTCTAAACTTGCAAGAGCATCATGCTGAGTGTTTCTTCTTCTCTCTCCTAATTGCAGCGACCAATCAACATGACTGGACTTAAGTTACTCCTAGATAAAAACAAACTGACAGGGCCAAACTACAAAGATTGGCTCAGGAATGTCACGATAGCAATCACTTATGACAAGCTGGGGTATCTTCTTACCACCAAAGCTCCCCCTGTCCCTGGTCCAACTTCCAGTGTCGCGGATAAGGAAATCCGCAAGACTTGGGAGATTGATAGCGCGAAGGCCAAGTGCCTCCTGCTTGCCTCGATGGACAACGAACATCAGAGGAGGCATGAGAATATGGACATGGAGTCCATATTGCTCCATACAAAAGAACTGTATGGAGAGCAATCACGTATCGCAAGATACGAAGCGTCGAAAAAGTTATTTTCGACAAGAATGGCCGTCGGATCATCAGTAGCCGAGCATGTGCTAAAGATGATCGGCTTCATTGAGGAGCTCGCTGACCTAGGGATCACATTGGAGAGTGAGCTATATACGGATATAGTTCTCCAGTCCCTTCCTTCCACTTACGCCCAGTTTATACTGAACTTCAACCTACAAGGAAAAGAGGTTGAACTATCAGAGCTCCTCAACATGCTGAGGAGCGCAGAGGGCACCCTACAGAAAGGTAGGGAAACATCCACTTTGTTTGTAGGAGGATCATCTTCTTCTAGGTCCAAGGCGAAAGCCAAGGGAAAGAAGAAGAAGGCCCCCGCCAAACCAAGGGGCGGTGTTGGTAAAGTGGATACGAAGGGAAAAGGCAAAGCAACAAAGATAGCGGGGAAGCTTGTGGATAAGGAAGAATGCTTCTATTGTCATAAGAAAGGACACTGGAAGAATGATTGCAGGGCCTGGAAGGCCAGAACACAGGAATTGAAGCAGGTTGCAGCTTCAGCTTCAGGTGTGTATGTTATTGAAAACTGTCTTTCAATAAACTCTACTTCCTGGGTATTGGATACCGGATCAGGATCTCATATCTGTAATTCTTTGCAGGCGTTGAGAAACCGTAGTGTTTTGAAGGCAGGTGACATGACCCTCAAAGTTGCGAACGGAGCTAGCATGGATGCTAAAGCCGTGGGGGACTATCACCTGGGAATGTCAGATGGACATGTTTTGGTTTTGCGTAATTGCTTTTTTGTACCCAACGCAACTTGTAATATCATTTCTGTATCTTTAGTTTCTAAAGAAGGTTATGAATTTGCGTTTGTAAGTAATGTTGTAAACATTCACCTTAATCAAGTTTTGATTGGGTCAGGTACATTGAGTAATGGTATATACGTGTTAAACCAACCACAGATTTTCAACGTCCAGAATACACACAAAAGAAAGTCTCTGGAAATGAATCAGACTTTCTTATGGCATTGTAGATTGGGTCACATCAATGAGAGAAGGTTGACTAAGTTACATACAGAAGGATATTTGAATGCGTTCGAATATCAATCGTATGCCACTTGTCAATCTTGTCTCAAAGGAAAGATGACAAAGACACCGTTTACTGGACAAGGAGTAAGAGCGAGCGAGCTCTTAGGACTCGTACACAGTGACGTGTGCGGTCCAATGTCTACACATGCCCGAAGCGGACATTCTTACTTCATTACTTTTACGGATGACTTCTCAAGGTACGGTTATGTCTTCTTAATGAAACATAAGTCCGAGGCCTTTGGAAAATTCCAGGAGTATAAGAATGAAGTAGAGAAACAGACCGGCAAAAGTATTAAGATTCTAAGATCGGATCGAGGTGGAGAATACTTAAGTGCCGAATTCCTGAATTACTTAAAAGAGAATGGTATTCTCTCTCAGCTTACTCCTCCATACACTCCGCAACATAACGGTGTATCGGAGAGACGGAACCGAACCCTATTGGATATGGTTCGGTCCATGATGAGTAACGCTGAGTTACCGCGATCATTCTGGGGATATGCACTAGAAGCAGCTGCGTATCTCTTGAACAAGGCTCCTACCAAGACTGTGCCCACCACCCCATATGAGATGTGGACTGGGAAGAAACCCTGTCTTAATTATCTTAAGGTATGGGGATGTCCAGCTTTTGTAAAAAAGCAGCATGCGGACAAGCTTGAGGCACGTTCAGTACAGTGTAAGTTTGTGGGATACCCAAGGAACTCCAGGGGGTATCTTTTCTATTCCGCTGAGGAACAAAAGGTTTTTGTTTCTCAGCATGCCCGCTTCTTGGAAACTGAGTTTTTGGAAACCTAGATAAGTGGGAACACAATAGAACTGGAAGAAATTCCAGAACCACAGACTGTTACTGAAAGCTTAGTGGAACCAGAGGGTTCAACAGAACAGGACATTCCTACGCCGCTCCGCAGGAGTAGTAGGCAGTCTCATCCGCCCGAGAGATACTGCGGTTTTCTCATAGACGGGGATAGAGAGGATTGCATCATAGATTATGATGAGCCTACTAGCTTCCAGCAGGCCGTTCAGAGCGTTGACTCAGTGAAATGGCTGGATGCAATGCGGACCGAAATGGAGTCCATGTACACCAACAAGGTATGGACGTTGGACATTGCTCCAGACGGGGTAAAACCCGTAGGATGCAAGTGGATCTTCAAAAGGAAGATTGGTGTAGATGGACAGGTTGAGACCTATAAAGCTAGGCTGGTAGCAAAGGGTTTTCGTCAAAGACCTGGCTTGGACTACGACGAAACCTTTTCTCCAGTAGCCATGCTGAAATCCATTCGGATCCTTCTTGCCATTGCTGCCTTCCACGATTATGAGATTTGGCAGATGGACGTAAAAACCGCTTTTCTAAATGGAAATTTAGAGGAGTGTGTCTATATGGATCAGCCAGAGGGTTTCATTCAGAGTGGGAGCAGCGGAAAGGTGTGCAAGTTGCTTAAGTCCATCTATGGACTAAAGCAGGCATCGCGGAGTTGGAACATCAGTTTTGATGAGACGGTCAAGGAATTTGGCTTTATCAAAAATCCAGATGAACCATGCATCTATAGTAGATTTGTAGCGAGAACTGTAGTATTCCTCGTTTTATACGTGGATGACATTCTCTTAATAGGAAATGATATTCCTATGCTACAATCTGTCAAGGGGTTCTTGTCACAAAGGTTCTCCATGAAAGACCTGGGTGATGCCTCATACATCCTGGGGATCCGGATCCATCGTGATAGATCCAAGAGGATATTGGGACTTTCTCAGTCCAGGTACATCGACACCGTACTGAAAAGATTCAGTATGGAAGATTCCAAGCGCGGTAACCTACCGGCTTGTCACGGGATCACCTTCTCTAAAGAGATGTCTCCCAAGACTGATTTGGAGAGGGATCGCATGTCTATTATACCCTACGCTTCTGCGGTAGGCTCTATAATGTATGCGATGTTGTATACCAGACCGGATGTAGCTTATGCACTGAGTGTAGTAAGCCGGTATCAGTCAAACCCTGGGGAGAAACATTGGATAGCGGTAAAGAACATTCTCAAGTACCTAAGGAGGACTAAGGAGATGTTTTTGGTGTATGGCGGAAAAGACCTCCAGATTGAGGCCTTTGCTGACTCCAGCTTCCAGAGTGACAAGGATGATTCCAAGTCCATGTCGGGTTTTGTCTTTACCCTCAATGGAGGGGCGGTGTGTTGGAAGAGTTCCAAACAGGAAACCGTTGCAGACTCGACTATGGAAGCGGAATACATCGCTGCATCTGATGCCGCAAAAGAAGCTGTCTGGATAAGGAAGTTCTTAAAGGAACTTCAGGTGGTTCCGTCCATTGTTGACCCAGTACCTCTGTATTGCGACAACAACGGGGCTATAGCTTTAGCGAAGGAACCCAGGTCCCATCAGAGATCCAGGAACATCTTGAGGCGGTATCACCTGATCAGGGAGATCGTGGATCGCCAGGAGATCGAGGTTCGGAGAGTCGCTTCAGAAGATAACACTGCAGATCCATTCACCAAGGCCTTGCCCCAGACTCAGTTCGAGTGGCTGATCGAGATGATAGGTCTTCGATACGCCAGTACATGGCCTTAGTGCAAGTGGGAGATTGTTAGTGTATATGCCCTAGAGGCCATTACTGTATCATACTAGTTTGTATATTACTTAATGGATGCTTGGGATATTCACCTTGTATATACAATCTTGCTCAAAATAGTAGTATGCTACTTGGTTTGTTTCTACTTCAATGTGTACTTGTGTTTATTTCAGTATATCACTTATACGCATTAGTGGAGCCCTTAGGATCTTTGCTTGATTACCAGCGTTGTGATGGCAGTCACACTAGTGGGGGCTGGGTAATCTATAAGCACATCCTTATTCAGGTCCCTGGTCGCAGGACTATCGAGACAGGGCATCGATACTCCGGAGTAGACCAGCGCATGCGCTTCTCATCCCAGTGTGGGAGACGGTCTGTCCCACAGCCGTCAGTACGTCGTACTTGAGATAGTATGCGGGTGCTCGTTAGGTTACGGGTACACTGGACAGGACTCGTAGGGAACTGACTAGTTGGTATTATACCTATCGTCAGTTATCAGTTCCCAGGTGACATGAGTACAGCTTAGTCCGCTGACTTGACACTGTCACTTCGCCTCGGGTGTGTTCCCACTGTACTTTGATCACTACCCTACCACGGCTCAAAGGAGTCGTGCAAACAGGTGGTGGTTGGGTGCAGTCCCGAAGCACTTGGAGGCAGTGACGGTTAGACAGGATTCGTCTCTCCCGGTATTGGGGGTTGACATCACGCTGTGTCTAGGAGAGCCATTACACGAGTAGTCCCTGGCCAGGGCAAACGAGATATACTGGTAGGTTTCCAGTGTTATCTCAGGGTGTATTGGGCTTCACTCCGGCACGACTTGTACCGCTATTGGGGGACTGACGTTTACTGCCCCCTAGGCCCGCCATGCGATGTATCAGACGAACAGACCGGACTGTACGGAGAATGTCACGCTCAGGCTCAGTAGGAGTTCAGATGGGTTTCGCCTCGTCGGTCTTCTTGTCGGCATTACCTGGGGACCGTTACGCACAGCTAGTGCCGCTTGCGGTCTGTGGTTAAACCCACTGCCAGCGTAGTGTTGAGTCTTTAGAGTCCCACACAGAAAGCTTTTCTCCTTTAGGAAAAAGAGTAGAGGTCGCATGGTATTGCGACAGGTCGCATGGTTTTGCGACAGGGTTCGGTCACATCCGTGCACTTGTGCACGTACAGTGTCCGGACAGTTTACACTAGCGGGCTTTGGTTTAAGCCAGATCCTAGTGTACCTTATGGGATTGGATTTATCCAGTTTGCATTCGTGTTCCTCGGAACGCGGATGCGGGTGTGTATGCACAGTTGACAGGGAGGCAGAGGCAGCGGATTCTCATTAGGGTTGTTGACAGTTGACCGTTGACTTTTTGACTTTATGCTCAACCCTAATGAGAATATGATATGTGATTAACTATTATATTAATTAAGTATTATGGTGATATGGTTGTTGACTTGTTGACTTTTGTTGACTTGTTGACTTTGGTGACTTGTTGACTTTTGTTGACTTGTTGACCGGTTGACTAGGCTTGACTAGTTGACCATCATGATAACCATGGTTATCATTTCATGCCAAAGACTTTTTCTTGCTTGTTCATTTGAGTAAAATGAGTGCATGACATGATAAGGTTATGGTTACTTCAACCATCACATAAGACTTTTGTTGATATGATGAGTTATCATTGCTTTGGATTATGAGAGGGTGAGAGACAAAATACTTGCTCATTCTTTCTTGCTCATTCTCTCTCTTGTTCTTGAGCTCTCCTCTTGCTCTCATCCTCAACCTCTTGCTCCCTCTCTTGATCTATGGTTCTCTTGTCTCATGAGTTGAGAATCAAGAACCATAGATAAAATCCCATTCTAAATCATCTCTACTCATTCTAGTTCACTAGGTTTGGCAAACCAAGTGAACTAGTTTCTTCAAAGAACGAAGAAGGAGCTAAAGGTTGGAGCTTTCAAGTGGATCTATCTTCGGCGTACGGAGACAACGAGAAGGAGCCATCGAACCACCATCGGAGCTTGAAGAGAAGGAGTTCAAGTTTAGGTATAACCATCTTCATCCGAGTAGCTAACTCTCTTTAGCATAGTTTGCTAGTTTTAGTTTAGACAACGATCCCGACCATAGTTTAGTCCATGTTGCCTCTTGCGATAAAAATTCGTTTTTTATACCGTTTCCGCCTCCCCGTAAGAACCGGGGGTCGCAATATGGACTTACAGTCTAGCCTTATAGGTTTCAACCTGTCTATCTACACCAATCTTCTTTTTGAAGATCCATTTGCATCCTACGGGTTTTACCCCATCTGGAGCAATGTCCAAAGTCCATACTTTGTTGGTGTACATGGACTCCATTTCGGTCCGCATTGCTTCCAGCCATTTTACTGAGTCACCGCTCTGAATGGCTTGCTGGAAGCTAGTTGGCTCATCATAGTCAATAGTGCAATCCTCTCTATCCCCGTCTATGAGAAAACCGTAGTATCTCTCAGGCGGATGAGACTGCCTATTACTCCTGCGTAGTGGCGTCGGGATGTCCGGTTCTTTTGAAACCTCTGGTTCTACCAAGCTTTCAGTAATGGCTTGTGGTTCTGGAATTTCTTCCAGTTCTATTGCGTTCCCACTTATCTAATTTTCTAAAAACTCAGTTTCCAAGAATCAGGCCTTATGAGAAACAAAAATCTTTTGTTCCTCTGCGTAATAGAAATAATATCCTTTGGAGTTCTTTGGATATCCCACAAACTTACACTGTACTGATCGTGCCTCTAGCTTGTCCGCATGCTGCTTCTTTACAAAAGCTGGAGATCCCCATATCTTAATATGTTTAAGATAGGGTTTCTTTCCACACCACATCTGATATGGTGAAGTGGGCACAGTCTTAGTTGGAACTCGGTTTAAAAGGTATGCAGCTGATTCTCGTGCATATCCCCAGAATGATCGTGGTAACTCAGCTTTACTTATCATGGAACGAACCATATCCAATAGGGTTCGATTCCTCGTTTCCGATACACCGTTGTGTTGTGGTGTGTATGGAGGAGTAAGCTGAGAGTGAATTCCATTCTCTTTTAAGTAACCCAGGAACTCGGCACTTAAGTATTCACCACCTCGATCAGATCTCAGTGTCTTGATACTTTTGCCGGTTTGGTTTTCTACTTCTTTTTTGTATTCTTGGAAGTTCTCAAAGGCCTCGGATTTATGCTTCATCAAGAAGATATATCCATACCTAGAGAAATCATCCGTAAAAGTAATGAAGTAGGAATAACCACCTCGCGCATGTGTAGACATTGGACCGCACACGTCACTGTGTACGAGTCCCAAGAGCTCGCTCGCTCTTACTCCGTGTCCAGTAAACGGAGTCTTTGTCATCTTTCCCATGAGACAAGATTCACAAGTAGCATAAGATTGATATTCGAACGAATTCAAATATCCTTCTCTATGTAACTTAGTTAATCGTGTTTCATTGATGTGACCTAGTCTACAATGCCATAAGAAAGCCTGATTCATGTCTGGAGACTTTCTTTTAAGTGCATTCTGGACATTGAAAACCTGAGCTTGATTTAATACGTATATACCGTTATTTAATGTACCTGACCCAATCAGAACTTGATTTAGGTGGATGTGGACCACAACGCTTATAAAAGTAAAATCATATCCTTCTTTAGAAAGTAAGGATACAGATATGATATTACAAGTTGTACCTGGTACATAAAAACAGTTACGCAGAATCAATATCTCCCCAGTTGTCAGTCCAAGATGATATTCCCCTATGGATTCAGCATTCATGCTCATTCCGTTAGCAACTGTGAGGGTCATATCACCTATCCCGATAACCCTACGATTTCTCAGAGCCTGTAATGAATTACAGATGTGAGTTCCTGATCCGGTATCCAATACCCAAGAAGTAGGGTTAACTGACATACAGTTCTCTATAACAAATACACTTGAGGCTGAAGCCACAACATGTTTCATATCCTGGCTACTGGCTTTAAAAGCCCTACAATTATTCTGCCAATGTTCATTCCTGTAACAATAGGAACGTCTCTCTCTTACTATATCCAGTCCCGAAACTTTTGCCTTTCACTTACCTTCTCCTTCCCTGGTTTCCTTCAGGGTAGAAGGCAGAGACTGTAGAATCAAGTCAGTATTTGACTCGTTTCCCAACGCGGTCTCCAGGTCCTGGAGCTCATCAATATAGCTAGTCATTGTAAGGACGTTGTCCCTTACAGATGACCCGTCAGCTAACCTCGCTTGATTTAATTCGTTCGAGGTTTCATATCTAGTGATATGAGATTGCTCTCCATATAAATCTTTATTATGGAGAAAGATGGAAACTAAGTCCATCTTCTTGTGCTGCTTCTGGTATACACCATCAACTGAAGCTAACACGAAGCACTTAGCTTTCGCTTTATCTTTTTCCCTTGTCTGACGGATATCCATATCCGCGACAGTGGAAACTGGACCTGAGACGGCGGGATCTTGAGTAGTAATAGGGTGGTCCAGCTTGTCATAGCCAATGGACATCTGGACAGACCTTTGCCAGTCATATAAGTCAGATTCAGTCAATTTGTTATCTAGATGTAACCTATGTGTGGTCACAAGGTTGCTGCAATTTAAGAGAGAGAAGAAGATACTATTAGCATGATGCTCTTGCAATTTTAGAGTGGTTTAATTTATCTAAACAGGATGGCTCCCACTGTTTCTCGAATCCCTCCTCAAACCATAAAAGAAGAATTGGCCAGGACAATTCTCACCGTACAATACTTGCTTAACCGTTCAGCCAGGCCAGTGTCGATACTTCGAGGGAGGTTTTCCAACGCTTTCACGAAGTTCCTTAATTAAATAACCTCTTTTCTCTAGGGGCGTAACCCCGCTGACACCTTTCTTGGCACCTACTTGGTTTATAGCATTGATCGTTAAGTGACGAATCTCCTGATAAGTAGCATGTACTCACAGTAGGATCGGGATCCAAAATATCATCGTATGATAATGTTGAAGGAATCCTACCAACATTCATCAAACTCCAAAATGGTATGATGTCTCTGCAAATTTCAGTTTCTTTAGAAATTCCCGATATGGATTTTTTCCCCATGCTCTTATGACCTTGACTTTGGCCAAACAAATCATAAGTCACATGTCAAGTTCTACCCGTCATTGTCCAGGTTAATTTGAACCCAACCGTACATACCCTTGACTTTGGCCAAACAAGGTAGTATGACTGTCCCAAACCAACGCATCTATCTATGCTACATATGAATATCCAATAGCTACCAAACACTGTGCCTTGACTTTGGCCAAACAAACACAGCTTGAATACTATTGGATACCCAAATGAAATGACGGAGGGCTACGAATGGTTTTGGCAAAACCGTGAATGTAGTGAAATTGATATAATCGAAGGAACCTGATACATTTTAAAAGGAGTGGTTAAAGCTCCGCAATTAAAAATTCTGCTCTTTTAAAATAACCGAGTGGTTTCTTTTAAATTTGTTCCAACGATTAAGCTTTGGTTTATTTTCTTTACATTATAAATAATGTGTCCCATCATTAACCCATCATTGCAGAAAACAACGAAAATACAACGTCCTCTTATGCCATCCGCATTCGCCATGGGGTCCCGTCATCACCCGTTAGGTTACTTAACTAACGGCAGAGCGGGGGCTGGGCTAGCGCGGGTGTAAAGCATAAGTGACGTCTAAATAGCTATCATATATAGATATTGTACATTCGTCAGACGCAATAATATTCATTCCAGATCACAGATGAACTTTATTGGATTTGCAAGCAATCCGTGTTTGTTTTGAGCCTGCAACAAAAGACGGATTACACAGTTGTGATGAATAGCCATTACCCCACCCAAGACCCCTATGGGTACGCAAACTACCCACCCGGCAGTTTGTGCACCCCACCTTGGGTCTGTCCTAGGAGCAAAAAACAGTAAAATGAAATAATACAACGGTGGCTACAACCGCAACCTGGATATGCCCCGCAAAATAATATTACAAAAAATTACATTTACATCAGATGAATTAAATAATAACCCATCACATAACCCCGGCTATACATCACAACAGTCCAACACAGTTCATATACACAAACAGATAAAATCCATTACAGAAATGTGCAACCCCCTGCCAACCGACATACTAGCAGTTAGGGGAGGTTTACGAACACATTATACAAACACAGATATAATCCAACAAGCAAACACCGTATAATTTCGATCGATTAAACACATTTAATTTTGCTCCAATACTTCTCTGTAAATCTGAAACCTGAGCAAAAATTAAAAAATTCCAGAAAATAACAAATATCATAGAGAACCCACACAGGAAAATTGGGCTGATGAATCGGCAACTCGGCGGCGGAATCGCGGCGGATCGGTGGGATCCGCCGCGGTTCCACGGCGCTTTAGACGATTCATGAGCCCAATTTTCTTGGGTGTTCTAATACTATCATTTAGGGCTTTCTGAAGGTCCCTGAAAAATTTTTGGACCTCATTTAAAAAATGACAGAAAACACATGATATCGGGGTTTTCCGGTTTGTTTTTTCCGTTCGAAATTCATACAATTTTGCAAGTGAGTTATTTATTGTTTAGCGAGGCTCTGATACCACTGTAAGTCGATGTGCAACAACCCACTTCTTGTGGGGAGGCGGAAATATGAAAAACGATCTTGTTCTTTGCTTAAACATCGACTAACCGCATGAATCGAAGCTAAACGATAACTAACAACCATCATAGAAGTTCTAAACTACTATGTGAAGTGATTATACCTCAAGAACCATGTCCTTCGGGTCTTCATCGCAGTCCTCAACTCCTCGTAGGCTCCTTGGAACATCGGCAACTTCACGGCCTCCTCGAATCAAAGACGATCCACCACGAGAGCTTTACTCCAAGCTTTGCCTCTAAACTTGAGGCAACTAGGTTTCTTCAAGTGCTAATCAAAGTACCTAGATGATATAGAGTGAGGGTTATGGTTTAATTAGTCTAACTAATCCTTGTACTCAACACATGAGAGGGGAGGATTAGGGTTTGAAGAGAGAGAGCTTGAGGAGAGAGAAGATGAACATGATAACGAAATGAGAAAATGAGCTAAAATAACATATATCAAGCATTATTGTTTTTTAAGAAAAGAAAAGAAAATGATTTACAACCATGCTTGATAAATATCTTATGGTGATTCATCTTAATGAGTCATTAAGCAATTATGAAGCATTAATGACATGGATGAATCATCCATATGACTCACTAATCTCATTCAATATATATGCCACCTAAACCTCCTTAGTCACCATCTTCTAGAAGCTTCTCGCGCAATTACGAGAACGCCCCTCCTATCCGTGAAAACACGGAAAAACTTTAGACTGTATAAATCCAATAACTGGATACTAGAATCTAGCTTAAACCAAAGCCGGCTAGTAAAAACTGTCCGAAAAGTCGTACGTGCGTAAACACATGTACGCATCCGAACCCTTGTCGAAAAACCGTACGACCTCTATATCGTTTCGCCTGGAGAAGGGAAACTCTCTGTGTGGGACTCTAAAGACTCGACACTATGCTGGCAGTGGGTTTAACCACAGACCGCAAGTGGCACTAGCTGTACGTAACGGTCCCCAGGTAGATGTCGATAAGAAGGCCGATGAGGAAAATCATCCGAACTCCCACTGAGCCTGATGTGACAATCTTCGTACAGTCCGGTCTGTTCGTCTAAGACTATCACATATCAAGCCTAGGGGGCGGCAAGCGTCAATCCCCTAATAGCTGTATAAGTCGTGTCGGAGCAAAGCCCATTACACCCTGAGAAGCTACTGGAACCTACCAGTATATCTCGCTTGCCCTGGCCAGGGACTTTGCGTAATGGCTCTCTGACACAGCGCGATATCATCTCCCAATACCGGGAGAGACGAATCCTATCTAACCGCCACTGCCTCCAAGTGCTCGGGACTGCACCCAACTGCTACCTGTTTGCACGACTCCTTTGAGCCGTGGTAGGGTAGCAATCTAAGAACAGTGCGATACACTCGAGGCGAAGTAGCAGTGTCAAGTCTGCGGATTATGCTGTACTCATGTCACCTGGGAACTGTTAACTGACGATGGGTATAATACCAACAAATCAGTTCCCCGTCGAGTCCTGTCCGGTGTACCCGTAACCTAACGAGCACCTGTATGCTATCTCCAGTACTACGTACTGATGGCTATGGGACAGACCATCTCCCCAACTGGGATGAGAAGCGTACACACCAGTCTACTCTGGAATATCGATGCCCTGTCTCGATAATCCTATGACTAGGGACATGTATAGGATGTTGCTTATAGACTACCCAGCCCCCACTAGTGTGACTGCCATCACGACGCTGGTAATCAAGCAAAGATCCTATGGGCTCTACTAATATGTATAAGTGATACGTTACAAGAAACATATGCACATATTAATGTAGACACAAACCAAGTAGCATACTACCATTTTTAGCAAGACTGTATATATAACTGTGAATATCCCAAGCTTCTATTAAGTAATATACAATCTAGTATGATACAATAATGGCCCCTAGGGCATATACACTAACACATTCAACAGCGGTGTAATTCTTCTTAACCATACTGCAGTTTTTCAACCTACGACGCACAGGGTTTGAGTTGTTGAACTTAGTGGACTTATACAAAGTATTGTATGTTGTCCAGTGTCCATTAGGGCAAAGGGGTTCGTACTCATACTTTCTTGTGTTTACTTATAACTTCTCCAGTTCTGGACGTGTATTTCGTTGAAATGCAAGGTCCAGATATTCAGAAGTTATCGGTATAAGAATAAAGTAGAGAACCATTTGTTGTAAGTATCAGGATTCTTCGAGGAAGTCGAAGATGTAGATACTTGTGTTTGGTATTCAGTTAATAGTAATGGTTTTGAGAACTTGCTTCTCTTTCGGGTTACTCATATATGGATGCACTCCTAGATGAGTAATGCTGATTGTCCTCTTTCCATTTGGTTGATATGCACTGGAAACAGCTGCATGTTTTTGATTCTGGTTCAAATTTGATTAGTGCTTTTGTTTCTATATTAGGTATATATAGAATCAATTTATATCTTAACGACGTTAAGGTATAGGGAGTTGTCCGGCTGATGCTTAAAACAAGAATCCGGATAAACTCAAGGCACGTTTCAGTAATTGCTGTTTGTGGGTTATCCCGGGCTTTGACGAGGGATAACTTTCTACCATCAGGAAGATCAATATTTATATTTTTCTTGACTCGCCATAGTTTTAATAAAATGGACTTTTTCAGAAAACATAAGTGGGAGTATGGTAGAACTAGAAGTTATTCCAGAACCACAAACGATTACTGGAAATTTAAAAGAACCTGAGGATTCAATTGGATTCGACGTTCCATTAGCCACTCCGCAGATTTGGTGGGTAACCTCAGGCACCCGAGAGGTACTTCGGTCTTCTCAGTGATGGTGAAAGGGAGGTTCTTGTTTACCCAGACTTACCATTGCTGCTGTTCTAGACTATAAGACCCGGCAGGAGGATGAGTATAGCGTCGTTCTAAACTAGTTTTAGAAGTGCACGTGTATTTGACTCTGCCAGAGGGTTGTTGTAATCAGTGGGAGCAACGGAAGCATAATGGGCAAGTAGCTTATGTCTATTTATAGACTAAGGCAGGTATAGAGGATATAGAGTATCTATTTTTGATGTGACAATCATAGGCTTTGACCTCATCAGAATAGGAGATGGATCTAGTAAGAAGGTAGTAGAGAGTGATGTCCAGGTATTGGGATGACATGCACTTGATAGGAAGGGACATTCCTATACTACGATCGGTTATATTGTGGTTGTCACAAAGTTGTTTCTCCACAGAGAATATAGATATAATATCAGGTTTTCTGGTTACTAGATCTATGGTCTTAGATCTAGATTTGGGAAGTATCCTAATCCGGGTACTTTGACATTAAATGGACGACTCCTGGCATGGTGGTGTACCTGCAGGTGATGGAGTCAACCTCTCTAAAGCTGTCTTACAGACTAAAGTGGGGAGGAATCTACATGATTAGCATCTCACTTGCTTAGGCAATTGAGTTAAACATGAAATGTCAAGTACCACACCAGATATTACTTTTGCACTAAATGCAGTAAGCAGATATATTAATCCAATCGTGGAGAAACATTAGGAAGCAGTTATTGAACATAAGTGAATGTTCTAGGGAAATGATTACGGCAGCCTCCTTTGGGAGACGGTTATCATTTCAGGCTTCCAAGGTGACCTGGATGACAAAGTGACTGTCAGAGTTATAGTTTTCCCTCCTTTGAGGGACAGTATGTTGGACAGGTGGTCCAAGCGGATACTGAGGAAAGGCAAGGCGCAGGGTACTGATTAAATTCAGTGGACGATACAGTCTAAGTAGTTTGCTGGATTTGGAGTTCATTTGTGAACTGGGTCCCATCAGATATCCAGACAAATTCTAAGACAAGTATTGCTCATTTTGGGAGATAGTTTTCTCCGCGAAGTTGAGATTAAGTGAGATACAGAAAGAAACATTGGAGCGGATCCACTCACTGAGGCTATTTCTCGAACGCAATCATTTTCGCGAATGGGCTTTGCGAAACTGATTAGTAGAGAAGTTGGGTGTTCGGTGTCACACGGGCTGTGAGTATGCGACATCGCAATAATTGGCCTTAAGTGCAAGTGGGAGATTGTTGGCTATAGTGCCCTCAAGGCAATTATCATAGTCGCGGACTTGTGATTATGATGATTGAGTAAGGACCAATACCGATAAAACAGTCTTACTCAAGATGATAGTATGCTATCTGGTTTGTCTTTATCGTCATATTGATAGAGCCCATAGGATTCTTGCTTGACTGCCAGCATTGTGATGGCGATCACATATATGGGAGCTGGGGTCTGTAAGCACATCCTTAAAATGTCCCTAGTCATAGGAGTATCGAGACCGGGCATCGATACTCCAGTGTAGACTGGTATATACTGATCGAGACCCCGACGAAGGGCGGTGGCCAGGTCTCACAAGCCATTGGTGTTTGTTTGTTCACCTAAGATAGTATACAGGTGCTCATTGGTTTATGAGTACACTGGACGGACTCGCCGGGAACCTGCTAGTTGGTATTATACCTATTGTCAGATAGCAGTTCCCAGGTGACATGTGTACAGGTTAGTCTGTCGACCTGAGATCGTCATTTGTCTCGTGTGAGTTCCCACTGTGCTTTGATTACTTCCCTACCACGGCTCAAAGGAGTCGTGCAAACAGGTTTTAGTTGGGTACAGTCCCGAGCCACAAGGTGGCAGTGATCGGATCGTCAGGGATTCGTCTCTCCCGGTATTGGGGGTTGATGTCGCGTTGTGTACGGATGGCCATCACCATAAATCCGTGGTCGCGGTGGACGAGAATTATCGATCCAGGATCGATAGTTTCTCAGGTGGTGATGGGTTTCATACTAACACTAAATATCGCGTTGTTGGGGGTCTGACTTTATCCACCCTCTAGACTCGATATGCGATACTCTTAGACAAACAGACCGGACTGTATGGATATTGTCACTGTCAGGCTCAGTAGGGTTCAGGATGAGTTTGCTCGTCGGCCTCCCTTTCGCTCAATACCTGGGTAGCCGTTACGTACAGCTAGTGCCGCTGACGTGCTTGTGGTTAAACCCACTGCCAGCGTATTGACGAGTCTTTAGAGTCCCACACATAGGGTTTTCACGGTTCAGGCGATATGATGTACATGAGGTATGTTGATGCATACAGGTGTCCGATTAAATATGTGCACATGCTGCGCAGATTTTAATCGGACGGTTGATAATACTAGCGGCTTAGGATTAAGCCAGTATTAAATCAGGTTTTTGATTTAATAATTTACATATGTATTTATATATATGTATTCTAGTATTATTGTTCACTATTCGTTTTCTCTCTCGGCTATTCGTATTTTGGTACGAATACGCGTATATGTATTTCGGTACATGTACCGGGAAGTATTCCGTATTTTATACGGAATAGCTTCTAGAAGGCGCCACCTCATTAATGATTTTCTTTATTGAAAATTATTTGGGAAATGAGGTGGAAAGGAGGTATGGTTTTGAGGCATGGTGCAAAGTATGGTGCACATTTGTTTAATGGTTTGCATTGTTTAATTGGAAAAAGAAATTGACTTTTTTTTGTGTGGAGGTGAGAGTAGGGGCCGGCCATTCTTTTGAATGGGGGTAATTTCATTTGGCTCATTTTTTTGACTTGCATTAAGCTCCACTCTCTCATTCACACAAAAAAGGGTTAGGCATTTTTCTTTGTTCATGCCAAAAAGCCATCACCTCCTTCATCATCTTCTTTAGTTGCTCCATGGAGCTCATGGTAGAGAGAAAATTGTAGTGACATGTTCATACACCCCCACTCTCCATCGCTAGCGACGTTGGAGCGTCGGTTACCTCGTTTGTCGAGGTTAGAGCTTGCGCCGTTTCCTTCGGGTGGATCATCGGAGATGGAGGAAGACCGGTAACCAAACTTCGTCAAAGGATCGCTAGGAGATTGGAATGAAGACCGAAGGACTTGGATCATCTCGGTATAACCTTCCTAACTCTAAGTTAGCTCGCTAGTATAGGGTTTAAGGTCGATTCGGAAATCGGGTAACGGTAGCGCCGGTTTAGAAATTTTTGTTCCGCATTTTGGCCGCGTTTCGATGGCTGGGGCGCTGCCGGGACCCTACAAAAACAACATCCGGTGTGGTACTTGACATCTCATGATTGACTCAATTGCCTAAGCAAGTGATCTGCCAATCATGCACATCCCTCTTCCCTTTAGTCTGTAAGACAGCTTTAGAGAGGGTGACTCCATCACCTGCAGGTACACTACCGTGCCAGGAGTCATCCATTCTAAAACACCTTTAGAATGCTGTCTAAGTACCCAGATTGGGAAACTACCCAAATCTAGATCTAAAACCATAGATCTAGTAACCAGAATATCTGATATAATATCCATATCCTATGTGGAGAAAACTACTGTGTGACAACCAAAGTATAACCGATCGTAGTATATGAATATCACTTCCTACGCTATGTATGTCATCCAAATACCAGGACATCACACACTACTACCTTCTTAACAGATCCATCCCCTATTCTGATGAAGTCAAACCTATGACCGTCACTTCAGAAATAGATGATCTATCTCCGCTATATCTGCTTTAGTCTATAAATAGACATAAGCTACTTGTCCACTATGCTTCCGCTACTCCCACTGACTACGACAACCCTCTGGCAGAGTCACATTCACGTACACTTCTAAAGCTAGTTTAGAACGACGCTATACTCATCCTCCTGCCGGATCTCACAGTCTGGAACAACAGCAATGGCAAGTCTGGGTGAACAAGAACCTCCCTGTCACCGTCTTTGAGCATACCGAAGTACCTCTCGAGTGCCTGAGGTTACCCACAATATCTGCGGAGTGGCTAATGGAATGTCAAACCAGATTGAATTTTTAGGTCCTATTAAATTTTCAGTAATCGTTTGCGATTATGGAATCGCTTCCAGTTCTACCATACTCCCACTACTGTTTTCTGAAAAAAATCTATTTTTATTAAAACTATGGCGAGTCAAGAACAATTTCACTATTGATCTTCCAGATGGTAGAAAGTCAACCCTCATCATAGCCTGGGTCAACCCACAAACTTCCATTACAGAAACGTGCCTTGAGTTATCCAGAGTCTGGTTTTAAGCATAAACCGGAAAACTCCCCGTACCTTAACATTGTTAAGATATGAACTATTATATATCCAATATAGAAACAGAGACACTGATTTAATTAGAACCAGATTCAAATCATGCAGCTGTCTTCAGTGCATGTCAGCTAAATAGAAGGAGGTCGATCAGCGTTACTCAATTTAGGAATACATCCAGATATGAATAACCTGAAAGAAAAGTAAGTTCTCATAATCATTACTATCAACTGAATACCATACACAAGTATCTACATCTTCGATCACCTTGAAGAATCCTGATAGTTGCAATACCTGCTTCTCTACTTTATTCATATACCTATAACTTTTCAAAACTTGGACCTTGTATTTCTATGAAACACATGTCTAAGAACTAGAGAAGTCGCAAGTAAACAGAATATAGTACGAGTACCAACCCCTCTGTCCTTATGGACATTGGACAACATAAAATAATATGTATATGTCCCCTGAGTCTAATAACTCATTCCCTGTGTGTCGTAGGTTGAAAACTGTACTTATGGTTAAGAAGAATTACACCGCTGTTTAATGCTCCTTACCTAACCATCCACTGATATAGGTAAATGTCATAGACATAATTTCAAAAAGTTATATCTCAATTTATAAAAATAAACGTACAGATATATCAATTTGAAATTGGTGCATAACAACGGATATTCAAAACCAAATATTTGTCGTCCGGCAAACAACCCAGGCGATTTCCTCAAATATCACCAATTATAACGAATCCCGATATAATGAGGATGATCACCCAATTCCCAATAACTTACTCCCACTTATCATCTTTAAAGCCATACAAATGTGAGAATCAAACCTGGTAAATACATACCCTGGAGCAAGGACTAATTGGGAAATCAGTTTTATTTTAACAATACAAAGTGAAACTGAAACATGTAAATGTTTCGAAGGGGTATCCGGGTATTCTTAGTAATGCCTTTTCCATTATCAAATTCACAACTGTAACCGTATATTTCTTTGCCATCTCTCCAAATCCTTTTATATGTCTTTAGTCATTACCTTCTGTACACCCCTTTAAGCTAAATGGTTTTCTTCCCTCCCTACCGTTCGGCACCAGCCTATGGTTTGGAAGAAGACTATCCAATAAGAATAATGGGTGTACTCTCCTAATCCTAGGAGTACTCGTAACCTAAGAGAAGGTGAAGATAAAAGACAACTGACTAAAACCTTATTCCTATTTCTCCTGAACCAGAATCCATCCCCGAACTGGAACAAGTTCCTTCGAGTTCGTATATAACCATACGACGGCTTTATCCAATGGAAGTGGGTGTTCGTAATAATACGGGGTGTTCTGGAGAAAAGGGTTAAAGTACGAGTGGCAATGAGGTATGCAACTCAGACAATCCAAAAAGCCAGTGTTTTAAGAAAGTTCGGTTAACTTGGTCACTGAGTTATAGTCTAGGGTCGGGTCATGGTCGCTGCCAAAGAGAGAGAGAAAAGAAACACTCAGCGTGCACTCTAACCTAGATCAGAATGGTTATCAATTTATCTAATCAGAAAACCTCCCACTGTATCGTCAAATTCTCCTCCAAACCTGAAAGAAGAATTAGTCGGGATCACCCGAGGAGTAAACCAACTCATCAATAGGAATCGGGATCCAACTATCATCGCATGATAACGTGATGGAATCCACTCATGTTATCACACTCCAGAAGGCATGCGCATATCTGGCAAGTTTCAGTTTCTTTAGAAACTCCCGATGTGATTTTTACCCCATGCTCTTATGACCTTGACGAAGGTCAACAAATCATAAGTCACAAGTCAAGTTCTACCTGTCATTGTCCAGGTTAATTTGAACCCACCCGTACAAGCTCTTGACGAAGGTCAACAAGGCTATAAGACTGTCCCAAACCAACGCATCTATCTATGCAACAGAAAAGTAATACATAGCTACCATACACTATGCCATGACGAAGGCCAACAAACATAGCATGAATACTAAGTGCTACCCGTCTGAAATGACGGAGGGCTACGAATGGTTTTTGGCGAAAAACCTTTAACGTAATGAACTTGATATTGTTGAAGGAACCGAATAGCTTTTTATAAAAATATAGTGGTGCAAACCTTTGCTAAAGAGGTCACTCCTAGTGAAGGGATCTCGGCTCTTTCCCCATAGAATGAGGTGCAGGATATTCCAGCTGAATATCACGATACAAAGCAAAAAAGGCAATCGGCTATAGTGAAGTTATTACCCTGACGCAAACTTTTGTCCAAGGGGTCACTCCCGGTAAAGGGATCTCGGACCTTGCCTCGTCGACTGAGGTGCTGGATATTCATAACCGAATACCACTGTGCAAAACAAAAGAAAACGTCCTTGCAATAACAGCTTTTTGAAAAATGTTCCAACAACATCAAACAGGTTTGTTTAGCTTGCATTGATCCGAATCAATGAAGTCCCATCAATTAATCACACCACAAAAGAACGAAAATATGATGTACGTATATGCCATCCGCATTCTCCATTGGGTCCCGTCATCACCCGTTAGGTTGCTTAACTAACGACAGAGCGGGGACTGGACTAGCGCGGGTGTAAAACATATACAACATCTACTAGTATATATATATCAATATATAATAATCGCTCAAGGCATGATAAATGCAACATCACAGAAATGTAATAAGCATCACAGAATAATACAGATAATCTGGGATCCCCGGGTTTCCTTCGAGCCGCAAGTAAAACCCGACGTTCCCCTGGTCGTGTGGATAGCCTGTGCAATGAAATCCTAGACCCCTACGGGCGCGGCAAGTTACCCGCCAAAACCTGATGTGAGGCAGCCCCCTTCAACAAAGTGAATGGACCACCCAACACTTCACGGAATCCGGTAACTTGAGCACCCCTCCTTGGGTCAACCTATACCCCCTACGAGTGCGGCGAATAGCCGGCCAATTCTAGAGTGAAGCCCCCTCCGTCTCAAAACCATGAGATGCGGGCCCGTTGCCCTCTAGAACCCGGCTATCCGTGCACCTCACCGCGGGGTAATCCTAGTACAGAAAGTAAAATATATACAACGGGTACATCGACCTCAGCCCGGTCGTGCCCCAAAAGAATAATATACAAACAGGCAGTGATGGCAGTCCACATGTCGGACGCTCGCCCCGCAATATCAAATGTACAAATAATACCAAACTGTACTAACATAGCACCAAGCTATCCACCACGACAAATCTGCAACAACACAGAACATCAACGTGAATGTCACGTTCGCAAATCCGTTTAAAAGAGCTATATCAATCAGACAAGATTTACCGATTAAATGACATTCACGGTCACAAATATAATGTAAGTACTGTAAACTAACTTACTTAAATTTTCGATCGACAAAATTTCCCAAACTGGGCCCTAAGCATAAATCCAGCACTCAAAATAATCTGGGCCAAAACTAAAAATACCAGAAACCCCAATTCCAAGTCAAAGACCATAGTAGAAAAATTGGTGCACTGAAGCTACAGTACTACGGCGAAACCGCGGCCAAAACGTGGGTAATGCCGCGGTTCCGCGGCGCTATGGTGGAGTCTGTTGGAGATAGTGCCCTCAGAGTCAATTATTGGATCACAGGCACGTGATTGCAATGATTGAGGGAGGACCTATCCCGGTACGACAGTCTTACTCGAGATGATAGTACGCTATCTGGTTTACCTTTATCATCGTGTACTGCTTTAGGTGACCTGACAGGTCGCTATTGCACGTTGATAGAGCCCCTAGGATTCTTGCTTGACTGCCGGCAGTATGAGGGCGATCATATAAGTGAGAGATGGAGTCTATTAGCACATCCTTAAAAGGTCCCTAGTCGTGGAAGTTTCGAGACAGGGCATCGATACTCCAGAGTAGACTAGTGTATACAGTCGAGACCCCGACGAGGGGCGGTGGCCGGTCTCACAAGCCACTGGTGTCAGTTGGTTCACCTAAGATGTATACAGGTGCTCATTGGGTTATGAGTACACCGTACAGGACTCGCCGGGAACATGCTAGTTGGTCTTATACCTGACGTCAGATAGCAGTTCCCAGGTGACATGTGTACAGGTTAGTTCATCGACCTGGGGATCGTCATTTGTCTCGTGTGAGTTCCCACTGTACTTTGATTACTACCCTACCACGGCTCAAAGGAGTCGTGCAAACAGGTTTTAGTTGGGTACAGTCCCGAGCCACATGGAGGCAGTGAGCGGATCTTCGGGGGTTTCGTCTCTCCCGGTATTGGGGGTGAGGTCGCGCTGTGTCTAGGAGAGCCATTACACGAAGTCCTTGGCCAAGGCAAGGAGATTTACTGGTAGGTATTCCAGTAGTATCTCAGGGTGTTCTGGGCTACACTCCGACACGACTTGTACCGGTTTTGGGGGTCTGACTTTTACCCACCCCCTAGGCCCGACATGCGATGCTCATAGACGAACGGACCGGACTGTACGGATATTGTCACTGACAGGCTCAGTAGGGTGTCAGGATGAGTTCGCTCATCGACGTCCCTTTTAGTCAATAGCTGGTGGCCCGTTACGTATTGGCTTATACCTCTGACGGGCTAGTGGTTAAATCCACAGCCATAGTATTGACGAGTCTTTAGAGTCTACCACACTTTCAGTTACTCAAGCTTTCGGGCGAAACGCTGTAGAGGCCGTATGGAGATATGGCAGGGTCCGATCAGATACATGCGGTATTGCACGGATCAGGATCGGACGGTTTGTACTAGTAGCCGTATAGGTATATGGCAGGGTTCGATCAGATACGTGCGGTATTGCACGGATCAGGATCGAACGGATAATACTAGCCGGCTTTGGTTTAAGCCGGTCCTAGTTTAGTACAGTGTAGATTTTGTCTCTTTGCATTTGTATCCGGACGGAATACAGATGCGGGTGTGTATGCACAGTATCGGGGATTTCCTGTAATTTATTACGGGACCAGTTTTCTGGAGTTGCCAGTTTGCATTCCGTTCCGGCCGGTTTTCCTTTGTTCTTTCCCGGCCGGACTTTTCCGATGGAGGGGGTAACTTGCAGTTTTGCAAATTGCATTTGTGGAGGGGGTTTATTGCTAAAAGAATGATTATGATAGCTATCATTATCTTTTCCACCATGCTTTTGTTTTTATTGTGACATGAAAGGGTATGGTTTGAAAAAGGTGAAGCATGCTTGTATGTTTCTTTGTCCCTTGATGTGGTCACCTCTTCTCATCTCCTACACTCACCTCCCTCATATGATATATGTTGTTTTCCTCCACCATTTCTTAGAAGAATGGCCGGCCACTTCTTGAGGAGAGGAAAAATGAGAGGTTCATTTTGTGCTTCATTTGTTCATCTCATTTCCTTGCAAAATTGATAGCATCATTTGCCTCCAAAGTTTCATTCTTCCCTCCATCTAAAGGCAACTCCAAGACCCCAAAAAGAGACTACGATTCTACACTACACTTCCTACAGCAAATCTTGGACGCGTCGATTCGCCAGCTTCGCGCCCGAGTTGCCTCGGTATTGAGGTGGGAGCCCGTAAAAGCTACAGGCGATGTGGTGCCCTTTCCGACGAGGAGGAGACGGACGGAGATCCCGCGAGGAGATCGGAGTGGAGATGAAGACCGGAGGACTCGGATCAGTCGGTACATCTCTTTCCTTTCTTGTTAGTAGCTTAGACTTGTTAATGGTTACGATCCGGAGTTTAGTGCGCGGTGGTGCCGGTTTGCAAAGTCCGCAAAAATTAAAGTTTATCACCGCTTCCGCATTCCGGCGTCGGATTGACGGCCGGGGTGCCGCCGTGCACTTACAGTGGTATCAAAGCCTCGCCATTAACTTCGTCTAGCTTGGTTTAATGTGTTTTACGTTTCCGATCGAACAAAATCCCGAAAACACGTATTTCAACCACATCAGTTTCTGTCGAATTTTTTTTGAGTCCAAAAATTTTTCAGGTTGTCTCAGAGTGATGTGCAGGGAATTATAAGCATACTGCAAAAATCTGGTACCATGATCTCACTATACCGCCGCGGAAGGGCGGCCAAAACCCTGATTTGGCCGCGCTTCCGCCGCGGTTATAACTGTTCACGCTCCCAAATTTTTGCAGTATGTTCCTGAGTTTAAAATATGGTTTTTGGAATATTAAAATTGGGCCCATATTTTCTGTAACTGCTACAGTATTGTTTTGGGGGCCCACTTGTTAATGTTTGATCAATCGGAAAATTTTAAACACATTTTTCACAGTATTTACATTATATCTGCGACCGTGAATGTCACTCGATCGGTAAATCCAGTCTAACTGCTATAGCTCGGTTAGACGGATTTGCGAACGTGACTTTCACGTTGATGTTCTATGTTTATGCTGTGATGTTGCGGATCGGTCGTGGGGGATAGCCTGGATGCAATGCTAGTACTGTGTTGTTGTATTATGTACATTTGATATTGCGGGGCGAGCGTCCGACATGTGGACTGCCGTCACTGCCTGTTTGTATTATTCTTTTGGGGCACGACCTGGTTGCGGTCGATGTACCCGGTGTATGTATATTTTACTTTCTGTACTAGGGTTACCCCGCGGAGGGGTGCACGGATAGCCGGGTTCTAGAGGGCAACGGGCCCGCATCTCAGGGCATTGAGACGGAGGGGCTTCAGTCTGGAATTGGCGGGCTATTCGCCGCACTCGTAGGGGGTACAGGTTGACCCAGGAGGGGTGCCCAAGTTGCCGGATTCCGTGAAGTGCTGGGTGGTCCATTCACGGTGCTGGAGGGGGCTGCCTCGCTTCAGGTTTTGGCAGGTGACTTGCCGCGCCCGTAGGGGTCTAGGTTTTCATTGCACAGGCTATCCACACGACCAGGGGAACGTCGGGTTTCAGTAGTGGCTCTGTGAAACCCGGGGATCCCAGATATCTGTATTGTTCTGTGATGCTTTATATTTCTGTGATGTTGCATTTTATTCACGCCTTGAGCGAAATATAATATATTGGTATATATATTAGTAGATGTTGTATATGTTTTTCATCCGCGCTAGTCCAGTCCCCGCTCTGCCGTTAGTTAGCTAACCTAACGGGTGATGACGGGACCCAGTGGTGAATGCGGATGGCATATACGTACGTCAGTATATTTTCGTTCTTTGTGGTGTGATCAATTGATGGGACTGCATTGATTCGGATCAATGCAAGTTAAACAAACCTATTCTGATGTTGTTGGAACACTTTTCAAAAAGCTGTTATTGCAAGGACGTTCATTTCTGTTTTGCATCGTGGTATTCATTTGGAATATCCTGCTCCTCAGTCGACGAGGCAAGGGCCGAGATCCCTTCACCGGGAGTGACCCCTTGGACAGAAGTTTGCGTCAGGGCATTAACTTCACTATAGCCGATTACTTTTGCTTTGCATCGTGGTATTCAGTTGGAATATCCTGCACCTCATTCTACGGGGAAAGAGCCGAGATCCCTTCACCGGGAGTGACCTCTTTAGTAAAGGTTTTCGTCACTATATTTTCTAAAAAGCTATCCGTTCCTTCAACGATATCAAGTTCATTACGTTAAAGGTTTTCGCCAGAAACCATTCGTAGCCCTCCGTCGTTTCATATGGGTAGTCAATAGTATTCAAGCTGTGTTTGTTGGCCAAAGTCAAGGCACAGTGTTTGGTAGCTGTTGGTTATTCATATGCAGCATAGATAGATGCGTTGGTTTGGAACAGTCGTACTGCCTTGTTGGCCAAAGTCAAGGGTATGTACGGGTGGATTCAAATTAACCTGGAGAATGACGGGCAGAACTTGACATGTGACTTATGATTTGTTGGCCAAAGTCAAGGTCATAAGAGCATGGGGCAGAAATCACATCGGGAGTTTCAAAAGAACTGAAACTTGCCAGATATACGCATACCTTCTGGAGTGCGATACCGTGAGCGGATTCCGTCACGTTATCATGCGATGATAGTTGGATCCCGATTCCCACTGATGAGTTGGTTTACTCCTCGGGTGACCCCGACTAATTCTTCTTTCAGGTTTGGAGGAGAATTTGAGGTACAGTGGGAGGTTTCCAGATTAGATAAATTGGTAACCATTCTGATCTAGGTTAGAGTGCACGCTGAGTGTTTCTTTTCTCTCTCTCTGGCAGCGACCATTGACCCTACCCTAGACTATGACTCAGAGATCAAGTTGACCGAACCTACTTAACACTGGCTTTTGGATTGTCAGAGTTGCGAACCTCATTGCCACTCCTACTTTTACCCTTTTCTCCAGGACACCCCGTATTACTATGAACGTCCACTTCCATTGGACAAAACCATCGTATGGTTAGATACGAACTCGAAGGAATTCGGGGATGGTTTCCGGTTCTGGAGAAAACGGATAGGACTATTCAGTTGTCTTTTCCTTCTACCTTCTCTCAGGTTGCGAGTACTCCTTGGTTTAGGAGATAGTACACCTATTATGCAAATTGGATAGTCTTCTTCCAAACCTTAGGCTGGTGCCGAACGGTGGGGAATGAAGAAAACCAATTAGCATAACGATGGTGTGCAGAAGGTATTAAGATTAAGACAAAGCAAGGGATTAGTTAGAGGGCAAAGTAAATTGCGACTGATATTCACGACCAAACCAAGTATTTCTTCGCCAATCCTAAATCACCTTTGTATTTCTCCAGGACACTCCGTATCACTACGAAGATCCACAGTTTATTGGATACTCCATCGTATGGTTATATACGAACTCGAAAGGAACTTGTTCCAGTTCGGGGATGGATTCTGGTCCAGGAGAAATAGGAATAAGATTTATTCGGTTGTCTTTTATCTTCACCTTCTCTCGCATTGCGAGTGTTCCTAGGGTTAGGACAGTACACCCATTATGCTTATTGGATAGTCTTCTTCCAAACCATAGGCTGGTGCCGAACGGTAGGGAAGGAAGAAAACCAATTGGCCTAAACGGGTGTGCAGAAGGTAATGACTAAAGACATATAAAGGGATTTGGAGAGGTGGCAAAGAATTATACGGTTATAGTTGTGAATCTGGATAATGAAAGAGGCATTACTAGGAATACTAGGACACCCCATCGAAACATTTCAATGTTTCAGTTCACTGTGTACTGTTAAAAGAAAACTGATTTCCCGATTAGATACTTACTCCAGGGTATGTATTTACCAGGTATGATTCTCACATCTGTATAGTTTTACAGATGATGAGTGGGAGTAAGTTATTGGGAATTGGGTGATCATCCTCATTATATCGGGATTCGTTGTAATCGGTGATATTTGAGGAGATCACCTGGGCTGTTTGCCGGTCGGCAAATATTTGGTTTTGAATATCCGCTGTTGTGCACCAATTTCAAATTGATATATCTGTACGTCTATTTTCATAGAGTGAGATATACCTTTTGATATTATGTCGATGACATTTACCTATATCAGTGGATGGTTAGGTAAGGAGTATTAAACAGCGGTGTAATTCTTCTTAACCATAAGTACAGTTTTCAACCTACGACACACAGTGAAAGAGTTGTTAGACTCAGCGGACTTATACAGAGTATTGTATGTTGTCCAGTGTCCATTAGGAAAGAGGGGTTGGTCCTCATACTATATTCTGTTTACTTTTAACTTCTCTAGTTCTTAAACATGTGTTTCGTAGAAACACAGGGTCTGAGTTTAGAGGAGTTATAGGTATTTGAATAGAGTAGAGAACCAGGTGTAGCAAGTATCGGGATTCTTCAAAGTGATCGAAGATGTAGATACTTGTGTATGGTATTCAGTTGATTGTAATGATAAAGAGAAATTCCTTCTCTTTCAGGTTACTCATAATTGGAAGCATTCCTAAGTTGAGTAACGCTGATCGGCCTCTCTCCATTTTGTTGACATGCACTGGAGACAGCTGCATGATTTGAATCTGGTTCAATTAAATCAGTGCCTCTGGTTCTATATTGGATATAGTACAGTTCATATCTTAACATTGTTAAGGTACGGGGAGTTGTCCGGCTTATGATTAAAACCAGACTCTGGATAACTCAAGGCACGTTTCTGTAATGGCTGTTTGTGGGTTGACCCAGGCTATGATGAGGGTTGACTTTCTACCATAAGAAAGATCAATAGTGATATTGTTCTTGACTCGCCACAGTTTTATTAAAAATGGATTTTTTCAAAAACATCAGTGGGAGTATGGTAGGACTGGAAGTGATTCCAGAACCGCAAACGATTACTGAAGATTTGATAAGGAACCTAAAGATTCAATATGATTTGACATTCCATTGGCCACTCCGCAGATTAAGGTGGGTAACTTCAGGCACCCGAGAGGTACTTCGGTAGCCTCAAGGACGGTGACAGGGAAGTTCTTGTTTACCCACACTTGCCATTGTTGTTGTTCCAGGCTGCGAGACCCGGCAGGAGGATGAATATAGCGTCGTTCTAAACTAGCTTTAGAAGTGCACGTCTATATGACCCTGCCAGAGGGTTGTCGTAGTCAGTGGGAGCAGCGGAAGCATTGGTGGACATCTGGCTTATGTCTATTTGTAGACTAAAGCAGATATAGCGGAGATAGATCATCTATTTCTGATGTGACAGTCATAGGTTTGACGTCGTCAGAATAGGGGATGGATCTGTTGAGAAGGTAGTAGGAAGTGATATTCCTATACTATGATCGGTTATACTTTGGTCGTCACACAGTGGTTTCTCCACGAAGGACTTGGACATTATATCAGACATACTGGTTACTAGATTTATGGTTTTAGATCCAGATTTGGGTGGTTTCTCAATCAGGGTACTTTGACAGCATTCTAAGAGTATTTAGAATGGACGACTCCTGGCACGGTAGTGTACCTGCAGGTGATGGAGTCACCCTCTCTAAAGGTGTCTTATAGACTAAAGTAGAGAGGGATGTGCATGATTGGCAGATCACTTGCTTTGGCAATTGAGTCAATCATGAGATGTCAAGTACCACACCAGATGTTGTTCTTGCACTAGATGCAATAAGCTGATATTGATCCAATCCTGGAGGAACAATCGGAAGCAGTTTTAGAACATAAGTGGATGTTCTAGGGATATGATAACGACAGCCTCATTTGGGAGACGGTTGTCACTCCAGGCTTCCAAGGTGACATGGACGACAAGGAGGTTGTCAAAGTTATAGTTTTTCCTTCTGTCGAGGGGCAGTATTCTGGACAGGTGATCCAAGGAAATACTGAGGGTGGCATGGCGCAGGATACTGATTAAGTTCAGTTGACGATACAGTCTAAGAAGTTTGGATTTGGAGTTCATTTTTGAGCTCGGTCCCATCAGATATCCAGACACTCTAAGACAGGTATTGCTCATTTCGGGAGATGGTTTTCTCCTCGAACTTGAGATATAGAGAGACATAGAAAGAAACTTCTGAGCGGATCCACTCACTGAGGCTATTCCTCGAACGCAATAGTCTCGCAAACGAGCTTTGTGAGACTGACTAGTAGAGGAGTTGGGTGTTCGGTATCACACGGGCTGTGAGTATGCGACATCGCAATAATTAGCCTTGAGTGCAAGTGGGAGATTGTTGGAGATAGTGCCCTCAGAGTCAATTATTGGATCACAGGCACGTGATTGCAATGATTGAGGGAGGACCTATCCCGGTACGACAGTCTTACTCGAGATGATAGTACGCTATCTGGTTTACCTTTATCATCGTGTACTGCTTTAGGTGACCTGACAGGTCGCTATTGCACGTTGATAGAGCCCCTAGGATTCTTGCTTGACTGCCGGCAGTATGAGGGCGATCATATAAGTGAGAGCTGGAGTCTATTAGCACATCCTTAAAAGGTCCCTAGTCGTGGGAGTTTCGAGACAGGGCATCGATACTCCAGAGTAGACTAGTGTATACAGTCGAGACCCCGACGAGGGGCGGTGGCCGGTCTCACAAGCCACTGGTGTCAGTTGGTTCACCTAAGATGTATACAGGTGCTCATTGGGTTATGAGTACACCGGACAGGACTCGCCGGGAACATGCTAGTTGGTCTTATACCTGACGTCAGATAGCAGTTCCCAGGTGACATGTGTACAGGTTAGTTCATCGACCTGGGGATCGTCATTTGTCTCGTGTGAGTTCCCACTGTACTTTGATTACTACCCTACCACGGCTCAAAGGAGTCGTGCAAACAGGTTTTAGTTGGGTACAGTCCCGAGTCACATGGAGGCAGTGAGCGGATCTTCGGGGGTTTCGTCTCTCCCGGTATTGGGGGTGAGGTCGCGCTGTGTCTAGGAGAGCCATTACACGAAGTCCTTGGCCAAGGCAAGGAGATTTACTGGTAGGTATTCCAGTAGTATCTCAGGGTGTTCTGGGCTACACTCCGACACGACTTGTACCGCTTTTGGGGGTCTGACTTTTACCCACCCCCTAGGCCCGACATGCGATGCTCATAGACGAACGGACCGGACTGTACGGATATTGTCACTGACAGGCTCAGTAGGGTGTCAGGATGAGTTCGCTCATCGACGTCCCTTTTAGTCAATAGCTGGGGGCCCGTTACGTATTGGCTTATACCTCTGACGGGCTGGTGGTTAAATCCACAGCCATAGTATTGACGAGTCTTTAGAGTCTACCACACTTTCAGTTACTCAAGCTTTCGGGCGAAACGCTGTAGAGGCCGTATGGAGATATGGCAGGGTCCGATCAGATACATGCGGTATTGCACGGATCAGGATCGGACGGTTTGTACTAGTAGCCGTATAGGTATATGGCAGGGTTCGATCAGATACGTGCGGTATTGCACGGATCAGGATCGAACGGATAATACTAGCCGGCTTTGGTTTAAGCCGGTCCTAGTTTAGTACAGTGTAGATTTTGTCTCTTTGCATTTGTATCCGGACGGAATACAGATGCGGGTGTGTATGCACAGTATCGGGATTTTCCTGTAATTTATTACGGGACCAGTTTTCTGGAGTTGCCAGTTTGCATTCCGTTCCGGCCGGTTTTCCTTTGTTCTTTCCCGGCCGGACTTTTCCGATGGAGGGGGTAATTTGCAGTTTTGCAAATTACATTTGTGGAGGGGGTTTATTACTAAAAGAATGATTATGATAGCTATCATTATCTTTTCCACCATGCTTTTGTTTTTATTGTGACATGAAAGGGTATGGTTTGAAAAAGGTGAAGCATGCTTGTATGTTTCTTTGTCCCTTGATGTGGTCACCTCTTCTCATCTCCTACACTCACCTCCCTCATATGATATATGTTGTTTTCCTCCACCATTTCTTAGAAGAATGGCCGGCCACTTCTTGAGGAGAGGAAAAATGAGAGGTTCATTTTGTGCTTCATTTGTTCATCTCATTTCCTTGCAAAATTGATAGCATCATTTGCCTCCAAAGGTTCATTCTTCCCTCCATCTAAAGGAATCTCCAAGACCCCAAAAAGAGACTACGATTCTACACTACACTTCCTACAGCAAATCTTGGACGCGTCGATTCGCCAGCTTCGCGCCCGAGTTGCCTCGGTATTGAGGTGGGAGCCCGTAAAAGCTACAGGCGATGTGGTGCCCTTTCCGACGAGGAGGAGACGGACGGAGATCCCGCGAGGAGATCGGAGTGGAGATGAAGACCGGAGGACTCGGATCAGTCGGTACATCTCTTCCCTTTCTTGTTAGTAGCTTAGACTTGTTAATGGTTACGATCCGGAGTTTAGTGCGCGGTGGTGCCGGTTTGCAAAGTCCGCAAAAATTAAAGTTTATCACCGCTTCCGCATTCCGGCGTCGGATTGACGGCCGGGGTGCCGCCGTGCACTTACAGAGTCACACTTCCAAATTTCTACAGTGGTCTTCGAAAAGCCTGTCTGATTTTCTGACGTGCCCAAAATAATTTTTAGACCACAAAAAAAATTCGACAGAAACTTTATGAAATGGAATCGCGGTTTCGGAAATTTCGTTCGATCGATATTTTAAACATGTTAGACCAAGTTAGTAAAGGTGTTAGTTATATGTATGCCCTAGAGGCTATTACTATACATGAGATGTATATTCTAATGGATGCTTGGACATATATAAGGATGACTTTCTTGCTCGACATGATAGTATGCTATCTGGTTACTCTTTACCTCAACGTGTATATTGATTGTCTCACTTCTACATGTTGTTAAAGCCCTTAGGATGTGTACTTAACTACCTGGACTATGATGCGGATCATACTAGTGGGGACATGGTAGTCCATAAGTACATCCTTCAAGGTCTCTAGTCGTGGGTGTATCGAGACGGGGCATCGATATACCAGAGTAGACTAGCGTATAGCTTCTCGACCCATATAGATGGGCGATGGATGATCCCATATCCATTGGTGTTTGACATCAGAGATGATATACGGGTGCTCAGTGGAGACTGGATACACTGGACGGACTCACCGAGAACTCCCAGATGGTATTATACCTTACGTCAGATGGCAGTTCTCTGGTGACACAGGTACAGGTTAGTCTGTAGACCCGAGATCGTCATAGAGTCTTGTGTGATTCCCACTGTGCTTTGATTTCCACCTTACCACGTCCAAGAGGGCGTGCAAAACGGTGGTTTTTGGGTACAGTCCCGAGTCACATGGAGGCAATGAGCGACAGGAGGGGTTTCGTCTCTCCCGGTATTGGGGGTTGATGTTGCGCTATGCTCGATTGGCCATAACAGGGAAGTCCCTGGCCAGGGCTGGTTTAGAGATTTACTGGTAAGTGTAATCAGTAGTTTCTCGACCCTTTATGAGCCTCGCATCGGCATGACTTATCGGTTATTGGGGTCTGACGTTTACCACCCCTAGACTTGATATGCGACATATCAGACGAGGAGACCGGACTGTACGGTAGTGTCACTGTCAGGATTTTTGCAGGAGTTGGAGCGGGCTTGCTTGCTGACCTTCTGATTGCTCAATAACCGGGTAGCCGTTACGTCCAGCTAGTACCGCTGACGGCTTGTGGGTGCTTGATATGATCATCACCTACTGCCGGCGTATTGACGAGTCTTTAGAGTCCTACATAGAGGTTTTACTGGCTCAGGCAAAATGAAATAGGAGCACATATGTGATATGTGCGGGACCGAGAATAATGCGAGTATGAGATACCGTATTCTATTCTCGCGATGTTTGTATCGATCGGTTATATGCGATATAACCAAGTTATCGAATCAAGGGTTGATTCGATAAGTCGATACATTGGATGTTAGTCGGTTATATATGATATAACTGTTAGTTATATGTATGCCCTAGAGGCCATTACTGTACATTGGATGTATATTGTAGTGGATGCTGGGACGTATATAGGGAGGACTTACTTGCTCGACATGATAGTATGCTATCTGGTTGCTCTTTACCTTAACGTGTGTACTCATTGTCTCTCTGTTACATGTTGGTAAAGCCCTTAGGATGTGTACTTGACTACCTGGACTATGATGCGGATCATACTAGTGGGGACATGGTAGTCCATAAGTACATCCTTCAAAGTCCCTAGTCGTGGGTGTATCGAGACGGGGCATCGATATACCAGAGTAGACTAGCGTGTACCTTCTCGACCCATACAGATGGGCGATGGATGATCCCATATCCATTGGTGTTTGACATCAGAGATGATATACGGGTGCTTAGTGGAGACTGGGTACACTGGACGGACTCGCCGAGAACTCCCAGATGGTATTATACCTTACGTCAGATGGCAGTTCTCTGGTGACACTGGTACAGAGTAGTCTGTTGACCCGAGATCGTCATAGAGTCTTGTGTGGTTCCCACTGTGCTTTGATTTCCATCTTACCACGTCCAAGAGGGCGTGCAAAACGGTGGTTTTTGGGTACAGTCCCGAGTCACATGGAGGCAATGAGCGATAGGAGGGGATTCGTCTCTCTTGGTATAGGGAGTTGATGTTGCGCTGTGTTCGATTGGCTATAACAGGAAATCCCTGGCCAGGGTTACTGAGATATACTGGTAAGTGTTACCAGTAGTTTCTCCAATTGTTATAGACCTCAAATCGACACGACTTATCGAGCTATTGGGGTCTGACGTTTACCACCCCTAGGCGAGATATGCGACATATCAGACGATCAGACCGGACTGTACGGTAGTGTTACTGGTTGGATTCACTGGAGTGTGAGCGGGCTTGCTCGTCGATCTTCTGATCGCTCAATACCCGGGTGGCCGTTACATTTAGCAGACCGCTTGCGGCTTGTGGGTGTTTGATATGATCATCATCTGCTGCCGGCGTATTGACGAGTCTTTAGAGTCCTACACAGAGGTTTCCTGGCTCAAGTGAAACGAAATAGGAGCGCATATGAGATATGTGCGGGACCGAGAATAATGCGTGTATGTGATACCTTATTCCATTCTCGCGATGAATGTATCGAATGGTTATATGCGATATAACCTAGTTATCGAATCGAGGGTTGATTCGATAAGCCGATACATTGGATACTAGTCGGTTATATGCGATATGATCGGATCATTGAATCAAGTGTTGATTTAATGATTTAATGCATAATTATATATTTGATATATTACTTTGCATTAACTAGTAAAGGTTCTCTTTAAATGGATATTCTCACTCGGATGTTCACATTGTATATGTGATATACTTTTGTGCACTTGATTGTATCATGTTTGATGATACATGTTTAACTATAGTTAAGTGTAATGAATTAAGCCATGGTTAAACTAATGATTAGGGTTTTATTTTCTTACTTATTTATTTATTTATTTTGAATAGATGAGAAAAGAATGGTTGCTAGTTTTGTAGTTTAGTTGAAGCTTCATGAAGCTTTGACTTTGTAATCATTCTTGTCTTCATGCTTAACCCTAACCATTCCTTTAACCTTGGTCAATTCTCTAGAAATAACTATAGTTAATATTATGATAAGTATTGATTTTCTATTCTATTTTTAATTAACTTATCATAACTTTATCTTCTTCTTCTTCATCTTCTTCATTGAAGAAAACCTTTCTTCATCAATGGTGATTGAGGAAAATGAGTGAGAAATCCAATTCTAAAGTCTACCCACTTCCTATTTCTTCATCCTCTACCTCTTGCCAAGTAGTAGAGTGTGTTTCCTTCACAAGTTTTCTTGACTTGGTAAAGTTGGAGCTTGATCTAGCGATGCCTCGACGTAGATCATCTTCGGCGCGTCGTCGATGACCTAGCCCGCTTCTTCTCCGATGAAGCCGACGCTAGAACCCGGGATTGCATGTGGACAGCGAGGAGACTTCATTGCGGAGCTATGGAGGTGGAGCACCGGATCTACAAAGGTTGTATTTCCGTATTCATGTAGTTAAGTATTAACTAGTTTATGTTTCGCCTAGAATTCTAGCCGACGATCCGTAGTCTAGGGTTTCTCGGCACCGTAAAATTTCAAATTGGCATGGTTGATGCCTTGTGAGACCTCCTTGGGGTGCCTAGGAACCTTTCACTGGTATCAGAGCTTAGCTAGAGCCTTAGGCGAAGTCCCGACGGAGTTTGAAGTCCGATCGAACCGAAACCCTAACTCCAAACTTGCTCTCTGTCCATTTTTGAAAATTGAGGAATTTTTAGAATTAAAAATATGCAGAGAAATGTGCAGGAAATTCTAAGAAAAACTGCAGAAAACGACAGCCTAATTCTACAGTACGGCCGCGGAACAGCGGCGTTGACCCCCCTTTTGCGGCGGTTCCGCGGCCGTCTGTGATGATCAGGCTGTGAGTTTTCTTCAGTTGTTTATGTTGGTGTTTCTTGTGTGTTCTGGATGTTTTTAATATTTTTTCCAGAGTTCCATTTTCTGGGTTGTTTTGGGGATTCGGTGTTTCGATCGGAGTATCAAATTTTGTCTATGTGGCTTTCCGGATAAATTTTAGAATATGTTAAAAAGTTCGACCGGATATAAATACCCAATTTTTCCCCTGTCGGGAAATTTCCAAGTGTTGGATTTTTCCGTGGTTTAAAGACGTTCTAAGTAGTGCAAGTAACTCGATGGACCCTCTAGAAGACAACAAACCTTAACTCGATTATGTGACCGTCTTGAACTGCCCTTTGAACCTTCGGGTTTGGGGCAGTACGGCGTGCCACATGTGAGGCGTTAGCTTGACCCTTCTACGGCTGGACCGTTGGTACTGAGGCACGAACTGAATGTTTTTAGACTTGTTTCATGTGTTGATCTATATCGGGAAAACTTGGGTGTTCGAATGTTCAATCGGAAAGTTTAACATTTTCTGTTTATCCGGAATGTGATACAACAATTGGAATTCACAAATGTTATGTGATAACTGAATGAATGTTATAAACATAGCACTTTAGTCTCACTTGATCGGTTGCCACGGAATTTTGATGTGATCAAAAGTCCGTCGCAATCACGTAGCGTACGCGGATACTCGCCGGGTAAACTTAATAGATAGCCTCGCCCCATAGCCCCGACCAAGTGACTGTAGGAGAACCCCGTCGCCGAAAGCATCAGTCCGGGTGCTCGCGGTAGCGGTGTTCCGCCTTGATGCACTTCGTCGACGGTGTTAGGGGTGCGGCCGTCTACTAAAGTTTACGACGAGCATTCGATCAGGATGTCGGGAATCTTGTTGAATTGCCCGACTTGATATTGAAAAGAGTTTTCAATTTTGAGACTAAAATGCGGGGTTTATAATTGTTAGGCATGCGATGTCTAAGGTATTCATTTGATTAGGCATGCGATGTCTATGCAGATTGCGGATTCCAACTGTTGTAGTTTTACACTTTCTTTTCTGTGACCGTAAGTGTAATATGTGATATCGTCGGTTTCGTTGCTATATGTCAACGACAATTGGGATGCGCATATTTACTTACGTTGATGACATGTGATGTTATGTGTTGCTGGATATGTTATATTGGATCGTCGTGTTTGAATAGCCGGGGTTTTTTTATGTGAGATGAGTGTTTTTCATTTTCATTCATGTAAAAACTTGTATGTAATATTCTTTTATTGGGGCACTTACAGGTTGCGGAAGATGTCACCCTTTGTATATTATTTACTTTTCCGCACTAGGATAGACCCAAGGAGGAGGGCACAAGTAACCGGATTCTGGAGTCCAGTGGGAGACCAACTCGAGGAGTCGAGTCCGGGTCTCCTAACTCTAGAATTGGCAGGGTTGCTTTCCGCTCTCGTAGGGGTCTAGGGGTGTGGGTTTGGCTATTCATCACGACCGTGGAATCCGTGTTTTATACTGGCTCATATTGAAAACACGGATGTCCTAGTATATCCAATATTTCATATGATTCTTCTGCTGCGATATCTGTGATGTGATCATGTGATGCTCTGTGATAGATACTGTATATAGTATATATGATATATTATATAGACGTTGCTTATGTTTTATACCCGCGCTTGCCCTGCCTCGCTCTGCCGTTAGTTACCTAACCTAACGGTGCACGAGGGGACATCGAGGCGAATGCGGATGGCATAAGTGTACGTCGTATTTATCTGTGATGTTTAGGTAACTTAAATGATGGGACTTCATTAATGAGATTAATGAAATAAAAGAAACCTAAGATGTTGTAGAATCGAATTTCAAAATAAAACAGGTAGCTACAGTTCTTGCTTTGCACAGCGGTATATGTGATATATCCTGCACCTTATTCGATGAGGAAAGGACCGAGATCCCTTCACCGGGAGTGACTCCTTTAGCAATAACTGGCAGATGCTACACACTCGGTTTGACTTTTGATTGCTTTTAAGAGTTTTTGCTTTGCACAGTGATATATATGATATATCCCGCACCTCATTCGACGAGGAAAGGACCGACGATCCCTTCACCGGGAGTGACTCCTTTAGCAAAACTAGAAAAGCCTCAAAAGCACTCCATTTTTAAAATCATTTGATTCTACAACGATTTCAAGTTCATTACGCAATAGGTTTTCAGAAAAACCTGACGTAGCCCTCTGTCATTTCAGATAAGTTGTATATAATATTCGTGCTGCATTTGTTGGCTTTCGTCAAGGTGCAGTGTGCGGTAGCTATATGCTGCTTATCTACTAGCATACGATGCGATTGGATTAGGGTAGTCGTGCGGCTTTGTTGGCTTTCGTCAAGGGTCGTGCGGGTGGGTTTAATTCAATCAAGAAATGTACGGGTTGAACTTGACTAACGGGCTATGGTTTGTTGGCTTTCGTCAAGGTCATAGCACGTTAGGGGCAAAATATTATCGGGAATTTCAAGTGTTGAAATTTGCAATGAGATTTCATACCTTCTATGAGATAGTTGGATCCCGATACCCGCTGCGAGTAAGAGTTACTCCTGGGAGAGTTTTACACATTACAATTAGCCGATCAAGTAGGTGTCTAGAAAGGTGTCAACGGGGTTACGCCTCTGGGAAAACGAGGTTTACATTAATTAGGTTCGTGCGAAAGCACGGGGGACCTCCCTCAAAGTACCGACACTGGCCTGGCTGAAAGATTGGCGAACTTGTAGTGTGTAATTAATCATGACTAGTCTTTCCTTTTAGGGTTTGAAGGAAGATTTGATAAAAGCAGTGGGAGCCATCCTGATTAGATAAAATAATAACCAATCTATTCTTGCAAGAGCGCACGCTGAGTGTTTTCTTCTCTCTCTCTCCAGGTAGCGACCATATCACGCCTTAATCAAGATAATAATACGGAATATTGACCGAACCCGCTTGTTATACTGAGCTGGGGAACGTTGGTCCCGCTCCAACTTATAATTGTTATAAGACAGAGCAGGAAATTGGGGAATACCAGATTTCCCGTGCCGCCCAAACGAAGAGAGTGCATGCTGATGCATCATCTTCGGGTATGTTCTTTATATAGAACTGTTTCTCAGTATCCTCCTCATCCTTGGTATATGATACCGGATCAGGATCCCAGATATGTAATCTGTTACATAGGGCTACAACTAGGTAGAGAACTGAGAACGGATGATAAGTTTCATGAGGCAGAAAACGGGGCAAGAGTTGCAGCCAAGTCTGTTGGTCACTGTCACCCTGTATTATAATACATTGATTCTGAACGAATGTTATTAGATACCGAACCTGATATACAAAATCATATCAGTCTCTTTATTAGTAAAGAAATGATAAAATTTTGTATTGTTGGAAAATGTTTTGAACATTTCCTATATCAAAAGTTGATCGGTTCAGGCACGTTATCTAAAAGCATTAATGTTCTAAATCAAACTACAGTTCTTAGTATACGGAACACACGCAAGAGGAAGAGTTCAGAAATGAACAAATCCTTCTTGAGGTATTATAGACTAGGTCATATCAATGCGACCCGACTAGCTGAAGTTACATTTAGATGCATATTTAAATCAGTTTGAATTTACATCTTGTGAAACTTGCCAGTCATGTCACAAAGATAAGATGACCACAGCTCTGTTTATTGGGAACAGAGAAAGAGTTAGTAAACTCTTGGGATGATACATGTTGATGTATGTAAGGTCCCCTGTCTACACATGCCAGGACTGATTCTTTATACTTCATTACATTCTCTGATGATCTTTCGAGTTTCAGACCTATGTTCCTGTTGAAACACAAGTCCGAACCTTTTGAGATATTCACAGAATATAAGTTAGAAGTAGAGAACCAATACGGGTATAAGTATTATGTCCTTTGATGAGATCAAGGAGGAGAATACTTGAGCACGGAATTCCTGGACTTTTCTAAAGGAGAATGAGATTCTCTCTCAGCATTACTCCTCTGTATACACCATAGCACGATGGTATATCGGGGCGGAGAAGATACACCCTATTTGATATGGTGTGCTCTATGATGAGTACTACTGAGTTACCTGTTTCCTTTTTGGGAGTTATGCACTTGAGAAGCTGCATATCTATTGAATAGGGTTCGAATCAAATCAGTTGCCTACCACTTCATATGTGATATGATAAGGGAAGAGCCCATATCTTAATTTGGTTAAGATTTGGGGTTGTCCGGGCTATGTTTAAAAGCATAATCCGGATAGGCTCGAGGCAAGGTCTGTTATGTACAACTGGAAAGGTTCCAGCTATGCAAACTACAGCAGATGATTTGGTACAACCAAAGGATTCAGTAGAAACCAACGAACCTCAGCCTCTCCGCCGATCTAGTAGGGTTCCTTACCCACCTGAGAGATACTTCGGTTACTCTATGACAGTGGGAGCGAGGATTGCATCATGAGATGATGACCCAACTAGTTTCGATCTGGCCATCAGGAGTAAGACTCTGTAAGAATGGCTGGATGCTTAGCGATCTGAGATGGAATCCATGTACACCAACAAAGTATGGACTTTGGTTGCTATATCTGAAGGGTTAAATCCCCATCAGGAGCAAGTATATCTTGAGAAGATTACTTGGTGTAGATGGAAAAGTTGAGACTTTCAAAGCTAGACTTGTTAAAAGTTTGCATCATTGACCAGGTGTGGATAATAATGAAACCTTTTCAAGTAGCTATGCTTAAGTCCATCCAGATCCTACTTGTCACGGCTACATACCATGACTACGATATCTGGTGGTTGGGTGTCATGACTGCTTTTCTAAATGATGTTTTAGAACAGTGCGTCTATAAGTACACAGCCAGAGGGCTTCGTAGACAGTGGGAGCAGCGGAAACGTGTACAAGATGCTTTATATGATAAAGCAGGTATCGCGGAGTTGGAACATCTGTTTTGATGTAGTAGTTAAACAGTTTGACATCATCAAAATGGTAGATGAACCTTGTATATACAAAAAGGTAGTAAGGAGTATGGTGATGATCCTCGTAGAGTACGTGGATGACATACTCTTGATAGGGAAGAAGTTTCCTATGCTACGCTCGGTCAATCTCCGCTTATCACCAGAATTCTCCATAAAGGATCAAAGTGATACCTCCTAAATCCTGGGTTTTGGATCTATGAGATAGATCTAATTGGATGTTAGAATTCTCACTAGTTGTAGTGAGATGGTATCAATCGATCCTGGGGAGAATCACTGGAAGGGTTCCAGGGTGATAAGAATGACTGAAAGTCAGTCACAGGCATTGTCTTTACCCTCAGTCAAGGGACGGTATGTTGGAAGAGTTCCAAGCTAGATACCGTGACATACTAGAAGATAAAGGCAGGATACATCGCTACTTAAGATGCTACCAAAGAGGCTGTTTGGGTGTATATTGGTTCATGAGATGAACTACGTTCCTACCATTGTGAGACAATGGAGTTGTGGCTTATGCCAAGGAACGAAGGTCCCATCAGTGATCCAGACATATTCTAAGGCAGTATCACCTGATCATGGAGATGGTTGATCTCCAGGGGATCGAGGTCAGGAGAGTAGACTCAGAGGACAACACGGCGGATCCACTCACGAAGGCCTATTCCCAGAAAGAGACTTTTATGGGATGGTTGAGTATGAGATACTACAACCACTGCTACAGATGGCCCTAGTGCAAGTGGGAGATTGTTAGTTATATGTATGCCCTAGAGGCCATTACTGTACATTGGATGTATATTGTAGTGGATGCTGGGACGTATATAGGGAGGACTTTCTTGCTCGACATGATAGTATGCTATCTGGTTGCTCTTTACCTTAACGTGTGTACTCATTGTCTCTCTGTTACATGTTGGTAAAGCCCTAAGGATGTGTACTTGACTACCTGGAATATGATGCGGATCATACTAGTGGGGACATGGTAGTCCATAAGTACATCCTTCAAAGTCCCTAGTCGTGGGTGTATCGAGACGGGGCATCGATATACCAGAGTAGACTAGCATGTACCTTCTCGACCCATACAGATGGGCGATGGATGATCCCATATCCATTGGTGTTTGACATCAGAGATGATATACGGGTGCTCAATGGAGACTGGGTACACTGGACGGACTCGCCGAGAACTCCCAGATGGTATTATACCTTACGTCAGATGGCAGTTCTCTGGTGACACTGGTACAGAGTAGTCTGTTGACCCGAGATCGTCATAGAGTCTTGTGTGGTTCCCACTGTGCTTTGATTTCCATCTTACCACGTCCAAGCGGGCGTGCAAAACGGTGGTTTTTGGGTACAGTCCCGAGTCACATGGAGGCAATGAGCGATAGGAGGGGATTCGTCTCTCCCGGTATAGGGAGTTGATGTTGCGCTGTGTTCGATTGGCTATAACAGGAAATCCCTGGCCAGGGTTACTGAGATATACTGGTAAGTGTTACCAGTAGTTTCTCTAATTGTTATAGACCTCAAATCGACACGACTTATCGAGCTATTGGGGTCTGACGTTTACCACCCCTAGGCGAGATATGCGACATATCAGACGATCAGACCGGACTGTACGGTAGTGTTACTGGTTGGATTCACAGGAGTGTGAGCGGGCTTGCTCGTCGATCTTCTGATCGCTCAATACCCGGGTGGCCGTTACGTTTAGCAGACCGCTTGCGGCTTGTGGGTTTTGATATGATCATCATCTGCTGCCGGCGTATTGACGAGTCTTTAGAGTCCTACACAGAGGTTTCCTGGCTCAAGCGAAACGAAATAGGAGCGCATATGAGATATGTGCGGGACCGAGAATAATGCGTGTATGTGATACCGTATTCCATTCTCGCGATGAATGTATCGAATGGTTATATGCGATATAACCTAGTTATCGAATCGAGGGTTGATTCGATAAGCCGATACATTGGATACTAGTCGGTTATATGCGATATGACCGGATCATTGAATCAAGTGTTGATTTAATGATTTAATGCATAATTATATATTTGATATATTAATTTGCATTAACTAGTAAAGGTTCACTTTAAATGGATATTCTCACTCGGATGTTCACATTGTATATGTGATATACTTTTGTGCACTTGATTGTATCATGTTTGATGATACATGTTTAACTATAGTTAAGTGTAATGAATTAAGCCATGGTTAAACTAATGATTAGGGTTTTCTTTTCTTACTTATTTATTTATTTATTTTGAATAGATGAGAAAAGAATGGTTGCTAGTTTTGTAGTTTAGTTGAAGCTTCATGAAGCTTTGACTTTGTAACCATTCTTGTCTTCATGCTTAACCCTAACCATTCCTTTAACCTTGGTCAATTCTCTACACATAACTATAGTTAATATTATGATAAGTATTGATTTTCTATTCTATTTTTAATTAACTTATCATAACTTTATCTTCTTCTTCTTCATCTTCTTCATTGAAGAAAACCTTTCTTCATCAATGGTGATTGATGAAAATGAGTGAGAAATCCAATTCTAAAGTCTACCCACTTCCTATTTCTTCATCCTCTACCTCTTGCCAAGTAGTAGAGTGTGTTTCCTTCACATGTTTTCTTGACTTGGTGAAGTTGGAGCTTGATCTAGCGATGCCTCGACGTAGATCATCTTCGGCGCGTCGTCGATGACCTAGCCCGCTTCGTCTCCGATTAAGCCGACGCTAGAGCCCGGGATTGCATGTGGACAGCGAGGAGACTTCATTGCGGAGCTATGGAGGTGGAGCACCGGATCAACAAAGGTTGTATTTCCGTATTCATGTAGTTAAGTGTTAACTAGTTTATATTTCGCCTAGAATTCTAGCCGACGATCCGTAGTCTAGGGTTTCTCGGCACCGTAAAATTTCAAATTGGCATGGTTGATGCCTTGTGAGACCTCCTTGGGGTGCCTAGGAACCTTTCAATAACCGGATTATTAAGTCAAGTGTTGATTTAATAATTTAGTGTATAATTGTATATGTGATATACTAATTTACATTAACTAACATTGGTTCACTTAAGCATTTATTTTTCTCACTTGTGCACAACTTAATATATATGTGATATATATTTATTTGTGTTCATTTTGTATCATGGTTGTTGATACACTCTACATGGGTGTATGAGACATATACCATTATAATTATATTGGTGGGGTTTTAATATACAAAGTAAATACAAAATTAGTGGATAATTGTTCGAGTGCATGAAGCTTTGTGAAGCTTGTGAGTGCATTGACCAAAGTCCACTAGTTTTGTTTTACTTAGGATATTAATAAACCTAACCACTATAATTAGTCATGGTTATGTCTCTACATGAGTTAGTATATGATACCCACTCACCCATGGTTAGCGCTCTCTCTCTCTTGATTTAGTTTTCATTCTCATTTTGAGCTCATCTTCTTCCTCCTTCAAATGCTTTCTAGGGTATGATAAAGAGAGAGAATTATAGTGAGAAAAGAAATTCTAAAGTGTACCCATTTCCTATTTCATCATCCTTTACTAGACTAGCACTTTAGTTTAGGGTGTTTATTTCACTAATTTTTTAGTTAGTGAAGTAGAAGCTTGAGTTCGTATTCCCTCGACGTAGATCATTTTCGGGCTCGAAGACTTCAAGCAATACCGTTGCTATCTTCTCATGGAGCCGTTCGAGAGTCCGGGAGCACGATGATCGCAACGAAGGGACTACTACAAGGAGCATATGAAGTGAAGGACCGATCTACAAAGGTTGTATTTCGTATTCACTTAGTCGTAAATAGTTTACTTGCATGTGAAACCCTAATAATCTAGCAAAGATCTTGTTTAGAGTTATTCGGCACGACTAAAAATTTAATCGGGCATAGTTGATGCCTTGTAGAACCTTGTTAGAGTGCCTAGTAACCCTACAGTGGTATCAGAGCCTAGCTAGAGTATTAGGCGACGTGTATACGAAGTTAAAACTCCGAACGAACTCCGAATCAAAGAAATATACCCTTCTCTGGACATTTTTTTAAAACTGTGATTTTTCTGAATTAAAAATACCTAAAAAATTCAGCAGGGTTTTCTAAGCATAACTGTGAAAAACGATGACGTAATACGTACGGACCGCCGCCGTACCCTGCTTGGGCCGCGGATCCGCGGCTGTACAGTAGAATTTTATTTTTTGTTTTGCACAGTTATGACCGTATCTGTTATTGCTTATTTTTGGGTATTTTTAACCTGACTCAAGTGTTGAGTGTTCTGGGGTTTATTTTGTATTCGTCGATTCGATAGGAAAATTTAATTTCTTTTTGTTTTCCGGATAATTTAGAAAGTATTAAAATGTTCGAACGGATATCATTAACTCATTTTTTCCCTGCATGAAAAACTTTCAAGTGTTGAATTTTTCTTGAGTTTAAATCTTTCGGAAAACCATGCAAGTAACACGATGGACCCTCTAGAAGAACACAAACCTTAACTCGATTATGTGACTGTCTGAACCGCCTCTAAACCTTAGGGTTTGGGGCAGTACGGCGTGCCACATGTGAGGCGTTGGTTTGACCCTTCTACTGCTGGACCGTTGCTACTGTGACGTATTCTGAAATTTTTGAACTCCGCTCAAGTGTTGAGCTATTAAGGAAATCTTGGGTATTTGATTATTCGATCGGAAAGTTTAATACTGTCTATTTATCTGGAATGTGATACAATATGTGGAATTCATATAGTTAGGCATGAAATGCGAAGTATGTGATATTTCGGATTTACGATGTCTAAAGAGATTGTGGATTCCAAATGTTATAGTTTTACACTTTCTTTTCTACGACCGTAAGTATAATATGTGATATTGCCGGTTTCGTTGCTATATGTCAACGACAATTAGGATGCGTATATTTACTTACGTTGATGACATGTGATGTTATGTGTTGCTGGATATGTTATATTGGATCGTCGTGTTCTGAATAGCCGGGGGGTTTTATGTGAGATGAGGGTTTTTATTTTCATTCGTGTAAAATTAAATATATGTAATATTCTTTTATTAGGGCACTTCCGGGATGAGGTTGATGTCACCATTTGTATATTATTTACTTTTCTGCACTAGGATAGACCCAAGGAGGAGAGCACAAGTAACCAGGTTCTAGAGTCCAGTGGGAGACCAACTCGAGGAGTCGAGTCCGGTTCTCCTAACTCTAGAATTGGAAGGGTTGCTTGCCGCTCTCGTAGGGGTCTAAGGGTGTGGGTTTGGCTATTCATCACGACCGTGGAATCAGTGTTTTATAGAGGCTCAAAATAAAACACGGACGTCCTAGTATATCCAATGTTTCATATGTTTCTTCTGCTGCGATATCTGTGATGTGATCATTTGATATGTTGTGATAAATGTTAGTTGTATGTATGCCCTAGAGGCCAGTACTGTACAGATGATGTATATTATATTGGATGCTTGGACATATATAGAGAGGACTTTCTTGCTCGATATGATAGTATGCTATCTGGTTGCACTTTACTTTAATATGTATAGTTGTCTCTTTATACTGTCTTATAGTTATATGTTGGTAAAGCTCTTAGGATGTGTACTTGAGTACCTGGACTATGATGCGGATCATACTAGTGGGGACATGGTAGTATATAAGTACATCCTTTAAGGTCCCTAGTCGTAGGTGTATCGAGACGTGGCATCGATATACTAGTGTAGACTAGCGTATACGCTTCTCGACCCATGAGATGGGCGATGGATGATCCCATATCCATTGGTGTTTGACATCAGAGATGGTATACGGGTGCTCAGTGGAGACTGGGTACACTGGACGGACTCACCGAGAACTCCCAGATGGTATTATACCTCACATCAGATGGCAGTTCTCTGGTGACACTTGTGCAGGTTAGTCTGTAGACCCGAGATCGTCATAGAGTCTTGTGTGATTCCCACTGTGCTTTGATTTCCACCTTACCACGTCCATGAGGGCGTGCAAAATGATGGTTTTTGGGTACAGTCCCGAGTCACATGGAGGCAATGAGCGATAGGAGGGGTTTTGTCTCTCCCGGTATTGGGGGTTGATGTTGCGCTGTGCTCGATTGGCCGTGACACGGATGTCCCTGGCCAGGGCTGATTTAGAGATTTACTGGTAAGTGTTACCAGTAGTTTCTCGACCCGTTATGAGCCTCACATAGGCACGACTTATCAGTTATTGGGGTCTGACGTTTACCCCTAGACTTGATATGCGACATATCAGACGAGGAGACCAGACTGTACGGGAAGTGTTTCCGGCGGCTTTTACAGGAGTTGGAGCGGGCTTGCTTGCAGATTTTCTGATCGCCTAATACCCGGGTAGCCGTTACGTCCAGCTAGTACCGCTAACGGCTTGTGGGTGCTTGATGTGATCATCACCTACTGCCGGCGTATTGACGAGTCTTTAGAGTCTTACATAGAGGTTTTACTGGCTCAGGCAAAACGAAATAGGAGCACGTATGTGATATGTGAGGGACCGAGAATAATGCATGTATGTGATACCGTATTCTATTCTCGCGACTTTTTTGTGTCGGTCGGTTATATATGATATAGCCAGGTTATCGAATCAAGTGTTGATTCGATAAGTCGATACAATGGATGTTAGTCGGTTATATGAGATATGACCGGATTATTAAGTCAAGTGTTGATTTAATAATTAAGTGTATAATTGTATATTAGATATACTAGTTTACATTTACTAACACTTGTTCACTTTAGGGTTTTTCTCACATGAGCACAATTTTAATGTATATATGATATATATTAAAATGTGTTTTCCTTTTTGTATCATGGTTGATGATACACATAACTTGGGTTTATGAGACTTACACCATGCTATCTTTTATGTTGGATTTTAATATTCAAAGTAATTACAAAATTAGTGGAGGATTAGCTAAATGCTTGAAGCTTGTGGAAGCTTGTGGAAGCATTTGACTAAATCCACTAAATTTGTTTTTAATATGGATATTTCTTAACCCAACCATAAACTTTAGCCTAGGGTTAAGTCTATACAAAAGTTAGTACATGATACTCACTCACCATGGTTAAACTTCTCACTTGATCATTATCCTCATCTCTTTCATTTCTTCTTCTTCTTCTTGCTTCAAAAAGAAAAAGAAAACTAGGGCTTGATCCAAAGTGAGAAAGATTGTGAGAAACAAAATTCTAAAGAGAACCCACTTCCTATTTCTCCATCATCTACTAGACTAGCACTTTAGTTTAGGGTGTTTACTTCACTAATTCTCTAGTTAGTGAAGTAGGAACTTGAGTCGGAATTCCCTCGACGTAGATCATCTTCGGCCTCGGAGACTTCAAGCAAGGTCGCATCCTTCGCGTCGTGAAGCCATGCAAGAGCCCGGGAGAACCTTGATCGCATCGAAGGGACTTCATCAAGGAGCTTTAGAAGTGAAGGACCGATCTACAAAGGTTGTATTTCTTATTCCCTTTAGAGTAAAGTTGTTTACTTGCTATTTGTTTCGCCTAAACTCTAGTATACGATCTTGCTTAGGGTTGTTCGGCACATAAAAATTTAATTTTAGCATGGTCTGTAAGTCCACGTTGCGACCCCCGGTTCTTACGGGGAGGCGGAAACGGTATAAAAATCAAATTTTTAACGCATGGGGCAACATGGACTAACAAAGTCGGGATCTTTTCCTAAACTAAAACTAGCAAACAAGCTAAAGAGAGTTAGCTACTCGGAAAGATGGTTATACCTAAACTTGAACTCCTTCTTCTTCAAACTTTTGTAGAGGTTGATGGTGCTTTCCTCGTTGCCTTCTTCCGTCAAAAGATGGATCCACCTGAGGGTTCAACCTTCGGGCTCTTTCTCGAACTTTGAGAGAACTAGAATCTTCGGCTTGCTAAACCTTTGATCCTAGAGTGAGTAGAGAGTGTCTAAGGGGTGTTTTCTTTTCAAGGAGAGCGATTCTCAACACATGAGAAGGATTCTCCTTGAGCTTGAGGAAGAAGAAGATGAAGTGAGGAGAGAGAATGGTTATGATAGAATGAGCTCTTTTTCTTCTTGCAACCATAACAAAAGAAAAAGAATTATCTAATTAATAATAATAATTCAAATGAAATAGTTGATGGTTGTATTTGGAATGACCATTATCATCACTTCATTAAATGAATGTAAGCTAGAATCAAGGAGTATCCTTGCAAAGCAATGATGATGGTCAAACATTCAACCATGGTCAACAAGTCAACCATAGTCAACAAGTCAACAAAATCAACCATGACACAATTTCATTTAATTACTATTATTAATTGATATTTCATAATTCCATTACGGTTTGGAAAAAGACGACTGTCAACTGTGCAAACGCACCCGTTCCGAAACCCTAATGAAAAACCTCTTCCTCCGCCTCAAACAACTGTGCATACACACCTGCATTCTCGTTCCGAGGAACAAGAATACTGAGAGATAAAAACAACCCCAAAACATATACCAGTATCTGGCTCAAACCAGAACCTACTAGTATAATCCGTCCGGACTCCAAAAGTGTACAAGTGCACGGATGAGAACGAACCCTGCCGCAAAAACCATGCGACCTCTACTCTGTTTTGCCCAGAGGCGAATACCCTCTGTGTGGGACTCTAAAGACTCGACACTACGCTGGCAGTGGGTTTAACCACAGACCGCAAGCGGCACTAGCTGTGCGTAACGGTCCCCAGGTAGATGCCGACAAGAAGGCTGACGAGGTGAACCCCATCTGAACTCCTACTGAGTCTGAATGTGACAATCTCCGTACAGTCCGGTCTGTTCGTCTGATACATCGCATGTCGGGCCTAGGGGCGGTAAACGTCAGTCCCCCAATAGCGGTAAAAGTCGTGTCGGAGTGAAGCCCAAAACACCCTGAGATAACACTGGAAGCCTACCAGTATACCTCGCTTGCCCTGGCCAGGGACTACTCGTGTAATAGCTCTCCTAGACACAGCGCGATGTCAACCCCCAATACCGGGAGAGACGAATCCTGTCTAACCGGCACTGCCTCCAAGTGCTTCGGGACTGCACCCAACTACCACCTGTTTGCACGACTCCTTTGAGCCGTGGTAGGGTAGTAGTCAAAGTACAGTGGGAACACACTCGAGGCGAAGTGCCAGTGTCAAGTCAGCGGACTAAGCTGTACTCATGTCACCTGGGAACTGATATCTGACGATAGGTATAATACCAACCTGTCAGTTCCCGACGAGTCCTGTCCAGTGTACTCGTAACCCAACGAGCACCCGTATACTATCTCCAGTACGACGTACTGATGGCTGTGGGACAGACCATCTCCCACACTGGGATGAGAAGCGCATACGCTAGTCTACTCCGGAGTATCGATGCTCTGTCTCGATAGTCCTGCGACTAGGGACCTGTATAAGGATGTGCTTATAGATTACCCAGCCCCCACTAGTGTGACTGCAATCACAACGCTGGTAATCAAGCAAAGATCCTAAGGGCTCCACTAATGTGTATAGGTGATATCGCAAAATAAACACATGTACACATTGAAGTAGAAACAAACCAAGTAGCATACTACTATATTGAGCAAGATTGTTTATACAAGGTGAATATCCCAAGCTTCCATTAAGTAATATACAAACTAGTATGATACAGTAATGGCCTCTAGGGCATATACACTAACAATCTCCCACTTGCACTAAGGCCATGTACTGGCGTATCGAAGACCTATCATCTCGATCAGCCGCTCGAACTGAGTCTGGGGTAGGGCCTTGGTGAATGGATCTGCAGTGTTTTCTTCTGAACCAACCCTCCGAACCTCGATCTCCTTGCGATCCACGATCTCCCTGATCAGGTGATACCGCCTCAAGATGTGCCTGGATCTCTGATGGGACCTGGGTTCCTTCGCTAAAGCTATTGCCCCGTTGTTGTCGCAATACAGAGGTATTGGGTCAACAATGGACGGAACCACCTGAAGTTCTTTCAAGAACTTCCTCATCCAGACAGCTTCTTTTGCGGCATCAGATGCAGCGATGTATTCCGCTTCCATTGTCGAGTCTGCAACGGTTTCCTGTTTGGAACTCTTCCAACACACCGCCCCTCCATTGAGGGTAAAGACAAAACCCGACATGGACTTGGAATCATCCTTGTCACTCTGGAAGCTGGAGTCAGCAAAGGCCTCGATCTGAAAGTCTTTTCCGCCATACACCAAGAACATCTCCTTAGTCCTTCTCAGGTACTTGAGAATGTTCTTTACCGCTATCCAGTGTTTCTCCCCAGGGTTTGACTGATACCTGCTTACCACACTCAGTGCATAAGCTACATCCGGTCTGGTACACAACATCGCATACATTATAGAGCCTACCGCAGAAGCGTAGGGTATAATAGACATGCGATCCCTCTCCAAATCAGTCTTGGGGGACATCTCTTTAGAGAGGGTGATTCCGTGACAAGCCGGTAGATTACCGCGCTTGGAATCTTCCATACTGAATCTTTTCAGTACGGTGTCGATGTACCTGGACTGTGAAAGTCCTAATATCCTCTTGGATCTATCACGATGGATCCGGATCCCCAGGATGTAAGAGGCATCACCCAGGTCTTTCATGGAGAACCTGTGTGACAAGAAACCCTTGACAGATTGTAGCATAGGAATGTCATTTCCTATTAAGAGAATGTCATCCACGTATAAAACGAGGAATACTACAGTTCTCGCTACAAATCTACTAAAGATGCATGGTTCATCTGGATTTTTGATAAAGCTAAATTCCTTGACCGTCTCATCAAAACAGATGTTCCAACTCCGCGATGCCTGCTTTAGTCCATAGATGGACTTAAGCAACTTGCACACCTTTCCGCTGCTCCCACTCTGAATGAAACCCTCTGGCTGATCCATATAGACACACTCCTTTAAATTTCCATTTAGAAAAGCGGTTTTTACGTCCATCTGCCAAATCTCATAATCGTGGAAGGCAGCAATGGCAAGAAGGATCCGAATGGATTTCAGCATAGCCACTGGAGAAAAGGTTTCGTCATAGTCTAAGCCAGGTCTTTGACGAAAACCCTTTGCTACAAGTCTAGCTTTATAGGTCTCAACCTGTCCATCTACACCAATCTTCCTTTTGAAGATCCACTTGCATCCTACGGGTTTTACCCCGTCTGGAGCAATGTCCAACGTCCATACTTTGTTGGTGTACATGGACTCCATTTCGGTCCGCATTGCATCCAGCCATTTTACCGAGTCAACGCTCTGAACGGCCTGCTGGAAGCTAGTAGGCTCATCATAATCTATGATGCAATCCTCTCTTTCCCCGTCTATGAGAAAACCGTAGTATCTCTCGGACGGATGAGACTGCCTACTACTCCTGCGGAGCGGCTTAGGAATGTCTTGTTCTTTCGAACCCTCTGGTTCCACTAAGCTTTCAGTAATAGTCTGAGGTTCTGGAATTTCTTCCAGTTCTATTGCGCTCCCACTTACTTCTTTTTCTAAGAACTGATGTTCCAGAAAATGGGCATTACGAGAAACAAGGACTTTTTGTTCCTCTGCGTAATAGAAAAGATACCCCCTGGAGTTCTTTGGGTATCCCACAAACTTGCACAGTACTGAGCGTGCCTCGAGCTTGTCCGTATGCTGCTTTTTGACATAAGCTGGACATCCCCAAATCTTCAGGTACTGAAGATAGGGTTTCTTCCCACTCCATAACTCATATGGTGTGGTAGGCACAGTCTTAGTAGGAACTCGGTTCAAAAGGTATGCAGCTGTTTCTAGCGCATACCCCCAGAATGATCGCGGTAACTCAGCGTTACTCATCATGGACCGTACCATATCCAATAGGGTCCGGTTCCGTCTCTCCGATACACCGTTAAGTTGCGGAGTGTATGGAGGAGTAAGCTGAGAGAGAATCCCATTCTCTTTTAAATAATTCAGGAACTCGGCACTTAAGTATTCTCCACCTCGATCCGATCTTAGAATCCTAATACTTTTGCCGGTCTGTTTTTCTACTTCATTCTTATATTCCTAGAATTTTTCAAAGGCTTCGAACTTATGTTTCATTAAGAAGACATAACCGTACCTTGAAAAGTCATCCGTAAAAGTAATGAAGTAAGAATAACCGCTTCGCGCATGTGTAGACATTGGACCGCACACGTCGCTGTGTACGAGTCCCAAGAGCTCGCTTGCTCTTACTCCGTGTCCAGTGAACGGAGTCTTTGTCATCTTTCCTTTGAGACAGGATTGACAAGTGGCATACGATTGATATTCGAACGGATCCAAATACCCTTCTGTATGTAAGTTAGTCAACCTTCTCTCATTGATGTGACCCAGTCTACAATGCCATAAGAAAGTCTGATTGATTTCCGGAGACTTTCTTTTGTGTGTATTCTGGACATTGAAAATCTGTGGTTGGTTCAATACGTATATACCATTGCTCAATGCACCTGACCCAATCAGAACTTGATTAAGGTGAATGTTTACAACATTACTTGCAAACGCAAATTCATAACCTTCTTTAGAAACCAAAGATACAGAAATGATATTACAAGTTGCGTTGGGTACAAAAAAGCAATTACGCAAAACCAAAACATGCCCATCTGACATTCCCAGGTGATAGTCCCCCACGGCTTTAGCATCCATGCTGTCTCCGTTCGCAACTCTGAGGGTCATGTCACCTGCCTTCAAAACCCTACGGTTTCTCAACGCCTGCAAAGAATTACAGATATGAGATCCTGATCCGGTATCCAATACCCAGGAAGTAGAGTTTATAGAAAGACAGTTTTCAATAACATACACACCTGAAGCTGAAGCCACTACCTGCTTCAGTTCCTGTGTTCTGGTTTTCCAAGCCCTGCAATCTTTCTTCCAGTGTCCACTCTTGTGACAATAGAAGCATTCCTCTTTACCCACAAGCTTCCCCGCTATCTTTGTTGCCTTTTCCTTTCCCTTCGTTCCCACTTTAGTAACACCGCTTCTTGGTTTGGCGGGGGCTTTCTTCCTCTTTCCCTTGGCTTTCGCCTTGGACCTAGAAGAAGAAGATCCTCCTATAAACAAAGCGGGTGTTTCCCTACCTTTCTGTAGGGTGCCCTCTGCGCTCCTCAGCATGTTGAGGAGTTCTGAAAGTTCAACTTCCTTTTCTTGCAAGTTGAAATTCAGTATGAACTGGGCGTAAGTGGAAGGAAGGGACTGGAGAACTAAATCCGTATAGAGTTCACTTTCCAACGTGGTCCCAAGTTCCGCGAGCTCCTCAATGTAGCCAATCATCTTAAGCACGTGGTCCGCTACCGATGATCCGACGGCCAACTTTGCCGAAAATAACTTCTTCGACACTTCGTATCTTGCGATACGAGACTGCTCTCCATACAGTTCTTTTGTATGAAGAAATATGGATTCCAAGTCCATATTCTCGTGCCTCCTCTGGTGTTCGTTGTCCATAGAGGCAAGCACGAGGCACTTGGCCTTCGCGCAATCAATCTCCCAAGTCTTATGGATTTCCTTATCCGCGACGCTGGAGGTGGGACCTGGGACGGGGGGAGCTTTGGTGGTAAGAAGATACCCCAGCTTGTCGTAAGTGATTGCCATTTTAACATTCCTGAGCCAATCTTTGTAGTTTGGCCCTGTCAGTATGTTTTTATCTAGAAGTAACTTAAGTCCAGTCATTTCGATTTGGTCGCTGCAGGGGGAGAGAGAAGAAACACTTTAGCATGATGCTCTTGCAAGTTTAGAGTGGTTTTTAATTTGTCTAAACAGGATGGCTCCCACTGTCTCTCGAATCCCTCCTCAAACCATAAAGGAAGAATCAGTCGGGATCAATCCCACCGCACAATACTTGCTTAACCGTTCAGCCAGGCCAGTGTCGGTACTTCGAGGGAGGTTTTCCAACGCTTTCGCGAAGTTCCTTAATTTAAGAACCTCTTTTCCCTGGGGGCGTAGCCCCGCTAACACCTTTCTAGGCACCTACTAGGTTTATAGCATTGATCGTTTAGTGAGAAATTTCCCGAGGAGTAGCATATACTCACAGTAGGATCCGGATCCAAATATCATCGCGTGACGAAACTGAAGGAATCCTACCAGAATCATCACACTCCAAATGGTATGCAAATCTAGCAAGTTTCAGTACTTATGAAACTCCCGATGTGGATTTTTGCCCCATGCTCTTATGACCTTGGCGTGAGGTCAAAATGTCATAAGTCACATGTCAAGTTCTTCCCATCATTATCCCGGTTAATTTGAACCCACCCGTACCTACCCTTGACGTAGGCCAAAATGGCAGTACGACTGTCTCAAACCAACGCATTCTATCTATGCAACAGATAAATATCCGGCAGCTACCAATCACTATGCCTTGGCGTGAGGTCAAAATACATAGCTTGAATACTACCGTATATTTAACTGAAATGATGGAGGGCTACGAATGGTTTTGGCGAAACCGTGAACGTAGTGAACTTGATATAACCGATGGAACGAGATAGCTTTTAGAAGGAGTGGCTCAAGCTCCGCATTTAAAAGTTAGTTTTGAAAAGAATCGAGTGGTTTTTCGAAAGTGTTCCAACGACTTTAGCTTGGTTTATTATCTTGCATTAGTTCTTTTAATGCGTGATATTCTTGCATTAGTTCTTTTAATGCGTCCCATCATTTAATCCTACCATTGCAGAAAACACCAAAATATGACGTACGCTTATGCCATTCGCATTCGCCACGGGGTCCCGTCATCACCCGTTAGGTTACTTAACTAACGACAGAGCGGGGGCTGGGATAGCGCGGCTGTAAAACATAAGCATCACCTAAATATAAAGCAATGATAGACATTACAGATCACAGATGAATACATTGGATATACTAGGAATCCGCAATCCGTTCGAGCCTGCAACGAAAAGCGGATTACACGGTCGCGGTGAATAGCCAAAACCCCACCCAAGACCCCTACGGGTGCGGCAAACTACCCGCCAAGTACCCGGTAGTTTGTGCACCCCTCCATGGGTCTATCCTAGGAGCAAAAACAGTAAAAAGAATTATACAATGACGGCTACAACCCCGACCCGGTTGTGCGGCCATACAAATAATATTATTACATCAATTTACATTTACAAATGATTGGAAGAAAAACAAAAGCTCATCTCACATCCACCCCGGCTATTCACCCACGACAGTCCAACACATTCATATACACATTCCAATATCAAACACAGATCACAGAGATGTATAACCCCGACTAATCGACTTATAGAGATTAGCCGACGTTCAATACATACAAACATCACAGATATAACCAATATAGCCAAAGTGTAGCGAAGTTCGAAAAAAATACGGATTTATAGGACCACAAAAGTAAATTTATTTTCTGGAAAATCTGGGCACATATAACATATTTGAAAAATCCCAAAACCCTACCAGAAGAACACTGCACAAAACACGATCACATGAAGAGCCCAAACGGCGGCGGATCCGCGGCGAAGAGAATAGCTGAGGCCGCGGATCCGCCGCGGTTTGAAGGATTCATGGTATCGTTTTTGGTGGGTGTTCTCACAAAACCCTGAGCCGATTTTAGGAGTAAAAATTTTTACTTTTAGAGCACAAAAAATTTCAACAGAAACTTAGGGTTTTAGAATTTCCGGTTTTTGTGATTTTTCCGTTTCGAACTTCCATACACTTCGCTACCAAGCTAGTTTAAGTTTAGTTAGGCTCTGATACCACTGTAAGTCCACGTTGCGACCCCCGGTTCTTACGGGGAGGCGAAAACGGTATAAAAATAAAATTTTTAGCGCATGGGGCAACATGGACTAACAAAGTCGGGATCTTTTCCTAAACTAAAACTAGCAAACAAGCTAAAGAGAGTTAGCTACTCGGAAAGATGGTTATACCTAAACTTGAACTCCTTCTTCTTCAAACTTTTGTAGAGGTTGATGGTGCTTTCCTCGTTGCCTTCTTCCGTCAAAGATGGATCCACCTGAGGGTTCAACCTTCGGGCTCTTTCTCGAACTTTGAGAGAACTAGAATCTTCGGCTTGCTAAACCATTGATCCTAGAGTGAGTAGAGAGTGTCTAAGGGGTGTTTTCTTTTCAAGGAGAGGGATTCTCAACACATGAGAAGGATTCTCCTTGAGCTTGAGGAAGAAGAAGATGAAGTGAGGAGAGAGAATGGTTATGATAGAATGAGCTCTTTTTCTTCTTGCAACCATAACAAAAGAAAAAGAATTATCTAATTAATAATAATAATTCAAATGAAATAGTTGATGGTTGTATTTGGAATGACCATTATCATCACTTCATTAAATGAATGTAAGCTAGAATCAAGGAGTATCCTTGCAAAGCAATGATGATGGTCAAACATTCAACCATGGTCAACAAGTCAACCATGGTCAACAAGTCAACAAAACCAACCATGACACAATTTCATTTAATTACTATTATTAATTGATATTTCATAATTCCATTAGGGTTTGGAAAAAGACGACTGTCAACTGTGCATACGCACCCGTTCCGAAACCCTAATGAAAAACCTCTTCCTCCGCCTCAAACAACTGTGCATACACACCTGCATTCTCGTTCCGAGGAACAAGAATACTGAGAGATAAAAACAAACCCAAAACATATACCAGTATCTGGCTCAAACCAGAACCTACTAGTATAATCCGTCCGGACTCCAAAAGTGCACAAGTGCACGGATGAGAACGAACCCTGCCGCAAAACCATGCGACCTCTACTCTGTTTTGCCAGAGGCGAATACCCTCTGTGTGGGACTCTAAAGACTCGACACTACGCTGGCAGTGGGTTTAACCACAGACCGCAAGCGGCACTAGCTGTGCGTAACGGTCCCCAGGTAGATGCCGACAAGAAGGCTGACGAGGTGAACCCCATCTGAACTCCTACTGAGTCTGAATGTGACATTCTCCGTACAGTCCAGTCTGTTCGTCTGATACATCGCATGTCGGGCCTAGGGGGCGGTAAAACGTCAGTCCCCCAATAGCGGTACAAGTCGTGTCGGAGTGAAGCCCAAAACACCCTGAAATAACACTGGAAGCCTACCAGTATATCTCGCTTGCCCTGGCCAGGGACTACTCGTGTAATGGCTCTCCTAGACACAGCGCGATGTCAACCCCCAATACCGGGAGAGACGAATCCTGTCTAACCGGCACTGCCTCCAAGTGCTTCGGGACTGCACCCAACTACCACCTGTTTGCACGACTCCTTTGAGCCGTGGTAGTGTAGTAGTCAAAGTACAGTAGGAACACACTCGAGGCGAAGTGCCAGTGTCAAGTCAGCGGACTAAGCTGTACTCATGTCACCTGGGAACTGATATCTGACGATAGGTATAATACCAACCTGTCAGTTCCCGACGAGTCCTGTCCAGTGTACTCGTAACCCAACGAGCACCCGTATACTATCTCCAGTACGACGTACTGATGGCTGTGGGACAGACCATCTCCCATACTGGGATGAGAAGCGCATACGCTAGTCTACTCCGGAGTATCGATGCCCTGTCTCGATAGTCCTGCGACTAGGGACCTGTATAAGGATGTGCTTATAGATTACCCAGCCCCCACTAGTGTGACTGCCATCACAACGCTGGTAATCAAGAAAAGATCCTAAGGGCTCCACTAATGTGTATAGGTGATATCACAAAATAAACACATGTACACATTGAAGTAGAAACAAACCAAGTAGCATACTACTATATTGAGCAAGATTGTTTATACAAGGTGAATATCCCAAGCTTCCATTAAGTAATATACAAACTAGTATGATACAGTAATGGCCTCTAGGGCATATACACTAACATGGTCGATGCCTTGTAGAGCCTTGTTAGTGTGCCTAGTAACCCTACAGTGGTATCAGAACCTAGCTAGAGCATTAGTCGATGTGTTAACGAAGTTAAAACCCCGATCGAACCTGACAATGTCAAAGTTAACCCCATCTCTGTACATTTTTTAAAAACTGTGTATTTTCAGAATTAAAAATACCTTAAAAAATCAGCAGGTAATTTTAAGGGTTACCATGAAAAACGAGCCCTCAAAGCCTCTACGTGGCCGCGGAACCGCGGCACTAAGCCACCATTTGTGGCGGTTCCGCGGCAGAGAAGGAGTATTGGGGACGGTTCTTCATGCAGTAATTTCCAGTACCAATCCTGAATATTTCTGGGTATTTTTATTGAGACTCATGTATTGAGTATTTTTGGGGTTTATTTTGTAATCGTCGATTCGATCGGAGAATTTAATTTTGTTTTGTTATTGCGGATAATTTAGAAAGTATTAAAGTGTTCGAACGGATATCATTAACTCGATTTTTCCCGGCACGAAAAACATTCAACTGTTGAATTTTTCTCGGGTTTAAATCTTTCGGAAAAACGTGCATGTGACGCGATGGACCCTCTAGAAGACAACAAACCTTAACTCGATTATGTGACCGTCTTGAACTGCCCTTTGAACCTTAGGGTTTGGGGCAGTACGGCGTGCCACATGTGAGGCGTTGGCTTGACCCTTCTACGGCTGGACCGTTGCTACTGTGACGTATTCTGGAATTTTTGAACTCCGCTCAAGTGTTGAGCTATTATGGAAATCTTAGGTATTTGATTATTCGATCGGAAAGTTTAATACTGTCTATTTATCTGGAATGTGATACAATATGTGGAATTCATACAGTTAGGCATGAAATGCGAAATATATGATATTTCGGATTTACGATGTCTAAAGAGATTGTGGATTCCAAATGTTGTAGTTTTACACTTTCTTTTCTGCGACCGTAAGTGTAATATGTGATATCGCCGGTTTCGTTGCTATATGTCAACGACAATTGGGATGCGCATATTTACTTACGTTGATGACATGTGATGTTCTGTGTTGCTGGATATGTTATATTGGATCGTCGCGTTCTGAATAGCCGGGGGTTTTATGTGAGATGAGAGTTTTTTTATTTTCATTCATGTAAATTTAAATGTATGTAATATTCTTTTATTGGGGCACTTCCGGGATGACGTTGATGTCACCTTTTGTATATTATTTACTTTTCCGCACTAGGATAGACCCAAGGAGGAGAGCACAAGTAACCGGGTTCTGGAGTCCAGTGGGAGACCAACTCGAGGAGTCGAGTCCGGGTCTCCTAACTCTAGAATTGGTAGGGTTGCTTGCCACTCTCGTAGGGGTCTAGGGGTGTGGGTTTGGCTATTCGTCGCGGCCGTGGAATCCGTGTTTTATAGAGGCTCAAAAATAAAACACGGACGTCCTAGTATATCCAATGTTTCATATGTTTCTTCTGCTGCGATATCTGTGATGTGATCATGTGATGTGCGGTGATAAATACTGTATATAGTATATATGATTTATTATATAGGCGTTACTTATGTTTTACACCCGCGCTAGCCCTGCCCCGCTCCGCCGTTAGTTACCTAACCTAACGGTGCATGAGGGGACATCGAGGCGAATGCGGATGGCATAAGTGTACGTCGTATTTATCTGTGATGTTTAGGTGACTTAAATGATGGGACTTCATTAATGTGATTAATGAAAGAAAAGAAACCTAAAAGATGTTGTAGAATCAAATTTTTCAAAAAGGGTAGCTACAGTTTTGCTTTGCATAGCGGTTTATATGATATACCCTGCACCTTATTCGATGAGGAAAGAGCCGAGATCCCTTCACCGGGAGTGAACTCTTTAGCAAAACTGGCAGATGCTACAATACTCGGTTTGACTTTTGACTGCTTTTGGAGTTTTACTTTGCATAGTGATGTATATGATATGTCATGTACCTTATTCGATGAGGAAAGAGCCGAGATCCCTTCACCGGGAGTGACCTCTTTAGCAAAACTAATGAAAGCCTCAAAATCACTCCATTTCAAAATTTCACTTGATTCTACAACGATATCAAGTTCATTACGCAATAGGTTTTCAGAAAAACCTGTCGTAGCCCTCCGTCATTTCAGATAAGTTGTATATAGTATTCGTGCTGCATTTGTTGGCTTTCGTCAAGGTGTAATGTGCGGTAGCTATATGCTGCTTATCTGCTACATATGATGCGATTGGATTAGGGTAGTCGTACGGCTTTGTTGGCTTTCATCAAGGGTCGTGCGGGTGGGTTTAATTCAATCAAGAAATGTACGGGTTGAACTTGACTAGCGCGCTATGGTTTGTTGTCTTTCGTCAAGGTCATAGCACGTTAGGGGCAAAATATTATCGGGAATTTCAAGTATTGAGATTTGCAATGAGATTGCATACCTTCTATGAGATAGTTGGATCCCGATACCCACTGCGAGTAATTGTTACTCCTGGGAGAGTTTTACACCGGACAATTAGTCGATCAAGTAGGTGTCTAGAAAGGTGTCAACGGGGTTACGCCTCTGGAAAAACGAGGTTTACTTTAATTAGGTCCGTGCGAAAGCACGAGGAACCTCCCTCAAAGTACCGACACTGGCCTGGCTGAAAGATTGGCGAAGTTGTAGGGTGTAATTAATCCCGGCTAGTCTTCCCTTTTAGGGTTTGAAGGAAGATTTGATAAAAACAGTGGGAGCCATCCTGATTAGATAAAATAATAACCAATCTGATCTTGCAAGAGCATACGCTAAAATGTTTTCTTCTCTCTATCTCCACGTAGCGACCATATCATGCCTTAATCAAGATAATAATATGGATGTATTGACCGAACCCGCATGTTATACTATGCTGGGGAACGTTGGTTCCATTCTTTCTTATAAGAGTTATAAGACTGAACAGGATATAGGGGAATACCAGGATTCCCATGCAACCCGAATGAAGAAAGTACATGTTGATGCATTTTCTTCGGGTGTGTTCGTTACGGAGAACTGTTTCTCCATTTGCTCTACGTCCTGGGTATTAGATACCGGGTCAGGATCCCATATATGTAATCAGTTACATGGGCTTAGGAAAGGTAGAGAACTTGGAGAAGGTGATAAAGACATAAGGGTTGGAAATGGTGCAATTGTTGCAGCTAAACCGTCGGGGAATATCACCTTGTATTGCCAACTGGTAATACATTGGTTCTGAACGAATGTTATTACATGCCGAACCTGATATGCAACATTATATCGGTTTCTTTACTAAGTAAAGAGAGATATAATTTTGTATTACAGGATAATGTTATGAACATTTTCCTTAACCAAAAGTTGGTTGGATCAGGCACGTTGTGCAATGGCATTTATGTTCTAAATTAATCAACAGTTCTGAGCATAACAAACACACACAAGAGAAAGAGTTCAGAACTGAAGGAATCCTTCTTGTGGCATTGTAGACTCGGTCATATAAATGCGACACGGCTAGCTAAGTTGCATAAGGATGGATACTTGAAACCGTTCGAATTTTCATCTTATGACACTTACCAGTCATGTCTCAAAGGCAAAATGACCAAAACTCCGTTTACGGGACACGGAGAAAGAGTTACCGAACTCTTGGGACTGATACATAGTGATGTATGCGGTCCCATGTCTACAAATGCCAGGGATGGTTCTTCGTACTTCATTACATTCACTGACGATCTCTCAAGATACGGACATGTGTTCTTGATAAGACACAAGTCTGAAGCTTTTGAGAAATTTAGAGAATATAAACAAGAAGTCGAGAACCAAACCGAAAAAAGTATTAAAATCCTTCGATCTGATCGAGGAGGTGAATACTTGAGCAATGAATTCCTGGACTTCCTAAAAGAGAATGGGATTCTCTCTCAGCTGACTCCTCCATATACACCACAGCACAACGGTGTATCAGAACGGAGGAACTGCGCCCTATTAGATATGGTGCGCTCTATGATGTGCACAGCTGAGTTACCTATTTCCTTCTAAGGGTATGCGCTAGAAACAGCAATAAATCTGTTGAATATGCCCCCTACCAAATCTGTGCCTACCACTCCATATGAGATATGGAAAGGGAAGAGACCATGTCTTAACTATGTTAAGATATGGGGTTGTCCAGCCTATGTCAAACGACAAAATCCGGACAAACTCGAGGCACGGTCTGTTCTATGCAAGTTTGTAGGATATCCTAAGAATTCACAAGGGTATATCTTCTACCACACTGAGGAACAAAGAGTGTTTGTTTCTCGGCATGCCACCTTTTTAGAAAAGGAATTTCTTGCAAAAGAAATTAGTGGTCATGAGGTAGAACAGGAAGAGGTTCCAGCTACAAAAGCCGCAACAGAAGATTTGGTAGAACCAGAGGATTCGGTAGTTCCCGATGAACCCCAGCCACTCCGCCGATCTAGTAGGGTTCCTCACCCACCTGAAAGATACTACAGTTTTCTCATGGATGGTGGGAGCGAGGATTGCATCATGGTTGATGATGACCCAACTAGCTTCGAGCAGGCCATCACGAGTGGAGACTCAGTGAAGTGGCTGGATGCAATGCGGTCCGAGATGGAATCCATGTACACCAACAAAGTATGGACTTTGGAAGTTGCTCCTGAAGGGGTAAAACCCATTGGGAGCAAGTGGATCTTCAAGAAAAAACTTGGTGTAGATGGGAAAGTGGAGACTCTCAAAGCTAGACTTGTTGAAAAGGGTTTTCGTCAAAGACCAGGGGTGGACTATGACGAAACCTTTTCTCCAGTAGCTATGCTTAAATCAATCCGGATCATGCTTGCCATCGCTGCATATCATGATTACGAAATCTGGCAAATGGATGTTAAGACCGCCTTTCTAAACGGTGATGTAGAAGAAAGCGTGTACATGACTCAGCCATAGGGCTTCGTAGACAGTGGGAGCAGCGGGAAGGTGTGCAACCTGCTTAAATCCATTTATGGATTAAAGCAAGCGTCGCGGAGTTGGAACATCTGCTTTGACGTCGTTATCAAAGAGTTTGATTTCGTCAAAAACGTAGATGAACCTTGTATCTACAAGAAGGTGGCAGAGAGTAAGGTTGTCTTCCTCGTATTGTACGTGGACGACATACTCTTGATAGGAAATGACATTCCTATACTGCAATCGGTCAAGCTCTTCTTATCACAAAGATTCTCAATGAAAGATCTTGGTGATGCCTCCTGCATATTGGGAATTATGATCAATAAAGATAGATCTAAAAGGATATTGGGATTGTCCCAATCCAGGTACATTGACACCATACTAAAGAGGTTTAGTATGGAAGAGTCCAAACGTGGGTTTTTACCCACGATCTCTAGGCTCACTCTCTCCAAAGAGATGTCTCCCAAGACTGATTTGGAGAGAGCTCGCATGCAAGGGATACCCTATGCTTCGGCTGTAGGCTCTATCATGTATGCGATGCTATGTACCAGACCCGATGTAGCATACTCACTAAGTGTAGTGAGTAGGTATCAAGCTGATCCTGGAGAGAGTCACTGGACAGCTGTGAAGAGCATTCTCAAGTGCTTACGAAGGACTAAGGAGATGCTCTTGGTGTATGGTAACGGAGAACTCCTAGTGGAGTCATTTACAGATTCGAGCTTCCAGAGTGATAAGGACGACTCTAAGTCGCAGTCGGGTTTTGTCTTTACCCTTTACGGAGGGGCGGTTAGCTGGAAGAGTTCCAAGTAGGAAACCGTGGCAGGCTCGACGATGGAGGCTGAATACATCGCTGCCAACGATGCTGCCAAAGAGGCTGTCTGGATCAAGAAGTTCATTACTGAACTTAGAGTGGTTCCATCCATTGAGCATCCAATACCTTTGTATTGCGATAACAATGGAGAGGTGGCTTTGGCCAAGGAACCCAGGTCCCATCAGTGATCCAGGCATATTCTGAGGCGGTATCACCTGATCCGGGAGATAGTTGATCGCCGGGAGATCGAGGTCAGGAGGGTTGACACGAATAACAATACTGCGGATCCACTCACGAAGGCCATTCCCCAGATACAGTTTGAGAGACTCTTCGGGATGCTTTGTATGCGATACTACAGCAGCTGGCCCTAGTGCAAGTGGGAGATTGTTAGTTGTATGTATGCCCTAGAGGCCAGTATTGTACAGATGATGTATATTATATTGGATGCTTGGACATATATAGAGAGGAATTTCTTGCTCGATATGATAGTATGCTATCTGGTTGCACTTTACTTTAACATGTATACTTGTCACTTTATAGTGTCTTATAGTTACATGTTGGTAAAGCCCTTAAGATGTGTACTTGACTACTTGGACTATGATGCGGATCATACTAGTGGGGACATGGTAGTCCATAAGTACATCCTTTAAGGTCCCTAGTCATAGGTGTATCGAGACGGGGCATCGATATACCAGTGTAGACTAGCGTATACGCTTCTCAACCCATGAGATAGGCGATAGATGATCCTATATCCATTGGTGTTTGACATCAGAGATGGTATATGGGTGCTCAGTGGAGACTGGGTACACTGGACGGACTCGCCGAGAACTCCCAGATGGTATTATACCTCACGTCAGATGGCAGTTCTCTGGTGACACTTGTGCAGGTTAGTCTGTAGACCCGAGATCGTCATAGAGTCTTGTGTGATTCCCACTGTGCTTTGATTTCCACCTTACCACGTCCATGAGAGTGTGCAAAATGGTGGTTTTTGGGTACAGTCCCGAGTCATATGGAGGCAATGAGCGATAGGAGGGGTTTCGTCTCTCCCGGTATTGGAGGTTGATGTTGCGCTGTGCTCGATTGGCCGTGACAGGGAAGTCCCTGGCCAGGGCTGATTTAGAGATTTACTGGTAAGTGTTACCAGTAGTTTCTCGACCAGTTATGAGCCTCACATCGGCACGACTTATCGATTATTGTGGTCTGACGTTTACCACCCCTAGACTTGATATGCGACATATCAGACGAGGAGACCGGACTGTACGGGAAGTGTTACCGGCAGGCTTTTACAGGAGTTGGAGCGGGCTTGCTTGCTGATCTTCTGATCGTTCAATGCCCGGGTAGCCGTTACGTCCAGCTAGTACCGCTAACGGCTTGTGGGTGCTTGATGTGATCATCACCTACTGCCGGCGTATTGACGAGTCTTTAGAGTCCTACATAGAGGTTTTACTGGCTCAGGCAAAACGAAATAGGAGCACGTATGTGATATGTGCGGGACCGAGAATAATGCATGTATGTGATACCATATTCTATTCTCGCGACTTTTTTGTGTCGGTCGGTTATACATGATATAGCCGGGTTATCAAATCAAGTATTGATTCGATAAGTCGATACAATGGATGTTAGTCGGTTATATGAGATATGACCGGATTATTAAGTCAAGTGTTGATTTAATAATTAGGTGTATAATTGTATATTAGATATACTAGTTTACATTTACTAACACTTGTTCACTTTAGGGTTTTTCTCACATGAGCACAATTTCAATGTATATATGATATATATTAAAATGTGTTTTCCTTTTTGTATCATGGTTGATGATACACATAACTTGGGTGTATGAGACTTACACCATGCTATCTTTTATGTTGGATTTTAATATTCAAAGTAATTACAAAATTAGTGGAGGATTAGCTAAATGCTTGAAGCTTGTGGAAGCTTGTGGAAGCATTTGACTAAATCCACTAAATTTGTTTTTACTATGGATATTTCTTAACCCAACCATAAACTTTAGCCTAGGGTTAAGTCTCTACAAGAGTTAGTATATGATACTCACTCACCATGGTTAAACTTCTCACTTGATCATTATCCTCATCTCTTTCATTTCTTCTTCTTCTTCTCGCTTCAAAAAGAAAAAGAAAACTAGGGTTTGATCCAAAGTGAGAAAGATTGTGAGAAACAAAATTCTAAAGAGAACCCACTTCCTATTTCTCCATCCTCTACTAGACTAGCACTTTAGTTTAGGGTGTTTACTTCACTAATTCTCTAGTTAGTGAAGTAGGAACTTGAGTCGGAATTCCCTCGACGTAGATCATCTTCGGCCTCAGAGACTTCAAGCAAGGTCGCATCCTTCGCGTCGTGAAGCCATGCAAGAGCCCGGGAGAACCTTGATCACAGTGAAGGGACTTCATCAAGGAGCTTTAGAAGTGAAGGACCGATCTACAAAGGTTGTATTTCGTATTCCCTTTAGAGTAAAGTTGTTTACTTGCTATTCGTTTCTCCTAAACTCTAGTATACGATCTTGCTTAGGATTGTTCGGCACATAAAAATTTAATTTTGGCATGGTCGATGCCTTGTAGAGCCTTGTTAGTGTGCCTAGTAACCCTACAATAAATACTGTATATAGAATATATAATATATTATATAGACGTTACTTATGTTTTACACCCGCGCAAACCCTGCCCCGCTCTGCCGTTAGTTACCTAACCTAACGGTGCACGAAGAGACATCGAGGCGAATGCGGATGGCATAAGTGTACGTCGTATTTATCTGTGAGGTTTAGGTGACTTAAATTATGGGACTTCATTAATATGATTAATGAAAGAAAAGAAACCTAAAAGATGTTGTGTAATCGAATTTTCAAAAACAGGTAGCTACAGTTCTTGCTTTGCATCGCGGTGTTCCTTGTAGAACATCCTGCACCTTATTCGATGAGGAAAGAGCCGAGATCCCTTCACCGGGAGTGACCTCTTTAGCAAAACTGGCAGATGCTACAACACTCGGTTTGTCTTTTGATTGCTTTTAGAGTTTTGCTTTGCATAGAGATATATATGATATATCCTGCACCTTATTCCATGAGGAAAGAGCCGAGATCCCTTCACCGGGAGTGACCTCTTTAGCGAAACTAGTAAAAGCCTCAAAAACACTCCATTTTAAAATCATTTGATTCTACAACGATATCAAGTTCATTACGCAATAGGTTTTCAGAAAAACCTGTCGTAGCCCTCCGTCATTTCAGATAAGTCATGCTTAGTATTCATGCTGCGTTTGTTGACCTTGTCGAGGCGCAGTGTGCGGTAGCTGACCAGTATTTATCTCCTTATGCATATGATGCAGATTGGATTAGGGTAGTCGTACGGCCTTGTTGACCTTGTCAAGGGTCGTACGGGGGGGTTTAATTCAATCAAGAAATGACGGGTTGAACTTGACTTATGGTCTATAGTTTGTTGACCTTGTCAAGGTCATTGATCGTTTGGGGCAAAATATTATCGGGAATTTCAAGTGTTGAAATTTGCAATGAGATTGCATACCTTCTATGAGATAGTTGGATCCCGATACCCACTGCGAGTAATTGTTACTCCTGGGAGAGTTTTATACAGGACAATTAGCCGATCAAGTAGGTGTCTAGAAAGGTTTCAACGGGGTTACGCCTCTGGGAAAACGAGGTTTACTTTAATTAGGTTCGTGCGAAAGCACGGGGAACCTCCCTCAAAGTACCGACACTGGCCTGGCTGAAAGATTGCCGAAATTGTAAGGTGTAATTAATCCCGGCTAGTCTTTCCTTTTAGGGTTTGAAGGAAGATTTGATAAAAACAGTGGGAGCCATCCTGATTAGATAAAATAATAACCAATCTGATCTTGCAAGAGCATACGCTAAAGTGTTTTCTTCTCCTCTCTCCAGGTAGCGACCATATCACGCCTTAATCAAGATAATAATACGGATGTATTGACCGAACCCGCTTGTAATACTGCGCTAGGGAACGTTGGTCCGGCTCCATCTTATAATTGTTATAAGACATAGCAGGAAATATAGGATTACCAGAATTCCCGTGCCGCCCAAACGAAGAAAGTGCATGATGATACATCTTCTTCGGGTGTGTTCATTACAGAGAACTGTTTCTCAGTATCCTTTACGTCCTGGGTATGAGATACCGGATCAGGATCCCACATATGTAATTTGTTACATGGGCTACTGATAAGTAGAGAACTGAGAACGGGTGATAAGTTTCATAAGATAGAAATGGTGCAAGTGTTGCAGCCAAGTCTGTTGGTAGTTATCACCCTGTATTACCAGAATACATTGATTCTGAACGAATGTCATTAGATACCGAACCTGATATACAACATCATATCAGTCTCTTTATTAGTAAAGAAAGATATAATTTTGTATTGTTGGATAATGTTTTGAACATTTCCTATATCAAGGGTTGATCGGTTCAAGCACGTTATCTAAAAGCATTGACGTTCTAAATCAAACTACAATTCTTAGTATACAGAACACACACAAGAGGAAGAGTTCAGAACTGAACGAATCCTTCTTGTGGCATTGTAGACTAGGTCATATCAATGCGACCCGACTAGCTGAAGTTACATATAGACGCATATTTAAATTTGTTTGAATTTACATCTTGTGAAACTTGCCGGTCATGTCACAGAGATAAGATGACCATAGCTCTGTTTATTGGAAGCAGAGAAAGAGTTAGTCAACTCTTGGGATGATACATATTGATGTAAGAAGGTCCCCTGTCTACACATGCCAAGACCGGTTGTTTGTACTTCATTACATTCTCTGATTATCTCTCAAGATTCAGACATATGTTCTTGTTGAAACACAAGTCCGAAGCTTTTGAGATATTCACAGAATATAAGTTAGAAAGTAGAGAACCAAAACGGGTATAAGTATTATGTCCTTTGATGTGATCAAGGAGGAGAATACTTGAGCACGGAATTCCTGGATTATTCTAAAGGAGAATGAGATTCTCTCTCAGCATTACTCCTCCGTATACACCACAGCACGTCGGTGTATCGGGGCGGAGCAATCACACCCTATGTGATAAGGTGTGCTCTATGATGAGTACTACTGAGTTAACTATTTCCTTTTGGGAGTTATGCACTGGAGAAGATGCATACCTATTGAATAGGGTTCCGATCAAATCAGTTGCCTACCACTTCATATGAGATATGGAAAGGGAAGAGCCCATATCTTAAGTTTATTAAGACTTGGGGTTGTCCGGCCTATGTCTAAAAGCAAAATCCGGACAAGCTCGAGGCAAAGTCAGTTCTGTGGAAGTTTGTTGGATATCCCAACCATTCTCAAGGGAATATCTTCTACCAAACCGAGGAACAAAAGATGTTTTGTTTCTCAATATGCCACCTTTGTGAAAGGGAATTTCTTGAGAAGAAATTAGTGGTCATGAGGTAGAACTGGAAGGAGTTCCAGCTATACAAACTACAACAGATGATTTGGTAGAACCGAAGGATTCAATAGTAACCAACGAACCTCAGCCTCTCCGCCGATCTAGTAAGGTTCCTCATCCACCTGAGAGATACTTCGGTTTCTCTATGACAGTGGGAGCGAGGATTGCATCATGAGATGATGATCCAACTATTTTCGAGCTGGCCATCAGGAGTAGGACTCTGTAAGAATGGCTGGATGCTTAGCGACCTGAGATGGAATCCTTATACACCAACAAAGTATGGACTTTGGTTGCTTTATCTGAAGGGTTAAATTCCCATCAGGAGCAAGTATATTTTGAGAAGATTACTTGGTGTACATGGAAAAGTTAAGACTTTCAAAGCTAGACTTGTTAAAAGTTTACATCATAGACCAGTTGTGGCTAGTGATGAAACCTTTTCTGGGGCCTATGCTTAAGTCCATCTAGATTCTACTTGCCACGGCTACATACCATGACTATGATATCTGGCGGTTGGGTGTCATGACAGCTTTTCTAAATAATGATTTGAAAGAGAGCGTCTATAAGTACACAGCCAGAGGGCTTCGTAAGTAGTGGGAGCAGCGGAAACGTGTGCAAGATGTTTTATGCGATAAAACTGGCATCGCGGTGTAGGAACGTCTGTTTTGATGTTGTAGTCAAAGAGTTTGACTTCATCAAAATGGTAGATGAACCTTGTATATACAAAAAGGTATTAGGGAGTATGGTGGTGATCCTCGTAGAGTACATGGATGACATACTCTTGATGGGGAAGGAGTTTCATATGCTACGCTCGGTCAATCTCCGCTTATCACAATGATTCTCCATATAGGATCAAAGTGATACCTACTAAATACTGGGTTTTGGATCTATGAGATAGATCTAATTGGATGTTAGGATACTCACTAAATGTAGTGAGATGGTATCAATTGATCCTGGGGAGAATCACTGGAAAGGTTCCAGGGTGATAAGGACGACTGAATGTCAGTCGCAGGCATTGTCTTTACCCTCAGTAAAGGGACGGTATGTTGGAAGAGTTCCAAGCTAGATACCGTGGCATACTAGAGGATAAAGGCTAGATACATCGCTACCAAAGATACTACCAAAGAGGCAGGGTGTATATTAGTTCATGAGATGAACCTTGTTCCTACCATTGTGAGACAATGGAGTTGTGGCTTATGCCTAGGAATGCCTGTCCCATCAGTGATCTAGACATATTCTAAGGCAGTGTCACCTGATCATGGAGATGGTTGATCTCCAGGGGATCGAGGTCAGGAGAGTAGACTCAGAGGACAACACGGCGGATCCACTCACAAAGGCCTTTTCCCAGTGATAGACTTTTATGGGATGGTTGAGTATGAGATACTACAACCACTGTTATCAGATGGCCCTAGTGCAAGTGGGAGATTTTTAGTTATATGTATGCCCTAGAGGCCATTACTATACATGAGATGTATATTCTAATAGATGCTTGGACATATATAGGGAGGACTATCTTGCTCGACATGATAGTATGCTATCTGGTTACTCTTTACCTTAACGTGTACACTGATTGTCTCTCTACTACATGTTGGTAAAGCCCTTAGGATGTGTACTTGACTACCTGGACTATGATGCGGATCATACTAGTGGGGACATGGTAGTCCATAAGTACATCCTTCAAGGTGCCTAGTTATGGGTGTATCGAGACAGGGCATCGATATACCAGAGTAGACTAGCGTATAGCTTCTCGACCCATATAGATGGGTGATGGATGATCCCATATCCATTGGTGTTTGACATCAGAGATGATATACGGGTGCTCAGTGAAGACTGGGTACACTGTACGGACTCGCCGAGAACTCCCAGATGGTATTATACCTTACGTCAGATGGCAGTTCTCTGGTTACACTGGTACAGGTTAGTCTGTAGACCCGAGATCGTCATAGAGTCTTGTGTGATTCCCACTGTGCTTTGATTTCCACTTTACCACGTCCAAGAGGGCATGCAAAACGGTGGTTTTTGGGCACAGTCCTGAGTCACATGGAGGCAATGAGCGATAGGAGGGGTTTCGTCTCTCCCGGTATTGGGGGTTGATGTTGCGCTATGCTCGATTGGCCATAACAGGGAATTACCTGGCCAGGGCTGGTTTAGAGATTTACTGGTAAGTGTTACCAGTAGTTTCTCGACCCGTTATGAGCCTCGCATCGGCATGACTTATCGGTTATTGGGGTCTGACGTTTACCACCCCTAGACTTGATATGCGACATATCAGACGAGGAGACCGGACTGTACGGTAGTGTCACTGTCAGGCTTTTTGCAGGAGTTGGAGCGGGCTTGCTTGCTGATCTTCTGATCGCTCAGTACCCGGGTAGCCGTTATGTCCAGCTAGTACCGCTGACGGCTTGTAGGTGCTTGATAAGATCATCACCTACTGCCGGCGTATTGACGAGTCTTTAGAGTCCTACATAGAGGTTTTACTGGCTCAGGAAAAACGAAATAGGAGCACATATGTGATATGTGCGGGACCGAGAATAATACGAGTATGAGATACCGTATTCTATTCTCGCGATGTTTGTATCGATCGGTTATATGCGATATAACCAGGTTATCGAATCAACGGTTGATTCGATAAGTCGATACATTGGATGTTAGTCGGTTATATGTGATATAACCGGATTATTAAGTCAAGTGTTGGTTTAATAATTTAATGTATAATTGTATATGTGATATACTAATTTACATTAACTAACATTGGTTCACTTAAGCATTTATTTTTCTCACTTGTGCACAACTTAATATATATGTGATATATATTTATTTGTGTTCATTTTGTATCATGGTTGTTGATACACTCTACATGGGTGTATGAGACATATACCATTATAATTATATTGGTGGGGTTTTAATATACAAAGTAAATACAAAATTAGTGGATAATTGTTCGAGTGCATGAAGCTTCATGAAGCTTGTGAGTGCATTGACCAAAGTCCACTAGTTTTGTTTTACTTAGGATATTAATAAACCTAACCACTATAATTAGCCATGGTTATGTCTCTACATGAGTTAGTATATGATACCCACTCACCCATGGTTAGCTCTCTCTCTCTTGATTTCGTTTTCATTCTCATTTTGAGCTCATCTTCTTCCTCCTTCAAATGCTTTCTAAGGTTTGATAAAGAGAGAGAATTATAGTGAGAAAAGAAATTCTAAAGTTTATCCATTTCCTATTTCATCATCCTCTACTAGACTAGCACTTTAGTTTAGGGTGTTTACTTCACTAATTCTTTCGTTAATGAAGTAGAAGCTTGAGTTCGTATTCCCTCGACGTAGATCATCTTCGGCCTCGAAGACTTCAAGCAATACCGTTGCTATCTTCTCATGGAACCGTCCGAGAGTCCGGGAGCACGATGATCGCATCGAAGGGACTACTATAAGGAGCATATGAAGTGAAGGACCGATCTACAAAGGTTGTATTTCGTATTCACTTAGTCGTAAATAGCTACTTGCATGTGAAACCCTAATAATCTAGCAAAGATCTTGTTTAGAGTTATTCGGCACGACAAAAAATTTAATCGGGCATGGTTGATGCCTTGTAGAACCTTGTTTGAGTGCCTAGTAACCCTACAAAAGGTTAATAGCGTGGCTCTGATACCATGTAAGTCTACAGTAGCACCCCGGCCGTCTGTCCGAGGCCAAAATGCAGAAATGAAAAAAATTTCTAAACTTGAAACCGGCGCTATCGCAGACTTTAATCCCGGATCGAACCATTAACCTATAACTAGCAAACTAGAGAAGGGTTACAAAAGCTATACCGATCGATCCGTGTCCTTCGGTCTTTGGCCACCAACCCAAGCTCCTCGCGGCATCTCCGATCTCCGGTCTCCTCATCGGAAAGGGCACCACATCTTCGAATCCTTTTACGGGCTCCCGCTTCATCCGAAGCAACTCGGACACGAAGTTTGCTAGCCGACATGTCCAAGGTGAAGTAGAGAATGTGTGCGATCACTTTGTCTCAAGCATCCATTGATTCTCAACACATGAGAGTGTATGGATGGAGGTTGAAGATGATGTCATTGGTTGAAATGGTGAGCTAGAGGAAGAAGAAGAAGAGGCTCATTTCTTTTGTGTTATTGTGTTGATAAAAATGAGAGTAAGAAAAACAATACAAGAGCAATCCCAAGCCTATATTGCTGTCCACTCTCTCTCCAAGCATCATATCAACACAATAATCAAATCCTAATGTGACATTAGCACAAATAAAGAGACCATGAGTCACTAAACATGTCCATGTCACATTAATTGCACCTCATGATGAAATCCACTCACAATTTCCACCATTTGTAAACATTAATCCAAATGTTTACAACAAAAAGATACAGCATCATCTAAAGTAAACTCGTGACGGATCACAAGGATACCCTCACCTGTATATACATGTTAGTGTATATGCCCTAGGGGCCATTATTGTATCATACTAGTTTGTATATTACTTAATGGAAGCTTGGGATATTCACATGTATATAACAGTCTTGCTAAACATGGTAGTATGCTACTTGGTTTTTCTATCTTAATATGTGAGTATACGTATTGATAGAGCTCTTAGGATCATTCTTGACTACCGGCGTTGTGATGGCAATCACACTAGTGGGGGCTGGGTAGTCTACAAGCACATCCTTATTCAGGTCCCTAGTCGTAGGATTATCGAGACAGGGCATCGATACTCCGGAGTAGACTAGTGTATACGCTTCTCATCCCAGTTGGGAAGATGGTCTGTCCCACAGTCGTCAGTACGTCGTACTGGAGATAGTATGCAGGTGCTCGTTGGGTTACGGGTACACCGGACAAGACTCACAGGGAACTGTTGGATGGTTTTATACCAGTCGTCAGTAAACAGTTCCCAGGTGACATGAGTACAGCATAGTCCGCAGACTTGACGCTGCTACTTCGCCTCGAGTGTGTCCCACTGTTCTTAGATTGCTACCCTACCACGGCTCAAAGGAGTCGTGCAAACAGGTAGCAGTTGGGTGCAGTCCCGAGCACTTGGAGGCAGTGGCGGTTAGACAGGATTCGTCTCTCCCGGTATTGGGGGTTGATATCGCGCTGTGTCAGAGAGCCATTACGCAAAGTCCCTGGCCAGGGCATGCGAGATTTGCTGGTAGGTTCCAGTAGTTTCTCAGGGTGTAATGGGCTTCCCTCCGACACGACTTATACCGCTATTAGGGGACTGACGCTTGCCGCCCCCCTAGGCCCGATATGCGATAGTCTTAGACGAACGGACCGGACTGTACGGAGATTGTCACATCAGACTCAGTAGGAGTTCGGATGGGTTTCCTCATCGGCCTTCTTATCGACATCTACCTGGGGACCGTTACGTACAGCTAGTGCCACTTGCGGTCTGTGGTTAAACCCACTGCCAGCGTAGTAATCGAGTCTCTAGAGTCCCACACAGAGAGTTTCCCTACTCCAGGCGAAACGATATAGAGGTCGTATGGTTTTACGACAAGGGTTCGGACGCATACGTGTGTTTACACACGTACGACTTTCGGACAGTTTTTACCAGTCGGCTTTGGTTTAAGCCAGTTACTGGTATCCGGTTATTGGATTTATACAGTCTAAAGTTTTTCCGTATTTTTGCGGAAAGGAGGGGCGTTCTCGTAATTGCGCGAGAAGCTTCTAGAAGGTGGTGACTAAGGAGGTTTAGGTGGCATATACATTGAATGAGATTAGTGAGTCATATGGATGATTCATCCATGTCATTAATGCTTCATAATTGCTTAATGACTCATGGAGATGAATCACCACAAGATATTTATCAAGCATGGTTGTAAATCATTTTCTTTTCTTTTCTTGATAAAATAAAATGCTTGATATATATTATGATATCTCATTTTCTCTTCTCATTATCATGTTCATCTTCTCTCGCCTCAAGCTCTCCCTCTTCAAACCCTAATCCTCCCCTCTCATGTGTTGAGTACAAGGATTAGTTAGACTAATTAAATCATAACCCTCACTCTATATCACCTAGCTTCTTTGATTAGCACTTAAAGAAAGTTAGTTGCCTCAAGTTTAAAGGCTAAGCTTGGAGTAAAGCTCTCGGGTGGATCGTCTACTACTTCGAGAAGGCCGAGGAGGAGGTGGAGTTCGTAAAGACGAAGGACACGGTTCTTTAGGTATAATCCCTTTACATAGTAGTTGTTAACTTCTATGTTTGGTGTTAGTTATCGTTTAGCTTCGATTCGTGCGGTTAGTCGATGTTTAAGCAAAGAACAAGATCGTTTTTCAAATTTCCGCCTCCCCGCAAGTCATGGGGTGTTGTACATCGAATTGCAGTGGTATCAGAGCCTCGCTAAACAATAAATAACTTACTTGCAAATTTGTATGAATTTCGAACGGAAAAAACGAAACCGGAAAAGCCCGAAATCACAAGTTTCTGTCGATTTTTAAATGAAGTCCAAAATTTTTTCAGGGATGTTCAGAAAGCTTTAAAAGACAGTAGAAGAACACCCAAGAAAATTAGGCCCCTGAATCGCCTAAAGCGCCGCGGAACCGCAGCGGATCCCACCGATCCGCCGCGATTCCGTCGCCGAGTTGGCGATTTAGGAACCTAATTTTCCTGTGTTGCTTCTCTGTGATATTTGGTATTTTCTGGAATATTTTATTTTTGCTCAGGTTTCAGATTTACAGAGAAGTATTGGAGCAAAATTAAATGTGTTTAATCGGTCGAAATTATACAGTATTTGCTTGTTGGATTATATCTATGTTTGTATAATGTGTTCGTAAACCTCCCCTAACTGCTAGTATGTCGGTTGGCAGGGGGTTGCACATTTCTGTAATGGTTTTTACTGTTTGTGGATATGAACTGTGTTGGACTGTTGTGATGTATAGCCGGGATTATGTGATGGGTTATTATTTAATTCATTTGATGTAAATGTAATTTGTTGTAATATTATTTTTCGGGGCACATCCAGGTTGCGGTTGTAGCCACCGTTGTATTATTTCATTTTACTGTTTTTGCTCCTAGGACAGACCTAAGGTAGGGTGCACAAACTGCAGGGCGGGTAGTTTGCCGCACACGTAGTGGTCTTGGGTGGGGTAATGGCTATTCATCACAACTGTGTAATCCATCTTTTGTTGCAGGCTCAAAACAAACACGGATTGCTTGCAAATCCAATAAAGTTCATTTGTGATCTGGAATGAATATTATTGCGTCCGACGAATGTAAAATATCTATATATATGATAGCTATTTAGACGTCACTTATGTTTTACACCCGCGCTAGCCCAGCCCCCGCTCTGTCGTTAGTTAAGTAACCTAACGGGTGATGACGGGACCCCGTGGCGAATGCGGATGGCATAAGAGGACGTTGTATTTTCGTTGTTTTCTGCAATGATAGGTTAATGATGGGACACATTATTTATAATGCAAAGAAAATAAACCAAAAGTTAATCGTTGGAACAATTTAAAAGAAACCACTTGGTTAATTTTAAAAACAGATATTTTTAAATGCGGAGCTTTAACCACTCCTTTTAAAAGCTATCAGGTTCCTTCGGTTATATCAAGTTCACTACGTTCACGGTTTTGCCAAAACCATTCGTAGCCCTCCGTCATTTCATCTGGGTATTCAGTAGTATTCAAGCTATGTATTTTGACCAACGCCAAGGCATAGTGTTTGGTAGCTACTGGGTATTCAAATGTTGCATAGATAGATGAGTTAGTTTGGGACAGTCGTATGATCATTTTGGCCAACGTCAAGGATATGTACGGATGAGTTCAAATTAACAAGATAATGATGGGTAGAACTTGACATGTGACTTATGATATTTTGACCAACGCCAAGGTCATAAGAGCATGGGGCAAAAATATATATCGGGAATTTCTAAAGAAACTGAAATTTGCAAAGAGATGCATACCATTTGGAGTTTGATGAATGTTGGTAGGATTCCTTCAACATTATCATACAATGATATTTGGATCCCGATCCTACTGTGAGTATATGCTACTTATCAGGATATTCGTCACTTAACGATCAATGCTATAAACCAAGTAGGTGTCAAGAAAGGTGTCAGCGAGGTTACGCCCCCAGAGAAAAGAGGTTATTTAATTAAGGAACTTCGCGAAAGCGTTGGAAAACCTTCCTCGAAGTATCGACACTAGCCTGGCTGAACGGTTAAGCAAGTATTGTACGGTGAGAATAGTCCTGGCTAATTCTTCTTTTATGGTTTGAGGAAGGATTCGAGAAACAGTGGGAGCCATCCAGTTTAGATAAGCTAAAAACCACTCTAAACTTGCAAGAGCATCATGCTAAAGAGTTTTCTTCTCTCTCTCCTAATTGCAGCGACCCTGAAAATGACTGGACTTAAGTTACTTTTAGAGAAAAATATACTGACAGGGCCAAACTATAAAGATTGGCTGCGGAATGTCAAAATGGCTTTGACCTATGACAAATTGGGGTACGTCCTCACCGCTACGGCACCTGCTGTCCTTGGTCCCAAATCCAGCAATGCGGATAAGGAAATCCGCAAAACCTGGGATTTAGATTGCACGAAAGCCAAGTGCATCGTGCTTGCCTCGATGAACAATGAACATCAGAGGAGGCACGAGGATATGGACCTAGATGGCATATTTCTCCATACAAAGGAACTTTATGGAGAGCAATCTCGTATAGCAAGATACGAGACCTCTAAGAACTTGTTTCTAGCGAGGTTGGCTGTCGGATCATCGGTAGGAGAACATGTCCTAAAAATGATTGGCTATATTGAAGAGCTCGCAGACCTTGGGACGACTTTGGATAATGAGCTCTATACAGACCTTATTCTCCAGTCCCTTCCTTCCACCTACGCCCAGTTTATCCTGAACTTCAACATTCAAAGAAAAGAAGTTGAACTTCCGGAACTCCTGAACATGTTAAGGAGTGCAGAGGGCACCTTGCAGAAGACAAGGGAAACACCCGCTATGTTTGTTAGCGGTACATCTTCTTCTGGGTCCAAGGCAAGGGCCAAAGGAAGGAAGAAGATGGCCGCCACCAAACCTAGAGGAGGTGTTAGTAAGGTGGGAGGAAAGGGAAAGAAAAAGTTTGCGGTACCGGTAGTTGGCCAGGATGAGTGCTTCCATTGTCACAGGAAAGGGCACTGGAAGAAGGATTGCAAGGCGTGGAACGCCAAGAACCAGGAACCGAAGCAAGCTGTGGCTTCGACTTCAGGTGTGTTTGTAATTGAGAATTGTCTGTCGATCAACTCTACTTCCTGGGTATTGGATACCGGATCAGGATCTCATATTTGCAATTCATTGCAGGCACTGAGAAACCGTAGAGTGCTGAACGAAGGTGATATGACCCTAAAGGTTGCTAACGGAGCTAGCGTGGGAGCTGCGTCCGTCGGGGATTATCACCTAGGATTGACGAGTGGACACATTTTGGTTTTACATAACTTTTTTTTTGTACCAAGCTTAACGTGTAATATCATATCAGTTTCCTTGTTATCAAATAAAGGTTATGATTTCACGTTTGTAAGAGATGTTGTTAACATCCACCTTAATCATGGTTTGATTGGGTCCGGTACACTAAATAACGGTATATATGTTTTAAACCAACTCCAAATTTTCAATGTCCAGAACACACTTAAAAGAAAGTCTCCAGATTTAAATAAAGCTTTCTTATGGCATTGTAGACTGGGTCACATCAATGAGAGAAGGTTGACTAAGTTGCATAGAGAATGATATTTGGACTCGTTCGAATATCAAACTTATGACACTTGTCAATCTTGTCTCAAAGGAAAGATGACAAAGACTCCATTTACTGGACATGGAGTAAGAGCGAGCGAGCTCTTAGGACTCATACACAGCGATGCATGTGGTCCATTGTCTACACATGCAAGAGGTGGTTTTTCCTATTTCATTACTTTCACGGATGATTACTCAAGATACGGATTCATTTATCTGATGAAACATAAATCCGAGGCTTTTGAGAAATTCCAAGAGTATAAGAATGAAGTAGAAAACCAAACCGGCAAAAGTATCAAGACACTTAGATCTGATCGAGGTGGTGAATACTTAAGTGCCGAGTTCCAAGGTTACCTAAAAGAGAAAGGAATTCTCTCTCAGCTTACTCCTCCATACACTCCACAGCATAACGGTGTATCGGAGAGACGGAATCGAACCCTATTAGATATGGTACGATCCATGATGAGTAATGCTGAGTTACCGCGATCTTTCTGGGGTTATGCGCTAGAATCAGCGGCATATCTTTTGAACATGGTTCCTACCAAGACTGTGCCTACCATGCCATATCAGATGTGGAGTGGGAAGAAACCCTATCTTCAGTATCTGAAAATATGGGGATGTCCAGCTTTTGTTAAAAAGCAGCATGTGGACAAGCTCGAGGCACAATCAGTAAAGTGTCAGTTTGTGGGATATCCAAAGAACTCCAAGGGGTATCTATTCTATTACGCAGAGGAACAAAAGGTGTTTGTTTCTCGTAATGCCCATTTTCTAGAATATCAGTTTTTAGAAAAGGAAATAAGTGGGAGCGAAATAGAACTAGAAGAAATTCCAGAACCACAAACTGCTACTGAAAGTTTGGTAGAACCGGTAGTTCAAGAAGAACAGGACATTCCCGCACCCCTCCACAGGAGTAGTAGGCCGTCTCATCCGCCTAAGAGATACTACGGTTTTCTCATAGATGGGGATAGAGAGGATTGCATCATAGATGATGATGAACCTACTGACTTCCAGCAGGCCATCCACAGCGGCGACTCGGTACGATGGCTAGATGCAATGCGGACCGAAATGGAGTCCATGTACACCAACAAAGTATGGACTTTGGACTTTGCTCCAGATGGGGTTAAACCCATAGGATGCAAATGGATCTTCAAGAAAAAGATTGGTGTAGATGGACAGGTGGAAACCTATAAGGCTAGACTTGTTGCAAAGGGTTTTCGTCAAAGACCTGGTTTGGACTATGACGAAACTTTTTCTCCAGTGGCTATGCTCAAATCCATTCGGGTCCTTCTTGCTATTGCTGCCTTCCATGATTGTGAAATCTGGCAGATGGACGTAAAGACGGCTTTTCTGAATGGAAATTTAGAAGAGTGCGTCTATATGGATCAGCCAGAGGGTTTCAATCAGAGTGGGAGCAGCGGGAAAGTATGCAAGCTGCTTAAGTCCATTTATGGACTAAAGCAGGCATCGCGGAGTTGGAACATCTGTTTTGATGAGACAGTCAAAGAATATGACTTTATCAAAAATCCAGATGAACCGTGCATATATAGTAAAGTTGTAGCCAGAAGTGTCGTATTCCTCGTCTTGTACGTGGATGACATTCTATTGATAGGAAATGACATTCCTATGCTACAATCTGTCAAAGGATTCTTGTCACACAGGTTCTCCATGAAAGACCTAGGTGATGCCTCTTACATTCTGGGGATCCGGATCTATCGTGATAGATCCAAGAGGATGTTGGGACTTTCGCAGTCCAGGTATATCGACACTGTACTGAAAAGATTCAGTATGGAAGATTCTAAGCACGGTAATCTACCGGCTTGTCACGGAATCACCCTCTCCAAAGAGATGTCTCCCAAGAATGATTTGGAAAGGGAACGCATGTCTATTATACCCTACGCTTCTGCGGTAGGCTCTATAATGTATGCGATGTTGTGCACCATACCAGATGTAGTTTACGCACTGAGCGTGGTAAGCCGGTATCAGTCAGACCCAGGGAAGAAGCACTGGATAGAAGTAAAGAACATTCTCAAGTACCTGAGAAGGACTAAGGAGATGTTCTTGGTTTACGGCGGAAAAGACCTCAGGTTGGAGGCCTTTACTGATTCCGGCTTCCAGAGTGATAAGGACGATTCCAAGTCCATGTCGGGTTATGTCTTTACCCTCAATGGAGGGGCGGTGTGCTGGAAGAGCTCCAAGCAGGACACCGTTGCTGACTCAACGATGGAAGCGGAGTATATAGCTACTTGCGATACCGCAAAAGAAGCAGTCTGGATGAAGAAGTTCCTAACAGAACTTCAGGTGGTTCCTACCATAGTTGATCCAATACCTCTGTATTGGGACAACAACGGAGCTATAGCTTTAGCAAAGGAACCAAGGTCCCATCAGAAGTCCAGACACATCTTAAGGCGGTATCACCTGATCAGGGAGATCATTGATCGTCAGGAGATCGAGGTATGGAGAGTTGCTTCTGAAGAGAACATTGCTGATCCATTCACGAAGGCCCTACCTCAGATTCAGTTCGAGAGGCTACTCGAGATCATCGGTCTTCGATATGCCAGTACATGGCCCTAGTGCAAGTGGGAGATTGTTAGTGTATATGCCCTAGGGGCCATTATTGTATCATACTAGTTTGTATATTACTTAATGGAAGCTTGGGATATTCACATGTATATAACAGTCTTGCTAAACATGGTAGTATGCTACTTGGTTTTTCTATCTTAATATGTGAGTATACGTATTGATAGAGCTCTTAGGATCTTGCTTGACTACCGGCGTTGTGATGGCAGTCACACTAGTGGGGGCTGGGTAGTCTACAAGCACATCCTTATTTAGGTCCCTAGTCGTAGGATTATCGAGACAGGGCATCGATACTCCGGAGTAGACTAGTGTGTACGCTTCTCATCCCAGTTGGGGAGATGGTCTGTCCCACAGCCGTCAGTACGTCGTACTGGAGATAGTATGCAGGTGCTCGTTGGGTTACGGGTACACCGGACAGGACTCACAGGGAACTGTTGGATGGTTTTATACCAGTCGTCAGTAAACAGTTCCCAGGTGACATGAGTACAGCATAGTCCGCAGACTTGACACTGCTACTTCGCCTCGAGTGTGTCCCACTGTTCTTAGATTGCTACCCTACCACGGCTCAAAGGAGTCGTGCAAACAGGTAGCAGTTGGGTGCAGTCCCGAGCACTTGGAGGCAGTGGCGGTTAGACAGAATTCGTCTCTCCCGGTATTGGGGGTTGATATCGCGCTGTGTCAGAGAGCCATTACGCAAAGTCCCTGGCCAGGGCAAGCGAGATTTGATGGTAGGTTCCAGTAGTTTCTCAAGGTGTAATGGGCTTCCCTCCGACACGACTTATACCGCTATTAGGGGACTGACGCTTGCCGCCCCCCTAGGCCCGATATGCGATAGTCTTAGACGAACGGACCGGACTGTACGGAGATTGTCACATCAGACTCAGTAGGAGTTCGGATGGGTTTCCTCATCGGCCTTCTTATCGACATCTACCTGGGGACCGTTACGTACAGCTAGTGCCACTTGCGGTCTGTGGTTAAACCCACTGCCAGCGTAGTAGTCGAGTCTCTAGAGTCCCACACAGAGAGTTTCCCTACTCCAGGCGAAACGATATAGAGGTCGTATGGTTTTACGACAAGGGTTCGGACGCATACGTGTGTTTACACACGTACGACTTTCGGAAAGTTTTTACCAGTCGGCTTTGGTTTAAGCCAGTTACTGGTATCCGGTTATTGGATTTATACAGTCTAAAGTTTTTCCGTATTTTTTCGGAAAGGAGGGGCGTTCTCGTAATTGCGCGAGAAGCTTCTAGAAGGTGGTGACTAAGGAGGTTTAGGTGGCATATACATTGAATGAGATTAGTGAGTCATATGGATGATTCATCCATGTCATTAATGCTTCATAATTGCTTAATGACTCATGGAGATGAATCACCACAAGATATTTATCAAGCATGGTTGTAAATCATTTTCTTTTCTTTTCTTGATAAAATAAAATGCTTGATTGTCACGACCCGAAAGAGCACGTGACTGGCCCTTGAACCATATGAAGTCTATAGGACCCCATCTGATCCAAGTAAGCCAAAAGCCCAGCAATCTAAAACCATTTAAAGAGTAAATAAGGAAAAACTGTTTTTGAAAAGTAAGGAAATCATGTTTGGAGATCAAAGTTTTTAAATAACTAAGCCGAATATGCATTTTTTTAAAATGTGTAACCTTTCCTGAAAATTTCGGCAGAGTTTCCTTTGTAAAAACTGGCCCCGAACGGGGTACAACAAGAATAATATATATGAAATGATAAAAGGCATCCCCAAGCGGGAGCTAGCTCTTCGTCCATCGACGGTCACAACCACGCAAGCAATAATAATATACAACGCCAAAGGGCGAGGATCAAAACCCAAAAAAAAGAAACTCAAAACAGCCAGAAAACCGTAATACTACTAGCGCGACTCTAAGGTCGAAATAAAACAACACTGTTATCTAAGTCTGAAACAGTATACAAGTTTTGGTTGATGGAAATTCTAGATACAAGGAATAATACAAGTACAATAGCGGTTCTGATACAAAAGAACCCACCTATCCAAGCAAGTCACCCATAAGGAAGCAGTGTGCCAGAAATGCCGCTATGGAATCTGTACGGCAAACCTGCAAGAACTGGGGCACAACGGGGGTGAGTTGCCAACTCGTGAATAGAAAGATATCTACAAGCAGAGATCGAATGCATGACCCATCCTAGGTCAATACGATCAGATATAAATAAACCTCAATATGAATAAAGCTGAAGCATGCTAAACTGGCAATGTAATCTCTACATGAGTGTAATGCCAAGTGCTCGTGCTAGTGCCTCAGGTAATAGCATGTCATGAATATGAGGTATGATCAATGTAATCAAATCTGCACACACGTGGATCCCGTCCACTCATCACCCAATGACAATACCCATCATGCAAGTAAATATCATGAAACCTGTGCATGGAAATATGAGGATATAACCCACCCGTGTCCCTCGCGACACGTCAAAATCATGGAACCGGAGTGCCCAGCATCGGCACTCGAAAACATCATGAAAACTGTGCCCAGCATCGGCACATAAATCCTCATATATCGGGCTCCGTCGGTCCGGATCGGCCCGCGGGCTCTGTCTGCGGTATCGGCCCTCGGCCCCGGCAGGACGCCCAAATCTATCCATCGACTCTGGTCAGTATCCTCCGGATAACCGCCAGGTCCAACCAATCACCGGTAGGTACTCGCCCGCCTCCAGGCTCAATCGGCAAAGCTCATCGATCATCTTGCCGAGGGGAACCATACCGGGTCCACCATGTACCCGCAATCGGCTCATCCACTCCTCGATTCGGGTTTCACATGTCGCTCTCAGCACCGAGAAAACACATGGTGGACGCACTGAAATATCATATCAAGGGTAACCGGGTTTTTAAAGCAATGACATATTCTCTTTTGAAACACTCTCGGTTCCCAAATCCAGAAATATCATAGAAACAACATATCTCAATGCGTATAGTCAAAAGCATGAAGTATGCGACATGTAAAGGAAGGTATGCACATCATCATGTCATGCAAGGATCATATACTGAATGCAATAGTACTACAGTGTAGTGGCATGGCAATTATCGATGATGAGTGTGTGAACCGGCAACAAGTGTACGTGGAACATATGCATCATCGATAATGGTGCTGGTGTCCTAGCAGCATGACTGAAATATAACCACAGTACAAGCGATGCAATGCAAATAGCATGAATATGCGGAATCGAATAATCAACGCAAAAGTAAAGAATCTACACCAATCTGTACAAGTCATGCAGGGGTGCTATTTGAAATAAGACGAATCAGGGCTTTTGGAAAAACAAGGGCTACGGTGTTTTAAGAAAAGATACATCATTTGAAAATATCCGTATGACCCTTCTGCCTATCTTTAAAATATCCCCGATTCGTTAGTTTGAAATAGGTATGACTCGGTCCAGTCTAATGTCTACTAAGTAATCTAGACAGGAGGGGTAAGAAACCACATAATCTGAGTCAATACATATAGATATGATAGTCGGTGATCCCGTCTCAATAACATATCGTAAGATATCCTCGAGTCATGAGTGCGGATCTATCATCAATATCGGCTCGTACGGTAGATCGTCGTACGACATCCCAATAGCTGGGTAGGGGTCAATATCACAGTACCTCATCACATATCAGGTATCACTATCATCAGATCGCATAATCTGGGGTACTACTCTAAGTCTAGTACAAATCGATACCATCTATAAAATTATGAATGCGGGTAAAGCACATGTCCAAAGGCCCGCTAAAACTATCATATCGCACCTCACAGGTAACTATGTCACATCGCCGATCTCACGGCCTCACATCAAGTATCATCTCAAACCACGTATCATCCTCAAATCCCGTATATAAACACATAGTCCCATACCCATGTGTAGATATACGCACCATCATATGCACTCTAATAAATGAAAGAATGAATGCAAGTATGTGTGTAAATGTATGTGTGAGTGCAACCACTACTCTAGGGTTCGCACTATACTAAACCAATATATTCTTATCATCAAAATATCATTATTACCATCAATAACCCTAAACAACACAATATAAATATTCGTGTGTATACGTATTCGTATACATCACCACGGACTGCGGGGGTGCTATACGCCATCCACCCGACTTCTCCCCGTAGATATAAATCTACTCACCTTTCTTCTCGTGTGCCAAAGCCGATGTCGCTATCTTCACCTCCTTTGCCTCAACATCACGCGGGGTACCTACAAGTATATCACAATGCTAAAGCACATGAAAATCACATCGGAAACCAAAATAGCACACGCTACCCGCATAGGTAAAAACCTATCGACTCGCATGTAAACACAATCAAAATCCACTTGTCGTTGACGTCCAAACGCCACCCGACAGGAATGAATCACCAAATACCAAAATCCATGCTAAAACAAGTCCCAAATTATACACCAACATAGGAAAATCAACCCAGATTTCACCCTAGATGGAATCAGTCAAAACTAGACATACTCAGGGTCAAAACTAGAGGAAATGGGGGCATGCACAGAAAACGAGGCAATTCCTTAAAATACCTTATTTTAGAATTTTCCATAATTTTTCCCCATTTATCAGTATTTAATTATACAAGAATATTAAAATATTCATTAAAATAATATTAAATTATAAAATTTCCCAAAAATCATATTTTATTATTTTGAAGACGTTACAATCTACCCCCCTTAAAGAAATTCGGTCCCCGAATTTAAATTTAAACCCCCAAATACTAAAATATTTCAATACAAATTCCAAGTCATCGGGGCTCCGAAATCATCTATACATAAAACATCATAGCGCAATGCATGCGCATGAGTACTGAGCAGATAACTCAAAAGCAACACTCCATCAAGCATCCGTAATCATCGGAGTCATGGTAACGACACAATGTCAAATCCAATACAAAATCAATATGATATGGACCAAGACTATACATGTAGACACCCAATCTATACATGTAATTAGCTGATGCAACTGTATGCCAAATCTTTTTAAGTCGCTGTGCGATGCGCGTAACACTGCACAGTGGCGGACGTTTCTCATAAGAAAATAACTATATATGTGTATATATATCCTTTGTTTAATAAGCACGTTCCACCATTTTGAAAATAATCAGAAGGGTTTCCTTGTTTTTAAAACGTTTTGTGTCATATCGGACACGTAGGTATATACTGAGACTATAGCTCGCTTTTCGGAAATCCCTTCGATAACTATCGATGCATGCAAAATATATCCAGGCACTGTCCACTGACTAGTCCTGCTCAGTATGAAAGCAAATATCCCACATCATAAAAATGTACTGCTCCAAAAGGAATAAATTCCAAAAATGCACATAACACCACCATGTGCGTCTGACGCGCACGGAAATCAAAATCCATATATGCGCTAAACATGTGCACAAAACAAAATCTAGGTGCAACGGGTGTGCACGAAGCATCTGTCATAGGCAACATGTGTGCCTGACAGCCAAAACAGGTGCATCTGACATGCACGAAGAATCTCGATTTAGTGCATCTGGTGTGCCCCAAAATCGTATCTCAAAACATGCGCCCAACATGCGCGAAAATCCAAATCGGTGCATCCATCATGCACGAATGAAAATCTAGACCATGCGCACTCAATATGCACGGAATCACAAAATCCAATAGCAACGTCGAATATGCGTAAGTCCAGTCAAAAGCACGGAGTGCAAGAATCCACATCAATATCACAATCAAAATTGACATACCGAAAGGCATCAAATCGAAGTCAGGTGCAATCGTAATGCACAAAATATAAATCCGGTGCAACAAAGGCACGAAATATAAATCTGATGCGATAAACGCAAGAAACATAAAACTGGTGCGACAAATGCACGAAGTATAGAACTGGTGCATCCCATGCACAAATACCAAGAAATAACTCAAATACGTAAGCAGCAACACCAAGTGTATCCAGTTATGAAGAAAATCATAAACGTGTGCAGCTGCGGGCACAAAACACATATCGATGCACTACAAGTACATATAAGCTATACCGAGTGCAAAATCAAAACACTAAAATTACATGAAACTCTGCTGGAAGCGTAAATAAAATCACCAGCATAAAATAGGCATGAAATCGCAATCAACAACTCAAGAGTAATAACTATGTACAAGGTATAAATACCCAGTAGGTGCAACCATGGTGCACAAAATCAAATATCATGAAACTCAGTCATTAAGACTAAATCATGCGAATAGATCGCCCAAAATACCGAAATCCAAAGCAACGGATACGTGATAATCAAATCACAAAATCACAAATCATAATTACCGTCGTCGGTATACCCTCCTTCAGGGTCGAGAAGGTACCGGTACATCCGATGCTAGCGACGCAAGATATCTACTTGCCTCTTGCTCGCGGCTGGCGTCCTCTGCCTCTGGTTCCTGATCTTTCCTGTAGATTACCAACTCGCAATCCATCGGCTCATCGGCCCGGTCAGGTGTGCTGACAGGAACGATTCCGTTCTTGCACTTCCCTGGTCATCTCTCGGTCAATCCTCACGACCGCTCGTAAAGCAGCACATCTCTGGCGCCGACCTCGGGTCCTCTGAATGCATATCACACATCCGATCCTGGGTGCAACTCTTATTGCAGCAGTGTACTGGAAGGAATCCTACTCAAGGTCTCTTCTGATCTTGCCTAAGCCAAACTGTAAGGAGGCTGGTACTCTGGCGTAATCTTTTCTCGCTCTCTGGACCTCTGCATCCTTAGTACAACATCTCCTCGGAAGCTGGTCGCATCTCTGCGCCTCTGTATGCATGTCCGGCCTTTAATCTTAACGGGGTGTAGTAACAGCTCGTCTGCCTCTCGCACGAACTTCTTGTCCCGCTTGTCTGTATCATCGACCATTCGACGTTGCGTCTTTATCTGCACACTGCAATGTCCTCGGCTACGGTCCACCTGAAGTCTCTAACACGGACTCGAAATCACGAACTCAGTATCTTCATCACTCAGTAGAAGATATCTAGCCGAACACATCCTCAGCGTGCATATCGCATCTCTGATGTCAGCGGAGTGGAACGTCATCTCGTCGAAATCTCGTGCAAACTCTTTACTCCACCTTGCTCCACTATCGACTGATTCGGACTCATCTCATCATGGCTACACAGACTGCGCTCCGACGGCTATGCTCGTATCTGGAGTCTCCCAAGCAGTGTCCCATCACATGATATCCTAATGATGTCGAATCATCCGATCGACTCGTCAGAACCTCACAATCCCCAAAGAGCTCAACATCTCGGGTACAGTTTAATAGTATCGAGTACATGCCACAGCGTCGGTGGTCCAGCCGTAGAAGGGCAAACCCAAGCCTCACTAATGGCGCCGAGGAACTGCCGCAAACCCTAAGGTTCAAAGGCTTTCACACGGTCATTAAGTCGAGTTAGGGTTTCATTCTTCTAGAGGGTCCATAGAATCACCTGCATGTCTTTCCGTATACTTTAAACTTGGAAAATGGGTTACTGACCTTCGATCGTCTCAATCGACTCTCAACGAATCTGCGTGAAGTCGCCTCTAGCTGGAATCAATCTATCTGATGACCTCGCATCGGGGTAAGCGAACGAACCACATGTCCTAGTCATTAATCCTCGGTGACTAGCGACTCACTATCACATCTCTAAGAATATGCTCATGCTGCAGTAGCTCCAATCATCTGGGCGATATCTCATCACTCGCAGCAGCAACTGGCTCATTCGTCGGTACGCTAAGCAGCGCCTCAACCATCATGAATAAGTGATACATCAACGGTCATCACATCCTGGCTGGCCTCTATCAGTGGCTCAATCCTCTGGTACCGTCCAGTACATCCTAGAAATCTCACAGCAGCGATCTGTCAAACGCCCATAGTGCGGAAACACAAAATACGAAGCCTCAATGCAACCGTATGTCTCTGGAATCACGCCCCGGTCAGTCCTCGTCCGCGACGAGCTCATGCTGACAACTCGAGCCGTAGCTCACTCTGCCCGTGCAATCGCGGCAGCAAAACCATAACCAGTATCGATGAAGATAGATCATAGGAAGGAATATGACACAATGCAAGGAAATGTACAACCTAAGGTTTCTTAAGCGGAGTGGCGTGTCGTAAGTATGCCGCGGAACATACCCACGGTACGTCACTCTACTTTAGTCACATATTCCATCAACCAAGGGTCATCCTACACGACGAAAGTTCGGGTCTAATACCCCCTCGACCAAGTCTAAGTTCCGTAAGGTCAAGCCTAAGTTCCTTATATAGATAACGCCCTAGGCTTCACATAGTCAAACTTTAGACTCGAACCAAGGTCAACCTAGCGCTCTGATACCAACTTTGTCACGACCCGAAAGAGCACGTGACTGGCCCTTGAACCATATGAAGTCTATAGGACCCCATCTGATCCAAGTAAGCCAAAAGCCCAGCAATCTAAAACCATTTAAAGAGTAAATAAGGAAAAACTGTTTTTGAAAAGTAAGGAAATCATGTTTGGAGATCAAAGTTTTTAAATAACTAAGCCGAATATGCATTTTTTTAAAATGTGTAACCTTTCCTGAAAATTTCGGCAGAGTTTCCTTTGTAAAAACTGGCCCCGAACGGGGTACAACAAGAATAATATATATGAAATGATAAAAGGCATCCCCAAGCGGGAGCTAGCTCTTCGTCCATCGACGGTCACAACCACGCAAGCAATAATAATATACAACGCCAAAGGCGAGGATCAAAACCCAAAAAAAAGAAACTCAAAACAGCCAGAAAACCGTAATACTACTAGCGCGACTCTAAGGTCGAAATAAAACAACACTGTTATCTAAGTCTGAAACAGTATACAAGTTTTGGTTGATGGAAATTCTAGATACAAGGAATAATACAAGTACAATAGCGGTTCTGATACAAAAGAACCCACCTATCCAAGCAAGTCACCCATAAGGAAGCAGTGTGCCAGAAATGCCGCTATGGAATCTGTACGGCAAACCTGCAAGAACTGGGGCACAACGGGGGTGAGTTGCCAACTCGTGAATAGAAAGATATCTACAAGCAGAGATCGAATGCATGACCCATCCTAGGTCAATACGATCAGATATAAATAAACCTCAATATGAATAAAGCTGAAGCATGCTAAACTGGCAATGTAATCTCTACATGAGTGTAATGCCAAGTGCTCGTGCTAGTGCCTCAGGTAATAGCATGTCATGAATATGAGGTATGATCAATGTAATCAAATCTGCACACACGTGGATCCCGTCCACTCGTCACCCAATGACAATACCCATCATGCAAGTAAATATCATGAAACCTGTGCATGGAAATATGAGGATATAACCCACCCGTGTCCCTCGCGACACGTCAAAATCATGGAACCGGAGTGCCCAGCATCGGCACTCGAAAACATCATGAAAACTGTGCCCAGCATCGGCACATAAATCCTCATATATCGGGCTCCGTCGGTCCGGATCGGCCCGCGGGCTCTGTCTGCGGTATCGGCCCTCGGCCCCGGCAGGACGCCCAAATCTATCCATCGACTCTGGTCAGTATCCTCCGGATAACCGCCAGGTCCAACCAATCACCGGTAGGTACTCGCCCGCCTCCAGGCTCAATCGGCAAAGCTCATCGATCATCTTGCCGAGGGGAACCATACCGGGTCTACCATGTACCCGCAATCGGCTCATCCACTCCTCGATTCGGGTTTCACATGTCGCTCTCAGCACCGAGAAAACACATGGTGGACGCACTGAAATATCATATCAAGGGTAACCGGGTTTTTAAAGCAATGACATATTCTCTTTTGAAACACTCTCGGTTCCCAAATCCAGAAATATCATAGAAACAACATATCTCAATGCGTATAGTCAAAAGCATGAAGTATGCGACATGTAAAGGAAGGTATGCACATCATCATGTCATGCAAGGATCATATACTGAATGCAATAGTACTACAGTGTAGTGGCATGGAAATTATCGATGATGAGTGTGTGAGCCGGCAACAAGTGTACGTGGAACATATGCATCATCGATAATGGTGCTGGTGTCCTAGCAGCATGACTGAAATATAACCACAGTACAAGCGATGCAATGCAAATAGCATGAATATGCGGAATCGAATAATCAACGCAAAAGTAAAGAATCTACACCAATCTGTACAAGTCATGCAGGGGTGCTATTTGAAATAAGACGAATCAGGGCTTTTGGAAAAACAAGGGCTACGGTGTTTTAAGAAAAGATACATCATTTGAAAATATCCGTATGACCCTTCTGCCTATCTTTAAAATATCCCCGATTCGTTAGTTTGAAATAGGTATGACTCGGTCCAGTCTAATGTCTACTAAGTAATCTAGACAGGAGGGGTAAGAAACCACATAATCTGAGTCAATACATATAGATATGATATTCGGTGATCCCGTCTCAATAACATATCGTAAGATATCCTCGAGTCATGAGTGCGGATCTATCATCAATATCGGCTCGTACGGTAGATCGTCGTACGGCATCCCAATAGCTGGGTAGGGGTCAATATCACAGTACCTCATCACATATCAGGTATCACTATCATCAGATCGCATAATCTGGGGTACTACTCTAAGTCTAGTACAAATCGATACCATCTATAAAAATATGAATGCGGGTAAAGCACATGTCCAAAGGCCCGCTAAAACTATCATATCGCACCTCACAGGTAACTATGTCACATCGCCGATCTCACGGCCTCACATCAAGTATCATCTCAAACCACGTATCATCCTCAAATCCCGTATATAAACACATAGTCCCATACCCATGTGTAGATATACGCACCATCATATGCACTCTAATAAATGAAAGAATGAATGCAAGTATGTGTGTAAATGTATGTGTGAGTGCAACCACTACTCTAGGGTTCGCACTATACTAAACCAATATATTCTTATCATCAAAATATCATTATTACCATCAATAACCCTAAACAACACAATATAAATATTCGTGTGTATACGTATTCGTATACATCACCACGGACTGCGGGGGTGCTATACGCCATCCACCCGACTTCTCCCCGTAGATATAAATCTACTCACCTTGCTTCTCGTGTGCCAAAGCCGATGTCGCTATCTTCACCTCCTTTGCCTCAACATCACGCGGGGTACCTACAAGTATATCACAATGCTAAAGCATATGAAAATCACATCGGAAACCAAAATAGCACACGCTACCCGCATAGGTAAAAACCTATCGACTCGCATGTAAACACAATCAAAATCCACTTGTCGTTGACGTCCAAACGCCACCCGACAGGAATGAATCACCAAATACCAAAATCCATGCTAAAACAAGTCACAAATTATACACCAACATTGGAAAATCAACCCAGATTTCACCGTAGATGGAATCAGTCAAAACTAGACATACTCAGGGTCAAAACTAGAGGAAATGGGGGCATGCACAGAAAACGAGGCAATTCCTTAAAATACCTTATTTTAGAATTTTCCATAATTTTTCCCCATTTATCAGTATTTAATTATACCAGAATATTAAAATATTCATTAAAATAATATTAAATTATAAAATTTCCCAAAAATCATATTTTATTATTTTGAAGACGTTACATTGATATATATTATGATAACTCATTTTCTCTTCTCATTATCATGTTCATCTTCTCTCTCCTCAAGCTCTCCCTCTTCAAACTCTAATCCTCCCCTCTCATGTGTTGAGTACAAGAATTAGTTAGACTAATTAAATTATAACCCTCACTCTATATCACCTAGCTTCTTTGATTAGCACTTAAAGAAAGTTAGTTGCCTCAAGTTTAGAGGCTAAGCTTGGAGTAAAGCTCTCGGGTGGATCGTCTACTACTTCCAGAAGGCCGAGGAGGAGGTGGAGTTCGTAAAGACGAAGGACACGGTTCTTTAGGTATAATCCCTTTACATAGTAGTTGTTAACTTCTATGTTTGGTGTTAGTTATCGTTTAGCTTCGATTCATGCGGTTAGTCGATGTTTAAGCAAAGAACAAGATCGTTTTTCAAATTTCCGCCTCCCCGCAAGTCGTGGGGTGTTGTACATCGACTTGCAATACATACCTGCATCCGCTTCCAACTGAATGCGAAAGCGATGAGACTAAAGTAATCCAACAAATCTAATACTAGGATCCGGCTTAAACCAAAGCCCACTAGTATTATCCGCCCGATCATGATCCGTGCACTACTGCACGTATATGATCGAACCCTGCCATATATCATACGGCCTCTACAACGTTTCGCCCGAAACTTGAGAAACTGTCTGTGGGGGACTCTAAAGACTCGTCAATACTTTGGCTGTGGATTTAACCACTAGCACGTCAGTGGTACTAGCTGTACGTAACGGGCTACCAGGTATTGACCAAAAAGGGTGGTCGATGAGTGAACTCATCCTGACACCCTACTAAGCCTGTCAGTGATAATATCCGTACAGTCCGGTCCGTTCGTCTATGAGCGTCGCATGTTGGGCCTAGGGGGTTGGTAAAAGTCAGACCCCCAAAAGCGGTACAAGTCGTGTCAGAGTGTAGTCCAGAACACCCTGAGATACTACTGGAATACCTACCAGTAAATCTCCTGGCTTGGCCAAGGACTTCGTGTAATGGCTCTCCTAGACACAACACGATCTCACCCCCAATACCGGGAGAGACGATACCCCTGCTGATCCGCTCACTTCCTCCATGTGGCTCGGGACTGTACCCAACTAAAACCTGTTTGCACGACTCCTTTGAGCCGTGGTAGGGTAGTAATCAAAGAACAGTGGGAACTCACACGAGACAAATGACGATCTCAGGTCGATGAACTAACCTGTACACATGTCACCAGGGAACTGCTATCTGACGTCAGGTATAATACCAACTAGTATGTTCCCGGTGAGTCCTGTCCGGTGTACTCATAACCCAATGAGCACCTGTATACATCTTAGGTGATCCAACTGACACCAATGGCTTATGAGACCAGCCACCGTCCCTCGTCGGGGTCTCGACTGTATACACTAGTCTACTAATGGAGTATCGATGCCCAGTCTCGAAACTCCCATGACTAGGGACCACTTTAAGGATGTGCTTATAGACTACCCAACTCTCACTTATATGATCGCCATCATACTGCTGGTAGTCAAGCAAGAATCCTAAGGGCTCTATCAATGTGTAATAGTGACCTGTAATGTCACCTAAATATGTACACGATGATAAAGATAAACCAGATAGCATACTATCATCTTGAGTAAGACTGTCCTACCGGCATAGGTCCTCCCTCAATCATTGCAATCACGTGCCTGTGATCCAATAATTGACTTTGAGGGCACTATATCCAACAGATACATCATCCGAACCATACTTATTTCTAAACTGAAGAATCGTATGCATCTTTTAAACAGATACCTTGAAGGACGTTACGGATTTTCAAATGATATCTTTCTTTAAAAACACCGTAGCCCCTACTTTCAAAACTATGATTCGCATCTTTCAAAAAAAACTGTTTATATGGTTCGGGTGTGTATGTTCGATTAGATACTTATGTTTATAGTAAAGGTAGTATGTATTTGTAAAATTGACCTGATAAGGGATATAAATGCGATGAAAAGGATATATGACGCGATATGATGATTTGGTGATATGTTGGTATACGGATGCGAGTCGATTGAGATGATTTATACCCTGCCGGTCCCCTGATATGAGATTATTGCGGATGTGACCTGGGACATAGGTATATAGAGATATTTATATATGTTGTGAATCATGAGTAATAGCCGTACGAGACGTTAGGTCTGTACCCTTCTCTTCTTATAGGATGATAGGATCCTTGATAGCTTAATGCCGCCGTACGATGATTTTCCGTACGTGATGAGTTTGACTTGAGGTTTGATACATACCCTTGACAAGAGGATGCCAAACGATGGAGTATACCGTACGGGATGTTGTGAGGCGGGATGCCGATTGATTGATTCACCGACTCGATCATGTTAGATACGTATACCCGTCAGCATTTGCATATGATTTACCTTATGCTGCATTCATATTATTCTCATTGCATTGCTTATACCTGTGCTAGTACACCTGCACCATTATCGATGATGCATATGTTACACGTACACAGATTTGCCGGCTCATACACTTCATCGTCGATAATTGCCATGTCACTACACAGTAGGGTTGCTGCATCATGATATACATATTGTACACCATACTTGCGTACATACATATTGTACACATATACTTACGGACACACATATTTGTACATCCATACTTGCATATATACATATGTGCACCTTTATACGGTATTGCATTCGATTTTGGAGATTTGGGGGACCGCATGTACTATTTTAAAAACTGGATCCATTTAAAAGAGCGGTTTTCCCTTAATATGTTATATCACTGTTCCATGTTGCATGATATACGGATATACTTACATTTCTGTTATATGTCACATACATCATGCTTTACGCTTTTACGCATTGAGATATATGTCGTTTTCATGAGATTTCTGGATTTGAGAACCGTGGCTATTTTAAAAGAAAGCATGTACTGTTTAAAAAACCCGGTTTCTCTTGATATGATATTTCAGTGTGTCCACCATGCGTTTTCTCGGTTATGAGACGTGTAACATGTGAAACCCGATTCGAGGAGTGGACGAGACCGATTGCGGGTACATGGTGGACCCGGTATGGTGCCCCGGGGCGAGAACGGATCTGTTGTGCAGTAGACGGTGAGCCTGGCAGAGGGACTACTACCTACCAGTGATAGTATTTGGGGTCGGAGGATACCGACCAGTGTCGAGAGATGATATGGGCCGATCCGGACTAACGGATCCCGTGGGCCGATCCGGACTGACGGAGCCCGAGATATGAAGATTTACGTGTCGATACTGGACACTGGTTTCATGATATTTTCGGGTGTCGATGTTGGACACCCAGGTTCCATGATTTTGATGTGTCGTGAGGGATACCGTTGATTCATATCCTCATATTTTCATGCACTCTTTTATGATATTTACGTGCATACAGACAATGATTATATGGGTGGACGAGATCCACATGCATATATACATTGATTATACTGTTGGATGTTATCCACATGCTTATAGGCATTGACTACCTTATTGGCACATATACAGACCCGGTCACCCTAGATATCATAGTATTACCTTTATGATACAGTTGACCTGGGAGTCGTTGTTTATTCGATTTCTACTTGTTGATGTTTTTCTACTCACGAGTTGGCAACTCACCCCCGTTGTGCCACGGTTCTAGCAGGATGACCGCATGGATTCGTAGCGACATCGCTGGCACATAGCTTCATTTGGGTGTTTTGCCTTTGGTAGGTGAGACATTTGTATCGTACCCACTCTTGTATTTATATTTCACATTGTATCTAGTAAACCCCATTAATCAAAATTAGTAAATTGTATAAGTAATGAGACTTAGTGAAATTGTGGTTGTGAGACTTAGAGCGAAGGGTTTTCCGCTACTTGTGGTTTTGATGTCTTTCTTATTTCTTTATCTTTTGTGGTGGACTTCGCTGTTGGGCGTCGTATACTTATATATACCGTCTTGCGTGGTTGTGATCCGCTGTTTGGCGAAGAGATAGCTCCCGCTTGGGGATGCCTTTATTATCATTATGTATTTGTGGTTTTGGATCAAAAAATACAAAGGAGGTGCTGCCCAAATTTTTAAAAGACGAAACACGTTTTCGAACTTGTTAATTTCACTTGCGATTTTTTTATGTTCCTTTTCTATTCATTAAGAAAAATTGATTTCATTATACCTTTATTTCAAAACTTCACCTCCTTTATTTTCTTAAAAAGTTTTAGATTTTTAGGTTTTTGCTTACTTGAATTACGTTACGCCTCTAGACATTGCGTGATTTAAGTGCTGGTCACGAGCTAATATTTCGGGTCATGACACACAGCCCATGTGATACCGAACACCCAACTTCTCTACTGATCAATCTTACAATGCTTGTTTGTGAAACTATTGCGTTCGCGAAATAGTCTCAGTGAGTGGATTCGCTCTGATGTTTCTTTCTATGTCTCTCTTTATCTTAAGTTCGCGGAGAAAGCCATCTCCCGAAATGAGCAATACCTATCTTAGAATATGTCTGGATATCTTATGGGATCTAGTTCATAAATGAACTCCAAATCCAGCAAACTTCTTAGACTGTATCGTCAACTGAATTTAATCAGTATCCTGCGCCATGCCTCCCTCAGTATTCGTTTGGACCATCTGTCCAAACTACTTCCCCTCGTCGAGGAAAGCCTATAACTATGACAGTCACTCTGTCAACCAGGTCACCTTGAAAGCCTGGAATGATAACCGTCTCCCGAGGGAGGCTGCCGTTATCAAATCCCTAGAACATCCACTTATGTTCTAAAACTGCTTCCGAACGTTTCTCCAGGATTGGATTAATATCTCAACTTATTGCATCTAGTCCAAAAAAACATCCGGTGCGGTACTTGACATCTCATAATTGACTCAATTACCTAAGCAAGTGATATGCCAATCATGTACATCCTTCTCCCCTTTAGTCTGTAAGACACCTTCAGAGAGGATGACTCCATTACCTGCAGGTTTACTACCGTGCCAGGAGTCGTCCATTCTAAAATACCTTTAGAATACTGTTTAAGTACCTGGGAAACTACCTAAATCTAGATCTAATACTATAGATCTAGTAACCAGAATATCTGATATAATATCCATATCCTATGTGAAGAAACCACTGTGTGAAAACCATAGTATAACCGATCGTAGTATAGGAATTTCACTTCCTACATAGTGTATGTGATCCAAATACCAGGACATCACACCCTACTACCTTCTTAACAGATCTATCCCCTATTCTGATAAAGTCAAAACTCATGACTGTCACATCAAAAATAGATGATCTAACTCCGCTATATCTGCTTTAGTCTATAAACAGACATAAGCTTCTTGTCCACTATGCTTCCGCTGCTCCCACTGACTACAACAACCCTCTGGTAGAGTCGTGTACACGTGCACTTCTAAAGCTAGTTTAGAACGACGCTATACACATCCACCTGCCAGGTCTTATAGTTCGGAACAACAGTAGTGTCAAGTCTGGGTAAACAAGAACCTCGCTGTCACCGTCCTTAAGGATACCGGAGTACCTCTCGGGCGCCTGAGGTTACCCACCATATCTACGGAGTGGCTAATGGAATGTCAAACCTGATTGAATATTTTGGTCTTATTAAATTTTCAGTAATCTTCTGTGGTTCTGGAATCGCTTCCAGTTCTACCATACTCCCACTATTGTTTTCTGAAAAAGTCCATTTTACTAAAACTGTGGCGAGTCAAGAACAATATCACTATCGATCATCCAGATGGTAGAAAGCTATCCCTCGTCATAGCCTGGGATAACCCATAAACTGCCATTACAGAAACGTGCCTTGGGTTATCCAGACTCTGGTTTTAAACATAAGCCGGACAACTCCATATACCTTAACATCGTTAAGATATAATCCATTCTATATACAATATAGAAACAAAGGCACTGATTTGATTGGAACCAGATTCAATTCTTGCAGTTGTATCCAGTGCATGTCAACTAAATGGAGAGAGGCCGATCAGCATTACTCAACTTAGGAGTGCATCCAATTATGAGTAACCTGAAAGAGAAACAAGTTCTCAAAATCATTACTATCGACTGAATACCAAACACAAGTATCTACATCTTCGATCACCTTGAAGAATCCTGATACTTGCAACACATGGTTCTCTATTTTTTTCTTGTACCTATAACTTCTCAAACTTGGAACTTGTATTTCTACAAAACACTTGTCTAAAACTTGAGAAGTTACAAGTAAACAGAATATAGTACGAGGACCAACCCCTTTGTCCTAATGGACACTGGACAACATACAATACTTTGTATAAGTCCCCTGAGTTGAATAACTCAAACCATGTGCATCGTAGGTTGAAAACTGTACTATGGTTATGAAGAATTACACTGCTGTTGAATGCTCCTTACCTAACCATCAACTGATATAGGTAAATGTCATGGACATAATTTCAAAAGGTTATATCTCACTTTATAAAATAAACGTACAGATATATCAGTTTGAAATTTGTGCATAACAACGGATATTCAAAACCAAATATTTGTCGTCCGGCAAAAAGAAACCCAGGCGATTTCCTCAAATATCACCAATTACAATGAATCCCGATATAATGAGGATGATCACCTAATTCCCAATAACTTGCTCCCACTCATCATTTGTAGAACCATACAGATATGAGAATCATACCTGGTAAATACATACCCTGGAGTAAGGACCTAATTAGGAAATCAGTTTTCTATTAACAACGCACAGTGAAACTGAAACATGAATATGTTTCTAAGGGGTATTCGGGTATTCCTAGTAGTGCATCTTCCATTATCAGATTCATGACTGTAACCGTATATTTCTTTGCCATCTTTCTAAATCCCTTAATTTGTCTTTACTCATTACCTTATGTACACCATCGTTAGGCTAAATTGTTTTCTTCCTTCCATACCGTTCGGCACCAGCCTATGGTTTGGAAGAAGACTGTCCAATAAACGTAATAGGTCTACTGTCCTAATCCTAGGAGCACTCACAACCTGAGAGAAGGTAAAGATAAAAGACAACTGAATAAACCTTATTCCTATTTCTCCTGAACCAGAATCCATTCTTGAATTGGAACAAGTTTCTTCGAGTTCGTATATAACCATATGATGGATTTATCCAATGGAAGTGTATGTTCGTAGTGATATGGGGTGTTCTAGAGAAATACAAAGGTGAAGTAGGAGTGGCGATGAAATATGTGGTTTGGTCGTGAATGATAGCAGTCGCAATTTGCTTTGCCCTCTTTCTAATCCCTTTATTTGTCTTTACTTATTACCTTCTGTACACCACACTTAAGCTAATTGGTTTTCTTCATTCCCTACCTTTCGGCACCTGCCTATGGTTTGGAAGAAGATTATCCAATAAGCGTAATAGGTGTACCCTCTCCTAATCCTAGGAGCCCTCATTACATGAGAGAAGGTAAAAGGAAAAGACAACTGAATAGTCATATTCAATCTCTCCAGAACCAGAATCCATCCTCGAATTTGGAACAAGTTCCTTCGAGTTCGTATGTAACTATACAATGGATTTATCCAATGGATGTGGATGTTCATAGTGATACGGGGTGTTCTGGAGAAATGTAAAGGGTAAAAGAAGGAGTGGCAATGATGTATGCAACTCAGACAATCCAAAAGCCAGTGTATTAAGAAAGTTCGGTTAACTTGGTCACTGAGTTATAGTCTAGGGTCGGGCCATGGTCGCAGCTAAAGAGAGAGAGAAAAGAAACACTCTGCGTGCACTCTAACCTAGATCAGAATAGTTAATCACTTTATCTAATCAGGATGTTTCCCACTGTATCCTCAAATTCTCCTCCAAACCTGAAAGAAGAATTAATCGGGATCACCCGAGGAGTAAACCAACTCATCAGTGGGAATCGGGATCCAACTATCATAGCATGATAACGTGATGGAATCCACTCACGTTATTACACTGCAGAAGGTATGCGCATGCCTGGCAAGTTTCAGTTTCTTTAGAAACCCCGATGTGATTTTTACCCCATGCTCTTATGACCTTGACGAAGGCCAACATATCATAAGTCACATGTCAAGTTCTACCCGTCATTATCCAGGTTAATTTATACCCACCCGTGCATACCCTTGACGAAGGCCAAAATAGTAGTACGACTGTCCTAAACCAACACATCTATCTATGCAACAAAAAAGTAACAAATAGCTACCATACACTATGTCTTGACGAAGGCCAACACACATAGCATGAATACTAAGTGCTACCTGTCTGAAATGACGGAGGGCTACGAATGGTTTTTGGTGAAAACCCTTTAACGTAATGAACTTGATATCGTTGAAGGAACCGGATAGCCTTTTACAAAAATATAGTGGCGAAAACCTTTGCTAAAGAGGTCACTCCCGGTGAAAGGATCTCGGCTCTTTCCCCGTAGAATGAGGTGCAGGATATTCTAACTGAATACCGCGATGCAAAGCAAAAAGTAATCGACTATAGTGAAGTTATTACCCTGACGCAAACTTCATCCCATGGGGTCACTCCCGATGAAGGTATCTCGGCCCTTGCCTCGTCGAATGAGGTACTGGATATTCATAACCGAATACCACTGTACAAAACAAAAGAAAACGTCCTTGTAATAACAGCTTTTTGAAAATTGTTCCAACAACATCGAATATGTTTGTTTTCCTTGCATTGATCTGAATCAACGCAGTCCCATCGATTAATCACACCACAAAAGAACGAAAATAAAATGTACGTATATTCCATCCACATTCGCCACTAGGTCCCGCATCACCCGTTAGGTTACTTAACTGACGACAGCGCGGGTGTAAAACATATACAACATCTACTAGTATATATATAGCAATATATAATAATCGCTCCAGGCGTCATAAATGCAACATCATAGAAAAATAATAAGCATCACAGAACAATACAGATAATCTGGGAGCCCCGGGTTTCCTTTGAGCCGCAACTGAAACCCGACATTCCCCTGGTCGTGTGGATAGCTTGTGCAATGAAAACCTAGACCCCTACGAGCGCGGCAAGTTACCCGCCAAAACCTGAAGCGAGGCAGCCCCTACAGAAAAGTGAATGGACCACCCAGCACTTCATGGAATCCGGTAACTTGAGCACCCCTCCTTGGGTCAACCTGTACCCCCTACGAGTGCGGCGAATAGCCCGCCAATTCTAGAGTGAAGCCCCCTTCGTCTCAAAGCCATGAGATACGGGCCCGTTGCCCTTTAAAACCTGGCTATCCGTGCACTCCACCGCGGGGTAATGCTAGTATAGAAAAGAAAATATGTACAACGGTAACATCAACCTCAACCCGGTCGTGCCCCAAAAGAATAATATACAAACAAGCAGTGACGGCAGTCCACATGTCAGACGCTCGCCCCGCGATATCAAATGTACAAATATAACTAAAATGTACTAACATTGCACCCAAGCTATCCACCACGACAATCCGCAACATCACAGCACAATACAGAACATCAACGTGAATGTCACGTTCGCAAACTCGTCTAAAAGGACATATAGCAATTAGACTAGTTATACCGCTCTAATGACATTCACGGTCGCAGATAGAAATGTATGTACTGTAAATGTAACATTTCATAAAATATAAAATATTATTTTTGGTATTTAATATTAAAATAATATATTTCCCGAAAACTGCCCGATTTGCGAAATTGGGGTTTTCGAAAAAGGGTATAAATATATACCGATAATTGTGAAATAAATGGAAATTAAAATGATTTACTCATTTAATAATATATTTAAAGGATTTGGCATTTTTAAAATTTATTATATGCAGTTTCGATAAAAACCCGATTAGTGCACTGCTAATCGCGATTAGGCCAAATCCGTGTTTCTACAGTTTCCATGGCTAGTGCACCATGTCATGTTACATTTGGTTACATGTTATTGCATTTGTGTTGGTTTATGAGTGTTATGTGATTTGGTTTTGAAATTTAAAAGAGAAAAAAGAAATGGCAAAAGGGTAATTTAGTGTAAAGGGGTATGATTGGAGAGAGAGAGTGTGTGTGTGTGAATAAGTGAGAGGGAGGGAGGGCTGCTGCCTAATCCTTTTCTCCCATCATTTTTCTTCTCCCTCTTCATCTTCCTCAACCCCACTTCCCTCCACTTCAAACCCTAGATCCATCTCCAAATAATCCCCAAAACCCTAAACCCCTTTCACAAAAGTTGATCCCCTCTTCACACTCTAGACATTGAACCAAACAATGTGGGACTTTGGCAACATTAGGACTACTAGCGTTCTCTTGAGTTCATCCATGAGGTATATCTCTTTCCATGTTAGTTTAGTTTGAATTCTTAGCTTCTAGTTTAGTTTAGAGATGGTTTGGTAGGGATTTATGGAAATTGGAAAATCCTAGTGAGGGTTTGAGTGAAATTATGGATTGATGATGATTGAGTGGCTGTTTAAGACCTGGGATTTAGTGTAGAAAAAAAATACAGATTAGGGATTTGAGTTCATGTCGGTTTTGTGGGAATAAAGGATGTGCAGGGAAATCTGGAGCAGCCCGGGGGATTTTTGAGCGTAGCAAACAATACCAGGGACCTAGATACACCACCAGGAGACCAGCATGACAAGACAAAGCCCATGGGAGAATAGAGGGCCGAGGAGGCCGGATTTAGGGCCTATGTGGCCGGCCAGTTGGTTGGCTGGGGTGTCGGGGTTGTTCCAGTAGGTCATATACACTATGTACATCACTCTAGACTTGTTTGCTTAGCTTTATTTGACCTGAGTCAAATTCTGGGAGCATTTTAGTGGGATTTTAGATATGTTTTCCGTATTTTGAAATGCTAATTCTTGATATTTAGTTTTGTATTTGGTTGTTGCTTAGCTTTATTTGACCTGAGTCAAATTCTGGGAGCATTTTAGTGGGATTTTAGATATGTTTTCCGTATTTTGAAATGCTAATTCTTGATATTTGGTTTTGTATTTGGTTGTTGAATGTTTGTACATCAACGACTAGGGGTAATTTGTTGGTTTTGCATGCATAGGCTATAGGTTCTAACCTATAGGCGATCCGTGTGCCGTTTTGGTTTCCGGACTTGATGTTAATAGCGATTGCGATTGTTTATTATTGTAGGTACCCTCGCGTGGATTCCGAGGCGACGGATCATGGCGTCATCGACTTCCGCAAGCAAAGACCAAGGTGAGTAGATCTATATCTATCGGGAAAGTCGGGTGGATGGCGTATAGCACCCCTACAAAGTTTTGATGGAAACTGATTTATAGAATATAGTTAAGGAAATCTAGATTTGGAAACTAGGGTTAGAGTTAAATGATAGTTAGTGAAACCATATTAGAAACTAAGGATAGTTAGAAATGATATAATACGGCTAATATGTGATGACGGTATTTGAGGATGATGTTTGACGATATTGCCGTTTAGGATACTATAGGACTAGATAGTCGACATAGATGTGTCATCCGAACCATACATATTTCTAAACTGAAGAGTCGTATGCATCTTTTAAACAGATACCTTGAGGGACGTTACGGAATTTCAAATGATATCTTTTTCTTAAAAACACCGTAACCCCTATTTTCAAAACTACGATTCGCTTCTTTAAAAATCTGATTGTATGGTTCGGGTGTGTATGTTAGATTAGATACTTATACTTATAATAGAGATAGAATGTTTATGTAAACTCGACTTGATGTGAGATATAAATGCGATGACAAGAATATAAGACGAATATGATGATCTGATGATATGTTGGTATACTGATGCGAGTTGATTGAGATGATTGATACCTTGTCGGTCCCCTGATATAAGATCGTTATGGATGTGACCTGGGACATAGGTATATATATATATAGAATGTTGTGAATCATGTATGATAGGCCGTACGTGATATTAGGCCGTACCCTCATTGTCTTATAGGTTGATATGATCCCTATTAGCTTAATGCGGCCGTACGATGATTTTCCCTACGTGATGAGTTTGACTTGAAGTTCGATCCATACCCTTGACTAAAGGATGCCGTACGATGGATTATACCGTACGTGATGTTGTGAGGATAGATGTCGATTGATAGATTCACCGACTCGGTCATGTTAGATACGTATACCCGTCAGCATTTGCATATGATTTACCTTATGCTGCATTCATGTTATTCGCATCGCATTACTTATACTTGTGCTAGTACACCTGCACCATTATCGATGATGCGTATGTTACACTTTCACAGATTTGCCGACTCACACACTTCATCATCGATAATTGCCATGTCACTACACAGTAGGATTGCGGCATCATGATATGACCCTTCGCATAACATACTTGTGTATATATATCTTTGTGCATTCATGCCTACATACATACTTATTGCACATACATAGACGATGTTGCATTTGACTTTGGAGAAATTGGGAACTGCGGGATATATTTAAAAACTGGAATCATTTTAAAAGAGCGGTTTTCCTTTAATATGTCATATTACCGTTCCATGTTGCATGATATACGGAGATGCTTACATTTCTATCATATGTCGCATACATCATGCTTTATGATTTTACGTATTGAGATATACTGTTTTCATGAGATTTCTGGATTTGAGAACCGTGGCGATTTCAAAAGAAAGCATGTACTATTTTAAAAACCCGGTTTCTCTTGATATGATATTTCAGTGCGTCTACCATGTGTTTTCTCGGTTCTGAGAGCGACATGTGAAACCCGATTCGAGGAGGTGGATGAGGCCGATTGCGGGTACATGGTGGACCCGGTATGGTACCTCGGGGAAAGAAAGGGATGCTGTGTATATAGACGGTGAGCCTGGCAGAGGGACTACTACCTACCGGTGATTGGTTGGACCTGGCGGATATCCGGAGGATACCGACCGGAGTCGAGAGATGATATGGGCCGATCCGAACTGACGGAGCCCGTGGGCCGATCCGGACTGACGGAGCCCGAGATATGAGGATTTACGTGTCGATGCTGGACACGGGTTTCATGATGTTTTCGGGTGTCGATGTTGGACACCCAGGTTCCATGATTTTGATGTGTCGCGAGGGACACCATTGATTTATATCCACATACTTTCATGCACACTGCTTTATGATATTTACGTGCATACAGACATTGATCATATAGGTGGATGAGATCCACACGCATACATGCGTTGTTTATACTGTTGGATATTATCCACATGCTTATAGGCATTGACTACCTTGTTGGCACATATACAGACCCGGTCAGCCTAGATATCATAGTATTACGTTCATGATATAGTTGACCTAGGAGTCGTTGTTTGTTCGATTTCTACCTGTCGATGTTTTTCTACTCACGAGTTGGAAACTCACCCCCATTATGCCACAGTTCTTGCAGGTTGACCGTATGGATCAGTAGCGGCTTCGCTGGCACATAGTTGCATTCGGGTGTTTTGTATTGGTAGGTGGGATATTTGTATCATACCCACTCTTGTATCTATATTCCATACTGTATCTAGTTAACTCCATCAATCAAAATTAGTAAATTGTATAAGTAATGAGACTTACTGAGTTTGTGGTTACGAGACTTAGAGCGAGGGTACTTCCGCTACTTGTGGTTTTGATGTCTTGCTTATTTCTTTATCTTTTTGTGGTGAACTTCGCCGTTGGGCGTCATATACTTACATATACTGTCTTACGTGGTTGTGATCCGCCGTTTGGTGAAGAGCTAGCTCCCGCTTGGGGATGCCCTTATTCTTGTTATGTATCTGTGGTTTTGGACCAAAATATACAAAGGTGGTGCTGCCCAAATTTTTCAAAAAGACGAAACATGTTTTTAAACTTGCATAATCCACTTGCATTTTCATGTTCCTTTTCTATGCATTATAGAAACTTGATTTTATTATACCTTTATTTCAAAACTTCACCTCCTTTATTTTCTTAAAAAGGTTTAGATTTCTGGGTTTCAGCTTACTTGAATTACGTTACGCCTTTAGACGTTGCGTGATTTAAGTGCTGGTTATGAGCTAATATTTCGGGTCGTGACAGTAAACTAACGTATTTAAAATTTTGATCGACAAAACTTCCGAAAGTGGGCCCCAAGTTCTAATCCAGTACTCTAAAAAATCTAGGCCAAAACACAAAATATTCCAGAAACCATAATTCCATAACTAAGAGCCCCAGAAGAAAGATTGAGCACATTGGCCCCAAAACGGCGGCGGAACCGCGGCCAACATGTAGGTTATGCGGCGGTTCCGCGGCGCTTTGGTGGGCTCAGTTGCTCAACTTTCTTCTGTAGTCTTAAAAAAGCCTGCACGATTTTCTCATACACTGAAAATGATTTTTCGACCACTTTAAAAATTCGGCAGAAACTTGAAGAATGGAATTGCGGTTTTAGAAAATTCGGTCGATCGATGTTTTAAACATGTTAGAACAAGCTAGTATGGGGTTAATGGCGTGGCTCTGACACCATGTAAGTCTATGGTAGCGCCCCGGCCGTCAATCCGAGGCCAAACGCGGAACAAAAACTTTTGTAAACTGGCGCTAATGCAGACTTCCATCCGGATCGTTCCATTAACCCTATACTAGCAACTACAAAGAAGTTAGAATGGCTATACCAATCGATCCGTGTCCTTCGGTCTTTAGCCACCATACTTAGCTCTTCACGGCATCTCCGATCAAGCTCGATCTCCAGTCTCCTCGTCGAAGTGGCACCACGTCAAGCAATCTTTTTACGGGCTCCCGCTTCAAAACCAAAGCAACTCAGACATGAAGTTTGCTAGCCGACATGTCCAAGGTAAAGTAGAGAATGTGTGTGATTACTTTGTCTCATGACATCTATGGATTCTCAACACATGAGATGGTATGGATGGAGGTTGAAGAAGAAGCCATTAATGGAAGTTGTGAGCACAAGAAGAAAACTAGTGAAGAAGAAGAAGAGCTTGTTTTTTGTGTGAGATGAAAATGTAAGAGCTCTCTCCATAATCTCTAGACAAAGCCCCATTATTAGTGGCTGCCCTCTCTCTCTCTCCACATATCAATTCCATACAATAAACAATCAAGAAAATTGACATGGCACAAAAAATAACACCATGAGTCACCAAACATGCACATGCCACATTTAATGTGCTTCATCATGACTTGCACTCACAATTTCCACCTAATAAACTTTAAACCAAAAGTTTAAATCAATAAATAGAATGGCATCTTCTAAAGTAAACCCGTGACGGATCATAAGAATACCCCTCATCTGTATATACATACCTGCATTCGCATTCCGACTGAATACGAATACAACGAGACTAAAGTAATCCAACAAATCTAATAATAGGATCCGGCTTAAAAAAATCCCACTAGTATGATCCGTCTGATCATGATCCTTGCAGAAGTGCACGTATATGATCAAACCCTGCCATAAAACCATACGGCCTCTACAACGTTTTGCCCGAACTTAGGAAACTTTCTGTGGGGGACTCTACAGACTCGTTAATACGCTGGCAGTGGGTTTAACCACAAGCACATCAGTGGTACTAGATGTACGTAACGGCTGCCCATGTATTGAGCGAAAGGGAAGCTGACGAGCGAACTCATCCTGAAACCCTACTGTGCCTATCTGTGACAATCTCCATACAGTCCGGTCTGTTCGTCTATGAATATCGCATATCGGGCATAGGGAGATGGTAAACGTCAGACCCCCAATAGCGGTATAAGTCGTGTCGGAGTGTATCCCAGAACACCTTGAGAAACTACAGGAATACGTACCAATAAATCTCACTTTCCTTGGCCAAGAACTTTTTGTAATGGCTCTCCTAAACACAGCACGATATCAACCCCCAATACCGGGAGAGATGAATCCTATCTAATCGCCACTGCCTCCAAGTGCTTCGGGACTGCACCCAACTACTGCCTATTTGCACGACTCCTTTGAGCCGTAGTAGGGTAGCAATCAAAGAACAGTGGGAACACACTTGAGGCAATGTAGTAGTGTCAAGTCAACAGACTAAGCTGTACTCATCTCACTTAGGAACTGCTCCTGACGATAGGTATAGAACTAATCAGCAGTGCCCCTGCGAGTCCGTCCAGTGTACTCATAACCCAATAAGTACATGTATACTATCTTAGGTGAACCAACTGACACCAATGGCTTGTGAGACCAGCCACCGCCCCTCATCGGGGTCTCGATCCGTATACACTAGTCTACTCTCGGAGTATCGATGCCCAATCTCGAAACTCCAACGACTAGGGACACTTTAAGGATGTGCTTATAGACTACCCAACTCTCACATATATGATCGCCATCATACTGCTGACAGTCAAGCAAGAATCCTATGGGCTCTATCAACATGTAATAGTAATCTGTAATTTCACCTAAAGCATGTACACGATGATAAAGACAAACCAGATAGCATACTATCATCTTGATTAAGACTGTCCGACCGGTATAAGTCCTCCCTCAATCATTGCAATCGTGTGCCTGTGATCGAATAATTGACTTGAGGGCATTATATCCAACAGGATCAAAGTACTGCGATCCCTAGCACCGCCACAAGGTTTCGGGAGGCATCCACCATGCCATTTAAAAAAATTTGGCGCGCTAAAGAACCCTAACCTAGAATCTTAACTAAAGAATTAGACGAAAGCTAGCATGTAAACAACTTTACATCTAAGTGAACAAGGAATACAACCTTTGTGTAGGGTTCCTAGGCACACTCAAGAGGTCTCACAAGGCATGAACCATGCCAAATTCAAAAATTTCCGGTGCCGAGAAACCCTAATGCGATCGTTGACTAGAGTTCTAGGCGAAACAAGCAACTAGTTAACAACTTAACTAATAAGTGAACGGAAATACAACCTTTGTAGATCCGGTCCTCTACCTCCATAGCTCCGTGATGAAGTCCCTCTGCTGTACCCATTGGATCCCGGACTCTCGCAGTGGTTTCATCGAAGAAATGATCGGGCTAGGTCGTCGACTTCGATGCCGAAGATGATCTACGTCGAGACAACACAAGATCAAGCTCCAACTTCACCAAGTCAAGAAACTTGTGAAGAAAACACCCTATACTACTTGGCAAGTGGTAGAGGATGAAGAAATAGGAAGTGGGTTCACTTTAGAATTGGATTTCTCACTCTTTTTCTCAAGTTGCCATTAATGGTAGCAAGCTTTTCTTCACTGTTGAAGAAGAAGAAGAAGAAAAGAATTATGATAAGAATAAAAAGAATTATCTTATCATATAGCAACCATAGTTAGGTGTAGAGAATTGACTAAGGTTAGGTTGAATGGTTAGGGTTAAGTATGAAACAAAAATGGTGGACTTATACAAAGCTTCATGAAGCTTCAACTAGAAAACAAATCAAGCCACCATTTCTCTTTATCTTTCAAAAAAGAATAAATAAATAAATAAATAGATAAGTAAATCAAAACCCTAACCATTAACAAAACCATGGTTTAATTCTTTACACAAACCCAAATTTGCATGTATCATCAAACATGATACAAACTTGTGCACAAAAGTATATCACATATACAACTTGTGTACATCAAGTGAGAAAATCCATCTAAAGTGAACAATATTAGTCAATATAAAGTAATATATCTAATATATAATTATACATTAAATCATTAAATCAATACTTGATTTAACGATCCGGTCATATCACATATAACCGATTAATATCAATAGTAACAACTTATCGAATCAACACTTGATCCGATAACCCGGCTATATCGCATATAACCGATCAATGTCATAAATCGCGAGAATAGAATAACGTATCACATACTGGTATTATTCTCGGTCCCGCACATATCTCATATGCGCTCCTATTTCATTTCGCTTGAGCCAGGAAACCTCTGTGTAAGACTCTAAAGACTAGTCAATACGCCGGCAGCAGGTGATGATCATATCAAACACCCACAAGCCGCAAGCGGTCTGCTAAACGTAACGGCCACCCGGGTATTGAGCGATCAGAAGATCGACGAGCAAGCCCGATCACACTCCTGTGAATCCAACCAGTAACACTTACCGTACAGTCCGGTCTGATCGTCTGATATGTCGTGTATCTCGCCTAGGGGTGGTAAACGTCAGACCCCAGTAGCTCGATAAGTCGTGTCGATATGAGGTCTATAACAGTTCGAGAAACTACTGGTAACACTTACCAGTAAATCTCAGCAACCCTGGCCAGGGATTTCCGATTATAGCCAATCGAACACAGTGCAACATCAACTCCCTGTACCGGGAGAGACGAATCCCCTCCTATCGCTCATTGCCTCCATGTGATTCGGGACTGTACCCAAAAACCACCATTTTGCACGCCCTCTTGGACGTGGTAAGGTGGAAATCAAAGCACAGTGGGAACCACACAAGACTCTATGACGATCTCGGGTCAATAGACTACTCTGTACCAGTGTCACCAGAGAACTGCCATCTGACGTAAGGTATAATACCATCTGGGAGTTCTCGGCGAGTCCGTCCAGTGTACCCAGTCTCCACTGAGCACCCGTATATCATCTCTGATGTCAAACACCAATGGATATGGGATCATCCATCACCCATCTGTATGGGTCAAGAAGGTATACGCTAGTCTACTCTGGTATATCGATGCCCCGTCTCGATACACCCACGACTAGGGACCTTGAAGGATGTACTTATGGACTACCATGTCCCTACTAGTATGATCCGCATCATAGTCCAGGTAGTCAAGTACACATCCTGAGGGCTTTACCAACATGTAACAGAGAGACAATCAGTATACACGTTAAGGTAAAGAGCAACCAGATAGCATACTATCATGTCGAGCAAGAAAGTCCTCCCTATATATGTCCAAGCATCCACTACAATATACATCCTATGTACAGTAATGGCCTCTAGGGCATACATATAACTAATAATCTCCCACTTGCACTAGGGCCATCTGATAGCAGTGGTTGTAGTATCTCATACTCAACCATCCCATAAAAAGTCTCTCTCTGGGAAAAGGCCTTTGTGAGTGGATCCGCCGTGTTGTCCTCTGAGTCTTCTCTCCTTACCTCGATCAACTTGGAGATCAGCCATCTCCATGATCAGGTGATACTGCCTTAGAATTTGTCTGGATCACTGATGGGACGGACGTTCCTTGGCATAAGCCACAACTCCATTGTCACACAATGGGAGGAACTAAGTTCATCTCATGAACCACTATACACCCAGACTGCCTATTTGGTAGCATCTTAAGTAGCGATGTATCTTTCCTATAATCGTCTAGTATGCCACGGTATCTAACTTGGAACTCTTCCAACATACCATCCATTTACTGAGGGTAAAGACAATGCCTGTGACTGACATTCAGTCGTCGTTATCACTCTGGAACTTTTCCAGTGATTCTCCCGTGGATCAATTGATACCATCTCACTTCAACTAGTGAGAATCCTAACATCCATTTAGATCTATCTCATAGATCCAAAACCCAGGAATTAGTAGGTATCACTTTGATCCTATATGGAGAATCATTTTGATAAGCGGAGATTGACCGAGCGCAGCATAGGAAACTTCTTTCTTATCAAGAGTATGTCATCCACGTACTCTACGAGGATCGCCACCATACTCCCTACTACCTTTTTGTATATACAAGGTTCATCTACCATTTTGATGAAGTCAAACTATTTGACTACTACATCAAAACAGATGTTCCAACTCCGCGATGCCTGCTTTATCCTATAAAGCATCTTGTACACGTTTCCGCTGCTCCCACTGTTTACGAAGCCCTCTGGCTGTGTAATTATAGACGCCCTTTTCTAAAACATCATTTAGAAAAGCTGTCATGACACCCAACCACCAGATATCGTAGTCATGGTATGTAGCCGTGGCAAGTGGGATCTGGATGGACTTAAGCATGGGCCCCAGAAAAGGTTTTATCATTATCCACGCCTGGTTAATGACGAAAACCTTTAACAAGTCTAGCTTTGAAAGTTTCAACATTTCCATCTACACCAAGTAATCTTCTCAAGATATACTTGCTCCTGATGGGGATTTAACCCTTCAGATATAGCAACCAAAGTCCATACTTTGTTAGTGTATAAGGATTCCATCTCAGATCGCTAAGCATCCAGCCATTCTCACAGAGTCCCACTCTTGATGGCCAGCTCGAAGCTAGTTGGGTCATCATCTCATGATGCAATCCTCGCTCCCACTGTCATAGAGAAACAGAAGTATCTCTCAGGTGGGTGAGAAACCCTACTAGATCGGCGGAGAGGCTGAGGTTCGTTGGTATCTACTGAATCCTTTGGTTCTACCAAATCATCTGCTGTAGTTTGTATAGCTGGAACCTTTCCAGTTTTACATAACCGACCTTGCCTCGAGCTTGTCCGGATTTTGCTTTTAGACATAGGCTGTACAACCCCAAATCTTAACTTGCTTAAGACATGGGCTCTTCCCATACCATATCTTATATGGAGTGGTAGGCTGTGATCTGATTCAAACCCTATTCAATAGGTATGCAGCTTCTCAAGTGCATAACTCCCAAAAGAAAACAGGTAACTCAGTAGTTTTCATCATAGAACGCACCATATCGAATAGGGTGCAATTGCTCTGCCCCGATATACCATCGTGCTATGGTGCATACGGAGGAGTAATGCTGAGAGAGAATCTCATTCTCCTTTAGAATAGTACAGGAATTCCGTGCTCAAGTATTCTCCTCTCTGATCGCATCAAAGGACATAATACTTATACCCTCATTTTGGTTCTCTACTTCTAACTTATATTCCGTGAATATCTCAAAAGGTTCGGACTTGTGTTTCAACAGGAACATATGTCTGAATCTTGAGAGATCATCAGAGAATGTAATGAAGTACAAAGAACCGGTCTTGGCAGGTGTAGACAGGGGACCTTTATACATCAACATGTATCATCCAAAGAGTTCACTAACTCTTTCTCTGTTTCCAATAAACAGAGCTGGTGTCATCGTATCTTTGTGACATGACCGGCAAGTTTCACAAGATGTAAATTCAAACTAATTTAAATATGCATCTAAATATAACTTCAGCCAGTCGGGTCGCATTGATATGACCTAGTCTACAATGCCTCAAGAAAGATTCGTTCATTTCTGAACTCTTCCTCTTGTGTGTGTTCTGTATACTAAGAACTGTAGTTTGATTTAGAACATCAATGCTTTTAGATAACGTGCCTGAACCGATCAACTTTTGATATAGGAAATGTTCAAAACATTATCCAACAATACAAAATTTTATCATTTCTTTACTAATAAAGAGACTGATATGATTTTGTATATCAGGTTCGGTATCTAATAACATTCGTTCAGAATCAATGTATTTGGAATACAGGGTGACAGTGACCAACAGACTTGGCTGCAACACTTGCCCCGTTTTCTATCTCATGAAACTTATCACCCGTTCTCAGTTCTCTACCTTTCTGTAGCCCTATGTAACAGATTATATATCTGGGATCCTGATCTGGTATCAAATACCCAGGACGTAGAGGATACAGAGAAACAGTTCTTTGTAATGAACACACCCGAAGGAGATGCATCATATGCACTTTCTTCGTTTGGGTGGCACGGGAATTCTGGTAATCCCCAATTTCCTGCTCTGTCTTATAACAATTATAAGTTAGAGCGGGATCAACGTTCCCCAGCTCAGTATAACAAGCGGGTTCGGTCAATATTCCGTATTATTATCTTGATTAAGGCGTGATATGGTCGCTACCTGGAGAGAGAGAGAAGAAAACACTCAGCGTAAGCTCTTGCAAGATCAGATTGGTTATTTATTTTATCTAATCAGGATGGCTCCCACAGTTTTTATCAAATCTTCCTTCAAACCCTAAAAGAAAAGACTAGCCGGGATTAATTACACGCTACAAGTTCGCCAATCTTTCAGCCAGGCCAGTATCGGTACTTTGAGGGCGGTTCCCCGTGCTTTCGCACGGACCTAATTACGGTAAACCTCATTTTCCCAGAGGCGTAACCCCGTTGACACCTTTCTAGACACCTACTTGATCGGCTAATTGTAATGTGTAAAACTCTCCCAGGAGTAACAATTACTCGCAGTGGGTATCGGGATCCAACTATCTCATAGAAGGTATGCAATCTCATTGCAAATTTCAACACTTGAAATTCCCGATAATTTTGCCCCTAACGTGCTATGACCTTGACGAAAGCCAACAAACCATAGCCCGCTAGTCAAGTTCAACCCGTCATTTCTTGATTGAATTAAACCCACCCGCACGACCCTTGACGAAAGCCAACAAAGCCGCACGACTACCCTAATCCAATCGCATCGTATGCAGCAGATAAGCAGCATATAGCTACCGCACACTGCACCTTGACGAAAGCCAACAAATGCAGCACGAATACTATATACAACTTATCTGAAATGACGGAGGGCTACGACAATTTTTTCTGAAAACCTATTGCATAATGAACTTGATATCGTTGTAGAATCAAATGATTTTAAAATGGAGTGTTTTTGAGGCTTTTCTAGTTTTGCTAAAGGAGTCACTCCCGGTGAAGGGATCGTCGGTCATTTCCTCGTCGAGTGAGGTGCGGGATATATCATATATATCACTGTGCAAAGCAGAAACTATAGAAGCAATCAAAAGACAAACCGAGTGTGTAGCATCTGCCAGTTATTGCTAAAGGGGTCACTCCCGGTGAAGGGATCGTCGGCCCTTTCCTCATCGAATAAGGTGCAGGATATATCATATATACCGCTGTGCAAAGCAAGAACTGTAGCTACCTGTTTTATTTTTGAAATTCGATTCCACAACATCTTAGGTTTCTTTTCTTTCATTAATCATATTAATGAAGTCCCATCATTTAAATACCTAAACATCACAGATAAGTACGACTACACTTATGCCATCCGCATTCGCCTCGATGTCCTCTCATGCACCGTTAGGTTAGGTAACTAACGGCAGAGCAGGGCAGGGCTAGTGCGGGTGTAAAACATAAGTAACGTCTATATAATATATCATATATACTATATACAGTATCCATCACAGAACATATCACATGATCACATCACAGATATCACAGCAGAAGAATCATATGAAATATTGGATATACTAGGACGTCCGTGTTTTCAATATGAGCCAGTATAAAACACGGATTCCACGGTCGCGATGAATAGCCAAACCCACACCCCTAGACCCCTACGAGAGCGGCAAGTAACCCTACCAATTCTAGAGTTAGGAGACCCAGACTCGACTCCTCGAGTTGGTCTCCTACTGGACTCCAGAACCCGGTTACTTGTGCCCTCCTCCTTGGGTCTATCCTAGTGCGGAAAAGTAAATAATATACAAACGGTGACATCTTCCGCAACCTGGAAGTGCCCCAATAAAAGAATATTACATACAAGTTTTTACATGAATGAAAATGAAAAACACTCATCTCACATAAAAAAAAACCCCGGCTATTCAAACACGACGATCCAATATAACATATCCAGCAACACATAACATCACATGTCATCAACGTAAGTAAATATGCCCATCCCAATTGTCGTTGACATATAGCAACGAAACCGGGGATATCACATATTACACTTACGGTCGCAGAAAAGAAAGTGTAAAACTACAACAGTTGGAATCCGCAACCTCTTTAGACATCGCATGCCTGACCAAATGAATTCCTTAGACATCGCATGCCTAACAATTATAAACCCCGTATTTTAGTCTCATTATCGAAAACTCTTTTCAATATCAAGTCGGGCAATTCAAGAAGATTCCCGATAACCTGATCGAATGCTCGTCGCAAACTTTAGTAGGCGGCCGCACCCCCGATACCGTCGACGAAGTGTACCAAGGCGGAACACCGCTACCGCGAGCACCCGAACGGATACTTTCGGCGACGGGGTTCTCCTACAGTCACTTGGTCGGGGCTAAGGGGTGTAGCTGTCTATTAAGTTTATCCGGCGAGTATCCGCGTACGCTACGTGATTGCGACGGACTTTTGATCACATCAAAATTCCGTGGCAACCAATCAAGTGAGACTAAAGTGCTAGATTTATAACATTCATTCAGTTATCTCATAACTACTTGTGATTTCCAATTATTGTATCCCATTCCAGATAAATAGAAAATGTTAAACTTTCCGATCGAACATTCAAAAACCCAAGTTTTCCCGAAACAACTCAACACATGAAACAAGTTTAAAAACATCCAGTTCATGCCTCAGTACCAACGGTCCAGCCGTAGAAGGGTCAAGCCAACGCCTCACATGTGGCACGCCGTACTGCCCCAAACCCTAAGGTTCAAAGGGCAGTTCAAGATGGTCACATAATCGAGTTAAGGTTTGTTGTCTTCTAGAGGGACCATCGCGTTACTTGCACTACTTAGAACGTCATTAAACTACGGAAAAATCCAACACTTGGAAATTTCCCGGCAGGGGAAAAAGTGGGTATTTATATCCGGTCGAACTTTTTAACATATTCTAAAGTTACCCGGAAAAACACATAGAAAAAATCAAAAATTTTGATCGAATCATCGAAGCCCCAAAGCATCCCAGAAAACTCAACTCTTGAGTGCAAATTAAAAATTCCCAGAAAACTCAGCACCACCAAATAGGAATTACTGTGCAAAATTCAATGCATAAGGAAACCGTACGGCAGCGGAACCGCCGCACATGCCACTCTATTACCGCGGTTCCGCGGCGGTTTAGTCGAATTAGGCCCCCGTGTTTCACAGTAATTCATATAAGACCCTGCTTAATTTTCTGCACATTTTTAATATAGAAAATCTCACTGTTTTAAAAAATGTACAGAGAGTAGATTGGGATTAGGGTTTCGGGTTCGATCGGGTTTCTAACTTCGTCTACTCATCGCCTAAGGCTCTAGCTAGGCTCTGATACCACTGTAGGGTTTCTAGGCACGCTCAAGTGGTCTCACAAGGCCAAATTCAAAAATTTCCGGTGCCGAGAAACCCTAATGCGATCGTTGACTAGAGTTTTAGGCGAAACAAGCAACTAGTTAACAACTTAACTAATAAGTGAACGGAAATACAACCTTTGTAGATCCGGTCCTCCACCTCCATAGCTCCGTGATGAAGTCCCTCCGCTGTACCCATCGGATCCCGGACTCTCGCGGTGGTTTCATCGAAGAAATGATCGGGCTAGGTCGTCGACTTCGATGCCGAAGATGATCTACGTCGAGGCAACACAAGATCAAGCTCCAACTTCACCAAGTCAAGAAACTTGTGAAGAAAACACCCTATACTACTTGGCAAGTGGTAGAGGATGAAGAAATAGGAAGTGAGTTCACTTTAGAATTGGATTTCTCACTCTTTTTCTCAAGTTGCCATTAATGGTAGCAAGCTTTTCTTCATTGTTGAAGAAGAAGAAGAAGAAGAAAAGAATTATGATAAGAATAAAAAGAATTATCTTATCATATAGCAACCATAGTTAGGTGTAGAGAATTGACTAAGGTTAGGTTTAATGGTTAGGGTTAAGTATGAAACAAAAATGGTGGACTTATTCAAAGCTTCATGAAGCTTCAACTAGAAAACAAATCAAGCCACCATTTCTCTTTATCTTTCAAAAAAGAATGAATAAATAAATAAATGAATAGATAAGTAAATAAAAACCCTAACCATTAACAAAACCATGGTTTAATTCTTTACACAAACCCAAGTTTGCATGTATCATCAAACATGATACAAACTTGTGCACAAAAGTATATCACATATACAACTTGTGTACATCAAGTGAGAAAATCCATCTGAAGTGAACAATATTAGTCAATATAAAGTAATATATCTAATATATAATTATACATTAAATCATTAAATCAATACTTGGTTTAACGATCCGGTCATATCACATATAACCGACTAATATCAATAGTAACAACTTATCGAATCAACACTTAATCCGATAACCCGGCTATATCGCATATAACCGATCAATGTCACAAATCGTGAGAATCGAACACAGCATCACATACTGGTATTATTCCCGGTCCCGCACATATCTTATATGCGCTCCTATTTCGTTTCGCTTGAGCCAGGAAACCTCTGTGTAGGACTCTAAAGACTCGTCAATACGCCGGCAGCAGGTGATGATCATATCAAACACCCACAAGCCGCAAGCGGTCTGCTAAACGTAACGGACACCCGGGTATTGAGCGATCAGAAGATCGACGAGCAAGCCCGATCACTCCTGTGAATCCCACCAGTAACACTTACCGTACAGTCCGGTCTGATCGTCTGATATGTCGCATATCTCGCCTAGGGGTGGTAAACGTCAGACCCCAGTAGCTCAATAAGTCGTGTTGATATGAGGTCTATAACAATTCGAGAAACTACTGGTAACACTTACCAGTAAATCTCAGCAACCCTGGCCAGGGATTTCCGGTTATAGCCAATCGAACACAGTGCAACATCAACTCCCTATACCGGGAGAGACGAATCCCCTCCTATCGCTCATTTCCTCCATGTGATTCGGGACTGTACCCAAAAACCACCGTTTTGCATGCCCTCTTGGACATGGTAAGGTGGAAATCAAAGCACAGTGGGAACCACACAAGACTCTATGACGATCTCGGGTCAACACACTACTCTGTACCAGTGTCACCAGAGAACTGCAATCTGACGTAAGGTATAATACCATCTGGGAGTTCTCGGCGAGTCCGTCCAGTGTACCCAGTCTCCACTGAGCACCCGTATATCATCTCTGATGTCAAACACCAATGGATATGGGATCATCCATTGCCCATCTGTATGGGTCGAGAAGGTATACGCTAGTCTACTCTGGTATATCGATGCCCCGTCTCGATACACCCACGACTTGGGACCTTGAAGGATGTACTTATGGACTACCATGTCCCCACTAGTATGATCCGCATCATGGTCTAGGTAGTCAAGTACACATCCTAAGGACTTTACCAACATGTAACAGAGAGACAATCAGTGTACACGTTAAGGTAAAGAGCAACCAGATAGCATACTATCATGTCGAGCAAGAAATTCCTCTCTATATATGTCCAAGCATCCACTACAATATACATCTTATGTACAGTAATTGTTAGTTATATGTATGCCCTAGAGGCCATTACTGTACATATGATGTATATTGTAGTGGATGCTAGGACGTATATAGGGAGGACTTTCTTGCTCGACATGATAGTATGCTATCTAGTTGCTCCTTACCTTAACGTGTACACTGATTGTCTCTCTGTTACATGTTGGTAAAGCCCTTAGGATGTGTACTTGACTACCTGGACTATGATGCAGATCATACTAGTGGGAATATGGTAGTCCATAAGTACATCCTTCAAGGTCCCTAGTCGTGGGTGTATCGAGACGGGGCATCGATATACCAGAGTAGACTAGCGTATACCTTCTCGACCCATACAGATGGGCGATGGATGATCCCATATCCATTGGTGTTTGACATCGGAGATGATATACGGGTGCTCAGTAGAGACTGGGTACACTGGACGGACTCGCCGAGAACTCCCAGATGGTATTATACCTCACGTCAGATGGCAGTTCTCTGGTGACACTGGTACAGAGTAGTCTGTTGACCCGAGATCGTCATAGAGTCTTGTGTGGTTCCCACTGTGCTTTGATTTCCATCTTACCACGTCCAAGAGGGCGTGCAAAACGGTGGTTTTTGGGTACAGTCCCGAGTCACATGGAGGCAATGAGCGATAGGAGGGGATTCGTCTCTCCCGGTATAGGGGGTTGATGTTGCGCTGTGTTCGATTGGCTATAACAGGAAATCCCTGGCCAGGGTTGCTGAGATTTACTGGTAAGTGTTACCTGTAGTTTCTCGAATTGTTATAGACCTCATATCGACACGACTTATCGAGCTATTGGGGTCTGACGTTTACCATCCCTAGGCGAGATATGCGACATATCAGACGATCAGACCGGACTGTACGGTAGTGTTACTGGTTGGATTCACTGCAGTGTGAGCGGGCTTGCTCGTCGATCTTCAGATCGCTCAATACCCGGGTGGCCGTTACGTTTAGCAGACCGCTTGCGGCTTGTGGGTGTTTGATATGATCATCACCTGCTGCCGGCGTATTGACGAGTCTTTAGAGTCCTACACAGAGGTTTCCTGGCTCAAGCGAAACGAAATAGGAGCGCAAATGAGATATGTGCGGGACCGAAAATAATGCGTGTATGTGATACCGTATTCCATTCTCGCGATGAATGTATCGAATGGTTATATGCGATATAACCTAGTTATCGAATCGATGGTTGATTCGATAAGCCGATACATTGAATACTAGTCGGTTATATGCGATATGACCGGATCGTTAAATCAAGTGTTGATTTAATGATTTATTGTATAATTATATATATTTGATATATTACTTTGCATTAACTAGTATTGGTTCACTTTAAATGGATTTTCTCACTTCGTTGTACAAGTTGTATATGTGATATACTTTTTGTACAAATGTTTGTATCATGTTTGATGATACATGCTTATTTGGTTAAGTGTATAGAATTAAACCATGGTTAACTTAATGATTAGGGTTTTGCTTTTTCATTTAATTATTTGTTTATTCCTTTTGGATATTAATAAAAGCATAAAAAGAAAAGGAAAATGGTTTCTTTATTTTAATTACTTTCATGAAGCTTTTTGAAGCTTCATGAAGCTTTGGCCAAGTGACCATTTTGTCTTGTTCTTTTAACCCTAACCATTCTTATAACCTTAGTTAGTTCTCTACACTTGACCATGGTTTGTGATATGATAAGTATTATTTTCTTTTAACTTATCATGAGGATTATCATCTTCTTCATCTTCTTCTTCCATGAAGAAAGCTTGCTACTCCAATGGCGAGTGATGAAAACTAGTGAGAAATCCAAAACTAAAGTCTACCCACTTCCTATTTCTTCATCCTCTACCTCTTGCCAAGTAGTACAGGGTGTTTCCTTCACAAGTTTTCATGGCTTGGTGAAGGTGGAGCTTGATCTAGCGATGCCTCGACGTAGATCATCTTCGGCATGGACATCGACGACCTAGCTCGCCATTTCTCCGACGAAGCCGACGCTAGAGCCCGGGAATTCATTTGGACAGCAAGGGGACTTCGTTGCGGAGCTATGGAGGTGGAGCACCGGATCTACAAAGGTTGTATTTCCGTTTAAACTTTAGTTAAGTGTTAACTAGTTACTTTTTTCGCCTAGAAATCTAGCCAACGATCCGCTTCAGGGTTTCTCGGCACCGTTAAAATTTGAAATTGGCATGGTTGATGCCTTGTGAGACCTCATTAGGGTGCCTAGGAACCCTACAGTGGTATCAGAGCCAAGCTAGAGCCTTAGGCAAAGTCTAGACGCAATTTGAAGTCCGATTGAACCAAAACCCGAACCCGGATCATGCTCTCTGTACATTTTTGAAAACAGTGAGTTTTTCTATATTAAAAATATGCAGAAAAACATGCAGGAATATTTAAGAGTTACTGTGAAGTCGTATGCCCTAATTCCTTCATTGAGCCGCGGTTCCGCGGCACGAGCTTGGATCGTGCGGCGGTTCCGCGGCCGTAATGCCTTAACATACACATAAAGTTACACAGTAATTCTTGGTTTCCAGTGCTGGTTTTTCTGGGAATTTTTTAAAATTTATTCAAGAGTTGAATTTTCTGGGGTGTACTGAGAGTTCGTCGATTCGATCGGATTATCAGACTTTGTCTATGTGGCTTTCCGGATATTTTGAATATGTTAAAAAGTTCGATCAGATATAAATACCCACTTTTTCCCCTGCCGGGAAATTTCCAAGTGTTGGATTTTTCCGTCGTTTAATAATGTTCTAAGTAGTGCAAGTAACGCGATGGACCCTCTAGAAGACAACAAACCTTAACTCGATTATGTGACCGTCTTGAACTGCCCTTTGAACCTTCGGGTTTGGGGCAGTACGGCGTGCCACATGTGAGGCGTTGGCTTGACCCTTCTACGGCTGGACCGTTTGTACTGAGGCACGAACTGAATGTTTTTAGACTTGTTTCATGTGTTGATCTGTATCGGGAAAACTTGGGTGTTTGGATGTTCGATCGAAAAGTTTAACATTTTCTAATTATCCGGAATGGGATACAATAATTGGAATTCACAAAGAGTTATGAGATAACTGAATGAATGTTATAAACATAGCAGTTTAGTCTCACTTGATCGGTTGCCACGGAATTTTGATGTGATCAAAAGTCCGTCGCAATCACGTAGCGTACGCGGATACTCGCCGGGTAAACTTAATAGACAGCCTCACCCCATAGCCCCGACCAAGTGACTGTAGGAGAACCCCGTCGCCAAAAGCATCCGTTCGGGTGCTCGCGGTGGCGGAGTTCCGCCTTGGAGCACTTCGTCGACGGCGTAGGGGGTGCGGCCGTCTACTAAAGTTTGCGACGAGCATTCGATCAGGATGTCGGGAATCTTGTTGAATTGCCCGACTTGATATTGAAAAGTGTTTTCGATTTTGAGACTAAAATGCGGGGTTTATAATTGTTAGGCATGCGATGTCTAAGGAATTCATTTGGTCAGGCATGCGATGTCTGAGGTGGTTGCGGATTCCAACTGTTGTAATTTTACACTTTCTTTTCTGTGACCGTAAGTGTAATATGTGATATCGCCGGTTTCGTTGCTATATGTCAACGGCAATTAGGATGCGCATATTTACTTACGTTGATGACATGTGATGTTATGTGTTGCTGGATATGTTATATTGGATCGTCGTGTTTGAATAGCCGGGGGTTTTTATGTGAGATGAGTGTTTTTCATTTTCATTCATGTAAAAACTTGTATGTAATATTCTATTATTGGGACGCTTCCAGGTTGCGGAAGTTGTCACCGTTGATGTATATTATTTACTTTTCCGCACTAGGATAGACCCAAGGAGGAGGGCACAAGTAACCGGGTTCTGGAGTCCAGTGGGAGACCAACTCGAGGAGTCGAGTCCGGGTCTCCTAACTCTAGAATTGGTAGGGTTGCTTGATGCTCTCTTAGGGGTCTAGGGGTGTGGGTTTGGCTATTCATCACGACCGTGGAATCCGTGTTTTACACTGGCTCGTATTGAAAACACGGACGTCCTAGTATATCCAATATTTCATATGATTCTTCTGCTGCGATATCTGTGATATGATCATGTGATGTTCTGTGATAGATACAGTATATAGTATATATGATATATTATATAGGCGTTACTTATGTTTTACACCCGCGCTAGCCCTGCCCCGCTCTGTCGTTAGTTACCTAACCTAACGGTGCACGAGGGGACATCGAGGCGAATGCGGATGGCATAACTGTACGTCGTATTTATCTGTGATGTTTAGGTACTTAAATGATGGGACTTCATTAATGTGATTAATGAAATAAAAGAAACCTAAGATGTTGTAGAATCGAATTTCAGAATAAAACAGGTAGCTACAGTTCTTGCTTTGCATAGGGGTATATGTGATGTATCCTGCACCTTATTCGATGAGGAAAGGACCGAGATCCCTTTACCGGGAATGACTCCTTTAGCAATAACTGGCAGATGCTACACACTCGGTTTGTCTTTTGATTGCTTTTAAGTGTTTTGCTTTGCACAGTGATATATATGATATATCCCACACCTCATTCGACGAGGAAAGGACCGACGATCCCTTCACCGGGAGTGACTCCTTTAGCAAAACTAGAAAAGCCTCAAAAGCACTCCATTTTAAAATCATTTGATTCTACAATGATATCAAGTTCATTACGCAATAGGTTTTCAGAAAAACCTGTCGTAGCCCTCCGTCATTTCAGATATGTACTGGTTAGTATTCGTGCTGCGTTTGTTGACCTCTGTCAAGGCGTAGTGTGCGGTAGCTGATTAGTGCTTATCTGCATAAGCATATGATGTGATTGATTTAGGATAGTCGTGCGACCTTGTTGACCTCTGTCAAGGGTCGTGCGGGTGGGTTTACTTCAATCAGGAAATGACGGGTTGAACTTGACTAGCAGCCTATGGTTTGTTGACCTCTGTCAAGGTCATAGGACGCTAGGGGCAAAATAATCGGGAATTTCAAGTGTTGAAATTTGCAATGAGATTGCATACCTTCTATGAGATAGTTGGATCCCGATACCCACTGCGAGTAAGAGTTACTCCTGGGAGGGTTTTACACATTACAATTAGCCGATCAAGTAGGTGTCTAGAAAGGTGTCAACGGGGTTACGCCTCTGGGAAAACGAGGTTTACAGTAATTAGGTTCGTGCGAAAGCACGGGGGACCTCCCTCAAAGTACCGACACTGGCCTGGCTGAAAGATTGGCGAACTTGTAGTGAGTAATTAATCCCGGCTAGTCTTTCCTTTTAGGGTTTGAAGGAAGATTTGATAAAAAGCAGTGGGAGCCATCCTGATTAGATAAAATAATAACCAATCTATTCTTGACAGAGCGCACGCTGAGTGTTTTCTTCTCTCTCTCTCCAGGTAGCGACCATATCACGCCTTAATCAAGATAATAATACGGAATATTGACCGAACCCGCTTGTTATACTGAGCTGGGGAACGTTGATCCCGCTCCAACTTATAATTGTTATAAGACGGAGCAGGAAATTGGGGAATACCAGATTTCCCGTGCCGCCCAAACGAAGAGAGTGCATGCTGATGCATCCTCTTCGGGTGTGTTCATTACAGAGAACTGTTTCTCAGTATCCTTTACGTCCTGGGTATGTGATACCAGATCAGGATCCCAGATATGTAATTTGTTACATAGGGCTACAGAAAGGTAGAGAACTGAGAACGGGTGATAAGTTTCATGAGGCAGAAAACGGGGCAAGTGTTGCAGCCAAGTCTGTTGGTCACTCTCACCCTGTATTACCAATACATTGATTCTGAACGAATGTTATTAGATACCGAACCTGATATACAAAATCATATCTGTCTCTTTATTAGTAAAGAAACGATAAAATTTTGTATTGTTGGATAATGTTTTGAACATTTCCTATATCAAAAGTTGATCGATTCAGGCACGTTATCTAAAAGCATTAATGTTCTAAATCAAACTACAGTTCTTTGTATACGGAACGCACAGAAGAGGAAAAGTTCAGAAATGAACGAATCCTTCTTAAGGCATTGTAGACTAGGTCATATCTATGCGACCCGACTGGCTGTAGTTACATGTAGATGCATATTTAAATCAGTTTGAATTTACATCTTATGAAACTCGCTAGTCATGTCACAAAGATAAGATGACCATAGCTCCGTTTACTGGAAACAGAGAAAGAGTTAATGAACTCTTGGGATGATACATGTTGATGTATGTAGGTCCCATGTCTACACATGCCAAGACCGGTTCTTTATACTTCATTATATTCTCTGATAATCTCTCAAGATTCAGTCATATGTTCCAGTTGAAACATGAGTCCGAACCTTTTGAGATATTCACAGAATATAAGCTAGAAGTAGAGAACCAAAACACGGGTATAAGTATTATGTCCTTTGATGAGATCAAGGAGGAGAATACTTGGGCACGAAATTCTTGGACTTTTCTAAAGGAGAATGAGATTCTCTCTCAGCATTACTCCTCCGTATACACCATAGCACGATGGTATATCGGGGCAGAGCGATCACACCCTATATGATAAGGTGTGCTCTATGATGAGTACTACTGAGTTACCTATTTCCTTTTTGGGAGTTATGCACTTGAGAAGCTGCATACCTATTGAATAGGGTTCAAATCAAATCAGTTGCCTACCGCTCCATATGATATATGGTATGGGAAGAGCCCATGTCTTAAGCTAGTTAAGATTTGGGGTTGTCCGGCCTGTGTCTAAAAGCAAAATCCGGACAAGCTCGAGGCAAGGTCTGTTATGTAGAACTGGAAAGGTTCCAGCTATACAAACTACAGCAGATGATTTGGTAAAACCAAATGATTCAATAGTTACCAACGAACCTCAGCCTCTCCGCCGATCTAGTAGGGTTCCTCACCCACCTGAGAGATACTTCGGTTTCTCTATGACAGTGGGAGCGAGGACTGCATCATGAGATGATGACCCAACTAGTTTCGAGCTGGCCATCAGGAGTAAGACTCTGTAAGAATGGCTGGATGCTTAGTGATCTGAGATGGAATCCTTATACACCAACAAAGTATGGACTTTAGTTGCTTTATCTGAAGGGTTAAATCCCCATCAGGAGCAAGTATATCTTGAGAAGATTACTTGGTGTATATGGAAAAGTTGAGACTTTCAAAGCTAGACTTGTTAAAACTTTTCGTCATCGACCAGGCGTGGATTATGATGAAACCTTTTCAAGTGGCTATGCTTAAGTCCATCCAGATCCTACTTGCCACGGCTACATACCATGACTACGATATCTGGCGGTTGGGTGTCATGACTGCTTTTCTAAATAATGATTTAGGAGAGAACGTCTATAAGTACACAGCCAGAGAGCTTCGTAGACAGTGGGAGCAACGGAAACGTGTACAAGATGCTTTATAGGATAAAGCAGATATCGCGGAGTTGGAACATCTGTTTTGATGTGTTTGTCAAAGAGTTTGATATCATCAAAATGGTAGATGAACCTTGTATAAACAAAAAGGTAGTAGGGAGTATGGTGACGATCCTCGTAGAGTACGTGGATGACATACTCTTGATAGGGAAGGAGTTTCCTATGCTACGCTCGGTCAATCTCCGCTTATCACAATGATTCTCCATATAGGATCAAAGGGATACCTCCTAAATCCTGGATTTTGGATCTATGAGATAGATCTAATTGGATATTAGGATTCTCATTAGTTGTAGTGAGATAGTATCAACCGATCCTGGGGAGAATCACTGGAAGGGTTCCAAAGTGATAAGGACGACTGAAAATCAGTCGCAGGCATTGTCTTTACCCTCAGTAAAGGGACGGTATGTTGGAAGAGTTCCAAGCAAGATACCGTGGCATACTAGATGATTAAGGCTGAATACATCGCTACTTAAGATGCTACCAAAGAGGTTGTCTGGGTGTATATTAGTTCATCAGATGAACTTAGTTCCTTCCATTGTGTGACAATGGAGTTATGGCTTATGCCAAGGAACACCCGTCCCATCAGTGATCCAGACATATTCTAAGGCAGTGTCACCTGATCATGGAGATGGTTGATCTCCAGGATGATCGAGGTTAGGAGAGTAGACTCAGAGGACAACACGGCGGATCCACTCACAAAGGCCTTTTCCCAGAGAGAGACTTTTATGGGATGGTTGAGTATGAGATACTACAACCACTGCTACAGATGGCCCTAGTGCAAGTGGGAGATTGTTAGTTATATGTATGCCCTAGAGGCCATTACTGTACATATGATGTATATTGTAGTGGATGCTAGGACGTATATAGGGAGGACTTTCTTGCTCGACATGATAGTATGCTATCTGGTTGCTCCTTACCTTAACGTGACACTGATTGTCTCTCTGTTATATGTTGGTAAAGCCCTTAGGATGTGTACTTGACTACCTGGACTATGATGCAGATCATACTAGTGGGGACATGGTAGTCCATAAGTACATCCTTCAAGGTCCCTAGTCGTGGGTGTATCGAGACGGGGCATCGATATACCAGAGTAGACTAGCGTATACCTTCTCGACCCATACAGATAGGCGATGGATGATCCCATATCCATTGGTGTTTGACATCGGAGATGATATACGGGTGCTCAGTAGAGACTGGGTACACTGGACGGACTCGCCGAGAACTCTCAGATGGTATTATATCTCACGTCAGATGGCAGTTCTCTGGTGACACTGGTACAGAGTAGTCTGTTGACCCGAGATCGTCATAGAGTCTTGTGTGGTTCCCACTGTGCTTTGATTTCCATCTTACCACGTCCAAGAGGGCGTGCAAAACGGTGGTTTTTGGTTACAGTCCCGAGTCACATGGAGGTAATGAGCGATAGGAGGGGATTCGTCTCTCCCGGTATAGGGGGTTGATGTTGCGCTGTGTTCGATTGGCTATAACAGGAAATCCCTGGCCAGGGTTGCTGAGATTTACTGGTAAGTGTTACATGTAGTTTCTCGAATTGTTATAGACCTCATATCGACACAACTTATCGAGCTATTGGGGTCTGACGTTTACCACCCCTAGGCGAGATATGCGACATATCAGACGATCAGACCGGACTGTACGGTAGTGTTACTGGTTGGATTCACTGCAGTGTGAGCGGGCTTGCTCGTCGATCTTCAGATCGCTCAATACCCGGGTGGCCGTTACGTTTAGCAGACCGCTTGCGGCTTGTGGGTGTTTGATATGATCATCACCTGCTGCCGGCGTATTGACGAGTCTTTAGAGTCCTACACAGAGGTTTCCTGGCTCAAGCGAAACGAAATAGGAGCGCAAATGAGATATGTGCGGGACCGAGAATAATGCGTGTATGTGATACAGTATTCCATTCTCGCGATGAATGTATCGAATGGTTATATGCGATATAACCTAGTTATCGAATCGATGGTTGATTCGATAAGCCGATACATTGAATACTAGTCGGTTATATGCGATATGACCGGATCGTTAAATCAAGTGTTGATTTAATGATTTATTGTATAATTATATATATTTGATATATTACTTTGCATTAACTAGTATTGGTTCACTTTAAATGGATTTTCTCACTTCGTTGTACAAGTTGTATATGTGATATACTTTTTGTACAAATGTTTGTATCATGTTTGATGATACATGCTTATTTGGTTAAGTGTATAGAATTAAACCATGGTTAACTTAATGATTAGGGTTTTGCTTTTTCATTTAATTATTTGTTTATTCCTTTTGGATATTAATAAAAGCATAAAAAGAAAAGGAAAATGGTTTCTTTATTTTAATTACTTTCATGAAGCTTTTTGAAGCTTCATGAAGCTTTGGCCAAGTGACCATTTTGTCTTGTTCTTTTAACCCTAACCATTCTTATAACCTTAGTTAGTTCTCTACACTTGACCATGGTTTGTGATATGATAAGTATTATTTTCTTTTAACTTATCATGAGGATTATCATCTTCTTCATCTTCTTCTTCCATGAAGAAAGCTTGCTACTCCAATGGCGAGTGATGAAAACTAGTGAGAAATCCAAAACTAAAGTCTACCCACTTCCTATTTCTTCATCCTCTACCTCTTGCCAAGTAGTATAGGGTGTTTCCTTCACAAGTTTTCATGGCTTGGTGAAGGTGGAGCTTGATCTAGCGATGCCTCGACGTAGATCATCTTCGGCATGGACATCGACGACCTAGCTCGCCATTTCTCCGACGAAGCCGACGCTAGAGCCCGGGAATTCATTTGGACAGCGAGGGGACTTCGTTGCGGAGCTATGGAGGTGGAGCACCGGATCTACAAAGGTTGTATTTCCGTTTAAACTTTAGTTAAGTGTTAACTAGTTACTTTTTTCGCCTAGAAATCTAGCCAACGATCCGCTTCAGGGTTTCTCGGCACCGTTAAAATTTGAAATTGGCATGGTTGATGCCTTGTGAGACCTCATTAGGGTGCCTAGGAACCCTACAGTGGTATCAGAGCCAAGCTAGAGCCTTAGGCGAAGTCTAGACGCAATTTGAAGTCCGATCGAACCAAAACCCGAACCCGGATCATGCTCTCTGTACATTTTTGAAAACAGTGAGTTTTTCTATATTAAAAATATGCAGAAAAACATGCAGGAATATCTAAGAGTTACTGTGAAGTCGTATGCCCTAATTCCTTCATTGAGCCGCGGTTCCGCGGCACGAGCTTGGATCGTGCGGCGGTTCCGCGGCCGTAATGCCTTAACATACACAGAAAGTTACACAGTAATTCTTGGTTTCCAGTGCTGGTTTTTCTGGGAATTTTTTAAAATTTATTCAAGAGTTGAATTTTCTGGGGTGTACTGAGAGTTCGTCGATTCGATCGGATTATCAGACTTTGTCTATGTGGCTTTCCGGATATTTTGAATATGTTAAAAAGTTCGATCAGATATAAATACCCACTTTTTCCCCTGCCGGGAAATTTCCAAGTGTTGGATTTTTCCGTCGTTTAATAACGTTCTAAGTAGTGCAAGTAACGCGATGGACCCTCTAGAAGACAACAAACCTTAACTCGATTATGTGACCGTCTTGAACTGCCCTTTGAACCTTCGGGTTTGGGGCAGTATGGCGTGCCACATGTGAGGCGTTGGCTTGACCCTTCTACGGCTGGACCGTTGGTACTGAGGCACGAACTGAATGTTTTTAGACTTGTTTCATGTGTTGATCTGTATCGGGAAAACTTGGGTGTTTGGATGTTCGATCGAAAAGTTTAACATTTTCTAATTATCCGGAATGGGATACAATAATTGGAATTCACAAAGAGTTATGAGATAACTGAATGACTGTTATAAACATAGCAGTTTAGTCTCACTTGATCGGTTGCCACGGAATTTTGATGTGATCAAAAGTCCGTCGCAATCACGTAGCGTACACGGATACTCGCCGGGTAAACTTAATAGACAGCCTCACCCCATAGCCCCGACCAAGTGACTGTAGGAGAACCCCGTCGCCAAAAGCATCCGTTCGGGTGCTCGCGGTGGCGGAGTTCCGCCTTGGTGCACTTCGTCGACGGCGTAGGGGGTGCGGCCGTCTACTAAAGTTTGCGACGAGCATTCGATCAGGATGTCGGGAATCTTGTTGAATTGCCCGACTTGATATTGAAAAGTGTTTTCGATTTTGAGACTAAAATGCGGGGTTTATAATTGTTAGGCATGCGATGTCTAAGGAATTCATTTGGTCAAGCATGCGATGTCTGAGGTGGTTGCGGATTCCAACTGTTGTAGTTTTACACTTTCTTTTCTGTGACCGTAAGTGTAATATGTGATATCGCCGGTTTCGTTGCTATATGTCAACGACAATTAGGATGCGCATATTTACTTACGTTGATGACATGTGATGTTATGTGTTGCTGGATATGTTATATTGGATCGTCGTGTTTGAATAGCCGGGGTTTTTTATGTGAGATGAGTGTTTTTCATTTTCATTCATGTAAATACTTGTATGTAATATTCTTTTATTGGGGTGCTTCCAGGTTGCGGAAGTTGTCACCGTTGATGTATATTATTTACTTTTCCGCACTAGGATAGACCCAAGATGAGGGCACAAGTAACCGGGTTCTGGAGTCCAGTGGGAGACCAACTCGAGGAGTCGAGTCCGGGTCTCCTAACTCTAGAATTGGTAGGGTTGCTTGACGCTCTCGTAGGGGTCTAGGGGTGTGGGTTTGGCTATTCATCACGACCGTGGAATCCGTGTTTTATACTGGCTCGTATTGAAAACACGGACGTCCTAGTATATCCAATATTTCATATGATTCTTCTGCTGCGATATCTGTGTTATGATCATTTGATGTTCTGTGATAGATACAGTATATAGTATATATGATATATTATATAGGCGTTACTTATGTTTTACACCCGCGCTAGCCCTTCCCCGCTCTGTCGTTAGTTACCTAACCTAACGGTGCACGAGGGGACATCGAGGCGAATGCGGATGGCATAAGTGTACGTCGTATTTATCTGTGATGTAGACCAGTCCTTCACTTCAAAAGCTCCGTATAGTTGTAGGGTTCACTTCGACGGCAGCAAGGTTTCGGGAGGTATCGTTCATGCCATTTTAAAAAATTTGCCGTTAAAAGTAACTCTAAACTAGAATCGTTAGCTAGGATATAATACGGAAACATAGTAAACCATTTACTATCTAAGTGAATACGAAATACAACCTTTGTAGATCGGTCCTTCACTTCAAAAGCTCCTTGTTGTAGTCCCTTCGCTGCGATTATGGTCCTCCCGAGCTCTTGCATGGCTTCACGAGGCAGAAGGAGCGTCCTTGCTTGAAGTCTTCGAGGCCGAAGATGATCTACGTCGGGGGAATACGAACTCAAGCTTCTTCTTCACTAACTAGAGAATTAGTGAAGCAAACACCCTAAACTAAAGTGCTAGTCTAGTAGAGAATGAGGAAATAGGAAGTGGGTAGACCTTAGAATTATTTATCTCACTTTTATTTCTTACTTAATCAAAACCTAGAGAGCTTTTGAGCTCAAGGAAGAAGATGAACAAATAATGAGATGAGGATAATGATCAAGTGAGTGAGCTAACCATGGGTGAGTGAGTATCATATACTAACCCATGTAGAGCCATAACCATGGCTAAGTCTGATGGTTAGGTTACTTAATATCTAAGGTAAAAACAAAGTGAGTGGACTTTGTCAAAGCAAACCCTAGGTTCTATAAGCTTCATGCTTGTGACAAAACCTCCACTTATTTTGTAATTACCTTAAATAATAAAACCTAATATCACAATTAGAATGGTGTATGTCTTACACACCCATGAAAGATGTATCAACAACCATGATACAATAAACAAAACACAAATTAATATATATCACATATATACATTAAGTTGTGCAAAAGTGAGAAAAACAAATGCTTAAGTGAACCAATGTTAGTTAATGTAAATTAGTATATCACATATACAATTATACACTAAATTATTAAATCAACACTTGACTTAATAATCCGGTTATATCGCATATAACCGACTAACACAAAATGTACCAACTTATCGAATCAACACTTGATCCGATAACCCGGCTATATCACATACAACCGGCTGATACAAAAGTCGCGAGAATAGAATACGGTATCACATACACGCATTATTCTCGGTCCCGCACATATCACATATGCGCTCCTATTTCATTTTGCCTGAGCCAGTAAAACCTCTATATAGGACTCTAAAGAATCGTCAATACGCCGGCAGTAGGTGATGATCACATCAAGCACCCACAAGCCGTCAGCGGTACTAGCTGGACGTAACGGCTACCCGGGTATTGAGCGATCAGAAGATCAGCAAGCAAGCCCGCTCCAACTCCTGTAAAAGCCTGACGGTAACACTTGCCGTACAGTCCGGTCTCCTCGTCTGATATGTCGCATATCAAGTCAAGGGGTGGGAAACGTCAGACCCCAATAACTGATAAGTCATGCCGATATGAGGCTCATAACTGGTCGAGAAACTACTGGTAACACTTACCAGTAAATCTCTAAAACAGCCCTGGCCAGGGACTTCCCTGTTATAGCCAATCGAGCACAGCACAACATCAACCCCCAATACCGGGAAAGACGAAACCCCTCCTATCGCTCATTGCCTCCATGTGACTCGGGACTGTACCCAAAAACCACCGTTTTGCATGCCCTCTTAGACGTGGTAAGGTGGAAATCAAAGCACAGTGGGAATCACACAAGACTCTATGACAATCTCGGGTCTACAGACTAACCTGTACAAGTGTCACCTGAGAACTGCCATCTGACGTGAGGTATAATACCATCTGGGAGTTCTCGGCGAGTCCGTCCAATGTACCCAGTCTCCACTGAGCACCCGTATACCATCTCTGATGTCAAACACCAATGGATATGGGATCATCCATCGCCCATCTCATGGGTCGAGAAGCGATACGCTAGTCTACTCTGGTATATCGATGCCCCGTCTCGATATACCCACGACTAAGGACATTAAAGGACATACTTATGGACTACCATGGCCCCACTAGTATGATCTGCATCATAGTCCTGGTAGTCAAGTACACATCCTAAGGGCTTTACCAACTTATAACTATAAGACAGTATCAAGAGACAAGTATACATGTTAAGATAAAGAGCAACCAGATAGCATACTATCATATCGAGCAAGAGAGTCCTCTCTATATATGTCCAAGCATCCAATATAATATACATCATCTGTACAATATTGGCCTCTAGAGCATACATACAACTAACAATCTCCCACTTGCACTAGGGCCAGCTGCTGTAGTATCTCATACCAAGCATCCCGAAGAGTCTCTCAAACTGTATCTGGGGAATAGCCTTCGTGAGTGGATCCGCAGTGTTGTTCTTCGTGTCAACCCACCTGACCTCGATCTCCTGGCGATCTATTATCTCTCGAATCAGGTGATACCGCCTAAGAATATGCATGGATCGCTGATGGGACCTGGGTTCCTTGGCCAAAGCCACCGCTCCATTGTTATCACAATACAAAGGTATTGGATGCTCAATGGATGGAACCACTCCAAGTTCAGTAATGAACTTCTTGATCCAGACAGCCTCTTTGGCAGCATCGTTGGCAGCGATGTATTTAGCCTCCATCGTCGAGTCTGCCACGGTTTCCTGCTTGGAACTCTTCCAGCTAACCGCCCCTCCGTAAAGGGTAAAGACAAATCCCGAGTGCGACTTAGAGTCGTCCTTATCACTCTGGAAGCTGGAATCGGTAAAGGACTCCACTTGGAGTTCTCCGTTACCATACACCAAGAGCATCTCTTTAGTACTTCGCAAGTACTTGAGAATGCTCTTCACAGCTGTCCAGTGACTCTCTCCAGGATCAGCTTGATACCTACTCACTACACTTAGTGAGTGTGCTACATCGGGTCTGGTACATAGCATCGCGTACATGATAGAGCCTACAGCCGAAGTATAGGGTATCCCTTGCATGCGAGCTCTCTCCAAATCAGTCTTGGGAGACATCTCTTTGGAGAGAGTGAGTCCAGAGATCGTGGGTAAAAACCCACGCTTGGACTCTTCCATACTAAACCTCTTTAGTATGGTGTCATTGTACCTGGATTGGGACAATCCCAGTATCCGTTTGGATCTATCTCTATAGATCTTAATCCCCAAGATGTAGGAGGCATCCCCTAGATCTTTCATTGAGAATCTTTGTGATAAAAAGAGCTTAACCGATTGCAGCATAGGAATGTCATTTCCTATCAAGAGTATGTCGTCCACGTACAATACGAGGAAGACAACCTTACTCTCTGCCACCTTCTTGTATATACAAGGTTCATCTACGTTTTTGACGAAATCAAACTCTTTGATAACGACGTCAAAGCAGATGTTCCCACTCCGCGATGCTTGCTTTAATCCATAAATGGATTTAAGCAGCTTGCACACCTTCTCGCTGCTCCCACTAGCTACGAAGCCCTATTGCTGAGTTATGTACACGCACTCTTCCTAATCACCATTTAGAAAGGCGGTCTTAACATCCATTTGCCAGATTTCATAATCATGATATGCAGCAATGGCAAGCATGATCCGAATGGATTTAAGCATAGCCACTGGAGAAAAGGTTTCGTCATAATCGACACCTGGTCGCTGACGAAAACCCTTTGCAATAAGTCTATCTTTGAAAGTCTCCACTTTCCCATCTACGCCAAGTTTTTTCTTGAAGATCCACTTGCACCCAATGGGTTTTACCCCTTCAGGAGCAACTTCCAAAGTCCATACTTTATTGGTGTACATGGATTCCATCTCGGACCGCATTGCATCCAGCCATTTCACTGAGTCACCACTCGTGATGGCCTGCTCGAAGCTTGTTGGGTCATCATCCTCCATGATGCAATCCTCGCTCCAACCATCCATGATAAAACCGTAGTATCTCTTAAGTGGGTGAGGAACCCTACTAGATCGGCGGAGTGGCTGGGGTTCGTTGGGAACTACCGAATCCTCTGGTTCCACCAGATCTTCTGTTGCAGCTTTTGTAGCTGGAACCTCTTCCAGTTCTACCTCATGACCACTAATCTCTTTTGCAAGAAATTCCTTTTCTAAAAAGGTGGCATGCCAAGAAACAAACACCCTTTGTTCCTCACTGTGGTAGAAGATATACCCTTGTGAATTCTTGGGATATCCTACAAATTTGCATAGAACAGACCATGCCTCAAGTTTGTCCGGATTTTGTCGTTTGACATAGGCTGGACAACCACATATCTTAACATAATTAAGACATGGTCTCTTCCCTTTTCCATATCTCATATGGCGTGGTAGGCACAGATTTGGTGGAGGCCATATTCAATAGATGTATGGCTGTCTCTAGTGCATACCCCCAGAAGGAAATAGGTAACTCAGCTAGGTCATCATAGAGCGCACCATATCTAATAGGGTGCGGTTCCTCCGTTCCGATACACCGTTGTGCTGTGGTGTATATGGAGGAGTCAGCTGAGAGAGAATCCCATTCTCTTTTAGGAAGTCTAGGAATACATTGCTCAAGTATTCACCTCCTCGATCAGATCGAAGGATTTTAATACTTTTCCCGGTTTGGTTCTCGACTTCTTTTTTATATTCTCTAAATTTCTCAAAAGCTTCAGACTTGTGTTTTATCAAGAACACATGTCCGTATCTTGAGAGATCGTCAGTGGATGTAATGAAGTACGAAGAACCATCCCTGGCATGTGTAAACATGGGACCGCATACATCGCTATGTATCAGTCCCAAGAGTTCAGTAACTCTTTCTCTGTGTCCCGTAAATGGAGTTTTGGTCATCTTGCCTTTGAGACATGACTGGCAAGTGTCATAAGATGAAAATTCGAACGGTTTCAAATATCCATCCTTATGCAACTTAGCTAGCCGTGTCGCATTTATATGACCAAGTCTACAATGCCACAAGAAGGATCCATTCATTTCTGAACTCTTCCTCTTGTGTGTGTTTGTTATGCTTAGAACTGTTGATTGATTTAGAACATAAATGCCATTGCACAACGTGCCTGATCCAACCAACTTTTGGTTTAGAAAAATGTTCATAACATTATCCTGTAATACAAAATTATATCTCTCTTTACTCAACAAAGAAACCGATATAATATTGCATATCAGGCTCGGCATGTAATAGCATTCGTTCAGAATCAATGTATTACCAGTTGGCAATACAAGGTGATATTCCCCGACGGTTTTAGCTGCAACAATTGCACCATTTCCAACCCTTATGTCTTTATCACCTTCTCCAAGTTCTCTACCTTTTCTCAGCCCATGTAACTAATTACATATATGGGATCCTGACCCGGTATCTAATACCCAGGACGTAGAGAAAATGGAGAAACAGTTCTCTGTAACGAACACACCCGAAGAAAATGCATCACCATATACTTTCTTCATTCGGGTGGCATGGGAATCCTGGTATTCCCCTATATCCTATTCAGTCTTATAACTTTTATAAGAAAGAACGAAACCAACGTTCCCCAGCACAGTATAACATGCGGGTTCGATCAATACATCCATATTATTATCTTGATTAAGGCATGATATGGTCGCTACCTGGAGAGAGAGAGAAGAAAACACTTTAGCGTATGCTCTTGCATGATCAGATTGGTTATTATTTTATCTAATCAGGATGGCTCCCACTGTTTTTATCAAATCTTCCTTTAAACTCTAAAAGGAAAGACTAGCCGGGATTAATTACACCCTACAATTTCGCCAATCTTTCAGCCAGGCCAGTGTCGGTACTTTGAGGGAAATTCCCCATGCTTTCGCACAGACCTAATTAAAATAAACCTTGTTTTCCCAGAGGTGTAACCTCGTTGACACCTTTCTAGACACCTACTTGATCGGCTAATTGTCCTGTGTAAAACTCTCCCAGGAGTAACAATTACTCACAGTAGGTATCGGGATCCAACTATCTCATAGAAGGTATGCAATCTCATTGCAAATTTCAACACTTAAAATTCCCGATAATATTTTGCCCCTAACGTGCTATGACCTTGAGGAAAGCCAACAAACCATAGCCCGCTAGTCAAGTTCAACCCGTACATTTCTTGACTGAATTAGACCCACCCGCATGACCCTTGACGAAAGCCAACCAAGCCGTACGACTACCCTAATCCAATCGCATCATATGCAGTAGATAAGCAGCATATAGCTACCGCACACTACACCTTGACGAAAGCCAACAAATGCAGCACGAATACTATATACAACTTATCTGAAATGACGGAGGGCTATGACAGGTTTTTCTGAAAACCTATTGCGTAATGAACTTGATATCGTTGTAGAATCGAGTGAATTTTGAAATGGAGTGATTTTGAGGCTTTCATTAGTTTTGCTAAAGAGGTCACTCCCGGTGAAGGGATCTCGGCTCTTTCCTTATGGAATAAGGTGCAGGATATATCATATATATCGCTATGCAAAGCAAAAACTCCAAAAGCAATCAAGAAAAAACTAACAAACCGAGTGTTGTAGCATCTGCCAGTTTTGCTAAAGAGGTCACTCCCGGTGAAGGGATCTCGGCTCTTTCCTCATCGAATAAGATGCAGGATATATCATATATATCTCTATGCAAAGCTAAACTGTAGCTACCCTTTTTGAAAAATTTGATTCTACAACATCTTTTAGGTTTATTTTCTTTCATTAATCACATTAATGAAGTCCCATCATTTAAGTCACCTAAACATCACAGATAAATACGACGTACACTTATGCCATCCGCATTCGCCTCGATGTCCCCTCATGCACCGTTAAGTTAGGTAACTAACGGCAGAGCGGGGCAGGGCTAGCGCGGGTGTAAAACATAAGTAACGTCTATATAATATATCATATATACTATATACAGTATCTATCACAACATATCAAATGATCACATCACAGATATTGCAGCAGAGGAAACATATGAAATAATGGATATACTAGGAGGTCCGTGTTTTATTTTGAGCCTCTATAAAACACGGATTTCACAGTCGCGATGAATAGCCAAACCCACACCCCTATACCCCTACGAGAGCGGCAAGCAACCCTTCCAATTCTAGAGTTAGAAGACCCGGACTCGACTCCTCGAGTTGGTCTCCCACTGGACTCTAGAACCCGGTTACTTATGCTCTCCTCCTTGGGTCTATCCTAGTGCGGAAAAGTAAATAATATACAAATGGTGACATCAACCTCAACCCTGAAGTGCCCCAATAAAAGAATATTACATACATTTAATTTTACATGAATGAAAATAAAAACTCTCATCTCACATAAAACCCCCGGCCATTCAAAACGCGACGATCCAATATAACATATCCAGCAGTACATAACATCACATGTCATCACAGCACAGAAAATCTAGACAATGTTAAACATTCCAATCGAATCATCGAACACCCAAGATTACCCAGAATACTCAACACTTGAGCGTAGTTTAAAGTAATTCAACACACGCCACAACACCAATGAACCAGCCGTAGAAGGGTCAAACCAACGCCTCACATGTGAAACACTAAACCACCACAAACCCTAGGGTTCAAATGGCGGTTTTGACGGCCACATAATCGAGTTAAGGTTTACGTTCTTCTAGAGGGTCCAAAGAATAACATGCATGATCTTTGAAAGCTTTTTAACTACGGGAAAAATCCAACACTTGGAAAATTTTCCGGCAAGGGAAAAAGTGGGTATTTGATATCCGATTGAACTTTTTAATATCGTCTAAAGTATCCCGAAAACAGTTAAAATACGACTACGAAACACTCCGATTTGTTACTATAGTAAATTAACATCACATGACAATTTAGAAAAAATAAACAACACCTGAAGTATCAAAACCCATGCAATAGAACACTGCAAAAATCTGGAGAGTAGGGGCTCGAAATTGGCCGGTATGGGGGGGGTGGCCGGCCCAAAATTACCCAAATGTCCCCAGATTTCACCAGTGTTCATATTATCACATAAATATGACTCTGTACTTGTTTTAAAAAAATTTAGGGCTCGTTTAAAACTCGACAGAAACATGGATTTTAAGGTTTCAAGTTCGGAGTTTGTTTCGTGTTCGTAATCTAGCATCATCCGTATAATTTTCTAGCTAGGCTCTGATACCACTGTAGGGTTCACTTCGACGGCAGCAAGGTTTCGGGAGGCATCCTAGCCTCGGTCCTGCACATATCACATATGCGTTCCTATTTCGTTTTGCCTGAGCCAGTAAAACCTCTATGTAGGACTCTAAAGACTCGTCAATACGCCGGCAGTAAGTGATGATCACATCAAGCACCCACAAGCCGTCAGCGGTACTAGCTGGACATAACGGCTACCCGGGTATTGAGCGATCAGAAAATCAGCAAGCAAGCCCGCTCCAACTCCTGTAAAAGCCTGACGGTAACACTTGCTGTACAGTCCGGTCTCCTCGTCTGATATGTCGCATATCAAGTCTAGGGGTGGTAAACGTCAGACCCGAATAACTGATAAGTCATGCCGATATAAGACTCATAACTGGTTGAGAAACTACTGGTAACACTTACCAGTAAATCTCTAAAACAGCCTTGGCCAGGGACTTCCCTGTTATGGCCAATCGAGCACAGAGCAACATCAACCCCCAATACCGGGAGAGACGAAACCCCTCCTATCGCACATTGCCTCCATGTAACTCAGGATTGTACCCAAAAACCACCGTTTTGCACGCTCTCTTGGACGTGGTAAGGTGGAAATCAAAGCACAGTGGGAATCACACAAGACTCTATGACGATCTCGGGTCTACAGACTAACCTATACAAGTGTCACCTGAGAATTGCCATCTGATGTGAAGTATAATACCATCTGGGAGTTCTCGGCGAGTCCGTCCAGTGTACCCAGTCTCCACTGAGCACCCGTATACCATTTCTGATGTCAAACACCAATGGATATGGGATCATCCATCGCCCATCTCATGGGTCGAGAAGCGATACGCTAGTCTACTCTGGTATATCGATGCCCCGTCTCGATATACCCACGACTAGGGACATTAAAGGATATACTTATAGACTACCATGGCCCCACTAGTATGATCCGCATCATAGTCCTAGTAGTCAAGTACACATTCTAAGGGCTTTACCAACATGTAACTATAAGACAGTATCAAGAGACAAGTATACATGTTAAGATAAAGAGCAACCGGATAACATACTATCATATCGAGCAAGAAAGTCCTCTCTATATATGTCCAAGCATCCAATATAATATACATCATCTGTACAATACTGGCCTCTAAGGCATACATACAACTAACAATAGTAGTCCCTTCACTCCAAGTAGTGATCTTCCAGACTCTAGTAAGGCTCCACAAGGTGAAATGAACAAGCTTGCTTGAAGTCTTTGAGGCCGAAGATGATCTACGTCGAGGAGACACTAACTCAAGCTACCTATTCACTAATTAGGAATTAGTGAAGCAAACAACCTAAACTAAATGCCTAGTCTAGTGTAGGTTGATGAAGTAGGAATTTTGCTCACTTTAGAAATATTTTTCTCACCAATTTTCTTCACCTCCCAAAAACCTAGTGAGCTCTTGGAGATGAAGAAGAAGATGAAGTGGAGAATCGAATGAATGAATCCATGAGTGAGAATAGCAACCATGGGTGAGATAATATCTCATATTAACTCATGTAGAGACTTAACCATGACTTAAGGTAATGGTTTGGTTAATAAATATCTCAAATAAAACAAAATTAGTGGACTAAGTCAATGGTTCTACAAGCTTCCACAAAGCTTAAACCATGTGAATAATTTCCAACTAATTTTGATTTACTATAAATAAATAAAACCCTTCATTATGATAAGCATGGTGTGAGTCTCATACACCCATGTAGCATGTAGCAACAAGCATGACACAATAATATATATCACATATATATTAAGTGTACACTAATGAGAAAAAGAAATGCTTAAGTGAGCTAATATTAATTAATGTAAATTAATATATCAAATATATAATGATACATTAAATTATTAAATCAACACTTGATTTAATAATTCGGCTATATCTTATATAACCGACTAATATCATTTGTATCAACTTATCGAATCAACACTTGATTCGATAACCCGGCTATATCACATATAACTGACCGATATCACATATCGCGAGAATAGAATACGGTATCACATACGCATATTAATCTCGGTCCCTCACATATCACATATGTGCTCCTAGTTCGTTTCGCCTGAGCCAGGAAACCTCTGTGTAGGACTCTAAAGACTCGTCAATACGCCGGCAGTAGGTGATGATCATATCAGTCACCCACAAGCCGTCAGCGGTACTGCTAGACGTAACGGTCACCCGGGTATTGAGCGTTTAGAAGATCAACAAGCAAGCCTGCTCATACTCCGGCGAATCCAATCAGTAACACTACCGTACAGTCTGGTCTCTTCGTCTGATATATCGCATATCCAGCCTGGGGGTGGCAAACGTCAGACTCCAATAGCTTGATAAGTCATGCCGATGTGAGGCCCATAACGATTCGAAAAACTACTGATAACACTTACCAGTAAATCTCAGCAACCCTGGCCAGCGATTTCCTGTTATGGCTAATCGAGCATAGCGCAACATCAACCTCCAATACCGGTAGAGACGAAATCCCCTCCCATCGCTCATTACCTCCATATGACTCGGGACTGTACCCAAAAACAACCGTTTCGCATGTTCTCTTGAACGTGGTAAGGTAGAAATCAAAGCACAGTGGGAATCACACAAGACTCTATGACGATCTTGGGTCTACAGACTAACCAGTACCAGTGTCACCAGAGAACTGCTATCTGACGTGAGGTATAATACTATTTAGGAGTTCTCGGCGAGTCCTATTCAGTGTACCCAGTCTCTACTGAGCACCCGTATACAATCTTTGATGTCAAACACCAATGGATGTGGGATCACCCATCGCCCATCATAAGCGTCAAGAAACGTATGCTCTAGTCTACTCTGGAATATCGATGCCTCGTCTCGATACTCCCACGACTAGGAAAAATTGAAGGATGTACTTACGGACTACCCAGGCCCCACTACTATGATCTGCATCACAATCCTGGTAGTCAAGTACTCACCCTAAGGGCTTTATCAACAAGTAACAGAGAGAAAATAAGCATACATGTTAAGATAAAGAGCAGCCAGATAGCATACTATCATGTCGAGCAAGAAAGTCCTCCCTATATATGTCCAAGCATCCATTATAATATACATCACATGTACAATAATGGCCTCTAGGGCATATATATAACTAACAATCTTCCACTTTTACTAGGCCTGGTTGTTGTAGTATCTCATACCCAACATCCCATAAAAGTCTCTCTAGGGAATGGCCTTTGTGAGTGGATCCGTCGTGTTATCCTTCACGTCAACTCTCCTAACCTCGATCCCTTGGAGATTAACCATCTCCCTGATCAGGTGATTCTGCCTCAGAATATGTCTGGATCGCTGATGGGACCGGGGTTCCTAGGCTAAAGCCACAACTCCATTGTTGTCACAATAAAAGTTATTGGACGCTCAATGGTAGGAACCATGTTCATCTCACGAACAAGAAATATCCAGACAGCACTTTGGCAGTATCGTTGGTATCGATGTGTTCAGCCTTTATCGTCTAGTTTGCCACGATATCTAGCTTAGAACTCTTCTAACATACCGTCCCTCCACTGAGGGTAAAGACAAAACCTAAGACTGATTTTCAGTCGTCCTTATCACTCTAGAAGCTCGAATTGGTAAAAGACTCCCACTGGAGTTCACTGTTACCAAACACAGAGAACATTTCTTCAGTACTTCTCAAGTACTTAAGAATGTCCTTCACAGCTGTCCAGTGATTCTCCCAAGATCCGATTAATTCCTGATCAATACTCCTAGTGAATCAGCTACATCTGGTCTGGTTCATAACATCGCATACATGATAGAGCCTACTGCCGAAACATAGAATATCACTCGTATGCGAGCTCTCCCCAAATCAGTCTCGAGAGACATCTTTTTGGAGAGAGTGATTCATGAGTAAGTGGGCGAACCACCACGCTTAGAATCTTCCATACTAAACCCCTTTAGTATGGTGTTAATGTACCTGGATTTGGGACACTCCCAATATCCACTTAGATCTATCACTATAGATCATAATCCATAAGATGTAGTACGTATCATACAGATCTTCCATGGAGAATCCTCGTGATAAGAGGAGCTTGACCGAGTGTAGCATAGGAAACCATTTCCTATCAAGAGTATGTCATCTACGTACAATACGTGGAAGATAATCTTACTCTCTGCTACCTTCTTGTATATACAAGGTTTATCTTTCTTTTTGATGAAGTCAAACACTTTGACTGTCACATCAAACCAGATGTTCCAACTCCGCGGTGCGTGCTCTAATCCTGATGGACTTAAGCATAGCCACTGAAGAAAAGGTTTCATCATAATCCACACCTGGTTGTTGACGAAAACCTTTTACTACAAGTCTAGCTTTGAAAGTCTCAACTTTTCCATTTACACCAACAATCTTCTCAAGATCCACTTGCTCCCAATGGGTTTTACCCCTTCAGGTGGAACATTCAAAGTCATACTTTGTTGATGTACATGGATTCCATCTCAGATCGCATTGCATCTAGCCATTTCACAGAGTCCCTACTCGTGATAGCCTGCCTAAACCTGGTTAGGTCATCATCAACCATGATGCAATCCTCACTCCACCTGTTACCGAGGAAACCGCGGTATCTCTCAGGTGGATGAGGAACCCTACCAGATTTGCGGAGAGGCTGAGGTTCGTTGGAGACTATTGAATCCTTTGGTTCCACTATATCATCAGCTATTAGTTTGTCTAGCTGGAACTCCTTCCAGTTCTACCTCATGACCACTAATTTCTTCCATAAGAAATTCCTTTTCTAAAAAGGTGGCATGTTGAGAAACAAAACACCTTTTGATCCTCAGTTTGGTAGAAGATATTGCAGGGTTCAGTAGGGCGGCAGCAAGGTTTCGGGAGGTATCGTCCATGCCGTTTTCAAATTTTTGCCGTTCTAAAGAACCCTAACCCTAGAATCTTAACTAGAGATTTAGACGAACCTATATGTAAACATCTTTACATCTAAGTGAATAAGGAATACAACCTTTGTAGACCGGTCCTTCACTTCTAAAGCTCCGTGTAGTAGTCCTTTCGCTCCAAGTAGTGAACACCCGAACTCTAGTAAGGGTTCACATGAATAAATGAATAAGCTTGCTCGAAGTCTTCGAGGCCGTAGATGATCTACGTCGAGAAGACTCAAGCTCATGCTACCACTTCACCAATAGTAGATTAGTGAAGCAAACACCCTAAACTAAATGGCTAATATAGTAGAGGATGCTGAAGTAGGAATTGGGCTCTCTTTAGATTTATTTTTCTCACAATATTTCATCACCTTGAGAAAAGCTAGCAAGCTTTTTCTCAATGAAGAAGAAGATGAAGTGATGAAGAGAATGAACTCATGAGGTGAGAATAGCAACCATGGGTGAGTTAGTGTCATACACTAACCCATGTAGAGAATAAACCATGGGTTAACAATAATGGTTGGGTTAATAAATATCTTCAAGTAAAACAAAATGAGTGGACTTGGTCAATGGTTCCACAAGCTCTTGAACCATGTGACTAATTACCATTAATTTTGATTTACTTTAAATAAACAAAACCCTCACATTATCATAAGCATGGAGTAATTCTCATACACCCATGAAGCATGTGGCATCAAGCATGACACAAAATAATGTACATTAATATATATCACATATATACTAAGTGTACACAAGTGAGAAAAGAAATCTTAAGTGAGCTAATATTAGTTAATGTAAGATAATATATCAAATATATAATTATGCATTAAATTATTAAATCAACACTTGATTTAATAATCTGGCTATATCATATACAACCGACTAATATCAAATGTAACAATCTATCAAATCAACACTTGATCCGATATCCCGGCTATATCACATACAACCGACCGATATCTCATATCGCGAGAATAGAATGCGGTATCACATACACACATTAATCTCGATCCCGCACATATCACATATGTGCTCCTACTTCATTTCGCATGAACCAGGAAACCTCTGTGTAGGACTCTAAAGACTCGTCAATACGCCGGCAGTAGGTGATGATCATATTAAACACCCACAAGCCGCAAGCAGTCTGCTAAACGTAACGGCCACCTGGGTATTGAGCGATCAGAAGATCAACAAGCAAGCCAGCTCATACTCCTGCGAATCCAATCAGTAACACTACCGTACAGTCCGGTCTCTTCGTCAGATATGTCGCATATCGCCAGCCTGGGAGTGGTAAACGTCAGACCCCAATAGCCTGATAAGTCATGCGGATGTGAGGCTCATAACGGTTCAAGAAACTACTGGTACCGCCTACCAGTAGATCTCAGCAATCATGGCCAGGGATTTTCTGCTATGGCCAATCAAGCATAGCGTAACATCAACCCCCAATACCGGGAGAGATGAAATCCCCTCCTATCGCTCATTGCCTCTATGTGACTCGGGACTGTACCCAAAAACCACCGTTTTGCACGATCTCTTGAACGTGGTAAGGTGGAAATCAAAGCACAGTGGGGATTACACAAGACTCTATGACGATCTTGGGTCGACAGACTAACCTGTACCAGTGTCACCAGATAACTGCTATCTGACGATAGGTATAATACCATCTAGGAGTTCTCGGCGAGTCCGTTCAGTGTACCCAGTCTCTACTGAGCACCCATATACCTTCTCTGATGTCAAACACCAATTGATGTGGGATCATCCATCGCCCATCACATGGGTCAAGAAGCGTATACGCTAGTCTACTCTGGAATATCGATGCCCTGTCTCGATACTCCCATGACTAGGAACAATTGAAGGATGTACTTGCCGACTACCTTTGCCCTACTTGTATGATCCGCATCATAATCCTGGTAGTCAAGTACTCATCCTAAGGGCTTTATCAACATGTAATAGAGAGACAATAAGTGTACATGTTAAGATAAAGTGCAACCAGATAGCATACTATCATGTCGAGCAAGAAAGCCCTCCCTATATATGTCCAAGAATCCACTACAATATACATCCCATGTACAGGCCTCTAGGGCATACATATAACTAACAGATATTCCCTCGCAAATGTTTGGGGTATCCAACAAACTTATATAGAACTGACCATGCCTCGAGCTTGTCCGGATTTTTGCTTTTCAACATAGGCCGGAACAACCCCATATCTTAACTCGTTTACGATATGGTCTCTTCCCATTCCATATCTCATATGGAGTGGTAGGCACAGATTTGGATGGAACCCCATTCAATAGGTATGCAGCTTCTCAAGTGCATAACTCCAAAAGGAAACAGGTAACTCAGCAGTACTCATTATAGAGCGCACCATATCTCATAGGGTGCAATTCCTCCGCCCCGATACACCATTGTGTTGTGGTGTACTCGGAGGAGCAAGCTGAGAGAGAATCCTATTCTCTTTTAAATAATCCAGGAACTCCGTGCTCAAGTATTCTCCTCCTCGATCATATAGAAGGACATTAATACTTCTACCCATCTGGTTCTCTACTTTGCACTTATATTCCTTGAATTTCTCAAAAGCTTCAGACTTGTGTTTCAACGGAAACACATGTCCGAATCTTGAGAGATCATCGATGAATGTAATGAAGTACAAAGAACCAACCCTGGCATGTGTAAACATAGGGCCGTATACATCACCATGTATCAGTCCCAAGAGTTTAATAACTCTTTCTTTGTTTAGAGTAAACGGAGTATTGGTCATTTTACCTTTGAGACGAGACTGGTAAGTATCATAAGATGAAAATTCGAACGGATTCAAATATTCATCCTTATGTAACTTAGCTAGTCATGTTGCATTGATATGACCTAGTCTACAATGCCACAAGAGGGATTCGTTCATTTCTGAACTACTCCTCTTATGTGTGTTCTATATATTTTGAACCGTGGTTTGATTTAGAACGTATATGCCATTACATAACGTGCCTGATCCAATCAACTCTTGATTAAGGAAATGTTCACAACATCATCCTGCAATACAAAATTATATCCTTCTTTAACTTAATAAAGAAACTGATGTAATATTGTATATCAGGTTCGGCATGTAATAACATTTGTTCAGAATCAATGTATTTACCATTTGGTAATATAAGGTGATATTCGCCAACTGTTTTGGCTGCAACACTTGCGCCATTCCCTACTCTTAAAGAATGATCACATTTTCTCAGTTGTCTATCTTTCTTTAGCCCAAGTAACATCTTACATATGTAGGATCCTGTTCCGATATCTCAGACTCAGGACGTAGAGTGTACTGAGAAGCAGTTCTCGGTAATAAACACACCTAAAGAAAATGCATCAACATGCACATTCCACGTATGGGTCACTGTAACATTTTGAAAATAAATAATTAAATAAATAAATAATTAAATAAATAAAATCCTTTAGGTGAATTTTCTAATAATCGGTAAAATAAACTGTATTTTCCGTAAAACTTAACTATAATTATTTTTCAATATATATTTAAATACTCATATTTTAACTATGTAATTTCTAGTAAATGGTGTTTATTTAGTGACTTATAAATTATTAGTTTACTAAAATATTTTCCGTAATTAATTAAATTCAAATATTTACAAAAGCTTTTAATTGTACATTTAATGAGCGATAAATACAAATTTGAAAGGGTTAATTTTACAAAAGTGAGCCATGACATATTAGAATTTAGTTTGTAACATGTTTTTCTCTTCTTGAGTTGTATCCATAATTCTAGAGTTTTCTAGGATAAATTGAAGTAAGAAAATAAATAAAATAAAGAAATTTATGCAAAGATTTAAAAGAGATGGTTAATTAAGAAGTTTCTACACAACTCCTCACATCTTTTTCTCTCTCTCTTCCCTCATTTCCTAGTGGTCGAGCTCCCCTTGTGGCGGCCCCAAAATTTTGCTCTCTCATTTCCACTTCATTCCAACACAAAATCCTTCAAAATCAACACAAAAATCTTACCAAATTCCAAATCCAATCTCTACCCATTATTCTTTGGCCAAACAAGCTTGGATCTTGGAGCAAAGTTAACATTTTTGGGAGGCTTGGGTGCATGTTTGATCTCATGTTTAGTGAGGTATAATCCTAAACCATATTCAAATTGTTGCTAAATTATATTAGTCTAGCTTAATTAGAAATTTAATTATTGTATTAATTTTATGATTCAAAATTCAAGAAAGGGTTTTTAAATCAAATTAGGGTTTTTATCATTGGATATTTATCTTAATGTGTAGTTTAACATGTTAGGTAATGCTAAACCTAATTTAGAAGCTAAATTGTAAATTGTTACAATTAATTTGTCCGAATTGCATAATTTTTGCAAACTAGGTTTTTGTAAAATATATATATAGGTGAGATAAAATTCTAGTGAGAATTTTTATCATTAAATTATGGTTTTAATGAGTAGTTTAACATGTTAATGGAATGCAAAGCCTAATCTAGTTACTAGTTGCTAGTTTTTAAGATTGTGATAATTATGCTATTTTGCAAACTAAGTTTTTAGAAATTGATTAAATAATTGAGATAAAAATCTAATTAGGGTTTCATGACATTATTAAAATTATAAATTATAGTTTAATACTTTAGATCATGCAAAACCAAGCTTAGTTGTTGAATTGTGAATTTTTGCTTTAAAAGTTTTAAAATTGGATATTTTTGCAAACTAAAATTTTAGATTTAATACAAATTGATGAGATTAAATTATAAAAATAATTTATAAGACCTAATTATGATATTTAGTGAATATTATGGCCATTAGATTTGTTAAAACGTCAAGTTTCGAATTAAAACGGCAATTAAGTGCTTTGTAGGTTTTTGTGAAATAAATCGATTTGATTCATTTTAAGGTTTTGATGATTTAAACCCTATTTATATTATAATTAGTGAGTTTTGGAACTACGATTTGTACATTTGTGTTTTATCTCGATCAATCGGCGTTTGTACGCCGATATCGAGGGTTATTTGGTTCTTTCGCATGAGCAGGTCATAGGTTTTAACCTATGCGCGTTTCGAGCGCCATTTTGGTATAGGTACCCCTCACGTGGACTTCAGACGATGAAGAAGAGGATGGTGGCATCGACTTCGGCAGACAAGGACCAGGTGAGTAGATGTATATCTGCGGGGGAAGTCGGGTGGATGGCGTATAGCACCCCCGCAAACGTAGAATAAGGATATTATGTACTATTATTAGGAAGTCGGACGTGACCTTAGATTCTTTACGAGTAGGGTATTATTGAAGACTTTAAGTTGGATTAGACTGATTTAGAAAGGCTTAACCAGAGGATGATTGCCTTCGAGGGAATTCATAGGTTTCATGTAGACACACACACACGCACACACATAAACCTGACTTGGTGTATGTGTGTGTGTGTGTGTGTAGGAATATGTGTAGGTATATATATATGTATATATATATAGCATATACACGTGATATGAGGATGTTATGTGATACCTGGGGATGAGTCGGTATGACTGGGCATGATGTCGTGAGACATTGGATATACGATCGAGTTATGATTATGATATTAGCGGATCGTTGGGAAATGAGAAAATGTATATTTATACATAAACGATAATAGGTGATGGTGACATTGAAATGTAAGAGACTCTAGAATAGAACCCGGATTGTAATATGTGACTAAATCACGATATGATATATGACATGATATTTTAGTGGATCATTTGACAATGTATATTTACACAGACGATGATATATGTTTGATGATATTGGGATGTATGCGATTATAGTATAGTACCCTTGATCATGATATTGTTTGATGATGATACTATACGAACGATGATGTATATATGAGATAGTTGACCCGTACCCCGATTTTGGGATGCCGTACGATGGATTTTACCGTACGAGGCATAGATGTGATGATTAATCCGCACTCTTGACTCGAGGAAGTACGTACGTGACGCTATTGATGCTGGATCGCCGACTACTAGAGATATCGACTCAGACTTTAGGAGGATTCTTCTCACCTTTCGACTAGTGTCTTTAGTTAGTTCCTTAGTTGGTTAGGTAGATCTTAGTTTAGGCTCGAGTCATACTTATTTTCAAACCTAACGAATCATGCGCATTTCTAAAGACAGCCTGAGAGATACTACGGATTTTTCAAAGGACATATCTTTTCTTAAAAATCCCGTAGCACCTAATTTTCTAAAAACCACGACTCGTTCTTTTTCAAACAACAAACTGTATGACTCGTAATTAGTATGTATTCTCTAGTTGTGCGTTTACTACACATTCACTATTATATTCATGTTGTATTCATCGCATTGCATGTTCATACATATGTTTCTTTAGCTAAGATGAAACTCTGCCTGTTAGGACACCAGCACTATTACCGATGATGCGCATGTTCCACGTACACTTATTTGCCGGCTCACACACATCATCAACGGTAATTTCCATGTCACGTACACTTTAGAACATATTATCTTTTATTGATATAATCAGCTAAATGCTAGTCTAATATAATATTGTATGATTACTCTCATGTGCTAGTTTAGACATTGCATTTATTACTTAGACAGTTCATGCATTCATATATTCATATCATCATGCAGTATTGTGGGGCTTATGCCGACACTCATTATTTACTTACTCATGATTTTGGGATTTTGGATTTCTATGAGATTTCTGGATTTTGGAGAAAACCGCAAGAATATATATAAAAACTTCTCTCTCTCTCTCTCTCCCTCTCATTTTAAAATACAAGTTGCGGTTTTCTCATGATGTATGTGTCGTCCACCATGAGATTTCATGTTTTCTGTTGGATTTCGAGACAAGATTCGAGGAGTGGATGAACCGTCTCGGGTACATGGTGGGCCCGGTAGGTATCCTGAGGCAAGAAGATCGCAGATGATGGCGTTGAGCCTGGCAGGGGCACGGACTATCTACCGGTGATGTCTGATGCGGCGGATATCCGGAGGATACCGACCGTTGTCGTGAGATTTGATGATATGGGTCGATCCAGACTGCCGGAGCCCGAGATATTGAGATATTGAGATTTGAGATACAGAGATATGAGATTTTGAGATTTTGAGATATACCTATTTTGTGTCGATGCTTGACACGGATTTCTGTTGATTTCACTGATGAGGTTTCAGTTTTATTATACAAGATGCATTGATGTTTTCTTTTATCAGATTATTTAGATTTCATGGTTGATTTTCTCATTCATGATGCATTCATACATCAGATATGTAACATATTACTGTTTAGTGACACTGACACGATGCACTGAGCATTGCACTTATGCATAGATTATTACCCTGTCACTACTAGATGACCAGTGTTATGTAAGTTTATTATTATGACCTAGGAGATCGTCGTGCATGCGATTTCTACTCGCAGATGTCTTCTACTCACGAGTTGGCAACTCACCCCCGTTGTGCCAAATTTTCTTACAGGTTTAGATGTACAGGTTTCCTTGGCGGGTTGCTGGCACAACACTTCATTCAGGGTGATTGCTTGGTAGGTTAGTTCACTTGTATCGGGACCGCCGTTGTACTTTATTATTTCATTTGTATCTAGTAAGCTCCATCAACCAGACTTGTATTACTTGATAAATTTAGAAGACCAGTTGCTTATTCTTTCGACCTTAGAGTCGCGCTTGTACTATTATGGTTTTCTGGTGGTTTTGATGGTTTTCTTTGAGTTTTGTTCCTCGCCCTTCGGCGTTGTATATTATATTGCTTGCATGGTTGTGACCGCCAATTGGCGAAGAGCTAGTTCCTACTTGGGGATGCCTTTTATTATTGCTTATGCATATATTTTTATTTGTACCCGTTTGGGGCCAGTTTTTACAAAGGAGACTCTGCTGAAATTTTTGAGAAATTTGATGTTGCTTTTAAACATGTTTTCCTTTACTTCTTCTTTTAAATGGTTTAGATTTCTGGGCTTCGGCTTGCTTAGATTACGTTACGTCTCTAGACGTTTTATAATTTAAGTGTCGGTCACGTTCCGTACCTTCGGATCGTGACAAAGTTGGTATCAGAGCGCTAAGTTTAACCCTTGTCTAAGTTTAGATTGACCTTGGTTGATGGAGTAGGTGACTTAGGTAGAGTGACGTACCGTGGGTATGATCCGCGACATACTTACGATACGCTACTCTGTTTAAGAAGCCTTAGGATGTACATTTCTTTGCACCGTATTCTATTCGTTCCTTTGATCTATCTTCGTCAATATCAGATGGTGGTTTCTGTTACCACGGTCGCACGGGTAGAGACAGCTGCGGCTAGAATGCGATGTCCGTTAGGGTGTTGTCTATTCTGGAAGGTTGAAGCATTGTTTAGCGTGCGGACGAAGGGTATTCACATGTCGTCCAGACGAAGTTAAAGGGTTCGAACGAACGTCAGAAACCCACTTTTCCAAGTTTAAGGTATTCGGAAGAACATGCAGGTATTTCTATGGACCCTCTAGAAGAATAAAACCCTAAATCGACATAATGACCATGAGAACGCTGGTGAACCTTAGGGTTTGCGGCAGTTCCATGGTGCCATTAGTTAGGCTTGGGTTTGCCCTTCTACGGCTGGTCCACAGGTGCTCTGGTATGTACTGGATATTTTTAAACTGTACTTGAGTGTTGAACTCTCGGGGAATTATGGGACTTTGATAAATCGATCGAAAAGTTTAACGTAGTCCGGATATCATGTGATGAGATACATTACTTGAGATACTCTAGATATGAGTATAGCCGTTTGTAGCGTCGTTCATACAACTACGAAGAGACGAGTTCGAATCAGTCGAAACCAGAGGAAAGAGGAGCCCATTGACATCGGTGTTACGATTTGCGATCTGGTGATTCGAGTATCACATCTCCGTTGTTGGGTTTTGGTATTTTGAGGATTTCGTTTTATGATTGGTATTTCCTATGTGTACATTCATTACACTCTATTCGTGTTTCATATATCAGTTGTATTGATGTTGTTTTGTGCATACCCAGTGCACTCGATTTGGTTTTATACATTTTGAGATATTGATTTGATTTCGTGCATATGGGCTGCACATGATTTTGACGTATTCTTCGGCATAGTTTTCATGCACTTTTCGTTCAGTGATTTCGATTTTGATATTCGGTAGATGTTTTCGAGCACCATGTGCACTTGATTGAGATTCTTGTGCACACTTGGCGCACTTGATGCGATTTGTGCACACCAGATGCACTAAATCGGGATTTGTGCAGATTAGATGCACCTGATATTGTTGTCGTGCACGCCCGTTGCACTTGACAGATGTTTTTGGTGCACACCCGTTGCACTCAGTTTTGTTTTTGTTCATATTCGTGACTTCTTTATTTGGTTTCGATTTCAGTGCGCACCGGACGCACATGATATTTTATGCTGTGATTGGGATTGATTTCATTTTGACCAGTATGTTTTTATAATAATACTATTTAGTTTAGTAACCAGGCGAGACGTGTATGTTAAATAAAAAATATATGTGTATAGCTATTTTTTTTAAAATGAACGTCCACTGGGTGCCGTGTTTCGCGCATCGCGCGGTGACTTGGGAAAAGGTTTTGCATGGATTTCTTTTCGGATGTTTGGACGGTTTTATAACAATGCGTATCATATATATGTTTAAGTTTTGAGTATATCATATTGGTTTTTGTATTGGACTTTGACATTGTATTTTCACCATAACTTCGATGATTGTGTTATGCTTGACGAAGTTTTGATTTTGAATTATGTACATGTTTTTCATGCGCATGCATTGCGCTAAGATGTGTTTTAAGTATTGATGATTTCGGAGCCCCGACAATTTGAGTGTTTTGATGAAATGTTTTAGTATTTGGGGGAGTTTTAATTTAAATTCGGGGACCGAATTTCTTTAAGGGGGGAAGACTGTAACATTTTAAAAATAATTAATTAAATAAATAAAATCCTTTAGGTGAATTTTCTGATAATCGGTAAAATAAACCGTATTTTCCGTAAAACATAACTATAATTATTTTTCAATATAGATTTAAATATGCCTATTTTAACTATGTAATTGCTAGTAAATGGTGTTTATTTAGTGACTTATAAATTATTAGTTTACTAAAATATTTTCCGTAATTAATTAAATTTAAATATTTTAAGCTTTTAATTGTACATTTAATGAGCGATAATTACAAATTTGAAAGGGTTAATTTTACAAAAGTGAGCCATGACATATTAGAATTTAGTTTGTAACATGTTTTTCTCTTCTTGAGTTGTATCCATAATTCTAGAGTTTTCTAGGATAAATTGAAGTAAGAAAATAAATAAAATAAAGAAATTTATGAAAAGACTTAAAAGAGATGGTTAATTAGGAAGTTTCTACACAACTCCTCACATCTTTTTCTCTCTCTCTTCTCTCATTTCCTAGTGCCCGAGCCCCCCTTGTGGCAGCCCCAAAATTTTGCTTTCTCATTTCCACTTCATTCCAACACAAAATCCTTCAAAATCAACACAAAAATCTTACCAAATTCCAAATCCAATCTCTACCCATTATTCTTTGGCCAAACAAGCTTGGATCTTGGAGCAAAGTTAGCATTTTTGGGAGGCTTGCGTGCATGTTTGATCTCATATTTAGTGAGGTATAATCCTAAACCATGTTCAAATTGTTGCTAAATTACTTTAGTCTAGCTTAATTAGAAATTTCATTATGCTTTTAATTTTATGATTCAAAATTCAAGAAAGGGTTTTTAAATCAAATTAGGGTTTTTATCATTGGATATTGATCTTAATGTGTAGTTTAACATGTTAGGTAATGCTAAACCTAATCTAGAAACTAAATTGTAAATTGTTACAATTAATTTGTCTGAATTGCATAATTTTTGCAAACTAGGTTTTTGTAAAATATATATATAGTGAGATAAAATTCTAGTGAGAATTTTTATCATTAGATTATGGTTTTAATGAGTAGTTTAACATGTTAATGGAATGCAAAGCCTAATCTAGTTACTAGTTGCTAGTTTTTACTTTAAGATTGTGATAATTATGCTATTTTGCTAACTAGGTTTTTAGAAATTGATTAAATAATTGAGATAAAAATCTAATTAGTGTTTCATGACATTATTAACATTATAAATTGTAGTTTAATACTTTAGATCATGCAAAACCAAGCTTAGTTGTTGAATTGTGAATTTTTGCCTTAAATGTTTTAAAATTGGATATTTTTGCAAACAAGAATTTTAGATTTAATACAAATTGATGAGATTAAATTATAAAAATGATTTATAAGACCTAGTTATGATATTTAGTGAATATTATGGCCATTAGTTTTGTTAAAACGCCAAGTTTCAAATTTAAACGGTAATTAAGTGCTTTCTAGGTTTTTGTGAAATAAATCGATTTGATTCATTTTAAGGTTTTGATAATTTAAACCCTATTTATATTATAATTAGTGAGTTTTGGAACTACGATTTGTACGTTTGTGTTTTATCTCGATTAATCGGCGTTTGTACGCCGATGTCGAGGGTTATTTGGTTCTTTTACATGAGCAAGTCATAGGTTTTAACCTATGCGCGTTTCGTGCGCCGTTTTGATTTATCCGCGATTTCGGTTTACGATATTATATATGTTTGCGTATTGGTACCCTTCACGTGGACTTCGGACGATGAAGAAGAGGATGGCGGCATCGACTTCGGCAGACAAGGACCAGGTGAGTAGATGTATATCTACGGGGAAAGTCGGGTGGATGGCGTATAGCACCCCCGCAAACGTAGAATAAGGATATTATGTACTATTATTAGGAAGTCGGACGTGACCTTAGATTCTTGACGAGTAGGGTATTGTTGTAGACTTTAAGTTGGATTAGACTGATTTAGAAAGACTTAACCAGAGGATGATTGCGTTGGAGGGAATTCATAGGTTTCATGTAGACACACACACGCACACATATAAACCTGACTAGGTGTATACGTGTGTGTGTGTGTGTTTATATATATATATATATATATATATATATATATATATATATATATAGGAATGTGTGTGTGTATATATATATATATATATATAGCATATACACGTGATATGAGGATGTTATGTGATACCTGGGGATGAGTCGGTATGACTGGGCATGATGCCGTGAGACATTGGATATACGATCGAGTTATGATATGAGATGTATCATGATATTAGCGGATCGTTGGGAAATGAGAAAATGTATATTTATACATAAACGATAATAAATGATGATGACATTGAAATGTACGAGACTCTAGAATAGAACCTGGATTGTAATATGTGACTAAATCACGATATGATATATGACATGATATTTTAGTGGATCATTTGACGATGTATATTTACACAGATGATGATATATGTTTGATGATATTGAGATGTATGCGATTATAGTATAGTACCCTTGATCATGATATTGTTTGATGATGATACTATACGAACGATGATGTATATATGTGATAGTTGACCCGTACCACGATTTTGGGATGCCGTACGATGGATTTTACCGTACGAGTCATAGATGTGATGATTGATCCGCACTCTTGACTCGAGGATGTACGTACGTGACGCTATTGAGGCTGGATCGCCGACTACTAGAGATATCGACTCAGACTTTAGAAGGATTCTTCTTACCTTTCGACTAGTGTCTTTAGTTAGTTCCTTAGTTGTTTGGGTAGATCTTAGTTTAGGCTCGAGTCGGTTGGATATAGTGCCCTCAAAGTCAATTATTGAATCGCAAGCACGTGATTGCAATGATTGAGAGAGGACCTATACCGGTAGGACAGTCTTACTCGAGATGATAGTAAGCTATCTGGTTTATCTTTATCATCGTGTACTGATTTAGGTGACATGATATATATCATTATTGCACGTTGATAGAGCCCATAGGATTCTTGCTTGACTACCAGCAGTATGATGGAGATCATATACGTGAGAGTTGGGTAGTCTATAAGCACATCCTTAAAAGTGGTCCCTAGTCGCGGGAGTTTCGAGATAGGGCATCGATACTCCGGAGTAGACTAATGTATACAGTCGAGACCCCGACGAGGGGTGGTGGCCGGTATCATAAGCCATTGGTGTCAGTTGGTTCACCTAAGATGTATACTGGTACTCATTGGGTTATGAGTACACCGGACAGGACTCACCGGGAACATGCTAGCTGGTTATTAAAATCTGTCGTCGGATAGTAATTCCCAGGTGACATGTGTACAGGTTAGTCTATCGACCTTAGATCGTCATTTGTCTTGTGTGAGTACCCACTGTTCTTTGATTATTACCCTACCACGGCTCAAAGGAGTCGTGCAAACAGGTTCTAGTTGGGTGCAGTTCCGAGCCACATGGAGCCAGTGAGCGGATCGGCAAGGGATTCGTCTCTCCCTACGTTGGGAGTGAGATCGTGCTGTGTCTAGGAGAGCCATTACACAAAATCCATGGCCATGGTAAGCGAGATTTACCGGTAGGTATTCCAGTAGTATCTCAGATGTTTTGGGCTACACTCCGACACGACTTATACCGCTTTTAGGGGTCTGACGTTTACTAGCTCCCTAGGCCCGATATGCGATACTCATAGACGAACGGACCGGACTGTACGGATATTGTCACACATAGGCTCAGTAGGGTTCCAGGATGAGTCCGCTCATTGGCTTCCCTTTCACTCAGTACATGGGCAGCCGTTACGTACAGCTAGTACCACTAACGGCTTGTGGTTAAACCCACTGCCTGAGTATTGACGAGTCTTTAGAGTCCCCCACAGAAAGTTTCCCAGTTCGGGTGAAATGCTGTAGAGGCCGTATGGTTTTATGGCAGGGTTCGAACATACGCGTGCACTTGTGCACGTGTCATGGTTCGGACGGATAATACTAGCGGGTTTTGGTTTATGCCGGATCCTAGTATTATACTGTGTAGATTTTGTCTCATTGCATTTGTATTCGGTCGGAATACAAATGTGGGTATGTATATACAGTAGTGGGGTTATCCTGTAATTTGTTATGGGATCGCTTTTTTTAAATTGCCAGTTTGCATTCTTGATTTGGCCAAAGTAGTTTTCTTTTGTTCCCGGCTGAATTTTCCATTGAGGGGGTCCATTTGCAAAAGTGGAGATTTGCAAATGGAGGGGTTTTCTGTGCCACTTTTGCAAATGGAGGGGTTTTCTGTGGTCACAGGGGCTCCAGGAGTTTGATGAAGTCTCTTGAGGTTTCTAGATGAGTGTGGCTTCTTTTTGTGCATTATTGGTGCATTAATTGTGAATGGATGGAAAAAGATATTGGTGTGACATTTTTCCTTATGATCACCACACTTGCTCTTGTGCTCACCCCCTCCTATTCTTTTGTTGGCCGGCCACTACAAATTGGGCAGCCCCCATTTTGTGTGTGGTGATTGATTAATTCATTTTTCATTGCAACAAAAGAAAATCACAAGCTCATTTCCTTATTCTCATTCCATCTCTACTCCAAAGGCAACTTCGATTAACCTTCATCCATGGTCTTGGATGACTTGAGACAATGTATTCTACACTTATTCTACAGCAACCTTGGACATGTCGGCTAGCAAACTTCATGTCCGAGTTGCCTCGATTCAGAGGCGGGAGCCCGTATAAAGATTCGTTGATGTGGCGCAGTTTTCGGCGAGGAGGAGATCGTAGATCGAGCGAGATCGGAGAGCGAGCTTCGTCGCTGCATCCGCAACATGCTAGGGACGGAGTTTAAAGACTGAAGGACATGGATCGATCGGTATAATCTCTAAACCCCGTTTTCAACTATCTAGTTTACGGTTAATGTAATGATCCGGGATTCGGATGCGGTTAGCGCCAGTTCGTAAAAAGTTTTTGTTCCGCATTTGGCCTCGGAAAGACGGCTGGGGCGCTGCTGCATCCCAACATGGTATCAGAGCCAAACTATTAACCTTTACTAGCTTGTTCTAACTTGTTTAAAACATCGATCTTATGAAATTTCCAAAACTGCAATTCCAAGTTCAAAGTTTCTGTTGAAATTTTTTTGTCGTCGAAAAATTATTTTGAGCGTTTCAGAAAATCAGGAAGGCTTTTCTAAGACCACTGTAAAAATTTTGTAGCATGAACCCTCTGTAGCGCCGCGGAACCGCGGCCGTACCCACGTTTTGGCCGCGGTTCCGCCGCAGTGTTGGTATTTCAGTGCACTAAATTTTTCCTTTGGGTCTTTAACATGGAATTGGGGTTTCTGGAATTTTTAGTTTTGGCCCAGATTATTTTGAGTACAGGGATTTGTACTTGGGGCCTACTTCGGGAAATTTTGTCGATCGAAAATTTTAAATAAGTTAGTTCATAGTGCTTACTTTATATCTGCGACCGTGAATGTCATTCGATCGGTAAATCATGTCTAATTGCTATAGTCCTTTTAGACGGATTTGAGAACGTGATATTCACGTTGATGTTCTGTATTGTGCTGTGATGATGAGGATTTGTCGTGGTGGATAGCTTGCGTGCAATGGTAGTGCAGTTTGGATATATTTGTACATTTGATATTGCGGGGCGAGCGTCCGACATGTGGAATGCCATCACTGCCTGTTTGTATATTATTCTTTTTGGGCACGACTGGGTTGAGGTCGATATACCCGTTGTATATATTTTCTTTTCTGTACTAAGATTATCCCGCGGTGGAGTGCACGGATAGCCAGGTTCTGGAGGGCAACAGATCCTCATCTCATGGCTTTGAGAGGGAGGGGACCTCACTCTAGGATTGGCGGGCTATTCGCCGCACTCGTAGGGGGTATAGGATGGCCCAAGGTGGGGTGCTCAAGTTACCGGATTCCGTAAAGTGCTGGGTGGTCCATTCACAATGCTGAAGGGGGCTGCCTCGCTTCTGGTTTTGGCGGGTAACTTGCCGCACTCGTAGGGGTCTTAGTTTTCATTGCACAGGCTATCTACACGACCAGGGGAACGTCGAGTTTCATTTGCGGCTCTATGAAACCCGGGGATCCTAGATTATCTGTATTGTTCTGTGATGCTTATTGCTTTTCTGTGATGTTGCATTTTTTACGCCTGGAGCGATTATTGTATATTTATATATATATACTAGTAGATGTTGTATATGTTTTACACCCGTGCTAGTCCAGTCCCCGCTCAGTCGTTAGTTAAGTAACCTAACGGGTGATAACGGGACCCAGTGGCAAATACGGATGGCATATACGTACATCATATTTTCCTTCTTTTCTGGTGTGATTAATTGACGGGACTGCGTTGATTCGGATCAATGCAAAGAAAACAGACCTATACAGATATTGTTGGAACAATTTTCAAAAAGCTGTTATTGCAAGGACGTTCTCTTTTGTTTTGCACAGTGGTATTCAGTTTAGAATATCCAGCATCTCATTCGACGAGGCAAGGGCCGAGATCCCTTCACCGGGAGTGACCCCTTGGACAGAGGTTTGCGTCAGGATAATAACTTCACTATAGTCGATTACTTTTTGCTTTGCATCGTGGTATTCAGTTTGGAATATCCTGCACCTCATTCTATGGGGAAAGAGCCGAGATCCCTTCACCGAGAGTGACCTCTTTAGCAAAAGTTTTCACCACTATATTTTTGTAAAAGCTATGCAGTTTCTTCAACGATATCAAGTTCATTACGCTAAAGGTTTTTTGCCAAAAACCAGTCGTATCCCTCCGTCATTTCTTACGAGTATTATTTAGTATTCGTGCTGCGTTTGTTAACCTAGTCAAGGCGTAGTGTTCGGTAGCTAAGTGGTGCTTGTTTGTTGCATAAATGGGATTGGTTAGGACAGTCGTGCAGCCTTGTTGACCTAGTCAAGGGCATGTACGAGTGGGTTTAATGCAATCCAGGATAATGACGGTTGAACTTGACTAGCGGTTTATGGTTTGTTGACCTAGTCAAGGTCATAAGCCGCTTGGGGTAAAAACACACATTGGGAGTTTCTAAAGAAACTGATACTTTCCAGGCATGCGCATACCATCTGGAGTGTGATAATGTGAGTGGATTCCATCACGTTATCATGCAATGATAGTTGGATCCCGATTCCCACTGATGAGTTGGTTTACTCCTCGGGTGATCCCGACTAATTCTTCTTTCACGTTTGGAGGAGAATTTGAGAAAACAGTGGGAGGTTTCCTGATTAGATAAAGTAATAACCATTCTGATCTAGGTTAGAGTGCACGCAGAGTGTTTCTTTTCTCTCTCTCTCTTTGGCTGCGACCATGACCCGACCCTAGACTATGACTCAGTGACCAAGTTAACCGAACTTTCTTAAAACACTGGCTTTTGGATTGTCTGAGTTGCATACATCGTTGCCACTCCTTCTTTTACCCTTTGCATTTCCCCAGAACACCCCGTACTACTACGGACATCCACTTCCATTAGATAAATCGATCGTATGGTTATATACGAACTCGAAGGAACTTGTTCCAGATTCGAGGATGGATTCTGGTTCTAGAGAAATTGAATAGGACTATTCAGTTGTTGTTTTTTTCATTTTACCTTCTCTCAGGTTATGAGGGCTCCTAGGATTAGGGGACAGTACACCTATTACGCTTATTGGATAGTCTTCTTCCAAACCATAGGCAGGTGCCGAAAGGTATGGAATGAAGAAAACCAATTAGCCTAACGGTGGTGTACAGAAGGTAATAAGTAAAGACAAATAAAGGGATCAGAAAGAGGGAAAAGTAAATTGCGACTGCTATTCACGACCAAACCAAGTATTTCATCGCCACTCCTATTTCATCTTTGTATTTCTCCAGAACACACCGTATCACTATGAATATCCACAGTTATTTGGATAATCCATCGTATGGTTATATACGAACTCGATGGAACTTGTTCCATTTCGGGGATGGATTCTGGTTCAGGAGAAATAGGATAAAGGTTTATTCAGTTGTCTTTTATCATCACCTTCTCTCAGGTTGCGAGTACTCCTAGGATTAGGAGAGTACACCTATTATGCTTATTGGATAGTCTTCTTCCAAACCATAGACTGGTGCCGAACGGTATGGAAGGAAGAAAACCACTAAGCCTAACGATGGTATACAGGAGGTAACGACTAAAGACAAATAAAGGGATTTGGAGAGATGGCAAGGAAATACACGGTTACAGTCATAAATATGGATAATGGAATAGGCATTACTAGGAATACTCGGATACCCCTTCGAAACATATTCATGTTTCAGTTTCGCTGTGTATTGTTTGTTGGAGATAGTACCCTCAGAGTCAATTATTGGATCACAGGCATGTGATTACAATGATTGAGGGAGGACCTATACCGTTAGAACAGTCTTACTCAAGATGATAGTATGCTATCTGGTTTATCTTTATCATCGTGTACTGCTTTAGGTGACCTTACAGGTCACTATTGCGCGTTGATAGAGCCCTTAGGATTCTTTCTTGACGGCCAGCAGTATGATGGCGATCATATACGTGGGAGCTGGGGTCTATAAGCACATCCTTAAAAGGTCCCTAGTCGTGGGAGTTTCGAGACAGGGCATCGATACTCCAGAGTAGACTAGTGTATACAGTCGAGACCCCGCCGAGGGGCGGTGGCCGGTCTCACAAGCCACTGGTGTAAGTTGGTTCACCTAAGATGTATACAGGTGCTCATTGGGTTATGAGTACACCGGACAGGACTCGCCGGGAACATACTAGTTGGTCTTATACCTGACGTCAGATAGCAGTTCCCTGGTGACATGTGTACAGGTTAATTCATCGACCTGAGATCGTTATTTGCCTCGTGTGAATTCCCACTGTACTTTGATTACTACCCTACCACGGCTCAAAGGAGTCGTGCAAACAGGTTTTAGTTGGATACAGTCCCGAGCCACATGGAGGCAGTGAGCGGATCTGCAGGGGTTCGTCTCTCTCGGTATTGGGGGTGAGATCGCACTGTGTCTAGGAGTGCCATTACACATAGCCCTCGGCCGAGGCAGGAGATTTACTGGTAGGTATTCCAGTAGTATCTCAGGGTGTTCTGGGCTACACTCCAACATGACTTGTATCGCTTTTGGGGGTCTGACTTTTACCAACCCCCTAGGCCCGCCATGCGATGCTCATAAACGAACGGACCGAACTGTACGGATATTGTCACTGACAGGCTCAGTAGAGTGTCAGAATGAGTTCGCTCATTGACGTCCCTTTTGGTCAATACCTGGTAGCTCGTTACGTATGGCTAATATCTCTGACGTGCTAGTGGTTAAATCCATAGCCAAAAGTATTGACGAGTCTTTAGAGTCCCCCACAGACAGTTACTCAAGTTTCGGGCGAAACGTTGTAGAGGCCGTATGGAGATATGGCAGGGTTCAATCAGATACGTGCGGTATTGCACGGATCATGATCGGTCGGATAATACTAGCGGGCTTTGGTTTAAGCCGGATCCTAGTATTGTACAGTGTAGATTTTGTCTCATTGAATTTGTATTCGGTCGAAATACAAATGCGGGTATGTATATACAGTCGCGGGGTTTTCCTGTAATTTATTACGGGATCAGTTTTTTTGGAGTTGCCAGTTTGCTTTCCGTTTCGGCCATTTTCCTTTGTTTCCTTTCTTTGGCTGAAAATTGGTGGAGGGGGTTATTTGCAATTGTGCAATTAACAATTGAGAAGACTTTTACTTCATGATGGTTTTCATGATGGGTGTAGCTTCCATTGACTCCATGGTTCATGATTGTTTGACCTTTGGTGATATGATGGGAGTAGGTTGTGATCATTGTGTTTCTCATCATCACCTTTCTCTCTCTCTTGTATCATTGCTTTCCACCCACCCCTTGACTTTGCTCTCTCTCTCTCTCTCTCCATTCACAAAAAGGGGGGCCGGCCACAATTTGTAGAGAGGCTGCCAAAATTTTTGGTGTGGGATTTTGTACTCTTCATGCTTGCAAAATCCCCAAGTTCATCTACAAAAAGTTCATATCTCATTCCTCCACCAAAAGGCAACTTCTAGTAACCCCAAATAAGATAAAGCATTCTACAGTTAACCTACAGCATCCTTAGGCACGTCGGCTCGCCAACTTCGTGCCCGAGTTGCCTCGGTCCAGAGGTGGGAGCCCGTAAAAGAACCCGGCGATGTGGTGCCCTTCCGGCGAGGAGGTGAAGACCGGAGATTCCGCGTGGAGATCGGGACGACGGCGAGAAGACCGAAGGACACAGATCGCTCGGTATATCTCTCTACCCCTTCTCTAGTTAGCTAGGATTAGATTAATGGCCCGATCCGGGATTTTCGTGCGCGGTGGTGCCGGTTCTAGTTTATAGAAAAGTTTTATATTCCGCATTTTGGCCTCGTTCAGACGGCCGGGGCACCGCCGTGCACCAACATGGTATCAGAGACACGCCATTAACCTAGTCTAGCTTGATCTAGCGTGTTTAAAAGTTTGATCGAACAAAATTCCAAAACTGCGTTTCCGTTTGCATCAGTTTCTGTCGATTTTTTGCAGTGGTCAAAATTTTTTTCAGTGTATTACAGAAATTCAAGCAGGGTATTTTATGAGATCTGTAAAAATTTGGTCGCCTAATGTCACCTTTCCACCGCAGAACCGCGGCCAAACCCATGCATTGGCCGCGGTTCCGCGGCCATTCTATATCCTTGCTGCACCAAATTTGTACAGAGGCTCCCTGGAAGGGAAATTGGGGTTTTGGAATGTTCTGTTTGGGCCCAGATATATTTTGAGAGCTACAGTAGTGCTTGGGGCCCACTTCGGTAAATTTGATCGATTGAAAATTTTAAACATGTTAGTTCACAGTATTTACATTATATCTGCGACCGTGAATGTCATTTGATCGGTAAATCCTGTCTAACTGTTATAGCCCTTTTAGACGGATTTGCGAACGTGACATTCACGTTGATGTTCTGTGTTGTGCTGTGATGTTGCGGATTGGTCGTGGGGGATAGCCTGGATGCAATGTTAGTACATTTTGGTTTATCATGTACATTTGATATTGCGGGGCGAGCGTCCGACATGTGGACTGCCGTTACTGTATGTTTGTATATTATTCTTTTGGGGCACGACCGGGCTGAGGTCGATGTACCCGTTGTATGTATATTTTACTTTCTGTACTAGGATTACCCCACGGAGGGGTGCACGGATAGCCGGGTTCTAGAGGGCAACGGGCCCGCATCTCATGGCATTGAGACGGAGGGGGCTTCACTCTAGAATTGGCGGGCTATTCGCCGCACTCGTAGGGGGTACAGGTTGACCCAAGGAGGGGTGCCCAAGTTACCGGATTCCGTAAAGTGCTGGGCGGTCCATTCATGTTGCTGAAGGGGGCTGCCTCGCTTCAGGTTTTGGCGGGTAACTTGCCGCGCCCGTAGGGGTCTAGGATTTCATTGCACAGGCTATCCACACGACCAGGGGAACGTCGGGTTTCAGTAGCGGCTCTATGAAACCCGGGGATCCCAGATATCTGTATTGTTCTGTGATGCTTATTACATTTCTGTGATGTTGCATTTTATCACGCCTTGAGCGAATATTATATATTGATATATATACTAGTATATGTTGTATATGTTTTGCATCCGCGCTAGTCCAGTCCTCGCTCTGTCGTTAGTTAAGTAACCTAACGGGTGATGACGGGACCCAGTGGCAAATGCGGATGGCATATACGTACATCATTATTTTCGTTCTTTATTGGTGTGATCAATTGATGGGACTGCATTGATTTCGATCAATTCAAGTTAAACAAACCTGTTTGATGTTGTTGGAACATTTTTCAAAAAGCTGTTATTGCAAGGACGTTCTCTTTTGTTTTGCACAGTGGTATTCGGTTATGAATATCCAGCACCTCAGTCGACGAGGCAAGGGCCGAGATCCCTTCATCGGGAGTGACCCCTTGGACAGAAGTTTGCGTCAGGGTAATATCTTCACTATAGCCGATTACTTTTGCTTTGCATCGTGGTATTCAGTTGGAATATCCTGCACCTCATTCTACGGGGAAAGAGCCGAGATCCCTTCACCGGGAGTGACCTCTTTAGCAAAGGTTTTCGCCACTATATTTTTATAAAAGGTTATCCAGTTCCTTCAACGATATCAAGTTCATTACGGTAAAAGGTTTTTCGCCAAAAACCATTCGTAGCCCTCCGTCATTTCAGATTAGTATTGCTTAGTATTCGCGCTACGTTTGTCGTTGCTATTCGCCGAGGCGTAGTGTGCGGTAGCTCTGTAATGCTTTCTGTCGCATGGATATGTGGATTGGTTAGGACGGTCGTACGATTTTGTTGATTATTCGTCAAGGGTCATGCGGGTTAGTTTAACGCAATCAAGATAATGACGGGTTGAACTTGACTAGGACCTTTTGATTTGTTGATTATTCGTCAAGGTCACTTGGGTCCTAGGGGTAAAAAAAAATCATATCGGGAGTTTCTAAAGAAACTGAAACTTGCCAGGCATGCGCATACCTTCTGGAGTGTGGTAACGTGAGTGGATTCCGTCACGTTATCATGCGGTGATAGTTGGATCCCAATTCCCACTGATGAGTTGGTTTACTCCTCGGGTGATCCCGACTAATTCTTCTTTCAGGTTTGGAGGAGAATTTGACGTGACAGTGGGAGGTTTCCTGATTAGATAAAGTGATAACCATTCTGATTTAGGTTAGAGTGCACGCTGAGTGTTTCTTTTCTCTCTCTCTTTGGCAGCGACCATGACCCGACCCTTGACTATGACTCAGTGACCAAATTAACCGAACCTTCTTAAAACACTGGCTTTTGGATTGTCTGAGTTGCATACCTCATTGCCACTCCTACTCTTACCCTTTTCTCCAGGGCACCCCGTATTACTATGAACGTCCACTTCCATTGGATAAAACCATCGTATGGTTATATACAAACTCGAAGGAACTTGTTCCAGATTCGAGGATGGTTTCTGGTTCTGGAGAAAACGAATAGGACTATTCAGTTGTCTTTTCCTTTTACCTTCTCTCAGATTGCGAGTGCTCCTTGGATTAGGACAGTACACCTATTACGAAAATTGGAGAGTCTTCTTCCAAACCATAGGCAGGTGCCGAACGGTAGGGAATGAAGAAAACCAATTAGCCTAACGATGGTGTACAGAAGGTATTAAGTTAAGACAAATAAAAGGATTAGAAGGAGGGCAAAGTAAATTGCGACTGCTATTCACGACCAAACCAAGTATTTCATTACCACTCCCACTTCACCTTTGTATTTCTCCAGAACACTCCGTATCACTACGAAGATCCACAGTTTATTGGATACTCCATCGTATGGTTATATACGAACCCGAAACGAACTTGTTCCAGTTCGGGGATGGATTCTGGTTCAGGAGAAATAGGAATAAGGTTTATTCAGGTGTATTTTATCTTTACCTTCTCTCGGGATGCAATTTCTCCTAGGATTAGGACAGTACACCCATTACGCTTATTGGATAGTCTTCTTCCAAACCATAGGCTGGTGCCGAACGGTAGGGAAGGAAGAAAACCATTTAGCCTAAGAGGGTGTACAGAAGGAAATGACTAAAGACATATGAAGGGATTTGGAGAGATGGCAAAGAAATATACGGTTACAGTTGTGAATTTGGATAATGGAAGAGGCATTACTATGAATACCCAGATACCCCATCGAAACATTTCAATGTTTCAGTTTCACTGTGTACTGTTAAAAGAAAACCGATTTCCCAATTATCTCTTGCTCCAGGGTATGTATTTACCAGGTATGATTCTCACATCTGTATGGTTTTACAGATGATGAGTGGGAGTAAGCTATTGGGAATTAGGTGATTATCCTCATTATATCGGAATTCGTTGTAATTGGTGATATTTGAGGAAGTCACCTAGGTTATTTGCCGGACGGCGAATATTTAGTTTTGAATATCCGTTGTTATGCACCAATTTCAAATTGATATATCTGTACGTTCTTTTTTATGAAGTGAGATAAAACTTTTTGAAATTAAGTCGATGACATTTACCTATATCAGTGGATGGTTAGGTAAGGAGCATTCAACAGCGGTATAATTCTTCTTAACCATAAGTACAGTTTTCAACCTACGACACACAGCGAATGAGTTATTAGACTCAGAGAACTTATACAGAGGATTGTATGTTGTCCAGTGTCCATTAGGACAGAGGGGATGGTCCTCGTACTGTATTCTGTTTACTTGTGACTTCTCTGGTTCTTAGACGTGTGTTTCGTAGAAACATGATTAATTGTAAAATTCGAGACTGTGTGTAAAAGTATCACTTCAAATGATCCCTGATAACGGTTTCATTTGATTGTAAAGAATTCTTGTTTGTGTAAATCGAATAAAGAGAATAAGTTTCTATGTGTCGGTAATTAGAAAATTGAATAAAATTCACAATCAAAGAATTATATTTGACCGCAATCAATTACGGTGTCGATTATAGATCGTAAGCGAGTGCGGATCGTCCACAGGGATTGTGCGATTCGTTTTTATATTTAATTTGCTTGAATTGAAAAGTTAATCGAAAAGAAAGGAAAACATGATTCAAGATTTTATCGATTGATTCAGGTGTCACTAATCTAATCAAGAATCAAGAAACTGATAAACAATCAAGAATCGGGTTTCGATGATATTTCCAACCAAATGTCAAGAATCTAAATGAGGCTCGTAGGAATCAATCGGATCTATAGACGTGATGTAATCTCAAGATTTCATGTTCTTGTCCTTCGAAGGATTGATACTAGATCGATGATGATCGATGAGAGTTAGGGCTTTCTCATGAAACTAGCATTTCATCGTTTAACCCTTGTTCTTTCGTCGATATCATTCACATTCTAGCCTCTAACAATTTCAAGAAATGATCGTAACTCCCCAATCTCAAGCGATATCAATCAAGAAAGCATCGCAACGAATTAGGTCGTCAATTCTTGAACTTTCTAGGGTTTACAAAACTCGTAGGACTCAAGAATCGATTTAAGATATATTACATCATCATTCTATTGATCGTCTCGACTCCTCGACGAGCGGAGTATTACTCAAACATCACAACAAGAATTACAGCTAGAAATTTAGATTGAATCATGATGCAAGAATTTAAAGAAAACAAGATAAAAGAATATCACATTTTATTTATATCAACAATTTGATTACAGTCGCTCAAGAACTACAAGAGGAAGAACTAAATTGTCGATCTGGCGTCGCTCGGCTCCGTGAGTCGCGGATCGGCTTGGACCACTTGCTCTGTTGAAGATCGGCTTCGCTCATAAAAGGTTGCAGGGCTTCTTGCTTGATGGGGTACTCGGGATCTTGGCTTTTGATTGGAATTAGGGTTAGGGTTTCACACAAGTCTTCTCATTAGACTTGTGGAAGAAGATGAAGAAAGAGAGTGGATCTAGATTGATACTAAAATTGAGGATCCTTTTACAAGTGAGCCTAGAGTCTTATTTATAGATCTCCCAAACCCTAGGTCTAGGTTTGAAATTACAATTCCCTCCAAAAGTTTGTTGAGGCTTCTAGAAGATAGTTTGTTAGGAGTTTAGCTTAGGCTTTAAGCTAGGATTAATTAAGCTTAGAAACCCTAGTTTGCTGATCTGGCAGAAACCTCTGGAGTCTTCTAGAACTTGAAGTACATGAGCTGAATGTGGGCCCTGAATGAAGAATTTTGGTGCAAAGCTTAGGCGCTGACGTGGCAGATCCGCCGCGGAACCGCGGCGCAAGCCAGCTCCGGCCGCGGTTCCGCGGCCATGTGTTGGCTTCATGTCTTAGTTCTTCTGGTGTGGTCTTGGGACAACATTTGGAGCTTAATCTGATGTGTTGATTTGTATTTTCCCCTTTGTATTGATACCAGAACTGAAATTATTGAGTTGGCGTCATATTTGATCGGTACCATGTAAATTTTGGCCTTTCTTCTGGATTTTCCTGCACAGATCTCAAAACAAGTGTTGCGCAATATAGTGATGATGCGATGCCATGAAATGCAGTCAATTTCCTTTATAGTGCCGGTTTTAGAGTCTAACACATGCAATCTGATATTTTGCGACAGTTTTGCTAATATGTGAAATACGAATACCGTACACTTCTAAATGAGTGCAAATGATAAGGAAATTGCCGCGTTAAAAATACAATATTTTCGACTAATCAAATTCCCCCAAACTTAATTTCGATCGTCTCGAGCGAACTGTTTATTAAAAAGAAAGAGAAAATAAAGAAAAAGAAAAACTAACAAGCACACTTTCGTAGGCCACACGATTGCACTGAGCACGTGCAACAAGCCTTTAAACCTCTAGGTGTCCCTAGTAGGAGGAGTGTTATCTCCTGAGGGTTTTCAGCGGATTGCACCCACAAAATCCAATAATAAAAGGAAGATCATGAATATTACATTTAAATAAATGAATTGTAAAAGAAAGACTTTGAAAATTAGGGTTTCCAACCAAGCTAGCTTTTCGGTTGTCATGAGCCCTATCTTAATGGTCATGAAAAGATGTCAGAAATCGCGTCCTCCCTCAATAAAACATCGTCTTATTTTTCATTCCTATCTTTCTTCCAAACATCGATCATATAACCCTGCGTGTGTGTCAAGACATCCCTACACTCGGAGAATTCAATTCAAGCTATCATGCTCTTACCCATCAGCCTCAGTACTTTTTAATTAATGAATATTTAGATAAGATTGCTCACACACTTTCATGCGACCGTTAATACTTCTTGAGGTACTAACCGACCGATTACTCCTGTGTTTGCTTACTTGGTGTATTTTCCTCGTCTTGCACCACCTCAGGCATAGCAGTGACTCTCAGACCAGTTGGCCTTAGAGCACTAGGTGAAGAAGCACCCTCGCTATATATTTTTTTTATTGCCCTTGGCGATAACAAAACCAATGTCCATTTTTCTCACCACTTTATATATTTTTCATTTCATTTTTTTCTTTTTATTTCCTTCATACATCGGCTTTAAGACAAGAGCATTTCAAGGTATCCTCTACTATCCCAGGCTTCAAGACGTGTGTAAGTGCGAATAGTAGGGTATCAACGTTCAAAATGTTTGGCTTCCAGAATAGAAACTGTTTTTCAGACTTATTTTTATCCTCAGATTAGTGACGTCCTTCATCTTACTAACCCTTGGGACAACGGCTCATAATTACTTATTACTAGTTCGTATAAGACAACTTCTAATTTTCTTGGTTTTCTTAAATTTTTCTAATTTCATGGACGTAATTTTTCACTATCTAATCTTTTATTATCTTATTTATGTACAAAAAATATTTTTATCTTTTTGAAATTTTTTAAATTTTTATAGTTTTTTCAAAAATGTTTTTGTGCTTATGTAGATGATATGCAAATGATGCGAAAATAAGCACAAACCTCCCCCAAACTTGTTTTCAACAGTGTCCTCACTGTTGCCATCTACTAAATCTCGAAAAACCTGTAAGCCTGGGAGGAATTTATTAGTGGGGGCAAAATATTTAAGTGAAGAACCTCCCCCAAACTTATTTTTGGCTCAAAATTTTGTAAAAATTTCCTTTTGTTTTCAAGAGCCAGAAAAAAATGTCCCCCCCCAAACTTGAGTTATGCAATGTTAATCTTTGAAAATCATATGAGGGGGTCAAAAATCAGTGGTCGATGCCAAGCTTTGCAAAGACCGAATATCAACACCAACCATTCGAAAATTTTATCAATACAGTGCTCTGGTTGGTGGAAAAAGAAGTGTGGAAAGGGAAAGGGGTAGAAAAGAATGTGTGTGCGTCTCATTTTGGAGAGACGATGCAGTGAGTATGATGGATTACTCGCATTCTTCTTACAGTTCGGAAGAAGAGGTGGAGGTTCAATTTCATTGAGTGGAACCTGATTCATCTCAACACCCGTGTTATTCAGAAATGCGAGTTCATCAGCGAAGATCTCCTCAAAAGTTTCATCAATACCCCGAAGAATAATGTCATCACAAAGTGCGGGGTGATCTTCAGACTCTAAAAACAGTTCATAATCAGTGTTGGTTGTTGACCCAGACATTTCGGTGGAAGAGTCCGTATGTGTAAGATACATAGTTGGGTCAAACAACAACATATGAAAAGAGTCTAGATCAGTATCATGAGGATCATCAAATTCGCTGCTGTCGACATCCATTAAGTCGACAGAACAGACCTGAGCAGTAGGTTCGGAGGGTACACTTCCCAATTTGTAAATGTTCATCTCAATTGTCCTCTTCCCGAAGGATAAGGTCATAGAACCATTACGAAAATTGATGATAGCGTTGGAAGTGGCCAAAAAAGGGCGACCTAAAATCACCGGAATTTGATTCCATGAGTTCGCTACAGGCTGTGTATCAATTACAATAAAGTCCACAGGGAATATAAATTCCCCGATTTTTATTAACACATCCTCTAGTTCACCCCTAGGTTTGGTGATTGATCGGTCAGCCATCTGGAGAGTGCAAGGAGATGGTTTCAGCTCTCTGATCCCTAACTGCTCATAAACTGAGAAAGGAAGCAGGTTAACACTTGCCCCAAGATCTAGTAGAGCACGGTTAATGTGTTTTTCCCCAATAGAGATAGAAATCGTAGGATAGCCAGGATCCTTACGTTTCCTCGGTAATTGCTGGGGGAAAGCCGTGTCTACTGTTTTTGCTATGAATATCTTCTTGGGCATTTGTTTCTTCCTCTTTCTAGTGCACAAGTTTTTAAGAACTTTCGCATATACGGGGACTTGTTGGATAGCATCTAGAAGAGGGATATTGATGTTAACCTGTTTAAACATCTCAGTGATCTTCTCCATATGTGGACTTGGTGTGTTAGCCTTTAACCGATTAGGATAAGGTGCTTTAGCAATAAGCGCTGGGTCCATCATAGGAGAAGGAAGTGTGTGTGGAACCGATCCCAGAATAGAAGTGGGGATCGTCCGTGGAGGAGTAGAAGAGGTGGGCTGAAGTGGCGAGCCTTTTGGGAAACGAAGAATAGGCTCGGAAGAAGGTGGTGGGGTAGAAGAACTGGGGTCAGAACTAGAAGTGTGTGTGTGAGGAAAGGTCTCAGCCGGGGTGTTGATAGGATTGTCAATATCATCAACTTCTTCCCCAACATGATTGTCAAGCACTCTTCCAGATCTCAACGTGGTGATTGCATTCACATGATGTGAATAGCCAGGATTGGGTAAGGGTTGAGCTGGAAGTTTCCCTTTCTCTCTTGCACTAATTTCGGCTTTTAATCGTGCAATTTCTTCTTCCATCGATTTAATACTCTCGTTTTGGGACGCAGAGTTTTTCTCAATTTTATCGACAGAAGACATCATTTCAGCCGAAACTTGCATGATATTTGTTAAGACCAAATTCATGTATTGTGCAAAAGAAGAGGATTCATCAGTTCCGGTCAACTGTAAAGGACTAGACAGTGCAGGTGTGTAGACCGGATTTTGAAAGTTATGTGCTTGAAAGGGATGCTGACTCAATTGAAGTTGTGGTTGCTGTTGTGGTGGAGGGACCCTTTGGAAATTGTTTTGGTTTGGAACCGTGTTTTGAGATTGTGATTGGTTCCAAGAAAAATTAGGGTGATTCCTCCAACCCTGATTATATGTGGAAGAAAATGGATCGTTTCTAGGTCTTTGAAATGCGGCATTGGTATGCTCATGACCTTGAAACGGACATTCTTCCGTCATGTGAGACGGATCAGAACAGCAGCCACATACAGTTTTGGAAAGTGACATTTGATTAAGGGAGGCAGCTAAAAATTTGTTTTCCATAGTCTCGAGTTTCTTGTGTATAGCTGAAATGTCAGCTCTAACTCCTATGGAAACATCTGATTGGTTGTTGCCACTCCTAAATGATGGACTTTCCCACTGTAAAGACTTTTCGGCGAACTCTTCTAAATATCGCCAAGCTTCCCCATCATCCTTAGTCATAAAAGTACCTTGACACATGTTTTCAAGACTCTGTTTAGTGTTAGGGTTACTGCCCTCACAAATGATTCGGCAAAGCTCCCATCTCGGGATGCCGTGATGAGGACACTGAACCAATAGATCCTTGAAACGTTCAAAGCATTTAGAGAATGGTTCAGTAGGGAGCTGGGTAAATTGATTCAGTTCGCTACGAATTCGAGCTGTCTTTTGTATTGGGTAAAATTTCTTAAGGAATGCAGCGACGAATTCTTCCCAATTCGTAATAGAGTGTGCGGTAGTGTTATATAGCCACTTCTCGGCTATATCGCACAATGTAAATGGAAGAAGTCGTAGACGCATAGCATCCACTGAAAGTTATGACGTACCCATCATTGTGCATACGTTTTCAAATTTGGTGATGAAAACGTAAGCGTCCTCAGTCTCGAGTCCATGGAATTTGGGTAAAAGGTTGATGTATTGGGGTTTAATCTCAAAGTTATCCCCGTTGGCTGGTGGAATGGATAAGCAGGCCGAAAGAGGACCTCGCAGTGGATAGCACCTCTCTTGGAGAGAGATGCGGGGTGGATTCTGCGCACCAACGGACGGCGGCAGATTAGGGTTAAAGAAGTTTGATGGAGTTGGATCCATCGGTGTGGGTTGGTAGTGGGTAAAGGAAAGGTAAATGGAGAAATATCGACTTCGGAGTCGATAAAGGGTACGCGGACTAAACGGGCACTAGAATCCCGTGTCCAGCCTATCTTGCACTAAAAAGCGTTAGTACAAGTGGCAGCGTTGACTTATAATTAGGGGTAATGAATGAATACGGTGCTTGCTTTGAAAAAGGGACGGATTTTTGAAAAAAAATGATGCGACACAACAAATGCAGCACACAAACCCTAGAATCTAGTGGTCACCTAGGTCCGGCTCTAGACCGCTCCTAACTGCCAAAAGACAAGTCGCAGGATAGAATCCTCCACTGCCTCTTTGTTCCCCTGTGGCCAGGTAAGTGCCAGGTAAGTGGGAAGGTCCTCCACTACGTAAGTAGTGGGCCTAATTAATAACCACTAGCCTTCGACACACTTGCCTAGGCACCACAAGAAAACGCGGATAAGCAATGAATTACCCACGGCCTTCTTCTGTCCTAAGTGAGCACGACGATCCTTAGAGTCATCTCTAGATATTTTTTTAATTAATATGGGTCAATGCGGATGCAAGTTTTGTGGTTTTCGGGGCCTAGGAAGGGTAATAAACTCCCCACCTAATTTGGATTTGGCCGTGCCCCTTAATATCCGTATTTAGAATGCAAACAACCAAGAAACAAAATCACGCACAAATTTAATTTTGCAATTTGTGAGCTGCGATTATTTGCAAAGAATCCTGCAGAAAATTATTAGTTGGAGCAAAAAAGAGGAGAGAGGAGAAGGTAAGAAATCACCTGAAGCAAAATTTTCACAGAGAAGCCACAAGAATGCCGCGGTTCCGCCGCATATGGGATCTATTGCCGCCCTTCCGCGGTCAAACAGTGGGAACACTGCACAAAATTTCACCAGGGAGCTTCTGTAGACTCCCTCAACTCTCTGGTATTTTCAAAAAAAATTCTTCAATTGCCAAACAGCTCCAGATTTCCTTGCAATGAACCACAACAAATCGTTTAGGATTTGCACGAAATTTGATCTCAAAATAACAATGGAAGAAATCTTTCAATTCAAGCTTTAATATGAAACGAATTTAGCGCGTAATCCCCGGCAACGGCGCCATTTGATTGATCGTAAAATTTGAGACTGTGTGTAAAAGTATCACTTCAAATGATCTCTGATAACGGTTTCATTTGATTGTAAAGAATTCTTGTTTGTGTAAATCGAATAAAGCGAATAAGTTTCTATGTGTCGGTAATTAGAAAATTGAATAAAATTCACAATCAAAGAATTATATTTGACCGCAATCAATTACGGTGTCGATTGTAGATCGTAAGCGAGTGCGGATCGTCCACAGGGATTGTGCGATTCGTTTTTATATTTGATTTGCTTGAATTGAAAAGTTAATCGAAAAGAAAGGAAAACATGATTCAAGATTTTATCAATTGATTCAGGTGTCACTAATCTAATCAAGAATCAAGAAACAGATAAACAATCAAGAATCGGGTTTCGATGATATTTCCAACCAAATGTCAAGAATCTAAATGAGGCTCATATGAATCGATCGGATCTATAGACGTGATGTAATCTCAAGATTTCGTGTTCTTGTCCTTCGAAGGATTGATACTAGATCGATGATGATCGATGAGAGTTAGGGCTTTCTCATGAAACTAGCGTTTCATCGTTTAACCCTTGTTCTTTCGTCGATATCATTCACATTCTAGCCTTTAACAATTTCAAGAAACGATCGTAACTCCCCAATCTCAAGCGATATCAATCAAGAAAGCATCGCAACTAATTGGGTCGTCAATTCTTGAACTTGCTAGGGTTTACAAAACTCGTAGGACTCAAGAATCGATTTAAGATATATTACATCATCATTCTATTGATCGTCTCGACTCCTCGACGAGCGGAGTATTACTCAAACATCACAACAAGAATTACAGCTAGAAATTTAGATTGAATCATGATGCAAGAATTTAAAGAAAACAAGATAAAAGAATATCACCTTTTATTTATATCAACAATTTGATTACAGTCGCTCAAGAACTACAAGAGGAAGAACTAAATTGTCGATCTGGCGTCGCTCGGCTCCGTGAGTCGCGGATCGGCTTGGACCACTTGCTCTGTAGAAGATCGGCTTCGCTCATAAAAGGTTACAGGGCTTCTTGCTTGATGGGGTACTTGGGATCTTGGCTTTTGATTGGAATTAGGGTTAGGGTTTCACACAAGTCTTCTCACTAGACTTGTGGAAGAAGATGAAGAAAGAGAGTGGATCTAGATTGATACTAAAATTGGGGATCCTTTTACAAGTGAGCCTAGAGTCTTATTTATAGATCTCCCAAACCCTAGGTCTAGGTTTGAAATTACAATTCCCTCCAAAAGTTTGTTGAGGCTTCTAGAAGAAAGTTTGTTAGGAGTTTAGCTTAGGCTTTAAGCTAGGATTAATTAAGCTTAGAAACCCTAGTTTGCTGATCTGGCAGAAACCTCTGGAGTCTTCTGGAACTTGAAGTACATGAGCTGAATGTGGGCCCTGAATGAAGAATTTTGGTGCAAAGCTTAGCCGCTGACGTGGCAGATCCGCCGCGGAACCGCGGCGCAAGCCAGCTCCGGCCGCGGTTCCGCGGCCATGTGTTGGCTTCATGTCTTAGTTCTTCTGGTGTGGTCTTGGGACAACATTTGGAGCTTAATCTGATGTGTTGATTTGTATTTTCCCCTTTGTATTGATACCAGAACTGAAATCATTGAGTTGGCATCATGTTTGATCGGTACCATGTAAATTTTGGCCTTTCTTCTGGATTTTCCTGCACAGATCTCAAAACAAGTGTTGCGCAATATAGGGATGATGCGATGCCATGAAATGCAGTCAATTTCATTTATAGTGCCGGTTTTAGAGTCTAACACATGCAATCTGATATTTTGCGACAGTTTTGCTAATATGTGAAATATGAATACCGAACACTTCTAAATGAGTGCAAATGATAGGGAAATTGCCGCGTTAAAAATACAATATTTTCGACTAATCAAATTCCCCCAAACTTAATTTCGATCGTCTCGAGCGAACTGTTTATTAAAAAGAAGGAGAAAATAAAGAAAAAGAAAAACTAACTAGCACACTTTCGTAGGCAACACGATTGCACTGAGCACGTGCAACAAGCCTTTAAACATCTAGGTGTCCCTAGTAGAAGGAGTGTTGTCTCCTGAGGGTTTTCAGCGGATTGCACCCACAAAATCCAATAATAAAAGGAAGATCATGAATATTATATTTAAAGAAAAGAATTGTAAAAGAAAGACTTTGAAAATTAGGGTTTCCAACCAAGCTAGCTTTTCGGTTGTCATGAGCCCTATCTTAATGGTCATGAAAAGATGTCAGAAATCACGTCCTCCCTCAATAAAACATCGTTTTATTTTTCATTCCTATCTTTCTTCCAAACATCGATCATATAACCCTGGGTGTGTGTCAAGACATCCCTACACCCGGAGAATTGAATTCAAGCTATCATGCTCTTGCCCATCAGCTTCAGTACTTTTTAATTAGTGAATATTTAGATAAGATTGCTCACACACTTTCATGCGACCGTTAATACTTCTTGAGGTACTAACCGACCGATTACTCCTGTGCTTGCTTACTTGGTGTATTTTCCTCGTCTTGCACCACCTCAGGCATAGCAGTGACTCCCAGACCAGTTGGCCTTAGGGCACTAGGTGAAGAAGCACCCTCGCTATATTTTTTTTTATTGCCCTTGGCGATAACAAAACCAGTGTCCATTTTTCTCACCACTTTATATATTTTTCATTTCATTTTTTTCTTTTTATTTCCTTCATACATCGGCTTTAAGACAAGAGCATTTCAAGGTATCTTCTACTATCCCAGGCTTCAAGACGTGTGTAAGTGCGAATAGTAGGGTATCAACGTTCAAAATGTTTGGCTTCCAGAATAGAAACTGTTTTTCAGACTTATTTTTATCCTCAGATTAGTGACGTCCTTCATCTTACTAACCCTTGGAACAACGGCTCATAACAACTTATTACTAGTTCGTATAAGAAAACTTCTAATTTTCTTGGTTTTCTTAAATTTTTCTAATCTCATGGATGTAATTTTTCACTATCTAATCTTTTATTATCTTATTTATGTACAAAAAATATTTTTATCTTTTTGAAATTTTTTAAATTTTTATAGTTTTTTCAAAAATGTTTTTGTGCTTATGCAGATGATATGCAAATGATGCGAAAATAAGCACAAACCTCCCCCAAACTTGTTTTCAACAGTGTCCTCACTGTTGCCATCTGCTAAATCTCGAAAAACCTGTAAGCCTGGGAGGAATTTATTAGTGGGGGAAAAATATTTAAGTGAAGAACCTCCCCCAAACTTATTTTTGGCTCAAAATTTTGTAAAAATTTCCTTTTGTTTTCAAGAGCCAGAAAAAAATGTCCCCCCCCCCAAACTTGAGTTATGCAATGTTAATCTTTGAAAATCATATGAGGGGGTCAAAAATCAGTGGTCGATGCCAAGCTTTGCAAAGACCGAATATCAGTACCAACCATTCGAAAATTTTATCAATACAGTGCTCTGGTTGGTGGAAGAAGAAGTATGGAAAGGGAAAGGGGTAGAAAAGAATGTGTGTGCGTCTCATTTTGGAGAGACGATGCAGTGAGTATGATGGATTACTCGCATTCTTCTTACAGTTCGGAAGAAGGGGTGGAGGTTCAATTTCATTGAGTGGAACCTGATTCATCTCAACACCCGTGTTATTCAGAAATGCGAGTTCATCAGCGAAGATCTCCTCAAAAGTTTCATCAATACCCCGAAGAATAATGTCATCACAAAGTGCGGGGTGATCTTCAGACTCTAAAAACAGTTCATAATCAGTGTTGTTTGTTGACCCGGACATTTCGGTGGAAGAGTCCGTATGTGTAAGATACATAGTTGGGTCAAACAACAACATATGAAAAGAGTCTAGATCAGTATCATGAGGATCATCAAATTCACTGCTGTCGACATCCATTAAGTCGACAGAACAGACCTGAGCAGTGGGTTCGGAGGGTACACTTCCCAATTTGTAAATGTTCATCTCAATTGTCCTCTTCCAGAAGGATAAGGTCATAGAACCATTACGACAATTGATGATAGCGTTGGAAGTGGCCAAAAAAGGGCGACCTAAAATCTCCGGAATTTGATTCCTTGAGTTCGCTACAGGCTGTATATCAATTACAATAATGTCCACAGGGAATATAAATTCCCCGATTTTTATTAACACATCCTCTAGTTCACCCATAAGTTTGGTGATTGATCGGTCAGCCATCTGGAGAGTGCAAGGAGATGGTTTCAACTCTCCGATCCCTAACTGCTCATAAACTGAGAAAGGACGCAGGTTAACACTTGCCCCAAGATCTAGTAGAGCACGGTTAATGTGTTTTTCCCCAATAGAGATGGAAATCGTAGGATAGCCAGGATCCTTACGTTTCCTCGGTAATTGCTGGGGGAAAGCCGTGTCTACTGTTTTTGCTATGAATATCTTCTTGGGCATTTGTTTCTTCCCCTTTCTAGTGCACAAGTCTTTAAGAACTTTCGCATATGCGGGGACTTGTTGGATAGCATCTAGAAGAGGGATATTGATGTTAACCTGTTTAAACATCTCAGTGATCTTCTCCATATATGGACTTGGTGTGTTAGCCCTTAACCGATTAGGATAAGGTGCTTTAGCAATAAGCGCTGGGTCCATCATAGGAGAAGGAAGTGTGTGTGGAACCAATCCCAGAATAGAAGTGGGGATCCTCCGTGGAGGAGTAGAAGAGGTGGGGTGAAGTGGAGAGCCTTTTGGGAAACGAAAAATAGGCTCGGAAGAAGGTGGTGGGGTAGAAGAACTGGGGTCAGAACTAGAAGTGTGTGTGTGAGGAAAGGTCTCAGCCGGGGTGTTGATAGGATTGTCAATATCATCAACTTCTTCCCCAACATGATTGTCAAGCACTCTTCCAGATCTCAACGTGGTGATTGCATTCACATGATGTGAATAGCCAGGATTGGGTAAGGGTTGAGCTGGAAGTTTCCCTTTCTCTCTTGCACTAATTTCGGCTTTTAATCGTGCAATTTCTTCTTCCATCGATTTAATACTCTCATTTTGGGACGCAGAGTTTTTCTCAATTTTATCGACAGAAGACTTCATTTCAGCCGAAACTTGCATGATATTTGTTAAGACCAAATTCATGTATTGTGCAAAAGAAGAGGATTCATCAGTTCCGGTCAACTGTAAAGGACTAGACAGTGCAGGTGTGTTGACCGGATTTTGAAAGTTATGTGCTTGAAAGGGGTGCTGACTCAATTGAAGTTGTGGTTGCTGTTGTGGTGGAGAGACCCTTTGGAAATTGTTTTGGTTTGGAACCGTGTTTTGAGATTGTGATTGGTTCCAAGCAAAATTAGGGTGATTCCTCCAACCCTGATTATATGTGGAAGAAAATGTATCGTTTCTAGGTCTTTGAAATGCGGCATTGGTATGCTCACGATCTTGAAACGGACATTCTTCCGTCAAGTGAGACGGATCAGAACAGCAGCCACATACAGTTTTGGAAAGTGACATTTGATTAAGGGAGGCAGCTAAAAATTTGTTTTCCATAGTCTCGAGTTTCTTGTGTATAGCTGAAATGTCAGCTCTAACTCCTATGGAAACATCTGATTGGTTGTTGCCACTCCTAAATGATAGACTTTCCCACTGTAAAGACTTTTCGGCGAACTCTTCTAAATATCGCCAAGCTTCCCCATCATCCTTAGTCATAAAAGTACCTTGACACATGTTTTCAAGACTCTGTTTAGTGTTAGGGTTACTGCCCTCATAAATGATTCGGCAAAGCTCCCATCTCGGGATGCCGTGATGAGGACACTGAACCAATAGATCCTTGAAACGTTCAAAGCATTTAGAGAATGGTTCAGTAGGGAGCTGGGTAAATTGATTCAGTTCGCTACGAATTCGAGCTGTCTTTTGTATTGGGTAAAATTTCTTAAGGAATGCAGCGACGAATTCTTCCCAATTCGTAATAGAGTGTGCGGTAGTGTTATATAGCCACTTCTTGGCTATATCGCACAATGTAAATGGAAGAAGTCGTAGACGCATAGCATCCACTGAAAGTTGTGACGTACTCATCATTGCGCATACGTTTTCAAATTTGGTGATGAAAACGTAAGCGTCCTCAGTCTCGAGTCCATGGAATTTGGGTAAAAGGTTGATGTATTGGGGTTTAATCTCAAAGTTATCCTCGTTGGCTGGTGGAATGGATAAGTAGGTCGAAAGGGACCTCGCAGTGGATAGCACCTCTCTTGGAGAGAGATGCGGGGTGGATTCTGCGCACCAACGGACGGCGGCAGATTAGGGTTAAAGAAGTTTGATGGAGTTGGATCCATCGGTGTGGGTTGGTAGTGGGTAAAGGAAAGGTAAATGGAGAAATATCGACTTCGGAGTCGATAAAGGGTACGCGGACTAAACGGGCACTAGAATCCCGTGTCCAGCCTATCTTGCACTAAAAAGGGTTAGTACAAGTGGCAGCGTTGACTTATAATTAGGGGTAATGAATGAATGCGGTGCTTGCTTTGAAAAAGGGACGGATTTTTGAAAAAAAATGATGCGACACAACAAATGCAGCACACAAACCATAGAATCTAGTGGTCACCTAGGTCCGGCTCTAGACCGCTCCTAACTGCCAAAAGACAAGTCGCAGGATAGAATCCTCCACTGCCTCTTTGTTCCCCTGTGGCCAGGTTGTAAGTGCACGGCGGCGCCCTGGCCGTCAATCCGACGGCCAAATGCGGAAGCGGTGATAAACTTTAATTTTGCAAACTAGCAAACCGGCACCACCGCGCACTAAAAATCCGGATCGAACCATTAACTAGTCCTTGCTAACTACAAGATGGGGAAGAGAGATATACCGACTGATCCGAGTCCTCCGGTCTTCTCGTCGTCGTCCCGATCTCCCGCGGAATGTCCTGTCTCCACCTCATCGCCGGAAGTGCACCACATCGCCTACATCTTTTACGGGCTCCCACATCAATGCCGAGGCAACTCGGGCACGAAGTGTAAGTCCACGTTGCGACCCCCGGTTCTTACGGGGAGGCGGAAACGGTATAAAAATCAAATTTTTAGCGCATGGGGCAACATGGACTAACAAAGTCGGGATCTTTTCCTAAACTAAAACTAGCAAACAAGCTAAAGAGAGTTAGCTACTCGGAAAGATGGTTATACCTAAACTTGAACTCGTTCTTCTTCAAACTTTTGTAGAGGTTGATGGTGCTTTCCTCGTTGCCTTCTTCCGTCAAAGATGGATCCACCTGAGGGTTCAACCTTCGGGCTCTTTCTCGAACTTTGAGAGAACTAGAATCTTCGGCTTGCTAAACCTTTGATCCTAGAGTGAGTAGAGAGTGTCAAAGGGGTGTTTTTATCTCAAGGAGAGGGATTCTCAACTCATGAGAAGGATTCTCCTTGAACTAGAAGAGGAAGAAGAACAAATGAGGAGAGAGAATGGTTATGATAGAATGAGCTCTTTTTCTTCTTGCAACCATAACAAAAGAAAAAGAATTATCTAATTAATAATAATAATTCAAATGAAATAGTTGATGGTTGTATTTGGAATGACCATTATCATCACTTCATTAAATGAATGTAAGCTAGAATCAAGGAGTATCCTTGCAAAGCAATGATGATGGTCAAACATTCAACCATGGTCAACAAGTCAACCATGGTCAACAAGTCAACAAAATCAACCATAACACAATTTCATTTAATTACTATTATTAATTGATATTTCATAATTCCATTAGGGTTTGGAAAAAGACGACTGTCAACTGTGCATACGCACCCGTTCCGAAACCCTAATGAAAAACCTCTTCCTCTGCCTCAAACAACTGTGCATACACACCTGCATTCTTGTTCCGAGGAACAAGAATACTGAGAGATAAAAACAACCCCAAAACATATACCAGTATCTGGCTCAAACCAGAACCTACTAGTATAATCCGTCCGGACTCCAAAAGTGCACAAGTGCACGGATGAGAACGAACCCTGCCGCAAAAACCATGCGACCTCTACTCTGTTTTGCCCAGAGGCGAATACCCTCTGTGTGGGACTCTAAAGACTCGACACTACGCTGGCAGTGGGCTTAACCACAGACCGCAAGCGGCACTAGCTGTGTGTAACGGTCCCCAGGTAGATGCCGACAAGAAGGCTGACGAGGTGAACCCCATCTGAACTCCTACTGAGTCTGAATGTGACATTCTCCGTACAGTCCGGTCTGTTCGTCTGATACATCGCATGTCGGGCCTAGGGGGCGGTAAACGTCAGTCCCCCAATAGCGGTACAAGTCGTGTCGGAGTGAAGCCCAAAACACCCTGAGATAACACTGGAAGCCTACCAGTATACCTCGCTTGCCCTGGCCAGGGACTACTCGTGTAATGGCTCTCCTAGACACAGCACAATGTCAACCCCCAATACCGGGAGAGACGAATCCTGTCTAACCGGCACTGCCTCCAAGTGCTTCGGGACTGCACCCAACTACCACCTGTTTGCACGACTCCTTTGAGCCGTGGTAGGATAGTAGTCAAAATACAGTGGGAACACACTCGAGGCGAAGTGCCAGTGTCAAGTCAGCGGACTAAGCTGTACTCATGTCACCTGGGAACTGATAACTGACGATAGGTATAATACCAACCTTTCAGTTCCCGACGAGTCCTGTCCAGTGTACTCGTAACCCAACGAGCACCCGTATACTATCTCCAGTACGACGTACTGATGGCTGTGGGACAGACCATCTCCCACACTGAGATGAGAAGCGCATACGCTAGTCTACTCCGGAGTATCGATGCCCTGTCTCGATAGTCCTGCGACTAGGGACCTGTATAAGGATGTGCTTATAGATTACCCAGCCCCCACTAGTGTGACTGCCATCACAACGCTGGTAATCAAGCAAAGATCCTAAGGGCTCCACTAATGTGTATAGGTGATATCGCAAAATAAACACATGTACACATTGAAGTAGAAACAAACCAAGTAGCATACTACTATATTGAGCAAGATTGTTTATACAAGGTGAATATCCCAAGCTTCCATTAAGTAATATACAAACTAGTATGATACAGTAATGGCCTCTAGGGCATATACACTAACAATCTCCCACTTGCACTAAGGCCATGTACTGGCGTATCGAAGACCTATCATCTCGATCAGCCGCTCGAACTGAGTCTGGGGTAGGGCCTTGGTGAATGGATCTGCAGTGTTTTCTTCTGAAGCAACCCTCCGAACCTCGATCTCCTTGCGATCCACGATCTCCCTGATCAGGTGATACCGCCTCAAGATGTGCCTGGATCTCTGATGGGACCTGGGTTCCTTCGCTAAAGCTATAGCCCCGTTGTTGTCGCAATACAGAGGTATTGGGTCAACAATGGACGGAACCACCTGAAGTTCTTTCAAGAACTTCCTCATCCAGACAGCTTCTTTTGCGGCATCAGATGCAGCGATGTATTCCGCTTCCATTGTCGAGTCTGCAACGGTTTCCTGTTTGGAACTCTTCCAACACACCGCCCCTCTATTGAGGGTAAAGACAAAACCCGACATGGACTTGGAATCATCCTTGTCACTCTGGAAGCTGGAGTCAGCATAGGCCTCGATCTGGAGGTCTTTTCCGCCATACACCAAGAACATCTCCTTAGTCCTTCTCAGGTACTTGAGAATGTTCTTTACCGCTATCCAGTGTTTCTCCCCAGGGTTTGACTGATACCTGCTTACCACACTCAGTGCATAAGCTACATCCGGTCTGGTACACAACATCGCATACATTATAGAGCCTACCGCAGAAGCGTAAGGTATAATAGACATGCGATCCCTCTCCAAATCAGTCTTGGGGGACATCTCTTTAGAGAGGGTGATTCCGTGACAAGCCGGTAGATTACCGCGCTTGGAATCTTCCATACTGAATCTTTTCAGTACGGTGTCGATGTACCTAGACTGTGAAAGTCCTAATATCCTCTTGGATCTATCACGATGGATCCGGATCCCCAGGATGTAAGAGGCATCACCCAGGTCTTTCATGGAGAACCTGTGTGACAAGAAACCCTTGACAGATTGTAGCATAGGAATGTCATTTCCTATTAAGAGAATGTCATCCACGTATAAAACGAGGAATACTACAGTTCTCGCTACAAATCTACTATAGATGCATGGTTCATCTGGATTTTTGATAAAGCCAAATTCCTTGACCGTCTCATCAAAACAGATGTTCCAACTCCGCGATGCCTGCTTTAGTCCATAGATGGACTTAAGCAACTTGCACACCTTTCCACTGCTCCCACTCTGAATGAAACCTTCTGGCTGATCCATATAGACACACTCCTCTAAATTTCCATTTAGAAAAGCGGTTTTTACGTTCATCTGCCAAATCTCATAATCGTGGAAGGCAGCAATGGCAAGAAGGATCCGAATGGATTTCAGCATAGCCACTGGAGAAAAGGTTTCGTCATAGTCCAAGCCAGGTCTTTGACGGAAACCCTTTGCTACAAGTCTAGCTTTATAGGTCTCAACCTGTCCATCTACACCAATCTTCCTTTTGAAGATCCACTTGCATCCTACGGGTTTTACCCCGTCTGGAGCAATGTCCAACGTCCATACTTTGTTGGTGTACATGGACTCCATTTCGGTCCGCATTGCATCCAGCCATTTTACCGAGTCAACGCTCTGAACGGCCTGCTGGAAGCTAGTAGGCTCATCATAATCTATGATGCAATCCTCTCTATCCCCGTCTATGAGAAAACCGTAGTATCTCTCGGGCGGATGAGACTGCCTACTACTCCTGCGGAGCGGCTTAGGAATGTCTTGTTCTTTCGAACCCTCTGGTTCCACTAAGCTTTCAGTAATAGTCTGAGGTTCTGGAATTTCTTCCAGTTCTATTGCGCTCCCACTTACTTCTTTTTCTAAGAACTGATGTTCCAGAAAATGGGCATTACGAGAAACAAGGACTTTTTGTTCCTCTGCGTAATAGAAAAGATACCCCCTGGAGTTCTTTGGGTATCCCACAAACTTGCACAGTACTGAGCGTGCCTCGAGCTTGTCCGTATGCTGCTTTTTGACATAAGCTGGACATCCCCAAATCTTCAGGTACTGAAGATAGGGTTTCTTCCCACTCCATAACTCATATGGTGTGGTAGGCACAGTCTTAGTAGGAACTCGGTTCAAAAGGTATGCAGCTGTTTCTAGCGCATACCCCCAGAATGATCGCGGTAACTCAGCGTTACTCATCATGGACCGTACCATATCCAATAGGGTCCGGTTCCGTCTCTCCGATACACCGTTAAGTTGCGGAGTGTATGGAGGAGTAAGCTGAGAGAGAATCCCATTCTCTTTTAAATAATTCAGGAACTCGGCACTTAAGTATTCTCCACCTCGATCCGATCTTAGAATCCTGATATTTTTGCCGGTCTGTTTTTCTACTTCATTCTTATATTCCTGGAATTTTTCAAAGGCTTCGGACTTATGTTTCATTAAGAAGACATAACCGTACCTTGAAAAGTCATCCGTAAAAGTAATGAAGTAAGAATAACTGCTTCGCGCATGTGTAGACATTGGACCGCACACGTCGCTGTGTACGAGTTCCAAGAGCTCGCTTGCTCTTACTCCGTGTCCAGTGAACGGAGTCTTTGTCATCTTTCCTTTGAGACAGGATTGACAAGTGGCATACGATTGATATTCGAACGGATCCAAATACCCTTCTGTATGTAACTTAGTCAACCTTCTCTCATTGATGTGACCCAGTCTACAATGCCATAAGAAAGTCTGATTGATTTCCGGAGACTTTCTTTTGTGTGTATTCTGGACATTGAAAATCTGTGGTTGGTTCAATACGTATATACCATTGCTCAATGTACCTGACCCATTCAGAACTTGATTAAGGTGAATGTTTACAACATTACTTACAAACGCAAATTCATAACCTTCTTTAGAAACCAAAGATACAGAAATGATATTACAAGTTGCGTTGGGTACAAAAAAGAAATTACGCAAAACCAAAACATGCCCATCTGACATTCCCAGGTGATAGTCCCCTACGGCTTTAGCATCCATGCTATCTCCGTTCGCAACTCTGAGGGTCATGTCACCTGCCTTCAAAACCCTACGGTTTCTCAACGCCTGCAAAGAATTACAGATATGAGATCCTGATCCGGTATCCAATACCCAGGAAGTAGAGTTTATAGAAAGACAGTTTTCAATAACATACACACCTGAAGCTGAAGCCACTACCTGCTTCAGTTCCTGTGTTCTGGCTTTCCAAGCCCTGCAATCTTTCTTCCAGTGTCCACTCTTGTGACAATAGAAGCATTCCTCTTTACCCACAAGCTTCCCCGCTATCTTTGTTGCCTTTTCCTTTCCCTTCGTTCCCACTTTACTAACACCGCCTCTTGGTTTGGCGGGGGCTTTCTTCCTCTTTCCCTTGGCTTTCGCCTTGGACCTAGAAGAAGAAGATCCTCCTACAAACAAAGCGGGTGTTTCCCTACCTTTCTGTAGGGTGCCCTCTGCGCTCCTCAGCATGTTGAGGAGTTCTGAAAGTTCAACTTCCTTTTCTTGCAAGTTGAAATTCAGTATGAACTGGACGTAAGTGGAAGGAAGGGACTGGAGAACTAAATCCGTATAGAGTTCACTTTCCAACGTGGTCCCAAGTTCCGCGAGCTCCTCAATGTAGCCAATCATCTTAAGCACGTGGTCCGCTACCGATGATCCGACGGCCAACTTTGCCGAAAATAACTTCTTCGACACTTCGTATCTTGCGATACGAGACTGCTCTCCATACAGTTCTTTTGTATGAAGAAATATGGATTCCAAGTCCATATTCTCGTGCCTCCTCTGGTGTTCGTTGTCCATAGAGGCAAGCAAGAGGCACTTGGCCTTCGCGCAATCAATCTCCCAAGTCTTACGGATTTCCTTATCCGCGACGCTGGAGGTGGGACCTGGGACGGGGGGAGCTTTGGTGGTAAGAAGATACCCCAGCTTGTCGTAAGTGATTGCCATTTTAACATTCCTGAGCCAATCTTTGTAGTTTGGCCCTGTCAGTATGTTTTTATCTAGAAGTAACTTAAGTCCAGTCATTTCGATTTGGTCGCTGCAGGGGGAGAGAGAAGAAACACTTTAGCATGATGCTCTTGCAAGTTTAGAGTGGTTTTTAATTTGTCTAAACAGGATGGCTCCCACTGTCTCTCGAATCCCTCCTCAAACCATAAAGGAAGAATCAGTCGGGATCAATCCCACCGCACAATACTTGCTTAGCCGTTCAGCCAGGCCAGTGTCGGTACTTCGAGGGAGGTTTTCCAACGCTTTCGCGAAGTTCCTTAATTTAAGAACCTCTTTTCCTTGGGGGCGTAGCCCCGCTAACACCTTTCTAGGCACCTACTAGGTTTATAGCATTGATCGTTTAGTGAGAAATTTCCCGAGGAGTAGCATATACTCACAGTAGGATCGGGATCCAAATATCATCGCGTGACGAAACTGAAGGAATCCTACCAGAATCATCACACTCCAAATGGTATGCAAATCTAGCAAGTTTCAGTACTTATGAAACTCCCGATGTGGATTTTTGCCCCATGCTCTTATGACCTTGGCGTGAGGTCAAAATGTCATAAGTCACATGTCAAGTTCTTCCCATCATTATCCCGGTTAATTTGAACCCACCCGTACCTACCCTTGACATAGGCCAAAATGGCAGTACGACTGTCTCAAACCAACGCATTCTATCTATGCAACAGATAAATATCCGGCAGCTACCAATCACTATGCCTTGGCGTGAGGTCAAAATACATAGCTTGAATACTACCGTATATTTAACTGAAATGATGGAGGGCTACGAATGGTTTTGGCGAAACCGTGAACGTAGTGAACTTGATATAACCGATGGAACGAGATAGCTTTTAGAAGGAGTGGCTCAAGCTCCGCATTTAAAAGTTAGTTTTGAAAAGAACCGAGTGGTTTTTCGAAAGTGTTCCAACGACTTTAGCTTGGTTTATTATCTTGCATTAGTTCTTTTAATGCGTGATATTCTTGCATTAGTTCTTTTAATGCGTCCCATCATTTAATCCTACCATTGCAGAAAACAACCAAAATATGACGTATGCTTATGCCATTCGCATTCGCCACGGGGTCCCATCATCACCCGTTAGGTTACTTAACTAACGACAGAGCGGGGGCTAGGCTAGCGCGGCTGTAAAACATAAGCAACGCCTAAATATAAAGCAATGATAGACATTACAGATCACAGATGAATACAATGGATATACTAGGAATCCGCAATCCGTTCGAGCCTGCAACGAAAAGCGGATTACACGGTCGCGGTGAATAGCCAAAACCCCACCCAAGACCCCTATGGGTGCGGCAAACTACCCGCCAAGTACCCGGTAGTTTGTGCACCCCTCCATGGGTCTATCCTAGGAGCAAAAACAGTAAAAAGAATTATACAATGACGGCTACAACCCCGACCCGGTTGTGCGGCCATACAAATAATATTATTACATCAATTTACATTTACAAATGAATGGAAGAAAAACAAAAGCTCATCTCACATCCACCCCGGCTATTCACCCGCGACAGTCCAACACATTCATATACACATTCCAATATCAAACACAGATCACAGAGTTTTATAACCCCGACTAATCGACTTATAGCGATTAGCCGACGTTCAATACATACAAACATCACAGATATAACCAATATAGCCAAAGTGTAGCGAAGTTCGAAAAAAATACGGATTTATAGGACCCCAAAAGTAAATTTCTTTTCTGGAAAATCTGGGCACATATAACATATTTGAAAAATCCCAAAACCCTATCAGAAGAACACTGCACAAAACACGATCACATGAAGAGCCCAAACGGCGGCGGATCCACGGCGAAGAGAATAGCTGAGGCCGCGGATCCGCGGCGGTTTGAAGGATTCATGGTATCGTTTTTGGTGGGTGTTCTCACAAAACCCTGAGCCGATTTTAGGAGTAAAAATTTTTACTTTTAGAGCACAAAAAATTTCAACAGAAACTTAGGGTTTTAGAATTTCCGGTTTTTGTGATTTTTCCATTTCGAACTTCCATACACTTCGCTACCAAGCTAGTTTAAGTTTAGTTAGGCTCTGATACCACTGTAAGTCCACGTTGCCACCTCCGGTTCTTACGGGGAGACTGAAACGGTATAAAAATCAAATTTTTAGCGCATGGGGCAACATGGACTAACAAAGTCGGGATCTTTTCCTAAACTAAAACTAGCAAACAAGCTAAAGAGAGTTAGCTAGTCGGAAAGATGGTTATACCTAAACTTGAACTCCTTCTTCTTCAAACTTTTGTAGAGGTTGATGGTGCTTTCTTCGTTGCCTTCTTCCGTCAAAGATGGATCCACCTGAGGGTTCAACCTTCGGGCTCTTTCTCGAACTTTGAGAGAAGTAGAATCTTCGGCTTGCTAAACCTTTGATCCTAGAGTGAGTAGAGAGTGTCAAAGGGGTGTTTTTATCTCAAGGAGAGGGATTCTCAACTCATGAGAAGGATTCTCCTTGAACTAGAGGAGGAAGAAGAACAAGTGAGGAGAGAGAATGGTTATGATAGAATGAGCTCTTTTTCTTCTTGCAACCATAACAAAAGAAAAAGAATTATCTAATTAATAATAATAATTCAAATGAAATAGTTGATGGTTGTATTTGGAATGACCATTATCATCACTTCATTAAATGAATGTAAGCTAGAATCAAGGAGTATCCTTGCAAAGCAATGATGATGGTCAAACATTCAACCATGGTCAACAAGTCAACCATGGTCAACAAGTCAACAAAATCAACCATGACACAATTTCATTTAATTACTATTATTAATTGATATTTCATAATTCCATTAGGGTTTGGAAAAAGTCGACTGTCAACTGTGCATACGCACCCGTTCCGAAACCCTAATGAAAAACCTCTTCCTCCGCCTCAAACAACTGTGCATACACACCTGCATTCTCGTTCCGAGGAACAAGAATACTGAGAGATAAAAACAACCCCAAAACATATACCAGTATCTGGCTCAAACCAGAACCTACTAGTATAATCCGTCCGGACTCCAAAAGTGCACAAGTGCACGGATGAGAACGAACCCTGCCGCAAAAACCATGCGACCTCTACTCTGTTTTGCCCAGAGGCGAATACCCTCTGTGTAGGACTCTAAAGACTCGACACTACGGTGGCAGTGGGTTTAACCACAGACCGCAAGCGGCACTAGCTGTGCGTAACGGTCCCCAGGTAGATGCCGACAAGAAGGCTGACGAGGTGAACCCCATCTGAACTCCTACTGAGTCTGAATGTGACATTCTCCGTACAGTCCGGTCTGTTCGTCTGATACATCGCATGTCGGGCCTAGGGGCGGTAAACGTCAGTCCCCCAATAGCGGTAAAAGTCGTGTCGGAGTGAAGCCCAAAACACCCTGAGATAACACTGGAAGCCTACCAGTATACCTCGCTTGCCCTGGCCAGGGACTACTCGTGTAATGGCTCTCCTAGACACAGCGCGATGTCAACCCCCAATACCGGGAGAGACGAATCCTGTCTAACCGGCACTGCCTCCAAGTGCTTCGGGACTGCACCCAACTACCACCTGTTTGCACGACTCCTTTGAGCCGTGGTAGGGTAGTAGTCAAAATACAGTGGGAACACACTCGAGGCGAAGTGCCAGTGTCAAGTCAGCGGACTAAGCTGTACTCATGTCACCTGGGAACTGATAACTGACGATAGGTATAATACCAACCTTTCAGTTCCCGACGAGTCCTGTCCAGTGTACTCATAACCCAACGAGCACCCGTATACTATCTCCAGTACGACGTACTGATGGCTGTAGGACAGACCATCTCCCACACTGGGATGAGAAGCGCATACGCTAGTCTACTCCGGAGTATCGATGCCCTGTCTCGATAGTCCTGCGACTAGGGACCTGTATAAGGATGTGCTTATAGATTACCCAGCCCCCACTAGTGTGACTGCCATCACAACGCTGGTAATCAAGCAAAGATCCTAAGGGCTCCACTAATGTGTATAGGTGATATCGCAAAATAAACACATGTACACATTGAAGTAGAAACAAACCAAGTAGAATACTACTATATTGAGCAAGATTTTTTATACAAGGTGAATATCCCAAGCTTCCATTAAGTAATATACAAACTAGTATGATACAGTAATGGCCTCTAGGGCATATACACTAACACGAAGCTGGCTAGTCGACGTGCCCAAGGTTTGCTGTAGAATGTGTAGTGAAGAACCATGTCTCATTTGGGGTTATGGAGTTTGCCATTTTGGTGGAGGGATGATACAAGAGCTATGTGGAGGGACTTGGGGATTTTTGGAGCATGAAATGAAGCAAAAACCCACACATACAAAATTGGGCAGCCCTCCCCTTAAGTGACCGGCCCTTGCAATTGCAAGAGAGTGAGAGAGTATCAAAAGAATGAGAGAGCCATCCAATAATCCAAAAGGATAGAGAGAGAAGGCTATCATGCAAAGGAATGATAGCTAGGAAAGTCCAACACTCAAACAACAATCATCACTTCCAAAAGTCATGCCATCATCAACAACCATATCATATAAAAGTCAAGCCATGATGGATGAAGAAGTCAAATGGTCAAGGGATGGTTCATCATCATGATCCAACAAAATGCAAAGAACACCCTCCACAAATGCTTATTTGCACAAATGCAAATAAGCCCTCCTCCACCAATCTTCGGCCAATGAAAGATACAAATGAAAATGGCCGAAACGGAAAGCAAACTGGCAACTCCAGAAAACTGGTCCCGTAATAAATTACAGGAAAACCCCGCTACTGTGCATACACACCCGCATTTGTATTCCGACCGAAATACAAATGCAATGAGACAAAACTACACTGTACTATACTAGGATCCGGCTTAAACCAAAGCCGGCTAGTAATATCCGTTCGATCCTGATCCATGCAATACCGCACGTATCTGATTGAACCCTGCCATATATCCATACGGCCTCTAGTACTAACTGTCCGATCCTGATACGTGCAATACCGCACGTATCTGATCGGACCTTGCCATATCTCCATACGGCCTCTACAGCTTTTCACCCGAAAGCATGAGTAAATGAATGTGGGGGACTCTAAAGACTCGTCAACACCTTGGTTGTGGATTTAACCACTAGCATGTCAGAGGTATAAGCCAATACGTGACGGGCCACCAGCTATTGACCAAAAGGGACGTCTGTGAGCGAACTCAGCCTGACAACCCTACTGAGCATGTCAGTGACAATATCCGTACAGTCCGGTCCGTTCGTCTATGAGCATCGCATGGCGGGCCTAGAGGGTTGGTAAAAGTCAGACCCCCAAAAGCGGTATAAGTCGTGTCGGAGTGTAGCCCAGAACACCGTGAGATACTACTGGAATACCTACCAGTAAATCTCCTGCCTCGGCCGAGGGCTTTGTGTAATGGCTCTCCTAGACACAGCGCGGCCTCACCCCCAATACCGGGAAAGACGAACCCCTGAAGATACGCTCACTGCCTCCATGTGGCTCGGGACTGTACCCAACTAAAACCTGTTTGCACGTCTCTTTTGAGCGTGGTAGGGTAGTAATCAAAGTACAGTGGGAACTCACACGAGACAAATGACGATCCTCAGGTCGATGAACTAACCTGTACACATGTCACCTGGGAACTGCTATCTGACGTCTGGTATAAGACCAACCAACATGTTCCCGGCAAGTCCTGTCCGGTGTACTCATAACCCAATGAGCACCTGTATACATCTTAGGTGATCCAACTGACACCAATGGCTTGTGAGACCGGCCACCGCCTGTCACGACCCGCAGGGTACGGAACGTGACTGGCACTTAAGTTTACGAAACGTCTAAAGGCGTCCGTAAAATAAGTAAGCCAAAAGCCCAGAAAACAAAACCAATTAAGCAAAAGAGTGAAGAAAACCCAAACATTTGAAAGCAAGTTTATCAAATAAGTCATATAAAACCCCTTTTAAAAACAATGCTAATTTTTCCGAAAATTTCGGCAGAGTATCCTTTGTAAATACTGGCCCCCAAAAATGGGTACAACAAGAATATATGTAAAACCAACAAAAAAGGCATCCCCAAGCGGGAGCTAGCTCTTCGCCATAAGGCGGTCACAAATCCCACGCAATATAAATGACAACAAGCGTAATAATCATAAGGAAGCATGAAAAAAGGTAGCATGTCGGCTCAAGTGAGCTCGACCCCAAAATACAGCATAAAATCCACAAACCTCACAGTCTCATCTCTAGGTCAATATACAATAATCTGGTAGGAACAGTAGATGGAGTACACTAGATACAAAGAATATACAAGGTGGTACAAAAATGATAACATAACCCACCTATGAGCAAATCTCGAGCTCAAGCAAAAGAGGCAAAAGAACAAGTGCGCCCGCCGCTACTGAACTGACAGAGCGGACCTGCAAAAGACTGTGGCACAACGGGGGTGAGTTGCCAACTCGTGAGTAATAAATAACATCTACAAAGGCTATCGTATGCATGCACACAAGCATCCTAGCATCTATAATACAGGTATGACTGGATGCACTAGCAGGTGTGTATATAACATCAGTGTACTAATATGTATGCAACATGAATATCTGAGGTCTCAATAGGTATATATAAGAAATATTTTATCTCTTTTTGTTTTTGAAACTCTTTTAGAATGCCAGCATAATGTCAATGAATCGACGAAAATCGGTGTCCAGCAACGACACCCAAAAGCTGTCTCAAATCTCATAAATGTATCTCTGGCCTCAGCCGTCCGGCTGACCTGTAAGTGCACGGCGGCGCCCCGGCCGTCAATCCGACGCCGGAATGCGGAAGCGGTGAATAACTTAAATTTTGCGGACTTTGCAAACCGGCACCACCGCGCACTAAACACCCGGATCGTTACCATTAACTAGTCTAAGCTATCTACAAGAAAGGGAATAGAGATATACCGACGATCCAAGTCCTCCGGTCTTCTCGTCATGGTCCCGATCTCATGCGGAAAAGTCCCGTCTCCTCCTCGTCGCCGGAAGTGCACCACATCGCCTACTATGTATACGGGCTCCCACCTCAATGCCGAGGCAACTCGGGCACGAAGCCGGCTACTCGACGTGCCCAAGGTTCGTTGTAGAATTTGTAGTGAGCTTGTGTCTCTTTTTGGGGTAGTGGAGTTGCCATTTGTGGAGGAAGAAGAACTTGGAAAGAGGTGAAGGGAAAAAAAACTTGTATCCATAAGAATGAGAGTATCATATCTTTTCTCCACACTACAAAATGAAAATCAATCCCCATTTTTTTAAGGAATGGCCGGCCCCCCCCCTTCATGTGTGATTGGAGAGAGAGAGAGAGAGCAAGGTCAAGGGGTGGGTGGAAGCAATGATGCAAGAGGGCATCATGAAAGGAAATGATCATCAAAACAAACCCACACTCCACACACTAATCATCAACAACCATGATGCTTACAAAGTCAAGCCATCATGAAGTGATCAAGTCAAAGTCAATGAGAGGCTAGCATGATACAACAATAAGCAAAGAACCCCTCCACAAACACTTATTTGCAACAATGCAAATAAGCCCTCCTCCACCAATCTTCGGCCAATGAACGGAACAATGGAAATTGGCCGAAACGGAAAGCAAACTGGCAACTCCAGAAAACTGGTCCCGTAATAAATTACAGGAAAACCCCGATACTGTGCATACACACCCGCATTTGTATTCCGACCGAAATACAAATGCAATGAGAAAAAATCTCCACTGTACTATACTAGGATCCGGCTTATACCAAAACCGGCTAGTAATATCTGTTCGATCCTGATCCGTGCAATACCGCACGTATCTGATCGAACCCTGCCATATAACCATACGGCCTATAGTACAAACTGTCCGATCCTGATCCGTGCAATACCGCACGTATCTGATCGGACCTTGCCATATCTCCATACGGCCTCTACAACCTTTCGCCCGAAAGCTGAGTAACTGAATTGTGGGGGACTCTAAAGACTCGTCAATACTATGGCTGTGGATTTAACCACTAGCACGTCAGAGGTATAAGCCAATACGTAACGGGCCACCAGCAATTGACTAAAAGGGACGTCGATGAGCGAACTCATCCTGACACCCTACTGAGCCTGTCAGTGACAATATCCGTGCAGTCCGGTCCGTTCGTCTATGAGCATCGCATGGCGGGCCTAGGGGGTTGGTAAAAGTCAGACCCCCAAAAGCGGTACAAGTCGTGTCGGAGTGTAGCCCAGAACACCCTGAGATACTACTGGAATACCTACCAGTAAATCTCCTTACCTTGGCCAAGGACTTTGTGTAATGGCTCTCCTAGACACAGCACGACCTCACCCCCAATACCGGGAGAGACGAACCCCTGAAGATACGCTCACTGCCTCCATGTGGCTCGGGACTGTACCCAACTAAAACCTGTTTGCACGACTCCTTTGAGCCGTGGTAGGGTAGTAATCAAAGTACAGTGGGAACTCACACGAGACAAATGACGATCCTCAGGTCGATGAACTAACCTGCACACATGTCACCAGGGAACTGCCATCTGACGTCTGGTATATGACCAACTAGCATGTTCCCGGCGAGTCCTGTCCGGTGTACTCATAACCCAATGAGCACCTGTATACATCTTAGGTGATCCAACTGACACCAGTGGCTTGTGAGACCGGCCACCGCCCCTCGTCGGGGTCTCGACTGTATACACTAGTCTACTAATGGAGTATCGATGCCCGGTCTCGAAACTCCCACGACTAGGGACCTTTTAAGGATATGCTTGTAGACCCCCAGCTCCCACTTATATGATCGCCCTCATACTGCTGGTGGTCAAGCAAGAATCCTAGGGGCTCTATCAACGTGTAATAGCGACGTGTCAGGTCACCTAAAGCAGTACACGATGATAAAGGTAAACCAGATAGCATACTATCATCTCGAGTAAGACTGTCCTACCGGGAAAGGTCCTCCCTCAATCATTACAATCACGTACCTGTGACCTAATAATTGACTCTGAGGGCACTATCTCCAACAATCTCCCACTTGCACTCAAGGCTAATTATTGCGATGTCGCATACTCACAGCCCGTGTGATATCGAACATCCAACTCCTCTACTAGTCAGTCTCACAAAGCTCATTTGCGAAACTATTGCGTTCGAGGAATAGCCTCAGTGAGTGGATCCGCTTAGTTGTTTCTTTCTATGTCTCTCTATATCTCAAGTTCGCGGAGAAAGCCATCTCCCGAAAAGAGCAATACCCGTCTCAGAATATGTCTGGATGTCTGATGGGACCTAGCTCATAAATGAACTCCAAATCCAAACTTCTTAGACTGTATCGTCAACTGAACTTAATCAGTATCCTGCGCACCATGCCTCCCTCAGTATTGCCTTGGACCACCTGTCCAAAATACTGCCCCTCATCAGAAGGAAAACTATAACTCTGACAACCTCCTTGTCGTCCATGTCACCTTGGAAGCCTGGAATGATAACTGTCTCCCACATGAGGCTGTCGTTATCATCTCCCTAGAACATCCTCTTATGTTCTAAAACTGCTTCCGACTGTATCTCCAGGATTGGATTAATGTCAACTTATTGCATCTAGTGCAAGAACAATATCTGGTGTGGTACTTGACATCTCATGATTGACTCAATTGCCTAAGCAAGTGATCTGCCAATCATGCACATCCCTCTCCCCTTTAGTCTGTAAGACACCTTTAGAGAGGGTGACTCCATTACCTGCAGGTACACTACCGTGCCAGGAGTCGTCCATCCTAAATACTCTTAGAATGCTGTCAAGTACCCTGATTGGGAAACCACCCAAATCTAGATCTAAAACCATAGATCTAGTAACCAGTATGTCTGATATAAAATCCATTTCCTTTGTGGAGAAACCACTGTGTGACGACCAAAGTATAACCGATCGTAGTGTAGGAGTTTCTTTTCCTACTCTGTGTATGTCATCCAAATACCAGGATATCACACCCTACTACCTTCTCAACAGATCCATCCCCTATTCTGATGAAGTCAAACCCATGACTGTCACATCAGAAGTAGATGATCTATCTCCGCTACATCTGCTTTAGTCTATAAATAGACATAAGCTACTTGTCCACCAATGCTTCCGCTGCTCCCACTGACTACGACAACCCTCTGGCAGAGTCATATACACGTACACTTCTGAAGCGAGTTCAGAACGACGCTATACTCATCCTCCCACCGGGTCTCGCAGCCTGGAACAACAGCAATGGTAATTGTGGGTAAACAAGAACTTCCCTGTCACCGTCCTTGAGACTACCGAAGTACCTCTCGGGTGCCTGAAGTTACCCACCTTATCTGCGGAGTGGCCAATGGAATGTCAATTCAGATTGAATCTTAAGGTTCCTTATCAAATCTTCAGTAATCGTTTGTGGTTCTGGAATCACTTCCAGTTCTACCATACTCCCACTATTGTTTTCTGAAAAAATCCATTTTTATTAAAACTTTGGCGAGTCTAGAACAATATTGCTATTGTTCATCCAGATGGTAGAAAGTCAACCCTCGTCATAGCCTGGGTCAACCCACAAACAGCCATTACAGAAACGTGCCTTGAGTTGTCCAGTGTCTGGTTTTAATCATAAACCGGACAACTCCCCGTACCTTAACATCGTTAAGATATGAACTGTTCTATATCCCATATAGGACCAGAGGCACTGATTTAATTGAACCAGATCCAAATCATGCAACTGTCTCCAGTGCATGTCAACTAAATGGAAGGAGGCCAGTCAGCGTTACTCAACTTAGGAATACTTCCAATTATGAGTAACCTGAAAGAGAAGCAAGATCTCTTTATCATTACTATCAACTGAATACCATACACAAGTATCTACATCTTCGATCTCTTTGAAGAATCCCGATACTTGCTATACCTGGTTCTCTACTTTATTCAAATACCTATAACTTCTCCAAATTCGGACCCTGTGTTTCCACGAAACACTTGTCTAAAAACTAGAGAAGTCATAAGTAAACCGAATATAGTACGAGGACCAACCCCTCTGTCCTGATGGACCCTGGACATCATACAATACTCTGTACAAGTCCCTTGAGTCTGATAACTCTTTCACTGTGTGTCGTAGGTTGAAAACTGTACTTATGGTTAAGAAGAATTACACCGCTGTTTAATGCTCCTTACCTAACCATCCACTGATATAGGTAAATGTCGTAGACATAATTTCAGAAAGGTATATCTCACTCTATGAAAATAGACGTACAGATATATCAATTTGAAATTGGTGCATAACAGCGGATATTCAAAACCAAATATTTGCCGACCGGCAAACAACCCAGGTGATTTCCTCAAATATCACCGATTACAACGAATCCCGATATAATGAGGATAATCACCCAATTCCCAATAACTTACTCCCACTCATCATCTGTAAAACCATACAGATGTGAGAATCGTATCTGGTAAATACATACCCTGGAGTAAGTATCTAATCGGGAAATCAGTTTTCTATTAACAGTACACAGTGAAACTGAAACATTGAAATGTTTCGATGGGGTATCCTGGTATTCCTAGTAATGCCTCTTCCAGATTCACGACTGTAACCGTATAGTTCTTTGCCACCTCTCCAAATCCCTTCATATGTCTTTAGTCATTACCTTCTGTACACCCCTTTAGGCCAAATGGTTTTCTTCCTTCCCTACCGTTCGGCACCAGCCTATGGTTTGGAAGAAGACTATCCAAAAAGCATAAAGGGTGTACTGTCCTAATCCTAGGAGCACTCGCAACGCGAGAGAAGGTGAAGATAAAAGACACCTGAATGTACTTTATTCCTATTTCTCCTGGACCAGAATCCATCCCCGAACTGGAAGAAGTTCCATTCGAGTTCGTATATAACCATACGATGGAATATCCAAATAAGCTGTGGATCTTCGTAGTGATACGGAGTGTCCTGGAGAAATACAAAGGTGATGTGGGAGTGGTAACGAAATATTTGGTTTGGTCGTGAATATCTGTTGCAATTTACTTTGCCCTCTTACTAATCCCTTGCTTTGTCTGAACTTAATACCTTCTGCACACCATCGTTATGCTAATTGGTTTCCTTCATTCCCTACCGGTCGGCACCAGCCTAAGGTTTGGAAGAAGACAATCCAATTTGCGTAATAGGTGTACTACCCCTAAACCAAGGAGTACTCGCAACCTGAGAGAGGGTAAAAGGAAAAGACAACTGAATAATCCTATCCGTTTTCTCCAGAACCGGAAACCATCCTCGAATAAATTCTTTCGAGTTCGTATCTAACCATACAATGGTTTTGTCCAATGGAAGTGGACGTTCGTAGTAATACGGGGTGTCCTGGAGAAAAGGGTAAAAGTAGGAGTGGCAATGAGGTCTGCAACTCTGACAATCCAAAAGCCGGTGTTTAAGAAGGTTCGGTCAACTTGGTCACTGAGTCAAAGTCTTAGGGTCGGGTCAATGGTCGTTGCCAAAGAGAGAGAGAGAAAAGAAACACTCAGCGTGCACTCTAACCTAGATCAGAATGGTAACCAATTTATCTAATCTGGAAACCTCCCACTGTACCTCAAATTCTCCTCCAAACCTGAAAGAAGAATTAGTCGGGGTTACCCGAGGAGTATACCAACTCATCAGTGGGAATCGGGATCCAACTATCATTGCATGATAACGTGACGGAATCCGCTCACGCTATCACACTCCAGAAGGTATGCGCATATCTGGCAAGTTTCAGTTCTTTTGAAACTCCCGATGTAATTTCTGCCCCATGCTCTTATGACCTTGACTTTGGCCAACAAATCATAAGTCACATGTCAAGTTCTACCCGTCATTCTCCAGGTTGATTCGAATCCACCCGCACAAGCCCTTGACTTTGGCCAACAAGGCTATACGACTGTTCCAAACCAACGCATCTATCTATGCTGCATATGAATAACCAACAGCTACCAAACACTGTGCCTTGACTTTGGCCAACAAACACAGCTTGAATACTATTGACTACCCATATGAAACGACGGAGGGCTACGAATGGTTTCTGGCGAAAACCTTTAACGTAATGAACTTGATATCGTTGAAGGAACGGATAGCTTTTTGAAAATATAGTGACGAAAACCTTCGCTAAAGAGGTCACTCCCGGTGAAGGGATCTCGGCTCTTTCCCCGTAGAATGGGGTGCAGGATATTCCAACTGAATACCACGGTGCAAAGCAAAAGTAATCGGCTATAGTGAAGTTAATGCCCTGACGCAAACTTTTGTCCAAGGGGTCACTCCCGGTGAAGGGATCTCGGCCCTTGCCTCGTCGACTGAGGAGCAGGATATTCCAAATGAATACCACAATGCAAAACAAAAGTGAACGTCCTTGCAATAACAGCTTTTTGAAAAAGTGTTCCAACAACATCAGATTAGGTTTGTTTTTAACTTGCATTGATCCGAATCAATGCAGTCCCATCAATTGATCACACCAAAATGAACGAAAATATACTGATGTACGTATATGCCATCCGCATTCGCCACTGGGTCCCGTCATTACCCGTTAGGTTAGCTTACTAACGACAGAGCGGGGACTGGACTAGCGCGGATGCAAAACATATACTACATCTACTAATATATATACCAATATATTATATTCGCTCAAGGCGTGAATAAAATGCAACATCACAGAAATGAACAGCATCACAGAAACAATGCAGATATCTGGGATCCCCGGGTTTCACAGAGCCGCTGAAACCCGACGTTCCCCTGGTCGTGTGGATAGCCTGTGCAATGAAATCCTAGACCCCTACGGGCGCGGCAAGTCACCCGCCAAAACCTGAAGCGAGGCAGCCCCCTTCAGCCCCGTGAATGGACCACCCAGCACTTCACGGAATCCGGCAACTTGGGCACCCCTCCTGGGTCAACCTGTACCCCCTACGAGTGCGGCGAATAGCCCGCCAATCCTAGAGTGAAGCCCCCTCCGTCTCAATGCCATGAGATGCGGGCTTGTTGCCCTCCAGAACCCGGCTATCCGTGCACCCCTCCGCGGGGCAATCCTAGTACAGAAAGTAAAATATACATACACCGGGTACATCGACCGCAACCAGGTCGTGCCCCAAAATAATAATACAGGCAGGCAGTGACGGCAGTCCACATGTCGGACGCTCGCCCCGCAATATCAAATGTACATAATACAACCACAACTGTACTAACATTGCATCCAGGCTATCCCCACGACCGATCCGCAACATCACAGCAAATACATAGAACATCAACGTGAAAGTCACGTTCGCAAATCCGTCTAACCGGGCTATAGCAGTTAGACCGGATTTACCGATCGAGTGACATTCACGGTCGCAGATATAATGTAAATACTGTGAAAAATGTGTTTAAGATTTTCCGATTGACCAAAAATTAACAAGTGGGCCCCAAACTAATACTGTAGCACTCACAGAAATAATTGGCCCAATTTTAATATTCCAAAACCCCTAATTACTACCCTGAAGCCCACTGGAAAAGATGGCCCACTGACCTCTCTAAGTTGCGGCGGATCCGCGGCCCAATAGAAGGGTGAGGCCGCGGTTCCGCGCTCTGGAAGAGGGATCAGTGCGTCGAATTTTCCCAGAGTGCTTAGAATTTCCTGCACATCATTCTGAGACCACCAGAAAAATTTTTGGACACCAAAAAATCTTAACAGAAAACTGATGTGCACAAAAACACAGATTTTGGAATTTTGGTCGATCGGAAAAGCAAAACACATCAAACGAAAGCTAGACGAAGTTAATGGCGAGGCTCTGATACCACTGTAAGTGCACGGCGGCGCCCCGGCCGTCAATCCGACGCCGGAATGCGGAAGCGGTGAATAACTTAAATTTTGCGGACTTTGCAAACCGGCACCACCGCGCACTAAACACCCGGATCGTTACCATTAACTAGTCTAAGCTATCTACAAGAAAGGGAATAGAGATATACCGACGATCCAAGTCCTCCGGTCTTCTCGTCATGGTCCCGATCTCATGCGGAAAAGTCCCGTCTCCTTCTCGTCGCCGGAAGTGCACCACATCGCCTACTATGTATACGGGCTCCCACCTCAATGCCGAGGCAACTCGGGCACGAAGCCGGCTACTCGACGTGCCCAAGGTTCGTTGTAGAATTTGTAGTGAGCTTGTGTCTCTTTTTGGGGTAGTGGAGTTGCCATTTGTGGAGGAAGAAGAACTTGGAAAGAGGTGAAGGGAAAAAAAACTTGTATCCATAAGAATGAGAGTATCATATCTTTTCTCCACACTACAAAATGAAAATCAATCCCCATTTTTTTAAGGAATGGCCGGCCCCCCCCTTCATGTGTGATTGGAGAGAGAGAGAGAGAGCAAGGTCAAGGGGTGGGTGGAAGCAATGATGCAAGAGGGCATCATGAAAGGAAATGATCATCAAAACAAACCCACACTCCACACACTAATCATCAACAACCATGATGCTTACAAAGTCAAGCCATCATGAAGTGATCAAGTCAAAGTCAATGAGAGGCTAGCATGATACAACAATAAGCAAAGAACCCCTCCACAAACACTTATTTGCAACAATGCAAATAAGCCCTCCTCCACCAATCTTCGGCCAATGAACGGAACAATGGAAATTGGCCGAAACGGAAAGCAAACTGGCAACTCCAGAAAACTGGTCCCGTAATAAATTACAGGAAAACCCCGATACTGTGCATACACACCCGCATTTGTATTCCGACCGAAATACAAATGCAATGAGACAAAATCTCCACTGTACTATACTAGGATCCGGCTTATACCAAAACCGGCTAGTAATATCTGTTCGATCCTGATCCGTGCAATACCGCACGTATCTGATCGAACCCTGCCATATAACCATACGGCCTATAGTACAAACTGTCCGATCCTGATCCGTGCAATACCGCACGTATCTGATCGGACCTTGCCATATCTCCATACGGCCTCTACAACCTTTCGCCCGAAAGCTGAGTAACTGAATTGTGGGGGACTCTAAAGACTCGTCAATACTATGGCTGTGGATTTAACCACTAGCACGTCAGAGGTATAAGCCAATACGTAACGGGCCACCAGCAATTGACTAAAAGGGACGTCGATGAGCGAACTCATCCTGACACCCTACTGAGCCTGTCAGTGACAATATCCGTGCAGTCCGGTCCGTTCGTCTATGAGCATCGCATGGCGGGCCTAGGGGGTTGGTAAAAGTCAGACCCCCAAAAGCGGTACAAGTCGTGTCGGAGTGTAGCCCAGAACACCCTGAGATACTACTGGAATACCTACCAGTAAATCTCCTTACCTTGGCCAAGGACTTTGTGTAATGGCTCTCCTAGACACAGCACGACCTCACCCCCAATACCGGGAGAGACGAACCCCTGAAGATACGCTCACTGCCTCCATGTGGCTCGGGACTGTACCCAACTAAAACCTGTTTGCACGACTCCTTTGAGCCGTGGTAGGGTAGTAATCAAAGTACAGTGGGAACTCACACGAGACAAATGACGATCCTCAGGTCGATGAACTAACCTGCACACATGTCACCAGGGAACTGCCATCTGACGTCTGGTATATGACCAACTAGCATGTTCCCGGCGAGTCCTGTCCGGTGTACTCATAACCCAATGAGCACCTGTATACATCTTAGGTGATCCAACTGACACCAGTGGCTTGTGAGACCGGCCACCGCCCCTCGTCGGGGTCTCGACTGTATACACTAGTCTACTAATGGAGTATCGATGCCCGGTCTCGAAACTCCCACGACTAGGGACCTTTTAAGGATATGCTTGTAGACCCCCAGCTCCCACTTATATGATCGCCCTCATACTGCTGGTGGTCAAGCAAGAATCCTAGGGGCTCTATCAACGTGTAATAGCGACGTGTCAGGTCACCTAAAGCAGTACACGATGATAAAGGTAAACCAGATAGCATACTATCATCTCGAGTAAGACTGTCCTACCGGGAAAGGTCCTCCCTCAATCATTACAATCACGTACCTGTGACCTAATAATTGACTCTGAGGGCACTATCTCCAACATGACCCATCTCAAATATCAATATCTCATCATCTAGCGGCCACGGTCGGTATCCTCTGGATATCCGCCGTCCCAAACAGTCACCGGTAGGTAATCCGTCCCCTGCCAGGCTCAACGTCATCACCACATTCCTCTTGCCCCGGAGTACCTTACCGGGCCCACCATGTACCCGTGCCGGTTCCTCCACTCCTCGACACGGATTTCCAAATCCACAGCAAACTCATGGTGGACGACACTTACATCACTAGAAAACCGCAATTTACATATTTTAAAAATATAATAAGTTTAGAAATTTTGCGGCTTTCCCCCGAAATCCAGCAATATCATAAAATCTCAAGAAATCCTCATAAGTGCATATATCAATGATAATGAATGCGTATGATATCAATAATCAAGTTGCGATGTGTGATTATTGTATTAAGCATGAACAATTAATATGATGAAGTACATGCACATGAATAGAAATACTACGGTTTCATTTTTAAGGAATTAAAGGCAATAGTACCAGTTTAAGTGTTAATTAGTAAAAGATTTAAATTTAAATGTTATCTAGTGTGGTGGCATGGAAATTACCAGGGTGTGTGTGTAAACATGAATAGTGCTCGTGCTGCATATAAAAACTCTGGCAATGGTGCAGGTGTCCTATAAAATGGTTTCGTATAGATATGTCAATATAATGCATGGATGCAGCAAATAGTCGAATAGGTATTTCACCCCTAATTACTAACATCACTAAGGGTCTTGTAAGTTACTAAAACTATCGGGCGGCTTGCGCCATCCAACGATAGTCCCCCGTAGATGTTACATCTACTCACCGGGATCCCTGGCTAGCTGTGTCCAATCTCCGCATTTCCCTCTCGCGCCGCGTCTGACGTCTCCGCGACCGAACCTGGAATTTACATCAATACCAAATATAAGGTTACATATCAAGAACGACGCAAAACCCCAACGAAACTACTAAAGTTCGCTAGCTAGGTACAACGAGCACAAAGTGCGCGGAACACACGCGAAAATCGCAAAAACTGCCAAAAAAACGCCGATTTGGTCGCCCGGCAAAACTAAAACCCGACTACCCAAAAATCCGCACTCACGCATCCTAAAAGTCGTAGGACAAGACATTACAATCATCAAGATACCAAAAATAATTCATCACATAATTTTTATACAAAACTAATAAGCATTTGCATTCCAAAATCGGTGCAAAAATCGCCGATTTGCGACAAAACGACTACAATAAAGCATAATTACCCAAGCACACTACAAGCAATCTACAAACACTAATTACAACACAATAGTAATGATTCCAAATCCTATTTCCCATAAACAACCATTCCTTGAATTTATAACCTAGCACATTCCAAATCAATTTCCACACTTGAAAACTTAATTTAACACAACAAAAGCCCACTTAAGAAAATTAATCACTTAGATTAGGTTAGCAAAATACTAGATAACAAATTAGGTTTAATCAACTAAATAATGGTTTCTAAACCTTAATCAACTCACTAATCAAGCTTCAAATACCATTTCCATACAAAAACCCTCTCTTGAAAATCCTAAAACAACAATTTCACACTTCTAAATTTAACTAAATTAGCATAAAAGAAGACTACATCAACAAGGTAACTATATAGATTAGTTAATTAACCACTAGATTAACCATAAAACAACTTAATTAACTATTATGGCTTTCAAACCCTAGTTAAAACAAACTACTCTCTTTTTTAAAAAAACAAGATTAGAAATAAGCTAACTTTTAACACTAAACCATGCAATTAAAGGAATTTAGCAAAAAAAGAAAGTAATTTGATGGAAATTATACCTCTTGATCTATGGATCAAGCAAGAAAATTTTGCTCCAATTGATGGCCTCAAGCACCAAGATCCAAGCTAGGGAGGTGAAGGAAAAGAAGGATGAAGGAGGGTTTTAATTTGCAAGCTTTAATTTGAATTTTTGATGAATTAAACTTGAAGAATTGTGAAGAAATGAGAAGAAAATAGATGAAGGAGGGGGAGGTGCAGTTTCGGCCAGCAAGAGGTGAGGGGGAGGGTGTGGGCAAGTGGGGAAAAGTCATGGGTCAAGTTTCCAAAGTCAATGTATCATACTTTATCAATTATAATTAAAAATAAATCCATAAACTAACAAAACAACTCAAGAAAGCAACCAAAGAAAAGAGAGGCCAGAAATTTCTGGTCTTGGTCAGGGTTGGGCTGTCCTAGGGCTGAGGGAAAAGAGAGAGGGGTTTTACAAAAGAAATTTTATGCAAAAAGGCCCCCTACAACTCAAAAATTGCAAGTTTTAGCTCAAAATTCAATAAATTCGTTTCATAAAATAAAAATTTGTTAAAAATCAAAATAAATTACTAAAAATTTATGTTATCACTAGATTATAATTATCATAATTTTAGAGATTAAAATTATCCCGGAAAAATTTGTATTTATCGCTAATTTAATGTATTTTCTTACCGGCTTAAAATAATATAAAAAAATTGAAAAATTAGGGAAAATTTTTAAACGACCAGAATTTCATAATTAACTCATTAGCTACTAAAAACAAGCAATTACCTATCCATTTTAAGTATAATTAGCCCTAACTGCAAACTAACGAGAAAGACGGTTTTCGGAAAAATACCGAATTTTCACCGAATTTCAGGAAAACACCAAAACGACTTTTCAAGACGCTACAATCTTCCCCCCTTAAAGAAATTCGGTCCCCGAATTTAAAATAATATAGCTACGCGTACCTTCGAAGAGATGGGGATACTTCTTCCTCATCTCGCCCTCGGCCTCCCAGGTAACCTCCTCGCTGCTCGGGCTACGCCAAAGGACCTTGACGGTTGGTATAACCTTCGACCTCAACTTCTTCACCTGTCGATCCAGGATGGCCACCGGCTGCTCTGCAAAAGAAAGGTCGCGCTCTAGCTGGACTGTCGGGTGCTGAATCGCATGCGAAAGGTCGTGAAGGTACTTGCGGAGCATCGAAACATGGAAGACGGGGTGAACATCGGGAAAGCTGGGAGGAAGAGCCAAACGATAAGCAACAGCGCCAACACGCTCGAGGATCTCGAAGGGACCTACGAATCTAGGGCTAAGCTTCCCCTTTCGCCCAAAACGCATCACGCCCTTCATCAGAGAGACCCTCAGAAAAACATGGTCGCCAACCGCGAACTCTAATCTGCGACGGCGCCTGTCCGCATACAATTTCTGTCTGCTCTGAGCCGCTCTCATCCGGTCTCGGATCAACTGTATCTTCGCTGTCGTCTCCTCAACAAGCTGCGGCCCCAAAATGCTGCTCTCGCTGAGCTCTGTCCAACAAACGGGCGATCTGCATCTCCTCCCATACAATGCCTCGAAAGGTGCCATCTGAATAGTATCCTGGAAGCTGTTATTGTAGGAGAACTCCACTAGAGGTAAATGACGATCCCAGCTACCACCAAAGTCTAAAACGCACGCTCTGATCATGTCCTCGAGAGTCTGAATGGTCCGCTCTGACTGTCCATCTGTCTGCTGATGAAACGCTGTGCTGAAGCTCAAACGAGTGCCCAAAGCCTCCTGAAGTCTCTGCCAAAGTCGGCTGGTAAACTGAGTGCCTCGATCTGACACGATACAAGTCGGTACGCCATGTAGTCGCACGATCTCGTCAATATAGAGCTGAGCATACTGAGCGAAGCTGAAAGTCGTCTTCACTGGAAGGAAGTGAGCCGCTTTCGTCAACCTATCCACGATCACCCAGATGGAGTCGTACCCTCGACTGGTCCTGGGCAGACCCACAACGAAATCCATCGAAATCTGCTCCCATTTCCACTCTGGAATGGGTAACGGCTGTAGCTCTCCCGCGGGCCTCTGGTGCTCGGCCTTGACTTGCTGACAAGTCAGGCATCTCGAAACGAACTCCGCAATGTCCCTCTTCATCCCGTCCCACCAGTAGGTCTCTCTCATATCATGGTACATCTTGGTGGAACCTGGGTGGACACTATACACTGATCGGTGTGCCTCCTCAAGAATGTCGCGCCGCAATCCATCAGCATCTGGTACGCACAGTCTAGATCCATATCGTAAAATCCCCTGATCGTCAATCACGAACTCGGAAAATCTACCCTGTCCCATCTGTGCCATGATCTCTGAGCAACGGTCGTCACTGCGCTGTGCCTCATATATACGGTCAAGCAACTGTGGGCGTGCACGAACATGCGCGAGCTGTCCCCCTGTCTGAGTGAACTCGAACTCAACTCGGCTGTCGCATAACATCTGCCAATCTGCTGACGACTGCCTCTGCACTGCGCGCAAAAAGGATAGACTACCCCCGGGCCTCCTACTCAACGCATCTGCCACCATATTTGCCTTGCCGGGGTGATATAAGATCTCGCAGTCGTAGTCTTTCACCAACTCCATCCAACGACGCTGTCTGAGGTTCAGGTCTCGCTGCTGAAATATGTACTTTAAGCTCTTGTGATCGGTGAATATCTGACACGACTCGCCGTAAAGGTAATGTCGCCAAATCTTCAGTGCAAAGACCACTGCAGCCATCTCCAAATCATGAGTGGGGTAGTTCTGTTCATGCTTCTTCAACTGCCGAGAAGCATAAGCGATCACCCGGCCATGCTGCATCAAAACGCATCCTAATCCCACTCGCGAAGCATCACAGTAGACAACAAATCCGCCTGATCCCGAAGGTAAAGATAATACCGGCGCCGTAGTCAAACAAGTCCGTAGCTGCTGAAAACTGCGCTCGCACTCCTCTGTCCAAACGAAAGGAACTCCCTTCCGGGTCAAACCGGTCAACGGTGCAGCTATACGGGAGAAGTCCTGAACAAAACGCCTGTAGTAGCCCGCCAAGCCTAGAAAACTACGGATCTCAGTAACCGATGTAGGTCGGGGCCACTGCTGAACAGCCTCAATCTTCTTCGGGTCCACACAAATGCCGTCTCTCGTAACCACGTGACCCAAGAATCCGACGCTGTCCAGCCAGAATGCACACTTGGAGAACTTCGCGAACAGCTGGTGCTCCCTCAGAGTCTGTAACGTAATCCGCAAGTGCTGCTCGTGCTCCTCTCTGCTCCGAGAGTACACCAAGATATCGTCGATAAACACGATGATGAACAAGTCAAGATACGGCCTGAATGTACGGTTCATCAAATCCATGAATGCTGCTGGGGCGTTGGTGAGTCCGAACGACATCACCAAAAACTCGTAATGGCCATAGCGCGTGCGGAAAGCTGTCCTCGGTATATCCTCCTGTCGAACTCGCAGCTGATGGTATCCTGATCGCAAGTCGATCCTCGAAAAATACCCCGCACCCTGAAGCTGGTCGAACAAATCATCAATGCGCGGCAACGGATATCTGTTCCGAACGGTAACTTTGTTCAGCTGGCGGTAGTCGATACATAAGCGCAAACTTCCGTCCTTCTTCTTGACAAACAGGACCGGAGCACCCCACGGAGAAACACTCGGTCGAATAAGCCCCTTATCCAACAAATCCTGCAACTGATCCTTCAGCTCTCGAAGCTCTGCCGGGGCCATCCGATAAGGCGGTATAGAAATAGGCCCCGAACCGGGAATCAAATCAATGCAGAACTCAACATCGCGCTCAGGCGGTAGCCCAGGTAGCTCATCAGGGAAAACATCAGGGAACTCACAAACTACTGGGACCCGGTCCAACGGAACCTCTGCAGCTCGAGTATCACAAATATACGCTAAGAATCCCTGACATCCCTTCCGCAAGAGCTGACCAGCGTGAAGAGACGAAATTAAGCTGGGAAGGGTGACACTGCGGTCTCCCTGAATAACAAGGACTGCCCTCTCCCGGAAAGCTAAATCTGACTGCCTTCTCACGGCAGTCCACCGAAGCATAACAAGTGGCTAGCCAATCCATGCCCAGAAGCACATCAAAGTCCAACATATCGAGGAGTATCAAATCAACTGATGAATCCCTCTCCCCGATACGAACGGAACACAAACGAAATACAAACCGAGCGACAAACGACTCGCCTACCGGAGTAACAACAACAAGCGGCTGATCTAACGACGACGACTCACGGCCCAACATCGGTGCAAAGTGTGTAGATACGTACGAATGTGTGGAACCTGGGTCGAATAATACCCGTGCGTCGAAAGAACAAACTGGCAAGGTACCTGTCACAACGGCATTGGATGCCTGCGCATCCTGCGGTGTCAAAGCAAAAACTCGGGCCTGTCCTCCACCGATAGCAGGCTGACCTCGACCTCGGCCTCTGCCTCCTCGTCCTCTCTGAACAGGACCGCCGCGTCCACGGCCTCTCGGTGCACCTAACTGGCGTAGAGCATCGCCTGGGGTAGGAAGTAGGGCTCTCTGAGGAGGGGGTGGTGATGGTGGTAGGGTCACATGCGGAACTGTCGCTACTCCCTGTCGCCTCACCGGACAGTCTCTGACAAGATGGTGCAAACTCCCGCACCCAAAACATCCTGGCGACGGCTGCTGCCCCTGGGGATAAGAACCATATAACTGTCCCCGCCCAAATCCTCTGCCAGGCCTATCTCTCGGAAAGAATCTGGCGCGCTGCCTCTGAGACGGTACCTCGGTGCGAATCCTTTTCGGCCCAGAAACGGCCGAAGTCTGTGATATGCGTGTCTCCATCCGCAATGCCGTATCCATAGCAGCTGAATAAGTGTCGTAGTGCTGGGCGCCAATGGCAAGATGTAGCTGGGCATCAAGTCCCTGTACGAACCTCTTCACCATCTTCTCCTCGGTATCCACCAAATACTGAGCATATCGGGATAACTGTGTAAACTGGATGTCATACTCAGACACCGTCATCCCATGTGTCTTGACTAAGGCCTCGAAGCTGCGAGCTCTGGCGTCACGAACGCTCTCTGGAAGGAAACGGGCTAGAAAGACCGCTATAAACTCGACCCAAGTCATAGGCGGTAGATCTGGAGCTCGACCTCTCAAGACTGACTCCCACCATGTCTGCGCGAGACCCTCTAGTCGGAAACTCGCAAGCTCTACCCATCGATCATCCGAACATCTCAGCGAACGGCAGATCCTGGCTAAACTGTCAAGGAACGTCTGTGGGTCCTCCGCTGCCTCGGTGCCGGTGAATACTGGAGGTCTCAGCCTCATGAAATCCTGTAGTGAAACCGGAATGGCCACGGTGGTAGTAGTAGGAGCAGGTATCATGGTCGTCTGTGATGTAGTAGGTACGTCATCCGGCCTCGGTGTACGACTGGCTGCAACTAGGGATCCTACCATCTGACGTAGCTCCTGCATGCCTCCCATCATCTGTCGCAACTCCTCCATACCGGTCTCGAGCCTATCCATACGGCCTGGGGAAGGTGGATTGGTCTGTCCCTGCGGCGTAGGCATACCACCCTTCTCAGTCCTAGTCTCGGACGAGCCAGCTCGAATCTCGTCTCTGGCGGCAGCCCTCTGTGCCCTCGTAGCCTTCGGCGGCATAGTGGCTGTTACAGGAAAACGGATAGTAAGGACAGTGCAATAGGATCATAGGATACACTGAATTGAAGAAGGAATTTTTCAAGCAAGTATATCCTAAAGTCACTTAGGCGGAGTACCGTATCGTAAGTATGCCGCGGACATACGCACGCTACGTTACCCTGCTTAAGTCACTTACTCCATCTACCAAGGGTCATCCTACACTCACAAAGGTAAAACCTATCGCTCTGATACCAACTTTGTCACGACCCGCAGGGTACGGAACGTGACTGGCACTTAAGTTTATGAAACGTCTAAAGGCGTCCGTAAAATAAGTAAGCCAAAAGCCCAGAAAACAAAACCAATTAAGCAAAAGAGTGAAGAAAACCCAAACATTTGAAAGCAAGTTTATCAAATAAGTCATATAAAACCCCTTTTAAAAACAATGCTAATTTTTCCGAAAATTTCGGCAGAGTCTCCTTTGTAAATACTGGCCCCCAAAAATGGGTACAACAAGAATATATGTAAAACCAACAAAAAAGGCATCCCCAAGCGGGAGCTAGCTCTTCGCCATAAGGCGGTCACAAATCCCACGCAATATAAATGACAACAAGCGTAATAATCATAAGGAAGCATGAAAAAAGGTAGCATGTCGGCTCAAGTGAGCTCGACCCCAAAATACAGCATAAAATCCACAAACCTCACAGTCTCATCTCTATGTCAATATACAATAATCTGGTAGAAACAGTAGATGGAGTACACTAGATACAAAGAATATACAAGGTGGTACAAAAATGATAACATAACCCACCTATGAGCAAATCTCGAGCTCAAGCAAAAGAGGCAAAAGAACAAGTGCGCCCGCCGCTACTGAACTGACGGAGCGGACCTGCAAAATACTGTGGCACAACGGGGGTGAGTTGCCAACTCATGAGTAATAAATAACATCTACAAAGGCTATCGTATGCATGCACACAAGCATCCTAGCATCTATAATACAGGTATGACTGGATGCACTAGCAGGTGTGTATATAACATCAGTGTACTAATATGTATGCAACATGAATATCTGAGGTCTCAATAGGTATATATAAGAAATATTTTATCTCTTTTTTTTTTTTGAAACTCTTTTAGAATGCCAGCATAATGTCAATGAATCGACGAAAATCGGTGTCCAGCAACGACACCCAAAAGCTGTCTCAAATCTCATAAATATATCTCTGGCCTCAGCCGTCCGGCTGACCCATCTCAAATATCAATATCTCATCATCTAGCGGCCACGGTCGGTATCCTCTGGATATCCGCCGTCCCAAACAGTCACCGGTAGGTAATCCGTCCCCTGCCAGGCTCAACGTCATCACCACATTCCTCTTGCCCCGGGGTACCTTACCGGGCCCACCATGTACCCGTGCCGGTTTCTCCACTCCTCGACACGGATTTCCAAATCCACAGCAAACTCATGATGGACGACACTTACATCACTAGAAAACCGCAATTTACATATTTTAAAAATATAATAAGTTTAGAAATTTTGCGGCTTTCCCCCGAAATCCAGCAATATCATAAAATCTCAAGAAATCCTCATAAGTGCATATATCAATGATAATGAATGCGTATGATATCAATAATCAAGTTGCGATGTGTGATTATTGTATTAAGCATGAACAATTAATATGATGAAGTACATGCACATGAATAGAAATACTACGGTTTCATTTTTAAGGAATTAAAGGCAATAGTACCAGTTTAAGTGTTAATTAGTAAAAGATTTAAATTTAAATGTTATCTAGTGTGGTGGCATGGCAATTACCAGGGTGTGTGTGTAAACATGAATAGTGCTCGTGCTGCATATAAAAACCCTGGCAATGGTGCAGGTGTCCTATAAAATGGTTTCGTATAGATATGTCAATATAATGCATGGATGCAGCAAATAGTCGAATAGGTATTTCACCCCTAATTACTAACATCACTAAGAGTCTTGTAAGTTACAAAAACTATCGGGCGGCTTGCGCCATCCAACGATAGTCCCCCGTAGATGTTACATCTACTCACCGGGATCCCTGGCTAGCTGTGTCCAATCACCGCCTTTCCCTTTCGCGCCGCGTCTGACGTCTCCGCGACCAACCTGGAATTTGCATCAATACCAAATATAAGGTTACATATCAAGAACGACGCAAAACCCCAACGAAACTACTAAAGTTCGCTAGCTAGGTACAACGAGCACAAAGTGCGCGGAACACACGCGAAAATCGCAAAAACTGCCAAAAAAATGCCGATTTGGTCGCCCGGCAAAACTAAAACCCGACTACCCAAAAATCCGCACTCACGCATCCTAAAAGTCGTAGGACAAGCCATTACAATCATCAAGATACCAAAAATAATTCATCACATAATTTTTATACAAAACTAGTAAGCATTTGCATTCCAAAATCGGTGCAAAAATCGCCGATTTGCGACAAAACGACTACAATAAAGCATAATTACCCAAGCACACTACAAGCAATCTACAAACACTAATTACAACACAATAGTAATGATTCCAAATCCTATTTCCCATAAACAACCATTTCTTGAATTTATAACCTAGCACATTCCAAATCAATTTCCACACTTGAAAACTTAATTTAACACAACAAAAGCCCACTTAAGAAAATTAATCACTTAGATTAGGTTAGCAAAATACTAGATAACAAATTAGGTTTAATCAACTAAATAATGGTTTCTAAACCTTAATCAACTCACTAATCAAGCTTCAAATACCATTTCCATACAAAAACCCTCTCTTGAAAATCCTAAAACAACAATTTCACACTTCTAAATTTAACTAAATTAGCATAAAAGAAGACTACATCAACAAGGTAACTATATAGATTAGTTAATTAACCACTAGATTAACCATAAAACAACTTAATTAACTATTATGGCTTTCAAACCCTAGTTAAAACAAACTACTCTCTTTTTTAAAAAAACAAGATTAGAAATAAGCTAACTTTTAACACTAAACCATGCAATTAAAGGAATTTAGCAAAAAAAGAAAGTAATTTGATGGAAATTATACCTCTTGATCTATGGATCAAGCAAGAAAATTTTGCTCCAATTGATGGCCTCAAGCACCAAGATCCAAGCTAGGGAGGTGAAGGAAAAGAAGGATGAAGGAGGGTTTTAATTTGCAAGCTTTAATTTGAATTTTTGATGAATTAAACTTGAAGAATTGTGAAGAAATGAGAAGAAAATAGATGAAGGAGGGGGAGGTGCAGTTTCGGCCAGCAAGACGTGAGGGGGAGGGTGTGGGCAAGTGGGGAAAAGTCATGGGTCAAGTTTCCAAAGTCAATGTATCATACTTTATCAATTATAATTAAAAATAAATCCATAAACTAACAAAACAACTCAAGAAAGCAACCAAAGAAAAGAGAGGCCAGAAATTTCTGGTCTTGGTCAGGGTTGGGCTGTCCTAGGGCTGAGGGAAAAGAGAGAGGGGTTTTACAAAAGAAATTTTATGCAAAAAGGCCCCCTACAACTCAAAAATTGCAAGTTTTAGCTCAAAATTCAATAAATTCGTTTCATAAAATAAAAATTTGTTAAAAATCAAAATAAATTACTAAAAATTTATGTTATCACTAGATTATAATTATCATAATTTTAGAGATTAAAATTAGCCCGGAAAAATTTGTATTTATCGCTAATTTAATGTATTTTCTTACCGGCTTAAAATAATATAAAAAAATTGAAAAATTAGGGAAAATTTTTAAACGACCAGAATTTCATAATTAACTCATTAGCTACTAAAAACAAGCAATTACCTATCCATTTTAAGTATAATTAGCCCTAACTGCAAAATAACGAGAAAGACGGTTTTCGGAAAAATACCGAATTTTCACCGAATTTCAAGAAAACACCAAAACGACTTTTCAAGACGCTACAATCTTCCCCCCTTAAAGAAATTCGGTCCCCGAATTTAAAATAATATAGCAACGCGTACCTTCGAAGAGATGGGGATACTTCTTCCTCATCTCGCCCTCGGCCTCCCAGGTAACCTCCTCGCTGCTCGGGCTACGCCAAAGGACCTTGACGGTTGGTATAACCTTCGACCTCAACTTCTTCACCTGCCGATCCAGGATGGCCACCGGCTGCTCTGCAAAAGAAAGGTCGCGCTCTAGCTGGACTGTCGGGTGCTGAATCGCATGCGAAGGGTCGTGAAGGTACTTGCGGAGCATCGAAACATGGAAGACGGGGTGAACATCGGGAAAGCTGGGAGGAAGAGCCAAACGATAAGCAACAGCGCCAACACGCTCGAGGATCTCGAAGGGACCTACGAATCTAGGGCTAAGCTTCCCCTTTCGCCCAAAACGCATCACGCCCTTCATCGGAGAGACCCTCAGAAAAACATGGTCGCCAACCGCGAACTCTAATCTGCGACGGCGCCTGTCCGCATACAATTTCTGTCTGCTCTGAGCCGCTCTCATCCGGTCTCGGATCAACTGTATCTTCGCTGTCGTCTCCTCAACAAGCTGCGGCCCCAAAATGCTGCTCTCGCTGAGCTCTGTCCAACAAACGGGCAATCTGCATCTCCTCCCATACAATGCCTCGAAAGGTGCCATCTGAATAGTATCCTGGAAGCTGTTATTGTAGGAGAACTCCACTAGAGGTAAATGACGATCCCAGCTACCACCAAAGTCTAAAACGCACGCTTTGAGCATGTCCTCGAGAGTCTGAATGGTCCGCTCTGACAGTCCATCTGTCTGCTGATGAAACGCTGTGCTGAAGCTCAAACGAGTGCCCAAAGCCTCCTGAAGTCTCTGCCAAAGTCGGCTGGTAAACTGAGTGCCTCGATCTGACACGATACAAGTCGGTACGCCATGTAGTCGCACGATCTCGTCAATATAGAGCTGAGCATACTGAGCGAAGCTGAAAGTCGTCTTCACTGGAAGGAAGTGAGCCGCTTTCGTCAACCTATCCACGATCACCCAGATGGAGTCGTACCCTCGACTGGTCCTGGGCAGACCCACAACGAAATCCATCGAAATCTGCTCCCATTTCCACTCTGGAATGGGTAACGGCTGTAGCTCTCCCGCGGGCCTCTGGTGCTCGGCCTTGACTTGCTGACAAGTCAGGCATCTCGAAACGAACTCCGCAATGTCCCTCTTCATCCCGTCCCACCAGTAGGTCTCTCTCATATCATGGTACATCTTGGTGGAACCTGGGTGGACACTATACACTGATCGGTGTGCCTCCTCAAGAATGTCGCGCCGCAATCCATCAGCATCTGGTACGCACAGTCTAGATCCATATCGTAAAATCCCCTGATCGTCAATCACGAACTCGGAAAATCTACCCTGTCCCATCTGTGCCATGATCTCTGAGCAACGGTCGTCACTGCGCTGTGCCTCATATATACGGTCAAGCAACTGTGGGCGTGCACGAACATGCGCGAGCTGTCCCCCTATCTGAGTGAACTCGAACTTAACTCGGCTGTCGCATAACATCTGCCAATCTGCTGACGACTGCCTCTGCACTGCGCGCAAAAAGGATAGACTACCCCCGGGCCTCCTACTCAACGCATCTGCCACCACATTTGCCTTGCCGGGGTGATATAAGATCTCGCAGTCGTAGTCTTTCACCAACTCCATCCAACGACGCTGTCTGAGGTTCAGGTCTCGCTGCTGAAATATGTACTTTAAGCTCTTGTGATCGGTGAATATCTGACATGACTCGCCGTAAAGGTAATGTCGCCAAATCTTCAGTGCAAAGACCACTGCAGCCATCTCCAAATCATGAGTGGGGTAGTTCTGTTCATGCTTATTCAACTGCCGAGAAGCATAAGCGATCACCCGGCCATGCTGCATCAAAACGCATCCTAATCCCACTCACGAAGCATCACAGTAGACAACAAATCCGCCTGATCCCGAAGGTAAAGATAATACCGGCGTCGTAGTCAAACAAGTCCGTAGCTGCTGAAAACTACGCTCGCACTCCTCTGTCCAAACGAAAGGAACTCCCTTCCGGGTCAAACCGGTCAACGGTGCAGCTATACGGGAGAAGTCCTGAACAAAACGCCTGTAGTAGCCCGCCAAGCCTAGAAAACTACGGATCTCAGTAACCGATGTAGGTCGGGGCCACTGCTGAACAGCCTCAATCTTCTTCGGGTCCACACAAATGCCGTCTCTCGTAACCACGTGACCCAAGAATCCGACGCTGTCCAGCCAGAATGCACACTTGGAGAACTTCACGAACAGCTGGTGCTCCCTCAGAGTCTGTAACGTAATCCGCAAGTGCTGCTCGTGCTCCTCTCTGCTCCGAGAGTACACCAAGATATCGTCGATAAACACGATGATGAACAAGTCAAGATACGGCCTGAATGTACGGTTCATCAAATCCATGAATGCTGCTGGGGCGTTGGTGAGTCCGAACGACATCACCAAAAACTCGTAATGGCCATAGCGCGTGCGGAAAGCTGTCCTCGGTATATCCTCCTGTCGAACTCGGAGCTGATGGTATCCTGATCGCAAGTCGATCCTCGAAAAATACCCCGCACCCTGAAGCTGGTCGAACAAATCATCAATGCGCGGCAACGGATATCTGTTCCGAACGGTAACTTTGTTCAGCTGGCGGTAGTCGATACATAAGCGCAAACTTCCGTCCTTCTTCTTGACAAACAGGACCGGAGCACCCCACGGAGAAACACTCGGTCGAATAAGCCCCTTATCGAACAAATCCTGCAACTGATCCTTCAGCTCTCGAAGCTCTGCCGGGGCCATCCGATAAGGCGGTATAGAAATAGGCCCCGAACCGGGAATCAAATCAATGCAGAACTCAACATCGCGCTCAGGCGGTAGCCCAGGTAGCTCATCAGGGAAAACATCAGGGAACTCACAAACTACTGGGACCCGGTCCAACGGAACCTCTGCAGCTCGAGTATCACAAATATACGCTAAGAATCCCTGACATCCCTTCCGCAAGAGCTGACCAGCGCGAATAGACGAAATTAAGCTGGGAAGGGTGACACTGCGGTCTCCCTGAATAACAAGGACTGCCCTCTCCCCTTTAGTCTGTAAGACACCTTTAGAGAGGGTGACTCCATCACCTGCAGGTATACTACCGTGCCAGGAGTCGTCCATTCTAAATACTCTTAGAATGTTGTCTAAGTACCCTGATTGGGAAACCACCCAAATCTAGATCTAAAACCATAGATCTAGTAACCAGTATGTCTGATATAATATCCAAGTCCCGTGTGGAGAAACCACTGTGTGACGACCAAAGTATAACCGATTGTAGTATAGGAGTTTCTTTTCCTATTCTGTGTATGTTATCCAAATACCATGACATCACACCCTACTACCTTCTCAACAAATCCATCCCCTATTCTGATGAAGTCAAACCTATGACTGTCACATCAGAAATAGATGATCTATCTCCGCTACATCTGCTTTAGTCTATAAATAGACATAAGCCACCTGTCCACCAATGCTTCCGCTGCTCCCACTGATCATGACAACCCTCTGGCAGAGTCATATAAACGTTTACTTCTAAAGCAAGTTTAGAACGACGCTATACACATCCTCCTGCCGGGTCTCACAGTCTGGAACAACAGCAATGGCAAGTGTGGGTAAACAAGAACTTCCCTGTCACCGTCCTTGAGGCTACCGGAGTACCTCTCGGGTGGCTGAAGTTACCCACCAAATCTGCGGAGTGGCCAATGGAATGTCAATCCAGATTGAATCTTTAGGTTCCTTATCAAATCTTCAATAATCGTTTGTGGTTCTGGAATCACTTCCAGTTCTACCATACTCCCACTACTGTTTTCTGAAAAATCCATTTTTATTAAAACTGTGGCGAGTTTAGAATAATATCTCTATTGATCTTCCAGATGGTAGAAAGTCAACCCGCGTCATAGCCTGGGTCAACCCACAAACAGCCATTACAGAAACGTGCCTTGAGTTATCCAGAGTCTGGTTTTAAGCATAGGCCGGACAACTCCCCGTACCTTAACATCGTTAAGATATGAACTGTTCTATATCTAATATAGAACCAGAGGCACTGATTTAATTGAACCAGATTCAAATCATGCAACTGTCTCCAGTGCATGTCAACTAAATGGAAAAGAGGCCGATCAGCGTTACTCAACTTAGGAATGCTTCCAATTATGAGCAACCTGAAAGAGAAGCAAGTTCTCTTAAGCATTACTATCAACTGAATACCATACACAAGTATCTACATCTTCGATCACCTTGAAGAATCCCGATACTTGCAACACCTGGTTCTCTACTTTATTCAAATACCTATAACTTCTCAAAATTCGGACCCTGTGTTTCCACGAAACACCTGTCTAAAAACTAGAGAAGTCATAAGTAAACCGAATATAGTACGAGGACCAACCCCTCTGTCCTGATGGACCCTGGACAACATACAATACTCTGTATAAGTCCCTTGAGTGTGACAACTCATTCACTGCGTGTCGTAGGTTGAAAACTGTACTGTGGTTATGAAGAATTACACCGTTGTTTAATGTTCCTTACATAACCATCCACTGATATAGGTAAATGTCATAGACATAATTTCAGAAAGGTATATCTCACTCTATGAAAATAGACGTACAGATATATCAATTTGAAATTGGTGCATAACAGCGGATATTCAAAACCAAATATTTGCCGTCTGGCAAACAACCCAGGTGACTTCCTCAAATATCACCGATTACAACGAATCCCGATATAATGAGGATGATCACCCAATTTCCAATAACTTACTCCCACTCATCATCTATAAAACCATACAGATGTGAGAATCATACCTGGTAAATACATACCCTGGAGTAAGTATCTAATCGGGAAATCAGTTTTTCTTTAACAGTACACAGTGAAGCTGAAACATTGAAATGTTTCGTAGGGGTATCCTGGTATTCCTAGTAATGCCTCTTCCAGATTCACAACTGTAACCGTATAATTCTTTGCCACCTCTCCAAATCCCTTTTTATGTCTTTAGTCATTACCTTCTGCACACCCCTTTAGGCCAAATGGTTTTCTTCCTTCCCTACCGTTCGGCACCAGCCTATGGTTTGGAAGAAGACTATCCAATAAGCATAATGGATGTACTGTCCTAATCCTAGGAGCACTCGCAATGCGAGAGAAGGTGAAGATAAAAGACAACCGAATAAACTTTATTCCTATTTCTCCTGAACCAGAATCCATCCCCGAACTGGAACAAGTTCCTTTCGAGTTCGTATATAACCATACGATGGAGTATCCAATAAACTGTGGATCTTCGTAGTGATATGGAGTGTCCTGGAGAAATACAAAGGTGATGTGGGAGTGGTAATGAAATACTTGGTTTGGTCATGAATATCAGTCGCAATTTACTTTGCCCTCTTACTAATCCCTTGCTTTGTCTTAACTTAATACCTTCTGTACACCATCGTTAGGCTAATTGGTTTTCTTCATTCACCACCGTTCGGCACCAGCCTAAGGTTTGGAAGAAGACTATCCAATTTGCGTAATAGGTGTACTATCTCCTAAACCAAGGAGTACTCGCAACCCGAGAGAAGGTAAAAGGAAAAGACAACTGAATAGTCCTATCCGTTTCCTCCAGAACCTGAAACCATCCTCGAATAAATCTCTTCGAGTTCGTATATAACCATACGATGGTTTTGTCCAATGGAAGTGGACGTTCGTAGTAATACGGGGTGTCCTGGAGAAAAGGGTAAAAGTAGGAGTGGCAATGAGGTTTGCAACTCTGACAATCCAAAAGCAAGTGTTTAAGAAGGTTCGGTCAACTTGGTCACTGAGTCATAGTCTTAGGGTCGGGTCAATGGTCGCTGCCAAAGAGAGAGAGAGAAAAGAAACACTCAGCGTGCACTCTATCCTAGATCAGAATGGTTACCAATTTATCTAATCTGGAAACCTCCCACTGTACCGTCAAATTCTTCTCCAAACCTGAAAGAAGAATTAGTCGGGATCACCCGAGGAGTAAACTAACTCATCAGTGGGAATCGGGATCCAACTATCACCGCATGATAACGTGACGGAATCCGCTCACGTCATCACACTCCAGAAGGTATGCGCATATCTGGCATGTTTCAGTTCTTTTGAAACTCGCGATGTGATTTTTTATCCCATGCTCTTATGACCTTGACTTTGGCCAACAAATCATAAGTCACATGTCAAGTTCTACCCGTCATTCTCCAGGTTAATTCGAATCCACCCGTACCTACCCTTGACTTTGGCCAAAATGGCAGTACGACTGTCCTAAACCAACGCATCTATCTATGCTGCATATGAATACCCCAATAGCTACCAATCACTGTGCCTTGACTTTGGCCAACATACACAGCTTGAATACTATTGACCACCCATATGAAACGACGTAGGGCTACGAATGGTTTCTGGCGAAAACCTTTAACGTAATGAACTTGATATCGTTGAAGGAACGGATAGCTTTTATAAAAATATAGTGAAGAAAACCATTGCTAAAGAGGTCACTCCCGGTGAAGGGATCTCGGCTCTTTCCCCGTAGAATGAGGTGCAGGATATTCCAACTGAATACCAAGATGCAAAGCAAAAGTAATCGGCTATAGTGAAGTTATTGCCCTGACGCAAACTTCTGTCCAAGGGGTCACTCCCGGTGAAGGGATCTCGGCCCTTGCCTCGTCGACTGAGGAGCAGGATATTCCAACTGAATACCACGATGCAAAACAAAAGTGAACGTCCTTGCAATAACAGCCTTTTGAAAAGTGTTCCAACAACATCAGATTAGGTTTGTTTTTAACTTGCATTGATCCGAATCAACGCAGTCCCATCAATTGATCACACCACAAAGAACGAAAATATACTGATGTACATATATGCCATCCGCATTCGCCACTGGGTCCCGTCATTACCCGTTAGGTTAGCTAACTAACGACAGAGCGGGGACTGGACTAGCGCGGATGCAAAACATATACAACATCTACTAATATATATACCAATACATTATATTTCGCTCAAGGCGTGATAAAATGCAACATCACAGAAATGTACAGCATCACAGAACAATACAAATATCTGGGATCCCCGGGTTTCACAGAGCCACTACTGAAACCCGACGTTTCCCTGGTCGTGTGGATAGCCTATGCAATGAAATCCTAGACCCCTACGGGCGCGGCAAGTTACCCGCCGAAACCTGAAGCGAGGCAGCCCCCTTCAGCTCCGTGAATGGACCACCCAGCACTTCACGGAATCCGGTAACTTGGGCACCCCTCCTGGGTCAACCTGTACCCTCTACGAGTGCGACGAATAGCCCGCCAATCCTAGAGTGAAGCCCCCTCCGTCTCAATGCCATGAGATGCGGGCTTGTTGCCCTCTAGAACCCGGCTGTCCGTGCACCCCTCCGCGGGGCAATCCTAGTACAGAAAGTAAAATATACATACAATGGGTACATCGACCGCAACCTGGTCGTGCCCCAAAATAATAATACAAACAGGCAGTGACGGCAGTCCACATGTCGGACGCTCGCCCCGCAATATCAAATGTACATAATACAACAAAACTGTACTACCACTGCAACCAGGCTATCCCCCACGACCGATCCGCAACATCACAGCAAAATCACAGAACATCAACGTGAAAGTCACGTTCGCAAATCCGTCTAACCGGGCTATAGCAGTTAGACAGGATTTACCGATCGAGTGACATTCACGGTCGCAGATATAATGTAAATACTATGAACTAATGTGTTTTAAATATCCGATCGATCAAACTCACCAAGTGGGCCCCCAAGTACTACTGTAGCATATCAAGAAATTCTGGGCCCAAAAATAATATTCCAGAAACCCTATTTTCACCCTAGAAGCCCGCTGGAAAAATTTGACGCATCGATCTCTCCATACCGCGGCGGAACCGCGGCCCCAAGTGGGGTTTGGCCGCGGTTCCGCGCTCCCCTTGAAAGATCAATGTGTCGAATTTCTCCAGAATTCTTAGGACTTTCAGTACATCACTTTTCTACAACCTGAAAAAAATTTCGAGCCAGAAAAAAATCGACAGAAAACTGATGTATGTGAAAACGCGGGTTTTTGGAATTTTGATCGATCGGAAATGTAAACACATTAAAAAAAGCTAGACTAGGTTAATGGCAAGGCTCTGATACCACTGTAAGTGCACGGCGGCGCCCCGGCCGTCAATCCGAGGGCCAAATGCGGAAGCGGTGATAAACTTTAATTTTGCAAACTAGCAAACCGGCACCACCGCGCACTAAAAACCCGGATCGAACCATTAACTAGTCCTAGCTAACTACAAGATGGGGAAGAGAGATATACCGACTGATCCGAGTCCTCCGGTCTTCTCGTCGTCGTCCCGATCTCCCGCGGAATGTCCTGTCTCCACCTCGTCGCCGGAAGTGCACCACATCGCCTAAATCTTTTACGGGCTCCCACCTCAATGCCGAGGCAACTCGGGCATGAAGCTGGCTAGTCGACGTGCCCAAGGTTTGCTGTAGAATGTGTAGTGAAGAACCATGTCTCATTTGGGGTTATGGAGTTTGCCATTTTGGTGGAGGGATGATACAAGAGCTATGTGGAGGGACTTGGGGATTTTTGGAGCATGAAATGAAGCAAAAACCCACACATACAAAATTAGGCAGCCCTCCCCTTAAGTGGCCGGCCCTTGCAATTGCAAGAGTGTGAGAGAGTATCAAAAGAATGAGAGAGCCATCCAATAATCCAAAAGGATAGAGAGAGAAGGCTATCATGCAAAGGAATGATAGCTAGGAAAGTCCAACACTCAAACAACAATCATCACTTCCAAAAGTCATGCCATCATCAACAACCATATCATATAAAAGTCAAGCTATGATGGATGAAGAAGTCAAATGGTCAAGGGATGGTTCATCATCATGATCCAACAAAATGCAAAGAACACCCTCCACAAATGCTTATTTGCACAAATGCAAATAAGCCCTCCTCCACCAATCTTCGGCCAATGAAAGATACAAATGAAAATGGCCGAAACGGAAAGCAAACTGGCAACTCCAGAAAACTGGTCCCGTAATAAATTACAGGAAAACCCCGCTACTGTGCATACACACCCGCATTTGTATTCCGACCGAAATACAAATGCAATGAGACAAAACTACACTGTACTATACTAGGATCCGGCTTAAACCAAAGCCGGCTAGTAATATCCGTTCGATCCTGATCCATGCAATACCGCACGTATCTGATTGAACCCTGCCATATATCCATACGGCCTCTAGTACTAATTGTCCGATCCTGATCCGTGCAATACCGCACGTATCTGATCGGACCTTTCCATATCTCCATACGGCCTCTACAGCTTTTCGCCCGAAAGCATGAGTAACTGAATGTGGGGGACTCTAAAGACTCGTCAACACCTTGGTTGTGGATTTAACCACTAGCACGTCAGAGGTATAAGCCAATACGTGACGGGCCACCAGCTATTGACCAAAAGGGACGTCTGTGAGCGAACTCAGCCTGACAACCCTACTGAGCCTGTCAGTAACAATATCCGTACAGTCCGGTCCATTCGTCTGTGAGCATCGCATGGCGGGCCTAGGGGGTTGGTAAAAGTCAGACCCCCAAAAGTGGTACAAGTCGTGTCGGAGTGTAGCCCAGAACACCCTGAGATACTACTGGAATACCTACCAGTAAATCTCCTGCCTCGGCCGAGGGCCTTGTGTAATGGCTCACCTAGACACAGCGCGACCTCACCCCCAATACCGGGAGAGACGAACCCCTGAAGATACGCTCACTGCCTCCATGTGGCTCGGGACTGTACCCAACTAAAACCTGTTTGCACGTCTCCTTTGAGCGTGGTAGGGTAGTAATCAAAGTACAGTGGGAACTCACACGAGACAAATGACGATCCTCAGGTCGTTGAACTAACCTGTACACATGTCACCTGAGAACTGCTATCTGACGTCTGGTATAAGACCAACCAGCATGTTCCCGGCGAGTCCTGTCCGGTGTACTCATAACCCAATGAGCACCTGTATACATCTTAGGTGATCCAACTGACACCAATGGCTTGTGAGACCGGCCACCGCCCCTCGTCGGGGTCTCGACTGTATACACTAGTCTACTCTGGAGTATCGATGCTCTGTCTCGAAACTCACACGACTAGGGACCTTTTAAGGATGTGCTTATAGACCCCCAGCTCCCACTTATAAGATCGCCCTCATACTGCTGGTGGTCAAGCAAGAATCCTAGGGGCTCTATCAACGTGTAATAGCGACCTGTCAGGTCACCTAAGCAGTACACGATGATAAAGATAAACCAGATAGCATACTATCATCTCGAGTAAGACTGTCCTACTGGGACATGTCCTCCCTCAATCATTGCAATCACGTGCCTGTGATCCAATAATTGACTCTGAGGGCACTATCTCCAACACAGGTAAGTGCCAGGTAAGTGGGAAGGTACTCCACTACGTAAGTAGTGGGCCTAATTAATAACCACTAGCCTTCGATACACTTGCCTAGGCACCACAAGAAAACGCGGATAAGCAATGAATTACCCACGGCCTTCTTCTGTCCTAAGTGAGCGCGACGGTCCTTAGAGTCATCTCTAGATATTTTTTTAATTAATGTGGGTCAATGCGGATGCAAGTTTTGTGGTTTTCGGGGCCTAGGAAGGGTAATGAACTCCCCACCTAATTTGGATTTGGCCGTGCCCCTTAATATCCGTATTTAGAATGCAAACAACCAAGAAAAAAAATCACGCACAAATTTAATTTTGCAATTTGCGAGCTGCGATTATTTGCAAAGAATCCTGCAGAAAATTATTAGTTGGAGCTAAAAAGAGAAGAGAGGAGAAGGTAAGAAATCACCTGAAGCAAAATTTTCACAAAGAAGCCCCAAGAATGCCGCGGTTCCGCCGCATATGGGATCTATTGCCGCCCTTCCGCGGTCAAACAGTGGGAACACTGCACAAAATTTCACCAGGGAGCTTCTGTAGACTCCCTCAACTCTCTGGTATTTTCAAAAAAATTTCTTCAATTTCCAAACAGCTCCAGATTTCCTTGCAATGAACCACAACAAATCGTTTAGGGTTTGCACGAATTTTGATCTCAAAATAACAATGGAAGAAATCTTTCAATTCAAGCTTTAATATGAAATGAATTTAGCGCGTAATCCCCGGCAACGGCGCCATTTGATTGATCGTAAAATTCGAGACTGTGTGTAAAAGTATCACTTCAAATGATCCCTGATAACGGTTTCATTTGATTGTAAAGAATTCTTGTTTGTGTAAATCGAATAAAGCGAATAAGTTTCTATGTGTCGGTAATTAGAAAATTGAATAAAATTCACAATCAAAGAATTATATTTGACCGCAATCAATTACGGTGTCGATTGTAGATCGTAAGCGAGTGCGGATCGTCCACAGGGATTGTGTGATTCGTTTTTATATTTGATTTGCTTGAATTGAAAAGTTAATCGAAAAGAAAGGAAAACATGATTCAAGATTTTATCAATTGATTCAGGTGTCACTAATCTAATCAAGAATCAAGAAACTGATAAACAATCAAGAATCGGGTTTCAATGATATTTCCAACCAAATGTCAAGAATCTAAATGAGGCTCGTAGGAATCGATCGGATCTATAGACGTGATGTAATCTCAAGATTTCATGTTCTTGTCCTTCGAAGGATTGATACTAGATCGATGATGATCGATGAGAGTTAGGGCTTTCTCATGAAACTAGCGTTTCATCATTTAACCCTTTGTTCTTTCGTCGATATCATTCACATTCTAGCCTCTAACAATTTCAAGAAACGATCGTAACTCCCCAATCTCAAGCGATATCAATCAAGAAAGCATCGCAACGAATTGGGTCGTCAATTCTTGAACTTGCTAGGGTTTACAAAACTCGTAGGACTCAAGAATCGATTTAAGATATATTACATCATCATTCTATTGATCGTCTCGACTCCTCGACGAGCGGAGTATTACTCAATCATCACAACAAGAATTACAGCTAGAAATTTAGATTGAATCATGATGCAAGAATTTAAAGAAAACAAGATAAAAGAATATCACCTTTTATTTATATCAACAATTTGATTACAGTCGCTCAAGAACTACAAGAGGAAGAACTAAATTGTCGATCTGGCGTCGCTCGTCTCCGTGAGTCGCGGATCGGCTTGGACCACTTGCTCTGTTGAAGATCGGCTTCGCTCATAAAAGGTTGCAGGGCTTCTTGCTTGATGGGGTACTCAGGATCTTGGCTTTTGATTGGAATTAGGGTTAGGGTTTCACACAAGTCTTCTCACTAGACTTGTGGAAGAAGATGAAGAAAGAGAGTGGATCTAGATTGATACTAAAATTGGGGATCCTTTTACAAGTGAGCCTAGAGTCTTATTTATAGATCTCCTAAACCATAGGTCTAGGTTTGAAATTACAATTCCCTCCAAAAGTTTGTTGAGGCTTCTAGAAGATAGTTTGTTAGGAGTTTAGCTTAGGCTTTAAGCTAGGATTAATTAAGCTTAGAAACCCTAGTTTGCTGATCTGGCGGAAACCTCTGGAGTCTTCTGGAACTTGAAGTACATGAGCTGAATGTGGGCCCTGAATGAAGAATTTTGGTGCAAAGCTTAGGCGCTGACGTGGCAGATCCGCCGCGGAACCGCGGCGCAAGCCAGCTCCGGCCGCGGTTCCGCGGCCATGTGTTGGCTTCATGTCTTAGTTCTTCTGGTGTGGTCTTGGGACAACATTTGGAGCTTAATCTGATGTGTTGATTTGTACTTTCCCCTTTGTATTGATACCAGAACTGAAATCATTGAGTTGGCGTCATGTTTGATCGGTACCATGTAAATTTTGGCCTTTCTTCTGGATTTTCCTGCACAGATCTCAAAACAAGTGCTGCGCAATATAGGGATGATGCGATGCCTTGAAATGCAGTCAATTTCCTTTATAGTGCCGGTTTTAGAGTCTAACACATGCAATCTGATATTTTGCGACAGTTTTGCTAATATGTGAAATATGAATACCGTACACTTCTAAATGAGTGCAAATGATAGGGAAATTGCCGTGTTAAAAATACAATATTTTCGACTAATCAAAACACAACGTCTGAGTTTTGAGAAGTTATAGGTATATGAATAAAGTAGAGAACCAGGTGTTGCAAGTATCGGGATTCTTCAAGGTGATCGAAGATGTAGATACTTGTGTATGGTATTCAGTTGATGGTAATGTTTAAGAGAACTTGCTTCTCTTTCAGGTTACTCATAATTGGATGCACTCCTAAGTTGAGTAATGTTGATCGGCCTCCTTCCATTTGACATGCACTGGAGACAGTTGCATGATTTGAATCTGGTTCCATTTAAATCAGTGCCTCTGTTTCTGTATTGGATATAGAACAGTTCATATCTTGACATTGTTAAGGTACGGGGAGTTTTCCGGCTTATGCTTAAAACCAGACTCCGGATAACTCAAGGCACATTTCTGTAATGGTTGTTTGTGGGTTGACCCGGGCTATGACGAGGGTTGACTTTCTACCATCTGGAAGATCAATAGTGATATTGTTCTAGACTCGCCACAGTTTTAATAAAAATGGATTTTTTCAGAAAACAGTTGTGGGAGTATGGTAGAACAGGAAGTGATTCCAGAACCGCAAACGATTACTGAAAATTTGATAAGAACCTAAAGATTCAATCTGATTTGACATTCCATTGGCTACTCCGCAGATATGGTGGGTACCTCAGGCACTCGAGAGGTACTTCGGTATGCTCAAAATCGGTGACAGGGAGGTTCTTGTTTACCCAGACATGCCATTGTTGTTGTTCCAGACTGTGAGACCCGGCAGGAGGATGAGTATAGCGTCGTTCTGAACTGGCTTTAGAAGTGCACGTGTATATGACTCTGCCAGAGGGTTGTCGTAGTCAGTGGGAGCAGCGGAAGCATTGGTGGACAAGTGGCTTATGTTTATTAAGAGACCAAAGCAGATGTAGCGGAGATAGATCATCTATTTCTGATGTGACAGTCATAGGTTTGACTTCATCAGAATAGTGGATGGATCAGTTAAGAAGGTAGTAGGGTGTGATGTCCTGGTATTTGGATGACATACACAGAGTAGGAAGTGAAATTCCTATACTACGATCGGTTATACTTTGGTTGTCACACAGTGGTTTCTCCACAAAGGATATGGATATTATATCAGACACTCTGGATACTAGATCTATGGTTTTAGATCTAGATTTGGGTAGTTTCCCAATCTGGGTACTTAGACAGCATTCTACAGATATTTTAGAATGGACGACTCCATGCACGGTAGTGTACCTGCAGATGGTGGAGTCACCCTCTCTGAAGGTGTCTTACAGACTAAAGGGGAGAGGGATGTGCATGATTGGCAGATCACTTGCTTAAGCAATTGAGTCAATCATGAGATGTCAAGTACCACATCAGATGTTGTTTTTGCACGAGCTGCAGTAAGTTAATATTGATCCAATCCTGGAGAAACATTCGGAAGCAGTTTTAGAACATAAGTGGATGTTCTAGGGATATGATAACGACAGCCTCATTCAGGAGACAGTTATCATTCCAGGCTTCCAAGGTGACCTGGATGACAGAGTGACTGTCAGAATTATAGTTTTCCCTCTGACAAGGGGGCAGTATTTTGGACAGGTGGTCCAGGCGGATACTGAGGGAGGCATAGCGCAGGATACTGATTAAGTTCAGTTGACGATACAGTCTAAGAAAATTGGATTTGGAGTTCATTTGCGAACTAGGTCCCATCAGACATCCAGACATATTCTAAGACAGGTATTGCTCTTTTCGGGAGATGGGTTTCTCCGCGAACTTGTGATAAAGAGAGACATAGAAAGAAATATCAAGGCGAATCCACTCACTGAGGCAATTCCTCGAACGCAATAGTTTCGCAAACGGGTTTTGTGAGACTGATTATTAGAGGAGTTGGGTGTTCAGTATCACACGGGCTGTGAGTATGCGACATCGCAATAATTAGCCTTGAGTGCAAGTGGGAGATTGTTGGAGATAGTGCCCTTAGAGTCAATTATTGGATCACAGGCACGTGATTGCAATGATTGAGGGAGGACCTATACCGTTAGAACAGTCTTACTCAAGATGATAGTATGCTATCTGGTTTATCTTTATCATCGTGTACTGCTTTAGGTGACCTTACAGGTCACTATTGCACGTTGATAGAGCCCTTAGGATTCTTGCTTGACGGCCAGCAGTATGATGGCGATCATATACGTGGGAGCTGGGGTCTATAAGCACATCCTTAAAAGGTCCCTAGTCATGGGAGTTTCGAGACAGGGCATCGATACTCCAGAGTAGACTAGTGTATACAGTCGAGACCCAGACGAGGGGCAGTGGCCGGTCTCACAAGCCACTGGTGTCAGTTGGTTCACCTAAGATGTATACAGGTGCTCATTGGGTTATGAGTACACAGGACAGGACTCGCCGGGAACATGCTAGTTGGTCTTATACCTGACGTCAGATAGCAGTTCCCTGGTGACATGTGTACAGGTTCGTTCATCGACCTGAGATCGTCATTTATCTCGTGTGAGTTCCCACTGTACTTTGATTACTACCCTACCATGGCTCAAATGAGTCGTGCAAACAGGTTTTAGTTGGGTACAGTCCCGAGCCACATGGAGGCAGTGAGCGGATCTGCAGGGGTTCGTCTCTCCCGGTATTGGGGGTGAGATCGCGCTGTGTCTAGGAGAGCCATTACACAAAGCCCTCGGCCGAGGCAGGAGATTTACTGGTAGGTATTCCAGTAGTATCTCAGGGTGTTCTGGGCTACACTCCGACACGACTTGTACCGCTTTTGGGGGTCTGACTTTTACCAACCCACTAGGCCCGCCATGCGATGCTCATAGACGAACGGACCGGACTGTACGGATATTGTCACTGACAGGCTCAGTAGGGTGTCAGGATGAGTTCGCTCATCGGCGTCCCTTTTGGTCAATACCTGGTAGCCCGTTACGTATGGCTAATACCTCTGACGTGCTAGTGGTTAAATCCACAGCCAAAAGTATTGACGAGTCTTTAGAGTCCCCCACAGACAGTTACTCAAGTTTCGGGCGAAACGCTGTAGAGATCGTATGGAGATATGGCAGGGTTCGATCAGATACGTGCGGTATTGCACGGATCATGATCGGACGGATAATACTAGTGGGCTTTGGTTTAAGCCGGATCCTAGTATTGTACAGTGTAGATTTTGTCTCATTGTATTTGTATTCGGTCGAAATACAAATGCGGGTATGTATATACAGTCGCGGGGTTTTCCTGTAATTTATTACGGGATCAGTTTTTTTGGAGTTGCCAGTTTGCTTTCCGTTTCGGACATTTTCCTTTCTTTCCTTTCTTTGGCTGAAAATTGGTGGAGGGGGTTATTTGCAATTGTGCAATTAACAATTGAGAAGACTTTTGCTTCATGATGGTTTTCATGATGGGTGTAGCTTCCATTGACTCCATGGTTCATGATTGTTTGACCTTTGGTGATATGATGGGAGTAGGTTGTGATCATTGTGTTTCTCATCATCACCTTTCTCTCTCTTGTATCATTGCTTTCCACCCACCCCTTGACTTTGCTCTCTCTCTCTCCATTCACAAAAGGGGGGGCCGGCCACAATTTGTAGAGAGGCTGCCAAAATTTTTGGTGTGGGATTTTGTTCTCTTCATGCTTGCAAAATCCCCAAGTTCATCTACAAAAAGTTCATATCTCATTCCTCCACCAAAAAGCAACTTCTAGTAACCCTAAATGAGACAAACCATTCTACAGTTAATCTACAGCATCCTTGGGCACGTCGGCTTGCCAACTTCGTGCCTGAGTTGCCTCGGTCTAGAGGTGGGAGCCCGTAAAAGAACCCGGCGATGTGGTGCCCTTCCGGCGAGGAGGTGAAGACCGGAGATTCCGCGGGGAGATCGGGACGACGACGAGAAGACCGAAGGACACGGATCGCTCGGTATATCTCTCTACCCCTTCTCTAATTAGCTAGGATTAGATTAATAGCCCGATCCGGGATTTTCGTGCGCGGTGGTGCCGGTTCTAGTTTATAGAAAAGTTTTATATTCCGTATTTTGGCCTCATTCAGACGGCCGGGGTGCCGCCGTGCACCAACTTTGTTAATAGAAAACTGATTTCCCAATTATTCCATGCTCCAGGGTATGTATTTACCAGTATGATTCTCACATATGTATGGTTTTACAGCTCATGAGTTTGAGTAATTTATTGGGAATTAGGTGATTATCCTCATTATATCGGAATTCGTTGTAATTGGTGATGTTTGAGGAAATCGCATGGGTACATTTTTACAACCGACGACGCACAGGGTTTGAGTTATTCAACTCAGGGGACTTATACAGAGTATTGTATATTGTCCAGTGTCTATTAGGACAAAGGGGTTGGTCCTCGTACTATATTCTGTTTACTTGTGACTTATCTAGTTTTAGACATGCGTTTCGTAGAAATACACGGTCCAAGTTTGAGAAGTTATAGGTATAAGAATAAAGTAGAAAACCAGGTGTAGCAAGTATCGGGATTCTTCAAGGTGATCGAAGATGTAGATACTTGTGGTTGGTATTCAGTTGATAGTAATGGTTTAGAGAACTTTCTTCTCTTTCAGGTTACTCATTATTGGATGCATTCATGAGTAATGCTGATCGGCCTCTCTCCATTTAGATGACATGCACTGGAGACAGTTGCATGATTTGAATCTGGTTCCAATAAAATCAGTGCATCTGTTTCTATATTGTATATAGAATGGATCATATCTTTACGATGTTAAGGTATATGGAGTTCTCCGGCTTATGCTTAAAACCAGACTCTGGATAACTCAAGGCACGTTTCTGTAATGGCTGTCTGTGGGTTAACCTTGGCTTTGACGAGGGTTGACTTTCTACCATTTGGAAGATCAAAGGTGATATTGTTCTTGACTCGCCACAGTTTTAGTAAAATGGATATTTTCAGAAAACAGTAGTGGGAGTATGGTAGAACTGGAAGAGATTCCAGAACCACAAACGATTACGGAAAATTTAATAGGATCTAAAGATTCAATCAGGTTTGACATTCTATTAGCCACTCCGCAGATATGGTGGGCAACCTCAGACACCCGAGAGGTTCTCCGGTAGCCTCAAGGACGGTGACAGGGAGGTTCTTGTTAACCCAGAATTGTCATTACTGCTGTTCCAGACTATGAGAGCCGGCATGAGGATAAGTATAGCGTCGTTCTAAACTAGTTTTAGAAGTGCACGTGTATATTATTCTGCCAGAGGGTTGTCGTAGTCAGTGGGAGCAGCAGAAGCATAGTGGACAAGTAGCTTATATCTATTTATAGACTAAAGCAGATATAACGGAGATAGATCATCTATTTTTGATGTGACAGTCATGGGCATTGACTTCATCAGAATAGGGGATGGATCTGTTAAGAAGGTAGTAGGGTGTGATGTCCTGTTACTTGGATGACATACATATTGTAGGAAGTGAAATTCCTATACTACGATCGGTTATACTTAGGTTGTCACAAAGTGGTTTCTCCACATACGATATGGATATTATATCAGACATTCTGGATACTAGATCTATGGTTTTAGATCTAGATTTGGGTAGTTTCCCAATCTGGGTACTTAGACAGCATTCTAAAGGTATATAGAATGGACGACTCCTGGCATGGTGGTGTACCAGCAGGTGATGGAGTCACCCTCTCTAAAGGTGTCTTATAGACTAAAGGGGAGAGGGATGTGCATGATTGGCAGATCACTTTCTTGGGCAATTGAGTTGATCATGAGATGTCAAGTACCACACCAGATGTTGTTTTTGCACTAGATGCAATAAGTTGATATTAATCCAATCCTGGAGAAACGTTCGAAAGCAGTTTTAAAACATAAGTGAATGTTCTAGGGATATGATAATGACAGCCTCCTTCTGGAGACGGTTATCATTCCAGGCTTCTAAGGTGACATGGAAAACAGAGTGACAGTCAAAGTTATAGTTTTCCCTCCGACGAGGGGCAGTAGTTTGGACAGGTGGTCCAAGCGGAGACTGAGGGAGGCATGGCGCAGGATACTGATTAAGTTCAGTTGATGATACAGTCTAAGAAGTTTGGATTTGGAGTTCATTCGTGAACTAGGTCCCATCAGATATCCAGACATATTCTAAGACAGGTATTGCTCATTTCGGGAGATTGGTTTCTCCGCGAACTTGAGATATAGAGAGACATAGAAAGAAACATCAGAGAGGATCCACTCACTGAGGCTATTTGTCGAACACAATAGTTTTATAAACAAGTTTTGTGAGACTGATCAGTAGAGGAGTTGGGTGTTCGGTTTCACACGGGCTGTGAGTATACGACATCGCAATAATTAGCCTTAAGTGCAAGTGGGAGATTATTGGATATAGTGCCCTCAAAGTCAATTATTGGATCGCAGGCACGTGATTGCAATGATTGAGGGAGGACCTATACCGGTAGGACAGTTTTACTCGAGATGATAGTAAGCTATCTGGTTTATCTTTATCATCGTGTACTAATTTAGGTGACATGATATATATATCACTATTGCACGTTGATAGAGCCCATAGGATTCTTGATTGACTACCAACAGTATGATGGCGATCATATACGTGAGAGTTGGGTAATCTATAAGCACGTCCTTAAAAGTGGTCCCTAGTCGCGGGAGTTTCGAGATAGGCATCGATACTCCGGAGTAGACTAGTGTATACAGTCGAGACCCCGACGAGGGGCGGTGGCCGGTATCACAAGCCATTGGTGTCAGTTGGTTCACCTAAGATGTATACAGGTGCTCATTAGGTTATGAGTACACCGGACAGGACTCGCCGGGAACATGCTAGTGTTGGAGATAGTGCCCTCAGAGTCAATTATTGGATCACAGGCATATGATTGCAATGATTGAGGGAGGACCTATACCGGTAGGACAGTCTTACTCAAGATGATAGTATGCTATCTGGTTTATCTTTATCATCGTGTACTGCTTTAGGTGACCTTACAGATCACTATTGCACGTTGATAGAGCCCCTAGGATTCTTGCTTGACTGCCAGCAGAATGAGGGCGATCATATACGTGGGAGCTGGGGTCTATAAGCACATCCTTAAAAGGTCCCTAGTCGAGGGAGTTTCAAGATAGGGCATCGATACTCCAGAGTAGACTAGTGTATACAGTCGAGACCCTGACGAGGGGCGGTGGCCGGTCTCACAAGCCACTGGTGTGTTGGTTCACCTAAGATGTATACAGGTGCTCATTGGGTTATGAGTACACCAGACAGGACTCGCCGGGAACATGCTAGTTGGTCTTATACCTGACGTCAGATAGCAGTTCCCTGGTGACATGTGTACAGGTTAGTTCATCGACCTAAGATCGTCATTTGTCTCGTGTGAGTTCCCACTGTACTTTGATTACTACCCTACCACGCTCAAAGGAGACGTGCAAACAGGTTTTAGTTGGGTACAGTCCCGAGCCACATGGAGGCAGTGAGCGGATCTGCAGGGGTTCGTCTCTCCCGGTATTGGGGGTGAGGTCACGCTGTGTCTAGGAGAGCCATTACACGAAGTCCTTGGCCAAGGCAGGAGATTTACTGGTAGGTATTCCAGTAGTATCTCAGGGTGTTCTGGGCTACACTCCGACACGACTTGTACCGCTTTTGGGGGTCTGACTTTTTCCAACCCCCTAGACCCGCCATGCGATGCTCATAGACGAACGGATCGGACTGTACGGATATTATCACTGACAGGCTCAATAGGGTGTCAGGATGAGTTCGCTCATCGACGTCCCTTTTGGTCAATACCTGGTAGCCCGTTACGTATAGGCTAATACCTCTGACGTGCTAGTGGTTAAATCCGCAACCAAATTATTGACGAGTCTTTAGAGTCCCCCACACAGACCGTTTTCTCAAGTTTCGGGTGAAACGCTGTAGAGGCCGTATGGAGATATGGCAGGGTTCGATCAGATACGTGCGGTATTGCACGGATCATGATCGGACGGAAAATACTGGCGGGCTTTGGTTTAAGCTGGATCCTAATATTGCACAGTGTAGATTTTGTCTCATTGCATTTGTATTCGGTCGGAATACAAATGCGGGTATGTATATACAGTAGCGGGGTTTTCCTGTAATTTATTACGGGATCAGTTTTTTGGAGTTGCCAGTTTGTTTTTCCGTTTCGGCCATTTTCCTTTGTATCTTTCAATGGCTGAAGTTTGGTGGAGGAGGGCTTATTTGCATTTGTGCAAATTAGCATTTGTGGAGGGTGGTCTTTGCATATTATTGCTTCATGATAGCTCTTGTTTGACTTTGACTTCCTCACTCATCATTGCTTGACTTTCTTATTCATCATGATTACTTTTGGTGGTGTGATGAGTGATGGTTGATGATGGAGGGTGATGATGTTTGTGTGAGGATTATTTGTGATCATTGCTTTTTATCATCACCATTTTTTTTATCTCTCTTGCATTATCTTCTTTTGGGCTAACTCCTCATTCTTATTCCTCAAGAGAGGTGAGGCCGGCCACTTCTTCAAGGGGCTGTCCCAATTTGTTGTGGTGGGATTTTTCATCTCTTTTGGCTTGCAAAATCCCATAAGCTCCATCTCCAAAAGTATATCTCATTCCTCTACTCAAAAGGCAACTTCAAGTAACCCTAATGAGACATAGCACTACACTTATTCTACGGCAAACCTTGGGCACGTCGACTCGCCAACTTCGTGCCCGAGTTGCCTCGGTCCAGAAGTGGGAGCCCGTAAAAGAACCCGGCGATGTGGTGCCCTTCCGGCGAGGAGATGAAGACCGGAGATTCTACGGGGAGATCGGGACGACGACGAGAAGGCCGAAGGACACGGATCGCTCGGTATATCTCTCTACCCGTTCTTTAGTTAGCTTGAATTAGATTAATGGCCCGATCCGGGAATTTTGTGCGCGGTGGTGCTGATTCGTGTAGGTTTTTAAAGATCAAAAATATTTACCGCAATCAAGAACGGCGTCGCATGAAGCTAGCCGGTGAATACGGGTCGGTCCACAGGGATGTGTAATTTTCCAAAGTGTTCTTACGAGCTGATTCCAATGTTTGTTTTGTTTTTTAATTGAATCTAAAAACGAAGTTGTACGATGATTAAGAAACTTGCTAGGGTTAGGTCTAAGGTGGAGTTTGGAAAGATTGAATGTCACACCTCTTTCAATGCCCTAAATTAAATCTTTTTAGAAGTTATAGCAACTATTAGAAAAGGGGATTAGGATGATTGGGAAGAAACGGAGTTTCTTCCTCTAGATCCTTGTCCGTCCTTTCCTACTAATTGCTCTAACCTTCATGGAAGACATGCATGTCCGGTCCTTTATACTACGGTTTCACCGTTACCTCGTGAGTAGGGTGCCGTAGGGAGTGGATCATGCATGCATGCATGAAGTTCTAGTTAAAAAATAGTTGGGCACGAAAGAGATGAGAGATCTTCATCTCTCATTCCCTCCCTTATTCCTAACCCTAACAAGCGAGGAAATTACTCGCTCATTAGGGGATTTATTAAAAACATCATTTTAAGATTTTGCATTTTTAGATCTATGGGATTAATTACCTACTGCAGTTTAAAAGAATGCTACACTAGATTTAACTAAGGCAAAAGATTAATTAATCTAGGGCACGAATTTAATTCTAAACTAAGGCAGAAATTAAATTTAAAAAAATGAAATTACAGAAAATGATGCTCTTCCACTGAATTGAATCTGAATTTTATTTATCAAAAAGAGGCATCCCTAATACAATCTTTTGATTACATAGTTATAAGGAATGGGAAAATTAGGGTTACAATTGCTCGCATATGTGATATTACAGATATACCCACGAAAAATCCCAACATAAGTACCGACGCACCGACACCTGCTTTCTGCACCGACACGTGCATCAGATGGCCGCGGAACCGCGGCATAAGTGGGGGTGGGGCCGCGGTTCCGCGGCCCTTTGGTGAGGTTGTCTGCTCAATTTTTCTGGGTTCTTTTCTACTGCTTTGGGCTTCTTATTTCTTCAGTTCTTTTCTCCATTTGGCTTCTGGATCTTCTCCAGATCTTTCAGTGAAAACTTGTAAAGGTTTTTTTAACCGTTTTCTTTGACATTTTGGACCATGCGTTGCCTTGTACAATTGTGAATTGTTCTTCGTCTAGGCTTGACTAGGATCCTTCTACTTGTTGGTCAAAAGTCCCTCTTCTTATCATCTTTTGTCTTTTTCACTGTTTTCGCTCCAAGAACCTGTAACCTGTAACATGTAGCAGACATGCGTCAAAAGCATCTGTTTATTTATAAAACGCATAAGAATGGGGAATATAATAATGCAATATTATGGTATGAACAAATACCCCCAAACTTATCTTTTGCTCGTCCTCGAGCAAACTTATTATTTTTTTTTATTCTCGACAAAAACTTAACCGCACTTTCGCAGGGAAACGCGATTGCACTGAGCACGTGCAACAAGCCGTTAAACCTCTAGGTGTCCCTAGTAGGAGGAGTGTTGTCTCATGAGGGTTTTCAGCGGATTACACCCACAAAATCCTATCAATTTGACTTTTTCGACTTTAATTCTCCAATTAGGTTTTCTAACAAGGAATTCTATTATCGTTGACCCGTAAATTATCCACCCATATTCTTCACTCTTCCTCATCATTTAACTTAAGATTATATATGTTCTATAGACTTACCTAGCTTTCGGCATTTCTTAAGTTTTCCTTCTAGAGTTCCATCTCCACTTAGGAATTTCTATCAACTCTACTAAAGATACAAGTTCTATTCTTCACTCCTTTCTCTCATCTAAACTCCATTCACATATCCCCATGTGTGTGTATAAATCACCCCTACACTTGGAAATTCAAATCAAGCAATCATACCCTTGTCCATTGTCCAAAGTACTTATTAGTAGGTGACTTTTTAATTGAATTTTGCTTACACATCCTTCATGCGACCGTTAATACTTCTTGAGGTACCAACGACCGATTACAAGATGTGTTTGCACATTAAAGCGTACTTCCTAGTCTTGCAACACCCAAGGCTTTTAGCAGTGACTCCCAAACCAGTTGGTCTAAGGCACTAGGTGATGAAGCACCCTTGCTAAATATTTTTCTATTTTTGCAGCCTTAAGTAATCACAAAAACCAGTGTTCATTTTTTTTCTTCTTTATTCACACTTGTATATTTTTTTCATCGTACTACGGACTTTAGACAAGAGCATTTCAAGGTCTCTTCTACTATTCCAAGTTTCAAGATGCGTGATTGTGCAATTTGTAGGGTATACATTTTCAGAATTCAGACTTAAGCTAGGAATTATTTTTCAAACTTATACTTTAATAAAAATATCAATACTCTTCCTTTGTTTCGACTTAGCCCAAGAAGTGAGCTCAAAATTTGCCTATTTCTAAATAAACTACAAAGACATATACTTTCTACCGTTAAACTTTAAGAAAGGTTATTTTTAGGGTTTTTAATTTACTAGGTTTAAGATCTAGTTGTTCCTAGCTAGTTAACCTATCTATCAAACTTAAGTCAAATAAGGCCAAAATTGAATACATTAATTTTTATAATTTTTGAAATTTTTTCAATTTTTATGGGTTTTCAAATAAGTATGCAAATGCAAAAAATGTACACATGAATGCGAAGGAAGAAGACTTACCGAGCATACCCCCAAACTTAAACTTGGCAGTGTCCTCACTGTCATGCAACACCAAGAGGGTTGAGAATGTCGGCACTGTAAGTGCACGGCGGCGCCCCGGCCGTCAATCCGACGCCGGAATGCGGAAGCGGTGAATAACTTAAATTTTGCGGACTTTGCAAACCGGCACCACCGCGCACTAAACTCCGGATCGTAACCATTAACAAGTCTAAGCTACTAACAAGAAAGGGAAGAGATGTACCGACTGATCCGAGTCCTCCGGTCTTCATCTCCACTCCGATCTCCTCGCGGGATCTCCGTCCGTCTCCTCCTCGTCGGAAAGGGCACCACATCGCCTGTAGCTTTTACGGGCTCCCACCTCAATACCGAGGCAACTCGGACGCGAAGCTGGCGAATCGACGCGTCCAAGATTTGCTGTAGGAAGTCTAGTGTAGAATCGTAGTCTCTTTTTGGGGTCTTGGAGTTGCCTTTAGATGGAGGGAAGAATGAAACTTTGGAGGCAAATGATGCTATCAATTTTTGCAAGGAAATGAGATGAACAAATGAAGCACACAAATGAACCTCTCATTTTTCCTCTCATCTAAATGTGTGGCCGGCCATATCATTTGGAGAATGGTGGAGAGATCAATCAAAAAGCATGAAGGGAGGTTATTGTAGGAGATACAAAAGGGGTGACCACATACAAACATATACCATACTTTACCTTTTTCAAACCATACCCTTTCATGTCACAATAAAGCAAAAGCATGGAGCAAGATATGAAAGCCATCATAATCAATACTTTTACAAGAAGCCCCCTCCACAAATGTTATTTGCACAATTGCAAATAACCCCCTCCATCGGAAAAGTCCGGCCGGGAAAGAACAAAGGAAAACCGGCCGGAACGGAATGCAAACTGGCAACTCCAGAAAACTGGTCCCGTAATAAATTACAGGAAAACCCCGATACTGTGCATACACACCCGCATCTGTATTCCGTCCGGATACAAATGCAAAGAGACAAAATCTACACTGTACTAAACTAGGACCGGCTTAAACCAAAGCCGGCTAGTAAAAAACCGTTCGATCCTGATCCGTGCAATACCGCACGTATCTGATCGAACCCTGCCATATAAATCCATACGGCCACTAGTACAAAACTGTCCGATCCTGATCCGTGCAATACCGCACGTATCTGATCGGACCCTGCCATATCTCCATACGGCCTCTACAGCGTTTCGCCCGAAAGCTGAGTAACTGAAAGTGTGGGGGACTCTAAAGACTCGTCAATACAATGGCTGTGGATTTAACCACTAGCACGTCAGAGGTATAAGCCAATACGTAACGGGCCACCAGCTATTGACTAAAAGGGACGTCGATGAGCGAACTCATCCTGACACCCTACTGAGCCTGTCAGTGACAATATCCATGCAGTCCGGTCCGTTCGTCTATGAGTATCGCATGGCGGGCCTAGGGGGTTGGTAAAAGTCAGACCCCCAAAAGCGGTACAAGTCGTGTCGGAGTGTAGCCCAGAACACCCTGAGATACTACTGGAATACCTACCAGTAAATCTCCTTGCCTTGGCCAAGGACTTTGTGTAATGGCTCTCCTAGACACAGCACGACCTCACCCCCAATACCGGGAGAGACGAACCCCTGAAGATACGCTCACTGCCTCCATATGGCTCGGGACTGTACCCAACTAAAACCTGTTTGCACGACTCCTTTGAGCCGTGGTAGGGTAGTAATCAAAGTACAGTGGGAACTCACACGAGACAAATGACGATCCCCAGGTCGATGAACTAACCTGCACACATGTCACCAGGGAACTGCCATCTGACGTCTGGTATATGACCAACTAGCATGTTCCCGGCGAGTCCTGTCCGGTGTACTCATAACCCAATGAGCACCTGTATACATCTTAGGTGATCCAACTGACACCAGTGGCTTATGAGACCGGCCACCGCCCCTCGTCGGGGTCTCGACTGTATACACTAGTCTACTAATGGAGTATCGATGCCCGGTCTCGAAACTCCCACGACTAGGGACCTTTTAAGGATATGCTTGTAGACCCCCAGCTCCCACTTATATGATCGCCCTCATACTGCTGGTGGTCAAGCAAGAATCCTAGGGGCTCTATCAACGTGTAATAGCGACGTGTCATGTCACCTAAAGCAGTACACGATGATAAAGGTAAACCAGATAGCATACTATCATCTCGAGTAAGACTGTCCTACCGGGATAGGTCCTCCCTCAATCATTACAATCACGTACCTGTGACCTAATAATTGACTCTGAGGGCACTATCTCCAACAATCTCCCACTTGCACTCAAGGCTAATTATTGCGATGTCGCATACTCACAGCCCGTGTGATACCGAACATCCAACTCCTCTACTAGTCAGTCTCACAAAACTCGTTTGCGGAACTATTGCGTTCGAGGAATAGCCTCAGTGAGTGGATCCGCTTAGTTGTTTCTTTCTATGTCTCTCTATATCTCAAGTTCGCGGAGAAACCCATCTCCCGAAATGAGCAATACCTGTCTTAGAATGTGTCTGGATGTCTGATGGGACATAGCTCATAAATGAACTCCAAATCCAAACTTCTTAGACTGTATCGTCAACTGAACTTAATCAGTATCCTGCGCCATGCCTCCCTCAGTATTGCCTTGGATCATCTGTCCAAAATACTGCCCCTCATCAGAAGGAAAACTACAACTCTGACAACCTCCTTGTCGTCCATGTCACCTTGGAAGCCTGGAATGATAACTGTCTCCTGAATGAGGCTGTCGTTATCATATCCCTAGAACATCCACTAATGTTCTAAAACTGCTTCCGACTGTTTCTCCAGGATTGGATTAATGTCAACTTATTGCATCTAGTGCAAGAACAACATCTGGTGTGGTACTTGACATCTCACGATTGACTCAATTGCCTGAGCAAGTGATCTGCCAATCATGCCCGTCCCTCTCCCCTTTAGTCTGTAAGACACCTTTGGAGAGGGTGACTCCATTACCTGCAGGTACACTACCGTGCCAGGAGTCGACCATCCTAAATACTCTTAGAATGCTGTCAAGTACCCTGATTGGGAAACCACCCAAATCTAGATCTAAAACCATAGATCCAGTAACCAGTATGTCTGATATAAAATCCATTTCCTTTGTGGAGAAACAACTGTGTGACGACCAAAGTACAACCGATCGTAGTGTAGGAGTTTCTTTTCCTACTCTGTGTATATCATCCAAATACCAGGATATCACACCCTACTACCTTCTCAACAGATCCATCCCCTTTTCTGATGAAGTCAAACCCATGACTGTCACATCAGAAATAGATGATCTATCTCCGCTACATCTGCTCTAGTCTATAAATAGACATAAGCTACTTGTCCACCAATGCTTCCGCTGCTCCCACTGACTACGACAACCCTCTGGCGGAGTCATATAGACGTACACTTCTAAAACTAGTTTAGAACGATGCTATACTCATCCTCCCGCCGGGTCTCGCAGCCTAGAACAACAGCAATGGTAATTGTGGGTAAACAAGAACTTCCCTGTCACCGTCCTTGAGGCTACCGTAGTGCCTCTCGGGTGCCTGAAGTTACCCATCTAATCTGCGGAGTGGCCAATGGAATGTCAAACCGGATTGAATCTTTAGGTTCCTTATCAAATCTTCAGTAATCGTTTGTGGTTCTGGAATCACTTCCAGTTCTACCATACTCCCACTACTGTTTTCTGAAAAAATCCATTTTTAATAAAACTGTGGCGAGTCTAGAACAATATCGCTATTGTTCATCCAGATGGTAGAAAATCAACCCTCGTCATAGCCTGGGTCAACCCACAAACAGCCATTACAGAAACGTGCCTTGAGTTGTCCAGTGTCTGGTTTTAATCATGAACCGGACAACTCCCCGTACCTTAACATCGTTAAGATATGAACTGTTCTATATCCAATATAGAAACAGAAGCACTGATTTAATTGAACCAGATTCAAATCATGCAGCTGTCTCCAGTGCATGTCAACTAAATGGAAGGAGGCCGATCAGCGTTACTCAACTTAGGAATACTTCCAATTATGAGTAACCTGAAAGAGAAGCAAGATCTCTTTATCATTACTATCAACTGAATACCACACACAAGTATCTACATCTTCGATCTCTTTGAAGAATCCCGATACTTGCTATACCTGGTTCTCTACTCTATTCAAATACCTATAACTCCTCAAAACTTAGATCCTGTGTTTCCACGAAACACTTGTCTAAAAACTAGAGAAGTCATAAGTAAACCGAATATAGTACGAGGACCATCCCCTCTTTCCTGATGGACCCTGGACAACATACAATACTCTGTATAAGTCCCTTGAGTCTAATAACTCATTCACTGTGTGTCGTAGGTTTAAAACTGTACTTATGGTTAAGAAGAATTACACCGCTGTTTAATGCTCCTTACCTAACCATCCACTGATATAGGTAAATGTCGTAGACATAATTTCAGAAAGGTATATCTCACTCTATGAAAATAGACGTACAGATATATCAATTTGAAATTGGTGCATAACAGCGGATATTCAAAACCAAATATTTGCCGACCGGCAAACAGCCCAGGTGATTTCCTCAAATATCACTGATTGCAACGAATCCCGATATAATGAGGATAATCACCCAATTCCCAATAACTTACTCCCACTCATCATCTGTAAAACCATACAGATGTGAGAATCGTACCTGGTAAATACATACCCTGGAGTAAGTATCTAATCGGGAAATCAGTTTTCCTTTAACATTACACAGTGAAACTGAAACATTGAAATGTTCCGATGGGGTATTCTGGTATTCCTAGTAATGCCTCTTCCAGATTTACGACTGTAACCGTATAGTTCTTTGCCACCTCTCCAAATCCCTTCATATGTCTTTAGTCTTTACCTTCTGCACACCCTTTTAGGCCAAATGGTTTTCTTCCTTCCCTACCGTTCGGCACCAGCCTATGGTTTGGAAGAAGACTATCCAATAAGCATAATGGGTGTACTGTCCCAATCCTAGGAACACTCGCAATGCGAGAGAAGGTGAAGATAAAAGACACCTGAATGTACTTTATTCCTATTTCTCCTGAACCAGGATCCATCCCCGAACTGGAACAAGTTCCTTTCGAGTTCGTATATAACCATACGATGGATTATCCAAATAAACTGTGGATCTTCGTAGTGATACGGAGTGTCCTGGAGAAATACAAAGGTGATGTGGGAGTGGTAACGAAATATTTGGTTTGGTCGTGAATATCTGTTGCAATTTACTTTGCCCTCTTACTAATCCCTTGCTTTGTCTGAACTTAATACCTTCTGCACACCATCGTTATGCTAATTGGTTTTCTTCATTCCCTACCGGTCGGCTCCAGCCTAAGGTTTGGAAGAAGACAATCCAATTTGCGTAATAGGTGTACTACCCCTAAACCAAGGAGTACTCGTAACCTGAGAGAGGGTAAAAGGAAAAGACAACTGAATGGTCCTATCCATTTTCTCCAGAACCGGAAACCATCCTCGAATCCCTTCGAGTTCGTATCTAACCATACGATGGTTTTGTCCAATGGAAGTGGACGTTCGTAGTAATACGGGGTGTCCTGGAGAAAAGGGTAAAAGTAGGAGTGGCAATGAGGTCTGCAACTCTGACAATCCAAAAGCCAGTGTTTAAGAAGGTTCGGTCAACTTGGTCACTGAGTCATAGTCTTAGGGTCGGGTCAATGGTCGCTGCCAAAGAGAGAGAGAAAAGAAACACTCAGCGTGCACTCTAACCTAGATCAGAATGGTTACCAATTTATCTAATCTGGAAACCTCCCACTGTACCTCAAATTCTTCTCCAAACCTAAAAGAAGAATTAGTCGGGGTCACCCGAGGAGTAAACTAACTCATCAGTGGGAATCGGGATCCAACTATCATCGCATGATAACGTGACGGAATCCGCTCACGGTATCACACTCCAGAAGGTATGCGCATATCTGGCAAGTTTCAGTACTTTTGAAACTCCCGATGTGATTTCTGCCCCATGCTCTTATGACCTTGACTAAGGCCAACAAATCATAAGTCACATGTCAAGTTCTACCCGTCATTGTCCAGGTTGATTTGAACCCACCCGTACAAGCCCTTGACTAAGGCCAACAAGGCTATACGACTGTCCCAAACCAACGCATCTATCTATGCAGCATATGAATACCCAATAGCTACCAAACACTGTGCCTTGACTAAGGCCAACAAACACAGCTTGAATACTATTGACTACCCATATGAAACGACGGAGGGCTACGAATGATTTCTGGCGAAAACCTTTAACGTAGTGAACTTGATATCGTTGAAGGAACGGATAGCTTTTAAAAATATAGTGACGAAAACCGTTGCTAAAGAGGTCACTCCCTGTGAGGGGATCTCGGCTCTTTCCCCGTAGAATGGGGTGCAGGATATTCCAAATGAATACCGCGATGCAAAGCAAAAGCAATCGGCTATAGTGAAGTTAATGCCCTGACGCAAACTTTTTGTCCAAGGGGTCACTCCCGGTGAAGGGATCTCGGCCCTTGCCTCGTCGACTGAGGAGCAGGATATTCTAAATGAATACCGCGATGCAAAACAAAAGTGAACGTCCTTGCAATAACAGCTTTTTGAAAAGTGTTCCAACAACATCAGATTAGGTTTGTTTATAACTTTGCATTGATCCGAATCAATGCAGTCCCATCAATTGATCACACCAAAAAGAACGAAAATATACTGATGTACGTATATGCCATCCGCATTCGCCACTGGGTCCCGTCATCACCCGTTAGGTTAGCTAACTAACGGCAGAGCGGGGACTGGACTAGCGCGGATGAAAAACATATACAACATCTACTAATATATATACCAATATATAGTATTTCGCTCAAGGCGTGAATAAAATGCAACATCACAGAAATGTACAGCATCACAGAAACAATACAGATATCTGGGATCCCCGGGTTTCACAGAGCCACTGCTGAAACCCGACGTTCCCCTGGTCGTGTGGATAGCCTGTGCAATGAAATCCTAGACCCCTACGGGCGCGGCAAGTCACCCGCCAAAACCTGAAGCGAGGCAGCCCCCTTCAGCACCGTGAATGGACCACCCAGCACTTCACGGAATCCGGCAACTTGGGCACCCCTCCTGGGTCAACCTGTACCCCCTACGAGTGCGGCGAATAGCCCGCCAATCCGAGAGTGAAGCCCCCTCCGTCTCAATGCCATGAGATGCGGGCTTGTTGCCTTCTAGAACCCGGCCATCCGTGCACCCCACCGCGGGGTAATCCTAGTACAGAAAGTAAAATATACATACACCGGGTACATCGACCGCAACCAGGTCGTGCCCCAAAATAATAATACAGTCAGGCAGTGACGGCAGTCCACATGTCGGACGCTCGCCCCGCAATATCAAATGTACATAATACAACAAAACTGTACTAGCATTGCATCCAGGCTATCCCCCACGACCGATCCGCAACATCACAGCAAATACATAGAACATCAACGTGAAAGTCACGTTCGCAAATCCGTCTAACCGGGCTATAGCAGTTAGACCGGATTTACCGATCGAGTGACATTCACGGTCGCAGATATAATGTAAATACTGTGAAAAATGTGTTTAAAAAATTTCCGATTGATCAAACAATTAACAAGTGGGCCCCAAAGAAAACTGTAGCACTCACAGAAACAATTGGCCCAACTTTAATATTCCAAAGCCCATATTTTAAGCCCAGAAGGCCTCTGTAAAAAAATGGTGAAGTGATGTGAATAGTGAGCGGCGGAAGGGCCGCACAAAGGGGGTTTTCGCGGCGGTTCCGCGCTCCAACTGTGGAGTTACTTCGTCAAATTTTTACAGAACTCTTAGATTTTCCAGTACATCAATATTTTACAACCTGAAAAAATTTTCGAGACCAAAAATTTTCAACAGAAACTGTCGTGGGCAAATACGGGTTTTTGGACATTTCGATCGATCGGAACTGAAAAACACATTACACAAAGCTAGACTAAGTTAATGGCGAGGCTCTGATACCACTGTAAGTGCACGGCGGCGCCCCGGCCGTCAATCCGACGCCGGAATGCGGAAGCGGTGAATAACTTAAATTTTGCGGACTTTGCAAACCGGCACCACCGCGCACTAAACTCCGGATCGTAACCATTAACAAGTCTAAGCTACTAACAAGAAAGGGAAGAGATGTACCGACTGATCCGAGTCCTCCGGTCTTCATCTCCACTCCGATCTCCTCGCGGGATCTCCGTCCGTCTCCTCCTCGTCGGAAAGGGCACCACATCGCCTGTAGCTTTTACGGGCTCCCACCTCAATACCGAGGCAACTCGGACGCGAAGCTGGCGAATCGACGCGTCCAAGATTTGCTGTAGGAAGTCTAGTATAGAATCGTAGTCTCTTTTTGGGGTCTTGGAGTTGCCTTTAGATGGAGGGAAGAATGAAACTTTGGAGGCAAATGATGCTATCAATTTTTGCAAGGAAATGAGATGAACAAATGAAGCACACAAATGAACCTCTCATTTTTCCTCTCATCTAAATGTGTGGCCGGCCATATCATTTGGAGAATGGTGGAGAGATCAATCAAAAAGCATGAAGGGAGGTTATTGTAGGAGATACAAAAGGGGTGACCACATACAAACATATACCATACTTTACCTTTTTCAAACCATACCCTTTCATGTCACAATAAAGCAAAAGCATGGAGCAAGATATGAAAGCCATCATAATCAATACTTTTACAAGAAGCCCCCTCCACAAATGTTATTTGCACAATTGCAAATAACCCCCTCCATCGGAAAAGTCCGGCCGGGAAAGAACAAAGGAAAACCGGCCGGAACGGAATGCAAACTGGCAACTCCAGAAAACTGGTCCCGTAATAAATTACAGGAAAACCCCGATACTGTGCATACACACCCGCATCTGTATTCCGTCCGGATACAAATGCAAAGAGACAAAATCTACACTGTACTAAACTAGGACCGGCTTAAACCAAAGCCGGCTAGTAAAAAACCGTTCGATCCTGATCCGTGCAATACCGCACGTATCTGATCGAACCCTGCCATATAAATCCATACGGCCACTAGTACAAAACTGTCCGATCCTGATCCGTGCAATACCGCACGTATCTGATCGGACCCTGCCATATCTCCATACGGCCTCTACAGCGTTTCGCCCGAAAGCTGAGTAACTGAAAGTGTGGGGGACTCTAAAGACTCGTCAATACAATGGCTGTGGATTTAACCACTAGCACGTCAGAGGTATAAGCCAATACGTAACGGGCCACCAGCTATTGACTAAAAGGGACGTCGATGAGCGAACTCATCCTGACACCCTACTGAGCCTGTCAGTGACAATATCCGTGCAGTCCGGTCCGTTCGTCTATGAGTATTGCATGGCGGGCCTAGGGGGTTGGTAAAAGTCAGACCCCCAAAAGCGGTACAAGTCGTGTCGGAGTGTAGCCCAGAACACCCTGAGATACTACTGGAATACCTACCAGTAAATCTCCTTGCCTTGGCCAAGGACTTTGTGTAATGGCTCTCCTAGACACAGCACGACCTCACCCCCAATACCGGGAGAGACGAACCCCTGAAGATACGCTCACTGCCTCCATATGGCTCGGGACTGTACCCAACTAAAACCTGTTTGCACGACTCCTTTGAGCCGTGGTAGGGTAGTAATCAAAGTACAGTGGGAACTCACACGAGACAAATGACGATCCCCAGGTCGATGAACTAACCTGCACACATGTCACCAGGGAACTGCCATCTGACGTCTGGTATATGACCAACTAGCATGTTCCCGGCGAGTCTTGTCCGGTGTACTCATAACCCAATGAGCACCTGTATACATCTTAGGTGATCCAACTGACACCAGTGGCTTATGAGACCGGCCACCGCCCCTCGTCGGGGTCTCGACTGTATACACTAGTCTACTAATGGAGTATCGATGCCCGGTCTCGAAACTCCCACGACTAGGGACCTTTTAAGGATATGCTTGTAGACCCCCAGCTCCCACTTATATGATCGCCCTCATACTGCTGGTGGTCAAGCAAGAATCCTAGGGGCTCTATCAACGTGTAATAGCGACGTGTCATGTCACCTAAAGCAGTACACGATGATAAAGGTAAACCAGATAGCATACTATCATCTCGAGTAAGACTGTCCTACCGGGATAGGTCCTCCCTCAATCATTACAATCACGTACCTGTGACCTAATAATTGACTCTGAGGGCACTATCTCCAACAGGCACTCCCCTGTTTATTTATTTATAATTTTTTTGTTTTGAATTTTTTTATTTTTTATAGAAAAAGAAAACAAAAATATATATACATATATACAACAAGGTTCCCCCCAAACTTAAGCTTGGCCTTACACAAGCCAAAGGTTAGCACCAACCATTCAAAGATCTTATCGTGGTAATGGTAGGGTTGGTGAAATAATGGGGTGGAAAGAAAAGAGATGAGAAGCACACGAGACCGTGTGGGAAGAAGAGTGGAATATGGTCTCGGTGGAGGAGAAGAATGGCGGAAAAGAGAAAGAAGTGGAGTACGATCTTGAGGGTGTAAATTGAGTGAATAAATTAGCGCAATTTGTGATGACCGATATGTTAAAAGCGATTGCGCTAACCTATCAACCCGTCGAGAAATGGGGTCAAATCCCTCAAGATTCGCAAGAAAGCATGGGTACGCCGAACTTGGTATTGGAGATGAAAGCGTAACGGTCTCTTGTACGGTCGGAACGATAGGAAGGACGAAAGGGAGTGAATTAGGGATAGTCTCATTCTCACCGTAGTAAACTGTTTCGAATTTAAAAGATTCCATTAATGGTTCGAAACTACTGTAAGCAACCGAGTCTGATGGTTCATCTAACTCATCTGAAAATGTAAAGGACTCAAACTCGGACGGTGAGTCATCAATATCGTCCGAAAAAGTGAAACACTCGTAAGTGTGAACTGTGTCAGATTCAAAGAGAAATTTTTCAAGCTCACAGTCTTCAAGCGTGATATTAGGCGTGGTCGGAACGATGGAAAGGAGGGAGGGTGATTTAGTTAAAGGTTCAAAAGGATGAATTGGAAAATCAGACACATCAAACAAAAATGGTTCAACCTCAATATGATCCTCAAAACTCTCCTCAATACTATCCTTATAATTCTCCTCAAAATTTAGCTCATCCATGCCATTATCGTTAAAATCAAGACGCATATGAAGTTCGGGAGAAACATCTAATGACTCGGGATGATGAATTGGACATAAAATTTCAATCAAATCTACAGGTTCATCATCCGAAATATTCCCGGCGTCTATATCCTCAATCAAGTGAAAATCAATTTCTTTAGACACCTCATCAAAAGCAAGGATATTTATCAATTTAGGTTCTAGAGTGGAGGTGTAAAGGTCAAACGGATTAGGTGCGGTTTCACTTGAAAGGGGTTCTTCACAATCTGGCAAATCAAACACTACAAAATCACAGAACTCATCATTTTGAACAATCGATGGAAAACCGGAGTTGTGGGCTTCAATTGGGTAAGGGTAGGTTTGATTTGGAAATCCTCTCACATTCTCACTCTGTCCTACCGCCTTCTTATACATTGAAAAATTTGGAGCTAGCGGGAAACTAGCTGCCGGTTCACTAGGTTGCATAAAGGCGGTAATGGATGCTTCCACATTCCTAACCATTTTGTTTGTTGCTGAAATATAAGCCTCCAACGACTCTTCCAAACTAGACTTGGGTGGTAAGGGGGTTTCAGTAAAAGATTCGAAATTGTTTGGATATGTGAAACTCCCAAAAGGCTGTGTAGAAGCAGTGTCTAGTGAAGGTGGGAAAGTCGGGTAGGACTGGTAGGAAGTGGGTGGTTGGATAGGGGTAGGGTCAACATGTGGATAAAAAGGTGAATAGTCTTGTGGATCCCTAGAACTAGATGAGTGGAGAGGGGTGAAAGATCGGCTGCGAGATTGAGCAATATGCTCAGCAATGGACATCGGTTTAGGAGTTACAGCAGGACTTGAAAAGGTGGTATCAACATATGAAGGTGGTAAAGGTTGACTTGGTTGACACAAAGTGGGTTGCCAAGTCAAACTGTTTCTCCTAGACGCTTCTATTTGATCTTTCAAAGAAATTTTTGGCATGGAGGGATCTTCCTTAAATCGACCGAAACAATTAACGTACGACGCAAAATTAGGTTCGGGATACCAAAGTTCGGCTAGTGATTTGTGATTTGGGGTACCCATGTTGTAAGAAGAAAGGGTGAAAGAAAGAAAGTTAGGTGGTGGTGGTGCAAGGATTTATTTGCGGCAAAAGTTTGCAAATTTTCTTGTTTTTTTTTTTAAAAAAAAATTTCCTTTTTTTTTTTAATTTGAAACTGTTTGCAACAAAAATTTTCGATAAAGGGATTAGACACAAATGCAATCAACCAGAAATGCACAATCAGACCTAGATCTAGGGTCACCTAGGTCAGCTAGACAGCTCCTAACTGTTCCAAAGGGCTAGAAATAGGACCTCAAACCGACTCTTCACCGCCAGTTGTGGCCAGGTAAGCGCCAGGTAAGTGGGAGGCTCCCCGCTACAAGTAGCGGTCCTAATTAAGTAACCACTTGCCTTGACACACTTGCCTAAACACTGCAAAGTCAGGTTAGGATAAACGGCCGATGCCTATAACTAGCCCTCTGTCCTAATGAGCGCGACGTCATTAGGGCTGAGTCTAGTATTTTTTAATTAAGATTGGTCAATGCAAATGCCTTTTGTGATTTCTGGGGTCCTGGGAAGGGTGATGAAATCCCCACCCAATCTGAATTGGTCAAAAGCCCCTTAAAGTCCGATTAAAGATATACAAAACAGTAAATCACTTGCAATCAAAATTTTTTATTTTATGCGCGAAGATGATAGTATACAGTCAATTATTGGATCACAGGCACGTGATTGCAATGATTGAGGGAGGACCTATACCGGTAGGACAGTCTTACTCAAGATGATAGTATACTATCTGGTTTATCTTTATCATCGTGTACTGCTTTAGGTAACCTTACAGGTCACTATTGCACGTTGATAGAGCCCCTAGGATTCTTGCTTGACTGCTAGCAGTATGAGGACGATCATATACGTGGGAGCTGGGGTCTATAAGCACATCCTTAAAAGGTCCCTAGTCGAGGGAGTTTCGAGACAGGGCATTGATACTCCAGAGTAGACTAGTGTATACAGTCGAGACCCCGACGAGGGACGGTGGCCGGTCTCACAAGCCATTGGTGTCAGTTGGTTCACCTAAGATGTATACAGATGCTCATTGCGTTATGAGTACACCGGACAGGACTCGCCGGGAACATGCTAGTTGGTCTTATACCTGACGTCATATAGCAGTTCCATGGTGACATGTGTACAGGTTAGTTCATCGACCTGAGATCATCATTTATCTCGTGTGAGTTCCCACTGTACTTTGATTACTACCCTACCACGCTCAAAGAAGACGTGCAAACAGGTTTTAGTTGGGTACAGTTCCGAGCCACATGGAGGCAGTGAGCGGATCTGCAGGGGTTCGTCTCTCCCGGTATTGGGGGTGAGGTCGCGCTGTGTCTAGGAGAGCCATTACACGAAGTCCTTGGCCAAGGCATGAGATTTACTGGTAGGTATTCCAGTTGTATCTCAGGGTGTTTTGGGCTACACTCCGACACGACTTGTACCGCTTTTGGGGGTCTGACTTTTACCAACCCCATAGGCCCGCCATGCGATGCTCATAGACGAACGGACCGGACTGTATGTATATTGTCACTGACAGGTTCAGTAGGGTATCAGGAAGAGTTCGCTCATCGACGTCCCTTTTGGTCAATACCTGGTAGCCCGTTACGTATAGGCTAATACCTCTGACGTGCTAGTGGTTAAATCCGCAACCAAAGTATTGACGAGTCTTTAGAGTCCCCCACACAGACCGTTTTCTTAAGTTTCGGGCGAAACGCTGTAGAGGCTGTATGGAGATATGGCAGGGTTCGATCAGATACGTGCGGTATTGCACGGATCATGATCGGACGGAAAATACTAATGGGCTTTGGTTTAAGCCGGATCCTAGTATTGCACAGTGTAGATTTTGTCTCATTGGATTTATATTCGGTCGGAATACAAATGCGGGTATGTATAAACAGTAGCGGGGTTTTCCTGTAATTTATTACGGGATCGGTTTTTTGGAGTTGCCAATTTGTTTTTCCGTTTCGGCCATTTTCCTTTGTATCTTTCAATGGCTGAAGTTTGTGTAGGAGGGCTTATTTGCATTTGTACAAATTAGCATTTGTGTAGGGTGGTCTTTGCATATTGTTGCTTCATGATAGCTCTTGTTTGACTTTGACTTCTTCACTCATCATTGCTTGACTTTCTTATTCATCATGATTACTTTTGGTGGTGTGATGAGTGATGGTTGATGGTGGAGGGTGATGATGTTTGTGTGAGGATTATTTGTGATCATTGCTTTTTATCATCACCATTTTTTTTATCTCTTTTGCATTATCTTCTTTTGGGCTAACTCCTCATTCTTATTCCTCAAGAGAGGTGAGGCCGGCCACTTCTTCAAGGGGCTGTCCCAATTTGTTGTGGTGGGATTTTTCATCTCTTTTGGCTTGCAAAATCCCATAAGCTCCATCTCCAAAAGTATATCTCATTCCTCTGCTCAAAAGGCAACTTCAAGTAACCCCAATGAGACATAGCACTACACTTATTCTACAGCAAACCTTGGGCACGTCGACTCGCGAACTTCGTGCCCGAGTTGCCTCGGTCCAGAGGTAGGAGCCCGTAAAAGAACCCGGCGATGTGGTGCCCTTCCGGCGAGGAGATGAAGACCGAAGATTCCGCGGGGAGATCGGGACGACGACGAGAAGGCCGAAAGACACGGATCACTCGGTATATCTCTCTACCCGTTCTTTAGTTAGCTAGAATTAGATTAATGGCCCGATCCGGGGATTTTGTGCGCGGTGGTGCCGGTTCAAAAGTTAAAGTAAAACATCGTTTCCGCATTTTGGCCTCGAATTGACGGCCGGGACGCCGCCGTGCACATACAGCTAGCTGGTTATTAAAACCTATCGTCAGATAGCAATTCCCAGGTGACATGTGTACAGGTTAGTCTATCGATCTGAGATCATCATTTGTCTCATGTGAGTTCCCGCTGTGCTTTGATTATTACCCTACCACGGCTCAAAGGAGTCATGCAAACAGGTTCTAGTTGGGTACAGTCCCGAGCCACATGGAGGTAGTGAGCGGATCGGCAGGGGATTCGTCTCTCCCTACGTTGGGAGTGAGATCGTGCTGCGTCTAGGAGAGCCATTACACAAAATCCAAGGCCATGGTAAGCGAGATTTACTGGTAAGTATTCCAATAATATCTCAGGTGTTTTGGGCTACACTCCGACATGACTTATACCGCTTTTGGGGGTCTGACATTTACCAGCTCCTTAGGCCCGATATGCGATACTCATAGAAGAACGTACCGAACTGTACGGATATTGTCACACATAGGCTCAGTAGGGTTCCAGGATGAGTTTACTCATTGGCTTCCCTTTCACTCAGCACATGGGCAGCCGTTACGTACAGCTAGTACCACTGACGGCTTGTGGTTAAACCCACTGCCTGAGTATTGACGAGTCTTTAGAGTCCCCCATAGAAAGTTTCCCAGTTCGGGTGAAATGCTGTAGAGGACGTATGGTTTTATGGCAGGGTTCGAACATACGCGTGCACTTGTGCACGTGTCATGGTTCGGACGGATAATACTAGCGGGTTTTGGTTTATGCTGGATCCTAGTATTATACTGTGTAGATTTTGTCTCGTTGAATTTGTATTCGGTCGGAATAAAAATGCGGGTATGTATATACAGTAGTGCGGTTATCCTGTAATTTGTTACGGGATCGCTTTTTTGAAGTTGCCAGTTTGCATTCTTGATTTGGCCAAAGTAGTTTTCTTTTGTTCCCGGCTGAATTTTCCATTGAGGGGGTCAAATGGAGGGGTTTTCAGAGGTCACAGGGGCTCCAGAACTTTGATGAAGTCTCTTGAGGTTTCTAGATGAGCTTGGCTTCGTTTTGTGCATTATTGGTGCATTAATTGTGAATGGATTGAAAAATATATTGGTGTGACATTTTTCCTTATGATCACCACACTTGCTCTTGTGCTCACCCCCTCCTATGTTAGTTATATGTATGCCCTAGAGGCCATTACTGTACATTGGATGTATATTGTAGTGGATGCTGGGACATATATAGGGAGGACTTTCTTGCTCGACATGATAGTATGCTATCTGGTTACTCTTTACCTTAACGTGTACATTGATTGTCTTTCTGTTACATTTTGGTAAAGCCCTTAGGATGTGTACTTGACTACCTGGACTACGATGCGGATCATACTAGTGGGGACATGGTAGTCCATAAGTACATCCTTCAAGGTCCCTAGTAGTGGGTGTATCGAGACGGGGCATCGATATACCAGAGTAGACTAGCGTATACCTTCTCGACCCATACAGATGGGCGATGGATGATCCCATATCCATTGGTGTTTGACATCAGAGATGATATACGGGTGCTCAGTGGAGACTGGGTACACTGGACGGACTCGCCGAGAACTCCCAGATGGTATTATACCTTACGTCAGAAGGCAGTTCTCTGGTGACACTGGTACAGAGTAGTCTGTTGACCCGAGATCGTCATAGAGTCTTGTGTGGTTCCCACTGTGCTTTGATTTCCACCTTACAACGTCCAAGAGGGCGTGCAAAACGGTGGTTTTTGGGTACAGTCCCGAATCACGTGGAGGCAATGAGCGATAGGAGGGGATTCGTCTATCCCGGTATAGGGAGTTGATGTTGCGCTGTGTTCGATTGGCTATAACCGGAAATCCCTAGCCAGGGTTGCTGAGATTTACTGGTAAGTGTTACCAGTAGTTTCTCGAACTGTTATAGACCTCATATCGACACGACTTATCGAGCTACTGGGGTATGACGTTTACCACCCCTAGGCAAGATATGCGACATATCAGACGACGAGACCGGACTGTACGGTAAGTGTTACTGGTTGGATTCACAGGAGTATGAGCGGGCTTGCTCGTCGATCTTCTGATCGCTCAATACCCGGGTGGCCGTTACGTTTAGCAGACCGCTTGCGGCTTGTGGGTGTTTGATACGATCATCACCTACTGCCGGCGTATTGACGAGTCTTTAGAGTCCTACACAGAGGTTTCCTGGCTCAAGCGAAACGAAATAGGAGCGCATATGAGATATGTGCGGGACCGAGAATAATGCGTGTATGTGATACCGCATTCTATTCTCGCGATGAATGTATCGAATGATTGTATGCGATATAACCTAGTTATCGAATCAAGGATTGATTCGATAAGTCGATACATTAGATACTAGTCGGTTATATGCGACATGACCGGATCATTGAATCAAGTGTTGATTTAATGATTTAATGTATAATTATATATTTGATATATTACTTTGCATTAACTAGTATTGGTTCACTTTAAATGGATTTTCTCACTTGATGTGCACATTGTATATGTGATATATTTTGTACACTTTATTGTATCATGTTTGATGATACATGAATGTTTGGGTGTATGTTTAGATTAAACCATGGTTATGTAATGGTTAGGGTTTTGATTTTATTTATTTATTCATTTATTTATTCATTTTGGCAAAAGGAAAAATGGTGGCTAATTTTGTTTCTTTGTTGAAGCTTCATGAAGCTTTGAAAAAGTCTACCATTTTTGTTTCATGCCTAACCTAACCATTCACCTAACCCTAGTTTAATCTCTACACTTAACCATGGTTGATATTATGATAAGAATGATTTTATTTTCTATTTTATAAAATACTTATCATATTATCTTCTTCTTCTTCTTCTTCTTCGAGAAGAAAACCTTGCTTCCATCAATGGTGATTTGATGAAAAGAGTGAGAAATCCAATTCTAAAGTGAACCCACTTCGTATTTCTTCATCCTCTACCACTTGCCAAGTAGTATAGGGTGTTTTCTTCACAAGTTTCATGACTTGGTGAAGTTAGAGCTTGATCTTGTGATGCCTCGACGTAGATCATCTTCGGCATCGTAGTCGATGACCTAGCCCGCCCATTTCTCCGATGGAGCCGACACTAGAGTCCAAGATCCGATTTGTACAGCGGAGGGACGTCTACGTGGAGCTAAGGAAGTGGAGAGCCGGATCTACAAAGGTTGTATTTCCGTTTATCATATAGTTAAGTTGTTAACTAGTTGCATGTTTCGCCTAAAATCTAGTTAACGATCCGTATTAGGGTTTCTCGGCCCTTGTAAAATTTGAAATTGGCATGGTTGATGCCTTGTGAGACCTCATTAGTGTGTCTAGGAACCCTACAGTGGTATCAGAGCCTAGCTAGAGCCTTAGGCGATGCGTAGACGGAGTTTGAAGTCCGATCGAACCGAAACCCCAATTCCAAAATGCTCTCTGGACTTTTTTCAAAAACTGGGTTTTTTCCAGATTAAAAATGCTTAAAAAATTCAGCAGGGAATTGTAAGAATTACGGTGCAAAAATTACCTAAAGATATGTCTAAAGCGCGGCGGAACCGCGGCAGAAGCATGGCTTCTGCGGCGGTTCCGCGGCCAAATAATGACGTCAGCCTTCCAATTTTGCACAGTAATTCATTTCTTGAGGTGCTGAGTTTTCTGGGATTTTTTAATCTGAACTCAAGAGTTGAGTTTTCTGGGTTGTATTGGGGACTCGGTGTTTCGATCGGATTGTCTAATTTTGTCTGCGTGCTTTTCCGGATAATTTTTGAATATGTTAAAAAGTTCGACCGGATATAAATACCCAATTTTTCCCCTGTCGGGAAATTTCCAAGTGTTGGATCTTTCCGTAGTTTAATGACATTCTAAGTAGTGCAAGTAACGCGATGGTCCCTCTAGAAGACAACAAACCTTAACTCGATTATGTGACCGTCTTGAACTGCCCTTTGAACCTTAGGGTTTGGGGCAGTACGGCGTGCCACATGTGAGGCGTTGGCTTGACCCTTCTACGGCTGGACCGTTAGTACTGAGGCACGAAGTAAATGTTTTTGAACTTATTTCATGTGATGAGCCGTTTCGGGAAAACTTGGGTGTTCGATTATTCGATCGGAAAGTTTAACATTTTCTATTTATCCGGAATGTGATACAATAATTGGAATTCACAAAGAGTTATGAGATAACTGAATGAATGTTATAAATCTAGCGGTTTAGTCTCACTTGATCGGTTGCCACGGAATTTTGATGTGATCAAAAGTCCGTCGCAATCACGTAGCGTACGCGGATACTCGCCGGGTAAACTTAATAGACAGCCTTACTCCATAGCCCCGACCAAGTGACTGTACAAGTGACTGTAGGAGAACCCCGTCGCCGAAAGCATCCGTAAGGGTGCTCGTGGTAGCGGTGTTCCGCCTTGGTGCACTTCGTCGACGGTATCAGGGGTGCGGCCGCCTACTAAAGTTTGCGACGAGTATTCGATCAGGATGTCGGGAATCTTGTTGAATTGCCCGACTTGATATTGAAAAGTGTTTTCGATAATGAGACTAAAATGTGGGGTTTATAATTGTTAGGTATGCGATGTCTAAGGAATTCATTTGATTAGGCATGCGATGTCTATGTAGGTTGCGGATTCCAACTGTTGTAGTTTTACACTTTCTTTTCTGTGACCGTAAGTGTAATATGTGATATCGCCGGTTTCGTTGCTATATGTCAATGACAATTGGGATGCGCATATTTACTTACGTTGATGACATGTGATGTTATGTGTTGCTGGATATGTTATATTGGATCGTCGTGTTTGAATAGCCGGGGGTTTTTATGTGAGATGAGTGTTTTTCATTTTCATTCATGTAAAAACTTGTATGTAATATTCTTTTATTGGGGCACTTCCAGGTTGCGGAATATGTCACCGTTTGTATATTATTTACTTTTCCGCACTAGGATTGACCCAAGGAGGGGAGCACAAGTAACCGGGTTCTGGAGTTCAGTGGGAGACCAACTCGAGGAGTCGAGTCCGGGTCTCCTAACTCTAGAATTGGTAGGGTTGCTTGCCGCACTCATAGGGGTCTAGGGGTGTGGGTTTGGCTATTCATCGCGACCGTGGAATCCGTGTTTTATACTGGCTCGTATCAAAAACACAGACGTCCTAGTATATCCAATATTTCATATGATTCTTCTGCTGTGATATCTGTGATGTGATCATGTGATATGTTCTGTGATGGATACTTTATATAGTATATATGATATATTATATAGACGTTACTTATGTTTTGCACTCGCGCTAGCCCTGCCCCGCTCTGTCGTTAGTTACCTAACCTAACGGTGCACGAGGGGACATCGAGGCGGATGCGGATGGCATAAGTGTACGTCGTATTTATCTGTGATGTTTAGGTATTTAAATGATGGGACTTCATTAATATGGTTAATGAAAGTAAAAGAAACCTAAAGATGTTGTAGAATCGAATTTCAAAATAAAAAGGGTAGCTACAGTTCTTGCTTTGCACAGCGGTATATATGATATATCCTGCACCTTATTCGATAAGGAAAGGACCGAGATCCCTTCACCGGGAGTGACTCCTTTAGCAATAACTGGCAGATGCTACACACTCGGTTTGTCTTTTGATTGCCTTTAAGAGTTCTGCTTTGCACAGTGATATATATGATATATCCCGCACCTCATTCGACGAGGAAAGGGCCGACGATCCCTTCACCGGGAGTGACCCTTTAGCAAAACTAGAAAAGCATCAAAAACACTCTATTTCAAAATCATTTGATTCTACAACGATATCAAGTTCATTACGCAATAGGTTTTCAGAAAAACCTGTCGTAGCCCTCCGTCATTTCAGATAAGTCCTATTTAGTATTCGTGCTGCGTTTGTTGACCTTGTCAAGGCGCAGTGTGCGGTAGCTAACCAGTATTTATCTGCTTATGCATATGATGCAGATTGGGTTAAGGTAGTCGTACGGCCTTGTTGACCTTGTCAAGGGTCGTGCGGGTGGGTTTGATTCAATCAAGAAATGACGGGTTGAACTTGACTTACGGTCTATGGTTTGTTGACCTTGTCAAGGTCATAGATCGTTTGGGGAAAAATTATCGGGAATTTCAAGTGTTGAAATTTGCAATGAGATTGCATACCTTCTATGAGATAGTTGGATCCCGATACCCGCTGTGAGTAAGAGTTACTCCTGAGAGAGTTTTACACATTGCAACTAGCCGATCAAGTAGGTGTCTAGAAAGGTGTCAACGGGGTTACGCCTCTGGGAAAACGAGGTTTACATTAATTAGGTCCGTGCGAAAGCACGGGGAACCTCCCTCAAAGTACCGACACTGGCCTGGCTGAAAGATTGGCGAACTTGTAGTGTGTAATTAATCCCGGCTAGTCTTTCCTTTTAGGGTTTGAAGGAAGATTTGATAAAAAACAGTGGGAGCCATCCTGATTAGATAAAATAATAACCAATCTGATCTTGCAAGAGTATACGCTGAGTGTTTTCTTCTCTCTCTCTCCAGGTAGCGACCATATCACGCCTTAATCAAGATAATAATACGGATATTTGACCGAACCCGCTTGTTATACTGAGCTGGGGAACGTTGGTCCCACTCTAATTTATAATTGTTATAAGACAGAGCAGGAAATTGGGGATTACCAGAATTCCCGTGCCGCCCAAACGAAGTAAGTGCATGCTGATGCATCATCTTCGGGTGTGTTCATTATATAGAACTGTTTCTCAGTGTCCTTTACGTCCTGGGTATATGATACCGGATCAGGATCCCGCATATGTAATATGTTACATGGGCTACAGATAGGTGAAGAACTGAGAACGGGTGATAAGTTTCATGAGGCAGAAAACGGGGCAAGAGTTGCAGCCAAGTCTGTTGGTCACTGTCACCCTGTATTACCAATACATTGATTCTGAACGAATGTTATTAGATACCGAACCTGATATACAAAATCATATCAGTCTCTTTATTAGTAAAGAAAGGATATAATTTTGTATTGTTGGATAATTTTTGAACATTTCCTATATCAAAAGTTGATCGGTTCAGGCACGTTATCTAAAAGCATCGATGTTCTAAATCAAACTACAGTTCTTTAGTATACTGAACACACAAAAGAGGAAGAGTTCAGAAATGAACGGATCCTTCTTGAGGCATTGTAGACTAGGTCATATCAATGCGACCCGACTGGCTGAAGTTACATTTAGATGCATATTTAAATTAGTTTGAATTTACATCTTATGAAACTTGCGAGTCATGTCACAAAGATAAAATGACCTCTGCTCTGTTTATTGGAAACAGAGAAAGAGTTAGTAAACTCTTGGGACTGATACATGATGATGTATGTAAGGTCCCCTGTATACACATGCCAAGACTGGTTCTTTATACTTTATTACGTTCTCTGATGATCTTTCAAGATTCAGACATATGTTCCTGTTGAAACACAAGTCAGAACCTTTTGAGGTATTCACAGAATATAAGTTAGAAGTAGAGAACCAATAAGGGGATAAGTATTATGTCCTTTGATGAGATCAAGGAGGAGAATACTTGTGCATAGAATTCCTGAACTATTCTAAAGGAGAATGAGATTCTCTCTCAGCATTACTCCTCCGTATACACCATAGCACGATGGTATATCGGGGCGGAGCAATAGCACCCTATGTGATATGGTGTACTCTATGATGAGTACTACTGAGTTTCCTATTTCCTTTTTGGGAGTTATGCACTTATGAAGTTGCATACCTATTGAATAGGGTTCCAATCAAATCAGTTGCCTACCACTTCATATGTGATATGGAAAGGGAAGAGCCCATATCTTAAGTTGGTTAAGATTTGGGGTTGTCCGGGCTATGTCTATAAGCAAAATCCGGACAAGCTCGAGGCAAGGTCTGTAATGTAGAACTGGAAAGGTTCCAGCTATACAAACAACAGCAGATGATTTGGTAGAACCAAAGGATTCAGTAGATTCCAACGAACCTCAACCTCTCCGCCGATCTAGTAGGGTTCCTCACCCACCTGAGAGATATTTCGGTTTCTCTATGACAGTGGGAGCGAGGATTGCATCATGAGATGATGACCCAACTAGTTTCGAGCTGGCCATCAGGAGTGGGACTCTATAAGAATGGCTGGATGCTTAGTGATCTGAGATGGAATCCATATACACGAACAAAGTATGGACTTTGGTTGCTGTATCTGAAGGGTTAAATCCCCATAAGGAGCAAGTATATCTTGAGAAGATTACTTGGTGTAGATGGAAAAGTTGAGACTTTCAAAGCTAGACTTGTTAAAGCTTTTTGTCATCGACCAGGCGTGGATAATGATGAAACCTTTTCAAGTGGCTATGCTTAAGTCCATCCAGATCCTACTTGCCATGGCTACATACCATGACTACGATATCTGGCGGTTGGGTGCCATGACTGCTTTTCTAAATGCTCTTTTAGAAGAGAACGTCTATAAGTACACAGCCAGAGGGCTTCGTAGACAGTGGGAGCAGCGGAAACGTGTACAAGATGCTTTATAGGATAAAGCAGGTATCGCGGAGTTGGAACATCTGTTTTGATGTGTTAGTCAAAGAGTTTGACATCATCAAAATGGTAGATGAACCTTGTATAAACAAACAGGTAGTAGGGAGTATAGTGACGATCCTCGTAGGGTACGTGGATGACATGCTCTTGATAGGGAAGGAGTTTCCTATGCTACGCTCGGTCAATCTCCGCTTATCACAATGATTCTCCATATAGGATCAAAGTGATACCTCCTAAATCCTGGGTTTTGGATCTATGAGATAGATCTAATTGGATGTTAGGATTCTCACTAGTTGTAGTGAGATGGTATCAACCGATCCTGGGGAGAATCACTGGAAGGGTTCCAGGGTGATAAGGACGACTGAAAATCAGTCGCAGGCATTGTCTTTACCCTCAGTAAAGGGACGGTATGTTGAAAGAGTTCCAAGCTAGATACCGTGGCATACTAGAAGATAAAGGCTCGATACATCGCTACTTAAGATGCTACCAAAGAGGCAGTCTGGATGTATATTTGTTCATGAGATGAACTTTGTTCCTCCCATTGTGTGACAATGGAGTTGTGGCTTATGCCAAGGAATGCCGGTCCCATCAGTGATCCAGACATATTCTAAGGCAGTGTCACCTGATCATGGAGATGGTTGATCTCCAGGGTGATCGAGGTTAGGAGAGTAGACTCAGAGGACAACATGGCGGATCCACTCACAAAGGCCTTTTCCCAGAGAGAGACTTTTATGGGATGGTTGAGTATGAAATACTACAACCACTGCTATCATATGGCCCTAGTGCAAGTGGGAGATTGTTAGTTATATGTATGCCCTAGAGGCCATTACTGTACATTGGATGTATATTGTAGTGGATGCTGGGACATATATAGGGAGGACTTTCTTGCTCGACATGATAGTATGCTATCTGGTTACTCTTTACCTTAACATGTACATTGATTGTCTCTCTGTTACATGTTGGTAAAGCCCTTAGGATGTGTACTTGACTACCTGGACTATGATGCGGATCATACTAGTGGGGACATGGTAGTCCGTAAGTACATCCTTCAAGGTCCCTAGTCGTGGGTGTATCGAGATGGGGCATCATATACCAGAGTAGACTAGCGTATACCTTCTCGACCCATACAGATGGGCGATGGATGATCCCATATCCATTGGTGTTTGACATCAGAGATGATATACGGGTGCTCAGTGGAGACTGGGTACACTGGACGGACTCGCCGAGAACTCCGAGATGGTATTATACCTTACATCAGATGGCAGTTCTCTGGTGACACTGGTACAGAGTAGTCTGTTAACCCGAGATCGTCATAGAGTCTTGTGTGGTTCCCACTGTGCTTTGATGTCCACCTTACCACGTCCAAGAGGGCGTGCAAAACGGTGGTTTTTGGGTATAGTCCCGAATCACATGGAGGCAATGAGCGATAGGAGGGGATTCGTCTATCCCGGTATAGGGAGTTGATGTTGCGCTGTGTTCGATTGGCTATAACCGGAAATCCCTGGCCAGGGTTGCTGAGATTTACTGGTAAGTGTTACCAGTAGTTTCTCGAATTGTTATAGACCTCATATCGACACGACTTATCGAGCTACTGGGGTCTGACGTTTACCACCCCTAGGCAAGATATGCGACATATCAGACGACGAGACCGGACTGTACGGTAAATGTTACTGGTTGGATTCACAGGAGTATGAGCGGGCTTGCTCGTCAATCTTTTGATCGCTCAATACCCGGGTGGCCGTTACGTTTAGCAGACCGCTTGCGGCTTGTGGGTGTTTGATACGATCATCACCTACTGTCGGCGTATTGACGAGTCTTTAGAGTCCTACACAGAGGTTTCCTGGCTCAAGCGAAACGAAATAGGAGCGCATATGAGATATGTGCGGGACCGAGAATAATGCATGTATGTGATACCGCATTCTATTCTCGCGATGAATGTATCGAATGGTTGTATGCGATATAACCTAGTTATCGAATCAAGGATTGATTCGATAAGTCGATACATTAGATACTAGTCGGTTATATGCGACATGACCGGATCATTGAATCAAGTGTTGATTTAATGATTTAATGTATAATTATATATTTGATATATTACTTTGCATTAACTAGTATTGGTTCACTTTAAATGGATTTTCTCACTTGATGTGCACATTGTATATATGATATATTTTGTACACTTTATTGTATCATGTTTGATGATACATGAATGTTTGGGTGTATGTTTAGATTAAACCATGGTTATGTAATGGTTAGGGTTTTGATTTTATTTATTTATTCATTTTGGCAAAAGGAAAAATGGTGGCTAATTTTGTTTCTTTGTTGAAGCTTCATGAAGCTTTGAAAAAGTCTACCATTTTTGTTTCATGCCTAACCTAACCATTCACCTAACCCTAGTTTAATCTCTACACTTAACCATGGTTGATATTATGATAAGAATGATTTTATTTTCTATTTTATAAAATACTTATCATATTATCTTCTTCTTCTTCTTCTTCTTCTTCAAGAAGAAAACCTTGCTTCTATCAATGGTGATTTGATGAAAAGAGTGAGAAATCCAATTCTAAAGTGAACCCACTTCCTATTTCTTCATCCTCTACCACTTGCCAAGTAGTATAGGGTGTTTTCTTCACAAGTTTCATGACTTGGTGAAGTTGGAGCTTGATCTTGTGATGCCTCGACGTAGATCATCTTCGGCATCGTAGTCGATGACCTACCCCGCCCATTTCTCCGATGGAGCCGACACTAGAGTCCAAGATCCGATTTGTACAGCGGAGGGACGTCTACGTGGAGCTAAGGAAGTGGAGAGCCGGATCTACAAAGGTTGTATTTCCGTTTATCATATAGTTAAGTTGTTAACTAGTTGCATGTTTCGCCTAAAATCTAGTTAACGATCCGTATTAGGGTTTCTCGGCACTTGTAAAATTTGAAATTGGCATGGTTGATACCTTGAGAGACCTCATTAGTGTGCCTAGGAACCCTATAGTGGTATCAGAGCCTAGCTAGAGCCTTAGGCGATGCGTAGACGGAGTTTGAAGTCCGATCGAACCGAAACCCCAATTCCAAAATGCTCTCTGGACTTTTTTCAAAAACTGGGTTTTTTCCAGATTAAAAATGCTTAAAAAATTCAGCAGGGAATTGTAAGAATTACGGTGCAAAAATTACCTAAAGATATGTCTAAAGCGCGGCGGAACCGCGGCAGAAGCATGGCTTCTGCGGCGGTTCCGCGGCCAAATAATGACGTCAGCCTTCCAATTTTGCACAGTAATTCATTTCTTGAGGTGCTGAGTTTTCTGGGATTTTTTAATCTGAACTCAAGAGTTGAGTTTTCTGGGTTGTATTGGGGACTCGGTGTTTCGATCGGATTGTCTAATTTTGTCTGCGTGCTTTTCCGGATAATTTTTGAATATGTTAAAAAGTTCGACCGGATATAAATACCCAATTTTTCCCCTGTCGGGAAATTTCCAAGTGTTGGATCTTTCCATAGTTTAATGACGTTCTAAGTAGTGCAAGTAACGTGATGGTCCCTCTAGAAGACAACAAATCTTAACTCGATTATGTGACCGTCTTGAACTGCCCATTGAACCTTAGAGTTTGGGGCAGTACGGCGTGCCACATGTGAGGCGTTGGCTTGATCCTTCTACGGCTGGACCGTTAGTACTGAGGCACGAAGTGAATGTTTTTGAACTTATTTCATGTGATGAGCCATTTCGGGAAAACTTGGGTGTTCGATTGTTCGATCGGAAAGTTTAACATTTTCTATTTATCCGGAATGTGATACAATAATTGGAATTCACAAGAAGTTATGAGATAACTGAATGAATGTTATAAATCTAGCGGTTTAGTCTCACTTGATCGGTTGCCACGGAATTTTGATGTGATCAAAAGTCCGTCGCAATCACGTAGCGTACGCGGATACTCGCTGGGTAAACTTAATAGACAGCCTCACTCCATAGCCCCGACCAAGTGACTGTACAAGTGACTGTAGGAGAACCCCGTCGCCGAAAGCATCCGTAAGGGTGCTCGTGGTAGCGGTGTTCCGCCTTGGTGCACTTCGTCGACGGTATCAGGGGTGCGGCCGCCTACTAAAGTTTGCGACGAGTATTCGATCAGGATGTCGGGAATCTTGTTGAATTGCCCGACTTGATATTGAAAAGTGTTTTCGATAATGAGACTAAAATGCGGGGTTTATAATTGTTAGGCATGCGATGTCTAAGGAATTCATTTGATTAGGCATGCGATGTCTATGTAGGTTGCGGATTCCAACTGTTGTAGTTTTACACTTTCTTTTCTGTGACCGTAAGTGTAATATGTGATATCGCCGGTTTCGTTGCTATATGTCAACGACAATTGGGATGCGCATATTTACTTACGTTGATGACATGTGATGTTATGTGTTGCTGGATATGTTATATTGGATCGTCGTGTTTGAATAGCCGGGGGTTTTTATGTGAGATGAGTGTTTTTCATTTTCATTCATGTAAAAACTTGTATGTAATATTCTTTTATTGGGGCACTTCCAGGTTGCGGAATATGTCACCGTTTGTATATTATTTACTTTTCCGCACTAGGATTGACCCAAGGAGGGGAGCACAAGTAACCGGGTTCTGGAGTCCAGTGGGAGACCAACTCGAGGAGTCGAGTCCGGGTCTCCTAACTCTAGAATTGGTAGGGTTGCTTGCCGCTCTCATAGGGGTCTAGGGGTGTAGGTTTGGCTATATATCGCGACCGTGGAATCCGTGTTTTATACTGGCTCGTATCAAAAAAACGGACGTCCTAGTATATCCAATATTTCATATGATTCTTTTGCTGCGATATCTGTGATGTGATCATGTGATATGTTCTGTGATGGATACTTTATATAGTATATATGATATATTATATAGACGTTACTTATGTTTTGCACTCGCGCTAGCCCTGCCCCGCTCTGTCGTTAGTTACCTAACCTAACGGTGCATGAGGGGACATCGAGGCGAATGCGGATGGCATAAGTGTACGTCGTATTTATCTGTGATGTTTAGGTATTTAAATGATGGGACTTCATTAATATGGTTAATGAAAGTAAAAGAAACCTAAAGATGTTGTAGAATCGAATTTCAAAATAAAAAGGGTAGCTACAGTTCTTGCTTTGCACAGCGGTATATATGATATATTCTGCACCTTATTCGATAAGGAAAGGGCCGAGATCCCTTCACCGGGAGTGACTCCTTTAGCAATAACTGGCAGATGCTACACACTCAGTTTGTCTTTTGATTGCCTTTAAGAGTTCTGCTTTGCACAGTGATATATATGATATATCCCGCACCTCATTCGACGAGGAAAGGGCCGACGATCCCTTCACCGGGAGTGACCCCTTTAGCAAAACTAGAAAAGCATAAAAAACACTCCATTTCAAAATCATTTGATTCTACAACGATATCAAGTTCATTACGCAATAGGTTTTCAGAAAAACCTGTCGTAGCCCTCCGTCATTTCAGATAAGTCCTATTTAGTATTCGTGCTGCGTTTGTTGACCTTGTCAAGGCGCAGTGTGCGGTAGCTAACCAGTATTTATCTGCTTATGCATATGATGCAGATTGGGTTAAGGTAGTCGTACGGCCTTGTTGACCTTGTCAAGGGTCGTGCGGGTGGGTTTGATTCAATCAAGAAATGACGGGTTGAACTTGACTTACGGTCTATGGTTTGTTGACCTTGTCAAGGTCATAGATCGTTTGGGGAAAAATTATCGGGAATTTCAAGTGTTGAAATTTGCAATGAGATTGCATACCTTTTATGAGATAGTTGGATCCCGATACCCGCTGTGAGTAAGAGTTACTCCTGAGAGAGTTTTACACATTGCAACTAGCCGATCAAGTAGGTGTCTAGAAAGGTGTCAACGGGGTTACGCCTCTGGGAAAACGAGGTTTACATTAATTAGGTCCGTGCGAAAGCACGGGGAACCTCCCTCAAAGTACCGACACTGGCCTGGCTGAAAGATTGTTGGCCGGCCACTAGGAAAATGAGGTTTACATTAATTAGTGTGCCTAGGAACTCTACATATTCTTTTGTTGGCCGGCCACTACAAATTGGACAGCCCCCATTTTGTGTGTGGTGATTGATTAATTCATTTTTCATTGCAACAAAAGAAAATCATAAGCTCATTTCCTTATTCTCATTCCATCTCTACTCCAAAGGCAACTTCGATTAACCTTCATCCATGGTCTTGGATGACTTGAGACAAAGTGTTCTACACTTATTCTACAGCAACCTTGGACATGTCGGCTAGCAAACTTCATGTCCGAGTTGCCTCGGTTCAGAGGCGGGAGCCCGTATAAAGATTCGTTGATGTGGCGCAGTTTTCGGCGAGGAGGAGAACGTAGATCGAGCGAGATAGAAAAGAGCGAGCTTCGTCGGTGCATCCGCAACATGCTAGGGACAGAGCTTAAAGACCGAAGGACATGGATCGATAGGTATAATCTCTAAACCCCGTTTTCAGCTATCTAGTTTACGGTTAATGGAACGATCCAGGATTCGGATGCGGTTAGCGCCAGTTCGTAAAAAGTTTTTCTTCCGCATTTGGCCTCGGAAAGACTGCCGGGGCGCTACCGCATCCAAACAGAGTCATACTTATTTTCAAAACTAACGAATCGTGCGCATTTCTAAAGACAGCCTGAGCGATACTATGGATTTTTCAAAGGACATATCTTTTCTTAAAAACCCCGTAGCCCCTAATTTTCTAAAAACCACAATTCGTGCTTTTTCAAACAACAAACTGTATGACTCGTAATTAGTATGTATTCTCTAGTTGTGCGTTTACTACACATTCACTGTTATATTCATGTTCTATTCATCGCATTGCATGTTCATACATATGTTTCTTTAGCTAAGATGAAACTCTGCCTGTTAGGACACGAGCACCATTACCGATGATGCGCATGTTCCACGTACACTTATTTGCCGGCTCACACACATCATCATCGGCAATTGCCATGTCATGTACACTTTAGAACATATTATTTTTATTGATATAAAATCTAAATGCTAGTCTAATAAAATATTGTGTGATTACTCTCATATGCTAGTTTAGAAATTGCATTTATTACTTAGACACTTCATGCATTCATATATCCATATCATCATGCAGTATTGTGGGGCTTATGCCGACACTCATTATTTACATACTCATGATTTTGGGATTTTGGATTTCTATGAGATTTATGGATTTTGGGGAAAACCGTAAGAATATATATAAAAACTTCTCTCTCTCTCTCTCTCCTTCTCATTTTAAAATACAATTTGAGATTTTATCGTGATGTATGTGTTGTCCACCATGAGATTTCATGTTTTATGTTGGATTTCGAGACCCGATTCAAGGAGTGGATGAACCGTCTCGGGTACATGGTGGGCCCGGTAGGTACCCCGGGACAAGAAGATCGCAGATGATAGCGTTGAGCCTGGCAGGGGCACGGATTATCTACCGGTGATATCTGGCGCGGCGGATATCCGGAGGATACCGACCGTTGTCGTGAGATTTGATTATATGGGCCGATCCAGACTGCCGGAGCCCGAGATACAGAGATATTGAGATTTGAGATATAGAGATATGAGATATTAAGATTTTGAGATATACCTATTTTGTGTCGATTCTTGACACGGATTTCTGTTGATTTCACTGATGAGGTTTCAGTTTTATTATACAAGATGCATTGATGTTTTCTTATATCAGATTATTCAGATTTCATGGTTGATTTTCTCATTCATGATGCATTCATACATCAGATATGTGACATATTACTGTTTAGTGACACTGACACGATGCACTAAGCATTGCACTTATGCATAGATTATTACCCTGTCATTACTAGATGACCAGTGTTATGTAAGTATATTATTATGACCTAAGATCGTCGTGCATGCGATTTCTACTCGCAGATGTCTTCTACTCACGAGTTGGCAACTCACCCCCGTTGTGCCAAATTTTCTTACAGGTTTAGATGTACAGGTTTCCTTAGCGGCTTGCTGGCACAACACTTCATTCAGGGTGATTGCTTGGTAGGTTCGTTCACTTGTAATGGGACCACCGTTGTACTTTATTATTTCATTTGTATCTAGTAAGCTCCATCAACCAGACTTGTATTACTTGATAAATTTAGAAGACCAGTTGCTTATTCTTTCGACCTTAGAGTCGTGCTTGTACTATTATGGTTTTCTGGTGGTTTTGATCGTTATCTTTGAGTTTTGTTCCTCTCCTTTCGGCGTTGTATATTATATTGCTTGCGTGGTTGTGACCGCCAATTGGCGAAGACCTAGCTCCCACTTGGGGATACCTTTTATTATTGCTTATGTATATATTCTTATTTGTACCCGTTTGGGGCCAGTTTTTACAAAGAAGACTCTGCCGAAATATTTGAGAAATTTGATGTTGCTCTTAAACATGTTTTCCTTTACTTTTTCTTTTAAATGGATTAGATTTCTGTGCTTCAGCTTGCTTAGATTACGTTACGCCTCTAGACGTTTCGTAATTTAAATGCCGGTCACGTTCCGTACCTTCGGGTCGTGACAGTCATGTGGGAATCCGGATATTCCCCTATTTCCTGCTCGGACTTATAAAAATTATAAGATAGAGCGGAACCAACGTTCCCTAGCTCAGTATAACAAGCAGATTCGGTCAATACGTCCATATTATTATCTTGATTAAGGCTTGTCACGGTCGCTACTAGGAGAGAGAGAGAAGAAAACACTCGGCGTATGCTCTTGCAAGATCAGATTGGTTATTATTTTATCTAATCAGGATGGCTCCCACTGTTTTTATCAAATCTTCCTTCAAACCCTAAAAGATAAGACTAGCCGGGATTAATTACACCCTACAACTTTGCCAATCTTTCGGCCAGGCCAGTGTCGGTACTTTGAGGGAGGTTCCCCGTGCTTTCGCACGGACCTAATTAAAATAAACCTCGTTTTTCCAGGGGCGTAACCCCGTTAACACCTTTCTGGACACCTACTTGATCGGCTAATTGTAATGTGCAAAACTCTCCTAGGAGTAACTCTTACTCGCAGTGGGTATCGGGATCCAACTATCTCATAGAAGGTATGCAATCTAATTGCAAATTTCAACACTTAAAATTCCCGATAATATTTTACCCCTAGCAACTTATGACCTTGGCTATGGTCAACAAATCATAAGTGCTAGCCAAGTTCAACCCGTCATTTCATGATTGAATTAAACCCACCCGTACGACCCTTGGCTAAGGTCAACAAAGCCGTACGACTACCCTAACTCAGTCGCATCATATACTGCAGATAAGCACTAATTAGCTACCTCACACTATGCCTTGGCTAAGGTCAACAAACGTAGCACGAATACTAAATAGTACTTATCTGAAGTGACGGAAGGCTACGACAGGTTTTTAAGAAAACCTTTTGCATAATGAACTTGATATCGTTGTAGAATCGAGTGATTTTGAAAATGAGTGTTTTTAAGGCTTTTGCTAGTTTTTCTAAAGAGGTCACTCCTGGTGAAGGGATCCCGGCTCTTTCCTCATCGAATGAGGTGCTGGGTATTCATGAATACCACTATGCAAAGCAAGAACTAGAGAAGTAATCAAAAGACAAAACCGAGTGGGTTGTAGCATCTGCTAGCTTTTTGCTAAAGAGGTCACTCCCGGTGATGGGATCTCGGCTCTTTCCTCATCGAATGAGGTGCTGAATATTTTACAAGGAATACTGCTATGCAAAGCAAAAACTAGAGCTACCCTTTTTGAAAAATTGAATCTACAACATCTTTAGGTTTCTTTCTTTCATTAATCTCGAAGTCCCATCATTTATGCTTCTTAAGCATCACAAAAGAAACGAAAATACAACGTACACTTATACCATCCGCATTCGCCACAGTATCCCGTTATGCACCATTAGCTTACTTAACTAACGGCATAGCGGGGCGGGACTAGCGCGGGTGCAAAATATAAGCAACGTTTATTATATATCATATATATAATAATAAAACATTCGCCTCACACGTATAAAGTGATCATATCATAGAATATGTAGAAGTCAACATATGAAATATTGGATATACTAGAAGGTCCGAGTTTTTATATTAAGCCAGGAAAAACACGGATTTCACAGTCGTGATGAATAGCCAAACCCACATCTCTAGACCCCTACGAGAGCAGCAAGCAACCTTCCCAATTCTAGAGTTAAGAGACCCGGTCTCGACTCCTCGAGATGGTCTCCCACTGGAATCTAGAACCCGGTTACTTGTGTTGCCCGCCTTGGGTCTATCCTAATGCGGAAAAGTAAATAATATACATCAATGGTGACATCATCCTCAACCCGGAAGTGCTCCAATAAAAGAATATTATATACAAGTTTTTACATGAATGAAAATGAAAAACTCTCATCTCACGCAAAAACCCCCGGCTATTCAAACACGACGATCCAATATAACATATCACAGCAACACATAACATCACATGTCATCAACGTAAGTAAATATACGTATCCCAATTGTCGTTGACATATAGCAACGAAACCAGCGATACACCACATATTACACTTACGGTCACAGAAAAGAAAATGTCAAACTATAACATTTAGAATCGACGCATCACTTAGACATCATAAACCCGGAATATCACATACTTCGGATTTCATGCCTAACATTGCAAATCTTACATTTGGGTCTCACTCATGAAAACACCTTTTCAAAAGAAATTGGTTAATTCAACAAGATTCACGATTCCTTCCGAGACCGAAATATTAAGATTATAATCAACTAATCAATTTTCACAAAACTAATTACTGTAGATTCCAAATATTGTATCACAATTCACTGATAGCTAGATGATTTTAAACATTTCGATCGAATCAACAAACACCCAAAATTTCCCAGAGAGCTCAACACTTGAGCACAGTTTTAAAAATACTCAGAACATGGCACAGCACCTATGGACCAACCGTAGAAGGGCCGACCCATGCCTCACTCATGGAACCGCGGAACTGCCGCAAACCCTAGGGTTTGGCCGCGGTTCCTTGGTGAAAAAAATCGAGTTTGGGTATCGTTCTTCTAGAGGGTCCATAGAATTACTTGCATAATTTTTGAATATTTTTAACTTAGAAAATTCTAACTCTTGAAAGTTTTCCAGCGAGGGAGAAAAATGGGTATTTGATATTCGTTCGAACTTTTTAACGTCGTCAAGATTACCCAAAACGATGTTAGAATTACGACTACGAAGAACTCCGAATTGCCTTTACTTAAAGATAACATCACATGCAATCTCAGTAAAAAACAAGCAACACCTGAAACACCCAAACCCAGAGACTGGAACTGTAACGTTTTGAAAATCATTTCGGTGAAATTTCGAAAAAAATCGGTAAAATAAGAGGGGTTTCTGTAAAAAAGTCAAAATACAAATATCTTTCTTATAAAATTAAATATACATATTCTAGCTATGTAATTGCTAGTATTTGGTGTTTATTGAGCCACTGGTGAAATTTCAAATTTTCAGAAAATTTTTCCGAAATTAATTATTTTAATATTATTTTAAGCCGGTAAGAAAATACATTAAATTAGCGATAAATACAAATTTAAATGTGCTAAATTTTATCTTTAAAATCATGTTAATTAAAATCTAGTTGTAATATAATTTTTTAGTATTTTATTTCAAGATTTAATTGGTTTTTATTAGGGGAAACAAAAATATATTATTTTGAGCTAAAACTTGCAAATATGGTATTGTGGGGGGTCTTTTTGCATAGAATTTTTTTGTACACTCTCTCACAACCTCACCCCACTTATTTGGCCGGCCCCACCACTATTTCAGCAGCCCCAAAAAAAAAAATTCCCCCTCTTGTTGTCATGGTTCATGTGAATGAAAAGGGTTTTAATATAAGTTAAATGGGTGGGGGTATTATAGTAAATTGTGAGGGCTTTGACTTGGGTATTTCCACACAACACTCCCTCACTTTTCCCCATCCTCCCCTTTGGCCGAAAATACCTCCTGCTGCAGCCCCAATTCTCCCCCATTTTCCCCATCTCATTTGCTTCAAAATCCATTAAAAATCGACAAATCCTTCACAAATTCAAAGCTAATCCCTATTTTACCTCTTCTAACACTCATATTGGTTTAAACCATGATGAAAGGAGGTGTCTTTGGAGGTTAGAGAAACCTAGGGTTTCAAACTTGAGAGGTATAATTCTAATTTAATGTTTAATTTGTAGTTTGATTATGCTAAAATAGGCTTTTAAAGTGTTAAATTGGTTGTTGTGGTTTGTGTGATGAAAATTCAAGAGAAGAACTTGAAAGAAAGTTAGGGTTTTGTGAAATTGGTGTATGGTTGTGTAATGTATTTAAGCTCTTATGACATGTTAAAACAAGTTAGTAGCTAGTTGTTATTTGTTAGTTTAAAAATTATGATAATTACGTTAAATTGCTATCTAGGTTTTTGGAAATGGTTAAATAATTTGGTTTAAAATTGTAATTAGTTTTTTTCATGACTTCATTAACATTATTAAGTGTAGTTTAGTACTTTAGTTCATGAAAATCCAAGCTAAATTGTTGTTTGTGCATTTTGCTATAAAATTGTTAAAATTTGGGTATATTGTATACTAGAATTTTGGGGTTAATGGAATTTAATGAAATTAAATTATGGAAATTGTTTTTATGACTTATTAAAGATGTTTAATAAGTATTATGGCCATTAGAATTGTTTAAACATCGAGTTTTGTACTAAAACGGGTAATTTTTACTTGCTAGATTTTCGGAAAAATGGCTTTTAAGGTGAATTTGGGGTTTTTGTGAATTTTAAGCTATTTTATATTATAATTAGTGTTTGTGAATGCACAAATGAGAGTGTTTGGGTTCTTCTCGATGGTTTGGCGTTTGTGCGCCGACGTTGAGGGTTTTTGGGTTGATTTGTGAAAGCAACCATAGGTTTTGACCTATGTGGGTTTTGTGTGTCGTTTTGGTCATGAATCGGATTATAATGCGATACGGTGCGTTATGATATGTAGGTACCCATGTGGACTTCGAGACGACATTCAAGCACGTGGCGACGTCGGCACCGGCGAGCGAGGACCAGGTGAGTAGATTTATATCTACGGGAAGAAGTCGGGTGGATGACGTATAGCACCCCCGCAGTTCGTGGTAATGTATACGAATACGTATACACACATTTATTGATTATATTTTGTTTGAGTTTATTGATGATAAATATGGATGGTTTAGTATCGCGAAACCCTAGAGTAGTGGTCGCACCATACATGCACACACCCACCCATACTTCCATACATTCTTCTTCCATTTGTGTTTACGGGAATATATATAGTTATGTGTTCACATGGGTATGGGACTATGTGTTCACATACGGATTTGAGGATGATACTTGGGATTGAGATGAGTCAATGAGATTTGTGTTGAGGTTGTGATATCGGTGATATGGCAGGATTCGTACTTGAGGTACGTCCTGGTGTTATAGCGGATCTTGGGGCGGCGATACGGGTGAATAGTGTTATAAATAAAATGGTCGACATGTGATCGTGATATGAGGCATGATATGCTAGGATATTGATATTAGGCCGTATCGGGCGATGTATACCCCTTGATGATGATATGTGCTGACGATATCGGTTTGTACGAGATTGTCGATCAGTAGTCAGATCATGAGTATATTAAGGATATTAGTATTGTACTAGACATAGGTCAGTACCCTAGACTATGATCTTGGATAAAGAGGATACCAGAGGAATAGTGTGAGGAATATGATATTGACCCGTACCCAGATTTGGGGAAACCGCAAAACATATACAAACTTCTTCTTTCTCTTTTTAAATGAAAAGCGTGGTTTTTCCCATGATGTATGAGTCGTCCACCATGAGTTTGCTGATGGATTTCGAGACCCGATTCGAGGAGTTGGATGAACCGTTTCGGGTAAATGGTGGACCCGGTAAGGTACCCCGAGGCAAGAAGCTCGTGGTGATGACGATGAGCCTGGCAGGGGGAGACTACCTACCGGTGATTTTACCCGACGCGTCGGATATCCGGAGGATACCGTCGTGGTCTTGAGATGGATGGTAGGGGCCGGTCTGGACTGACGGCGCCCTAGATATTGAGATTGAGACATTGAGATTTCGAGATATTGAGGTACTGAGTTTTGATGATACAGGCCAGTCCGGATAGCCGGAGCCTGAGGCTTTGAAACATTGAGATTTATGTTTTGTGTCGATGCTAGACACTGTTGATGCTGATTTCATTTATGATACCTCATTTTAAAAATACAAAAGAAATCTCACTAATTTATGAAAACGATTTCTTCATTTACATGTATTCTGTTTTCATGCATTCATACCTCATTCATATGATATATTGCTACCTGAGGCACTGACACGGGCACATGAGATCACACTCGGGTTAGATATTACCCTAGTCATTGTTATAGGCTGCATGTTATTCATATATTTGAGGATATATTATGATCATTGACCTAGGTTGCGTTATTTATGCGATTTCTGTGCGTAGATGTTTTTCTATTCACGAGTTGGCAACTCACCCCCGTTGTGCCCCAGTTTCTTGCAGGTTTGCCGTACAGGTTTCATTACGGCTTGCGGGCATAGTTTCCTTAGGGTGATTTGCTAGTAGGTGGGTTTACTTGTATCGTACCCCCATTATATATCTTGTATATTATTACTCTGTTGTATCTAGAAGTTCCATCAACCAAACATGTATTTATTTTTGCGATAGAGACCAGTGATGTTATTCTTTCGACCTTAGAGTCGCGCGTTATATTTCTGCGGATTTCTTGTGGTTTTGAGTTTCCTTTTGAGTTTTTGATCCTCGTCGTTGGCGTTGTATATTATATTGCTTGTGTGGTTGTGACTGTCGATTGACGAAAAGCTAGCTCCCGCTTGGGGATGCCTTTTTTTTGATTTCGTATACTATTCATGTTGTATCCCGTTTGGGGGCCAGTATTTACAAAGGAGACTCTGCCGAAATTTTCAGGAAATTTTTGATGTTTTTTTTTAAAACCGCATAATTCGGCTTATGCTATTAAAACTACTTGTTTTAAATTGGTTTTCCTTCACTCTACTACTTTTCTTGGTTTGGATTTCTGGGTTTTCGGTTTACTTAGATTACGTACGCCTCGAGACGTTCGTAGTTTAAGTGCCGGTCATGTTCCGTACTTTCGGGACGTGACAAAGTTGGTATCAGAGCGTTAGGTTTTACCTTCGGAGCGTAGGATGACCCTTGGTTGATGGAATAGGTGACTAAAGTAGAGTGACGTACCGTGGGTATGTTCCGCGGCATACGTACGATACGCTACTCCACTTAAGAAGCCTTAGGATGTATATTTCTTTGCTCAGTATTATATTCATTCCGATCTAGCCTCATCAGTACCAGTTATGGTTTTGCTGCCACGATTATGGGCAGGGAGAGCTACGGCTAGAGTTGCGGTCAGCACGAGCTCGTCACGAACGAGGACTGACCAGGGCGTAATTCCGGCGACACACGATTGCGGAGATGTGTCTTTTCATTGTGTTTTCGCACCATGAGCGTTGGGTGGATTGCTGTATGAGGTTACTCGGACGTGCCGATTAGTACCAGAAGATTGAGCCACTGACAGAGGCCAGCCAGATTTTGATGACCGTTGAGGTATTGCTTACTCCTGATGATTGAGGCACTGTTCGGTGTGCAGAAGAGTGAGCCAGTCATTGCTGCGGATGACGAGATATCGCCCCAGATGTTGGAACTATTGCAGTACAGGTTGTACTAAGAGATGATAGAAGGTCGCTAGTCACCCGAGGATGAATGACTAGGACATGTGGTTTGTTCGCCTACCCCGATGCGAGGTCATCAGATAGATTGATTCCAGTTAGAGACGACTTCATGCAGAGACGTTGAGAGTCGACAGAGACGATCGAATGTCAGCAACCTATTATTCCAAGTTTAAAGTATTCGGAAAGACATGCAGGCAATTCTATGGACCCTCTAGAAGAATGAAACCCTAACTCGACTTAATGACCGTGTGAAAGCCTTTGAACCTTAGGGTTTGCGGCAGTTCCGTGGCGCCATTAGTGAGGCTTGGGTTTGCCCTTCTACGGCTGGACCATCGATGCTGTGGTACGTACTCGATACTGTTAAACTGTACCCATGATTTTGAGCTCTTGGGGGATTATAAGGTTTTGACAAATCGATCGGATGGATCGACTTCATTCGGATGCCAGGTGGTGAGATGCATTTCTTGGGAGACTCTAGATACGAGGATAGCCGTAGGAGCTCAGTCCATGCGGCCACGATGAGATGAGTCCGAAGCAGTCGACATTAGAGAAAGTGGAGTAAGAGGTTCGTACGAAATCTTGATGAGATGACGTTCCACTCTGCCGACATCAGAGATGCGATACGCATGCCGAGGCATTGTACTTAGATATACCTTCCAGAAGGAGTCGCGATGAGTATGCAGCCGTTCCGGAACGAGCACAGATCTAGTAAGGGACGATGACTTTCGGACAATTCGGCAGAGGCGAGATTTGGGAGAGATCTCGACGGGACCTTTCTGGAATAAATTACGAGAAGACCTGGACCCAGGAGTAGTCATGTTATGCACACCGGCAGGCCAGAGTTCAGGATCGTCGACGAGACATGCTATAAGTGACCACGGCAGTTGGCCAGAGATTCTTGGAGGATGTGCTTGAGCGGACTATTCCGCCATACTTGATTTTGCGTATTTTGGGCGATCTATTCGCATGATTGATTTTTATGATTGAGTTTCATGATATTTGTTTTCATGGACCATGGTTGCACCTACTGAGTATTTACGATTTTTGCACAGTTGTTGCACTTGAGATAGTTTTCGTGCCTTGGTTTCTCATGTTGTGATTATGTGGATTTCATACAGTTAAGTTGATTTGTACGTATATACGCATATGATTTGGTTTTTGCACTCGGTATGATTCACGTATGCTTGCAGTGCAGTGATACGCCTTTTGTGCACTTAGATGCATTGGACTTCGATTTCGATTGTGATACTCGATATTTGTTTTGTGCACCTTGTGCACCTAATTTGATTTTGCGCATATTCGGCGCTTGATATTGGATTTCATGATTTCGTGCATGATGGATGCACCTGATTTGGATTTTCGCGCATGTTGGGCGCATGTTTTGAGGTGCGATTTTGGTGCACACCAGATGCACTAAATCGAGATTTTTCGTGCATGTCAGATGCACCTGATTTTGCTGTCAGGCACACACGTTGCCTACGACAGATGCTTTGTGCACACCCGATGCACTTAGATCTTGTTTCTGTGCACTTGTATGGCACGTATATGGATTTTGATTGTCGTGCGCACCAGACGCACGTAGTATTCATACGCGTATTTTGGGATTGATTTCTTATACAGCAGTACGTTTTTTTTATGATAATTGCGATGTGTTTTCATACTAAGCAGGACTAGTCAGAGGACAGTACCTGAATGTATTTTGCATGCATTGATAGCTATTGAAGGGAATTCCAAAAGGCGAGCTATAGTCTCAGTATTTACCTACGTGTCTGAAATGACGCGAAACGTTTAAAACAAGGAAAACCCTTCTAAATTGTTTCCCAAAACGGCGGAACGTACATTTCAAACAAAGGTATATATGTATATAGTTATTTTCTTATGATAGATGTCCGCCACTGTGCAGTGTTATGTGCATTGCACAGCAACTTAAAGGATTTGGCATGCATTTCCTCCTGATATTTACATGTATAGTTCCGATTTATAACATATCGGTCTTGCTTGAGATTTGGCATTCGTGTCTTCACCTTGACTCCGATGATTGCGGGATGCTTGACGGAGTTTTGATTTCGAGTTATCTACTCATTACTCATGCGCAAGCATTGCGCTATGATGCGTTTTATGTATTTATGATTTCGGAGCCCCGGCGATTTGATTGTTTTGGCTGAAATATTTTAGTATTTGGGGGGAGTTTTAATTTAAATTCAGGGACCGAATTTCTTTAAGGGGGGAAGATTGTAACGTTTTGAAAATCGTTTCGGTGAAATTTCGAAAAAATCGGTAAAATAAGAGGGGTTTCTGTAAAAAAGTCAAAATACAAATATCTTTCTTATAAAATTAAATATACATATTCTAGCTATGTAATTGCTAGTATTTGGTGTTTATTGAGCCACTGGTGAAATTTCAAATTTTCTGAAAATTTTTCCGAAATTAATTATTTTAATATTATTTTAAGCCGGTAAGAAAATACATTAAATTAGCGATAAATACAAATTTAAATATGCTAAATTTTATCTTTAAAATCATGTTAATTAAAATCTAGTTGTAATATAATTTTTTAGTATTTTATTTCAAGATTTAATTGGTTTTTATTAGGGGAAACAAAAATATATTATTTTGAGCTAAAACTTGCAAATATGGTATTGTGGGGGGTCTTTTTGCATAGAATTTTTTTGTACACTTGATCGCACGCTTTTGGCGTGTCGGATGTTCAAAGTTCTAAAGTTTACCGCGATCAAGACGGTGTCGCTATGCAGCTAGCCGGTTGAACACGGGTCGATCCACAGGGAGATGGTTGTATGTCCTTTCTTGTTTTAGACGAGTCAATAAAGAATGAGTATATGTTTGTTCAGTCTATCCTATGTGTATTATTTGCAAGTATAAAGTTGTTAAGAAAAAGATACGAAATTGTAAGCTAAAGAAATCCGTACTCAAAACCTTTGAGCCGAGTCTTGACCAATTGAAGCTAGAGCAATCGGCAACAACGTGGATTAGGGGATTTAAGCGCGGTATTCGTGGAATCCGGCTTATTTACCCTTATCCTTCCGTTCTTGTCTCTTGCTTTCGCCTCCGGCCAAACCGAACGCAACCGGTCGCGGTTAGAAATCAACATTACCTTGTTAGGGTAGGGTGCCTAACGGAGCGCTTGCGTAACGTTTGGGCGGAGTTCAATGGAAAATAACGGGAAAAGGAAATGAGCAAGGAAGTATTAACTTACAATATCGTATTGATTCTTAACAACAACAACAATTACAACCATTCACAATATGAACAAAAAAGAGAGAAAGAAAAGAACAAAGAAAAGAAAAGATTACAAGTAATTAAGTGCATGAATAAAATTGCAAGTAATAAAAGACAAGAATATAAAATGCAAGAAAGAATAAAAAGCAAGTAATAAATAAGCAAGAAATAAAAAACGATAAAAAGAACAAGAAACTAGAACTCAAGACAAGCATGGGATCAATAGCCAACCCTTAAACTTGCAAGCTCAATCAAGAGGTTGCAAGATCAAGAGAAGGGTAGAGAACGCATGTGAAATGAAGCGCTAATTCCATAAGAAAATACGACCCTTGAGATCAATAACTAACCCTTAACCATTCAAGCTCAATGAAGAGGTTGAATGATCAAGGGAAAGCAAGAATCTCAAGGGGAAGTTAAACAAAAGAGAATGATACAAAAGCCCTCATCTTCATTGATCTTCCACTCAAAAAGCTCTCACTACAATTTTCATGGAAAAAGAATGAAGAAGAAGAAGAAGAACTACACAAAAAAAAACTCCAAAAGAGGAACAAAGAATGAACCTAAAGCTTGGCAAGTTCTGGGGTATTTATAGGAGGTGAACTGAAAACCTAGGGCAACAATCTGCCATAAAATGAAGTACCCAAAATGCCCCCAAAAAACGACAGAACGAGGACCCCACATGGCCGCGGTTCCGCGGCCGTCTTGATGAGTTGGACCACCATATTTTGTGTTCTCCCCTGGTTCTCTATCCTATGTTGTTGTACATATACCAAATTGCAGTATGCTTCCACAGTTGCATCAGATTTGCAATGGTCCAAAGTGGCAACAAAAATAATACTTTTGACCTTTTCTCCCTCGAGCTCCGCGCACCCATTGATTCTTGTGCTGCCCCTCTCGTGCTCTGTGCTTGTCCGAGACACGAATGACCGCTGTCATATGTCTTGTCTCTGGAACCGGTACGCAGCACTGGACGGATATGGATGACCGGAACCCGGCTTTTATCTGTTGTCAACAGATGTTCTGTATTTGGTGTAACTGTGGAGATTTTGTCTTGATTTGCAATATTTGTACTGGAAACCTGTAATCTGTAAATATGTAACAAACACGAATTAAAAGCACCTACCTATAAACACACGAGCATAAGAATGGGCGGTATAAAATGCAGTATTCTGTTATGAACAAATACCCCCAAACTTAACTTTTGCTCGTCCCGAGCAAAACCAATTATTCATAAAAATAAAATCCTAACCGCACTTTCGCAGGGAACGCGATTGCACTGAGCACGTGCAACAAGCCGTTAAACCTCTAGGTGTCCCTAGTAGGAGGAGTGTTGTCTCCTGAGGGTTTTCAGCGGATACTACCCACAAAATCCCGTCAAGCTAGTGTCATGAGTTAACGTCGATTCTACTCCTACAGTTTAGTATTTACGTTAGAAACTCTATCATCCTAAGTTAGAAATATTCAACCCTTATGTTTCACACCTCCTATCTGTTTTAACTTTAGATCCTATACGTTCCAAAAAAGTTTAGAAAGATGTTGGTTCTCCTGAGTTTTCCTTCTAAAGTGCGGCCTCAAATCAGGGATTTTTATCAACTTTACAGAAAACACAAGTCTTATTCTTTATTTCTATCTTTTATCCAAACATCGATTGTATATCCCTACGTGTGTGTATATTTGCACCCCTACACTCAAGAATTCAATTCAAGCTATAATACCCTTGCCCTAATACCTAATACTACTTCTTTTCATTAAGGATGGACGGATTTGCTCACATACCTTTCATGCGACTATTAATGCTTCTTGAGGCACTAACGACTGATTACTGAATGTGTGAACTTTAAAGCGTAAATAGCAGTTTCCAGGTCTTGACTTTATTCTATTTTTTTCTTTTTCTTTTTCTTTTTCAAGACCGGATATATTTTTCAACATGCTCTTTTGGTGTTTAGCTTTAAATACCGTTTTTTCTTTCATACTAGGCTTTCAGGCAAGAGTATTTCAAGGTATCCTCTACTATCCCAAGTTTCAAGGTGCGTGTAAGTGCAGTTTGTAGGGTATATACTTTCTAAATTTGAACTCGAGAAAAGAAACTATTTTTCAGACTTATCCTTCAGTAGAGCTTCAATACTTTCCCTTCATCTTGACTTAACTTAAGAACTGAACTCAAGATTACCTATTTCTCAAAAAAACTGTAAGGACGTATACTTACCAAAGTTAGACAGAATGAGGGTTATTTTTAGGATTTTCAATTCCTAAGCCTAGAATTTAGTTATTTCTATCATATCAACTAAACTTTCGGAATAAAGATCTAAGTTACCCTATTAGCTAACTTGATGACAAAGTTTTTATATTTTTTGGAAAATTTTCGATTTTTGTGGGTTTTTAATAAGGTATGCAAATGCAGAATATACAAATGAATGCGAAGGAAGAAAGCTTACCGAGCACACCCCCAAACTTAAACTTGACAGTGCCCTCACTGTCAGGCTACACCAAGAGGGTCAAAAAATGTCGGCGCTCCCTAGAAACAAATTATATACAAAACAAAAAGGAAAACAAAAAATATATACAAAAAAGGAGTCCCCCCCAAACTTAAGTAAAACAGTGTTTCCACTGTTAAGCATTGAAGTTCAGGATTAGGGGGAAAGAACAGTATCTATCTATACAAGGCCTTACACAGGCCAAAGGTGAGCACCAACCATTCAAAGATCTTATCGTGATAAAGCAGTGGCTGGTGAAAGAAGGCGTAGAGAAAAGAGATGGAGAATACGCGAGACCGTATGGGGATAGAAGTGGTATACGGTCTCGGTATATGAGAAGAAGAAGAATGGCGGACGGGAAAAAGAAGTGGAATACGAACTTGAGGGTGCAAATTGAGTAAATAGATTAGCACGATCTGTGATGACCGATGTGTGAAAAGCGATTGTGCTAATATATTTACCCGTCGGGAAATGGGGTCAAATCCCTCAAGATTCGCGAGAAACCATGGGTACGCCGAACTCGGTAAACCAGACATATGAAATGTAAGTGAGACGGGTTCTTGCAAGGTCGGAACGATGGAAAGGATGGAGGAAAGTGATCAAGGAGGGGTATCGGTTAAGGTTTCGGGAGGGTGCACACAGTCAATGAAAGGAACAGGATGAATTGGAAAATCCGACTCATCAATTAAAACTGTTTCATCCTCAGTACTATCCTCAATATTCTCCTCAAAATTTAGCTCATCCATGCATATTTCATCAAAATCCAGACGCATATAGGGTTCGGGAAAAACATTTAATGACTCGGGATGATGAATTGGAGAGAAAAACTCTGCCAAATCTACAGGTTCATCATCCAAAATATTCCCAGCGTCGATATCCTCAATCAAGTGAAAATCAATATTCTCAGACACCTCAACAAAAGCATGGATATTAATCAATTCAGGTTCTAGAATGGAGGTGTAGAGGTCAAAAGGATTGGGTGTGGTTTCACTTGGCAAGGTCCCTTCACAATCGGGTAAATCAAACACTACAAAGTCGCACAACTCATTAATCATTCTATCTTCAATCGGTGAATCGTTGGGAACACTTGATAGACATTCAAAACTAGAGTTGTGGGATTCAAGTTGAAATGGGTAGGCTTGATTCGGAAGGGGGTACAGCTCACTCTCACCACTCAAATTCACAGCTTGTCCTACCGCCTCTTTATATTTTGGAAAATTTGGAGCTAGTTGAAAACTAGCTACCGGGTCACTAGGTTGTATGAGGGCGGCCATGGACGCATTCAAATCCATCATTTGTTGGTACGACGCTACCCTAAAGTCTTCCAATGACTGTTCCAGACTAGACATGGGTTGTGAAGGGGTTTCAGTAAAAGATTCAAAGTTGTTTGGATACTGAAAACTCCCAAATGGCGGTTCTGAAGCAATGTCTAGGAAAGGTGTAAAAGTCGGGTAGGACTGGTAGGAATTGAATGGTTGGACAGGAGTGTGATCAAAATTTGGATAAGAAGGGGAATGGAATTGTTGATCCCAAGAATCTGTAGTGGTGAAAGGAGTGAAAGATCGGCTACAGGATTGTTCAATATGTTCAGCGATGGACAAAGGACGACTTGCAAAAGTGGTATCAACATAAGCGGGTGCGGGAGGTTGAAAAGGTTGATACAAAGTAGAATGCGGAGGGCAAGTGTTTGTCCTAGACGCGTCTATGCGATCTTTCAATGACATTTTGGGCATGGAGGGGTCGTTTGACGTTCGGCCAAAGCAAGAACCGTAAGAAGTAATGTCTGGTTGTGGGTACCAAAGTTCGGCAAGAGTTTTGCGAGGTGGGATACCCATGATATGAAGAGAGAAAGAAAGAAAGGCAGAGAAAAGGAGGGGGAAAAGAATGTGATTTTTATTTTTAATTTTTTTTAGATATTAACAAAAGAATGAAATATACACAAAAAAGAATATGGACAAAAACAATCACGACACAAAAATACCACACACCTAATCGTTCTAGGGTTCACCTAGGTCAACTAGACCTACTCCAGAACTTGATTGTCGAAGTAAAACTGTGTCGAGAAACGGGCTCAAGATACACTGATCACGAGGCCAGGTAAGTGCAGAGATAAGGGGAGGTTTTCCAACGCTTTCGCGAAGTTCCTTAATTAAATAACCCTTTCTCTTTTGGCGGTTTCGCCGTTAACACTTTCCTAGACACCCCGTAAACAATATACCGTTAAGCGAGATTCTAAACACAGTTAACTTCTCCTAGTGAGCGCGAAGTCCTTAAGGCTTAAAGTCTAGTTTCTTTTAAATTTTGTGCGGGTAACGTTATGCTCAAGTTCGTGATTTGTGGGCCACGGAAAAGGTGATGAAATCCTTTACCGTATGTTGTGGGGTTCGCTTGCCCTTAAATCCGTATTAATGTATGCAATGCGCAATTCAATAAAAATTCTATAAAGAATCAAACAATTGTTTTTTTTATTTTAAGCGCAGCACTGCAACAAATACGGGTTAGTCAATTTTTAGCGTTTGCTAGCGAACTTGCAAAGAATCCTGCAAAGAATAGTATATTGGATGCGTCGGATTTGAGAAGAAGGTGTTAGTAAAGTACGTACCGTTAAGTTTTGGGTTAGGAAACCCCCGTTGAATCAAATCCGGTAAGCTTGAAAAGTTCGCTTGCGCGGGTCAAACTACCCGGATCTTTGGCACTGTAACTTGCAATCACCTTAGCCTTGAATGCACACTTTGCTCCCCACAATTGCAGTTTGCAAATACGCAAAAATTTGCACACTTGCCCACAAAAATGATCAAAAAAAACAAAAAGAATCTTTTTTTTTTATTTATAAATATATACAAAAAAGAATATTAACCCGAATAACAAGAAAGAAAATACGCTACCGTCTCCCCGGCAACGGCGCCATTTGATCGCACGCTTTTGGCGTGTCGGATGTTCAAAGTTCTAAAGTTTACCGCGATCAAGACGGTGTCGCTATGCAGCTAGCCGGTTGAGCACGGGTCGATCCACAGGGAGATGGTTGTATGTCCTTTCTTGTTTTAGACGAGTCAATAAAGAATGAGTATATGTTTGTTCAGTCTATCCTATGTGTATTATTTGCAAGTATAAAGTTGTTAAGAAAAAGATACGAAATTGTAAGCTAAAGAAATCCGTACTCAAAACCTTTGAGCCGAGTCTTGACCAATTGAAGCTAGAGCAATCGGCAACAACGTGGATTAGGGGATTTAAGCGCGGTATTCGTGGAATCCGGCTTATTTACCCTTGTCCTTCCGTTCTTGTCTCTTGCTTTCACCTCCGGCCAAACCGAACGCAACCGGTCGCGGTTAGGAATCACCGTTACCTTGTTAGGGTAAGGTGCCTAACGGAGCGCTTGCGTAACGTTTGGGCGGAGTTCAATGGAAAATAACGGGAAAAGGAAATGAGCAAGGAAGTATTAACTTACAATATCGTATTGATTCTTAACAACAACAACAATTACAACCATTCACAATATGAACAAAAAAGAGAGAAAGAAAAGAACAAAGAAAAGAAAAGATTACAAGTAATTAAGTGCATGAATAAAATTGCAAGTAATAAAAGACAAGAATATAAAATGCAAGAAAGAATAAAAAGCAAGTAATAAATAAGCAAGAAATAAAAAGCGATAAAAAGAACAAGAAACTAGAACTCAAGACAAGCAAGGGATCAATAGCCAACCCTTAAACTTGCAAGCTCAATCAAGAGGTTGCAAGATCAAGAGAAGGGTAGAGAACGCATGTGAAATGAAGTGCTAATTCCATAAGAAAATACGACCCTTGAGATCAATAACTAACCCTTAACCATTCAAGCTCAATGAAGAGGTTGAATGATCAAGAGAAAGCAAGAATCTCAAGGGGAAGTTAAACGAAAGAGAATGATACAAAAGCCCTCATCTTCATTGATCTTCCACTCAAAAAGCTCTCACTACAATTTTCATGGAAAAAGAATGAAGAAGAAGAAGAAGAACTACACAAAAAAAAAACTCCAAAAGAGGAACAAAGAATGAACCTAAAGCTTGGCAAGTTCTGGGGTATTTATAGGAGGTGAACTGAAAACCTAGGGCAACAATCTGCCATAAAATGAAGTACCCAAAATGCCCCCAAAAAACGACAGAACGAGGACCCCACATGGCCGCGGATCCGCGGCCTAAGCCTGCTTAGGCCGCGGTTCCGCGGCCATCTTGATGAGTTGGACCACCATATTTTGTGTGCTCCCCTGGTTCTCTGTCCTATGTTGTTGTACATATACCAAATTGCAGTATGCTTCCACAGTTGCATCAGATTTGCAATGGTCCAAAGTGGCAACAAAAATAATACTTTTAACCTTTTCTACCTCGAGCTCCGCGCACCCATTGATTCTTGTGCTGCCCCTCTCGTGCTCTTTTCTTGTCCGAGACACGAATGACCGCTGTCATATGTCTTGTCTCTAGAACCGGTACGCAGCACTGGACGGATATGGATGACCGGAACCCGGCTTTTATCTGTTGTCAACAGATGTTCTGTATTTGGTGTAACTGTGGAGATTTTGTCTTGATTTGCAATATTTTTACTGGAAACTTGTAATCTGTAAATATGTAACAAACACGAATTAAAAGCACCTACCTATAAACACACGAGCATAAGAATGGGCGGTATAAAATGCAGTATTCTGTTATGAACAACACTCTCTCACAACCTTACCCCACTTATTTGGCCGGCCCCACCACTATTTCAGCAGCCCCAAAAAAAAAAATTCCCCCTCTTGTTGTCATGGTTCATGTGAATGAAAAGGGTTTTAATATAAGTTAAATGGGTGGGGGTATTATGGTAAATTGTGAGGGCTTTGACTTGGGTATTTCCACACAACACTCCCTCACTTTTCCCCATCCTCCCCTTTGGCCGAAAATACCTCCTGCTGCTGCCCTAATTCTCCCCCATTTTCCCCATCTCATTTGCTTCAAAATCCATCTCAAAATCCATTAAAAATCGACAAATCCTTCACAAATTCAAAGCTAATCCCTATTTTGCCTCCACTCATATTGGTTTAAAGCATGATGAAAGGAGGTGTCTTTGGAGGTTAGAGAAACCTAGGGTTTTAAACATGAGAGGTATAATTCTAATTTAATGTTTAATTTGTAGTTTGATTATGCTAAAATAGGCTTTTAAAGTGTTAAATTGGTTGTTGTGGTTTGTGTGATGAAAATTCAAGAGAAGAACTTGAAAGAAAGTTAGGATTTTGTGAAATTGGTGTATGGTTGTGTAATGTATTTAAGCTCTTATGACATGTTAAAACAAGTTAGTAGCTAGTTGTTATTTGTTAATTTAAAAATTATGATAATTACGTTAAATTGCTATCTAGGTTTTTGGAAATGGTTAAATAATTTGGTTTAAAATTGTAATTAGTTTTTTTCATGACTTCATTAACATTATTAAGTGTAGTTTAGTAGTTTAGTTCATGAAAATCCAAGCTAAATTGTTGTTTGTGCATTTTGCTATAAAATTGTTAAAATTTGGGTATATTGTATACTAGAATTTTGGGGTTAATGGAATTTAATGAAATTAAATTATGGAAATTGTTTTTATGACTTATTAAAGATGTTTAATAAGTATTATGGCCATTAGAATTATTTAAACATCGAGTTTTGTACTAAAACGGGTAATTTTTACTTGCTAGATTTTCGGAAAAATGGCTTTTAAGGTGAATTTGGGATTTTTGTGAATTTTAAGCTATTTTATATTATAATTAGTGTTTGTGACTGCGCAAATGAGAGTGTTTGGGTTTTTCTCGATGGTTTGGCATTTGTACGCCGACGTCGAGGGTTTTTGGGTTAATTTGTGAAAGTAACCATAGGTTTTGACCTATGTGGGTTTCGTGTGTCGTTTTGGTCATGAATCGGATTATAATGCGATACGGTGCGTTATGATATGTAGGTACCCATGTGGACTTCGAGACGACAATCAAGCACGTGGCGACGTCGGCACCGGCGAGCGAGGACCAGGTGAGTAGATTTATATCTACGGAGAGAAGTCGGGTGGATGGCGTATAGCACCCCCGCAGTTCGTGGTGATGTATACGAATACGTATACACACATTTATTGATTAAATTTTGTTTGAGTTTATTGATGATAAATATGGATGGTTTAGTATCGCGAAACCCTAGAGTAGTGGTCGCACCATACATGCACACACCCACCCATACTTGCATACATTCTTCTTCCATTTGTGTTTACGGGAATATATATAGTTATGTGTTCACATGGGTATGGGACTATGTGTTCACATACGGATTTGAGGATGATACTTGGGATTGAGATGAGTCGATGAGATTTGTGTTGAGGTTGTGATATCGGTGATATGGCAGGATTCGTACTTGAGGTACGTCCTGGTGTTATAGCGGATCTTGGGGCGGCGATACGGGTGAATAGTGTTATAAATAAAATGGTCGACATGTAATCGTGATATGAGGCATGATATGCTAGGATATTGATATAGGCCGTATCGGGCGATGTATACCCCTTGATGATGATATGTGCTGACGATATCGGTTTGTACAAGATTGTCGATCAGTAGTCAGATCATGAGTATATTGAGGATATTAGTATTGTACTAGACATAGGTCAGTACCCTAGACTATGATATTGGATAAAGAGGATACCAGAGGAATAGTGTGACGAATATGATATTGACCCGTATCCAGATTTGGGGATGCTGTACGACGGATTTACGTACAACCTATATCTTGATGATTGATCCGCACTCTTGACTTGGGATGTCTGATTATAGATATGGTATCGGATATGATATTATTGGGGCGGGATCACCGACTAATATATATACAGGTATGTACATGTATCGACTCAGATGTTAGGCGGTTTCCTTACCTGTAGTCTAGCTTGTAGCTTAGCCCTTTAGTTTAGTTAGTTGTTAGATTAGATTCGGTTCCTACCTATTTCAAGCTTACGAATCGTGCGTATTTTAAAAGACAAGTCAAGGGATTCTACGGATATTTCAAAAAACGTATCTTTTTTTAAAAACACCGTAGCCCCTATTTTCAAAACCCCACGATTCGTGTTATTTCTAAAGGCACCATTGTAGGACTTATATTAGGTTAATGCAGATTAGTTATCATTGCGTCTAGTATTCAGCTCCCACTCATTATTGTTGTTCGCTCCGCATCACATGCTTATATTATGCTTCATATTCTACTGTTGATATCTTGTGGTTAGGACACCAGTATCATTACCGATGATGCGTATGTACCACGTACACTTACTTGCCGGCTCACACACATCTTCATCGGTATTTGCCATGTCACGTACACCTTAGAAAATATTATTGCTTGACATAGCCTGTTAGCTAATAGTTTAGACATGATATTAGTGTACTTGCCTTATATGTTAGTTTAGACATTGTAGTTATTACCTGCTACTTCATGCATACTGTTATTCATTGTTATGCCGCATTCATGGATTCTCATGCATATATTCACTTTTTACGTGCTATTGAGGTTTTGGATTCAGATTCCATGAGATTTTCTGGATTTGGGGAAACCGCAAAACATATACAAACTTCTTCTTTCTCTTTTTAAATGAAAAGCGTGGTTTTTCCCATGATGTATGAGTCGTCCACCATGAGTTTGCTGATGGATTTCGAGACCCGATTCGAGGAGTTGGATGAACCGTTTCGGGTACATGGTGGACCCGGTAAGGTACCCCGGGGCAAGAAGCTCGTGGTGATGACGATGAGCCTGGCAGGGGGAGACTACCTACCGGTGATTTTACCCGACGCGTCGGATATCCGGAGGATACCGTCGTGGTCTTGAGATGGATGGTAGGGGCCGGTCTGGACTGACGACGCCCTAGATATTGAGATTGAGACATTGAGATTTCGAGATATTGAGGTACTGAGATTTGATGATACAGGCCAGTCCGGATAGCCGAAGCCTGAGGCTTTGAAACATTGAGATTTATGTTTTGTGTCGATGCTAGACACTGTTGATGCTGATTTCATTTATGATACCTCATTTTAAAAATACAAAAGAAATCTCACTAATTTATGAAAACGGTTTCTTCATTTACATGTATTCTGTTTTCATGCATTCATACCTCATTCATATGATATATTGCTACCTGAGGCACTGACACGGGCACATGAGATCACACCCGGTTTAGATATTACCCTAGTCATTGTTATAGGCTGCATGTTATTCATATATTTGAGGATATATTATGATCATTGACCTAGGTTGCGTTATTTATGCGATTTCTGTGCGTAGATGTTTTTCTATTCACGAGTTGGCAACTCACCCCCGTTGTGCCCCAGTTTCTTGCAGGTTTGCCGTACAGGTTTCATTACGGCTTGCGGGCATAGTTTCCTTCGGGTGATTTGCTAGTAGGTGGGTTTACTTGTATCGTACCCCCATTATATATCTTGTATATTATTATTCTGTTGTATGTAGAAGTTCCATCAACCAAACATGTATTTATTTTTGAGATAGAGACCAGTGATGTTATTCTTTCGACCTTAGAGTCGCGCGTTATATTTCTGCGGATTTCATGTGGTTTTGAGTTTCCTTTTGAGTTTTTGATCCTCGCCGTTGGCGTTGTATATTATATTGCTTGTGTGGTTGTGACCGTCGATTGACGAAAAGCTAGCTCCCGCTTGGGGATGCCTTTTTTTTGATTTTGTATACTATTCATGTTGTATCCCGTTTGGGGGCCAGTATTTACAAAGGAGACTCTGCCGAAATTTTCAGGAAATTTTTGATGTTTTTTTTAAAAACCGCATAATTCGGCTTATGCTATTAAAACTACTTGTTTTAAATTGGTTTTCCTTCACTCTACTACTTTTCTTGGTTTGGATTTCTGGGTTTTCGGTTTACTTAGATTACGTACGCCTCGAGACGTTCGTAGTTTAAGTGCCGGTCATGTTCCGTACTTTCGGAACGTGACAGGAACACCACAAAAAATTCAACCCAGAATAAGCTATTTAAACCGACCAGGCCGGTCATATGCTTCATGTCGCTCAAATCCGGCGAAGGGGGTTCAATTTTCTATGGTGTTCATGTTACATCATATGTAACATTCTGCAACTGTATTTGTATGGTAGCGCCCCGGCCGTCTGTCCGATGCCAAAATGCGGAAACGAAAACTTTTTCAAAACTTGAAACTGGCGCTATCGTATGCTTAAAACCCGGATCGAACCATTAACCTACAACTAGCTATCTAGAGAGAGGGTTGGAAAGCTTTACCGATCGATCCATGTCCTTCGGTCTTTGGCCACCATCCCAAGCTCCTCGCGGCATCTCTGGTCTCGATCTCCTCGTCGGAAAGGGCACCACATCATCGATTCCTTTTACGGGCTCCCGCTTCATCCGAAGCAACTCGGGCACGAAGTGTGCTAGCCGACGTGTCCAAGGTGTTGTAGAGAATGTTTGTGATCACTTTGTCTCTTGCATCCATGGCTTGGATGGAGGTTAGAGATGATGCCATTAATGGAGATTTTGAGCTAGAGGAGGAAGAAGAAGAAGAAGTTTTCTTTTTTCCTTTTGTGATATATCTGATAAAATGAGAGAGTAAGAATCATATGAGAGCTTACCCCTTCATGGCAGCCCCTCTGTCTCCCCTCTTATCATATCATCACAAATCCATCACATTATGTGACACATGCACAAAGAAAGAGACCATGAGTCACCACTTGTGCATGTGTCACAATTAATGCTCCAAATGATGATATTTAGCTCACAATTTTCATTAACAAACATTAATCCAAATGTTTGCAACAATAAAAAGATACGGCAACATCTAAAGTAAACCCGTGACAGATCACAAGGATACCCCTCACCTATATATACATACCTGCACCCGCATTCCGACTAAATGTGAATGCGATGAGACTAAAGTAATCCAACAAATTTAATACTAGGATGCGGCTTAAACCAAAGCCCACTAGTATGATCCGCCCGATCATGTTCCGTGCACTACTGCACGTATATGATCGGACCCTGCCATATATCATACGGCCTCTACAACGTTTCGCCCGAAACTTGAGAAACTGTCTGTGGGGGACTCTAAAAACTCGTCAATACTTTGGCTGTGGATTTAACCACTAGCACGTCAGAGGTATTAGCCGTACATAACGGGCTACCAGGAATTGACCAAAAGGGAGGTCGATGAGCGAACTCATCCTGACACCCTACTGAGCCTGTCAGTGACAATATCCGTATAGTCCGGTCCGTTCGTCTATGAGCATCGCATGTGGGGCTTAGGGGGTTGGTAAAAGTCAGACCCCCAAAAGCGGTACAAGTCGTGTCGGAGTGTAGCCCAGAACACCCTGAGATACTACTGGAATACCTACCAGTAAATCTCCTGCCTTGGCCAATGACTTCGTGTAATGGCTCTCCTAGACACACCGCGACCTTACCCCCAATACCGGGAGAGACGAACCCCTGCCGATCCGCTCACTGCCTCTATGTGGCTCGGGACTGTACCCAACTAAAACCTGTTTGCATGACTCCTTTGAGCCGTGGTAGGGTAGTAATCAAAGCATAGTGGGAACTCACACGAGACAAATGACGATCTCAGGTCGATAAACTAACCTGTACACATGTCACCAGGGAACTGCTATCTGACGTCAGGTATAATACCAACTAGCATGTTCCCTGCGAGTCCTGTCCGGTGTACTCATAATCCAATCAGCACCTGTATACATCTTAGGTGAACCAACTGACACCAATGGCTTGTGAGAACAGCCACCGCCCCTCGTCGGGGTCTCGACTGTATACACTAGTCTACTAATGGAGTATCGATGCCCAGTCTCGAAACTCCCACGACTAGGGACATTTTAAGGATGTGATTATAGACCCCAGCTCCCACGTATATGATCGCCATCATACTGCTGGCCGTCAAGCAAGAATCCTAAGGGCTCTACCAACGTGCAATAGTGACCTGTAAGGTCACCTAAAGCTGTACACGATGATAAAGATAAACCATGGTAGCATACTATTCTCTATCAACGTGTAATAGTGAACTACAATGTCACCTAAAGCATATACACGATGATAAAGGCAAACCAGATAGTATACAAACCACTCGAGTAAGACTGTCCTACCGATACAGGTCCTCCCTCAATCATTGCAATCACGTACCTGCGATCCAATAATTGACTCTGAGGGCACTATATCCAACAGCAACTGCTTAAAAAAATTTAGACACTCTGAAAAATTCGACAGAAACTAGGCTTTTTGTTTCGAAGTTTCGGAGTTGTTTCGATTTCGTAATTCTACAAATATCATCTAATTCTTTAGCATGGCTCTCATACCACTGCTGGGATCCCTAGCACCGCCATAAGGTTTCGGGAGGCATCGACCATGCCGTTTTCAAAAATTTGGCGCGCTAAATGTAGGGTTACTAGGCACACTAACAAGGCTTTACAAGGCATCGACCATGCCAAAATTAAAATTTTATATGCCGAATAACCCTAAGCAAGATCGTATAGTAGAGTTTAGGCGAATCAGATAGCAAGTAAACAACTTTACTCTAAAGGGAACACGAAATACAACCTTTGTAGATCCGTCCTTCACTTCATTTGCTCCTTGTTGAAGTCCCTTCGCTGCAATCAAGGTTCTCCCGGGCTCTTGCATGGCTTCACGACGCAAAGGATGTGACCTTGCTTGAAGTCTCCGAGGCCGAAGATGATCTACGTCGAGGGAATTCCAACTCAAGCTACTACTTCACTAATTTGAGAATTAGTGAAGCAAACACCCTATACTAAAGTGCTAGTCTAGTAGAGGATGGAGAAATAGAAAGTGGGTTCTCTTTGGATTTTTAATTCTCACAATCTTTTGCTCTCTTTTTCAAAACCCTAGTTTTCTTTTTCTCTTGTTCAATGAAGAAGATGAACAAAAGAAAGAGGAGAGGATAATGATCAAGTGAGTGAGCTAACCATGGTGAGTGAGTATCATATACTAACTCTTGTAGAGACTTAACCCTAGGCTAATTGTTATGGTTGGGTTAATAAAAATCCATAGTAAAAACAAACTCAAGTTAAATTAGTCAATGCATCTACAAGCTTCCACAAGCTTCATGCATTTTCTAATCCTCCACTTGATTTTGTAATTACTTTAAATATTAAAAACCCAAACTAAAAATTAGCATAGTGTAAGTCTCATACACCCATGGATGATGTATCATCAACCATGATACAAAAATATAACACATTTTAATATATATCATATATATAGTAAAGATGTGTACATGTGAGAAAAAACCCTAAGTGAACATGTGTTAGCTAATGTAAATTAGTATATCTAATATACAATTATACACTTAATTATTAAATCAACATTTGACTTAATAATCCGGTCATATCTCATATAACCGGCTAACATCCATTGTATCGACTTATCGAATCAACACTTGATTCGATAACCCGGCTATATCATATATAACCGACCGATACAAAAAGTCGCGAGAATAGAATACGGTATCACATACACGCATTATTCTCGGTCTCACACATATCACATATGCGCTCCTATTTCGTTTTGCCTGAGCCAGTAAAACCTCTATGTAGGACTCTAAAGACTCGTCAATACGCCGGCAGTAGGTGATGATCACATCACGCACCCATAAGCCGTCAGCGGTACTAGCTGGACGTAACGGCTACCCGGGTATTGAGCGATCAGAAGATATGCAAGCAAGCCCGCTCCAACTCCTGTAAAAGCCTGCCGGTAACACTTCCCGTACAGTCCGTTCTCCTCGTCTGATATGTCGCATATCAAGTTTAGGGGTGGTAAACGTCAGACCCCAATAACCGATAAGTCGTGCCGATATGAGGCTTATAACGGGTCGAGAAACTACTGGTAACACTTACCAGTAAATCTCTAAATCAGCCCTGGCCAGGGACTTTCCTGTTACGGCCAATCGAGCACAGCGCAACATCAACCCCCAATACCGGGAGAGACGAAACCCCTCCTATCGCTCATTGCCTCCATGTGACTCGGGACTGTACCCAAAAACCACCGTTTTGCACGCCCTCATGGACGTGGTAAGGTGGAAATCAAAGCACAGTGGGAATCACACAAGACTCTATGACGATCTCGGGTCTACAGACTAACCTGCACAAGTGTCACCAGAGAACTGCCATCTGACGTGAGGTATAATACCATATGGGAGTTCTCGGCGAGTCCGTCCAGTGTACCCAGTCTCCACTGAGCACCCGTATACCTTCTCTGATGTCAAACACCAATGGATATGGGATCATCCATCACCCATCTCATGGGTCAAGAAGCGTATACGCTAGTCTACTCTGGTATATCGATGCCCCGTCTTGATACACCCACGACTAGGGACCTTGAAGGATGTACTTATGGACTACCATGTCCCCACTAGTATGATCCGCATCATAGTCCAGGTACTCAAGTACACATCCTAAGGGCTTTACCAACATGTAACTATAAGACAGTATAAAGAAACAAGTATACATGTTAAGATAAAGAGCAACCAGATAGCATACTATCATATTGAGCAAGAAAGTCCTCTCTATATATGTCCAAGCATCCAATATAATATACATCATCTGTACAATACTGGCCTCTAGGGCATACATACAACTAACACTAAAGAACCCTAACCTAGAATTTTAACTAGAGAATTAGACGAAAGCTAGCATGTAAACAACTTTACATCTAAGTGAACAAGGAATACAACCTTTGTAGACCGGTCCTTCACTTCAAAAGCTCTGTATAGTAGTCCCTTCGCTCCAAGTAGTGATCTTTCGGACTCTAGTAAGACTCCACATGGTGAAATGAACAAGCTTGCTTGAAGTCTTCGAGGCCGAAGATGATCTATATCGAGGAGACACTAACTCAAGCTACCTCTTCACTAATTAGGAAATAGTGAAGCAAACTGTAACATTTCAGAAATATAAAATATTATTTATGGAAATTTAATATTAAAATAATATATTTCGCAAAAACTATTCGATTGGCGAATAGGGATTTTTCGTAAAATGGTATAAGTATATACCGATATTTGGAAATTAATCGGAAATTAAAATGATTTATTTATTATAATGATATTTATCGGATTTTGGCCAAATCCGTATTTTCACTTTTTTCCATGACTAGCGCACCATGTCATGTGCATGTTATGCATTGTGTTTGTGACTTATGTATTTGTGAGTGGTGTGAATGAGAAAAGAAAAGAGAAAGGAAGAGAAAATAAAAGAAAAGAAAAAAGTTTGTGTGTGAAAGGAGTTAAGAATGAAAAACAAAAGAGATATTTGTTTGGAGAGTGAGTGTAGGGGATATTTATGAGTGAGAGAGTGAGCATAAGAGAGAGAGGGTTAGACTTGGGTGCCCCAATCTCATTCCCCATTGTTTTCTCTTCATCTCCTCCATGCTTCTTCAACCTCCACTACCTCCATGCATCATCTCCAAAATACTTTCCAAAACCTTATGTCCTTCACACAAAACATGCGCAAACCTATTCTAAACCCTTTGAACCATTCAAGTTTGGATTTTGAAGACCTTGGGCGACTCAAGAATCTTCCTGAGTTGCCAAATGAGGTAATCTCTTCACTTAGATTAGTGTTTATGTTAAATATCCTAGTTTAGTTTAGAATTTGATATAATTAGGATATGTGATCTTAGAAAATTCCAAGTTGCTGTTAAGTGGTTAATTGAGGTGTAGTAAGTGTTTACAAGACCTTAGAGATTGAATTCCTAGCCTGAAAATGAGTTTAGAACCCGATATACGAACTTAGAATTTTCCCGTGTCGATTTTGTGAAACCTAAAGGCCTACAAGGTATCTGGAGCTATCTGGGGTATTTCTAAGAAAATCAAACAAGTCTATTAACCTAGATAGACCACTAGAAGACCACCACCAAAACACGAACCCATTTCACCCTACTTCGACCGGCGATACCGGATTTTGTGATGTTTTCGCCGGACCCCCTATTGGATTTGGTGATGTGGTTTTGCCTGTAGCTCACATACCCTATAACCTATCCCCTGTACATGCTTTTTTAGTCCCAAATTACCTGAGCTAAAATCTGGGAGTTGTTTGCGAGTGTTTTGGCTATGTTTTTAAGATACTTGAATTCGTAGTTTTGGTATTTGGATTTGATTCCGTCGTTGGACGTTTGTACGTCAACGGACGAGGGTTATTTGGTTGATCTTTCATGCGTAAGCTATAGGTTCTAACCTATAAGTAATTCGTGTGCCGTATCGGTTTTCGGATATTGGTTTTAATAGAATTGCATTGCGATTGTGTATTGATTGTAGGTACCTTCGCATGGACTTCCGAGACGACGAAGCACATCGACTTCGGCTAAGCGAGGAGTTTAGCAGGTGAGTAGATTTATATCTACGGGGAAAGTTAGGTGGATGGCGTACAGCACCTCCGCAAACATTGATATTGAAGATTGCGTTATAAATTATAATCGAATAAAGGATATGCTACGAACTTAAGATAACAAAATTATAGGATTTAGTAAAAGATGACATGATAAAGGTTGACACTAATGAATATATTGATATATGAGAATATGAAATGAGAAATTGAATCATGATAAGTATGAATTGAAAGAGAACAAGTATGAGTTGATAATGGTATGATCGGAGATCAAGATCGATAAACACGACACGAGATTGAGATAGAGGTGTTGTGAAATTAATAAGAAATGACGTTTATACAAATGTGATTTGAGATATGTGTGTGTGTGTGTGTGTGTGAGTATAATGAGTAATATGCCGTACGAGACTTTAGATCCGTACCCTCATTATTGTATAGGTCGATAGATTCCCTATTATGTTTGATGACCCCGTACGATGGATTACCGTATGTGATGAGATGAACCGGATGATTGATCCGCGCTAGTAATTTGAGGATGATGATCAAGAATTATTGCCATATTGGATGTTATGAGGCGGGACCCCCGATATAACGATTGCCACCTGAACCATACCTATTTTAAAAATGACGATGTGTATCGTTTAAAAAGTGACCATATGATTCGTGTGTAGATAAATATACCTATTTATTGCTCATATTGTGTAGGATATTACCCTCATGATGTACATACCACATGCCGGTATTTAATGTTAGATGATATCATTTGCTTGTACACCTGCACAATTACCGTTGATGCGCATGTTGCACATACACAGATTTGCCGGCTCACACACATTCTTCATCTGTAATTGCTATGTCACTTATACAGTTGAATTGTCAGGCCATTTACATAGTAGAACTTCCACATTTTGGGATTAATCTTAAAAGTAAAACTACATTCATTGTTCAGTACTATCACTTGACATGCTTGCATGATATACCCGATATGCTCATATTACTACTCTATATTGCATACATCGTACCTTATGGTTATATGCTTGCATGATATACCTGATATGCTCATATTACTACTCTATGTTGCATACATTGTACTTTATGGTTATATGCATTGAGATGTTGTTTTTATGAGATCTCTGGATTTGAGAACCGCAGTTTAATTTCAAAGGAAATTGTGTATTGTTTTAAAAACGCGGTTTCTATTGATATGATATTTCGAGGTGTCCACCATGAGTTTTCTCGGTTCTGAGCAGTGAGTATACCCGATTCGAGGAGCGGTAGGCACCGTCTGCGGGTACATGGTAGACCCGGTGAGGTACTCCGGGGAAAGAAGACTCGTATTGTTAGGAGGTGAGCCTGGCAGGGGAGCACTACCTACTGGTGATTGTATAGAACTCGGCGGATATCTGGAGGATACCATTTTAGAGTTATGATATGAGATGGATATGAGGGCCGATCTGAGGATGTGGCACCTGAGAAGAGATAGATATGAGGGCCGATCTGAGTATGCGGCGCCTGAGATATGAGGATTTACATGTCGATGCTGGACACGGGTTTCATGAGGTTTCGAGTGTTGATATTGGACACTCAGGTTCCATGATTTTGATGTGTCGTTGATAGACACACGTGGTTGATATCCTCATATATATATTGTTACGATCCGAAATATTAGCTCGTAACCGGTACTTAAATCACGCCACATCTAAAGGCGTCACATAATTCAAGTAAACCAAAACCCAGAAATCTAAACCTTTTAAAGAAAAATCTAGTAGGACTAAACACCATAAAACCATTTCAAACAGCTACCCTAGAAAATACAACCCCCCAGACCCTACAGGGCCGAGGTCGCCGGGTTTGGCCCCCAAGTCGCCGACCAAAACCGGTGGGAAAGGGTTAGGGTTTCAGGTGAACACTCAAGGTCTCGAGGACAACACTACCACACTGTTTATTTTTACAGTGAACACTCGGGGTCACAGTAAGTTATCGATATCACAAAACGACACTAAACAATACGATATCTCACAAAACTAATCTAAAGGGAAGAAGTTACACCTCATTAAGTCCACTCAAGAAAACCCTAGCTTCTCAATGTCATCAAAATCCAACTTTGCTTTGTCCATTGTGATGAGGGTGAAGAGGTGATCATTTTTTTTGAAAGGGGTATAGGGTTTTAGGGAGTATTTTGATATGGGTCATGAGGGTAGAAGGTGGAGGGAGATGAGGAAGAAGAAGGAGAAGAAAATGGTGGAGGAGAACAATGAGGAAGCCCCCTTCTCTCTCTCTCTCAATTATTCTCATTCTCTCTCTCTCTCCAAGCATGGTCTCCTATCATCATTATGTCCCCTCTCCCTCTCTCCTCAAGTCATCATGACACCTTTTCCTTTTCATTTCTCACCAAAAACACATACACCAAAATAAAACAACACAAATGAAATAACATATAACATGTCATGGTGCACTAGCCATGAAAAACTGTAGAAACACGGATTTGGCTTAATCGCAATTAGCAGTGCACTAATCGGGTTTTTATCCAAATTGCATATAATAAATTTTAAAAATGCCAAATGCTTTAAATATATTTTTAAATGAATAAATCATTTTAATTTCTGTTTATTTCACAATTATTGGTATATATTTATACCCCTTTTCGAAAACCCCAATTTCGCAAATCGGGCAGTTTTCGGGAAAATATATTATTTTAATATTAAATTCTAAACATAATATTTTATATTTTCTGAAATGTTACAATCTTCCCCCCTTAAATAAATTCGGTCCCCGAATTTAAATTTAAACTCCCAAATTCTAAAATATTTCAATAATCAACTCAAATCAACGGGGCTCCGAAATCACGGAAGATACAGAAATAGCACCGCGCATCGCGTGCGCCTGAAAATGAGTATAAACTCAAAATCGAACTCTGTCAAGCGTCACGTAAATCATCGGATTTGCACGCATATTCTCGGAGTTACAATAGAGATACAGATCTCGAAATCCACTACTGAAATCCAATATACACTAGTCAAATACTATAATACGTGTATAGTACGCATCTTTGGAAAACTTTCAAGAACTAAATAAAAGTCATGCAAAAATCTTTTCTAAATCGCCGCGTGAATGCGTAATTCACAGCATAAGTGATGGACGCTCATTTTAAAATAATAATATATGTCCATATATGTTTTCCTAAATACACGTTCCATCGTTTTCAAAATATCCTAAAAGGTTTTCCTTTATAAACGTTCGTGTCTCTCACGGACACGTAAGAAATAGCGAGACTGTAACTCCTTTTGAAAACACTTTTTGGTAAACTTTTAATGCATGCAAAGTACTCAGGAACTGTCCTCAGATCAGTCATGTTCAGCTACTACACAATATAGTGCCTATCATGAAAACAAAGCGCTCAAGAGCAAAATCAGCCTCAAAGGGCGTACCCAACAATCACGTGCGTCTGGTGCGCACGGAAATCAAATCCGAATACAGGTGCCACAATATGTACAAAAGCAAAACTAAGTGCAATGGGTGTGCACGAAAACATCTGTCCAGTGCAACGGGTGTACACGACAACAATATCAAGTGCACCTAGAGTGCACGAAAATCTCAATCCAGTGCAACTAACGTGCACGAAAAAAATCCAAATCGAGTGCATCCGGTGTGCACAAAGTCACGTCTCATATCATGCGCCCAACATGCGCGAAAATCCAAATCAAGTGCATCTATCATGCACGAATGAAATCTAAATCAAGTGCATCAAATATGCACGAATAAAAGCTAAATCAAGTGCATCCATCATGCACGAATAAAAGCTAAATCAAGTGCATCCATCATGCACGAAAGAAATCTAAATCAAGGGCATCCGACATGCACGAGTAAAAAATCTCACTCAAGTGCATCCGATGCGCACAAAATCCAAAATCAACCGCCTAATATGCGCAAAAAATCTAACCCAAGCACGTCGGGTCCGTAAAAGCATATAGTGCGGTAGCATGCACGAAAACGAACGGCAACTGCCAACGCGCATGAAAACACAAATCGGATAACACAAATGTTCAAAGACATAAATCGGTGCAGCAATGTACGGAGTATAAATCTAGCGCAACCAATGCACAAAATACCAATCTGGCGCAACCAATGCACAAAACATAAATCCAGTGTAACAAATGCACGAAAAGAAAATCTAGTGCAACAAATGCATGAAACACAAATCCGGTGCCTCCAGGGCACGAAATACAGTGCATAAATGCATAAATACAATTCTGGTGCATCAAGTGCACGAAATACAAGTACGGTACATCCAGTGCATGAAATACATATCCAGCGCATCCAGTGTACGAAATACTAATACAGTACATCATGTGCACAAAATACCGATCAATAACTCAAATGCGTAAACAGCAACACCGAGTGTACCAAGGTGTATAAAATTATAAACGTGTGCAACTGCGTGCACAAAACACATATCAATGCACTACAAGCACATATAAGCTATACCAAATGCAAAATCAAATCGACTGCGTACCACACGCACAAAAATCAAATCAACTGTATGAAATCCACGAAATCATAAACATGTGCAGCCAAGGCACAAAACCGATATCAAGTGCAATAAATATGCACAAATCAAAAACCAACACAACGGTGTATAAAATATATATCAAGTACAATAACTATGCACAAAAATGTAAATACCCAGTAGGTGCAGCCATGGTGCACGAAAACGATATCATGAAACTCAATCATCAAATCTCAAATCCAAGCGATATAAGCATGATACTCGGTTCGCAAACGCAAATCGCAATAAATGACATTGAGGTACACCTCCTACAATGTCGAAAAATGAATCGATGCGCCTAAAACCGGCAGAACAAGAATATCCGCTTTCCTCCTGCTCACGGTCTGGCGTCCTCAGTCTCTAGGTCCTTATCTTCTCTGTGGATCCACCAATCTCACAATCCATCGGCTCATCGGCCCGGTCAGGTGTGCTAACGGGAACGATTCCGCTCTAGCACTTCTCAAGTCATCTCTCGGGCAATCATCACGACCATTCGTAAAGCAGCACGTCACTGGAATCGTCCTCTGGTCCTCTGAATACACGTGACACAAATAATACTGGGTGCAAATCTCATTGCAGCAGTGTCCTGGAAGGAACCTGCTCAAGGTCTCTTCCGATCTCGCCTATGCCGAACTGTACGGAAGCTAGTACTCTTGCATAATCTTTTCTCGCTCTCTGGACATCTGCGTCCTCAGCACAGCATTTCCTCGGGAACTGGTCGCATCCCAACGCCTCTGCTGACATATCCGATCTTTAATCTCAACGGGGAGTAACAACAGCTCGTCAGCATCTCGCACGAACCTCTTGTTCCACTCGTCTTAATCATCGTCCACTTCGACGTCACGTCATACTATCTGCGCACTGCAACTGTTCTCGGTCACGGTCAATCCAGAGTCCCTCACACGGACTCGAAATCACGAACTCGGTATCTTCATCACTCTGTAGAAGATCTCTAGCCGAACACATCCTCGGGAACTCGTCCTAACCATCGAAGGAATACTCTCTACTCGTCCGCTCTCAATCAACTCACAACGCATCTAGGTGAGGTCCTCTATCCGAAGCTGGTCAGCTTGCTGATCTCTTATCATATGATATCTGGACGACGTCAAAACTTTTCGATCGAGTCATCGAGGTCCCAAAATTTCCTGAAGCTCAACACCTGAGCACAGTCTAATAATATCCGGTACATGCCACAGTACCTATGGACCAACCGTAGAAAGACAAACCCAAGCCTTACTGATGGCACCGCTAAACTGCTGCAAACCCTAAGGTTCAGAAGCGGTTCTATGGTCATCATGTCGAGTTAGGGTTTCATTCTTCTAGAGGGTCCACCGAATTACTTGCGTGTTCCTTCGAATACTTTAAACTTGGAAAAATACGTTTCTGACATTCGTTCGACCTTTTAACTTCGCCTAGACGGCAATACGAATCCCCTTCGTCCGCATACTAAACACCGCCTCAATCCTCAAGGATAGACGATACATCCACGGTCGTCTCTGGATCGGTCTACTCTAGACCTGAGTAAGACTCTCCACACTGGAAATCTTCAACTCAACTGGGCCTGCGTCGGCGCATCAATCTGACAAATCACCTTCGTCTCTCAACTCGGGATAGACTAGCTATCACCTGTCGCATCTCTGCTTGAAAGCTCCAGCGATCTCAGCTCGCAAAGTCTGGAGGCGACATCCTCTCAATCTCAGCAACAGTTGGGTCATCCGTCTGCACAGTAGATGACATCACAATCTCGGAGGTATGCTGTACATCAACAGTCCTCTCACAACTGGCAGCCTCTATCAATGGCCCGATCATCCGGTGCGAAACCAAACACTCTCCTTAGATAAGAGGTCATAACACAAACGCTAACTCGAGAGTTCCCGTGTCACCAGAAAACACGATGGTCAGCCCTCGTACCATACGAGCTCGCCCTGACCGCAACACTAGCAGCAGCTCAAACCGGGCTCAAACCATGGTGACAGGAACCTCAATCGAGTATCAAAGAAAGCAGATCAATCATCATGAAAGGAAACGACAGATCCAGAATGGATACATGATCATAAGAAGGAACAGCATCAATGAGAGTATGGTCATGGAAACAAATAGAATCGAGGATCTCAAATGGATGTATAATCATGGGTATGAAGAGAATCACAGATCTCAAAATATGAACATCCTAAGGTTTCTTAAGTGGAGTATCGTATCGTAAATATACCACGGAACATACGTACGGTACGTCACTCTACCCAAGCTACCTACTCCATCAATCAGGGTCAGCCTATGAAATGAAAGTTCGGGTCTAATACCCCCCGTTCAAGTCTAAGTTCCGTAAGGTCAAGCCTAGGTTCCGAAATACATACCCGCCCTAGACTCCGCATAGTCAAACATAGACTCGAACCAAGGTTAAACCTATCGCTCTGATACCAACTTTGTCACGACCCGAAATATTAGCTCATGACCGGCACTTAAATCACGTCACGTCTAAAGGCGTCACGTAATTCAAGTATGCCGAAACCCAGAAATCTAAACCTTTTTAAGAAAAATCAAGGAGGTGAAGTTTTGAAATAAAGGTATAATGAAATCAATTTTTCTTAATGCATAGGTGATGGAACATGAAAAAAAATGCAAGTTAGAAAACAGGTTTTCGTCTTTTAAAAATTTGGGCAGCACCTCCTTTGTATATTTTGATCCAAAACCACAAATACATAACAAGGATAATGGCATCCCTAAGCGGGAGCTAGCTCTTTGCCAAATGGCGGATCACAACCACGCAAAGCATAAAAATAAGTATACGACGGCCAACGGCGAAGTTCACCACAAAAAGATAAAGAAATAAGCAAGACATCAAAACCACAAGTAGCAGAAAACCCCTCGCTCTAAGTCTCGCAACCACAATCTCACTAAGTCTCATTACTTATACAATTTACTAATTTTGATTTGATGGAGTTAACTAGATACAATATGAAATATAAATACAGGAGTGGGTACGATACATATGTCCCACCTACCAATGCAAAACACCCAAATGAAGCTATGAGCCAGCGATGCCGCTACGGATCCATGCGGTCAACCTGCAAGAACTGTGGCATAATGGGGGTGAGTTGCTAACTCGTGAGTAGAAAAACATCTACAAGTAGAAATCGAATAAACAACGACTCCTAGGTCAACTATATCATAAAGGTAATACTATGATATCTAGGGTGACCATATATGTATGTGTGCCAACAATGTAATCAACACCTGTATGTATGAGGATATCATCCAATCATATGATCAATGTCTGTATTCATGCGGATCTCATCCAACCATATCATCAATGTATGTATCATAAAAGCATATGCATGAAAATATGAGAATATAAATCAACATGTGTCCCTCGCGACACATCAAAAATAATGGAACCTGAGTGCCTAGCATCGACACTCGAAAACATCATGAAAACCGTGCCCAACATCGGCATGTAAATCCTCATATATCTCGGGCTCCATCAGTTCGGATCGGTCCTCGGGCTCCATCAGTCTGGATCGGCCCATCTCATCTCTCGACTCCGGTCGGTAACCTCCGGATATCCGTCGAGCCGAAATACTATCACCGGTAGGTAGTGGTCCCTCTGCCAAGCTCACCGTCTACTGCACAGCAGATCCGTTCTCACCCCAGGGTACCATACCGGATCCACCATGTACCCGCAATTGGCCTCATCCTGCTCCTCGAATTTGGTATCACTGTCACACGTCTCAAAACCGAGAAAACGCATGGTGGACGCACTGAAATATCATATCAAGAGAAACCGGGTTTTTAAAACAATACATACATTCTTTTAAAATGACCACGGTTCTCAAATCCAGAAATCTCATGAAAACGACATATCTCAATGCGTATAATCGTAAAGCATGATGTATGCGACATATAACAGAAATGTAAGCATATCCATATATCATGCAATATGGAACAGTAATATGCACATATCGACGGAAAACCGTTCTTTTAAAGGAATGCAATTTAAAAATATATCTTGCGGTTCCCAAATTCTCCAAAGTTAAATACAACATCGTATAAGGGTGCATATGTAACTATAACAAGTGAATCATGCAAGGAGTCATATCATGATGCAGCAATTCTACTGTGTAGTGACATGGCAAATATCGATGATGAAGTGTATGAGCCGGCAAATATGTGTACGTGTAATATACGCATCATCGATAATGGTGTAAGTGTACCAGCACAGGTATATGCAATGCAATGAGTATAACATGAATGCTGCATAAGGTAAATCTTCAGCTAAAAGCTATAAGGTATACGTATCTATCATATGTCTGAGTCGGTGAATCTATCAATTGGCATCTATCCTCACAACATCACATATGGTATAATCCATCGTACGGCATCCTCTAGTCAAGAGTATGGATCAATCATCAAGTCATACTCATCATATACGGAAAATCATCGTACGGCGGCATAAAACCAATAGGGATCCTATCAACCTTTACGACAATGAGGGTGTAGGGTTCCTAGGCACTCTCAAGAAGTCTCACAAGGCATCAACCATGCCCGTTTCAAAAATTACGGTGCCGAGAAACCCTAGACTACGGATCGTTAGCTAGATGTCTAGGTGAAAGATGCAACTAGTAAACTACTTTACTAAGAGAATGGAAATACAACCTTTGTAGATCCGTTTCTCCACTTCCTAAGCTCCACGTAGGCGTCCTCTCGCTTTCCTAGTTGGATCTCGGACTCTCGCATCGGCTTCATCGAAGAAATGAGCGGAATGGGTCGTCGGCTTCGTGCCGAAGATGATCTACGTCGAGGTTGCACAAGTTCAAGCTCCAACTTCACCAAGTTAAGAAACTTATGAAGAAAACACCCAAAACAACTTGGCAAGAGGTAGAGGGTGAAGAAATAGGAGGTGGGTTCACTTTAGAATTGGATTTCTCACTTTAGAAATCAAGTTGCCATTGATGGCATCAAGGTTTCTTTCTTGAAGAAGAAGGTCAAGAAGAAGAAAAGAATATGACAAGTATATTTTAAAATGAAAAAGAAAAACATACTTATCATATTCTAACTAGGGTTAAGTGTAGAGAATAGACCATGGTAAGTGGATGGGTTAGGGTTAAGCATGAAGACAAAATGGTCTCCTTGGTCAAAGCTTCATGAAGCTTCAACAAGCTTCATGACAAAAACAAACCATTTTATTTTCATTTATCCAATGAAATAAATAAAGAAATGAATAAATAAATGATAAGGCAAAACCCTAATTATCATTTAACCATGGTTTAATTCTTCACACTTAACCAAATGATCAAGTATCATCAAACATGATACAAATATGTGCACAAAAGTATATCACATATACAACTTGCACATCAAGTGAGAAAATCCATATAAAATGAACCAATACTAGTTAATGCAAAGTAATATATCAAATATATAATTATACATTAAATCATTAAATCAACATTTGATTCAATGATCCGGTCATGTCGCTCATAACCGACTAGTATTCAATGTATCGATTTATCGAATCAATGATTCGATAACTAGGTCATATCGAATATAACCAATCGAAACATTTATCGCGAGAATGAAATGCGGTATCACATACACGCATTATTCTCGCTCCCGCACATATCTCATATGCGCTCCTATTTCGTTTCGCTTGAGCCAGGAAACCTCTGTGTAGGACTCTAAAGACTCGTCAATACGCCGGTAGCAGATGATGATCATATCAAGCACCCACAAGCCGCAAGCGGTCTGCTAAACGTAACGGCCATCCGGGTATTGAGCGATCAGAAGATCGACGAGCTATCCCGCTCACACTCCTGTGAATCCAACCAGTAACACTTACCGTACAGTCCGGTCTGTTCGTCTGATATGTCGCATATTAAGTCTAGGGATGGTAAACGTCAGACCCCAATAACCGATAAGTAGTGCCGATGTGAGGCTCATAACGGGTCGAGAAACTACTGGTAACACTTACCAGCAAATCTCTGATCATCCCTGGCCAGGGACTTCCCTGTTACGGCCAATCGAGCACAGCGCAACATCAACCCCCAATACCGGGAGAGACGAAACCCCTCCTATCACTCATTGCCTCCATGTGACTCGGGACTGTACCCAAAGACCACCGTTTTGCACGCCCTCATGGACGTGGTAAGGTGGAGATCAAAGCACAGTGGGAATCACACAAGGCTCTATGACGATCTCGGGTCTACAGACTAACCTGCACAAGTGTCACCTGAGAACTGCCATCTGACGTGAGGTATAATACCATCTGGGAGTTCTCGGCGAGTCCGTCCAGTGTACCCAGTCTCCACTGAGCACCCGCATACCATCTCTGATGTTAAACACCAATGGATATGGGATCATCCATCGCCCATCCCATGGGTCGAGAAGCGTATACGCTAGTCTACTCTGGTATATCGATGCCCCGTCTCGATACACCCACGACTAGGGACCTTGAAGGATGTACTTATGGACTACCATGTCCCCACTAGTATGATCTGCATCATAGTCCAGGTAGTCAAGTACACATCCTAAGGGCTTTACCAACATGTAACTATATGACAGTTTAAAGAGACAAGTGTACATGTTAAGATAAAGAGTAACTAGATAGCATACTATCATATCGAGCAAGAAATTCATCTCTATATATGTCCAAGCATCCAATATAATATACATCATCTGTACAATACTGGCCTCTAGGGCATACATACAACTAACAATCTCCCACTTGCACTAGGGCCAGCTGCTGTAGTATCGCATACCGAGCATCCCGAAGAGTCTCTCAAACTGTATCTGGGGAATGGCCTTCGTGAGTGGATCCGCCGTGTTGTTCTTCGTGTCAACCCTCCTGACCTCGATCTCCCGGCGATCAACTATCTCCCGGATCAGGTGATACCGCCTCAGAATATGCCTGGACCAATGATGGGACCTGGGTTCCTTGGCCAAAGCCACCGCTCCATTGTTATCGCAATACAAAGGTATTGGATGCTCAATGGATGGAACCACTCCAAGTTCAGTAATGAACTTCTTGATCCAGACAGCCTCTTTGGCAGCATCGTTGGCCGCGATGTATTCAGCCTCCATCGTCGAGTCTGCCACGGTTTCCTGCTTGGAACTCTTCCAGCTAACCGCCCCTCCGTAAAGGGTAAAGACAAAACCCGACTGCGACTTAGAGTCGTCCTTATCACTCTGGAAGCTCGAATCGGTAAAGGACTCCACTTAGAGCTCTCCGTTACCATACACCAAGAACATATCTCTAGTCCTTCGCAAGTACTTGAGAATGCTCTTCACAGCTGTCCAGTGACTCTCTCCAGGATCGGCTTGATACCTGCTCACTACACTTAGTGAGTATGCTACATCGGGTCTGGTACATAGCATCGCATACATGATAGAGTCTACTGCCGAAGCATAGGGTATCCCTTGCATGCGAGCTCTCTCCAAATCAGTCTTGGGAGACATCTCTTTGGAGAGAGTGACTCCAGAGATCGTGGGCAAATTCCCATGCTTGGATTCTTCCATACTAAACCTCTTTAGTATGGTGTCAATGTACCTGGATTGGGACAATCCCAAAATCCGTTTGGATCTATCTCTATAGATCCTAATTCCCAATATGCAGGAGGCATCACCAAGATCTTTCATTGAGAATCTTTGTGATAAGAAGAGCTTGACCGATTGCAGCATAGGAATATCATTTCCTATCAAGAGTATGTCGTCCACGTACAATACGAGGAAGACAACCTTACTCTCTGCCACCTTCTTGTAGATACAAAGTTCATCTGGATTTTTGACGAAATCAAATTCTTTGATAACGACGTCAAAGCAGATGTTCCAACTCCGCGATGCTTGCTTTAATCCATAAATAGATTTAAGCAGCTTGCACACCTTCCCGCTGCTCCCACTGTCTACGAAGCCCTCTGGCTGAGTCATGTACACGCATTCTTCTAAATCACCATTTAGAAAGGCGGTCTTAACATCCATTTGCCAGATTTCGTAATCATGATATGCAGCGATGGCAAGCATGATCCGGATGGATTTAAGCATAGCCACTGGAGAAAAGGTCTCGTCATAGTCCACACCTGGTCTCTGACGAAAACCCTTTGCTACAAGTCTAGCTTTGAAAGTCTCCACTTTCCCATCTACACCAAGTTTCTTCTTGAAGATCCACTTGCTCCCAATGGGTTTTACCCCTTCAGGAGCAACGTCCAAAGTCCATACTTTGTTGGTGTACATGGATTCCATCTCGGACCGCATAGCATCCAGCCATTTCACTGAGTCCCCACTCGTGATGGCCTGCTCGATGCTAGTTGGGTCATCATCCTCCATGATGCAATCCTCGCTCCCACCGTCCATGAGAAAACCGTAGTATCTCTCAGGTTGGCGAGGAACCCTACTAGATCGACGGAGTGGCTGGGGTTCATCGGGAACTACGGAATCCTCTGGTTCCACCAGATCTTCTGTTGTAGTTTCTGCAGCTGGAACCTCTTCCAGTTCTACCTCATGACCACTAATCTCTTTTTCAAGAAATTCCTTTTCTAAAAAGGTGGCATGCCGAGAAACAAACACTCTTTGTTCCTTAGGGTGGTAGAAGATATACCCTTGAGAATTCTTAGGATATCCTACAAATTTGCATAGAACAGACCGTGCCTCGAGTTTGTCCGGATTTTGTCGTTTGACATAGGCTGGACAACCCCATATCTTAACATAGTTAAGACATGGTCTCTTCCCTTTCCATATCTCATATGGAGTGGTAGGCACAGATTTGGTGGGGACCATATTCAATAGATGTATGGCTGTCTCAAGCGCATACCCCCAGAAGGAAATAGGTAACTCAGCTGTGCTCATCATAGAGCGCACCATATCTAATAGGGTGCGGTTCCTCCGTTCTGATACACTGTTGTGCTGTGGTGTATATGGAGGAGTCAGCTGAGAGAGAATCTCATTCTCTTTTAGGAAGTCCAGGAATTCATTGCTCAAGTATTCACCTCCTCGATCAGATCGAAGGATTTTAATACTTTTTCCGGTTTGGTTTTCGACTTCTTGTTTATATTCTCTAAATTTCTCAAAAGCTTCAGACTTGTGTCTTATTAAGTACACATGTCCGTATCTTGAGAGATCGTCAGTGAATGTAATGAAGTACGAAGAACCATCCCTGGCATGTGTAGACATGGGACCACATACATCACTATGTATTAGTCCCAAGAGTTCGGTAACTCTTTCTCCGTGTCCCGTAAACGGAGTTTTGGTCATCTTGCCTTTGAGACATGACTGGCAAGTGTCATAAGATGAAAATTCGAAAGGTTTCAAATATCCATTTTTATGCAACTTAGCTAGTCGTGTCGCATTGATGTGACCAAGTCTACAATGCCACAAGAAGGATTCGTTCAGCTCAGAACTCTTCCTCTTGTGTGTGTTTGTTATGCTCAGAACTGTTGATTGATTTAGAACATAAATGCCATTGCACAACGTGCCTGATCCAACCAACTTTTGGTTACGGAAAATGTTCATAACATTGTCCTATAATACAAAATTATATCCCTCTTTACTAAGCAAAGAAACCGATATAATGTTGCATATCAGGTTCGGCATGTAATAGCATTCGTTCAGAACCAATGTATTACCTATTGGTAATACTAGGTGATATTCCCCGACAGTCTTAGCTGCAACAATTGCACCATTTCCAACACTAATGTCTTTATCACTTTCTCCAAGTTCTCTACCTTTTCTAAGCCCATGTAACTGATTACATATATGGGATCCTGACCCGGTATCTAATACCCAGGACGTAGAGCAAATGGAGAAACAGTTCTCTGTAACGAACACACCAGAAGAAAATGCATCATCATGTACTTTCTTCATTCGGGTGGCATGGAAATCCTGGTATTCCCCTATATCCTGTTCATTCCTATAACTCTTTTAAGAAAGAACGGAACCAACGTTCCCCAGCACAGTATAACATGCGGGTTCGGTCAATACATCCATATTATTATCTTCATTAGGGCATGAAATGGTCGCTACCTGGAGAGAGAGAGAAGAAAACACTTTAGCGTATGCTCGTGCAAGATCAGATTGGTTATTATCTTATCTAATCAGGATGGCTCCCACTGCTTTTTATCAAATCTTCCTCCAAACCCTAAAAGGAAAGACTAGCCGGGATTAATTACACACTACAAGTTCGCCAATCTTTCAGCCAGGCCAGTGTCGGTACTTTGAGGGAGGTCCCCCGTGCTTTCGCACGAACCTAATTAATGTAAACCTCGTTTTCCAGAGGCGTAACCTCGTTGACACCTTTCTAGACACCTACTTGATCGGCTAATTGTAATGTGCAAAACTCTCCCAGGAGTAACTCTTACTCGCAGTGGGTATCGGGATCCAACTATCTCATAGAAGGTATGCAATCTCATTGCAAATTTCAACACTTGAAATTCCCGATAATACTTTTGCCCCTAGCGTGCTATGACCTTGACGAAAGCCAACAAACCACAGCCCGCTAGTCAAGTTCAACCCGTACATTTCTTGACTGAATTAAACCCACCCGCACGACCCTTGACGAAAGCCAACAAAGCCGTACGACTACCCTAATCCAGTCGCATCATATGCAGCAGATAAACAGCACATAGCTACCGCACACTACACCTTGACGAAAGCCAACAAATGTAGCACGAATACTATATGTAACTTATCTGAAATGACGGAGGGCTACGCAGGTTTTTCTGAAAACCATGAGCGTAATGAACTTGATATCGTTGTAGAATCAAAATGAAGTTTTGAAATGGAGTGATTTTGAGGCTTTTCTAGTTTTGCTAAAGGAGTCACTCCTGGTGAAGGGATCTCGGTCCTTTCCTCGTCGAATGAGGTGCGGGATATATCATATATATCGCTGTGCAAAGCAAAAACTCTTAAAAGCAATCAAAACCAGACCGAGTGTGTAGCATCTACCAGTTACTGCTAAAGGAGTCACTCCCGGTGAAGGGATCTCGGTCCTTTCCTCATCGAATAAGGTGCAGGATATATCACATATACCGCTGTGCAAAGCAAGAACTGTAGCTACCTGTTTTATTTAAAATTTGATTCTACAACATCTTAGGTTTCTTTCTTTCATTAATCACATCAATGAAGTCCCATCATTTAAATACCTAAACATCACAGATAAATACAACGTACACTTATGCCATCCGCATTCGCCTCGATGTCCTCTCGTGCACCGTTAGGTTAGGTAACTAACGGCAGAGCAGGGCAGGGCTTGTGCGGGTGTAAAACATAAGTAACGTCTATATAATATATCATATATACTATAAACAATATCCATCACAGAACATCACATGATCACATCATAGATATCGCAGCAGAAGAAACATATGAAACATTGGATATACTAGGACGTCCGTGTTTTCAATACGAGCCAGTATAAAACACGGATTCCACGGTCGTGATGAATAGCCAATCCCACACCCCTAGACCCCTACGAGAGCGGCAAGCAACCCTGCCAATTCTAGGGTTAGGAGACCCGGACTCGACTCCTCGAATTGGTCTCCCACTGGACCCCAGAACCCGGTTACTTGTGCTCCCCTCCTTGGGTCTATCCTAATGCGGAAAAGTAAATAATATACAAAAGGTGACGACTTCCGCTACCTGGAAGTGCCCCAAATAAAAGAATATTACATACAAGTTTTTTTTACATGAATGAAAATGAAAAACACTCATCTCACGTAAAAAACCCCGGCTATTCAAACACGACGATCCAATATAACATATCCAGCAACACATAACATCACATGTCATCAACGTAAGTAAGTATGCATACCCCAATTGTCGTTGACGTATAGCAACGAAACCGGCGATATGAACATACTACACTTACGGTCACAGAAAAGAAAGTGTAAAACTACAACAATTGGAATCCGCAACTTCTTTAGACATCACATGCCTAATCAAATGAAATACTTAGACATCACATGCCTAACAGTTATAAACCCCGCATTTTAGTCTCATTATCGAAAACTCTTTTCAATATCAAGTGAAACTAAACCGCTAGATTTACAACATTCATTCAGTTATCTCATAACTGTTTGTGAATTCCAATTATTGTATCACATTCCAGATAAACAGAAAATGTTAAACTTTCCGATCGAACAGTCGAATACCCAAGTTTTCCCGATACAGCTCAACACATGAAATAAGTCTAACAACATTCAGTTCGTGCCTCAGTACCAACGGTCCAGCCGTAGAAGGGTCAAGCCAACGCCTCACATGTGGCACGCCGTACTGCCCCAAACCCGAAGGTTCAAAGGGCAGTTCAAGACGGTCACATAATCGAGTTAAGGTTTTTTGTCTTCTAGAGGGTCCATCGCGTTACTTGCACTACTTAGAACGTCGTTAAACTACGGAAAAATCCAACACTTGGAAATTTCCCGACAGGGGAAAAATTGGGTATTTATATCCGGTCGAACTTTTTAACATATTCTAAAAATTATCCGGAAAAACACATAGACGAAATTTGATAATCCGATCGAACTATCGAAGCTCCAAAACAACCCCAGAAAATGCAACTCTTGAATAAATTTTAAAAATTCCCAGGAAAACCAGCACTGGAAACTAAGAATTACTGTGCAGAATTCTTTGTTTAATGAGTCCGTACGGCCGCGGAACCGCCGCATGAGCCATGCTCATGCCGCGGAACCGCGGCTACTTGGTGGATTTGGGCTGTCGAATTTCACAGTAACTCTTAGAATCACCTGCTGATTTTTCTGCATATTTTTAATTTGGAAAAATCCCAGATTTTAGAAAATGTACAGAGAGCATTTTGTGAGTTTGGGTTTCGGTTCGTTCGGACTTCAAACTCCGTATAGACTTCGCCTAAGGCTCTAGCTATGCTCTGATACCACTGTAGGGTTCCTAGGCACTCTTAAGAAGTCTCACAAGGCATCAACCATGCCCGTTTCAAAAATTACGGTGCCGAGAAACCCTAGACTACGGATCGTTAGCTAGATGTCTAGGTGAAAGATGCAACTAGTAAACTACTTTACTAAGAGAATGGAAATACAACTTTTGTAGATCCGTTTCTCCACTTCCTAAGCTCCACGTAGGCGTCCTCTCGCTGTCCTAGTTGGATCTCGGACTCTCGCATCGGCTTCATCGAAAAAATGAGCGGAATGGGTCGTCGGCTTCGTGCCGAAGATGATCTACGTCGAGGTTGCACAAGTTCAAGCTCCAACTTCACCAAGTTGAGAAACTTGTGAAGAAAACACCCAAAACAACTTGGCAAGAGGTAGAGGGTGAAGAAATAGGAGGTGGGTTCACTTTAGAATTGGATTTCTCACTTTAGAAATCAAGTTGCCATTGATGGCATCAAGGTTTCTTTCTTGAAGAAGAAGGTCAAGAAGAAGAAAAGAATATGACAAGTATATTTTAAAATGAAAAAGAAAAACATACTTATCATATTCTAACTAGGGTTAAGTGTAGAGAATAGACCATGGTAAGTGGATGGGTTAGGGTTATGCATGAAGACAAAATGGTCTCCTTGGTCAAAGCTTCATGAAGCTTCAACAAGCTTCATGACAAAACCAAACCATTTTATTTTCATTTATCCAATGAAATAAATAAAGAAATGAATAAATAAATGATAAGGCAAAACCCTAATTATCATTTAACCATGGTTTAATTCTTCACACTTAACCAAATGATCAAGTATCATCAAACATGATACAAATATGTGCACAAAAGTATATCACATATACAACTTGCACATCAAGTGAGAAAATCAATATAAAATGAACCAATACTAGTTAATGCAAAGTAATATATCAAATATATAATTATACATTAAATCATTAAATCAACATTTGATTCAATGATCCGGTCATGTCGCACATAACCGACTAGTATTCAATGTATCGATTTATCGAATCAATGATTCGATAACTAGGTCATATCGAATATAACCAATCGAAACATTTATCGCGAGAATGAAATGCGGTATCACATACACGCATTATTCTCTCTCCCGCACATATCTCATATGCTCTCCTATTTCGTTTCGCTTGATCCAGGAAACCTCTGTGTAGGACTCTAAAGACTCGTCAATACGCCGGTAGCAGATGATGATCATATCAAGCACCCATAAGCCGCAAGCGGTCTGCTAAACGTAACGGCCATCCGGGTATTGAGCGATCAGAAGATCGACGAGCTATCCCGCTCACACTCCTGTGAATCCAACCAGTAACACTTACCGTACAGTCCGGTCTGTTCGTCTGATACGTCGCATATCAAGTCTAGGGGTGGTAAACGTCAGACCCCAATAACCGATAAGTCGTGCCGATGTGAGGCTCATAACGGGTCGAGAAACTACTGGTAACACTTACCAGCAAATCTCTAATCAGCCTTGGCCAGGGACTTCCCTGTTACGGCCAATCGAGCACAGCGCAACATCAACCCCCAATACCGGGAGAGACGAAACCCCTCCTATCGCTCATTGCCTCCATGTGACTCGGGACTGTACCCAAAGACCACCGTTTTGCACGCCCTCATGGACGTGGTAAGGTGGAGATCAAAGCACAGTGGGAATCACACAAGGCTCTATGACGATCTTGGGTCTACAGACTAACCTGCATAAGTGTCACCTGAGAACTGCCATCTGACGTGAGGTATAATACCATCTGGGAGTTCTCGGCGAGTCCGTCCAGTGTACCCAGTCTCCACTGAGCACCCGCATACCATCTCTGATGTCAAACACCAATGGATATGGGATCATCCATCGCCCATCCCATGGGTCGAGAAGCGTATACGCTAGTCTACTCTGGTATATCGATGCCCCGTCTCGATACACCCACGACTAGGGACCTTGAAGGATGTACTTATGGACTACCATGTCCCCACTAGTATGATCTGCATCATAGTCCAGGTAGTCAAGTACACATCCTAAGGGCTTTACCAACATGTAACTATATGACAGTTTAAAGAGACAAGTGTACATGTTAAGATAAAGAGTAACCAGATAGCATACTATCATATCGAGCAAGAAAGTCATCTCTATATATGTCCAAGCATCCAATATAATATACATCATCTGTACAATACTGGCCTCTAGGGCATACATACAACTAACAGAGGGTACGGACCTAATATCTCGTACGGCTTATCATTTAAGATTCACAACATTATATATATCTATATACCTATGTCCCAAGTCACATCCATAATAATCTCATATCAGGGGACCGGCGAAGGTATCAATCATCTCAATCGACACACATCCGTATACCAACATATCATCAATCATCATATTACATCGTCTTATCTTTTCATCGCATTTATCTCCTACATCAAGTCAATTTCACATATCCAATCTATCTTTACTATAAGCGTACATATCTAATCTAACACACACACCCGAACCATACAATCAATTTTCAAAGGGGCGAATCGTAGTTTTGAAAGTAGGGGCTACGGTGTTTTACAAGAAAAAGATATCATTTGAAAATCCGTAACGTCCCTTAAGGTATATGTTTAAAAGATGCATATGATTCTTCATTTTAAAATAGGTATGGTTCGGATGACACACCTACGTCGGCTATCTAGTCCTATAGTATCCAATACGGCAACATCATCGAACATCGTCCTCAAAAACCGTCATCACGTATCAATCGTATTATATCACTACTAACTATCCTTTAGTTTCAAATATAGTTCTCTAAATATCTTATAACCCTATCCCTAGTTTTCTATTAAAGGTTTTATTAACCATAATCTATATATAAATCGGTTACAATCAAAGTGTGCGGGGGTGTTATACGCCATCCACCCGACTTCCCCTATAGATATAGATCTACTCACATTGGTCTTCGCTTGCCGAAGTCGATGACGCCACGCTCCGTCGCATCGGAATCCACGCGAAGGTACCTACAATAACAACACATATCGCAACTCTATTAAATTCGAATCCGGAAACCAAAACGGCACACGGATCGCCTATAGGTTAGAACCTATAGGCCACGCATGCAAAACCAACCAACTAACCCTTGTCGTTGATGTACGAACATCCAACAACCAAAAACAAATCCAAATATCAAAAATAAACATTTCAAATAACATGTAACATGTCATGGTGCACTAGCCATGAAAAACTGTAGAAACACGGATTTGGCTTAATCGCGATTAGCAGTGCACTAATCGGGGTTTTATCCAAATTGCATATAATAAATTTAAAAATGCCAAATCCTTTAAATATACTTTTAAATGAATAAATCATTTTAATTTCCATTTATTTCACAATTATTGGTATATATTTATACCCCTTTTCGAAAACCCCAATTTCGCAAATCGGGCAGTTTTCGGGAAAATATATTATTTTAATATTAAATTCTAAAAATAATATTTTATATTTTCTGAAATGTTACATATATACAGGCATATGTTTTCATGATATTTCGAGTGTCGGTGTTGGACACTCAGGTTCCATAATTTTGATGTGTCGTTGATGGACACTTGGTTGATATCCTCATATATATATGCATGCTTATGTTTTCATGATGTTCGAGTGTCGGTGTGGGACACCCAGGTTCTATGATATTAGTTGTGTCGTTGACGGACACGTGGATGATATCCACATGCATATAGGAATATGATGTCAGACGTTTATTTATATATGTCATTGCATTGACTTGATTGTTGACATATATGCATACATAGTCACCCTAGATATCATATTATTACCTCCACGATATAGTGACCTAGGAAATCGTTGTTTTATTCGATTTCTACTTGCTGATATTTTCTACTCACGAGTTGGCAACTCACCCTGTTGTGCCACAGTTCTTGCAGGTTTGACCACTTGGGATCAGTTGCGATATCGCTGGCACACACCTTCTTCCAGGGTGTTTTGCTTTGGTAGGTGGGACACATATTGGATCGTGCCCAGTCTCGTACTGTTATATTCTTTTGTATCTAGATAAACTCCATCACATCAGATCAAATGAAATCAGAGACTAGACATTGTATATTGGTAGACCTAGTAAGACATGGATTTTGTGCGAGACTTAGAGCGATGGGTTTATGATCGCTTTTCTTGAGTTTTGATGTCTTGCTCATTTATTTGTTCTTTCTGGGTTAAATCTTCGCCGTTGGGCGTCGTATATATGCTATTGCGTTGTTGTGATTCCGCTAGTTGGCAAAGAGCTAGCTCCCGCTTGAGAATGCTTATATATTGTTGTGTATCAGTTTTTGGATCAGAATATACCAGGGAGGTGCTGCCCGAAATTTTAAAATACGAAACATGTTTTCAACTCTAGTATAATCCACTTGCATTTTCATGTTTCATTAGCTATGCATTTAAATAAAAATATGATTCATTATACCTTTATTTCAAAACTGCACCCCCACTATTTTCCGCAAAAAGCTTTAGATTTTCTGGGCTTTGGCTTACTTGATTTACGTCACGCCTTTTGACATTGCATAATTTAAGTGTCGGCCACGTGCTAAATTACGGGTCGTGACACAAACAACCTAAACTAAATGGATAGTCTAGTGTAGGTTGATGAAGTAGGAATTTTGCTCACTTTAGAAATATTTTTCTCACCAATTTTCTTCAACTCCCAAAAACCTAGTGAGCACTTGGAGATGAAGAAGAAGATGAAGTGGAGAATCGAATGAATGAATCCATGAGTGAGAATAGAAACCATAGGCAAGATAATATCTCATATTAACTCATGTAGAGACTTAACCATGGCTTAAGGTAATGGTTGGGTTAATAAATATCTCAAATAAAACAAAATTTGTCACGCCCCGCTTCCCGGTATACGGGCGGAGGACGTGACTGGACCGCAACGTATTTACTATAAAGTAAATACGCTAAGCGTATCTAAGCAATATAAAAGTAAAAGCACAAGAGACAAGATATAATAAAAACAACAACTTTATTTATTCACATTCTTTCTGTACAATGCATGGAAATGTAAATACATCTGATGAAAACAATGCCTAAATAATGGCATAACAGAAAAAGAAAAGTACTGGAATGAAATGTGTACAGTGAAGCTAGAGCTCTGGGTCTTCAATAATCTGGTCTAAGTCCTCTATGCTGGGCTCTATCTCCAGAAGGTCCGAAACACCTAACAACATTCAAATAAGAAAGAAAGAGAATGTCGTCAGCGAACAAATCGCTCGGTAAGTCCCAAAAATAAGGGAGAAGTAGAAAAGAAGAAAGAGAGAGTGTAGCTTTTAAAGTTGTATTATATTGTTATAATGTTAATGCTGTTATTATCGTAAGTTCAAGGGTGAATGTCAACTAATCTCAAGAGTGTTCTCAAACCCAACAGGCCACAGTCCAAGGGTAGGGAACCACGGGCCCGAATGATATGTTAGTAGCGGGACTTCGACCGTCGCCGAAGTATTCCAAACTCAACAGGCCATAATCCAGGAGCATGGAAACACGGGCCCTTATAATTGCTTGCTTGTGTTAGTAAACATGGATTCATGATCTAGGGGGACTCTTGAGATTCTGTTGGATTCACGAATGAACTACCCCAATACCCCGTGTAGTTATTGTATTGATAGTATTGTATTGCATTGTAATGTCTTGTAAATTGAATTGTATAATTGGATGACTTCCCGAAACCATGATATCAGTAAACGGATGTAACTATAGAATCATGTATGTAACTGGAGAATCATGTAAACTGGATGATCATGTAAATGGAATGTATATCCATGGTTCGGTTCGGTCAAATTGTATAGTTGATAGATTGAATATATGGAATAATAGATTCATGGATTCATGTTGAATTGTAATATTGTAAATTGTAAATTGTAGATTGTAGATTGTACTTGAATCATATTCAAGTCAGATTATTAATGAGACTCAGTCTGAGTCAGACAAAAAGAAATTGAAATCCTGATTGTTTTGATGTTATCGGTAACCGCTGCACATGGGCGGCAGGATTTGTGTCTTTTTCAAAGACGATTACCGTGTTGATAACACCGTTGTTAAGTTGTCTACCTTAAATAGTCAAGCACCCACTTCTCCCGCTCCCTGAGGCTCAAGAGATTGGTCCTGCTTAAACCTATGTTTATTAGGGTCCTTAGGGTAATTTATAGAACTTAAGGGGGTTTTATGTAAAAATACTTTTCTATAGTTTTCAAAATACTCCCCAAGTATTTAGTTATCATCTTTAGAGTTGTAATGAATGTGGATTTTATACATATGCCATATTTATTGCGAATAACCTAATTTTTCATAATATATGGTATTAAAGTGTAATATTAAACTTGTATGGATTTCATGGTATTTTAATATAAACTGATTCTTGTGATTTTTGAAAAGAATTGTAATATTTATATTCTTACAAAATAGATCTTTTAATGTTACATATATATATATATATATATATATATTTATATAAAAATAATTTTAATATATATATTATAATTCTAAAAATCTCATTTTCTTAAGATGTCGTATTTTAAATCTTTCGAGACCGAATACTCCTTGCGGAGGTCTGCATCTCGCACTAATAAGCCCGAGGATGTGCGATAATCCGCACCATCCCGAACGGGTTCCCCAAATGGGTTGTAGCGGCGCTTTGGAAAGATTTGTGTAAAATACTAATCTTTTAGAAAACGGTTTTATTAGTAAATGGTATTTATTTGTAAAGATGTTGTTTTCCCGTATTCTATGTTCCCGAGGGTATTGTGCTATGTTGCATATGAGTGTGTAAGGAGGTAGGTCATTACCTCGTGATCTACTTAAAGGTATAGCAAGTTTAAGATGGTTAAATGTCGAAATGAAACTATATGGTATTTAAATGAAAAAGTATGGTAAAATGGAAATAACAATTTCTTTTGATATAGAACTTGTTCAATATGATTAGTTAGTGTTTAATAGTCAACATGTAATGGTTTAACAAGATTGTATTAAAGAAGAGTGAGAGTTTTAGAAAGAAACCGAATCGGAAATCGGATTTGCTCCGATTACGTCGGGTTTTGTAATTCCGTATTTTTAGAAACAGTAGAGAAGGGAGAAAGTGGGACTTACGGGTTTAAGACTTTAAAAGATAGGAAGGGGAGACGAGAGGAGTCGACGGTGCGCCGTTTCGTCGCCGGGAATTTCTACGGTTGTCGCCGGAAAATCCGCCGGAGCTTCGTCTTTCGCTCACTTCGATTGCACACTAGGGTTTCTAGAGATTTATTGAGAGTTGGCTCAGAGTTTTGGGGTGAGGGGGTAGAGTGTAGGGGTGGTATTTATAAGGTTAGGCTAGGGTTATGGTAGATGAAGAGTTTAAATTGAAAAAAATGTAAAAATATATTAAAATGTATTAAAAAATGGAGTAAATGAGGCTTTATGAATTCTCTGGAACCGATCTGGGAAAATGAAGTGTGCAGGGGGTTTAGAAGATGAAGAGCCCCAACTTTGATGTTGGGGACTCGGCCGTCCGGCCGAGTCCGGCCGGCGGCGCCGGCCCGAGTCGGCCGGTCCGCTGGCCGACTCAGCCGAGTCGGGCCGAGTCAGGGGGTCAGTGGCCGTGTCATCGCTTCATCTACTCACTGGTATATTTTGTTTTTCTTGGGAAGTGGTATTTTCGGGAGTTAACACGTGTTGACTGTTGGTATTCTAAAAAAACTCAAAACAAAATAATATTAAAAATAATGTGGGGTATAGGATTTGAACTCTAGTGGCTTGGATCAGCAGTGCAAAGTATTACCAATGAGCCACAAGTTCCTTCTTGTAATTAAATTGTTAATTAATTACTTATCTTGTGCTCAGGCAATAAATAGCCCTTTAAACAATTTTGAAAAAAAATTGTACAAAAATTTGTATGGAAAAATTAGGGTTGTTACAAAATTAGTGGACTAAGTCAATGGCTCTACAAGCTTCCACAAAGCTTAAACCATGTGACTAATTTCCAACTAATTTTGATTTACTTTAAATAAATAAAACCCTTCATTATAATAAGCATGGTGTGAGTCTCATACACCCTTGTAGCATGTAGCAACAAGCATGACACAATATTATATATCACATATATATTAAGTGTACACTAGTGAGAAAAAGAAATGCTTAAGTGAGCTAATATTAGTTAATGTAAATTAATATATAAAATATATAATGATACATTAAATTATTAAATCAACACTTGATTTAATAATCTGGCTATATCTCATATAATCGACTAATATCATTTATATCAACTTATCGAATCAACACTTGATTCGATAACCCGGCTATATCACATATAACCGACCGATATCACATATCGCGAGAATAGAATACGGTATCACATACGCCTACTCGGTCCCGCACATATCACATATGTGCTCTTACTTCGTTTCGTCTGAGCCAGGAAACCTCTGTGTAGGAATCTAAAGACTCGTCAATACGCCGGCAGTATGTGATGATCATATAAGTCACCGACAAGCCGTCAGCAGTACTACTAGACGTAACGGCCACCCGGGTATTGAGCGATCAGAAGATCAACAAGCAAGCCTGCTCATACTCCGGAGAATCCAATCAGTAACACTACTGTACAGTTCGGTCTCTTCGTCTGATATGTTGCATATCCGGCCTGGGGGTGGCAAATGTCAAACCCCAATAGCTTGATAAGTCATACCGATGTGAGGCCCATAACGATTCGAGAAACTACTGCTAACACTTACCAGTAAATCTCAGCAACCCTGTGTTAGTGATATGTATGCCTTAGAGGCCATTACTGTACATACGATGTATATTGTAATGGATGTTTGGACATATATAGGGAGGACTTTCTTGCTCGACATGATAGTATGCTATCTGGTTACTCTTTATCTTAACATGTACTCTGATTGTCTCTATGTCACATGTTGATAAAGCCCTTAGGATGAGTACTTGACTACCAGGACTATGATGTAGATCATACTAGTGGGGACAGTGTAGTCGCTAAGTACATCCTTCAAATGTTTCTAGTCGTGGGAGTACTGAGATAGGGCATCGATACTCCAGAGTAGACTAGCGTATGCGCTTCTTGACCCATATGATGGGCAATGGATGATCCCATATCCATTGGTGTTAGACATCAGAGAAGGTATACGGGTGCTCAGTGTAGACTGGGTACACTGGACGGACTCGCCGAGAACTCCCAGATGGTATTATACCTCACGTCAGATGGCAGTTCTCTGGTGACACTGGTACAGGTTAGTCTGTAGACCCGAGATCGTCATAGAGTCTTGTGTGATTCCCACTGTGCTTTGATTTCCATCATACCACGTCCAAGAGGGCGTGAAAAACGGTGGCATTTGGGTACAGTCCCGAATCATATGGAGGCAATGAGCGATAGGAGGGGTTTCGTCTCACCCGGTATAGGGAGTTGATGTTGCGCTGTTTTCGATTGGCTATAACTAGAAATCCCTGGCCACGGTTGCTGAGATTTACTGGTAAGTGTTATCAGTAGTTTCTCGAACTGTTATGGACCTCATATCGACACGACTTATCAAGCTATTGGGGTCTGATGTTTACCACCCCTAGGCGAGATATGCGACATATCAGATGAAGAGACCGGACTGTACGGGAGTGTTACTGATTGGATTCGCAGGAGAATGTACAGGCTTGCTTGTTGATCTTCTGATCGCTCAATACCTGGGTGGCTATTACGTTTAGCCGACCGCTTGCAGCTTGTGGGTGTTTGATGTGATCATCACCTACTGCCGGCGTATTGACGATTCTTTAGAGTCCTACACAGAGGTTTCCTGGTTCAGGCAAAACAGAGTAGGAGCACATATGTGATATGTGCGGGACCGAGAATAATACGAGTATGCGATACCGTATTAGTTTCTCGCGATATGAGAAATCGGTCGGGTATATGTGATATAGCCGGGTCATCGGATCAAGTGTTGATTCGATAAACTGATACAGATTATATTAGTCGGTTGTATGCGATATAGCCGAATTATCAGATCAAGTGTTGATTCGACAATTTAATGTATAATTATATATGTGATATATTAAGTTACATTAACTAATATAAGGTCACTTAAAGATTCTTTTTCTCACTTGGATAATACATTGATATATATGTGATATATATTAAATGTATTATTTTATTTTGTTACAAAATATATTATATATGTGATATATAATATTGTAACAAGTTATGATTACTAATGCAACATGATTAGTGGAGATTAAACATGATTAGGGTTTGATTTGGGTTAGCTTTTTCATGAAGCTTCTAGAAGCTTTTGTTTTGTTTTAAGCTAAGATATTATGTGTTGATATTTGTGGAGATATTTCCTAACCCAACCCAAACCCTTTACCCTAGTTAAATCTCTACAATGGTTAGCCCTTTCATGATTAACCATGGGTTGCATTTGTAATTAAAATAACAATTCATTATTCATCACAAAAAGACTTCATCTTCTTCTTCCTCCATGAAAAGCTTTTTAGCTTTTGATTTAGTGATGAATTAGTGTGAGAATTTGAAAAAAAATGAGAGCTAAATTCCTACTTCATCATCCTCATCTATTCTAGCCACTTAGATTAGGGTGTTTGCTTTGCTAATACTTGATTAGTGAAGCAAAACCTTGGGCTTGAGTTTCTTCAAGGTAGATCATCTTTGTTATTGAAGATCGGAAGCAAGCTTGCATCTTTCTCTTCATGGAGCCTCTCTAGAGTCCGGGTACTCGATGATCGCAGCGAAGTAACCTCAACAAGGAGCTTTAGAAGTGAAGGAATGGACTACAAAGGTTGTAATCCCTAACTCTTAGAAGTAAAGTTGTTTACTTGCATGTTTAACCCTAATTATCTAGCAAAGATCCTCGCTTTAGGTTGTTCGGCACTTCTAAATTTTAAATCGGGCATGCTTGATGCCTTATTGACCCTTGTGACAGTGCATAGTAACCTTACAGTGCTATCAGATCCAAGCTAGAGCTTTTGGTGTTGTCTAGATGAAGTTTAAAGTCCTATCGAACCCCGAAACGTCGATATACAGCCCCTCTCTGGAAATTTTTTAAAATGTTGATTTTTTCTGTATTAAAAATACTCAGAAAATTAAGCAGGAAATTCTAAGAAATACTGTGAAGTACGAACCCACAATTCCCTCAAGGGAGCGCGGAACCGCGGCCAAACCATGCGTTTGGCGACGGTTCCGCGGCCACCCTTGGGAGTTAGGGGCCAATGCTTCAGGGGTTGATTCTTGGGTACTTGTGCATGTTTCTGGGAATTTTTAATTCTACTCAAGTGTTGAGTTTTCTGGAGATCTTTTGTATTCGTTGATTCTATCGGAAAGTTTAACTTCGTTTTAGTTTTCCGGGTAATTTAGAACGTGTTAAAAAGTTCGAACGGATATCAATAACTCACTTTTTCCCCTGCAGGAAAATTTCCAAGTGTTGGATTTTTTCCTTAGTTAAAGAACATTCACAGTCATGCAAGTAACGCGGTGGACCCTATAGAAGAACACAAACCTTAACTCGATTATGTGACCGTCTGAACCGCCTCTAAACTTTATGGTTTTGGGCAGTACGGCGTTGCCATATGTGAGGCGTTGGTTTGACCCTTCTACGGCTGGACCATTGGTACTGTGGCATATGATGGATGCTTTTAAACTAATTTCAAGTGTTGAGAACTATTTGGGATATCTTGGGTGTTTGTTTATTCGATTGGAAAGTTTAACATTGTCTATTTATCTGGAATGTGATACAATATTTAGAATCCACAAGTAGTTATGAGATAACTAATTTGAATGTTATAAATCTAGCAGTTCAGTCTCAGATGATCGGTTGCCACGGGATTTTGATGTGATCAAAAGTCCGTCGCAATCACGTAGCGTACGCGGATACTCGCCGGGTAAACTTAATAGATAGCCGCGCCCCATAGCCCCGACCAAGTGACTGTAGGAGAACCCCGTCGCCAAAAGCATCCGTTCGGGTGCTCGCGGCAGCGGTGTTCCGCCTTAGTGCACTTCGTCGACGGCGTCGGGGGTGCGGCCGTCTACTAAAGTTTCCGACGAGCATTCGATCAGGATATCGGGAATCTTGTTGAATTGCCCGACTTGATATTGAAAAGTGTTTTCGATATTGAGACTAAAATGCGGAGTTTATAATTGTTAGGCATGCGATGTCTAAAGAATTCATTTGGTTAGGCATGCGATGTCTAAAGCAGGTTGCGGATTCCAACTGTTGTAGTTTTACACTTTCTTTTCTGCGACCGTAAGTGTAATATGTGGTGTATTGCCGGTTTCGTTGCTATACATCAACGACAATCGGGATATGCATGCTAGCTTACGTTGATGATATGAGATATTATGTGTTGCTGTGATATGTTATATTGGATCGTCACGTTTTGAATAGCCGGGGGTTTTATGTGAGATGAGGGTTTTTATTTTCATTCATGTAAAATTCATTGTATGTAATATTCTTTTATTGGGGCACTTCCGGGCTGAGGATGATGTCACCATTGTATATTATTTACTTTTCCGCATTAGGTAGACCCAAGGCGGGAGCACAAGTAACCGGGTTCTAGGGTCCAGTGGGAGACCATCTCGAGGAGTCGAGACCGGGTCTCCTAACCCTAGAATTGGCAATGTTGCTTGCCGCTCTTGTAGGGGTCTAGGGATGTGGGTTTGGCTATTCATCGCGGCCGTGGAATCCGTGTTTTATACAGGCTCGCATAAAACACAGAAATCCTAGTATATCCTATATTTCATATGTTATCTTCTGCTGCAATGTTCTGTGATGAGATCATATTACTGCCTGAGATGAATTTTTATATTATATATATAAGATATATGTTATATTGCTGATTTCGTTTCAAATGTGATACTTATGAAGCATAATAAAATGGGACTTCATTAATGAGATTAATGAAACTAAAAGAAACCTAAAGATGTTGTAAAAACTTGTCTCAAAAACTGGTAGCTCTAGTTCTTGCTTTGCATAGCGGTGTTCCTTGTAGAATATCCAGTACCTTATTCGATAAGAAAAGAGCCGAGATCCCTTCACCGGGAGTGACCTCTTTAGAGAAACTAGCAGATGCTACAAACTCGGTTTGTCTTTTGATTGTTTTTATAGTTTTTACTTTGCATAGTGATATTTGTGAAATATCCTGCACCTTATTCAATAAGGAAAGAGCCGACGATCCCTTCACCGGGAGTGACCTCTTTAGCAAAACTAAAAAAGGCCTCAAAATCATTCCAATTAAAATCACTCGATTCTACAACGATATCAAGTTCATTACGCAAAGGGTTTTCTTAAAAACCTGTCGTAGCCCTCCGTCATTTCAGATAAGTACTAGTTAGTATTCGTGCTACGTTTGTTAACTATGTTAAGGCATAGTGTGCGGTAGCTGATTAGTGCTTATCTGTATAAGCATATAATGCGATTGGATTAGGGTAGTCGTGCGACTTTGTTGACTATGTTAAGGGTCGTGCGGGTGGGTTTAATTCAATCGAGAAATGACGGGTTGAACTTGACTAGCACTTATGATTTGTTGACTATGTTAAGGTCATATAGCTGCTAGGGGTAAAATATTATTGGGAATTTCAAGTGTTGAAATTTGCAATGAGATTTCATACCTTCTATGAGATAGTTGGATCCCGATACCCGCTGCGAGTAAGAGTTACTCCTGGGAGAGTTTTACACATTACAATTAGCCGATCAAGTAGGTGTCTAGAAAGGTGTCAACGGGGTTATGCCTCTGGGAAAATGAGGTTTATTTTAATTAGGTCCGTGCGAAAGCACGGGGAACCTCCCTCAAAGTACCGGCACTGGCCTGGCTGAAAAATTAGCGAACTTGTAAAGTATAATTAATCCCGGTTAGTCTTTCCTTTTAGGGTTTGAAGGAAGATTTGACTAAAACAGTGGGAGACATCCTGATTAAATATATTAATAATCAATCTAATCTTGCAAGAGCATACGCTGAGTGTTTTCTTCTATCTCTCTCCAGGTAGCGACCATGTCACACCTTAATCAAGATAATAATACGGATGTATTGACCGAACCCGCTTGTTATACTGGACTAGGGAACGTTGGTCCCGCTCCAACTTATAATTGTTATAAGTTGGAGTAGGAAATAGGGGATTACCAGAATTCCCGTGCCGCCCAAACGAAGAAAGTGCATGCTGATGCATCTTCTTCGGATGTGTTCATTACTGAGAACTGTTTCTCAGTATCCTTTACGACCTGGGTATAAGATACCGGATCAGGATCCCGCAAATGTAATCTGTTACATGGGCTACAGAAAGGTAGAGAACAGAGAACGGGTGATAAGTTTCAAGAGTTGGAAATGATGCAAGTGTTGCAGCCAAGTCTGTTGGCAGTTATCACCCTGTATTATCAGAATACATTGATTCTGAACGAATGTTATTAGATACCGAACCTGATATACAACATAATATCGGTCTCTTTATTAGTAAAGAAGGATATAATTTTGTATTGTTGGATAATGTTTTGAACATTTCCTATATCAAGAGTTGATCGGTTCAGGCACGTTATCTAAAAGCATAGACGTTCTAAATCAAACCACAGTTCTTAACGTACAAAACACACACAAGAAAAAGAGTTCAGATATGAACGAATCCTTCTTGAGGCATTGTAGACAAGGTCATATCAATGCGACCCGACTAGCTGAAGATTACATAAAGTTTCATATTTAAATTAGTTTGGATTTACATCTTGTAAAAATTTCCAGTTATGTCACAAAGATAAGATGACCACAGCTCCGTTTATTAGAAACAGAGAAAGAGTTAGTGAACTCTTGGGATTGATACATGCTTATGTATGAAAGTCCCCTGTCTACATATGCCAGGATCGGTTCTTTGTACTTCATTACATTCACTGATGATCTCTTAAGATTCAGACATATGTTCCTGTTAAAACACAAGTCCAAAACTTTTGAGATAATCATAGAATATAAGTTAGAAGTAGAGAACCAAAAACCGGGTCTAAGTATTATGTCCTTTGATGTGATCAAGGAGGAGAATACTTGAGCACGGAATTCCTAGACTATTCTAAAGGAGAATGAGATTCTCTCTCTGTATTACTCCTCCGAATACACCACAGCACGTCGGTGTATCGGGGCGGAGCAATCACACCCTATGTGATATGGTGTGCTCTATGATGAGTACTACTGAGTATTCTATTTTCTTTTGGGGTTATGCACTTGAGAAGTTGCATACCTATTGAATAGGGTTCCAACCAAATCAGATGCCTACCACTCCATATGTGATATGGTATGGGAAGAGCCCATCTCTTAAGGAAGTTAAGATTTGGGGTTGTCTGGCCTATGTCAAAAGAAAAATCCGGACAAGCTCGAGGCAAGGTCAGTTCTGTGGAAGTTTGTTGGATATCCCAAGCATTCGCAAAGGAATATCTTCTACCACACCGAGGAACAAAAGTTGTTTTATTTCTCGGCATACCACTTTTTGAGATAGAACTGGAAGGAGTTCCAGCTAAACAAACTGCAGCTGATGATTTGGTAAACCCGGAGGATTCAATAGTTACCAACGAACCTCAGCCTCTCCGCCGATCTGGTAGGGTTCCTCATCCACCTGAGAGATACTTCGGTTTCTCTGTGACAGTGGGAGAGAGGATTGCATCATGAGATGATGACCCAACTAGTTTCGAGCAGGCCATCAGGAGTGGGGACTCTGTGAGAATGGCTGGATGCTTAGCGATCTGAGATGGAATCCTTATACACCAACAAAGTATGGACTTTGGTTGCTTTATCTGAAGGGTTAAATCCCCATCAGGAGCAAGTATGTATTGAGAAGATTATTCAGTGTACATGGAAAAGTTGAGACTTTCAAAGCTATGCTTAAGTCCATCCAGATCCTACTTGCCACGGCTACATACCATGACTACGATATCTGGCGGTTGGGTGTCATGACTGCTTTTCTAAATGATGATTTGGAAGAGAGCATCTATAAGTACACAGCCAGAGGGCTTCGTAGACAGTGGGAGCAGCGGAAACGTGAGCATGATGTTTTATGGGATAAATCAGGCATCGCGGAGTTGGAACGTCTGTTTTGATGTAGTAGTCAAAGAGTTTGATTTCATCAAAATGGTAGATGAACCTTGTATATACAAAAGGGTAGTAGGGAGTATGGTGGTGATCCTCGTATAGTACGTGGATGACATACTCTTGATAGGGAAGTAGTTTCCTATGCTACGCTCGGTCAATCTCCTCTTATCACAAAGATTCTCCATATAGGATCAAGATGATACCTCCTAATTCCTGAGTTATGGATCTATGAGATAGATCTAATTGGATATTAGGATTCTCACTAGTTGTAGTGAGATGGTATCAATCGATCCTGGGGAGAATCACTGGAAAGGTTCCAGGGTGATAAGGACGACTGAATGTCAGTCGCAGGCATTGTCTTTACCCTCAGTGGAGGGACGGTATGTTGGAAGAGTTCCAAGCTAGATACCGTGACTTACTAGACGATTAAAGGCAAGATACATCGTTACCAAGGATACTACCAAAGAGACAGTCTGGATATATATATAAGTACATGAGATGAACTTCGTTCCTGCCATTGTGTGACAATGGAGTTATGGTTAAGGCCTAGGAACCCCCGTCCCATCAGAGATCCAGACATATTCTTAGGCAGTATCACCTGATCATGGAGATGGTTGATCTCCAGGGAGATCGAGGTTAGGAGAGTAGACACAGAGGACAACAGCGCGGATCCACTCACAAAGGCCTATTTCCCAGTAGAGACTTTTATAGGATGGTTGAGTATGAGATACTTCAACCACAGCTTATTGTTGGGTATGAGATACCACAACAGATGGCCCTAGTGCAAGTGGGAGATTATTAATGATATGTATGCCCTAGAGGCCATTACTGTACATATGATGTATATTGTAATGGATGCTTGGACATATATAGGGAGGACTTTCTTGCTCGACATGATAGTATGCTATCTGGTTACTCTTTATCTTAACATATACTCTGATTGTCTCTATGTCACATGTTGATAAAGCCCTTAGGATGAGTACTTGACTACCAGGACTATGATGCGGATCATATTAGTGGGGAAAGTGTAGTCACCAAGTACATCCTTCAAATGTTCCTAGTCGTGGGAGTACTGAGATAGGGCATCGATACTCAAGAGTAGACTAGCGTATGCGCTTCTTGACCCATATGATGGGCAATGGATGATCCCATATCCATTGGTGTTAGAAATCAGAGAAGGTATACGGGTGCTCAGTGTAGACTGGGTACACTGGACGGACTCGCCGAGAACTCCCAGATGGTATTATACCTAACGTCAGATGGCAGTTCTCTGGTGACACTGGTACAGGTTAGTCTGTAGACCCGAGATCGTCATAGAGTCTTGTGTGATTCCCACTGTGCTTTGATTTCCATCATACCACGTCCAAGAGGGCATGCAAAATGGTGGCTTTTGGGTACAGTCCCAAATCACATGGAAGCAATGAGCGATAGGAGGGGTTTCGTCTCTCCCGGTATAGGGAGTTGATGTTGCGCTGTTTTCGATTGGCTATAACTAGAAATCCATGGCCACGGTTGCTGAGATTTACTGGTAAGTGTTATCAGTAGTTTCTCGAACTGTTATGGACCTCATATCGACACGACTTATCAAGCTATTGGGGTCTGACGTTTACCACCCCTAGGCGAGATATGCAACATATCATACGAAGAGACCGGACTGTACGGGAGTGTTACTGATTGGATTCGCAGGAGAATGTACAGGCTTGCTTGTTGATCTTCTGATCGCTCAATACCTGGGTGGCTGTTACGTTTAGCTGACCGCTTGCAGCTTTTGGGTGTTTGATGTGATCATCACCTACTGCCGGCGTATTGACGATTCTTTAGAGTCCTACACAGAGGTTTCCAGGCTCAGGCAAAACGGAGTAGGAGCACATATGTGATATGTGCGGGACCGAGAATAATACGAGTATGCGATACCGTATTAGTTTCTCGCGATTTGAGATATCGGCCGGGTATATGTGATATAGCCGGGTCATCGGATCAAGTGTTGATTCGATGAACTGATACAGATTATATTAGTCGGTTGTATGCGATATAGCCGGATTATCAGATCAAGTGTTGATTCGACAATTTAATGTATAATTATATATGTGATATATTAAGTTACATTAACTAATATAAGGTCACTTAAAGATTCTTTTTCTCACTTGGATAATACATTGATATATATGTGATATATATTAAATGTATTATTTTATTTTGTTACAAAATATATTATATATGTGATATATAATATTGTAACAAGTTATGATTACTAATGCAACATGATTAGTGGAGATTAAACATGATTAGGGTTTGATTTGGGTTAGCTTTTTCATGAAGCTTCTAGAAGCTTTTGTTTTGTTTTAAGCTAAGATATTATGTGTTGATATTTGTGGAGATATTTCCTAACCCAACCCAAACCCTTTACCCTAGTTAAATCTCTACAATGGTTAGCCCTTTCATGATTAACCATGGGTTGCATTTGTAATTAAAATAACAATTCATTATTCATCACAAAAAGACTTCATCTTCTTCTTCCTCCATGAAAAGCTTTTTAGCTTTTGATTTAGTGATGAATTAGTGTGAGAATTTGAAAAAAAATGAGAGCTAAATTCCTACTTCATCATCCTCATCTATTCTAGCCACTTAGATTAGGGTGTTTGCTTTGCTAATACTTGATTAGTGAAGCAAAACCTTGGGCTTGAGTTTCTTCAAGGTAGATCATCTTTGTTATTAAAGATCGGAAGCAAGCTTGCATCTTTCTCTTCATGGAGCCTCCCTAGAGTCCGGATACTCGATGATCGCAGGGAAGGGACCTCAACAAGGAGCTTTAGAAGTGAAGGAACGGACTACAAAGGTTGTAATCCCTAACTCTTAGAAGTAAAGTTGTTTACTTGCATGTTTAACCCTAATTATCTAGCAAAGATCCTCGCTTTAGGTTGTTCGGCACTTCTAAATTTTAAATCGGGCATGGTTGATGCCTTATTGACCCTTGTGACAGTGCATAGTAACCTTACATCCTGGCCAGGGATTTCCTGTTATGGCCAATCGAGCATAGCGCAACATCAACCCCCAATACCGGGAGAGACGAAATCCCCTCCTATCGCTCATTGGCTCCATATGACTCGGGATTGTACCCAAAAACCATCGTTTTGCACGTTCTCTTGAACGTGGTAAGGTGGAAATCAAGGCACAGAGGGAATCACACAAGACTCTATGACGATCTCGAGTCTACAGAATAACATGTACCAGTGTCACCAGAGAACTGCTATCTGACGTGAGGTATAATACCATCTAGGAGTTCTCGGCGAGTCATGTTCAGTGTACCCAGTCTCTACTGAGCACCCGTATACAATGTTTGATGTTAAACACCAATGGATGTGGGATCACCCATCGCCCATCATATGGGTCAAAAAACGTATACGCTAGTCTACTATGGAATATCGATGCCCCGTCTCAATATTCCCACGACTAGGAACAATTGAAGGATGTACTTATGGACTACCCAGGACCCACTAGTATAATCTGCATCACAATATTGGTAGTCAAGTACTCATCCTAAGGGCTTTATTAACATGTAACAGAGAGACAATAAGCATACATGTTAAGATAAAGAGCAATCAGATAGCATACTATCATGTCGAGCAAGAAAGTCCTCCCTATATATGTCCAAGCATCCACTATAATATACATCACATGCAATAATGGCCTCTAGGGCATAGATATAACTAACACAAAGCCCTCGCCAAGATGCCACCGAGCAGCTACCATGCTCGGTCTATCCAAGGCTGGTAATCTACTACCCATTGATGCCAAGAATCGAAGCCCTCGTCAAGAGGCCACCGAGCAGCTTCCCTGCTCGTTCCATCCTTAGCGGGTAACTTCTTACCCATCTACGCTAAGGATCAAAACCCTCGCCGAGAGGCCACCGAGCAGCTTCCCTGCTCGGTCCATCTTAGTGGGTAGCTCCCTACCTATCTGTACTAAGGGTCAGAAGTCCTCATCCTCGGCGACGCTGACCAATCTTAAGAGCGGTGGTCGCCGATCCAACTCGACATATCTTCAACGAGCGATCGCCACCTCGACTTCGGGGCCACAAGGACGCTGATCTTATACTGGCCTTTGTACATTCAAATAATTGTATTTAAGTCGACGTGCGATCGCCAACTAGAGGACCAGCCGCCAACCTAGAGTTCATCAGGCGAGCAAAATGAAGAAATTACCGCGAAATGAAAACATTACGACACAAATTTCTGCAAAAGGGCTTTATTCACAACTCGGGAGATTTTACAACGGTATTGTAGGCTCCTCAGCTTACAAAATCGCCAGGAGGATTACAAAATTCCAAGATGAAAACAAAAAAACAAAACAAAAAAGAAGGCAGGGAGATTCAGGCCTCGGGGCCGGGGAGAACCTCGACGTGCTACGCGGCAGCGTCGGAAGCCGGGGTGGCGGATTGAGGGTCAGCGCCTATAGCAGGAGCTTCAACACTGGGAGCCGGGGTGACCTCCTTCTCCCCAACGCCCCCACCAGGGGCCTTCCCCCCGGCGGCACTTCCGGCGGCATCCCTCTGCACCTCACCCTCGAGGGGGTACTCGAGCCGGAGCTTACCGTCGGGAAACTCTGGCATCAGCGCCTTGACGGCATCGAGGGCATCATGCCAGATGAGGGCCGAGGCTTCCATGATGTCGTCGTAGAATTAATCCGACGTCTTGTAGCTCTCCACTGCCTTCGCAGCCTGGAGGTCGGCGCGCCTCGTTCCTTCCTTCATCGCCTCGCTTTCCCTCTTGAGGGTGTCCCGCGTCTTCTTCAGAGTGGCGGCAAGCACCCTGGCATCCTCCAACTTGGCCTCAACGACCTTGTTTGACTCCATCAAAACTCGGATAAACTCCCGGCAGTTATCGTTCACCCCTTCCTCAACGGCCACCCGGTCTTCGAGGGTGGCAATCCTTTCCCTCGCTTGACGCAGCTCCCGGCTCGGGCTCTCCTCCCGTGAGGAAGACTCGCCCGCTATCTGCAGCGCCGGGGCGATTTCCTCATGCTCCATGTTGGCAACGAGAGCGCAATGCTGGAGGACCTGAGGAAAACGAAATGAGGGGTTAAAAAGATGTCTGATCCTGCCAACAAAAAGGCTTAATGAAAACCCGGACGGGATGCGGACACTAACCTGCACGACCTCCTGAGCTATGGCCGCGATTTGGACCTTGAGGGTCCCCCAGAGGATTCTGCCCCCAGCCGACCGCTCCATCTCGGAGAGCAAGCTATCAGCAACGGAACGCCCCGAGGGCACCTCATAGAGAAGATCCCTCTCCTGCACGAAGATAGGGGAAGATGGGGCTCGGGACGTCGTCTTCTTGCGCCGCTTGAGGGGGACCACGGGAGGGTCGGCCTCATCCGCCAACTCCAGGACCTGGGGTTCCTGCTCCCGAGCATGTTTGCGGCTCTCCTCATGGCTAGTCTCCAGAGCCCGGGGAGTAGTGGAATGCCTAGCCGAAGTGGCCGCCGACGGGGCTGGGCTCGCAGCGGGGCGTGACGAGCCAGTGCCTCCGGCCTTCCTCCCTTTCTTCTCGGCCATGGCGGCCCGAAATTTAGATTGGTCCATCGATTCTGCAAAAAAGGCGAAAATACAAAGAGGGGGTTAGCAAGGCCAGAAAGAATAAAAGAATACACAAGTCTAAACAGGTCGCCTAAGCTCCTAACTTACCCGCAAACAGAGCGGGGCTGAGCCTGTAGGGTTACTAGGCACTGTCACAAGAGTCTATAAGGTATCAACTATGCCCGATTTAAAATTTAGACGTGCCGAACAACCTAAAGAGAGGATCTTTGCTAGATAATTAAGGTTAAATATGGCAAGTAAACAACTTTACTTCTAAGAGTTAGGGATTACAACCTTTGTAGTCCGTTCCTTCACTTCTAAAGCTCCGTTTTGAGGTCCCTTCGCTGCGATCATCAAGTACCCGGACTCTAGAGAGGCTCCATAAAGAGAAAGATGCAAGCTTGCTTCCGATCTTCGATAACAAAGATGATCTAACTTGAAGAAACTCAAACCCAAGCTCTTGCTTTGCTAATCAAGTATTAGCAAAGCAAACACCCTAATCTAAGTGGCAAGAATAGATGAGGATGATGAAGTAGGAATTTAGCTCTCATTTTTTTTCAATTTCTCACTCATTTTCATCACACATGAAAAAGCTAGAAAGCTTTTTATCAAAATGAAGAAGGAAGAAGAAGAAGAATCTCTTTTGTGATGAATAATGAAACTTGTGTGAGGTTAGAAAATGCAACCATGGGTTAAGAATTAAAACTTAACCCATGTAGAGAATTAACCATGGTAAAGGGTTTGGGTTTGGTTAAGAAAAATCTATGCAAAATATCTCTACAAAATATCTTTGCTTAAAACAAAAGCAAAGCTTCTAGAAGCTTCAAGAAAGCTTAACCCTAATCCAAACCCTAACCATGTTTAAACTCCACAAAACATGTTGCATTTATAACCTTAACTTGTTACAATATTATATATCACATATACAATATTTATTGTAACAAAATAAAATAATACAATTAACATATATCACATATATATCAATGTATTACCCGAGTGAGAAAATGAATCTTTAAGTGAGCTTATATTAGTTAATGTAGTTTAATATATCAAATATATAATTATACATTAAATTATCGAATCAACACTTGATCCGATAATCTGGCTATTTCAGAAATAACCGACTAATATAATCTGTATCAGTTCATCGAATCAACACTTGATCCGATGACCCGGCTATATCACATATACCCGGCCGATATCTCATATCGCGAGAATCTAATACGGTATCACATACACGTATTATTCTCGGTCCCGCACATATCACATACGTGCTCCTACTCCATTTTTCCTGAGCCAGGAAACCTCTGTGTAGGACTCTAAAGAATCGTCAATACGCCGGCAGTAGGTGATGATCATATCAAACACCCACAAGCTGCAAGCGGTCAGCTAAATGTAACAGTCACCCAGGTATTGAGCAATCAAAAGATCAACAAGCAAGCCTGTACATTCTCCCGTGAATCCAACCAGTAACACTCACGTACAGTCCGGTCTCTTCGTCTGATATGTCGCATATCTCGCCTAGGGGTGGTAAACGTCAGACCCCAGTAGCTTGATAAGTCGTGTCGATATGAGGTCCATAACAGTTCGAGAAACTACTGATAACACTTACCAGTAAATCTCAGCAACCCTGGCCAGGGATTTCTAGTTATAGCCAATCGAACACAGCGCAACATCAACTTCCTATACCGGGAGAGACGAAACCCCCCTATCGCTCATTGCCTCCATATGATTCGAGACTGTACCCAAAAGCCACCTTTTCGCACGCCCTCTTGGATGTGGTATGATGGAAATCAGAGCACAATAGGAATCATACAAGACTCTATGACGATCTCGGGTCTACAGACTAACCTGTACCAGTGTCACCAGAGAACTGCCATCTGACGTGAGGTATAAAACCATCTGGGAGTTCTCGGCGAGTCCGTCCAGTATACCCAGTCTCCACTGAGCACCCGTATACCTTCTCTGATGTCAAACACCAATGGATATGGGATCATCCATCGCCCATCATATGGGTCAAGAAGCGCATACGCTAGTCTACTCTGGAGTATCGATGCCCTGTCTCGGTACTCCCACGACTAGGAACATTTGAAGGATGTACTTGGCGACTACACTGTCCCCACTAGTATGATCTGCATCATAGTCCTGGTAGTCAAGTACTCATCCTAAGGGCTTTATCAACATGTCACATAGAGAAAATCAGAGTACATGTTAAGATAAAGAGTCACTAGATAGCATACTATCATGTCGAGCAAGAAATTCCTCCCTATATATGTCCAAGCATCCACTACAATATACAACGTATGTACAGTAATGGCCTCTAGGGCATACATATAACTAACAGAGCCCGGCCCAACTGAAGGCCTGCTCGGACAACAACACATCGGCCCGTTGGACGGGCTCCCACGCCGACACTGCCATCGCTTCGGGATCGGACGACTGCCTCACCCGTGGGCAGTTGGTCATGTGCTACTGGACAGGCACAGGCCAATCTTGACCCTCGGGGGGCCCGACAAACAAGAACTGTTAGGAATATGTATGCCCTAGAGGCCATTATTGTTGATATAGTGGATGCTTGGACATATATATAGAGGACTTTCTTGCTCGAAATGATAGTATGATATCAGGTCACCTTTATCTTAACATGTAGACTGGTATTTATACTGTCTGTCTCTTACATGTCGATAAAGCCATTAGGATATATACTTGACTACCAGGACTATGATGAGAATATACTAGTGGGGCCAGGGTGGTCCAAAAGTACATCCTTTAATCAGTTCCTAGTTGAGGGAATATCGAGATTAGGGCATCGATATTCCAGAGTAGACTAGTGTGTACGTTTCTTATCCCTTAAAGGGTGATGGTTGATCCTACAACCATTGGTGTGTGGCATCAAAGATTGTACACAGGTGGTCATTGGAGAATGGGTGCACCGAACAGGACTCGCCGAGGACTCCTATGTGGTAGTATACCTATCGTCAGATAGCAGTCCCCTGGTGACACTGGTACAGGTTAGTCTATAGACCCGAGATCGTCATAGAGTCTTGTGCGGTTCCCACTGTGCTTTGATTTCCTCCCTACCATGCTCAAAGGAGACGTGCAAACAGGTGGATTTTGGATACAGTCCCGAGTCGTATGGAGGAAATGAGAGAGAGGAGGGGTTTCGTCTCTCCCAGTATTGGGGGTTGATGTTGCGCTATGCTCGATTGGCTATAACTAAAAATCCCTGGCAAGGGCTGCTTATGAGATTTACTGATAAGTGTTATCAGTAGTTTCTCAACCTGTTATAGGCCAGACATCGGCATGACTTATCACGTTACTGGGGTCAGACGTTTACCACCCCTATACATGATATGCGACATATCAGACGAAGAGACCGGATTGTATGGTAGTGTTACTGATAGCCTTCATGGAGACTATGGACAAGCTTGCTTGTTGATCTTCATATCGCTCAATACCCGGGTAGCTGTTACGTCCAACTAGTACTGCTGACGGCTTATGGGTTACTGATGTGATCATCACCTACTGCTGGCATATTGACGAGTCTTTAAAGTCCCACATAGAAGTTCCCTGGTTCAAGCGAAACGAAGTAGGACACATATGTTATATGTGTGTGGGCCTGATTAAATACGTGTATGTGATACCGTATTGTAATCTGGCAGTTATCTGTTATCTGTTCGGTTATATGTGATATAACCAGATTGTCGAATCAAGTGTTGATTTGATAATGTGATATACAGATAAATGATATTAATCGGTCATATGTGATATAACCGGATTATTAAATCAAGTGTTGATTTAATAATGTGATATATATTATATGTGGTATAATTATATCTTAACTAATATCATTAGCTCACTAATTATTCTTCATAATATATATATTGATATATATATATATATATAATAATGAAGCATGGCATAAAATTCTATTTTGTGAAAATTGAACTGAGGTGGAAAATGAGAGCATGGTTGCAAGCATGGGATTTATTTTTGTTTATTCATCTTGACTCACTTTTCAAGCGTGGTTGCAATTTTATATTGCAAAATTCCATGCTTGAATGAGTGGGGGTCAAGGGTTGCTATTCATTCTATTCTCATTATCAACACTTAGCCATTTTCTTGAGTTGCTCACATTGTTGCTTTCTAGCTTCTTCTTCTTCCTCAATTGCTATAGTTCAAGCTTCAACCCTCACATGTGATGTGAACCATGAAACTTGAAAACAAAACTGTGAGCTTTTAACATCCTCTACTTCACCATCTTACACTTGACTAGCGATCAAGTGTAGCGTGTTTACTACGCTAAAGAGTTTAGTGTAGAGGTAGCTTGAGTTGGAGGGACTTCGCGTGGATCATCTTTGGCACGAAGGTCATCGGAGGAAGTTCGTCCAAAGCCTCAAGTGGAGCCTAGTGGAGTCGCGGGACTACTACACGGAGCATGTGAAGTGAAGGACTCGATCTACATTGGTATAACCTCCTTTCACTTTCTCTAGTTGTTCACATCACAAAGGCAAACCCTAATAATCTAGTAAAGATCTTGTTAGTCTAGCTTAGCACCTAATAAAAATTTGAATTTGGCATGCTTGATGCTACTAGGACCTAATGGTGGTGCTAAGGTTGGCTTTCATGGTATCAGAGCCAAGCTAGAACATTAGGGTAGCTTGTAGCGACGTTAGAAATCCACCGTTTTTGTCGCGCGAAAACTGCCGATAAAAACAGTTTCAAAAATTGATGTTTTGAGTTGTTTGCACACCCCGCGGGCTCACCGTTTGAATCGAGAAGCCGCGTGGTGGAGTGTGCGCACCCCGGGGACACCCCAAGGAGGACCAGAGGCCGGACCCACACCCCAAGACCACCACAAGGAGGCCTTGGGGGTGGGTGACCCGAGAGCACCCCAACTGGGTGCTCTCGGGTCTGCCTTCCTCTAGGGGCAACCTCGAGGTGGCCCCCGGGGGTGGGTACCCTCCCGAGGCCCCCCATTCGACAGTTAATTTTGGTATCTTTGCCTCCGCGAAGATTCTGGCGGGTTTCGAGTTCGTTTCGACTCCCGGATTGGCTTAAAACGATCGGTTTTGGAACTTTGGCTTGCTGGATTTTTCAAGTCTTGGAAAAATTGGTTAAGTTTGCTAATTGCGTGCGGAATTCTAATATCGCGGTTACTTTACAAGCTTTTTGATGTGTGTGATACAATTATTAGAATCCGGATTAATTAGTTTTATGAAAACTAGTTAGTATATTTTAAAGCTAGCCGTTTAGTCTCAATTGATCGATTGCCACGAAGTTTTGATTCGGATCAAAACTCCGTCGCAATTGCATATTGTACGCGATCACTAAGTCAGGAATCTTGTTGAATTATCCGACAACCAATTGAAAAGAGTTTTCAATTTGAGACTAAAATGCAAGTTTTATAAGTTAGGCATGAAATCCGGAATATGAGATATTCCGGGTTTATGATGTCTAAGGATATTGTGGATTCTAATTATTGTAGTTTTCTGTTTTCTTTTCTGCAACCGTAAGTGTAATATCTGGGGTATCCCAATCTCGTTACTATATGTCAACAATTTTTAGGGATACGCATATTTGCTTGCGTTGATGATATGTGATATCATGTGTTACTGTTGATATGATTTATTGGATCGTCGTGAAAGAATAGCCGGGGGGTTCTATGTGAGATGAGAGTTTTTATTTTCATTCATATAAAATCTGTATGTAATATTCTTTTATTGGGGCACTTCCGGATTGAGGATGATGTCACCATTGTTGTATATTATTTACTTTTCCGCATTAGGATAGACCCAAGGTGGGGAGCACAAGTAACCGGGTTCTAGAGTCCAGTGGGAGACCATCTCAAGGAGTTGAGACCGGGTCTCCTAACTCTAGAATTGGCAGGGTTACTTGCCGCTCTCGTAGGGGTCTAGGGATGTGGGTTTGGCTATTCATCACGACCGTGGAATCCGTGTTTTATATTACTGGCTAAATTTAAAACACGGGTATACTAGTATATCCAATATTTCATATATTGCTTCTGCTGCTTGATTCTGTGATGTTGATCATATAACTGCGTGAGACGAATGTAATATTATATATATGATATATAATAAACGTTGCTTATGTTTTGCACCCGCGCTAGTCCAGCACCCGCTCTGCCGGTAGTTAAGTAACCTAACGGTGCATGACAGGGCCCTATGGCGAATGCGAATGGCATAAGCGTACGTTCTATTTTCGTTTCATTTTTCTGTAATATTTAGGAAACATTAATTGATGGGACTTCATTAATGAGATTAATGAAAAGAAAGAAACCAAAAGATGTTGTAGAATCAAATTTTCAAAAAGGGTAGCTCTAGTTTTTGCTTTGCATAGCAGTATTCCTTGATGAATATCCAGCACCTCATTCGATGAGGAAAGAGCCGAGATTCCTTCACCGGGAATGACCTCTTTAGCGAAACTAGCAAATGCTATAACTCACTCGGTTTTGTTTTTGATTGCTTCTCTAGTTCTTGTTTTGCATAGTGGTATTCATGAATATCCAGCACCTCATTCGATGAGGAAAGAGCCGAGATCCCTTTACCGGGAGTGACCTCTTTAGCGAAACTAGCAAAAGCCTCAAAAACACTCCTTTTCAAAATCACTAGATTCTACATCGATATCAAGTTCATTACGCTCATGGTTTTCTTAAAAACCTACGTAGCCCTCCATCATTTCTGATAAGTGCCATTTTAGTATTCGTGCTACGTTTGTTGGCCTACGTCAAGGCATAGTGTGCGTAGCTGAATTAGTGCTTATCTGCAGCATGTGATGCAATTGGATTAAGGTAGACGTGCGACTTTGTTGGCCTGCGTCAAGGGTCGTGAGGGTGGGTTTAATTCAATCAAGAAATGAACGGGTTGAACTTGACTAACGCCCTATGGTTTGTTGGCCTACGTCAAGGTCATAGGACGTTAGGGGTAAAATCCATTATCGGGAATTTCATGTGTTGAAATTTGTAATGAGATTGCATACCTTCTATATGATAGTTGGATCCCGATACCCACTGCGAGTAAGAGTTACTCCTGGAAGAGTTTTGTACTTTACAATTAGCTAATCAAGTAGGTGTCTAGAAAGGTGTCAACGGGGTTATGCCTCTAGGGAAACAGGGTTTATTTTAATTAGGTCCGTGCGAAAGCATGGGGAACCTCCCTCGGAGTGCTGATACCTGCCTGGCCAAACGATTGGCAAACCTGTAGGGTTTAATTAATCCCGGCTAATCTTACCTTTTAGGGTTTGAAGGAAGATTTAATAAAAATAGTGGGAGTCATCCTGATTAGATAAAATAACCAATCTAATCTTGCAAAGAGCACACGCAAAGTGATTATCCTTCTCTCTCTCCTGGTAGCGACCAATGAAATGCCTTAATCAAGATAATAATATGGATGTATTGACCAAACCTACTTATTATACTGGGCTAAGTTTTGCTCTACCTTATGATTGTCATAAGTTTGAGCAAGGAATAGGGGAATATTCGGATTCCCACGCCACCCAAACGAAGAATATGCATGTTGATGCATTGTCATCGGGTGTGTTCATTACCAAAAACTGTTTCTCAATTTACTCTACGTCCTGGGTATTGGATACCGGATCAAGATCCCACACATGTAATTTGTTACATGGGCTATAGACAGGTGGAGAACTGGGAAAGGGTGATATGTCTCTAGTAGTAGAGAATGGTGCAATTATTGCAGCCAAAGCAGTTGGCAGATATCATCTGGTATTACCAACTAGTAATACATTGATTCTTAGCGACTGTTATTTCATACCAATAATATTGTGAATATTTTCCTAAATCAAGTGTTGATTGGGTAAGGTATGTTGCATAACAGTGTACACGTTCAGAATCAAACTACAGTTCTAAACGTACAGAACACACACAAAAGGAACAGTTCAGAAATGATCGAATTCTTTTTGTGGCATTGTAGACTGGGTCATATCGATGAAACAAGACTAGCTGAAGTTCCATAAGGATGCATATTTGAATCCATTCGAATTTACATCTTATGAAACTTGCCAGTCATGTCTCAAAAGCTAGGTGACCAAATCTCCGTTTACTGTAAACGGAGAAAAAGCTGCTGAACTCTTGGACAGATACACAGTGATGTATGCGGTCCTATGTCTACATATGCCGGGGATAGTTCCACGTAATTTATATTCACCGATTTTCTCTCAAGATACGGACATGTGTTCTTGTTGAAACACAAAACTGAATCTTTTGAGAAATTCAAGGAATATAAGTACGAAGAAGAGAACCGGATGGGTAAAGGTATTCAAATCCATCGATATGATCGGGGAGAAGAATACTGGAGCACGGAATTCCGAGACTATTTAAAAGAGAATGAGTTTCTCTCTCAGTTTACTCCTCCGTATACACCATAGCACAACGGTATATCGGGGTGGAGGAAATGCACCCTATGAGAAATAGTACGCTCTATGATGAGTACTGCTGAGTTGCCTATTTCCTTTCAGGGACATGCACTTGAGAAGATGCATACCTATTGAATAGAGTTCCGATCAAATCCGTTGCCTATCACTCCATATGAGATATGGAATGGGAAAAGACCATCTCTTAAACGAGTTAAAATATGGGGTTGTCCGACCTATGTTGAAAAGCAAAATCCGGACAAGCTCGAGGCAAGGTCAGTTCTGTGCAAGTTTGTAGGATATCCCAACCATTCGTGAAGGTATATCTTCTACCACACCGAGGAACAAAAGATGTTTTTTTTTCTCGACATGCCACCTTTTTAGAAAAATAATTTCTTGTGGAAGAAATTAGTGGCGATGAGGTAGAACTGGAAGAAGTTCCAGCAAAGCAAACTATAACTTACGATTTGGTGGAACCGGAGGATTCAATAGTCCCTGACAAACCGCAATCACTCCGCAGATCTAGTTGGGTTCCTCATCCACCTGAGAGATACTACGGTTTTCTCATAGAAGGTAGGAGCAAGGATTGCATCATATAGATGATGAGCCAACTAGTTTGGAGCAGGCCATCACGAGTGTGGACTCTGTGAAATGGCTGGATGCTATGCGATCTGAGATGGAATCTAGATACACCAACAAAGTGTTGACTTTGGAAGTTTCTCTTGAAGGGGTAAAACCCATCGGGAGCAAGAGGATCTTTGAGAAAGATAATTTGGTGTAGATGGAAAATTTGAGACTTTCAAAGCTATGCTTAAGTCCATCAGGATCCTACTGTAAGTCCATGTCACGCACCCCACGAACTTGCGGGGAGGCGGAATATATGAAAAACGATTATCAAAGCTTCGTAACACGGACTTGAGCGCATGAATCGTTTCTAAACCATTGCTAACTAACAACTAGAGGTTAAACAACTCGGATACGAAGTTATACCTCACGATACTAGTCCTTCGGGTCTTCATCGCGGTCCTCCACTCCTCGTAGGCTCCTTGGAACATCGACACCTCAACGGCCTCCTCGAATCAAAGACGATCCACCCGAAAGCTCCTACGCCAAGCTTAATCTCAAACTTGAGATAACTAGGTTGCTTAAAGTACTAATCTAAGCTACCTAGGGGATATAGAGTGAGGTTATGGATGTATTAGTCTAGCTAACCCTTGATCTCAACACATGAGAGGCTAGGGTTAGGGTTTGAAGAGAGAGTGAGCTTGAGGAGAGAGAAGGTGAAGATGAGAATGAAATAAGATAATGATCTTATTATAATATATATGAAGCATTATTATTTATCCAAAAATCAAATAAAAGAATTATCAACCATGCTTCATAAATATCTATGAGTGATTCATCTCCATGAGTCATTAAGCATTTATGATGCATTTAATGACTTGGATGAATCATACAAATGAGTCACTAATCTCATTTAATGCAATACCACCTTAACCCCTTAGTCACCACTCTTCTAGAAGCTTCCCGACAAATTACGAGAATGCCCCTCCAATCCGTGAAAACACGGAAAAACTTTAGACTGTATAAATCCAATAACCCGATACTAGAATATGGCTTAAACCAAAGCCGGCTAGTAAAAACTGTCCGAAAAGTCGTACGTGCATAAACACACGTACGCGTCCGAACCCTTGTCGTAAAACCATACGACCTCTATATCGTTTCGTCTGGAGCAGGGAAACTCTCTGTGTGGGACTCTAAAGACTCGACACTACGCTGGCAGTGGGTTTAACCATAGACCGCAAGAAACACTAGCTGTACGTAACGGTCCCTAGGTAGATGTCCATAAGAAGGCCGATGAGGAAAATCATCCGAACTCCCACTGAGCCTGATGTGACAATCTCCGTACAGTCCGGTCTGTTCGTCTAAGACTATCGCATATCAAGCCTAGGGGGCGGCAAGCGTCAGTCCCCTAATAGCTGTATAAGTCGTGTCGGCGCGAAGCCCATTACACCCTGAGAAGCTACTAGAACCTACCAGTATATCTCGCTTGCCCTGGCCAGCGACTTTGCGTAATGGCTCTCTGACACAGCGCGATATCATCTCCCACACAGCGCGATATCATCTCCCAATACCGGGAGAGACGAATCCTATCTAACCACTACTGCCTCCAAGTGCTCGGGACTGCACCCAACTGCTACCTGTTTGCACGACTCCTTTGAGCCGTGGTAGGGTAGCAATCTAAGAATAGTGGGACACACTCTAGGCAAAATAGCAGTGTCAAGTCTGCGGACTATGCTGTACTCATGTCATCTGGGAACTGTTAACTGACGATGGGTATAATACCAACCAACAGTTCCCCTGCGAGTCATGTCTGGTGTACCCATAACCTAACGAGCACCTGTATACTATCTCCAGTACGACATACTGATGGCTATGGGACAGACCATCTCCCCAACTGGGATGAGAAGCGTACACACTAGTCTACTCTGGAGTATCGATGCCCTGTCTCGATAATCCTGTGACTAGGGACCTGTATAGGATGTTGCTTATAGACTACCCAGCCCCCACTAGTGTGACTGCCATCACAACGCTGGTAATCAAGCAAAAAACCTATGGGCTCTACTAATATGTATAAGTGATACGTAACAAGAAACATATGCACATATTAAAGTAGACACAAACCAAGTAGCATACTACCATTTTTAGCAAGACTGTATATATAACTGTGAATATCCCAAGCTTCCATTAAGTAATATACAATCTAGTATGATACAATAATGGCCCCTAGGGCATATACACTAACAATCTCCCACTTGCACTAGGGCCATGAGCTGGCATACCGTAGACCTATCATCTCGAATAGCCTCTCGAACTGCGTCTGAGGAATGGCCTTTGTGAATGGATCAGCTATGTTATTCTCCGTCTCTACTCTTTTCACCTCGATCTCCCGGCGATCTACGATCTCCCTGATCAGGTGATACCGCCTTAAGATGTGTCTTGACTTCTGATGGGACCTGGGTTCCTTCGCTAAAGCTATAGCGCCGTTGTTGTCACAATACAGAGCTATTGGACCAACACTGGAAGGAACCACCTGAAGTTCTGTGAGGAACTTCTTCATCCAGACAGCTTCTTTTGCGGCATCACAAGCAGCTATGTACTCCGCTTCTATTGTTGAGTCAGCAACGGTCTCCTGCTTGGAACTCTTCCAACAGAACGCCCCTCCATTGAGGGTAAAGATATAACCCGACATGGACTTGGAGTCATCTTTGTCACTCTGGAAGCCGGAGTCGGCAAAGGCCTCCATCTGGAGGTCTTTTCCGCCATACACCAAGAACATCTCCTTAGTCCTTCTTAGGTACTTGAGAATGTTCTTTACGGCTATCCAGTGCTTCTCCCCTGGGTTTGCCTGATACCGGCTTACAACGCTCAATGCGTATGCTACATCTGGTCTGGTACATAACATTGCATACATTATAGAGCCTACCGCAGAAGCGTAGGGTATAATCGACATGCGATCCCTTTCCAAATCAGTCTTGGGAGACATCTCTTTAGAGAGGGTGATTCCGTGACAAGCCGGTAGGTTACCGCGCTTAGAATCATCCATACTGAATCTCTTCACTATGGTGTCTATGAACCTAGACTGCGAAAGTCTCAATATCCTCTTTGATCTATCACGATAGATCCGGATCCCCAGAATGTAGGTGGCATCACCCAGGTCTTTCATGGAGAATTTATGTGACAAGAATCTTTTGACTGACTGTAACATAGGAATATCATTTCCTATTAGGAGAATGTCATCCACGTACAAGACGAGGAATACTACAGCTCTCCCTACAATCTTACTGTATATGCATGGTTCATCTGGATTTTTGATAAAGTCAAATTCTTTGACAGCATCATCAAAACAGATGTTCCAACTCCGCGATGCCTGCTTTAGTCCATAAATGGACTTAAGCAGCTTGCATACTTTACCGCTGCTCCCACTCTGAATGAATCCCTCTGGCTGATCCATATAGACGCTCTCTTCCAAATTACCATTTAGAAAGGCCGTCTTTACGTCCATCTGCCAGATTTCATAATCGTGGAAGGCAGCAATAGCAAAAAGGACCCGAATAGATTTAAGCATAGCTACTGGAGAAAAGGTTTCGTCATAGTCCAAACCAGGTCTTTGACGGAAACAATTTGCAACAAGTCTAGCCTTATAGGTTTCAACCTGTCTATTTACACCAATCTTCTTTTTGAAGATCCATTTGCATCCTACGGGTTTTACCCCATCTGGAGCAATGTCCAAAGTCCATACTTTGTTAGTGTACATGGACTCCATTTCGGTCCGCATTGCATCCAGCCATTTTACTGTGTCACCGCTCTGAATGGCTTGCTGGAAGCTAGTAGGCTCATCATAGTCAATAGTGCAATCCTCTCTATCCCCGTCTATGAGAAAACCGTAGTATCTCTCGGGTGGATGAGACTGCCTACTACTCCTGCGGAGTGGCGCTGAGATGTCCAGTTCTCCTGAACCTTCTTGTTCTACCAAGGTTTCAGTAACAGCTTGTGGTTCTGGAATTTCTTCCAGTTCTACTGCGCTCCCATTCTTCTGATTTTCTAAAAATTCAGTTTCTAAGAAGTGGGCATGGCGAGAAACAAAAACCTTTTGTTCCTCTGCGCGATAGAAATAATACCCTTTGGAGTTCTTTGGATATCCCACAAACTTACACTGTACTGAGCGTGCCTCGAGCTTGTCCGGATGCTGCTTTTTTACAAAAGCTGGACATCCCCATGTCTTCAGGTACTGAAGATAGGGTTTCTTCCCACTCCACATCTGATATGGTGTGGTAGGCACGGTTTTGGTTGGAACTTTGTTCAAAAGATATGCAGCTGATTCTAGAGCATATCCCCAGAAAGATCGCGGTAACTCAGCTTTACTCATCATGGAACGAACCATATCCAATAGGGTTCGATTCCTCCTTTCTGATACACCATTGTGTTGTGGTGTGTATGGAGGAGTAAGCTGAGAGAGAATTCCATTCTCTTTTAAGTAACCCTGGAACTCGGTACTCAAGTATTCTCCACCTCGATCAGATCTCAGTGTCTTGAAACTTTTTCCTTTTTGGTTTTCCACATCATTCTTGTATTCCTGGAATTTCTCAAAGGCCTCGGATTTATGTTTCATTAAGAAGACATGTCCATACCTAGAGAAATCATCCGTAAAAGTAATGAAGTAGGAATAACCACCTCTTGCATGTGTAGACATTGGACCACATACGTCACTGTGTATGAGTCCCAAGAGCTCGCTTGCTCTTACTCCGTGTCCAGTAAACGGAGTTTTGGTCATTTTTCCTATGAGACAAGATTCACAAGTAGCATAAGATTGATATTCGAATGTATTCAAATATCCTTCTCTATGTAACTTACTCAACCTTCTCTCATTGATGTGACCTAGTCTACAATGCTACAAGAAAGCCTGATTTATTTCCGGAGACTTTCTTTTAAGTGTGTTCTGGACATTGAAAACCTGAGCTTGACTTAATACGTATATGCCGTTATCTAATGTACCGGACCCAATCATAACTTGATTTAGGTGGATGTGAACTACATCGCTTTCGAATGTAAAATTATATCCCTCTCTTTAAAGTGAGGATATCGATATGATATTACAAGTCATACTAGGTACATACAGACAGTTACGTAGAATCAATATCTGCCCACTTGTCAAACCCTGGCGATATTCTCCCACGGATTCAGCGTCCATGCTCATTCCGTTTGCAACTCTGAGAGACCAATCACCTACCTTTATAACTCTACAGTTTCTCAAAGCATGTAATGAATTACAGATATGAGATCTTGCTCCGGTATCTAATACCCAGGAAGTAGAGTTAATTGACAAACAGTTCTCAATAACAAACACACTTGAGGCTGAAGCCACAACATGCTTCGTATTCTGGTTACTGGCTTCTAAAGCCCTGCAATCAATCTGCATATGCCCAATCATATAACAATAGGAACTTCTCTCTTTTACTATTTTAAGTCCCGAAACTTTTGCCCTTCTCTTTCCTTCTACTTCCCTGGTTTCTTTCAGGGTAGAAGGTAGAGACTGTAGAATCAAGTCAGTACTTGACTCGTTCTGCAACGTGGTCTCCAGATCCTGGAGCTCATCAATATAGCTAGTCATTGTAAGGACGTTGTCCCCTACAGATGACCCGTCAGCCAACCTCGCTTGAATTAATTCATTCGAGGTTTCATATCTAGTGATATGAGATTGCTCTCCATATAAATCTTTATTATGGAGAAAGATGGAAACTAAGTCCATCTTCTCGTGCTGCTTCTGGTATACACCATCATCTGAAGCTAACACGTGGCACTTAGCTTTCGCTTTATCTTTTTCCCTTGTCTGACGGATATCCATATCCGCAACAGTAGAAACTGGACCTGGGACGGCGGGATCTTGAGTAGTAATAGGGTGGTCCAGCTTGTCATAGGTAATGGACATCTGGACAGACCTTTGCCAGTCATATAAGTCAGATTCAGTCAAATTGTTATCTAGATGTAACCTATGTGTGGTCACAAGGTCGCTGCAATTTAAGAGAGAGAAGAAAAACCTATTAGCATGATGCTCTTGCAAGTTTAGAGTGGTTTTTAATTTATCTAAACTGGATGGCTCCCACTGTTTCTCGAATCCTTCCTCAAACCATAAAAGAAGAATTAGCCAGGACAATTCTCACTGTACAATACTTGCTTAACCGTTCAGCCAGCCAGTGTCGATACTTCGAGGGAGGTTTTCCAACGCTTTCGCGAAGTTCCTTAATTAAATAACCTCTTTTCTCTTGGGGCGCAACCCCGCTGACACCTTTCTAGGCACCTACTTGGTTTATAGCATTGATCGTTAAGTGACGAATCTCCTGATAAGTAGTTTATACTCACAGTAGGATCGGGATCCAAAATATCATCGTATGATAATGTTGAAGGTATCCTACCAACATTCATCAAACTCCAAAATGGTATGCAACTCTAGCAAGTTTTAGTTTCTTTAGAAACTCCCGATATAGATTTTTTCCCCATGCTTTTATGACCTTGACGAAGGCCAACAAATCATAAGTCACATGTCAAGTTCTGCCCATCATTATCTTTGTTAATTTGAACCCACCCGTACATACCCTTGACGAAGGCCAACAAGGTAATACGACTGTCCCAAACCAACACATCTATCTATGCAACAAATGAATACCCAGTAGCTACCAAACACTATGTCTTGACGAAGGCCAACAAACATAGCTTGAATACTACTGACCATCCATAAGAAATGACGGAGGGCTACGACTGGTTTTGGCAAAACCGTGAACGTAGTGAACTTGATATAATCGAAGGAACCTGATAGCTTTTTAAAAGGAGTGGTTAAAGCTCCGCAATTAAAAATTCTGCTCTTTTAAAATAACCGAGTGGTTTCTTTTAAATTTGTTCCAACGATTTAACTTTGGTTTATTTTCTTTGCATTATAATAATGCGTCCCATCATTTATCCTTGTAAGTGCACGGCGGCGCCCCGGCCGTCAATCCGACGGCCAAATGCGGAATCGGTGATAAACTTTAATTTTACTTGAACTGGCAAACCGCCGCGCACTAATACCCGGATCGAACCACTAACTAGTCCTAGCTATCTACAAGAAAGGGAATAGAGATATACCGACGATCCAAGTCCTCCGGTCTTCTCGTCATCGTCCCGATCTCCTGCGGAATGTCCCGTCTCCTCCTCGTCGCCGAAAGTGCACCACATCGCCTACTTCTTTTACGGGCTCCCACCTCAATGCCGAGGCAACTCGGACACGAAGCCGGCTACTCGACGTGCCCAAGATTCGCTGTAGAATATGTGTAGAAACTTGTGTCTCATTTGGGGTTCTTGGAGATTGCCTTTTGTGGTGGAGGAAAATGACTTGGAGAGAGGTGGGAAAAATGTAGCATACAAAGAATGAGTGTAACCATTTTCTCTCAACTCATGAATATCAATCCCATTCTCCATGGAATGGCCGGCCCCCCTTACCATGTGTGATTGGAGAGAGAAAGAACAAAGACAAGGGGGTGGTTGGAAAGCAAAAGATGATGAGGAAAAATCAAATGATCACCACAAATCCCACACACAAAGGCAACCATCATTTCATGCATGATGGCTTCAAAAAGTCAAGCCATCATGAGAAGAAGAAGTCAAGTGATGGTGCTTATCATGAAAACCATCATGATACAAATATAAGCAAAGACCCCCTTCCACAAAATGCTTATTTGCAACAATGCAAATAAACCCTCCTCCACCAATCTTCGGCCAATGAACGGAACAAAGGAAATCGGCCGAAACTAAAAGCAAACTGGCAACTCCAGAAAACTGGTCCCGTAATAAATTACAGGAAAACCCCGATACTGTGCATACACACCCGCATCTGTATTTCGACCGAAATACAAATGCAATGAGACAAAATCTACACTGTACTATACTAGGATCCGGCTTATACCAAAGCCGGCTAGTAATATCCATTCGATCCTGATCCGTGCAATACCGCACGTATCTGATCGAACCCTGCCATATAACCATACGGCCTATAGTACAGACTGTCCGATCCTGATCCGTGCAATACCGCACGTATCTGATCGGACCTTGCCATATCTCCATACGGCCTCTACAACCTTTCGCCCGAAAGCTGAGTAACTGAATGTGGGGGACTCTAAAGACTCATCAACACCTTGGTTGTGGATTTAACCACTAGCACGTCAGAGGTATAAGCCAATACGTAACGGGCTACCAGGTACTGACTAAAAGGGATGTCTGTGAGCGAACTCAACCTGACAACCCTACTGAGCCTGTCAGTGACAATATCCGTACAGTCCGGTCCGTTCGTCTATGAGCATCGCATGGCGGGCCTAGGGGGTTCGTAAAAGTCAGACCCCCAAAAGCGGTACAAGTCGTGTCGGAGTGTAGCCCAGAACACCCTGAGATACTACTGGAATACCTACCAGTAAATCTCCTTGCCTCGGCCGAGGGCTTCGTGTAATGGCTCTCCTAGACACAGCACGACCTCACCCCCAACACCGGGAGAGACGAACCCCTGAAGATACGCTCACTGCCTCCATGTGGCTCGGGACTGTACCCAACTAAAACCTGTTTGCATGACTCCTTTGAGCCGTGGTAGGGTAGTAATCAAAGTACAGTGGGAACTCACACGAGACAAATGACGATCCCCAGGTCGATGAACTAACCTGCACACATGTCACCAGGGAACTGCCATCTGACGTATGGTATATGACCAACTAGCATGTTCCCGGCGAGTCCTGTCCGGTGTACTCATAACCCAATGAGCACCTGCATACATCTTAGGTGATCCAACTGACACCAGTGGCTTGTGAGACCGGCCACCGCCCCTCGTCGGGGTCTCGACTGTATACACTAGTCTACTATGGAGAATCGATGCCCTATCTCGAAACTCTCACGACTAGGGACCTTTTAAGGATATGCTTATAGACCCCCAGCTCCCACTTATATGATCGCCCTCATACTGCTGGTGGTTAAGCAAGAATCCTAGGGGCTCTATCAACGTGTAATAGCGACGTGTCAGGTCACTTAAAACAGTACACGATGATAAAGGTAAACCAGATAGCATACTATCATCTCGAGTAAGACTGTCCTACCGGGATAGATCCTCCATCAATCATTGCAATCACGTACCTGTGACCTAATAATTGACTCTGAGGGCACTATCTCCAACAATCTCCCACTTGCACTCAAGGCTAATTATTGCGATGTCGCATACTCACAGCCCGTGTGATACCGAACACCCAACTCCTCTACTAGTCAGTCTCACAAAGCTCGTTTGCGAAACTATTGCGTTCGAGGAATAGCCTCAGTGAGTGGATCCGCTTTGTTGTTTCTTTATATGTCTCTCTATATCTCAAGTTCGCGGAGAAACCCATCTCCCGAAATGAGCAATATCTGTCTTAGAATGTGTCTGGATGTCTGATGGGACATAGCTCATAAATGAACTCCAAATCCAAACTTCTTAGACTGTATCGTCAACCGAACTTAATCAGTATCATGCGCCATGCCACCCTCAGTATTGCCTTGGACCACCTGTCCAAAATACTGCCCCTCATCAGAAGGAAAAACTATAACTCTGACAACCTCCTTGTCGTCCATGTCACCTTGGAAGCCTGGAATGATAACTGAATCCCAAATGAGGCTATCGTTATCATATCCTTAGAACATCCACTTATGTTCTAAAACTGCTTCCGACTGTTTCTCCAGGATTGGATCAATGTCAACTTATTGCATCTAGTGCAAGAACAATATCTGGTGTGGTACTTGACATCTCATGATTGACTCAATTGCCTGAGCAAGTGATCTGCCAATCATGCACATCCCTCTCCCCTTTAGTCTGTAAGACACCTTTAGAGAGGGTGACTCCATCACCTGCAGGTATACTACCGTGCCAGGAGTCGTCCATTCTAAAATACCCTTAGAATGCTGTCTAAGTACCCAGATTGGGAAACTACCCAAATCTAGATCTAAAACCATAGATCTAGTAGCCAGTATGTCTGATATAAAATCCATTTCCTTTGTGGAGAAACCACTGTGTGACGACCAAAGTATAACCGATTGTAGTTTAGGAGTTTCTTTTCCTACCCTGTGTATGTCATCCAAATACCAGGATATTACACCCTACTACCTTCTCAACAGATCCATCCCCTATTCTGATGAAGTCAAACCTATGACTGTCACGTCAGAAATAGATGATCTATCTCCGCTACATCTGGTTTAGTCTATAAATAGACATAAGCTACCTGTCCACCAATGCTTCCGCTGCTCCCACTGACTACGACAACCCTCTGGCAGAGTCATATAGACGTCCACTTCTAAAACTAGTTTAGAACGACGCTATACTCATCCTCCCGCCGGGTCTCGCAGCCTGGAACAACAGCAATGGTAATTGTGGGTAAACAAGAACTTCCCTGTCACCGTCCTTGAGGCTACCGTAGTACCTCTCGGGTGCCTGAAGTTACCCACCGTATCTGCGGAGTGGCCAATGGAATGTCAATCCATATTGAATCTTTAGGTTCCTTGTCAAATCTTGAGTAATCGTTCGTGGTTCTGGAATCACCTCCAGTTCTACCATACTCCCACTACTGTTTTCTGAAAAAATCCATTTTTATTAAAACTGTGGCGAGTCTAGAACAAAATTGCTATTGTTCATCCAGATGGTAGAAAGTCAGCCCGCGTCATAGCCTGGGTCAACCCACAAACAGCCATTACAGAAACGTGCCTAGAGTTGTCCAGTGTCTGGTTTTAAGCATAAACCGGACAACTCCCCGTACCTTAACATCGTTAAGATATGAACTGTTCTATATCCCATATAGGACCAGAGGCACTGATTTAACTGAACCAGATTCAAATCATGCAACTGTCTCCAGTGCATGTCAACTAAATGGAGAGAGGTCGATCAGAGTTACTCAACTTAGGAACGCTTCCAATTATGAGTAACCTGAAAAAGAAGCAATTCTCTATATCATTACTATCGACTGAATACCATACACAAGTATCTACATCTTCGATCTCTTTGAAGAATCCCGATACTTGCTACACCTGGTTCTCTACTCTATTCAAATACCTATAACTTCTCAAAATTCGGACCCTGTGTTTCCACGAAACACCTGTCTAAAAACTAGAGAAGTCATAAGTAAACCGAATATAGTACGAGGACCTACCCCTCTGTCCTGATGGACCCTGGACAACATACAATACTCTGTATAAGTCCCTTGAGTCTGAAAACTCATTCACTGTGTGTCGTAGGTTGAAAACTGTGCTTATGGTTAAGAAGAATTACACCGCTGTTTAATACTGCTTACCTAACCATCCACTGATATAGGTAAATGTCATCGACATAATTTCAAAAAGGTATATCTCACTGTATGAAAATAGACGTACAGATAAATCAATTTGAAATTGGTGCATAACAGCGGATATTCAAAACCAAATATTTGCCGACCGGCAAACAGTCCAGGTGATTTCCTCAAATATCACCGATTACAACGAATCCCGATATAATGAGGATGATCACCCAATTCCCAACAACTTACTCCCACTCATCATCTGTAAAACCATACAGATGTGAGAATCATACCTGGTAAATACATACCCTGGAGCAAGTGTCTAATCGGGAAATCAGTTTTCCTTTAACAGTACACAGTGAGACTGAAACATTGAAATGTTTCGATGGGGTATCCCGGTATTCTAGTAATGCCTCTTCCAGATTCACGACTGTAACCGTATAGTTCTTTGCCACCTTTCCAAATCCCTTCATATGTCTTTAGTCATTACCTTCTGCACACCCCTTTAGGCCAAATGGTTTTCTTCCTTCCCTACCGTTCGGCACCAGCCTATGGTTTGGAAGAAGACTATCCAATAAGCATAATGGGTGTACTGTCCTAATCCTAGGAACACTCGCAATGAGAGAAGGTGAAGAAAAATACAACCGAATAAACCTTATTCCTATTTCTCCTAGACCAGAATCCATCCCCGAACTGGAACAAGTTCCTTTCGAGTTCGTATATAACCATACGATGGAGTATCCAATAAACTGTGGATCTTCGTAGTGATACGGAGCGTCCTGGAGAAATACAAAGGTGATTTAGGATTGGCGAAGGAATACTTGGTTTGTTCGTGAATATCTGTTGCAATTTACTTTGCCCTCTTACTAATCCCTTGCTTTGTCTGAACATAATACCTTCTGCACACCATCGTTATGCTAATTGGTTTTCTTCATTCCCTACCGGTCGGCACCTGCCTATGGTTTGGAAGAAGACTATCCAATTTGCGTAACAGGTGTACTGTCTCCTAAACCAAGGAGCACTCGCAACCTGAGAGAAGGTAAAAGGAAAAGACAACTGAATAATCCTATTCGTTTCCTCCAGAACCGGAAACCATCCTCGAATAAATTCTTTCGAGTTCGTATCTAACCATACGATGGTTTTGTCCAATGGAAGTGGACGTTCGTAGTAATACGGGGTGTCCTGGAGAAAAGGGTAAAAGTAGGAGTGGCAATGAGGTTTGCAACTCTGGCAATCCAAAAGCCAGTGTTAAGAAGGTTCGGTTAATTTGGTCACTGAGTCATAGTCTTAGGGTCTGGTCAATGGTCGCTGCCAAAGAGAGAGAGAAAAGAAACACTCAGCGTGCACTCTAACCTAGATCAGAATGGTTACCAATTTATCTAATCTGGAAACCTCCCACTGTACCTCAAATTCTCCTCCAAACCTAAAAGAAGAATTAGTCGGGGTCACCCGAGGAGTAAACTAACTCATCAGTGGGAATCGGGATCCAACTCTCATTGCATGACAACGTGACGGAATCCGCTCACGGTATCACACTCCAGAAGGTATGCGCATATCTGGCAAGTTTCAGTTCTTTTGAAACTCCCGATGTGATTTCTGCCCCATGCTCTTATGACCTTGGCGAAGGTCAACAAATCATAAGTCACATGTCAAGTTCTACCCGTCATTATCCAGGTTAATTTGAATCCACCCGTACAAGCCCTTGACGAAGGTCAACATGGCTATACGACTGTCCCAAACCAACGTATCTATCTATGCAGCAGAAAGGTAACAAGCAGCTACCATACACTATGCCTTGACGAAGGTCAACAAACATAGCATGAATACTACGTGCTACCCGTCTGAAACGACGGAGGGCTACGAATGGTTTCTGGCGAAAACCTTTAACGTAATGAACTTGATATCGTTGAAGGAACGGATAGCTTTTTAAAAATATAGTGACGAAAACCTTTGCTAAAGAGGTCACTCCCGGTGAAGGGATCTCGGCTCTTTCCCCGTAGAATGAGGTGCAGGATATTCCAACTGAATACCACGGTGCAAAGCAAAAGTAGTCGGCTATAGTGTAGTTAATGCCCTGACGCAAACTTCTGTCCAAGGGGTCACTCCCGGTGAAGGGATCTCGGCCCTTGCCTCGTCGACTGAGGAGCAGGATATTCCAAATGAATACCGCGATGCAAAACAAAAGTGAACGTCCTTGCAATAACAGCTTTTTGAAAAACGTTCCAACAACATCAGATTAGGTTTGTTTTAACTTGCATTGATCCGAATCAATGCAGTCCCATCAATTGATCACACCAAAAAGAACGAAAATATACTGATGTACGTATATGCCATCCACATTCGCCACTGGGTCCCGTCATTACCCGTTAGGTTAGCTAACTAACGACAGAGCGGGGACTGGACTAGCGCGGATGTAAAACATATACAACATCTACTAATATATATACCAATATATTATATTCGCTCAAGGCGTGAATAAAATGCAACATCACAGAAATGTACAGCATCACAGAAACAATACAGATATCTGGGATCCCCGGGTTTCACAGAGCCGCTGAAACCCGACGTTCCCCTGGTCGTGTGGATAGCCTGTGCAATGAAATCCTAGACCCCTACGGCGCGGCAAGTCACCCGCCAAAACCTGAAGCGAGGCAGCCCCCTTCAGCACCGTGAATGGACCACCCAGCACTTCACGGAATCCGGTAACTTGGGCACCCTTCCTGGGTCAACCTGTACCCCCTACGAGTGCGGCGAATAGCCTGTCAATCCTAGAGTGAAGCCCCCTCCATCTCAATGCCATGAGATGCGGGCTTGTTGCCCTCTAGAACCCGGCTATCCGTGCACCCCTCCGCGGGGCAATCCTAGTACAGAAAGTAAAATATACATACAACGGGTACATCGACCGCAACCAGGTCGTGCCCCAAAATAATAATACAAACAGGCAGTGACGGCAGTCCACATGTCGGACGCTCGCCCCGCAATATCAAATGTACATAATACAACAAAACTGTACTAGCATTGCATCCAGGCTATCCCCCACGACCGATCCGCAACATCACAGCAAAAACAGAACATCAACGTGAAAGTCACGTTCGCAAATCCCTCTAACCGGGCTATAGCAGTTAGACTGGATTTACCGATCAAGTGACATTCACGGTCGCAGATATAATGTAAATACTGTGAAATAATGTGTTTAAAATATCCGATCGATCAAATATTAACAAGTGGGCCCCCAAGCAATACTGCAGCACTCACAGAAATAATTGGCCCAATTTTAATATTCCAAAACCCCTATTTTAAGCCCAGAAGCCCACTGGAAAAAATTGATACAGTCATGACACCAATGTGCGGCGGATCCGCGGCCCAATGGGGGGTTTGGCCGCGGATCCGCGCTATATTGGTTGACTGACTGTGTCGAATTTTTCCAGTAGTCTTAGAATTTCCTGCACAGTACTTTTATACAACCTGAAAAATTTTTGGACACCAAAAAGTTTCAACAGAAAACTGATGCGAACTAAAATGTAGATTTTGGAATTTTGGTCGATCGGAAATGCAAAACACATTAAACCAAGCTAGACTAAGTTAATGGCGAGGCTCTGATACCACTGTAAGTGCACGGCGGCGCCCCGGCCGTCAATCCGACGGCCAAATGCGGAAGCGGTGATAAACTTTAATTTTACTTGAACTGGCAAACCGCCGCGCACTAATACCCGGATCGAACCACTAACTAGTCCTAGCTATCTACAAGAAAGGGAATAGAGATATACCGACGATCCAAGTCCTCCGGTCTTCTCGTCATCGTCCCGATCTCCTGCGGAATGTCCCGTCTCCTCCTCGTCGCCGAAAGTGCACCACATCGCCTACTTCTTTTACGGGCTCCCACCTCAATGCCGAGGCAACTCGGGCACGAAGCCGGCTACTCAACGTGCCCAAGATTCGCTGTAGAATATGTGTAGAAACTTGTGTCTCATTTGGGGTTCTTGGAGATTGCCTTTTGTGGTGGAGGAAAATGACTTGGAGAGAGGTGGGAAAAATGTAGCATACAAAGAATGAGTGTAACCATTTTCTCTCAACTCATGAATATCAATCCCATTCTCCATGGAATGGCCGGCCCCCCCCTTACCATGTGTGATTGGAGAGAGAAAGAACAAAGACAAGGGGGTGGTTGGAAAGCAAAAGATGATGAGGAAAAATCAAATGATCACCACAAATCCCATACACAAAGGCAACCATCATTTCATGCATGATGGCTTCAAAAAGTCAAGCCATCATGAGAAGAAGAAGTCAAGTGATGGTGCTTATCATGAAAACCATCATGATACAAATATAAGCAAAGACCCCCTTCCACAAAATGCTTATTTGCAACAATGCAAATAAACCCTCCTCCACCAATCTTCGGCCAATGAACGGAACAAAGGAAATCGGCCGAAACTAAAAGCAAACTGGCAACTCCAGAAAACTGGTCCCGTAATAAATTACAGGAAAACCCCGATACTGTGCATACACACCCGCATCTGTATTTCGACCGAAATACAAATGCAATGAGACAAAATCTACACTGTACTATACTAGGATCCGGCTTATACCAAAGCCGGCTAGTAATATCCATTCGATCCTGATCCGTGCAATACCGCACGTATCTGATCGAACCCTGCCATATAACCATACGGCCTATAGTACAGACTGTCCGATCCTGATCCGTGCAATACCGCACGTATCTGATCGGACCTTGCCATATCTCCATACGGCCTCTACAACCTTTCGCCCGAAAGCTGAGTAACTGAATGTGGGGGACTCTAAAGACTCATCAACACCTTGGTTGTGGATTTAACCACTAGCACGTCAGAGGTATAAGCCAATACGTAACGGGCTACCAGGTACTGACTAAAAGGGATGTCTGTGAGCGAACTCAACCTGACAACCCTACTGAGCCTGTCAGTGACAATATCCGTACAGTCCGGTCCGTTCGTCTATGAGCATCGCATGGCGGGCCTAGGGGGTTCGTAAAAGTCAGACCCCCAAAAGCGGTACAAGTCGTGTCGGAGTGTAGCCCAGAACACCCTGAGATACTACTGGAATACCTACCAGTAAATCTCCTTGCCTCGGCCGAGGGCTTCGTGTAATGGCTCTCCTAGACACAGCACGACCTCACCCCCAACACCGGGAGAGACGAACCCCTGAAGATACGCTCACTGCCTCCATGTGGCTCGGGACTGTACCCAACTAAAACCTGTTTGCATGACTCCTTTGAGCCGTGGTAGGGTAGTAATCAAAGTACAGTGGGAACTCACACGAGACAAATAACGATCCCCAGGTCGATGAACTAACCTGCACACATGTCACCAGGGAACTGCCATCTGACGTATGGTATATGACCAACTAGCATGTTCCCGGCGAGTCCTGTCTGGTGTACTCATAACCCAATGAGCACCTGCATACATCTTAGATGATCCAACTGACACCAGTGGCTTGTGAGACCGGCCACCGCCCCTCGTCGGGGTCTCGACTGTATACACTAGTCTACTATGGAGAATCGATGCCCTGTCTCGAAACTCTCACGACTAGGGACCTTTTAAGGATATGCTTATAGACCCCCAGCTCCCACTTATATGATCGCCCTCATACTGCTGGTGGTTAAGCAAGAATCCTAGGGGCTCTATCAACGTGTAATAGCGACGTGTCAGGTCACTTAAAATAGTACACGATGATAAAGGTAAACCAGATAGCATACTATCATCTCGAGTAAGACTGTCCTACCGGGATAGGTCCTCCATCAATCATTGCAATCACGTACCTGTGACCTAATAATTGACTCTGAGGGCACTATCTCCAACAATCCTATCATTGCAGAAAATAACGAAAATACCACGTCCTCTTATGCCATCCGCATTTGCCACTGGGTCCCGTCATCACCCGTTAGGTTACTTAACTAACGACAGAGCGAGGGCTGGGCTAGCGCGGGTGTAAAACATAAGTGACGTCTAATAGCTATCATATATAGATATTGTACATTCGTCAGACGCAATAATAAGCATTCCAGATCACAGATGAACTTTATTGGATTTACTAGCAATCCGCATTTGCTTTGAGCCTGCAATAAAAGACGGATTACACAGTTGTGATGAATAGCCATTACCCCACCCCAGACCCCTACGGGTACGGCAAACTACCCGCCAAGTACCCGAAGTGAAGCGGTCTCCCTCAACAACGTGAGTAGGCCACTAAACACTTCAACGTACCTGGTAGTTTGTGTACCCCATCTTGGGTCTATCCTAGGAGCAAAAATAGTAAAAAGAAATAATAATACAACGGTGGCTACAACCGCAACCTGGATGTGCCCCGCAAAAGAATATTACATCAAATTACATTTATATTGAATGAATGAATATTAAACACATCTCAAACCCCGGCTAATCATCACAACAGTCCAACACAGTTCATATACACAAACAGTAAACATTTCAGAAATGTGCAACCCCCTGCCAACCGACATACTAGCAGTTAGGGGAGGTTTACGAACACATTAAACATTACAGATAAAAACCCAATTAGCAAATATCTTAGAACATCGATCGAATACTATATTCCGTGTCTACCCCAAAAGCAAACCTGCACTGAAGTAACCTGGGTAAAAACAGAACATACAAGAAAACAGAAAACCAAAAATTATGAATTACAGAGGAAATCCGAGTCAACTCGGAGTTGACTCGGCGGCGGATCCGCGGCTAAAAGCACCTTTGTGCCGCTGTTCCGCGGCCGAGTTGCCAAGTTAGGGGCTCGTATTTTCTCAGTTTTCATTAAATTCCCTGCTGTGAATTTTAAGGTATGTCAAATATTTTTTCAGACAGTTTAAAAATTAACAGAAACTTAGGATTTTGATTTTTCGTTTTTCGTATTTTCCGTCGATCGAACTTCTAATCAGTTGCTAACAAGCTAGTAATGGTTTAGTTGGCTCTGATACCACTGTAAGTCCATGTCACGCACCCCACGAACTAACGGGGAGGCGGAATATATGAAAAACGATTATCAAATCTTCGTAACACGGACTTGAGCGCATGAATCGTTTCTAAACCATTGCTAACTAACAACTAGAGGTTAAACTACTCGGATACGAAGTTATACCTCACGATACTAGTCCTTCGGGTCTTCATCGCGGTCCTCCACTCCTCGTAGGCTCCTTGGAACATCGGCACCTCAACGGCCTCCTCGAATCAAAGACGATCCACCCGAAAGCTCCTATGCCAAGCTTAATCTCAAACTTGAGATAACTAGGTTGCCTAAAGTGCTAATCTAAGCTACCTAGGGGATATAGAGTGAGGTTATGGATGTATTAGTCTAGCTAACCCTTGATCTCAACACATGAGAGGCTAGGGTTAGGGTTTGAAGAGATAGTGAGCTTGAGGAGAGAGAAGGTGAAGATGAGAATGAAATGAGATAATGATCTTATCATAATATATATGAAGCATTATTATTTATCCAAAAATCAAATAAAAGAATTATCAACCATGCTTCATAAATATCTATGAGTGATTCATCTCCATGAGTCATTAAACATTTATGATGCATTTAATGACTTGGATGAATCATACAAATGAGTCACTAATCTCATTTAATGCAATGCCACCTTAACCCCTTAGTCACCACTCTTCTAGAAGCTTCCCGACAAATTACGAGAATACCCCTCCAATCCGTGAAAACACGGAAAAACTTTAGACTGTATAAATCCAATAACCCGATACTAGAATCTGGCTTAAACCAAAGCCGGCTAGTAAAAACTGTCCGAAAAGTCGTACGTGCGTAAACACACGTATGCGTCCAAACCCTTGTCGTAAAACCATACGACCTCTATATCGTTTCGCCTGGAGCAGGGAAACTCTCTGTGTAGGACTCTAAAGACTCGACACTACGCTGGCAGTGGGTTTAACCACAGACCGCAAATGGCACTAGCTGTACGTAACGGTCCCCAGGTAGATGTCCATAAGAAGGCCGATGAGGAAAATCATCCGAACTCCCACTGAGCTTGATGTGACAATCTCCATACAGTCCAATTTGTTCGTCTAAGACTATCGCATATCAAGCCTAGGGGGCGGCAAGCGTCAGTCCCCTAATAGCTGTATAAGTCGTGTCGGAGCGAAGCCCATTACACCCTGAGAAGCTACTAGAACCTACCAGTATATCTCGCTTTCCCTGGCCAGCGACTTTGCGTAATGGCTCTCTGACACAGCGCGATATCATCTCCCAATACCGGGAGAGATGAATCCTATCTAACCACTACTGCCTCCAAGTGCTCGGGACTGCACCCAACTGCTACCTGTTTGCACGACTCCTTTGAGCCGTGGTAGGGTAGCAATCTAAGAACAGTGGGACACACTCGAGGCAAAATAGTAGTGTCAAGTCTGTGGACTATGCTGTACTCATGTCATCTGGGAACTGTTAACTAACGATGGGTATAATACCAACCACCAGTTCCCCTTCGAGTCATGTCTGGTGTACCCATAACCTAACGAGCACCTGTATACTATCTCCAGTACGACGTACTGATGGATATGGGACAGACCATCTCCCCAACTGGGATGAGAAGCGTACACACTAGTCTACTCTGGAGTATCGATGCCCTGTCTCGATAATCCTGTGACTAGGGACCTGTATAGGATGTTGCTTATAGACTACCCAGCCCCCACTAGTGTGACTGCCATCACAACGCTGGTAATCAAGCAAAAAACCTATGGGCTCTACTAATATGTATAAGTGATACGTAACAAGAAACATATGCACATATTAAAATAGACACAAACCAAGTAGCATACTACCATTTTTAGCAAGACTGTATATATAACTGTGAATACCCCAAGCTTCCATTAAGTAATATACAATCTAGTATGATACAATAATAGCCCCTAGGGCATATACACTAACACCTACTTGCCATTGCTGCATACCATGACTATGAAATCTGGCAGACTGCACGTCAAAACCTCTTTTCTAAATGGTGGTTTAGAAGAGAGCGTGTATATGACACTGCCAGAGGGCTTCGTAGATAGTGGGAGCAGCGGAAGCATGTGCAAGCTTCTTAAATCCATCTACGGGTTGAAGCAGGCATCGCGGAGATGGAACATCTGTTTTAATGAAGCTGTCAAAGAGTTTGACTTCATCAAAAAGGTAGATGAACCATGTATAAATAAGAAGGTTGTAGAGAATATGGTTGTCTTGCTCGTATTGTACGCGGATGACATACTCTTAATAGGAAAGGGTGTTCCTATGCTACACTCGGTCAAGCACCCCTTATCACACAAGTTCTCCATGAAAGATCTAACCGATGTCTCATACATCCTGGGAATATAGATCTATAGAGATAGATCTAAATGGAATTGGGATTGTCCCAATCCAGGTACATAGACACCATGCTAAAGGGGTTTAGGATGGATGATTCTAAGCGTGGTAATGTACCCGCTTGTTCAGGAATCACTCTCTCCAAAGATATGTCTCTCGAGACTGATTTGGAGAGGGCTCAAATACAAGGGATATCCTATGCTTTGGCAGACAGGTCAATCATGTATGCGATGTAATGTACCAGACCAGATGTAGCTTACTCACTAGGTGTAGTGAGTAAGTATCGAAAAGATCTTTGGGAAAACCACTGGACAGCTGAAGAACATTCTTAAGTGCTTGAGAAGGACTAAAGACATGTTCTTGGTGTATGGTAACGGTGAACTCCAGATGGAGTCGTTTACCGATTCGAGCTTCTAGAGTGATAAGGACGACTGAAAGTCGGTCTCGGGTTTTGTCTTCACCCTTAGTGGAGAGACGGTATGTTGGAAGGGTTCCAAGCTATATACCGTAGCAGACTCGTTGATAGAGGCTAATTACATCGCTACCAACGATGCTGCCAAAGAGTTTGTCTGGATGAAAAAGTTCATAGGATGAACTTGGTTCCTACCATTGGGCATCAAATACCTATGTATTATGATGACTATGGAGTTGTGGCTTTGACCTAAGAACCCCGGTCCCGTCAGCAATCCAGGGTTTTGTCTTCACCCTCAGTGGAGGGACGGTATGTTGGAAGGGTTCCAAGCTATATACCATAGCAGACTCGTTGATAGAGGCTAATTACATCGCTACCAACGATGCTTCCAAAAAGGTTGTCTAGATGAAAAAGTTCATAGGATGAACTTGGCTCCTACCATTGGGCATCATATACCTGTGTATTGTGATGACTATGGAGTTGTGGCTTTGGCCTAGGAACCCCGATCCCGTCAATGATTCAGACATATTCTTAGACAGTATCACCTGATCAGGGAGATAATTGATCTCCGGGAGATCGAGGTCAGGAGAGTTGACACAGAGGATAACACAGCGGATCCACTCACCGAGGCCATCCCTCATATGCTATTCGAAAGACTTTTGGGACGTTGGGTATGAGATACTACAACAACTGGCCTTAGTGCAAGTGGGAGATTGTTAAGAATATGTATACCCTAGAGGCCATTATTGTTGATATAGTGGATGCTTGAACATATATATATATAGGACTTTCTTGCTCGAAATGATAGTATGCTATTAGGTCACCTTTATCTTAACATGTAGACTGGTATTTATTCTGTCTGTCTCTTACATGTTGATAAATCCCTTAGGATATGGACTTGACTACCAGGACTATGATGAGATCATACTAGTAGGGCCAGGGTGGTCCAAAAGTACATCCTTTAATCAGTTCCTAGTCGAGAGAATATCGAGACTAGGGCATTGATATTCCAGAGTAGACTAGTGTGTACGTTTCTTGTCCCTTAGAGGGTGATGGTTGATCCCACAACCATTGGTGTGTGACATCAAAGATTGTACATAGGTGCTCATTAGAGAATGGGTACACCGAACAGGACTCGCCAAGGACTCCTATGTAGTAGTATACCTATCGTCAGATAGCAGTCCTCTGGTGACACTGGTACAGGTTATTCTGTAGACCTGAGATCGTTATAGAGTCTTGTGCGGCTCCCACTGTGCTTTGATTTCCTTCCTACCAAGCTCAAAGGAGACGTGCAAACAGGTAGATTTTGGGTACAATCTCGAGTCGCATGGAGGCAATAAGCGATAGAAGGGGTTTAGTCTCTCCCGGTATTGGGGGTTGATGTTGCGCTATACTCGATTGGCTATAACTGGAAGACCCTGGCCAGGGCTGCTTATGAGATTTACTGATAAGTGTTATCAGTAGTTTCTCAACCTGTTATAGGCCAGACATCGGCATGACTTATCATGTTACTGGGGTTTGACGTTTACCACCCCTAGACATGATATGCGACATATCAGACGAAGAGACCGGACTGTATGGTAGTGTTACTGATAGGATTCATGGAGACTATGGACAAGCTTGCTTGTTGATCTTCATATCGCTCAATACCCGGGTAGTCGTTACGTCCAGTGTTCATCTCAGAAAACTGCATTTTAATACTGCTCATTCATTATCTATTTTGTTATATATCTGTGCTATTAACCAGTGTCTGCTCGGTAATTACAGATTACAGGTATTCGTGATAAAATACTGGAAACATACTCAGTATCATGGATATAGCGTTTGGGAGCCGACACTGCAATCAGAATAGAGAACCGACCGATATTCAAAGAGCTCTTTTGCAATAAACAAGTGTGCACACAATTTTTGGTCCAACACAATACATGTGGGACACTAGATCTTTGACATAGACCATATGGGGGCTGCCCTTGCACAATTTATGCAAGTAGGCACATGTATGGGTGTGATATGTAAAAAATGCAAAAGGTTTTGATGTGATATTGGCATCAAGTTTCCCTCCATGTCTCTGAATGCAAACCAGGCTTAAGCAGATAAATCAAACAACATCAGAGTGATTATGGAGAGAACACAAGTCCACCATGCCAAGACGAGCCCATATGCTCGGATTTGGGCCGGCGAGACCCCAAGAAAATCCGGCGACACCTGTCCCCTTAGCCCCTTTTTCCCCAATTTTTCTTCTGGCACTTTATAGGCATCACACCACCCATTTTATATTGTTTGTTTAATCTATTTTGATGCCTATAAATACCAGAACAGATATTGAGCAAGATAGCCATATGTGTATACCTATTTCTAGTTTATTTTTTTAGGCTTGAGAGTTATGTGAGCTTTAACTTGGTCTCTTCTTCTTCTTCCCTCATGAAGCTTTCTCTTGAGAGCTTCATTATGGAGGTTGAACAAGTTACCAATATCTTTTACCTCAACTTCAAGTCATAATAATATTGCTTTTGTTATTTGCTTCTTTTTTTCTTTACTTGCTTTTCTTTTACATTCATTATGATGTGTAACTAAACCTTCTTTGGTTGTGGTAATGGTAAGGAAATGAGATGAAAGGCTTTGCCTCCTCCTCCTCTTGTTAATGTTTAATGTGCTTATATAAATGATTCTAACTTAAATATTGTTTATGTATTGATGTGATATGGTATGTTGAAATATGGTTGCGTTGTGACCTCTTCATATACTATATTCACTCCCTTTCCCCATTTCAATGTTTAAGTTAAAATCAATTTGGTGTTAAGTTTGCTAAGTTGAGATATGGTATTTTGTGATCAAGTGCTTGACAATCGCTTGGTTTCATATACGATACACTATCACAAACACTTAGCAAACTCAACACTAAAATCAATTGCTCTCACTCACTAATTTGTGTTTTTGATGTTGCGGTATGCTTGCTAACCCTTGTGCTTAGAGTAGATACCTCAAGCTTGGACATACAAACGGTAAGTGAACAATACGGACTTGTTTTGTGTTTTGCGTTGAATATCGGAATTTGATGATTTGTGCTTCGCAACCGTCTTGACAAGTCATGCTTCATGCCGGGATCGACGTAAGGACGGACAACTCATGATCAAGGGAGCGTCGAAGGAATCTTCGCGATTCGACCTTCTAAGCCAAGCCACAACCACTTTTTTCTTAACTTGTTTTCTTTGTTATCTTGTTTTCGTATTCTTTCTATTTTTAGTGACAAACCAAACCATTCGTTATTTTTTGAATCTTAAAACAATAAAACCTAATACACAATTCCCTGTGGATCGACCCGTACTTGCCGGCTTGCTACAACGCGTCGTGCACTTGCGGTTTATAAATTTTAAAACGAGAACGAGCTAGCGTGCGCATCCATTTCTTAAAACATATCCATTTCCAAAACATACACGTTTGCGCACGCGAGTGAATTCCCAACAAGTTTTTGGTGCCGTTGCTGGGGATTTGGTAGTCATTAGGTATTGTTATTTCTGGTTCATACTAACAAACTAACTACTAACTCAAAATTCTTTCAAAACTAACAAAACACACATTTTTATAACTTGTTCTCTGTCCTTAAAACCTGCAATCACCCTAAACTTAAATTAAAAAATCAATGTATACTAGTAGACTACTAATATAGCCTGGAAGAGCCACACAAAATTCGAGCACAAATACTCTGCATTTGGCCGGCGACATTGGTGACAATTCCGATCTCGCCGGCCCAGTCAGGGTGTTTTTGAATTTTTTTTCTTGTGTTATCTCCAGTGCCTTGTTAGTAATCTATTGGTATTGTTTGATTTTTGTAATTTTGTATGTACAGGAATTGGGGCATATATATCTCTTTTTGATACTAAATATCGTATTTTCCGGCATTTCAGATTTTTGAGGAATTACAACAAGCGATCTTGCGGAGCAAGGATCAAAGTCAATTCCAAAACGTTAGTAAAGTGTAGTGCCAAAGATCTGGGTAGTTTGAACCGCGCAAGCGAACATTCAAATACCCGTAATCACTTCAAGGGGGTTTCTAAACCCAAAATCGCATCGGTACATATTTTTCTAACACCTTCGCTCAAATCCGACGCGTTCCAATAATCTATCTTCTGCAGGATTCTTTGCAAAAATTGCATCCAATTGTACAGAGAACTAACCCATATTTGTTGCAGCGCTTAAGCCTAAAACAGAAAAAGAATTGCTTTATTGATTAATTTCTTCAATTCTTTTATTGAATTGTGCATTTGCATCTTAATACGGATGTTAAAGGCACGATCAAACAAGATACGGTAAAGGATTTCATCACCTTTCTCCGTAGCCCACAAATCACAAAACTGCATTCTTGCATACCCACGGTAATTTAAAATCAACTAGAACTTTGACTTTAAGGACTTTGCGCTCATTAGGAGAAGTTAACTGTGTTTAGAACACCGCTCAACGGTATATCATTCATGGGGTGTCTAGGCAAGTATTCACGGTGAAACCGCCAAAAGAAAAAAGGGTTATTCTAATTAAGGAATTTCGCGAAAGCATTGGAAAACCTCCCCTTATCTCTGCACTTACCTGGCTTCGTGATCCGTATATCTTGAGCCCGTTTCTCGACACAGTTTTATTTCAACAATCAGGTTCTTGAGCAGATCTAGTTGACTTAGCATAACATAGACTGCTAGGGGTGTGATACTCTTGGTTTTTGTGATATTTGTGAATTCTTGTTGATATGGGTGATACACGATTTAATTCAATTGTTCACGATTCTTATTCCTCTGTTTATACTCAGTCCCAACTCTTTTGTTCAAATTGCCACGATTCTTCCCACATTCATGAAAATTGTCCTTTTCTAGGGGGTGACCAACCGTCCCAGATTTTTTATAACGGTCACCCACCTAACACTCTTGAACCCAGTCCCACTTCAATTAGAGACCTAATAATTGAAGATTTAGATAAAGAGGTCGACAGGGTAACTACTTTAGCATCACCACCGTTACAACCCTATTTTCCTAAAACAACTGACCCATCCTTAGGGAATGATGGTGAGAAGGATGCTAGGTTGACCGCCTTAAAGAAAGGTATTGATGTGATGATTGCGGTCGAGAATCAAACAGATGCTATGCTAGCCCTGTTTATACAGTAGTCTAAGCAATTGTTTCACGCTCAAGCTCAATCTTAGGCTAGAATTGAAGTGCATGTAGCTGTAGTGATTCTAAAGAGTGAACACAGTCAATTAGAACCACATAGTGTCAATATCTTTCATCTAGGAAGTCACCCAAGTAAGATAAACGATCAATTGAATTTTGATGATTTCATAGATGACGATGCAAATGAATTGACTAAGTGTTATCAGGACACACAGAAAAACCTCCGAGTCAGTCCGACACTAACCTTCAGGTACCTACGGAACCTCCTGTCACTTGTGATTTTGATGTTGATTTAACTGAAATATTACTTGAAGAAGAAATTCATGAACCGACTGATTTTTGCATTCCAATTTTAGAGGAGGAAGCTTGTGGTTTTGACGGGTATGGTTTGGATAGATTGTCAGAAAGGATCAATAATCAGGAACCCACAATTTTTGTATCACCGGTTGATATTGTTTCGGAAGAAACGTTAGTGTGGGAACCTACTTTTTTAGATGAAATGTACCTACCCATTTGTGAATGTGATGAGGGAGAACTTGTTTTGGGAATAGTGAGCTATAGCAGTGAGTGTAGGATTGTTCAGAATTATAGGGAGGAAGACAGCCTAAAAAAACGACCTTTAATACAGAGTTTTGAGGAGATATTTGCGGATGAACTTGATATCCTCGGTGAGTTTGAGTCAGGATCAGTTAGGGAACATCCTATGAACCTTTCCTTTTCCAAATTTTTTGCAGATGAACTCCAGTTTTTAAATGAACTTGACTCCGAAACTCAACACGTGTTTCTTGAAAATTCAATTCATTGGAGCAACAATTCCTTTACCTCTTTAAAACTTCGTCTTCGCTTTCAGCGTCTTCCGATCCCTACTTACACACACCCATGCCCATCACTAACAACTAACACATTCTTTTTCTTTTTTATATACGTATTCTTTTACCAGCCCTTACATTATATCGAAAAAAAATTTAAGTGGCTGGTATTAATTTATGAACTAACAATGTCGTTTAACTTGTGAATAATATAATTAACCTTTTTTCTTAGTTTTTTTTGAAAATAAGATCTCACCCGTTAGGGGGTGAGTGCTAAATTTTTTGGGACAGCACACTGATTTAGCTTCTGATTTGAGTAAATTGTAAGGAGTGGGGTTTCTTTTTGTTGGGGTTTTTTTTGTAAAATGTCCTTTATAAAAGTCAACAGATCCCTGACCCTGACCCATTCTTCTTACCACTCAAACAGATCTAGAAAATTTCTCTGCTCTCCCTAAACCTTCCTCCAAAACTCTAGCCCCTTTGCTCGGAATCCCGCCGGCGAGTCCCTCATAAAATCCGGCGACGCCGACCGTATTGTCTCTGATCGGCGTTTGCCTTTGTCGGATCTATAAGATTTTCTCTCCCCACCCCTCTCTCCTGCGTTGTTTAAATTTTCTGAAAACTTCACTAACCCACAGATCATGGCCCTTTTGAATTAGAGAGAAATTTTGTCGTTGTGTTTACCCATGAGGTGTTTGAGAGCTATTTTCATGATGCTATCCGACAGTTGGGATGGGAGTTTTTGCTGTATGAGGATGATGGGTTGTGTGCTTGTGAGCATTTGGTAGATGAGTTCTACGACGCTCTAAGAAATTGTCACGGCCCGAAATTGACACGTGACGGCCCTTAAACTACGTAACGTCTACAGGCGTAACGCAATTTAAGTAAGCTAAAAACTCAGCAATCTAAACCATCAAAACTAATAAGAAATAAGAACAATTTTTAAAACCTTTGAAATCTCAACCCAAATTCTTTAAAGTCCAACTTTGTTTCCTTTAAAATTTTGGCAGCACCTCCTTTGTAAAAACCGGCACCAAAAATGGGTACAACAAAGATATAAATAAAGCATCCCCAAACGGGAGCAAAAACACGCCCAAAAGCGGAAAACAACCACCACAACAGATATACGACGCCGTAGCGAAGAAATAAAAGACGATATAAATAAAAGTGCATAAAAGACCTCCAAGTCACAAAATAATATACAATATCGTCCTCACATCAAGTCTCTAAGTCAATATATGAAAGTAGTAGATGGAGAATACATGGTACAACAAGATACAATAAACAACATCGGATAACTGCAAAACCCACCTAAGAAAAACTGCACACTATAAGCCGAAGCGGTATCCGCTGCAAAAGATGATATGATAGATGAATAGCCTGCTTCGACTACTCTGGGGAACAACCTGCAAAACACTGTGGCACAACGGGGGTGAGTTGCCAACTCATGAATAGTAAATAACATATGTAGGTAATCGCAAGTATGCACGTACAGCGCGAATCTAACATATGCAAGCTAATAGCAATAAATAGTCATATGTATGCAACAGGCATGAAAGGTCCTCTAGCAGGTACAAATAATACATTGTAGGGTTACTAGGCACTCTCACAAGGGTCTATAAGGCATCAACCATGCCCGATTCAAAATTTAGACGTGCCGAACAACCCTAACCAAGATCTTTAAACTAGAGATTAGGCGAAACAAAGCATGTTAAACACTTTAACACTAAGAGTTTGGGATTACAACCTTTGTAGTCCGGTCCTTCACTTCTAAAGCTCCGTGTTGAGGTCCCTTCGCTGCGATCATCAAGTTTCTGGACTCTAGAGAGGCTCCACGAAGAGAATGATGCAAACTTGCTTCCGATCTTCGATAACAAAGATGATCTACCTTGAAGTTTCTTTAACACAAGCTCTCACTCACTAAATGAAGTGAATACCCTAATCTAAATGGCTAGGATAGATTAGGATGATGAAGTAGGATTTTAGCACTCATTTATTTTCTTTAACTCACTCATTTTCATCACTTCATAAAAAGCTAGAAAGCTTTTCATGAAAGAAAGAAGAAGGAAGAAGAAGAAGAATCCTTTTGTGATGAACAATGAATCAAGTGGGGTTAGAAATGCAACCATGGGTTAAGTATGAAGACTTAACCCATGTAGAGATTTGACTATGCTTAAAGAGTTGGGTTGGGTTAAAGAAATATAACAAAATATCAAGGTCAAAGTCAAAGCTTCTTGAAAGCTTCATGAATGTTTAACCCTAATCCAAACCCTAACCACAATTAAACTCCATAAAACATGTTGCATTTATAACCCTAATATGTTACAATATTATATATCACATATACAATATTTATTGTAACAAAATAAAATAATACAATTAACATATATCGCATATATATCAATGTATTACCCGAGTGAGAAAAAGAATCTTTTAGTGAGCTAATATTAGTTAATGTAATTTAATATATCAAATATATAATTATACATTAAATTATAAAATCAACACTTGATCTGATAATCCGGCTATTTCACAAATAACCGACTAATATAATTTGTATCAGTTCATCGAATCAACACTTGATCCGATGACCCGGTTATATCTCATATACCCGGCCGATATCTCATATCGTGAGAATCTAATACGGTATCACATACACGTATTGTTCTCGGTCCCGCACATATCACATATGTGCTCCTACTCCATTTTTCCTGAGTCAAGAAACCTCTGTGTAGGTCTCTAAAGAATCGTCAATACGCCGGCAGTAGGTGATGATCATATCAAACACCCACAAGCTGCAAGCGGTCAGCTAAACGTAACAGCCACCCAGGTATTGAGCGATCAGAAGATCAACAAGCAAGCCTGTACATTCTCCTGTGAATCCAATCAGTAAGACTCCCATACAGTCCGGTCTCTTCGTCTGATATGTCGCATATCTCGCCTAGGGGTGGTAAATGTCAGACCCCAGTAGCTTGATAAGTCGTGTCGATATGAGGTCTATAACAGTTCGAGAAACTACTGATAACACTTACCAGTAAATCTCAGCAACCCTGGCCAGGGATTTCCAGTTATAGCCAATCGAACACAGCACAACATCAACTCCCTATACCGGGAGAGACGAATCCCCTCCTATCGCTCATTGCCTCCATATGATACGGGACTGTACCCAAAAGCCACCGTTTTGCACGCCCTCTTGGACGTGGTATGATGGAAATCAAAGAACAGTAGGAATCACACAAGACTCTATGACGATCTCGGGTCTACAGACTAACCTGTACCAGTGTCACCAGAGAACTGCCATCTGACGTGAAGTATAATACCATCTGGGAGTTCTCGGTGAGTCCGTCCAGTATACCCAGTCTCTACTGAGCACCCGTACACCATCCATGATGTCAAACACAAATGGATATGGGATCATCCATCGCCCATCATATGGGTCAAGATGCGTATACGCTAGTCTACTCTGGTGTATCGATGCCCTGTCTCGATACACCCTCGACTAGGAACAGTTATAGGATGTACTCGTCGACTACCGTGGCCCCACTAGTATGATCTCATCATAGTCCCAGTAGTCGAGTACATATCCTAAGGGATTTATCAACATCTAACATAGAGACAATCAGAGTACGTGTTAAGATAAAGTACAACCAGATAGCATACTATCATGTCGAGCAAGAAAGTCCTCCCTATATATTTCTAAGCATCCACTACAATATACATCGTATGTACAGTAATGGCCTCTAGGGCTTACTTATAACTAACAATCTCCCACTTGCACTAGGGCTATCTGTTGTGGTATCGCATACCCAACAATTAGGCATCCATCTGTTGTGGTTGAAGTATCTCATACTCAACCATCCCATAAAAGTCTCTACTGGGAAAAATGCCTTTGTGAGTGGATCCGCGCTGTTGTCCTCTTTGTCTACTCTCCTAACCTCGATCTCCCTGGAGATCAACCATCTCCATGATCAGGTGATACTGCCTAAGAATTATATCTGGATTTCTGATGGGATGGGGGTTCCTCGGCATAAGCCACAACACCATTGTCACACAATGGTAGGAACGAAGTTCATCTCTTGAACTTATATATATCCAGAATGCCTCTTTGGTAGCATCCTTGGTAACGATGTATCTTTCCTTTAATCATCTAGTAAGTCACGGTATCTAGCTTGGAACTCTTCCAACATACCGTCCTTCCGCTGAGGGTAAAGACAATGCCTGCGACTGACATTCAGTCGTCCTTATCACCCTGGAACCTTTCCAGTTATTCTCCCCAGGATCGTTTGATACCATCTCACTACAACTAGTTGGATTCCTAACATCCATTTAGCTCTATCTCATAGATCCAAAACTCAGGATTTAGGAGGTATCACCTTGATCCTATATGGAGAATCTTTGTGATAAGAGGAGATTGACCGAGCGTAGCATAGGAAACTCCTTCTCTATCAAGAGTATGTCATCCACATACTCTACGAGGATCACCACCATACTCTCTACTACCTTTTTGTATATACAAGGTTCATCTACCATTTTGATGAAGTCAAACTCTTTGGCTACCACATCAAAACAGACGTTCCAACTCCGCGATGCCTGCTTTATCAAATAAAACATCTTGCTCACGTTTCCGCTGCTCCGACTATCTACGAAGCCCTCTGGCTGTGTACTTATAGACGCTCTTTTCCAAATCATCATTTAGAAAAGCAGTCATGACACCCAACCGCCAAATATCGTAGTCATGGTATGTAGCCGTGGCAAGTAGGATCTGGATGGACTTAAGTATAGCTTTGAAAGTCTCAACTTTTCCATGTACACCAAGTAATCTTCTCAAGATATACTTGCTCCTGATGGGGATTTAACCCTTCAGATAAAGCAACCAAAGTCCATACTTTGTTGGTGTATAAGGATTCCATCTCAGATCGATAAGCATCCAGCCATTCTTACAGAGTCCCACTCCTGATGGCCAGCTCGAAACAAGTTGGGTCATCATCTCATGATGCAATCCTCGCTCCCACTGTCATAGAGAAACTGAAGTATCTCTCAGGTGGGTGAGGAACCCTACTAGATCGGCGGAGAGGCTGGGGTTCATTGGAAACTATTGAATCCTTTGGTTCTACCAAATCATCGGCTGCAATTTGTATAGCTGGAACTCCTTCCAGTTCTACCTCATGACCAATAATTTCTTCACAAGAAATTCCCTTTCACAAAGGTGGCATGTTGAGAAACAAAACATCTTTTGTTCCTCGGTTAGGTAGAAGATATTCCCTTGCAAATGCTTGGGATATCCAACAAAATTCTACATAACTGACTTTGCCTCGAGCTTGTCCGGATTTTGCTTTTAGACATAGGACGGACAACCCCAAATCTTAACAAACTTAAGATATGGGCTCTTCCCATTCCATATCACATATGAAGTGGTAGGCAACTGATTTGATTTGAACCCTATTCAATAGGTATGCAGCTTCTCAAGTGCATAACTCCTAAAAAGAAATAGTAACTCAGTAGTACTCATCATAGAGCACACCATATCACATAGGGTGTAAATGCTCCGCCCCGATACACCGACGTGTTGTGGTGTATACGAAGGAGTAATGCTGAGAGAGAATCTCATTCTCCTTTAGAATAGTCCAGGAATCCTGTGCTCAAGTATTCTCCTCCTTGATCTCATCAAAGGACACAATACTTATACCTGTTTTTGGTTCTCTACTTATAACTTATATTCTGTGATTATCTTAAAAGTTTTGGACTTGTGTTTGTAAGGTTAGATTAGCACCCTATGAAGAGATTACAAGCATCACATGACCTAAAGTTTTCATTTTTAAGGTGCTAAACTAACATGCAAAGGATGGATCCTAGAAAATTAGGGTTTGCTAAACATAAAGCTAGCAAAATTAGGGTTTGAAGGCTACAACCTTTGTAGCTCCCGTTTTTGCTTCGCTCCTTAGGCTCTTTTGTGTTGAATCAAGGTTCTCTTGAACTCCCCTTGTGTCCACGATGATCCACCGCGGAGATATCCGTCCAAGCTCACTACTTCGTCAAATCGAAGATAACACTCTAAACGAAACGGCTAAGCTTGTGTAGAATGTTGTTGTGGCTTTGGATCTCACTTCAAAAACCTTTCTTTTGTTGTATTTCACTCACTAGAAAAGATCTAGAGAGGAGAAGATGAAGGAAGATGAAGATGGTGGCTAATATTATGAAGAGATAAAAAGATAACTCTTTTTCTTAAAAAGAAAAAAGAAAATGAATATCACAATATATATTTTATCCTTCTTGACACTAACCATGATTAAAAGATGGATGATTAATTTAACTTGGGTTTAGAATGATAAAGGAAAAGATAACCATGGTTTAGTGGTGGGTGAGAATGGTTAGGTTAAAAGAAGCATGTAGAAACTAGTATAATTATCCTTTCCTTTTCATTTTCTTTTAAAACCAAAATTAAATAATTATCCATAGTTTAATCTATGGTGTGAAGCTTATATTGCCACCATTTCCATATATAAACAACCATGATAGTTTGATGTATGTATGTGTACATGTATGCACATCTTCATGTGCATGAAGCTAGAAAAGAAAAATAGAAACACATGCATGCATGCATACATCCATCAAACCCTAGAAAGGTTTTGAGTGAGAAAACTAATGGTTAAATGATAAATCAACACTTGATTTATCAATCCGGTCATATCTCATATGACCCCACCAAAAGCAGTTCACCCGATCAATGTTCGGTATCATATACGCACATTTCAATCGGGTGCATGCGCATATCGCATATGCGCACCACAACGTTTCGCCTGGACTGGGTAACTCCTCTGTGGGACTCTAAGACTCGTCAATACGCCGGCAGAGGGTAATGATCATATCAAGTGCCCTCAAGCCGCAAGAGGTCAGCTAAACGTAACGGCCACCCGGGTATTGAGCGATCAGAAGACAACAAGCAAACCTGCTACAACTCCCGTCGAGCCATCCGGCAACACTACCGTACAGTCCGGTCTCTTCGTCAAATCTGCTGCATATCGAGCCTAGGGATGGTCACGTCGACCCCAATAACTCAATAAGTCGTGTCGGTGAATGGTCTATAACAGATCGAGAAACTACTGATAACACTTATCAGCAAATCTCATCAGCCCTGGCCAGGGACTTGCCGTTATAACCAGTCGAGCACAGCACAGCATCAACTCCCAATACCGGGAGAGACGAAACCCCTCCTATCGCTCATCGTCTTCATGTGTCTCGGGACTGTACCCAACGGCCACCTGTTTGCACGACTCAGTAGAGCCGTGGTAGGGTGGCAATCAAAGTACAGTGGGAGAACACACAAGGCTCTATGACGATCTCGGGTCTACAGACTAACCTGTACCAGTGTCACCTGAGAACTGCTATCCGACGATAGATATAATTCCATATAGGAGTTCTCGGCGAGTCCGTCCAGTGTACCCAGTCACCACTGAGCACCCGTATATGATCTTGATGTCAAACATCAATGAATGTGGGAACATCCATTGCCCATCACATGGGTCTAGTATCATATACGCTAGTCTACTCTGGTATATCGATGCCCCATCTCGATACACCTCCGACTAGGGACATTTCAGGATATGCTTATAGACTACAGATGTCCCACTAGTATGATCTCCATCATAATCAGAGTAGTCAAGCCGATATCCTCAGGGCTTTATCAGCATGTATGAATGAATAGAAGCATGATCAAATAAACATGTCAGATAAAGAATAACCAGATAGCATACTATCATGTCGAGCAAGAAAGTAAACTGAATATATATACATGTATAGATACATCCACTATCACATAATGGCCTCTAGGGCATACATATATCCAACAATCTCCCACTTGCACTAAGGCCAGTTATTGGCGTATCTCATACCCAACATCTCAAAAAGTCGCTCATGCTGCGGCTGAGGGAGAGCCTTGGTGAATGGATCCGCGGCGTTGTTCTTTGTGTCAACTCTCTTAATCTCGATCTCGCGGCGATCTACAATCTCCCGGATCAAATGAAAACGCCTCAGGATGTGTCTGGACCGCTGATGGGATCTGGGTTCCTTGGCTAACGCCATCGCCCCATTATTGTCACAATACAAAGGTATTGGATCAATAATGGTTGGAACTACTCCTAGCTCCGAGACGAACTTCTTCATCCAGACGGCTTCCTTGGCGGCATCATTTGCAGCAATGTACTCAGCTTCCATCGTAGAGTCTGCAACGGTATCTTGTTTGGAACTCTTCCAACTTATCGCCCCTCCATTGAGGGTAAATACAAACCCTGAGATAGATTTGCTGTCATCCTTGTCGCTCTGGAAGCTCGAATCGGTAAAGGCCTCCATTTGGAGATCTTTATTACCATACACCAAGAACAATTCTTTAGTCCTTCGCAAGTACTTAAGAATGTTCTTCACAGCTGTCCAGTGGTTCTCCCCTGGGTTGGATTGATACCTGCTTACAACACTAAGTGCATAAGCTACATCTGGGCGTGTACATAACATCGCATACATTATAGACCCTACTGCCGAAGCATAAGGTATAATGCTCATGCGAGCTCTCTCTTCATCGGTCTTTGGACAAGAATCCTTGGAGAGAGTGACTCCATGGCAAGCGGGTAAGGCACCCCGCTTGGAGTCTTCCATACTAAACCTCTTTAGGATGGTGTTGATGTACCTGGTTTGGGACAATCCCAATAACTTTTTGGATCTATCCCTATAGATCCTTATGCCCAGGATGTATGTGGCATCACCCAGGTCCTTCATGGAGAACCTTTGTGATAAGAATGATTTGACCGACTGTAGCATAGGAATGTCATTTCCTATCAGAAGAATGTCATCCACGTACAATACGAGGAATGTGACAGCTCTTCCTACAGTCTTCCTATAAACACAAGGTTCATCCGGATTTTTGATGAAATCAAACTCTTTGATAACATCATCGAAACAGATGTTCCAACTCCGAGATGCCTGCTTTAACCCATATATGGATTTAAGCAATCTACATGCTTTCTCGCTGCTCCCACTGTCAATGAAGCCCTCCGGCTGATCCATATAAACACATTCTTCTAAATCTCCATTTAGAAATGCCGTTTTAACGTCCATCTGCCAGATTTCATAGTCGTAGTGAGCAGCAATAGCAAGTAGGATCCGAATAGATTTAAGCATGGCTACGGGCGAAAAAGTTTCGTCATAGTCCAAACCTGGTCTTTGACGAAAACCCTTCGCCACAAGTCTTGCTTTATAGGTCTCTACCTGCCCATCCACACCAATCTTTCTTTTAAAGATCCATTTGCACCCTACAGGTTTTACCCCAGGGGGTACAACGTCCAAAGTCCATACTTTGTTGGTGTACATAGACTCCATTTCGGATCTCATGGCATCCAGCCACTTCACAGAGTCACCACTCGTGATAGCTTGCTGAAAACTGGTAGGATCATCATCTTCCATGATACAGTCTTCTCTGTCACCATCAATGAGGAAACCGTAGTACCTCTCCGGTGGGCGAGAAGTCCTACCAGACCTACGGAGTGGCCGAGGTTCTTCAGTTTCTGTTGCAACAGCCGGTTCAACCAAATCGTCATTTATAGTTTGTGTCTCCAGAACCTCTTCCAGATCTACTACCTTGCCATCATCTTTATCTGTGAAAAACTCTTTTTCCAAGAATGTGGCATACTGAGAAACAAACACCTTTTGTTCCTCTTTGTGGTAGAACAGATATCCATAAGAATTCTTTGGATATCCCACAAAGTTACACATGACTGACCGTGTCTCGAGTTTGTCCGGATTCTGCTTTTTAACATAGGCCGGGCAACCCCAAATCTTAATTCTTTTAAGAGATGGTCTCTTTCCATTCCATATCTCATATGGCGTGGTAGACACGGCTTTGGTTGGAACCCTGTTTAGCAGAAACGCCGCAGTCTCCAATGCATGCCCCCAAAACGAGACTGGTAACTCAGCGTCACTCATCATGGACCGGACCATATCTAATAGGGTCCTATTCCGTCGTTCTGACACACCGTTGTGCTGTGGTGTGTAAGGAGGAGTGAGCTGAGAGAGAATCCCATTCTCTTTTAGGAAGTTTGCAAATTCTGTACTGAGATACTCACCACCTCGATCTGATCGAAGCATCTTAATACTCAAGCCGGTTTGTTTTTCTACTTCTTGTTTATATTCAACGAACTTCTCGAAAGCGTCGGACTTGTGTTTTAATAAAAATACATGACCGAATCTTGAGAAATCATCGGTGAATGTAATGAAGTATGAAAAACCGCCTCTAGCCTGTGTAGACATCGGCCCACATACATCACTATGTATGAGGCCCAGGAGCTGAGTAGCTCTTTCTCCGTGTCCAGTAAACGGAGTTTTGGTCATTTTACCCTTGATACAAGACTGGCAAGTCGCATAAGATTTATATTCAAAAGAGTTTAAATATCCATCTTTATGTAACTTGTTTAGTCTTGTTTCGTTAATATGACCAAGTCTACAGTGCCAAAGAAAAGCTTCATTTAATTCTGAAATTTTTCTTTTATTAGTGTGTTGTATACTGAAAACTGTGTGTTGATTTAGGACATATATTCCGTTATTAAGTGTACCATACCCAACCAACATTTGATTTAGGTGAATGTTCATAACATTGTTCTGCAACACAAAATTATATCCTTCATTGTCCAACAAAGATACGGATATTATATTACATAGCATATCAGGTACAAAATAACATGGATTCAAAATCAAAATACATCCAGACGGCAACCCCAAGTGATACTCTCCCACTGCGACTGTATGTACATTGGAACCATTTCCAACGCGGAGAGTATGGTCACCTGTCTTCAAAACCTTGCTATTTCTCAGCCCCTGCATAGAATTGCAAATGTGAGAACCTGAACCGGTATCCAATACCCAGGAAGCAGAGTTTATAGAAAAACAGTTTTCAGTTACAAACGCACCTGAAGCAGAAGCATCACCATGCTTCTTCTTAAGACTTAGGTACTCCGTGCAGTTGCGCTTCCAATGTCCTGTCTTGTGGCAATGAAAACACTCGCCTTTCCCTGGGTCTCCAGCCGTGGATTTTCCCTTTCCCTTCACCTTTTTGACTCCGCCCTTAGGATTAGTGGGTTTCTTCTTTTTCTTTCCCTTGGCCTTAGCTTTTGGGCGAGAAGAAGAAGACTGTCCAATGGTCATAACGGGAGTCTTTGCTGACTTCATAGTGCTCTCTGCACTCCTTAACATATTAAGGAGTTCAGGGAGGTCCTTCTCCATGCCATGCATGTTGAAGTTCACTATGAACTGAGCAAAGGTGGAGGGGAGGGACTGCAGAATAATATCTATATATTGTTCATTTTCCATTGTCCATCCAAGGTCCTCAAGCTCTTCTATAAGGGCTATCATCTTCAAAACATGGTCTGCTACTGGTGTGCCAGGGGCCATCCGCATGTGAAACAGTTTCTTTGATGCCTCGTATCGTAATACGCGGGACTGCTCCCCATACAACTCCTTTGTATGGAGCAGTATCCCGTGGATGTCCATGTCCTCGTGCTGCTTTTGATGTGTGTTATCCATCGATGCAAGCGCGAGGCATGTGGCCGAGGCACAGTCAGCGTCCCATGTCTTGCGGACTTCTATGTCCGCAACTGAAGATTTTGGGCCTGGGACGGGCGGGGCTGAAGCCGTGAGGACATATGATACTTTATCATAAGTCAAGGCGATCTTCAGATTCCTTAGCCAGTCTTTATAGTTGGTCCCGTTCAGTTTGTTTTTATCTAGTAGAAGCTTAAGTCCAGTCATTGGTATCTGCCATTAAGAGAGAGAAAAGAATACACTCAGCGAAAGCTCTTGCATAGATTAGATTGGTTTTATTATCTTGTCTAATCGATGTTTCCCACTGCTTTTTATCAAGTTTTTCTTTCAAACCTTAAAAAGAAAAACTAGCCAGGATTAATTACAGTCTACAACTTCGCTAACCGTTCAGCCAGGCCAGTGTTGGTACTTTGAGGGAGGTTCCCCGTGCTTTCGCACGGACCTAATTAGAGTAAACCTCGTTTTCCCAGAGGCGGAGCCCCGTTAACACCTTTCTAGACACCTAATGAGTTAGCTAATTGTAAACTGCAAAACTCTCCTAGGAGCAACTATTGCCCACAGTGGGATCGGGATCCAACCATCATATGGAAGGTATGCAATCTCATTGCAAATTTCAACACTTGAAATTCCCGATGTAATTTTTACCCCTAGTACTTATGACCTTAACTATGGTCAACAAATCATAAGTACCAGTCAAGTTCTACCCGTCATTTCTTGATCAATTAGACCCACCCATATGACCCTTAACTATGGTCAACAAAGTCGTATGAATGTCCTAATTAATCTGCATCATATGCAGTGTAGGAAGACATCACTTAGCTACCGTACACTACGCCTTAACTAAAGTCAACAAACGTAGCACGAATACTAAGTACTCTACTTCCTAAAATGACGGAGGGTTGCGAATGATTTTTAAGAAAATCTTTAACGCTTTGAACTTGATATCGTTGTAGAATCAAACAGTTTTTCAAAAGGAGTGGCTTAAGCTCCGCAGTTTTGAAATAAAGCTTTTTCATAAATAGCCGAGTAGTTTTTAAATCCGATTCTACAACATCTTTTTAGGTTTATTTTCTTTACATTAATCACATTAATGTAATCCCATCATTTAAGTCCTAAAGCCAATCACAGAAAAGAAACGAAAATATCACGTACGCTTATGCCATCCGCATTCGCCGCAATGTTCCGTTATGCACCGTTAGGTTACTTAACTAACGGCATACCGGGACGGGACTAGCGCGGGTGTAAAACATAAGCAACGTCTACTATATATCATATATATAATAAGTCATTCGTCTCAGATTTCACAGAACACAGGCAGCAGAAATATAGATATAACGTGGGATATACTAGGACGTCCGTATTTAGTATTTAGCCAGAATAGAAAATACGGATTCCACAGTCGCGATGAATAGCCAAGCCCACACCCTGGACCCCTACGAGAGCGACAAGTGACCCTACCAATCCTGGAATTTAGGAGACCCGGTCTCGACTCCTCGAGATGGCCTCCCACTGAACCCCAGAACCCGGTCACCTGTGCTCCCCTCCTTGGGTCCATCCTAATGCGGAAAAGTAAATAATATACAACACTGGTGACACAACCGCAACCTGGAAGTGCCCCAAATAAAAGAATATTACATTACATTTGAATTTACATGAATGAAAATATAAAACTCTCATCTCACAAAAACCCCCGGCTATTCGATCGCGACAATCCTGCACATCATATCTCAGCAACACATAATATCATATATCATCAACGTAAGTAAGTATGCGTACCCCGATTGTCGTTGATGTATAGCAACGAAACCGGCGATATCTAACATACTACACTTACGGTCACAGAAAAGAAAGTGTAAAACTACAATATTTGGAATCCAGATTCTCATTAGACATCATAAATGCGAAATATCACATATTTCGTATTTCATGTCTACACTATTTGAATTCCACATATTGTATCACATTCCAGATAAACAGACAGTATTAAAGTTTTCGAACGAACTGTCAAGCACCCAAGATTCACTAAAGCTCAACACTTGAGCAGGGTTCAAAGATCCGGAGTGTGACACAGTAGCGGCGGTCCAGCCGTAGAAGGGTCAAGCCAACGCCTCACATGTGGCACGCCGTACTGCCCCAAACCCTAAGGTTCAAAGGGCAGTTCGAGACGGTCACATAATCGAGTTAAGGTTTGTTGTCTTCTAGAGGGACCACCGCAAAAAGACTTGCACACATCTCCAAACTATTTAAACCCCGTGAATATTGAGTAAATGATAATCGTTCAAACACTTCAATACTTTCTAGTTTACCCGGAAAAGAAATACGAAATGAAAATTCCGATCGAAACATCTAGTTCAAAACCATCTCCAGAATATTCAACAGAAGATTCAGATTAAATACTCTCAAAATGTACTGTAGCAGGCAAAGAAAATTACTGTACAAAAAAAAATATCAGAGGGCCCCACATTTGGCCGCGGAAGCGCGGCACAAGCTTGCTTATGCCGCCCTTACGCGGTCAAACTTACTGTTCACAGGTACGAATTTTGCAGATCATCTAATTTTTACCTGCTCTAATTTTTGAGAATTTTTAATTCTGAAAAAGATTAATTTTTAAAAAATTTCCAGAGAACATCCCATAAACCCGTATTTTTGTTTCGATCGGACTTTTTACTCCGCAAAAAGGTCGCCTAATGTTCTAGGTCGGCTCTGATACCAATGTAAGGTTAGATTAGCACCCTATGAAGAGATTACAAGCATCACATGACCTAAAGTTTTCATTTTTAAGGTGCTAAACTAACATGCAAAGGATGGATCCTAGAAAATTAGGGTTTGCTAAACATAAAGCTAGCAAAATTAGGGTTTGAAGGCTACAACCTTTGTAGCTCCCGTTTTTGCTTCGCTCCTTAGGCTCTTTTGTGTTGAATCAAGGTTCTCTTGAACTCCCCTTGTGTCCACGATGATCCACCGCGGAGATATCCGTCCAAGCTCACTACTTCGTCAAATCGAAGATAACACTCTAAACGAAACGGCTAAGCTTGTGTAGAATGTTGTTGTGGCTTTGGATCTCACTTCAAAAACCTTTCTTTTGTTGTATTTCACTCACTAGAAAAGATCTAGAGAGGAGAAGATGAAGGAAGATGAAGATGGTGGCTAATATTATGAAGAGATAAAAAGATAACTCTTTTTCTTAAAAAGAAAAAAGAAAATGAATATCACAATATATATTTTATCCTTCTTGACACTAACCATGATTAAAAGATGGATGATTAATTTAACTTGGGTTTAGAATGATAAAGGAAAAGATAACCATGGTTTAGTGGTGGGTGAGAATGGTTAGGTTAAAAGAAGCATGTAGAAACTAGTATAATTATCCTTTCCTTTTCATTTTCTTTTAAAACCAAAATTAAATAATTATCCATAGTTTAATCTATGGTGTGAAGCTTATATTGCCACCATTTCCATATATAAACAACCATGATAGTTTGATGTATGTATGTGTACATGTATGCACATCTTCATGTGCATGAAGCTAGAAAAGAAAAATAGAAACACATGCATGCATGCATACATCCATCAAACCCTAGAAAGGTTTTGAGTGAGAAAACTAATGGTTAAATGATAAATCAACACTTGATTTATCAATCCGGTCATATCTCATATGACCCCACCAAAAGCAGTTCACCCGATCAATGTTCGGTATCATATACGCACATTTCAATCGGGTGCATGCGCATATCGCATATGCGCACCACAACGTTTCGCCTGGACTGGGTAACTCCTCTGTGGGACTCTAAGACTCGTCAATACGCCGGCAGAGGGTAATGATCATATCAAGTGCCCTCAAGCCGCAAGAGGTCAGCTAAACGTAACGGCCACCCGGGTATTGAGCGATCAGAAGACAACAAGCAAACCTGCTACAACTCCCGTCGAGCCATCCGGCAACACTACCGTACAGTCCGGTCTCTTCGTCAAATCTGCTGCATATCGAGCCTAGGGATGGTCACGTCGACCCCAATAACTCAATAAGTCGTGTCGGTGAATGGTCTATAACAGATCGAGAAACTACTGATAACACTTATCAGCAAATCTCATCAGCCCTGGCCAGGGACTTGCCGTTATAACCAGTCGAGCACAGCACAGCATCAACTCCCAATACCGGGAGAGACGAAACCCCTCCTATCGCTCATCGTCTTCATGTGTCTCGGGACTGTACCCAACGGCCACCTGTTTGCACGACTCAGTAGAGCCGTGGTAGGGTGGCAATCAAAGTACAGTGGGAGAACACACAAGGCTCTATGACGATCTCGGGTCTACAGACTAACCTGTACCAGTGTCACCTGAGAACTGCTATCCGACGATAGATATAATTCCATATAGGAGTTCTCGGCGAGTCCGTCCAGTGTACCCAGTCACCACTGAGCACCCGTATATGATCTTGATGTCAAACATCAATGAATGTGGGAACATCCATTGCCCATCACATGGGTCTAGTATCATATACGCTAGTCTACTCTGGTATATCGATGCCCCATCTCGATACACCTCCGACTAGGGACATTTCAGGATATGCTTATAGACTACAGATGTCCCACTAGTATGATCTCCATCATAATCAGAGTAGTCAAGCCGATATCCTCAGGGCTTTATCAGCATGTATGAATGAATAGAAGCATGATCAAATAAACATGTCAGATAAAGAATAACCAGATAGCATACTATCATGTCGAGCAAGAAAGTAAACTGAATATATATGCATGTATAGATACATCCACTATCACATAATGGCCTCTAGGGCATACATATATCCAACAGTGTTTCAACAGGAACATATGTCTGAATCTTGAGAGATCATCAGTGAATGTAATGAAGTACAAAGAATCGGTCCTGGCATTTGTAGACAGGGGACCTTCATACATCAGCATGTATCAATCCCAAGAGTTCACTAACTCTTTCTCGGTTTCCAATAAAGGGAGCTGTGGTCATCTTATCTCTGTGACATGACCAGCAAGTTTCACAAGATGTAAATTCAAACTAATTTAAATATGCATCTTTATGTAACTTCAGCTAGTCGGGTCGCATTGATATGACCTAGTCTACAATACCTCAAGAATGATTCGTTCATTTTGAACTCTTCATCTTGCGTGTGTTCTGTACGTTAAGAACTTTGGTTTAATTTAGAACGTCTATGCTTTTAGATAACGTGCCTGAACCGATCAACTCTTGATATAGGAAATGTTCAAAACATTATCCAACAATACAAAATTATATCCTTCTTTACTAATAAAGAGACTGATATGATGTTGTATATCAAGTTCGGTATCTAATAACATTCGTTCAGAATCAATGTATTCTGGTAATATAGGGTGATAACTACCAACAAACTTGGCTGCAACACTTGCATCTTTTCCAACTCTTGAAACTTATCACCTATTCTCAGTTCTCTACCTATCTGTAGCCCATGTAACAAATTACATTTGTGGGATCCTGATCTGGTATCTTATACCCAGGACGTAAATGATACTGAGAAACAGTTCTCTGTAATGAACACACCCGAAGATGATGCATCAACATGCACTTTCTTCGTTTGGGCGGCACGGGAAATCTGGTATTCCCTAATTTCCTGCTCTGTCTTATAACAATTATAAGTTGGAGCGGGACCAACGTTCCCTAGCGCGGTATAACAAGCGGGTTCGGTCAAATACATCCGTATTATTATCTTGATTAAGGAGTGACATAGTCGCAACCAGGAGAGTGAGAGAAGAAAACACTCAGCGTGCGCTTTTACAAGATTAGATTTGTTATCAATTTATCTAATCAGGATGTCTCCCACTGTTTTAGTCAAATCTTCCTTCAAACCCTAAAAGGAAATACTAGCCGGGATTAATTACACCCTACAAGTTCGCCAATCTTTCAGCCAGGCCAGTGCCGGTACTTTGAGGGAGGTTCCCCGTGCTTTCGCACGGACCTAATTAAAATAAACCTCATTTTCCCAGGGACGTAACCCCGTTAACACCTTTTTAGACACCTACTTGATTGGCTAATTATAATGTGTAAAACTCTCCCAGGAGTAACTCTTACTCGCAGTGGGTATTGGGATCCAACTATCTCATAGAAGGTATGCAATCTCATTGCAAATTTCAACACTTGAAATTCCCAATAATATTTTACCCCAGCGTCCTATGACCTTGACGAATGCCAAACCACCCATAGTCCGCTAGTCAAGTTCAACCCGTACATTTCCTGATTGAAATAAACCTACCCGCACGACCCTTGACGAATGCCAAACAACGCCGCACGAATAACCTAATCCAATCGCATCGTATGCTAGCAGATAAGCACTAATTAGCTACCGTACACTACGCCATGACGAATGCCAAACTACCGCAGCACGAATACTAAGTAGTACTTATCTGAAATGACGGAGGGCTACGATAGGTTTTTAAGAAAACCCTTTGCGTAATGAACTTGATATCGTTGTAGAATCGAGTGATTTTGAATGGAATGTTTTTGAGGTCTTTTCTAGTTTTGCTAAAGAGGTCACTCCCGGTGAAGGGATCGTCGACTCTTTCCTTATCGAATAAGGTGCAGGATATTTCACAAATATCACTATGCAAAGCAAAAACTATAAAAACAATCAAAAGACAAACCGAGTTTGCAGCATCTGCTTGTTTCGCTAAAGAGGTCACTCCCGGTGAAGGGATATCGGCTCTTTCCTTATCGAATAAGGTGCTGGATGTTCTACAAGGAACACCGCTATGCAAAGCAAGAACTAGAGCTACCAGTTTTTAAACAAGTTTCTACAACATCTTTAGGTTTTTTTTAATTTCATTTTAATATGCTTCACAAGCATCACATTTGAAACGAAATCTGCAATATAACATATATCTCATATATATAATATAAACATTCGTCTCAGGCAGTAATATGATCTCATCACAGAACATTGCAGCAGAAGATAACATATGAAATATTGGATATACTAGGAGGTCCGTGTTTTAATACGAGCCTGTATAAAACACGGATTCCACAGTCGCGATGAATAGCAAAACCCATATCCCTAGACCCCTACGAGAGCGGCAAGCAACACTGCCAATTCTGGGGTTAGGAGACCGGTCTCGACTCCTCGAGATGGTCTCCCACTGGACCCTAGAACCCAGTTACTTATGCTCCCCGCCTTGGGTCTACCTAATGCGGAAAAGTAAATAATATACAATGGTGACATCATCCTCAGCCTGGAAGTGCCCCAATAAAAGAATATTACATATAAATGAATTTTACATGAATAAAAAAGAAAAACTCTCATCTCATATAAAACCCCCGGCTTTTCAAAACACAACAATCCAATATAACATATCACAGCAACACATAATATCTCATATCATCAACGTAAGCAAGTATGCGTATCCCGATTGTCGTTGATGTATAGCAACGAAGCCGACGCTACACCACATACTACGCTTACGGTCACAGAAAAGAAAGTGTAAAACTACAACAGTTGGAATCCGCAACCTCTTTAGACATCGCATGCCTAACAATTATAAACCCCGCATTTTAGTCTCATTATCGATAACTCTTTTCATTATCAAGTCGTGCAATTCAACAAGATTCCCGAAATCCTGATCGAATGCTCGTCGCAAACTTTAGTAGACGGCCGCACCCCTGGATGTCGTCGACGAAGTGCACTAAGGCGGAACACCTCTGCCGCGAGCACCCGAACGGATGCTTTTGGCGACGGGGTTCTCCTACAGTCACTTGGTCGGGGATATGGGGCGTGGCTGTCTATTAAGTTTACCCGGCGAGTATCCGCGTACGCTACGTGATTGCGACGGACTTTTGATCACATCAAAATTCCGAGGCAACCGATCATCTGAGACTGAACTGCTAGATTTATAACATTCAAATTAGATATCTCATAACTTCTTGTGGATTCCAAATATTGTATCACATTCCAGATAAAAAGACAGTGTTAAACTTTCCGATCGAATAATCAAACACCCAAGTTTTCCCAAATAGCTCAACACTTGAGCGGAGTTCAAAAAGTATCCATCACATGCCACAGTACCAATGGTCCAGCCGTAGAAGGATCAAGCCAACGCCTCACATGTGGCAACGCCGTACTGCCCCAAACCCTAAGGTTTAGAGGCAGTTCAAGACGGTCACATGATCGAGTTAAGGTTTGTGTTCTTCTAGAGGGTCCACCGCGTTACTTGCATGATTTTCCGGAAGTTTCAAACTCGAGAAAAAATCCAACTTTTGAAAAAATTTCCGACAGGGGAAAGTGAGTTATTGATATCCGTTCGAACATTTTAACACGTTCTAAAATTTCCCGGAAAAAACTTAAACGAAGTTAAACATTCCGATCGAATCAACGAGTTCCCATTACAACCCAGAAAACTCAACACTTGAGTAAGAATTAAAAATTCCCGGAAATGTCAGGAAACACATACGGACGTAACTGTAGAAACCTGAAACCCTAAGTCCACTGTTCAGCCGCGGATCCGCCGCGCAAGGCATGTCTTTGCCGCGGTTCCGCGGCGAATTTATAGAATTAGAGGATCGTTTTTCACAGTTGTCCATAGAATTCCCTACTGATTTTTTTGAGTATTTTTAATATGAAAAAATCAACAGTTTTGAAAATTTTCTAGAAACTAGGGTATTCGGAGTTCGATCGGACTTTAAACTTCGCCTAGACTTCGCCTAAAGCTCTAGCTTGGCCCTGATACCACTGTAGGGTTACTAGGCACTCTCACAAGGGTCTATAAGGCATCAACCATGCCCGATTCAAAATTTAGACGTGCCGAACAACCCTAACAAAGATCTTTAAACTAGAGATTAGGCGAAACAAAGCATGTTAAACACTTTAACACTAAGAGTTTGGGATTACAACCTTTGTAGTCCGGTCCTTCACTTCTAAAGCTCCGTGTTGAGGTCCCTTCGCTGCGATCATCAAGTTTTCAGACTCTAGAGAGGCTCCACGAAGAGAATGATGCAAATTTGCTTCCGATCTTCGATAACAAACATGATCTACCTTGAAGTTTCTTTAACACAAGCTCTCACTCACTAAATGAAGTGAACACCCTAATCTAAATGGCTAGGATAGATTAGGATGATGAATTAGGATTTTTGCTCTCATTTATTTTCTTTAACTCACTCATTTTCATCACTTCATAAAAAGCTAGAAAGCTTTTCATGAAAGAAAGAAGAAAGAAGAAGAAGAAGAATCCTTTTGTGATGAACAATGAATCAAGTGAGGTTAGAAATGCATCCATGGGTTAAGTATGAAGACTTAACCCATGTAGAGATTTGACTATGGTTAAAGGGTTGGGTTTGGTTAAAGAAATATCACAAAATATCAAGATCAAAGTCAAAGCTTCTTGAAAGCTTCATGAATGTTTAACCCTAATCCAAACCCTAACCACAATTAAACTCCATAAAACATGTTGCATTTATAACCCTAATATGTTACAATATTATATATCACATATACAATATTTATTGTAACAAAATAAAATAATACAATTAACATATATCGCATATATATCAATGTATTACCCGAGTGAGAAAAAGAATCTTTTAGTGAGCTAATATTAGTTAATGTAATGTAATATATCAAATATATAATTATACATTAAATTATCAAATCAACACTTGATCCGATAATCCGGCTATTTCACAAATAACCGACTAATATAATCTGTATCAGTTCATCGAATCAACACTTGATCCGATGACCCGGCTATATCTCATATACCCGGCCGATATCTCATATCATGAGAATCTAATACGGTATCACATACACGTATTGTTCTCGAACCCGTACATATCACATATGTGCTCCTACTCCGTTTTGCCTGAGTCAAGAAACCTCTGTGTAGGACTCTAAAGAATCGTCAATACGCCGGCAGTAGGTGATGATCATATCAAACACCCGCAAGCTGCAAGCGGTCAGCTAAACGTAACAGCCACCCAGGTATTGAGCGATCAGAAGATCAACAAGCAAGCCTGTACATTCTCCTGCGAATCCAATCAGTAACACTCCCGTACAGTCCGGTCTCTTCGTCTGATATGTCGCATATCTCGCCTAGGGGTGGTAAACGTCAGACCCCAGTAGATTGATAAGTCGTGTCGATATGAGGTCTATAACAGTTCGAGAAACTGCTGATAACACTTACCAGTAAATCTCACCAACCCTGGCCAGGGATTTTCAGTTATAGCCAATTGAACACAGCACAACATCAACTCCCTATACCGGGAGAGACGAATCCCCTCCTATCGCTCATTGCCTCCATATGATTCGGGACTGTACCTAAAAGCCACCTTTTTGCACGCCCTCTTGGACGTAGTATGATGGAATTCAAAGAACAGTGGGAATCACACAAGACTCTATGACGATCTCGGGTCTACAGACTAACATGTACCAGTGTCACCAGAGAACTGCCATCTGACGTGAGGTATAATACCATCTGGGAGTACTCGGCGAGTCCGTCCAGTGTACCCAGTCTCTACTGAGCACCCGTACACCATCCTTGATGTCAAACACCGATGGATATAGGATCATCCATCGCCCATCATATGGGTCAAGATGCGTATATGCTCGTCTACTCTGGTGTATCGATGCCCTGTCTCGATACACCCTCGACTAGGAACAGTTATAGGATGTACTCGTCGACTACCGTGGCCCAACTAGTATGATCTCATCATAGTCCCAGTAGTCGAGTACATATCCTAAGGGCTTTATCAACCTGTAACATAGAGACAATCAGAGTACATGTTAAGATAAAGTACAACCAGATAGCAGACTATCATGTCGAGCAAGAAAGTCCTCCCTATATATGTCTAAGCATCCACTACAATATACATCATATGTACAGTAATGGCCTCTTGGGCATACATATAACTAACATACATGAAGCAATAATATGACAATATGTATACAACAATCATGTAAGGTACTCTATCAGGTACTACTAATACATTAACAATAATATGACAATATATATGCAACAATCATGTAAGGTACTCTATCAGGTACAACTAATACATGAAGCAATAATATGACAATCTGTATGCAACAATCGTTTAAGGTACTCTATCAGGTACTACTAATACATGAAACAATGATATGACAGTATATATATGCAACAGTCATGAAAGGTACTCTGGCAGGTACAACTAATACATAAAGCAATGCATATAAAATAAAAGTATGTAAATGCAACAGTCATGGAAGGTACTCTATCAGGTACTACTAACACATGAAGCAGTGCATAAACAATAAATGCGGAGTATGGGATGAAACATGTCATTCCCACGGAATCCTGACCTCGTGGTAGGACTAAATTCCATCAAGACAATCCAAATCCCAATTTCCTCAAATCAGCACCCAAATTGGCTCTCATATCATGTAAGTCTCATATATCCTGAATGTACAATATCAAGTAAATCTCATATATCCGGTATCCAATATCAAGTGAATCTCATATATCCTGAATCCAATATTAAGTGAATCTCATATATCCAGAATCCAATATCTAGTGAATCTCATATATCCTAAGTATATTTGCATGAATAATTATGATGATGTATATGAATTGATATGTATACATATATATATTAGCATCCCATTCTACTAATATATATATATATATATATATATATATATATATTTATATATATGCATATATAACAACGACCCATTCCACTGTTATATATATTTAGGAGTAAAAATATCATGAAACCAATGTGTCAAGCATCGACACAAAAATACTGATCTATCAGGTGCTGTCACCACGACTGGCCCCATAATAGGTATGTATCATACGCTATCCCGAAAAACTGAGTGCCCAGCTTCGACCCTCGTCTTTCGACGTATCCATACGTACATGACTCCCATCGGTATCCCCACGATAACCGCCAAGTCATAGGTACTGTCACCGGTAGGTATGATTCCCCTGTCAGGCTCATCGGCATGTTACATCAACATACCTTTCTCACCCCGGGGTACCTCCGGGCCCCACCATGCACCCTCATATGGCCCCCGACTCATCCTCGCATGGGGTATATATATCAGAACCGATAAATCTCATGGTGGCTGCTGAAATATCATATCAAGAGAAACCGGGTTTTTCAAATAATGCATAATTTCATGAAATTACCACGGTCCTCAAATCCAGAAAACATCATGAAAAATCCATATCTAAATGCGAAAATCCATGAATATAATATATGCAACATAAAACTGTAATGTGAGCATATAAAGGAAAAGCCGCTAATTAACTGCTACAAGTTAATATATAAATCATGCGGTTCCTAATTTCTCCAAGTCTATATAACATCAAATAAAGGTAAACATGTGGCTATAGCCAGATATATGTGTAAACATATAGGTATAGCAAGGTATAGGTATCTACCTATCAGTAATGATGTAATATACCCTCCAGGTATAAGTGTAAGTATGTATGCAAGATGTACATGTAGCTATGTCTCATATGTGTATATACCTATTACTAATGGTATAATACCATATAGGTATAAGGGTAACTAGCATTTAAGCATGTCAAGGCATATGGTAAGCATGTAGGTATGCATGTATGCTATATGTCATATGCAACAAGGAATATGAATCAATGTCTCAATGTCCCTAACCAAACAATATCATATAAGTATGTGTGTTGTGCGTGTCATGGCAATTATTGACGGTGTGTGTGGCATACAATCAGTGCTCGTGCAACATGAGCCGTCAATAATAATGCGGTATCTTAAGGGTACAAGTCCAAGCACAACAAGTAACTAAGCAATAAGGTGTATGCGCAACTCTATATATGCAATAGAATGTGCGACAATATCATAACATCTCTAGCCCAGACGCATAACGCCATGCGGGCGATTCCCCTGTAGATGTTAAATCTACTCACCAACGCTCCTGGCTAAGTAAAGCCTACCACCTGTTTCCCCTTCTTCGCAGCGCCCGAAGTCCCCGCCTGCGAACCTAAAACATAACACAACAAAGCAAGTATATATATTAGCAATAGACCAAAAACACGTACAAACTACGCTGACCAACGCGACAACACAAAACTTACTCTCAAGTGTTCGTATTATGGCTAATGTGCATAGCACACAACAAAACCAACTCAGAGCAACAGCAACACAGAACACGAACCGTATCGGATAACGTAACGCGCATAAACGAAACACTAAAAAACAAGCAAGTGATCCCATATTTTGCTATACCAACAATCTGTAAAAGTTGCAAGTACCATGAGACAACATACAACTTCAGAGACCCCTACACCAAAACTCACCACCTCAGTCCCTACTCTGGCCGCAAATTGCGGCCAGAACCATTAAATCTGCGGTCGTCCAAGAAGGGAAAGGGCTCGTATTTTGAGGGTAGGTTCTAGGTCACTACACTAGGTCACTGTGATGGGAACTTTTGCAACAAATACTTGGTTTGATAGCAGATCATCCGAGACCCCAAAACTACACTAAAAATACAATATTTGCACGAAACGATACATAACGCGATCTAAACTGAAACTAACAAGCTACGCTACAAAATAAACACTTAACTAACAGAAAGAGATCATTACCTAACCAAAAGAACTCAAAGATCCTAGCTTCCCAAGCTCCAAGGCATCCAAGAGGAAAATCAAGACAAAAGATGTGATTTTTGTAAGATTTTGTACGGTTTGTGATGGTTTTGTGAAGGAATGATGAAGTGTTCAGTTGAGGAAATGAGGGAGGTGAAGAAATATGAGAAAGAGATAGAGTGAGAGAGAAAGAGAGTGAAAGAATGATAAAGAGAGAGAGTGAGGTGAGATTAAGGTGAGAGGGTAAGTGCACCTTTTGCATTAACTTCTCATTAATGCATTCACACCACTCACCATGCCACCTCTCATCAAACAAAACCCAAAGCAAAATATCTCTCTCACAAAAAATATCTAGGGTTAAGGTAAAGCAAAGAATTAGGAATGGATTAAAGCAAGGATTAGATTAGGTTAAGTTGTCATGGTTGCTAAGAACAAGATTAAAACAAACAAACCATCACATAAATATGCACATGTGTGTGCATGCCATAACAAATAATAATAAATTATTAATTAAATGTTATAAAATGTGAGGAACCCAAATTGGTAAACTTTTTACCAAAAACACGCATTATCGTCTAAACTAATACTAATCGAAATCTAAGGCGTTACAATCTCCCCCTTATAAAAATTCGTCCCCGAATTTAAAATTCTTACTATGCATACCTTCAAGGAGATGAGTACAAAACTCTCAAATCTCGCTCGCAGCCTTCCAAGTGATCTCCTCACTATACGGCTACGCCCAAGAAAACCCTCCACAGATGGCAAGACCCTTGACCGAAATTTCTCCACCTGCCGAACCACTAACACAATTAGCTGCCGGTGAACGAAAAGATCGCGTCCAAGCTAAAAGGTCTGGTCCCGAATCATGTGAGAAAGGTCATGAAGGTATTTGCAAAGTATCGACACAAGGAATACGGGGTGAATACTCAATAATCTGGGCGGAAGTGCCAAATTAAAGGCAACGGAACTAACTCGCTTGAGGATCTCAAAATGACCTACAATCCTGGGATAAGTTTCCCAAAACTCAACACGTCATTCATCGGAAAATCCTTAGGAATATATGATCTCCCACTGCGAACTCAAGTCTGCGACCACCACGGTCGGCATAAGACCTCTGTCTATACTGGGCTGTCCTCATCCTGACCTGAACCAACTGGATCTTCTCCGAAGTCTCATGACTAGCTAGGGTCCAAAATCCTACTCACGCAGAGTCAGAAAAACAGACTGGCGATCGACACGACCTACCAAACAAAAACCTAAAGGTTGCCAATTGGAATGTCTCCTGATAACTGCTATCGAAGGAGAACCCTAACAATGGCAAGTAACGATCCTAACTGCCAACAACAATTAGTACGCACGCACAAGCATATCCTCCAGAGTCTGTATAGTCCGCTCAGTCTGACCATCGTCCCACAGATGGAAAAGCGGAGCTAAAGCTCAACCAGTACCCAAGGCTCCCTGAAGCTTCTGCCAAAGACGGCTAGCGAACGGGGTGCCTCTATAGGATACAACACATGAAGAAACTCCGTGCAACGCAAAAACTTAACAAAGAACAACTGAGCAAACTGAGCATAACCGGACAACAAACACCTAAATGGAGTCACACCCTGACTAAACCTGGGTAGACACCACAACGAAATTCATGGAGATCTGCTCCCATTCCCACTCCGGAACGATTAAAGGTTGCAACTCTCCAGCCGATCTCAGATGCTCAACCTTAGCTCGCAACAAGACAAGCACCTCGAAACAAAATCCGAAACTTCACTCTTTATCCTTGCCCACCCGTAACTATCTCACAAGTCACATCACATCTTGGTGGAACTTGGACGAACACAGAAAGCTGACTAGTGTGCCTGCTCTGGAACCTTATGTCTCTACCCATCAGTATCAGGTATACACAAACGCGTCCCTAAACGTATCACACCCTAGTCACAAATCAAGGACTCCCAATCTTTACCCTGCCGGACATGCTCAAGTATCACAGACAACGAGCATCGGTGGGCGGTGTCTCACGAAAATGATTAAGGAAAAGAATGGACGGGCGTGGACATGAGCAAGTTGTCCCCTTAGTAGAGGAAAACTTAAGCTGTACTCAACGATCGCACAAGAACTGTAAATATGTAGAAGACCGTCACAGAACTGCGCACAACTGGGACAAGCTAACCCCAGGCCTACGACTCCAGCATCAGCTACCACAATCGCCTTGCCACGGGTAACGAGGATCTCACAAACACAATCCTTCACAAGCTCCATCCAACGGCGTTGTCTCAATAATCAAAACCCGCTGCAGGAAGATATACATTAAGATCTGGTTGTCCGTGAAAATCTGACACGACTCTTCGCACAAGTAGTGTCTCCAAATCTCTAACGCACGACCACCGCGTCCATCTCCAGATCATGAGTGGGATATCTTGCTCGTACGTCCTCCAACTTTCGGGAAGTAAAAGCGATAACTCTATAATGCTACATCAACGCAAAATCGAGCCCCATTCGCGAAACATCACAGTTAAACAACAATGTCGCCCGAACCAGAAAGCAAAGAAAGAACTGGTGCAGTTGTCAACCGAGTCTTCAACTACTGAAAACTTCGCATGCATGCCTCAGTCCAAAGAAAAGGAATCTCCTTTCGGGTCAGTTCAGCCAACGGTGCAGCGATACACTAGCAATCCTGCACGAAACGGCGGTAAAAACCTGCTAAGCCCAAAAATCTGCGGACCTCCATCCCGTACACAAGTCTGGGCCAAAACTGTACGGCCTCGATCTTCCTCGGGGCCATACAAAAACCGTTTCCCGTAACTACATGACCAAGGAGTCAACACAATCAAGCCTGAAGGAATACTCTTGGAATTTAGCAAACAGCTGGTGCTCTCCCTATGTCTGCAAAGCAAATCCTTAAGTGCTACTCACGTTCCTCATGACTCTTAGAAAAGACCAGAATGTCATCAATAACACAACAATCAACTGGTCGAGGAACGGCCTGAAGAAATCTGGTTCATCACACCCACGAATGCTGCTAGGGCATTGGTGAGTCCAACGACACCACCAAAACACATACTGCCCATAGCACATACAAAAGCGGTCTTCGGAATGTCATCACTCTGAACCCACAACCAATGACGACCTGATCCCAAACAAACTTAGGAAATGTCTCGCATACTGGAGCTGATCAAGAAATCGTCAATGCGAGGTAAAGGATACCTATCCGCACCGTAATCCGGTTCAATTGACGATCAATCAATACACAATCTCAAACTGCCGTCTTTCTCCCTGACGAACAGAATAGGAGCTCCCCAAAGCAAAACCCTTAGACGCACAAGCCCCTCTATCTAGCAACTCTGCAGCTGATCCTTAAGCTCCCTAAGCTCCGCCGGCTCATCTGGAACAACGTCGGAAAACTCTCGCACGATAGAAACCCGGTCCAACAAACCCACTGTAGCTCTGGTATCACGAATGAAAGCCAAGAATCCTCAACATCCTCTCCTCAAAAGCCGACTAGCGAAAAAGGCGGAATTCAAGCTGTGAAAGGCGGCACCACTGTCCCCCCTGCATAACAAGAACTGACTCGCCGGGAAAACAAAACCTGACTGTTTCCTCACGGCAGTCCACAGACGCCTAGCACGTAGCTAACCAGTCCGTGCCCAAGAGAACGTCAAATCCAACATCTCTAGAAGGATCAAAATGACGGACGAATCTCTATCTCCTATCCAATTGGCACATGACCGAAATACGTGTCGCGTAACAAAAGAATCGCTGACAGAAGTTAACACAACAAACAGCTGATCTAGCTAACATGACTCTCGGCCCAACCATGGCACAAAGTGTGTAAAACAAACAAGTGCATCAAAAGAACATACGAATTAAGAATACCTGAAAACTCTGCATTGGACGCCCGCGCGTCCCGATGAGTAGAAGTAAACTCTCGTGTCTGCCCCCTACCCGCAACTGGCTGAACTCCTCCTCTGCCAACCTGTCCCCTCTGGACGAATCCTCCGCGAACACGACCTCTCCGAAAACGAGTCTGACGCGGTGCTAAGGAACAATGTCTGACGAAGTGTTGAAGGCTCCCGCATCGAAAACATCTATACGATGGATGCTGACCCTCCTGGGGATGAGAGCTAAACGACTGTCCTCGTCTTAAGCCTCTACTACTCCTGCGACGTGCACGAAACCCGTCACTGTGTCTAAACATCTGTCTCTGAGCTAATATACCTATACGAGTCTTCCTCAGTCTCAGAACTTCCAAAGTCTCGGGAAGACATGCCTCGTCAACTAGGGCTGCATCTATTGGTGCTGTGTACGTAACACTATACTGTGTGCTGATCGCAAGGAACAACTGGGTAACAGGGGTGACAACCTCCTGTCGCTGCGCTCTACTGGCCTCAACCAAAGACCTCATCGTCTGGCGCAAGTCCTGCATCTCTTCCTTAAGCCTAGCGATACGATCTGTCGAAGGCGGATCCATCTGCTCCTGTACAGCGAGCGTACCATCCTGGTCAAACCCCGTCCCATACGAGTCAACTCTGACCTCGGCCCACGCTGCACCTTTCTGAGTCCTCATAGTCATCGGCGGCAAAGGCTATAAATGGAAAAAGGATTCGATATGAACACGGAAATCGAATCACAAGGATATGTATCATCAAGGAAGGAATTTCAAGCAATTAGTACGTAGGTCACTTTAGGCGGAGTACCATGATCGTGAGTATGCCGCGGACATACACACACTACGTTATTCTGCTTAAGCTACCTACTTCATCATACCAAGGTCATCCTACACTCCGAAAGGTAAAACCTAGCACTTTGATACCAACTTTGTCACGACCCGAAATTAGCACGTGACGACCCTTAAGCTACGCAATGTCTACAGGCGTAACGCAATTTAAGTAAGCTGAAAACCCAGCAATCTAAACCATCAAAAGTAGTAAGAAATAAGAACAATTTTTAAAACCTTTGAAATCTCAACCCAAATTCTTTAAAGTCCAACTTTGTTTCCTTCAAAATTTTGGCAGCACCTCTTTTGTAAAAACCAGCCCCAAAAATGGGTACAACAAAGATATAAATAAAACATCCCCAAACGGGAGCAAAAACACGCCCAAAGGCGGAAAACAACCACCACAACAGATATACGACGCCGTAGAGAAGAAATAAAAGACGATATAAATAAAAGTGCATAAAAGACCTCCAAGTCAGAAAATAATATACAATATCGTCCTCATATCAAGTCTCTAAGTCAATACATGAAAGTGATAGATGGAGAGTACATGGTACAACAAGATACAATAAACAACATCGGATAACAGCAAAACCCACCGAAGCAAAACTGCACACTATGAGCCGAAGCGGTATCCGCTGCAAAAGATGATATGATAGATGAATATCCTGCCTCGACTACTCTGGGGAACAACATGCAAAACACGATGGCACAATGGGGGTGAGTTGCCAACTCATGAATAGTAAATAACATATGCAGGTAATCGCAAGTATGCACGTACAGCACGAATCTAATATATGCAAGCTAATAGCAATAAATGGTCATATGTATGCAACGGTCATGAAAGGTCCTCTAGCAGGTACAACTAATACATGAAGCAATAATATGACAATATGTGTACAACAATCATATAAGGTAATCTATCAGGTACTACTAATACATGAACAATAATATGACAATATATATGCAGCAGTCATGTAAGGTACTCTATCAGGTACAACTAATACATGAAACAATAATATGACAATCTGTATGCAACAATCATGTAAGGTACTCTATCAGGTACTACTAATACATGAAACAATGATATGACAATATATATATGCAACAGTCATGAAAGGTACTCTGGCAGGTACAACTAATACATAAAGCAATGCATATAAAATAAAAGTATGTAAATGCAACAGTCGTGGAAGGTACTCTATCAGGTACTACTAACACATGAAGAAGTGCATAAATAATAAATGCGGAGTATGGGATGAAACATGTCATTCCCATGGAATCTTGACCTCGTAGTAGGACCAAAGTCCATCAAGACAATCCAAATCCCAATTTCCTCAAATCAGCCCCCAAATTGGCTCTCATATCATGTAAGTCTCATATATCCTGAATGTACAATATCAAGTAAACCTCATATATCCGGTATCCAATATCAAGTGAATCTCATATATCATGAATCCAATATCAAGTGAATCTCATATATCCTAAGTATATTTGCATGAATAATTATGATGATGTATATGAATTGATATGTGTACATATATATTAGCATTCCATTCCACTAATATATATTTATATATATGCATATATAACAGCGTCCCATTCCACTGTTATATATACTTAGGAGTAAAAATATCATAAAACCAATATGTCAAGCATCGACACAAAAATACTGATCTATCAGGTGCTGTCACCACGACTGGCCCCCTGATAGGTACGTATCATATGCTATCCCGAAAACACGAGTGCCCAGCTTCGACCCTCGTCTTTCGACGTATCCATACGTACATGACTCCCGTCAGTATCCCCATGATAACCGCCGAGTCATAGGTACTGTCACCGGTAGGTATGGTTCCCCTGTCTGGCTCATCGGCATGTTACATCGACATACCTTTCTCGCCCCGGGTACCTCCGGGCCCCACCATGTACCCTCATACGGCCCCCGACTTCTCCTCACATGGGGTATATATATCAGAACCGATAAATCTCATGGTGGCTGCTGAAATATCATATCAAGAGAAACCGGGTTTTTCAAATAATGCATAATTTCATGAAACTACCACGGTCCTCAAATCCAGAAAACATCATAAAAAATCCATATCTAAATGCGAAAATCCATGAATATAATATATGCAACATAAAACTGTAATGTGAGCATATAAAGGAAATGCCGCTAATTAACTGCAACAAGTTAATATATAAATCATGCGGTTCCTAATTTCTCCAAGTCTATATAAGATCAAATAAAGGTAAACCTGTAGCTATAACCAAATATATGTGTAAACATGTAGGTATAGGTATCTACCTATCAGTAATGATGTAATATACCCTCCAGGTATAAGTGTAAGTATGTATGCAAGATGTACATGTAGCTATGTCTCATATGTGTATAAAGGAAAAGCCACTAATTAACTGCAACAAATTAATATACCCTTCTAGGTCACTACACTAGGTCACTGTGATGGGAACTTTTGCAACAAATACCTGGTTTGATAGCAGATCATCCGATACCCCAAAACTACACTAAAAATACGATATTTGCACGAAACGATACATAACGCGATCTAAACTGAAACTAACAAGCTATGCTACAAAATAAACACTTAACTAACAGAAAGAGATCATTACCTAACCAAAAGAACTTAAAGATCCTAGATTCCCAAGCTCCAAGGCATCCAAGAGGCAAATCAAGGCAAAAGATGTGATTTTGGTGAGATTTTGTGAAGTTTGTGATGGTTTTGTGAAGGAATGATGAAGTGTTCAGTTGAGGAAATGAGGGAGGTGAAGAAATATGAGAAAGAGATAGAGTGAGAGAGAAAGAGAGTGAAAGAATGAGAAAGAGAGAGAGTGAGGTGAGATTAAGGTGAGAGGGTAAGTGCACCCTTTGCATTAACTTCTCATTAATGTATTCACACCACTCACCATGCCACCTCTCATCAAAAAAAACCCAAAGCAAAATATATCTCTCAAAAAAAATATCTAGAATTAGGGTTAAGGTAAAGCAAAGAATTAGGAATGGATTAAAGCAAGAATTAGATTAGGTTAAGTTGTCATGATTGCTAAGAACAAGATTAACACAAACAAATTCTCACATAAACATGCACATGTGTGTGCATGCCATAACAAATAATAATAAATTAATAATTAAATGTTATAAAATGTGAGGAACCCAAATTGGTAAACTTTTTACCAAAAACCCGCACTATCGTCTAAACTAACACTAATCGAAATCTAAGACGTTACAGAAATGGTGAAATACTCCGGGATAGTATTCGATTTCACTTCCAGGGTAGACGGAGGGTATTCTCAGCAGAAATGATATCCAATGTCACCAACATCCCTACCCGACCTGGTTTTCAGAGACCGTTAGAGCTTGCCCAGTATAGGATGATCATGGGGACACGATGTGAGCTACGAGATGCTGATCTAAATACCCAGCAAATCTACCAAACATCTATACGGCTTGCCGCTGGGCATACCGTAATGTCAGGGGGATCATTCGAGTTTCCTCTTTTCCAGCAATTGTGGGGCATATTGTTCATTGTTTAATGACCAAGGATTATCAATTTTGCATGGCAAGCATGTTATTTGCCACAATCAAGGAGAGTGTCGCTGCGCACAAATCACTACTTCCTGTCCTCATCACCCAAATTTGTCGCTACTACATGGAGGAGGAAGATTTCGCAGGCTGCATCACTATGTACGACACCGTCCCGGTGGAGATTGAGAGGATCTCACCAGGGTATACTGACGGCAGGAGTGAGCAGCAGATTTGGTCATCCACTGACCCCAGCGAGCATGCGGCACCACAGACTTCCTCAGAGATTTACTTGGGAGAGGACGTTCCGACTAATCCATATGAACTACACAGGATGGAAGTCCGTGGAATCAAAACTTTGATCAGGCAGAACAAGGAGATAAAAGAACAACTCAGCCAGATCTTAGCAAACCAGGAAGAAGCAAGCGGGAGCAGCAGAACCAAGGGCAAGGCCAAGCGACGATGAGTACATCATCATCTTCAGTTTGGGGGTGGATCTATTTTGGATGCATTTTGTATCAGCATATAGTTTGCATGTGCATATTTCCTGCATTTCAGCACTTTACATTATGTATTTTTCTTTTCTTTGCATGTAGTCGCATTTCATATCTGCTTTTGTATTGCATTGTATTGAAAAACTTATAAAAATTGAAAATTTTCTTCAAAACATAAAAACTTGTTTGTCATGTTGGCTTGCGAGGGAACTTGATTCGAAGTCTGGCGGTTCGGTTGATAAATTAGAAATAACTAAATCCATTTTGTAAGACTAACGACCTGAAAAATAACCCTCCCTTGTGTTTAACCATAGCTGATATACGTCTTTTATAACAATTGACATGTGTCATATGTGTTTAAGAATTTGATGAAAGTCTGACATGTCTAAAAAACTTTTAAAAATTGATAAATATCTTTAGGATCAAACAGGTTTGTTCAGAGTTAAAGAATATCAAGAATAGTTCATAAAGTGAAGTGGAGATGAAGGATTTTATAGATGTTTTAATAGAAGTTATAAGTCTGAAAAATAACCCATCTGGAACCTTGTTGGAGTAATTATACACCTTATCCATATGTAACGTCTTCGGATTTAAAAGAAAAGCTGGCTATATCTCCGTTTTTACTGAGTTCAGAATATTTTAAATAAAATGAGTCTTTTGTTTTGTGACCTTGGTAACTTGGGTAATTTGTCCTTGGGGTGTCCCCACACCTAATGCCCTAAACCCATCTGGTATGGGAGTCATTGACCCAAAGCTCGCTAAGTTTCCAATCGCCAAATAAAACAAGCTAAGCAAGTGTTCTCTCCAAGTTAAAAGTCCTCACGGTTCTTTGTGGGAGAATAATCTTGGCGAAGACGAGTTTTCTATTCAAACAGTTTTTCATGGAGATATGATGGTTTATATTTATAAAGACGTTTTGCACTATCACGAAGGTGTGTATGAACAACAACAGGTGAAAGGTGGGAATGAAAAATAAGACTTAGGTTCTCTGTTAAAAACAATAGAAATTCTGACTTGAAACCTAACTTGAGAACAAAAACTTGAGAAAATCTTAACTCCTTTCAAACTCGTGTGATCCTTTAGAAGTTATCCTGGTCCGTACTTAAGACATGATGACCCTAATCAAGTTCTTAAAAACTTGTGGACACTATCCGCACAATCACGTTAAGACGCGTATAAGCTTATGTTAAACAAATTGTGAGGAGTGAAAAATAAGGTTTAACATTTCTAACTTGGGTAATCGAACTTCTAACTTTGATCTCTAACTTAAGATTAGAATAAACAGTTTCTCCACGATGCTAACTTGACTGGATTTTGTGGGTGTAATCCGCTGAAAACCCTTAGGAGACAACATTCCTCCTACAAGGGACACCTAGAGGTTTAACGGCTTGTTGTACATGCTCAGTGCAATTGCGTTCCCTGCGAAAGTGAGGCTAGGATTTTTTTTTCTCAGGACGAGCAAAAGATAAGTTTGGGGGTATTTGTTCACCTCAGAAAACTGTATTTTAATACCACTCATTCATTATCTATTTTGTTATGTATCGGTGTTATTAACCAGTGTCTACTCGGTAATTACATATTACAAGTATTTGTGATAAAATACTGGAAACATACTCAGTATCACGGATATAGCATTTGGGAGCCGACACTGCAGTCAGAACAGAGAACCGACCGATATTCAAAGAGCTCTTTTGCAATAAACAAGTGTGCACACAATTTTTGGTCCAACACAATACATGTGTGACACTAGCTCTTTGACATGGACCATATGGGGGCTGCCCTTGCACAATTTATGCAAGTAGGCACATGTGTGGGTGTGATGGGTAATAAATGCAAAAAGTTTCGATGTGATATTGGCATCAAGTTTCCCTCCATGTCTCTGAATGCAAACCAGGCTTAAACAGATAAATCAAACAGCATCAGAGTGATTGTGGAGAGCACACAAGTCCACCGTGCTAAGACGAGCCCATATGCTCGGATTTGGGCCGGCGAGACCCCAAGAAAATCCGGCGACACCTGTCCCCTTAGCCCATTTTTCCCCCATTTTTCTTCTGGCACTTTATAGGCATCACATCACCCATTTTATATTGTTTGTTTATTCTATTTTGATGCCTATAAATACTAGAACAGATATTGAGCAAGAGAGCCATATGTGTATACCCATTTCTAGTTTATCTTTTTAAGCTTGAGAGTTGTGTGAGCTTTAACTTGGTCTCTTCTTCTCCTTCCCTCATGAAGCTTTCTCTTGAGAGCTTCATTATGGAGGTTGAACAAGTTACCAATATCTTGTACCTCAACTTCAAGTGTTAATAATATTGCTTTTGTTATTTGCTTGTTTATTTGCTTCTTTTTTTCTTTACTTGCTTTTCTTTTATTTTCATTATGATGTGTAACTAATCTTTCTTTGGTTGTGGTAATGGTGAGGAAATAAGATGAAAGGCTTTCCCTCCTCCTCCTCTTGTTAATGTTTAATGTGCTTATATAAATGATTCTAACTTAAAGATTATTTATGTATTGATGTGATATAGTATGTTGAAATATGGTTACGTTGTAACCTTCTTCATATACCATATTCACTCCCTTTCCCCATTTCAATGTTTAAGTTAAAATCAATTTGGTGTTAAGTTTGCTAAGTTGAGATATGGTATTTTGTGATCAAGTGCTTGACAATCGCTTGGTTTCATATACGATACACTATCACAAACACTTAGCAAACTCAACACTAAAATCAATTTCTCTCACTCACTAATTTGTGTTTTTGATGTTGCGGTATGCTTGCTAACCCTTGTGCTTAGAGTAGATACCTCAAGCTTAGACATACAAACGGTAAGTGAACAATACGGACTTATTTTGTGTTTTGCGTTCAATATCGGAATTTGATGATTTGTGCTTCGCAACCGCCTTGACAAGTCATGCTTCATGCCGGGATCGACGTAAGGATGGACAACTCATGATCAAGAGAGCGTCGAAGGAATCGTCGCGAGTCGATATTCCAAGCCAAGCCACAACCACTTCTTTCTTAACTTATTTTCTTTATTATCTTGTTTTCATATTCTTTCTATTTTTAGTGACAAACCAAACCATTCGTTATTTGTTGAACCTTAACACAATAAAACCTAATACACAATTCCCTGCAGATCGACCCGTAGTTGCCGGCTTCCTACAACACGCCATGCACTTGCGGATTATAAATTTTAAAATGAGAACGAGCTCGCGTGCGCACCCATTTCTTAAATCAAATCCATTTCCAAAACATACGCATTTACGCACGCGGGTGAATTCCCAACATCCAGCTAGTACCGCTGACGGCTTGTGGGTGACTGATGTGATCATCACCTACTGCTGGCATATTGACGAGTCTTTAGAGTCCCACACAGAAGTTCCCTAGTTCAAGAGAAACGAAGTAGGACACATATGTGATATGTGTGTGGGCCTGAATAAATACGTGTATGTGATACCGTATTGTAATCTGGCAGTTATCTATTATCGGTTCGGTTATATGTGATATAACCAGATTGTCGAATTAATTGTTGATTTGATAATGTGATATACAGATAAATGATATAATTAGTCGGTCATATGTGATATAACCGGATTATTAAATCAAGTGTTGATTTTATAATTTGATATTTATTATATGTGATATAATTATATCTTAACTAATATCATTAGCTCACTAATTATTCTTCATAATATATATTAATATATGTGATATATATATATATATATAATAATGAAGCATGGCATAGAATTCTATTTTGTGAAAATAGAAATGAGGTGGAAAATGAAAGCATGGTTGCAAGCATGGGATTTATTTTTGTTTATTCATCTTGACTCGCTATTCAAGCATGGTTGTAATTTTATATTGCAAAATTCCATGCTTGAATGAGTGGGGGTCTAGGGTTTCCATTCATTCTATTCTCATTCTCAACACTTAGCCATTTTCTTGAGTTGCTCCCATGGTTACTCTTTAGCTTCTTCTTCTTCCTCAAACGCTATAGTTCAAGATTCAACCCTCACATGTGATGTGAACCATGAAGCTTGAACACAAAATTGTGAGCTTTTAACATCCCCTACTTCACCATCCTACACTTGACTAGCGATCGAGTGTAGCGTGTTTGTTGGCTATAGTGCCCTCAAGGTAATTATCATAGTCGCAGGCAGGTGATTATGATGATTGAGGGAGGTCCTATACCGGTAGAACAGTCTTACTCGAGATGATAGTATGCTATCCGGTTTTTCTTTATCATCACTATTACATGTTGATAGAGCCCATAAGGTTCTTTCTTGACTACCAGCATTATGATGGTGATCATATATGTGGGAGATGGGGGTCTATAAGAAAATCCTTAAATGTCCCTAGTCGTGGGAGTTTCGAGACCGGGCATCGATACTCCAATGTAGACTAGTGTATACTGATCGAGACCCCGACGAGGGGCGGTGGCCAGGTCTCACAAGCCATTGGTGTTAGTTTGTTCACCAAAGATAGTATACAGGTGCTCATTGGGTTATGAGTACACTGGACGGACTCGCCGGGAACCTGTTAGTTGGTATTATACCTATTGTCATATGGCAGTTCCCTGGTGACATGTGTACAGGTTAGTCTGTCGACCTGAGATCGTCATTTGTTTTGTGTGAGTTCCCACTGTGCTTTGATTACTACCCTACCATGACTTAAAGGAGTCATGCAAACAGGTTTTAGTTGGGTACAGTCCCGAGCCACATGGAGGCAGTAAGCGGATCGTCGAGGATTCGTCTCTCCCGGTATTGGGGGTTGATGTCGCATTGTGCATGGGTGGCCATCACCAGAAATCCTTGGCCGGGGTAGACGAGAATTACCGATCTAGAATCGATAGTTTCTCAGGTGGTGATGGGTTACATACCGACACAAATTATCGTTTTATTAAGGTTCTGACTTTATCCACCCCTCTAGACTCGATATGCGATACTCTTAGATGAACAGACCAGACTGTACGGATATTGTCACTGTCAGGCTCAGTAGGGTTTCAGGATGAGTTTGCTCGTCGGCCTCCCTTTTGCTCAATACCTGGGTAGTCGTTACGTACAGCTAGTGCCGCTGACGTGCTTGTGGTTAAACCCACTGCAAGCGTATTGACGAGTCTTTAGAATCCCTCACAGTGTGTTTTCACGGTTCAAGCGATATGGTGTAGATGACGTATGTTGGTACATACAGGTGTCCGATTAAATATGTGTACAGGCTGCACAGACTTTAATCGGACGGTTGATAATACTAGCGGCTTAGGATTAAGCCGGATTATTAAATCAGGTTTTTATTTAATAATTTATATATGTATTTATATTCTAGTATTGTTGTTCACTATTCATTTTCTCTCTTGGCTATTCGTATTTCTGTACGAATACGCGTATATGTATTTCGATACATATACCGGGTTGCATTCCGTATTTATACGGAATAGCTTCTAGAAGATGGCCACCTCATTATTGATTTTCTTTTTAGAAAATCAATTATGGAAATGAGGTGGAGGGTGAGTTGGCATGAGCATGGGTCAAAGCATGTAGAGAGGTATGGTTTGCTTTATTTATTGGAAAATTGGAAAAGATGTTTTGTTTGCATGATTGTGAGAGAGAGGGGGGAAGCCACTTCTTGACTTGGCCTCGCTCATTATTTTCTTGACTTGGTTTTCTTCACTTGCTCACTCTCTCATTCTCACTCACTTGGAGACTTAGCCACATTTCTTGAGTTGCTCATGCCACATGTTTTCTCACCTCCTTCTTCATCTTCTATGGTTGCTCATGGAGCATTTGTGATGAGAGAAAATTATAGTGACACGTTCCTACACCTCCACTCTCCATTGATAGCAACCTTGGAGCGTCGGTTGCCTTGCTTTGCGAGGCCGGAGCTTGTGTCGTTTCCCTAATGTGGATCATCGTAGATGGAGGAAGACCGGCAACCAAAATCGATCCGCAACCTCTAGGAGCTTGGGATGATGGTTCAAGACCGAAGGACACGGATCAACTGGGTATAACCATTCTAACTTCTTTATATATATGCTTGCTAGTATAGAGTTTAGGGTAGATCCGGGCATCGGGTCATGGTAGCTCTAGTTTTGTAAAAAAAAAATCCGCATTTGTTCACGGTTTGATGGCCGGGATGCTGCCGTAACCCAACATGGTATCAGAGACAACCCTTAAACCCTTAGATAGCTTGTTTAGATGATGTTAAAGTATCGAAACCGAAACAACCCCGAAACAGTGCACTGCATATTCCAGTTTCTGTCAATTTTCAAAGTCTTCAAAAAGAAATTTTAGCAACTGCAGAAGACTACTTGAGTGACCACTAGAACACACCACAAATACGAGCCCAAACCGCCGGATTTGACCCGGCGAGAATTGCAATAAATCAGATGTGGCCGGTTTTTCTAGGGTGTTTGGACTTGAAATTTTTGGTGTTTTCTAGTCTCTGGAATATTGGTGCAGTGGTATTGCTTGTTTTGCCCGTTTTGGATATTTGTTATCTTTTGTTCAGGGGCAATTCGGGGTGTTTCGAAATCGATAACTTAACACTGTTTAAATGTTTATCAGTACATGCATTACTATCTGCAGCCGTGAATGTCATTCGAGCGGTACAACTCATCTAATTGCTATATGTTCTTTTAGACGAGTTTGCGAATATGACATTCATGTTGATGTTCTGTGTTTTGCTGTGTTGTGGTTGGATCGTCGTGGTGGATAGCTTGGGTGCAATGATAGTACAGTTTAGTTTCATTTGTACATTTGATATTGCGGGGCGAGCGTCCGACATGTGGATTTCCGTCACTGCCAGTTCGTATATTATTTGTTTGGAGCACGACCGGGTTGAGGTCGATGTCACCCTTGTACATATTTTTTTCTTTTTCTGTACTAGGATTACCCCGCAGTGGAGTGCATGAATAGCCGGGTTCTAGAGGGCAACGGGTCCGCATCTCATGGCGTTGAGACGAAGGGGACCTTGCTCTAGAATTGGCGGGCTTTTTCGCCGCACACGTATGGGGTATAGGTTAACCCACGGAGGGGTGCCCAAGTTACCGGATTCCGTGAAGTGCTGGGTGGCCCATTCACGTTGTTGAAGGGGGTTGCCTCACTTCTGGTTTTGGCGGGTAACTTTCCACGCTGGTAGGGGTCTATGTTTTCATTGCACAGGCTATCCACATGACAGGGAACGTCGGGCCTCATTTTCGGCTCAAGTGAAACCCGGGGCTCCAAGATTATCCATCATTTTGTGTTGCTTCTGTGATGCTTCTGTGATGTTGTTTTATATCATGTCTGGGACGATTGTTATATATATTTATATATATACTAGTAGATGTTGTATATGTTTTGCACCCGCGCGAGTCCAGTCCCCGCTCTGTCGTTAGTTAAGTAACCTAACGGGTGATGACGGGACCCAGTGGCGAATGCGGATGACATATACGTACATTTTATTTTTCGTTCTTTTCTGGTGTGATATGTTAATTGATGGGACTGCGTTAATTCTGATCAATGCAAGGATAAAACAAACCTATATAATGTTGTTGGAACCAAGTTTTTTAAAAACTGACATTACAAACGTTCTCTTTTGCTTTGCACAGTGGTATTCGGTTATGAATATCCAGCACCTCATTCCACGAGGCAAGGGCCGAGATCCCTTCATCGGGAGTGACCCCTTGAGCAGAAGTTTGCGTCAACATAATAACTTTACTGTAGTCGATTATTTTTGCTTTGCATCGTGGTATTCGGTTTGGAATATCGTGCACCTCATTCGACGAGGAAAGAGCCGAGATCCGTTCACCGGGAGTGACCTCTTTAGCAAAAGTTTTCGCCACTATACATTTGTAAAACCACTCGGTTCCTTCAACGATATCAAGTTCATTACGTTAAAGGTTTTTCGCCAAAAACCAACCGTAGCCCTCCGTCATTTCTGATAGGTATCTTATAGTATTCATGCTATGTATGTTGGTCTCTATCAAGGCATAGTGTACGGTAGCTGTGTAATACGTGTCTGTAGCATGGATATGCGATTATCTTGGACAGCCGCATAGTCACGTTGGTCTCTAGCAAGGGCTTGTGCGGGTGGGTTTAAATTAATCTTCGATAATGACGGGTTGAACTTGACTAGCAACTTATGGCATGTTGGTCTCTATCAAGGCCATGAAGTTGTTAGGGGTAAAAATCACATCGGGAGTTTCAAGCATACAGGAAACTTTCCAGGTATGCGCATACCTTCTGGAGTGTGATAACTTGAGTGGATTCCATCAAGTTATCGTGCGATGGTAGTTAGATCCCGATTCCCACTGATGAGTAGGATTACTCCTCGGATGATTTTAGATGATCCCGACTAATTCTCCTTTTGGGTTTGGAGGAGAATTTGAGGAAACAGTGGGAGCCATCCTGATTAGATAAAGTGATTATCACGACCCAAATTGGCACGTGACTGGAACTTGAATCATATGAAGTCTATAGGACCCCATCTAATTCAAGTAAGCCAAAAACCCCAGAAATCTAAACCATTTTAAGGAAGTAGTGAAGAAAACTTGTTTTAAAGCAAGTAGTTTTAATAACATAAGCCGAAATATGAATTTTTAAAATCTCAAGTCTTTTCTGAAAATTTCGGCAGAGTTTCCTTTGTAAATACTGACCCCAAAAGGGTACAACACATGAAATATATATAAAGGCATCCCCAAGCGGGAGCTAGCTCTTCGCCAATTGGCGGTCACAACCACGCAAGCAATATAATATACAACGCCGAAGGGAGAGGATCAAAACTCAAAAGAAAATTCAATATCATCAAGAAAACCCAAAATAATTCAACACGCGATTCTAAGGTCGAAAGAATATACAACCAGTCATCTAAGGTTATAAATAATACAAGTCTGGTTGATGGAGTTTACTAGATACAACTGAAATATAAAGTACAATGGTGGTCACGATGCGAGTGAACCCACCTACCAAAGCAATCACCCGGAAAGAAGCAGTGTGCTAGCAAAGCCGCCAAGGAAACCTGTACAGCAAGACCTGCAAGAAACTATGGCACAACGGGGGTGACTTGCCAACTCGTGAGTAGAAAACATCACAGAGCAGAAATCATATGTATGACTCAATCCTAGGTCATATCATAATATATCCTCAATGTAATATAACTCTGAACATCTACATATAAGTGTAATATCAAGTGCTCGTGTCAGTACCTCAGGTATCAACATAATACATATATGATGTATGAATGCATGATAACAGAATACATCTAAATGAGAAAACTATTTTCTTGTCTCAGAGAGATTTCTGTATAAAACCAAAGTATCATCAATGAAATCAACAGAAAATCAGTGTCTAGCATCGACACAAAATATATATATCTCTCTATCTCGATATCTGGGGCTCCGGCAATCCGGACTGGCCCGTATCATCAAATCTCAATATCTAGGGCTCCGGCTATCTGGACTGGCCCATACTCCGATTGGTATCCTACGGATATCCGTCGAGTCACAATAAAATAACCGGTCAGTAGTGCTCCCCTGCCAGGCTCAACGCCATCATCTGCGACTATCTTGCACCGGGGTACCACACCGGATCCACCATGCACCCACAGACGGTTCCTCCTCCTCCTCGAATCGGGTGTATGATATCGCTCAAGAGCCGAGAAAACTCATTGTGGGCATATCTCAAATCATAACATGAGAAATCCGCAATTTTCTATCTTTTAAAAAGATAATAAGTTTATAAAATCTTGTGGTTTCTCCCAGTCCAGAAATCTCATGGAAATCCAAAATCCCAATCTCAAGGGTAAATAAACAATGAAATACCGGCATAAAGTTCTATAATATTGCATGACAATAAATAAATGAATGCATCGGATATCAAGCAAGAAATGCAATAATTAAACTAGCATATGAAAGCAATCATATTGGAACTATCAGCTAACAAGCTATGTCAATGAAATAATATTCTCTAAAGTGTACGTGACATAGCAATTACCGATGATGATGTGTGTGAGCCGGAAAGTAGGTGTACGTGGAGCATACGCATCATCGGTAATGGTGCTGGTGTCCTGACAGCAGGGTTTCGTAACAAAAACGAAAACACATATAAGCATGCAATGCGATGCGAAAAACAAGAATATATGGAAAATGAATTGTAAACGCAACAATAACGAATATACTGTCACGTCCCGAAAGTACGGAATATGACCGGTACTTAAACTACGAACGTCTCAAGGCGTACGTAATCTAAGTAAGCCGAAAACCCAGAAATCCAAACCAAGAAAAGTAGTAGAGAGTAGGAAGAACCATAACAATCAACCTGTAAGCAACATAATATACAGCGCCTAAAGGCGAGGATCACAACAAGAAGTTAAATCCAACAGCATGAAATCCATAGAAATATAACGCGCGACTCTACGGTCGAAAGAATAAACATCACTGGTCTCTATCTCAATAAGTACATGTTTGGTTGATGGAAATTCTAGATACAACTGAAATATAATATACAATGTATAAAGATGGGTACGATACAATAAACCCACCTACTAGCAAGTCACCCGAAAGGAACAGTGCCCGCAAAGCCGTAATAAAACCTGTACGGCAAACCTGCAAGAAACTGGGGCACAACGGGGGTGAGTTGCCAACTCGTGAGTAGAAAAAGATCTACGAACAGAAAATCGCATGTATGACGCAATCCTAGGTCATACGATCAATATATAAACCTCAAATGAATAAGTCTGAAGCATGCAAGGTAGCAAAGAAACATCTATACATGTATGTAGTACCAAGTGCTCGTGTCAGTGCCTCAGGTAATAACATGTCATATATAAGAGGTATGTCTACATGGAGTAATATGATGAAGTATCAAATGGATATCAATACACATATATTAGCGTCCCATTCCACTAATATTGGTGTAAGGGTATATATAACAGCGCCCTCATACCCTGTTATATATACAAATGAAGTATGATCAATGTAATCGAGGTCTGTATGTAATCAAAGTTTGTATAAACGTGGATCCCGTCCACCCGTCACCCAATGACAATAAGCATCATGCACGCAAATATCATAAGCATATGCATAGAAGAACGAGGATATAATCAAAATCATGGAACCGGAGTGCCCAGCATCGACACTCGAAAACATCATGAAAACTGTGCCCAGCATCGGCACGTAAATCCTCATATATCGGGCACCCGTCAGTCTGGGTCAGCCCACGGGCTCCGTTTGCGGTATCGGCCCTCGGCCCCAGCAGTACGCCCATATCCATCTCTCAACTCCGGTCGGTATCCTCCGGATATCCGCCGAGCTCAAATACGATCACCGGTAGGTAGTGGTCCCTCTGCCAGGCTCACCGTCTACTGCACAGCGATCCGTTCTCGCCCCGGGGTACCATACCGGGCCCACCATGTACCCGCAATCGGCCTCATCCGCCTCCTCGAATCGGGTTTCACATGTCACTCTAGCACCGAGAAAACACATGGTGGACGCACTGAAATATCATATCAAGGGTAACCGGGTTTTTAAAACAATTACATATTTTCTTTTGAAATATCCACGGTTCCCAAATCCAGAAATATCATGAAACAACATATCTCAATGCGTATAATCAGAAGCATGATATATGCAACATGTAAAAGAAATGCAAGCATATCTGTCTATCATGCAACCAGGAATAGTAATATGCACATATTGAGGGAAACCGCTCTTTTAAAATGAATCAGTTTTGAAGAGTATCTTGCGGTTTCTAAATCTAGAATTATCATCTATGTATGTGCACATATGTATGTGTACAAATATGAGTGTACGACAGGCAGGTGCACAAGTATGAGTGTACGATAAGTATATGTACAAGTATGCCATGCAAGGGTCATATCCTGAATGCAACAGTACTACAGTGTAGTGACATGGCAATTATCGATGACGAAGTGTGTGAGCCGGCAATAGTGTACGTGGACATATGCATCATCGATAATTGTGCCGGTGTCCTAACAGCATGATGATAATATAGCAATAGCTCATGAAATGAAATGCGAATAGCAATGAAAATGCGGAATCGAATAAATCAACGCAACTGTGAAGAGTCTACATCAATATGTATATGTCATGAAATTGTGCCATTTGAAATAAGACAAATCGGGGTTTTTAGTAAAATAAGGGCTACGGAGTTTTTAAGCAAGATACGTCCTTTGAAAATACTGTAAGTGCACGGCGGCGCCCCGGCCGTCAATCCGACGCCGGAATGCGGAAGCGGTGAAAAACTAAAATTTTGCGGACTTAGCAAACCGGCACCACCGCACACTAAACACCCGGATCGAACCATTAACTAGTCTAGGCTAACAAGAAGATGGGTTAGAGATATACCGACGATCCAAGTCCTCCGGTCTTCTCGTCATGGTCCCGATCTCCTGCGGAAAAGTCCCGTCTCCTCCTCGTCGCCGGAAGTGCACCACATCGCCTTCTGCGTTTACGGGCTCCCACCTCAATGCCGAGGCAACTCGGGCACGAAGCCGGCTACTCGACGTGCCCAAGATCCGTTGTAGAATATGTGTAGAACCATGTCTCACTTTTTGGGGATTGTGGAATTGCCATTGGTGAAGGAAAAGAGAGCTTGGAGAGAAGTGGGAAAAATGTAGCATACAAAGAAAAATATGAGAGTAACATTTTTCTCTTCACAAATGAAAATGAACCCTTGTCCATGGAATGGCCGGCCCCCCCCATTTTGGTGTGATTGGAGAGAGAGAGAGAGTGGCTTGAACAATAATGCAAAGAGAAATGATGGCTTGTAAAGTCCAACACTCAACAACCATCTCCTCTCCCATCATCACAACCAAAGACAAGAAAGCAAGGTAAGGTGCAACCATGATGAAGTCAAAAAGTCAAGCAAGGTCAAGGTAAGGTGAGCCATCATGATACAAGGAAATATGCAAAGACCCCCTTCCACAAATGCCTATTTGCAACAATGCAAATAAGCCCTCCTCCACCAATCTTCGGCCAATGAACGGAACAATGGAAATCGGCCGAAACGGAAAGCAAACTGGCAACTCCAGAAAACTGGTCCCGTAATAAATTACGGGAAAACCCCGATACTGTGCATACACACCCGCATCTGTATTTCGACCGAAATACAAATGCAATGAGACAAACTCTACACTGTACTATACTAGGATCCGGCTTATACCAAAGCCGGCCAGTAATATCTGTTCGATCCTGATCCGTGCAATACCGCACGTATCTGATCGAACCCTGCCATATAACCATACGGCCTATAGTACAAACTGTCCGATCCTGATCCGTGCAATACCGCACGTATCTGATCGGACCCTGCCATATCTCCATACGGCCTCTACAACCTTTCGCCCGAAAGCTGAGTAACTGAAATGTGGGGGACTCTAAAGACTCATCAACACCTTGGTTGTGGATTTAACCACTAGCACGTTAGAGGTATATAAGCCAATACATAACGGGCTACCAGGTATTGACCAAAAGGGACGTCTGCGAGCGAACTCAGCCTGACACCCTACTGAGCCTGTCAGTGACAATATCCGTGCAGTCCGGTCCGTTCGTCTATGAGTATCGCATGGCGGGCCTAGGGGGTTGGTAAAAGTCAGACCCCCAAAAGCGGTACAAGTCGTGTCGGAGTGTAGCCCAGAACACCCTGAGATACTACTGGAATACCTACCAGTAAATCTCCTTGCCTTGGCCAAGGACTTTGTGTAATGGCTCTCCTAGACACAGCACGACCTCACCCCCAATACCGGGAGAGACGAACCCCTGAAGATACGCTCACTGCCTCCATGTGGCTCGGGACTGTACCCAACTAAAACCTGTTTGCACGACTCCTTTGAGCCGTGGTAGGGTAGTAATCAAAGTACAGTGGGAACTCACACGAGACAAATGACGATCCCCAGGTCGATGAACTAACCTGCACACATGTCACCAGGGAACTGCCATCTGACGTCTGGTATATGACCAACTAGCATGTTCCCGGCGAGTCCTGTCCGGTGTACTCATAACCCAATGAGCACCTGTATACATCTTAGGTGATCCAACTGACACCAGTGGCTTGTGAGACCGGCCACCGCCCCTCGTCGGGGTCTCGACTGTATACACTAGTCTACTAATGGAGTATCGATGCCCGGTCTCGAAACTCCCACGACTAGGGACCTTTTAAGGATATGCTTGTAGACCCCCAGCTCCCACTTATATGATCGCCCTCATACTGCTGGTGGTCAAGCAAGAATCCTAGGGGCTCTATCAACGTGTAATAGCGACATGTCAGGTCACTTAAAGCAGTACACGATGATAAAGGTAAACCAGATAGCATACTATCATCTCGAGTAAGACTGTCCTACCGGGATAGGTCCTCCCTCAATCATTACAATCACGTACCTGTGACCTAATAATTGACTCTGAGGGCACTATCTCCAACAAATATCCGTAGAATCCCTTTACTTGTTTTTAAGATATTCCCGATTCGTAAGTTTTTGAAATAGGTATGGCTCGGGTCTAGTCTAACATCTACTATACTAACTACTGATCTAACTATCAAGTAGGTCGGGAGGGGTATGGAAACCACCTAATCTGAGTCGATACATATGTAAATATAAATATAAATAGTCAGTGATTCCGCCTCAATAGTATCGCGTATTATACCGTATGTCATCTAACATCCTCGAGTCATGAGTGCGGATCAATCATCAATATAAAGCTCGTACGGTAAAACGTCGTACGGCATCCCAATAGCTGGGTACGGGTCAATATCACAATCAGCTCATCAATTATTTGGTATCCTTATCATCATCTCACATAATCTGGGGTACTGATCTAAGTCTAGTACGAATTGATACCATTAGCTAAGTAAGAACGCGTGTGTGAAACACACGTCCCAAGGCCCGCTGAAAATCATATATCGTATCCCAAATACGAATCACATCACATCACCGATATCACGGTACTATGCCCAATCTCATTGACTCATCTCCAATGTCCTCCAATATCCTCATCATCACAGTAAAAAAACATAGCGAATATGCACGTGTGTGCGTGTGGGTGTAAACCTATTCCAGGTTCGCGACTAGAAACTACACTAGTTACTTCTAACCCTAACCTATGCATATTGCACCTAACACATCCTAAACAACCAAGTCACATATAAGCTAACATATATCTGTATATATAAAGTATATATGGTATACTAGACATCGGACTGCGGGGGTGTTATACGCCATCCACCCGACTTCTCCCCATAGATATAAATCTACTCACCTTTCTTTAAGCGTGCCGGTGTCGATGTCGCCATTCGCATCTCCAACGCCTCGATGCCACGCGGGGTACCTACAAGGATATCACACGCTAAAACACATGAAAACCATGTCGGAAGCCAAAATGGTGCACGCTACACCCATAGGTAAAAACCTGTGGCCTCACGTGAAAACACAGTCAATGGTCACTGGTCGTTGGCGTTCAAACGCCATCCGACAGAAATGAATCGTCGAATACCAAAAACCCATGCTAAAACAAGTCGTAAATCATACGCCAACTCATGAAAATCAACCCAGATTCTATCCTAACTGGAACCAGCCAAAACTAGACATACAGGGGGTCAAGTTTACATGAAATAGGGCCGTGCACGCAAAACGAGGAGGTTTTCCCCTGCTCTGGCCGCAAATTGCGGCCAGAAGGGATAAATCTGCGGCCATGAAGTGGGTCCAGGGGCTGGGGCTTTGGGTGATGGCTTCTATCTACCTGCATACCTCACTGTCAAGTCAATTTTATTTTAGGAGGTCCCGGGTTGTAGCAGTTTCCAGAAAGGTCCAACGTCGACAAAATCGATAAAATACGCCAAGTTTAAACTTTCAGGTGATATACTGGAATCTGGGGTAATCTTGGTTACAATGGTCTCAAATACACCTAATAAGGTTACCCTACCGATCAAAACCATCACTTGGCCACATCTCACTCAAATTTATCTAAACTAGCACTAAACCACACAATAACACTAACTTTCAGCTATATAACCATATATTTGCAAGCTAGAAGTCGGGTTAAGGGGTTATACCTCTGGATATCCTAAGATATAGGAGAAGGGAGGAAGAAGAGGGATGGTTGCTGCTGGAGAGTTGCTGCAGTTGCTCCTGTAGCAGCTGCTGCTGATGTTGCTATTTTTACTGATGCTGAAGCTGTTATCTGGGCTGAAGTTGCTTGCTGCAATTTGTTGTGGTGGTTTTGTGGTTGGGGTGTTGTGTTGGTGTGTTGCTGAGTTGGGGGTGATGTGGTGGTATATGATGGTGTAGGGCTGTTTCAAATGAAGTTGTTGCTGATGCTAGAATTGGGGCTGATGGTTGATATTGGGGGCTGATGTTTTGCCTCAGCTGCAGTTGCAGCTATAATGATGCTGCTGATGTGAGTGTTGAGGCTGGTGTGGCTACTGAAGCAGCAGGTGTAGGGGGGCTGATGTGTTGGGCTGATGTAGCTGTTGTTATGGATAATGGGGCTGCTATTAGGTAGGGTTTGGGCTGCTGATGCAGCTGCTGCTGCAGGTGTAGTGAGATGTGTGAGAGTGAGTGATGTGAGGAAAGATGTGATAAATGAGAGGGAGTGGTATGAGTGAGAGAGGGATGAAAGAACACAAGGGATTATGGAATGAGATGGGTCATGGCACACCCTAGCCACCTTTCTCTCTCTTGAAACACTTTAGCACCCACAAGCCATCATGGCTCACTCTCTCCCTATAACACAAGTCAACCCACCCTAACCAAACCCCATGAACCTAACCCAAAACACTAATTAAGCCAATTAACTTAATCAAATGGTTCAACCCACCATGGTCATCTACATGGTTCAACCCTAGGCTACCATGTCCGAAACATGAAACAAGTGTAGAAATATGTTATGTGCACACTTTTGCACAAAAAGCCAAAAAAATCCAATTAGCGATTTTTAATCGCGGTTAACACCAAAATAGCATTTACGTAACCATAAAAGCTTAAAAATGACATATTTCCACAAAATAACCTATTTTAGAATTTCCATAATTTTCACCAGAATTTTCACCATTTATCGGTATTTAATTATACCGACTATTAAAATATTCATTAAAAATTAATATCAAATTATGAAAATTCCCAAAAATAATATTTTTTTTTTTGAAATGTTACATATACAAAAAGTATATGAGTCATACAGTTTTGACATTTGAAATAATACGAATCATGGTGTTTAGAAAATAGGGCTACGGTGTTTTTAAGAAAAGGTACGTCCTTTGAAATATCCATAGAATCCCTTAGCCTGTCTTTAAAATACTCATGATTCGTTAGTTTTGGAAATAGGTATGACTTGAACCCGGTCTAATATCTACTAAGTAAACTACAGGACTAAACTAACAGACTAATCGAAAGGTAAGGAAAACCATCTAAGTCTGAGTCGATATATATATATATATATATATATATATATATATCTAGTAGTCGGTGATCCCGTCTCAATAGTATCACGTACGATACAATATATATAATATGACATTCTCGAGTCAAGAGTGCAGATCTATTATCATAATCATATCACGTACGGTAAATCCATCGTACGGCATCCCAAATCTGGGTACGGGTCAAATATCGCATTATCTCATTATTCATCTGGTATCCCTATCATCATATCCTGAATTAGGGTATTGATCTAAAATCTAGTACAATCTGATACCATCCACACACACACACGCGCGCACACACACACACACACACACACACACACACACACACACACATGCGTTTGTATGAAAACACATCGCCTAAAAACCCTCTATATTAACATGTCGTATCTCATAATACGAACCAAATCATATCACCGATCTCATGGCATCATGCCCAATCTCATCGACTCATCTCCAAGTACCACATACTATCCTCATATCCAAGTATATATATATATATATATATATATATATATATACATACTCACATACATATATGTATATGTATATATATATCCCCATATACGCACAAGTAATGAAATGTATGCGTGTGTGTGCACGCGTGTATGTAAACCTTAACTCTAGGGTTCGCGACTAAGAAAATAACTAAGTTACTTCTAATACACTAAAACTAATCCATGAACATCTAAAACCTATCTTGAGAATCATATAGTCTCACAATAAACATATTTATATATATAGGTATACGTATTCATATACTACACTACGAAACTGCGGGGGTGCTATACGCCATCCACCCGACTTCCCCCGTAGATATATATCTACTCACATTGATTCTCGCTTGTTGGAGTCGATGAGGCCATGCTCAACCTCGTCGTCTCGAAATCTACGTGGGGGTACCTACATATATAAACATATAGCATCGTAAACTAAAATCGCACACGAAAACCAAAACGGCACACGAATCTTACATAGGTTAAAACCTATGTCTACGCATGCAAGAATAACCAATAACTCTCGACGATTGACGTATAAACATGAATCGACCGATAAAAACAAAAATATCAAAACTTCAATTCATAAACATCACAAAAAACAAGGCAGCAACTCATGAAAATGGTCCCAGATTTTACCCTAGGTGAAATTAGCAAATTTTGCATATGGGAAGGGTCTAATTTACTGAAAATAAAGCCCTAGACCAAACACGGACCCATTTTCCCCTACCCTGGCCACAAATTGCGTCTGGAAAGAATATAATTGCGGCCACAGTGAAGGTATTGGGGCTCAGGGCTCTAGGGTATCTTCCAGGTTGCCTGCACTACTCACCGTGTTTGCTAAATAATTTTCCAGGTCTCCTAGTCATAGCAGATCACTAAACTTCATCAAAATTTCCATAATTTTCCGATATTGGGGATTTCTATGTTTGTGAATTGGGGGTTTACTCTCAGGTTTTGGTCTTTAATCACACACCACAGGGGTTTAAGGTCACCATTAAGCCTCAATTACACTTTTGGATTCAATTCAAACCCTAACCTTAACTTAAAATTTCCAAAGACCATTAAACCTCGATACATCGATTCTAACTAACAATAGAAGCTAATGGAATGCATTACTATACCAAGTGTGAAGGAATTACCTCATTTGGCAACTCAAGAAATTTCTTGAGTTGCCCCAAGTTCCCAAAATCCTAGCTTTCTTGGTCCAAAGTGATTGTGATGAGCTTGTGCATGTTTTTAATGAAAGCAAGATGATGTTTTGATATGGTTTTGGTGTTGTTGTGAGGTGTTTGAGGAAGAAGGAGGTGGAGGGCAGCCATGGTGTGAGAGGAGAGGAAAATGAAGAAGAAAAATGAGGGGGAAAACAATGGGGACTTGGTCAAATGACCCCTTACCCCCCCCCCCTCTCTCTCTCTCTCTTTCTCGCCCATACTCTTTATTTTAATCTTTCCCTTTTCTTTTCTTTTCTTTTCTTTTCTTTTCTTTTATTTTCAAAACAAAACCATGCATGATAAAAGAAAAGACCATGGTAGGAAATTGTAAAAATGTATAATTTGACATGGTGCATGTCATGTGCACAAATCAAGTTTAATGCACGATTAGTGATATCTAATCGAGATTAGCATTAAAATAAAATATAATTAATCATCAAAATTTATAATTTGTTTAAATCACCAAAATTCTCCAAAATCGCCATTTCAATTTAATTTTCCAACATTTTTCAATTTATCGGTATTTAATTATACCGCATCATTAAAATATTCATAATATTTATTATTTAATTATTTAAATTCCCAAAAATAATATTTTATTTTTCTGAAATCGTATAGTGATTAACCATTCTGATTTAGGTTAGAGCGCATGCTGAGTGTTTCTTTTCTCTCTCTCTCTCGGGCAGCGACCATTGCCCGACCTAGACTAAAACTCATGAACCAAGTTAACCGAACCATCTTAAAATACTTTGGCTTTTAGAATGTCACAGTTTCGCATATATCATTGCCACTTCTATATCACCTTTGCATTTCTCCAGAACACCCCGTATCATTACGAACATCCACTCCTATTGGATAAATCCATCGTATAGTTACATACGAACTCGAAGGAACTTGTTCCAGATTTGAGGATGGATTCTGGTTGTGGAGAGATTGAATATGATTATTCGGTTTTCTTTTCCCTTTACCTTCTCTCAGGTTGTGAGGGCTCCTAGGATTAGGAGAGGGTACACCTATTGAGCTTATTGGATAGTCTTCCTCCAAACCATAGGCAGGTGCCAAACGGTAGGGAAGGAAGAAAACCAATTAGCCTAAGCATGGTGTACAGAAGGTAATAAGTAAAGACAAATAAAGGGATTAGAATAACGACAAAGAAAATTGCGACTGCTATAATTCACGACAAAACCATGTATACCTCTGTCACTCCCACATCCACTTTGGATTTCTCCAGAACACTTCGTATCACTACGAACGTCCATAATGCTTAGACATGCCATCGTATGGTTACATACGAACTCGAAGGAATTCGTTCCAGATTCGAGAATGGTTTCCGGTTGAGAAGAAATACAATATGATTATTCAGATATCTTTTCCCATTACCTTCTCTTAGGTTGCGAGGGCTCCTGGCATAAGGAAAGTACACCTATTACGCTTATTGGATAGTCTTCTTTCAAAGCTTAGGCTGGTGCCGAAGGGTAGGGAAGGAAGAAAACCAATTAGCCTAAAGGTGGTGTACAGAAGGTAATAAGTAAAGAAATAATAAAGGGATTGGAGTGAGGGCATGGAAGTATACGGTTACGGTCATGAATTAGGATAGTGGAAGAGGCGTTACTAGGAATACCAGATTATCCTTTCGAAACATTTTCATGTTTCAGTTTGACTGTGCAATGTTAATTGAAAACTGTTTTCCCAATTGGATTCTAACTCCAGGGTATGTATTTACCAGATCCATTTCTCACATCTGTATAATGTTACAGATGGTGAGTGGGAGTAAGATATTGGGAATTAGGTGATTATATTCTCATTATATCGGAATTCTTTATAATTTATGATATTTGAGGAAATCACCTGGGTTTTTGCCGGACGGAAAAATATTTAGTTTTGAATATCCGTTGTTATGCACCATTCAAACTGATTTATCTGTATGTTTATTTTATAAAGTGAGATATAACTTTTTGAAATTATGTCTATGACATTTACTTATATCAGTTGGTGATTAGGTAAGGTGCATTCAACAGCGATGTAATTCTTCTTAACCATAGTACAGTTTTCAACCTACGACGCACAGGGTTTGAGCTATTAAACTCAATGAACTTATACAAAGTATTGTATATTGTCCAGTGTCCATTAGGACAAAGAGGTTGGTACTCGTACTAAATTCTGTTTACTCATGACTTCTCCAGTTCTAGACAAGTATTTCATTGAAATGCAAGGTCCAGATATTGAGAAGTTATAGGTATAAGAATAAAGTAGAGAACCATTTGTTAGAAGTATCAGGATTCTTTGAGGTAGTCGAAGATATAGATACTTGTGTTTGGTATTCCGTTGATAGTAATGGTTTTGAGAACTTACTTCTCTTTCAGGTTACTCATATATGAATGCGCTCCTAGATGAGCAATGCCGATTGGCCTCTTTCTATTTGGTTGATATGCAATGGAGACAGCTGCATGATTTTGATCCTGGCTCCAATTAAATTAGTGCTTTTGTTTCTATATGGTATATAGAATCAATTTATATCTTAACGATGTTAAGATATAGGGAGTTGTCTGGCTGATGCTTAAAACCAGAATCCGGATAAACTCAAGGCACGTTTCAGTAATGGCATTATGTGGGTTATCCCGGGCTTTGACGAGGGTTAACTTTCTACCATCAAGAAGATCAATAGTGATACTGTTCTTGACTCGCCACAGTTTTAGTAAAATGGATTTTTTCATAAAACAAAAGTGGGAGTATGGTAGAACTGGAAGTGATTACAGAACTACAAACGATGACTGAAGATTTAATTGAACCTGAGGATTCAATTGGATTTGACATTCCATTAGCCACTCCGCAGATCAGGTGGGTAACCTCAGGCACCCGAGAGGGAGTTCGGTCTTCTCAGAGATGATGACAGAGAGGTTCTTGTTTACCCAGACTTGCCATTACTGTTGTTCTAGACTATAAGACCCGGCAGGATCATGAGTATAGCGTCGTTCTAAACTATCTTTAGAAGTGCACGTGTATATGACTCTGCCAGAGGGTTGTTGTAGTCAGTGGGAGCAGCCGAAGCATGGTGGGCAAGTAGCTTATGTCTATTTATAGACTAAAGCAGGTATAGCGGAAATAGATCATCTATTTTTGATGTGACAGTCATAGGCTTTGACTTCATCAAAATAGGAGATGGATCTAGTAAGAAGGTAGTAGGGTGTGATGTCCTGGTATTTGGGATGCATGCACTTTATAGGAAGTGAAATTCCTATACTACGATCGGTTATACTGTGGTTGTCACACGGTTGTTTCTCCACATAGGACATGGATATAATATCAGGATTTCTGGTTACTAGATCTATGGTTTTAGATCTAGATTTAGGAAGTGTCCCAATTTGGGTACTTGACACTATTCTAAAGTATTTTAGAATGGACGACTCCTGGCATGGTGGTGTACCTGCAAGTGATGGAGTCACCCTCTCTAAAGGTGTCTTACAGACTAAAGGGGAGAGGGATGTGCATGATTAGCATATCACTTGCTTAGGCAATTGAGTTAATCATGAAATGTCAAGTACCACACCAGATGTTGTTTTTGCACTAGCTGCAATAAACATATATTAATCCAATCGTGGAGAAATGTAGGGAAGCAGATTATGAACATAAATGGATGTTCTAGGGATATGGTAACGGCAGCCTCCTTCAGGAGACGGTTATCATTTCAGGCTTCCAATGTGACTTGGATGACAGAGTGGCTGTCGGAGTTATAGTTTTCCCTCTTTTGAGGGACAGTATGTTGGACAGGTGGTCCAAGAGGATATTGAGGAAGGCATGACGCAGGATACTTATTAAATTCAGTGCATGATACAGTCTAAGAAGTTTTTTGGATTTAGAGTTCATTTATGAACTGGGTCCCATCAGATATCCAGACAAATTCTAAGACAAGGTATTGCTCATTTCGGGAGATGGTTATTCTCCGCGAAGTTGAGATATAGAGAGATAAAGATAGAAACACTGGAGCAGATCTACTCACTGAGGCCATTTCTCGAACACAATAGTTTCACAGACGAAATTTGCGAAACTGCTTAGTAGAGAAGTTGGGTGTTTGGTATCACACGAGCTGTGAGTATGCAACACCGCAATAATTGGCCTTAAGTGCAAGTGGGAGATTGTTGGCTATAGTGCCCTCAAGGCAATTATCCTAGTCGCAGGCAGGTGATTATGATGATTGTGGGAGGACCTATACCGGTAGAACAGTCTTACTCGAGATGATAGTATGTTATCTGGTTTGTCTTTATCATCATTATTACATTATGATAGAGCCCATAGGATTCTTGCTTGACTACCAGCATTATGATGGCGATCATATATGTGGGAGCTGGGGGTCTATAAGAAAATCCTTAAATGTCCCTAGTCGTGGGAGTTTCGAGACTGGGCATCGATACTCCAGTGTAGACTAGTGTATACTGATCGAGACCCCGACGAGGGGCGGTGGCCAGGTCTCACAAGCCATTGGTGTTAGTTTGTTCACCTAAGATAGTATACAGGTGCTCATTGGATTATGAGTACACTGGACGGACTCGCCGGGAACCTGCTAGTTGGTATTATACCTATTGTCAGATGGCAATTCCCTGGTGACATGTGTACAAGTTAGTCTGTCGACCTGAGATCGTCATTTGTCTCGTGTGAGTTCCCACTGTGCTTTGATTACTACCCTACCACGGCTTAAAGGAGTCGTGCAAACAGGTTTTAGTTGGGTACAGTCCCGAGCCACATGGAGGCAGTAAGCGGATCGTCGGGGATTCGTCTCTCCCGGTATTGGGGGTTAATGTCGTGTTGTGCATGGGTGGCCATCACCAGAAATCCTCGGCCGGGGTAGACGAGAATTACTGATCCAGGATTCATAGTTTCTCTGGTGGCGATGAGTTACATACCGACACTAATTATCGCGTTATTAGGGGTCTGACTTTATCCACCCCCTAAAGTCGATATGCGATACTCTTAGACGAACAGACCGAACTGTACAGATATTGTCACTGTCAGGCTCAGTAGGGTTTCAGGATGAGTTTGCTCGTCGGCCTCCCTTTCGCTCAATACCTGAGTAGCCGTTACGTACAGCTAGTGCCGCTGACGTGCTTGTGGTTAAACCCACTGCCATCCTATTGACGGGTCTTTAGAGTCCCACACAGAGGGTTTTCATGGTTCAGGCGATATGGTGTAAATGACGTATATTGGTACATACAGGTGTCCGATTAAATATGTGTACAGGCTGCACAGACTTTAATCGGACGGTTGATAATACTAGCGGCTTAGGATTAAGCCGGATTATTAAATCAGGTTTTGATTTAATAATTTATATATGTATTTATATTCTAGTATTATTGTTCACTATTCATTTTCTCTCTTGGCTATTCGTATTTTTGTATGAATACGCGTATATGTATTTCGATATGTAAACCGGGTTGCATTCCGTATTTATACAGAATAGCTTCTAGAAGATGGCCACCTCATTATTGATTTTCTTTTTAGAAAATCAATTATGGAAATGAGGTGGAAGGTGAGTTGGCATGAGCATAGGTCAAGGCATGTAGAGAGGTATGGTTTGCTTTGTTTATTGGAAAATTGGAAAAGATGTTTTGTGTGCATGATTGTGTGAGAGAGAGGGGGAAGCCACTTCTTGACTTGGCATTGCTCATTATTTTCTTGACTTGGTTTTCTTCACTTGCTCACTCTCTCTTTCTCACTCACTTAGATACTTAGCCACATTTCTTGAGTTGCTCATGCCACATGTTTCCTCACCTCCTTCTTCATCTTCTATGGTTGCTCATGGAGCATTTTTTATGAGAGAAAATTATAGTGACACATTCCTACACCTCCACTCTCCATTGCTAGCAACCTTAGAGCGTCGGTTGCCTCGTATGGAGAGGCTGGAGCTTGCGACGTTTCCCTCAGGTGGATCATCGTAAATGGAGGAAGACCAGTAACCAAACTCGATCCGCAACCTCTAGGAGCTTGGGATGATGGTTCAAGAACAAAGGACACGGATCAACTTGGTATAACCATTTTAACTTCTTTATATATATGCTTGCTAGTATAGGGTTTAGGGTAGATCCGGGCATCGGGTCATGGTAGCGCTAGTTTTGTAAATTTTTGTTCTGCATTTGACCACGGTTTGATGGCCGGGGTGCTGCTGTAACCCAACAGTGTTTACTACGCTAAAGAGTTTAGTGTAGAGGTAGCTTGAGTTGGAGGGACTTCGCGTGGATCATCTTCGGCACGAAGGTCATCGGAGAAGGTTCGTCCAAAACCTCAAGTGGAGCCTAGTGGAGTCGCGGGACTACTACACGGAGCATGTGAAGTGAATGACTCGATCAACGTTGGTATAACCTCCTTTCACTTTCTCTAGTTGTTCACATCACAAAGGCAAACCCTAATAATCTAGTAAAGATCTTTTAGTTTAGCTTAGCACCTAATAAAAATTTGAATTTGGCATGCTTGATGCTACTAGAACCTCATGGTGGTGCTAAGGTCGACTTTCAAGAACTTCTCCATCCATTCATGAATGGAAGAAGGTACTGCTACGACCCCCGACCCGGCCGCCTGTCACGACCCGAAATTGGCACGTGACGGTCCTAATACTACGTAATGTCTACAGGCGTAACGTAGTAAAAGAAAGCCAAAACCCAGCAATCTAAACCATAAAAAGTAGCAAGAAAGTGATAATAGTATTTTCAAAACCTTTGAAATCACAACCCAAATTCTTTAAAGTCTCACTTTTATTACCTAAAAATTTTGGCAGCACCCCCTTTGTAAAACAAGCCCCCAAAATGGGTACAACATAATATATAAGTAAGAGCATCCCAAACGGGAGAAAAAATCCACGCCCAACGGCGGAAAACAATCACCACAACAGATATACGACGTCGTAGCGAAGAAAGAGACGATATATATAAACTGCATAAAAACCTCCAAGTCACAAAATAAAATACAATATCGTCCTCTCATCAAGTCTCTAAGTCATACATGATAATGGTAGATGGAGAGTACATGATACAACGAATACACAACAAGCAACATTGGATAACCGCAAAACCTACCTAAGCAAAACTGCACACTGTCAGGCGAAGCGGTATCCGCAGCAAAGGTGATACGATGGATGAAAATAGCCCTGCCTCTGACTATCCTAAGGAACACCTGCAGACACTGTGGCACAACGGGGGTGAGTTGCCAACTCGTGAATAGTAAAATAACATATGCAGGTAATCGCGAGTATGCACATACAACGCGAATCTAACATAAGCATTTAATAGCAATGAAAAGTCATATATAATGCATCAGTCATGAAAGGTACGCTAGCAGGTACTACTAATACATGAAGCAGTAATATGACAATCGGTATGTAATAATCATGTAAGGTACTCTATCAGGTACAATAATACATGAAACAATGCATATAATAGTATGTAAATGCAACAGTCATGGAAAGTACTCTATCAGGTACAAATAATACATGAAGCAGCGCATAAACAATAAATGTGGAGTATGGAATACAACATGTCATTTCCACGGAAATCCTAACCTCGTGGTAGGACCAAAATCCAACAAGACAGTCTAATTCCCAATTTCCACAAATCAGCCCCCAAATTGGCTCTCATATCATGTAAATCTCATATATCCTGAATGTACAATATCAAATATATCTCGTATATCTCGAATGTACAACATCAAGTAGATCTCACATATCCTATATGTACAATATCAAGTATATCTCGTATATCTCGAATGTACAACATCAAGTAGATCTCACATATCCCGAATGTACAATATCAAATATATCCCGTATATCTCGAATGTATAATATCAAGTAGATCTCACATATCCCGAATGTACAATATCAAATATATCTCGTATGTTTTAATGAATAAATATGATGATGTATATAAATTAAAGTCAATACGCATATATTAGCGTCCCATTCCACTAATATTGGTGTAAGGGCATATATAACAGCGTCCCATTCCACTGTTATATATACAAAGAAGTAAAATATCATGAAAACAATGTGTCAAGTATCGACACAGAAAGGTTGATCTATCAGGTGCTGTCTCCATGACTGGCCCCCTGATAGGTACGTATCATACGCTATCCCGAAAGCTCGAGTGCCTAGCTCTGACCCTCGCCTCTCGACGTATCCATACGCACATGACTCCCGTCGGTATCCCCATGATAACCGCCGAGTCATTGGTAATGTCACCGGAAAGTATGGTTCCCCCACTAACTCATCTCCTCACTGAGATTCTTGCCCCGGGGTACCTCCGGGCCCCACCATGTATCCGCACACGGCTCCCTCCATTCCTCGCGTGGAGTATATCTATATCCGAACCTATAAATCTCATGGTGGCTGCTGAAATATCATATCAAGGGAAACCGGGCTTTTCAAATAATGCAAAATTTCATGAAACTACCACGGTTCCCAAATCCAGAAAACATCATGAAAAATCCATATCTCAATGCGAAAATTCATGAATATAATATATGCATCATAAATCTGAAATGCGAGCATATAAAGGAAAAGCCGCAATTAACTGCAACCAGTTAATATAATATCATGCGGTTCCTAAACTCTCCAATTCTAAATGACATCAACTAAAGGTAAACATGTAGCTATAACCAGGTATATATGTAAAAATAAGGTATAGTAAGATATATGTTGTAGGGTTCCTAGCCACGCTAATGAAGTCTCACAAGGCATCAAAGATGGCCAATTTAAATTTTAACGGTGCCGAGAAACCCTAATACGGATCGTTAACTAGATATATAGGCGATGCAAGCATGTAAACGAATTAAATGCTAAAGGAAAGTGACTACAACCTTTGTAGATCCGGTCCACCACTTACTAAGCTCCGCGACGATGTCTCTCCGCTGTCCAAGTCGGATCCCGAACTCTAGCATCGGCTTCATCGAAGAAATGGGCGGGCTTGATAGTCGGCTTCGATGCCGAAGATGATCTACGTCGAGGCATCATAAGATCAAACTCCGACTTCACCAAGTCATGAAACTTGTGAAGAAAACACCCTATACTACTTGGCAAGAGGTAGAGGATGAAGAAATAGGAAGTGGGTTCACTTTAGAATTGGATTTCTCACTTGTTTTCATCACTTGCCATTGATGTAGCAAGCTTTTCTTCATGGAAGAAGAAGATGAAGAAGAAGAAGAAGAAGATATGATAAGTGTTGAATAATGAGATAAATAAATCAATACTTATCATATATTAACCCTTGGTTAATTGTAGAGAATGGACCATGGTTAACTTGAATGGCTAGGGTTAAGTATAAGACAAGAATGGTGGACTAGTTCAAAGCTTCAAGAACCTTCAACTAGCAAACAAAGAAAATCCACCATTTGTCATTCTCCTTTCCAAAATGAAAAAGATAAAAAAAAAGATAAATAAGTAAATGAAAAAACAAAACCCTAATCATTAGTTTAACCATGGTTTAATTCTTTACACTTAACCAAGTAAGCATGTATCATCAAACATGATACAATCATGTGCACAAATGTATATCACATATACAACTTGCACAATTCAAGTGAGAAAATCCATTTAAAGTGAACCAATACTAGTTAATGCAAAGTAATATATCAAATGTATAATTATGCATTAAATCATTAAATCAATACTTGATTTAACGATCCGGTCATATCGTATATAACCGACTAGTATCCTGTGTATCGGCTTATCGAATCAATCCTTGATTCGATATCTAGGTTATATCGCATATAACCATTCGATACATTCATCGCGAGAATGGAATATGGTATCACATACACGCATTATTCTCGGTCCCGCACGTATCTCATATGCGCTCCTATTTCGTTTCGCTTGAGCCAGGAAACCTCTGTGTAGGACTCTAAAGACTCGTCAATACGCCGGCAGCATATGATGATCATATCAAGTATCCACAAGCCGCAAGCGGTCTGCTAAACGTAACGGCCACCCGGGTATTGAGCGATCAGAAGAACAACGAGCAAGCCCGCTCACACTCCTGCGAATCCAACCAGTAACACTTACCGTACAGTCCGGTCTGTTCGTCTGATATGTCGCATATCTCGCCTAGGGGTGGTAAACGTCAGACCCCAGTAGCTCGATAAGTCATGCCGACGTGAAGTCCATGACATGTGTGAAACTACTGATAACACTTACCAGTAGGTCACTGCAACCCTGGCCAGGGATTTCCTGTTATGGCCAGTCGTGCATTGCGCAACATCAACCCCTAATACCGGGAGAGACGAATCCCCTCCTATCGCTCATTGCCTCCATGTGAATCGGGACTGTACCCAAAAACCACCTGTTTGCACGACTCAGTAGAACCGTGGTAGGGTGGAAATCAAAGCACAGTGGGAGACACACAAGACTCTATGACGATCTCGGGTCAACAGACTAAGCTGTACCAGTGTCACCAGAGAACTGCCATCTGACGTGAGGTATAATACCATCTGGGAGTTCTCGGCGAGTCCGTTCAGTGTATCCAGTCTCCACTGAGCACCCGCATAACTATACAGCTACGTCCAAGAAAACTCTCCACAGATGGCAAGACCCTTGACCGAAGTTTCTCCACCTGCCGAGCCACTAACACAATTGGCTGCCGATGAACGAAAAGATCGCATCAAAGCTAATGGTCTGATGCTGAATCATGTGAGAGAGGTCATGAAGGTATTTGCAAAGTATCGACACAAGGAATACGGGATGAAAACTCAACAATCTGGGTGGAAGTGCCAATTTAAAGGCAAGGAAACTAACTCGCTAAAAGGATCTCAAAAGGACCTAAAATCCTGGGATAAGCTCCCCAAAACTCAACACGTCATTCATAAGAAAATCCGTAGGAATACATGATCTCCCACTGCGAACTCAAGTCTACGACCATCACGGTCGGCATAAGACCTCTGTCCGCACAGGACTGTCATCATCCTGACCTGAACCAACTAGATCATTCCCGAAGTCTCTAGACTAGCTGGAGTCCAAAAATCCTATTTATGCAGAGCCAGAAAAACAGAATGGCGATCGACATGACCTAACAACTAAACGTAAAGGTTGCCAATTGGAATGTCTCCTGATAACAGCTATCGAAGGAGAACTCTAACAATGGCAAGTGACGATCCCAACTGCCGACAACAATAAGTACATACGCACAAGCATATCCTCCAGAGTCGGTATAGCCCGCTCTCACAAAACCATCATCCTGCAGATGGAAAGACGGAGCTAAAGCTCAACCAGTACCCAAAGATTCCTGAAGTTCCTGCCCAAGACGGCAAGCGAATAGGGTGCCTTATTTGGATACGACCCATGAAGGAACTCCGTGCAACGCACAAACTTAACAAAGAACAACTGAGCAAACTGAGAATAACCGGACAAAAAACACCCAAATGGAGTCACACCCTCTCTAAACCTGGGTAGACGCCACAACGAATATTCATGGAAATCTGCTCCCATTCCCACTCCGGAAACGGTTAAAGATTGCAACTCTCCAGCCGGTCTCAAATGCTCAACCTTAGCACACAACAAGACAGACACCTTGAAACGAAACCCGAAACTTCACTCTTCATTCCTGCCCACCCGTAACTACCTCACGAGTCATGTCACACAATGGTGGAACTCGAATGAACACCAAAAGATGACTGATGTTCCTGTTCTAGGATTTCGCGTCTCTGCCTATCAGCAACAGGTACACAAACGCGTCCCAAAATGTAGCACATCTGGTCACAAATCAAGGACTCCGAATCATTACCCAGCCGAGTACGCTCAAGTATCTCTGACGAACGAGCATCGGTGGGCTGTGCCTCGCGAAAGCGATTAAGGAAAGTGGTCGGGCGTGGACATGAGTAAGCTGTCCCCTCAGTAGAGGCGAACTTAGCTGTACTCAACGATCGCACAAGAACTGTAAATCTGCAGAAGACTATCTCAACAATCAAAACCCGCTGTAGGAAGATGTACATTAAGCTCTGGTGGTCCGTGAAAATCTGAAACGACTTTCCACACAAGTAGTGTCCTCGGATCTTCAACGCACGACCACCTCGGCCATCTCCAGGTCATGAGTGGGATATCTTGCTCGTACTTCCTCCAACTGTAGGGAAGCAAAAGAGATAACTCTATAATGCTACATCAGCGCAAAATCGAGCCCCACTCACGAAACATCACAGTTAAACAACAAGATCGCCCGAACCAGACAGCAAAGAAAGAACTGGTGCGGTTGTCAGCCGAATCTCCAACTGCTGAAAACTCCGCACACATGCCTCAGTCCACAGAAAAAGAACCTCCTTCCCGGTCAGTTCATTCAATGGTGCAGCGATACACAAGCAATCCTGCACGAAACGGCGGTAAAAACCTGTTAAGCCCAAAATCTGCGGACCTCTGTCCCGAATATAAGTATGGGTCAAAGCTGTACGGCCTCGATCCTCCTCGGGTCCATACAAAAACCGTCTCCCGTAACTACTAGACCTAGGAGTCAACACAATCAAGCCTAAAGGAACACTCTGGGAATCTAGCAAACAGCTGGTGCTCTCTCAATGTCGGCAAAACAAATCCTCAAGTGTTGTTCCTGTTCCTCACGACACATTGGAATAGACCAGAATGTCATCAATGACACAACAATAATCTGGTCGAGGAACGGCTTGAAGAAATTTGGTTCATCACATCCCGAATGCTGCTAGGGCATTGGTGAGTCCAACGACACCACCAAAACACATACTGCCCGTAGTACGCACAAAAGCAGTCTTCAGAATGTCATCACTCCGAACCTGCAACCAATGACGACCTGACACCCTCGAGAAGAAGATCGAAGGTATGCGTCAGGAAGGTCATCGTTCGAGCGACGGGGCTAAATATGCCGCCGACTCACCCACAGAACTCTTCACTGAGGGGCTACTCACCGTCCATGTCTCCTCCCGGAACAAGCCCCCGAAGGTCTCTCTCTTCGACAGAAAGTCTGACCCGAAGGACCATTTGGATGCATTCACCGCAGGAATGAGCTTCCAAGACAACTCCGACACTGCTCAATGTCGGGCCTTCCCGGCCACTCTAATCAGCTCCGGACGTGACTGGTTCCGAAGACTCACGCCACGCTCGATCTCAACTTTCGACGAGCTGGCCACCCAATTCCTCGACCACTTCGTCGGGAACAGGCGGCAGAAACGGACATTCGACCATCTCTTCATAATCAAGAGCGGGGACAAAGAGACATTCAAAGGGTATGTCACCCGCTTCTACAATGCCCTTCTCGAGGTCCCAGAGCACCGGGACAAGACGGTCATTACAGCACTTAGGTCTGGTCTTAGGCATAAGGAGTGGTTACGCTCTTTTGCATTGGCGCAACTTAAGACCATGGCCGAAGTAAAGGCCTGGACCGAGCGTGAGGTCCAGCTCGAATCCAAGGTGAACGCAAACCTCCCCCGGGCAGAGCAAGCCGACCAAAAGAAAAGGGCGAGGGAAGAGAAAAGGGGACTTGAGCGGCCAAAACCCTACTCCCCGAAGTTCCAGGAGTACACCCCGCTCAACGTCTCCCAGACGGTGCTGCTAGAGGAGGCTAAGGGTGAGGGGTTCTTCAAGCTCCCCCTGATTTCGCGAATGGCCTCAAAGTGAACCTAGGGCCCCTACTGCGGTTTCCACAGGTCGCTAGGCCACTCCACGGAGAGCTGTAAGAAGCTCCGAGACTACATCGAGGAGCTCATCCGCTCGGGACACCTCGCAGCGTACTTGCGGGACAAGCGGCTAGCTGATCGCGAGCAGGAGCAGCGTCCCCCTCCCGGCGAGTTGACAATCGGCCAAATCATGGTCGTGTCAGCGGGGGGTACTTCGAGTACCTATGGGGCTCAACACCCCGCGTCGGTCATGGGAACCAACAGACATCCGAGGAGCTCAAGCTACACTAATAAAAAGAACATCTACTAGCGTGTACTTCTTTTTACTAAGACAATGTAAACCTTTCTCGGGATCTTTTTGTTTATATAATAAAAGGGTTCAATAAAGCATTGCAAAAAGAAGAGTTCTGTTTATTCAAAAAGGTACTATAGGCTCCTCAGCCGTACATCGAAAAGTAAAATTACAATAGCGGAGGAAGGGGTGCAGAGAACATTGCGCGTGGTACTCCGAGGATATCTCCGCCAGCCGAGCTCTCGCGGCCTCAGACCTCTGCCCTCGATGCCACCCTCGAACGTCGGCGTCGTGCCTTAATTGGTAGCACTCAAGGATGAGTGCCATCGAGCGATCCCGCCAACCCGCGGAAATCAGGCTGAAACGCCGCAGAGACTTTAGCTTACCAACCGCCTCGTCCTTCAGTTGTTCGGACAGGGGGTTGTAGAGCCCCTGCGACGCCCTCCAAATGGAATACATCAACAACTGGAGCAGGGAAGAGCGCCGGGGAAGCAGTCGGCCGAAATGATCCTCAATGTGGCCTATCACTAACCGCACCGTGTCCTCGGTGTAGTGCTGATCATAGAGGTACACGTCCCCGAACCCCACGATGTCGGGGATGGTAAAGGGGAAGTCCTCCATTCTTGCGTTTTTGGATATGAAGGAAGGAGTGATCAACGCTCCCTCCGTTTTATAGCACACAATACCCCCGGAGTCCAACAGTCGCTCGTCCCAACCGTACCGCCACGCGGCGGACATTGATCCTTTCCTGGCGAAGTCGAAAAGACGTGACTCCGGCGCTTCGCCTCCCTCACGCGTTCATCACACATGCCACCCGCGACTATTACCCTTCCCAATGTCCACAGGTCAGAAGGGTCGACCGAAGCCCTCACCAAGAGGCAGCCGAGCGGCTTCCCTGCTCGGCTATACCTGGCCGGTAGTTCCCTACCCCGCAATGCCAAGTATCGAAGCCCTCGCCAAGAGGCAACCGAGCAGCTACCTAAGAGGCAATCGGGCCTGCCCTTGCTCGGTTATCCCTGGCCGGTAGTTCCCTACCCCAACAACGCCAAGGATCAAAGCCCTCGCCAAGAGGCACCGGGCAGTAACCCTGCTCGGCCCGTCCTTAGTAGGCCTCTTACGGCCCCTCCCACGCTAAGGATTAAAGCCCTCGCCAAGAAGCAACCAGGCCCGCCCTTGCTCGGTTATCCCTGGCTGGTAGTTCCCTACCCCCAACAATGCCAGGGATCAAAGCCCTCGCCAAGAAGCACCGTGCAGTGACCCTGCTCGGCCCGTCCTTAAAGATCAAAGCCCTCGCCAAGAGGCACCGGGCAGTAACCCTGCTCGGCCCGTCCTTAGTAAGTCTCTTACGGCCCCTCCCGCGCTAAGGATCAAAGCCCTCGCCAAGAGGCAACCGGGACTGCCCTTGCCCGGTTATCCCTGGCTGGTAGTTCACTACCCCCAACAACGCCAGGGATCAAAGCCCTCGCCAAGAGGCACCGGGCAGTAACCCTGCTCGGCCTGTCCTTAAGGATCAAAGTTCTCGCCAAGAGGCACCGGGCAGTAATCCTGCTCGGCCTGTCCTTAGTAGGCCTCTTACGGCCCCTCCCGCGCTAAAGATCAAAGCCCTCGCTAAGAAGCAACCGGGTCCGCCCTCGCTCGGTTATCTCTGACTGGTAGTTCCCTACCCCAACAACGCCAGGGATCAAAGCCCTCGCCAAGAAGCACCGGGCATCAACATTGTTCGGCCCATCACTAAAGATCAAAACCCTCGCCAAGAGGCAACCGGGCCTGCCCTTGCTCGGTTATCCCTGGCTGGTAGTTCCCTACCCCAACAACGCCAGGGATCAAATATAACGTCTTAGATTTCGGTTAGTGTTAGTTTAGACGTTAATGCGGGTTTACTGTAAAAAAGTTTACCAATTTGGGTTCCTCACATTTTATAACATTTAATTAATAGATTATTATTATTTTTTATGGCATGCACACATGTGTGCACGTTAATGTGAGGGTTTGTATGTGCTAATTTAAATTAGTGACCATGACAACTTAACCTAATCTAATCCTTGTTTTACTCTAATCCTTAACCTAATCCTAGATATTTGTGTGAGAAGAGAGAGATATTTGTTTTGGAAGTGAGGAGGTGGCATGGTGTGTGTGAAAGCATTAATGAGTGAGTTAATGTTGTGGTGCACTCACCCTTAACCTCACCTCTTTCTCTCTCTTATCCTCACACTCTCTCTCTCTCATTTCTCTCTCACTCATTTCCTTCTCATTTTCTTCATCTCTCATTTCCTAAACTGAGCAATTGCTTTCCCTACACAAAACTTCATCAAATCCTTCACAAATCTCACAAAAATCACATCTTTTGCTTGATTTTGCCTCTTGGATGCCTGAGAGCTTGGGAAGCTAGGATCTTTGAGTTCTTTTGGTTAGGTAATGATCTCTATCTGTTCTTTATGTAGTTATTGTGTTGTGTAGACTTTTAGTTTTAGTTTAGATCGTTTAAAGTTAAGTTTTCGTGCAAATATCGTATTTTTAGTGTCAATATATGACATCTGAGATCTGCTGTGACCCCGAGAGTTTACTAGAAAACCAAACAATGTAGTTGTGTTGTACCTGAGACCCTGAGCCTTCACCTCAAGCACGAACACCCCTGCTCGGACCATGGCCGGCAACGAGAAGGGAAAATCCGGCGACCTCGGTTTTTGGGTTGAGTGGGTGTATGGGTTTTTGTGGGTTACTCTATGTTGTGGTTTGGGTGTGTTTGGTCTTCTTTGATTTTTGGGTTTTCTCTGTATACAAAATCTGGGATCACATAGGTAGTTTCTTGTCTTTCGTTTACGCGCGATACGTTATACGGGACGGATCGTGCACTTTGTGTGATTTTGCTCTTGGGTTGATTTCGTCGTGTCGCTACGCACGTTAGCCGCAATACGAACACTTGAGAGTATGTTTTGAGTTGATGCGTCGGTCAAATGTAGTTTGTACGTGTTTTGGGTCTATTGCTAATATATACTTGCTTTGTTGTGTTATGTTTTAGGTTCGCAGGCGGGGACTTCGGACGCTGCGACGAAAGAGAAACAGGTGGTTAGCTTTACTTAGCCAGGAGCGTTGGTGAGTAGATTTAACATCTACAGGGGAATCGTCCGCATGGCGTTATGCGTCTGGGCTAGAGATGTTAATATTGTCGCATATTCTATTTCATATATAGAGTTGCGCATACACCTTATTGCTTAGTCATTGTTGTGCTTGGACTTGCACCTTTAGGACACTGCACTATTATTGACGGCTCATGTTGCACGAGCACTGATTGTATGCCACACACACCGTCAACAATTGCCATGACACGCACAACCCACATATAGTTATGATATTGTTTGGTTACGTACATTGAGACATTGATTCATATTCCTTATTGCATATGACATATAGCATACCTGTATACCTACATGCTTACACATATGCCTTGACATGCTTACATGCTAGTTACCTGTATACCTATAGGGTATTGTACCATTAGCAATAGGTACATACACACTTAATGACATGTATACCTTGTATACATACTTCACTTATACCTGGAGGGTATATTACATCATTTCTGATAGGTAGATACATATACCTTACTATACCTTTATGTTTACACATATATCTGGCTTTAGCTACTTGTTTACCTTTATTTGATGTTATATAGACATGGAGAAATTAGGAACCGCATGATATTTATATTAACTTGTTGCAGTTAAATAGCGGCTTTTCCTTTATATGCTCGCATTTCAGTTTTATGTTGCGTATATTATATTCATGGATTTTCGTATTGAGATATGGATTTTTCATGATGCTTTCTGGATTTGAAGACCGTGGTAGTTTCATGAAATTATGCATTATTTGAAAAACCCGGTTTCTCTTGATATGATACTTCAACAGCCACCATGAGTTTTATCGGTTCTGATATATATACCCCATGCGAGGAGCGTCGTGGGCCGTGTGAGGGTACATGGTGGGTCCCGGAGGTACCCCGGGGCAAGAAAGGGATTTTGATGTAACATGCCGATGAGGCCTGACAGGGGAACCATACCTACCGGTCACAGTACCGATGACTCGGCGGTTATCGTGGGGATACCGATGGGAGTCATGTACGTATGGATACGTCGAGAGGCGAGGGTCAGAGCTAGGCACTCGAGCTTTCGGTATAGCGTATGATACGTACCTATCAGGGTGCCAGTCGTGGTGACAGCACCTGATAGATCAGCCTTTATGTGTCGATGCTTGGCACAGGTTTTCATGATATTTTTACTCCTAAGTATATATAACAGTGGAATAGGACACTGTTATATATGCATATATATATATATATATATTAGTGGAATGGGACACTAATATATATGTATACATATAAATTCATATACTTCATCATAATTATTCATGCAAATATACTTAGGATATATGAGATTCACTTAAAATTGGATTTGGGATATAGGAGATTCATTTGAGATTTGATACATGATATATGTGAGATTGCAGATATTGTACATTCAGGATTTATGAGACTTATATGATCTGAGAGCCAATTTGGGGGCTGATTTGAGGAAATTGGGATTTGGATTTTCTTGATGGATTTTGGTCCTACCACGATGTCAGGATTCCGTGGAAATGACATATTTCATCCCATACTCCACATTTATTGTTTATGCACTGCTTCAAGTATTAGTAGTACCTGATAGAGTACCTTCCATGACTGCTGCATTCACATACTTTTATTCTATATGCATTGCTTCGTGTATTGGTTGTACCTGCTAGTGTACCTTTCATGACTGTTGCATATCTAGATTGTCATATCATTGCTTCATGTATTGGTAGTACCTGATGGAGTACCTTACATGATTGTTGCATACAGATTGTCATATTATTGCTTCATGTATTAGTTATACCTGCTAGTGTACCTTTCATGACTATTGCATACATATGACCATTTATTGCTTTTAGCTTGCATATGTTAAATTCGCGATGTACATGCATACTTGCGATTACCTGCATATGTTATTTACTATTCACGAGTTGGCAACTCACCCCTGTTATGCCACAGTATTTGCAGGTTGATCCTCACAGTAGTCAGAGGCAGGGCTATTATCATCTATCATATTATCTTTTGCTGTGGATACCGCTTCGGCTCACAGTGTGCGGTTTTGCTTTTGGTGGGTTTTGTGGTTATCCGTTCATGTTGCTTATTGTATATTCGTTGTATCCTGTACTCTCCATCTACCATTATCTTGTATAACTTAGAGACTTGATGTGAGGACGATATTGTATATTATTTTGTGACTTGGATGTCTTTTATGCAATTTTATTTATATCGTCTTTTATTTCTTCGCTACGGCGTCGTATATCTGTTGTGGTGGTTGTTTTCCGCCTTTGGGCGTGTTTTTGCTCCCGTTTAGGGATGCTTTACTTATATTTATGTTGTACCCATTTTTGGGGCTGGCTTTTACAGAGGAGATGCTGCCAAAATTTAAAGGAAATAAAGTTGGACTTTTAAAGAATTTGGGTTGCGATTTCAATGGTTTTAACAATGTTCTTATTTCTTACTACTTTTGATAGTTTAGATTGTTGGGTTTTAGGCTTACTTAAATTGCGTTACGCCTGTAGACGTTGCGTAGTTTAAGGGCCATCACGTCCCAATTTCGGGTCGTGACAAAGTTGGTATCAGAGCGCTAGGTTTTACCTTTCGGGGTATAGGATGACCTAGGTATGATGGAGTATGTAGCTTTAGCAGAGTAACGTAGTGTGTGTATGTCTGCGGCATACTCACGACACAGTACTCCGCCTAAAGTGACCTAAGTACTAATTGCTTGAAATTCCTTCCTTGATGATACATATCCTTGTGATTCGATTTCCGTTTTCTTATCGAATCTTATTTCCATTAATAGCCTTTGCCGCCGATGACTATAGGGACTCAGAGAGGTGCAGTGAGGGCCGAGATCAGAATCGACTCTGGTGGGACAAGGACTGACCAGGATGGCACGCTCGTTGCACAGGAGTAGATGGATCCGCCTTCGACAGATCGTATTGCTAGGCTTGTAGCAGAGATGCGGAACTTGCGCCAAACGATGAGTTCATTGGTTGAGGCCATTCGAGCACAGCGACAGGAGGTTGTCACCCCTGTTATCCAGTTGTTCCTTGCAATCAGTACACAGCATTCCGTCACCTACATAGCACCAGTGGATGCAGCCCCAGTTGACGAGGCACGTCTTCCAGAGACTTTGGGAGTTCTGGAACAGTGGAGGACTCGTACCGGTGTACCAGCCCAGAGACAGAGGCGTAGTCGTCGAGACATATTTTGTGACCATCGCAGGAGTAGCAGAGGCTTAGGACGAGGACAGTCGTTCAGCTCTCATCCCCAGGAGGGTCTGCAGTCATCACGTGGATGTTTCTGGTGCGGGAGTCTTCATCACCTCAACAGGGATTGTTCCTTAGCACCGCGTCAGACTCGTGTTCAGAGAGGTCGTGGTCGCGGAGGTTTCGCTCAGAGGGGACAGGTTGGCAGAAGAGGAGTTCAGTCAGTTGCGGGTAGGGGGCAGACACGAGAGTTTGCTTCTACTCATCGGGACGCGCGGACGTCCAATGCAGAGTTTTCAGGTATTCTTAATTCATATGTTCTTTTGTTGCACTTGTTTGTTTTACACACTTTGTGCCGTGGTTGGGCCGAGAGTCGTGTTAGCTAGATCAGCAGTTTGTTGTGTTAATTTCTGTCAGCGATTCTTTTGTTGCGCGACACGTGTTTCGGTCGTGTACCAATCGGATAGGGGATAGAGATTCGTCCGTCGTTTTGATCCTGCTAGAGGTGTTGGATTTGACGTTCTCCTGGGCACGGACTAGTTAGTTATGTGCTAGGCGTCTGTGGACTGCCGCGAGGAAACAGTCAGGTTTTGTTTTCCCGCGAGTCGGTTCTTGTTGTGCAGGGGGACAGTGGTGCCGCCTCTCACAGCTTGAATTCAGCATTTTTCGCTAGTCGGCTTTTGAGGAGAAGATGTCGAGGATTCTTGGCTTTCATTCATGATACCGGAGCTATAGTGGGTTTGTTGGACCGGGTTCCTTTCGTGCGAGAGTTTTCCGACGTTGTTCCAGGTGAGCCGGCAAAGCTTAGGGAGCTTAAGGATCAGCGGCAGAGTTGTTTGTTGGGGGGCTTGTGCGTCTGAGTGTTTCACTTTGGGGAGCTCCTATTCTATTCGTTAGGAGAAGGACGGCAGTTGAGGTTGTGTATTGATGGATCGTCAATTGAACCGGGTTACGGTGCGGTTAGGTATCCTTCATCTCGCATTGACGATTTCTTCGATCAGCTCCAGAGTGCGAGACATTTTTCTAAGTTGTTTGGGATCAGGTCATCATTGTTGCAGGTTCGGAGTGATGTCATTCCGAAGTCTGCTTTTGTGCGTGCTACGGGCTTTGTGTGTTTTGGTGGTGTCATTGGACTCACCAATGCCCTAGCAGCATTCGTGGATATGATGAACCAGATTTCTTCAGGCCGTTCCTCGACCAGTTTATTGTTGTGCCATTGATGACATTCTGGTCTTTTCCAAGAGTTGTGAGGAACAGGAGCAGCACTTGAGGATTTGCTTTGCAGACATTGGGAGAGCACCAGCGGTTTGCTAAATTCTTGGAGTGTTCCTTCAAGCTTGATTGTGCTGACTCTTAGGTCTTGTAGTTACGGGAGACGGTTTTCGTATAGTCCCGAGGAAGATCGAGGCCATACAGCTTTGGCCCAGACTTGTGTACGGGATGGAGGTCCGTAGATTTTTGGGCTTAGCAGGTTTTTACCGCCGTTTCGTGCAGGATTGCTAGTGTATCGCTGCACCGTTGACTGGACAGACCGGAAAGGAGATTCTTTTCTTTGGACTGAGGCATGCGTGCGGAGTTTTCAGCAGTTGAAGACTCGGTTGACAACTGCACCAGTTCTTTCTTTGCTTTCTGGTTCGGGCGACTTTGTTGTTTAACTGTGATGTTTCGCGAGTGGGGCTCGATTGTGTACTGATGTAACACTATAGAGTTATCGTTTATGCTTCACGAAAGTTGGAGGAAGTACGAGCAGGATATCCCACTCATGATCTGGAGATGGCCGCGGTGGTCGTGCGTTGAAGATCTGAGGACACTACTTGTTCGGAGAGTCATGTCAGATTTTCACGGACCACCAGAGCTTAATGCATATCTTCCTGCAGTGGGTTTTGAGTGTTAAGACAGTCTTCTGCAGATTTACAGTTCTTGTGCGATAGTGGAGTATAGCTTAAGTTCGCCTCTACTGAGGGGACAGCTTGCTCCGGTCCGCGCCCGTCCATTTTTCCTTAATCGTTTTCGCGAGGCACTGCCCGCTGATGCTCGTTCGTCAGAGATTCTTGAGCATACTCGGCTGGGTAAAGATTCGGAGTCCTTGATTTGTGACCAGATGTCCTACATTTAGGGATGTGTTTGTGTGTACCTGTTGCTGATGGGCAGAGACGCGAAATCCTAGAGCAGGCACCTCAGTCAGCGTTCAGTGTTCATTCAAGTTCCACCAATTTGTCACGTGACTTGTGAGATAGTTACGGGTGGGCAGGGATGAAGAGTGAAGTTTCAGATTTCGTTTCAAGGTGTCTGTCTTGTTGTGAGCTAAGGTTGAGCACTTGAGACCGGCTGGAGAGTTGCAACCTTTAACCGTTCCGGAGTGGGAATGGGAGCAAATCTCCATGAATTTCGCTGTGGTGTCTACCCCGTTCTAGACAGGGTGTGACTCCATTTGGGTGTTTGTTGTCCCGTTATGCTCAGTTTGCTCAGTTGTTCTTTGTTAAGTTTATGCGTTTGCACGGAGTTCCTTCATGCGTTGTATCCAATCGAGGCACCCTGTTCGCTTGCCGTCTTTGGCAAGGGCTTCAGGAAGCCTTGGGTACTGGTTGAGCTTTAGCTCCGCTTTTCCATCCGCAGAACGAGGGTTTGTGAGAGCGGGCTATACAGACTCTGGAGGATATGATTGTACGTGCGTACTATTGTTGTTGGCAGTTGGGATCGTCACTTGCCATTGTTAGGATTCTCCTTCGATAGCTGTTATCAGGAGGCACTCCAATTGGCAACCTTTAGGTTTAGTTGTAGGTCGTGTCGATCACCATTCTATTTTTCTAACTCTGCGTAAGTAGGATTTTTGGACCCCAGCTAGTCTAGAGACTTCGGAGATGATCCAGTTGGTTCAGGTCAGGATGAGAGTAGCCCAGTACAGACAGAAGTCTTATACCGACCGTGGTGGTCGCAGACTTGAGTTCGCAGTGGGAGATCATGTATTCCTACGGATTTTCCGACGAATGACGTGTTGAGTTTTGGGAATCTTATCCCAGGATTTTTGGTCCTTTGAGATTCTTAAGGCGAGTTAGTTACGTTGCCTATAACTTGGCACTTCGGCCCAGATTATTAAGTATTCACCCCGTATTCCGTGTGTCGATACTTTGCAAATGCCTTCATGACCTTTCTCACATGATTCAGCACCAGACCATTTAGCTTGGACGCGATCTTTTCGTTCACCGGCAGCCATTTGTGTTAGTGGTTCGGCTGGTGGAGAAACTTCGGTCAAGGGTCTTGCCATCTGTAGAGGGTTTTCTTGGACGTAGCCGTATAGTGAGGTGATCACTTGGGAGGCTGCGAGCGAGAATTGTGAGTTTTGTACTCATCTCCTTGAAGGTACGCTTAGTGAGAATTTTAAATTCGGGGACGAATTTTTATAAGAGGGGAGATTGTAACGCCTTAGATTTCGGTTAGTGTTAATTTAGACGTTAATGCGGGTTTACTGTAAAAAAGTTTACCAATTTGGGTTCCTCACATTTTATAACATTTAATTAATAATTTATTATTATTTGTTATGGCATGCACGCACGTGTGCACGTTAATGTGAGGGTTTGTTTGTGCTAATTTAGATTAGTGACCATGACAACTTAACCTAATCTAATCCTTATTTTAATCTAATCCTTAACCTAATCCTAGATATTTGTATGAGAAGAGAGAGATATTTGTTTTGGAAGTGAGGTGGCATGGTGTGTGTGAAAGCATTAATGTATGAGTTAATGTTGTGGTGCACTCACCATTAACCTCACCTCTCTCTCACTTATCCTCACACTCTCTCTCTCTCATTTCTCTCTCATTTTCTTCATCTCTCATTTCCTAAACTGAACATTTGCTTTCCCTTCACAAAACTTCATCAAATCCTTCACAAATCTCACAAAAATCATATCTTTTGCTTGGTTTTGCCTCTTGGATGCCTGAGAGCTTGGGAAGCTAGGATCTTTGAGTTCTTTTGGTTAGGTAATGATATCTATCTGTTCTTTATGTAGTTATTGTGTTGTGTAGACTTTTAGTTTTAGTTTAGATCATTTAAAGTTAAGTTTTCGTGCAAATATCGTATTTTTAGTGTCAATATATGACATCTGAGATCTGCTGTGACCCCGAGAGTTTACTAGAAAACCAAACAATGTAGTTGTGTTGTACGTGAGACCCTGAGCCTTCACCTCAAGCACGAACACCCCTGCTCGGACCATGGCCGGCGACGAGAAGAGAAAATCCGGCGACCCCGGTTTTTGGGTTGAGTGGGTGTGTGGGTTTTTGTGGGTTGCTCTATGCTGTGGTTTGGGTGTGTTTGGTCTTATTAGATTTTTGGGTTTTCTCTGTATGCAAAATCTGGGATCACATAGGTAGTTTCTTGTGTTTCGTTTACGCGCGATACGTCATACGACACGGATCGTGCACTTTGTATGATTTTGCTCTCGGGTTGGTTTCGTCGTGTCGCTACGCACGTTAGCCACAATACGAACACTTGAGAGTATGTTTTGAGTTGATGCGTCGGTCAAATGTAGTTTGTGTTAGTTGTATGTATGCCCTAGAGGCCAGTATTGTACAGATGATGTATATTATATTGGATGCTTGGACATATATAGAGATGACTTTCTTGCTCGATATGATAGTATGCTATCTGGTTACTCTTTATCTTAACATGTACACTTGTCTCTTTAAACTGTCTTATAGTTACATGTTGATAAAGCCCTTAGGATGTGTACTTGACTACCTGGACTATGATGCAGATCATACTAGTGGGGACATGGTAGTCTATAAGTACATCCTTCAAGGTCCCTAGTCGTGGGTGTATCGAGACGGGGCATCGATATACCAGAGTAGACTAGCGTATACACTTCTCGACCCATGAGATGGGCGATGGATGATCCCATATCCATTGGTGTTTGACATCAGAGATGGTGTACAGGTGCTCAGTGGAGACTGGGTACACTGGACGGACTCGCCGAGAACTCCCAGATGGTATTATACCTCACGTCAGATGGCAGTTCTCAGGTGACACTTGTACAGGTTAGTCTGTAGACCCGAGATCGTCATAGAGTCTTGTGTGATTCCCACTGTGCTTTGATCTCCACCTTACCACGTCCATGAGGGCGTGCAAAATGGTGGTCTTTGGGTACAGTCCCGAGTCATATGGAGGCAAGCGATAGGAGGGGTTTCGTCTCTCCCGGTATTGGGGGTTGATGTTGCGCTGTGCTCGATTGGCCGTAACAGGGAAGTCCCTGGCCAGGGCTGATCAGAGATTTGCTGGTAAGTGTTACCAGTAGTTTCTCGACCCGTTATGAGCCTCACATCGGCACGACTTATCGGTTATTGGGGTCTGACGTTTACCACCCCTAGACTTGATATGCGACGTATCAGACGAACAGACCGGACTGTACGGTAAGTGTTACTGGTTGGATTCACAGGAGTGTGAGCGGGCTAGCTCGTCGATCTTCTGATCGCTCAATACCCGGATGGCCGTTATGTTTAGCAGACCGCTTGCGGCTTGTGGGTGCTTGATATGATCATCATCTGCTACCGGCGTATTGACGAGTCTTTAGAGTCCTACATAGAGGTTTCCTGGCTCAAGCGAAACGAAATAGGAGCGCATATGAGATATGTGCAGGACCGAGAATAATGCGTGTATGTGATACCGCATTTCATTCTCGCGATATATGTTTCGATTGGTTATATTCGATATGACCTAGTTATCGAATCATTGATTCGATAAATCGATATATTGGATTCTAGTCGGTTATGTGCGACATGACCGGATCATTGAATCAAATGTTGATTTAATGATTTAATGTATAATTATATATTTGATATATTGCATTACATTAACTAGTATTGGTTCACTTTAATCGGATTTTTCTCACTTGATGCACATTGTATATGTGATATGCTTTTGTGCACATTTTTGTATCATGTTTGATGATACTTGATCATTTGGTTAAATGTGTAGAATTAAACCATGGTTAATTTGATAATTAGGGTTTTACATATTCATTTATTTATTTATTTATTTGTTCATTTATTTATTTGGAAATGATTTAAAGAGAATGGTGGCTTTCTTTTGTCTTTAGTTGAAGCTTCATGAAGCCTTGACTTTTGCAACCATTCTTGTCCTCATGCTTAACCCTAACTCTCCAAATGACCATGGTTTATTCTCTACACTTAACCCTAGTTAGATTATGATAAGTATGAATTTTTCTTTTCATTTTAAAAAACACTTATCATATTCTAGCTTCATCTTCTCCTTCTTCTTCAAGATAGAAACCTTGATGCCATCAATGGCAACTTGAGTTCTAGTGAGAGAAATCCAATTCTAAAGTGAACCCACCTCCTATTTCTTCACCCTCTACCTCTTGCCAAGTTGTTTTGGGTGTTATCTTCACAAGTTTCACAACTTTGTGAAGTCGGAGCTTGAACTTGTGATGCCTCGACGTAGATCGTCTTTGACACGAAGCCGACGACCTAGCTCGCCCGTTTCTCCGATGAAGCCGACGATTAAGTTCGGGATTCATGATAGACAGCGAGAGGACACCCACGTGGAGCTAAGGAAGTGGAGAACCGGATCTACAAAGGTTGTAGCATCTAACTTTTAGTTAAGTAGTTAACTAGATTATCTTTTCGCCTAATCTTCTAGTCAACGATCCGTATTAGGGTTTCTCGGCACCCATAATTTTTGAAATTGGCATGGTTGATGCCTTGTGAGACTTCATTAGAGTGCCTAGGAACCCTACAGTGGTATCAGAGCCTAGCTAGAGCCTTAGGCGAAGTCTAGACGACGTTTGAAACCCGAATACGCATCGAAACCCTAACACATGATGCTCTCTGGACTTTTTCTAAAAACTGGGATTTTTCCAGATTAAAAATGCTTAAAAAATTCAGCAGGGAAATCTAAGAATTACGATGCAAAAATTATTCCATGAACAGTAAATAGTGCGGCGGAACCGCGGCAGAAGCCTGGCTTCTGCGGCGGTTCCGCGGCAGTTTGATGACGTCACCCCTCATGCTTTGCACAGTAATTCATCATTTCAGCAGCTGAGTTTTATTGGTATTTTTAATATTTTTTCAAGAGTTGAATTTTCTGGGGTGTTTTAGAGCTTCGATGTTTCGATCGGATTATCAAATTTCGTCTTTATGTATTTCCGGATAATTTTTAGAATATGTTAAAAAGTTCGACCGGATATAAATACCCAATTTTTCCCCTGTCGGGAATTTTCCAAGTGTTGGATTTTTCCGTAGTTTAACGACGTTCTAAGTAGTGCAAGTAACGCGATGGACCCTCTAGAAGACAACAAATCTTAACTCGATTATGTGACCGTCTTGAACTGCTCTTTGAACCTTCGGGTTTGGGGCAGTACGGCGTGCCACATGTGAGGCGTTGGCTTGACCCTTCTACGGCTGGACCGTTGGTACTGAGGCACGAACTGAATGTTGTTAGACTTATTTCATGTGTTGAGCTGTATCGGGAAAACTTGGGTATTCGACTGTTCGATCGGAAAGTTTAACATTTTCTGTTTATCTGGAATGTGATTCAATAATTGGAATTCACAAACAGTTATGTGATAACTGAATGAATGTTATAAATCTAGCGGTTTAGTTTCACAGGATATTGAAAAGAGTTTTCGATAATGAGACTAAAATGCGGGGTTTATAACTGTTAGGCATGTGATGTCTAAGTATTTCATCTGATTAGGCATGTGATGTCTAAAGCGGTTGCGGATTCCAACTGTTGTAGTTTTACACTTTCTTTTCTGTGACCGTAAGTGTAGTATGTTCATATCGCCGGTTTCGTTGCTATACGTCAACGACAATTGGGGTATGCATACTTACTTACGTTGATGACATGTGATGTTATGTGTTGCTGGATATGTTATATTGGATCGTCGTGTTTGAATAGCCGGGGGTTTTTATGTGAGATGAGTGTTTTACATTTTCATTCATTTAAAAACTTGTATGTAATATTCTTTTATTTGGGGCACTTCCAGGTAGCGGAAGTTGTCACCTCTTGTATATTATTTACTTTTCTGCATTATGATAGACCCAAGGAGGGGAGCACGAGTAACCAGGTTCTGGGGTCCAGTGGGAGACCAACTCGAGGAGTCGAGTCCGGGTCTCCTAACCCTAGAATTGGCAGGGTTGCTTGCCGCTCTCGTAGGGGTCTAGGGGTGTGGGATTGGTTATTCATCACGACCGTGGAATCCGTGTTTTATACTGGCTCGTATTGAAAACACGGACGTCCTAGTATATCCAATGTTTCATATGTTTCTTCTGCTGCGATATCTGTGATGTGATCATGTGATGTTCTGTGATGGATACAGTATATAGTATATATGATATATTATATAGACGTTACTTATGTTTTACACCCGCGCTAGCCCTGCCCCGCTCTGCCGTTAGTTACCTAACCTAACGGTGCACGAGGGGACATCGAGGTGAATGCGGATGGCATAAGTGTACGTCGTATTTATCTGTGATGTTTAGGTATTTAAATGATGGGACTTCATTAATATGATTAATGAAAGAAAAGAATCCTAAGATGTTGTAGAATCAAATTTTAAACAAAACAGGTAGCTACAGTTCTTGCTTTGCATAGCGGTATATATGATATACCCTGCACCTTATTCGATGAGGAAAGGACCGAGATCCCTTCACCGGGAGTGACTCCTTTAGCAATAACTGGCAGATTCTACACACTCGGTTTGGCTTTGATTGCTTTTAAGAGTTTTTTGCTTTGCACAGTGATATATATGATATATCCCGCACCTCATTCGACGAGGAAAGGGCCGACGATCCCTTCACCGGGAGTGACCCCTTTAGCAAACCTAGAAAAGCCTCAAAATCACTCCATTTCAAAACTTCATTTGATTCTACAACGATATCGAGTTCATTACGCAATAGGTTTTCAGAAAAACCTGCCGTAGCCCTCCGTCATTTCAGATAAGAACTGTTTAGTATTCGTGCTGCGTTTGTTGGCCTTTGTCAAGGCGTAGTGTGCGGTAGCTGAATAGTGCTTATCTGCTTATGCATGTGATGCAGATTGTTTCAGGGTAGTCGTACGACCTTGTTGGCCTTTGTCAAGGGTCGTGCGGGTGGGTTTGATTCAATCAAGAAATGACGGGTTGAACTTGACTAGCATCCTGTGATTTGTTGGCCTTTGTCAAGGTCATAAGACACTAGGGGAAAAATATTATCGGGAATTTCAAGTGTTGAAATTTGCAATGAGATTGCATACCTTCTATGAGATAGTTGGATCCCGATACCCACTGCGAGTAAGAGTTACTCCTGGGAGAGTTTTACACATTGCAATTAGCTGATCAAGTAGGTGTCTAGAAAGGTGTCAACGGGGTTACGCCTCTGGGAAAACGAGGTTTACATTAATTAGGTTCGTGCGAAAGCACGGGGGACCTCCCTCAAAGTACCGACACTGGCCTGGCTGAAAGATTGGCGAATTTATAGTGTGTAATTAATCCCGGCTAGTCTTTCCTTTTAGGGTTTGGAGGAAGATTTGATAAAAACCAATGGGAGCCATCCTGATTAGATAAGATAATAACCAATCTGATCTTGCACGAGCATACGCTAAAGTGTTTTCTTCTCTCTCTCTCCAGGTAGCGACCATTTCATGCCCTAATGAAGATAATAATATGGATGTATTGACCGAACCCGCATGTTATACTGTGCTGGGGAACGTTGGTTCCGTTCTTTCTTATAAGAGTTATAGGAATGAACAGGAAATAGGGGAATACCAGGATTCCCATGCTACCCGATTGAAGAAAGTACATGTTGATGCATTTTCTTCGGGTGTGTTCGTTACAGAGAACTGTTTCTCCATTTGCTCTACGTCCTGGGTATTAGATACCGGGTCAGGATCCCATATATGTAATCAGTTACATGGGCTTAGGAAAGGTAGAGAACTTGGAGAAGGTGATAAAGACATTAGAGTTGGAAATGGTGCAATTGTTGCAGCTAAGACTGTCGGGGAATATCACCTTGTATTACCAACTGGTAATACATTGGTTCTGAACGAATGCTATTACATGCCGAACCTGATATGCAACATTATATCGGTTTCTTTATTAAGTAAAGAGGGATATAATTTTGTATTACAGGACAATGTTATGAACATTTTCCGTAACCAAAAGTTGGTTGGATCAGGCACGTTGTGCAATGGCATTTATGTTCTAAATCAATCAACAGTTCTGAGCATAACAAACACACACAAGAGGAAGAGTTCTGAACTCAACGAATCCTTCTTGTGGCATTGTAGACTGGGTCACATCAATGCGACACGACTAGCTAAGTTGCATAAAGATGGATATTTAAATCCGTTTGAATTTTCATCTTATGACACTTGCCAGTCATGTCTCAAAGGCAAGATGACCAAAACTCCGTTTACGGGACACGAAGAAAGAGTTACTGAACTCTTGGGACTGATACATAGTGATGTATGCGGTCCAATGTCTACACATGCCAGGGATGGTTCTTCGTACTTCATTACATTCACTGACGATCTCTCTAGATTCGGATATGTGTTTCTGATGAAACACAAGTCAGAAGCTTTTGAGAAATTTAGAGAATATAAACAAGAAGTCGAGAACCAAACCGCAAAAAGTATTAAAATCCTTCGATCTGATCGAGGAGGTGAATACTTGAGCAATGAATTCCTGGACTTCCTAAAAGAGAATGGGATTCTCTCTCAGCTGACTCCTCCATATACACCACAGCACAACGGTGTATCGGAGCGGAGAAATCGCACCCTATTAGATATGGTGCGCTCTATGATGAGTACAGCTGAGTTACCTATTTCCTTCTGGGGTTATGCGCTGGAGACGGCAGCATACCTATTGAATCAAGTTCCATCTAAATCTATACCTACCACACCATATGAGATATGGAGTGGGAAGAGACCATGTCTTAAACGAGTTAAGATATGGGGTTGCCCGGCCTATGTCAAAAGGAAAAATCCGGACAAACTCGAGGCACGGTCAGTTCTATGCAAGTTTGTGGGATATCCCAAACATTCACATGGATATCTTTTCTACCATACAGAGGAACAAAAAGTGTTTGTTTCTCGACATGCCACCGTTTTGGAAAAGGAATTTCTTGCAAAAGAAATTAGTGGCGATAAAGTAGAACTGGAAGAAATTCCGGCTACACAAACTCAAACTGAAGATTTAGTGGAAACAAAGGATTCAGTAGCTCCCGACGAACCTCAGCCTCTCCGCCGATCTAGTAGGGTTCCTCGCCAACCTGAGAGATACTACGGTTTTCTCATGGATGGTGGGAGCGAGGATTGCATCATGGAGGATGATGACCCAACTAGTTTCGAGCAGGCCATCACGAGTGGGGACTCAGTGAAATGGCTGGATGCTATGCGGTCCGAGATGGAATCCATGTACACCAACAAAGTATGGACTTTGGACGTTGCTCCTGAAGGGGTAAAACCCATTGGGAGCAAGTGGATCTTCAAGAAGAAACTTGGTGTAGATGGGAAAGTGGAGACTTTCAAAGCTAGACTTGTAGCAAAGGGTTTTCGTCAAAGACCAGGAGTGGACTATGACGAGACCTTTTCTCCAGTAGCTATGCTTAAATCCATCCGGATCATGCTTGCCATCGCTGCTTATCATGATTATGAAATCTGGCAAATGGATGTTAAGACCGCCTTTCTAAATGGTGATTTAGAAGAGTGCGTGTACATGACTCAGCCAGAGGGCTTCGTAGACAGTGGGAGCAGCGGGAAGGTGTGCAAGCTGCTTAAATCCATTTATGGATTAAAGCAAGCATCGCGGAGTTGGAACATCTGCTTTGACGTCGTTATCAAAGAGTTTGATTTCGTCAAAAACCCAGATGAACCTTGTATCTATAAGAAGGTGGCAGAGAGTAAGGTTGTCTTCCTCGTATTGTACGTGGACGACATACTCTTGATAGGAAATGATATTCCTATGCTGCAATCGGTCAAGCTCTTCTTATCACAAAGATTCTCAATGAAAGATCTTGGTGATGCCTCCTGCATATTGGGAATTAGGATCTATAGAGATAGATCCAAACGGATTATGGGATTGTCCCAATCCAGGTACATTGACACCATACTAAAGAGGTTTAGTATGGAAGAGTCCAAGCGTGGGAACTTGCCCACGATCTCTGGAGTCACTCTCTCCAAAGAGATGTCTCCCAAGACTGATTTGGAGAGAGCTCGCATGCAAGGGATACCCTATGCTTCGGCAGTAGGCTCTATCATGTATGCGATGCTATGTACCAGACCCGATGTAGCATACTCACTAAGTGTAGTGAGCAGGTATCAAGCTGATCCTGGAGAGAGTCACTGGACAGCTGTGAAGAGCATTCTCAAGTACTTACGAAGGACTAGAGATATGTTCTTGGTGTATGGTAACGGAGAGCTCCAAGTGGAGTCCTTTACCGATTCGAGCTTCCAGAGTGATAAGGACGACTCTAAGTCGCAGTCGGGCTTTGTCTTTACCCTTTACGGAGGGGCGGTTAGCTGGAAGAGTTCCAAGCAGGAAACCGTGGCAGACTCGACGATGGAGGCTGAATACATCGCTGCCAACGATGCTGCCAAAGAGGCTGTCTGGATCAAGAAGTTCATTACTGAACTTGGAGTGGTTCCATCCATTGAGCATCCAATACCTTTGTATTGCGATAACAATGGAGCGGTGGCTTTGGCCAAGGAACCCAGGTCCCATCAGCGGTCCAGGCATATTCTGAGGCGGTATCACCTGATCCGGGAGATAGTTGATCGCCAGGAGATCGAGGTCAGGAGGGTTGACACGAAGAACAACACGGCGGATCCACTCACGAAGGCCATTCCCCAGATACAGTTTGAGAGACTCTTCGGGATGCTCGGTATGCGATACTACAGCAGCTGGCCCTAGTGCAAGTGGGAGATTGTTAGTTGTATGTATGCCCTAGAGGCCAGTATTGTACAGATGATGTATATTATATTGGATGCTTGGACATATATAGAGATGACTTTCTTGCTCGATATGATAGTATGCTATCTGGTTACTCTTTATCTTAACATGTACACTTGTCTCTTTAAACTGTCTTATAGTTACATGTTGATAAAGCCCTTAGGATGTGTACTTGACTACCTGGACTATGATGCAGATCATACTAGTGGGGACATGGTAGTCCATAAGTACATCCTTCAAGGTCCCTAGTCGTGGGTGTATCGAGACGAGGCATCGATATACCAGAGTAGACTAGCGTATACACTTCTCGACCCATGAGATGGGCGATGGATGATCCCATATCCATTGGTGTTTGACATCAGAGATGGTGTACGGGTGCTCAGTGGAGACTGGGTACACTGGACGGACTCACCGAGAACTCCCAGATGGTATTATACCTCACGTCAGATGGCAGTTCTCAGGTGACACTTGTACAGGTTAGTCTGTAGACCCGAGATCGTCATAGAGTCTTGTGTGATTCCCACTGTGCTTTGATCTCCACCTTACCACGTCCATGAGGGCGTGCAAAATGGTGGTCTTTGGGTACAGTCCCGAGTCACATGGAGGCAATGATCGATAGGAGGGGTTTCGTCTCTCCCGGTATTAGGGGTTGATGTTGCGCTGTGCTCGATTGGCCGTAACAGGGAAGTCCCTGGCCAGGGCTGATCAGAGATTTGCTGGTAAGTGTTACCAGTAGTTTCTCGACCCGTTATGAGCCTCACATCGGCACGACTTATCGGTTATTGGGGTCTGACGTTTACCACCCCTAGACTTGATATGCGACGTATCAGACGAACAGACCGGACTGTACGGTAAGTGTTACTGGTTGGATTCACAGGAGTGTGAGCGGGCTAGCTCGTCGATCTTCTGATCGCTCAATACCCGGATGGTCGTTACGTTTAGCAGACCGCTTGCGGCTTGTGGGTGTTTGATATGATCATCATCTGCTGCCGGCGTATTGACGAGTCTTTAGAGTCCTACACAGAGGTTTCCTGGCTCAAGCGAAACGAAATAGGAGCGCATATGAGATATGTGCGGGACCGAGAATAATGCGTGTATGTGATACCGTATTCCATTCTCGCGATGAATGTATCGATTAGGTTATATGCGATATACCCTAGTTATCGAATCATGGATTCGATAAATCGATACATTGGATTCTAGTCGGTTATGTGCGACATGACCGTATCATTGAATCAAATGTTGATTTAATGATTTAATGTATAATTATATATTTGATATATTGCATTACATTAACTAGTATTGGTTCACTCTAATCGGATTTTTCTCACTTGATGCACATTGTATATGTGATATGCTTTTGTACACATTTTTGTATCATGTTTGATGATACTTGATCATTTGGTTAAATGTGTAGAATTAAACCATGGTTAATTTGATAATTAGGGTTTTACATATTCATTTATTTATTTGTTCATTTATTTATTTGGAAATGATTTAAAGAGAATGGTGGCTTTCTTTTGTCTTTAGTTGAAGCTTCATGAAGCCTTGACTTTTGCAACCATTCTTGTCCTCATGCTTAACCCTAACTCTCCAAATGACCATGGTTTATTCTCTACACTTAACCCTAGTTAGATTATGATAAGTATGAATTTTTCTTTTCATTTTAAAAAACACTTATCATATTCTAGCTTCATCTTCTCCTTCTTCTTCAAGATAGAAACCTTGATGCCATCAATGGCAACTTGAGTTCTAGTGAGAGAAATCCAATTCTAAAGTGAACCCACCTCCTATTTCTTCACCCTCTACCTCTTGCCAAGTTGTTTTGGGTGTTATCTTCACAAGTTTCACAACTTTGTGAAGTCGGAGCTTGAACTTGTGATGCCTCGACGTAGATCGTCTTTGACACGAAGCCGACGACCTAGCTCGCCCGTTTCTCCGATGAAGCCGACGATTGAGTTCGGGATTCATGATGGACAGCGAGAGGACACCCACGTGGAGCTAAGGAAGTGGAGAACCGGATCTACAAAGGTTGTAGCATCTAACTTTTAGTTAAGTAGTTAACTAGATTATCTTTTCGCCTAAACTTCTAGTCAACGATCCGTATTAGGGTTTCTCGGCACCCATAATTTTTGAAATTGGCATGGTTGATGCCTTGTGAGGCTTCATTAGAGTGCCTAGGAACCCTACAGTTTGTACGTGTTTTAGGTCTATTGCTAATATATACTTGCTTTGTTGTGTTATGTTTTAGGTTCGCAGGCGGGGACTTCGGACGCTGTGACGAAAGAGAAACAGGTGGTTGGATTTGTTAGTTATATGTATGCCCTAGAGGCCATTACTGTACATAGGATGTATATTGTAGTGGATGCTGGGACATATATAGGGAGGACTTTCTTGCTCGACATGATAGTATGCTATCTGGTTACACTTTACCTTAACGTGTATGCTGATTGTCTCTCTGTTACATGTTGGTAAAGCCCTTAGGATCTGTACTTGACTACCTGGACTATGATGCGGATCATACTAGTGGGGACATGGTAGTCCAAAAGTACATCCTTCAAAGTCCCTAGTCGTGGGTGTATCGAGACGGGGCATCGATATACCAGAGTAGACTAGCGTATACCTTCTCGACCCATACAGATGGGCGATGGATGATCCCATATCCATCGGTGTTTGACATCAGAGATGATATACGGGTGCTCAGTAGAGACTGGGTACACTGGACGGACTCGCCGAGAACTCCCAGATGGTATTATACCTCACGTCAGATGGCAGTTCTCTGGTGACACTGGTACAGAGTAGTCTGTTGACCCGAGATCGTCATAGAGTCTTGTGTGGTTCCCACTGTGCTTTGATTTCCATCTTACCACGTCCAAGAGGGCGTGCAAAACGGTGGTTTTTGGGTACAGTCCCGAGTCACATGAAGGCAATGAGCGATAAGAGGGGATTCGTCTCTCCCGGTATAGGGGGTTGATGTTGCGCTGTGTTCGATTGGCTATAACAGGAAATCCCTGGCCAGGGTTGCTGAGATTTACTGGTAAGTGTTACCAGTAGTTTCTCGAACAGTTATAGACCTCATATCGACACGACTTATTGAGCTATTGGGATCTAACGTATACCACCCCTAGGCGAGATATGCGACAGATCAGACGATCAGACCGGACTGTACGGTAGTGTTACTGGTCGGATTCACTGGAGTGTGAGCGGGCTTGCTCGTCGATCTTCAGATCGCTCAATACCCGGGTGGCCGTTACGTTTAGCAGACCGCTTGCGGCTTGTGGGTGTTTGATATGATCATCATCTGCTGCCGGCGTATTGACGAGTCTTTAGAGTCCTACACAGAGGTTTCCTGGCTCAAGCGAAACGAAATAGGAGCGCATATGAGATATGTGCGGGACCGAGAATAATGCGTGTATGTGATACCGTATTCCATTCTCGCGATGAATGTATCGATTAGGTTATATGCGATATACCCTAGTTATCGAATCATGGATTGATTCGATAAGCCGATACATTGGATACTAGCCGGTTAAATGCGATATGACCGGATCGTTAAATCAAGAGTTAATTTAATGATTTAATGCATAATTATATATTTGATATATTACTTTGCGTTAACTAGTATCGGTTCACTTAAGATGGATTTTCTCACTCGGATGTGCGCATTGTATATGCGATATACTTTTGTGCACTTGATTGTATCATGTTTGATGATACAAGTCAAGCTAGGGTTCAAGTGTAAAGATTAAACCTTGGTTAATGAAATGGTTAGGGTTTATTATTTATTATTCATTTATCTTATTTAATTATCCTTTTATTTTTGATAAATGAATGAAAGAAAAGAGAAAAGAATGGTGGCAAATTTTGGAGTTTAGTTGAAGCTTCATAAAACATTGATCTAGTCAACCATTCTTATCCCATCCTTAACCCTAACCATTCTCACTAACCATGATTCATTCTCTACACTTAACTCTAGTTAACATTATGATAAGTATTTGTTTTTCTATTATTTTTTGATAACTTATCATAACTATTTTTGCTTCTTCTTCTTCCTTGAACTTGAAGAAGAAAGCTTACCTCATCAATGGTGATTGATGAATTAGAGTGAGAAATCCAATTCTAAAGTTAACCCAACTCCTATTTCTTCATCCTCTACCTCTTGCCAAGTAGTAGAGTGTGTTTACTTCACAAGTTTCATGACTTGGTGAAGTTGTGAGCTTGATCTAGCGATGCCTCGACGTAGATCATCTTCGGCATGGACATCGACGACCTAGCTTGCCCATTCTCCGACGAAGCCGATCCTAGAGCCCGGATTTGACTTGGACAGCGGAGAGGACTTCGTTGCGGAGCTATGGAGGTGGAGCACCGGATCTACAAAGGTTGTATTTCCGTTTTCTCATTAGTTAAGTGTTAACTAGTTCAATGTTCGCCTAGACATCTAGCAAACGATCCGTAGTTTAGGGTTTCTCGGCACTATAATTTTTGAAATTGCCATGGTTGATGGCTTGGGAGACCTCACTAGCGTGCCTAGGAACCCTACAGTGGTATCAGAGCCTGGCTAGAGCCTTAGGCGAAGTCCAGACGGAATTTGAAGCCCGAACGAACCCGAAATCAACCCGGCAAATTGCTCTCTGGACGAATTCAGAAATCTGGTCTTTTTCAAAATTAAAAATATGCAGAAAACCTAGCAGGAAAATATAAGAATTACGGTGCAAAATTGGGGTCATGAACTGTTCAACATGGCGCGGAAGCGCGGCATATACCTTCATTCTGCGGCGGATCAGCCGCACGTTGATGACGTCATCCTCCACTATTTGCACAGTAATTCTTATTATTTTATTCTGGATTTTCTGGGAATTTTTAATACTGTTTCCAGAGTTGTATTTTCTGGGATTGTTTTGAGGATTCGGTGTTTCGATCGGGATATCAAATTTTGTCTGTGTGGCTTTCCGGATAAATTTTAGAATATGTTAAAAAGTTCGACCGGATATAAATACCCAATTTTTCCCCTGTCGGGAAATTTCCAAGTGTTGGATTTTTCCGAAGTTTAACGACGTTCTAAGTAGTGCAAGTAACGCGATGGTCCCTCTAGAAGACAACAAACCTTAACTCGATTATGTGACCGTCTTGAACTGCCCTTTGAACCTTCGGGTTTGGGGCAGTACGGCGTGCCACATGTGAGGCGTTGGCTTGACCCTTCTACGGCTGGACCGTTGGTACTGAGGTACGAACTGAATGTTGTTAGACTTATTTCATGTGTTGATCAGTATCGGGAAAACTTGGGTGTTAGAATGTTCGATCGGAAAGTTTAACATTTTCTATTTATCTGGAATGGGATACAATAATTGGAATTCACAATAGTTATGAGATAACTGAATGAATGTTATAAACGTAGCAATTTAGTCTCACTTGATCGGTTGCCACGGAATTTTGATGTGATCAAAAGTCCGTCGCAATCACGTAGCGTACGCGGATACTCGCCGGGTAAACTTAATAGACAGCCTCACTCCATAGCCCCGACCAAGTGACTGTAGGAGAACCCCGTCGCCGAAAGCATCCGTACGGGTGCTCGCGGTAGCGGTGTTCCGCCTTGGTGCACTTCGTCGACGGTATCGGGGGTGCGGCCGTCTACAGAAGTTTGCGACGAGCATTCGATCAGGATGTCGGGAATCCTGTTGAATTGCCCGACTTGGTATTGAAAAGTGTTTTCGATTTTGAGACTAAAATGCGGGGTTTATAATTGTTAGGCATGTGATGTCTAAGGTATTCATTTGATTAGGCATGCGATGTCTATGCAGATTGCGGATTCCAACTGTTGTAGTTTTACACTTTCTTTTCTGTGACCGTAAGTGTAATATGTGATATCGCCGGTTTCGTTGCTATATGTCAACGACAATTGGGATACGCATATTTACTTACGTTGATGACATGTGATGTTATGTGTTGCTGGATATGTTATATTGGATCGTCGTGTTTGAATTGCCGGGGGTTTTTATGTGAGATGAGTGTTTTTCATTTTCATTCATGTAAAAACTTGTATGTAATATTTTTTTTATTGGGGCGCTTCCAGGTTGCGGGAATTGTCACCTGTTGTATATTATTTACTTTTCCGCACTAGGATAGACCCAAGGAGGAGGGCACAAGTAACCGGGTTCTGGAGTCCAGTGGGAGACCAACTCGAGGAGTCGAGTCCGGGTCTCCTAACTCCAGAATTGGTAGGGTTGCTAGCCGCTCTCGTAGGGGTCTAGGGGTGTGGGTTTGGCTATTCATCGCGACCGTGGAATCCGTGTTTTATACTGGCTCGTATTGAAAACACGGACGTCCTAGTATATCCAATATTTCATATGATTCTTCTGCTGCGATATCTGTGATGTGATCATGTGATGTTCTGTGATAGATACAGTATATAGTATATATGATATATTATATAGACGTTACTTATGTTTTACACCCGTGCTAGCCCTGCCCTGCTCTGCCGTTAGTTACCTAACTTAACGGTGCACGAGGGGACATCGAGGCGAATGCGGATGGCATAAGTGTACGTCGTATTTATCTGTGATGATTAGGTACTTAAATGATGGGACTTCATTAATGTGATTAATGAAATAAAAGAAACCTAAGATGTTGTAGAATCGAATTTCAAAATAAAACAGGTAGCTACAGTTCTTGCTTTGCACAGCGGTATATGCGATATATCCTGCACCTTATTCGATGAGGAAAGGACCGAGATCCCTTCACCGGGAGTGACTCCTTTAGCAATAACTGGCAGATGCTACACACTCGGTTTGTCTTTTGATTGCTTTTAAGAGTTTTTGCTTTGCACAGTGATATATATGATATATCCCGCACCTCATTCGACGAGGAAAGGACCGACGATCCCTTCACCGGGAGTGACTCCTTTAGCAAAACTAGAAAAGCCTCAAAAACACTCCATTTTAAAAATCATTTGATTCTACAATGATATCAAGTTCATTACGCAATAGGTTTTCAGAAAATCCTGTCGTAGCCCTCCGTCATTTCAGATAAGTACTAGTTAGTATTCGTGCTGCGGTTGTTTGGCATGCGTCAAGGCGTAGTGTACGGTAGCTAACTAGTGCTTATCTGCTAGCATATGATGCGATTGGATTAGGGTATTCGTACGGCGTTGTTTGGCATGCGTCAAGGGTCGTGCGGGTGGGTTTAATTCAATCAGGAAATGACGGGTTGAACTTGACTAGCAGACTATGGGTTGTTTGGCATGCGTCAAGGTCATAGCGAGCTAGGGGCAAAATATTATCGGGAATTTCAAGTGTTGAAATTTGCAATGAGATTGCATACCTTCTATGAGATAGTTGGATCCCGATACCCGCTGCGAGTAAGTGTTACTCCTGGGAGAGTTTTATACATTACAATTAGCCGATCAAGTAGGTGTCTAGAAAGGTGTCAACGGGGTTACGCCTCTAGGAAAACGAGGTTTACAGTAATTAGGTTCGTGCGAAAGCACGGGGGACCTCCCTCAAAGTACCGACACTGGCCTGGCTGAAAGATTGGCGAACTTGTAGTGTGTAATTAATCCCGGCTAGTCTTTCCTTTTAGGGTTTGAAGGAAGATTTGATGAAAAGCAGTGGGAGCCATCCTGATTAGATAAAATAATAACCAATCTATTCTTGACAGAGCGCACGCTGAGTGTTTTCTTCTCTCTCTCTCCAGGTAGCGACCATATCACGCCTTAATCAAGATAATAATAAGGAATATTGACCGAACCCGCTTGTTATACTGAGCTGGGGAACGTTGGTCCCGCTCCAACTTATAACTGTTATAAGATCGAGCAGGAAATTGGGGAATACCAGATTTCCCGTGCCGCCCAAACGAAGAAAGTGCATAAGATGCATCATCTTCGGGTGTGTTCGTTACACAGAACTGTTTCTCAGTATCCTCTGCATCCTGGGTATATGATACCGGATCAGGATCCCAGATATGTAATCTGTTACATAGGGCTACATATAGGTAGAGAACTGAGAACGGGTGATAAGTTTCATGAGGCAGAAAACGGGGCAAGTGTTGCAGCCAAGTCTGTTGGTCACTGTCACCCTGTATTACAATACATTGATTCTGAACGAATGTTATTAGATACCGAACCTGATATACAAAATCATATCAGTCTCTTTAAACGTAAAGAAATGATAAAATTTTGTATTGTTGGATTATGTTTTGAACATTTTCTATATCAAAAGTTGATCGGTTCAGGCACGTTATCTAAAAGCATTAATGTTCTAAATCAAACTACAGTTCTTAGTATACGGATCACACACAAGAGGAAGAGTTCAGAAATGAACGAATTCTTCTTGAGGTATTGTAGACTAGGTCAGATCAATGCGACCCGACTGGCTAGAGTTACATATAGATGTATATTTAAATCAGTTTGAATTTACATCTTGTGAAACTCGCCAGTCATGTCACAACGATAAGATGACCATAGCTCCGTTTATTGGAAACGGAGAAAGAGTTAGTGAACTCTTGGGATGATACATGTTGATGTATGTAAGGTCCCCTGTCTACACATGCCAAGACTGGTTGTTTGTACTTCGTTACATTCTCTGATAATCTCTCAAGATTCAGACATATGTTCCTGTTGAAACACAAGTCCGAACCTTTTGAGATATTCACAGAATATAAGTTAGAAGTAGAGAACCAATAAAGGTATAAGTATTATGTCCTATGATGAGATCAAGGAGGAGAATACTTGAGCACGGAAATCCTGGACTTTTCTAAAGGAGAATGAGATTCTCTCTCAGCATTACTCCTCCGTATACACCATAGCATGATGGTATATCGGGGAGGAGCAGATACACCCTATATGATAAGGTGTGCTATTTGATGAGTACTACTGAGTTACCTGTTTCCTTTAAGGAGTTATGCACTTGAGAAGCTGCATACCTATTGAATAGGGTTCGAATCAAATCAGTTGCCTACCACTTCATATATGATATGGAAAAGGAAGAGCCCATATCTTAAGCTAGTTAAGATTTGGGGTTATCCGGCCTATGTCTAAAAGCAGAATCCGGACAAGCTCGAGGCAAAGTCTGTAATGTAGAACTGGAAAGGTTCCAGCTATACAAACTGCAGCTGATGATTTGAAAGAACCAAAGGATTCGATAGTTACCAACGAACCTCAGCCTCTCCGCCGATCTAGTAGGGTTCCTCACCCACCTGAGAGATACTTCGGTTTCTCTATGACAGTGGGAGCGAGGATTGCATCATGAGATGATGACCCAACTAGCTTCGAGCAGGCCATCAGGAGTAAGACTCTGTAAGAATGGCTGGATGCTTAGAGATCTGAGATGGAATCCCTATACACCAACAAAGTATGGACTTTGGTTGCTATATCTGAAGGGTTAAATCCCCATCAGGAGCAAGTATATCTTGAGAAGATTACTTGGTGTAGATGGAAAAGTTGAGACTTTCAAAGCTAGACTTGTTAAAGCTTTTCGTCATCGACCAGGCGTGGATAATGATGAAACCTTTTCAAGTAGCTATGCTTAAGTCCATTCGGATCCTACTTGTCACGGCTACATACCATGACTACGATATCTGGTGGTTGGGTGTCATGACAGCTTTTCTAAATGATGTTTTAGAAGAGTGTGTCTATAAGTACACAGCCAGAGGGCTTCGTAGACAGTGGGAGCAGCGGAAACGTGTGCAAGATGCTTTATAGGATAAAGCAGGCATCGCGGAGTTGGAACGTCTGTTTTGATGTGTTAGTCAAAGAAGTTGACATAATCAAAATGGTAGATGAACCTTGTATAAACAAGAAGGTAGTAGGGAGTATGGTGACGATCCTCGTAGAGTACGTGGATGACATACTCTTGATAGGGAAGGAGTTTCTTATGCTACGTTCGATCAATCTCCGCTTATCACAATGATTCTCCATATAGGATCATAATGATACCTACTAACTCCTGGATTTTGGATCTATGAGATAGATCTAAATGGATGTTAGGATTCTCACTAGATGTAGTGAGATGGTATCAAACGATCCTGGGGAGAATCACTGGAAGGGTTCCAGGGTGATAAAGACGACTGAATGTCAGTCGCAGGCATTGTCTTAACCCTCAGTAAAGGGACGGTATGTTGGAAGAGTTCCAAGCAAGATACCGTGACATACTAGACGATAAAGGCAGGATACATCGCTACTTAAGATGCTACCAAAGAGGCTGTTTGGATGTATAATGGTTCATGAGATGAACTATGTTCCTCCCATTGTGTGACAATGGAGTTGTGGCTTATGCCAAGGAACGCCGGTCCCATCAGTGATCCAGACATATTCTAAGGCAGTATCACCTGATCATGGAGATGGTTGATCTCCAGGGTGATCGAGGTTTGGAGAGTAGACTCAGAGGACAACACAGCGGATCCACTCACAAAGGCCTGTTCCCAGAGAGAGACTTTCATGGGATGGTTGAGTATGAGATACTGCAACCACTGCTACAGATGGCCCTAGTGCAAGTGGGAGATTGTTAGTTATATGTATGCCCTAGAGGCCATTACTGTACATAGGATGTATATTGTAGTGGATGCTGGGACATATATAGGGAGGACTTTCTTGCTCGACATGATAGTATGCTATCTGGTTACACTTTACCTTAACGTGTATGCTGATTGTCTCTCTGTTACATGTTGGTAAAGCCCTTAGGATCTGTACTTGACTACCTGGACTATGATGCGGATCATACTAGTGGGGACATGGTAGTCCAAAAGTACATCCTTCAAAGTCCCTAGTCGTGGGTGTATCGAGACGGGGCATCGATATACCAGAGTAGACTAGCGTATACCTTCTCGACCCATACAGATGGGCGATGGATGATCCCATATCCATCGGTGTTTGACATCAGAGATGATATACGGGTGCTCAGTAGAGACTGGGTACACTGGACGGACTCGCCGAGAACTCCCAGATGGTATTATACCTCACGTCAGATGGCAGTTCTCTGGTGACACTGGTACAGAGTAGTCTGTTGACCCGAGATCGTCATAGAGTCTTGTGTGGTTCCCACTGTGCTTTGATTTCCATCTTACCACGTCCAAGAGGGCGTGCAAAACGGTGGTTTTTGGGTACAGTCCCGAGTCACATGAAGGCAATGAGCGATAGGAGGGGATTCGTCTCTCCCGGTATAGGGGGTTGATGTTGCGCTGTGTTCAATTGGCTATAACAGGAAATCCCTGGCCAGGGTTGCTGAGATTTACTGGTAAGTGTTACCAGTAGTTTCTCGAACAGTTATAGACCTCATATCGACACGACTTATTGAGCTATTAGGGTCTGACGTATACCACCCCTAGGCGAGATATGCGACAGATCAGACGATCAGACCGGACTGTACGGTAGTGTTACTGGTCGGATTCACTGGAGTGTGAGCGGGCTTGCTCGTCGATCTTCAGATCGCTCAATACCCGGGTGGCCGTTACGTTTAGCAGACCGATTGCGGCTTGTGGGTGTTTGATATGATCATCATCTGCTGCCGGCGTATTGACGAGTCTTTAGAGTCCTACACAGAGGTTTCCTGGCTCAAGCGAAACGAAATAGGAGCGCATATGAGATATGTGCGGGACCGAGAATAATGCGTGTATGTGATACCGTATTCCATTCTCGCGATGAATGTATCGATTAGGTTATATGCGATATACCCTAGTTATCGAATCATGGATTGATTCGATAAGCCGATACATTGGATACTAGCCGGTTAAATGCGATATGACCGGATCGTTAAATCAAGAGTTGATTTAATGATTTAATGCATAATTATATATTTGATATATTACTTTGCGTTAACTAGTATCGGTTCACTTAAGATGGATTTTCTCACTCGGATGTGCGCATTGTATATGCGATATACTTTTGTGCACTTGATTGTATCATGTTTGATGATACAAGTCAAGCTAGGGTTCAAGTGTAAAGATTAAACCTTGGTTAATGAAATGGTTAGGGTTTATTATTTATTATTCATTTATCTTATTTAATTATCCTTTTATTTTTGATAAATGAATGAAAGAAAAGAGAAAAGAATGGTGGCAAATTTTGGAGTTTAGTTGAAGCTTCATGAAACATTGATCTAATCAACCATTCTTATCTCATCCTTAACCCTAACCATTCTCACTAACCATGATTCATTCTCTACACTTAACTCTAGTTAACATTATGATAAGTATTTGTTTTTCTATTATTTTTTGATAACTTATCATAACTATTTTTGCTTCTTCTTCTTCCTTGAACTTGAAGAAGAAAGCTTACCTCATCAATGGTGATTGATGAATTAGAGTGAGAAATCCAATTCTAAAGTTAACCCAACTCCTATTTCTTCATCCTCTACCTCTTGCCAAGTAGTAGAGTGTGTTTACTTCACAAGTTTCATGACTTGGTGAAGTTGTGAGCTTGATCTAGCGATGCCTCGACGTAGATCATCTTCGGCATGGACATCGACGACCTAGCTTGCCCATTCTCCGACGAAGCCGATCCTAGAGCCCGGATTTGACTTGGACAGCGGAGAGGACTTCGTTGCGGAGCTATGGAGGTGGAGCACCGGATCTACAAAGGTTGTATTTCCGTTTTCTCATTAGTTAAGTGTTAACTAGTTCAATGTTCGCCTAGACATCTAGCAAACGATCCGTAGTTTAGGGTTTCTCGGCACTATAATTTTTGAAATTGCCATGGTTGATGGCTTGGGAGACCTCACTAGCGTGCCTAGGAACCCTACAGGATTTACTTAGCCAGGAGCGTTGGTGAGTAGATTTAACATCTACAGGGGAATCGCCAGCATGGCGTTATGCGTCTGGGCTAGAGATGTTAATATTGTCGCATATTCTATTTCATATATAGAGTTGCGCATACACCTTATTGCTTAGTTATTGTTGTGTTTGGACTTGTACCCTTAGAACACTGCACTATTATTGACGGCTCATATTGCACGAGCACTAATTGTATACCACACACACCGTTAATAATTGCCATGACACACACAACCCACATATAGTTATGGTATTATTTGGTTAGGGACATTGAGACATTGATTCATATTCCTTATTGCATATGACATATAGCATACATGTATGCCTACATGCTTACACATATGCCTTGACATGCTTACATGCTAGTTACCTGTATACCTATAGGGTATTGTACCATTAGCGATAGGTACATACACACTTGATGACATAGCTACATGTATACCTTGCATACATACTTCACTTATACCTGGAGGGTATATTACATCATTTCTGATAGGTGGATACATATACCTTACTATACCTTTATGTTTACACATATATCTGGTTTTAGCTACATGTTTACCTTTATTTGATGTTATATAGACTTGAAGAAATTAGGAACCGCATGATATTTATATTAACTTGTTACAGTTAAATAGCGGCTTTTCCTTTATATGCTCGCATTTCAGTTTTATGTTGCGTATATTATATTCATGAATTTTCGCATTGAGATATGGATTTTTCATGATGTTTTCTGGATTTGAGGACCGTGGTAGTTTCATGAAATTATGCATTATTTGAAAAACCCGATTTCTCTTGATATGATATTTCAGCAGCCACCATAAGTTTTATCGGTTCTGATATATATACCCCATGCGAGGAGCGTCGTGGACCATGTGAGGGTACATGGTGGGGCCCGGAGGTACCCCGGGGCAAGAAAGGGATTTTGATGTAACATGCCGATAAGGCCTGACAGGGGAACCATACCTACTGGTGACAATACCTATGACTCGGCAGTTATCGTGGGGATACTGACGGGAGTCATGTACATATGGATACGTCGAGAGGCGAGGGTCAGAGCTAGGCACTCGAGCTTTCGGTATAGCGTATGATACGTACCTATCAGGGTGCCAGTCGTGGTGACAGCACCTGATAGATCAGCCTTTATGTGTCGATACTTGGCACAGGTTTTCATGATACTTTTACTCCTAAGTATATATAACAGTGAAATGGGATGCTGTTATATATATATATATATATATATATATATATATATATTAGTGGAATGGGACACTAATATATATGTATACATATAAATTCATATACTTCATCATAATTATTCATGCAAATATACTTTGGATGTATGAGATTCACTTGATATTGGATTTGGGATATAGGAGATTCATTTGAGATTGGATACAGGATATATATGAGATTGCTGATATTGTACATTCAGGATTTATGAGACTTATATGATATGAGAGCCAATTTGGGGGCTGATTTGAGAAAATTGCGATTTGGATTGTCTTGATGGATTTTGGTCCTACCACGATGTCAGGATTCCGTGGAAATGACATGTTTCATCCCATACTCCACATTTATTGTTTATGCACTGCTTCAAATATTAGTAGTACCAAATAGAGTACCTTCCATGACTGCTGCATTCACATACTTTTATTCTATATGCATTGCTTCATATATTAGTTGTACCTGCTTATGTACCTTTCATGACTGTTGTATATCTACATTGTCATATCATTGCTTCATGTATTGGTTACATGATTGTTGCATACAGATTGTCATATTATTGCTTCATGTATTAGTTATACCTGCTAGTGTACCTTTCATGACTATTGCATACATATGACCATTTGTCACGACCTGAAGTACGGAACATGACCGGCACTTAAACTACGAACGTCTCGAGGCGTACGTAATCTAAGTAAACCGAAAACCCAGAAATCCAAACCAAGAAAAGATGTAGAGTGCAGGAAAAACCAACTTAAAGCAAGTAGTTTCAATAGCATAAGCCAAAATTATGCGGTTTTTAAAAAACATCAAAAATTTCCTGAAAATTTCGGCAGAGTCTCCTTTGTAAAAACTGGCTCCCAAACGGGATACAACATGAATAGTATACGAAATCAATAAAAAGGCATCCCCAAGCGGGAGCTAGCTCTTCGTCAAACGATGGTCACAACCACACAAGCAATATAATATACAACGCCAACGGCGAGGATCAAAAACTCAAAAGGAAACTCAAAACCACAAGAAATCCGCAGAAATATAACGCGCGACTCTAAGGTCGAAGGAATAACATTACTAGTCTCTATCTCAAAATAAATACATGTTTGGTTGATGGAACATCTAGATACAACAGAATAATGATATACAAGATATAATGATGGGTGCGATACAAATAAACCCACCTACTAGCAAGTCACCCGGAAATGGAAAGAGTGCCAGCAAGCCGTAATGAAACATGTACGGCGAAACCTCCAAGAACTGTGGCACAACGGGGGTAAGTTGCCAACTCGTGAGTAGAAAAACATCTACGCACAGAAATCGCATAAATAACGCAACCTAGGTCAATGATCATAATATATCCTCAATTATATATATATGACATGCAGCCTATAACAATGGCTAGGGTAATATCTAACCCGAGTGTGATCTCATGTGCCCGTGTCAGTGCCTCAGGTAGCAATATATCATATAAATGAGGTATGAATGCATGGAACAGAATGCATGTACTGACGAAAACTGCTTTCATAAATCAGTGAGATTTCTGTATTTTAAAAGTGAGGTACCATAAATGAAATCAGCATAAAACAGTGCCCAGCATCGACACAAAACAAGTGTCCAAATATCTCGATATCTCTGTATCACAATCGCTGTATCTCAATATCTCAAATCACAATATCTAGGGCGCCGTCAATCCAGATCGGCCCCTACCATCCATCTCAAGACAACGACGGTATCCTCCAGATATCCGACGCGTCGGGTAATATCACCGGTCGGCAGTGCTCCCCTGCCGGGCTCAACGTCAACAACACATTCCTCTTGCCCCGGGGTACCGCACCGGGCCCACCATGTACCCGAAACGGTTCCTCCACTCCTCGAATCGGGTCTCGAAATCCATCAGCAAACTCATGGTGGACGACTCATACATCATGGGAAAACCGCACTTTTTATTTTAAAAGAGAGAAAAGGTTTATTTATGTTTTTGCGGTTTTCCTCCAAATCCAAGAAATCTCATGAAATCCGAATCCAAGTCATCAAAAGCATGTAAACAGTGAATATAGGCATGAGAATCCATGAATGCGACACAACAGTGAATAATAACATGCATGAAGTAGTAGGCAATAACTACAATGTCCAACTAGCATATAAGGCAAGTACACTAATATCATGTCTAAACTATTAGCTAACAACCTATGTCAAATGAAATAGTATTTTCTAAAGTGTTCGTGACATGGCAATTACCGATGAAGATGTGTGTGAGCCGGCAAGTAAGTGTACGTGGTACATACGCGTCATCGGTAATGGTGCTGGTGTCCTAACAGCATGATATCAATAATGAAATATGAATTGCAATAAGTATGCGATGCGAAGCAACAACAATAATATGCAGGAGCTGAATATTAGACACAACGGTAACTAAACTGCATTACCCTAATATAAGTCCTATAATAGCGCCTTTTGAAATAACACGAATCGCGGTGTTTTGAAAATAAGGGCTACGGTGTTTTTAAGAAAAGACACGTCTTTTGAAATATCCGTAGAATCCCTTGACCTGTCTTTTAAAATACCCACGATTCGTTAGTTTTGAAATAGGTAGGAGTCTAATCTAGTCTAACAACTACACTAAACTATACGGCTGAACTAACAGATAAGGAAACCGCTTAACATCTGAGTCGATATATATATAAACATATATATATATATATATTAGTCGGTGATCCCGCCTCGATAATATCCCATCCGATACCATATCTATAATCAGATATTCCCAAGTCAAGAGTGCGGATCTATCATCAATATATAGCTCGTACGTAAATCCGTCGTACGGCATTCCCACATCTGGGTACGGGTCAATATCACATTCATCACACTATTCATCTGGTATCCCCTTTATCAAAGATCATAATCCGGGTACGGATCTATGTCTAGTACAATACTGATACCACCTACGTATGCATGCACTTGTGTGAAACACTACGTCAAAGGACCCGCTACAACGTCATGTCGTATCTCAAATACGAATCCTGCCATATCACCGAATTCACAACCTCAATACAATTCTCATCGACTCATCTCAAACCTAAGTATCATCCTCAAATCCGTATGTGAACACATAGTCCCATACCCATGTGAACACATAACTATGTATTCCTGAATAAGCACAAATGAAAGAAGAAAGTATGCAAGTATGGGTGGGTGTGTGCATACGTGGTGCGACCACTACTCTAGGGGTTCGCGACACTAAATATCCAAGAACACCAAATATCCATATTATCATCAATGCACTCAAACAATATATAAACAATATATATATGTGTGTATACGTATTCGTATACATCACCACGAACTGCGGGGGTGCTATACGCCATCCACCCGACTTCTCCCCGTAGATATAAATCTACTCACCTGGTCCTCGCTCGCCGGTGCCGACGTCGCCTCGCGCTTGCTTGTCGTCTCGAAGTCTACATGGGGTACCTACATATCATAACGCACCGTATCGCATTAAAATCCGACTCATGACCAAAACTACTCACGAATCCCACATAGGTCAAAACCTATGGTTTGCTTTCTCAAATCAACCCCAAAACCCTCGACATCGGTGTACACACGCCGATTGATCGAGAAAACCACCAAACGTACCAATCGTTGTTTTATAAGTCACTAAAAATATATGAAATAGGATGCAAATCATCAAAACCAATAAATTGATCAAATCGGTTTATTTCCAAAAAGCCTAGTAAAGGGGTCGTTAACCGTTTTACTACAAGTCTTGATGTTTTAGCAAACTAGTGGTCACAATACTCACTAATTATCTTAATTAGGCCACATAAACATTTACTAGATTTTTAATCTTGCTAAATTATATTAAACCAAAATCTAGTTAGCAAAAGTTATCTTTTTAGTTCAAAACTTGGTGTTTTAACCAATCTAAATATTTTAACAATTCTAGTGGCTATAATGTTCATTAAACATGTTAATTATGTCATACCAATGTTAATTAGATGTTAAAAACACTCATTTCCATCAATTCTAAAAAACCTAGTTTGCAATATTTGTACAATTATTACAATTTTAAACTAACAATTTGCAAACTAGCAATTAGATTAGTTTTAACAAGTTTTAAGATGCTAGCCCATATCACACAACCATGCACAATTGATCACAACCCAACTCCAAAACAAAAACCTAACTTGAATTTCAATCCCTTCTCTTGAAAGTTAAATTTTAATTAATTCCATAATAAAACATCTAATTACAACTAGATTCAAACATACAATTAACAATTAACAAATTCAAATGAAACTTTATACCTCATGATCAAGAGATCAAACATGAAGCTTAGCCTCCCAAACTTGCTTCCATCCCCCAAGATCCATACTAATTTGGCTAAAGAATAATGGGTAAAGCTTGGATTTGGAGTTTGCTTTGAATTTGTGAGTAAATTTGTGGATTTTTGATGGAATTTTGTGATGAAATGAGAGGGGGGAAAATGGGGGGCTGCACAAAAGGGGGGCTCGGCCAGATTTGGTGAGGGAGAGAGAGAGATGGGGGGTCTCAAAGTCAACACAAAACCATACTCTAATTATCTAGTTCCATACTTTATTTCTTTAATGTTTTCATTTTCCATTTCATCATTTTTCTTTCATTTGATTTGTTTAATTGGAGGGGAGAGTGGGGAGGGGCTGCTGAATTTCAGCACTAGAGGGGAGGAAAAATGGGGGGTGTGAGTGTGGGTGTGTGTGTAGCAAGTTCCAAGTGAAGAAAATACCCCCATACCTCAAATACCTAATTTATTTTCACAAAACAAGCAATTTTTCTTCAATATTTTCTAACACCGTTTAACAGTTTCATTTTATTTCAAAAAAAACATGTTAAAATTTTGTTTAATGTGTTATGATACACAAAATTCGTTTCAACCCATTCCAGTTTGTAATTTTTCCTAATTAAATGTATTAGTGACGGCTTAAAATAATAATAAAATAATTTTTTTTCAGAAAATTTGAAATTTCACCAGTGGCTCAATAAACACCAAATACTAGCAATTACATATCTAGAATATGTAAATTTAATTTTTATAATAAAATATTTGTATTTTGACTTTTTACAGAAAACCCCCTTATTTTACCGTTTTTTCGAAATTTCACCGAAACGATTTCCAAAACGTTACACCATTTATTGCTTTTAGCTTGCATATGTTAGATTCGCGCCGTACGTGCATACTTGCGATTACCTGATATGTTATTTACTATTCACGAGTTGGCAACTCACCCCCGTTATGCCACAGTGTTTTGCAGGTTGATCCTCACAGTAGTCAGAGGCAGGGTTATTATCATCTATCATATTATCATTTGTTGCAGATACCGCTTCGGCTCACAATGTGCAGTTTTGCTTTAGGTGTGTTTTGTGGTTATCCGTTCATGTTGCTTATTGTATATTCGTTGTATCCTATACTCTCCATCTACCATTATCTTGTATAACTTAGAGACTTGATGTGAGGACGATATTGTATATTATTTTGTGACTTGGATGTCTTTTATACAGTTTTATTTATATCGTCTTTTATTTCTTCGCTACGGCGTCGTATATCTGTGGTGGTTGTTTTCCTCCTTTGGGCGTGTTTTTGCTCTCGTTTGGGGATGCTTTACTTATATTTATGTTGTACCCATTTTTGGGGCTGGCTTTTACAAAGGAGGTGCTGCCAAAATTTAAAGGAAATAAAGTTGGACTTTTAAAGAATTTGGGTTGCGATTTCAAAGGTTTTAATAATGTTCTTATTCCTTACTACTTTTGATGGTTTAGATTGTTGGGTTTTCGGCTTACTTAAATTGTGTTACGCCTATAGACGTTGCGTAGTTTAAGGGCCGTCACGTGCCAATTTCGGGTCGTGACATTAAATCCCTCGCCAAGAGGCACCGGGAAGCAATACTGTTCGGCCCATCCTTAAAGATCAAAGCCCTCGCCAAGAGGCAACCGTGCTCTCCCTTGCTCGGTTATCCCTAGCCGGTAGTTCCCTACCCCACAATGCAAAGTATCGAAGCCCTCGCTAAGAGGCAACCGAGCAGCTACCCTGCTCGGTCCATCCTTAGCATGCCTCTCCGAGCCTTCTACGCTAAGGAACAAAGCCCTCACCAAGAGGAAACCGCTCTATCTAAGTCTGAGCGATCTCCACCTCGACTTCGGGGCCATGGAGATACTGTCTTCCCGCCGATCTTTGCATACTTGGCAAATGATCAGATTCAACTCGACGCGTGATCGCTAGACGAAAGACAGGCCTAACATAAAGACGGCACCGTGCAAACAGAGATTTAACAACAAGCAAAGGATAATATGCACACAAATACTACTGCAAAAAGAGTTTATTCACAAAGTCAAAAGTCTCTACAAGGGTATTATAGGCTCCCCAGCCTAACAAAAGTGTCCGGAGGCTTACAAAATTTCAGAACAAAGAAAATAAATAAGAGGACGAGGGGTTTCAGGCCTCAGGGCCGGGCGCAACCCCGGGGAGCTCAATGTCCACGGCTGGGACAGCGTCTTGAGGATCGGCGCCCTTCACAGGAGCCTCAGCGCCGTCCTCGCTGGGAACCTCTTCCACGGCAACGCTTCCGGGGGGACTCCCCTGCACGTCGTCCCCGCGAGGATATTCAGCTCGGATCTCTTCATCAGGGAACTCCGGCATCCGAGCCTTAACGGCGTCGAGGGCATCATGCCAGATGAGGGTAGTGGCTGCGGCTAGGTCGGTGTAAAATGGTCCAACTTCTTATAGTTCTCCACCGCCTTCGCCGTATTGAGCTCGGCTCGCTTTGTCCCCTCTATCGCCTCCCCCAGCTCCTTCCGGAGGGTGCTCACCGACTTCTTCAGGATGCCGACGAGCAACTTAGAGTTCTGAAGCTTGGCCTCGGCGGCCCGGACAGCCTCACGGTGCCTGGCGACCTCCTGCTTCCCGGCCGCCACCTCCTTCTTCCTAACCGCCACCTCATCCTCAAGGGCAGTGACCCTCGCCATCGCCACCTCCAGCTCCAGCTTTGAGCTCTCCTCCAGCGAGGAGAACTCGCCCGCGGCTCGCATTGCCGGGGCAATTTCCTCTTCCTCCATCTGGACGACGAGGGCGACATGCTGGAGGACCTGAAGAAATCAGATAGGGGTCAGAAAGAAAAGGGAGGCACCAAATCTCGCGAATGATAGGACCCTGAGTGAAAAATCAAGTGAAGTGCGGGCGCTGACCTGCACGGCCTCTTGGGCGATGGCCACCATTTGCGCCTTGACAGTCCCCCGAGGGACCTTGCCCCCGGCCGACCTCTCCATGTCTGCCAGAAAGCTGTCAGCGACGGAGAGCCCTGAGGGCACCTCAAAGTGGAGGTCCCCCTCGTCCACTAAGATCGGGGAGGCCGGGGTGCACGGGACCTGTAGGGTTCCTAGGCACTCTAGTGAAGTCTCACAAGTGATCAAATATGCACAAATCAAATTTTACGGGTGCCTACAAACCCGACTACGGATCGTTTGCTAGATATTTAGGCGAAACAAGCAAGCTAGTTTACAACTAAACTATAAGATAACGGAAATACAACCTTTGTAGATCCGTTTGTCCACCTCCATAGCTCCGAAACGAAGTGCCTCCGCTGTCCAAGTGAACTCCCGGGCTCTAGCGTCGGCTTCGTCGAAGAATAAGCGAGCTTGGTCGTCGATGTCCATGCCGAAGATGATCTACGTCGAGGCATCGCTAGATCAAGCTCTCACTTCACCAAGTCAAGAAACTTGTGAAGGAAACACACTCTACTACTTGGCAAGAGGTAGAGGATGAAGAAATAGGAAGTGGGTACAATTTAGAATTGGATTTCTCACTCTTTATCATCAATCACCATTGATGAAGAAAGCTTTTTCTTCATTGCTCATGAAGAAGAAGAAGAAAGAAAATATATGATAAGTTAATTATAATTGGAAAAGAAAATGAATACTTATCATATTAGAACCATGGTCAAGTGTAGAGAATTAACTAAGGTTAGATTAATGGTTAGGGTTAAAGATGAAGACAAGAATGGTTACAAAGTCAAAGCTTCATGAAGCTTCAACTAAACTCCAAAATTAGCAACCATTCTTTTCTTATCTTTTCAAAATAAATAAATAAATAAATAAGTAATAAAAAGAAAACCCTAATCATTAGTTTAACCATGGCTTAATTCATTACACTTAACTATAGTAAAACATGTATCATCAAACATGATACAATCAAGTGTACAAAAGTATATCACATATACAATGTGCACAAACCAAGTGAGAAAATCCGTTTAAAGTGAACCAATACTAGTTAGTGCAAAGTAATATATCAAATATATAATTATGCATTAAATCATTAAATCAACACTTGATTCAATGATCCGGTCATGTCGCACACAACCGACTAGTATTCAATGTATCGGCTTATCGAATCAATACTTGATTCGATACCTAGGTTATATCGCATACAACCATTCGATACAATCATCGCGAGAATAGAATACGGTATCACATATACGTATTATTCTCGGTCCCGCACATATCTCATATGCGCTCCTATTTCGTTTCGCTTGAGCCAGGAAACCTCTGTGTAGGACTCTAAAGACTCGTCAATACGCCGGCAGCAGATGATGATCATATCAAACACCCACAAGCCGCAAGCGGTCTGCTAAACGTAACGGCCACCCGGGTATTGAGCGATCAGAAGATCGACGAGCAACCCCGCTCAGACTCCTGCGAATCCAACCAGTAACACTTACCGTACGGTCCGGTCTGTTCGTCTGATATGTCGCATATCTCGCCTAGGGGTGGTAAACGTCAGACCCCAGTAGCTCGATAAGTCATGCCGACTTGAGGTCCATAACATTCGTGAAACTACTGATAACTCTTACCAGTATATCACTGCAACCCTGGCCAGGGATTTCCTGTTATGGCCAGTCGAGCATAGTACAACATCAACCCCCAATACCGGGAGAGACGAATCCCCTCCTATCGCTCATTGCCTCCATGTGAATCGGGACTGTACCCAAAAACCACCTGTTTGCACGACTCAGTAGAGCCGTGGTAGGGTGGAAATCAAAGCACAGTGGGAGACACACAAGACTCTATGACGATCTTGGGTCAACAGACTAAGCTGTACCAGTGTCACCAGAGAACTGCCATCTGACGTGAGGTATAATACCATCTGGGAGTTCTCGGCGAGTCCGTTCAGTGTACCCAGTCTCCACTGAGCACCCGCATACCATCTTCGATGTCTAACACCAATGGATATGGGATCATCCATCGCCCATCGCATGGGTCGAGAAGATATGCGCTAGTCTACTCTGGAATATCGATGCCCCGTCTCGATATTCCCTCGACTAGGAACATTTCAAGGATGTACTCATGGACTACCCAGGCCCCACTAGTATGATCTACATCATAGTCCTGGAAGTCGAGTACACATCCTATGGGCTTTATCAACATGTAATCAGAGAGACAGAAAGTATACATGTTAAGATAAAGTGCAACCAGATAGCGTACTATCATGTCGAGCAAGAAAGTCCTTCCTATATATGTCCCAGCATCCACTACAATATACATCCAATGTACAGTAATGGCCTCTAGGGCATACATATAACTAACAATCTCCCACTTGCACTAGGGCCATCTGTAGCAGTGGTTGCAGTATCACATACTCAACCATCCCCTAAAAGTCTCTCTTTGGGAAAAAGGCCTTCGTGAGTGGATCCGCCGTGTTGTCCTCTGAGTCTACTCTCCTAACCTCGATCAACCTGGAGATCAACTATCTCCATGATCAGGTGATGCTGCCTTAGATTATGTCTGGGTCACTGATGGGACCAGGGTTCCAGGGCCAAAGCCATACTTCCATTGTCACACAATGGTAGGAACCTAGTTCATCCTATGAACCATTATACACCCAAACTGCCTCTTTGGTAGTATCATTAATAGCGATGTTATCAGCCTTTATCTACTAGTTTGTCACGGTATCTAGCTTGGAAATCTTCCAACATACCGTCCCTTTACTGAGGGTAAAGACAATGCCCGTGACTGACATTCAGTCGTCTTTATCACCCTGGAACACTTCCAGTGATTCTCCTCAGGATCGATTGATACCATCTCACTACATCTAGTGAGAATCCTAACATCCAATTACATCTATCTCATAGATGAAAACTCAGGATTTAGGAGGTATCACTTTGATCCTATTTGGGGAATCCTAGTGATAATAGGAGATTGACCGATCGTAGTATAGGAAACTCTTTTCCTATCAAGAGTATGTCATCCACGTACTCTACGAGGATCGTCACCATACTCCCTACTACCTTTTTGTTTATACAAGGTTCATCTACCATTTTGATGATGTCAACTTCTTTGACTAATCCATCAAAACAGATGTTCCAGCTCCGCGATGCCTGCTTTATCCTATAAAGCATCTTGCACACGTTTCCGCTGCTCCCACTTTTTACGAAGACCTCTGGCTGTGTTCTTATAGACGTTCTCTTCTAAATCAGTATTTAGAAAAGCAGTCATGGCACCCAACCGCCAGATATCGTAGTCATGGTATGTAGCCGTGGTAAGTAGGATCTGGACAGACTTAAGCATAGCTACTGGAAAAAGGTTTCATCATTATCCACGCCTGGTCGATGACGAAAACCTTTAACAAGTCTAGCTTTGAAAGTCTCAACTTTTCCATCTAAACCAAGTAATCTTCTCAAGATATACTTGCTCCTGATGGGAATTTAACCCTTCAGATATAGCAGCTAAAGTCCATACTTTGCTGGTGTACATGGATTCCATCTCAGATCGCTAAGCATCCAGCCATTCTTACAGAGTCCCTACTCTCGATGGCCTGCTCGAAACTAGTTGGGTCATCATCTCATGATGCAATCCTTGCTCCCACTGTCATCGAGAAACCGAGGTATCTCTCAGGCGGTTGAGGAACCCTACTAGATCGGCGGAGAGGCTGAGGTTCGTCGGAAACTATTGAATCCTTTGGTTCTGTCAAATCATTAGCAGTTTTGTACAGCTGGAACCTTTCCAGTTCTACAGAATTGATCTTGCCTCGATCTTGTCCGGATTTTGCTTTTGACATAGGCCGGACAATCCCAAATCTTAACTTACTTAAGAGATAGGATCTTCCCATACCATATCTCATATGGAGTGGTAGGCATTGAATTGATTCAAACCTAATTCAATAGGTATGTAGCTTCTCAAGTGCATAACCCCAAAAGGAAATAGGTAACTCAGTAATACTCATCATAGAGCACACCATATCTAATATTGTGCAATTGCTCCGCCCTGATACACCGTTGTGCTGTGGTGTATTCAGAGGATTAACACTGAGAGAGAATCTCATTCTCCTTTAGAATAGTCCAGGAATTCTATGCACAAGTATTCTCCTCCCTGATCTCATCATAGGACATAATACTTATACCCGTATTTTGGTTCTATACTTCTAACTTATATTCTGTGAATACCTCAAAAGGTTCGGACTTATGTTTCAGCAGGAACATACGACTGAATCTTGAGAGATTATCAGAGAATATAATGAAGTATAAAGAACCATTCCTGACATGTGCAGACAGGAGACCTTACGTACATCATCATGTATCAGTCCCAAGAGTTTACTAACTCTTCCTCTGTTTTCAATAAACAGAGCTATGGTCATCTTATCTTTGTGACACGACCGGCAAGTTTCACAAGATGTAAATTCAAACTGATTTAAATATACATCTAAATGTAACTTCAGCCAGTCGGGTCGCATCGATATGACCTAGTCTACAATGCTTCAAGAAGAATTCGTTCATTTCTGAACTCTTCTTCTTGTGTGTGTTCAGTATACTAGGAACTGTAGTTTGATTTAGAACGTTAATGCTTTTAGATAGCGTGCCTGAACCGATCAACTTTTGATATAGGAAATGTTCAAAACATTATCCATCAATACAAAATTATATCATTTCTTTACTAATAAAGAGACTGATATGATTTTGTATATCAGGTTCGGTATCTAATAGCATTTGTTCAGAATCAATGTATTCGTAATACAGGGTGACAGTGACCAACAGACTTGGCTGCAACACTTGCCCCGGTTTCTGTCTCATGAAACTTATCACCCGTTCTCAGTTTTTCTACCTTTTTGTAGCCCTATGTAACAGATTACATATCTGGGATCCTGATCCGGTATCATATACCCAGGATTCAGAGGATACTGAGAAACAGTTCTTTATAATGAACATACCCGAAGGAGATGCATCATATGCACTTTCTTCGTTTGGGCGGCATAGGAATTCTGGTATTCCCTAATTTCCTTCTCTGTCTTATAACAATTATAAGTTGGAGCGGGACCAACGTTCCCCAGCTCAGTATAACAAGCGGGTTCGGTCAATACATCCGTATTATTATCTTGATTAAGGCGTGATATGGTCGCTACCTGGAGAGAGAGAGAAGAAAACACTCAGCGTGCGCTCTTGCAAGATCAGATTGGTTATATATTTTATCTAATCAGGATGGCTCCCACTGTTTTTATCAAATCTTCCTTCAAACCCTAAAAGGAAAGACTAGCCGGGATTAATTACACTCTACAAGTTCGCCAATCTTTCAGCCAGGCCAGTGTCGGTACTTTGAGGGAGGTTCCCCGTGCTTTCGCACGGACCTAATTACAGTAAACCTCGTTTTCCCAGAGGCGTAACCCCGTTGACACCTTTCTAGACACCTACTTGATCGGCTAATTGCAAAGTGCAAAACTCTCCCAGAAGTAACAATTACTCGCAGTGGGTATCGGGATCCAACTATCACATAGAACGTATGCAATCTCATTGCAAGTTTCAACACTTGAAACTCCCGATATAGGTTTTTACCCCTAGCACCTATGACCTTAACTATGGTCAACAAATCATAAGTACTAGTCAAGTTCTACCCGTCATTTCGTGATTAATTAGACCCACCTACATGACCCTTAACTAAGGTCAACAAAGTCATGCGACTGTCCTAACTAATCGCATCATATGCGGTGTAGGAAGACATCACTTAGCTACCGTACACTGTGCCTTGACTATGGTCAACAAACACAGCACGAATACTAAGTACTCTACTTCCTAAAATGACGGAGGGTTGCGAATGGTTTTTGTGAAAACCTTTAACGCTTTGAACTTGATCTCGTTGCGGAATCAAATGGTTTTTAAATGGAATGTTTTCGAGGCTTTTCTAGTTTTGCTAAAGGGGTCACTCCCGGTGAAGGGATCGTCGGCCCTTTCCTCGTCGAATGAGGTGCGGGATATATCATATATATCACTGTGCAAAGCAGAAACTATAGAAGCGATCAAAGACAAACCGAGGGTTGTAGCATCTGCCAGTTATTGCTAAAGGAGTCACTCCCGGTGAAGGGATCTCGGTCCTTTCCTCATCGAATAAGGTGCAGGATGTTCTATAATGAACACCGCGATGCAAAGCAAGAACTGTAGCTACCTGTTTTATTTTGAAATTCGATTCCACAACATCAATTAGGTTTATTTTCTTTCATTAATCTCATTAATGAATATCCCATCATTTAAATCCACCTAACCATCACAGATAAATATAACGTACGCTTATGCCATCCGCATTCGCCTCGATGTCCCGTCTGCACCGTTAGGTTAGGTAACTAACGCCAGAGCGAGGCAGGGCTAGCGCGGGTGTAAAACATAAGTAACGCCTATATAATATATCATATATACTATATATAATACCTGTCACAGAACATCACATGATCATAGATAAATCACAGCAGAAGAAACATATGAAATATTGGATATACTAGGACGTCCGTGTTTTCAATACGAGCCAGTATAAAACACGGATTCCACGGTCGTGATGAATAGCCAATCCCACACCCCTAGACCCCTACGAGAGCGGCAAGCAACCCTACCAATTCTAGGGTTAGGAGACCCGGACTCGACTCCTCGAGTTGGTCTCCTACTGGACCCCAGAACCCGGTTACTTGTGCTCCCCTCCTTGGGTCTATCCTAGTGCAGAAAAGTAAATAATATACAACAACGGTGACAACTTCCGCAACCTGGAAGCGCCCCAATAAAAGAATATTACATACAAGTTTTTACATGAATGAAAATGAAAAACACTCATCTCACATAAAAACCCCCGGCTATTCAAACACGACGATCCAATATAACATATCCAGCAACACATAACATCACATGTCATCAACGTAAGTAAATATGTCCATCCTAATTGTCGTTGACATATAGCAACAAAACCGGCGATAACACATATTACACTTACGGTCACAGAAAAGAAAGTGTAAAACTACAACAGTTGGAATCCGCAACCACCTCAGACATCGCATGCCTGACTAAATAAATTACTTAGACATCGCATGCCTAACAATTATAAACCCCGCATTTTAGTCTCATTATCGAAAACTCTTTTCAATATCAAGTCGGGCAATTCAACAAGATTCCCGAAAAACTGATCGAATGCTCGTCGCAAACTTTAGTAGGCGGCCGCACCCCTGATACCGTCGACAAAGTGCACCAAGGCGGAACACCGCTACCGCGAGCACCCGAACGGATGCTTTCGGCGACGGGGTTCTCCTACAGTCACTTGGTCGGGGCTATGGGGTGAGGCTGTCTATTAAGTTTACCCGGCGAGTATCCGCGTACGCTACGTGATTGCGACGGACTTTTGATCACATCAAAGTTCCGTGGCAACCGATCAAGTGAGACTAAACTGCTACGTTTATAATATTCATTCCGTTATCTCATAACTATTTGCGAATTCCAATTATTGTATCACATTCCGGATAAATAGAAAATGCTAAACTTTTCGATCGAACAATCGAACACCCAAGTTTTCCCGATACAGATCAACACATGAAACAAGTCTAAAAACATTCAGTTTGTGCCTCAGTACCAACGGTCCAGCCGTAGAAGGGTCAAGCCAACGCCTCACATGTGGCACGCCGTACTGCCCCAAACCCGAAGGTTCAAAGGGTAGTTCAAGACGGTCACATAATCGAGTTAAGGTTTGTTGTCTTCTAGAGGGACCATCGTGTTACTTGCACTACTTAGAACGTCGTTAAACTACAGAAATATCCAACACTTGGAAATTTCCCGACAGGGGAAAAATTGGGTATTTATATCCGGTCGAACTTTTTAACATATTCTAAAATTTATCCGGAAAGACACATAGACAAAGTTTGACAATCCGATCGAATGTATGAACTCCCAATACAACCCAAAATACTCAACTCTTGATTTCAGATTAAAAATTCCCAGGAAAACAAGCACTGAAAAATAGGAGTTACTGTGCAAAATTCAATGGCAGATAAGACAAAAGTGCGGCGGAAGGGCCGCATTAGCACGATAATGCCGCGGTTCCGCCGCACTTTAGAAAGATCATTAGGTAATTTTTGCATCGTAATTCTTAGATTTACCTTCTTGTTTTTCTGCATATTTTTAATTTGCAAAAAACCACGAATTTCAAAAATGTACAGAGAGCATTCTAGGGTTTGGGTTTCGGTTCGATCGGACTTCAAACTCCGTCTACGCTTCGCCTAAGGCTCTAGCTAGGCTCTGATACCACTGTAGGGTTCCTAGGCACTCTAGTGAAGTCTCACAAGTGATCAAATATGCACAAATCAAATTTTACGGGTGCCTACAAACCCGACTACGGATCGTTTGCTAGATATTTAGGCGAAACAAGCAAGCTAGTTTACAACTAAACTATAAGATAACGGAAATACAACCTTTGTAGATCCGTTTGTCCACCTCCATAGCTCCGAAACGAAGTGCCTCCGCTGTCCAAGTGAACTCCCGGGCTCTAGCGTCGGCTTCGTCGAAGAATAAGCGAGCTTGGTCGTCGATGTCCATGCCGAAGATGATCTACGTCGAGGCATCGCTAGATCAAGCTCTCACTTCACCAAGTCAAGAAACTTGTGAAGGAAACACACTCTACTACTTGGCAAGAGGTAGAGGATGAAGAAATAGGAAGTGGGTACAATTTAGAATTGGATTTCTCACTCTTTATCATCAATCACCATTGATGAAGAAAGCTTTTTCTTCATTGCTCATGAAGAAGAAGAAGAAAGAAAATATATGATAAGTTAATTATAATTAGAAAAGAAAATGAATACTTATCATATTAGAACCATGGTCAAGTGTAGAGAATTAACTAAGGTTAGATTAATGGTTAGGGTTAAAGATGAAGACAAGAATGGTTACAAAGTCAAAGCTTCATGAAGCTTCAACTAAACTCCAAAATTAGCAACCATTCTTTTCTTATCTTTTCAAAATAAATAAATAAATAAATAAGTAATAAAAAGAAAACCCTAATCATTAGTTTAACCATGGCTTAATTCATTACACTTAACTATAGTAAAACATGTATCATCAAACATGATACAATCAAGTGTACAAAAGTATATCACATATACAATGTGCACAAACCAAGTGAGAAAATCCGTTTAAAGTGAACCAATACTAGTTAGTGCAAAGTAATATATCAAATATATAATTATGCATTAAATCATTAAATCAACACTTGATTCAATGATCCGGTCATGTCGCACACAACCGACTAGTATTCAATGTATCGGCTTATCGAATCAATACTTGATTCGATACCTAGGTTATATCGCATACAACCATTCGATACAATCATCGCGAGAATAGAATACGGTATCACATATACGTATTATTCTCGGTCCCGCACATATCTCATATGCGCTCCTATTTCGTTTCGCTTGAGCCAGGAAACCTCTGTGTAGGACTCTAAAGACTCGTCAATACGCCGGCAGCAGATGATGATCATATCAAACACCCACAAGCCGCAAGCGGTCTGCTAAACGTAACGGCCACCCGGGTATTGAGCGATCAGAAGATCGACGAGCAACCCCGCTCAGACTCCTGCGAATCCAACCAGTAACACTTACCGTACGGTCCGGTCTGTTCGTCTGATATGTCGCATATCTCGCCTAGGGGTGGTAAACGTCAGACCCCAGTAGCTCGATAAGTCATGCCGACTTGAGGTCCATAACATTCGTGAAACTACTGATAACTCTTACCAGTATATCACTGCAACCCTGGCCAGGGATTTCCTGTTATGGCCAGTCGAGCATAGTACAACATCAACCCCCAATACCGGGAGAGACGAATCCCCTCCTATCGCTCATTGCCTCCATGTGAATCGGGACTGTACCCAAAAACCACCTGTTTGCACGACTCAGTAGAGCCGTGGTAGGGTGGAAATCAAAGCACAGTGGGAGACACACAAGACTCTATGACGATCTTGGGTCAACAGACTAAGCTGTACCAGTGTCACCAGAGAACTGCCATCTGACGTGAGGTATAATACCATCTGGGAGTTCTCGGCGAGTCCGTTCAGTGTACCCAGTCTCCACTGAGCACCCGCATACCATCTTCGATGTCTAACACCAATGGATATGGGATCATCCATCGCCCATCGCATGGGTCGAGAAGATATGCGCTAGTCTACTCTGGAATATCGATGCCCCGTCTCGATATTCCCTCGACTAGGAACATTTCAAGGATGTACTCATGGACTACCCAGGCCCCACTAGTATGATCTACATCATAGTCCTGGAAGTCGAGTACACATCCTATGGGCTTTATCAACATGTAATCAGAGAGACAGAAAGTATACATGTTAAGATAAAGTGCAACCAGATAGCGTACTATCATGTCGAGCAAGAAAGTCCTTCCTATATATGTCCCAGCATCCACTACAATATACATCCAATGTACAGTAATGGCCTCTAGGGCATACATATAACTAACAGGACCGTCAGGTGGAACTCTTGAGACACGACGTCGGGGAGCCGTTCTCTACCTCCGAAGCCCGGGCCTCTTGTTCCCGAACCCGCTTTCGGCTCAGCTCCTGGCTGGGCTCCGAGGCACGAGCCACACTTGAACGCCTCGGTGGAGCGGCCGCCGGGGGAGCCGGGGCCGGCGCCGGACGGGAGGAGCTGGCACCTCCAGCCCTCGATCCCTTCTTCGGTGTGTGCATGGCCGATCGAAGTTTGCTCAGGTCCATAGGTTCTGCACAAGACAAGGTACAATGGAGTCAACAACACAAGTGGAAATAAAAATAAACGCAAGTCTAACAGATCGCCTGTAAACTCCTAACTTACCGGCGAACTGGGCGGGGCTGAGCCCAGCCCAACTAAGAACCCGCTTAGAAAGCAGCACGTCGGCCCGGGGAATGGGCTCCCACTCCGCCACTTTCACCATGTCGGGATCGATAGACTGACTCTCCCGCCGGCACCATCCCTAGACCACAGGGTGGGCATAGGCCAGTCCTCACCCTCTGGCGGCCCAACAAAGAAAAACTTCTTTTTCCAATCGTGGATGGAAGAAGGTACGACGACGACTCCCGACCCGGCAGTGCTTCCCCGTTGTTTCCTAAAGAAGATGTAAACCCGCCTCGGCTCGCCTGCGCGAGCTCCGGGGTAACCTTTGTAAATGAGAGAGGAGGCAAGGGTGGACAGCCTGAAAGAGATCAACTGTAACTTCAAACGGACCAGGAACCCAAGGAGAATCCTCCAGGAGTTCGGCACTAGCTGGCCCGGGGCTAGCCCAAAATGATTTAGCGCTCTAACAATCTCGGGAGGGAAGGGCAGGCGTATTGTGGCCCCAAAGGCCTCCAGGTACAGGGCAATCTCCTTGCCTCGTACCTGGTCCGCCCTTTCCCCTTCCTCGGCCAAACGCAGCGTGTAGCCGGGATGAATGTGGAAGCGAGTCCGAACGGTGGCGAGCTCGTCCTCATACCTCACCGTGGATGACACGCCAGGTGCATCCGCGACCTCCGCTCGGGGAAACGCGCCCGTCGCGTAACCTCGGGAAGAGGATCTGACCCTAACTCCCCGAGAGGACTCCGACTTGGAAGAAGAAGAGGAGGAGGAGAAAGAATCTACAGAGGGATCCCCAGACTCTACCCCAACTACATCTACAGACTCTCTAAAAGAAGACATCTAACCTGATGGAGAGGAGTCATCAGAAGAGAAAATGCTGAGATCCGACCTGAAAAGGAGAGCGCCGAGCTAACGAGACTCTGGACGAGAAAATTATGAAGAGATATGGGCCGTGAAGAGGACCTCGCCTCTACTTATAGCGGCCGATGTAACACATCCAACGGCGACGGTCATCTCCTGCCAAAATGACCCGTCGCATTCGACGGCCACAATCGCTCCACCTGTCGCACGCATTGGTCACACCCCATCGGACGCAGGGAACCCTCGCCCGTCACGTCAACCAACCAGCGCCAGACACGTGGGCCGTCGCTTCGGCAAACATACACACGATCCGGCATATCCCCTTTAATGCAATGATCTCACCCCTGATTCGCCGGCGTCATCCAGAAAATACAGCTTATTGCCCGGGGACACGCCCCGGCGATATCTACGAAAAGGAGCTCACCTCGGGCAACCCGGCAGACCACCCTCGACCCGACCCGTGAGCGGGTCGGGATGAGAATGGGGGGCTAATTATAATGCTCGATATCGGTGATCTCCAAGATCATGACATGTGGCGGATGACGTATCCCGAAACTTGCAAGAAAGGACCTACAGTGGCCGACCATACCACTCCTATGCCCGTCCTACACACAACCATTGGCTCGTCTCCGAGGACCCTGCACAACTGGCCACCTCGGCCCTCTCAGCTCGCCTCAGGGCTATAGCAGAACCAAGATAGCTCAGCCCCCCGCTCGTCCCCGAGCTCTCCCTCCGGGCTCATCTTCCTCGGTCTCATCGACCGACCAACGGCACCACTCACAGGCGCAACCGCCATCCCGCGAATCTCGCCATGCGCGAGATATCCGCCAGCCACATCCCACGTTCCACGCCATCACGATCCCCCATTAACGAGCCTGTCTCGCCATTAATGTGGGATCCCGCCCATCACGCGGGCGTGACGTCGGGAGCATAACGGTCGGCGTGATTCTCGCGCCCGCCTGGGTGTTGCCACCGCTATTTAAACCCCTCCTTCATACGGTTCAAGTAGGTCTTTTTCCACGCACTAAGCCGTTACTCTGCTCGGATTTCCTCTCTAACTTGACCGTTGGAGGGTCCTCAGTGGTACAACCACCCCGGGACTTCCTTGCAGGTAGCTCGGCCCAAACAACCTCAAACCTATTGAGATCCACATGCTTCAGAAGCCATCCTCCAACTCTAATCTCAGCCGTCCATCATCGCCAACAGCGGATCTACGGAAGGTAACATCTTGACGTGATCCGACATCCGTCATATAGCTTCTAAAGATTCTAAATCTCTTTTTTTTATATCTAAAAAAGATCTATATATACTTGTAAATATTATATTTACCATATATGCTGTTTCTTTTCTTCTTCTTTTTTTGAGAAATGTTATAGAGAGGGAATCGTTCAAGGCTTAGTATGCGACCATATTTATTGGGTGAAATTTGACATGATTTTTAAAACTTTTTTTGGGTGAAAATCGTCTGATGTTTCTGAAAATCATTTGCATAATACAATGATTCATGTGGTACTTAAATCGCTCTCTTATACTGGAATTTTTTCTTCAGTGAAACAAAAATTACGTTAAAATTGGGAGAGGCAGTAGCTTTTATAATGTGTTGCTGCAAACGTTAAAATTACCGTGTGTACGTACCTGTGCGTTTTTAGCAAGAAATTGTGTTGCGTCTATTTTCAGTCAGGTGCAAGACATGAGCCAGCGACAGGTTCTTCAAACTCAAAATATACGGCTGCGGATGTGATGTCATACTTGTGAGTTTCAGTTTTACTCATCTCATTTTCTATATATATATCCTTTTGATAAAAGGAAAAATACTTTTCTATTATGATCTGATACTTTTCTACTCAAAATATATGGATGAGCAGTGATACAGTAACTCATGGAATAAGAAATGAATGTATTTGTATAAAACAGATGAAGCATTAACAGAAAATAAGATGCGAGAGAACTGATTGAGATGATTTGGATAAGATGCGAGAGAACTAATTGAGATGATTTGCAACGGAGACTAATCAATACCTCGATTAGGGAAAGAAACAACATTGTAGTTCATAGTAGTAGCAGGAGTAAGGATTGACCTAAAAGAACATGGATAAAGGCAACTAAGTACGATATGTTAATTATTAATTTAAACAAGGAGATGGCACTTTGATGATGCTCTATATTGGCGATCTCCCAGATAAAGAAACGTAGCAGATGACGTGTCCCAGAACTCAGAAGAAAGGGCCCACAGGGGCCGACCGGGCCACCCCTGTAGCCGACCTGCAAGCACAAGCTGGCTCTCCTCAGAGCCCCCTGCAAATTGGCCTCCTCGGCCTCTCAGCTCACCCTGAGCTACAACAGGACCAAGATGCCTCGGCCTTCCCGTTCGTCCCCGAGCTCTCCCGCCGAGGCCATCTTCCTCGGTCCTTCCGACCAACCAACTCCACCACTCACAGGCGTAACCGCCGCTTGATTAGTCGAAAATATTGCATATTTGAGCCGGCAATTTCCTCATCATTTGCATTCATATAGAAGTGTTCGGTATTCGTATTTCACATATTAGCAAATCTATCGCAAATTATCAGATTACATGTATTAGACCTTAAAACCGGCATTTCTACGGTAATTGACTGCATTGCATGGCATCGCAATATTTCTATATGTTGCAACCCGTGTTTTGAAGTCTGTGCAGGAAATCAGAAGCTTGCTCAAATTTACACCGCTCAAAAGATACGCCAACTCACTAACTTCAGATCTGGTACCAATTCAAAGGAGCAATCACAAATCAATATATCAAAAGAAGCCCTAAAATACAGAACAAGGCCACACCAGAAGACCCAAAGCCCAAGCTCATCAAAGAGCCGCGGATCCGCGGCAATGGCTTGCTTGTGCCGCGGATCCGCGGTGGGTTCAAGGAATTAGATCCTCAATTTTAGTGCAAAACTCCTGTCTTAGGGCCCACTGTTCAGAAATGTATCTCAGTTTCCAGAAGACTCTAGGGGTTTCTGCCAGATCAGCAAACTAGGGTTTCCAAGCCTAATTAAACCTAGCTTAAACCCTAAGCTAGCTCCTAACAAACTACCTTCTAGAAGACTCAACAAACTTTTGGAGGGAACTACCATTTCAAACCTAAACCTAGGGTTTGGGAAGTCTATAAATAGAAGCCTAGACCTAGGGTGAGGGATGGTATGAAAAATCCCCAATCTAGTATCAAACTAGAGCCATTCTATCTCTTTCTTCATCTTCTTCCACAAGTCTAGTGACAAGGCTTGTGTGAAATCCTAACCCTAAATTCCAATCAAAAAGCCAAGATCCCGAGTACCCATCAAGCAAGAAGCCTTGCAACCTTTTATGAGCCGAGCCGATCTTCAACGGAGCAAGTGGTCTAAGCCGATCCGCGACTCACGGAGCCGAGCGACGCCAATTCAACAATTTAGATTCTTCCTCTTGTAGTTCTTGAGCGATTGTAATCAAAGTGTTGATATAAATAAAAGGTGATATTCTTTTATCTTGTTTTCTTTAAATTCTTGCATCATGAATCAATCTAAAATTCTAGTTATAATTCTTGTTGTGATGTTTGAGTAATACTCCGCTCGTCGAGGAGTCGAGACGATCAATAGAATGATGTTGTAATATATCTGAAAACGATTCTTGATTCCTACGAGTTTTGTAAACCCTAGCAAGTTCAAGAATCGACAACCCATTTTGTTGCGATGCTTTCTTGATTGATATCGCTCGAAACTGGGAAGTTACGATCGTTTCTTGAAAATTGCTAGAGGCTAGAGTGTGAATGATATCGACGAAAGAACAAGGGTTAAAAGATGAAACCCTAGTTTCATCAAGAAAGCCCTAACTCTCGTCGATCATCATCGATCTAGTATCAATCCTTCGAAGGACAAGAACACGTTATCTTTAGATTACATCACGTCTGTCGATCCTATCGATTCCTACGAGCCTCTTTTAGATTCTTGACAGTTGATTGGAAATATCATCGATACACCGATTCTTGATTGTTTAACAATTTCTTGATTCTTGAATAGAATAGTGACACTTGAAAAATCAAAATTCTCGAATCATGTTTTCATTTATCTTAGCTTAACTTTTCAATTCAAGCATATCATAATACAAACGAATCGTGCAATCCCTGTGGACGATCCGCACTCATTCATGAACTACAATTGACACCGTAGTTTGATTGCGGTCAAAATATTTTTTGGTTGTGAAGTTCTTTATAAATTTTCTGAATACCGACACAAGAAACAGTTTCGATCAAATGGTACCATTTTAGGGGACCTTTTGAATTGATTCATACTACACAACAGGAAAATCTACCAATCACCGCTCCACAAATCTCGCCATGCGCAGATTCTCCGCTGACAACATCTCCCGTTCCACGCCATCACGATCCCCATTAATGGGCGATTCGCTTATTACGCGGGCATGACGTCGGGAGCGTAACTGCCGGCGAGATTCTCGTGCCTGCTACTGCGTGCTGTCGCCACTATATAAACCCCCATCACAGAGGGGTCAAGTAAGCTTTTTTCACCCCACTTACTCGTTACTCTGCTCGGATCTTGTGCTAACTTGATCGTCGGAGGGTCCTCGGTGGTACCAAACCACCCCGGGACTTCCTTGCAGGTACTCAGCGCAAACTCCTCAAAACCACCAATCTCCTCAAAACCCATTAAGACCCACACACAATAGGAGATCATCTCCAAGATCTACCGGAAGTTCGACGGAAGACAACATCTGACGGAGACCCGAAAAGGACCTCCATCAGTTGGCGCCATCTGTGGGAACAAGACTCCACAAAAAACAAAGTTGGCCTTCCGATCTCTATCCACATGGCAAGCGATCACCCTGAAGATCCAAGCACCCGCCGCCGCCTCCCCCTCAACAGAGGCGCGGGTGAACCTCCGCTGAATGTCATCAACCCCTCCGCCGGCCACCGCCTCGCAGACTCCAGCGGTCGCAGGTCCCTCGATCCGCCCCACTCAACCTTGAGGCCCCACATCGGAGAGCCTCTCCTCGAGCCTCGCTGTACCCATGTCCCTACTGAGGCGGTGGCGATCAGCTCGCCTGCTTCCAAGCATGACCGGCACCCCCTCCCTCGACGGGGTCATGCCCACAAGGCCCGCCAACGCAGCTCGAAGACAACCTCACCACGGGGCCTAAGGGACCTCTCCGGAAGGAACCGAGGCCCATCAAGAACTATGGTCATGACAACAGGGGGTCAGTCGAGCTCCTGCGAGACTCAGCACCCTACGCCGGCAACGGAGGCCAACGGCCGTCCGAGCAAAAAGGCCAGGGACCATGAGCCTATCACCTTTGGCGACGGGGATCTCCACAGCATATCCATGCCCCATAATGACCCTCTAGTGATCACGGCCCGAATCCACCGGTACGAGGTCCATCGGATACTTGTCGACTCGGGCAGCTCGGCAGACATCCTCTTCCACGACTGCTTTCTGCGCATGGGGCTCACCCCAGTAGACTTGAAACCGACCTCCCACGTCCTTTCACGGTTCACCAACCACTCCATCCCGGCGGAAGGGGTGGTCACCCTGCAGTTCAACATCAGGGAACCGGCCGCACCCGTACGTTGCCTGTGGACTTCATCGTAGCAAAGGTCCCATCGGCCTACAATGTCCTCCTCGACCGCCCGACGCTGAACTCCCTCCAGGCCCAGATATCGACCTACCACCTGGCAATGAAGTTCCCTCTCGATCAGGGCAGGATAAGTCGGGTCTACGGAGACCAGCGGGTCATGAAGGTATGCCTTACCGAAACATCTTCGTCCGAGAAGCCGGCCGACGACGCTGAGGTAAAAGAGACATCAAGGGTTCTCTGGACACCCGAGACAAGCAGAAGGAGGTCCATGGGACACCGGTCGAACCACTGACCGAGGTGTCCCTGACAGAGGGGGACGATGAAAAAATCGTCCAGGTCGGATCACTCCTGACAGGAACTCAGTGAGATGACCTGGTCAGTTTCCTTATAAATAACTCCGACGTCTTCGCCTGGGCACCTGCTGACCTGTCTGGGATCGACCCCAAAATCATTTCTCATAAGCTCGGGGTTGATCCTCCGGCCCGACCCGTCGACAGAAAAAGCGAAGATTCGCCCCGGTCAAACAGAAGGCTATTGAAGACGAAGTTGATCGACTTCTCGCCGCCAACTTCATCCGGAATGTACCCTCATCGGAGTGGCTGGCAAACGTAGTTCTGGTCAAGAAGTCAAGCAGAAAGTGGCGCATGTGTGTCGAATTCACCGACCTCAATAAGGCCTGCCCCAAGGACAACTATCCTCTCCCTCAGATAGATCAGCTCGTCGATAGCTCGGCCGGCCACGAGCTGTTGAGTTTCATGGATGCTTTCTCCGGATACAATCAGATCCGTATGAATCCAGAAGATGAAGATCTTAGCGCATTCACAACGGACCGGGGGGTATACTGCTACAAGGTGATGCCCTTCGGCCTCAAGAAGGCCGGGGCCACGTACCAACGGTTGGTCAATCGCATTTCAAGCCACAGATCGACAGGAATATAGAGGTCTACGTTGACGATATGCTCGTCAAATCCATCTCGTCGGCCGACCACGCCAAGGATCTGGGCGAGGCCTTCGAAGCGCTCCGCAAGTTCAAGATGAAGCTAAACCCCGCCAAATGCGCATTCGGAGTCACCAGGGGAAAGTTCCTCGGTTTCATGGTCACTCACCGTGGAATTGAAGCTAACCCAGAGAAAATCGACGCTTTCCTCAACATGGCCGCGCCCAAGACTAACGTTGAGATCATGCGGCTCACGGGACGAGTCGCTGCTCTGAGCCGTTTCATGTCCAGGTTGGTACTGAGGCACGAACTGAATGTTTTTAGACTTGTTTCATGTGTTGATCTGTATCGGGAAAACTTGGGTGTTTGACTGTTCGATCGAAAAGTTTAACATTTTCTATTTATCCGGAATGGGATACAATAATTGGAATTCACAAGAAGTTATGAGATAACTAAATGAATGTTATAAACATAGCAGTTTAGTCTCACTTGATCGGTTGCCACGGAATTTTGATGTGATCAAAAGTCCGTCGCAATCACGTAGCGTACGCGGATACTCGCCGGGTAAACTTAATAGATAGCCTCACTCCATAGCCCCGACCAAGTGACTGAAGGAGAACCCCGTCGCCGAAAGCATCCGTTCGGGTGCTCACGGTAGCGGTGTTCCGCCTTGGTGCACTTCGTCGACGGTATCAGGGGTGCAGCCGTCTACTGAAGTTTGCGACGAGCATTCGATCTGGATGTCGGGAATCTTGTTGAATTGCCCGACTTGATATTGAAAAGAGTTTTCAATTTTGAGACTAAAATGCGGGGTTTATAATTGTTAGGCATGTGATGTCTAAGGTATTCATTTGATTAGGCATGCGATGTCTATGCAGATTGAGAATTCCAACTGTTGTAGTTTTACACTTTCTTTTCTGTAACCGTAAGTGTAATATGTGATATCGCCGGTTTCGTTGCTATATGTCAACGACAATTGGGATGCGCATATTTACTTACGTTGATGACATGTGATGTTATGTGTTGCTGGATATGTTATGTTGGATCGTCGTGTTTGAATAGCCGGGGGTTTTTATGTGAGATGAGTGTTTTTCATTTTCATTCATGTAAAAACTTGTATGTAATATTTTTTTATTTGGGGCACTTCCAGGTTGCGGAAGATGTTACCCTTTGTATATTATTTACTTTTCCGCACTAGGATAGACCCAAGGAGGGGAGCACAAGTAACCGGGTTCTAGGGTCCAGTGGGAGACCATCTCGAGGAGTCGAGTCCGGGTCTCCTAACCCAAGAATTGGTAGGGTTGCTTGCCGCTCTCGTAGGGGTCTAGGGGTGTGGGTTTGGCTATTCATCACAACCGTGGAATCCGTGTTTTATACTGGCTCGTATTGAAAACACGGACGTCCTAGTATATCCAATATTTCATATGTTTCTTCTGCTGCGATATCTGTGATGTGATCATGTGATGTTCTGTGATAGATACAGTATATAGTATATATGATATATTATATAGGCGTTACTTATGTTTTACACCCGCGCTAGCCCTGCCCCGCTCTGCCGTTAGTTACCTAACCTAACGGTGCATGAGGGGACATCGAGGCGAATGCGGATGGCATAAGTGTACGTCGTATTTATCTGTGATGTTTAGGTATTTAAATGATGGGACTTCATTAATGAGATTAATGAAATAAATGAAACCTAAGATGTTGTAGAATCGAATTTCAAAATAAAACAGGTAGCTACAGTTCTTGCTTTGCACAGCGGTATATATGATATATCCTGCACCTTATTCGATGAGGAAAGGACCGAGATCCCTTCACCGGGAGTGACTCCTTTAGCAATAACTGGCAGATGCTACACACTCGGTTTGTCTTTTGGTTGCTTTTAAGAGATTTTGCTTTGCACAGTGATATATATGATATATCCAGCACCTCATTCGACGAGGAAAGGACCGACGATCCCTTCACCGGGAGTGACTCCTTTAGCAAAACTAGAAAAGCCTCAAAAACACTCCATTTTAAAATCATTTGATTCTACAACGATATCAAGTTCATTACGCAATAGGTTTTCAGAAAAACCTGTCGTAGCCCTCCGTCATTTCAGATAAGTAGTAGTTAGTATTCGTGCTGCGTTTGTTGGCCTTTGTCAAGGCGCAGTGTGCGGTAGCTAACTGGTGCTTATCTGCTTATGCATATGATGCAGATTGGATTAGGGTAGTCGTGCGACCTTGTTGGCCTTTGTCAAGGGCCGTGCGGTTGGGTTTAATTCAATCAGGAAATGACGGGTTGAACTTGACTAGCATCCTATGGTTTGTTGGCCTTTGTCAAGGTCATAGGAGGTTAGGGGCAAAATATTATCGGGAATTTCAAGTGTTGAAATTTGCAATGAGATTGCATACCTTCTATGAGATAGTTGGATCCCGATACCCGCTGCGAGTAATTGTTACTCCAGGGAGAGTTTTACACATTACAATTAGCCGATCAAGTAGGTGTCTAGAAAGGTGTCAACGGGGTTACGCCTCTGGGAAAACGAGGTTTACATTAATTAGGTTCGTGCGAAAGCACGGGGGACCTCCCTCAAAGTACCGACACTGGCCTGGCTGAAAGATTGGCGAACTTGTAATTTGTAATTAATCCCGGCTAGTCTTTCCTTTTAGGGTTTGAAGGAAGATTTGATAAAAAGCAGTGGGAGCCATCCTGATTAGATAAAATAATAACCAATCTGATCTTGCAAGAGCGCACGCTGAGTGTTTTCTTCTCTCTCTCTCCTGGTAGCGACCATATCACGCCTTAATCAAGATAATAATACGGAATATTGACCGAACCCGCTTGTTATACTGAGCTGGGGAACGTTGGTCCCGCTCCAACTTATAATTGTTATAAGACAGAGCAGGAAATTGGGGAATACCAGAATTCCCGTGCCGCCCAAACGAAGACAGTGCATGTTGATGCATCATCTTCGGGTGTGTTCATTATAAAGAACTGTTTCTCAGTATCCTCCACATCCTGGGTATATGATACCGGATCAGGATCCCAGATATGTAATCTGTTACATAGGGCTACAAAAGGGTAGAAAAACTGAGAACGGGTGATAAGTTTCATGAGACAGAAAACGGGGCAAGAGTTGCAGCCAAGTCTGTCGGTCACTGTCACCCTGTATTACCAGAATACATTGATTCTGAACAAATGCTATTAGATACCGAACCTGATATAAAAAATCATATCAGTCTCTTTATTAGTAAAGAAAGGATATAATTTTGTATAGTTGGATAATGTTTTGAACATTTCCTATATCAAAAGTTGATCGGTTCAGGCACGTTATCTAAAAGCATTAATGTTCTAAATCAAACTACAGTTCTTAGTATACGGAACACACACAAGAGGAAGAGTTCAGAAATGAACGAGTCCTACTTGAGGCATTGTAGACTAGGTCATATCAATGTGACCCGACTAGCTGAAGTTACATGTAGATGCATATTTAAATCAGTTTGAATTTTCATCTTGTGAAACTCGCCAGTCATGTCACAAAGATAAGATGACAATAGCCCTGTTTATTGGAAACAGAGAAAGACTTAGTGAACTCTTGGGATGATACATGATGATGTATGAAGGTCCCCTGTCTACACATACCAGGACTGGTTCTTTATACTTCATTATATTCTCTGATAATCTCTCAAGATTCAGACATATGTTCCTGTTGAAACACAAGTCCGAACCTTTTGAGATATTCACGGAATATAAGTTAGAAGTAGAGAACCAAAATACGGGTATAAGTTTTATGTCCTTTGATGTGATCGAGGAGGAGAATACTTGAGCACGGAAATCCTGGATTATTCTAAAGGAGAATGAGATTCTCTCTCAGAATTACTCCTCCGTATACACCATAGCACGATGGTATATCGGGGCGGAGCAGATGCACCCTATATGATATGGTGTGCTCTATGATGAGTACTACTGAGTTACCTATTTCCTTTTGGGAGTTATGCACTTGAGAAGCTGCATACCTATTGCATAGGGTTCGAATCAAATCAGTTGACTACCACTTCATATGTGATATGGAAAGGGAAGAGCCCATATCTTAAGTTGGTTAAAATTTGGGATTGTCCGGGCTATGTCTGAAAAGCAAAATCCGGACAAGCTCGAGGCAAGGTCTGTAATGTAGAACTGGAAAGGTTCCAGCTATACAAACTACAGCTGATGATTTGATAGAACCAAAGGATTCAGTAGATTCCAACGAACCTCAGCCTCTCCGCCAATCTAGTAGGGTTCCTCACCCACCTGAGAGATACTTCGATTGCTCTATGACAGTGGGAGCGAAGATTGCATCATGAGATGATGACCCAACTAGCTTCGAGCTGGCTATCAGGAGTAAGACTCTGTAAGAATGGCTGGATGCTTAGTGATCTGAGATGGAATCCATGTACACCAACAAAGTATGGACTTTGGTTGCTATATCTGAAGGGTTAAATCCCCATCAGGAGCAAGTATATCTTGAGAAGATTACTTGGTGTAGATGGAAAAGTTAAGACTTTCAATGCTAGACATGTTAAAGGTTTTCGTCATCGACCAGGCGTGGATAATGATGAAACCTTTTCCAGTACCTATGCTTAAGTCCATCCAGATACTACTTGCCACGGCTACATACCATGACAACGATATCTGGCGGTTGGGTTGTTAGTGTATATGCCCTAGAGGCCATTACTGTATCATACTAGTTTGTATATTACTTAATGGATGCTTGGGATATTCACCTTGTATATACAATCTTGCTCAAAATAGTAGTATGCTACTTGGTTTGTTTCTACTTCAATGTGTACATGTGTTTATTTTGTATATCGCCTATACACATTAGTAGAGCCCTTAGGATCTTTGCTTGATTACCAGCGATGTGATGGCCGTCACACTAGTGGGGCTGGGTAATCTATAAGCACATCCTTATGCAGGTCCCTGGTCGCAGGACTATCGAGACAGGGCATCGATACTCCGGAGTAGACCAGCGCATGCGCTTCTCATCCCAGTGTGGGAGACGGTCTGTCCCACAGCCGTCAGTACGTCGTACTTGAGATAGTATGCGGGTGCTCGTTAGGTTACGGGTACACTGGACAGGACTCGTCGGGAACTGACTAGTTGGTATTATACCTATCGTCAGTTATCAGTTCCCAGGTGACATGAGTACAGCTTAGTCCGCTGACTTGATACTGTCACTTCGCCTCGAGTGTGTTCCCACTGTACTTTGATCACTACCCTACCACGGCTCAAAGGAGTCGTGCAAACAGGTAGTGGTTGGGTGCAGTCCCGAAGCACTTGGAGGCAGTGACGGTTAGACAGGATTCGTCTCTCCCGGTATTGGGGGTTGACATCGCGCTGTGTCTAGGAGAGCCATTACACGAGTAGTCCCTGGCCAGGGCAAACGAGATATACTGGTAGGTTTCCAGTGTTATCTCAGGGTGTTTTGGGCTTCACTCCGGCACGACTTGTACCGCTATTGGGGGACTGACGTTTACCGCCCCCTAGGCCCGCCATGCGATGTATCAGACGAACAGACCGGACTGTACGGAGAATGTCACACTCAGGCTCAGTAGGAGTTCAGATGGGTTTCGCCTCGTCGGTCTTCTTGTCGGCACTACCTGGGGACCGTTACGCACAGCTAGTGCCGCTTGCGGTCTGTGGTTAAACCCACTGCCAGCGTAGTGTCGAGTCTTTAGAGTCCCACACAGAAAGCTTTTCGCCTTTAGGCAAAAGAGTAGAGGTCGCATGGTATTGCGACAGGTCGCATGGTTTTGCGACAGGGTTCGGTCACATCCGTGCACTTGTGCGCGTACAGTGTCCGGACAGTTTACACTAGCGGGCTTTGGTTTAAGCCAGATCCTAGTGTACCTTATGGGATTGGATTTATCCAGTTTACATTCGTGTTCCTCGGAACGCGGATGCGGGTGTGTATGCACAGTTGACAGGGAGGCAGAGGCAGCGGATTCTCATTAGGGTTGTTGACAGTTGACCGTTGACTTTTTGACTTTTTGCTCAACCCTAATGAGAATATGATATGCGATTAACTATTATATTAATTAAGTATTATGGTGACTTGGTTGTTGACTTTTGTTGACCTTGTTGACTTGTTGACTTTTGTTGACTTGTTGACTTTGTTGACCGGTTGACTAGGCTTGACTAGTTGACCATCATGATAACCATGGTTATCATTTCATGCCAAAGACTTTTTCTTGCTTGTTCATTTGAGTAAAATGAGTGCATGACATGATAAGGTTATGGTTACTTCAACCATCACATAAGACTTTTGTTGATATGATGAGTTATCATTGCTTTGGATTATGAGAGGGTGAAAGCCAAAAGAGTTGCTCATTCTTTCTTGCTCATTCTCTCTCTTGCTCTCACCCTCAACCTCTTGCTCTCACCCTCAACCTCTTGCTCCCTCTCTTGATCTATGGTTCTCTTGTCTCATGAGTTGAGAATCAAGAACCATAGATAAAATCCTATTCTAAATCATCTCTACTCATTCTAGTTCACTAGGTTTAGCAAACCAAGTGAACTAGTTTCTTCAAAGAACGAAGAAGGAGCTAAAGGTTGGAGCTTTCAAGTGGATCTATCTTCGGCGTACGGAGACAACGAGAAGGAGCCATCGAACCACCATCGGAGCTTGAAGAGAAGGAGTTCAAGTTTAGGTATAACCATCTTCATCCGAGTAGCTAAATATCTTTAGCTTAGTTTGCTAGTTTTAGTTTAGGTAAAGATCCCGACCTAGCTTAGTCCATGTTGCCTCTTGCGTTAAAATTTTGATTTTATACCGTTTCCGCCTCCCCGTAAGAACCGGGGGTCGCAACGTGGACTTACAGTGGTATCAGAGCCTAACTAAACTTAAACTAGCTTGATAGTGAAGTGTAACGAAGTTCGGAACCGGAAAAATCCAAAAACCAAACTTTACAAAATCTGAGTTTCTGTTGAAATTTTTTCTGGTCAAAATGAAAAACTTTACACTTGTAAATTCGGCTCAGGGTTTTTTGTGAACACCCAAGAAAAACGATGCAGTAATTCCTCCAAGCCGCCGCCCATCCGCCGCGTTATCCCTGTTTCCGCCGCGGAAGCGCCGCGAGTTGTAGTCCTCTGTGCATCGTTTTTCGTGCAGTGTGTGTCTGTGTTGGTTTTGGGATTTTTGATATATATTATATGTGCCCAGATTTTCCAGAAAAGAAATTTCCTTTTGGGGTCCTATAATTCCGTATTTTTCCGAACTTCACTGCACTTTGACTATGATGGTTATATCTGTGATGTTTGCATGTATTGAACGTCGGCCAATCGCTATAAGTCGATTGGTCGGGGTTATACATGATCTGTAATGTGCTGGAATGTGTATATAAATATGTTGGATTGTCGCGGGTGAATAGCCGGGGGTTGTGAGACGAGAGTTTTCTTTTCTTGCAATTCATGTAAATTTGTAAATTGATGTAATAATTATTTGTATGGCCGCACAAACGGGAAGGGGTTGTAGCCGTCATTGTATAATTTCTTTTTACTGTTTTTGCTCCTAGGATAGACCCATGGAGGGGTGCACAAACTACCGGGTATGCCGAAGTGTCGAGTGGCCTACTCATGGAGATGAGGGAGGTTGCTACGCTTCGGGTACTTGGCGGGTAGTTTGCCGCACCCGTAGGGGTCTTGGGTGGGGTTTTGGCTATTCACCGCGACCGTGTAATCTGTTTTTGTTACAGGCTCGTACAAATTACAGATTCCTAGTATATCCAATGTATTTATCTGTGATCTGAAATGTTTATCATTGCAGTATATCTATATATGATATTATTTAGGCGTTGCTTATGTTTTACAGACGCGCTAGCCCAGCCCCCGCTCTGTCGTTAGTTAAGTAACCTAACGGGTAATGACGGGGCCCCGTGGCGAATGCGAATGGCATAAGCGTACGTCATATTTTGGTTGTTTTCTGCAATGGTCGGTTTAAATGATGGGACGCATTAAAAGAACTAATGCAAGAATATCACGCATTAAAAGAACTAATGCAAGATAATAAACCAAGTTAAAGTCGTTGGAACACTTTCGAAAAACCACTCGGTTCTTTTCAAAACAAACTTTTAAAATACGGAGTTTGAGCCACTCCATTTAAAAGCTATCTCGTTCCATCGACCAAATCAAGTTCACTACGTTCACGGTTTTGCCAAAACCATCCGTAGCCCTCCATCATTTCAGTTAAATATTCGGTAGTATTCAAGCTATGTATTTTGACCTCACGCCAAGGCATAGTGATTGGTAGCTGCCGGATATTTATCTGTTGCATAGATAGAATGCGTTGGTTTGAGACAGTCGTACTGCCATTTTGGCCTACGTCAAGGGTATGTACGGGTGGATTCAAATTAACCTGGATAATGATGGGACGAACTTGACATGTGACTTATGACATTTTGACCTCACGCCAAGGTCATAAGAGCATGGGGCAAAAATCCACATCGGGAGTTTCATAAGTACTGAAACTTGCTAGATTTGCATACCATTTGGAGTGTGATGATTCTGGTAGGATTCCTTCAGTTTCGTCATGCGATGATATTTGGATCCCGATCCTACTGTGAGTATATGCTACTCCTCGGGAAATTTCTCACTTAACGATCAATGCTATAAACCTAGTAGGTGCCTAGAAAGGTGTTAGCGGGGCTACGCCCCCAGGGAAAAGAGGTTCTCTAATTAAGGAACTTCGCGAAAGCGTTGGAAAACCTCCCTCGAAGTACCGACACCGGCCTGGCTGAACGGTTAAGCAAGTATTGTGCGGTGGGATTGATCCCGGCTAATTCTTCCTTTATGGTTTGAGGAGGGATTCGAGAAACAGTGGGAGCCATCCTGTTTAGACAAACTAAAAACCACTCTAAACTTGCAAGAGCATCATGCTGAGTGTTTCTTCTTCTCTCTCCTAATTGCAGCGACCAATCAACATGACTGGACTTAAGTTACTGCTAGATAAAAACAAACTGACAGGGCCAAACTACAAAGATTGGCTCAGGAATGTCAAGATCGCAATCACTTATGACAAGCTGGGGTATCTTCTTACCACCAAAGCTCCCCCTGTCCCTGGTCCAACTTCCAGCGTCGCGGATAAGGAAATCCGCAAGACTTGGGAGATTGATAGCGCGAAGGCCAAGTGCCTCCTGCTTGCCTCGATGGACAACGAACATCAGAGGAGGCATGAGAATATGGACATGGAGTCCATATTGCTCCATACAAAAGAACTGTATGGAGAGCAATCACGTATCGCAAGATACGAAGCGTCGAAAAAGTTGTTTTCGACAAGAATGGCCGTCGGATCATCAGTAGCCGAGCACGTGCTAAAGATGATCGGCTTCATTGAGGAGCTCGCTGACCTAGGGATCACATTGGAGAGTGAGCTATATACGGATATAGTTCTCCAGTCCCTTCCTTCCACTTACGCCCAGTTTATACTGAACTTCAACCTACAAGAAAAAGAGGTTGAACTATCAGAGCTCCTCAACATGCTGAGGAGCGCAGAGGGCACCCTACAGAAAGGTAGGGAAACATCCACTTTGTTTGTAGGAGGATCATCTTCTTCTAGGTCCAAGGCGAAAGCCAAGGGAAAGAAGAAGAAGGCCCCCGCCAAACCAAGGGGCGGTGTTGGTAAAGTGGATACGAAGGGAAAAGGCAAAGCAACAAAGTTAGCGGGAAAGCTTGTGGATAAGGAAGAATGCTTCTATTGTCATAAGAAAGGACACTGGAAGAATGATTGCAGGGCCTGGAAGGCCAGAACACAGGAATTGAAGCAGGTTGCAGCTTCAGCTTCAGGTGTGTATGTTATTGAAAACTGTCTTTCAATAAACTCTACTTCCTGGGTATTGGATACCGGATCAGGATCTCATATCTGTAATTCTTTGCAGGCGTTGAGAAACCGTAGTGTTTTGAAAGCAGGTGACATGACCCTCAGAGTTGCAAACGGAGCTAGCATGGATGCTAAAGCCGTGGGGGACTATCACCTGGGAATGTCAGATGGACATGTTTTGGTTTTGCGTAATTGCTTTTTTGTACCCAACGCAACTTGTAATATCATTTCTGTATCTTTAGTTTCTAAAGAAGGTTATGAATTTGCGTTTGTAAGTAATGTTGTAAACATTCACCTTAATCAAGTATTGATTGGGTCAGGTACTCTGAGTAATGGTATATACGTGTTAAACCAACCACAGATTTTTAATGTCCAGAATACACACAAAAGAAAGTCTCCAGAAATAAATCAGACTTTCTTATGGCATTGTAGATTGGGTCACATCAATGAGAGAAGGTTGACGAAGTTACATACAGAAGGGTATTTGAATGCGTTCGAATATCAGTCGTATGCCACTTGTCAATCCTGTCTCAAGGGAAAGATGACAAAGACTCCGTTTACTGGACATGGAGTAAGAGCGAGCGAGCTCTTGGGACTCGTACACAGTGACGTGTGCGGTCCAATGTCTACACATGCCCGAAGCGGACATTCTTACTTCATTACTTTTACGGATGACTTCTCAAGGTACGGTTATGTCTTCTTAATGAAACATAAGTCCGAGGCCTTTGGAAAATTCCAGGAGTATAAGAATGAAGTAGAGAAACAGACCGGCAAAAGTATTAAGATTCTAAGATCGGATCGAGGTGGAGAATACTTAAGTGCCGAGTTCCTGGACTATTTAAAAGAGAACGGAATTCTCTCTCAGCTTACTCCTCCATACACCCCGCAACATAATGGTGTATCGGAGAGACGGAACCGCACCCTATTGGATATGGTGCGGTCCATGATGAGTAACGCTGAGTTACCGCGATCGTTCTGGGGGTATGCGCTAGAATCAGCTGCATACCTTTTGAACCGAGTTCCGACTAAGACTGTGCCTACCACCCCATATGAAATGTGGAGTGGGAAGAAACCCTATCTTCAATATCTGAAGATCTGGGGATGTCCAGCTTTTGTCAAAAAGCAGCATGCGGACAAACTTGAGGCACGCTCAGTACTGTGCAAGTTTGTGGGATACCCAAAGAACACCAGGGGGTATCTTTTCTACTACGCAGAGGAACAAAAAGTCCTTGTTTCTCGTAATGCCCATTTTCTAGAACACCAGTTCTTGGAAAAGGAAATTAGTGGGAGCGCAATAGAACTGGAAGAAATTCCAGAACCACAGACTATTACTGAAAGGTTAGTGGAACCAGAGGGTTCAACAGAACAGGACATTCCTACGCCGCTCCGCAGGAGTAGTAGGCAGTCTCATCCGCCCGAGAGATACTGCGGTTTTCTCATAGACGGGGATAGAGAGGATTGCATCATAGATTATGATGAGCCTACTAGCTTCCAGCAGGCCGTTCAGAGCGTTGACTCAGTGAAATGGCTGGATGCAATGCGGACCGAAATGGAGTCCATGTACACCAACAAGGTATGGACGTTGGACATTGCTCCAGACGGGGTAAAACCCGTAGGATGCAAGTGGATCTTCAAAAGGAAGATTGGTGTAGATGGACAGGTTGAGACCTATAAAGCTAGGCTGGTAGCAAAGGGTTTTCGTCAAAGACCTGGCTTGGACTACGACGAAACCTTTTCTCCAGTAGCCATGCTGAAATCCATTCGGATCCTTCTTGCCATTGCTGCCTTCCACGATTATGAGATCTGGCAAATGGACGTAAAGACAGCTTTTCTAAATGGAAATTTAGAGGAGTGTGTCTATATGGACCAGCCAGAGGGTTTCATTCAGAGTGGGAGCAGCGGAAAGGTGTGCAAGTTGCTTAAGTCCATCTATGGACTAAAGCAGGCATCGCGGAGTTGGAACATCTGCTTTGATGAGACGGTCAAGGAATTTGGCTTTATCAAAAATCCAGATGAACCATGCATCTATAGTAGATTTGTAGCGAGAACTGTAGTATTCCTCGTTTTATACGTGGATGACATTCTCTTAATAGGAAATGACATTCCTATGCTACAATCTGTCAAGGGGTTCTTGTCACACAGGTTCTCCATGAAAGACCTGGGTGATGCCTCATACATTCAGGGTATCCGGATCTACCGTGACAGATCCAAGAGGATATTAGGACTTTCTCAGTCCAGGTACATCGACACCATACTGAAGAGATTCAGTATGGAAGATTCCAAGCGCGGTAACCTACCGGCTTGTCACGGGATCACCCTCTCTAAAGAGATGTCTCCCAAGACTGATTTGGAGAGGGATCGCATGTCTATTATACCCTACGCTTCTGCGGTAGGCTCTATAATGTATGCGATGTTGTGTACCAGACCGGATGTAGCTTATGCACTGAGTGTGGTAAGCCGGTATCAGTCAAACCCTGGGGAGAAACACTGGATAGCGGTAAAGAACATTCTTAAGTACCTGAGAAGGACTAAGGAGATGTTCTTGGTGTATGGCGGAAAAGACCTCCAGATCGAGGCCTTTGCTGACTCCAGCTTCCAGAGTGACAAGGATGATTCCAAGTCCATGTCGGGTTTTGTCTTTACCCTCAATGGAGGGGCGGTGTGTTGGAAGAGTTCCAAACAGGAAACCGTTGCAGACTCGACGATGGAAGCGGAATACATCGCTGCATCTGATGCCGCAAAAGAAGCTGTCTGGATGAGGAAGTTCTTGAAAGAACTTCAGGTGGTTCCGTCCATTGTTGATCCAATACCTCTGTATTGCGACAACAACGGGGCTATAGCTTTAGCGAAGGAACCCAGGTCCCATCAGAAATCCAGGCACATCTTAAGGCGGTATCACCTGATCAGGGAGATCGTAGATCGCCAGGAGATCGAGGTTCGGAGAGTCGCTTCAGAAGACAACACTGCAGATCCATTCACCAAGGCCTTGCCCCAGACTCAGTTCGAGCGGCTGATCGAGATGATAGGTCTTCGATACGCCAGTACATGGCCTTAGTGCAAGTGGGAGATTGTTAGTGTATATGCCCTAGAGGCCATTACTGTATCATACTAGTTTGTATATTACTTAATGGATGCTTGGGATATTCACCTTGTATATACAATCTTGCTCAAAATAGTAGTATGCTACTTGGTTTGTTTCTACTTCAATGTGTACATGTGTTTATTTTGTATATCGCCTATACACATTAGTAGAGCCCTTAGGATCTTTGCTTGATTACCAGCGATGTGATGGCCGTCACACTAGTGGGGCTGGGTAATCTATAAGCACATCCTTATGCAGGTCCCTGGTCGCAGGACTATCGAGACAAGGCATCGATACTCTGGAGTAGACCAGCGCATGCGCTTCTCATCCCAGTGTGGGAGACGGTCTGTCCCACAGCCGTCAGTACGTCGTACTTGAGATAGTATGCGGGTGCTCGTTAGGTTACGGGTACACTGGACAGGACTCGTCGGGAACTGACTAGTTGGTATTATACCTATCGTCAGTTATCAGTTCCCAGGTGACATGAGTACAGCTTAGTCCGCTGACTTGATACTGTCACTTCGCCTCGAGTGTGTTCCCACTGTACTTTGATCACTACCCTACCACGGCTCAAAGGAGTCGTGCAAACAGGTAGTGGTTGGGTGCAGTCCCGAAGCACTTGGAGGCAGTGACGGTTAGACAGGATTCGTCTCTCCCGGTATTGGGGGTTGACATCGCGCTGTGTCTAGGAGAGCCATTACACGAGTAGTCCCTGGCCAGGGCAAACGAGATATACTGGTAGGTTTCCAGTGTTATCTCAGGGTGTTTTGGGCTTCACTCCGGCACGACTTGTACCGCTATTGGGGGACTGACGTTTACCGCCCCCTAGGCCCGCCATGCGATGTATCAGACGAACAGACCGGACTGTACGGAGAATGTCACACTCAGGCTCAGTAGGAGTTCAGATGGGTTTCGCCTCGTCGGTCTTCTTGTCGGCACTACCTGGGGACCGTTACGCACAGCTAGTGCCGCTTGCGGTCTGTGGTTAAACCCACTGCCAGCGTAGTGTCGAGTCTTTAGAGTCCCACACAGAAAGCTTTTCGCCTTTAGGCAAAAGAGTAGAGGTCGCATGGTATTGCGACAGGTCGCATGGTTTTGCGACAGGGTTCGGTCACATCCGTGCACTTGTGCGCGTACAGTGTCCGGACAGTTTACACTAGCGGGCTTTGGTTTAAGCCAGATCCTAGTGTACCTTATGGGATTGGATTTATCCAGTTTACATTCGTGTTCCTCGGAACGCGGATGCGGGTGTGTATGCACAGTTGACAGGGAGGCAGAGGCAGCGGATTCTCATTAGGGTTGTTGACAGTTGACCGTTGACTTTTTGACTTTTTGCTCAACCCTAATGAGAATATGATATGCGATTAACTATTATATTAATTAAGTATTATGGTGACTTGGTTGTTGACTTTTGTTGACCTTGTTGACTTGTTGACTTTTGTTGACTTGTTGACTTTGTTGACCGGTTGACTAGGCTTGACTAGTTGACCATCATGATAACCATGGTTATCATTTCATGCCAAAGACTTTTTCTTGCTTGTTCATTTGAGTAAAATGAGTGCATGACATGATAAGGTTATGGTTACTTCAACCATCACATAAGACTTTTGTTGATATGATGAGTTATCATTGCTTTGGATTATGAGAGGGTGAAAGCCAAAAGAGTTGCTCATTCTTTCTTGCTCATTCTCTCTCTTGTTCTTGAGCTCTCCTTTTGCTCTCACCCTCAACCTCTTGCTCCCTCTCTTGATCTATGGTTCTCTTGTCTCATGAGTTGAGAATCAAGAACCATAGATAAAATCCCATTCTAAATCATCTCTACTCATTCTAGTTCACTAGGTTTAGCAAACCAAGTGAACTAGTTTCTTCAAAGAACGAAGAAGGAGCTAAAGGTTGGAGCTTTCAAGTGGATCTATCTTCGGCGTACGGAGACAACGAGAAGGAGCCATCGAACCACCATCGGAGCTTGAAGAGAAGGAGTTCAAGTTTAGGTATAACCATCTTCATCCGAGTAGCTAAATATCTTTAGCTTAGTTTGCTAGTTTTAGTTTAGGTAAAGATCCCGACCTAGCTTAGTCCATGTTGCCTCTTGCGTTAAAATTTTGATTTTATACCGTTTCCGCCTCCCCGTAAGAACCGGGGGTCGCAACGTGGACTTACATGGGTGTCATGACTGCTTTTCTAAATGATGTTTTTAGAAGAGTGCGTCTATAAGTATACAGCCAGAGGGCTTCGTAGACAGTGGGAGCAGCGGAAACGTGTGCAAGATGCTTTATAGGATAAAGCAGGTATCGCGGAGTTGGAACATCTGTTTTGATGTGTTAGTCAAAGAGTTTGACATCATCAAAATGGTTGATGAACCTTGTATAAACAAAAAGGTAGTAGGGAGTATAGTGTACATCCTCGTAGAGTACGTGGATGACATACTCTTGATAAGAAAGGAGTTTCTTATGCTACGCTCGATCAATCTCCGTTTATCACAAAAATTCTCCATATAGGATCAAAGTGATACCTACTAAATCCTGGATTTTGGATCTATGAGATAGATCTAAGTGGATGTTAGGATACTCACTAGTTGTAGTGAGATGGTATCAGTTGATCCTGGGGAGAATCACTGGAAGGGTTCCAGGGTGATAAAGACGACTGAGTGTCAGTCACAGGCATTGTCTTTACCCTCAGTAAAGGGACGGTATGTTGGAAGAGTTCCAAGCTAGATACCGTGACATACTAGAAGATAAAGGCAGGATACATCGCTACTTAAGATGCTACCAAAGAGGCTGTTTGGGTGTATATTGGTTCATGAGATGAACTACGTTCCTACCATTGTGAGACAATGGAGTTGTGGCTTATGCCAAGGAATGTCCGTCCCATCAGTGATCCAGACATATTCTAAAGCAGTGTCACCTGATCATGGAGATGGTAGATCTCCAGGGTGATCGAGGTTTGGAGAGTAGACTCAGAGGACAAACACAGCGGATCCACTCACAAAGGCCTGTTCCCAGAGAGAGATTTTTATGGGATGGTTGAGTATGAGATACTACAACCACTGCTATCAGATGGCCCTAGTGCAAGTGGGAGATTGTTAGTTATATGTATGCCGTAGAGGCCATTACTGTACAAGGGATGTATATTGTAGTGGATGCTGGGACATATATAGGGAGGACTTTCTTGCTCGACATGATAGTATGCTATCTGGTTGATCTTTACCTTAACGTGTACACTGATTGTCTCTCTGTTACATGTTGGTAAAGCCCTTAGGATGTGTACTTGACTACCTGGACTATGATGCGGATCATACTAGTGGGGACATGGTACTCCGTAAGTACATCCTTCAAAGTCCCTAGTCGTGGGTGTATCGAGACGGGGCATCGATATACCAGAGTAGACTAGCGTATACCTTCTCGACCCATACAGATGGGCGATGGATGATCCCATATCCATTGGTGTTTGACATCAGAGATGATATACGGATGCTCAGTAGAGACTGGGTACACTGGACGGACTCGCCGAGAACTCCCAGATGGTATTATACCTTACGTCAGATGGCAGTTCTCTGGTGACACTGGTACAGAGTAGTCTGTTGACCCTAGATCGTCATAGAGTCTTGTTTGGTTCCCACTGTGCTTTGATTTCCATCTTACCACGTCCAAGAGGGCGTGCAAAACGGTGGTTTTTGGGTACAGTCCCGAGTCACATGGAGGCAATGAGCGATAAGAGGGGATTCGTCTCTCCCGGTATAGGGGGTTGATGTTGCGCTGTGTTCGATTGGCTATAACAGGAAATCCCTGGCCAGGGTTGCTGAGATTTACTGGTAAGTGTTTGTTGGGCAAAAAATTTACACCCCCGTTGACCGAGTCAAAGTCAAGGTCAACCCAATGCCAGGTGGGCCCAAGCCCAGGTCAAGCGGGCCCATGCCCAAGTCGAACCCGCGGCCAGCCTCTCCCATGCCAACGACAAAATCATGTAATAAATAATTTTTATGTAATTGTTTATTCATGAGTGAAAACAAAATGGGCATAAAGCCAATATTTTGTAAGCCCATGGCTTATGTGCAAAAAATGAAATGGCACATGAGCCATGAGATAGGCAAAATGCCATTTTGTGAAGCCCAAGGGGCTATGTGTAAAGTGTGTAGCCTATAAAGGCAAGGATAATGAAATATCCAAACGACTTTTTCTCTCTCCAAACAAAAAGGTCTCAGAGCTGAGCTCTTTCTTCCATCTTCAAGGTTCCAAAACCTTCTTCTTTCTCTTGAATTAAATCAAGAGTTTTACTCTTCCTTTTTCAAAACAAATTAGTTTTTCACCACAAAACCCACAAAGGGGAACTTGGATCTATCATTAGATCTGAAAAAGAAGAGATTTTGAGACTTCACATCTCTTGATCTTCAAGATCCAGCAAGCAACAGGAGGAAGAAGAACATCGTTCACTAAACCCAAAAAAAAACACACACTCAGGAGTCCAACTCCTCTCTGATTTCTCTTCTGAGAAATTTGTTTTAGCAGCGCGCAGCGCAAGTGCGCAAAGCGCCTGCGTGCCGACACGTGGCGCGCACGCTTGCGCAAGTGCGCAAAGCGCCCGCGTGCCGACACGTGGCGCGCGCGCGCTTGCGCACCTGCGCGCTTGCGCAAGTGCGCAAAGCGCCCGCGTGCCGACACGTGGCGCGCGCGCTTGCACACCTGCGCGCTTGCGCAAGTGCGCAAAGCGCCCGCGTGCCGACACGTGGCGCGCGCGCTTGCGCAAGTGCGCAAAGCGCCCGCGTGCCGACACGTGGCGTGCTTGCGCACCTGCGCGCAGCGCTCATGCGCAAAGCGCCAACGTGCCGACACGTGGCGCACTTGCGCCTGAGCGCACAGCACCTAAGCGCACAGCGTCCAAGGTGCTGCCCCACGCATCCTTTGGATGCCCTTTTCCCCTTTATTCATATATACATGTATATATATACATATGTATACAAATGTACACATACACATACTCCGCCACACTCTCCCCCTCCAAAAAAATTTTCGGGCCGGGGCGCTGCCCCGAACCCCGCAAGGGGGCTGCTAGCCCCCTTGACCCCCAGCCCGCTATCCGGGTAGCGGGACCCCCGTAAAAACTCTGCGTGGCTCCCGATATATCCAAAACCCCCCTTTCAAAACAGAACACACGTACACTGCACATTGAGTTCGCATGACCATTTTAACCCGTTAATCGGAGGTTCCCTCGCCCCAAAGGCGAGGGGTAATTAACGGCAGCTTAGTCCGCGGCTGCCGGAGATTCGGATCCCCATAATCATTAAACCCCGGCCTACCCTAGGCAGGGGGAATCTGTAGTACGCCTGACAAGAGCGCGCGTATTCCCATCTCAATGGGGTGACAAAAAACACCCAACAGATTCTGGCACGCCCGGTGGGACAAATCTCTCCTCCCATATTTCGGGTTAAACGCTCATGCGAACTCAATCAATATACATGTCTGTATTTATACTAAAATAATGCTCTTTCATGCAGGTTCTCAAGCAATCACTTCTCAACGATGTCTCCAAAAACCTACTCAGCTCTCAACACGGCTCCCATCTCATACACGATGAAGATAGACTCCAGGACGGTCCTTCCGGCCAGTCTTGGGCGACAATGGGAGGAGCCGCTGCTACCATTCGGCTCTATCATGTTCATACCAGTTGGCGCCATCCCAGCTCCTCAAACCCCGGTGGTAAACACCGGTCTCGAAAGGTAGGAGGCCAAATGTGGTGGTCACGAGGGCACCCCAGCCCAAGCGCAAGTCGGTGTCTGAACGACTTTCTTTGACCCCAACTGGGGGCAAGGCCATCGACACCAACAAAGCTGCAAGGCGTTTCAAGCAAGCTCCTGCGGTACCCTCAACAACTGCTCGATCAGGTGCTTTCTCTAAGCTCCCCGCCAATGAGAAAGAAATGGCTGGATATGTGGTCCACACTGTCTACATGGTGGGCACGCGCAGCAAGAGCAAGAACGGGGCCGCTACATCTCAAATCCAATCTGGCTTGAATGTGGTGGCCGCTTCCCAAGAACAGCCGCCTCTGCTGGATGGTGAAGACCCTCTCGATGAGGATGATAGGCAGAAAGACCCTTCGGTCCATGAGGAGTCAGGCTCGGAAAGCGAAGAAGAGCCGACTTTCCGTCCCAGGACTGCGGAGCAAGAGCTGCTTCAAGAGCTCCGAAAGCAGCTCAGAAGCAAAGACAAGGAGATGGCCAAGCTCTACACAAAGATCGACGACTTGACAAATGTCGTCTTACGGCTTACGGCCCAACTTGCCTCTCAGCCGCCCAATCAAGCACAGGGCTCTGCTAATGAACCGGGAAACGTTGACCCGAGACAGCCGGTGCCTATTCCCTCAAATCCAAGGGTGGGCGGACCGCACGAAAGTCAGTCGCATCCTATCTCGGCAAATGTCTTGGCTACCGATGACAATAGCCCGCTAACTCAAGATCAAATCATGGATTTGGTTACCGACAAAGTCAAAACCTTGGTAGCCGAAGCCGAAGCGCGAAAAGATGTCAGCAGTAGTGGGAGACCATATCCTGCTCAGTATGATGTGGTAGAATTTCCTAGCGGCTATGTCATCCCCAAATTCGGAAGATTCAACAGGACGGGAAATGCGAATCGGCACATCGCCCACTTCAAAGCCTCATGCGGGAATACTGGGGGCAATGATGCGCTTCTCCTCCGCCAGTTCGTTAATAGCCTGACCGATGTTGCTTTCGACTGGTACGCGAGCATACCGGATGGCTCCGTCACAACTTTTGTCCAAATGGAGTCTCTGTTTCGGCAGAGGTTCATGAGCGTCAGCGATAAGATTACCATTGCCGAGCTCGTAAGGACCAAGCCCAAGAGCGACGAAAGAAACACGGATTTTATAACCCGATGGCGTAATCTCTCCGTCAAATGCGAACCGCCGATAGAGCAGGACCAATCTGTCAGTCTCCTTATCGGAAATCTCAACAACTGGATGGCCCCGTTTCTATGTACCGTGGGTCTCAAAACATTCCAAGAGCTGACCAAAAAGGTCCAAACGTTGGAACGCTCAAAGCCCGAGTCCACTCAGGATCTTCAGTTCACAAACAGACCGAAACCTTGGAGGGACGACAACCGAAAAGGCGGAAGTTCTAACATCACCGATTCTCCAAATAAGCAGAGAATGGGCGAAGCAAAAACTGACCAGTCTCGAGGGCCAACTTTGGAGGAAAGAAGAAATAAGGTCTACTCATTCCGAAGGGACAAGGTCCACAAAATTTTTAAAGATGCTCTGAAGAATGGCCTGCGGCTACCAGAACCGAAAAGGCTAAGTGAAGCAAACAAGACTGATCATCCCAACTTTTGCCCATACCACCGAGTGTTGGGGCACACTATTGAAGACTGTTGCATCTTCAAGGATTGGGTCGAGAAACAATACAAGGCAGGAGAAATATCATTGTCCCCTGGCGTGTTAACAAACAATCGAGCTGCGACCGTCAATTTCATACAAACGGGGACCGAAGTCCTTCAGGGGCCTGATTCTCTCAAACACCCGCCTTTATCTGGAAACAACAGACCACCAAGTCTTTAAACTGGGAATAATCGACCACCATGTCATTAAACTGGGAAACAATCGACCTCTAAGTCGTTAAACTGGGAATGTAAAAAAAAAATGTAAATAAAAAAAGTGTAAATAAAAGAAAAATAAAGAAAAGCCGAAATGATGGGGCAACTCGCAATAAAAATCAGCGAGTAAAATAAAAATGAAAATAAAGCCGAAATGATGGGGCAACCGCGAATAAAAGCCGAAATGATGGGGCAATCGCGACCTTCGCGATAAGAAAAGCTGAAATGATAGAGCAATCGCGGTAAAAAATAAAAATAAAAAAATAAAACAAAAAAAAACAAGGGCGGATGATGAGTTGCTCCTGGTATTATACCAGTGCAGCAATGCAGACGCCAAACAAAAATTCAAATTTCCAAAATTCTCCCGGCCCTACGTTTAGTCCCCAAATTGACCACCGTATACAATCCACGGGCTCAAATAATTCTCAGCATACCCATGCCCCACCGCAACCACCAGTTACGCGGCTGGTCTCCGCCTTTGGAATTATGGTTCATTGAAAAGACCCACGCATGTGTCCTCACGATGCATGAGGAGAACAAACCTTCGTGAGATCCTTACGACTCACCAAGGAAAAACACACTTAGGAGTCCTCACGACTCTTAAGGAGAAAATACACCTGCGGGATCCTTACAACTCGTAGGGAGAAAATGCTTTTATGGGACCCTTACGGCCCATAAAATTGAAAAGTCTTAGGTGATAGGGATCCAAACCTGTCTCCTAAGCCATCGCTCCCCAATCCCCAAGTGGCGAATGATGAGTCGCTCCTGGTACCATATTCCAGTGCAGCGATACAGACGCCAACCAAATTCCAAATCCCAATCCCCTAAGTGGCGAATGATGAGTCGCTCCTGGTACCATATTCCAGTGCAGCGATGCAGACGCCAACCAAATTCCAAACTCAAATTCCAAAACGGCGAATGATGAGTCGCTCCTGGTACCATATTCCAGTGCAGCGATGCAGACGCCAACCAAATTCCAAATCCCATACCCCCAACGGCGAATGATGAGTTTCTCCTGGTACCATATTCCAGTGCAGCGATGCAGACGCCAACAAAGACCCAAAATGCTTTTGGCCCTACGGTCTGGATCATACATCCTGCAAAACCGTATACAATCCACGGGCGTAAACAAATCCAAATCCTTCCGGGGCAAATGATGAGTTGCTCCTGGCATTATTCTAGTGCAGCAATGCAGATGCCAAACAAAAAAAACAAATCCAAATTCTCTCGGAGCACATGATGAGTTGCTCCTGGCATTATTCCAGTGCAGCAATGCAGATGCCAAACAAAAAAAAAACAAATCCAAATCCTTCTGGGGCACATGATGAGTTGCTCCTGGCATTATTCCAGTGCAGCAATGCAGATGCCAAAACAAAACCGAAATCCTCAAACCCTCTCATGATAAATGATGATTCGCTCCTGGTACCATATTCCAGTATAGCGATGCTGATGTCGACTCAAGTCAATCAAATCAAACCAACAACCTCTGCGGCGGAATCATGCTTCGTCCTAGAATTTACTCCGTGTCGAAATCATGCTTCGCCTCGGGATAACGACCTCCTTGCCGGAATTATACTCCGCCTCGGAATCAAATCAACCAGCAAGCTCTGCGTCAGAATTATGCTTCGTCTCAGAATGCACCCCGTGTCGAAATGATGCTTCGCCTCGGTGTACCTGCCTTCCCTGTCGAAATTATGCTTCGTCTCGGAAAAGTCAACCCGACACTCCGCGCCGGGGAAAAGTCGATCACCGACACTCCGCGCCGGGAAAAAGTCAACCAACGACACTTCGCGCCGGGGAAAAGTCCATCAGCGACACTCCGTGCCGGGGAAAAGTCAACCCGACACTCCGCGCCGGGGAAAAGTCGATCACCGACACTCCGCGCCGGGGAAAAGTCAACCAACGACACTTCGCGCCGGGGAAAAGTCCATCAGCGACACTCCGTGCCGGGGAAAAGTCAAACCGACACTCCACGCCGGGGAAAAGTCGATCACCGACACTCCGCGCCGGGGAAAAGTCAACCAACGACACTTCGCGCCGGGGAAAAGTCCATCAGCGACACTCCGTGCCGGGGAAAAGTCAACCCACGACACTTCGCGCCGGGGAAAAGTCAACCAACGACACTTCGCGCCGGGGAAAAGTCCATCAGCGACACTCCGTGCCGGGGAAAAGTCAACCCGACACTCCGCGCCGGGGAAAAGTCCATCAGCGACACTCCGTGCCGGGGAAAAGTCAACCAACGACACTTCGCGTCGGGGAAAAGTCCATCAGCGACACTCCGTGCCGGGGAAAAGTCAACCCGACACTCCGCGCCGGGGAAAAGTCCATCAGCGACACTCCGTGCCGGGGAAAAGTCAACCCGACACTCCGCGCCGGGGAAAAGTCGATCACCGACACTCCGCGCCGGGGAAAAGTCAACCAACGACACTCCGCGCCGGGGAAAAGTCCATCAGCGACACTCCGTGCCGGGGAAAAATCAACCCGACACTCCGCGCCGGGGAAAAGTCCATCAGCGACACTCCGTGCCGGGGAAAAGTCAACCCGACACTCCGCGCCGGGGAAAAGTCCATCAGCGACACTCCGTGCCGGGGAAAAGTCAACCACCGACACTCCGCGCCGGGGAAAAGTCCATCAGCGACACTCCGTGCCGGGGACACGTCAACCAGCCGATACTCCGCCTCGGGGAAACGTCAAGCAGACACTCCGTGCCGGGGGCACATCGACAACAGACACTCCGCCTCGGGGAAACGTCGACCAGCGACACTCCATGCCGGGGACACGTCTACCAAATCGCTTCGTAACAGAGCGTCGACCGTCTATGTCACAAAAAGGGCAGTGCGGGCTCCCGCAAATTGGGAACCCAAATCGCTTCGTAACAGAGCGTCGACCGTCCATGTCGCAAAAAGGGCAGTGCAGGCTTCCTACAAAGCAGGAACCGGATCGCTCCGGGCAAGGGAAACGTCTACCACGGACACTCTGTCTCGGATACGCGTCAAGCGTCGACCGTCTATGTCGCAAAAAGGGCAATGCAGGCTCCTGCAAATTGGGAACCCAAATCGCTTCGTAACAGAGCGTCGACCGTCTATGTCGCAAAAAGGGCAGTGCAAGCTCCCGCAAATTGGGAACCCAAATCGCTTCGTAACAGAGCGTTGACCGTCCATATCGCAAAAAGGGCAGTGCAGGCTTCCTACAAAGCAGGAACCGGATCGCTCCGGGCAAGGGAAACGTCTACCACGGACACTCTGTCTTGGATACGCGTCAAGCGTCGACCGTCCATGTCGTAAAAAGGGCAGTGCATCCCAAAAAGTGGGAACCAAAGCAAGTCGCCTCCACGTGAAAGAAGATCCATCAATTTCATGCACACGACCCACATGTGCGGTGTGCATTTATTGATGGGGGGCACTTTGTTGGGGTAAAAATTTACACCCCCGTTGACCGAGTCAAAGTCAAGGTCAACCCCAAGCCAGGTGGGCCCAAGCCCAGGTCAAGCGGGCCCATGCCCAAGTCGAACCCGCGGCCAGCCTCTCCCATGCCAACGACAAAATCATGTAATAAATAATTTTTATGTAATTGTTTATTCATGAGTGAAAACAAAATGGGCATAAAGCCAATATTTTGTAAGCCCATGGCTTATGTGCAAAAAATGAAATGGCACATGAGCCATGAGATAGGCAAAATGTCATTTTGTGAAGCCCAAGGGGCTATGTGTAAAGTGTGTAGCCTATAAAGGCAAGGATAATGAAATATCCAAACGACTTTTTCTCTCTCCAAACAAAAAGGTCTCAGAGCTGAGCTCTTTCTTCCATCTTCAAGGTTCTAAAACCTTCTTCTTTCTCTTGAATTAAATCAAGAGTTTTACTCTTCCTTTTTCAAAACAAATTAGTTTTTCACCACAAAACCCACAAAGGGGAACTTGGATCTATCATTAGATCTGAAAAAGAAGAGATTTTGAGACTTCACATCTCTTGATCTTCAAGATCCAGCAAGCAACAGGAGGAAGAAGAACATCGTTCACTAAACCCAAAAAAAAACACACACTCAGGAGTCCAACTCCTCTCTGATTTCTCTTCTGAGAAATTTGTTTTAGCAGCGCGCAGCGCAAGTGCGCAAAGCGCCCGCGTGCCGACACGTGGCGCGCGCGCTTGCGTACCTGCTCGCTTGCGCAAGTGCGCAAAGCGCCCGCGTGCCGACACGTGGCACGCTTGCGCAAGTGCGCAAAGCGCCCGCGTGCCGACACGTGGCGCGCGTGCTTGCGCACCTGCGCGCTTGCGCAAGGCGCAAAGCGCCCGCGTGCCGACACGTGGCGCGCTTGCGCACCTGCACGCTTGCGCAAGTGCGCAAAGCGCCCGCGTGCCGACACGTGGCGCGCTTGCGCACCTGCGCGCAGCGCTCATGCGCAAAGCGCCAACGTGCCGACACGTGGCGCACTTGCGCATGAGCGCACATCACCTAAGCGCACAGCGTCCAAGGTACTGCCCCACGCATCCTTTGGATGCCCTTTTCCCCTTTATTCATATATACATGTATATATATACATATGTATACAAATGTACACATACACATACTCCGCCACACTCTCCCCCTCCAAAAAAATTTTCGGGCCGGGGCGCTGCCCCGAACCCCGCAAGGGGGCTGCTAGCCCCCTTGACCCCCAGCCCGCTATCCGGGTAGCGGGACCCCCGTAAAAACTCTGCGTGGCTCCCGATATATCCAAAACCCCCCTTTCAAAACAGAACACACGTACACTGCACATTGAGTTCGCATGACCATTTTAACCCGTTAATCGGAGGTTCCCTCGCCCCAAAGGCGAGGGGTAATTAACGGCAGCTTAGTCCGCGGCTGCCGGAGATTCGGATCCCCACAATCATTAAACCCCGGCCTACCCTAGGCAGGGGGAATCTGTAGTACGCCTGACAAGCGCGCGCGTATTCCCATCTCAATGGGGTGACAAAAAACACCCTACAGTGTTACCAGTAGTTTCTCGAATTGTTATAGACCTCATATCGACACGACTTATCGAGCTATTGGGGTCTGACCTTTACCACCCCTAGGCGAGATATGCGACATATCAGACGATCAGACCGGACTGTGCGGTAGTGTTACTGGTTGGATTCACTGGAGTGTGAGCGGGCTTGCTCGTCGATCTTCAGATCGCTCAATACCCGGGTGGCCGTTACGTTTAGCAGACCGCTTGCGGCTTGTGGGTGTTTGATATGATCATCATCTGCTGCCGGCGTATTGACGAGTCTTTAGAGTCCTACACAGAGGTTTCCTGGCTTAAGCGAAACGAAATAGGAGCGCATATGAGATATGTGCGGGACCGAGAATAATGCGTGTATGTGATACCGTATTCTATTCTCGCGATGAATGTATCGAATGGTTATATGCGATATAACCTAGTTATCGAATCGAGGGTTGATTCGATAAACCGATACATTGGATACTAGTCGGTTATATGCGATATGACCGGATCGTTAAATCAAGTGTTGATTTGATGATTTAATGCATAATTATATATTTGATATATTACTTTGCAATAACTAGTATTGGTTCACTTTAAATGGATTTTCTCACTTGGATTGTGCACATTGTATATGTGATATACTTTTGTACACAAGTTTGTATCATGTTTGATGATACATGCTAACTAGGGTTTGTGTGAAGATTAAACCATGGTTGTAGATTGGTTAGGGTTTTCATTTTCTTATTCCTTTATTTATTTATTTATTCTTTTTGGAAAAATGAAAAGCATAAAGGAAAATGGTGGCTTTGTTTGTTTTCTAGTTGAAGCTTCATGAAGCTTTGACCAAAGTGACCATTTTATCTCATGCTTAACCCTAACCACTCCATTAACCCTAGTTTAATCTCTACACTTGACCATGGTTCATTATATGATAAGTATTGATTTTCTTTTCAAAATTAATTAACTTATCATAACACTTTCTTCTTCTTCTTCATCTTCTTCATTGAAGAAAGCTTCACTTCATCAATGGTGGATTGATGAAAAGTGTGAGAAATCCAATTCTAAAGTGAACCCACTTCCTATTTCTTCATCCTCTACCTCTTGCCAAGTAGTAGAGTGTGTTTCCTTCACAAGTTTTCTTGACTTGGTGAAGTTGGAGCTTGATCTAGCGATGCTTCGACGTAGATCATCTTCGGCATGGACATCGACGACCTAGCTCGCCTATTCTCCGATGAAGCCGACGCTAGAGCCCGGGATTGCATGTGGACAGCGAGGAGACTTCATTGCGGAGCTATGGAGGTGGAGCACCGGATCTACAAAGGTTGTATTTCCGTATTCTTGTAGTTAAGTGTTAACTAGTTTGTTTTTCGCCTAGAAATCTAGCCAACGATCCGTATTAGGGTTTCTCGGCATCGTTAAAATTTGAAATTGGCATGGTTGATGCCTTGTGAGACCTCTAGTGTGTGCCTAGGAACCCTACAGATGGGTCTTCAACCGTGGAAGGGTGTGGTGTCAGCCTCATTATCCGGGGCCCAAACGAGGCAGAAATGGAGTACTCTCTAAAGCTCGGTTTCAAAGCCTCGAACAATGCGGCAGAGTACGAGGCCCTCCTGGCTGGACTGCGCATGGCCGCCGGGCTGGGGCTTAAGACAATTCGAATACGCAGCGACTCGGCCCTAGTCGTCGGCCAAGTGACCAGCCGCTTTGAAGCTCGGGAGGCTCTGAAGATGAAGTACCTGGACGAGGTAAGGAAACTCCGGAGGAACTTTAACGAAGTCCAAGTAGAACAAATACCCAAGCATCTGAATGCCCAAGCCAACGTGATTGATACGAATTCTCCGTTGTGTGTATGTAGAAAATATGTAGAAATCACAACCAAAAATATTTTGACCGCAATCAATAACGGTGTCGAATGTAGCGCGTTAGTAAGTGTGGATCGTCCACAGGGAAAGTGTAACGTTCGTGTTTAGAATTAGATGAGTTGAAAATTAAAGAAAAGAAAAGAAACAACAATTCATGATTTGTAAATTGAAGTTCAAGAATTAGGAAAATCAAGATCGAATAGCAAGAATCAAGAAAACATATAAAATCAAGAATTGTCAATTGATGATTTCCAAATCAAATATCAAGAATCGAAGTGAAGCTCGTAGGAATCGATCGGATCTATAGATATGTTGAAATCTAGCGATTACATATTCTTATCCATCGATGAATTGATACTAGATCGATGATGATCAACGAGAATTAAGAATTTCTTGCGGAAACTAAAGTTTCACCTTCTATCCCTTGTTCCTTCGTCGATATCATTCACATTCTAGCCTCTAGTAAATTCAAGAATCGATCGCGGATCCCAAATTTCGAGCGAACACAATCAAGAAAGCATCGCATCGAAACTAGGTCGTCGATTCTTCAATTTGCTAGGGTTTACAAACTCGTAGGACTTAAGAATCGTTTTAAGATTTGTTACATCATCATTCTATTGATCGTCTCGACTCCTTTACGAGCGGAGTTTTACTCAAACATCACAACAAGAACCACAATCACAAATTGAGATCGAATCATGATGCATGAATTTAAAGAAAGAAAGATTAAAGAATTTCACCTTTTATTTATGTAGGGTTGCTGGGAACGCGCACAAGGGTCTGTTAGTTATATGTATGCCCTAGAGGCCATTACTGTACATAGGATGTATATTGTAGTGGATGCTGGGACATATATAGGAAGGACTTTCTTGCTCGACATGATAGTATGCTATCTGGTTGATCTTTACCTTAACGTGTATACTGTTTGTCTCTCTGTTACATGTTGGTAAAGCCCTTAGGATGTGTACTTGACTACCTGGACTATGATGCGGATCATACTAGTGGGGACATGGTAGTCCATAAGTACATCCATCAAAGTCCCTAGTCATGGGTGTATCGAGACGGGGCATCGATATACCAGAGTAGACTAGCGTATACCTTCTCGACCCATACAGATGGGCGATGGATGATCCCATATCCATTGGTGTTTGACATCAGAGATGATATACGGGTGCTCAGTAGAGACTGGGTACACTGGACGGACTCGCCGAGAACTCCCAGATGGTATTATACCTCACGTCAGATGGAAGTTCTCTGGTGACACTGGTACAGAGTAGTCTGTTGACCCGAGATCGTCATAGAGTCTTGTGTGATTCCCACTGTGCTTTGATTTCCATCTTACCACGTCCAAGAGGGCGTGCAAAACGGTGGTTTTTGGGTACAGTCCCGAGTCACATGGAGGCAATGAGCGATAGGAGGGGATTCGTCTCTCCCGGTATAGGGGGTTGATGTTGCGCTGTGTTCGATTGGCTATAACAGGAAATCCCTGGCCAGGGTTGCTGAGATTTACTGGTAAGTGTTACCAGTAGTTTCTCGAAGTGTTATAGACCTCATATCGACACGACTTATCGAGCTATTGGGGACTGACGTTTACCACCCCTAGGCGAGATATGCGACATATCAGACGATCAGACCGGACTATACGGTAGTGTTACTGGTTGGATTCACTGGAGTGTGAGCAGGCTTGCTCGTCGATCTTCAGATCGCTCAATACCCGGGTGGCCGTTACGTTTAGCAGACCGCTTGCGGCTTGTGGGTGTTTGATATGATCATCACCTGCTGCCGGCGTATTGACGAGTCTTTAGAGTCCTACACAGAGGTTTCCTGGCTCAAGCGAAACGAAATAGGAGCGCATATGAGATATGTGCGGGACCGAGAATAATACGAGTATGTGATACTATATTCGATTCTCGCGATGTGACATTGATCGGTTATATGCGATATAGCCGGGTTATCGGATCAAGTGTTGATTCGATAAGATGTTACTAATGATACCAGTCGGTTATGTGCGTCATGACCGGATCGTTAAATCAAGTGTTGATTTAATGATTTAATGCATAATTATATATTTGATATATTACTTTGCATTAACTAGTATTGGTTCACTTTAAATGGATTTTCTCACTCGGATGTACACATTGTATATGTGATATACTTTTGTGCACTTGATTGTATCATGTTTGATGATACATGTTTGCTAGGGTTTTTGTGTAAAGATCAAACCATGGTTACATAATAATGGTTAGGGTTTTGTTTTATTCATTTATTTATTTGTTTATTTCATTTTGGTAAAAGGAAAATGGTGGCTATTTTTGTTCTTTGTTGAAGCTTCATGAAGCTTTGAATAAAGTCCACCATTTTTGTTTTATACCTAACCTAACCATTAACCTAACTATAGTTTGCTCTCTACACATAACCATGGTTGGATTATGATAAGTTTGGATTTTCTTTTCTAATTTAAATTAACTTATCATAATACTTATCATCTTCCTCATCTTCTTCTTCTTCTTCACTTCAAGAAAGAAGCTTGCATCCATCAATGGTGATTGATGAATTAGAGTGAGAAATCCAATTCTAAAGTCTACCCACTTCCTATTTCTTCATCCTCTACCTCTTGCCAAGTAGTAGAGTGTGTTTCCTTCACAAGTTTTCATGGCTTGGTGAAGGTGGAGCTTGATCTAGCGATGCTTCGACGTAGATCATCTTCGGCACGTCGTCGATGACCTAGCCCGCTTCTTCTCCGATGAAGCCGACGCAAGAGCCCGGATTTCGGATTTGTACAGCGGAGATGACTTCTTCATGGAGCTATGGAGGTGGACAAACGGATCTACAAAGGTTGTATTTCCGATTCTTCTATTTAAGTGTTAACTAGTTTACTTTTTCGCCTAGACATCTAGCCGACGATCCGTTCTAGGGTTTCTCGGCACCGTATTTTTTAAATATTGGCATGTTCGATGCCTTGTGAGACCTCATTAGGATGCCTAGGAACCCTACAGTGGTATCAGAGCCTAGCTAGAGCCTTAGGCGAAGTCTAGACAACGTTTGAATCCCGATCGAACCCGAAACCCCATATTTCCCATGCTCTCTGTCCTTTTTTCAAAACTGTGCATTTTTACACATTAAAAATATGCAGAAAATCAAGCAGGGTTTTATATGAATTACTGTGAAATACGGGGGCCTAATTCGAATAAACCACCGCGGAACCGCGGCACTATCTTGGCACGTGCGGCGGTTCCGCGGCCGACTGGTCTCCCCTTGCGTTGACTTTTGCACAGTAATTTATATTTAACAGTGATGTGTTCTCTGGATATTTTTAATATTTATTCAAGTGTTGAATAATCTGGGATGTTTTGGAGCTTCGATGATTCGATCGGGTTTATCAAATTTTGTCTGTTTGGCTTTCCGGATAAATTTTAGAATATGTTAAAAAGTTCGACCGGATATAAATACCCAATTTTTCCCCTGTCGGGAAATTTCCAAGTGTTGGATTTTTCCGTAGTTTAACGACGTTCTAAGTAGTGCAAGTAACGCGATGGTCCCTCTAGAAGACAACAAACCTTAACTCGATTATGTGACCGTCTTGAACTGCCCTTTGAACCCTCGGGTTTGGGGCAGTACGGCGTGCCACATGTGAGGCGTTGGCTTGACCCTTCTACGGCTGGACCGTGTTGGAGATAGTGCCCTCAGAGTCAATTATTAGGTCACAGGTACGTGATTGTAATGATTGAGGGAAGACCTATCCCGGTGGGACAGTCTTACTCGAGATGATAGTATGCTATCTGGTTTACCTTTATCATCGTGTACTGCTTTAGGTGACCTGACACGTCGCTATTACACGTTGATAGAGCCCCTAGGATTCTTGCTTGACCACCAGCAGTATGAGGGCGATCATATAAGTGGGAGCTGGGGTCTATAAGCTTATCCTTAAATGGTCCCTAGTCGTGGGAGTTTCGAGACTGGGCATCGATACTCCATTAGTAGACTAGTGTATACAGTCGAGACCCCGACGAGGGGCGGTGGCCGGTCTCATAAGCCACTGGTGTCAGTTAGATCACCTAAGATGTATACAGGTGCTCATTAGGTTATGAGTACACCGGACAGGACTCGCCGGGAACATGCTAGTTGGTCATATACCAAACGTCAGATGGCAGTTCCCTGGTGATATGTGTGCAGGTTAGTTCATCGACCTGGGGATCGTCATTTGTCTCGTGTGAGTTCCCACTGTACTTTGATTACTACCCTACCACGGCTCAAAGGAGTCGTGCAAACAGGTTTTAGTTGGGTACAGTCCCGAGCCACATGGAGGCAGTGAGCGTATCTTCAGGGGTTCGTCTCTCCCGGTATTGGGGGTGAGGTCGTGCTGTGTCTAGGAGAGCCATTACACAAAGTCCTTGGCCAAGGCAAGGAGATTTACTGGTAGGTATTCCAGTAGTATCTCAGGGTGTTCTGGGCTACACTCCGACACGAATTATACCGCTTTTGGGGGTCTGACTTTTACCAACCCCCTAGGCCCGCCATGCGATACTCATAGACGAACGGACCGGACTGCACGGATATTGTCACTGACAGGCTCAGTAGGGTGTCAGGATGAGTTCGCTCATCAACGTCCTTTTTAGTCAATACCTGGTAGCCCGTTACGTATTGGCTTATACCTCTGACGTGCTAGTGGTTAAATCCACAACCAAGGTGTTGACGAGTCTTTAGAGTCCCCCACATTCAGTTACTCAGCTTTCGGGCGAAAGGTTGTAGAGGCCGTATGGAGATATGGCAAGGTCCGATCAGATACGTGCGGTATTGCACGGATCAGGATCGGACAGTTTGTACTAGTGGCCGTATGGTTATATGGCAGGGTTCGATCAGATACGTGCGGTATTGCACGGATCAGGATCGAACAGACATTACTGGCCGGTTTTGGTATAAGCCGGATCCTGGTATAGTACAGTGTAGATTTTGTCTCATTGCATTTGTATTTCGGTCGGAATACAAATGCGGGTGTGTATGCACAGTATCGAGGTTTTCCTGTAATTTATTACGGGACCAGTTTTCTGGAGTTGCCAGTTTGCTTTCCGTTTCGGCCAATTTCCTTTGTTCCGTTCATTGGCCGAAGATTGGTGGAGGAGGGCTTATTTGCATTGTTGCAAATAAGCATTTGTGGAGGGGGTCTTTGCATATTATCATGTCATGATACTTGTCCCATCATTTGACTTCATAAACTCATGATTGCTTGACTTTGTATATCATCATGGTTGTTGATGATGAGGTTGGTGGTAGGTGGTTGAGTGTGGGTTTTGATTTGGTGATCATTTTCCTTTTGCATGATAGTCTTCTCTCTCTCTCCCTTTGGTATTATTGTATCTTGCATATGACACTCTCATTCTCTCCTCTCTTGATGTCATGGCCGGCCTTCCCCTTGGAAGGGCTGTCCAAGTTTTTTGAGGGTGGAAATCTTGTTCATTTCATGCTCCAAAAGCCTACAAGTTCCTCCATATAATCCTTGTATCATCCCTCCACCAAAAGGCACCTCCATGAACCCCAAATGAGACACAATCCTCTACTACACATTCTACAGCAAACCTTGGGCACGTCGAGTAGCCGGCTTCGTGCCCGAGTTGCCTCGGCATTGAGGTGGGAGCCCGTAAACAAAGTAGGCGATGTGGTGCACTTCCGGCGACGAGGAGGAGACGGGACATTCCGCAGGAGATCGGGACAATGACGAGAAGACCGGAGGACTTGGATCGTCGGTATATCTCTAACCCATCTTCTAGTTAGCTTAGACTTGTTAATGGTTACGATCCGGGTGTTTAGTGCGCGGTGGTGCCGGTTTGCTAAGTCCGCAAAATTAAAGTTTTTCACCGCTTCCGCATTCCGGCGTCGGATTGACGGCCGGAGCGCCGCCGTGCACTTACAGTGGTATCAGAGCCTCCCCATTAATTTAGTCTAGCTTGGTGTAATGTGTTTTTCAGTTCCGATCGATAAAATGTTCCAAAACCCGTATTGTCTTCACATCAGTTTTCTGTCAGAATTTTTCAGTCTCCAAAAATTTTTCAGGTTGCAGAAAATTGATGTACTGGAAATTGTAAGGCCACTGTAGAAATTCGACTGAGTGATGCCAAAGTTGGAGCGCGGAACCGCGGCCAAACCCCCCTTTGGGCCGCGGTTCCGCCGCACTATAATGAGCTCACTGTGTCAATTTTCTCCAGTGGGCTTCTGGGCTGTTTTTAGGGGTTTTGGAATAATAACATTGGGCCCAGAATTTCTTTAACTGCTACAGTATTGCTTTGGGGCCCACTTGTTAAAATTTTGATTGATCGGATATTTTAAACACATTTTTCACAGTATTTACATTTTATCTGCGACCGTGAATGTCACTCGATCGGTAAATCCAGTCTAACTGCTATAGCCCGGTTAGACGGATTTGCGAACGTGACTTTCACGTTGATGTTCTGTTTTTGCTGTGATGTTGCGAATCGGTCGTGGGGGATAGCCTGGATGCAATGCTAGTACAGTTCTGTTGTATTATGTACATTTGATATTGCGGGGCGAGCGTCCGACATGTGGACTGCCGTCACTGCCTGATTGTATTATTATTTTGGGGCACGGCCAGGTTGCGGTCGATGTACCCGTTGTATATATATTTTACTTTCTGTACTAGGATTACCCCGCGGCGGGGTGCACGGATAGCCGGGTTCCAGAGGGCAACAAACCCGCATCTCATGGCATTGGGACGGAGGGGGCTTCGCTCTAGGATTGGCGGGCTATTCGCCGCACTCGTAGGGGGTACAGGTTGACCCAGGAGGGGTGCCCAAGTTACCGGATTCCGTGAAGTGCTGGGTGGTCCATTCACGGCGCTGAAGGGGGCTGCCTCGCTTCAGGTTTTGGCGGGTGACTTGCCGCGCCCGTAGGGGTCTAGGTTTTCATTGCACAGGCTATCCACACGACCAGGGGAACGTCGGGTTTCAGCGGCTCTGTGAAACCCGGGGATCCCAGATATCTGTATTGTTTCTGTGATGCTGTACATTTCTGTGATGTTGCATTTTATTCACGCCTTGAGCGAATATAATATATTGGTATATATATTAGTAGATGTCGTATATGTTTTGCATCCGCGCTAGTCCAGTCCCCGCTCTGTCGTTAGTAAGCTAACCTAACGGGTAATGACGGGACCCAGTGGCGAATGCGGATGGCATATACGTACATCAGTATATTTTCGTTCTTTTTGGTGTGATCAATTGATGGGACTGCATTGATTCGGATCAATGCAAGTTAAAAACAAACCTAATCTGATGTTGTTGGAACACTTTTCAAAAAGCTGTTATTGCAAGGACGTTCACTTTTGTTTTGCATCGTGGTATTCAGTTGGAATATCCTGCTCCTCAGTCGACGAGGCAAGGGCCGAGATCCCTTCACCGGGAGTGACCCCTTGGACAGAAGTTTGCGTCAGGGCATTAACTTCACTATAGCCGATTACTTTTTCTTTGCGCCGTGGTATTCATTTGGAATATCCTGCACCCCATTCTACGGGGAAAGAGCCGAGATCCCTTCACCGGGAGTGACCTCTTTAGCAACGGTTTTCGTCACTATATTTCTAAAAAGCTATCCGTTCCTTCGACGATATCAAGTTCTTTACGTTAAAGGTTTTCGCCAGAAACCATTCGTAGCCCTCCGTCGTTTCATATGGGTGGTCAATAGTATTCAAGCTGTGTATGTTGGCCAAAGTCAAGGCACAGTGATTGGTAGCTATTGGGGTATTCATATGCAACATAGATAGATGCGTTGGTTTGGGACAGTCGTACTGCCATTTTGGCCAAAGTCAAGGGTATGTACGGGTGGATTCAAATTAACCTGGAGAATGACGGGTAGAACTTGATATGTGACTTATGATATGTTGGCCAAAGTCAAGGTCATAAGAGCATGGGGCAGAAATCACATCGGGAGTTTCAAAAGTACTGAAACTTGCCAGATATGCGCATACCTTCTGGAGTGTGATACCGTGAGCGGATTCCGTCACGTTGTCATGCGATGAGAGTTGGATCCCGATTCCCACTGATGAGTTAGTTTACTCCTCGGGTGATCCCGACTAATTCTTCTTTCAGGTTTGGAGGAGAATTTGACGGTACAGTGGGAGGTTTCCAGATTAGATAAATTGGTAACCATTCTGATCTAGGTTAGAGTGCACGCTGAGTGTTTCTTTTCTCTCTCTCTTTGGCAGCGACCATTGACCCGACCCTAAGACTTTGACTCAGTGACCAAGTTGACCGAACCTTCTTAAACACCGGCTTTTGGATTGTCAGAGTAGCAAACCTCGTTGCCACTCCTACTTTTACCCTTTTCTCCAGGACACCCCGTTTTACTACGAACGTCCACTTCCATTGGACAAAACCATCGTATGGTTAGATACGAACTCGAAAGAATTTATTCGAGGATGGTTTCCGGTTCTGGAGAAAACGGATAGGATTATTCAGTTGTCTTTTCCTTTTACCCTCTCTCAGGTTACGAGTACTCCTTGGTTTAGGGGTAGTACACCTATTACGCAAATTGGATTGTCTTCTTCCAAACCTTAGGCTGGTGCCGACCGGTAGGGAATGAAGAAAACCAATTAGCATAACGATGGTGTGCAGAAGGTATTAAGTTCAGACAAAGCAAGGGATTAGTAAGAGGGCAAAGAAAATTGCAACAGATATTCACGACCAAACCAAATATTTCGTTACCACTCCCACATCACCTTTGTATTTCTCCAGGACACTCCGTATCACTACGAAGATCCACAGTTTATTTGGATACTCCATCGTATGGTTATATACGAACTCGAATGGAACTGGTTCCAGTTCGGGGATGGATTCTGGTTCAGGAGAAATAGGAATAAGGTTTATTCGGTTGTCTTTTATCTTCACCCTCTCTCATTGCGAGTGTTCCTAGGATTGGGACAGTACACCCATTATGCTTATTGGATAGTCTTCTTCCAAACCATAGGCTGGTGCCGAACGGTAGGGAAGGAAGAAAACCATTTGGCCTAAAAGGGTGTGCAGAAGGTAAAGACTAAAGACATATGAAGGGATTTGGAGAGGTGGCGAAGAACTATACGGTTACAGTCGTGAATCTGGAAGAGGCATTACTAGGAATACCAGGATACCCCAACGAAACATTTCAATGTTTCAGTTTCACTGTGTACAGTTCAAGGAAAACTGATTTCCCGATTAGATACTTACTCCAGGGTATGTATTTACCAGGTACGATTCTCACATCTGTATGGTTTTACAGATGATGAGTGGGAGTAGGTTATTGGGAATTGGGTGATCATCCTCATTATATCGGGATTCGTTGTAATCGGTGATATTTGAGGAAATCACCTGGGCTGTTTGCCGGTCGGCAAATATTTGGTTTTGAATATCCGCTGTTATGCACCAATTTCAAAATGATATATCTGTACGTCTATTTTCATAGAGTGAGATATACCTTTCTGAAATTATGTCTACGACATTTACCTATATCAGTGGATGGTTAGGTAAGGAGCATTAAACAGCGGTGTAATTCTTCTTAACCATAAGTACAGTTTTCAACCTACGACACACAGTGAAAGAGTTATCAGACTCAAGGGACTTATACAGAGTATTGTATGTTGTCCAGTGTCCATTAGGACAGAGGGGTTGGTCCTCATACTATATTCTGTTTACTTTTAACTTCTCTAGTTCTTAGACATGTGTTTCGTTGAAACACAGGGTCTAAGTTTTGAGGAGTTATAGGTATTTGAATAGAGTAGAGAACCAGGTGTAGCAAGTATCGGGATTCTTCAAAGAGATCCAAGATGTAGATACTTGTGTATGGTATTCAGTTGATAGTAATGATAAAGAGATCTTGCTTCTCTTTCAGGTTACTCATAATTGGAAGCAATCCTAAGTTGAGTAACGCTGATCGGCCTCCTTCCATTTAGTTGACATGCACTGGAGACAGTTGCATGATTTGGATCTGGTTCAAATTAAATCAGTGCCTCTGTTTCTGTATTGGATATAGAACAGTTCATATCTTAACATTGTTAAGGTACGGGGAGTTGTCCGGTTTATGCTTAAAACCAGACACTGGACAACTCAAGGCACGTTTCTGTAATGGCTGTTTGTGGGTTGACCCAGGCTATGACGCGGGTTGACTTTCTACCATCTGGAAGATCAATAGCAATATTGTTCTTGACTCGCCACAGTTTTAAATTAAAAATGGATTTTTTCAGGAAAACAGTAGTGGGAGTATGGTAGAACTGGAAGTGATTCCAGAACCACAAACGATTACTGAAGATTTGATAAGGAACCTAAAGATTCAATCTGGATTGACATTTCCATTGGCCACTCCGCAGATAAGGTGGGTAACTTCAGGCACCCGAGAGGCACTACGGTAGCCTCAAGGACGGTGACAGGGAAGTTCTTGTTTACCCACAGTTGCCATTGCTGTTGTTCCAGGTTACGAGACCCGGCGGGAGGATGAGTATAGCGTCTTTCTAAACCAGTTTTAGAAGTGTACGTCTATATGACTCTGCCAGAGGGTTGTCGTAGTCAGTGGGAGCAGCGGAAGCATTGGTGGACAGGTTGCTTATGTCTATTTATAGACTAGAGCAGATGTAGCGGAGATAGATCATCTATTTCTGACGTGACAGTCATGGGTTTGACTTCATCAGAATAAGGGATGGATCTGTTGAGAAGGTAGTAGGGTGTGATATCCTGGTATTTGGATGATATACACAGAGTAGGAAAAGAAACTCCTACACTACAATCGGTTATACTTTGGTCGTCACACAGTGGTTTCTCCACGAAGGAAATGGATTTTATATCTGACATACTGGTTACTAGATCTATGGTTTTAGATCTAGATTTGGGTGGTTTCCCAATCAGGGTACTTGACAGCATTCTAAGAGTATTTAGGATGGACGACTCCTGGCACGGTAGTGTACCTGCAGGTAATGGAGTCACCCTCTCCAAAGGTGTCTTACAGACTAAAGGGGAGAGGGACGTGCATGATTGGCAGATCACTTGCTCAGGCAATTGAGTCAATCGTGAGATGTCAAGTACCACACCAGATGTTGTTCTTGCACTAGATGCAATAAGTTGACATTAATCCAATCCTGTAGAAACAGTCGGAAGCAGTTTTAGAACATAAGTGGATGTTCTAGGGATATGATAACGACAGCCTCATTCAGGAGACAGTTATCATTCCAGGCTTCCAAGGTGACATGGACGACAAGGAGGTTGTCAGAGTTATAGTTTTCCTTCTAACGAAGGGCAGTATTTTGGACAGGTGATCCAAGGCAATACTGAGGGAGGCATGGCGCGCAGGATACTGATTAAGTTCAGTTGACGATACAGAATAAGAAGTTTGGATTTGGAGTTCATTTATGAGCTAGGTCCCATCAGACATCCAGACACATTCTAAGACAGGTATTGCTCATTTCGGGAGATGGGTTTCTCCGCGAACTTGAGATATAGAGAGACATAGAAAGAAACTACTAAGCGGATCCACTCACTGAGGCTATTCCTCGAACGCAATAGTTCCGCAAACGAGCTTTGTGAGACTGACTAGTAGAGGAGTTGGATGTTCGGTATCACACGGGCTGTGAGTATGCGACATCGCAATAATTAGCCTTGAGTGCAAGTGGGAGATTGTTGGAGATAGTGCCCTCAGAGTCAATTATTAGGTCACAGGTACGTGATTGTAATGATTGAGGGAAGACCTATCCCGGTGGGACAGTCTTACTCGAGATGATAGTATGCTATCTGGTTTACCTTTATCATCGTGTACTGCTTTAGGTGACCTGACACGTCGCTATTACACGTTGATAGAGCCCCTAGGATTCTTGCTTGACCACCAGCAGTATGAGGGCGATCATATAAGTGGGAGCTGGGGTCTATAAGCTTATCCTTAAATGGTCCCTAGTCGTGGGAGTTTCGAGACTGGGCATCGATACTCCATTAGTAGACTAGTGTATACAGTCGAGACCCCGACGAGGGGCGGTGGCCGGTCTCACAAGCCACTGGTGTCAGTTAGATCACCTAAGATGTATACAGGTGCTCATTAGGTTATGAGTACACCGGACAGGACTCGCCGGGAACATGCTAGTTGGTCATATACCAGACGTCAGATGGCAGTTCCCTGGTGACATGTGTGCAGGTTAGTTCATCGACCTGGGGATCGTCATTTGTCTCGTGTGAGTTCCCACTGTACTTTGATTACTACCCTACCACGGCTCAAAGGAGTCGTGCAAACAGGTTTTAGTTGGGTACAGTCCCGAGCCACATGGAGGCAGTGAGCGTATCTTCAGGGGTTCGTCTCTCCCGGTATTGGGGGTGAGGTCGTGCTGTGTCTAGGAGAGCCATTACACAAAGTCCTTGGCCAAGGCAAGGAGATTTACTGGTAGGTATTCCAGTAGTATCTCAGGGTGTTCTGGGCTACACTCCGACACGACTTGTACCGCTTTTGGGGGTCTGACTTTTACCAACCCCCTAGGCCCGCCATGCGATACTCATAGACGAACGGACCGGACTGCACGGATATTGTCACTGACAGGCTCAGTAGGGTGTCAGGATGAGTTCGCTCATCGACGTCCTTTTTAGTCAATACCTGGTAGCCCGTTACGTATTGGCTTATACCTCTGACGTGCTAGTGGTTAAATCCACAACCAAGGTGTTGACGAGTCTTTAGAGTCCCCCACATTCAGTTACTCAGCTTTCGGGCGAAAGGTTGTAGAGGCCGTATGGAGATATGGCAAGGTCCGATCAGATACGTGCGGTATTGCACGGATCAGGATCGGACAGTTTGTACTAGTGGCCGTATGGTTATATGGCAGGGTTCGATCAGATACGTGCGGTATTGCACGGATCAGGATCGAACAGACATTACTGGCCGGTTTTGGTATAAGCCGGATCCTGGTATAGTACAGTGTAGATTTTGTCTCATTGCATTTGTATTTCGGTCGGAATACAAATGCGGGTGTGTATGCACAGTATCGGGGTTTTCCTGTAATTTATTACGGGACCAGTTTTCTGGAGTTGCCAGTTTGCTTTCCGTTTCGGCCAATTTCCTTTGTTCCGTTCATTGGCCGAAGATTGGTGGAGGAGGGCTTATTTGCATTGTTGCAAATAAGCATTTGTGGAGGGGGTCTTTGCATATTATCATGTCATGATACTTGTCCCATCATTTGACTTCATAAACTCATGATTGCTTGACTTTGTATATCATCATGGTTGTTGATGATGAGGTTGGTGGTAGGTGGTTGAGTGTGGGTTTTGATTTGGTGATCATTTTCCTTTTGCATGATAGTCTTCTCTCTCTCTCCCTTTGGTATTATTGGATGGCCCTCTCATTATCTTGCATATGACACTCTCATTCTCTCCTCTCTTGATGTCATGGCCGGCCTTCCCCTTGGAAGGGCTGTCCAAGTTTTTTGAGGGTGGAAATCTTGTTCATTTCATGCTCCAAAAGCCTACAAGTTCCTCCACATAATCCTTGTATCATCCCTCCACCAAAAGGCACCTCCATGAACCCCAAATGAGACACAATCCTCTACTACACATTCTACAGCAAACCTTGGGCACGTCGAGTAGCCGGCTTCGTGCCCGAGTTGCCTCGGCATTGAGGTGGGAGCCCGTAAACAAAGTAGGCGATGTGGTGCACTTCCGGCGACGAGGAGGAGACGGGACATTCCGCAGGAGATCGGGACGAAGACGAGAAGACCGGAGGACTTGGATCGTCGGTATATCTCTAACCCATCTTCTAGTTAGCTTAGACTTGTTAATGGTTACGATCCGGGTGTTTAGTGCGCGATGGTGCCGGTTTGCTAAGTCCGTAAAATTAAAGTTTTTCACCGCTTCCGCATTCCGGCGTCGGATTGACGGCCGGGGCGCCGCCGTGCACTTACAGACCGTTGGTACTGAGGCACGAACTGAATGTTGTTAGACTCATATTTCATGTGTTGATCTGTATCGGGAAAACTTGGGTGTTCGATTGTTCGATCGGAAAGTTTGACATTTTCTATTTATCCGGAATGGGATACAATAATTGGAATTCACAAAAGTTATGAGATAACAGAATGAATATTATAAACATAGCAGTTTAGTCTCACTTGATCGGTTGCCACGGAGTTTTGATGTGATCAAAAGTCCGTCGCAATCACGTAGCGTACGCGGATACTCGCCGGGTAAACTTAATAGACAGCCTCACTCCATAGCCCCGACCAAGTGACTGTAGGAGAACCCCGTCGCCGAAAGCATCCGTTCGGGTGCTCGCGGTAGCGGTGTTCCTCCTTGGTGCACTTCGTCGACGGTAACGGGGGTGCGGCCGTCTACTGAAGTTTGCGACGAGCATTCGATCAGGATGTCGGGAATCTTGTTGAATTGCCCGACTTGATATTGAAAAGTGTTTTCGATAATGAGACTAAAATGCGGGGTTTATAATTGTTAGGCATGTGATGTCTAAGGAATTCATTTGATTAGGCATGTGATGTCTATGCTGGTTGCGGATTCCAACTGTTGTAGTTTTACACTTTCTTTTCTGTGACCGTAAGTGTAATATATGATATCGCCGGTTTCGTTGCTATATGTCAACGACAATTGGGATGCGCATATTTACTTACGTTGATGACATGTGATGTTATGTGTTGCTGGATATGTTATATTGGATCGTCGTGTTTGAATAGCCGGGGGTTTTTATGTGAGATGAGTGTTTTTCATTTTCATTCATGTAAAAACTTGTATGTAATATTCTTTTATTTGGGGCGCTTCCAGGTTGCGGAAGTTGTCACCTCTTGTATATTATTTACTTTTCCGCACTAGGATAGACCCAAGGAGGAGGGCACAAGTAACCGGGTTCTGGGGTCCAGTGGGAGACCAACTCGAGGAATCGAGTTCGGGTCTCCTAACTCTAGAATTGGTAGGGTTGCTTGCCGCTCTCGTAGGGGTCTAGGGGTGTGGGTTTGGCTATTCATCACGACCGTGGAATCCGTGTTTTATACTGGCTCGTATTGAAAACACGGACGTCCTAGTATATCCAATATTTCATATGTTTCTTCTGCTGCGATATCTGTGATGTGATCATGTGATGTTCTGTGATAGATACAGTATATAGTATATATGATATATTATATAGACGTTACTTATGTTTTACACCCGCGCTAGCCCTGCCCCGCTCTGTCGTTAGTTACCTAACCTAACGGTGCACGAGGGGACATCGAGGCGAATGCGGATGGCATAAGTGTACGTCGTATTTATCTGTGATGTTTAGGTACTTAAATGATGGGACTTCATTAATGTGATTAATGAAATAAAAGAAACCTAAGATGTTGTAGAATCGAATTTCAAAAATAAAACAGGTAGCTACAGTTCTTGCTTTGCACAGCGGTATATGAGATATATCCTGCACCTTATTCGATGAGGAAAGGACCGAGATCCCTTCACCGGGAGTGACTCCTTTAGCAATAACTGGCAGATGCTACACACTCGGTTTGTCTTTTGATTGCTTTTAAGTGTTTTTGCTTTGCACAGTGATATATGTGATATATCCCGCACCTCATTCGACGAGGAAAGGACCGGCGATCCCTTCACCGGGAGTGACTCCTTTAGCAAAACTAGAAAAGCCTCAAAAGCACTCCATTTCAAAATTCATTCGATCCTACAACGATATCAAGTTCATTACGCAATAGGTTTTCAGAAAAACCTGTCGTAGCCCTCCGTCATTTCAGATAAGTCCTATTTAGTATTCGTGCTACGTTTGTTGACCTCCGTCAAGGCGTAGTGTGCGGTAGCTAACTAGTATTTATCTGTTTATGCATATGATGCAGATTGAGTTAGGGTAGTCGTGCGGCCTTGTTGACCTCCGTCAAGGGTCGTGCGGGTGGGTTTAATTCGATCAAGAAATGACGGGTTGAACTTGACTAGTAGCCTATGGTTTGTTGACCTCCGTCAAGGTCATAGGGTGCTGGGGGCAAAATATTATCGGGAATTTCAAGTGTTGAAATTTGCAATGAGATTGCATACCTTCTATGAGATAGTTGGATCCCGATACCCGCTGTGAGTAATTGTTACTCCTGGGAGAGTTTTATACATTACAATTAGCCGATCAAGTAGGTGTCTAGAAAGGTGTCAACAGGGTTACGCCTCTGGGAAAATGAGGTTTACAGTAATTAGGTTCGTGCGAAAGCACGGGGGACCTCCCTCAAAGTACCGACACTGGCCTGGCTGAAAGATTGGCGAACTTGTAGTGTGTAATTAATCCCGGCTAGTCTTTCCTTTTAGGGTTTGAAGGAAGATTTGATAAAAAGCAGTGGGAGCCATCCTGATTAGATAAAATAATAACCATCTATTCTTGACAGAGCGCACGCTGAGTGTTTTCTTCTCTCTCTCTCCAGGTAGCGACCATATCACGCCTTAATCAAGATAATAATACGGAATTTTGACCGAACCCGCTTGTTATACTGAGCTGGGGAACGTTGGTCCCGCTCCAACTTATAATTGTTATAAGACAGAGCAGGAAATTGGGGATTACCAGAATTCCCGTGCCGCCCAAACGAAGAGAGTGCATGCTGATGCATCATCTTCGGGTGTGTTCATTATACAGAACTGTTTCTCAGTATCCTTTACGTCCTGGTTATGTGATACCAGATCAGGATCCCAGATATGTAATCTGTTCCATAGGGCTACAGATAGGTAGAGAACTGAGAACGGGTGATAAGTTTCATGAGGCAGAAAACGGGGCAAGTGTTGCAGCCAAGTCTGTTGGTCACTGTCACCCTGTATTACAATACATTGATTCTGAACGAATGTTATTAGATACCGAACCTGATATACAAAATCATATCAGTCTCTTTATTAGTAAAGAAATGATAAAATTTTGTATTGTTGGATAATGTTTTGAACATTTCCTATATCAAAAGTTGATCGGTTCAGGCACGTTATCTAAAAGCATTGATGTTCTAAATCAAACTACAGTTCTTTAATATACGGAACACACACAAGAGAAAGAGTTCAGAAATGAACTAATCCTTCTTGAGGTATTGTAGACTAGGTCATATCAATGCGACCCGACTAGCTGAAGTTACATAAAGATGCATATTTAAATGAGTTTGAATTTACATCTTGTGAAACTCGCCAGTCATGTCACAAAGATAAGATGACCACAGCTCCGTTTACTGGAAACAAAGAAAGAGTTAGTGAACTCTTGGGATGATACATGTTGATGTATGCAAGGTCCCCTGTCTATGCATGCCAAGACAGGTTCTTTTTACTTCATTACATTCTTTGATGATCTCTCGAGACTCAGACATATGTTCCTGTTGAAACACAAGTCTGAACCTTTTGAGATATTCACAGAATATAAGTTAGAAGTAGAGAACCAAAAACGGGTATAAGTATTATGTCCTTTGATGTGATCAGGGAGGAGAATACTTGAGCACGGAATTCCTGGATTATTAAAAAGGAGAATGAGATTCTCTCTCAGAATTACTCCTCCGTATACACCATAGCACGATGGTATATCAGGGCGGAGCAATAGCACCCTATGAGATATGGTGTGCTCTATGATGAGTACTACTGAGTTACCTATTTCCTTTTGGGTGTTATGCACTTGAGAAGTTGCATACCAATTGAATAGGGTTCGAATGAAATCAATGCCTACCGCTTCATATGTGATATGGAATGGGAAGAACCCATGTCTTAAGTTAGTTAAGATTTGGAGTTGTCCGGCTTATGTCTGAAAGCAAAATCCGGACAAGATCGAGGCAAGGTCTGTAATGTAGAACTGGAAAGGTTCCAGCTATACAAACTACAGCTGATGATTTGAAAGAACCAAAGAATTCAATAGTTACCAACGAATCTCAACCTCTCCGCCGATCTAGTAGGGTTCCTCACCCACCTGAGAGATACTTCTGTTTCTCTATGACAGTGGGAGCGAGGATTACATCATGAGATGATGACCCAACTAGTTTCGAGCTGGCCATCAGGAGTAAGACTCTGTAAGAATGGCTGGATGCTTAGTGATCTGAGATGGAATCCATATACACCAACAAAGTATGGACTTTGGTTGCTATATCTGAAGGGTAAAATCCCCATCAGGAGCAAGTATATCTTGAGAAGATTACTTGGTGTAGATGGAAAAGTTGAGACTTTCAAAGCTAGACTTGTTAAAGGTTTTCTTCATTGACCAGGCGTGGATAATGATGAAACCTTTTCAAGTAGCTATGCTTAAGTCCATCCAGATCCTACTTGTCACGGCTACATACCATGACTGCGATATCTGGTGGTTGGGTGTCTTGACTGCTTTTCTAAATGATGATTTAGAAGAGAGCGTCTATAAGTACACAGCCAGAAGGCTTCGTAGACAGTGGGAGCAGCGGAAACGTGTGCAAGATGCTTTATAGGATTAAAGCAGGCATCGCGGAGTTGGAACATCTGTTTTGATGAAGTAGTCAAAGAGTTTGACATCATCAAAATGGTAGATGAACCTTGTATAAACAAAAAGGTAGTAGGGAGTATGGTGGTGATCCTCATAGAGTACGTGGATGACATACTCTTGATAAGAAAGGAGTTTCTTATGCTACGCTCGATCAATCTCCGCTTATCACAATGATTCTCCATATAGGATCATGATGATACCTGCTAAATCCTGAGTTTTGGATCTATGAGATAGATCTAAATGGATGTTAGGATACTCACTAGCTGTAGTGAGATGGTATCAGTTGATCCTGGGGAGAATCACTGGAAGGGTTCCAGGGTGATAAAGACGACTGAATGTCAGTCACAGGCATTGTCTTTACCCTCAGTAAAGGGACGGTATGTTGGAAGAGTTCCAAGCTAGATACCGTGACATACTAGACGATAAAGGCAGGATACATCGCTACTTAAGATGCTACCAAAGAGGCAGTCTGGGTGTATATTGGTTCATGAGATGAACTTAGTTCCTCCCATTGTGTGACAATGGAGTTGTGGCTTATGCCAAGGAACGTCCGTCCCATCAGTGATCCAGACATATTCTAAGGCAGCATCGCCTGATCATGGAGATAGTTGATCTCCAGGGTGATCCAGGTTAGGAGAGTAGATTCAGAGGACAACACAGCGGATCCACTCACAAAGGCCTGTTCCCAGAGAGAGATTTTTATGGGATGGTTGAGTATGAGATACTACAACCACTGCTACAGATGGCCCTAGTGCAAGTGGGAGATTGTTAGTTATATGTATGCCCTAGAGGCCATTACTGTACATAGGATGTATATTGTAGTGGATGCTGGGACATATATAGGGAGGACTTTCTTGCTCGACATGATAGTATGCTATCTGGTTGATCTTTACCTTAACGTGTATACTGTTTGTCTCTCTGTTACATGTTGGTAAAGCCCTTAGGATGTGTACTTGACTACCTGGACTATGATGCGGATCATACTAGTGGGGACATGGTAGTCCATAAGTACATCCTTCAAAGTCCCTAGTCGTGGGTGTATCGAGACGGGGCATCGATATACCAGAGTAGACTAGCGTATACCTTCTCGACCCATACAGATGGGCGATGGATGATCCCATATCCATTGGTGTTTGACATCAGAGATGATATACGGGTGCTCAGTAGAGACTGGGTACACTGGACGGACTCGCCGAGAACTCCCAGATGGTATTATACCTCACGTCAGATGGAAGTTCTCTGGTGACACTGGTACAGAGTAGTCTGTTGACCCGAGATCGTCATAGAGTCTTGTGTGGTTCCCCACTGTGCTTTGATTTCCATCTTACCATGTCCAAGAGGGCGTGCAAAATGGTGGTTTTTGGGTACAGTCCCGAGTCACATGGAGGCAATGAGCGATAGGAGGGGATTCGTCTCTCCCGGTATAGGGGGTTGATGTTGCGCTGTGTTCGATTGGCTATAACAGGAAATCCCTGGCCAGGGTTGCTGAGATTTACTGGTAAGTGTTACCAGTAGTTTCTCGAAGTGTTATAGACCTCATATCGACACGACTTATCGAGCTATTGGGGTCTGACGTTTACCACCCCTAGGCGAGATATGCGACATATCAGACGATCAGACCGGACTGTAAGGTAGTGTTACTGGTTGGATTCACTGGAGTGTGAGCGGGCTTGCTCGTCGATCTTCAGATCGCTCAATACCCGGGTGGCCGTTACGTTTAGCAGACCGCTTGCGGCTTGTGGGTGTTTGATATGATCATCACCTGCTGCCGGCGTATTGACGAGTCTTTAGAGTCCTACACAGAGGTTTCCTGGCTCAAGCGAAACGAAATAGGAGCGCATATGAGATATGTGCGGGACCGAGAATAATACGAGTATGTGATACTATATTCGATTCTCGCGATGTGACATTGATCGGTTATATGCGATATAGCCGGGTTATCGGATCAAGTGTTGATTCGATAAGATGTTACTAATGATACCAGTCGGTTATGTGCGTCATGACCGGATCGTTAAATCAAGTGTTGATTTAATGATTTAATGCATAATTATATATTTGATATATTACTTTGCATTAACTAGTATTGGTTCACTTTAAATGGATTTTCTCACTCGGATGTACACATTGTATATGTGATATACTTTTGTGCACTTGATTGTATCATGTTTGATGATACATGTTTGCTAGGGTTTTTGTGTAAAGATCAAACCATGGTTACATAATAATGGTTAGGGTTTTTGTTTTATTCATTTATTTGTTTGTTTATTTCATTTTGGTAAAAGGAAAATGGTGGCTATTTTTGTTCTTTGTTGAAGCGTCATGAAGCTTTGAATATAGTCCACCATTTTTGTTTATACCTAACCTAACCATTAACCTAACTATAGTTTGCTCTCTACACATAACCATGGTTGGATTATGATAAGTTTGGATTTTCTTTTCTAATTTAAATTAACCTATCATAATACTTATCATCTTCCTCATCTTCTTCTTCTTCTTCACTTCAAGAAAGAAGCTTGCATCCATCAATGGTGATTGATGAATTAGAGTGAGAAATCCAATTCTAAAGTCTACCCACTTCCTATTTCTTCATCCTCTACCTCTTGCCAAGTAGTAGAGTGTGTTTCCTTCACAAGTTTTCATGGCTTGGTGAAGGTGGAGCTTGATCTAGCGATGCTTCGACGTAGATCATCTTCGGCACGTCGTCGATGACCTAGCCCGCTTCTTCTCCGATGAAGCCGACGCAAGAGCCCAGATTTCGGATTTGTACAGCGGAGATGACTTCTTCATGGAGCTATGGAGGTGGACAAACGGATCTACAAAGGTTGTATTTCCGATTCTTCTATTTAAGTTTTAACTAGTTTACTTTTTCGCCTAGACATCTAGCCGACGATCCGTTCTAGGGTTTCTCGGCACCGTATTTTTTAAATATTGGCATGTTCGATGCCTTGTGAGACCTCATTAGGATGCCTAGGAACCCTACAGGGTCTACGAGGCATCAACCATGCCCGATTAAAATTTTAGCCGTGCCGAACAAGCCGAATACGGATCTTTAAACCAGAGATTAGGCGAAAACTAACATGCTAAACACTTTAACACTAAGTGAGAACGATTACAACCTTTGTAGATCCGGTCCTTCACTTCATAAGCTCCGTGTTGAAGTCCCTTCGCTGCGATCATCATGCTCCGGACTCTCGAGAGGCTCCACGAAGAGAAAGGTGCAGTCTTGCTTCCGATCTTCGATACAAAGATGACCTACCTTGAAGTTTCATTAACACAAGCTAACACTCACTAAAATTGAGTGAACACTCTCATCTAAAGGGCAAGGGAAGATGAGGATGATGAAGTAGGATTTTTGCTCTCTTTATTTATCTTTTTCTCACATATTTTCATCACAAATATCAAAGCAAGAAAGCTTTGCAAAAGGAGGAAGAAGAAGAAGAAGAAGAATCAATTATCATTTTGTGATGAATAATAAAATGTTATCATAATCATTTATGCAACCATGGTTGAGTAACCATTGTAGAGAGTTTACTAGGGTTAGGGTTTGGGTTGGGTTAAAGGAGAGTCACAAAGAAATATCTATCATAATATCTTAGCAAATGACAAAGTAAAACCTTCTAGAAACATCTAGAATATATTAACCCAAATCAAACCCTAATCTTTTTTAAAACTCCCCTAAACATGTTGCATTAATAAATTTATAACAAGTTACAATATTATATATCACATATACAATATTTATTGTAACAAAATAAAATAATACAATTAACATATATCGCATATATATCAATGTATTACCCGAGTGAGAAAAAGAATCTTTTAGTGAGCTAATATTAGTTAATGTAATTTAATATATCATATATATTATTATACATTAAAATTATCGAATCAACACTTGATCCGACAATCTGGCTATATCACATATAACCTACTAATATTTATCCGTACTGATTCATCGAATCAACACTTGATCCGATGACGCGGCTGATATCAAATATCGCGAGAATAGAATACGGTATCTCATATCGTATTATCCTCGGTCCTGCACATATCACATATGTGCTCCTACTCCATTTTGCCTGAGCCAAGAACCTCTGTGTAGGACTCTAAAGAATCGTCAATACGCCGGCAGTAGGTGATGATCATATCAAACACCCACAAGCTGCAAGCGGTCAGCTAAACGTAACAGCTACCCAGGTATTGAGCGCTCAGAAGATCAACAAGCAAGCCTGTACATTCTCCTGTGAATCCAAACAGTAACACTCCCGTACAGTCCGGTCTCGTCGTCTGATATGTCGCATATCTCGCCTAGGGGTGGTAAACGTCAGACCCCAGTAGATTGATAAGTCGTGTCGATTTGAGGACTATAACAGTTCGAGAAACTACTGATAACACTTACCAGTAAATCTCAGCAACCCTGGCCAGGGATTTCCGGTTATAGCCAATCGAACACAGCACAACATCAACTCCCTATACCGGGAGAGACGAATCCCCTCCTATCGCTCATTGCCTCCATATGATTCGGGACTGTACCCAAAAGCCACCTTTTTGCACGCCATCTTGGACGTGGTATGATGGAAATCAAAGCACAGTGGGAATCACACAAGACTCTATGACGATCTCGGGTCAACAGACTACTCTGTACCAGTGTCACCGGAGAACTGCCATCTGACGTGAGGTATAATACCATCTGGGAGTTCTCGGCGAGTCCGTCCAGTGTACCCAGTCTCCACTGAGCACCCGTACACCATCCTTGATGTCAAACACCGATGGATATGGGATCATCCATCGCCCATCATATGGGTCAAGATGCGTGTACGCTAGTCTACTCTGGTGCATCGATGCCCTGTCTCGATACACCCTCGACTAGGAACAGTTATAGGATGTACTCGTCGACTACCGTGGCCCCACTAGTATGATCTCATCATAATCCCAGTAGTCGAGTACACATCCTAAGGGCTTTATCAACATGTAACATAGAGACAATTAGAGTACATGTTAAGATAAAGTACAACCAGATAGCATACTATCATGTCGAGCAAGAAAGTCCTCCCTATATATATCCAAGCATCCATTACAATATACATCGTATGTACAGTAATGGCCTCTAGGGCATACATATAACTAACAATTTATCAGCAATTCCGTTACAATTCACTCAAGAACTACAAGAAGAAAGAACCCGATCGTCGATTTGGCTTCACTCGTCTCCTTGAGTCGCGGATCGGCTTGGATCACTTGCTCGATTGAAGATCGGCTCCGCTCCTAAAAGGTTGAAGGCTTCTCGCTTGAATGGTACTCAGTGTTCTTGATTTTGGCTTTGGATTTTGAATTGGGGATTAGGGTTTAGGTTTACAAGTTGTGTCACTCAACTTGTGTGAAGAATTGTTGAACTCTTGAACAACCTTAGAAGTGAAGCTTTAGGGTTCCTTTTATAGCCTTAAGAATGGTTAGCTTCCTTTGTAAGCTTGGATTAGGTAAGCTTTAGATTAGATTAGCTCCCCTTGTAAGCTAGTTAGTTAGGTAGAAGCTTCTAGAGGGAGTTAGTTAGGCTTTAGCTTCCTTCATAAGCTTGGAGGTTAGGGAGAAGCTTCTAGGTTTAGTTTGTTAAGTAGCTTGCTTTGGAAGCTTGAATATGATTAGCTTGATCAAAGAGCTTGCTGATCTGGCAGAAAACTCTAGAAAATTCTGAAAATTGTCATAGCTTTCTGAGGGTGTAGGAACTGAGAGGAGAATACTGCAGTGAAGCTTTGATGATGACGCGGAATTACGGCCGCAGATCCGCGGCACGTGCTGGCTCAGGCCGCGGATCCGCGGTCACGTGAGGGCCTCAGTGCATCAAATTTCTACTGTGGATCTATGCTGACTTCATGGTAGTTTGTGTAGTGTTCCTAGGCACCCTAATGAGGTCTCACAAGGCATCAACCATGCCAATTTCAAATTTTACGGTGCCGAGAAACCCTAGACTACGGATCGTCGGCTAGAATTCTAGGCGAAACAAAGCAACTAGTTAACACTTAACTACAAGAATACGGAAATACAACCTTTGTAGATCCGGTGCTCCACCTCCATAGCTCTACGATGAGGTCTCCTCGCTGTCCAAATCAAAATCCGGGCTCTAGCGTCGGCTTCATCGGAGAAAGAGCGGGCTAGGTCATCGACGACGTGCCGAAGATGATCTACGTCGAGGCATCGCTAGATCAAGCTCCAACTTAACCAAGTCTAGAAAACTTGTGAAGGAAACACACTCTACTACTTGGCAAGAGGTAGAGGATGAATAAATAGGAAGTGGGTTCACTTTAGAATTGGATTTCTCACTTTATTTCATCAATCACCATTGATGAAGAAAGGTTTTCTTCAAGTGAAGAAGATGAAGATGAAGAAGATGATGATATGATAAGTTAATTAGAATTATAAAGAAAAAGAATACTTATCATAACATTAACTCTAGTTAAGTGTAGAGAATAGACCATGGTTTGCTTAAATGGTTAGGGTTAAGAATGAAGACAAGAATGGTGACTAAGTCAAAGGTTCATGAATCTTCAACAAACAAACAAACAAAGCCACCATTCTTTCTTTATCCTTTCCAAAACAAATAAATAAATAAGATAATCAAAACCCTAATCATTAACTTAACCATGGTTTAATCTTTACACTTAACCAAGTTAACATGTATCATCAAACATGATACAAGCATTTGCACAAAAAGTATATCACATATACAACTTGTACAACCAAGTGAGAAAATCCTTTGTAAAGTGAACCGATACTAGTTAATGCAAAGTAATATATCATATATATAATTATACATTAAATCATTAAATCAACACTTGATTTAACGATCCGGTCATATCGCATATAACCGACTAGTATCAAATGTATCGGCTTATCGAATCAATCTTCGATTCGATAACTAGGTTATATCGCATACAACCATTCGACACATTGTTCGCGAGAATAGAATACGGTATCACATACACGCATTATTCTCGGTCCCGCACATATCTCATATGCGCTCCTATTTCGTTTCGCTTGAGCCAGGAAACCTCTGTGTAGGACTCTAAAGACTCGTCAATACGGCCGGCAGCAGATGATGATCATATCAAACATCCACAAGCCGCAAGCGGTCTGCTAAACGTAACGGCCACCCGGGTATTGAGCGATCAGAAGATCGACGAGCAAGCCCGCTCACACTCCTGTGAATCCAACCAGTAACACTTACCGTACAGTCCGGTCTGATCGTCTGATATGTCGCATATCTCGCCTAGGGGTGGTAAACGTCAGACCCCAATAGCTCGATAAGTCGTGTCGATATGAGGTCTATAACAATTCGAGAAACTACTGGTAACACTTACCAGTAAATCTCAGCAACCCTGGCCAGGGATTTCCGGTTATAGCCAATCGAACACAGCGCAACATCAACTCCCTATACCGGGAGAGACGAATCCCCTCCTATCGCTCATTGCCTCCATATGATTCGGGACTGTACCCAAAAACCACCGTTTTGCACGCCCTCTTGGATGTGGTAAGATGGAAATCAAAGCATAGTGGGAACCACACAAGACTCTATGACGATCTCGGGTCAACAGACTACTCTGTACCAGTGTCACCAGAGAACTGCCATCTGACGTAAGGTATAATACCATCTGGGAGTTCTCGGCGAGTCCGTCCAGTGTACCCAGTCTCTACTGAGCACCCGTATATCATCTCTGATGTCAAACACCAATGGATATGGGATCATCCATCGCCCATCTGTATGGGTCGAGAAGGTATACGCTAGTCTACTCTGGTATATCGATGCCCCGTTTCGATATACCTACGACTAGGGACTTTGAAGGATGTACTTATAGACTATCCGTCCCCACTAGTATGATCTGCATCATAGTCCAGGTAGTCAAGTACACATCCTAAGGGCTTTACCAACATGTAACAGAGAGACAATCAGTGTACACGTTAAGGTAAAGTGCAACCAGATAGCATACTATCATGTCGAGCAAGAAAGTCCTCCCTATATATGTCCTAGCATCCACTACAATATACATCCTATGTATAGTAATGGCCTCTAGGGCATACATATAACTAACAATCTCCCACTTGCACTAGGGCCATCTGTAGCAGTGGTTGTAGTATCTCATACTCAACCATCCCATAAAAGTCTCTCTCTGGGAATAGGCCTTCGTGAGTGGATCCGCCGTGTTATCCTCTGAGTCAACTCTCCTAACCCTGATCACCCTGGAGATCAACTATCTCTATGATCAGGTGATACTGCCTTAGAATATTTCTGGATCACTGATGGGACGGACGTTCCTTGGCATAAGCCACAACTCCATTGTCACACAATGGGAGGAACTAAGTTCATCTCATGAACAAATATACACCCAAACAGCCTCTTTGGTAGCATCTTAAGTAGCGATGTATCCAGCCTTTATCGTCTAGTATGCCACGGTATCTAGCTTGGAACTCTTCCAACATACCGTCCCTCCACTGAGGGTAAAGACAATGCCTGTGACTGACATTCAGTCGTTTATCACCCTGGAACACTTCCAGTGATTCTCCCCAGGATTGATTGATACCTTCTCACTACAACTAGTGAGTATCCTAACATCCATTTAGATCTATCTCATAGATCCAAAGCTTAGGATTTAGGAGGTATCATCTTTGATCCTATATGGAGAATCCTAGTGATAAGCGGAGATTGACCGAGCGTAGCATAGGAAACTTCTTCCCCATCAAGAGTATGTCATCCACGTACTCTACGAGGATCATTACCATACTCCCTACTACCTTTTTGTTTATACAAGGTTCATCTACCATTTTGATGATGTCAACTTCTTTGACTACTACATCAAAACAGATGTTCCAACTTCGCGATGCCTGCTTTATCCTATAAAGCATCTTGCACACGTTTCCGCTGCTCCCACTGTTTACGAAGCTCTCTGGCTGTGTACTTATAGACTCCCTCTTCTAAAACATCATTTAGAAAAGCTGTCATGACACCCAACCACCAGATATCGTAGTCATGGTATGTAGCCGTGGTAAGTAGGATCTGGATGGACTTAAGCATAGCCACTGGAAAAGGTTTCATCATTATCCACGCCTGGTCGATGACGAAATCCTTTAACAAGTCCAGCTTTGAAAGTCTCAACTTTTCCATCTACACCAAGTAATCTTCTCAAGATATACTTGCTCCTGATGGGGATTTAACCCTTCAGATATAGCAACTAAAGTCCATACTTTGTTGGTGTATGAGGATTCCATCTCAGATCGCTAAGCATCCAGCCATTCTTACAGAGTCCCACTCCTGATGGCCAGCTCGAAACTAGTTGGGTCATCATCTCATGATGCAATTCTCGCTCCCACTGTCATAGAGTAACCGAAGTATCTCTCAGGTGGGTGAGAAACCCTACTAGATCGGCGGAGAGGCTGAGGTTCGTAGGTAACTATTGAATCCTTTGGTTCTTTCAAATCATCAGCTGCAGTGTTTATAGCTGGAACATTTCCAGTTCTACATAACAGATCTTGTCTCGAGCTTGTCCGGATTTTGCTTTTAGACATAGGCCGGACAACCCCAAATCTTAACTAACTTAAGATATGGGCTCTTCCCTTTCCATATCACATATGAAGTGGTAGGCAACTGATTTAATTTGAACCCTATTCAATAGGTATGCAGCTTCTCAAGCGCATAACTCCCAAAAGGAAATAGGTAACTCAGTAGTACTCATCATAGAGCACACCATATCATATAGGGTGTGATTGCTCCGCCCCTATATACCATCGTGCCATGGTGTATATGGAGGAGTAATACTGAGAGAGAATCTCATTCTCCTTCAGAATAATCCAGGAATTCCGTGCTCAAGTATTCTCCTCCTTGATCACATCAAAGGACATAATACTTATACCCGTATTTTGTTTCTCTACTTCTAACTTATATTCTGTGAATATCTCAAAAGGTTCGGACTTATGTTTCAACAGGAACATATGTCTGAATCTTGAGAGATTATCAGAGAACGTAATGAAGTATAAAGAACCTGTCTTGGCATATGTAGACAGTGGACCTTACATACATCAACATGTATCATCCCAAGAGTTCACTAACTCTTTCTCTATTTCCAGTAAACAGAGCTATGGTCATCGTATCTTTGTGACATGACTGGCAAGTTTCATAAGATGTAAATTCAAACAGATTTAAATATGCATCTAAATGTAACTTCAGCTAGTCGGGTCGCATTGATATGACCTAGTCTACAATGCCTCAAGAAGGATTCGTTCATTTCTGAACTCTTCCTCTTGTGTGTGTTCTGTATACTAAGAACTGTAGTTTGATTTAGAACATCAACGCTTTTAGATAACGTGCCTGATCCGATCAACTTTTGATATAGGAAATGTTCAAAACATTATCCAACTATACAAAATTTTGTTGGAGATAGTGCCCTCAGAGTCAATTATTGGATCACAGGCACGTGATTGCAATGATTGAGGGAGGACCTATCCCAGTAGGACAGTCTTACTCGAGATGATAGTATGCTATCTGGTTTATCTTTATCATCGTGTACTGCTTTAGGTGACCTGACATGTCGCTATTACACGTTGATAGAGCCCCTAGGATTCTTGCTTGACTGCTAGCAGTATGATGGCGATCATATACGTGGGAGCTGGTAGTCTATAAGCACATCCTTAAAAGGTCCCTAGTCGTAGGAGTTTCGAGACAGTGCATCGATACTCCATTAGTAGACTAGTGTATACAGTCGAGACCCCGACGAGGGGCGGTGGCCGGTCTCACAAGCCACTGGTGTCAGTTGGTTCACCTAAGATGTATACAGGTGCTCATTGGGTTATGAGTACACCGGACAGGACTCGCCGGGAACCTGCTAGTTGGTCTTATATCAGACGTCAGATAGCAGTTCCCTGGTGACATGTGTACAGGTTAGTTCATCGACCTGAGATCGTCATTTGTCTCGTGTGAGTTCCCACTGTGCTTTGATTACTACCCTACCACGGCTCAAAGGAGTCGTGCAAACAGGTTTTAGTTGGGTACAGTCCCGAGCCACATGGAGGCAGTGAGCGGATCTGCAGGGGTTCGTCTCTCCCGGTATTGGGGGTGAGGTCGCGCTGTGTCTAGGAGAGCCATTACGCAAAGCCCTCGGCCGAGGCAGGAGATTTACTGGTAGGTATTCCAGTAGTATCTCAGGGCGTTCTGGGCTACACTCTGACACGACTTGTACCGCTTTTGGGGGTCTGACTTTTACCAACCCCCTAGGCCCGACATGCGATGCTCATAGACGAACGGACCGGACTGTACGGATATTGTCACTGACAGGCTCAGTTGGGTGTCGGGGTGAGCTTCCTCATCGACGTCCCTTTTGGTCAATAGCTGGTGGCCCGTCACGTATTGGCTTATACCTCTGACGTGCCAGTGGTTAAATCCACAGCCATAGTATTGACGAGTCTTTAGAGTCCACCACACTTACAGTTACTCAAGCTTTCGGGCGAAACGCTGTAGAGGCCGTATGGAGATATGGCAGGGTCCGATCAGATACGTGCGGTATTGCACGGATCAGGATCGGACTGGCTGTACTAGTGGCCGTATAGTTATATGGCAGGGTTCGATCAGATACGTGCGGTATTGCACGGATCAGGATCGAACGGATTTCACTAGCCGGCTTTGGTTTAAGCCGGTACTAGTTTAGTACAGTGTAGATTTTTGTCTCATTGCATTTGTATCCGGTCGGAATACAGATGCGGGTGTGTATGCACAGTATCGGGGTTTTCCTGTAATTTATTACGGGACCAGTTTTCTGGAGTTGCCAGTTTGTATTCCGTTCCGGCCGGTTTTCCTTTGTTCTTTCCCGGCCGGACTTTTCTGATGGAGGGGGTAATTTGCAGTTTTGCAAATTACATTTGATGGAGGTTTTATTTGTAAGATGATTTATTATGATAACCTTTTTAGATTCCATTCCTTTCATTCTTCTTTTCATGCTTTATGAAGATTAGAAGTGATGAGAAAGGATTTGATCTTTGATTAGAGTTGATGTGAGTTTGTTATGATGGCTTTTGATTTGGTTACCACTTGCTTTCTCCTACACTCACCTCCCTTCATGCTTCATATTACCTCCTCCACCATTCTCATTTGGATATAAGTTTTTGATTAGAAAAGAGAGAAGAAGAAAAAGAAAGAGAGAAGAAGAAGAAGAGATCTTATTCTTGAGAGTTTCATTTCTTGATCTCATTCATGCTAGAAAAATGCAAGCACCATTTTTCTTATCTCATTTCCTCCATCATCTTCAAATGGCTACAAACCCCAAGTGAGACACTACACTACACATTCTACAGTATATCTTGAGCATGTCGAGTTGCCGGCTTCATGCTCGAGTTGCCTCGGTATTGAGGCGGGAGCCCGTAAAAGACGCAGGCATTGTGGTGCCCTTTCCGGCGAGGAGGCGACGATGTGGAGGCAAGACTTTCCGCGGGAGATCGGGACGATGACGAGAAGACCGGAGGACTCGGATCACTCGGTATACTTCTCACCCTATCTCCTGATTGCTAGCATTAGGTTAATGGTTACGATCCGGGTTTTCATTGTCCGCGGTAGCGCCGGTTTCCGAGTAAGGAAAAAATTTTGATTCCGCATTTTGGCCTCGAGTACGAGGCCGGGGCGCTGCCGTGGCGCAACATATCAGAGCCACGCCATTAACCTTACCTAGCTTCGTTTGATGTGTTTTGCTTATCCGATCGACCGAAATTCCAAAAACCGTATTTTTCCTTCACATCAGTTTCTGTCGAAATTTTTTGGAGTCTAAAAATTTTTCAGGTGGTCTCAGTATGATGTGCAGGGAGTTCTAAGAACACTGACAAAATTTGGTGACACGATTCCTCCGTACGACCGCGGAAGGGCGGCCAAAACACCCTTTTGGCCGCGCTTCCGCCGCAGGAGTGTGGGGTCGTGTGATTATTTTTTTGCAGTGGGCTTATGGGCTGTAATTAGGGCTTTTGGAATATTAAAATTGGGCCCAAGTTTTCTGTGAGTGCTACAGTTTTGATTGGGGGCCCACTTGTTAATTTTTGGTCAATCGGAAAATTTTAAACACATTATTTCACAGTATTTACATTATATCTGCGACCGTGAATGTCACTCGATCGGTAAATCCGGTCTAACTGCTATAGCCCGGTTAGACGGATTTGCGAACGTGATTTTCACGTTGATGTTCTATGTTTATGCTGTGATGTTGCGGATCGGTCGTGGGGGATAGCCTGGATGCAATGCTAGTACAGTTTTGGTGTATTATGTACATTTGATATTGCGGGACGAGCGTCCGACATGTGGACTGCCGTCACTGCCTGTTTGTATTTTTCTTTTGGGGCACGACCTGGTTGCGGTCGATGTACCCAGTGTATGTATATTTTACTTTCTGTACTAGGATTACCCCGCGGAGGGGTGCACGGATAGCCGGGTTCTAGAAGGCAACGGGCCCGCATCTCATGGCATTGAGACGGAGGGGGCTTCACTCTAGGATTGGCGGGCTATTCGCCGCACTCGTAGGGGGTACCGGTTGACCCAGGAGGGGTACCCAAGTTACTGAATTCCGTGAAGTGCTGGGTGGTCCATTCACGGTGCTGGAGGGGGCTGCCTCGCTTCAGGTTTTGGCGGGTGACTTGCCGCGCCCGTAGGGGGCTAGGTTTTCATTGCACAGGCTATCCACACGACCAGGGGAACGTCGGGTTTCAGCAGCGGCTCTGTGAAACCCGAGGCTTCCAGATATCTGTATTGTTCTGTGATGTTGTACATTTCTGTGATGTTGCATTTCTTATCACGCCTTGAGCGAAATATAATATATTGGTATATATATTAGTAGATGTTGTATATGCTTTACATCCGCGCTAGTCCAGTCCCCGCTCTGCCGTTAGTTAGCTAACCTAACGGGTGATGACGGGACCCAGTGGCGAATGCGGATGGCATATACGTACGTCAGTATATTTTCGTTCTTTGTGGTGTGATTAATTGATGGGACTGCGTTGATTCGGATCAATGCAAGATAAACAAACCTATTCTGATGTTGTTGGAACATTTTTTCAAAAAAAAGCTGTTATTGCAAGGACGTTCACTTTTGTTTTGCATCGTGGTATTCATTTGGAATATCCTGCTCCTCAGTCGACGAGGCAAGGGCCGAGATCCCTTCACCGGGAGTGACCCCTTGGACAGAAGTTTGCGTCAGGGCATTAACTTCACTATAGCCGATTACTTTTGCTTTGCATCGTGATATTCAGTTGGAATATCCTGCACCTCATTCTACGGGGAAAGAGCCGAGATCCCTTCACCGGGAGTGACCTCTTTAGTAAAGGTTTTCGTCACTATATTTTCTAAAAAGTTATCCAGTTCCTTCAACGATATCAAGTTCATTACGTTAAAGGTTTTTCGCCAAAAACCAGTCGTAGCCCTCCGTCATTTCAGATTAGTATTACTTAGTATTCGTGCTGCGTTTGTCGTGCATTGCCGTGGCGTAGTGTTCGGTAGCTATGTAATGCTTTTCTGTCACATGGATAAGTGGATTGGTTAGGACAGTCGTGCGGTCTTGTTGGCATTGTCAAGGACTCGTACGGGTGGGTTTAATGCAATCAAGATAATGACGGGTAGAACTTGACTAGGACTCTTTGATTTGTTGGCATTGTCAATGTCACTTGGGTCCTAGGGGTAAAAACAAACATCGGGAGTTTCAAAAGAACTGAAACTTGCCAGACATGCGCATACCTTCTGGAGTGTGGTGACGTGAGTGGATTCCGTCACGTTATCATGCGGTGATAGTTAGATCCCGATTCCCACTGATGAGTTAGTTTACTCCTCGGGTGACCCCGACTAATTCTTCTTTCAGGTTTGGAGGAGAATTTGAGATACAGTGGGAGGTTTCCAGATTAGACAAAGTGATAACCATTCTGATCTAGGTTAGAGTGCATGCTGAGTGTTTCTTTTCTCTCTCTCTTTGGCAGCGACCATTGACCCGACCCTGGACTTTGACTCAGTGACCAAGTTGACCGAACCTTCTTAACACTGGCTTTTGGATTGTCAGAGTTGCAGACCTCATTGCCACTCCTACTTTTACCCTTTTCTCCAGGACACCCCGTATTACTACGAACGTCCACTTCCATTGGACAAAACCATCGTATGGTTATATACGAACTCGAAGGACTTCGAGGATGGTTTCTGGTTCTGGAGAAAACGGATAGGATTATTCAGTTGTCTTTTCTTTTCACCTTCTCTCAGGTTGCGAGTACTCCTTAGTTTAGGAGTAGTACACCTATTACGCAAATTGGATAGTCTTCTTCCAAACCATAGGCTGGTGCCGACCGGTAGGGAATGAAGAAAACCAGTTAGCCTAAAACGGTGTACAGAAGGTATTAAGTTCAGACAAAGCAAGGGATTAGTAAGAGGGCAAAGTAAGTTGCGACTGCTATTCACGACCAAACCAAGTATTTCTTCGCCAATCCTAAATCACCTTTGTATTTCTCCAGGACACTCCGTATCACTACGAAGATCCCATTTTATTGGATAATCCATCGTATGGTTATATACGAACTCGAAAGGAACTTGTTCCAGTTCGGGGATGGATCCTGGTTCAGGAGAAATAGGAATAAAGTACATTCAGGTGTCTTTTATCTTCACCTTCTCTCGCATTGCGAGTGCTCCTAGGATTAGGACAGTACACCCTTTATGCTTTTTGGATAGTCTTCTTCCAAACCATAGGCTGGTGCCGAACGGTAGGGAAGGAAGAAAACCATTTGGCTTAAAGGGGTGTACAGAAGGTAATGACTAAAGACATATAAAGGGATTTGGAGAGGTGGCAAAGAATTATACGGTTATAGTTGTGAATCTGGATAATGGAAGAGGCATTACTAGGAATACCAGGATACCCCGAAGAAACATTTCAATGTTTCAGTTTCACTGTATACTGTTAATGGAAAACTGATTTTCCGATTAGACACTTACTCCAGGGTATGTATTTACCAGGTATGATTCTCACATCTGTATGGTTTTACAAGATGATGAGTGGGAGTAAGTTATTGGGAATTGGGTGATCATCCTCATTATATCGGGATTCGTTGTAATCGGTGATATTTGAGGAAGTCACCTGGGTTGTTTGCCGGACGGCAATTATTTGGTTTTGAATATCCGCGGTTATGCACCAATTTCAAATTAATATATCTGTACGTCTATTTTCATAGAGTGAGATATACCTTTTGATATTATGTCGATGACATTTACCTATATCAGTGGATGGTTAGGTAAGGAGCATTAAACAGCGGTGTAATTCTTCTTAACCATAAGTACAGTTTTCAACCTTCGACACACAGTGAAAGAGTTGTTAGACTCAGCGGACTTATACAGAGTATTGTATGTTGTCCAGTGTCCATTAGGACAGAGGGGTTGGTCCTCGTACTATATTCTGTTTACTTTTAACTTCTCTAGTTCTTAGACATGTGTTTCGTGGAAACACAGGGTCTAAGTTTTGAGGAGTTATGGGTATTTGAATAGAGTAGAGAACCAGGTATAGCAAGTATCGGGATTCTTCAAAGTGATCAAAGATGTAGATACTTGTGTATGGTATTCAGTTGATAGTAATGTTTAAGAGAACTAGCTTCTCTTTCAGGTTACTCATAATTGGAAACATTCCTAAGTTGAGTAACGCTGATCGGCCTCCTTCCATTTAGTTGACATGCACTGGAGACAGCTGCATGATTTGAATCTGGTTCAATTAAATCAGTGCCTCTGTTTCTATATTGGATATAGAACAGTTCATATCTTGACATTGTTAAGGTACGAGGAGTTGTCCGGCTTATGCTTAAAACCAGACACTGGACAACTCAAGGCACGTTTCTGTAATGGCTGTTTGTGGGTTGACCCAGGCTATGACGAGGGTTGACTTTCTACCATCTGGATGAACAATAGCAATATTGTTCCAAACTCGCCACAGTTTTTATTAAAAATGGATTTTTTTTCAGAAAAAGTAGTGGGAGTATGGTAGAACTGGAAGTGATTCCAGAACCACAAACGATTACTGAGATTTGATAAGGAACCTAAAGATTCAATCTGATTTGACATTCCATATAGCCACTCCGCAGATAAGGTGGGTAACTTCAGGCACCCGAGAGGTACTCCGGTAGCCTCAAGGACGGTGACAGGGAAGTTCTTGTTTACCCACACTTGCCATTGTTGTTGTTCCAGGCTGCGAGACCCGGTAGGAGGATGAGTATAGCGTCGTTCTAAACTAGTTTTAGAAGTGCACGTCTATATGACTCTGCCAGAGGGTTGTCGTAGTCAGTAGGAGCAGCGGAAGCATTGGTGGACATCAGGCTTGTGTTTATTTATAGACTAAAGCAGATTTAGCGGAGATAGATCATCTATTTCTGATGTGACCGTCATAGGTTTGACGTCATCAGAATAGGGGGTGGATCTGTTGAGAAGGTAGTAGGAAGTGATATTCCTATACTACGATCGGTTATACTTTGGTCGTCACACAGTGGTTTCTCCACATGGGACTTGGATATTATATCAGACATACTGGTTACTAGATCTATGGTTTTAGATCTAGATTTGGGTGGTTTCCCAATCTGGGTACCTTGACAGCATTCTATGAGTATTTAGAATGGACGACTCCTGACACGGTAGTGTACCTGCAGTTGATGGAGTCACCCTCTCTAAAGGGGTCTTATAGACTAAAGGGGAGAGGGATACTCATGATTGGCAGATCACTTGCTTAGGCAATTGAGTCAATCATGAGATGTCAAGTACCACACCAGATGTTGTTCTTGCACTAGATGCAATAAGTTGATATTGATCCAATCCTGGAGAAACAGTCGGAAGCAGTTTTAGAACATAAGTGGATGTTCTAGGGATATGATAACGACAGCCTCATTTGGGAGACAGTTATCATTCCAGGCTTCCAAGGTGACATGGACGACAAGGAGGTTGTCAGAGTTATAGTTTTCCTTCTGAGGAGGGGCAGTATTTTGGACAGGTGGTCCAAGGCAATACTGAGGGAGGCTTGGCGCAGGATACTGATTAAGTTCGGTTGACGATACAGTCTAAGAAGTTTGGATTTGAAGTTCATTTATGAGCTAAGTCCCATCAGACATCCAGACATTCTAAGACAGGTATTGCTCATTTCGGGAGATGACTTTCTCCGCGAACTTGAGATATAGAGAGACATAGAAAGAAACATCACAGCGGATCCACTCACTGAGGCTATTCCTCGAACGCAAAAGTTTCACAAACGAGCTTTGTGAGACTGACTAGTAGAGGAGTTGGGTGTTCGGTATCACACGGGCTGTGAGTATGCGGCATCGCAATAATTAGCCTTGAGTGCAAGTGGGAGATTGTTGGAGATAGTGCCCTCAGAGTCAATTATTGGATCACAGGCACGTGATTGCAATGATTGAGGGAGGACCTATCCCAGTAGGACAGTCTTACTCGAGATGATAGTATGCTATCTGGTTTATCTTTATCATCGTGTACTGCTTTAGGTGACCTGACATGTCGCTATTACACGTTGATAGAGCCCCTAGGATTCTTGCTTGACTGCTAGCAGTATGATGGCGATCATATACGTGGGAGCTGGTAGTCTATAAGCACATCCTTAAAAGGTCCCTAGTCGTAGGAGTTTCGAGACAGGGCATCGATACTCCATTAGTAGACTAGTGTATACAGTCGAGACCCCGACGAGGGGCGGTGGCCGGTCTCACAAGCCACTGGTGTCAGTTGGTTCACCTAAGATGTATACAGGTGCTCATTGGGTTATGAGTACACCGGACAGGACTCGCCGGGAACCTGCTAGTTGGTCTTATATCAGACGTCAGATAGCAGTTCCCTGGTGACATGTGTACAGGTTAGTTCATCGACCTGAGATCGTCATTTGTCTCGTGTGAGTTCCCACTGTGCTTTGATTACTACCCTACCACGGCTCAAAGGAGTCGTGCAAACAGGTTTTAGTTGGGTACAGTCCCGAGCCACATGGAGGCAGTGAGCGGATCTGCAGGGGTTCGTCTCTCCCGGTATTGGGGGTGAGGTCGCGCTGTGTCTAGGAGAGCCATTACGCAAAGCCCTCGGCCGAGGCAGGAGATTTACTGGTAGGTATTCCAGTAGTATCTCAGGGCGTTCTGGGCTACACTCTGACACGACTTGTACCGCTTTTGGGGGTCTGACTTTTACCAACCCCCTAGGCCCGACATGCGATGCTCATAGACGAACGGACCGGACTGTACGGATATTGTCACTGACAGGCTCAGTTGGGTGTCGGGGTGAGCTTCCTCATCGACGTCCCTTTTGGTCAATAGCTGGTGGCCCGTCACGTATTGGCTTATACCTCTGACGTGCCAGTGGTTAAATCCACAGCCATAGTATTGACGAGTCTTTAGAGTCCACCACACTTACAGTTACTCAAGCTTTCGGGCGAAACGCTGTAGAGGCCGTATGGAGATATGGCAGGGTCCGATCAGATACGTGCGGTATTGCGCGGATCAGGATCGGACTGGCTGTACTAGTGGCCGTATAGTTATATGGCAGGGTTCGATCAGATACGTGCGGTATTGCACGGATCAGGATCGAACGGATTTCACTAGCCGGCTTTGGTTTAAGCCGGTACTAGTTTAGTACAGTGTAGATTTTTGTCTCATTGCATTTGTATCCGGTCGGAATACAGATGCGGGTGTGTATGCACAGTATCGGGGTTTTCCTATAATTTATTACGGGACCAGTTTTCTGGAGTTGCCAGTTTGTATTCCGTTCCGGCCGGTTTTCCTTTGTTCTTTCCCGGCCGGACTTTTCTGATGGAGGGGGTAATTTGCAGTTTTGCAAATTACATTTGATGGAGGTTTTATTTATAAGATGATTTATTATGATAACCTTTTTAGATTCCATTCCTTTCATTCTTCTTTTCATGCTTTATGAAGATTAGAAGTGATGAGAAAGGATTTGATCTTTGATTAGAGTTGATGTGAGTTTGTTATGATGGCTTTTGATTTGGTTACCACTTGCTTTCTCCTACACTCACCTCCCTTCATGCTTCATATTACCTCCTCCACCATTCTCATTTGGATATAAGTTTTTGATTAGAAAAGAGAGAAGAAGAAAAAGAAAGAGAGAAGAAGAAGAAGAGATCTTATTCTTGAGAGTTTCATTTCTTGATCTCATTCATGCTAGAAAAATGCAAGCACCATTTTTCTTATCTCATTTCCTCCATCATCTTCAAATGGCAACAAACCCCAAGTGAGACACTACACTACACATTCTACAGTATATCTTGAGCATGTCGAGTTGCCGGCTTCATGCTCGAGTTGCCTCGGTATTGAGGCGGGAGCCCGTAAAAGACGCAGGCATTGTGGTGCCCTTTCCGGCGAGGAGGCGACGATGTGGAGGCAAGACTTTCCGCGGGAGATCAGGACGATGACGAGAAGACCGGAGGACTCGGATCACTTGGTATACTTCTCACCCTATCTCCTGATTGCTAGCATTAGGTTAATGGTTACGATCCGGGTTTTCATTGTCCGCGGTAGCGCCGGTTTCCGAGTAAGGAAAAAAATTTGATTCCGCATTTAGGCCTCGAGTACGAGGCCGGGGCGCTGCCGTGGCGCAACAAATTTTATCATTTCTTTACTAATAAAGAGATAGATATGATTTTGTATATCAGGTTCGGTATCTAATAACATTCGTTCAGAATCAATGTATTGGTAATACAGGGTGACAGTGACCAACAGACTTGGCTGCAACACTTGCCCCGTTTTCTGTCTCATGAAACTTATCACCCGTTCTCAGTTCTCTACCTTTCTGTAGCCCTATGTAACAGATTACATATCTAGGATCCTGATCTGGTATCACATACCCAGGACGTAGAGGATACTGAGAAACAGTTCTGTATAATGAACACACCCGAAGATGATGCATCAGCATGCACTTTCTTCGTTTGGGCGGCACGGGAAATCTGGTATTCCCCAATTTCCTGCTCTGTCTTATAACAATTATAAGTTGGAGCGGGACCAACGTTCCCCAGCTCAGTATAACAAGCGGGTTCGGTCAATATTCCATATTATTATCTTGATTAAGGCGTGACATGGTCGCTACCAGGAGAGAGAGAGAAGAAAACACTCAGCGTGCGCTCTAGCAAGAATAGATTGGTTATTATTTTATCTAATCAGGATGGCTCCCACTACTTTTTATCAAATCTTCCTTCAAACCCTAAAAGGAAAGACTAGCCGGGATTAATTACACACTACAAGTTCGCCAATCTTTCAGCCAGGCCAGTGTCGGTACTTTGAGGGAGGTCCCCCGTGCTTTCGCACGAACCTAATTAATGTAAACCTCGTTTTCCCAGAGGCGTAACCTCGTTGACACCTTTCTAGACACCTACTTGATCGGCTAATTGTAATGTATAAAACTCTCCCAGGAGTAACAATTACTCGCAGCGGGTATCGGGATCCAACTATCTCATAGAAGGTATGCAATCTCATTGCAAATTTCAACTCTTGAAATTCCCGATAATATTTTACCCCTAGTGTTCTATAACCTTGACGAATGCCAAACAACCCATAGTCCACTAGACAAGTTCAACCCGTACATTTCTTGATCGAATTAAACCCACCCGCACGACCCTTGACGAATGCCAAACAACGCCGTACGAATACCCTAATCAATCTGCATCATATGCATAAGCAGATAAATACTAGTTAGCTACCGCACGCTACGCCTTGACGAATGCCAAACTACCGTAGCACGAATACTAACTAGTACTTATCTGAAATGACGGAGGGCTACGACAGGTTTTTCTGAAAACCTATTGCGTAATGAACTTGATATCGTTGTAGAATCAAATGATTTTTTAAAATGGAGTGCTTTTGAGGCTTTTCTAGTTTTGCTAAAGGAGTCACTCCCGGTGAAGGGATCGTCGGTCCTTTCCTCGGTGAATGAGGTGCGGGATATATCATATATATCACTGTGCAAAGCAAAAACACTTAAAAGCAATCAAAAGACAAACCGAGTGTGTAGCATCGGCCAGTTATTTCTAAAGGAGTCACTCCCGGTGAAGGGATCTCGGTCCTTTCCTTATCGAATAAGGTGCAGGATATATCATATATACCGCTGTGCAAAGCAAGAACTGTAGCTACCTGTTTTATTTTGAAATTCGATTCTACAACATCTTAGGTTTCTTTTATTTCATTAATCTCATTAATGAAGTCCCATCATTTAAGTACCTAAACATCACAGATAAATACGACGTACACTCATGCCATCCGCATTCGCCTCGATGTCCCCTCGTGCACCGTTAGGTTAGGTAACTAACGGCAGACAGGGCAGGGCTAGTGCGGGTGTAAAACATAAGTAACGCCTATATAATATATCATATATACTATATAAAGTATCCATCACAGAACATATCACATGATCACATCACAGATATCGCAGCAGAAGAATCATATGAAATATTGGATATACTAGGACGTCCGTGTTTTCAATACGAGCCAGTATAAAACACGGATTCCACGGTCGCGATGAATAGCCAAACCCACACCCCTAGACCCCTACGAGAGCGGCAAGCAACCCTACCAATTCTAGAGTTAGGAGACCCGGACTCGACTCCTCGAGTTGGTCTCCCACTGGACTCCAGAACCCGGTTACTTGTGCCCTCTCCTTGGGTCTATCCTAGTGCGGAAAAGTAAATAATATACAAAGGGTGACATCTTCCGCTACCTGGAAGTGCCCAAATAAAAGAATATTACATACAAGTTTTTACATGAATGAAAATGAAAAACACACATCTCACATAAAAACCCCCGGCTATTCAAACACGACGATCCAATATAACATATCCAGCAACACATAACATCACATGTCATCAACGTAAGTAAATATGCGCATCCCAATTGTCGTTGACATATAGCAACGAAACCGGCGATATCACATATTACACTTACGGTCACAGAAAAGAAAGTGTAAAACTACAACAGTTGGAATCCGCAATCCGCACAGACATCGCATGCCTAATCAAATGAATACCTTAGACATCACATGCCTAACAATTATAAACCCCGCATTTTAGTCTCAAAATCGAAAACACTTTTCAATATCAAGTCGGGCAATTCAACAAGATTCCCGACATGCAGATTGAATGCTCGTCGCAAACTTCAGTAGACGGCCGCACCCCCGATACCGTCGACGAAGTGCACTAAGGCGGAACACCGCTGCCGCGAGCACCCGGACGGATGCTTTCGGCGACGGGGTTCTCCTACAGTCACTTGGTCGGGGCTATGGAGTGAGGCTGTCTATTAAGTTTACCCGGCGAGTATCCGCGTACGCTACGTGATTGCGACGGACTTTTGATCACATCAAAATTCCGTGGCAACCGATCAATTGAGACTAAACTGCTATGTTTATAACATTCATTGAGTTATCTCATAACTACTTGTGAATTCCAATTATTGTATCCCATTCCGGATAAATAGAAAATGTCAAACTTTCCGATCGAACAATCGAACACCCAAGTTTTCCCGATACAGATCAACACATGAAACAAGTCTAAAAACATTCAGTTCGTGCCTCAGTACCAACGGTCCAGCCGTAGAAGGGTCAAGCCAACGCCTCACATGTGGCACGCCGTACTGCCCCAAACCCTAAGGTTCAAAGGGCAGTTCAAGACGGTCACATAATCGAGTTAAGGTTTGTTGTCTTCTAGAGGGACCATCGCGTTACTTGCACTACTTAGAACGTCTTTAAACCTCAGAAAAATCCAACACTTGGAAATTTCCGGACAGGGGAAAAGTTGGGTATTTATATCCGGTTGAACTTTTTAACATATTCAAAAATTTATCCGGAAAGCCACATAGACAAAATCTGATACTCCGATCGAAACACCGAATCCCCAAAACAACCCCAGAAAATTCAACTCTTGAATAAATATTAAAAATTCCCAGAAAATCCAGCACCTGACAATAGGAATTACTGTGCAGAAACCTAACAGTGATCTCATTTATTGGCCGCGGAACCGCCGCAGAAGCCAAGCTTCTGCCGCGGTTCCGCCGCACTGTAGCAGCTTCAATAAAAAAATTTTGCATCGTATTTCTTAGTTTTCCCTGCTGAATTTTTTAGCAATTTTTAATTTGGAAAAATCCACGTTTTCAGAAAAAGTCCAGAGAGCGTGGAAAAATGGGGTTTCGGGTTCGATCGGACTTCAAACTCCGTCTAGACTTCGCCTAAGGCTCTAGCTAGGCTCTGATACCACTGTAGTGTTCCTAGGCACCCTAATGAGGTCTCACAAGGCATCAACCATGCCAATTTCAAATTTTACGGTGCCGAGAAACCCTAGACTACGGATCGTCGGCTAGAATTCTAGGCGAAACAAAGCAACTAGTTAACACTTAACTACAAGAATACGGAAATACAACCTTTGTAGATCCGGTGCTCCACCTCCATAGCTCTACGATGAGGTCTCCTCGCTGTCCAAATCAAAATCCGGGCTCTAGCGTCGGCTTCATCGGAGAAAGAGCGGGCTAGGTCATCGACGACATGCCGAAGATGATCTACGTCGAGGCATCGCTAGATCAAGCTCCAACTTCACCAAGTCTAGAAAACTTGTGAAGGAAACACACTCTACTACTTGGCAAGAGGTAGAGGATGAAGAAATAGGAAGTGGGTTCACTTTAGAATTGGATTTCTCACTTTATTTCATCAATCACCATTGATGAAGAAAGGTTTTCTTCAAGTGAAGAAGATGAAGATGAAGAAGATGATGATATGATAAGTTAATTAGAATTATAAAGAAAAAGAATACTTATCATAACATTAACTCTAGTTAAGTGTAGAGAATAGACCATGGTTTGCTTAAATGGTTAGGGTTAAGAATGAAGACAAGAATGGTGACTAAGTCAAAGGTTCATGAATCTTCAACAAACAAACAAACAAAGCCACCATTCTTTATTTATCCTTTCCAAAACAAATAAATAAATAAGATAATCAAAACCCTAATCATTAACTTAACCATGGTTTAATCTTTACACTTAACCAAGTTAACATGTATCATCAAACATGATACAAGCATTTGCACAAAAAGTATATCACATATACAACTTGTACAACCAAGTGAGAAAATCCTTTGTAAAGTGAACCGATACTAGTTAATGCAAAGTAATATATCATATATATAATTATACATTAAATCATTAAATCAACACTTGATTTAACGATCCGGTCATATCGCATATAACCGACTAGTATCAAATGTATCGGCTTATCGAATCAATCTTCGATTCGATAACTAGGTTATATCGCATACAACCATTCGACACATTGTTCGCGAGAATAGAATACGGTATCACATACACGCATTATTCTCGGTCCCGCACATATCTCATATGCGCTCCTATTTCGTTTCGCTTGAGCCAGGAAACCTCTGTGTAGGACTCTAAAGACTCGTCAATACGCCGGCAGCAGATGATGATCATATCAAACATCCACAAGCCGCAAGCGGTCTGCTAAACGTAACGGCCACCCGGGTATTGAGCGATCAGAAGATCGACGAGCAAGCCCGCTCACACTCCTGTGAATCCAACCAGTAACACTTACCGTACAGTCCGGTCTGATCGTCTGATATGTCGCATATCTCGCCTAGGGGTGGTAAACGTCAGACCCCAATAGCTCGATAAGTCGTGTCGATATGAGGTCTATAACAATTCGAGAAACTACTGGTAACACTTACCAGTAAATCTCAGCAACCCTGGCCAGGGATTTCCGGTTATAGCCAATCGAACACAGCGCAACATCAACTCCCTATACCGGGAGAGACGAATCCCCTCCTATCGCTCATTGCCTCCATATGATTCGGGACTGTACCCAAAAACCACCGTTTTGCACGCCCTCTTGGATGTGGTAAGATGGAAATCAAAGCATAGTAGGAACCACACAAGACTCTATGACGATCTCGGGTCAACAGACTACTCTGTACCAGTGTCACCAGAGAACTGCCATCTGACGTAAGGTATAATACCATCTGGGAGTTCTCGGCGAGTCCGTCCAGTGTACCCAGTCTCTACTGAGCACCCGTATATCATCTCTGATGTCAAACACCAATGGATATGGGATCATCCATCGCCCATCTGTATGGGTCGAGAAGGTATACGCTAGTCTACTCTGGTATATCGATGCCCCGTTTCGATATACCTACGACTAGGGACTTTGAAGGATGTACTTATAGACTATCCGTCCCCACTAGTATGATCTGCATCATAGTCCAGGTAGTCAAGTACACATCCTAAGGGCTTTACCAACATGTAACAGAGAGACAATCAGTGTACACGTTAAGGTAAAGTGCAACCAGATAGTATACTATCATGTCGAGCAAGAAAGTCCTCCCTATATATGTCCTAGCATCCACTACAATATACATCCTATGTATAGTAATGGCCTCTAGGGCATACATATAACTAACAGTTTGATGATATGTTGATTCTCAAAATTCGTTCTAGATTACTTCCAGATCTCAAGTCTTTGAGTTGGCGTATTTTTTTATCAGCACTTTGACAATTTTGGCTCGGTTCCTGGAATTTTCTGCACAGACTTCGAAACAAGTGTTGCGCTATACAAGGATGATGCGATGCCATGATAAACACTCAATTTCTCTTAAAATGACGGTTTTAAAGTATAACACAGGTATTCTGATATTTTACAGGTGTTTTGCTAATATGTGCTATACTTAACCTGAATCCCTTTAGATGAATGCAAATGATATGGAAATTGACGTGTTAAAAATACATTATTTTCGACTGATCAAATTCCCCCAAACTTATTTTCGATCGTCTCGAGCGAACTGTTTTATTAAAAAGAGAAGGACAAAATAAAGAAAGAGAAAAACTAACTAGCACACTTTCGTAGGCAACACGATTGCACTGAGCACGTGCAACAAGCCTTTAAACCTCTAGGTGTCCCTAGTAGGAGGAGTATTGTCTCCTGAGGGTTTTCAGCGGATTGCACGCACAAAATCCAATAATAAAAGGAAGACCGTGAATATTACATTTAAAGATAAGAATTGTAAAAGAAAAGCTTTGAAAATTAGGGTTTCCAACTATGCTAGCTTTTCGGTTGTCATGAGCCCTATCTTAATAGTCATGAAAAGATGTTAAAAATCACATCATCCCTCAATAAAACATCGTCTTTATTCTTCATTCCTATCTTTCTTCCAAACATCGATCATATAACCCTACGTGTGTGTAATATACATCTCTACACCCGGAGAATTCAATTCAAGCTATCATACTCTTGTCCATCTGCCTCAGTATTTTTTAATTAATGAATATTTAGATGAATTTGCTCACACACTTTCATGCGACCGTTAATACTTCTTGAGGTACTAACCGACCGATTACTCATGTGCTTGCTTATTTGGTGTTTTTCCTCGTCTTGCACCACCTAAGACTTAGCAGTGACTCCCAGACCAGTTGGTCTAAGGCACTAGGTGAAGAGGCACCCTCGCTATATTTTTTATTGCTGCCTTGGCGATAACAAAGCCAGTGTTCATTTTTCTCACCATTTTATATTTTTTCATATATATTTTTTTTATTTCCTTCATACTTTGGCTTTTATACAAGAGCATTTCAAGGTATGCTCTACTATCCCGAGTTTCAAGACGTGTGTAAGTGCGAATAGTAGGGTATCAACGTTCAAAATGTTTGGCTTCCAGAATAGGAACTATTTTTCAGACTTATTTTTATTCTCAGATTAGTGACTTCCTTCATCAAACTAACCCTTGGGACAACGGCTCATAACTACTTATTACTAGTTCGTATAAGAAAACTTCTAATTTTCTTGGTTTTCTTAAATTTTTCTAATCTTTTGTATGTAATTTTTCACTATCTAATCTTTTATTATCTTATTTATGTACAAAAATATTTATATTTTTGAAATTTTTTAAATTTTTATAGGTTTTTAAAATGTTTTGTGCTTATGCAAAGTGATATGCAAATGATGCGAAAATAAGCACAAATCTCCCCCCAAACTTGTTTTCAACAGTGTCCTCACTGTTGCCATCTGCTAAATCTCAAAAAAAACCTGTAAGCCTGGGAGGAAATTATTAATGGGGGCAAAATATATAAGTGAATATCCTCCCCCAAACTTATTCTTTGGCTCATCATTTTATGTAAAAAATTTCTTTTCAAGAGCCAGAAAATATACCCCCAAACTTGAATTAAACAATGTTAAGCTTTGAAAATCACATGAGGGGGTCAAGAATCATTGGTCGATGCCAAGCTTTGCAAAGACCGAAAGTTAACACCAACTATTCGAAAATTTTATCAATGTAGTGCTCAGGTTGGTGGAAGAAGAAGTGAGGAAAGGGTAAGTGGTGGAATAGAATGTGTGTGCGTCTCATTTGGAGAGACGATGCAGTGAATATGATGGATTACTCGCATCCTTTTTACAGTTCAGAAGAAGGGGTGGAGGTTCAAATTCATTGATTGGAAGATGATTCATCTCAACACCCGTGTCATTCAAAAATGCGAGTTCATCAGCGAAGATCTCCTCAAAAGTTTCATCAATACCCCAAAGAATAATGGCATCACAAAGCGCGGGGTGATCTTCAGACTCCAGAAACGGTTCATAATCAGTGTTAGTTGTTGACCCGGACAACTCGGTGGAAGAGTCCGTATGTGTATAATACATAATTGGGTCAAACAACAACATATGAAAAGAGTCTAGATCGGTATCATGAGGATCATCAAATTCGCTGCTGTCGACATCCATTAATTCGACAGAACAGACCTGAGCAGTAGGTTCGGAGGGTACACTTCCCAACTTGTAAATGTTCAGCTCTATTGACCTATTCCCGAAGGATAGGGTCATAGAACCATTACGACAGTTGATGATAGCATTGGAAGTGGCCAAAAAGGGGCGACCTAAAATCACCGGAATTTGATTTTGTGGGTTCGCTACAGGCTGTGTATCAATTATAATAAAGTCCACAGGGAATATGAATTCCCCGATTTTTATTAACACATCCTCCAGTTCACCCCTAGGTTTGGTGATTGATCGGTCAGTCATCTGGAGAGTGCAAGGAGCTGGTTTCAACTCTCCGATCCCTAACTGCTCGTAGACCGAGAAAGGAAGCAGGTTAACACTTGCGCCAAGGTCAAGTAGAGCACGGTTGATGTGTTTTTCCCGATAGAAATGGAAATCGTAGGATAGCCAGGATCCTTACGTTTCCTCGGTAATTGTTGGGGGAAAGCCGTGTCTACAGTCTTTGACATGAATACCTTTTTGGGCACTTGAGTCTTCCTCTTTCTAGTGCACAAGTCTTTAAGAACTTTCGCATATGCGGGGACTTGTTGGATAGCATCTAGAAGAGGGATGTTGATGTTAACCTGTTTAAACATTTCTGTGATCTTCTCCATTTGTGGACTTAGTGTGTTTCCCCTTAACCGATTCGGATAAGGAGCTTAAGGAATAAGATCAGGGTCCAACACTGGAGAAGATCGTGTGGGTGGGAACGATCTAAGAATAGGAGTGGGGATCATTTTCGGTGGACTAGAAGAGCTGGGCTGAGGTGTCGAGCCGTGGGGAAAACGAAGAATAGGCTCGGAAGAAGGTGGTGGGGTAGAAGAACTGGGATCAGAATTAGAAGTAGAAGTGGAAGGAAAGGTCTCAGCCGGGGAATCATCGATAGATTTTTCAGTGTCATCAATCTCTTCCCCAACGTGATTGTCAAGCACTCTTCCAGATCTCAACGTGATTGCATTCACATGATGTGAATAGCCAGGATTGGGCAAAGGTTGAGCTGGAAGTTTCCCTTTCTCTCTTGCACTCATTTCGGCTTTTAATTGTGTAATTTGTTCTTCTATCGATTTAATATTCTCATTTTGAGAGACAATGATCTTCATCACATTATCGAAGGAAGATTGCATTTTTGCCGTCCCTTGGATGGATTGTTTCATGAAAGTATCCAAGCTTTGTGCTAGTGCAGAGGTATTATCTGTACCGGTCAATTGCAAAGAGTTTTCATGTGGTGCAAAAGTGTTGGCCGAATTTTGGAAGTTTTGTGCTTGGAAGGGGTGCTGACTCAATGGAAGTGGTTGCTGTTGTGGTGGAAGAGCCCTTTGAAAATTGTTTTGGTTTGGAACCGTGTTTTGAGTTTGTGATTGGTTCCAAGAAAAGTTAGGGTGATTCCTCCAATCTTGATTATATGAGGAAGAAGAAAGATCGTTTCCAGGTCTTTGCTGAAATGCAGCATTAGTGTGACCTTGAAACGGTACATTCAAAGGACATTCTTCCGTCAAATGTGATGGGTTTGAACAGCATCCGCATACAGTTTTGGAGAGTGACATTTGATTTAGGGCGGCGGCTAAAAATTTATTTTCCATAGTCTCGAGTTTCTTTTGCATAGCTGAAACGTCAGCTCTGACTCCTATGGAAACTTCCGATTGGTTATTGCCACCCCTAGACGATTGACTCACACCCTCCTACTGTAAAGATTTTTCAGCGAAATCTTCTAGAAATTTCCAGGCTTCCCCATCATCTTTGGTCATGAAGTTGCCTTGACACATGGATTCAAGGGTCTGTCTTGTGTTAGGATTAATGCCCTCATATATGATTCTGCACTGTTCCCATCTAGGGATTTCGTGATGTGGACATTGGACTAACAGATCCTTGAAGCGTTCAAGACATTTTGATAATGGTTCATTTGGAAGCTGGGTGAATTGATTTATTTCACTGCGGACTCGAGCTGTCTTGTGATTAGGGTAGAATTTCTTAAGAAATGCTGCAACGAATTCTTCCCAATTCGTAATGGAATGTGCGGTAGTGTTATACAGCCACTTCTCGGCTATATCGCACAAGGTAAATGGAAGAAGACGTAGACGCATAGTATCCACAGAAAGCTGTGAAGTACCCATCATTGCGCATACATTTTCAAATTTGGTGATAAAGACATATGCGTCCTCAGACTCGAGACCGTGGTATTTTGGGTAGAAGGTTGATGTATTGGGGTTTAATCTGAAAATTATCCCCGTTGGCTGGTGGAATGGAGAGACAGGTCGAAAGAGGACCTCGAATAGGATAGCACCTCTCTTGGAGAGAGATGCGGGGTGGATTCTGCGCACCTGCGAACGGCGGCAGAGTAGTGGTAAAGAAGTTCGATGGAGAAGGATCCATCGATGTGGGTGTGGTGGTGGGTAAAGAAGAGGTAAATGTAGAAACACCGACTTTGGGGTCGATAGGGGAAAACGCGGACAAGACGGGCACTAGAATCCCGTGTCCAGCCGAACTTGCACTAAAGGGGTTTAGTACAAGTGGCAGCGTGAAAATATAATTAGGGGAAATGAATGAAGTGATTGGTGTTTGTTTTGAAAAATATACGGATTTTTGAAAAAATGATGCAAATCACAACAAATGCAACAAGCAACCCTAAGTCTAGTGATCACCTAGGTCAAGGCTCTAGACCGCTCCTAACTGCCAAAAGAAAAGTCGCAGGATCAATCCTCCACTGCCTCTTTGTCTCTCATGTGGCCAGGTAAGTGCCAGGTAAGTGAGAGGTTCTCCACTACGTAAGTAGTGGGCCTAATTAAGTAACCACTTGCCTTAGACACACTTGCCTTAGACACCACAAAAAGAAACGCGGATAAGCAATGAATTACCCACGGCCTTCTCTTGTCCTAAGTGAGCGCGACAGTCCTTAGAGTCATGTCTAGATCTTTTTTAGTTAATGATGGTAATGCGGATGCAAGTTTGTGATTTTCGGGGCTTAGGAAGGGTAATGAACACTCCACCTAATCTGAATTTGGTCTTTGCCCCTTAAATTCCGTATTAAAAATGCAAACAACCAAGATCAAACACGCACATTTTTTTTATTTTTGTGGCGCTGCGAATTATTTGCAAAGAAACCTGCAGAAAATTGTTAATGGAGCAGATTAGGGAGAAGATAAGAAAGTTAGAAAAATACCAGAGAATTTTCGTACAGAGACAAAGCAGTCACGTGGCGGATCCGCCGCGGATGTGCGCTAATGCCGCGGAAACGCGGTCGAATGAGAGGATCCCTGCACAAATTTTAGGCAACTGCTTCGGTTGCCTCCCTTAGCTCTCTGGAATATTCAGAATAATTTTTCCCAAGCTCCACAGATTGCAGAATTCCTCGCAACAAATCACAACAACTCGTTTAGTGTTTGCGCGAATTTTGACCTAAAATTTTTGATGGAATAAACTTTTCAACTCAAATTTCAAAAACAAACGAATTAGCGCACTACCCCCGGCAACGGCGCCATTTGATTGATACGAATTCTCCGTTGTGTGTCTTCCTCTTCCTAGTGCACAAGTCCTTAAGAATTTTCGCATATGCAGGGACTTGTTGAATTGCATTTAGGAGAGGGATGTTGATGTTAACCTGTTTGAACATTTCTATAATTTTCTCCATATGAGGACTCGTTCTATTACCCCTTAACCGATTCGGGTAAGGAGCTTTCATAATAAGCGCTGGGTCCATCATAGGAGAAGGAAGAGGGGGTAGACGAGGTCCCAAAAGAGGTGTGGGGACCGTCTGTGGATAACTATAAGGGTTGGGTTCAGGTGTCGAGCCTAGTGGGAAATGGAGAATAGGCTCGCGAGAAGGTGGTGTGGTAGAAGAAGAAGGATCAGAAGGAGAAGTGTGTGTGTATGGAAAGGTCTCAGCCGGGGTGTTATTGATAGGATTTTCAATATCATCAATTCCTTCCCCGACATGATTGTTCAGCACTCTTCCCGATCTCAACGTTGTGACAGCATTTACATTGTAATGCCCAGGATTCTGTAGGGGTTAAGAGGGAAGTTTCCCTTTTTCTCTCGCACTCATTTCGGCTTTAAGGCGAGCTATTTCTGGAAATTATCATAGCTTTCTGAGGTGTAGGAACTGAGAGGAGAATACTGCAGTGAAGCTTTGATGATGACGTGGCAATACGCCCGCGAATCCGCGGCACGTGCTGGCTCAGGTCGCGGATCCGCGGTCACGTGAGGGCCTCAATGCATCAAATTTCTACTGTGGATCTATGCTGACTTCATGGTAGTTTGATGATATGTTCATTCTCAAAATTCCTTCTAGATTACTTCCAGATCTCAAGTCTTTGAGTTGGCGTATTTTTTTATCAGCACTTTGACAATTTTGGCTCGGTTCCTGGAATTTTCTGCACAGACTTCGAAACAAGTGTTGCGCTATACAAGGATGATGTGATGCCATGATAAACACTCAATTTCCCTTAAAATGTCGGTTTTAAAGTATAACACAGGTATTCTGGTATTTTACAGGTGTTTTTCTAATATGTGCTATACTTAACCTGAATACCTTTATATGAATGCAAATGATAGGGAAATTGACGTGTTAAAAATACATTATTTTCGACTGATCACGACGCCCTGAGCAAGCTGGCTTCGTCATACTCGGCCAACAATAAGCGGTCTATCATCTTCGAAACCTTGCCTCAGCCCAGCGTGGAAGACGGAGCAACAACACTCCACGTATATGTGGCGCAGGAAGGCGACCAAGATTGGAGGAAGCCCCTCGTGGAATTCCTGAAGGATGGTACGCTCCCAGAAGATCGGGGAGCTGCCCCCCGTCTCCGGGCCAAAGCCCATCATTTCATCTGGAGCAATGGGAACCTCTATAAGAAATCCTTCATTCAGCCCCTGCTCCGGTGCATCGACCCCCACGAAGCCGACTACGTCCTCTGTTAAATCCATGAGGGGGTTGGCGGTGTGATTTGTACGTCAAAAACTATCTATTACCGCAATCAAGAACGGCGTCGCTTTGCAGCTAGCCGGTGAGTATGAGTCGGTCCACAGGGATGTTGTGAATCTCCTAATCGCGCTAACGAGTTAATTCTGAAGGGTGTTCAGATTGATTATTAAATCTAAAATCTAAATCTATCTATCTAAGAGTATCTAGATCTAGTCTTGCTAGGGTTAGGTTTAGGGATGGTTTGGAAATGCTAGTAAATCTCAACGCTTTCTATACCCGAATGAAGATCTATGAGAAGTTATGGTAATTATCAATAAAGGGGATTAGATCCATTCGGGAAGGTGTTCCTTCTTCTATGTTCTTGTCCTTCCTTTAGAGATCCTTACCCTAACCTCCATGGAAAACGCGCACAGCCGGGCCTTTATACTACGGTATCACCGCTACCTCGAGGGATAGGGTGCCGTAGGGCACGGTGTGTGCGTGTATGCATGGAGTCCTGATTGTTATGTTTTCTTGATTGGATGTAAAAGTATCAATTCAAATGATCACCGGCAACGGCGCCATTTGATTGATCGTAAAATTCGAGACCGTGTAAGTAAATCAACTTAAATGATCCCTGATAACGGTTTCATTTGATTGTAATAAAATTTCTTGTTTGTGTAAATTGAATAAAGCGAATAAGTTTCTATGTGTCGGTAATTAGAAAATTGAATAAAATTCACAATCAAAGAATTATATTTGACCGCAATCAATTACGGTGTCGATTGTAGATCGTAAGCGGGTGCGGATCGTCCACAGGGATTGTGCGATTCGTTTTTATATTTGATTTGCTTGAATTGAAAAGTTAATCGAAAAGAAAGGAAAACATGATTCAAGATTTTATCGATTGATTCAGGTGTCACTAATCTAATCAAGAATCAAGAAACTGATAAACAATCAAGAATCGGGTTTCGATGATATTTCCAACCAAATGTCAAGAATCTAAATGAGGCTCATAGGAATCGATCGGATCTATAGACGTGATGTAATCTCAAGATTTCGTGTTCTTGTCCTTCGAAGGATTGATACTAGATCGATGATGATCGATGAGAGTTAGGGCTTTCTCGTGAAACTAGGGTTTCATCATTTAACCCTTGTTCTTTCGTCGATATCATTCACATTCTAGCCTCTAGCAATTTCAAGAAACGATCGTAACTCCCCAATCTCGAGCGATATCAATCAAGAAAGCATCGCAAAGAATTGGGTCGTCGATTCTTGAACTTGCTAGGGTTTACAAAACTCGTAGGATTCAAGAATCGATTTAAGATATATTACATCATCATTCTATTGATCGTCTCGACTCCTCGACGAGCGGAGTATTACTCAAACATCACAACAAGAATTACAACTAGAAATTTAGATTGAATCATGATGCAAGAATTTAAAGAAAACAAGATAAAAGAATATCACCTTTTTATTTATATCAACAATTTGATTACAGTCGCTCAAGAACTACAAGAGGAAGAACTAAATTGTCGATTTGGCGTCGCTCGGCTCCGTGAGTCGCGGATCGGCTTGGACCACTTGCTCTGTTGAAGATCGGCTCGGCTCATAAAAGGTTGCAAGGCTTCTTGCTTGATGGGGTACTCGGGATCTTAGCTTTTGATTGGAATTAGGGTTAGGGTTTCACACAAGCCTTCTCACTAGACTTGTGGAAGAAGATGAAGAATGAGGTAGAATGGCTCTAGATTGGCTACTAAAATGAACTAATGGAGGGATTTTGAATTTCCCTCCAAAAGTTAGTTAGAGGAGAAGCTTCTAGATGTGATTAGTTAGGAGGGAGTTTCTAGAAGAGGTTAGTTAGGAGCTTAATTAGGATTTAGCATGCTTAATGATCTTTTGCTGATCTGGCAGAAGTTTCGAGGTCCTTCTGGAATTTGAAGTATCAGAAAGGAATGTGGGACCAGAGATACAAATTTTGCACTGAAAAATATGCGCTGATGTGTCCAAACCGCCGCGGAACCGCGGCGCAAGCCGGCTCCCGCCGCGGTTCCGCGGCGCTTTGGAGGCTTCATGGCTCGGTTCTTATGGTGCTGATTTGGGCTGACTTTTGGGCTTTTATAATATATGTTGAATTTAATATCTCCTTCTGAAATGCTACCAGATCTGAAATCATTGAGTTGGCGTATTTTTGATCAGCTTCTTTTGACTTTGCTCCCGCAATTTCCTGCACAAATCTCGACACAAGTGTTGCGCAATACAGGGATGATGCGATGCCATGAAATACGGTCAATTTCCCTTAAAGTGCCGGTTTAAAAGTCTAATACATGAAATCTGATATTTAACGACTGATCTGCTAATATGTGAAATATGAATACCGAACACTTCTAAATGAGTGCAAATGATAGGGAAATTGCCGTGTTAAAAATATATTATTTTCGACTGATCAAATTCCCCCAAACTTAATTTCGATCGTCTCGAGCGAATGTTTTATTAAAAAGAGAAGGAGAAAATAAAGAAAGAGAAAAACTAACTAGCACACTTTCGTTGGCAACACGATTGCACTGAGCACGTGCAACAAGCCTTTAAACCTCTAGGTGTCCCTAGTAGGAGGAGTGTTGTCTCCTGAGGGTTTTCAGCGGATTGCACCCACAAAATCCAATAATAAAAGGAAGATCATGAATATTACATTTAAAGACAAGAATTGTAAAAGAAAGACTTTGAAAATTAGGGTTTCCAACTAAGCTAGCTTTTCGGTTGTCATGAGCCCTATCTTAATGGTCATGAAAAGATGTTAGAAATCACGTCCTCCCTCAATAAAAATCGTCTTATTCTTCATTCCTATCTTTCTTCCAAACATCGATCATATCACCCTGCGTGTGTGTAAAGGACATCCCTACACCCGGAGAATTCAATTCAAGCTATCGTACTCTTGCCCATCAGCCTCAGTACTTTTTCATTAATGAATATTTAGATGAGATTGCTCACACACTTTCATGTGACCGTTAATACTTCTTGAGGTACTAACCGACCGATTACTCATGTGCTTGCTTATTTGGTGTATTTTTCTCGTCTTGCACCACCTAAGGCTTAGCAGTGACTCCCAGACCAGTTGGCCTTAGGGCACTAGGTGAAGAGGCACCCTCGCTATATATTTTTTTATTGCCCTCGGTGATAACAAAACCAGTGTCCATTTTTCTCACCACTTTATATTTTATTCATTTTTTTTATTTCCTTCATACATCGGCTTTAAGACAAGAGCATTTCAAGGTATCCTCTACTATCCTAAGCTTCAAGACGTGTGTAAGTGCGAATAGCAAGGTAGCAACGTTCAAAATGTTTGGCTTCCAGAATAGAAACTATTTTTCAGACTTAGTTTTATCCTCAGATTAGTGACGTCCTACATCTTACTAACCCTTGGGACAACGGCTCATAACTACTTATTACTAGTTCGTATAAGAAAACTTCTAATTTTATTAGTTTTCTTAAATTTTTCTAATCTCATGGATGTAATTTTTCACTATCTAATCTTTTATTATCTTATTTATGTACAAAAAAGTGTAAATATTAAAATTATTTTTATACTTGAAATTTTTTAAATTTTTATGGGTTTTGAAAATTTTTAAATTTTTATAGATTTTTAAAGAAATGTTTTGTGCTTATGCAAATGATATGCAAATGATGCAAAAATAAGCACAAACCTCCCCCAAACTTGTTTTCAACAGTGTCCTCACTGTTGCCAACCGCTATACCTACAAAAACTGTAAGCCTGGGGGGAATTATCAGTGGGGGCAAAATATATAAGTGAAGAACTTCCCCCAAACTTATTCTTTTCACTCTCCTCCATTCAAAAGATGATGCAATGATATACTGGACATGAAGGTGAGACGGGGGAATTTTAATCCAAATAAAATGGCTCCTGTAAGAACAGGAGCTCCTCCGTGGGGTCAGTGGAAAAATACAGCTTTAGTCTATGTCCATTCACTTTAAAAAATATGCCGTTTTTAATATTTTCTACTTCTACTGCCCCGTGCGGGTATACAGACCGCACAACAAAAGGTCCCTTCCATCGAGATCGGAGCTTACCCGCGTGAAGGTGTAATCGTGAATCATAAAGAAGGACTTGTTGACCAGGTGAAAATGTTTTTCTCAAAATGTTTTTATCATGAAAAACCTTAGTCCTATTCTTTATGATTACAGCATTATCATAAGCTTCATCGCGGAGTTCGCTTAGCTCATTTATTTGCAGCTTCCGAAAGTTGAAAGCAAGGTTTAGATCAAAATTTATTTTCTTAATAGCCCACAATGCTTTATGCTCTATCTCGACAGGTAAGTGACATGCATTTCCAAACACTATCCTATATGGAGACATCCCTAGGTCGGTTGTATATGCAGTTCTGAATGCCCAAAGAGCATCTGTCAGTTTGGTCGACCAGTCTTTTCTATTTTTAGCAACAGTCTTCTCCAGGATAAGTTTGATTTGTCTGTTTGAGATTTCAGCCTGCCCGCTCGTTTGGGGATGATAGGGTGTAGAAAGTCGGTGGTTGATTGAGTATTTCCGCATCAGAGTCTCGAAAGACCTGTTGCAGAAATGTGTCCCATTATCGCTAATAATAGCGCGTGGGTGTCCAAATCGCGAGAAGATATTCTCTTTCAAGAACTTAATGACAACTTTCCTGTCATTAGTGCGACATGGAATGGCTTCTACCCACTTTGAGACATAATCAACCGCCAGCAGTATGTACAAATTCCCAAAGGAGTTGGGAAAGGGACCCATAAAATCAATGCCCCAAACATCGAATATTTCAACAACCAGAATGGGTTGCTGAGGCATTTCATTCCTCTGGGAGATTCTACCCGTGTACTGACATTGTGTACAGGTTTTGCAATGCTCAAATGCGTCCTTGAATAAGGTCGGCCAATAAAATCCACATTGCAAAACCTTCTCCGCTGTTTTTCTAGGACCGAAGTGACCCCCACAGGCCTGATCATGACAAAAAGAAAGAACACTCTTGAACTCTTCATTCGGGACACACCGGCGAATGATCTGATGAGGACAATATTTAAACAAATAGGGCTCGTCCCAGTAAAAGTGTTTTACTTGGGATAGAAAACGGTATTTGTCCTGTTTTGACCAATCGCTGGGTATCAGTCCCGTGGCATGATAGTTCACAATATCCCTGAACCATGGTTCATTGGATATGCTCAAGAGTTGTTCATCTGGGAACGAATCATTGATCGGCAGGGTCACAGGGGAAGAAGAGATGCGTGAAAGATGGTCAGCTACTACGTTTTCACATCCTTTCTTATCTTTGATAACAAGATCAAATTCTTGTAACAGAAGGATCCAACATATTAGTCGACCTTTTGCATCTTTCTTCGCCAGAAGATGTTTTAAAGCGGAATGGTCAGTATACACAACTATGGTGAGCCAATTAAGTAAGGCCTGAATTTTTCTAATGCAAATACAACTGCTAAAAGTTCCTTTTCGGTGGTTGTATAATTGATTTGAGCATCATTCAGGGTCTTACTTGCATAGTATATCACGTGTGGCATCTTTTCGATGTGCTGTCCTAAGACTGCACCTACTGCAAAATCAGATGCGTCACACATCAGCTCAAAAGGGTAGTCCCAGTTTGGAGATGATAAAACGGGGGCTGAAGTGAGTGAGTGTTTAAGTGAGTCGAAAGTTGTCTCACAGTCCGAGTCAAAATGGATGGCCGTATCCTTGGCCAGGAGAAGAGTTAAAGGTCTAGCAATTTTGCTAAAATCCTTAATGAATCTCCTATAAAAGCCCGCATGGCCAAGGAAAGATCGAATATCTTTGACGCTTTTGGGATGAGGGAGGTTTTGAATGACATCTATCTTAGCTCTGTCAACCTCAATGCCTTTCTGTGAAATGACATGTCCAAGAACAATTCCTTCTTGGACCATAAAATGGCATTTTTCCCAGTTCAAAGTCAAGTTCTTCTCTTTGCAACGAGTAAGAACAGCGTCAAGATTCGATAGGCAATCGGAAAAAGAGTCTCCAAAAATCGAGAAGTCGTCCCTAAAGATCTCCAGAAAATTCTCTACCATATCAGAGAATATCCCCATCATACACCGCTGAAAGGTGGCGGGAGCATTGCATAACCCAAAGGGCATGCGACTGTAAGCAAAGGTACCAAAAGGACAAGTAAAAGTGGTTTTATCTTGATCCTTTTTGGCGATGGGGACCTGATTATAGCCTGAGTATCCGTCCATAAAACAATAATACTCTCGTCCCGCTAAGCGTTCCAGCATTTGATCAATGAATGGTAGAGGAAAGTGGTCTTTCCTCGTGGCAGCATTGAGTTTTCTATAATTAATACATACACGCCACCCAGTTTGGGTGCGTGTCTGAATCAACTCATTTGCCTCATTGGTAATAACAGTGATGCCGGATTTCTTAGGAACGACATGTATAGGACTCACCCATTGGCTATCGGAGATGGGGTATATAATATCATTATCTAGGCATTTGACGATCTCTTTCATCACAGCTTCCTTCATGACGGGATTTAACCGTCTCTGTGGTTCTCGAGTTGGTCTGGCATCATCCATCACATGTATATGATGTTCAACTATCAAGGGACTAATCCCTTTGATGTCCGCCATACTCTAACCAAACGCCTCTTTGTTAGATCTCAATACCGATAAAAGTGCATTCTCTTGCTCTAATGCTAGAGAAGCGGATATTATAACCGGTAAAGACTCCTTCTCACCTAAATAAGCATATTTAAGATGAGAGGGTAAAATTTTGAGATCTAATTCGGGCGGAGAAATGATAGAAGGAGGGATCATTGAGTGATTTTTGGATTTACAAAGAAGCTCAGAGCCTGTGAAAGATACAGACTCGGGTAGAGAAAAGTCAGGAGTGCAGGACTCAAGTGTAGAAAAAGTGTCCTCACTAAGATCTTGTGTGAAATCAAACAGAGATGTGGTAATGTCGTCGAGATCAGTAAAGCAAAGCTCCTCAGCTCCACAACTATCGGGAGCGATCTCATGGACAGAGCACACATCTAAAATATGAGCAGAGGGTTCTGATGGCTGACTTCCAACTTTGTAGATATTTAGTTCAATGGTCATATTTCCAAATGATAAATTCATTGAACCGTTTCTACAGTTTATAACAGCGTTGGAAGTGGCAAGGAAAGGACGACCCAGAATCACCGGAATTTGGCCCCGGGGGTTTGCTACAGGCTGTGTGTCGAGCACAATGAAGTCTACAGAAAAAACAAATTCCCCGACCTTTATCAACACATCCTCTAGTTCACCCCTTGGTTTGGTGATTGAACGGTCTGCCATTTGGAGAGTGCAGTGAGCAGGTTTCAGCTCTCCAATCCCTAGTTGCTCATATACAGAATATGGAAGTAGGTTAACACTTGCGCCAAGGTCTAAAAGAGCACGATTTATGTTTTTACCCCCAATAGAAATCGATATTGTAGGACATCCTGGGTCCTTTCGTTTCTTTGGTAGCTGGGGAATAAAAGCAGTGCTTATATTATTAGCCATAAAGACCTTTTTCGGCACTTGAGTCTTCCTCTTCCTAGTGCACAAGTCCTTAAGAATTTTCGCATATGCGGGGACTAGTTGAATTGCATTTAGGAGAGGGATGTTGATGTTAACCTGTTTGAACATTTCTATAATTTTCTCCATATGAGGACTCGTTCTATTACCCCTTAACCGATTCGGGTAAGGAGCTTTCGCAATAAGCGCTGGGTCCATCATAGGAGAAGGAAGAGGGGGTAGACAAGGTCCCAAAAGAGGTGTGGGGACCGTCTGTGGAGAACTATAAGGGTTGGGTTCAGGTGTCGAGCCTAGTGGGAAATGGAGAATAGGCTTGCGAGAAGGTGGTGTGGTAGAAGAAGAAGGATCAGAAGGAGAAGTGTGTGTGTGTGGAAAGGTCTCAGCCGGGGTGTTATTGATAGGATTTTCAATATCATCAATTCCTTTCCCGACATGATTGTTCAGCACTCTTCCCGATCTCAACGTTGTGACGGCATTTACATTGTAATGCCCAGGATTCTGTAGGGGTTGAGAGGGAAGTTTCCCTTTTTCTCTCGCACTCATTTCGGCTTTAAGGCGAACTATTTCTGGAAATTATCATAGCTTTCTGAGGTGTAGGAACTGAGACGAGAATACTGCAGTGAAGCTTTGATGATGATGTGGCAATACGGCCGCGGATCCGCGGCACGTGCTGGCTCAGGTCGTGGATCCGCGGTCACGTGAGGGCCTCAATGCATCAAATTTCTACTGTGGATCTATGCTGACTTCATGGTGGTTTGATGATATGTTGATTCTCAAAATTCCTTCTAGATTACTTCCAGATCTCAAGTCTTTGAGTTGGCGTATTTTTTTATCAGCACTTTGACAATTTTGGCTTGGTTCCTGGAATTTTCTGCACAGACTTCGAAACAAGTGTTGCGCTATACAAGGATGATCGATGCCATGATAAACACTCAATTTCCCTTAAAATGTCGGTTTTAAAGTATAACACAGGTATTCTGGTATTTTACAGGTGTTTTTCTAATATGTTCTATACTTAACCTGAATACCTTTAGATGAATGCAAATGATAGGGAAATTGACGTGTTAAAAATACATTATTTTCGACTGATCACGACGCACTGAGCAAGCTGGCTTCGTCATACTCGGCCAACAATAAGCGGTCTATCATCTTCGAAACCTTGCCTCAGCCCAGCGTGGAAGACGGAGCAACAACACTCCACATATATGTGGCGCAGGAAGGCGACCAAGATTGGAGGAAGCCCCTCGTGGAATTCCTTAAGGATGGTACGCTCCCAGAAGATCGGGGAGCCGCCCCCCGTCTCCGGGCCAAAGCCCATCATTTCATCTGGAGCAATGGGAACCTCTACAAGAAATCCTTCATTCAGCCCCTGCTCCGGTGCATCGACCCCCACGAAGCCGACTACGTCCTCTGTGAAATCCATGAGGGGGTTGGCGGTGTGATTTGTACGTCAAAAACTATCTATTACCGCAATCAAGAACGGCGTCGCTTTGCAGCTAGCCGGTGAGTATGGGTCGGTCCACAGGGATATTGTGAATCTCCTAATCGCGCTAACGAGTTAATTCTGAAGGGTGTTCAGATTGATTATTAAATCTAAAATCTAAATCTATCTATCTAAGATTATCTAGATCTAGTCTTGCTAGGGTTAGGTTTAGGGATGGTTTGGAATGCTAGTAAATCTCAACGCTTTCTATACCCGAATGAAGATCTATGAGAAGTTATGGTAATTATCAATAAAGGGGATTAGATCCATTCGGGAAGGTGTTCCTTCCTCTATGTTCTTGTCCTTCCTTTAGAGATCCTTACCCTAACCTCCATGGAAAACGCGCACAGCCGGGCCTTTATACTACGGTATCACCGCTACCTCGAGGGATAGGGTGCCGTAGGGCGCGGTGTGTGCGTGTATGCATAGAGTCCTGATTGTTATGTTTTCTTGATTGGATGTAAAAGTATCAATTCAAATGATCCCCGGCAACGGCGCCATTTGATTGAGCGTAAAATTCGAGACTGTGTAAGTAAATCAACTCAAATGATCCCTGATAACGGTTTCATTTGATTGTAATAAAATTTCTTGTTTGTGTAAATTGAATAAAGCGAATAAGTTTCTATGTGTCGGTAATTAGAAAATTAAATAAAATTCACAATCAAAGAATTATATTTGACCGCAATCAATTACGGTGTCGATTGTAGATCGTAAGCGAGTGCGGATCGTCCACAGGGATTGTGCGATTCGTTTTTATATTTGATTTGCTTGAATTGAAAAGTTAATCGAAAAGAAAGGAAAACATGATTCAAGATTTTATCGATTGATTCAGGTGTCACTAATCTAATCAAGAATCAAGAAACTGATAAACAATCAAGAATCGGGTTTCGATGATATTTCCAACCAAATATCAAGAATCTAAATGAGGCTCATAGGAATCGATCGGATCTATAGACGTGATGTAATCTCAAGATTTCGTGTTCTTGTCCTTCGAAGGATTGATACTAGATCGATGATGATCGATGAGAGTTAGGGCTTTCTCATGAAACTAGGGTTTCATCATTTAACCCTTGTTCTTTCGTCGATATCATTCACATTCTAGCCTCTAGCAATTTCAAGAAACGATCGTAACTCTCCAATCTCGAGCGATATCAATCAAGAAAGCATCGCAACGAATTGGGTCGTCGATTCTTGAACTTGTTAGGGTTTACAAAACTCGTAGGATTCAAGAATCGATTTAAGATATATTACATCATCATTCTATTGATCGTCTCGACTCCTCGACGAGCGGAGTATTACTCAAACATCACAACAAGAATTACAACTAGAAATTTAGATTGAATCATGATGCAAGAATTTAAAGAAAACAAGATAAAAGAATATCACCTTTTATTTATATCAACAATTTGATTACAGTCGCTCAAGAACTACAAGAGGAAGAACTAAATTGTCGATTTGGCGTCGCTCGGCTCCGTGAGTCGCGGATCGGCTTGGACCACTTGCTCTGTTGAAGATCGGCTCGGCTTATAAAAGGTTGCAAGGCTTCTTGCTTGATGGGGTACTCGGGATCTTGGCTTTTGATTGGAATTAGGGTTAGGGTTTCACACAAGCCTTCTCACTAGACTTGTGGAAGAAGATGAAGAATGAGGTAGATTGACTCTAGATTGGCTACTAAAATGAACTAATGGAGGAATTTTGAATTTCCCTCCAAAAGTTAGTTAGAGGAGAAGCTTCTAGAAGTGATTAGTTAGGAGGGAGTTTCTAGAAGAGGTTAGTTAGGAGCTTAATTAGGATTTAGCATGCTTAATGATCTTTTGCTGATCTGGCAGAAGCTTCGAGGTCCTTCTGGAATTTGAAGTATCAGAAAGGAATGTGGGACCAGAGATACAAATTTTGCACTGAAAAATATGCGCTGATGTGTCCAAACCGCCGCGGAACCGCGGCGCAAGCCAGCTCCCGCCGCGTTTCCGCGGCGCTTTGGAGGCTTCATTGCTCGGTTCTTATGGTGCTGATTTGGGCTGACTTTTGGGCTTTTATAATATATGTTGAATTTAATATCTCCTTCTGAAATGCTACCAGATCTGAAATCATTGAGTTGGCGTATTTTTGATCAGCTTCTTTTGACTTTGCTCCTACAATTTCCTGCACAAATCTCGACACAAGTGTTGCGCAATACAGGGATGATGCGATGCCATGAAATACGGTCAATTTCCCTTAAAGTGCCGGTTTAAAAGTCTAATACATGAAATCTGATATTTAACGACTGATTTGCTAATATGTGAAATATGAATACCGAACACTTCTAAATGAGTGCAAATGATAGGGAAATTGCCATGTTAAAAATACATTATTTTCGACTGATCAAGTCCTATTGAAAATATATAATGGGTTAGAAAGGGATGAGAGATCTCATCTCTCAAAAGCCTTCCCCAAAGCTAACTCTAAATAATTATCTACGGCAAGGAATTAAATCTACCTAGGGCAAAGAATTAAAATCTAAACTAGAGCAATTAATTAAAACTACTTACAGATGGCTCTCTCCTAACATCAACGCAGGTTGTCAGATCTGAATCCATGAATTGAAAAGAGCCACCGATGCTCTCAATAAAGAAATCTGTATTTTATTATTAAAAGGAGGCATCGGGAGGCATTGCTTTTACAATGATTTAGAGTTCCTATTTATTGAGGATAGGAAACCCTAGGTTACAATTGATTCGCATGTCTACATTTACCAAAATATCCTTAGGAAGACTTAGTCAAAGTAGACTCCAAGCTTTGGTAAAATTTTATGTCTGGAAATTTTGGAACTGATTCTGGGCTTCTTGGGCTTTTTATTTCTTTGGATCTTTATTCAATTTAGCTTCTCTATTTCTTCCAGATCTCCAGTGAACAATTGCAGTGGACTTTTAACCGTTTGCTTTGTAATCTTGGACCTTGCATTACCTTGTACTTTGTGAATTTTATCTTTGATGTAGGCTTGATCAAGAGTCTTCTATTTGTTGGTCAAAGTCCACTTTTGTATCGTCTTTATATCTTTTTCACTGTTTTAGATCCAAGAACCTGTAACCTGTAATATGTAGCAGACATGCGTCAAAAGCACCTGTTTATTTATAAAACGAATAAGAATGGGGAATATAATAATGCAATATTATGGTATGAACACAGTGCGCACCAAGGGGCCCGAACCTTGATCCAAAAGGCGTTGCTCCAGGGGTACTACTGGCCCACTGTTCATGAGGACGCCCAGAAGCTAGTTAGAAGATGCAAGAGTTGCCAACTCCACGGCAGCATCCCTCGCCTCCCCGCTACCAAGCTGACCGCCCTAACATCCCCATGGCCGTTCGCTCAGTGGGGAATGGATATGATCGGCCAGTTCCCTACCGGTACGGGCGGGCACAAATATGTCCTCGTCGCGGTAGACTACGTCACCAAGTGGATCGAGGCCATCCCCATCAGGAAACCGGATGCCGCCATGACCATCAAGTTCCTGCAAAACAATCTGATACTCCGGTTTGGCATCCCGAGATATATCATCACCGACCACGGGACGAACTTCGAGAAAGTGAAGGACTTCTGCAAGGAATACCATATCCTCATGAAGTTCGCCGTGGTCGCGCATCCCCAATGCAATGGGCCGGCCGAAGTCGCTAACCGAGACGTCCTCCGAGGTCTCCGAACCCGCCTGGAAGGGCGACAAGGCAGTTGGGTCAAAGAACTGCCCCGGGTCTTATGGGCCCTGCGCACGTCAAAGAAGACCCCCACCGGGGAAACCCCTTTCAGCCTCTGCTACGGGACCGAGGCAATAGTCCCAGCGGAGATCGGGCTACCTAGTCATCGGGTCGAGCACTTCGACGACGAGGCAAACACCTCGTCGCTATGGACCAACCTGGACATCTTGTTGGAGAAGAGAGACCGGGCTCAGATCAGGGCTGCCGCTTATCAACAACAAACGGCCCGATACTACAACGCTCGGGTCAAGCGCCGCTCCTTCAAGACCGGAGATCTGGTCCTACGGCTGAACGAGTTCATCGATCAAGGCAGGCTACACAAGTTCTCCTCAAAGTGGGACGGTCCTTTCCTCGTCTCTAAGGTACTCCCCGGTGGAGCCTATCGCCTACAAGATGCGGACGGACGCAAGTTCCCGCAGCCTTACAATGCCGAGAAGCTCAAGCTATACCAATAAGGTCAAGGTCAATAAGTGTGTACCCCTCCTTTCGCGAAGGCGATGTAAATGTTTTCTAAAAATCCTTTCCATTCAAATAAAGGGAACGTCAGAACATTACAAATAGAGTTCTTCCTTTGAGATCCGAAGCCCTCACCAAAGAGGCAAGCGCGCGGCTTCACTGCCCGGTTATTCTTAGCAGGCCTCCTACGGCCCTCCAACACTAAGGATCAAAGTCCTCCTTGGAAGCAACCGAGCGGCCTCCCTGCTCGGCTATCCCTAGCCGGTAGCTTCCCTACTCGCAACGCCAGGGATTAAAGCCCTCGCCAAGAGGCAACCGTGCAGCTACACTACCCGGTTATCCTTACCAGGCCTCCTACGGCCCATCCAACGCTAAGGATCAAAGTCCTCCTCAGAGGCAGCTCAGCAGATACCCTGCTCGGCTATCCCTGGCCGGTAGCTTCCCTACTCGCAACGCGGATCAAAGCCCTCGCCGAGAGGCAACCGCGCAGCTTCACTGCCCGGTTATCCTTAGCAGGCCTCCTACGGCCCCTCCAACGCTAAGGATCAAAGTTCTCCTTAGAGGCAGCTCAACAGCTACCCTGCTCAGCTATCCCTCGCTGGTAGCTTCCCTACTCGCAACACCAGGGATTAGAAAGTCCTCCCAGAGGAAGTCGAGCCCGACCTTCGCTCGGCTATCCCCGGCTGGTAGCTTCCTACCACAACCGGCAGGGATCTAAAGCCCTCCCAGAAGCACCCTCGCTTGGCTATCCTTCAGGACAAAAGCCCTCACCAAGAGGCACCGGGCAATAACCCTGCCCGGCTAAGGGTCCTTGGTAGGCTTCTTACAGCCTCTCCCGCGCTAAGGACCAAAGTCCTCCTTTGAGGCGGTCGAGCCCGACCATTGCTCGGCTATCCCCGTCTGGTAGCTTCCTACCACAACCGACAGGGATCAAAGTCCTCGCCAAGAGGCACTGGGCAGTAACCCTGTTCGGTCCCCGTCCTGAAGGATCAAAGCCCTCGCAAGAGGCAACCGAGCCCGACCCTTGCTTGGTCATCTCCGGCTGGTAGCTCCCTACCCATGACGCCAGAGATCAAAGCCCTCGCAAGAGGCATCTGAGCGGCTACCCCGCTCGGTCATCCCAGGATGGTAGTTGCCTACCCACGACGCCAGAGATCAAATCCCTCGCCAAGAGGCAACCGCGCAGCTTCACTGCCCGGTCATCCTTAGCAGGCCTCCTACAGCCCCTCCAACGCTAAGGATCAAAGTCCTCCTTAGAGGCAGCTCAGCAGCTACCCTGCTCGGCTATCCCTAGCCGGTAGGTTCCCTACTCGCAACGCCAAGGATCAAAGCCCTCGCCAAGAGGCAACCGCACAGCTTCACTGCCCGGTTATCCTTAGCAGGCCTCCTACGGCCCCTCCAACACTAAGGATCAAAGTCCTCCGTAGAGGCAGCTCAGCAGCTACCCTGCTCGGCTATCCCTGGCCGGTAGCTTCCCTACTCACAACGCCAGGGATCAGAAATTCCTCCCAGAGGCAGTCGAGCCCGACCCTCACTCGGCTATCCCCGGCTGGTAGCTTCCTACCACAACCGACAGGGATCGAAGCCCTCGCCAAGATCAACCGAGCAGCTTCCCTGCTCGGTCATCCCTAGCAGGCATCCTCCTGCCCAACGGACGCTGCGGGTTTGTAGCCCTCATAACGAGGCCACTGAGCCCTTTTATGCTCGGCACAACTACGGTGGACATCCCTCTTCCCATCACATGCAGCGGATCCGAAGCCCCAACAAGAGACATCTGGTCTATCCAAGTCTGAGTGATCCCCCCTCGACTTCGGGGCCACGGAGACGCCTCCTTCTCAGCAGCACTTGGTACACTTGGCAAGTGATCGAAATCAACTCAACGAACGATCGATAGACAGATAGCCGACCTGACATGGAAGCCCAACAGTGCAAGCAAGGATATTTTACGAGCATTCTTCACAAACAGAAGATAAAGTGCAAGCTGATGAAACAAAAAGTTTTACTACCAAAAGCAAAATGTTTTTACAGGGGTATTGGGGGCTCTGTAACATTTCAGAAAAATAAAATATTATTTTTAGGAATTTTTATGATTTAATAATAAATATTATGAATATTTTGATAATGCGGTATAATTAAATACCGATAAATTGGGAAATATTTGGAGAATTATAGGAATTTCTGAAATGAGGGCATTTTAAATGATTTAATTAAATTATGAGTTCTTTATGATTAATCATATTCCATTTTAATGCTAATCGCGATTAAGTATCACTAATCGCGTATTAAGCTTGAATTGTGCACATGACATGCACCATGTCATTTTTCATATTTGCTACATTTTTTTACCATGGTTTTTATTTTTCTTTTTTCTTTGCATGGCTTTGGCTTTATGAATGAGAAGAAAAAGAAAATAGAAAAGAAAAGAAAAGGAAAAATATGAGAGAGAGAGAGAGAAGGTTCCATATTGTTCTACACATATCTCTACCCCTTTTCTTTTATTCTTCACCTCCTCTTTCTCATGGTGCTGCTCTCTCCTTCCTCCTTCACCCTCTTCACTACCATCCCAGAACACCTCAAAATCTTCATTAAAATACCATGCTCACTTCACAAAAATTACTCCAAACCTTGCTACAAACCCTATGGTGTTATCAAGTGGCCATTTTGAAGAACTTGTGCAACTCAAGAAAATTCTTGAGTTGCCAAATGAGGTAATTCCATCACCATTAGAGTAGTACTTCATTCTATTAGCTTCTATTGTTAGTTTAGAATCGATATATCGAGATTTAGTGAACTTTGAAAATTTCAAGTTAGGGTTTTTAGGAAAATTTTGAGTTGTGAAGTGAAATTGAGGCTTAGTAGTGACCCAAAACCCCTGTGGTGTTTGATTAAAGACCAAAACCTAAGAGTTAACCCCCAATTCACAAACTTAGAAACCCCGACATTGGAAAATTATGAGAATTGTAATGGTATTTAGGAATCTGGAGTGACTCGGGGACCTGGAAAATTATTTAGCAGACACAGTGAGTCGTGCAGGCAACCTAGATGATAATCCCAAGACCAGAGCCCCTACCCCTTCCTTCTGGCTGCCAATTATTTCCTTCTGGCCGCAAATTACGGCCAGGACTTGGCCTCTGGGCCTCGTTCTTGTTCTGTGGAGCTTATATAAGTTAATTAGGCCCCCTACATAAGCAGAATCTGCTAACTCAACCTAGGATAAAATCTGGAGCATGTTTTCTAAGATTCTGTTTTGATTTTGTGATTGTTTATAACTTGAACTTTGGTATTTGTGTTTTACCTCAATCACTTGACGTTTGTACGTCGATATCAAGAGTTGTTTGGGTGTTCTTGCATGCGTAGACCATAGTTTTTAACCTATGTGTGATACGCATGCTGTTTTGGTTTTCATATGCCATTTTGGTTTTCTTCCATGATTTCGATTTACGATACCATATGTTTATATATAGGCACCCTCACGCGGATTTTGAGACGACGAGGAGAGCATGGCAACATCGACTTCGGCAAGCGAGAATGCAGGTGAGTAGATGTATATCTATAGGGGAAATCGGGTGGATGGCATATAGCACCCCCGAAAACGTAGTATAAGGTTATTATATATTATTATTATGAGTCGGACGTGACTTCGGATTCTTGACTAGTGGGGTACTATTGAAGACCTTAAGTTGGATTAGATTGATTTAGAAAGACTTAACCAGAGAATGATTACCTTGGAGATAATTCGTAGGTTTCATGTTGACACACACACACGCATACACACATACACTTGACTTGGTGTGTGTGTATGTGTGTATGAATGTGTGTAAGTTTCTATGTACATATATATATAACATATACACGTGATATGAGGATGTTATATGATACTTGGGGATGAATCAATATGACTGGGCATGATGCCGTGAGATATTGGATATATGATCGAGATATGATATGAAATGTGTTATGATATTAGCGGATCGTTGGGTAATGAGAAAATATATAAACGATAATATGTGTAGATGACATTGAAATGAACGAGACTCTAGAATAAAACTCATATCGTAATATGTGACTTAATCACGATATGATATATGACATGATATTTTAGTGGATCATTTGACGATGTATATTCACACACACGATGATATATGTTGATGATATTGAAACGTATGCGATTATAGTACAGTACCCTTGATCATGATATTAGTTGATGATGATACTATACGAACGATGATGTATATAGGACAGTTGACCCGTACCCCGATTTTGGGATAGCGTACGATGGATTTTACCGTACAAAGTATAGATGTGATGATCGATCCGCACTCTTGACTCGAGAAAGTCGTATTATGTACGTGACGCTATTAGGGCTGGATCGCCGACTACTGGAAATATCGACTCAGACCTTAGGAGGATTCTTCTTACCTTTCGACCAGTTTCTTTAGTTTAGTCCATTAGTTGGTTAGGTAAATGTTAGTTTAGGCTCGAGTCATACTTATTTTCAAAACTAACGAATCGTGTGCATTTTTAAAGACAACCTGAGGGATATTACGGATTTTTCGAAGGACGTATCTTTTCTTAAAAATCCTGTAGCCCTACTTTTCTAAAAACCACGATCCGTGTTTTTTTTCAAATATCAAACTGTATGACTCGTAATTAGTATGTATACTCTAATTGTTCGTTTACTACATATTCACCGTTAAATTCATGTTGTATCTATCGCATTGCATGTTCATACATATGTTTCTTTAGCTAACATGAAACCCTGCATGTTAGGACACCAGCACCATTACCGATGATGCGCATGCTCCACGTACACTTATTTGCCGGCTCACACACTTCATCATCGGTAATTGCCATATCACGTACACTTTGGAACATATGATTTCCATTTATATAATCAGCTAAATGCTAGTCCAACATAATATTGTGTGATTACTCTCATGTGCTAGTTTAGACATTGCATATATTACTTAGACACTTCATGCATTTACATATTCATACTATCATGCAGTATTGTGGGACTTATGCCGATACTTATTATTTATTTACTCATGATTCTTGGGATTTTGGATTTTCTATGAGATTTTTGGATTTTGCGAAAAACCGCAACACTTTCAAACTAGTTATTATTTTAAAAAGCAAAACTACGGTTTTCTCATGATGTGATGTGTGTGCTGTCTACCATGAGTTTTATCGGTTCTTGAGCAGTATCATATACCCGATTCGAGGAGGGGGATGCACCGTCTGCGAGTACATGGTGGGCCCGGTATGGTACATCGGGGCAAGAAGATCGCAGATGATGGCGTTGAGCCCGGAAGGGGAGCACTACCTACTGGTTATTTGTGACGCGGCAGATATCCGGAGGATACCGACCGTACTCGTGTGATTGGATGATATGGGTCGATCCGGACGGCCGGAGCCCGAGATATTGAGATTTGAGATACAGAGATATAAGATTTGAGATATAGAGATACGAGATTGAGATACATAGATATGAGATATCGAGACTTTGAGATTTACATGCTTTGTGTCGATGCTTGACACGGATTTCCATGGATCTCATTGATGATACTTCAGTTATTTCAGAAGAATTTTACTGAGATAAAAATACATATTTTCTTATATCAGATTATCCAGATTTCTTGGTGGATTGTTTCATTCATGATGCATTCATACATCATATACATACATGACATTTTGCTACTTAGTGACACTGACATAAGCACCGAGTACTACACGTATGCATAGCTTATTACCCTATCACTACTAGATGTTTAGGGTTATGTTGAGTATACTATATGACCTAGGAGAGCGTCGTGCATGCGATTTTTACCCGCAGATGTCTTCTACTCACGAGTTGGCAACTCACCCCCGTTGTGCCAAATTTTTCTTACAGGTATAGATGTACAGGTTTCCTTGGTGGCTTGCTGGCACAACTCTTCATTCTGGGTGATTGCTTTGGTAGGTTGGTTCACTTGCATCGTGACCGCCGTTGTGCTTTTATTTATTCAGTTGTATCTAGTAAACTCCATCAACCAGACTTGTATTATTTGATAGACTTAGAAGACCAGTTGTTTATTCTTTTGACCTTAGAGTCGCGCTTGTATTATGATGGTTTTCTGATGGTTATTTGGTTTCTTTTGAGTTTTGATCCTCGCCCTCCGGCGTCGTATATTATATTACCTGTGTGGTTGTGACCGCCAATTGGCGAAGAGCTAGCTCCTGCTTGGGGATGCCTTTATTATTGCTTTATGTATATATATTCTTGTCTGTACCCGTTTGGGGCCAGTTTTTACAAAGGAGACTCTGCCGAAATTTTCGAGAAATTATGATGTTGCTTTTTAGTCATGTTTTCCTACAGTTCTTCTTCGAAATGGTTTAGATTCTGGGTTTTGACTTACTTAGATTACGTTACACCTTTAGACGTTTCGTAATTTAAGTGTCGGTCACGTTCCGTACCTTCAGGTCGTGACAAAGTTGGTATCAGAGTGCTAGGTTTAACCTTTGTCCAAATGTAGGTTGACCCTAGTTGATGGAGTATGTGACTTATGTTGGAGATAGTGCCCTCAGAGTCAATTATTGGATCACAGGTACGTGATTGCAATGATTGAGGGAGGACCTATCCCGGTAGGACAGTCTTACTCGAGATGATAGTATGCTATCTGGTTTACCTTTATCATCGTGTACTGTTTTAAGTGACCTGACACGTCGCTATTACACGTTGATAGAGCCCCTAGGATTCTTGCTTGACCACCAGCAGTATGAGGGCGATCATATAAGTGGGAGCTGGGGGTCTATAAGCATATCCTTAAAAGGTCCCTAGTCGTGAGAGTTTCGAGACAGGGCATCGATTCTCCATAGTAGACTAGTGTATACAGTCGAGACCCCGACGAGAGGCGGTGGCCGGTCTCACAAGCCACTGGTGTCAGTTGGATCACCTAAGATGTATACAGGTGCTCATTGGGTTATGAGTACACCGGACAGGACTCGCCGGGAACATGCTAGTTGGTCATATACCAGACGTCAGATGGCAGTTCCCTGGTGACATGTGTGCAGGTTAGTTTATCGACCTGGGGATCGTCATTTGTCTCGTGTGAGTTCCCACTGTACTTTGATTACTACCCTACCACGGCTCAAAGGAGTCGTGCAAACAGGTTTTAGTTGGGTACAGTCCCGAGCCACATGGAGGCAGTGAGCGTATCTTCAGGGGTTCGTCTCTCCCGGTATTGGGGGTGAGGTCGTGCTGTGTCTAGGAGAGCCATTACACGAAGCCCTCGGCCGAGGCAAGGAGATTTACTGGTAGGTATTCCAGTAGTATCTCAGGGTGTTCTGGGCTACACTCCGACACGACTTGTACCGCTTTTGGGGGTCTGACTTTTACCAACCCCCTAGGCCCGCCATGCGATGCTCATAGACGAACGGACCGGACTGTACGGATATTGTCACTGACAGGCTCAGTAGGGTTGTCAGGCTGAGTTCGCTCACAGACATCCCTTTTAGTCAGTACCTGGTAGCCCGTTACGTATTGGCTTATACCTCTGACGTGCTAGTGGTTAAATCCACAACCAAGGTGTTGATGAGTCTTTAGAGTCCCCCACATTCAGTTACTCAGCTTTCGGGCAAAAGGTTGTAGAGGCCGTATGGAGATATGGCAAGGTCCGATCAGATACGTGCGGTATTGCACGGATCAGGATCGGACAGTCTGTACTATAGGCCGTATGGATATATGGCAGGGTTCGATCAGATATGTGCGGTATTGCACGGATCAGGATCGAACGGATATTACTAGCCGGCTTTGGTTTAAGCCGGATCCTAGTATAGTACAGTGTAGATTTTGTCTCATTGCATTTGTATTTCGGTCGGAATACAAATGCGGGTGTGTATGCACAGTATCGGGGTTTTTCCTGTAATTTATTACGGGACCAGTTTTCTGGAGTTGCCAGTTTGCTTTCCGTTTCGGCCGATTTCCATTGTTCCGTTCATTGGCCGAAGATTGGTGGAGAAGGTTTTATTTGCATTGTTGCAAATAGGCTTTTGTGGAGGGGGTCTTTGCTTATTGTAGCATCATGATGGTTTTCATGATGTGCACCCTCATTGACTTCTCCTTTCCATCATACCTTGACTTTTGGAGTCATCATGTTTAGTGATGGTTGTGTGTTGAGTGTGGTTTTGGTGTTGTCATCATATTCTTTCATGATGCCCTCTTGCATTATTGATCCACTCACTTCTTCATGCTATCCACTCTCATTCTCTCCTCTCTCTAATATATGTATGGCCGGCCAAACAAGATAATGGGCTGTCCAAAATTCTTAGTGGGGATATGTTGTTCATTTGATGCTCAAAAATACCCTAAGCTCCTCCACATTTTGTTCTTGTTTCATCCCTCCACCAAATGTCACCTCCATGAACCCCAAATGAGACACAATCCTCTACTACATATTCTACAGCGAACCTTGGGCACGTCGAGTAGCCGGCTTCGTGCCCGAGTTGCCTCGGCATAGAGGTGGGAGCCCGTAAAAGAAGTAGGCGATGTGGTGCGCTTCCGGCGACGAGGAGGAGACGGGACATTCCGCAGGAGATCGGGACGATGACGAGAAGACCGGAGGACTTAGATCGTCGGTATAGCTCTATTCCCTTTCTTGTAGATAGCTAGGACTAATTAATGGTTCGATCCGGGTATTAGTGCGCGGCGGTTAGCCAGTTCAAGAAAAATTTAAGTTTATCACCGCTTCCGCATTTGGCCGTCGGATTGACGGCCGGGGCGCCGCCGTGCACTTACAGTGGTATCAGAGCCTCGCCATTAACTTAGTCTAACTTGGTTTAATGTGTTTGCAATTCGGATCGATCAAAAATCCCAAAACCCGCATTTCCTTCAGCATCAGTTTCTGTTGAAAATTTTTGGTCTCGAAAATTTTTTCAGGTTGTAAAACATTGATGTACTGGAGGTAACAAGCCCACTGTAGAAATTCGACGCAGTAATTCGACGACCAGAGCGCGGAACCGCGGCAATTACCCCCTTGGGCCGCGGTTCCGCCGCGCAATGGTGTCCTTACTGTATCGAACTTCTTCAGTTGCTTTGTGGGCTTAAAATAGGGGTTTTTGAATTTTAAAATTGGGCCAATTTTTTCTGTGAGTGCTACAGTATTCCTTTGGGGCCCACTTGTTATAATTTGATCGATCGGATATTTTTAAACACATTATTTCACAGTATTTACATTATATCTGCGACCGTGAATGTCACTTGATCGGTAAATCCGGTCTAACTGCTATAGCCCGGTTAGACGGATTTGCGAACGTGACTTTCACGTTGATGTTCTGTTTTTGCTGTGATGTTGCGGATCGGTCGTGGGGATAGCCTGGATGCAATGCTAGTACAGTTGTGGTTGTATTATGTACATTTGATATTGCGGGGCGAGCGTCCGACATGTGGACTGCCGTCACTGCCTGATTGTATTATTATTTTGGGGCACGGCCAGGTTGCGGTCGATGTACCCATTGTATGTATATTTTACTTTCTGTACTAGGATTGCCCTGCGGAGGGGTGCACGGATAGCCGGATTCTAGAGGGCAACAAGCCCGCATCTCATGGCATTGAGACGGAGGGGGCTTCACTCTAGGATTGGCGGGATATTCGCCGCACTCGTAGGGGGTACAGGTTGACCCAGGAGGGGTGCCCAAGTTACCGGATTCCGTGAAGTGCTGGGTGGTCCATTCACGGCGCTGAAGGGGGCTGCCTCGCTTCAGGTTTTGGCGGGTGACTTGCCGCACCCGTAGGGGTCTAGGATTTCATTGCACAGGCTATCCACACGACCAGGGGAACGTCGAGTTTCAGCAGTGGCTCTGTGAAACCCGGGGATCCCAGATATCTGTATTGTTTCTGTGATGCTGTTCATTCTCTGTGATGTTGCATTCTATTCACGCCTTGAGCGAAATATAATATATTGGTATATATATTAGTAGATGTTGTATATGTTTTGCATCCGCGCTAGTCCAGTCCCCGCTCTGTCGTTAGTAAGCTAACCTAACGGGTAATGACGGGACCCAGTGGCGAATGCGGATGGCATATACGCACATCAGTATATTTTCGTTCTTTTTGGTGTGATCAATTGATGGGACTGCATTGATTCGGATCAATGCAAGTTAAAAACAAACCTAATCTGATGTTGTTGGAACACTTTTCAAAAAGCTGTTATTGCAAGGACGTTCACTTTTGTTTTGCATCGCGGTATTCATTTAGAATATCCTGCTCCTCAGTCGACGAGGCAAGGGCCGAGATCCCTTCACCGGGAGTGACCCCTTGGACAAAAGTTTGCGTCAGGGCAATGACTTCACTATAGCCGATTACTTTTGCTTTGCACCGTGGTATTCAGTTGGAATATCCTGCACCCCATTCTACGGGGAAAGAGCCGAGATCCCTTCACCGGGAGTGACCTCTTTAGCGGAAGTTGTCGTCACTATATTTCTAAAAAGCTATCCGTTCCTTCGACGATATCAAGTTCATTACGTTAAAGGTTTTCGCCAGAAACCATTCGTAGCCCTCCGTCGTTTCATATGGATAGTCAATAGTATTCAAGCTGTGTTTGTTGGCCAAAGTCAAGGCACAGTGTTTGGTAGCTGTTGGTTATTCATATGCAGCATAGATAGATGCGTTGGTTTGGAACAGTCGTACTGCCTTGTTGGCCAAAGTCAAGGGTATGTACGGGTGGATTCAAAACAACCTGGAGAATGACGGGTAGAACTTGACATGTGACTTATGATTTGTTGGCCAAAGTCAAGGTCATAAGAGCATGGGCCAGAAATCACATCGGGGGTTTCAAAAGAACTGAAACTTGCCAGATATGCGCATACCTTCTGGAGTGTGATACCGTGAGCGGATTCCGTCACGTTGTCATGCGATGATAGTTGGATCCCGATTCCCACTGATGAGTTAGTTTACTCCTCGGGTGACACCGACTAATTCTTCTTTCAGGTTTGGAGGAGAATTTGAGGTACAGTGGGAGGTTTCCTGATTAGATAAATTGGTAACCATTCTGATCTAGGTTAGAGTGCACGCTGAGTGTTTCTTTTCTCTCTCTCTCTTTGGCAGCGACCATTGACCCGACCCTAAGACTATGACTCAGTGACCAAATTAACCGAACCTTCTTAACACTGGCTTTTGGATTGTCAGAGTTGCGAACCTCATTGCCACTCCTACTTTTACCCTTTTCTCCAGGACACCCCGTGTTACTACGAACGTCCACTTCCATTGGACAAAACCATCGTATGGTTAGATACGAACTCGAAAGAATTTATTCGAGGATGGTTTCCGGTTCTGGAGAAAACGGATAGGATTATTCAGTTGTCTTTTCCTTTTACCTTCTCTCAGGTTGCGAGTACTCCTTGGTTTAGGAGATAGTACACCTATTACGCAAATTGGATAGTCTTCTTCCAAACCTTAGGCTGGTGCCGACCGGTAGGGAATGAAGGAAACCAATTAGCATAATGATGGTGTACAGAAGGTATTAAGTTCAGACAAAGCAAGGGATTAGTAAGAGGGCAAAGTAAATTGCAACAGATATTCACGACCAAACCAGGTATTTCATTACCACTCCCAAATCACCTTTGTATTTCTCCAGAACACTCCGTGTCACTACGAAGATCCACAGTTTATTGGATACTCCATCGTATGGTTATATACGAACTCGAAAGGAACTTGTTCCAGTTCGGGGATGGATTCTGGTTCAGGAGAAATAGGAATAAGGTTTATTCAGGTGTCCTTTATCTTCACCTTCTCTCGCATTGCGAGTGTTCCTAGGATTGGAACAGTACACCCATTATGCTTATTGGATAGTCTTCTTCCAAACCATAGGCTGGTGCCGAACGGTAGGGAAGGAAGAAAACCATTTAGCCTAAAGGGGTGTACAGAAGGTAAAGACTAAAGACATATGAAGGGATTTGGAGAGGTGGCAAAGAACTATACGGTTACAGTCGTGAATCTGGAAGAGGCATTACTAGGAATACCAGAATACCCCATCGGAACATTTCAATGTTTCAGTTTCACTGTGTACTGTTAAAGGAAAACTGATTTCCCAATTAGATACTTACTCCAGGGTATGTATTTACCAGGTACGATTCTCACATCTGTATGGTTTTACAGATGATGAGTGGGAGTAAGTTATTGGGAATTGGGTGATTATCCTCATTATATCGGGATTCGTTGTAATCGGTGATATTTGAGGAAATCACCTGGGCTGTTTGCCGGTTGGCAAATATTTGGTTTTGAATATCCGCTGTTGTGCACCAATTTCAAATTGATATATCTGTACGTCTATTTTCATAGAGTGAGATATACCTTTCTGAAATTATGTCTACGACATTTACCTATATCAGTGGATGGTTAGGTAAGGAGCATTAAACAGCGGTGTAATTCTTCTTAACCATAAGTACAGTTTTCAACCTACGACACACAGTGAGTGAGTTATCAGACTTAAGGGACTTGTACAGAGTATTGTATGATGTCCAGGGTCCATCAGGACAGAGGGGTTGGTCCTCGTACTATATTCGGTTTACTTATGACTTCTCTAGTTTTTAGACAGGTGTTTCGTGGAAACACAGGGTCCGAATTTGGAGAAGTTATAGGTATTTGAATAGAGTAGAGAACCAGGTGTAGCAAGTATCGGGATTCTTCAAAGTGATCGAAGATGTAGATACTTGTATATGGTATTCAGTTGATAGTAGTGATTAAGAGAAATTGCTTCTCTTTCAGGTTACTCATAAATGGAAGCATTCCTAAGTTGAGTAACGCTGATCTGCCTCCTTCCATTTAGTTGACATGCACTGGAGACAGTTGCATGATTTGAATCTGGTTCAATTAAATCAGTGCCTCTGGTCCTATATGGGATATAGAACAGTTCATATCTTAACGATGTTAAGGTACGGGGAGTTGTCCGGCTTATGCTTAAAACCAGACACTGGACAACTCAAGGCACGTTTCTGTAATGGCTGTTTGTGGGTTGACCCAGGCTATGACGCGGGTTGACTTTCTACCATCTGGATGAACAATAGCGATATTGTTCTAGACTCGCCACAGTTTTATTGAAAAATGGATTTTTTCAGAAAACAGTAGTGGGAGTATGGTAGAACTGGAAGTGATTCCAGAACCACAAACGATTACTGAAGATTTGATAAGGAACCTAAAGATTCAATCTGGTTTGACATTCCATTGCCCACTCCGCAGATAAGGTGGGTAACTTCAGCCACCCGAGAGGTACTACGGTAGCCTCAAGGACGGTGACAGGGAAGTTCTTGTTTACCCACAATTACCATTGCTGTTGTTCCAGGCTGCGAGACCCGGCGGGAGGATGAGTATAGCGTCGTTCTAAACTAGTTTTAGAAGTGTACGTCTATATGACTCTGCCAGAGGGTTGTCGTAGTCAGTGGGAGCAGCGGAAGCATTGGTGGACTGGTAGCTTATGTCTATTTATAGACTAAAGCAGATATAGCGGAGATAGATCATCAATTTCTGATATGACAGTCATAGGTTTGACTTCATCAGAATAAGGGATGGATCTGTTGAGAAGGTAGTAGGGTGTGATGTCCTGGTATTTGGATGACATACACAGAGTAGGAAAAGAAACTCCTATACTACAATCGGTTATACTTTGGTCGTCACACAGTAGTTTCTCCATATGGGACTTGGACATTATATCAGACAAACTGGTTACTAGATCTATGGTTTTAGATCTAGATTTGGGTGGTTTCCCAATCAGGGTACTTAGACAGCATTCTAAGAGTATTTAGAATGGACGACTCCATGCACGGTAGTATACCTGCAGGTAATGGAGTCACCCTCTCTAAAGGTGTCTTACAGACTAAAGGGGAGAGGGATGTGCATGATTGGCAGATCACTTGCTCAGGCGATTGAGTCAATCATGAGATGTCAAGTACCACACCAGATGTTGTTCTTGCACTAGATGCAATAAGTTGACATTGATCCAATCCTGGAGAAACGGTCGGAAGCAATTTTAGAACATAAGTGTATGTTCTAGGGATATGATAACGACAGCCTCATTCGGGAGACAGTTATCATTCCAGGCTTCCAAGGTGACATGGACGACAAGGAGGTTGTCAGAGTTATAGTTTTTCCTTCTAACGAAGGGCAGTATTTTGGACAGGTGATCCAAGGCAATACTGAGGGTGGCATGGCGCAGGATACTGATTAAGTTCAGTTGACGATACAAGTCTAAGAAGTTTTGGATTTGGAGTTCATTTATGAGCTAAGTCCCATCAGACATCCAGACATATTCTAAGACAGGTATTGCTCATTTCGGGAGATGGTTTTCTCCGCGAACTTAAGACATAGAGAGACATAGAAAGATACAACAAAGCGGATCCACTCACTGAGGCTATTCCTCGAACGCAATAGTTTCGCAAACGAGCTTTGTGAGACTGACTAGTAGAGGAGTTGGGTGTTCGGTATCACACGGGCTGTGAGTATGCGACATCGCAATAATTAGCCTTGAGTGCAAGTGGGAGATTGTTGGAGATAGTGCCCTCAGAGTCAATTATTGGATCACAGGTACGTGATTGCAATGATTGAGGGAGGACCTATCCCGGTAGGACAGTCTTACTCGAGATGATAGTATGCTATCTGGTTTACCTTTATCATCGTGTACTGTTTTAAGTGACCTGACACGTCGCTATTACACGTTGATAGAGCCCCTAGGATTCTTGCTTGACCACCAGCAGTATGAGGGCGATCATATAAGTGGGAGCTGGGGGTCTATAAGCATATCCTTAAAAGGTCCCTAGTCGTGAGAGTTTCGAGACAGGGCATCGATTCTCCATAGTAGACTAGTGTATACAGTCGAGACCCCGACGAGGGGCGGTGGCCGGTCTCACAAGCCACTGGTGTCAGTTGGATCACCTAAGATGTATACAGGTGCTCATTGGGTTATGAGTACACCGGACAGGACTCGCCGGGAACATGCTAGTTGGTCATATACCAGACGTCAGATGGCAGTTCCCTGGTGACATGTGTGCAGGTTAGTTCATCGACCTGGGGATCGTCATTTGTCTCGTGTGAGTTCTCACTGTACTTTGATTACTACCCTACCACGGCTCAAAGGAGTCGTGCAAACAGGTTTTAGTTGGGTACAGTCCCGAGCCACATGGAGGCAGTGAGCGTATCTTCAGGGGTTCGTCTCTCCCGGTATTGGGGGTGAGGTCGTGCTGTGTCTAGGAGAGCCATTACACGAAGCCCTCGGCCGAGGCAAGGAGATTTACTGGTAGGTATTCCAGTAGTATCTCAGGGTGTTCTGGGCTACACTCCGACACGACTTGTACCGCTTTTGGGGGTCTGACTTTTACCAACCCCCTAGGCCCGCCATGCGATGCTCATAGACGAACGGACCGGACTGTACGGATATTTTCACTGACAGGCTCAGTAGGGTTGTCAGGCTGAGTTCGCTCACAGACATCCCTTTTAGTCAGTACCTGGTAGCCCGTTACGTATTGGCTTATACCTCTGACGTGCTAGTGGTTAAATCCACAACCAAGGTGTTGATGAGTCTTTAGAGTCCCCCACATTCAGTTACTCAGCTTTCGGGCGAAAGGTTGTAGAGGCCGTATGGAGATATGGCAAGGTCCGATCAGATACGTGCGGTATTGCACGGATCAGGATCGGACAGTCTGTACTATAGGCCGTATGGATATATGGCAGGGTTCGATCAGATACGTGCGGTATTGCACGGATCAGGATCGAACGGATATTACTAGCCGGCTTTGGTTTAAGCCGGATCCTAGTATAGTACAGTGTAGATTTTGTCTCATTGCATTTGTATTTCGGTCGGAATACAAATGCGGGTGTGTATGCACAGTATCGGGGTTTTTCCTGTAATTTATTACGGGACCAGTTTTCTGGAGTTGCCAGTTTGCTTTCCGTTTCGGCCGATTTCCATTGTTCCGTTCATTGGCCGAAGATTGGTGGAGAAGGTTTTATTTGCATTGTTGCAAATAGGCTTTTGTGGAGGGGGTCTTTGCTTATTGTAGCATCATGATGGTTTTCATGATGTGCACCCTCATTGACTTCTCCTTTCCATCATACCTTGACTTTTGGAGTCATCATGTTTAGTGATGGTTGTGTGTTGAGTGTGGTTTTGGTGTTGTCATCATATTCTTTCATGATGCCCTCTTGCATTATTGATCCACTCACTTCTTCATGCTATCCACTCTCATTCTCTCCTCTCTCTAATATATGTATGGCCGGCCAAACAAGATAATGGGCTGTCCAAAATTCTTAGTGGGGATATGTTGTTCATTTGATGCTCAAAAATACCCCAAGCTCCTCCACATTTTGTTCTTGTTTCATCCCTCCACCAAATGGCACCTCCATGAACCCCAAATGAGACACAATCCTCTACTACATATTCTACAGCGAACCTTGGGCACGTCGAGTAGCCGGCTTCGTGCCCGAGTTGCCTCGGCATAGAGGTGGGAGCCCGTAAAAGAAGTAGGCGATGTGGTGCGCTTCCGGCGACGAGGAGGAGACGGGACATTCCGCAGGAGATCGGGACGATGACGAGAAGACCGGAGGACTTGGATCGTCGGTATAGCTCTATTCCCTTTCTTGTAGATAGCTAGGACTAATTAATGGTTCGATCCGGGTATTAGTGCGCGGCGGTTAGCCAGTTCAAGAAAAATTTAAGTTTATCACCGCTTCCGCATTTGGCCGTCGGATTGACGGCCGGGGCGCCGCCGTGCACTTACAACTTAGGTAGAGTGACGTACCGTGGGTATGTGAAGGGTCCCGGCAGCGCCCCGGCCATCGAAACGCGGCCAAAATGCGGAACGAAAATTTTCTAAACTGGCGCTACCGCTACCCGATTTACGGATCGACCTTAAACCCTAAACTAGCAAACTAACTAAGAGTTAGAATCGTTATACCGAGTTGATCTGTGTCCTTCGGTCTTCATTCCAAGCTCCTAGCGGCTCGTTGATGTGGTTTGGTTGCCGGTCTTCCTTCGTCTCCGATGATCCATCCGAGGGAAACAGCGCAAGCTCCAGCTCGACGAACGAGGCTACCAGCGCTCCAAAGTTGCTAACGATGGAGAGTCGAGGTGTAGTAGTGTATCACTATATTTTCTCTCATACTCATTTTCTCAACATAGCAACCATAGAAGATGAATAAGGAGGTCAAGGCATGAACAAAATTGGCTAAGTGTTTTTGGGTTGAAAAATGAGAGAGTGAGAGAGTGAGCTAGTGTAATGCTTCATTAACCAAAAATGAAATCATCCCATCCTCAAAAGTGGCCGGCTCCCCTCTCCCCCTCAATCATTTTCCATTTCCAAATTACAATAAACAAATGCCCACCATGCTTTGCTACATGCTTCACAACATATACAAAACCCATGCTTTGACCATGTTCATGCCATGTCACCCCTCCACCTCATTTCCAAAAGATTTTCAATAAATAAAATCAATAATGAGGTGGCACCTTCTAGAAGCTATTCCGTATAAAATACGAAATACTTCCCGGTACATGTATCGAAATACATATACGCGTATTCGTACCAAAATACGAATAGCCGAGAGAAAACGAATAGTGAACAATAATACTAGAATACATATATATAAATACATATGTAAATTATTAAATCAAAAACCCGATTTAATAACCTGGCTTAATCCTAAGCCGCTAGTATTATCAACCGTCCGATTAAAGTCTGCACAGCAAGTGCACATATTTAATCGGACACCTGTATGTATCAACATACGCCATGTACACCATATCGCCTGAACCGAGAAAACCCTCTGTGTGGGACTCTAAAGACTCGTCAATACGCTGGCAGTGGGTTTAACCACAAGCACGTCAGCGGCACTAGCTGTATGTAACGGCTATCCAGGTATTGAGCGAAAGAGAGGCCGACGAGCAAACTCATCCTGAACCCCTACTGAGCCTGTCAGTAACAATATCCGTACAGTCCGGTCTGTTCGTCTAAGAGTATCGCATATCGAGTCTAGGGGGGTGGATAAAGTCAGACCCCTAACAACGCGATATTTAGTGTCGGCATGTAACCCATCACCTCCTGAGAAACTATCGATCCTGGATCGGTAATCCTCGTCTACCATGGCCATGGATTTATGGTGATGGCCACCCGTACACAATGCGACATCAACCCCCAATACCGGGAGAGACGAATCCCCGACGATCCGATCACTGCCTCCATGTGGCTCGGGACTGTACCCAACTAAAACCTGTTTGCACGACTCCTTTGAGCCGTGGTAGGGTAGTAATCAAAGTACAGTGGGAACTCACACGAGATAAATGATGATCTCAGGTCGACAGACTAACCTGTACACATGTCACCTGGGAACTGCTATCTGACAATAGGTATAATACCAACTAGCAGGTTCCCGGCGAGTCCATCCAGTGTACTCATAACCCAATGAGCACCTGTATACTATCTTAGGTGAACAAACTAACACCAGTGGCTTGTGAGACCTAGCCACCGCCCCTCGTCGGGGTCTCGATCAGTATACACTAGTCTACACTGGAGTATCGATGCCCGGTCTCGATACTCCTATGACTAGGGACATTTAAGGATGTGCTTATAGACCCCAGCTCCCACATATATGATCGCCATCATACTGCTGGCAGTCAAGCAAGAATCCTAAGGGCTCTGTCAACATGTACATGATGATAAAGACGAACCAGATAGCATACTATCATCTTGAGTAAGACTGTTTTATCGGTATAGGTCCTACTTCAATCATCACAATCATCAGTCCACGACTATGATAATTGCCTTGAGGGCACTATATCCAACAATCTCCCACTTGCACTTAAGGCCAATTATTGCAATGTCGCATACTCACAGCCAGTGTGATACCGAACACCCAACTTCTCTACTAATCAGTTTCGCAAAGCCCGTTTGCAAAAATGATTGCGTTCGAGAAATAGCCTCAGTGAGTGGATCCGCTCCAATGTTTCTCTCTGTATCTCTCTTAATCTCAACTTCGCGGAGAAAGCTATCTCCCAAAATGAGCAATACTTGTCTTAGAATTTGTCTGGATGTCTGATGGGACCCAGTTCATAAATGAACTCCAAATCCAGCAAACTACTTAGACCGTATCGTCCATTGAATTTAATCAGTATCCTGCACCTTGCCTTTTCTCAGTATCCGCTTGGACCACCTGTCCAACATACTGTCCCTCAGAAGAGGGAAAAACTATAACTCTGATAGTCACTCTGTCATCTAGGTCACCTTGGAAGCCTGATATGATAACCGTCTCCAGAAGGAGGCTGCCGTAATCATTTCCCAAGAACATTCACTTATGTTCAATAACTGCTTCCCAATGTTTCACCACGATTGGATTAATATATCTGCTTATTGTGTCTAGTGCAAAAGCAATTTCTGGTGTGGTACTCGACATTTCATGATTAACTCAATGCCTAAGCAAGTGATATGCTAATCATGCAGATCCCTCTCCTCTTTAGTCTGTAAAACACCTTTAGAGAGGGTGACTCCATCACCTACAGGTAGACTACCATGCCAGGAGTCGTCCATTTAATGTCAAAGTACCCAGATTAGGATACTTCCCAAATCTAGATCCAAAACCATAGATCTAGTAACCAGAAACCCTGATATTACATCCATATCCTGTGTGGAGTTACAACTTTGTGATTACCATAGTACAACCGATCGTAGTACAGGAATATCTCTTCCTATTAAGTGCATGTCATCCCGAATCCTTGGACATCACACCCTACTACCTTCTTACCAGATCCATTTCCTATTCTGATGAAGTCAAAACCTATGACTGTCACATCAAAAATAGATGATCTATTTCCGCTATACCTGCTTTAGTCTATAAATAGACATAAGCTACTTGCCTACTATGCTTCCGCTGCTCCCACTGACTACAACAACCCTTTGGCAGAGTCATATACACGTGCGCTTCTAAAGCTAGTTTAGAATGACGCTATACTCATCCTCCTGCCGGGTCTTATAGTCTAGAACAGCAGCAATGTCAAGTCTTTGTAAACGAGAACCTCCCTGTCACCGTCTCTGAGAAGATCGAAGTACCTCTCGGGTACCTGAGGTTTCTCACCAAATCTGCGGAGTGGCTAATAGAACATCAAATCCAATTGAATCCTTAGGTTCTATTAAATTTTCAGTAATCGTTTGTGGTTCTGGAATAACTTCCAATTCTACCATACTCCCACTTGTGTTTTTTGAAAAAGTCCATTTTACTAAAACTGTGGCGAGTCAAGAACAATATAAATATTGATCTTCCTGATGGTAGAAAGTTAACCCTCGTCAAACCCCGGGATAACCCACAAACAGCCATTACTGAAACGTGCCTTGAGTTTATCTGGATTCTGGTTTTAAGCATCAGCCGGACAACTCCCTATACCTTAACATTGTTAAGATATAAATTGATTCTATATATATCTGATACAGAAACAAAAGAACTAATTTAATTGGAATCAGATTCAAAATCATGCAGCTTTCTCCAGTGCATATCAACCAAATGGAAAGAGGACAATTAGCATTACTCATCTAGGAGTGCATCCATATATGAGTAACCCGAAAGAGAAGCAAGTTCTCAAAACCATTACAATCAACGGAATACCAAACACAAGTATCTACATCTTCAACTTCCTCAAAGAATCCCGATACTTCCAACAAATGGTTCTCTACTTTATTCTTATACTTATAACTTCTCAATATCTGGACTTTGCATTTCAACGAAATACTTGTCCAGAACTGGAGAAGTCACAAGTAAACAGAATATAGTACGATTACCAACCCCATTGTCCTAATGGACACTGGACAACATACAATACTTTGTATAAGTCCCCTGAGTTCAATAACTCAAACCCTGTGCGTCGTAGGTTGAAAAACTGTAGTATGGTTAAGAAGGATTACACCGCTGTTGAATGCATCTTACCTAATCACCAACTGATATAGGTAAATGTCATAGACATAATTTCAAAAAGTTATATCTCACTTTATAAAATAAACGTACAGATATATCGGTTTGAAATTGGTGCATAACAACGGATATTCAAAACCAAATATTTGGCATCCGGCAAAATCCAGATGATTTCCTCAAATATCACCAATTACAACGAATTCTGATATAATGAGGATCTAATCACCCAATTCCCAAATCTTACTCCCACTCACCATCTGTAATAACATGCAGATGTGAGAAACTGATATGGTAAATACATACCCTAGAGTTAAATTCTAACTGGGAAAACATTTATCAATTAACATCGCACAGTGAAACTGAAACATGAAAATGTTTCGAAGGGGTTTACTGGTATTCCTAGTAACGCCTCTTCCACTATCCTGATTCACGACAGTAACCATATACTGTACCTGCCCTCGCTGCAGTCCCTTTATTATGTCTTTACTTATTACCTTCTGTACACCTCCTTTATGCCAATTGGTTTTCTTCATTCCCTACCTTTCGGCACCAGCCTAAGGTTTGGAAGAAGACTATCCAATAAGCGTAATAGGTGTACTCTCCTAATCCTAGGAGCCCTCGAAACCTGAGAGAAGGTAAAGAGAAAAGACATCTGAATAATCCTATTCTTTTTCTCCTGAACCAGAATCCATCCTCGAAAAAGTTCCTTCGAGTTCGTATATAACCATACGATGGATTTATCCAATGGAAGTGGATATCCGTAGTGATACGGAGTGTCCTAGAGAAAAGCAAAGTGGACGTAGGAGTGGCAGGGGTATACACGGTTTTTGTCGTGAATGATGGTGATCACAATTTTCATTGCCATTATTCTAATCCCTTTATATGTCTTTACTTATTACCTTCTGTACACCATACTTAAGCTTAATAGGTTTTCTTCCTTCCCTACCGTTCGGCACCTGCCTATGGTTTGGAGGAAGACTATCCAATAAGCTCAATAGATGTACCCTCTCCTAATCCTAGGAGCCCTCACAACCTGAGAGAAGGTAAAGAGAAAAGACAACCGAATAATCCTATTCAATCTCTCCAGAACAGGAATCCATCCTCGAAAAAGTTCCTTCGAGTTCGTATATAACCATACGATGGATTTATCCAATGGAAGTGGATGTTCGTAATAATACGGGGTGTTCTGAAGAAATGAAAAGGTGATATAGAAGTGGCAATGATGTATGCGACACCATGACATTCCAAAAGCCAAAGTCTTTTAAGAAGGTTCGGTCAACTTGGTTTCATGAGTTTTAGTCAAAGGTCGGGTCATAGTCGCATCCAGAGAGAGAGAGAAAAAACACTCAGCGTGCACTCTAACCTAGATCAGAATGATTAATCATTTTATCTAATCTGGATGGCTTCCACTGTTTTCTCCAATTCTCCTCCAAACCCAAAAGGAGAATTAGTCGGAATCACCCGAGGAGTAATCCTACTCATCAGTGGGAATCGGGATCCAACTATCATCGCATGATAACTTGATGGAAGCCACTCAAGTCACCACACTCCAGAAGGTATGCGCAAGCCTGGCAAGTTTCCTGTATGTTTGAAACTCCCGATAAGATTTTTACCCCTAACGACCTATAACCTTGACGCTTGCCAACAAATTATAGGTCATTAGTCAAGTTCAACCCGTCATTGTCCTGGATTAACTCGAACCCACCCGCACAAGCCCTTGACGCTTGCCAACAAAGCTGTACGACTGTCCCGATCAATCGCATATCTATGCTACAAATAAGTATTATTCGGCTACCGCACACTATGCCTTGACGCTTGCCAACAAACATAGCACGAATACGAAATAGTACTTATAAGAAATGACGAAGGGCTACGGCTGGTTTTTGGCGAAAAACCTTTAACGTAATAAACTTGATCTCGTTGAAGGAATCTAAGTGGTTTTTATAAATATATAGTGGCGAAAACTTTTGCTAAAGAGGTCACTCCCGGTGAAGGGATCTCGGCTCTTTCCCCGTCGAATGGGGTGCAGGATATCCCAAACTGAATACCACGATGCAAAGCAAAAATAATCGACTATAGTAAAGTTATTACGTTGACGCAAACTTTTACTTAAGGGGTCACTCCCGATGAAGGGATCTCGGCCCTTGCCTCGTCGAATGAGGTGCAGGATATTCCAAATGAATACCACGATGCAAAGCAAAAGTGTACGTCTGTAATGTCAGTTTTTTGAAAACTTGGCTCCAACAACATCATATATAGGTTTGTTTTATCCTTGCATTGATAAGAATCTATGCAGTCCCATCAATTAATCACACCAGAAAAGAACGAAAATAAAATGTACGTATATGCCATCCGCATTCGCCACTGGGTCCCGTCATCACCCGTTAGGTTACTTAACTAATGACAGAGCGGGGACTGGGCTAGCGGGGTACAAAACATATACAACATCTACTAGTATATATAAATATATATATAACATTCGTCCCAGGCATGAAATAAAGCAACATCACAGAAACATCACAGAAGCAATACAGAATGGTGGATAATCTGGAGCCCCGGGTTTCACTTGAGCCGCAAGTGAGACCCGACGTTCCCTGTCGTGTGGATAGCCTGTGCAATGAAACCTAGACCCCTACGAGCGCGGAAAGTTACCCGCAAAAACCAGAAGTGAGGCAGCCCCCTTCAGCAACGTGAATGGACCACCCAGCACTTTACGGAATCCGGTAACTTGAGCACCCCTCCTGGGTCACCTATACCCCCTACGAGTGCGGCGAATAGCCCGCCAATTCTAGAGTAAGGTCCCCTCCGTCTGAATGCCTTGAGATGCGGACCAGTTGCCCTCTAGAACCCGGCTATTCATGCACTCCACCGCGGGGTAATCCTAGTACAGAAAATAAAATAATATACAAGGGTGACATCGACCTCTGCCCGGTCGTGCCCCAAAAGAATAATATACAAACTGACAGTGACGGCAGTCCACATGTCGGATGCTCGCCCCGCAATATCAAATGTACAAATGAAATTAAAACTATACTATCATTACACCACTGGCTATCCACCACGACGATCCAACCAACATCACAGCACAACACAGAACATCAACGCGAATGTCACGTTCGCAAACCCGTCTAAAAGAACATATAGCAGTTAGACGGGTTTACCGATCAAATGACATTCACGGTCACAGATAGAAATGTATGTACTGTCAAAAGCACGCTTAAAATATCGATCGACTAAGTTCCAAATTGGCCCCAATAGCAAAACAATACTTCACTGAAACCTGGGCCAAAACAGAACATCACAAAAATCACAATTCCAAGTAAAAGGGCTACAGAAAAAATTTGGTCGCCCGTTGCCACTAAACCGCCGCGGAACAGCCGCCAATAGGGGCTTAGTGCGGCGGATCCGCGGCGCTTTTGTGGAATCACGAGCCTAAATGTTTCCAATACCATTAAAATTGCCTGCACAGATTTTTAAGATATGTGAAATAATTTTTTGACCACATTTAAAAATCGACAGAAACTGTGGAAAAATGGAATCGTGATTTCGTAAATTCTGTCGATCGATCTATTAAGCATGTTTAAACAAGCTAGTAGGGTTTAAAGGGTGGCTCTGATACCATGAAGGGTCCCGGCAGCGCCCCGGCCGTCGAAACGCGGCCAAAATGCGGAACAAAATTTTTCTAAACTGGCGCTACCGCGACCTGATTTACGGATCGACCTTAAACCCTAAACTAGCAAACTAACTAAGAGTTAGAATCGTTATACCGAGTTGATCCGTGTCCTTCGGTCTTCATTCCATGCTCCTAGCGGCTCGTTGATGTGGTTTGGTTGCCGGTCTTCCTTCGTCTCCGATGATCCACCCGAGGGAAACAGCGCAAGTTCCAGCTCGACGAACGAGGCTACCGGCGCTCCAAAGTTGCTAACGATGGAAAGTCGAGGTGTAGTAGTGTGTCACTATATTTTCTTTCATACTCATTTTCTCAACATAGCAACCATAGAAGATGAATGAGGAGGTCAAGGCATGAACAAAATTGGCTACGTGTTTTTGGGTTGAAAAATGAGAGAGTGAGAGAGTGAGCTAGTGTAATGCTTCATTAACCAAAAATGAAATCATCCCATCCTCAAAAGTGGTCGGCCCCCCTCTCCCCCTCAATCATTTTCCATTTCCAAATTACAATAAACAAATGCCCACCATGCTTTGCTACATGCTTCACAACATATACAAAACCCATGCTTTGACCATGTTCATGCCATGTCACCCCTCCACCTCATTTCCAAAAGATTTTCAATAAACAAAATCAATAATGAGGTGGCACCTTCTAGAAACTATTCCGTATAAAATACGGAATACTTCCCGGTACATGTATCGAAATACATATACGCGTATTCGTACCAAAATACGAATAGCCGAGAGAAAACGAATAGTGAACAATAATACTAGAATACATATATATAAATACATATGTAAATTATTAAATCAAAAACCCGATTTAATAACCTGGCTTAATCCTAAGCCGCTAGTATTATCAACCGTCTGATTAAAGTCTGCGCAGCAAGTGCACATATTTAATCAGACACCTGTATGTATCAACATACGCCATGTACAACATATCTCCTGAACCGAGAAAACCCTCTGTGTGGGACTCTAAAGACTCGTCAATACGCTGGCAGTGGGTTTAACCACAAGCACGTCAGCGGAACTAGCTATACGTAACGGCTACCCAGGTATTGAGCGAAAGGGAGGCCGACGAGCAAACTCATTCTGAACCCCTACTGAGCCTGCCAGTGACAATATCCATACAGTCCGGTCTGTTCGTCTAAGAGTATCGCATATCGAGTCTAGGGGGTGGATAAAGTCAGACCCCTAACAACGCGATATTTAGTGTCGACATGTAACCCATCACCTCCTGAGAAACTATCGATCCTGGATCGGTAATCCTCGTCTACCATGGCCATGGATTTATGGTGATGGCCACCCGTACACAATGGGACATCAACCCTCAATACCGGGAGAGACGAATCCCCGACGATCCGATCATTGCCTCCATGTGGCTCGGGACTGTACCCAACTAAAACCTGTTTGCACGACTCCTTTGAGCCGTGGTAGGGTAGTAATCAAAGTACAGTGGGAACTCACACGAGACAAATGACGATCTCAGGTTGACAGACTAACCTGTACACATGTCACCTGGGAACTGCTATCTGACAATAGGTATAATACCAACTAGCAGGTTCCCTACGAGTCCGTCCAGTGTACTCATAACCCAATGAGCACCTGTATACTATCTTAGGTGAACAAACTAACACCAGTGGCTTGTGAGACCTGGCCACCGCCCCTCGTCGGGGTCTCGATCAGTATACACTAGTCTACACTGGAGTATCGATGCCCGGTCTCGATACTCCTACGACTAGGGACATTTAAGGATGTGCTTATAGACCCCAGCTCCCACATATATGATCGCCATCATACTGCTGGCAGTCAAGCAAGAATCCTAAATGCTCTATTAACACGTACATGATGATAAAGACGAACCAGATAGAATACTATCGTTTTGAGTAAGACTGTTTTATCGGTATAGGTCCTACTTCAATCATCACAATCATCAGTCCGCGACTATGATAATTGCCTTGAGGGCAATATATCCAACAGTATGATCCGCGGCATACTTACGATACGCTACTCAGCTTAAGAAGCCTTAGGATGTACATTTCTTTGCACCTTATTCTATTCGTTCCTTTCATCTATCTTCGTCGATGTCGGATGGTTGTTTCTATTACCACGGTCGCACGAGCAGAGCGAGCTGCGATTAGAGTTGCGGTCAGCGTAGGCATTTCGATATGTCATTTACTATGTTTTCTCATGGACGTGAGCGTTTGATATCTGCACCAGGTGATCGGGCCACTGCTAGAGACCGGCTAGAACGTGATAACCGTTAATGTATCTTCTATCCTTGAGGTTTGGGGCATCGTTTAGCGTGCGGACAAAGAGTTTTCACATGTTGTCTAGGCGAAGTTAAAAGGTTCGAACGAACGTCAGAAACCCATTTTCCCAAGTTTAAGGTATTCGGAAAAACATGCAGGTAGTTCTATGGGCCCTCTAGAAGAATGAAACCCTAACTCGATATAATGACCATGAGAACGCCTTTGAACTTAGGGTTTGCGGCAGTTCCGCAGTGCCATTAGTGAGCTTGGGTTTGCCCTTCTACGGCTGGTCCGTAAGTGCTGTGGTATGTACTGGATATTTTTAAACTGTACTCGAGTGTTGAGATCTTGTGGAATTTTGGGATTTTGATGAATCGATCGAAAATTTTAACGTAGTCTGGATATCAGGTGAAGGGACACATTACTTGGGAGACTAGAGATATAAGTATAGCTGTTTGTAGCGCCGTTCATACAGCTACAAAGAGATGAGTTCGAATCAGTCGACACCAGAGATAAAGAAGCACATCGACGTCAGTGTTTACGATTTATTATTTGGCGATTTGAATGTCACATTTCTACTGCTTGGATTTTGGTATTTTGAGGATTTTGTGTTATGATTGGTATTTCCTGTGTACTCATTCTTTGCACTCCACTAGTGTTCCATATATCAGTTGTATTGATGTTCATTTTGTGCATACCCATTGCACTTGATTTTGATTTTGTACATTCTGAGATACTGATTTGATTTCGTGTATATGGGTTGCACATGATTTTAGACTTATACTTTCGGTATAGTTTTCATGCACTTTTTGTACTTCGATTTGGTTTTGTGCACACTGATGCATGTGGTTGTAAGTTTATCTATCGCGGTATACTTGATTTGATCCGATGTATGTCGTATACCGCTGATTTCGATTTTGATTTTCGATATATATTTTCGTGCACCATGTGCACTGGATTGAGATTTTGCGCACACTTAGCGCACTTGGTGCGATTTTGTGCACACTAGATGCACTAAATCGGGGTTTTGTGCAAATTAGATGCACCTGGTATTGTTGTCGTGCACGCCCGTTGCACTTGACAGATATTTTTGGTGCACACCCGTTGCACTCAGTTTTGTTTTTGTGCATAGTCATGGCATCTATATTCGATTTCGATCTTCGTGCGCACCGGACGCACGTGGTATTTTTATGCTATAATTGGGATTGATTTCATTTTGAGCTGTACGTTTTTATGATATTTACTATTTGGTTTAGTAACCGAGCAGGACTGTTAGGAGGACAGTACCCGAATATGTTTTTGCATGCATTGATAGTTACCGAACGGATTTCCAAAATGAGCTATAGTCTCAATATTTTCTTATGTGTTTTAGATGACACGAAACATTTTACAAAGGAAACCCTTCAAAATTATTTTCAAAAATGGCGGGACGTGTATGTTAAACAAAGGATATGTATATACGTATAATTATTTTCTTATAAATAAACGCCCGCTACTTATGCCGTAGTACGCGCATCGTACGGTGGTTCGAAAAAGGTTTCGCATGTATTTCTATTTGGATGTTTCGATGATTTTACCACGATGCATACCATGTACAAGATATAGTTTGAGTATATCATATTGGTTTTTCGTATTGGATTTTGGCAGTGTATTTTCACCTTAACTCCGATGATTGCATATCGCTTGATGGAGTTTTGATTTTGAGTATTTATACTCGTTTTTCATGCGCATGCATTGCGCTATGATATGTGTTATGTATTTATGATTTCGGAGCCCCGACGACTTAATCTTTTATTGAAATGTTTTAAGTATTTGGGGGGTTTCAATTTAAATTCGGGGACCGAATTTCTTTAAGGGGGGAAGATTGTAACATTTCAGAAAAATAAAATATTATTTTTGGGAATTTTTATGATTTAATAATAAATATTATGAATATTTTGATAATGCGGTATAATTAAATACCGATAAATTGGGAAATATTTGGAGAATTGTAGGAATTTCGGAAATGAGGGCGTTTTAAATGATTTAAGCAAATTATGAGTTCTTTATGATTAATCATATTCCATTTTAATGCTAATCACGATTAAATATCACTAATCGCGTATTAAGCTTGAATTGTGCGCATGACATGCACCATATCATTTTTCATATTTGCTACATTTTTTACCATGGTTTTTCTTTTTCTTTTTTCTTTGCATGGCGTTGTTTTTATGAATGAGAAGAAAAAGAAAATAGAAAAGAAAATAGAAAAGAAAAGAAAAGGAAAGGAAAAATGTGTGTGTGAGAGAGAAGGTTCCATATTGTTCTACATATATCTCTACCCCTTTTCTTTTATTCCTCACCTCCTCTTTCTCATGGTGTTGCTCTCTCCTTCCTCCTTCACCCTCTCCTCTACCACCCCAAAACACCTCAAAATCTTCATTAAAATACCATGCTCACTTCACAAAAACTACTCCAAACCTTGCTACAAACCCTATGGTGTTATTAAGTGGCCATTTTGAAGAACTTGTGCAACTCAAGAAAATTCTTGAGTTGCCAAATGAGCTAATTCCATCACCATTAGAGTAGTACTGTAAGTCCACGTTGCCCACCCCGGTGCTTGCGGGGAGGCGGAAAACGGAATAAAAATCGGATTTTTATCACTTTAGGCAACATGGACTAGACAAAGAAGGATCTTTGCTAAACAAAAACAAGCTAAAGCTAACTAGAAACTAGCTAAAGGGTAGAATGGTTATACCTAGGGCTTTATGTCCTTCTCTCCTTGCTCCTTGGAGTAGTAGAAAGGGATCACCTTTGTCGTCTTCTCACGTCGAAGAAGGATCCACCCGAAAGCCTCAACCTTTGGCTTCAACTCCAAGCTAGATGCAACTAGGGTGCTAGAAGTGCTAATCCTAGAACCCTAGATGAGAGTAGAGATTATCAAGAAGAGGTTTTTCTCAAGCTCAAGTGTTTCTCAACACATGAGAGGGGAGAGTTTGAGGGAAAGGAAGAACAAGAGAGAGAAAATGAATGATAGAATGAGAGAATAATATGAAGCATTCTCACATATATGTGTGAATTATTGATAATTAGTAAGATAATTGTCATGGCTTAATCAAGACATGACCATTATCATTTCATTTTTAATGCAAATTGCAAGGATCAAAGAGCATCTTCCAAATGAAATGATGATGGTCAAAGTGTCAACCTAGGTCAACAAGTCAAGAAGGTCAAATGGTCAACAACCATAACCATGCATAATTATATTAAACTAATATCAATTAATCATAATACACACATAAGCATTAGGGTTAATAAAATGATAATGGTCATTAACCCTAATCAAAAGTCCTCTCCCTCTGTCTCAAGCAACTGTGCATACGCACCCGTATTCATGATCCGAGAAACACGAATACAATAAGATAAAACCAATCCCAAATCATATACTAGGATCCGGCTTAAACCAAAGACCGCTAGTATAAGATGTCCGGAGAGCAAACGTGCACGAGTGCGCAGATGTGAACGAACCCTGTCGCAAAACCATGCGACCTCTACTCATTTTGCCTAAAGGCGAATAGCTCTCTGTGTGGGACTCTAAAGACTCGACACTACGCTGGCAGTGGGTTTGACCATAGACCGCAAGCGGCACTAGCTGTACGTAACGGTCCCTAGGTAGATGCCGATAAGAAGACTGACGAGGTAACCCCATCTGAACTCCTACTGAGCCTGTATGTGACAGTCTCCGTACAGTCCGGTCTTTTCGTCTGATACATCGCATGGCGGGCCTAGGGGGGCAGTGAACATCAGTCCCCTAATAGCGGTACAAGTCGTGTCGGAGTGTAGCCCAGAACACCCTGAGATAACACTGGAAACCTACCAGTATATCTCGCTTGCCCTGGCCAGGGACTACTCGTGTAATGGCTCTCCTGGACACAGCGCGATGTCAACCCCCAATACCGGGAGAGACGAATCCTGTCTAACCGTCACTGCCTCCAAGTGCTTCGGGACTGCACCCAAAAACTACCTGTTTGCATGACTCCTTTGAGCCGTGGTAGGGTAGTAATCAAAGTGCAGTGGGAACATACTTGAGGCGAAGTGACAGTGTCAAGTCAGCGGACTAAGCTGTACTCATGTCACCTGGGAACTGATAACTGACGATAGGTATAATACCAACCAACAGTTCCCGACGAGTCATGTCCAGTGTACTCGTAACCTAACGAGCACCCGTATACTATCTCAAGTACGACGTACTGACGGCTGTGGGACAGACCGTCTCCCACGCTGGGATGAGAAGCGCATACGCTAGTCTACTCCGGAGTATCGATGCCCTGTCTCGATAGTCCAACGACTAGGTGTAGGGTTCCTAGGCACGCTAATGAGGTCTCACAAGGCATCAACCATGCCAATTTCACATTTTACGGGTGCCGAGAAACCCTAATACGGATCGTTAACTAGATATTTTAGGCGAAACTAGAACTAGTAAACTACTTTACTAAGAGAACGGAAATATAACCTTTGTAGATCCAGTCCTCCACCTCCATAGCTCCGCAATGAAGTCTCCTCGCTGTCCAAATGGAAACCCGGGCTCTAGCGTCGGCTTCATCGGAGAAATGGGCGGGCAAGGTCGTCGGCTTCGTGCCGAAGATGATCTACGTCGAGGCATCGCTAGATCAAGCTCCAACTTCACCAAGTCATGAAACTGGTGAAGAAAACACACTCTACTACATGGCAAGAGGTAGAGGATGAAGAAATAGGAAGTGGGTTCACTTTAGAATTGGATTTCTCATTCTTTTTCATCAATCACCATTGATGGTCCAAGGTTTCTTCATGTTGAAGATGAAGAAGAAGAAGAAGAAAAATGTTATGATAAGTATTAAGTAAAATGAAAATAATAATAATACTTATCATCTACCAACCATGGTCAAGTGTAAAGACTAAACTAGGGTTAGTGGGAATGGTTAGGGTTAAGCATGAGACAAAAATGGTCACTTAAGTCAAAGCTTCATGAAGCTTCAACAAGAATACAAATCAAGCCACCATTTTCTTTTCATGCCATTTATTTTCCAAAAAGAATAAACAAATAAATAAATGAAAAAATCAAAACCCTAACCATTAACATGTAACCATGGTTTGATCTTTACACAAAAACCCTAGCAAACATGTATCATCAAACATGATACAATCATTTGCACAAAAAGTATATCACATATACAACTTGTACATCCAAGTGAGAAAATCCATTTAAAGTGAACCAATACTAGTTAATGCAAAGTAATATATCAAATATATAATTATACATTAAATCATTAAATCAACACTTGATTTAACGATCCGGTCATATCGCATATAACCGACTAGTATCCTATGTATCGGTTTATCGAATCAATGCTTGAATCGATAACTAGGTTATATCGCATACAACCAATCGATACATTCATCGCGAGAATGAAATACGGTATCACATACACGCATTATTCTCGGTCCCGCACATATCTCATATGCGCTCCTATTTCGTTTCGCTTGAGCCAGGAAACCTCTGTGTAGGACTCTAAAGACTCGTCAATACGCCGGCAGCAGGTGATGATCATATCAAACACCCACAAGCCGCAAGCGGTCTGCTAAACGTAACGGCCACCCGGGTATTGAGCGATCAGAAGATCGACGAGCAAGCCCGCTCACACTCCTGTGAATCCAACCAGTAACACTACCGTACAGTCCGGTCTCGTCGTCTGATATGTCGCATATCTCGCATAGGGGTGGTAAACGTCAGACCCCAATAGCTCGATAAGTCGTGTCGATATGAGGTCTATAACAATTCGAGAAACTACTGGTAACACTTACCAGTAAATCTCAGCAACCCTGGCCAGGGATTTCCGGTTATAGCCAATCGAACACGGCGCAACATCAACTCCCTATACCGGGAGAGACGAATCCCCTCCTATCGCTCATTGCCTCCATGTGATTCGGGACTGTACCCAAAAGCCATCGTTTTTCACGCCCTCTTGGACGTGGTAAGATGGAAATCAAAGCACAGTGGGAACCACACAAGACTCTATAACGATCTCGGGTCAACAGACTACTCTGTACCAGTGTCACCATAGAACTGCCATCTGACGTAAGGTATAATACCATCTGGGAGTTCTCGGCGAGTCCGTCCAGTGTACCCAGTCTCCACTGAGCACCCGTATATCGTCTCTGATGTCAAACACCAATGGATATAGGATCATCCATCGCCCATCTGTATGGGTCGAGAAGGTATACGCTAGTCTACTATGGTATATCGATGCCCCGTCTCGATACACCCACGACTAGGGACTTTGAAGGATGTACTTATGGACTACCATGTCCCCACTAGTATGATTCGCATCATAGTCCAGGTAGTCAAGTACACATCCTAAGGGCTTTACCAACATGTAACAGAGAGACAATCAGTGTACACGTTAAGGTAAAGATCAACCAGATAGCATACTATCATGTCGAGCAAGAAAGTCCTCCCTATATATGTCCAAGCATCCACTACAATATACATCCTATAGGGCATACATATAACTAACAATCTCCCACTTGCACTTGGGCCATCTGATAGCAGTGGTTGTAGTATCTCATACTCAACCATCCCATAAAAATCTCTCTCTGGGAACAGGCCTTTGTGAGTGGATCCGCTGTGTTGTCCTCTGAGTCTACTCTCCAAACCTCGATCTTCTTGGAGATCAACCATCTCCATGATCAGGTGATACTGCCTTAGAATATGTCTGGATCACTGATGGGACCTGCGTTCCTTGGCACAAGCCATAACTCCATTGTCACACAATGGTAGGAACCTAGTTCATCTCATGAACCAATATACACCCAAACAGCCTCTTTGGTAGCATCTTTAGTAGCGATGTATCCTGCCTTTATCGTCTAGTATGTCACGGTATCTAGCTTGAAACTCTTCCAACATACCGTCCCTTTACTGAGGGTAAAGACAATGCCTGTGACTGACACTCAGTCGTCTTTATCATCCTGGAACACTTCCAGTGATTCTTCCCTGGATCGATTGATACCATCTCACTACAACTAGTGAGAATCCTAACATCCAATTAGATCTATCTCATAGATCCAAAACCCAGGATTTAGAAGGTATCATTTTGATCCTATATGGAGAATCTATGTGATATGCGGAGATCGACCGAGCGTAGCATAGGAAACTCCTTCCCTATCAAGAGTATGACATCCACGTACTCTACGAGGATCATCACCATACTCCCTACTACCTTTTTGTATATACAAGGTTCATCTACCATTTTGATGATGTCAAACTGTTTGACTACTACATCAAAACAGATGTTCCAACTCCGCGATGCCTGTTTTATCCTATAAAGTATCTTGCACACGTTTCCGCTGCTCCCACTGTCTACGAAGCCCTCTGGCTGTGTACTTATAGACTCTCTCTTCTAAAACATCATTTAGAAAAGCAGTCATGACACCCAACCACCAGATATTGTAGTCATGGTATGTAGCCGTGGCAAGTAGGATCTGGATGGACTTAAGCATAGCCACTTGAAAAAGGTTTCATCATTATCCACGCTTGGTCGATGACGAAAATCTTTAACAAGTCTAGCTTTGAAAGTCTCAACTTTTCCATCTACACCAAGTAATCTTCTCAAGATATACTTGCTCCTGATGGGAATTTAACCCTTCAGATATAGCAACCAAAGTCCATACTTTGTTGGTGTATAAGGATTCCATCTCAGATCACTAAGCATCCAGCCATTCTTACAGAGTCCTACTCCTGATGGCCAGCTCGAAGCTAGTTGGGTCATCATCTCATGATGCAATTCTCGCTCCCACTGTCATAGAGAAACCGAAGTATCTCTCAGACGGGTGAGGAACCCTACTAGATCGGCGGAGAGGCTGAGGTTCGTTGGTAACTATTGAATTCTTTGGTGCTACCAAATCATCTGCTTCAGTTCGTATGGCTGGAACATTTCCAGTTCTTCATAACAAACCTTGCCTCGAGCTTGTCCGGATTTTGCTTTTCAGACATAGGCTGGACAACCCCAAATCTTAACTAACTTAAGAGATGGGCTCTTCCCTTATCATATCAAGTATGAAGTGGTAGGCAACTGATTTGATTTGAACCCTATTCAATAGGTATGCAGCTTCTTAAGTGCATAACACCCAAAAGGAAATAGGTAACTCAGTAGTACTCATCATAGAGCACACCTTATCACATAGGGTGTTATTGCTCCGCCCCGATATACTATCGTGCCATGGTGTATACGGAGGAGTAATGCTGAGAGAGAATCTCATTCTCCTTTTAGAATAGTCCAAGAATTTCGTGCTCAAGTATTCTCCTCCTCGATCTCATCAAAGGACATAATACTTATACCCGTGTTTTGGTTTTCTACTTCTAAATCATATTCTGTGAATATCTCAAAAGGTTCGGACTTGTGTTTCAACAGGAATATATTTCTGAATCTTGAGAGATTATCAGAGAATGTAACGAAGTACAAAGAACCAGTCCTGGCATGTGTAGAGTGGGGACCTTACATACATCAACATGTATCATCCCAAGAGTTTACAAACTCTTTCTCTGTTTCCAGTAAACAGAGCTATGGTCATCGTATCTTTGTGACATGACTGGCAAGTTTCATAAGATGTAAATTCAAACTGATTTAAATATGCATCTATATGTAACTTCAGTCAGTCAGGTCGCATGGATATGACCTAGTCTACAATGCCTCAAGAAGGATTCGTTCATTTCTGAACTCTTCCTCTTGTGTGTGTTCTGTATACTAAGAACTGTAGTTTGATTTAGAACATCAATGCTTTTAGATACCGTGCCTGAACCGATCAACTTTTGATATAGGAAATGTTCAAAATATTATCCAACAATACAAAATTTTATCATTTCTTTACTGATAAAGAGACTGATATAATTTTGTATATCAGGTTCGGTATCTAATAACATTCATTCAGAATCAATGTATTGGTAATACAGGGTGACAGTGACCAACAGACTTGGCTGCAACTCTTGCCCCGTTTTCTGCCTCATGAAACTTATCACCCGTTCTCAGTTCTTTACCTATCTGTAGCCCATGCAACATATTACATATGCGGGATCCTGATCTGGTATCACATACCCAGGACGTAAAGAATATTGAGAAACAGTTCTGTATAATGAACACACCCGAAGATGATGCATCAACATGCACTCTCTTCGTTTGGGCGGCATGGGAATTCTGGTAATCCCCAATTTCCTGCTCTGTCTTATAACAATTATAAGTTGGAGCGGGACCAACGTTCCCCAGCTCAGTATAACAAGCGGGTTCGTTCAATATTCCGTATTATTATCTTGATTAAGGCGTGATATGGTCGCTACCTGGAGAGAGAGAGAGAAGAGAACACTCAGCGTGCGCTCTTGCAAGAATAGATTGGTTATTATTTTATCTAATCAGAATGGCTCCCACTGTTTTTATCAAATCTTCCTTCAAACCCTAAAAGGAAAGACTAGCCGGGATTAATTACACGCTACAAGTTCGCCAATCTTTCAGCCAGGCCAGTGTCGGTACTTTGAGGGAGGTCCCCCGTGCTTTCGCACGAACCTAATTAATGTAAACCTCATTTTCCCAGAGGCGTAACCCCGTTGACACCTTTCTAGACACCTACTTGATCGGCTAATTGTAATGTGTAAAACACTTCCAGGAGTAAAAATTACTCGCAGTGGGTATCGGGATCCAACTATCTCATAGAAGGTATGCAATCTCATTGCAAATTTCAACACTTGAAATTCCCGATAATTTTGCCCCTAGCGTCCTATGACCTTGACGCAGGCCAACAAACCATAGTGCGCTAGTCAAGTTCAACCCGTCATTTCCTGATTGAATTAAACCCATCCGCACGACCCTTGACGCAGGCCAACAAAGTCGCACGACTACCCTAATCCAATCTGCATCATATGCATAAGCAGATAAATACTAGTTAGCTACCGCACACTACGCCTTGACGCAGGCCAACAAACGTAGCACGAATACTAACTAGCACTTATCAGAAATGACGGAAGGCTACGACAGGTTTTTCTGAAAACCTATTGCGTAATGAACTTGATATCGTTGTAGGATCGAATGAATTTTAAAATGGAGTGTTTTTGAGGCTTTTCTAGTTTTGCTAAAGGAGTCACTCCCGGTGAAGGGATCGTCAGTCCTTTCCTCGTCGAATGAGGTGCGGGATATATCATATATATCACTGTGCAAAGCTAAAACTCTTAAAAGCAATCAAAAGACAAACCGAGTGTGTAGCATCTGCCAGTTATTGCTAAAGGAGTCACTCCCGGTGAAGGGATCTCGGTCCTTTCCTCATCGAATAAGGTGCAGGGTATATCATATATACCGCTATGCAAAGCAAGAACCGTAGCTACCTGTTTTAATTTTGAAATTCGATTCCACAACATCTTAGGTTTCTTTTTATTTCATTAATCTCATTAATGAAGTCTCATCATTTAAGTACCTAAACATCACAGATAAATACGACGTACACTTATGCCATCCGCATTCGCCTCGATGTTCCCTCGTACACCGTTAGGTTAGGTAACTAACGGCAGAGCGGGGCAGGGCTAGCGCGGGTGTAAAACATAAGTAACGCCTATATAATATATCATATATACTATATAAAGTATCCATCACAGAACAACACATGATCACATCACAGATATCGCAGCAGAAGAATCATATGAAATATTGGATATACTAGGACGTCCGTGTTTTCAATACGAGCCAGTATAAAACACGGATTCCACGGTCGTGATGAATAGCCAAACCCACACCCCTAGACCCCTACGAGAGCGGCAAGCAACCCTACCAATTCTAGAGTTAGGAGCCCCGGACTCGACTCCTCGAGTTGGTCTCCCACTGGACTCCAGAACCCGGTTACTTGTGCTCCCCTCCTTGGGTCTATCCTAGTGCGGAAAAGAAAATAATATACAAACGGTGACATCTTCCGCAACCTGGAAGTGCCCCAATAAAAGAATATTACATACAAGTTTTTACATGAATGAAAATGAAAAACACTCATCTCACATAAAAACCCCCGGCTATTCAAACACGACGATCCAATATAACATATCCAACAACACATAACATCACATGTCATCAACGTAAGTAAATATGCGCATCCCAATTGTCGTTGACATATAGCAACGAAACCGGCGATATCACATATTACACTTACGGTCACAGAAAAGAAAGTGTAAAACTACAACAGTTGGAATCCGCAACCTACATAGACATCGCATGCCTAATCAAATGAATTCCTTAGACATCACATGCCTAACAATTATAAACCCCGCATTTTAGTCTCATTATCGAAAACTCTTTTCAATATCAAGTCGGGCAATTCAACAAGATTCCCGACATCTTGATCGAATGCTCGTCGCAAACTTCAGTAGACGGCCGCACCCCCGATACCGTCGACGAAGTGCACCAAGGCGGAACACCGCTGCCGCGAGCACCCCTACGGATGCTTTCGGCGACGGGGTTCTCCTACAGTCACTTGGTCGGGGTTAAGGGATGTAGCTGTCTAATAAGTTTACCCGGCGAGTATCCGCGTACGCTACGTGATTGCGACGGACTTTTGATCACATCAAAATTCCGTGGCAACCGATCAATTGAGACTAAAGTGCTATGTTTATAATATTCATTCAGTTATCTCATAACTATTTGTGAATTCCAATTATTGTATCACATTCCAGATAATTAGAAAATGTTAAACTTTCCGATCGAACATTCAAACACCCAAGTTTTCCCGATACAGATCAACACATGAAACAAGTCTAAAAACATTCAGTTCGTGCCTCAGTACCAACGGTCCAGCCGTAGAAGGGTCAAGCCAACACCTCACATGTGGCACGCCGTACTGCCCCAAACCCGAAGGTTCAAAGGGCAGTTCAAGACGGTCACATAATCGAGTTAAGGTTTGTTGTCTTCTAGAGGGTCCATCGCGTTACTTGCACTACTTAGAACGTCTTTAAACCACGGAAAAATCCAACACTTGGAAATTTTCCGGCAGGGAAAAATTGGGTATTTATATCCGGTCGAACTTTTTTAACATATTTTAAAATTATCCGGAAAAACACATAGACAAAGTTTGACAATCTGATCGAATGTACGAACTCCCAATACAACCCAAAATACTCAACTCTTGATTTCAGATTAAAAATTCCCAGGAAAACCAGCACTGCCAAATAAGAATTACTGTGCAAAATTTAATGGGAGAAGAGACAAAAGGGCCGCGGAACCGCCGCATTAGCACGCTAATGCCGCGGTTCCGCCGCACTTTTATGGAATTAGGTCACCGAACTTCACAGTAATTCTTATAAATTCCTGCTGGTTTTTCTGCATATTTTTAATTCTGGAAAAACCCCGAATTTCAAAAATGTCCAGAGAGCATTTTGGATGTAGATTTTCGGTTCGATCGGACTTCAAACTCCATCTACGCATCGCCTAAGGCTCTAGCTAGGCTCTGATACCACTGTAGGGTTCCTAGGCACGCTAATGAGGTCTCACAAGGCATCAACCATGGCAATTTCAAATTTTACGGGTGCTGAGAAACCCTAATACGGATCGTTAACTAGATATTTTAGGCGAAACTAGAACTAGTAAACTACTTTACTAAGAGAACGGAAATACAACCTTTGTAGATCCAGTCCTCTACCTCCATAGCTCCGCAATGAAGTCTCCTCGCTGTCCAAATGGAAACCCGGGCTCTAGCGTCGGCTTCATCGGAGAAATGGGCGGGCAAGGTCGTCGGCTTCGTGCCGAAGATGATCTACGTCGAGACATCGCTAGATCAAGCTCCAACTTCACCAAGTCATGAAACTGGTGAAGAAAACACACTCTACTACTTGGCAAGAGGTAGAGGATGAAGAAATAGGAAGTGGGTTCACTTTAGAATTGGATTTCTCACTCTTTTTCATCAATCACCATTGATGGTCCAAGGTTTCTTCATGTTGAAGATGAAGAAGAAGAAGAAGAAAAATGTTATGATAAGTATTAAGTAAAATGAAAATAATAATAATACTTATCATCTACCAACCATGGTCAAGTGTAGAGACTAAACTAGGGTTAGTGGGAATGGTTAGGGTTAAGCATGAGACAAAAATGGTCACTTAGGTCAAAGCTTCATGAAGCTTCAACAAGAATACAAATCAAGCCACCATTTTCTTTTCATGCCATTTATTTTCCAAAAAGAATAAACAAATAAATAAATGAAAAAATCAAAACCCTAACCATTAACATGTAACCATGGTTTGATCTTTACACAAAAACCCTAGCAAACATGTATCATCAAACATGATACAATCATTTGCACAAAAAGTATATCACATATACAACTTGTACATCCAAGTGAGAAAATCCATTTAAAGTGAACCAATACTAGTTAATGCAAAGTAATATATCAAATATATAATTATACATTAAATTATTAAATCAACACTTGATTTAACGATCCGGTCATATCGCATATAACCGACTAGTATCCTATGTATCGGTTTATCGAATCAATGCTTGAATCGATAACTAGGTTATATCGCATACAACCAATCGATACATTCATCGCGAGAATGAAATACGGTATCACATACACGCATTATTCTCGGTCCCGCACATATCTCATATGCGCTCCTATTTCGTTTCGCTTGAGCCAGGAAACCTCTGTGTAGGACTCTAAAGACTCGTCAATACGCCGGCAGCAGGTGATGATCATATCAAACACCCACAAGCCGCAAGCGGTTTGCTAAACGTAACGGCCACCCGGGTATTGAGCGATAAGAAGATCGACGAGCAAGCCCGCTCACACTCCTGTGAATCCAACCAGTAACACTACCGTACAGTCCGGTCTCGTCGTCTGATATGTCGCATATCTCGCATAGGGGTGGTAAACGTCAGACCCCAATAGCTCGATAAGTCGTGTCGATATGAGGTCTATAACAATTCGAGAAACTACTAGTAACACTTACCAGTAAATCTCAGCAACCCTGGCCAGGGATTTCCGGTTATAGCCAATCGAACACGGCGCAACATCAACTCCCTATACCGGGAGAGACGAATCCCCTCCTATCGCTCATTGCCTCCATGTGATTCGGGACTGTACCCAAAAGCCACCGTTTTGCACGCCCTCTTGGACGTGGTAAGATGGAAATCAAAGCACAGTGGGAACCACACAAGACTCTATGACGATCTCGGGTCAACAGACTACTCTGTACCAGTGTCACCATAGAACTGCCATCTGACGTAAGGTATAATACCATCTGGGAGTTCTCGGCGAGTCCGTCCAGTGTACCCAGTCTCCACTGAGCACCCGTATATCGTCTCTGATGTCAAACACCAATGGATATGGGATCATCCATCGCCCATCTGTATGGGTCGAGAAGGTATACGCTAGTCTACTCTGGTATATCGATGCCCCGTCTCGATACACCCACGACTAGGGACTTTGAAGGATGTACTTATGGACTACCATGTCCCCACTAGTATAATCCGCATCATAGTCCAGGTAGTCAAGTACACATCCTAAGGGCTTTACCAACATGTAACAGAGAGACAATCAGTGTACACGTTAAGGTAAAGATCAACCAGATAGCATACTATCATGTCGAGCAAGAAAGTCCTCCCTATATATGTCCAAGCATCCACTACAATATACATCCTATGTATAGTAATGGCCTCTAGGGCATACATATAACTAACACTAGGGACCTGTATAAGGATGTGCTTATGGATTACCCAGCCCCCACGAGTGTGAGCGTCATCACAACGCTGGTAATCAAGCAAAGATCCTAAGGGCTCTACTAATATGTATATCAGCGATATGCTAAAAGAAACACATGCACATATTAAAGCAGAGACAAACCAAGTAGCATACTACCATTTCGAGCAAGATTGTATATACAACTGTGAATATCCCAAGCTTCCATCAAGTAATATACAAACTAGTATGATACAGTAATGGCCTCTAGGGCATATACACTAACAATCTCCCACTTGCACTAAGGCCATGTACTGGCGTATCGAAGACCTATCATCTCGATCAGCCGCTCGAACTGAGTCTGGGGCAAGGCCTTGGTGAATGGATCTGCAGTGTTATCTTCTGAAGCAACCCTCCGAACCTCGATCTCCTGGCGATCCACGATCTCCCTGATCAGGTGATACCGCCTCAAGATGTGTCTGGATTTCTGATGGGACCTGGGTTCCTTCGCTAAAGCTATAGCCCCGTTGTTGTCGCAATACAGAGGTATTGGGTCAATAATGGACGGAACCACCTGAAGTTCTTTCAAGAACTTCCTCATCCAGACAGCTTCTTTTGCGGCATCAGATGCAGCGATGTATTCCGCTTCCATAGTCGAGTCAGCAACGGTTTCCTGTTTGGAGCTCTTCCAACACACCGCCCCTCCATTGAGGGTAAAGACAAAACCCGACATGGACTTGGAATCATCCTTGTCACTCTGGAAGCTGGAGTCAGCAAAGGCCTCAATCTGGAGGTCTTTTCCGCCATACACCAAGAACATCTCCTTAGTCCTTCTCAGGTACTTGAGAATGTTCTTTACCGCTATCCAATGTTTCTCCCCAGGGTTTGACTGATACCTGCTTACCACACTTAGTGCATAAGCCACATCTGGTCTGGTACACAACATCGCATACATTATAGAGCCTACCGTAGAAGCGTAGGGTATAATAGACATGCGATCCCTCTCCAAATCAGTCTTGGGAGACATCTCTTTGGAGAGGGTGATCCCGTGACAAGCCGGTAGATTACCGCGCTTGGAATCTTCCATACTGAATCTCTTCAGTATGGTTTCGATGTACCTGGACTGTGAAAGTCCTAATATCCTCTTGGATCTGTCACGGTAGATCCGGATACCCAGAATGTATGAGGCATCACCCAGGTCTTTCATGGAGAACCTGTGTGACAAGAACCCCTTGACAGATTGTAGCATAGGAATGTCATTTCCTATTAAGAGAATGTCATCCACGTATAAAACGAGGAATACTACAGTTCTCGCTACAAATCTACAATAGATGCATGGTTCATCTGGATTTTTGATAAAGCCAAATTCCTTGACCATCTCATCAAAACAGATGTTCCAACTCCGCGATGCCTGCTTCAGTCCATAAATGGACTTAAGCAACTTGCACACCTTTCCGCTGCTCCCACTCTGAATGAAACCCTCTGGCTGTTCCATATAGACACACTCCTCTAAATGTCCATTTAGAAAAGCGGTCTTTACGTCCATCTGCCAAATTTCATAATCGTGGAAAGCAGCAATAGCAAGAAGGATCCGAATGGATTTCAGCATAGCTACTGGAGAAAAGGTTTCGTCATAGTCCAAACCAGGTCGCTGACGAAAACCCTTTGCAACCAGTCTAGCTTTATAGGTCTCAACCTGTCCATCTACACCAATCTTCCTTTTGAAGATCCACTTGCATCCTACGGGTTTTACCCCATCTGGAGCAATGTCCAACGTCCATACTTTGTTGGTGTACATGGACTCCATTTCGGTCCGCATTGCATCCAGCCATTTTACCGAGTCGACGCTCTGAATGGCTTGCTGGAAGCTAGTAGGCTCATCACAATCTATGATGCAATCCTCTTTATCCCCGTCAATGAGAAAATCGTAGTATCTCTCGGGCGGATGAGATTGCCTACTACTCCTGCGGAGTGGCGTGGGAATGTCCTGATCTTTCGAACCCTCCAGTTCTACTAAGCTTTCAGTAATAGCTCATGGTTCTGGAATTTCTTCCAGTTCTATTGCGCTCCCACTTATTTCTTTTTCTATGAACTGATGTTCCAGAAAATGGGCATTACGAGAAACAAGGAATTTTTGTTCCTCTACGTAATAGAAAAGATACCCCCTGGAGTTCTTTGGGTATCCCACAAACTTGCACAGTACTGAGCGTGCCTCTAGTTTGTCCGTATGCTGCTTTTTGACATAAGCTGGACATCCCCAAACCTTCAAGTATTGAAGATAGGGTTTCTTCCCACTCCATAACTCATATGGTGTGGTAGGCACAGTCTTAGTGGGAACTCAGTTCAAAAGGTATGCAGCTGTTTCTAGCGCATATCCCCAGAATGATCGCGGCAACTCAGCGTTACTCATCATGGACCGTACCATATCCAATAGGGTTCGGTTCCGTCTCTCCGATACACCGTTATGTTGTGGAGTGTATGGAGGAGTAAGCTGAGAGAGAATTCCGTTCTCTTTTAAGTAACCCAGGAACTCGGCACTCAAGTATTCACCACCTCGATCAGATCTCAGTGCCTTGATACTTTTACCTGTTTGTTTTTCTACTTCATTCTTGTATTCCTGGAATTTTTCAAAAGCCTCGGATTTATGTTTCATTAAGAAGACAGAACCGTACCTTGAAAAAGTCATCCGTAAAAGTAATGAAGTAAGAATAACCGCTTCGTGCATGTGTAGACATTGGACCGCACACGTCGCTGTGTACGAGTCCCAAGAGCTCGCTCGCTCTTACTCCGTGTCCAGTGAACGGAGTCTTTGTCATCTTTCCTTTGAGACAGGATTGACAAGTTGCATACGATTGATATTCGAACGGATCCAAATATCCTTCTGCATGTAACTTAGTCAACCTTCTCTCATTGATGTGACCAAGTCTACAATACCATAAGAAAGTTTTATTGATTTCTGGAGACTTTCTTTTGTGTGTATTCTGGACATTGAAAATCTGTGGTTGGTTTAATACGTATATACCGTTGTTCAATGTACCTGACCCAATCAAAACTTGATTAAGGTGAATGTTCACTACATTACTTACAAATGCAAATTCATAACCTTCTTTAGATAATAAAGATACAGAAATGATATTACAGGTTGCATTTGGTACATAATAACAACTACGCAAAACCAAAAAGTGTCCATCTGACAGTCCCAGGTGATAGTCCCCCACGGCCTCAGCATCCATGCTAGCACCGTTTGCAACTCTGAGGGTCATGTCACCTGCCTTCAAAACTCTACGCTTTCTCAACGCCTGCAAAGAATTACAGATATGAGATCCTGATCCGGTATCCAATACCCAGGATGTAGAGTTTATTGATAGACAGTTTTCAATAACATACACACCTGAAGCTGAAGCCGCAACTCGCTTCAAATCCTGTGTTCTGGCCTTCCAAGCCTTGCAATCCTGTTTCCAGTGACCACTTTTGTGACAGTAGAAGCATTCTTCCTTCCCCACCAGCTTTCCCGCTACCTTTGTTGCTTTTCCTTTTCCCTTCGTATCCACTTTACTGACACCGCCTCTTGGTTTGGCGGGGGCTTTCTTCTTCTTACCCTTGGCTTTCGCCCTGGATCTAGAAGAGGAAGATCCTCCTACAAACAAAGTGGATGTCTCCCTACCTTTCTGTAGGGTGCCCTCTGCACTCCTCAGCATGTTGAGGAGCTCTGAAAGTTCAACTTCCTTTTCCTGTAAGTTGAAGTTCAGGATGAACTGGGCGTAAGTGGAAGGAAGGGACTGGAGAATCAAGTCCGTATAGAGCTCATTCTCCAACGTGGTCCCAAGTTCTGCGAGCTCCTCTATGTAGCCAATCATCTTAAGCACGTGTTCCGCTACCGATGATCCGACGGCCAACCTTGCCGAAAACAACTTCTTCGACACTTCGTATCTAGCGATACGAGACTGCTCACCATACAGTTCTTTTGTATGAAGAAATATGGACTCTAGGTCCATATTCTCGTGCCTCCTCTGATGTTCATTGTCCATCGAGGCAAGTACGAGGCATTTGGCCTTCGCGCAATCTATTTCCCAGGTCTTATAGATTTCCCTATCTACGACACTGGTTTTGGGACCTGGGACAGGGGGAGCTTTGGTGGTAAGGAGATACCCCAGCTTGTCGTAAGTGATTGCCATCTTGACATTCCTCAGCCAATCTTTGTAGTTTGGCCCTGTCAGTATGTTTTTATCTAGTAATAACTTAAGTCCGGTCATGTTGAATTGTCGCTGCAATTAGGAGAGAGAAAAGAAACACTTTAGCATGATGCTCTTGCAAGTTTAGAGTGGTTTTTAGTTTGTCTAAACAGGATGGCTCCCACTGTCTCTCGAATCCCTTCTCAAACCGTAAAGAAAGGATTAGTCGGGATCAATCTCACCGTACAATACTTGCTTAACCGTTCAGCCAGGCCAGTGTCGGTACTTCGAGGGAGGTTTTCCAACGCTTTCGCGAAGTTCCTTAATTAAGTAACCTCTTTTCCCTGTGGGCGTAGCCCCGCTAACACATTTCTAGACACCTACTAGGTTTATAGCATTGATCGTTAAGTGAGAGTTTTCCCGAGGAGTAGCATATACTCACAGTAGGATCGGGATCCAAATATCATCGCGTGATAAAACCGAAGGAATCCTACCAGAATCATCACACTCCAAATGGTATGCAGCGCTAGCAAGTTTCAGTACTTATGAAACTCCCGATGTGGATTTTTGCCCCATGCTCTTATGACCTTGGCGTGAGGTCAAAATGTCATAAGTCACATGTCAAGTTCTTCCCATCATTATCCCGGTTAATTTGAACCCACCCGTACCTATCCTTGACGTAGGCCAAAATGGCAGTACGACTGTCTCAAACCAACGCATTCTATCTATGCAACAGATAAATATCCGGCAGCTACCAATCACTATGCCTTGGCATGAGGTCAAAATATATAGCTTGAATACTACCGAATATTTAACTGAAATGATGGAGGGCTACGAATGGTTTTGGCGAAACCGTGAACGTAGTGAACTTGATATAATCGATGGAACGAGATAGCTTTTAAAAGGAGTGGTTCAAGCTCCGCGTTTAAAAGTTTAGTTTTGAAAAGAACCGAGTGGTTTTCAAAGTATTCCAATCGACTTTTACTTGGTTTATTTTCTTGCATTAGTTCTTTTAATACGTCCCATCATTTAATCCTACCATTGCAGAAAACAACCAAAATATGACGTACGCTTATGCCATTCGCATTCGCCACGGGGCCCCGTCATCACCCGTTTGGTTACTTAACTAACGACAGAGCGGGGGCTGGGCTAGCGCGGCTGTAAAACATAAGCAACGCCTAAATAGTTATAATATATAAATATATAGCAATGATAGACATTACAGATCACAGATGAATACATTGGATATACTAGGAATCCGCAATCCGTTCGAGCCTGCAACGAAAAGCGGATTACACGGTCGCGGTGAATAGCCAATACCCCACCCAAGACCCCTACGGGTGCGGCAAACTACCCGCCAAGTACCCGAAGCGAAGCAACCTTCCTCACCACCGTGAGTAGGCCACTCGGCACTTCGAGATACCCGGTAGTTTGTGCACCCCCTCCATAGGTCTATCCTAGGAGCAAAAACAGTAAAAAGAATTATACAATGACGGCTACAACCCCGACCCGGTTGCGCGGCCATACAAATAATAATACATCAATTTACATGTTACAATGAATGAAAGAAAAAGAAACACTCATCTCACATCCACCCCAGCTATTCACCCACGACAATCCAACGCATTCATATACACATACCATCATCAAACACAGATCACAGATATGTATAACCCCCACTAATCGACATATAGAGATTAGCCGACGTTCAATACATATAAACATCACAGATATAACCCTTTAGTCAAAGTGTATTGAAGTTCGATCAAAAATACGGATTTATAGGCCCCCAAAAACAAATTTCTTTTCTGGAAAACCTGGGCACATATAAACCATCTTAAAAATCCCAAAACCATGCCAGAAGAACACTGCACCAAACTCGACCCAGAGCCGAGCCAAAACGGCCGCGGAACCGCGGCTCTTTGAGCGAGTCACTGGATCGTTTTTGGTGGCTTTCTTCACAAAACCCTGAGATGATTTTTGGAGTATGATTTATTTTATTTTGAACAGGAAAAATTTTAACAGAAACTTAGGGTTTTGATGTTTTGGTTTTTCGATATTTCCGATCAAACTTCCATACACTTTTGCTACCTAGCTAGTTTATGTTTAGTTAGGCTCTGATACCACTGTAAGTCCACGTTGCCCACCCCGGTGCTTGCGGGAAGGCGGAAAACGGAATAAAAATCGGATTTTTATCACTTTAGGCAACATGGACTAGACAAAGAAGGATCTTTGCTAAACAAAAACAAGCTAAAGCTAACTAGAAACTAGCTAAAGGGTAGAATGGTTATACCTAGGGCTTTATGTCCTTCTCTCCTTGCTCCTTGGAGTAGTAGAAAGGGATCACCTTTGTCGTCTTCTCACGTCGAAGAAGGATCCACCCGAAAGCCTCAACCTTTGGCTTCAACTCCAAGCTAGAAATAACTAGGGTGCTAGAAGTGCTAATCCTAGAACCCTAGATGAGAGTAGAGATTATCAAGAAGAGGTTTTTCTCAAGCTCAAGTGTTTCTCAACACATGAGAGGGGAGAGTTTGAGGGAGAGGAAGAACAAGAGAGAGAAAATGAATGATAGAATGAGAGAATAATATGAAGCATTCTAACATATATGTGTGAATTATTATAAATTGATAATTAGTAAGATAATTGTCATGGCTTAATCAAGACATGACCATTATCATTTCATTTTTAATGCAAATTGCAAGGGGGCTGCCTTTAAGCAACCAAAAGAGACCTTCAATTAGCAAGAAAGCGACCCGCCCAGATTTCATCTTTTTTCCACTTTTGCTTTTCTATAACCCAAAGGATTCTACATCACAGGATCAGGGGCCCCAGGAGATGAGACTCTCAGATTAAAGAGCATCTTCCAAATGAAATGATGATGGTCAAAGTGTCAACCTAGGTCAACAAGTCAAGAAGGTCAAATGGTCAACAACCATAACCATGCACAATTATATTAAACTAATATCAATTAACCATAATACACACATAAGCATTAGGGTTAATAAAATGACAATGGTCATTAACCCTAATCAAAAGTCCTCTCCCTCTGTCTCAAGCAACTGTGCATACGCACCCGTATTCGTGATCCGAGGAACACGAATACAATGAGATAAAACCAATCCCAAATCATATACTAGGATCCGTCTTAAACCAAAGCCCGCTAGTATAAGCTGTCCGGACAGCAAATGTGCACGAGTGCGCGGATGTGAACGAACCCTGTCGCAAAACCATGCGACCTCTACTCATTTTGCCTAAAGGCGAATAGCTCTCTGTGTAGGACTCTAAAGACTCAACACTACGCTGGCAGTGGGTTTGACCACAGACCGCAAGCGGCACTAGCTGTACGTAACGGTCCCCAGGTAGATGCCGATAAGAAGACTGACGAGGTAACCCCATCTGAACTCCTACTGAGCCTGTATGTGACAGTCTCCATACAGTCCGGTCTGTTCGTCTGATACATCGCATGGCGGGCCTAGGGGGCGGTGAGCGTCAGTCCCCTAATAGCGGTACAAGTCGTGTCGGAGTGTAGCCCAGAACACCCTGAGATAACACTGGAAACCTACCAGTATATCTCGCTTGCCCTGGCCAGGGACTACTCGTGTAATGGCTCTCCTGGACACAGCGCGATGTCAACCCCCAATACCGGGAGAGACGAATCCTGTCTAACCGTCACTGCCTCCAAGTGCTTCGGGACTGCACCCAAAAACTACCTGTTTGCACGACTCCTTTGAGCCGTGGTGGGGTAGTAATCAAAGTACAGTGGGAACACACTTGAGGCGAAGTGACAGTGTCAAGTCAGCGGACTAAGCTGTACTCATGTCACCTGGGAACTGATAACTGACGATAGGTATAATACCAACCAACAGTTCCCGACGAGTCCTGTCCAGTGTACTCGTAACCTAACGAGCACCCGCATACTATCTCAAGTACGACGTACTGACGGCTGTGGGACAGACCGTCTCCCACGCTGGGATGAGAAGCGCATACGCTAGTCTACTCCGGAGTATCGATGCCCTGTCTCGATAGTCCAACGACTAGGGACCTGTATAAGGATGTGCTTATGGATTACCCAGCCCCCACGAGTGTGAGCGCCATCACAACGCTGGTAATCAAGCAAAGATCCTAAGGGCTCTACTAATATGTATATCAGCGATATGCTAAAAGAAACACATGCACATATTAAAGCAGAGACAAACCAAGTAGCATACTACCATTTCGAGCAAGATTGTATATACAACTGTGAATATCCCAAGCTTCCATCAAGTAATATACAAACTAGTATGATACAGTAATGGCCTCTAGGGCATATACACTAACAAGTACTTCATTCTATTAGCTTCTATTGTTAGTTTAGAATCGATATATCGAGGTTTAGTGAACTTTGAAAATTTCAAGTTAGGGTTTTGAGGAAAATTTTGAGTTATGAAGTGAAATTGAGGCTCAGTAGTGACCCAAAACCCCTGTGGTGTTTGATTAAAGACCAAAACCTAAGAGTTAACCCCAATTCACAAACTTAGAAACCCCGACATTGGAAAATTGTGAGAATTGTGATGGTATTTAGGAATCTGGAGTGACTCGGGGACCTAGAAAATTATTTAGCAGACAAAGTGAGTCGTGCAGGCAACCTAGATGATAATCCCAAGACCCGAGCCTCTACCCCTTCCTTCTGGCCGCCAATTATTTCCTTCTGGCCGCAAGTTGGGCCAGGACTTGGCCTCTGGGCCTCGTGCTTGTTCTGTGGAGCCTATATCAGTTAATTAGGCCCCCTACATATGCAGAATCTGCTAACTCAACCTAGGGTAAAATCTAGAGCATGTTTTCTGAGATTCTGTTTTGATTTTGTGATTGTTTATAACTTGAACTTTGGTATTTGTGTTTTACCTCGATCACTTGACGTTTGTACGTCGATATCAAGAGTTGTTTGGGTGTTCTTGAATGCGTAGACCATAGGTTTTAACCTATGTATGATACGCATACCGTTTTGGTTTTCATATGCCATTTTGGTTTTCTTCCATGATTTCGATTTACGATACCATATGTTTATATGTAGGCACCCTCACGCAGATTTTGAGACGACGAGGAGAGCATGGCAACATCGACTTCGGCAAGCGAGGATGCAGGTGAGTAGATATATATCTACGAAGGAAATCGGGTGGATGGCGTATAGCACCCCTGAAAATGTAGTATAAGGTTATTACGTATTATTATTATAAGTCGGACGTGACCTCGAATTCTTGACTAGTGGGGTACTATTGAAGACCTTAAGTTGGATTAGATTGATTTAGAAAGACTTAACCAGAGGATGATTACCTTGGAGATAATTCGTAGGTTTCATGTTGACACACACACACGCATACACACATACACTTGACTTGGTGTGTGTGTGTGTGTGTGTGTGTGTGTATGAATGTGTGTAGGTTTTTATGTACATATATATATAACATATACATGTGATATGAGGATGTTATATGATACTTGGGGATGAATCAATACGACTGGGTATGATGCCGTGAGATATTGGATATATGATCGAGATATGATATGAAATGTGTTATGATATTAGCGGATCGTTGGGTAATGAGAAAATATATAAACGATAATATGTATAGATGACATTGAAATGAACGAGACTCTAGAATAAAACCCATATCGTAATATGTGACTTAATCACGATATGATATATGACATGATATTTTAGTGGATCATTTGACGATGTATATTCACACAGACGATGATATATGTTGATAATATTGAAACGTATGCGATTATAGTACAGTATCCTTGATCATGATATTGGTTGATGATGATACTATACGAACGATAATGTATATGAGACAGTTGACCCGTACCCCGATTTTGGGATGACGTACGATGGATTTTACCGTACAAAGTATAGATGTGATGATTGATCCGCACTCTTGACTCGAGGAAGTTGAACTATGTACGTGATGCTATTGAGGCTGGTTCACCGACTACTAGAAATATCGACTCAGACCTTAGGAGGATTCTTCTTACCTTTCGACCAGTTTCTTTAGTTTAATCCATTAGTTGGTTAGGTAAATGTTAGTTTAGGCTCGAGTCATACTTATTTTCAAAGCTAACGAATCGTATGCATTTTTAAAGACAACCTGAGGGATACTACGGATTTTTCAAAGGACGTATCTTTTCTTAAAAATCCCGTAGCCCTACTTTTCTAAACACCACGATCCGTGTTTTTTTTCAAATATCAAACTGTATGACTCGTAATTAGTATGTATACTCTAATTGTTCGTTTACTATATATTCACTGTTAAATTCATATTGTATCTATCGCATTGCATGTTCATACATATGTTTCTTTAGCTAACATGAAAACTCTGCCTGTTAGGAAACCAGCACCATTATCGATGATGCGCATGCTCTGCGTACACTTATTTGCCGGCTCACACACTTCATCATTGGTAATTGCCATGTCACGTACACTTTAGAATATATGATTTCCATTTATATAATCAGCTAAATGCTAGTCCAACATAATGTTGTGTGATCACTCTTATGTGCTAGTTTAGACATTGCATATATTACTTAGACACTTCATACATTTACATATTCATACTATCATATAGTATTGTGGGACTTATGCCGATACTTATTATTTATTTACTCATGATTCTTGGGATTTTGGATTTTCTATGAGATTTCTGGATTTTGGGGAAAACCGCAACACTTTCAAAACTTGTTATTATTTTAAAAAGCAAAACTGCGGTTTTCTCATGATGTGATGTGTGTGCTGTCCACCATGAGTTTATCAGTTCTTGAGCAGTATCATATACCCGATTCGAGGAAGGGGATGCACCGTCTGCGGGTATATGGTGGGTCCGGTATGGTACCTCGGGGCAAGAAAATCGCAGATGATGGCGTTGAGCCCGGCATGGGAGCACTACCTACCGGTTATTTGTGACGCGGCGGATATCCGGAGGATACCGACCGTAGTCGTGTAATTTGATGATATGGGTCGATCCGGACAGCCGGAACCCGAGATATTGAAATTTGAGATACAGAGATATGAGATTTGAGATATAGAGATACGAGATTGAGATACAGAGATATGAGATATCGAGACTTTGAGATTTACATGCTTTGTGTCGATACTTGACACGGATTTCTATGGATTTCATTGATGATACTTCAGTTATTTCAGAAGAATTTTACTGAGATAAAAATACATATTTTCTTATATCAGATTATCCTGACTTCTTAGTGGATTGTTTCATTCATGATGCATTCATACATCATATACATACATGACATTTTGCTACTTAGTGACACTGACATAAGCACCGAGTACTACACGTATGCATAGCTTATTACCCTATCACTACTAGATATTTAGGGTTATGTTGAGTATACTACATGACCTAGAAAAGCGTCGTGCATGCGATTTCTACCCGCAGATATCTTCTACTCACGAGTTGGCAACTCACCCCCGTTGTGCCAAATTTTTCTTACAGGTATAGATGTACAGCTTTCCTTGGCGGCTTGCTGGCACAACTCTTCATTCAGGGTGATTGCTTTGGTGGGTTGGTTCACTTGCATCGTGACCGCCGTTATACTTTTATCTATTCAGTTGTATCTAGTAAACTCCATCAACCAGACTTGTATTATTTGATAGACTTAGAAGACCAGTTGTTTATTCTTTTGACCTTAGAGCCGCGCTTGTATTATGATGGTTTTCTGATGGTTATTTAGTTTCTTTTGAGTTTTGATCCTCGCCCTTCGGCGTTGTATATTATATTACTTGCGTTGTTGTGACCGCCAATTGGCGAAGAGCTAGCTCCCGCTTGGGGATGCTTTTATTATTGTTTTATGTATATATATTCTTGTCTGTACCCGTTTGGGGCCAGTTTTTACAAAGGAGATTCTGCCGAAATTTTCGAGAAATTATGATGTTGCTTTTTAGTTATGTTTTCCTACACTTTTTCTTTTAAATGGTTTAGATTCTGGGTTTTGGCTTACTTAGATTACGTTATGCTTTTAGACGTTTCGTAATTTAAGTGTCGGTCACGTTCCGTATTTTCGGGTCGTGACAGGCTCCCCAGCCTTACAAAGTTCCGGACGCTTACAAAAGAGGGACGAGAAAATATCAAAAAGGCCTAAGTCACAAACCCCCTCCTGCGCCTCTCTTCCCTCATCACTGTCATCACAGTCTGCCGGAGGCTTCACCACCGGAGGTAAGGAGGCTTCACCACCGAAGTCTAACTAGACCTGCTCATAACTGTTCCAAAGCAACAAGTTATGAGATAACCATCAAATCATCTCTTCACAGCCAATTGTGGCCAGGTAAGCACAAGTGAGGTAAGGAGGTTCCGCTCACGAATCACTGTGAGACTGACCTTTTAGAGTTACCTCCTCACTTGTCTAGCTTAGGCACCACAAAAGTCACGTTTAGATAAACGACCGAATGCCCACAACCTTCCTCTGTCCTATTGAGCACGACAAGTCCTTAATTGGCCAAGTCTAGGTATTTTTTAATTAAGCTCAAGGTGATGATTATGCAATTAGTAATTTTCGGGGTCTTAGGAAGGGTGATGAAATCCCTACCCAATCTGAATTGGTATTATAGCCTCTTAAAGTCCGTATTAACAATGCAATGCACAATTCAAAATAGGGTTTTCACAATCATCAAACAATCATTTTTTAGTTTAAACGCGGCGCTGCAATAAATACGGTTAGATTTTCTTTGGTTATTTGTGGCAAATTACAAAGAATCCTACAAAAGATATGAATATTGGAGCGTCGGATTTGAGAAAGAAGGTGTTTTAGAAAAATACGCACCGAAATTTGACGAGTTAAGAAACTCTTGTTGAAATAGTCCCCGAATGCTTGAATGGTTTGCTTGTGCGGGTCAAACTACCCGGATCTTTGGCGTTGTAGTTTTCTATCGCTTTGAACTTGAAAATGCACTCTGCTCCGCACGATCGCTGTTTGCCAATCCGTCCAATCTACAAATGTCGGAAAATACGGATATTTGAGCAATAAAGCGATATAGATAGCCAAAGTTCTGCACACAAGAAATCTTGAAAATCAAACAATAAAAGTGGACTACTAACAGAACAATGGAGCAAACCTAAAAAGAATTTTTGCAAACTGTAACGACTCTGAATTTTCTGTACAAAATTTTTCTTCTTAAATTACAGAAATGAGTTTGCAAGTCTGATCACAATTTAAAAGTTATTCTTGTTTAAGAACAGCAAGAAATCACTTGTAGCTCATTGGTAAAGCCTTGCACTGCTGTGACATAGCTCCTGTGTTCGAATCCCATCAGCCACGTATCTTCTAAACATTTTGGAAGCCCAAAACTTTACACGTGCACTGCACACAAAAAATGAAAAGACAGAAAAACAAACATGTGCAAAATGTTGTATGAACTGAGATGGACACGTGGCGATGATTCGACGGCTCCCCTCTGTTGGATATAGTGCCCTCAAAGTCAATTATTGGATCGCAGGCACGTGATTGCAATGATTGAGGGAGGACCTATACCGGCAGGACAGTCTTACTCGAGATGATAGTATGCTATCTGGTTTATCTTTATTATCGTGTACTGCTTTAGGTGACATTATATATATCACAATTGCACATTGATAGAGCCCATAGGATTCTTGCTTGACTGCCAACAGTATGATGGCGATCATATATGTGAGAGTTGGGTAGTCTATAAGCACATCCTTAAAAGTGGTCTCTAGTCGCGGGAGTTTCGAGACAGGGTATCGATACTCCGGAGTAGACTAGTGTATACAGTCGAGACCCTGACGAGGGGCGGTGGCCTGTCTCACAAGCCATTGGTGTCAGTTGGTTCACCTAAGATGTATACAGGTGCTCATTGGGTTATGAGTACACCGGACAGGACTCGCCGGGAATATGCTAGCTGGTTTCTGAAACCTGTCGTCAGATAGAAATTCCCAGGTGACATGTGTACAGGTTAGTCTATCGACCTGAGATCGTCATTTGTCTCGTGTGATTCTCACTGTGCTTTGATTATTACCCTACCACGGCTCAAAGGAGTCGTGCAAACATGTTTTAGTTGGGTACAGTCCCGAGCCACATGGAGACAGTGAGCAGATCGGCAGGGGATTCGTCTCTCTCAACGTTGGGGGTGAGATCGCGTGTATTTAGGAGAGCCATTACACGAAGTCCATGGCCATAGCAAGCGAGATTTACTGGTAGGTATTCCAGTGGTATCTCAGGGTGTTTTGGGCTACACTCCGACACGACTTATACCGCTTTTGGGGGTCTGACGTTTACCAGCTCCCTAGGCCCGATATGCGATACTCATAGACGAACGGACCAGACTGTACGGATATTGTCACACATAGGCTCAGTAGGGTTCCAGGATGAGTTCACTCATCGGACTCCCTTTCACTCAGTACATGAAGACGGCATCCCCCTACTGCACGGGAATCCCCTCAGGGACCCTCGACGGAGGCGCACGAGAGATTGTCCTTTTCCTCTTAAGGGGGACCCCGTCCTCACCCTCCCCTGCATCCCTCGTTTGGGGCTCGGATGACCATGGACGTCTCTGGCCGCAGCCGGAACAATCACCAGGAGCCATCAACGAAGCGGACGACCCTGCCGCCGGTGGAACATTCGGCGCAGGGCACGAGCTAGACGGGGGCACGGCCGCACCGCTGGCCTCCCTACGGAACGAGAAACCCAAAGAGTGGGAATGAATCATGTATCCAACCCAAAAGAGAAAGAGTGCCGAGCAGCCAAGACTTAGAAAGAAGAAAAATACGAAGAAACAAGGGCCCTGGAGTGGGCCCCACCCCTATTTATCACCGCAATCGTCCTCATCCGACGGCGCCCTTCGTCTCGCGCTAAAGCGCCTCCTCGCGTCCAACGGCTCCGATCGCTCCACTCGTCGCTCCCACACTGGGCCGCATCCCATCAGACGCCGCAGGTCTGCACACATCGCGTTGGCCAACCAACGCTTGACACGCGGACCGTCGCTTCAGTGACAGGATGCACGAACCGGATCACCTTCCTTAAATGTAGAGATCTCGCCCTGATTCGCTGGCAGAAAAGACAGCTGACAGCCCGAGAACGCGTCCCGACGAAATTTTAGGAGGGAACTCACCCCGGGCGGCCCGACAGTCCACTCTTGACCCGACCCGCCAGCTGGTCGGGACAAGAGTGGGGGGCTAATGATGATACTCTATATTGGCGATCTCCCAGATCAGGACACGTGGCAGATGACGTGTCCCAGAACTCAGAAGAAAGGGCCCACAGGGGCCGATCGGGCCACCCCTATACCCGACCTGCAAGCACAAGCTGGCTCTCCTCAGAGCCCCCTGCAAATTGGCCTTCTCGGCCTCTCAGCTCGCCCCGAGCTACAACAGGACCAAGATGCTTCGGCCCACCCGCTCGTCCCCGAGCTCTCCCGCCGAGGCCATCTTTCTCGGTCCTTCCGACCGACCAACTCCACCACTCACAGGCGTAACCGCCGCTCCGCAAATCTCGCCATGCGCGGATTCTCCGCCGGCAACATCCCCTGTTCCACGCCATCACGATCCCCATTAACGGGCGATCCGCTTATTACGCGGGCGTGACGTCGGGAGCGTAACTACTGGCGAGATTCTCGCGCCTGCTACTGTGTACTGCCGCCGCTATATAAACCCCCATCACAGAGAGGTCAAGTAAGCTTTTTTCACCCCACTTAGCCGTTACTCCGCTCGGATCTTGTGCTAACTTGATCGTTGGAGGGTCCTCGGTGGTACCAAACCACCTCGGAACTTCCTTGCAGGTACTCGGCGCAAACTCCTCAAAACCACCAATCTCCTCAAAACCCATTGAGACTCACACGCAACAGGAGATCACCTCCAAGATCCACCGGAAGATCGACGGAAGACAACATCTGACGGAGACCCGAAAAGGACCTCCATCACACTTAATAGAGCAGAATAGTCGATATCAAAATTTTGGGATAAAGACTGGTTGTGCTTTAATTTTAGGTAAATTATTAAAAAAAACCGACCAATTTCCCCCTGTCAAAAAAACCCTGGGCCATTTGCTCTTGTTCAAAAACCCATGGGCTCAATTGAAACCCCTTTATACTAATTACTTGTAATATCTAAACGGGTGTCTGTAACATCTGAACAATTGTGTATAATATCTAAGCAGTTGCAGTGCCTGTAATATCCAAGCAATTGGAGGTAATACAAGGCCTAATAAATGAAATACAACCCATGGTTTTTTCACAAAGATTTTAAAAAGCAGGCCCCTTCCTAACAATTTTTAAAATACCAAGCCTATTTAGACAACTCCGGAGTGGGCCATGAGCTTTCTGACAGTTTACCCGTTATTTTATCAAGCTTCTATTTTATGTCCAAGTTCAGCTTGCTCAATTTGGCGAAAGGACCTGACACGAACTTTCCATGTTCTATACAATTACAACCTTATCTAACGAGACCCAAAAAGGCAAAAACGCCCTCGTGTCCTAAAACCAGCCATGGTTTTCGGAAAGATCCGACCCGAAAATAAAACGGGTCGGATCCGAAACGGCCCTATGACCCGACTCCGCCTCAGATATTTTCGCAGCTCGAAAATATCTGCGAGCGCTGCTGGGTGGAGATATGATTGTCAACTCCACAGGTCCATCTCCCGACCTCTCTTCCACGTGTAAAAGCGGTGCCACGACGGATACCGCTGGGCCCCACCTTCGCTTTTCTTTGCCAATTTACATCTCTAGAGAGAGAGAAAGAGAGGATAAATTAAACAAAAAAGGGCAAAAAAAACCATCAAAATTTTTCGAGCCCCTTTTTGGTTCGCGAGATAATTTAGGTTAAAGAAATGGGCGATAATAATCGACTAGATCGAGCGATCGCGGACCAAAATTCTCCGATCAATGATAACAGCGAGGTGATTTTCTTTTTAATCTCATGTGATTTGAGATTTTTGTAGTTTAACTTTCTATTTTTATGTTCCTGCTGTGTTATTTGGTACAAGTTCTTAATTGTGATGAGATGGGGAAATTATTGATGCCTTGAAATTAGGAATGCAAATTAATTATGTAATTGTTAAAGGGGTCTTGTTTGTGAATGGCTTGGCTTGCAATCAGTGTTGTGATACAAGCATTAAAAGGCCCCATTAAAAACTGATTAAATAGTTCTTACCTCGCAACCGCATCGAATAGGATTAAATGGAGATGCGATTATGCGGGCTAATGATCATTGAACTAGGCACATTTGGGACACACATAACTTCAATGAAATATGCACGGAGATGTAGTTATTCTACCCTTTCTAGTTTTTATGATCTCTTGTTACACATATGTTTGAAGAGAAATCCATCATTGTGTAATTCACACAATCAGGTTATTCAACATGCATTCCGTTTACGTGTAATGCGCTTTTAACCGAATAGATTACACGTTCTAAAATATCTGACATGAAAGGTTCAAGCCTTTTCCCCCTTTTCTTTCCTTTCTTTCTTTTGTTTCCCCTTTTTGGTAGTTGGCCAACCATACACTTTATCGAGTGATTCTATCCATAGAAAGCAAAATTAGGTTAATGCAAATGGGGTATTGAATGGTAACATGAATCAGGCTAACTAAAAGATCTTATAGTGAAGGTCTCAGGTTTCTCCATCGTGACATTTAAGTTGATAAAGTGGTAATGAAGACATTTATCAACTGGAAATTGGAGCTTTGCTTTGTATCTAGACAAAGTGAATATGATTGGTATAAGGATTTCACGGTTGTAAAAAACGCTAGGCAGAGCTGAACGGTTAGGGTACCGCCTAGCATCTAGACGCCGTCTAGGCGGGTTTTTTTTAAATTTTAATTAAAATTACATTTCATACACACACACACACATACATACATAAAATAGCAAAAATCATGGAACAAATCGAAAATCAGCGTACTTAGAAAATATACTAAGTTTATATGGAGATTTCACCTTGAATAAAGTGTGTACTATCCAAAAAATTTATAATACATGAGAAGAAATATAATGATAAATCATAAATTTCTAATTGAACTTTTCACTTTGCAAATTACATACTCCATGAAATGAAATTGAAAAAGAGAAGAGAGAGAGACGAGAAGAAAATAAAATGATTTGAATAAAATTACTTAGGGTTTTTGCTGACGATCATTTATAGACTTAAGAAGAGGGCGACGAGAGGAAAGGACCAACGATAATACTTTTGGTTTCTTTGTTCATGTATTTTAAAAATAGATCAGTGTATTGTATTTTAGAAAGGATTTTGGATCTGGTATTTTTAGAAAAAATCTTTGAACCTGACGCATGAAGCTTGTATTATAATCCACTTAAACATCCACGAGAGAGCCCACTTAGAGCTTAAAATGACTAGAACATTTAATGCAACCACTTAGGGTCAAAACGAAGTGGCTTGAGACCGCTTTCGCTTAGGCGGCCGCCTAGTCCGCTTTTTAGAACATTGAAGGATTTATAGAAGCCCTTTGTGTGCATGCCTTGTAATCTTGAGGGCTGTACTTTATGTCATCTGAATGAGTAGCAACCGTAAGTTGATATTTGTCTTAACTTCAGATATTGTACAATGGATATGAAAAGTGGTTGTTTGCATACTGCTTACGATCTTCAAAGCCTAAAACAAAAAGTGATAAATGCAAATAATTACAGAATTGATCGAAAATTTAGTCGATGTACCAAGATACTAGACCAGTTGCTTTCTTAGGCACCATTGTTAGATGAAGCAAGCTAAACAGCCACCTCGCAAAAGTACCCAATTGTTTCTGCTATTACAGAATCTGTATAATTTTTTTTCCACATGTGAAACTCCTTTGACTAATGCTGTTTGATTATCATCAAACATCTAACCTTACTGCAATCTTGAAAAATTGTACCATCTTACATTCTAATTTTATATGTTAAAATTTCAGGCGACAGATTCCATGGCCTCCGAATGGACCGATGAGAAGCACAGATCGTATCTTAATTCCATAGAAGCATCATTCATCAAGCAGCTGTATAGTAATGAAGGATCAAGTAATTTACTTGGGTTATCACCAAGAACCCCAATACAAACAAATTCATCTGCATCTGATGCAAAAAAACAGTCATTTGGCCAGGTTTGTTGACTTATAATTTAAGAATAGAGTAAATTATAGTAATATACCAGAAGATATAAACCATGAGCTTTATAAATTACACATACTTGTTGCACTAATACCATGAGCCAACATCATCAATCTAGAAGTCCCGTGACAGTGAATATATCACTATATTATTCATGTAAATTTCTTTAAGAAAACGTGCATCATGCCTTTATATTGCGTAGCAATCTTAATAATTAAAAGAGAAGAATTTGAACGAGAGAAAAGAGTGAAATGAGAGTTTTAGAAGTTACAAGGTAAAATGAAGATATAATGATAACTTGATTATCACGCGACTACTATACTAACTATTTTTAAATGATAACTGACTGATGGTAATTTAGTTCATGGTATTTATACGTAATTTAATAAGCTCATAAGACTTGTCTTTTAGTAGCAAAAGTTCATGGTATTTTACTGTATCCTTTTCCAGATTTCTCTTATATTTATAAATCAAATGTGCAGTTTATGGTTCAGCGAAGGGGTTGCTGGGAAAAACTTAAATTTGAGCGGACGAAGCCAAAGAGTAAGAATGAAAATCAAAATGAATATCCGCATAGTATATCTCAAAATCCTTGGATTCAGCATTTCAAGGCACATTCCACTGCCAAAGAGCCACAATTTACGTCATCACATCAATTGGACGATAATAATTTGGTTGCTCAGTCAATTCGGTTCATAAATCGGAGGTACAGAAATGAAGCAACTAGTTCGAAGCAGCCTCCACAATTTTGTTCTCAAAAAGTTCATAAAGTTTCTATTGGTAGCATTACAGGTGCTTTTTACCCGTCTTTACCTCATTTTTTTTTGCTGTGTTCTGTTTTCAACACAACTGTTATTGTATCTAACAAAATTACCAGAAAAGCTTCATGCTAAATTGCAGGAAACCTCTCTGAATTATAAGCTGCAATTACCTCAATTGTAATACCATTACTCTTTCTGTTATATATATATATATATATATATATATATATATATATATATATATATAATGGAGGAAAGATGCCATAGGAGGGAATTTCCTCCTATGACGTCGAAAAAATACAATCCCCATCGTGTTTTTTGACGATCGGAACCCATCATCTTCATCGTTATCATCTAAGATGTGGGTATACCAAATTTCATGTGATTCTACAACTTTTTCACCGTTGAATTAGTGGGCTCAAAATTAACGGTTTACTGACAACTGACATTAGAACTTTTTACATTGTTAAATCAACGGTGAATAAGTTGTAGAATCACATGAAATTTGGCGTACCCACATCTTAGATGATAACGATGAAGATGATGGGTGCCGATCGTCGGAAAACACAATGGAGGGCGTATTTTTTCGACGCCATAGGAGGAAATTCCCTCCTATGGCATCTTTCCTCCATTATTCTCTCTCTCTCTCTATATATATATAGAGAGAGAATAATGGAGGAAAGATGCCATAGGAGGGAATTTCCTCCTATGGCGTCGAAAAAATACGCCCTCCATTGTGTTTTCCGACGATCGGCACCCATCATCTTCATCGTTATCATCTAAGATGTGGGTACGCCAAATTTCATGTGATTCTATGACCTTTTCACCGTTGAATTAGTGGGTTCAAAATTAACGGTTTATTCTATGACCTTTTCACCCATCATCTTCATCGTTATCATCGAAGATGATGGATTCCGATCGTCGGAAAATACGACGGAGGGCGTATTTTTTCGACGTCATAGGAGGAAATTCCCTCCTATGGCCTCTTTCCTCCATTACTCTCTCTCTCTCTCTCTTTATATATATATATTCTCTTCCCAGAATACCGTTTAGTTAAGCACTCTCATAAGACTGACCTTCCTTTACAAGACCGCTTTCTATCACATTTTCCCAAGATTTTCTTTCTTTTCACCCTTAATCAGGCTTGGCTATGGTTGTAAATATCAGCAGTCTAAACGTTGCTTCAAAGCTATTTTCTACTAACTCCATTGAGTATAACAGAAAATTACATCTATCAGTTAGTATCTTTTCACTAACTACATTGAGTATAACAGAAAATTACAAGCAATTGTTAGGCCTTGTATTTCCTCCAATTGCTTGGATATTATAGGCACTGCAACTGCTTAGATATTATAGGCAATTGTTCGGATGTTACTGACAACTGCTTAGACATTACAAGCATACCAAAATTTTAATTAAACGTTGCTTCAAAGCTATTTTCTACTAACTCCATTGCGTATAACCGAAAATTACTTCTATCAGTTAGTATCTTTTCACCGCCAATATAATCTTTGCAAATAATGCGCATGGGAGTATTGTAACCATTATTTGTTATCATCCATTTGTATTTCATTTATTAGGCCTTGTATTACCTCCAATTGCTTGGATATTATAGGCACTGCAACTGCTTAGATATTATAGGCAATTGTTCAGATGTTACTGACAACTGTTTAGACATTACAAGCATACCGAAATCTTAATTAAACGTTGCTTCAAAGCTATTTTCTACTAACTCCATTGAGTATAACAGAAAATTACATCCATCAGTTAGTATCTTTTCACCGCCAATATAATCTTCGCAAATAATGCTCATGGGAGTAGTGTAACCATTATTTGTTATCATCCATTTGTATTTGTTTAACAGTATGAGCCAATCAATATAGGTTGACATTTCGCGCAAATCTATAAACTTGCATGTTCTTACAATGGTTCACTCATCTTTGCTTATGAATGTCGATTGATATCATTATAGGTTTAAGTCGTGTACAAAAACATATAGCATTAATGGAGATTGGTGTTGGACAAATCAGCTTTTCTATATATGAATCGAGCTGTCTATAACTTACTCATGATAAGAATTACCACCAAGATTACTAACACGGCAGATTTAAAAAATTCAGTGCTTAATTTTCATAATTAAGTGGAAACCGTCACCGCATATCGTAATCTGCTCTTTCTAATTAACTAAGAATAAGAGAGTTTTTGCACTAAAACCTCCTTTATATTTCCTCTAAGCAATATGGCTCTAACTGCAGGGACGAGTTAATATTTAGTGTCCCAAAAAATGAAAAAATGAAAAACAAGAAGTGAAGTGCAATATATTTCCATCTGTATACTATAGGAATGGATGATTGCTAACAACTCGTCAATTGATCTTTCATCCTGTAAGTTGACAAGTAAATTTAATATTAGACACCGAGATATTACTTGCTATCTTGACCTTTCTATAGATTTGCTTAAGTTTATTTGTGATTTCAAAAAAGTAATTTGAAAAAGAGTTAGATGAAACAATATTTATCAATACACCATTGCGTTCACTTCTAAGCACATGGATTATATGTGTCGTGGAAGTTGACAAGGTAAGTGTCAGATTATAAAATTATACCTCTCAACCCTCATCAAAACATCGAAAGTTTGGTGGAGCGGCAGGAACATTTATGTGTAAGGGGCATTTTCTTAGATAAGCACCATCAAGATCACATCTGATGAAATGGAAAGTAAATGGTATTTTGTTCATGTCAAGCCACTAGGTGTTGACTATCAATTATATAAAGGCTGAATTTTAAAAAAAAAACATAAACTTAAAATGTATTCAGATATATACGTTAGGCTTTATCCACTTCATGTAAATACTCCAAAGTTGGCAACCTGCAAATCAATACGTTAAATTTTCACCAATTTTCTATTTAATATCAAGTGTAAGTTTAGCAATTGCCTTGATACATCTCTCCGCTGTTTCACCAAGTTTAAGGTATTTGTTCGCAATTTACTAAGGTCATGGAATTTATATGTACAAAAGACATTTAGGGTGCTTATATTAATTTTTTTTTCAAATTTTAAGGTATTTTTGTGACATTTAGCCTAATTTTAATATTTTCCATGGAAGGGAAATTTTGTAAGGTTTACTTCATTTCATTTAAATTATTCACAGCTGAAAGCAAAACATTTTGTTTTCTCTCACAGAGGTTTCAGATCAGAATTTTGTGGATATGGAGGTTGACAAAGGGGAAGAAAAGAGTAGAAGATGCGCTAAGAAAAGAGCAAGAAGTGCAGTTTCTCCAATCACAGATCAAGTAATCAATGGGAATCTATGTTGTGTCTTCTTTTCTTATAGGCTAAATTTCACTAAAATGCCCTTAGTAATTGCTGATTTTCAATAGAGTACTTTGAAGTTTTCCCCCCTCTTAACCACAATAAATTTTCTTAAACTTTGGTTTTAAAGGAGCTTTTCCTTCTTTAAAACGCTCTTACCAGCACTTTGAGGGAGCTTAATGCAATATAAAAACTCTAAGGTAGCTTACGCAAAAACGATTATAGTTGAGGGTAATTTTGCCCTATTTTTTATGGTGACAAGAAAGAGTGTTCTTGTAACCGCATATTTATATTCTCTGTTAATGGAAACCTTAACTGATGTCTTGTTCTTTGTGTGCCTTTTTTTTAGGTTGTTCCATTTGTGGCTCCAACTTCCAAAGAGAATACCATTTCTCAGAAAGAGAACAATGGAGAATGCAGCAAGATGAATTTAGAGACCACAAGCGAAACTCTTTTGCTTTGTAAGGATCAGCGACCAACTGATCCAAAGTTCAACGGTGGGTGATTTGAGTTCGAATGTGGATGCGTACAAAAAATAAAGGATTAAGTGGATCCAAGTCTTTATAGGACCTTAGAGACAGTGTTGGATGAATTTGTCAATTTCATAGAGTTATATTACCTGTTTTTTTCTTCTTCTTTAAATTTTTACTAGGATGCTTTGAAGAGATAGAGCTTGGATATGTAGCAGTGATTAGTCTAAAGTTTGTATCAAATGTTGTGTGTTGATTAGGAGCATGACATGCTTCATGTGTTGTATTACAGTCTTGCAAATTGCAAGAGAAAAATTGTACTCATAATTTGGATATCTTATGTAAATTACTCAAGTTGGATTTATACTAATTTTCTATTTCTGCACTGATGATAATTGGTAACACTGATGTTAGTTTGCATGACGGTGGCAGTTTGATGTTTGTTTATGCTTTGTTGATAAGGGATAGATGAAAGCTTAAAGCACAAATTATATAACTCTTGTTACCAAAGAGTTTATTCATGATCCTCTGCTCTGTGCTCTACTAAAAACAATTATGCTGCTTTTGCTGTCGTCATTATTATTTTCTTGAAACAAGGATTTATTAATCCCAGATACAATTTAGCAATTTACTTTCGACATGAAAGGCATTGGTCTTCGTTTCAGCTGTGTGGGTGCCATGTTTCAAGCACCCCCTTTTCATTTTTGGGAACTCAATGCAAAGGATTTGGTTGTTTTTTCCCCCAACAAACATGAAGATTTGTAATGGGTTATCAAAATACAGTTTGGAGTGTGAGAAAACGTAATCTCAGCTGTAATAGAAGTAAACTTTCTACTACAGTCAATTTCATAGAATGGCTGTAAAATTAACAGAATTTTAGATTTTATATGATGATTAGAAAATTAACGTTTTTTCTTACATAGATTATTTTACACCATTGAATCTCTAATAAGCAAATAACATGACAATCAATATTTTTGTAAACAAAAGCTTTAGACCATGTATATCAACATGCAAGTCGTTTTTTTACGGCTATAATTTCCTTCGGCAGTTGACGTTCCGTTTTATATGATGAGTATACATAAAAACAGAAATAATTTTTTCCCATTCTGGAGAATAAATCCAAGAAACACGTAATTGCAAGAGAGTACAACCAGCAACACTTCGGGACAAGAAAAGAGATTAAAAGAAGAATCTTGTGCGAAAAGGAACTCCAATAAATTTTCTTGGGTAAATTATCAAAAAAACCCATGGTCTCGAAACAGTAGTCAAAACCTCTTAGAAAAATTTCCTGCAGTATCTATATAGCAGCATGCTAGATCTAAGCAATGCATGAAACGGTTTAGACATCGCATGAAACAGTTTAGATATCACATGCAATTGCTTCGATACCGCTGATTACTGCTTAGATATCGCAGGAAACTAGATATAACAGACAAGCACTAGATATCATAAGGGGTTTCTTGACAACCAAAATTAGTTGGGTGTTGGCTAACTTTCGAGGGCGGGAGTTTTTGACCAAAGAAAAAAGTGATTGGGGGGTTTTGGTAATTTACCCAATCTTCTTTATGTGTATTATAGGAAGGACAATTCCCTTGTACAAAAAGAAGAATAACAAAACCAAATTTTTTGAAGAAATGAGGGTGCAATAACCGACCAAACCCTAACCCCACGAATCATCGTCCTCAGCAGAAGAAGAAGAAGAAGAGGAGGAGTAGTCGATGCTGCGATCTCTGGCTGCCTCTCTTCGTTGTGAACGTCGTCGTTCGCCGAGATCCCCTTCCTCGGCCGCCTTGATTTCGCTCTCCTTGAGAATTGGGCCTATTCTTTCCATTTCCCATCTCCTTCTTCTTTGCTGAAGGAGGCGGTGGCTGTTGATGACGTGGACGGTGGTCGGAGATGCGAGGGGTGGCTGGAGAGTGCTGATGCGTTTCCCTACTCGCGCGATTTTGGATCCGACCCGGTTCTAGTCTTTGGGACCCCTCAGGTTTGCTTCATTGCTTACTCTTGCTTCCTTTTGCTTGCAAAATTGATTTTTTACCTTAATTTTTTTGTCATTTTTGATTTGGTGGATTTAGTGTACGTACAAAACATGGGAATTGGAAAGGGCAGATTTTGGACCTTGTGATGTTAATTGTAACATGATACCTATACTTTCAATTTCTATTTTTCCTCAAAATTTTGCTTTTATGTTGGTTTCTTTGATTTGGTTATTAGAACTGGTGTGAGCATATGGGATCATGTTTACTTGCTAGTAAAAAAAATGTCTTGTTTCTTTAATCGGATTATAGACTCATAGCTTTAACTATGACTGTGAATAAAAACGCATGGAAAAAGGGTAATGTTTCTATACCAATCCCCTCCCCCTTGTGGACCAAAAAACAAATTCCTTAATTTTCTTGGTACCAAAGAGCCAATTGGGCATCCGGTTTTATGATGAAATCGAGTTTACTGATCTGTTTTTTGTACTGCACAAAGTCTATCTGTTTTTCAGTAACTAATAGGAGTCATTTATAGAAAGCGGGTAGGATGCAAAAAAAGGTGTTAGCATGTTTCCCTTGTTCTACTTATTTATCTTTTTGTGTTTGCTACGGGCTTGTTTGTTTCCATGGAGTAAAAGATCGCGAGCTGGAAGTCATGCATGGAAATAAGTGCAGACTTTTAATTCTTTTGTTTGTTTAGGAGGAGTATATTGTACTTTAGGAGTAGTAAGAATTAGGAGTGTGAAGTTTGTTTTTGTTTGAGCACTAAAAAGGTTAGGGTCTGGATGATGAAATGGCGGGAGGTAGGGTAGTTAAGAGAGAAGAAATAAAAAAAGAAGATAGTACTTGATTTGACATTATCCAACCCAACATTCCTTCAAAAGCCCTGGCTTCTATCTCTCTATTTCAACTCCTCCACCTAGGAAATTAAAACTTCAAAGTCATGGAGTTTTCTGACAAGCAAACATTGAAAATTGAAGTTTGTGCAAAAAACAGGATCCAAACTCGTGATTTTGCACTTTCCGCCCACTTTCATGGAAAAACCAAGCCCTAAAGGTGCATCTCGAAGGACCTTCTAGATTCACATAATAGTTTCAAATAATAAAGACCTTTGCTTGAACATATACTTGTAATTCAACTTCACATTTCTATCGGTCAGGACTTAAATTCATGTGCTGGGATGTAAATTTGGATTTTCTGCCAACAACGTACGAGATGCTGCTTTAGGGATACCCCAAAATCCAACAATATATAGTGTTCTCTGCTCAATGGAACCATCACACCATTATGTGCAAATAATAAAGACCTTTGCTTGAACATATACTTGTAATTCAACTTCACATTTCTATCGTTCAGGACATAAATTCATGTGCTGGGATGTAAATTTGGATTTTCTGCCAACAATGTATCAGATGCTGCTTTTGGTATACCCCAAAATCCAACAATATATAGTGTTCTCCGCTCAATGGAACCATCACACAATTATGCGTAAAATAGACTCAATTTGGTACGCCGGTGGGTAAGCACAAATTTTTTTTCTTTGTTATTATTTATGATTGAGATGTAAATAGGCCTCCCCAACATAATGCAATTTACTTCATTATACCACTCAACCACATAGCTCACCAAGCTTTACTAATTCATTTTCATCTCTTTAGAACTTGTTCCATGCCCAATAATTCAAATCATTGTGTACATAATTGCGATATAAACCTAAGACTTCAAGCAGTGGGGTGCCCCATCTGCTTTAGTACTTTTAGATCAGACATTGTGGTAGTTGGCGTTCTTCCTTTGTGTGTTTCAGTAGAACTGGTTTTTTTTGTGGAAACTTTTACCCTTTTAGCTTTTATTGGTAGTGATATATGCCCTAGAGTCCATTATTGTATAGTACATGATTGCATATTACATTTTGGATGCTTGGGATATATGCATATATAAAACAGTCTTACTCAATACGATAGTTTGCTATCTGGTTTGTATCTATCTTAATATGCGTATATGTTACGCCAATACATGTTGATAGAGCCCATAGGATTTTTGCTTGACTATCAAGATTGTGATGGCAATCATACTTGTGGGAACTGGATAGCCTATAAGCACATCCTTAAAAGTGTCCCTAGTCGTAGGATTATCGAGACCGGGTATCGATACTCCAGAATATACTAGTGTTTACGTTTTTTATTCCCGTCAGGAGAGATGGTCAGTCCCGCAACTATTGGTATATGGTACCAAAGATAATATACATGTGCTCATTAGGTTATGAGTTACACTGGACGGACTCGCTGGGAACTGTTAGTTAGTATTATACCTATCGTCAGATAGCGGTTCTCAGGTGACATGAGTACAGATTAGTCCGATGGCTTGACATTACTATTAGTCTCGAGTGTGTTCCCACTATATTTAGATTACTATCCTACCATGGTTTTAAAGAGTCGTGCAAATCAGTAGTAGTTGATTGTAGTCCCGAACCATTTGGAGGCAGTAGGTGATAGAAGGGATTCGTCTCTCCCGGTATTGGGAGTTGATATCGCGCCGTGTACGGTTGGCCGATACTATAGGTCTCTGGTCAGGGCAAGTGAGATTTATCGGTAGGTACACCAGTAGTTTCTTAGGGTGTATCGGGTTCCATACCGACACGATTTGTCGCGCTAATAGGAGTCTAACATTTACCATTCCCTAGGCCCGATATGCGACTCTTAGAAGAACAGACCGGACTGTACGGTGAATGTCATCTATAGGCTCAGTAGGGGTTTAGACGAGTTTTCTTATTGATTTTCTTTTCGATAGATACTTGGGTAGCCGTTATGTACAACTATTGCTATTGACTCGCTTGTGGTTAAACCCACTGCCAGAGTATTGTCAAGTCTTTAAGGTCCCACACAGAAGGTTTACCGGTTCAGGCGAAACGGTGTAGTCTGCGTATTTTGATACGCTCGGGTGCTCGATTGAACACGTATATAAATTTTTATACACGTGCTTTAATCGAACAGTTTAGTAATACTAGCAGGTTTGAAAGATAGCCAGATTTGATTCTAGTATTATATTGCTCTTTTTTGGGTATTTGTATTTTAACATAAATACGGTATTTATACGAATGCGTGTATTTGTGTCTTAATACAAATACATGTATTTCTTTCTAAATATGAACACATATTTTGTATTTTCGGTACAAATACGATATTCGTATTTTGATAGGAATACGGTATACGCATTTATTATAAACACAGGTTATTGGTATACTTGATTATATACACACATTTATATATATGTATGTATGTGTACCTAGTGAGATGGCCATTCTCTACTCTCATGCCTTCTAGTATTTTACATGAAGAGTGTGTAATATTTTACATGAAGAGTGTGGGCTTGTGATTCACACCAGTGAGTCACAAGCTTACTCACTTCTTATACGATTTTATTTTGAAAAGGTAGATGAAGTGATGAGGGTGAGAATAAGAGATGATCGAGGAATGATCATTATTGATTTTTCTTGAGTTGCCATCTCTTTTTCCTTACTTGCTCCCTTGAGTTTTTGAGAAAGTAAAGAGAGCATCTTGATTTATAACTACATCCCTAAGTATTTAGTCCTGACAAAGCTTGATCTTTAGTTGCTTCTTGGAAGCTATCGTTTGAACCGGTATTCTCGGGTGGAACGTCATCGACGTGGTAGATCGACTTCGAGAGCTTGATCTTACAACCTTAGGAGCTCAAGGAGTGGATCATACAAGACCCGAAGGACCGACTTCAAAGGTTGTAGTCTGTCACGACCCGAAAGAGCACGTGACTGGCCCTCGAACCATATGAAGTCTATAGGACTCCATCTGATCCAAGTAAGCCAAAAGCCCAGAAATCTAAAACCATTTAAGGAGTAAATAGGGAAAATTAGTTTTAAGAGGTAAAGAAAACATGTTTGAAAATCAAGTTTTTAAATAACTAAGCCGAATATGAATTTTTTAAAATGTGTAATTTTTCCTGAAAATTTCGGCAGAGTTTCCTTTGTAAAAACTGGCCCCGAACGGGGTACAACAAGAATAATATATATGACAAGATAAAAGGCATCCCCAAGCGGGAGCTAGCTCTTCGTCCATCGACGGTCACAACCACGCAAGCAATAATAATATACAACGCCAAAGGGCGAGGATCAAAACCCAAAAAAAAGAAACTCAAAACAGCCAGAAAACCGTAATACTACTAGCGCGACTCTAAGGTCGAAATAAAACAACACTGTTTTCTAAGTCGGAAACAAACTATAAGTTTTGGTTGATGGACAATTCTAGATACAATAAAAATACATGAACAATGACGGTTCTGATACAAAGAACCCACCTAACCAAGCAAGTCACCCATAGAAAGCAGTGTGCCAGAAATGCCGCTATGGAATCTGTACGGCAAAAACCTGCAAGAACTGGGGCACAACGGGGGTGAGTTGCCAACTCGTGAATAGAAAATATCTACAAGCAGAGATCGAATGCATGACCTATCCTAGGTCAATACGATCAGATAATAAATAAACCTCAATATGAATAAAGCCGAAGCATGCTAAACTGGCAATGTAATCTCTATACATGAGTGTAGTGCCAAGTGCTCGTGCTAGTGCCTCAGGTAATAGCATGTCATGAATATGAGGTATAACCAATGTAATCAAATCTGCACACTCGTGGATCCCGTCCACTCGTCACCCACTGACAATAACCACCATGCATGTAAATATCATGAATCATGTGCATGGGAAATAATATGAGGATATAACCACCCGTGTCCCTCGCGACACATCAAAATCATGAAACCAGGGTGCCCAGCATCGACACCCGAAAACATCATGAAAACTGTGCCCAGCATCGGCACGTAAATCCTCATATATCGGGCTCCGTCAGTCCGGATCGGCCCGCGGGCTCTGTCTGCAGTATCGGCCCTCGGCCCCGGCAGTATGCCCAAAACATCTATCGACTCTGGTCGGTATCCTCCGGATAACCGCCAGGTCCAACCAATCACCGGTAGGTACTCGCCCGCCTCCAGGCTCAATCGGCAAAGCTCATCGATCATCTTGCCGAGGGGAACCATACCGGGTCCACCATGTACCCGCAATCGGCTCATCCACGCCTCGATTCGGGTTACACATATCGCTCTCAGCACCGAGAAAACACATGGTGGACGCACTGAAATATCATATCAAGGGTAACCGGGTTTTTAAAGAAATGACATATTCTCTTTTGAAATACCCTCGGTTCCCAAATCCAGAAATATCATAGAAACAACATATCTCAATGCGTACAGTCAAAGCATGATGTATGCGGCATGTAACAGTAATGCAAGCATATCAGTAAGTCATGCAACATGGAATAATAATGTGCACATGTCGAGGGAGACCGCTCTTTTAAAAGGAATCTGTTTTTAAAGAGTATCTTGCGGTTCCCAAATCCCCAATCAAGCTAGAATCATCTATATATGTGTACAGGTATAAGTGTACAATATGCCATGCCAGAATCACATCATGAATGCAATAGTACTATAGTGTAGTGACATGGCAATTATCGATGATGAGTGTGTGAGCCGGCAACAAGTGTACGTGGAACATATACATCATCGATAATGGTGCTCGTGTCCTAGCAGCATGACTGAATGTCACAACAATACAAGCGATGCAATGCAAATAGCAGGAATATGCGGAAAAGAATGATCAACGCAAAAGTACAGAACCTGCCCCAATAGATATGTCATGCAACCTTGCCTTTTGAAATAAGACGAATCAGGGCTTTTGGTAAAGTAAGGGCTACGGTGTTTTAAGAAAAGATGCATCATTTGAAAATATCCGTATAACCCTTCTGCTTATCTTTAAAATATCCCCGATTCGTTAGTTTTGAAATAGGTATGACTCGGTCTAGTCTAATGTCTACTAAATAATCTAGACAGGAGGGGTATGAAACCACCTAATCTGAGTCAATATATAAATATAGATATGATAGTCGGTGATCTCGCCTCAATAACATATCGTATGATATCCTCGAGTCATGAGTGCGGATCTATCATCAATATCGGCTCGTACGGTAAATCGTCGTACGGCATCCCAATAGCTGGGTAGGGGTCAATATCACACTATCTCATCACATATCAGGTATCACTTATCATCAGATCACACAATCTGGGGTACTACTGTAAGTCTAGTACAAATCGACACCATCTATAAAATATGAATGCGGGTAAAGCACATGTCCAAAGGCCCGCTAAAACTATCATATCGCACCTCAAAGGCAAACTATGTCACATCGCCGATCTCACGGCCTCACATCAAGTATCATCTCAAACCACGTATCATCCTCCAATCCCGTATATAAACACATAGTCCCATATCCATTTGTAGATATACGCACCATCATATGCACTCTAATAAATGAAAGAATGAATGCAAGTATGTGTGTAAATGTATGTGTGAGTGCAACCACTACTCTAGGGTTCGCACTATACTAAACCAATATATTCTTATCATCAAAATATCATTATTACCATCAATAACCCTAAACAACACATAATAAATATTCGTGTGTATACGTATTCGTATACATCACCACGGACTGCGGGGGTGCTATACGCCATCCACCCGACTTCTTCCCGTAGATATAAATCTACTCACCTTGCTTCTCGTGTGCCAAAGCCGATGTCGCTATCTTCACCTCCTTTGCCTCAACATCACGCGGGGTACCTACAAGTATATCACAATGCTAAAGCACATGAAAATCACATCGGAAACCAAAATAGCACACGCTACCCGCATAGGTAAAAACCTATCGACTCGCATGTAAACACAATCAAAATCCACTTGTCGTTGACGTCCAAACGCCACCCGACAGGAATGAATCACCAAATACCAAAATCCATGCTAAAACAAGTCCCAAATTATACACCAACATAGGAAAATCAACCCAGATTTCACCCTAGATGGAATCAGTCAAAACTAGACATACTCAGGGTCAAAACTAGAGGAAATGGGGGCATGCACAGAAAACGAGGCAATTCCTTAAAATACCTTATTTTAGAATTTTCTATAATTTTTCCCCATTTATCTGTATTTAATTATACCAGAATATTAAAATATTCATTAAAATAATATTAAATTATAAAATTTCCCAAAAATCATATTTTATTATTTTGAAGACGTTACATAGTCCCTACTCAGTAATTAAACTCTTGTGGTTTAAGTTTAGTTTAGTGTTTGGACTTGTATTCTAGGGTTTTAGTGTGTAGTGCTCAAGAAATTTTAAAGTTTTTGATTCTGCAAAGTCTTAGTAGTCACGGCAAGGAACATTATACACTTGCATTTATCAACTTTTTCTGTCCGTTATAGCGTGAAGCTCTGATTTGTCTTCATAAACATGCAAATGTATTACTCTACACTGCTTGATATCATTCAGCCGTAGTAACTATTTTTCTCTTTGCTATAGAACTACCTTATGATATTTGAAGATATAAAGAATATACTCGTCGTTATCTTGTACTGGAATTAGGAGAAATATTTCCTGGGAGGTATCACATTCTAGTCGGTTAGTTCTACTCTTGCACAATATGTTTGACCATCGAATTTCCTCAATGCCAAAAGAAAAAAGAGGAAAATTAACCACCTACTACTAGTCAAAAGGAAAAGTACTGGCTGCAGTTAGCCTTTGAACTCACTAAAGTACTATATGCCAGTCAACTTTGCTATGTACTCCTGTGGGATTTTTCGCCTTCTTCTTTTTTTGGGCAAATGTCGTGCAATTTTTACCTTAATTAAAATGGTCTCTAAAGAGGATGCCCTAGTATCAAAGCTTAGTGTGTGTCAAGTGTGTATGACACACACGTGTAGTTTTTCGTCTTGGAATTGTGTAGTACCACTCATATCCATTGAATTTGTCGTAGGGCTTGTGAATGCATTTAGTAGTAGATCTATCTCTAGAGATAACTAAATTGCTTTCTTCGTATAATGATATATGAAGTTAAACTAGTGCTACAATAAAAAATGCTTCCCACTAAAGAGTAATAGCCTGGGACGGATCCACTATGGAGGGAGAGGGGCATGTGCCCTCGTTTATAATTTCGGAAATTAAAGACTAATATATGTTATATATGAGTTTTGGGATTTTTTCCGGTGTCTTATATATTTGTTTGTAGCATAAATAAAACAAAACAAGGCTATAATTTAAGTGGTAATGTGTTTTGTTTCCCAACAAATGGTCTTGAGTTAAATTCCCACTATCTACATTATTTTTTGGATGATATTTAATGGGGTATCAATATGATTGTGCTTTTTCTTCTTCTATATTTGTAATAAAATTAATTTTAAAACTCTAAGACAAAGTATTTGAGGATTTTATAAAATATTTAGTATGATTTTTTAGCGGAACCTTGTCCTTTTTTGGTGTCCCCCCTAGTGAAAATTCATGGATCCGTCCCTGTTAATAGCCCCATGGCGATACTTCCCTCTCAAAAATGAGACGCCATTGTTTCGAGTCCTAAGAGGCCCACATCCCCAAAAGGAAAAAACAAAAAAATATGCTTCCCGAAGTTTTTAGTATTCAAGGTAGACAAATTGTTCTTAAAGCAACACCTGCTCAAAGTGGTTAGTCCATGTCGATATTTAAATAAGCCGTGAGGGATGAAGTCTTGAGGATTTAAATACAACATAGGGAACTTAATCCTACTGAGATCTATGATAGATTTGGAATGAACTCTTTTATGTATGAAATCATATTAAGGGATTGCTGGTTGTAAAATATGGCAGAATACAGTTGTGTATTGTAAGTTGCAGTATTAGAAGGTTGTCACTTAAATTCGAAGCTCCCATCATATGATAGTATGATTGCCATCGCTGATATAAAGGCTAATGCTTAATGTTATTCTGGCGTGAATGTGGGAGGTGTGCTCTTAAAAGCAGTTGATTCCATTCCATATTGAAGAACTGTTACATCTCCATTAAATGCATCAACAGTATTAGCAGTGTTTCTCCCAATTTTTAGTCATTAGGATTTCGCACTTTTTAAGGAACTTCATGACCCTTGTCATAAACAAGGTTTAAAAGGCCATTTGACCCCCAATACGCATCACCATTAATCGTCTGTCAAATGTTTCTGCTAAACATTCATCGAATAAGATGAAGGTTGAATGCCCACGTAATTGGTCATTCACAATATGCAAATGAAGGGCCATTTAACCAGCATATATATGACGTGTATATTCCACAAAATATCCAAAACAAGATCTGCAAACTCAATATCCACCTTGTAAAGACATAGTTTTGTCCTCCCCATCAACATATCTTTCTCATCTTTTCACATTTTTGCAGGTTTTACTACTCACATATGCATAATAAAATTTATTTTCATGTATTCTGTGTAATCTGATAATGTGATGTGTAATTCTTCTAATTATTATGCGCTAGCCATATGAATAGAGAAAGATTACTTGTTTTACAACATTGCTCATGATTTGCAAGTTAGATCTAGCATAACTGTTTTTCGTTTTAAAGATCTTCAAACAAGATTCATGGTATGGCTGCGTACTTTAATAAACTGGAGTCTGAATTTTGTCAATATTGTGGTGATATGAGAGGACACAAGATTGTAATGACGACTAGCCTCTCTTCAGATGTTCTTGTTGGCTACTTTTCGTGGGCAGAGTACGACATCATGGCACCAGTAGGTCAAAAAACTACGGATGCCCTTGCACCTTCATTTCTAATTGCGGAGCACACAATTTTCGTTTGCAAGCCCTTGAAATGCACGAAAAGATGGACATTACGATAGACTCGTACGGTAGTTGTCACCGAAACCGTGATGGTAGTGGTCCACTGGTACGTCCAATGACCTCTCCAGTTTGCTATGCTTATTCCTACTTCTAAACTTAACTTTTAGGTTATTACTATTTAATATTAAATCGAGGTTGGCGACCCATAGATTGATATAGGAATGTTCCGTAACGAAGGAGTCAAGGTGGCTAATGTGTTTATGCAACTGTCTATATCAATCTTTCTTTCCGCTTCATAAAAACACATTAATCAAGGTGGCTAATGAGGCAGAAAGAAAGAAGAGGATGAAGTGTAGCGAAAAATTAGATGAGGGAGAGGCCCAGAACATAAACTTACCAAAGCATCATTTACCCTAATAAATTCTTAAAGTATGCCTGGCAAGTCCTTGTACATCCAACAACTACAACATCATCATCATCATCATCAACATCTACGTCAACAAGCCTTTATCCAAAATGTTTGAGTCCCACATGAAACCATTGTCTTCATTCAACTTTGTTAAGGGACATGTCCACAGTTAAATTAACAATAAGCATATCTCTTGTAACTGCCTTATTGATGCCTCCCATGTCACTTAGGCCTGCATCTGGTCCTTGGTGCTCAAGTAACTTTAATATTACCCTGATTCGTCCATTTATCTACTTCCATTATGCATTCCAAACCATCTTAATCAATTCTCTTTCAGAAGCTTCATCCATCTTCCCAAGGATGCACTCATTTCTTATCCTATCCACTGCGGTATCACCATTACCCCATCACAACACATTCACTTAACCTACTTTTGTTTGTGACATATTTCTTACTTGCCCATCATTATGACCCATAAAATGCCTTATAGTCATCCTACATGTAAATCAGTTAGAATCCATTGGTATTCTACAATCTTGTACACTTCCTTATTTTCCCGTTTTTATTTTACAATCACATGCCTCTCTCCTGTCTGTTAAGATGAATGATTGATCCTAAGTAGAGAAAAGGATCGCTATTAAATATCTACGGCCATCTATCCGCATTGCACGCTGTACCTGTTTTGTTAAATTTACATTCAGGGCTTTAAACATACCATAATAATATACAATCTGATAATGCAGGCACTATCATAGTGCAGAACTTTTAAGGTATTTGATCTCAAAGCAACAGGGTATTTTCACCCTCACAACCTACTTGAGTTTCACTGTATTCTTGAATATTTATCATTTGTTGCCCTATCATCTTACGACAAGGAGGCTCTGATGTGGTGGTGATTTCCAGATGAAAATATCACTGTTTTCGTGTATGCAACTTTAGAGTAGGATGAGAGAGAAGGAAGTCCTATCTTGGTAATGCATTTCTTTTTTATTCCACCTAGAACGTGTTGGTGATTGTATTTAAAGGTTGCTTCTGATGCAACCGAGTCTCTAAACTATGTATATAATGTACTTCATTTAATCACTAGTATTATCTTTTGATTTCGTTTTTCTATGATTTGTTAAGCGTTAGACGTGTCACCGACTCGTCCTGTGCTTACATCCTTTTTTTTTTTAATTTACAGTTGATAAAATAGAAGCATTGAAGCAGCCTGGTTTTTGAAAACTCTAATTGTAACAGAAAAATTCTCAGTCCCTTGTTGCAGGTATTCTTACTCTATAATTGTTATATGTTAAGACTTCTGAATTTGGATTTTAAATTTCTCTCTCTCTTTCTTTTATTTAGTTGTGTCTTTACGTGTGGGTGTTTATGCCACGATTTGTTGAAAATACTATCTGTTTGCTGCATAAGATAATATTGTCATTAAGATTAAATGTGTATTAGTCCTTTGTTTCTCTGTAATCATATGTAGCAGTAATTTTTTTTGTTTGTTTTTCTTTCTAAAGGTTGGTATGGAAAAGACCTTTTATTGTTACATAAGTTATGTCTCACATTGTAACCCACTATGCATCTGTCCAAACAGTACTAGAAGTCTAGAAACACTGTAGGGTCTTTGAAAATCTAGGAACTTAGTTACCTTTCTTTCAGTTGCGCTAATTAGCATAAATATTTAGAAGTGATGAACATGTCAGGAATGTGATGCAATATGATATCTCACATTGTAACCCACTATGCATCTGTCCAAACAGCACTAGAAGTCTAGAAACACTGTAGGGCCTTTGAAAATCTAGGAACTTAGTTACCATTCTTTCAGTTCTGGAATGTGATACAATATGTGGAATTCATATAGTTAGGCATAAAATCCGTAATATGTGATATTTCGGGTTTATGATGTTTAAGGCGATTGTGGATTCCAAATGTTGTAGTTTTCACTTTCTTTTCTGCGACCGTAAGTGTAATATGTGCTGTATCGCCGGTTTCGTTGCTATATATCGACGACAATTGGGATACGCATATTTACTTACGTTGATGACATGTGATATTATGTGTTGCTGTGATATGTTATATTGGATCGTCATATTTTGAATAGCCGGGGTTTTATGTGAGATGAGAGTTTTCATTTTCATTCATGTAAAATTCATTGTATGTAATATTCTTTTATTGGGGCATTTCCGGGTTGAGGATGATTCCACCATTGTATATTATTTACTTTTCCGCATTAGGATAGACCGAGCATAAGCAACCGGGTTCTAGGGTCTAGTGGGAGGCCATCTCGAGGAGTCGAGACCAGGTCTCCTAACCCTTGAATTGGGAGGGTTGCTTGCCGCTCTCGTAGGGGTCTAGGGATGTGGGTTTGGCTATTCATCGCGACCGTGGAATCCGTGTTTTATACAGGCTCAAAATAAAATACAGACCTCCTAGAATACCCATTATTTCATATGTTATCTTTTGCTGCTAATATTCTGTGATGTGATCATTTTATATGCGTGAGATGAATATTTTATTATTGTATACATGATATATAATAAATATTGTTTATGTTTTACACCCGCACTAGTTCTGTCCTTATATGCCGTTAGTTAAGTAACCTAACGGTGCATAACGGGACACTGTGGCGAATGCGGACGGTATAAGCGTACGTTGTATTTTCGTTTCTTCTGTGAAGCTTAGGAAGCATAACTGATGGGACTTCATTAATGAGATTAATGAAAGAAAAAGAAATCTAAAAGATGTAGAATCAAATTTTCAAAAAGAGAAGCTCTAGTTTTTGGTTTGCATAGCGGTATTCCTTGTAGAATATCCAGCATCTTATTCGATAAGAAAAAAGCCGAGATCCCTTCACCGAGAGTGACCTCTTTAGTGAAACTAGCAGATGCTACAACTCACTCGGTTTTGTTTTTGATTGCTTCTATAGTTTTTGATTTGCATAGCGGTATTTGTGAAATATGCTGCATCTTATTCGATAAGGAAAGGGCCAAGATCTCTTCACCGGCAGTGACCTCTTTAGCGAAAGTAGTAAAAACCTCAAAAACACTCTTTTTCAAAATCACTTATTTCTACAACAATATCAAGTTCATCACGTAAAAGGTTTTCATAAAAACCTATCGCAGCCCTTCGTTATTTCAGATAATTCCTGCTGCGTTCGTTGACCTCCATCAAGACGTAGTGTGCGGTAGCTGACTAGTATTTATCTGCTGCAAATGATGCGATTGTTTTAGGGTAGTCGTACGATCTTGTTGACCTCCGTCAAGGGTCGTGCGGATGGGTTTAATTCAATTAAGAAATGACGGGTTGAACATGACTAGTAGCCTATGATTTGTTGACCTCCGTCAAGGTCATTGGACGCTAGGGGCAGAATATTATCGGGAATTTCAAGTGTTGAAATTTGCAATGAGATTACATACCTTCTATGAGATAGTTGGATCCCGATACCCACTGTGAGTAAGAGTTGCTCTTGGGAGAATTTTACACATAACAATTAGCCGATCAAGTACGTGTCTAGAAAGGTGTTAATGGGGTTATGCCTCTGAAAAAACGAGATTTATTTTAATTAGGTCCATGCGAAGGCACGGGAAAGCTCCCTCAAAGTACCAACACTGGCCTGATCGAAAGATTGGCGAACTTGGAAGTTGTAATTAATCCCGGCTAGTCTTACCTTTTAGGATTTGATGGAAGATTTGATGAAAACAGTGGGAGCCATCCTAATTAGATAAGATAATAACCAATCTAATCTTGCAAAAGCATACGCTAAGGTGTTTTCTTCTCTCTCTCCAGGTAGCGATCATGTCAGGCCTTAATCAAGATAATAATATGGTTGTATTGACCGAACCCGCTTGTTATAATGAGCAGGGGAACGTTGGTTCTGTTCTTTCTTATAATTGTTATAAGACTGAGCAGGGAATAGGGACATATCCAGACTTCTACGCCGCCCAAACGAAGAATAAGCATGCTGATGCATATTCTTCGGGTATGTTAGTTATCGAGAACCGTTTCTCAGTTCACTTTACGTCCTGGGTATTAGATACCGGATCGGGATCCCATATATGTAATATGTTACATGGGCTTAGGAAAGATAGAGAACTGGGAGGGGGTGATCATTTCATAAGAGTAGGGAATGGTGCAAATGTTGCAGCCAAAGCAGTTGGCGAATATCACCTTGTATTACCAAATGGTAATACATTGATTCTGAACGAATGCTATTACATTCCGACCCTGATATGCAATCTTATATCAGTTTCTTTATTAAGTAAAAAATGATATAATTTTGTAGTACATGATAATATTATGAACATTTTCCTGCATCAAAATTTGATTGGATCAGGCTCGTTAAATAATGGCATATACGTTCTGAATCAAACCACAGTTCTTAATGTACAAAACACACACAAGAGAAAGAGTTCAGAAACTTTTTATGGCATTGTAGACTAGGTCATATCAATGCGACACGACTAGCTAAGTTACATAAAGATGGATATTTGAATCCGTTCGAATTATCATCTTATGAAACTTGCCATTCATGTCTCAATGGAAAGATGACCAATACTCCGTTTAATGGACACAGAGAAAGAGTTACAGAACTCTTGGGACTGATACATAGTGATGTATGCGGTCCCATGTTTACACATACCAGGAATGGTTTCTTGTACTTCATTACGTTCACTTACGATCTCTCAAGATACGGGCATGTGTTCCTGTTGAAACACAAGTCTGAAGGTTTTGAGAAATTCAAAGAATATAAGCACGAAGACGAGAACCAAACAAGTAAAAGTATTAAGATCCTTCGATCTGATCGAGGAGGAGAATACTTGAGCAATGAGTTCTTGGACTATCTAAAAGAGAATGAGATTTTCTCTCAGCTTACTCCTCCATATACACCACAGCACAACGATGTATCGGAGCGGAGGAATCACATCCTATTAGATATGGTGCGCTTTATGATGAGCACTGTTGAGTTGCCTATTTCCTTTTGGGGGTATGCGCTTGAGACAGCCATATACCTATTGAATAGAGTTCCAACCAAATCAGTGCCTACCACTCCATATGAGATATGGGAGGGAGAGACCGTGTCTTAATTTTGTTAAGATATAGGGTTGCCCGGCCTATGTTAAAAAGCAAAATCCGGACAAGCTCGAGGCAATGTCTGTTCTGTGCAAGTTTGTAGGATATCCCTGAAGGGTTCCGGCAGCGCCCCGGCCATCAAAACGTGGCCAAAATACGGAACAAAAATTTCTAAAACCGGCGCTACCGCTACCCGATTTACGAATCGACCTTAAACCCTAAACTAGCGAGCTAATTAAGAGTTAGAAAGGTTATACCGAGATGATCCGAGTCCTTCGGTCTTCATTCCAAGCTCCTAGTGATTCCATGATGATGTTTGGTTGTCGGTCTTCTTCCATCTCCGATGATCCATCCGAGGGAAACGGCGCAAGCTCCAACTTCGTCGATCGAAGTAACCGACACTCCAAAGCTGCTAGCGATGGAGAGTCGAGGTGTATGGAAGTGTCACTACATTTTTCTCTCTACCCAAAGTCCTCATGGAGCAACCATAGAAGATGAAGAAGGAGATGATGAAGACTTGGCATGAGCAAGGAAAAATGGCTTTGTATTTTTGAAGCATGAGAATGAGAGAGTGAGAGAGAGCTCTATGTAATAATGTGATCATCAATCAAATGAAAAAGAGCCCCCCCCAATCATGTGGCCGCCCCCCCTCTTTCATCAAAAAATATCATTTCCAATTTCCTTTTCCAATTAAACAAATGCACACCATACTTTGCTCCATGCCATAAAGCCATGCCTTTGCCACATCACACCCTCTACCTCATTTATCAAACAAATGAATTTCCATAAATAGAAATTCATACAAATGAGGTGGCACCTTCTAGAAGCTATTCCGTAGAAAATACGGAATACTTCCCGGTACATATATCGAAATACATATACGCGTATTCATACAAAAATACGAATAGCCAAGAGAGAAAATAAATAGCGAACAATAATATTAGAATACGTATATATAAATACATATATAAATTATTAAATCAAAACCCGATTTAATAATCCAGCTTAATCCTAAGCCGCTAGTATTATCAACCATCCGATTAAAGTCCGCGCAGCACATGCACGTATTTAATCGGACACCTGTATGTATCAGCATACGCCATGTACACCAAATCGCCTGAACCGTGAAAAACCCTCTGTGTGGGACTCTAAAGACTCGTTAATACGCTGGCAGTGGGTTTAACCACAAGCACGTCAGCGGCACTAGCTGTACGTAACGGCTACCCAGGTATTGAGCGAAAGGGAGGCCGACGAGCAAACTCATTCTGAACCCCTACTGAGCCTGACAGTGACAATATCCGTACAGTCCGGTCTGTTCGTCTAAGAGTATCGCATATCGAGTCTAGGGGGTGGATAAAGTCAGACCCCTAACAACACGATATTTAGTGTCGGCATGATACCCATCACCTTCTGAGAAACTATCGATCCTGGATCGGTAATCCTCGTCTACCATGGCCATGGATTTGTGGTGATGGCCACCCGTACACAACGCGGCATCAACCCCCAATACCTGGAGAGACGAATCCCCGACGATCCGATCATTGCATCCATGTGGCTCGGGACTGTACCCAACTAAAACCTGTTTGCACGACTCCTTTGAGCCGTGGTAGGGTAGTAATCAAAGTATAATGGGAAGTCACACGAGACAAATGACGATTTCAGGTCGACAGAATAATCTGTACACATGTCACCTGTGAACTGCTATCTGACAATAGGTATAATACCAACTAGCAGGTTCCCGGCGAGTCCGTCCAGTGTACTTATAACCCAATGAGCACCTGCATACTATCTTAGGTGAACAAACTAACACCAATGGCTTGTGAGACCTGGCCACTGCCTCTCGTCGGGGTCTCGATCAGTATACACTAGTCTACACTGGAGTATCGATGCCCGGTCTCGATACTCTTACGACTAGGGACATTTAAGGACGTGCTTAAAGACCCCAGCTTCCACATATATGATCGCTATCATAATGCTGGCAGTCAAGCAAGAATCCTATGGGCTCTATCAACATGTACATGATGATAAAGACAAACCAGATAGCATACTATCATCTTGAGCAAGACTGTTTTATCGGTATAGGTTCTGCCTCAATCATCATAACCACAAGTCCGCGACTATGATAATTGCCTTGAGGGCACTATAGCCAACAATCTCCCACTTGCACTTAAGGCTAATTATTGCGATGTCGCATACTCACAACCCGTGTGATATCGAGCACCCAACTTCTGTACTAATCAGTTTTGCAAAGCCCGTTTGCGAAAATGATTGCGTTCGAGAAATAGCCTCAGTGAGTGGATCCGCTCCAATGTTTCTTTCTGTATCTCTCTATATCTCAATTTCGCGGAGAAAACCATCTTCCGAAATGAGCAATACCTGTCTTAGAATTTGTCTGGATATCTGATGGGACCCAGTTCACAAACGAACTCCAAATCCAGCAAACTACTTAGACTGTATCGTCCACTGAATTTAATCAGTATCCTGCGCCATGCCTTTCCTCAGTATCCGTTTGGACCACCTGTCCAACATACTGTCCCTCAGAAGAGGGAAAACTATAACTCTGACAGTCACTCTGTCATCTAGGTCACCTTGGAAGCCTGGAATGATAACCGTCTCTTGAAGGAGGCTGCCGTTACCATATCCCAAGAACATTTACTTATGTTCATAAACTGCTTCCCAATGTTTCTCCAGAATTGGATTAATATATGTTTATTGCAGCTAGTGCAAAAAAACAATATCTGGTGTGGTACTTGACATTTCATGATTAACTCAATTGCCTAAGCAAGTGATATGCCAATCATGTAGATCCCTCTCCCCTTTAGTCTGTAAGACACCTTTAGAGAGGTTGACTCCATCACCTGCAGGTAGACCATCATGCCAGGAGTCGTCCATTTAATGTCAAAATACCCAGATTAGGATACTTCCCAAATCTAGATCTAAAACCATAGATCTAGTAACCAGAAACCCTGATATTACATCCATATCCTGTGTGGAGAAACAACTTTGTGACTACCATAGTACAACCGATCGTAGTATAGGAATCTCTTACTATTAAGTGCATGTCATCCCGAATCCTCGGACATCACACCATACTACCTTCTTATCAGATCCATCTCCTATTCTGATGAAGTCAAAACTTATGACTGTCACATCAAAAATAGATCTATTTCCGCTATACCTGCTTTAGTCTATAAATAGACACAAGCTGCCTACTATGTTTCCGCTGCTACCACTGACTACAACAACCCTCTGGCAGAGTCATATATACGTGCACTTCTAAAACTAGTTTAGAACGACGCTATACTCATCCTCCTGCCGGGTCTTATAGTCTAGAACAACAGCAATGGCAAGTCTGGGTAAACAAGAACCTTCCTGTCATCGTCTCTGAGAAGACCGAAGTACCTCTCGGGTGACTGAGGTTACCCACCAAATCTGCGGAGTGGCTAATGGAACATTAAATCCAATTGAATTCTTAGGTTCTATTAAATTTCCAGTAATCGTTTGTGGTTCTGGAATAACTTCCAGTTCTACCATACTCCCACTTCTGTTTTCTGAAAAAATCCATTTTATTAAAACTGTGGCGAGTCAAGAACAATATAAATATTGATCTTCCTGATGGTAGAAAGTTAACCCTCGTCAAAGCCCGGGATAACCCACAAACAACCATTACTGAAACGTGCCTTGAGTTTATCCGGATTCTGGTTTTAAGCATCAGCCGGACAACTTCCTATACCTTAACATCGTTAAGATATAAATTGATTCTATATATCTGATATAGAAACAAAAACACTAATTTAATTGGATCCAGATTCAAAATCATGCAGCTGTCTCCAGTGCATATCAACCAAATGGAAAGAGGAAAATCAGCATTACTCATCTAGGAGTGCATCCATATATGAGTAACCTGAAAGAGAAGCAAGTTCTCAAAACCGTTACTATTAACTGAATACCAAACACAAGTATCTACATCTTCGACTTCCTCGAAGAATCCTGATACTTACAACAAATTGTTCTTTACTTTATTTTTATACCTATTACTTCAGAATATCTGGACCTTGCATTTCAACGAAATACATGTCCAGAACTGGAGAAGTCATAAGTAAACAGAATATAGTACGAGTATCAACCCCTTTGTCCCAATGGACACTGGACAACATACAATATTTTGTATAAGTCTCCTGAGTCCAATAACTTAAACTCTGTACGTTGTAGGTTGAAAAACCGTACTTTGGTTAAGAAGAGTTACACCGCTGTTGAATGCACCTTACCTAATCATCAACTGATATAGGTAAATGTCATAGACACAATATCAAAAAGTTATATCTCACTTTATAAAATAAATGTACAGATATACCAGTTTGAAATTGGTGCATAACGGATATTCAAAACCAAATATTTGCCATTTGGCAAAAACCAGATGATTTCCTCAAAAATCACCAAGTACAACGAATTGCGATATAATGAGGATCTAATCACCCAATTCCCAATATCTTACTCCCACCCACCATCCGTAATAACATGCAGATGTGAGAAACTGATCTGGTAAATACATATCCTGGAGTTAGATTCCAATTGGGAAAACAGTTTTCAATTAACATCGCACAGTGAAACTGAAACATGAAAATGTTTCAAAAAGGTGTTAACTGGTATTCCTAGCAACGCCTCTTCCACTATCCTGATTCACGACAGTAACCATATACTTGCCTGCCCTCTCTGCAATCCCTTTATTATGTCTTTACTTATTATCTTCCGTACACCTCTTTTACGCTAATTGGTTTTCTTCATTCCCTACCTTTCGGCACCAGCCTAAGCTTTGGAAGAAGACTATCCATTAAGCGTAATAGGTGTACTCTCCTAATCCTAGGAGCCCTCGCAACCCGAGAGAAGGTAAAGAGAAAAGACATCTGAATAATCCTATCCAATTTCTCTTGAACCGGAAACCATCCCCGAATCTTGAACGAATTCCTTCGAGTTCGTATGTAACTATACGATGGCATATCCAATGGAAGTGGATATCCGGAGTGTTCTAGAGAAAAGCAAAGTGGATGTAGGAGTGGTAGGGGTATACACGGTTTTTGTCGTGAATGATGGTGATCGCAATTTCCTTTACCATTATTCTAATCTCTTTATATGTCTTTACTTATTACCTTCTGTACACCACAGTTAAGCTTGTTGGTTTTCTTCCTACCTTACCGTTCAACACCTGCCTATGGTCTGGAGGAAGACTATCCAATAAGCTTAATAGGTGTACCCTCTCCTAATCTTAGGAGACCTCACAACCTGAGAGAAGGTAAAGAGAAAAGACAACCGAATAATCCTATTCAATCTCTCCAGAACCAGAATCCATCTTCGAATCAGATCCTTCGAGTTCGTATATAACCATACGATGGATTTATCCAATGGAAGTGGACGTTCGTAGTGATACGAGGTGTTCTGGAGAAATGCGGAGGTGATATAGAAGTGGCAATGATGTATGCGACACCGTAACATTCCAAAAGCCAAAGTGTTTTAAGAAGGTTCGGTCAACTTGGTTTATGAGTTTTAGTTAAGGGTCGGATCATAGTCGCAGCCAGAGAGAGAGAGAGAGAGAAAAGAAACACTCAGCGTGCATTCTAACCTAAATCAGAATGGTTAATCATTTTATCTAATCTGGATGGCTCCCACTGTTTCCTCGAATTCTCCTCCAAACCCAAAAGGAGAATTAGTTGGAATCACCCGAGGAGTAATCCTACTCATCAGTGGGAATCGGGATCCAACTATCATCGCATGATAACTTGATGGAAGCCACTCAAGTCACCACACTCCAGAAGGTATGCGCAAGCCTGGCAAGCATCCTGTATGTTTGAAACTCCTGATATGATTTTTACCCCAAGCGGTTTATGACCTTGACTTTGGCCAACAAATCATAACCCGCAAGTCAAGTTCTACCTGTCATTGTCCTGATTGATTTAGACCCACCCGCACACACCTTTGACTTTGGCCAACAAAGTGGTACGACTGTCCTAAACCAATGCATATCCATGCAACGGACAAGCAACACACAGCTACCGCACACGATGCCTTGACTTCGGCCAACAAACACCGCACGAATACTATGCACTACTTATCCGAAATGACGGAGGGCTACGGTTGGTTTTTGGCGAAAAACCTTTAACGTAATGAACTTGATGTCGTTGATGGAATCCAAGTGGTTTTTATAAATATATAGTGACGAAAACTTTTGCTAAAGAGGTCACTCCCGTTGAAGGGATCTCGGCTCTTTTCCCGTCGAATGGGGTGCAGGATATCCCAAACTGAATACCACGATGCAAAGCAAAAATAATCGACTATAGTAAAGTTATTACGTTGACGCAAACTTTTACCCAAGGGGTCACTCCCGATGAAGGGATCTCGGCCTTTGCCTCGTCGAATGAGGTGCAGGATATTCTAAAATGAATACCACGATTCAACGCAAAAGTGTACGTCTGTAATGTCAGTTTTTTAAAAACTTGGTTCCAACAACATCATATATAGGTTTGTTTTATCCTTGCATTGATAAGAATCTATACAGTCCCATCAATTAATCACACCAGAAAAGAACGAAAATAAAATGTACGTATATGCCATTCACGTTCGCCACTGGGTCCCGTCATCACCCGTTAGGTTACTTAACTAACGACAGAGCGGGGACTGGGCTAGCGCGGGTGCAAAACATATACAACATCTACTAGTATATATAAATATATATATAACATTCGTCCCAGGTATGATATAAAGCAACATCACAGAAACATCACAGAAGCAACACAGAATGGTGGATAATCTGGAGTCCCGAGTTTTACTTGAGCCGCAAGTGAGACCCGACGTTCCCTGTCGTGTGGATAGCACATGCAATGAAACTTAGACCCCTACGAGCGTGTCAAGTTACCCGCCAAAACCAGAAGTGAGGCAGCCCCCTTCAACAACGTGAATGGGCCACCCGGCACTTCTCGGAATCCGGTAACTTGAGCGCCCCTCCGTGGGTCATACCTATACCCCCTACGAGTGCGGCGAGCCCGCCAATTCTAGAGTAAGGTTCCCTCCGTCTCAACGCCATGTGATGAGGACCAGTTGCCCTTTAGAACCCGGCTATCCGTGCACTCGACCTCGGGGTAATCCTAGTACAGAAAATAAAATAATATACAAGGTGACATCGACCTCAGCCCGGTCGTGCCCCAAAAGAATAATATACAAACAGGCAGTGACGGCAGTCCACATGTCGGACGCTCGCCCCGCAATATCAAATGTACAAATGAAATCAACTGTACTAACATTGCACCATTGCTATCCACCATGACGATCCAACCAACATCACAGCACAACACAGAATATCAACGTGAATGTCATGTTCGCAAACTCGTCTAAAAGACATATAGCAATTAGACTAGTTTACCGATCAAATGACATTCACGGTCGCATATAGAAATGTATGTACTGTTAAACGCACACTTAAAATATCGATCGACTAAATTTCAAATTGGCCCCAATAGCAAAACAACACTTCACTGAAACCTGGGCCAAAATGGAATATCTCAAAAATCACAATTTTACATCAGGGGGCTACAGGAAAAATTTTGAAGCCCGTCGCCACTAAATGGCCGCGGAACCGCCGCCAATGGGGGGTAAGTGCGGTGGTTCCGCGGCGCTTTGGAGGCTTCAGGAGCTGAAATTTTCTATGTACCCTTACAATTGCCTGCACGGATTTTTAAGATGCCTGAAATAATTTTTTGATCACTTTTGAAAATCGACAGCAACTGTGAAAATGGAATCGTGATTTCGGAAATTTCCGTCGATCGATCTTTCAAGCACGTTTAAACAAGCTAGTAAGGGGTTTAAAGGGTGTCTCTGATACCATGAAGGGTTCCGGCAGCGCCCCGGCCATCAAAACGCGGCCAAATTACGGAACAAAAATTTCTAAAATCGGCGCTACCGCTACCCGATTTACGGATCGACTTTAAACCCTAAACTAGCGAGCTAACTAAGAGTTAGAAAGGTTATACCGAGATGATCCGAGTCCTTCGGTCTTCATTCCAAGCTCCTAGTGATTCCATGATGATGTTTGGTTGTCGGTCTTTCTCCATCTCCGATTATCCACCCGAGAGAAACGACGCAAGCTCCAACTTCGTCGATCGAAGTAACCGACGCTCCAAAGTCGCTAGCGATGGAGAGTCGAGGTGTATGGAAGTGTCACTACATTTTTCTCTTTACCCAAAGTGCTAATGGAGCAACCATAGAAGATGAAGAAGGAGGTGATGAAGACTTGGCATGAGCAAGGAAAAATGGCTTTGTATTTTTGAAGCATGAGAATGTGAGAGTGAGAGAGAGCTTTATGTAATAATGTGATCATCAATCAAATGAAAAAGAGCCCCCCCATCATGTGGCCGGCCCTCCTCTCTTTCATAAAAAAAATATCATTTCCAATTTCCTTTTCCAATTAAACAAATGCACACCATACTTTGCTCCATGCCATAAAGCCATGCCTTTGCCACATCACACCCTCCACCTCATTTATCAAACAAATGAATTTCCATAAATAGAAATTCATACAAATGAGGTGGCACCTTCTAGAAGCTATTCTGTAAAAAATACGGAATACTTCCCGGTACATGTATCGAAATACATATACGCGTATTCATACAAAAATACGAATAGCCAAGAGAGAAAATAAATAGCGAACAATAATACTAGAATACGTAAATACAAATACATATATAAATTATTAAATCAAAACCCGATTTAATAATCCGGCTTAATCCTAAGGCGCTAGTATTATCAACCGTCCGATTAAAGCCTGCGCAGCACATGCACATATTTAATCGGACACCGTATGTATCACCATACGCCATGTACACCAAATCGCCTGAACCGTGAAAAACCCTCTGTGTGGGACTCTAAAGACTCGTCAATACGCTGGCAGTGGGTTTAACCACAAGCACGTCAGCGGCACTAGCTGTACGTAACGGCTACCCAGGTATTGAGCGAAAGGAAGGCCGACGAGCAAACTCATCCTGAACCCCTACTGAGCCTGACAGTGACAATATCCGTACAGTCCGGTCTGTTCGTCTAAGAGTATCGCATATCGAGTCTAGAGGGGTGGATAAAGTCAGACTCCTAACAACGCGATATTTAATGTCGGCATGATACCCATCACCTCCTGAGAAACTATCGATCCTGGATCGGTAATTCTCGTCTACTATGGCCATGGATTTGTGGTGATGGCCACCCGTACACAACGCAGCATCAACCCCCAATACCGGGAGAGACGAATCCCCGACGATCCGATCACTGCCTCCATGTGGCTCGGGACTGTACCCAACTAAAACCTGTTTGCACGACTCCTTTGAGCCGTGGTAGGGTAGTAATCAAAGTATAATGGGAAGTCACACGAGACAAATGACGATCTCAGGTCGACAGACTAACCTGTACACATGTCACCTGTGAACTGCTATCTGACAATAGGTATAATACCAACTAGCAGGTTCCCGGCGAGTCCGTCCAGTGTACTCATAACCCAATGAGCACCTGCATACTATCTTAGGTGAACAAACTAACACCAATGGCTTATGAGACCTGGCCACTGCCTCTCGTCGGGTCTCGATCAGTATACACTAGTCTACACTGGAGTATCGATGCCCGGTCTCGATACTCCTACGACTAGGGACATTTAAGGATGTGCTTATAGACCCCAGCTTCCACATATATGATCGCCATCATAATGCTGACAGTCAAGCAAGAATCCTATGGGCTCTATCAACATGTACATGATGATAAAGACAAACCAGATAGCATACTGTAAGTATGCGGCAGCGCCCCGGCAGTCTAACAGACGCCAATATGCGGAACAAAACTTTTACGACTGGCGCTATCGCGTACTATAACCCGGATCTGCCATTAAAGCTAAACTAACAAATTGTAAAGAGGGTAGAATTGTTATACCGAACGATCCGAGTCTTTCGGTCTTTAACCATCATCCCACGCTTTGTTGCGGCGGTTTCGATCTTCTGAAACTCCAGTTTCGTCGTCTAGGTGGCACCACGTCGACGGATCTTTAAACGGGCTCCCGCCTCTGAACCGAGGCAACTCGATCGTCAAGTTTGCCAAAAGAGACGACCAAGATGTTGTAGAGAATGAGTAGAACACTTTGTCTCGTTACGTCCAAGATTATGGACGAACGGTTAAAAGAAGTTGCCAATTGGAAATCGGGTGAATGGAAATTGAACTATATGAAATTTCCATACACTAAAGTATCATAATCTTTTGCAAATGAATCAATCATCCTTTCTACAAGAGGGGGCCGGCCACAATTATAGAAGGAGGGGGTGAGTGTAGGAGCAAGGAGGGTGAGTGTAAGGAAAAATATCAAGCATATTTATCATGAAGAAAGAATGAGTGGTATGAACACATTAAATGAATTAATCCACCTCACTTAACACCTCACCTCACAATTAATGCAAATGATGAGTCACTAATCCTAGTCACCATTTCTAGAATCTTTTAGAACCATGACTCACCCAAAAGACGAAATGATAAATCCGCATTTAACCGAATGTTAAATACGGCTGATAGAAAACTGGAAACTGGCAATTTCCAAAAGTGATCCTGAAATGAATTTCAGGATAACCCTGTAACAGTATAAACATACCCGCATTTGTATTACGACCGAATACAAATGCAACTGAGACAAAGTTATTATATCTACACAGTATAATACTGGGATCCGGCTTAAACCAAAGCCTACTAGTATTATCTGCCCGAAAAATAACACGTGCGTAAACGCACGTGCTTAAACGCACGTGCTTTTTCCGAACCCCGCCATAATACCATACAACATCTACAACGTTTCGTCCGAACTTGGGAAAGTGTCTGTGGGGGACTCTAATGACTCATCAATACACTGGCACTGGGTATAACCACTAGCACGTCAGAGGTACAAGCTGTACGTAACGGTTTGCCTATGTATTGATTAGAAGGGAAGCTGACGAGCGAACTCATCTATAAACCCTACTGATCCTGACAGTGACAATATTCGTACAGTCCGGAACATTCGTCTATGAGTATCGCATATACGGTCTAGGGGGTCGGTAAACGTCAGACCCCCAATAGCTGCATAAGTCGTGTCAGAGAGCAGCCCAGAACACCCTGAGATACTACTGGTATACCTACCAGTATATCTCGATTACCCTGGTCAGGGATTTCGTGTAATGGCTCTCCTAAACACAGCGCGATCTCACCCCCAATACCGGGAGAGACGAATCCCCGAAGATCCGCTCACTTGCCTCCAATGTGGCTCGGGACTGTACCCAACTAAAACCTGTTTGCACAACTCTTTTGAGCGTGGTAGGGTAGTAATCTAAGCACAGTGGGAACTCACACGAGACAAATGACGACCTCAGGTCGATGAACTAACCTGTACACATGTCACCAGGGAACTGCTATCTGACGATATGTATAATACCAACTAGCATGTTCCCGGCGAGTCCTGTCCGGTGTACTCATAACCCAATGGGCACCTGTGTACATCTTAGGTGAATTAACTAACACCAATGGCTTGTGAGATCGGCCACCGCCCTTCGTCCGGGTCTCGACTGTATACACTAGTCTACTCTGGAGTATCGATGCCCTGTCTCGAAACTCCCACGACTAGGGACACTTTTAAGGATGTGCTTACAGACCCCAGCTCTCACGTATATGATCGCCATCATACTGCCGGTAGTCAAGCAAGAATCCTATGGGCTATATCATCATGCAATAGTGAACTAAAACATGTATACGATGATAAAGACAAACCAGATAGCATACTATCATCTCGAGCAAGACTGTCCTATCGGTATAGGTCCTCCCTCAATCATTGCAATCACGTACCTGCGATACAATAATCGACTTAGAGGGCACTATATCCAACAATCTTCGACTTGCACTTAAGGCTAATTATTGCGATGTCGTGTACTCACAGCTCGTGTGATACCGAACATCCAACTCCTCCACTAATCAGTTTCACAAAGCTCGTTTGCAAAACTATTGTGTTCGAGAAATAGCCTCAGTGAGTGGATCCGCTTCGGTGTTTCTTTCTATGTCTCTTTTAATCTCAAGTTCGCGGAGAAAACCATCTCCCGAATTGAGTAATACCTGTCTTAGAATATGTCTGGATATCTGATGGGATCTAGTTCATAAATAAACTCCAAATCCAAACCTCTTAGACTGTATCGATCACTGAAACTAATCAGTGTCCAGCACCTTGCTTCCCACAGTATCCCCTTGGACCACCTGTCCATAATACTGCTCCTTGTCTGAGGGAAAACTATAACTCTGACAATCACTCTGTCATCCATGTCACCTTTGAAGCCTGGAGTGATAACCGTCTCCCGAAGGAGGCCGTCGTCATCAAAAACTGCTTCCTAATGTTTCTCCAGGATTGGATTAATATAAATTTATCGCATCTAGTGCAAAAACGACATCTGGTGTGGTACTTGACATCTCACGATTGACTCAATTGCCTAAGCAAGTGATCTGTTAATCATGCACGTCCTTCTCCACTTTAGTCTGTAAGACACCTTTAGAGAGGGTTGACTCCGTCACCTGTAGGTACACCACCATGCCAGGAGTCTATTATTCTAAAATACTATTAGAATACTGTCAAAGTACCCACATTGGGAAACTACCCAAATCCAGATCTAAAACCATTAGATCTAGTAACCAGAATGTCTTATATTACATCCATATTCTTTGTGGAGAAACAACCGTGTGACGACCACAGTACAACCGATCGTAGTATGGGAATTTTACTTCCTACTCTGTGTATGTCATCCAAATTCCAGGGCATCACACCCTACTACCTTCTTAACAGATCCATCCCCTATTCTGATGAAGTCAAACCTATGACTGTCACATCAAAAATAGATGATCTATCTCCGCTATTTCTGCTCAAGTTTATAAATAGACACTAGCAACTTGCCAACTATGCTTCCGCTGCTCCCACTGACTACAACAACCCTCTGGCAGAATAATATATACGTGCACTTCTAAAACTAGTTTAGAACGATACTATACATATCCTCCTGCCGGGTCTCATAGTCTGGAACAGCAGAAGTGTCAAGTCTGGGTAAACGAGAACCTCCCTGTCACCTTCCTTGAGGCTACCGGAGTACCTCTCGAGTGTCTGAGGTTACCCACCATATCTGCGGAGTGGCTATTGGAATGTCAAACCTGTTTGAATATATAGGTCCTATTAAATTTTCCGTAATCGTTTGCGGTTCTAGAATCACTTACAGTTCTACCATACGCCCACTACTGTTTTCTGAAAAAATCTATTTTAATAAAACTGTGGCGAGTCAAGAACAATATCACTATTGATCTTCCAGATGGTAGAAAATCAACCCTCGTCAAAGCTATGGTCAACCCACAAACTGCCATTACAGAAACGTGCCTTGAGTTATCCAGTGTCTGGTTTTAAGCATAAGCTGGACAACTCCCTTTACCTTAACCATGTTAAGATATGATCCATTCTATATTCAATATAGAAAGTTTGGCACATATTTAATTGGAACCAGATTCAAATCATGCAGCTGTCTCCAGTGCATATCAACTTAATGGAGAGAGGCTAATCAGCATTACTCAACTTAGGAATCCATCCAATTATGAGTAACCTGGAAGAGAAACAAGTTTCTCAAAACCATTACTATCAATTGAATACCAATCACGAGACTCTACATCTTCGATTTCTTTGAAGAATCTCGATACTTGTGACACCTGGTTCTCTACTTTATTCTTATACCCATAACTTCTCAAAACTTAGACATTGTATTTCTACGAAACACTTGTCTAAAAATTAGAGAAGTCATAAGTAAACAGAACAGAGTACGAGTACCAAACCCTTTGTCTTGATGGACATTGGACAACATATAATACTCTATATAAGTCCGCTGAGTTTAATAACTCAAAACCTGTGCATCGTAAGTTGAAAACTTTACCCAGATGATTTCCTCAAATATCACCAATTTCAACGAATTCCGATATAATGAGGATGATCACTTAATTCCTAATAACTTGCTCCCACTCAACATCTGTAAAACCATACAGATGTGATAATCATACCTGGTAAATACAAATCCTGGAGTAAGTATCTAATCGGGAAATCAGTTTTCAATTAACAATGCACAGTGAATATGAAACATTAATATGTTTCGCAGGGGTATTCTGGTATTCTTAGTAATGCCTCTTCCATAATCCAAATCATGACTTTTAACCGTATATTTCCCTGCCATCTTTCCAATTCCCTTTATTTGTCTTTAGTCGTTACCTTCTGTACACCATCATTAGGCTAAATGGTTTTCTTCCTTCCCTACCGTTCGGCACCAGCCTATGGTTTGGAAGAAGACTATCCAGCAAGCATAATAGGTGTACCCTCATAAACCTAGGAGTGCTCGCAACTTGAGAGAAGGTGATGATAAAAGACAACTGAATAAACCTTATTCCTATTTCTCCTGAACCAGAATCCATCCTCGAAAAAATATCCTTCGAGTTCGTATATAACCATACGATGGATTTATCCAATGGAATTGGATTTTTGTAGTGATACGGGTTGTTCTGGAGAAATCAAAGGTGAAGTAAGAGTGGCGATGAAACACGTGGTTTGGTCGTGAATATGAATAGTCGCAATTTACTTTGCCCTCTTTCTAATCCTTTTATTTTGTCTTTACATATTACCTTCTGCACACCCTACTTAGGCTAATTGGTTTTCTTCATTCCCTACTTACGGCACCTGCCTATGGTTTGTAATAAGACTATCCAATAAGCGTAATAGGTGTACTCTCTTAAATCAAGGAGCCCTCGCAACCTGAGAGAAGGTGATAATAAAAGACAATTGAATAAACCAATTCTATTTCTCCTGAACCTGGATCCATTCTCGAATAAGTCCCTTCGAGTTCGTATATAACCATACGATGGATCTATCCAATGGAAGTGGATGTCCGTAGTAATACGGGGTGTTCTGAGAAATACAAAGGGTAAAAGTGGAGACTAAGTCAAAACTTCATGAATGTTCAACTAAAAACAAAACAAGTAACCATTCATTTATCCTTTTCATTTTCCAAAATGAATAAATAAATAAGATAAATGAATAAGTAATTAATTAAACAAAACCCTAATCATTAACTTAACCATAGTTTAATTCTTTACACTTAACCAAATAAGCATGTATCATCAAACATGATACAATCATGTGCACAAAAGTATATCACATATACAACTTGCACAATTCAAGTGAGAAAATCCTTTTAAAGTGAACCAATACTAGTTAATGCAAAGTAATATATCAAATATATAATTATACATTAAATCATTAAATCAACACTTGATTCAATGATCCGGTCATGTCGCATATAACCGGCTAGTATCCAATGTATCGGCTTATCGAATCAATCCTTGATTCGATAACTAGGTTATATCGCATACAACCATTCGACACATTCATCGCGAGAATGGAATACGGTATCACATACACGAATTATTCTCGGTCCCGCACATATCTCATATGCGCTCTTATTTCGTTTCGCTTGAACCAGGAAACCTCTGTGTAGGACTCTAAAGACTCGTCAATACGCCGGCAGCAGATAATGATCATATCAAGCACCCACAAGCCGCAAGCGGTCTGCTAAACGTAACGGCCACCCGGGTATTGAGCGATCAGAAGATCGACGAGCAAGCCCGCTCACATTCCTGTGAATCTAACCAGTAACACTTACCGTACAGTCCGGTCTGTTCGTCTGATATGTCGCATATCTCGCCTAGGGGTGGTAAACGTCAGACCCCAATAGCTTGATAAGTCATGCCGACGTGAAGTCCATGACATGTGTGAAACTACTGATAACACTTACCAGTAGGTCACTGCAACCCTGGCCAGGGATTTCCTGTTATAGCCAGTCGAGCATAGCGCAACATCAACCCCCAATACCGGGAGAGACGAATCCCTTCCTATCGCTCATTGCCTCCATGTGAATCGGGACTGTACCCAAAAACCACCTATTTGCACGACTCAGTAGAGCCGTGGTAGGGTGGAAATCAAAGCACAGTGGGAGACACACAAGACTCTATGACGATCTCGGGTCAACAGACTAAGCTGTACCAGTGTCACCAGAGAACTGCCATCTGACGTGAGGTATAATACCATCTGAGAGTTCTCGGCGAGTCCGTTCAGTGTACCCAGTCTCCACTGAGCACCCGTATACCATCTCTGATGTCAAACACCAATGGATATGGGATCATCCATCGCCCATCGCATGGGTCGAGAAGATATACGCTAGTCTACTCTGGAATATCGATGCCCCGTCTCGATATTCCCTCGACTAGGAACATTGAAGGATGTACTCATGGACTACCCAGGCCCCACTAGTATGATCTACATCATAGTCCTGGAAGTCGAGTACACATCCTAAGGGCTTTATCAACATGTAATCAGAGAGACAGAAAGTATACACGTTAAGATAAAGAGCAACCAGATAGCGTACTATCATGTCGAGCAAGAAAGTCCTACCTATATATGTCCCAGCATCCACTACAATATACATCCAATGTACAGTAATGGCCTCTAGGGCATACATATAACTAACAATCTCCCACTTGCACTAGGGCCATCTGTAGCAGTGGTTGCAGTATCACATACCCAACTATCCCATAAAAGTCTCTCTCTGGGAATAGGCCTTCGTGAGTGGATCCGCCGTGTTATCCTCTGAGTCTGCTCTCCTTCCCTCGATCACCCTGGAGATCAACTATCTCCATGATCAGGTGATACTGCCTTAGATTTTGTCTGGGTCACTGATGGGACCAGGGTTCCTAGGCCAAAGCCACAGTTCCATTGTCACACAATGGTAGGAACCTAGTTCATCCTATGAACCAATATACACCCAAACTGCCTCTTTGGTAGTATCTTTAATAGCGATGTTACCAGCCTTTATCTTCTAGTTTGTCACGGTATCTAGCTTGGAAATCTTCCAACATACCGTCCCTTTACTAAGGGTAAAGACAATGCCTGTGACTGACATTCAGTCGTCTTTATCAGTCTGGAACCCTTCCAGTGATTCTCCCCAGGATCGATTGATACCATCTCACTACAACTAGTGAGTATCCTAACATCCAATAAGATCTATCTCATAGATCCAAAGCTTAGGATTTAGTATGTATCACTTTGATCCTATATGGAAAATCATTGTGATAAGCGGAGATTGATCGAGCGTAGCATAGGAAACTCCTTCCCTAACAAGAGTATGTCATCCACGTACTCTACGAGGATCGTCACCATACTCCCTACTACCTTTTTGTTTATACAAGGTTCATCTACCATTTTGATGATGTCAACTTATTTGACTAATCCATCAAAACAGATGTTCCAACTCCGCGATGCCTGCTTTATCCTATAAAGCATCTTGCACACGTTTCCGCTGCTCCCACTGTCTACGAGGCCCTCTGGCTGTGTACTTATAGACGCTCTCTTCTAAATCAATATTTAGAAAAATAGTCATGGCACCCAACCACCAGATATCGTAGTCATGGTATGTAGCCGTGGCAAGTAGGATCTGGATGGACTTAAGCATAGTCCCTGGAAAAGGTTTCGTCATTATTCGTGCCTGGTTGATGACGAAAACCTTTAACAAGTCTAGCTTTGAAAGTCTCAACCTTTCCATGTACACCAAGTAATCTTCTCAAGATATACTTGCTCTTGATGAGGATTTAACCCTTCAGATATAGCAACCAAAGTCCATACTTTGTTGGTGTATAAGGATTCCATCTCAGATCACTAAGCATCCAGCCATTCTTACAGAGTCCCTACTCTCGATGGCCTGCTCGAAACTGGTTGGGCCATCATCTCATGATGCAATCCTCGCTCCCACTGTCATCGAGAAACCGAGGTATCTCTCAGGCAGGCGAGGAACCCTACCAGATCGGCGGAGAGGCTGAGGTTCGTCGGGGACTATAGAATCCTTTGGTTCTGTCAAATCTTCAGCTGTAGTTTCGTATAGCTGAAACCTTTCCAGTTCTACAGAACTGACCTTGCCTTGATCTTGTCCGGATTTTGCTTTTGACATAGGCCGGACAATCCCAAATCTTAACTTACTTAAGAGATAGGATCTTCCCACACCATATCTTATATGAAGTGGTAGGCACTGATTTGATTCGAACCTAATTCAATAGGTATGCAGCTTCTCAAGCGCATAACTCCCAAAAAGGAAATAGGTAACTCAGTAGTACTCATCATAGAGCACACCTTATCATATAGGGTGTGATTGCTTCGCCCCGATATACCATCGTGCTATGGTTTATACGGAGGAGTAATGCTGAGAGAGAATCTCATTTTCTTTTAGAATAGTCCAGGAATGCCATGCACAAGTATTCTCCTCCCTGATCTCATCATAGGACATAATACTTATACCCGGTTGTTGGTTCTCTACTTCTAACTTATATTCTGTGAATATCTCAAAAGGTTCGGACTTGTGTTTCAACAGGAACATATGTCAGAATCTTGAGAGATCATCAGAGAACGTAATGAAGTATAAAGAACCAGTCCTAGCATGTGTAGACAGGAGACCTTACATACATCATCATGTATCAGTCTCAAGAGTTTACCAACTCTTCCTCTGTTTCCAGTAAACAGAGCTGGTGTCATTATATCTTTGTGACATGACTGGCAAGTTTCACAAGATGTAAATTCAAACTGATTTAAATATGCATCTAAATGTAACTTCAGCTAGTCGGGTCGCATTGATATGACCTAGTCTACAAAACCTCAAGAAGAATTCGTTCATTTCTGAACTCTTCCTCTTGTGTGTGTTCTGAATACTAAGAACTGTAGTTTGATTTAGAACGTCAATGCTTTTAGATAACGTGCCTGAACCGATCAACTTTTGATATAGGAAATGTTCAAAATATTATCCATCAATACAAAATTTTATCATTTCTTTACTAATAAAGAGACTGATATGATTTTTTATATCAGGTTCGGTATCTAATAGCATTTGTTCAGAATCAATGTATTGGTAATACAGGATGACAGTGACCAACAGACTTGGCTGCAACACTTGCCCCGTTTTCTGCCTCATGAAACTTATCACCCGTTCTCAGTTTTTCTACCTTTTTGTAGCCCTATGTAACAGATTACATATCTGGGATCCTGATCCGGTATCAGATACCCAGGATGCAGAGGATACTGAGAAACAGTTCTGCATAATGAACACACCCGAAGGAGATGCATCATATGCACTTTCTTCGTTTGGGCGGCATAGGAATTCTGGTATTCCCCTATTTCCTGCTCTGTCTTATAACAATTATAAGTTGGAGCGGGACCAACGTTCCCCAGCTCAGTATAACAAGCGGGTTCGGTCAATACATCCATTTTATTATCTTGATTAAGGCGTGATATGGTCGCTACCAGGAGAGAGAGAGAAGAAAAACACTCAGCGTGCGCTCTTGCAAGATTAGATTGGTTATATACTTTATCTAATCAGGATGGCTCCCACTGTTTTTATCAAATCTTCCTTCAAACCTTAAAAGGAAAGACTAGCCGGGATTAATTACACTCTACAAGTTCGCCAATCTTTCAGCCAGGCCAGTGTCGGTACTTTGAGGGAGGTTCCCCGTGCTTTCGCACGGACCTAATTACAGTAAACCTCGTTTTCCCAGAGGCGTAACCCCGTTGACACCTTTCTAGACACCTACTTGATCGGCTAATTGCAAAGTGCAAAACTCTCCCAGGAGTAACAATTACTCGCAGTGGGTATCGGGATCCAACTATCATATAGAAGGTATGCAATCTCATTGCAAATTTCAACACTTGAAACTCCCGATAAAGGTCTTTACCCCTAGCACCTATGACCTTAACTATGGTCAACAAATCATAAGTACTAGTCAAGTTCTACCCGTCATTTCGTGATTAATTAGACCCACCCACATGACCCTTAACCAAGGTCAACAAAGTCATGCGACTGTCCTAACTAATCGCATCATATGTGGTGTAGGAAGACATCACTTAGCTACCGTACACTGTGCCTTGACTATGGTCAACAAACACAGCACGAATACTAAGTACTCTACTTCCTAAAATGACGGAGGGTTGCGAATGGTTTTTGTGAAAACCTTTAACGCTTTGAACTTGATCTCGTTGCGGAATCAAATGGTTTTTAAATGGAATGTTTTCGAGGCTTTTCTAGTTTTGCTAAAGGGGTCACTCCCGGTGAAGGGATCGTCGGCCCTTTCCTCGTCGAATGAGGTGCGGGATATATCATATATATCACTGTGCAAAGCGAAAACCATAGAAGCGATCAAAGACAAACCGAGGGTTGTAGCATCTGCCAGTTATTGCTAAAGGAGTCACTCCCGGTGAAGGGATCTCGGTCCTTTCCTCATCGAATAAGGTGCAGGATGTTCTATAATGAACACCGCGATGCAAAGCAAGAACTGTAGCTACCTGTTTTTATTTTGAAATTCGATTCCACAACATCAATTAGGTTTATTTTCTTTCATTAATCTCATTAATGAATATCCCATCATTTAAGTCCACCTAAACATCACAGATAAATATAACGTACGCTTATGCCATCCGCATTCGCCTCGATGTCCCGTCTGCACCGTTAGGTTAGGTAACTAACGGCAGAGCGGGGCAGGGCTAGCGCGGGTGTAAAACATAAGCAACGTCTATATAATATATCATATATACTATATATAATATCTGTCACAGAACATCACATGATCACATCACAGATAACGCAGCAGAAAATATCATATGAAATATTGGATATACTAGGACGTCCGTGTTTTCAATACGAGCCAGTATAAAACACGGATTCCACGGTCGTGATGAATAGCCAATCCTACACCCCTAGACCCCTATGAGAGCGGCAAGCAACCCTACCAATTCTAGGGTTAGGAGACCCGGACTCGACTCCTCGAGATGGTCTCCCACTGGACCCTAGAACCCGGTTACTTGTGCTCCCCTCCTTGGGTCTATCCTAATGCAGAAAAGTAAATAATATACATCAACGGTGACATCTTCCGCAACCTGGAAGTGCCCCAATAAAAGAATATTACATACAAGTTTTTACATGAATGAAAATGAAAAACACTCATCTCATATAAAAACCCCCGGCTATTCAAACACGACGATCCAATATAACATATCCAGCAACACATAACATCACATGTCATCAACGTAAGCAAACATGCGTATCCCAATTGTCGTTGACATATAGCAACGAAACCGGCGATATCACATATTACACTTATGGTCACAGAAAAGAAAGTTTAAAACTACAACAGTTGGAATCCGCAACCACCTCAGACATCGCATGCCTGATCAAATGAATTCTTTAGACATCGCATGCCTAACAATTATAAACCCCGCATTTTAGTCTCATTATCGAAAACACTTTTCAATATCAAGTCGGGCAATTCAACAGGATTCCCGACATTCTGATCGAATGCTCGTCGCAAACTTCAGTAGGCGGCCGCACCCCCGATGCTGTCGACGAAGTGCACCAAGGCGGAACACCGCTACCGCGAGCACCCAAACGGATGCTTTCGGCGACGGGGTTCTCCTACAGTCACTTGGTCGGGGCTATGGGGTGAGGCTGTCTATTAAGTTTACCCGGCGAGTATCCGCGTACGCTACGTGATTGCGACGGACTTTTGATCACATCAAAATTCCGTGGCAACCGATCAAGTGAGACTAAACTGCTATGTTTATAACATTCATTCAGTTATCTCATAACTACTTGTGAATTCCAATTATTGTATCACATTCCGGATAAACAGAAAATGTTAAACTTTCCGATCGAACATTCGAACACCCAAGTTTTCCCGATACGGCTCAACACATGAAATAAGTCTAACAGCATTCAGTTCGTGCCTCAGTACCAACGGTCCAGCCGTAGAAGGGTCAAGCCAACGCCTCACATGTGGCACGCCGTACTGCCCCAAACCCGAAGGTTCAAAGGGCAGTTCAAGACGGTCACATAATCGAGTTAAGGTTTGTTGTCTTCTAGAGGGTCCATCGCGTTACTTGCACTACTTAGAACGTCGTTAAACTACGGAAAAATCCAACAATTGGAAATTTCCCGGCAGGGGAAAAAGTGGGTATTTATATCCGGTCGAACTTTTTAACATATTCTAAAATACCCGGAAAAACACACTGACAAAATTAGACAATCCGATCGATACACTGAGTTCCCAATACAACCTAGAAAATAAAACTCTGGAATAAATATTAAAATATTTCCAGGAAAACCAGCACTGCTTACTAAGAATTACGGTGCAAACTTCGATGCACAATAAGACAAAACTGCCGCGGAACCGCCACATGAGCATGCTCATGCCGCGGATCCGCGGCGCCTTTAAGGAATTAGGCCATCGAATTTTGCAGTAACCCTTACAATCACCTGCTGATTTTTCTGCATATTTTTAATCTACAAAAATCCACATTTTACAGAATTGTCCAGAGAGCATTTTAAAGTCGGGGTTTTGGGTCGATCGGACTTCTAACTCCGTCTATGCATCGCCTAAGGCTCTAGCTAGGCTCTGATACCACTGTAGGGTTTCTAGGCACTCTAATGGAGTCTCACAAGTGATCAAACACGCACAAATCAAATTTTACGGGTGCCTATAAACCCTAATACGGATCGTCAACTAGATATATAGGCGATGCAAGCAAGTAAACGGAAATAGCTAAAGGGAAGGGGCTATAACCTTTGTAGATCCGGTCCTCCACCTCCTAGGCTCCGTGATGAAGTCCTCTCCGCTGTCCAAATCGAACCACGACTCTCACGGTGGTTTCATCGGAGAAATAGGCGGGCTAGGTCGTCGACAACGTGCCGAAGATGATCTACGTCGAGGCATCACTAGATCAAGCTCCACCTTCACCAAGCCATGAAAACTTGTGAAGGAAACACCCTATACTACTTGGCAAGAGGTAGAGGATGAAGAAATAGGAAGTGGGTTCACTTTAGAATTGGATTTCTCACACTATTTCATCATTTGCCATTGATGTAGCAAGCTTTCTTCATGGAAGAAGAAGATGAAGAAGAAGAAGAAGATATGATAAGTGTTAAAGAAAAATGAAAAAGAATTAATTCTTATCATCTTCTAACCTTAGTTAAGTGTAGAGAATGAATTAGGGTTAGTTTAAATGGTTAGGGTTAAGTATAAGACAAGAATGGAGACTAAGTCGAATATAACCAATCGATACATCCATCGCGAGAATGAAATACGGTATCACATATGCGCATTATTCTCGGTCCTGCACATATCTCATATGCGCTCCTATTTCGTTTCGCTTGAGCCAGGAAACCTCTGTGTAGGACTCTAAAGACTCGTCAATACGCCGGTAGCAGATGATGATCATATCAAGCACCTACAAGCCGCAAGAGGTCTGCTAAACGTAACGGCCATCCGGGTATTGAGCGATCAGAAGATCGACGAGCTAGCCCGCTTATACTCCTGTGAATCCAACCAGTAACACTTACCGTACAGTCCGGTCTGTTCGTCTGATATGTCGCATATCAAGTCTAGGGGTGGTAAACGTCAGACCGCAATAACCGATAAGTCGTGCCGATATGAGGCTCATAACGGGTCGAGAAACTACTGGTAACATTTGCCCCATTCCTTTATCCTTTTCATTTTCCAAAATGAATAAATAAATAAGATAAATGAATAAGTAATTAATTAAACAAAATCCTAATCATTAACTTAACCATAGTTTAATTCTTTACACTTAACCAAATAAGTATGTATCATCAAACATGATACAATCATGTGCACAAAAGTATATCACATATACAACTTGCACAATTCAAGTGAGAAAATCCTTTTAAAGTGAACCAATACTAGTTAATGCAAAGTAATATATCAAATATATAATTATACATTAAATCATTAAATCAACACTTGATTCAATGATCCGGTCATGTCGCATATAACCGGCTAGTATCCAATGTATCGGCTTATCGAATCAATCCTTGATTCGATAACTAGGTTATATCGCATACAACCATTCAACACATTCATCGCGAGAATGGAATACGGTATCACATACACGAATTATTCTCGGTCCCGCACATATCTCATATGCGCTCCTATTTCGTTTCGCTTGAACCAGGAAAGCTCTGTGTAGGACTCTAAAGACTCGTCAATACGCCGGCAGCAGATGATGATCATATCAAGCACCCACAAGCCGCAAGCGGTCTGCTAAACGTAACGGCCACCCGGGTATTGAGCGATCAGAAGATCGATGAGCAAGCCCGCTCACACTCCTGTGAATCCAACCAGTAACACTTACCGTACAGTCCGGTCTGTTCGTCTGATATGTCGCATATCTCTCCTAGGGGTGGTAAACGTCAGACCCCAATAGCTTGATAAGTCATGCCGACGTGAAGTCCATGACATGTGTGAAACTACTGATAACACTTACCAGTAGGTCACTGCAACCCTGGCCAGGGATTTCCTGTTATGGCAAGTCGAGCATAGCGCAATATCAACCCCCAATACCGGGAGAGACGAATCCCCTCCTATCGCTCATTGCCTCCATGTGAATCGGGACTGTACCCAAAAATCACCTGTTTGCACGACTCAGTAGAGCCGTGGTAGGGTGGAAATCAAAGCACAGTGGGAGACACACAAGACTCTATGACGATCTCGGGTCAACAGACTAAGCTGTACCAGTGTCACCAGAGAACTGCCATCTGACGTGAGGTATAATACCATCTGAGAGTTCTCGGCGAGTCCGTTCAGTGTACCCAGTCTCCACTGAGCACCCGTATACCATCTCTGATGTCAAACACCAATGGATATGGGATCATCCATCGCCCATCGCATGGGTCGAGAAGATATACGCTAGTCTACTCTGGAATATCGATGCCCCGTCTCGATATTCCCTCGACTAGGAACATTGAAGGATGTACTCATGGACTACCTAGGCCCCACTAGTATGATCTACATCATAGTCCTGGAAGTCGAGTACACATCCTAAGGGCTTTATCAACATGTAATCAGAGAGACAGAAAGTATACACGTTAAGATAAAGAGCAACCAGATAGCGTACTATCATGTCGAGCAAGAAAGTCCTACCTATATATGTCCCAGCATCCACTACAATATACATCCAATGTACAGTAATGGCCTCTAGGGCATACATATAACTAACAAAAAGAAGGAGCGGTAATGACTTATGCAACTATAGACAATCCAAAAGCCAGTATTTTAAGAAGGTTCGGTCAACTTGGTCACTGAGTTATAGTCTAGGGTCGGTCAAAAGTCGCTGCCAAAGAGAGAGAGAAAAGAAACACTCTGCGTGCACTCTAACCTAGATCAGAATGGTTATCACTTTATCTAATTTAGGAAACCTCCTACTGAAATCTCAAATTCTCCTCCAAACCTGAAAGAAGAATTAGTTGGGATCACCCGAAGAGTAAACCAACTCATCAGTGAGAATCGGGATCCAACTATCATCGCATGATAACTTGATGGAAGCCACTCAAGTTAACACACTCCAGAAGGTATGCGCAAGTCTGGCAAGTTTCTTGTATGTTTGAAACTCCCGATATAATTTTTATCCCATGCACTTATGACCTTGACGTAGGCCAACAAATCATAAGCCACATGTCAAGTTCTACCTGTCGTTGTCCTGATTAATTTAAGTCATCGTACATGCCCTTGACGTAGGCCAACAAGGCTGTACGTCTGACTTAAACTAATGCATCTATCTATGCAACAAATGAATACCCAGCAGCTACCAAACACCACGCCTTGACGTAGGCCAACAAACATAGTTTGAATACTACTGACCATCTATAAGAAACGACGGAGGTTTACGGCTGGTTTTTGGCGAAAAACCTTTAACGTAATGAACTTGATCTCGTTGAAGGAAACTGATAGCTTTTTATAAAAATATAGTGGCGAAAATGTTTTGCTAAAGAGGTCACTCTCGGTGAAGGGATCTCGTCTCTTTCCTCGTGGAATGAGGTGCAGGATATTCTAACTGAATACCGCGATGCAAAGCAACTTGTGATCGACTATATTTAAGTTATTACCCTGACGTAAATTTCTGCCCAAGGGGTCACTCCCGGTGAAGAGATCTCGGCCCTTGCCTCGTCGAATGAGGTGCTGGATATTCTAACTAAATACTGCTATGCAAAACAAAAGGAACGTCTTTGTAATAACTCATTTTAAAATTTGTTCCAACAACATCAAAAAATAGGTTTGTTTTATCTTGCATTGATTAAGAATTAACGCAGTCCCATCAATCTATCACACCAGAAAAGAACGAAAATAAAATGTACGTATATGCCATCCGCATTCGCCACTGGATCCCGTCATCACTCGTTAGGTTACTTAACTAACGACAGAGCGGGGGCTGGTCTAGCGCGGGTGTAAAACATATACAACATCTAATAGTATATATACTAATATACAATAATCGCTCCAGGCGTGATAATATGCAACATTACAGAAAAGTAATAACCATCACAGAACAATACAGATAATCTGGGATCCCCGGGTTTCACAGAGCCGCTGCTGAAACCCGACGTTCCCCTGGTCGTGTGGATAGCCTGTGCAATGAAACCTAGACCCCTACGAGTGCGGCAAGTTACCCGCCAAAACCTGAAGCGAGGTGGTCCCCACAACATAGTGAATGGAACACCCGGCACTTCACGGAAACCGGTAAATTGAGCACCCCTTCTTGGGTCAACCTGTACCCCCTACGAGTGCGGCGAATAATCTGCCAATTCTTTAGTGAGGCCCCTTTGCCTCTCAAAGCCATGAGATACGAACCCGTTGCCCTCCAGAACCCGGCTATCCGTGCACTTCTTCGCGGGATAAACCTAGTACAGAAATAAAGATATGTATAACGGGTACATCGACCTCAACCTGGTCGTGCCCCAAAAGAATATTATACAACAGGCAGTGACGGCATTCTACAAGTCCGACGTTCGCCCCGCAATATCAAATGTACAAATAAATCCAAACAGCACTACCATTGCACCCTGCTATCCACCACGACAAATCCGCAACATTACAGCACAACACAGAACATCAACGCGAATGTCACGTTCGCAAACCCGTCTAAAAGAACTATAGCAATCAGACGCGGTTTACCGATCAAATGACATTCCCGGTCGGAGATATAAAGTAAGTACTGAAAACTAACAAGTTTAAAAATTCGATCGACTAAATTTCCCGAAGTAGGCCCCACAAACATGTAAGTGCACGGCGGCGCCCCGGCCGTCAATCCGACGCCGGAATGCGGAAGCGGTGAAAAACTTTAATTTTGCGGACTTAGCAAACCGGCACCACCGCGCACTAAACACCCGGATCGTAACCTTTAACTAGTCTAAGCTAACTAGAAGATGGGTTAGAGATATACCGACGATCCATGTCCTCCGGTCTTCTCATCATCGTCCCGATCTCTTGCGGAATGCCCTGTCTCCTCCTCGTCGCGGAAGTGCACCACATCGCCTACTTCTTTTACGGGCTCCCACCTCAATGCCGAGGCAACTCGGGCACGAAGCCGGCTACTCGACGTGCCCAAGGTTCGCTGTAGAATATGTAGCCCTCAAGTCTCACTTTGGGGTTGTGGAATTGCCTTTTTGGTGGAGGAAATGATATGAGCTTGTGGATATGAAACATGTGGGATTTTACAAAGCTAGAAGAACAAAAATCCCACCCCAAGAAATTTGGACAGCCCCCTCCCTCAATGTGGCCGGCCATGTATATGGTGGTGGAGAGAGTGAAAGAGTGAGAGTGTATCAAAAAGATGGGAGCCATTCTCATCTAATCCCAAAGAGAGAGAGAGGAAAGCTATCATGCAAAAGGGAATGATCACAAGGCAATGCCAACACTCCACACAACCATCATCAACAACCATGATGCTAACAAAGTCAAGCCATCATGAAGTATGAAGTCAAGCAAGTCAATGGATGGTGCACCATCATGAAGACTATCATGATGCTACAAAAAACAAAGAACCCCTCCACAAATGCCTATTTGCAACAATGCAAATAAACCCTCCTCCACCAATCTTCGGCCAATGAACGGAACAAAGGAAATTGGCCGAAACGGAAAGCAAACTGGCAACTTCAGAAAACTGGTCCCGTAATAAATTACAGGAAAACCCCGATACTGTGCATACACACCCGCATTTGTATTCCGACCGAAATACAAATGCAATGAGACAAACTCTACACTGTACTATACCAGGATCCGGCTTATACCAAAGCCGGCCAGTAATATCCGTTCGATCCTGATCCGTGCAATACCGCACGTATCTGATCGAACCCTGCCATATATCCATACGGCCTATAGTACAAACTGTCCGATCCCGATCCGTGCAATACCGCACGTATCTGGTCGGACCTTGCCATATCTCCATACGGCCTCTACAACCTTTCGCCCGAAAGCTGAGTAACTGAATGTGGGGGACTCTAAAGACTCGTCAACACCTCGGTTGTGGATTTAACCACTAGCACGTCAGAGGTATAAGCCAATACGTAACGGGCTACCAAGTATTGACTAAAAGGGACGTCTGTGAGTGAACTCAGCCTGACAACCCTACTGAGCCTGTCAGTGACAATATCCGTACAGTCCGGTCCGTTCGTCTATGAGTATCGCATGGCGGGCCTAGGGGGTTGGTAAAAGTCAGACCCCCAAAAGCGGTACAAGTCGTGTCGGAGTGTAGCCCAGAACACCTTGAGATACTACTGGAATACCTACCAGTAAATCTCCTTGCCTTGGCCAAGGACTTCGTGTAATGGCTCTCCTAGACACAGCACGACCTCACCCCCAATACCGGGAGAGACGAACCCTTGAAGATACGCTCACTGCCTCCATGTGGCTCGGGACTGTACCCAACTAAAACCTGTTTGCACGACTCCTTTGAGCCGTGGTAGGGTAGTAATCAAAGTACAGTGGGAACTCACACAAGACAAATGACGATCCCCAGGTCGATGAACTAACCTGTACACATGTCACCAGGGAACTGCCATCTGACGTCTGGTATATGACCAACTAGCATGTTCCCGGCGAGTCCTGTCCGGTGTACTCATAACCCAATGAGCACCTGTATACATCTTAGGTGATCCAACTGACACCAGTGGCTTGTGAGACCGGCCACCGCCCCTCGTCGGGGTCTCGACTGTATACACTAGTCTACTAATGGAGTATCGATGCCCAGTCTCGAAACTCCCACGACTAGGGACCTTTTAAGGATAAGCTTATAGACCCCAGCTCCCACTTATATGATCGCCCTCATACTGCTGGTGGTCAAGCAAGAATCCTAAGGGCTCTATCAACGTGTAATAGCGACGTGTCAGGTCACCTAAAGCAGTACACGATGATAAAGGTAAACCAGATAGCATACTATCATCTCGAGTAAGACTGTCCTACCGGGATAGGTCCTCCCTCAATCATTACAATCACGTACCTGTGACCTAATAATTGACTCTGAGGGCACTATCTCCAACAATCTCCCACTTGCACTCAAGGCTAATTATTGCGATGTCGCATACTCACAGCCCGTGTGATACCGAACATCCAACTCCTCTACTAGTCAGTCTCACAAAGCTCGTTTACGGAACTATTGCGTTCGAGGAATAGCCTCAGTGAGTGGATCCGCTTAGTTGTTTCTTTCTATGTCTCTCTATATCTCAAGTTCGCGGAGAAAGCCATTTCCCGAAAAGAGCAATACCTGTCTCAGAATATGTCTGGATGTCTGATGGGACCTAGCTCATAAATGAACTCCAAATCCAAACTTCTTAGACTGTATCGTCAACTGAACTTAATCAGTATCCTGCGCGCCATGCCTCCCTCAGTATTGCCTTGGACCACCTGTCCAAAATACTGCCCCTCATCAGAAGGAAAACTATAACTCTGACAACCTCCTTGTCGTCCATGTCACCTTGGAAGCCTGGAATGATAACTGTCTCCTGAATGAGGCTGTCGTTATCATCTCCCTAGAACATCCACTTATGTTCTAAAACTGCTTCCGACTGTTTCTCCAGGGTTGGATTAATGTCAACTTATTGCATCTAGTGCAAGAACAACATCTGGTGTGGTACTTGACATCTCACGATTGACTCAATTGCCTGAGCAAGTGATCTGCCAATCATGCCCGTCCCTCTCCCCTTTAGTCTGTAAGACACCTTTGGAGAGGGTGACTCCATTACCTGTAGGTACACTACCGTGCCAGGAGTCGTCCATCCTAAATACTCTTAGAACGCTGTCAAGTACCCGGATTGGGAAACCACCCAAATCTAGATCTAAGACCATAGATCTAGTAACCAGTATGTCTGATATAAAATCCATTTCCTTTGTGGAGAAACAACTGTGTGACGACCAAAGTATAACCGATCGTAGTGTAGGAGTTTCTTTTCCTACTCTGTGTATATCATCCAAATACCAGGATATCACACCCTACTACCTTCTCAACAGATCCATCCCCTATTCTGATGAAGTCAAACCCATGACTGTCACGTCAGAAATAGATGATCTATCTCCGCTACATCTGCTCTAGTCTATAAATAGACATAAGCAACCTGTCCACCAATGCTTCCGCTGCTCCCACTGACTACGACAACCCTCTGGCAGAGTCATATAGACGTACACTTCTAAAACTGGTTTAGAACGACGCTATACTCATCCTCCCGCCGGGTCTCGTAACCTGGAACAACAACAATGGCAATTGTGGGTAAACAAGAACTTCCCTGTCACCGTCCTTGAGGCTACCGTAGTGCCTCTCGGGTGCCTGAAGTTACCCACCTTATCTGCGGAGTGGCCAATGGAATGTCAATCCGGATTGAATCTTTAGGTTCCTTATCAAATCTTCAGTAATCGTTTGTGGTTCTGGAATTACTTCCAGTTCTACCATACTCCCACTACTGTTTTCTGAAAAAATCCATTTTTAATAAAACTGTGGCGAGTGTAGAACAATATCGCTATTGTTCATCCAGATGGTAGAAAGTCAACCCTCGTCATAGCCTGGGTCAACCCACAAACAGCCATTACAGAAAACGTGCCTTGAGTTATCCAGAGTCTGGTTTTAAGCATAATCCGGACAACTCCCCGTACCTTAACATCGTTAAGATATGAACTGTTCTATATCCAATATAGAATCAGAGGCACTGATTTATTTGAACCAGATTCAAATCATGCAGCTGTCTCCAGCGCATGTCAACTAAATGGAAGGAGGCCGATCAGCGTTACTCAACTTAGGAATACTTCCAATTATGAGTAACCTGAAAGAGAAGCAAGTTCTCTTAATCATTACTATCATCTGAATACCATACACAAGTATCTACATCTTCGATCTCTTTGAAGAATTCCGATACTTGCTACACCTGGTTCTCTACTCTATTCAAATACCTATAACTTCTCAAAATTCGGACTCTGTGTTTCCGCGAAACACTTGTCTAAAAACTAGAGAAGTCATAAGTAAACCGAATATAGTACGAGGACCAACCCCTCTGTCCTGATGGACCCTGGACAACATACAATACTCTGTATAAGTCCCTTGAGTCTGAAAACTCATTCACCGTGTGTCGTAGGTTGAAAACTGTACTTATGGTTAAGAAGAATTACACCGCTGTTTAATGCTCCTTACCTAACCATCCACTGATATAGGTAAATGTCGTAGACATAATTTCAGAAAGGTATATCTCACTCTATGAAAATAGACGTACAGATATATCAATTTGAAATTGGTGCATAACTGCGGATATTCAAAACCAAATATTTGCCGACCGGCAAACTACCCAGGTGACTTCCTCAAATATCACCGACTACAACGAATCCTGATATAATGAGGATGATCACCCAATTCCCAATAACTTACTCCCACTCATCATCTGTAAAACCATACAGATGTGAGAATCATACCTGGTAAATACATACCCTGGAGCAAGTGTCTAATCGGGAAATCAGTTTTCCTTTAACTGTACACAGTGAAACTGAAACATTGAAATGTTTCGATGGGGTATCCTGGTATTCCTAGTAATGCCTCTTCCAGATTCACGACTGTAACCGTATAATTCTTTGCCACCTCTCCAAATCCCTTCATATGTCTTTAGTCTTTACCTTCTGCACACCCTTTTAGGCCAAATGGTTTTCTTCCTTCCCTACCGTTCGGCGCCAGCCTATGGTTTGGAAGAAGACTATCCAATAAGCATAATGGGTGTACTGTCCCAATCCTAGGAACACTCACAATGAGAGAGGGTGAAGATAAAAGACAACCGAATAAACCTTATTCCTATTTCTCCTGAACCAGAATCCATCCCCGAACTGGAACCAGTTCCATTCGAGTTCGTATATAACCATACGATGGAGTATCCAAATAAACTGTGGATCTTCGTAGTGATACGGAGTGTCCTGGAGAAATACAAAGGTGATGTGGGAGTGGTAACGAAATATTTGGTTTGGTCGTGAATATCTGTTGCAATTTACTTTGCCCTCTTACTAATCCCTTGCTTTGTCTGAACTTAATACCTTCTGCACACCATCGTTATGCTAATTGGTTTTCTTCATTCCCTACCGGTCGGCACCAGCCTAAGGTTTGGAAGAAGACAATCCAATTTGCGTAATAGGTGTACTACCCCTAAACCAAGGAGTACTCGTAACCTGAGAGAGGGTAAAAGGAAAAGACAACTGAATAATCCTATCCGTTTTCTCCAGAACCGGAAACCATCCTCGAATAAATTCTTTCGAGTTCGTATCTAACCATACGATGGTTTTGTCCAATGGAAGTGGACGTTCGTAGTAAAACGGGGTGTCCTGGAGAAAAGGGTAAAAATAGGAGTGGCAATGAGGTTTGCAACTCTGACAATCCAAAAGCCGGTGTTTAAGAAGGTTCGGTCAACTTGGTCACTGAGTCAAAGTCTTAGGGTCGGGTCATTGGTCGCTGCCAAAGAGAGAGAGAAAAGAAAACACTCAGCGTGCACTCTAACCTAGATCAGAATGGTCACCAATTTATCTAATCTGGAAACCTCCCACTGTACCTCAAATTCTCCTCCAAACCTGAAAGAAGAATTAGTCGGGGTTACCCGAGGAGTAAACTAACTCATCAGTGGGAATCGGGATCCAACTATCATTGCATGATAACGTGACGGAATCCGCTCACGCTATCACACTCCAGAAGGTATGCGCATATCTGGCAAGTTTCAGTTCTTTTGAAATTCCCGATGTGATTTCTGCCCCATGCTCTTATGACCTTGACTTTGGCCAACATATCATAAGTCACATGTCAAGTTCTACCCGTCATTCTCCAGGTTAATTTGAATCCACCCGTACATACCCTTGACTTTGGCCAACATGGCAGTACGACTGTTCCAAACCAACGCATCTATCTATGCTGCATATGAATAACCAACAGCTACCAAACACTGTGCCTTGACTTTGGCCAACATACACAGCTTGAATACTATTGACTATCCATATGAAACGACGGAGGGCTACGAATGGTTTCTGGCGAAAACCTTTAACGTAATGAACTTGATATCGTTGAAGGAACGGATAGCTTTTTTTTAAAAATATAGTGACGAAAACCTTTGCTAAAGAGGTCACTCCCGGTGAAGGGATCTCGGCTCTTTCCCCGTAGAATGGGGTGCAGGATATTCCAAATGAATACCGCGATGCAAAGCAAAGGTAATCGGCTATAGTGAAGTTAATGCCCTGACGCAAACTTCTGTCCAAGGGGTCACTCCCGGTGAAGGGATCTCGGCCCTTGCCTCGTCGACTGAGGAGCAGGATATTCCAATGAATACCACGATGCAAAACAAAAGTAAACGTCCTTGCAATAACAGCTTTTTGAAAAGTGTTCCAACAACATCAGATTAGGTTTGTTTTAACTTGCATTGATCCGAATCAATGCAGTCCCATCAATTGATCACACCAAAAAGAACGAAAATATACTGATGTACGTATATGCCATCCGCATTCGCCACTGGGTCCCGTCATTACCCGTTAGGTTAGCTAACTAACGACAGAGCGGGGACTGGACTAGCGCGGATGTAAAACATATACAACATCTACTAATATATATACCAATATATTATATTCGCTCAAGACGTGAATAAAATGCAACATCACAGAAATGTACAGCATCACAGAAACAATACAGATATCTGGGATCCCCGGGTTTCACAGAGCCGTTGAAACCCGACGTTCCCCTGGTCGTGTGGATAGCCTGTGCAATGAAAACCTAGACCCCTACGGGCGCGGCAAGTTACCCGCCAAAACCTGAAGCGAGGTAGCCCCCTTCAGCAACGTGAATGGACCACCCAGCACTTCACGGAATCCGGTAACTTGGGCACCCCTCCTGGGTCAACCTGTACCCCCTACGAGTGCGGCGAATAGCCCGCCAATCCTAGAGTGAAGCCCCCTCCGTCTCAATGCCATGAGATGCGGGCTTGTTGCCCTCCAGAACCCGGCTATCCGTGCACCCCTCCGCGGGGCAATCCTAGTACAGAAAGTAAAATATACATACACTGGGTACATCGACCGCAACCAGGTCGTGCCCCAAAATAATAATACAAACAGGCAGTGACGGCAGTCCACATGTCGGACGCTCGCCCCGCAATATCAAATGTACATAATACAACAAAACAGTACTAGCATTGCATCCAGGCTATCCCCACCGACCGATCCGCAACATCACAGCAAAAACAAAACATCAACGTGAAAGTCACGTTCGCAAATCCGTCTAACCGGGCTATAGCAGTTAGACCGGATTTACCGATCAAGTGACATTCACGGTCGCAGATATAATGTAAATACTGTGAAAAATGTGTTTAAAATATCCGATCGATCAAAAATTAACAAGTGGGCCCCCAATCAAAACTGTAGCACTCACAGAAAACCTGGGCCCAATTTTAATATTCCAAAACCCATATTTTAAGCCCAGAAAGCCTCTGAAAAAAATTGGTGAAGTGATCTCCACAGTGTGCGGCGGAAGAGCGGCGGAATGGGGGTATATGCGGCGGTTCCGCGCTCCCACTGTGGATTCACTTCATCGAGATTTTACAGAGTTCTTAGATTTTCCAGTACATCAATATTTTACAACCTGAAAAATTTTTTGACACCAAAAATTTCCAACAGAAAACTGATGCCAACAAAAATGTAGTTTTGGAACATTCGATCGATCGAAACAGAAAAACACACTACACCAAGCTAGACTAAGTTAATGGCGAGGCTCTGATACCACTGTAAGTGCACGGCGGCGCCCCGGCCGTCAATCCGACGGCCAAAAGCGGAAGCGGTGAAAAACTTTAAATTTTCTTAAACTGGCAAACCGCCGCGCACTACTACCCGGATCGAACCATTAATTAGTCCTAGCTACCAACAAGAAAGGGAATAGAGATATACCGACGATCCATGTCCTCCGGTCTTCTCATCATCGTCCCGATCTCTTGCGGAATGCCCCGTCTCCTCCTCGTCGCCGGAAGTGCACCACATCGCCTACTTCTTTTACGGGCTCCCACCTCAATGCCGAGGCAACTCGGGCACGAAGCCGGCTACTCGACGTGCCCAAGGTTCGCTGTAGAATATGTAGCCCTCAAGTCTCACTTTGGGGTTGTGGAATTGCCTTTTTGGTGGAGGAAATGATATGAGCTTGTGGATATGAAACATGTGGGATTTTACAAAGCTAGAAGAACAAAAATCCCACCCCAAGAAATTTGGACAGCCCCCTCCCTCAATGTGGCCGGCCATGTATATGGTGGTGGAGAGAGTGAAAGAGTGAGAGTGTATCAAAAAGATGGGAGCCATTCTCATCTAATCCCAAAGAGAGAGAGAGGAAAGCTATCATGCAAAAGGGAATGATCACAAGGCAATGCCAACACTCCACACAACCATCATCAACAACCATGATGCTAACAAAGTCAAGCCATCATGAAGTATGAAGTCAAGCAAGTCAATGGATGGTGCACCATCATGAAGACTATCATGATGCTACAAAAAACAAAGAACCCCTCCACAAATGCCTATTTGCAACAATGCAAATAAACCCTCCTCCACCAATCTTCGGCCAATGAACGGAACAAAGGAAATTGGCCGAAACGGAAAGCAAACTGGCAACTCCAGAAAACTGGTCCCGTAATAAATTACAGGAAAACCCCGATACTGTGCATACACACCCGTATTTGTATTCCGACCGAAATACAAATGCAATGAGACAAACTCTACACTGTACTATACCAGGATCCGGCTTATACCAAAGCCGGCCAGTAATATCCGTTCGATCCTGATCCGTGCAATACCGCACGTATCTGATCGAACCCTGCCATATATCCATACGGCCTATAGTACAAACTGTCCGATCCCGATCCGTGCAATACCGCACGTATCTGGTCGGACCTTGCCATATCTCCATACGGCCTCTACAACCTTTCGCCCGAAAGCTGAGTAACTGAATGTGGGGGACTCTAAAGACTCGTCAACACCTCGGTTGTGGATTTAACCACTAGCACGTCAGAGGTATAAGCCAATACGTAACGGGCTACCAAGTATTGACTAAAAGGGACGTCTGTGAGTGAACTCAGCCTGACAACCCTACTGAGCCTGTCAGTGACAATATCCGTACAGTCCGGTCCGTTCGTCTATGAGTATCGCATGGCGGGCCTAGGGGGTTGGTAAAAGTCAGACCCCCAAAAGCGGTACAAGTCGTGTCGGAGTGTAGCCCAGAACACCCTGAGATACTACTGGAATACCTACCAGTAAATCTCCTTGCCTTGGCCAAGGACTTCGTGTAATGGCTCTCCTAGACACAGCACGACCTCACCCCCAATACCGGGAGAGACGAACCCCTGAAGATACGCTCACTGCCTCCATGTGGCTCGGGACTGTACCCAACTAAAACCTGTTTGCACGACTCCTTTGAGCCGTGGTAGGGTAGTAATCAAAGTACAGTGGGAACTCACACAAGACAAATGACGATCCCCAGGTCGATGAACTAACCTGTACACATGTCACCAGGGAACTGCCATCTGACGTCTGGTATATGACCAACTAGCATGTTCCCGGCGAGTCCTGTCCGGTGTACTCATAACCCAATGAGCACCTGTATACATCTTAGGTGATCCAACTGACACCAGTGGCTTGTGAGACCGGCCACCGCCCCTCGTCGGGGTCTCGACTGTATACACTAGTCTACTAATGGAGTATCGATGCCCAGTCTCGAAACTCCCATGACTAGGGACCTTTTAAGGATAAGCTTATAGACCCCAGCTCCCACTTATATGATCGCCCTCATACTGCTGGTGGTCAAGCAAGAATCCTAGGGGCTCTATCAACGTGTAATAGCGACGTGTCAGGTCACCTAAAGCAGTACACGATGATAAAGGTAAACCAGATAGCATACTATCATCTCGAGTAAGACTGTCCTACCGGGATAGGTCCTCCCTCAATCATTACAATCACGTACCTGTGACCTAATAATTGACTCTGAGGGCACTATCTCCAACAAAACATCTGTTGTACAGTAACCAAATATGGGCCTAAAAGAAACATTTCAGAAACCACAACTTCCTAAGATAAGCCTACAGGAGAGTTTTGAAGCACTGTTCCCACAGTACTGCCGCGTTTCCGCGGTCAAACCCTAGGTTTGACCGCGGATCCGCGGCGGTCACGTGGGATCACGTGCTCAAAATTTCTCCGTTTGCTTAAAAAACCCTGCTTGTTTTTCTGTGATATGCAAAATAATTTTTAGAACAGTTTAAAAATCAACAGAAACTGTGGGTTCAGAAAATTGTAGTTTCGGAAATTCCGTTTGATCGATCTTTTAAACGCGTTAGCACAAGTTAGTATAGCTTAATGGTGAGGCTCTGATACCACTGTAAGTATGCGGCAGCGCCCCGGCAGTCTAACAGACGCCAATATGCGGAACAAAACTTTTACGACTGGCGCTATCGCGTACTATAACCCGGATCTGCCATTAAAGCTAAACTAACAAATTGTAAAGAGGGTAGAATTGTTATACCGAACGATCCGAGTCCTTCGGTCTTTAACCATCATCCCACGCTTTGTTGCGGCGGCTTCGATATTCTGAAACTCCAGTTTCGTCGTCCAGGTGGCACCACGTCGACGGATCTTTAAACGGGCTCCCGCCTCTGAACCGAGGCAACTCGATCGTCAAGTTTGCCAAAAGAGACGACCAAGATGTTGTAGAGAATGAGTAGAACACTTTGTCTCGTTACGTCCAAGGCTATGGACGAATGGTTAAAAGAAGTTGCCAATTGGAAATCGGGTGAATGGAAATTGAACTATATGAAATTTCCATACACTAAAGTATCATAATCTTTTGCAAATGAATCAATCATCTTTTCTACAAGAGGGGGCTGACCACAATTATAGAAGGAGGGGGTGAGTGTAGGAGCAAGGAGGGTGAGTGTAAGGAAAAATATTAAGGATATTTATCATGAAGAAAGAATGAGTGGTATGAACACATTAAATGAATTAATTCACCTCACTTAACACCTCACCTCACAATTAATGCAAATGATGAGTCACTAATCCTAGTCACCATTTCTAGAATCTTCTAGAACCATGACTCACCCAAAAGACGAAAAGATAAATCCGCATTTAACCGAATGTCAAATACGGCTGATAGAAAACTGGAAACTGGCAATTTCCAAAAGTGATCCTGAAATGAATTTCAGGATAATCCCGTGACAGTATAAACATACCCGCATTTGTATTACGACCGAATACAAATGCAACTGAGACAAAAATATTATATCTACACAGTATAATACCGGGATCCGGCTTAAACCAAAGCCTACCAGTATTATCTGCCCGAAAAATAACACGTGTGTAAACGCACGTGCTTTTTCCGAACCCCGCCATAATACCATACGGCATCTACAACGTTTCGCCCGAACTTGGGAAAGTGTCTTTGGGGGACTCTAATGACTCATCAATACACTGGCACTGGGTATAACCACTAGCACGTCAGAGGTACAAGCTGTATGTAACGGTTTGCCTATGTATTGATAGGAAGGGAAGCTGACGAGCGAACTCATCTATAAACCCTACTGAGCCTGACAGTGACAATATTCGTACAGTCCGGAACATTCGTCTATGAGTATCGCATATACGGCCTAGGGGGTCGGTAAACGTCAGACCCCCAATAGCTGCATAAGTCGTGTCAGAGAGCAGCCCAGAACACCCTGAGATACTACTGTTATACCTACCAGTATATCTCGATTACCCTGGCCAGGGATTTCGTGTAATGGCTCTCCTAAACACAGCGCGATCTCACCCCCAATACCGGGAGAGACGAATCCTCGAAGATCCGCTCACTTGCCTCCAATGTGGCTCGGGACTGTACCCAACTAAAACCTGTTTGCACAACTCCTTTGAGCATGGTAGGGTAGTAATCTAAGCACAGTGGGAACTCACACGAGACAAATGACGACCTCAGGTCGATGAACTAACCTGTACACATGTCACCAGGGAACTGCTATCTGACGATATGTATAATACCAACTAGCATGTTCCCGGCGAGTCCTGTCCGGTGTACTCATAACCCAATGAGCACCTGTATACATCTTAGGTGAATCAACTAACACCAATGGCTTGTGAGACCGGCCACCGCCCCTCGTCGGGGTCTCGACTGTATACACGAGTCTACTCTGGAGTATCGATGCCCTGTCTCGAAACTCCCACGACTAGGGACACTTTTAAGGATGTGCTTATAGACCCCAGCTCTCACGTATATGATCGCCATCATACTGCCGGTAGTCAAGCAAGAATCCTATGGGCTCTATCACCATGCAATAGTGAACTAAAGCATGTATACGATGATAAAGACAAACCAGATAGCATACTATCATCTCGAGCAAGACTGTCCTATCGGTATAGGTCTTCCCTCAATCATTGCAATCACGTACCTGCGATACAATAATTGGCTTAGAGGGCACTATATCCAACACATACTATCATCTTGAGCAAGACTGTTTTATCGGTATAGGTCCTGCCTCAATCATCATAACCACAAGTCCGCGACTATGATAATTGCCTTGAGGGCACTATAGCCAATAGTCCCAAGCATGCGCGAGGACATATCTTCTACCACTTTGAGGAACAAAAGGTGTTTGTTTCTTAGCATGCCTCCTTTTTAGAAAAAGAATTTCTCGCAAAGGAAATTAGTAGCGATGAGGTAGAACTGGAAGAAGTTCCAGCAATACAAACCACGACAGATGATTTGGTAGAACCGGAGGATTCGATAGTTCCCAACGAATCTCAGCCGCTCCGCCGATCTAGTAAGGTTCTTCATCCACCTGAGAGATACTGCGGTTTTCTCATTGATGGTGGGAGCGAGTATTGCATCATGGAAGATGATGACCTGACTAGCTTCGAGCAGGCCATCACGAGTGGGGACTCTGTGAAGTGGCTGGATGCAATGCGGTCTGAGATGGAATCCATGTACACCAACAAGCTATGGACTTTGGAAGTTGCTCCTGAAGGGGTAAAATCCATTGGGAGCAAATAGATCTTTAAGAAGAAACTTGGTGTAGATGGAAAAGTTGAGGCTTTCAAAGCTAGACTTGTTGCAAAGGGTTTTCGTTAACGACCAGGTGTGGATTATGACGAAACCTTTTCTCCAGTGGCTATGCTTAAGTCCATCCGGATCCTACTTGCCATTGCTGCATACCATGACTACGAAATCTGGCAAATGGATGTTAAGACCGCCTTTCTAAATGGTGATTTAGAGGAGTGCGTATACATGACTCAGTCAGAGGGCTTCGTAAACAGTGGGAGCAGCGGGAAGGTGTGCAAGCTGCTTAAATTCATCTACGGGTTATAGTAAGCATTGCTGAGTTGGAACATCTGTTTTGATGTGGTAGTCAAGGAGTTTGACTTCATCAAAAACATAGATGAACCTTGTATATACAAGAAGGTGGCAGAGAGTAAGGCTGTCTTCCTCGTATTGTACGTGGATGACATATTCTTGATAGGAAATGATGTTCCTATGCTGCACTCGGTCAAGCTCTTCTTATCACATAGATTCTCAATGAAAGATCTAGGTGATGCCTCCTGCATCTTGGGGATTAAGATCTATAGAGATAGATCTAAACGGATACTGGGATTGTCCCAATCCAGGTACATTGACACCATACTAAAGAGGTTTAGTATGGAAGAATCAAAGCGTGTGAATTTAACCACGATCTCTGGACTCACTCTCTCCAAAGAGATGTCTTCTAAGATTGATTTGGATAGAGCTCGCATGCAAGAGATACCCTATGCTTCGGCAGTAGGCTCTATCATGTACGCGATGCTATGTACCAGACCCGATGTAGCATACTCACTAAGTGTAGTGAGTAGGTATCAAGCAGATCCAGGAGAGAGTCATTGGACAACTGTGAAGAACATTCTCAGGTACTTGAGAAGGACTAAAGAGATGTTCTAGGTGTATGGTAACGGAGAACTCCAGGTGGAGTCCTTTACCGATTCGAGCTTCCAAAGTGATAAGGACGACTTTAAGTCGCACTCGGGATTTGTTTTTACCCTCAATGGAGGGGTGGTTTGTTGGAAGAGTTTCAAACAGGAAACCGTGACAGACTCGACGATGGAGGCTGAATACATCACTGCCAACGATGCTGCCAAAGAGGCTATCTGGATAAAGAAGTTCATAACTGAACTTGGAGTGGTTCCGTCCATTAAACATCCAATACCTTTGTATTGTGATAACAATGGAGCTGTGGATTTGGCTAAGGAACCTAGGTCCCATCAGAGATCCTGGCATATTCTGAGACGGTATCACCTGATCCGGGAGATAGTTGGTCGCCGTGAGATCGAGGCCAGGAGAGTTGACACGAAGGACAACACTGCGGATCCACTTACGAAAGTCATACCCAAGATACAATTTGAGAGACTTTTCGGGATGTTGGGTATGGGATACTACAACAGATGGGCTTAGTGCAAGTGGGAGATAGTTATGTATATGCCCTAAAGGCCATTATTGTACATATGATGTATATTGTAGTGGATGCTTGGATATATATAGAGAGGACTTTCTTGCTCGACATGATAGTATGCTATCTGGTTTCACTTTGTCTAAACATGTAGACTTGTATTGGTTTACTGTCTTGCTCTCACATGTTGATAAAGCCCTTAGGATATGTACTTGACTATTAGGACTATGATGCAGATCATACTAGTGGGGTTAGGGTAGTCCACGAGTACATCCTATAATTGTTCCTAGTCGAGGGTGTATCGAGATAGGGCATCGATACTCCAGAGTAGACTAGCGTATACGTATCTTGACCCATATGATGGGCGATAGATGATCTCACATCCATTGGTGTTTAACATCAAAGATGGTGTATGGGTGCTCAGTGGAGACTGGGTACACTGAACGGACTTGCCGAGAACTCCTAGATGGTATTATACCTATCGTTAGATAGTAGTTCTTTGGTGACACCGGTACATGTTAGTCTGTAGACCAGAGATCGTCATAGAGTTTTGTGTGATTCTCACTGTGTTTTGATTTCCACCTTACCACGTTCATGAGAACGTGCAAAACTGTGGCTTTTGGGTATAGTCCCGAATCACATGGAGGCAATGAGCGATAGGAGGGGTCTCGTCTCTCCCGGTATTGGGGGTTAATGTTGCGCTGTGTTCGATTGGCTATAATTGGAAGTCCCTGGACATGGCTGATATGGAGATCTACTGGTAAGCGTTATCAGTAGTTTCTCGACCTGTTATAAACCTCACATCGACACGACTTATCGGTTACTAGGGTCTGACGTTTACCACCCCTAGACTGGATATGTGGCATATCAGACGAAAAGACCGGACTGTACGATAGTGTTACTGATTGAATTCACAGGAGTGTGTGCAGACTTGCTTGTTGATCTTCTGATCGCTCAATACCCGGGTGGCTGTCACGTTTAGTTGACCGCTGTCACGACCCGAAATATTAGCTTGTGACCAGCACTTAAATCACGCAACGTCTAAAGGCGTAACGTAATTCAAATAAGCTGAAACCCAGAAATCTAAATCTTTTTAAAAAAATAAAAGAGGTGAAGTTTTGAAATAAAGGTACAATGGGATCAAGTTTTTCTTAAAATACATAGAAAATGAACATGAAGATGCAAGTGGATTATGTAAGTTTAAAAACATGTTTCGTCTTTTTGAAAATTTGGACAGCACCTCCTTTGTATATTTTGATCCAAAATTACATATACAAGATAATGATAAAGGCGTCCCTAAGCGGGAGCTAGCTCTTCGCCAAACGGCGGATCACAACCACGCAAGACAATATATATAAGTATACGACGCCCAACGGCGAAGTTCACCACAAAATATAAAGAAATAAGCAAGTCATCAACTACAAGTAGCGGAAAATCCCTCGCTTTTAGTCTCGCAACCACAATCTCACTAAATCTCATTACTTATACAATTTACTAATTTTGATTGATGGAGTTAACTAGATACAATATGAAATATAGATACAAGAGTGGGTACGATACAAATGTCCCACCTACCAATGCAAAACACCCGAATGCAACTGTGTGCTAGCGAAGTCGCTACTGATCCAAACGGTCAACCTGCAAGAATTGTGGCACAACGGGGGTGAGTTGCCAACTCGTGAGTAGAAAAAAATATCAACAGATAGAAATCGAATAAACGACTCTTAGGTCAACTATATCATAAAGGTAATACTATGGTATCTAGGGTGACCGGGTCATCATATGTGCCAACGATGAAATCAATGTATGTATGCATGTGGATCTCGTCCAACCAAACAATCAATGTATGTATGCACGTGGATATCATAAAAGAGTGTGCATGAAAGTATGAGGATATAAATCAACGGTGTCCCTCGCGACACATCAAAATCATGGAACCTGGATGTCCAGCATCGACACCTGAAAACATTAAGAAACCCGTGTCCAGCATCGACACGTAAATCCTCATATTTCGGGCTCCGTCAGTCCGGATCGGCCCATACCATTTCTCGACTCCGGTCGGTATTCTCCGGATATCCGCCGTGCCAAATACTATCACCGGTAGGTAGTAGTCCCACTCCAGGCTAACCGTCTGCAGCACAACAATTTGTTCTCGCCCCGGGGTACCATACCGGGTCCACCATGTACCCGCAATCGGCCTCATCCAGCTCCTCGAATCGGGTTTCACATATCACACGTCTCAGAACCGAGAAAACGTATGGTGGACGTACTGAAATATCATATCAAGAGAAACCGGGTTTTTAAAACAATACATACTTTCTTTTAAAATGACCACGGTTCTCAAATCCAGAAATCTCATGAAAACAACATATTTCAATACGTAAGATCATAAAGCATGATGTATGCGACATATGATGGAAATGTAAGCATATCCGTATATCATGCAACATGAAACAGTGATGTATCATATTAAGAGAAAATCGCTCCTTTAAATGGTTCCAGTTTTGAAAATATGTCTTGCGGTTCCCAATATTTCCAAAGTCAAATGCAACATCATATAAAAATGCACAGGTAACTATAGCAAGTAAATCATGCAAAGAGTCATATCATGATGCAGCAATCCTACTGTGTAGTGACATGGCAATTATTGATGATGAAGTGTGTGAGCCGGCAAATCTGTGTACGTGTAACATACGCATCATCGATAATGGTGTAAGTGTACTAACACAGGTACATGCAATGCAATGATAACATCATGAATGCAGCATAAGGTAAATCATCAGCTAAAAGGTATAAGGTATACGCAACTATCATATGTCTGAGTCGGTGAATCAATCAATCGATATCTAGCCTCACAGCATCACGTACGGTATAATCCATCGTACGGCATCCTCCAGTCAAGGGTATGGATCAAACCTCAAGTCAAAATCATCACGTACGGAAAATCATCGTATGGCGGTATTAAGCTAATAGGGATCCTATCAACCTATAAGACAATGAGGGTACGGCATAATATCACGTACGGCCTATCATCCATGATTCACAACATTCTATATATATATATATATCTATATACCCATGTCTCAGGTCACAACCATAGCGATCTCATATCAGGGGACCGACAAGGTATTCATCATCTCAATCGACTAGCATCCGTATACCAACATATCATCAGATCATCATATTTGTCTTATATTCTTGTCATCGCATTTATATCTCACATCAAGTCGAGTTTACATAAACATTCTATCTCTACTATAAGTATAAGTATCTAATTTAACATATACACCCGAACAATACAATCAGATTTTTAAAGAAGCAATCGTAGTTTTGAAAATAGGGGTTACGGTGTTTTTAAGGAAAAGATATCATTTGAAATTCTGTAACGTCCCTCAAGGTATCTGTTTAAAAGATACATACGATTCTTCAGTTTAGAAATATGTATGGTTCGGATGACACATCTACGTCGACTATCTAGTTCTATAGTATCCTAAACGGCAATATCGTCAAACATCATTCTCAAATACCGTCATCACATATTAGCCATATTATATCACTTTGAACTATTCTTAGTTTCTAATATGGTTTCATTAACTATCAGTTAACTCTAACCCTAGTTTCCAAATCTATGTTTTCTTAACCATACGCTACAAATCGGTTTCCACCAAAACTTTGCGGGGGTGTTATACGCCATCCACCCGACTTCCCCCGTGGATATAGATCCACTCATCTTGGTCTTCACTTGCCGAAATTGATGACGCCATGATCCGTCGTCTCGGAATCCACGTGAGGGTACCTACAATAACAACACATATCGCAACGCTATTAAAATCAAGTTCTGAAATCCATAACGGTACGCGCATTGCTCATAGGTCAGAATCTATGGCCCACGCGTACAAAATCAACCAAATACCCCTTGTTGTTGATGTATGAACACCCAACAACCAATGTCAAATTCAAATATCAAAACTTAGCATAACAAAATACGGAAAACCATAGCCAAAATCACACTAAAATGCTTCCAGATTTTGACTCAGGCCAAAAGTAGTTGCACAAACAAGTTTAGGGTGCTGTATATGATGTATATGACCTACTGGATCAACCCCGACACCAATTTCTACCAAGTGGCTGGCCACATCACTAGAAAAACCGGCTTCCTCTGCCCCCTAGGCTCCAATGGGGTTCATCTCGTCAAGGTAGTCTCCTAGTACCCTAATTTGGTTTCTGGAGTTGTTTGCTAAGCTTAGAAATTCCCCGGGTTGCTCCAGATTTCCCTGCGCACCCTTTATTCCCACAAAACCGACATGAACTCAAATTCCAAATCCGTATTTTGGTTTTTCAAACTCATTCTCAGGTCTTAAACAACCCCTCAACGGCCACTCAAACATTACCAATCCACAACTTCACTCAAACCCTCACTAGGATTTTTCCAAACACCACAAAACCTCACTAAACCACATCTAAACTAACATGAACGCTAAAGTAAATGAAATACTATACTAGAGGTGCAGGAAATATCTCATTTGGCAACTCAAAAAATTTCTTGAGTTGCCCCAAGTGTCGAAAATCAGATCTTGCTTGGTCCAAAGTGTTTGCCTTGAGCTTGTGCATGTTTTTTGTCAAGAGGGAATGATGTTTTGGGTTTGGTTTGGGGTTGTTTGTGAAGGTTGAAGATGATGGAGGAGAGGGTGCTGCCATGGGCTAAAGAGGGAGGGAAAAATGAAGGAAGGACGATGGAGGAGAGAATGGCCAAGTCAACAAAGCTCTCACCCTCTCCCATTCATGCCCATCTCTCATATCTTATTCCTTTTCTTTTCTTATCTTTTTTTTTCATCACAATAAAACCATAACACATAACACAAATGAAATGAAACAACATGTAATATGTCATGGTGCACTAGCCATAGAAAACTGTAGAAACACGGATTTGGTTTAATCGCGATTAGCAGTGCGCTAATCGGGTTTTTATCAAAACTGTATATAATAAATTTTAAAAATGCCAAACCCTTTAAAAATATTTTTAAATGAATAAATCATTTTAATTTCCAATTATTTCGCAATTATTGGTATATATTTATACCCTTTTTCGAAAACCCCTATTTCGCAAATCGGGCAATTTTCGGGAAATATATTATTTTAATATTAAATTTCAAAAATAATATTTTATTTTTTCTGAAATGTTACAACCGCTTGCAGCTTGTAGGTGTTTGATATGATTATCACCTACTGCCGGCTTATTGACGAGTCTTTAGAGTCCTACACAGAGGTTTCCTGGCTCAGGCGAAATGGAGTAGGAGCACATATGTGATATGTGCGGGACCGAGAATAATACGTGTATGTGATACCGTATTCTATTCTCGCGATATGTGATATCGGCCGGGTATATGTGATATAGCCTGGTTATCGGATTAAGTGTTGATTCGATAAAATGATACATTATATATTATTCGGTTATATGTGATATAGTCGGATTATCGGATCAAGTGTTGATCCGATAATTTAATGTATAATTATATATTTGATATATTAAATTGCATTAACTAATATATGCTAACTTAAGTATTTCATTTTCTCATTTTGGATACATTTAAGATATATCTGATATATGTTTATTGTATTCTTTTCTTTTGTTACATAATTATATATATGTGATATGTATAATTGTAACATGCTGGGTTATAAGTGCAACTAGGGTTTATGAGAATTAAACCATGTTAGGGTTAAGATTAGGGTTTATATTTATTGTTAAGCAAATTCAAAATTGTGGTATTTAGTCATGGTTCAAAGCATGTAGAAGCTTGTAGGTTCTTTGACCAAGTCCACTCTTTTGTCAAGCTTAAGATATTTATTAACCTAACCTTTAAGCTTAGCTCATGGTTAAGTCTCTACAAGGGTTAAGGATAACACATATTAACCCATGGTTGTATTTCTAACCTCACAACAATTATTCTTTTATCACTCCATCTTCTTTTTCCTCAAAAGCTTTTCTAGCCTTTTCATTTGTGATAAAAGATTGTGAGAAAAAGAAAACTAAAGAGAGCAAAATTCCTACTTCATCATCCTCTTCTATACTAGCCATATAGATTAGCGTGTTAGCTTCACTAGTTCCTATTTAGTGAAGAGATAGCTTGAGTCCGTGTTTTCTCGAAGTAGATCATCTCGGATTTCGAAGACTACAAGCAAGGATGCATCATACGACTTGTGGAGCCTCTCAAGAGTCTGGGAGTTCATGGATCGCAGCGAAGGGACCACTACTCGGAGCTTATGAAGCGAAAGAACGGACTACAAAGGTTGTAATCCTTATCACTTAGAAGTAAAGTTGTTTGCTCTATCGATTCCGCATGATTCTATAGTTAAGAATCTAGGGTTAGGGTGATAGAACGACAAAACTTTGAAATTGGCATGGACGATGCCTCCCGAAACCTTGCCGCCGTGCTATACAATCCTACAACATCACCTAGATCTTTCATTGAGAATCTATGTGATAAGAAGAGCTTAACCGAGTGCAACATAAGAACATCATTTCCTATCAAGAGTATGTCATCCACGTACAATACGAGAAAGACAACCTTACTCTCTGCCACTTTCTTGTATATACAAGGTTCATCTACGTTCTTGATGAAGTCAAACTCTTTGATTACCACATCAAAACAGATGTTCCATCTTCGCGATGCCTGCTTTAATCCTTAAATGGATTTAAGCAGCTTGCACACCTTCCCGCTGCTCCCACTGTCTACGAAGCCATCTGGCTGAGTCATGTACACAGACTCTTCCAAATCACCATTTAGAAAGGCGGTCTTAATATCCATTTGCCAGATTTCGTAGTCATGGTATGCAGCAATGGAAAGTAGGATTCGGATGGACTTAAGCAAAGCCACTGGAGAAAAGGTTTCATCATAATCCATAACTGGTCGTTGGCGAAAACCTTTTGCAACAAGTCTAGTTTTGAAAGTTTCAATTTTTCCATCTACACTAAGTTTCTTCATAAAGATCCATTTGCTCCCAATGGGTTTTACCCCTTCAGGAGCAACTTCCAAAGTCCATACTTTGTTGGTGTACATGGATTCCAACTCAGATCGCATTGCATCCAGCCACTTCACAGAATCCTCACTCGTGATGGCCTGCTCGAAGCTAGTCGGGTCATCATCTTCCATGATGCAATCCTCGCTCCCACCATCAATGAGAAAACCGTAGTATCTCTCAGGTGGATGAGGAACCCTACTAGATCGGCGGAGCGGTAAGATTCGTCAGGTACTATCGAATCCTCTGGTTCCACTAAAATTTCAGTTGTAGTTTGTGTATCCGGAGTTTCTTCCAGTTTTACCTCGTTGCCGCTAATTTCCTTTGTAAGAAATTCCTTTTCTAAAAGTGTGGCATGTCGAGAAACAAACACTTTTTGTTCCTCGCCGTGGTAGAAAAGATATTCATGTGAATGTTTGGGATATCCCACAAACTTGCAAAGAACTGACCGTGCCTCGTGTTTGTCCGGATTTTGCTTTTTGACATAGGTCAGACAACCTCATAACTTAACTCGTTTAAGACATGTGTTGGGATTCCTTAGCATCTAGCCTAGGGTTTGCAAGCATCACACACGCCACAACAAAAATTCAAGGGGGCGCTAAAGAATCAACTACGAATCGTACTAGAAAAATAGGGTAACAAAAACTTGTAATCTAACATTACAAAGAGAAGTGAATGAAAATACAATCTTTGTAGATCCGGTCCTTCACTTCTAAAGCTCCGTGTTGACGTCCCTTCGCTGCGATCATCGTTGTCCCGAACTCTAGAATGGATTTTCCCGGAGAAATGATCAAGCTAGCTTGTTGATTTCGAGGCCGAAGATGATCTACGTCGAGGTGACTCAAACTCAAGCTCCATCTTTACTTGATCAAGAACTTTGTGAAGAGAACACCCTAAACTAAATGGCAAGTAGTAGAGGATGATGAAATGGGAAAATGGGTTCACTTTAGATTTTGATTTCTCACTTTATTTCTTCACTTAGAAAAATCTAGCAAGCTTTTCTTCTTGATGATGAAGAAGAAGAAGCAAGAAGAAAAATGAGAGAAGAATAATATCAAAATGCAACCATGGGTGAGTAATTATCGTCCACTAACCTTTGTAGAGACATAACCATGGTTAATTATAGTGGTTTGGTTAATAAATATCTTAATCAAGACAAAATAAGTGGACTTTGTCAAAGATACTTCAAGCTTCATGAAGCTTGAAGTCATGACAAAAGAAGCCACCATTTTGAATAATTAAGATCAGTAAAAACCTAAATTATAATTAGCATGGTGTATGTCACCCACCCATCCATGTTTGCATGTATCATCAATCATGATACAAACATGTACACAATTATATATCACATATATACGTTGTGCACATCAAGTGAGAAAAGCAATCTTAAGTGAACCAATACTAGTTAATGTAGAGTAATATATCAAATATATAATTATACATTAAATCATTAAATCAACACTTGATTTAATGATCCGGTTATATCGCATATAACCGACTAATATCTAGTGTATCAACATATCGAATTAACACTTGATTCGGTAACCCGGCTATATCGCATATAACCGACCGATGATACAAATCGCGAGAATAGAATACAGTCACATACTGTTATTATTCTCGGTTCCACACATATCTCATATGCGCTCCTATTTCGTTTCGCTTGAGCCAGGAAAGCTCTGTGTTGGACTCTAAAGACTCGTCAATACGTCGGCAGTAGGTGGTGATCATATTAGTCACCCACAAGCCGCAAACGGTCTGCTAAAAGTAACGGCCACCCGGGTATTGAGCGATCGGAATATCAACGAGCAAGCCCGCTCACACTCCTGCGAATCCAATCAGTAGTACTTACCGCACAGTCCGGTCTGTTCGTCTGATATGTCGCATATCTCGTCTAGGGGTGGTAAACGTCAGACCCTAGTAGCTTGATAAGTCATACCGATATAAGGTCCATAACGAGCGTGAAACTACTGATAACATTTACCAGTAAATCACATCAACCCTAGCCTGGGATTTCCAGTTATGACCAATCGAACATAGCGCAACATCAACCCCTAATACCGGGAGAGACGAATCCCCTCCTATCGCTCATTGCCTCCATGTGACTCGGGACTGTACCCAAAAACCACCTGTTTGCACGACTCAGTAGAGTCGTGGTAGGGTGGAAATCAAAGCATAGTGGGAGACACACAAGACTCTATGACGATCTCGGGTCAACAGACTAAGCTGTACCAGTGTCATCAGAGAACTGCCATCTGACATGAGGTATAATACCATCCGAGAGTTCTCGGCGAGTCCGTTCAGTGTACCCAGTCTCCACCGAGCACCCGTATACCATCTCTGATGTCAAACACCAATGGATATGGGAACATCCATCGCCCATCACATGGGTCGAGAAGATATACGCTAGTCTACTCTGGAATATTGATGCCCCGTCTCGATATTCCCACGACTAAGAACATTGAAGGATGTACTCATGGACTTCCCATGCCCCACAAGTATGATCTGCATCATAATCATGGAAGTCGAGTACACATCCAAAGGGCTTTATCAACATGTAACAGAGAGACAGTAAGTATACATGTTAAGATAAAGAGCAACCAAATAGCGTACTATCATGTCGAGCAAGAAAGTCCTCCTTATATATGTCCCAGATCCCACTATAATATACATCTCATGTACAATAATGGCCTCTAGGGCATACATACAATTAATAATCTCCCACTTGTACTAGGGCCATCATATAGCAGTGGTTGTAGTATCTCATACTCAACCATCCCATAAAAATCTCTCTTTGGGAAAAGGCCTTTGTGAGTGGATCTGCCGTGTTGTCCTCTGAGTCTGCTCTCCTAACCTCGATCTCTCTGGAGATCAACTATCTCCATGATCAGGTGATACTACCTTGGAATATGTCTGGGTCACTGATTGGACCGGGGTTCCTGGGCCAAAGCCACACATCCATTGTCACACAATGGTAGGAACCTAGTTCATCTCATGAACTAATATACACCCAAACTGCCTCTTTGGTAGTATCTTTAATAGTGATGTCACCAGCCTTTATCGTCTAGTTTGCCACGGCATCTAGCTTGGAACTTTTCCAACATACCGTCCCTCCACTGAGGGTAAAGACAATGCCTGCGACTGACATTCAGTCATCCTTACCACCCTGGAAGTTATCCAGTGATTTCCCCAGGATCGATTGATACCATCTCACTACACCTAATGAGAGTCCTAACATCCACTTAGATCTATCTCATAGATCCAAAACCCAGGATTTAGGAGGTATCACCTAGATCCTACATAGAGAATCAATGTGATAAGAGGAGATTGACCGTACGTAGCATAGGAAACTCTTTTCCTATCAAGAGTATGTTGTCCACGTATAATACGAGGATTACCACCTTACTCTCTACCCTTTTTTTTGTATATACAAGGTTCATTTACCATTTTGATGAAGTCAAACACTTTGACTACAACATCAAAACATACGTTCCAACTCTGCGATGTCTGCTTTAACTTTTAAAGCAACTTGCACACGTTTTCGCTGCTCCCACTGTCTACGAAGCCCTCTGGCTGTGTAATTAAAGACGTTCTCTCCTAAATTAGTATTCAGGAAAGCAGTCATGACACCCAACCACCAGATATCGTAGTCATGGTATGTAGCAATGGTAAGTAGGATCCGGATGGACTTAAGTACAACCACTGGAAAAAGGTTTTATCATTATCCACGCCTGGTCGATGACGAGAACCTATAACAAGTCTAGCTTTGAAAGTCTCAACTTTTCTATCTACACCAAGTAATCTTCTCAAGATATACTTGCTCCTGATGGGGATTTAACCTTTCAGATATAGCAATCAAAGTCCATACTTTGTTGGTGTATATAGATTCCATCTCAGATCGCTAAGCATCCAGCCATTCTTACAGAGTCCCCACTCTTTATGGCCTGCTTGAAACTAGTTGGGTCATCATCTCATGATGCAATCCTCGCTCCCACTGTTATCGAGATACCGAAGTATCTCTCCGGCGGATGAGGAACCCTACCAGATCGGCGGAGAAGCTGAGGTTCGTTGGGAACTATTGAATTCTTTGGTTCTACCAAATCATTAGCTGTAGTTTGTATAGCTGGAACTCCTTCCAGTTCTAAAGAACTGACTTTGCCTCGAGCTTGTCCGTATTTTACTTTTAGACATAGGCCGGACAACCCCAAATCTTAACTTGCTTAAGAGATGTGCTCTTCCCATACCATATCTCATATGGAGTGGTAGGCACTGAATTGATTTGAACCCAATTCATTAGGTATGCAGCTTCTCAAGTGCATAACTCCCAAAAAGGAAACAGGTAACTCAGTAGTACTCATCATAGAGCGCACCATATCATATAGGGTGCGATTGCTCCGCCCCCGATGTACCGTTGTGCTGTGGTGTATACGGAGGAGTAATGCCCGAGAGAGAATCTCATTCTCCTTTAGAATAGTCCAGGATCTCCATGTCTAAGTATTCTCCTTCCTGATCATATCAAAGGAAATAATACTTGCATCTGGTTTTGGTTCTCTACTTCTGACCTATATTCTTTGAATTTCTTAAAAGCTTCAGACATGCGTTTTAACAGGAACATGTGTCCGAATCTTGAGAGATCATCAGTGAATGTAAGAAAGTACAAAGAACCAGTCCTGGCATATGTAGACTGGGGACCTTCATACATCACTATGTATCAGTCCCAAGGGTTCATTAACCCTTTCTCTGTTTCAAGTAAATGGAGCTATGGTCATTTTATCTTTGTGACATGACTGGCAAGTTTCACAAGATGTAAATTCAAACTGATTTAAATATGCATCTAAATGTAACTTAGCTAGTCGTGTCGCATTGATATGACCTAGTCTACAATGCCTGAAGAAGGATTTGTTCATTTCTGAACTCTTCCTCTTGTGTGTTCTGTACGTTAAGAACTGTGATTTGATTTAGAATGTATATGCTTTTAGATGTGCCTGAACCGATCAACTCTTAATATAGGAAATGTTCAAAACATTATCCAACAATACAAAATTATATCCTTCTTTACTAAATAAAGAGAATGATATGATGTATATCAGGCTCGGTATCTAATAACATTCGTTCAGAATTAATGTATTTGGTAATACAGGGTGATAACTGCCAACATCTTGGCTACAACAATTGCACCATTTTCAACTCTTGAAACTTATCACCCGTTCTCAGTTCTCTACCTATCTGTAGCCCATGTAACAGATTACATATCTGGGATCCTGATCCGGTATCATATATCCAGGACGTAGAGGATACTGAGAAACAATTCTTTATAATGAACACACCCAAAGGAGATGCATCATCATGCATTTTCTTCGTTTGGACGGTATGGGAATCCTGGTATTCCCTTATTTCCTGCTCGATATTATAACAATTATAAGTTGGAGTGGGACCAACGTTCCCCAGCTCAGTATAATAAGCGGGTTCGGTCAATACATCCATATTATTATCTTGATTAAGGCATGATATGGTCGCTACCTGGAGAGAGAGAAGAAAATACTCTGCGTGCGCTCTTGTAAGATTAGATTGGTTATATATTTTATCTAATCAGGATGGCTCCCACTGTTTTTATCAAATCTTGTAAGAGTAGACTAGCGTATACGCATCTTGACCCATATGATGGGCGATGGATGATCCCATATCCATCGGTGTTTGACATCAAGGATGGTGTACGGGTGCTCATTGGAGACTGGGTACACTGGACGGATTCGCCGAGAACTCCCAGATTTTATTATACCTTACGTCAGATGGCAGTTCTCCGGTGACACTGGTACAGAGTAGTCTGTTGACCCGAGATCGTCATAGAGTCTTGTGTGATTCCCACTGTGCTTTGATTTCCATCATACCACGTACAAGAGGGCGTGCAAAAAGGTGGCTTTTGGGTACAGTCCCGAATCACATGGAGGCAATGAGCGATAGGAGAGGATTCGTCTCTCCCGGTATAGGGAGTTGATGTTGTGCTGTGTTCGATTGGCTATAACCGGAAATCCCTGGCCAGGGTTGCTGAGATTTACTGGTAAGTGTTATCAGTAGTTTCTCGAACTGTTATAGACCTCATATCGACACGACTTATCGAGCTACTGGGGCCTGACGTTTATCACCCCTAGGCGAGATATGCGACATATCAGATGACGAGACCGGACTGTACGGGAGTGTTACTGATTGGATTCACAAGAGAATTTACAGGCTTGCTTGTTGATTTTCTGAGCGCTCAATACCTGGGTAGCTGTTACGTTTAGCTGACCGCTTGCAGCTTGTGGGTGTTTGATATGAGCATCACCTACTGCCGGCGTATTGACGATTCTTTAGAGTCCTACACAGAGGTTTCTTGGCTCAGGCAAAACGGAGTAGGGGCACGTATGTGATATGTGCGGGACCGAGGATAATGCGATATGAGATACTGTATTCTATTCTCGCGATATTTGATATCAGCCAGGTCATCGGATCAAGTGTTGATTCGATGAATCGGTACGGATAAATATTAGTTGGTTATATGCGATATAGCCGGATTGTCGGATCAAGTGTTGATTCGATAATTTAATGTATAATAATATATATGATATATTAAATTACATTATCTAATATTAGCTCACTAAAAGATTCTTTTTCTCACTCGGGTAATACATTGATATATATGCGATATATGTTAAATGTATTATTTTATTTTATTACGATAAATATTATATATGTGATATATAATATTGTAACATGATATGATTACTAATGCAACATGTTTACTAGAGATTAAACATGGTTATGGTTTGATTTGGGTTAAACCTTTCTAGATGTTTCTAGAAGATTTCTTTTTGTTTTGTGCAAAGATATTTGCTTAGATATTTCTGCATGATATTTCTTAACCCAACCACACCCCTTAACCCTAGTTCAATCTCTACAATGGTTACTTGACCATGGTTGCATAATTCATCATTATCATCTTTTCATTATTCATCAAAAAAAGAATTTCTATCATTATTCATCATCTTCTTCCTTCTTCTTCTTTTGAGCAAAAAACTTTCTACCTTTTTGCTTTGTGATGAAAATGAGTGAGAATGAGAAAATAAAAGAGAGCAAAAATCCTACTTCATCATCCTCATCTACCCTTGCCATTTAGATGAGGGTGTTCACATCATTTTATGAGTATTAGCTTGTGTTATTGAAACTTCAAGGTAGATCATCTTTGTATCGAAGATCGGAAGCAAGACTGCATCTTTCTCTTCGTGGAACCTCTCGAGAGTCCGGAACACGATGATCGCAGCGAAGGGGCTTCAACACGGAGCTAATGAAGTGAAGGACCGGATCTACAAAGGTTGTGATCCCTCTCACTTAGTGTTAAACTGTTTAATATACTTGTTTTCGCCGAAACTCTAGTTTAAAGATCCGGCTTCGGGTTGTTCGGCACGGCTAAAATTTTAATCGGGCATGGTTGATGCCTCGTAGACCCTTGTGCGCGTGCCTACCAACCCTACATCTTTAATAGCGATGTTACCAGCTTTTATCGTCTTGTTTGCCACGGTATCTAGCTTAGAACTCTTCCAACATACCGTCCCTTTACTGAGGGTAAAGACAATGCCTGTGGCTGACATTCTGTCGTCTTTATCACCCTGGAACCTTTCCAGTGATTCACCTTTATCCTATTTGGAGAATCCTTGTGATAAGAGGAGATTGACCGATCGTAGCATAGGAAACTCCTTTCCTATCAAGAGTATGTCATCCACGTACTCTACGAGGATCATCACCATACTCCATACTACCCTTTTGTACATCCAAGGTTCATCTACCATTTTGATGAAGTCAAACTCTTTGACTACCACATCAAAACAAATGTTCCAACTCCGCGATGCCTGCTTTATCCTGTAAAGCAACCTGCACACGTTTCCGCTGCTCCCACTGTTTATGAAGCCCTCTGGCTGTGTTCTTATAGACGTTCTCTTCTAAATCATTATTTAGAAAAGTAGTCATGGCACCCAACCACCAGATATCGTAGCCATGGTATGTAGCAATGGCAAGTAGGATCTGGATAGACTTAAGCATAGTCCCTGGAAAAGGTTCCATCATTATCCACGCTTGGTTGATGACGAAAACCTTTAACAAGTCTAGCTTTGAAAGTCTCAACTTTTCCATCTACACCAAGTAATCTTCTCAAGATATACTTGCTCCTGATGGGGATTTAACCCTTCAGATATAGCAGCCAAAGTCCATACTTTGCTGGTGTACATGGATTCCATGTCAGATCGCTAAGCATTCAGCCATTCTTACAGAGTCCCTACTCTCGATGGCCTGTTTGAAACTAGTTGGGTCATCATCTCATGATGCATTCCTCGCTCCCACTGTCATCGAGAAACCAAAGTATCTCTCAGGCAGGTGAGGAACCCTGCTAGATCGTCGGAGAGGCTGAGGTTCGTTGGGGACTTTTGAATCCTTTGGTTCTGTCAAATCATCAGCAGTTTTGTATAGCTGGAACCTTTCCAGTTCTACAGAACTGTCCTTGCCTCGATCTTGTCCGGATTTTGCTTTAGACATAGGCCGGACAATCCTAAATCTTAACTTACTTAAGAGATAGGCTCTTCCCATACCATATCTTATATGGAGTGGTAGGCACTGATTTGATTCGAACCTAATTCAATAGGTATGCAGCTTCTCAAGTGCACAACCCCAAAAGGAAATAGGTGACTCAGTAATACTCATCATAGAGCACACCATATCTAATATTGTGCGATTGCTCCGCCCCGATACACCGTTGTGCTGTGGTGTATTCAGAGGAGTAATACTGAGAGAGAATCTCATTTTCCTTTAGAATAGTCCAAGGATTCCATGCACAAGTATTCTCCTCCCTGATCTTATCATTGAACATAATACTTATACCCGTATTTTGGTTCTCTACTTCCAACTTATATTCTGTGAATATCTCAAAAGCTTCGGACTTATGTTTCAACAGGAACATATGACTGAATCTTGAGAGATTATCAGAGAATATAATGAAGTACAAAAAACCGGTCCTGGCATGTGTAGACAGGGGAGTTTACATACATCATCATATATCAGTCCCAAGAGTTATTAACTCTTTCTCTGTTTCCAATAAACAGAGCTATGGTCATCTAATCTTTGTGACATGACTGGCAAGTTTCACAAGATGTAAATTCAAACTGATTTAAATATGCATCTAAAATGTAACTTCAGCCAGTCGGGTCGCATTGATGTGACCTAGTCTACAATGCCTCAAGAAGGATCCGTTCATTTCTGAACTCTTCCTCTTGTGTGTGTTCTGAATACTAAGAACTGTAGTTTGATTTAGAACGTCAATGCTTTTAGATAACGCGCCTGAACCGATCAACTTTTGATATAGGAAATGTTCAAAACATTATCCATCAATACAAAATTATATCCTTCTTCACTAATAAAGAGACTGATATGATTTTGTATATCAGGTTCGATATCTAATAGCATTTGTTCAGAATCAATGTACTGGTAATACTGGGTGACAGTGACCAACAGACTTGACTGCAACACTTGCCCCGTTTTCTGTCTCATGAAACTTATCACCCGTTCTCAGTTTTCTACCTTTTTGTAGCCCTATATAACAGATTACATATCTGGGATCCTGATCCGGTATCAAATACCCAGGACGTAGAGGATACTGAGAAACAGTTCTTTATAATGAACACACCCGAAGGAGATGCATCTCATGCACTTTCTTCGTTTGGGCGGCATGGGAATCCTGGTATTCCCCTAATTCCTGCTCGGTCTTATAACAATTATAAGTTGGAGCGGGACCAACGTTCCCCAGCACAGTATAACAAGCGGGTTCGGTCAATACATCCATATTATTATCTTGATTAAGGCGTGATATGGTCGCTACCTGGAGAGAGAGAAGAAAACACTCTGCGTGCGCTCTTGCAAGATTAGATTGGTTATATATTTTATCTAATCAGGATGGCTCCCACTGTTTTTATCAAATCTTCCTTGAAACCTTAAAAGGAAAGACTAGCCGGGATTAATTACACTCTATAAGTTCTCCAATCTTTCAGCCAGGCAAGTGTCGGTACTTTGAGGGAGGTTTCCCGTGCTTTCGCACGGACCTAATTACAGTAAACCTCGTTTTCCCAGAGGCGTAACCCCGTTGACACCTTTCTAGACACCTACTTGATCGGCTAATTGCAAAGTGCAAAACTCTCCCAGGAGCACCCGAACGGATGCTTTCGGCGACGGGGTTCTCCTACAGTCACTTGGTCGGGGCTATGGGGTGAGGCTGTCTATTAAGTTTACCCGGCGAGTATCCGCGTACGCTACGTGATTGCGACGGACTTTTGATCACATCAAAATTCCGTGGCAACCGATCAAGTGAGACTAAAGTGCTTGATTTATAGCATTCATTTAGTTATCTCATAACTATTTGTGAATTCCAATTATTGTATCACATTCCGGATAAGATAGAAAATGTTGAACTTTTCGATCGAACAATCGAACACCCAAGTTTTCCCGAAACAGCTCAACACATGAAATAAGTTTAAAAACATTCACTTCGTGCCTCAGTACCAACGGTCCAGCCGTAGAAGGGTCAAGCCAATGCCTCACATGTGGCACGCCGTACTGCCCCAAACCCTAAGGTTCAAAGGGCAGTTCAAGACGGTCACATAATCGAGCTAAGGTTTGTTGTCTTCTAGAGGGACCATCACGTTACTTGCACTACTTAGAACGTCGTTAAACTACGGAAAAGTCCAACAATTGGAAATTTCCCGGCAGGGGAAAAAGTGGGTATTTATATCCGCTCGAACTTTTTAACATATTTTAAAATTACCCGGAAAAAACACAGACAAAATTAGACAGTCCGATCGAATCTCCGAACTCCCAATACAACCCAGAAAACTCAACTCTTGAGTAAGATTTAAAAATTCCCAGAAAATACAGCACCACAATATAGGAATTACTGTGGAAAAATAAATGGAAGAAGAGACAAAATGGCCGCGGAACCGCCGCATTAGCCATGCTAATGCCGCGGTTCCACCGCGCTTTGATCGAATCAGAAGCACGTGCTCCACAGTAATTCTTAGAAACTCCTAATGATTTTTCTGTATATTTTTAATTCTCAAGAATCCCCGATTTCAGAAAATGTACAGAGAGCAATTTGAGATTAGGGTTTCGGTTCGATCGGACTTCTAACTCCGTCTACGCATCGCCTAAGGCTCTTGCTAGGCTCTGATACCACTGTAGGGTTCCTAGGCACACTAATGAGGTCTCACAACAGATCAAACATGCCCAATTCAAATTTTTCATGTGCCTACAAACCCTAATACGGATCGTTAACTAGATGATAAGGCGATGCAATGCGAGTTAACTACTTTAACTAAGAGGAAAGTGATTACTGTAAGTCCACGTTGCCCATCCCGGTGCTTGCGGGGAGGCGGAAAACGGAATAAAAATCGGATTTTTATGAGCTTAGGCAACATGGACTAGAGCTAGAAGGATCTTTGCTAAACAAAAACTTGCTAAAGCTAACTAGTAACTAGCTAAGTGCTAGAAAGGTTATACCTTGGGCTTTAAGTCCTTCTCTCCTTGCTCCTTAGAGTGGTGGAAGGAGGTCACCTTGGTCGTCTTCTCACGTCGAAGAAAGATCCACCCGAAAGCCTCAACCTTTGGCTTCAACTCCAAGCTAGAAGTAACTAGGGTGCAAGAAGTGCTAGTCCTTGAACCCTAGATGAGAGTAAAGATGATCAAGAGAGGGTTTTTCTCAAGCTCAAGTGTTTCTCAACACATGAGAGGGAGAGAGCTTGAGGGAGAGGAAGAACAAGAGAGAGAAAGGATATGATAGAATGAGAGAATAATATGAAGCATTCTCTCATATATGTGAATTATTGTAATTAGATAATTAGTGAGATAATTGTCATGGCTAAATCAAGACATGACCATTATCATTTCATTTTTAATGCAAATTGCAAGGACCAAAGAGCATCTTCCAAATGAAATGATGATGGTCAAAGTGTCAACAAGGTCAACAAGTCAAGGTGGGTCAAATGGTCAACAACCATAACCATGCACAATTATTAAACTAATATCAATTAACAATAATACACACATAAGCATTAGGGTTAATAAAATGATAATATTCATTAACCCTAATCAAGGTCCTCTCCCTCAAGCTCAAGCAACTGTGCATACGCACCCGCATTCGTGATCCGAGGAACACGAATACAATGAGAAAAACCAATCCCAAATCATATACTAGGATCCGGCTTAAACCAAAGCCCGCTAGTATAAGCTGCCCGGACAGCAAACGCGCACAAGTGCGCGGATGCGAACGAACCCTGTCGCAAAACCATGCGACCTCTACTCATTTTGCCTAAAGGCGAATAGCTCTCTGTGTGGGACTCTAAAGACTCGACACTACGCTGGCAGTGGGTTTAACCACAGACCGCAAGCGGCACTAGCTGTACGTAACGGTCCCCAGGTAGATATCGATAAGAAGACTGACGAGGTGAACCCCATCCGAACTCCTACTGAGCCTGTATGTGACAATCTCCGTACAGTCCGGTCTGTTCGTCTGATACATCGCATGGCGGGCCTAGGGGGGCGGTGAACGTCAGTCCCCTAATAGCGGTACAAGTCGTGTCGGAGTGTAGCCCAGAACACCCAGAGATAACACTGGAAACCTACCAGTATATCTCGCTTGCCCTGGCCAGGGACTACTCGTGTAATGGCTCTCCTGCACACAGCGCGATGTCAACCCCCAATACCGGGAGAGACGAATCCTGTCTAACCGTCACTGCCTCCAAGTGCTTCGGGACTGCACCCAAAAACTACCTGTTTGCACGACTCCTTTGAGCCGTGGTAGGGTAGTAATCAAAGTGCAGTGGGAACACACTCGAGGCGAAGTGACAGTGTCAAGTCAGCGGACTAAGCTGTACTCATGTCACCTGGGAACTGATAACTGACGATAGGTATAATACCAACCAACAGTTCCCGACGAGTCCTGTCCAGTGTACTCGTAACCTAACGAGCACCCGCATACTATCTCAAGTACGACGTACTGACGGCTGTGGGACAGACCGTCTCCCACGCTGGGATGAGAAGCGCATACGCTAGTCTACTCCGGAGTATCGATGCCCTGTCTCGATAGTCCAACGACTAGGGACCTGTATAAGGATGTGCTTATAGATCACCCAGCTCCCACGAGTGTGAGCGCCATCACTACGCTGGTAATCAAGCAATGATCCTAAGGGCTTTACTAATATGTATATCTGCAATATGCTAAAAGAAACACATGCACATATTAAAGCAGAGACAAACCAAGTAGCATACTACCATTTCGAGCAAGATTGTATATACAACTGTGAATATCCCAAGCTTCCATCAAGTAATATACAAACTAGTATGATACAGTAATGGCCTCTAGGGCATATACACTAACAATTACAACCTTTGTAGATCCGGTCCTCCACCTCTCTAGCTCTGTGTTGACGACCCTCCGCTGTACCCTTCGGATCCCGGACTCTCGCGGTGGTTTCATCGAAGAATTGATCGGGCTAGGTCGTCGACTTTGATGCCGAAGATGATCTACGTCGAGGCAACTCAAGATCAAGCTCCAACTTCACCAAGTCATGAAACTTGTGAAGAAAACACCCTATACTACTTGGCAAGTGGTAGCGGATGAAGAAATAGGAAGTGGGTTCACTTTAGAATTTGATTTCTCACTCTTTTTTTCATGTTGCCATTGATGGTAGCAAGCTCTCTTTAGTTTGAAGAAGAAGAAGAAGAAAAAGAATATGATAAGTATTTGAAAATAGAAAATAAAATGATACTTATCATATTTTCAACCATGGTTAAGTGTAGAGACTAAACTAAGGTTAGGTTGAATGGTTAGGTTTAGAAAAAGAACAAGAATGGTCAAAGCTTCTTGAAACTTCAAGGAAACAACAAAATTAGCCACCATTTTGTTTCTTGCCCTAAAATTAACTAAATAAAAGAAATAGTTAAGAAAATGAAAACCCTAACTATTACATAACCATGGTTTAATCATACACACAAACATTCATGTATCATCAAATATGATACAATCAAGTGCACAAAAATATATCACATATACAATGTGCACATCAAGTGAGAAAATCCTTTTTAAGTGAACCAATACTAGTTAATGCAAAGTAATATATTAAATATATAATTATACATTAAATCATTAAATCAACACTTGATTCAATGATCCGGTCATGTCGCATATAACAGACTGTAAGTGCACGGCGGCGCCCCGGCCTCCATCCCGAGGCCAAATGCGGAAGCGATGGTTAACTTTAATTTTTCTTGAACCGGCACCACCGCGCACTAAAACCCGGATCGAACCATTAACTAGTCCTAGCTAACTACAAGATGGGAAGAGAGATATACCGAGTGATCCGTATCCTCCGGTCTTCTCGTCGTCGTCCCGATCTCCCGCGGAAGCTCCGGTCTCCACCTCGTCGCCGGAAGGGCACCACGTCGCCTGCTTCTTTTACGGGCTCCCGCCTCTATACCGAGGCAACTCGGGCACGAAGCTGGCGAGTCGACGTGCCCAAGATTTGCTGTAGAATGTGTAGTGCTCATGTCTCATTTGGGGCTGTAGGGGTTGCCATTTGGTGGAGGAATGATATAAACTTTTTGGAGATGGAACTTGTGTGGATTTTGTGAAGCCAAAAGACTAAAAATCCCACACCACAAAATTGGGAAGCCCTCCTCCTCAATGGCCGGCCATCCTTTTGTGGGAGAGGAGAGAATGAGAGAGTGTATCAAAAATATGAGAGAGGCCACACCATCATCCAAGAGAGAGAGAGAGGAATGGTTATCATGCAAAGAAATGATAGCAACCATATCATATAAACAACAATCATCACTCCCAAAAGTCATGCCATCATCAACAACCATATCATATAAAAGTCAAGCCATGATGGATGAAGAAGTCAAATGGTGGAGGAATAATCATGATACAATAATATGCAATGACCCCCTTCCAAATTGCTTATTTGCACAATTGCAAATAAGCCCTCCTCCATCAATCTTCGGCCAATGAAAGATATAAATGAAAATGGCCGAAACGGAAAACAAACAGGCAACTCCAGAAAACTGATCCCGTAATAAATTACAGGAAAACCCCGATACTGTGTATACACACCCGCATCTGTATTCCGACCGAAATACAAATGCAATGAGACAGAATCTACACTGTACTATACTAGGATCCAGCTTAAACCTAAGCCGGCTAGTAATATCCGTTCGATCCTGATCCGTGCAATACCGCACGTATCTGATCGAACCCTGCCATATATCCATACGGCCTGTAGTACAAACTGTCCGATCCAGATCCGTGCAATACCGCACGTATCTGATCAGACCTTGCCATATCTCCATACGGCCTCTACAGCGTTTCGCCCAAAAACTTGAGCAACTGAATGTGGGGGACTCTAAAGACTCGTCAACACCTTGGTTGTGGATTTAACCACTAGTACGTCAGAGGTATAAGCCAATACGTAACGGGCCACCAGGTATTGACCAAAAGGGACGTCGATGAGCGAACTCATCCTGACACCCAACTGAGCCTGTCAGTGACAATATCCGTACAGTCCCGTCCGTTCGTCTATGAGCATCGCATGGCGGGCCTAGGGGTTGGTAAAGTCAGACCCCCAAAAGCGGTACAAGTCGTGTCGGAGTGTAGCCCAGAACACCCTGAGATACCACTGGAATACCTACCAGTAAATCTCCTGCCTCGGCCAAGGGCTTCGTGTAATGGCTCTCCTAGACACAGCGCGACCTCACCCCCAATACCGAGAGAGACGAACCCCTGAAGATCCGCTCACTGCCTCCATGTGGCTCGGGACTGTACCCAACTAAAACCTGTTTGCACGTCTCCTTTAAGCGTGGTAGGGTAGTAATCAAAGTACAGTGGGAACTCACACGAGACAAATGACGATCCCCAGGTCGATGAACTAACCTGTACACATGTCACCAGGGAACTGCTATCTGACGTCAGGTATAAGACCAACTAGCATGTTCCCGGTGAGTCCTATCCGGTGTACTCATAACCCAATGAGCACCTGTATACATCTTAGGTGAACCAACTGACACCAGTGGCTTGTGAGACCGGCCACCGCCCCTCGTCGGGGTCTCGACTGTATACACTAGTCTACTCTGGAGTATCGATGCCCTGTCTCGAAACTTCCACGACTAGGGACCTTTTAAGGATGTGCTTATAGACCCCAGCTCCCATTTATATGATCGCCCTCATACTGCTGGTGGTCAAGCAATAATCCTAGGGGCTCTATCAACGTGTAATAGCGACATGTCAGGTCACCTAAAGCAGTTCACAATGATAAAGGTAAACCAGATAGCATACTATCATCTCGAGTAAGACTGTCCTACTGGGACAGGTCCTTCCTCAATCATTGCAATCACATGCCTGTGATCCAATAATTAACTCTGAGGGCACTATCTCCAACACAGACTAGTATCCAATGTATCGACTTATCGAATCAATTTTCGATTCGATAACTAGGTTATATCGCATACAACCAATCGATACATTCATCGCGAGAATAGAATACGGTATCACATACACGCATTATTCTCGGTCCCGCACATATCTCATATGCGCTCCTATTTCGTTTCGCTTGAGCCAGGAAACCTCTGTGTAGGACTCTAAAGACTCGTCAATACGCCGGCAGCAGGTGATGATCATATCAAACACCCACAAGCCGCAAGCGGTCTGCTAAACGTAACGGCCACCCGGGTATTAAGCGATCAGAAGATCGACGAGCAAGCCCGCTCACACTCCTGTGAATCCAACCAGTAACACTTACCGTACAGTCCGGTCTGTTCGTCTGATATGTCGCATATCTCGCCTAGGGGTGGTAAACGTCAGACCCCAATAGCTTGATAAGTCATGCCGACGTGAGGTCCATAACAATCGAGAAACTACTGATAACTCTTACCAGTATATCACTGCAACCCTTGCCAGGGATTTCCTGTTATGGCCAGTCATGCATAGCGCAACATCAACCCCCAATACCGGGAGAGAGGAATCCCCTCCTATCGCTCATTGCCTCCATGTGAATCGGGACTGTACCCAAAAACCACCTGTTTGCACGACTCAGTAGAGCCGTGGTAGGGTGGAAATCAAAGCACAGTGGGAGACACACAAGACTCTATGACAATCTCGGGTCAACAGGCTAAGCTGTACCAGTGTCACCAGAGAACTGCCATCTGACGTGAGGTATAATACCATCTGGGAGTTCTCGGCGAGTCCGTTCAGTGTAACCAGTCTCCACTGAGCACCCGCATACCATCTCTGATGTCAAACACCGATGGATATGGGATCATCCATCGCCCATCACATGGGTCGAGAAGATATACGCTAGTCTACTCTGGAATATCGATGCCCCGTCTCGATATTCCCACGACTAGGAACATTGAAGGATGTACTCATGGACTACCCAGGCCCCACTAGTATGATCTGCATCATAGTCCTGGAAGTCGAGTACACATCCTAAGGGCTTTATCAACATGTAATAGAGAGACAGAAAGTATACATGTTAAGATAAAGAGCAACCAGATAGCGTACTATCATGTCGAGCAAGAAAGTCCTACCTATATATGTCCCAGCATCCACTACAATATACATCCAATGTACAGTAATGGCCTCTAGGGCATACTTATAACTAACAGGCGAGGTCTAAACGACGTTAAAGTGTTCGATCGATATTTTCGAAACCCTAATTTCATAGTTTCTGTCTAATTTTTCAAAAGTTGATATTTTTCAGATTAAAAATATGCAGAAAATCATGTAGAGTATTTGATGGAGCCCCAAGAAATACGAGGCCCCATCTCCACTAAACCGTCGCGAAACCGCGGCCTAAACCCTTGCTTAGCCACGGTTCCGCGGCAAGTTTATGGTGATGTGGGATCTTGTTTCTTGTGCTGCTCCAATGTGATATTTGGCACATTCTGGGTATTTTTAGTGAGGCTCAAGTTGTTGAGGTCTCTGTGATTTGTGGGTGTTTAATGAATCGATCGAAAAGTTTAACATCGTCTAGATAGTTTTCATATGTGATACAATATTTGGAATCCACATTAATTAGTTTTGTGAAAACTAGTTTGTGTTTTGTTAATCTTGTGTTTTAGTCTCTTTTGATCGATTGCCACGGAGTTTCGATTCGGATCAAAATTCCGTCGCAATCTCGTATTATACGTGAATTGTCGCCGGGAAACACTGCTAGATAGCCACGCCCCATAGCCCTGACCAAGTGACTATAGGAGAACACCGTAACCAAAAGCATCGACTCGAGTGCTTGCGGCCGCGGTGATCCGCCTAAGTGCACTTCGTTGACGACATTAGGGGGTGTGGCAATCTATTAAAGTTCCCGACAAGCATTCGATCAAGTCATCGGGAATCTTGTTGAATTGCCCGACAAGTTATTGAAAAGTGTTTTCAATTCGAGACTTAAACACAAGATTTATTGGGTTAGGCATGGAATCCGAGATATGAGATATTCCGGGTTTATGATGTCTAAGGTTTGGTGTGAATTCTAATTATTGTAGTTTTCATTTCTTTTCTGCGACCGTAAGTGTAATATGTGGTGTATCTCCGATCTCGTTGCTATACGTCAATAACATTCGGGATATGCATATTTACTTACGTTGATGACATGTGATGTTATGTGTTGCTTATGATATGTTATATTGGATCGTCGTGAATGAATAGCCGAGTTTTTTTTCGTGAGATGAGAGTTTTCTAATTTTCATTCATGTAAAATATGTATGCAATATTTTTTTATTGTGACACTTCCGGGTTGAGGATGATGTCACCATTGATGTATATTATTTACTTTTCCGCATTAGGATAGACCCAAGGCGGGGAACATAAGTAACCGGGTTCTAGAGTACAGTGAGAGACCATCTCGAGGAGTCGAGACCGGGTCTCCTAACTCTAGAATTGGGTGGGTTTCTTGCCGCTCTAGTAGGGGTCTAGGGATGTGGGTTTGGCTATTCATCACGACCGTGGAATCCATGTTTTTCATTACTGGCTAAATTTAAAACAAGGACCTCCTAATATATCCAATATTTCATATGTTGACTTCTGCTGCTTATGTTCTGTGATGTGATTATATAACCGCGCGAGACGAATGCTATATATATATGATATATATAATAAACGTTGTTTATGTTTTGCACCCGCGCTAGTCCTTTCCCCGCAATGCCGTTAGTTATGTAACCTAACGGTGCATGACGGGGCCCCGTGGCGAATGCGGATGGCATAAGCGTACGTCCTATTTTTGTTTCTTCTGTGATGTTTAGAAAACATATATGATGGGATGTCATTAATGAGATTAATGAAAGAAAAGAAATCTAAAGAAGTTGTAGAATCAAATTTTTCAAAAAAAAAAGGTAGCTCTAGTTTTTGCTTTACATAAAGGTATTCCTTTATGAATATCCAGCACCTCATTCGATGAGGAAAGAGCCTAGATCTCTTCACCGAGAGTGACCTCTTTAGCAAAACTAGCAAATACTACAACCCACTCGGTTTGTTTTGAAATCTACTCGATTTTAAAAGCGGAGCATAAACCACTCCTTTTCAGATCACTAGATTCTACAACGATATCAAGTTCATTGTGTTAAAGGTTTTTTTTTCAAAACCATCCGTAACCCTCTGCCATTTTAGAAAGTAGAGTACTTAGTATTCGTGCTACATTTGTTGACCATAGTTAAGGTGTAGTGTACAGTAAATAAGTGATGTCTTCCTATATAGCATATGATGCGATTGATTAGGACATTCGTATGACTTTGTTGACCATAGTTAAGGGTCATACGAATGAGTCTAAATCAATCACAAAATGATGGCTAGAACTTGACTAACGCTTATGATTTGTTGACCATAGTTAAGGTCATAAGTCGCCAGGGTAAAAACATATATCGGGAATTTCAAGTGTTGAAATTTGCAATGAGATTGCATACCTTCTATATGATAGTTGGATCCTGATACCCACTGTGAGTAAATGTTACTCCTGGGAGAGTTTTCCACTTTAGAATTAGCTGATCCAGTAGGTGTCTAAGAAAGGTGTTAACGGGGTTATGCCCCTGCAGAAACGAGGTTATTTAATTAGTTCGATGCGAAAGCATGGGGAGACTCCCTCGGAGTACCAATACCTACCTGACTGAACGATTGGCGAAATTGTAGGGTGTAATTAATCCCGGCTAATCATACCTTTTTGGATTTGAAGGAAGATTTGATAAAATCAGTGGGAGCCATCCTGATTAGATAAGATAATAACCAATCTAATCTTGCAAGAGCGCATGCTAAAGTGTTTTCTTCTCTCTCTCTCTCCAGGTAGCGACCATGACACCCCTTAATCAAGATAATAATATGGATGTATTGACCAAACCCGCTTATTTTACTGAACTGGGAAACGTTGGTTCCGCTTTTTCTTATGATTGTCATAAGTCTGAGCAAGGAATAAGGGAATATCAGGATTCCTATGCAACCCGAACGAAAAAGAGCATGATGATGCATCGTCTTCGGGAGTGTTCATTACCGAGAACTAATTCTTAGTATGCTCCATGTCTTGGGCATTGGATACCAGATCAGGTTCTCACGTTTGTAATATGTTACATGGGTTAAGAAGAAGTAGAGAACTAGGAAAGGGTGATAAGTCTCTCGTAGTAGGGAATGGTGCAATTGTTGCAGCCAAAGCAGTTGGGAAATATCATCTTGTATTACTGATCAGTCGAAAATATTTCATTTTTAACACGTCAATTTCCCTACCATTTGCACTCATCTAGAGGTGTTCGGTATTAATATAGCACATATTAGCAAATTGACTGTAAAATACCAAATAACTTGTGTTATATATTAAAATCGACATTTCTGAAGGAAATTGAGTGTTTATCATGGTATCGCATCATCTTTGTATAGCGCACCACTTGTCTCGAGAATATGTGCAGGAAATTCCAGGAATAGAGCAAAAATTGTCAAAAGTGCTGATAAAAATGCGCCAAGTCCAAGACTTGTAATCTGGCAGTGATCAAGAAATATTTAAAAGATTCTACATATCAGAAAACATCACCAATGACAACAGAAAGCAGATCAGGAATTTTGGAGCATTGAAGCTTTCAAAGGGCCGCGGATCCGCGGCCCAATACCCGTTCCCGCCGCGGATCCGCTGCGCCTTGATGACGTCAGCATGACAGATTTTTCCCATGTGCTTCCTTGTAACATAAAAGCTTCCAGAAGACTCCAGATGACCACGTGGCTTCATGCAGAAGGCTCGGCCTAACAATCTTATCCTAGAATATTCCTCATTCAAGAATATTCCCTCAAACAAACTTATTCTAGAAGCCTCTCTCCAACAACCTTCTTCTAGAAGCCTCCTTGTAACAACCTCATTCTAGAATATTCCCTCCAACAAACTTCTTCTTGAAGATTCTTTCTAACAACCTCATTTTGGAGGGAAAATCCAAATGAGGTGGTTCATTTTGGAGGGAAAATTCAAATGAGGTGGTTCATTTTGGAAGGATAATTCAAATGAGGTGGTTCATTTTGGAGGGAAAAGTGGTTTATTTTGGAGGGAAATTTGAATTTTGAATTCTAGATCTAGGGTTGAGATGGTTATAAAAGGAGACCTAGATCTAGGGTTTTGGGTTATTCAATCATCATCTCTCCCACAAGTTGAGTGACACAACTTGTGCATTCAAAACCCTAATCCTAATCCAAAATCCAAAGCCAAATTCAAGATCTCCGAGTACAATTCAAGCAAAAAGCCTTCAACCTTTTAGGAGCGAAGCCGATCTTCATCCGAGCAAGTGATCCAAGACGATCCGCGACTCACGAAAACGAGCGAAGCCAAATCGACGATCGAGTTCTTTCCTCATTGTAGTTCTTGAGAGAATTGTAACGAAATTGTTGATAAATAAAAGGTGAAATTCTTTTATCTTGCTTTCTTTACATTCTTGCATCATGATTCGATCTCAATTCTTGATTGTGTTTCTTGTTATGATGTTTGAGTAAAACCCCGCTCGTGAAGGAGTCGAGACGATCAATAGACGATGATGTTACAAATCTTGAAACAATTCTTAATTTCTATAAGTTTTGTAAACTCGTGTAAATTGAAGAATCGACAACCTAGTTTCGAGCGATGCTTTTTTGATTGTGTTCGCTCTTAATTAGTGATCCACGATCGATTCTTGAATTTACTAGAGGCTAGAATTTGAATGAGATTCATCGAAAGGACAAAGGATGAGATGAAGAAACCCTAGTTTCTTCGAAAGATCCTTAAACCTTGATTAATCGACATCGATCTAGTATCAAATTATTAATGGATAAGAATACGTAATCAATAGATTTCATCGCGTCTATAGATTCGATCGATTCCTAAGAGCCTCACTTCGATTCTTGATTATTGGATTGGATATCATCACTTCTTAATTCTTGATTTTAAATGTTTTCTTGATTTTAGATTTAGATCTAGATAATTCTTAAACTTCAATTTTATAAATCTTGAATTGAATTGTCTTTTCTCTTTTCTTTAATTTTCAATTCATCTAAATCGAATTCGAACGGATCTCACTTTTTCTGTGGACGATCCACACTCGCTAACGCGCTACAATCGACACCGTTATTGATTGCGGTCAAAATATTTTTGGTTGTGATTTCTATACATTTTCTACATACACACCGGAAAATGAATCAATCAAATGGCACCGTTGCCGGGGATAGTGTGCTAATTTGTTCGTTTTTGAAATTTGAGTTGAAAAATTTATTCCATCAAAATTTTTAGATCTAAATTCGCGCAAACACTAAATGATTCGTTGTGATTTGTTTCGAGGAAATCTGCAATCTGTGGAGGTTGGGAATTTTTTTTCTGAATATTCCAGAGAGCTAAGGGAGGCAACAGAAGCAGTTGCCTAAAAATTTATGCAAAGATCTTCTCATTCGACCGCGTTTTCGCGGCATTAGCGTGCTCCCGCGGCAGTCTGGCTTCATCTCTGCACTAAAATTTCTCAGGTGACTTCTTACTTTCTTATCTCCTTCCTCATCTGCTCCAATAACAAATTTGCTGCAGGTTTCTTTGCAAAAATTCGCAGCGCCGCAAAAAGCAATAAAAATTGTGCGTGTTTTGATTTTTGGTTGTTTGCATATTAATACGGAAATTAAGGGCTAAAGACCAAATTCAGATTAGGTGGGGAGTTCATTATCCTTCCTAAGCCCCGAAAATCACAAAACTGCATCCGCATTACCTTAAGGACCGTCGCGCTCACTTAGGACAGGAGAAGGTCGTGGGTAATCTATTGCTTATCCGCGTTTCTTTTGTGGTGTCTAAGACAAGTGTGTCTAAGGAAAGTGGATACTTAATTAGGCCCACTTCTTACGTAGTGGAGAACCTCCCACTTACCTGGCACTTACCTGGCCACAGGAGAGACAGAGAGGCAGTGGAGGATTGATCCTGCGACTTGTCTTTGGGCAGTTAGGAGCGGTGTAGAGCCTTGACCTAGGTGACCACTAGATTTTATGGTTGCTTGTTGCATTTGTTGTGATTTGCATCATTTTTTCAAAAATCCGTATATTTTTCAAAACAAACACCAATCACATTCATTCTTTCCCCTAATTATATTCACGCTGCCACTTGTACTAAACCCTTTTAGTGCAAGATAGGATGGACACGGGATTCTAGTGCCTGTTTAGTCCGCGTTCCCCCGATCGACTCCGAAGTCGGTATTTCTACATTTACTTCTTCTTTACCCACCACCACGCCCACATTGATGGATCCTTCTCCATCGAACTTCTTTACCACTAATCTGCCGCCGTCCGTTGGTGCGCAGAATCCACCCCGCATCTCTCTCCAAGAGAGATGCTATCCTATGCGAGGTCCTCTTTCGACCTGCTTATCCATTCCACCAGCCAACGGGGATAATTTTGAGATTAAACCCCAAATACATCAACCTTCTACCCAAATATCACGGTCTCGAGTCTAAAGACGCATATGTCTTTATCACCAAATTTGAAAATATATGCGCAATGATGGGTACTTCACAGCTTTCTGTGGATGCTATGCGTCTCCGTCTTCTTCTATTTACCTTATGCGATATAGCCGAAAAGTGGCTGTATAACTCTACCGCACATTCTATTACGAATTGGGAAGAATTCGTTGCAGCATTTCTTAAGAAATTTTACCCTAATCACAAGACAGTTCGAGTCCGTAGCGAAATAAATCAATTCACCCAGCTTCCAAATGAACCATTTTCAAAATGTCTTGACCGCTTCAAGGATCTGTTGGTTCAATGTCCACATCACGGAATCCCGAGATGGGAACTGTGCCGAATCATATATAAGGGCAGTAACCCTACCACTAAACAGAGCTTTGAAAACATGTGTCAAGGAAATTTTATGACCAAAGACGATGGGGAAGCTTGGAAATACTTAGAAGATTTCGCTGAAAAATCTTTACAGTGGGAGAGTCAATCGTTTAGGGGTGGCAATAACCAATCGGATGTTTCCATAGGAGTTAGAGCTGAAATTTCAGCTTTACACAAGAAATTCGACACTATGGAAAACAAATTTTTAGCTGCCGCCCTAAATCAAATGTCACTCTCCAAAACTGTATGTGGATGTTGTTCTGATCCTTCTCATTTGACGGAAGAATGTCCATTGAATTCTCCGTTTCAAGGTCAAGAGCATACTAATGCCGCTTTTCAAAGACCTAGAAACGATCCATATTCTTCCACATACAATCCGGGTTGGAGGAATCACCCTAACTTTGCTTGGAACCAATCACAAAATCAAAACACTGTTCCAAATCAAAACAATTTCCACCACAACAGCAACCACTTCAATTGAGTTAGCACCCCTTCCAAGCACAAAACTTCCAAAATCCGGTCAACACACCTGCACCGTCTAATCCTTTGCAGTTGACCGGTACTGATGAATTCTCTTCATTCATGAACTTTCTTTTGACAATAAAGACTTCCGTCGATAAAATCGAGAAAAACTTTGTGTCCCAAAGCGAGACTATAAAATCGATGGAAGAAGAAATTGCACGATTAAAAGCTGAAATGAGTGCAAGAGAGAAATGGAAACTTCCAGCTCAACCTTTGCCCATTCCTAGCTATTCACATCATATGAATGCAATCACGTTGAGATCTGGAAGAGTGCTTGACAATCACATTGTGGAAGAGATTGATGATACTGAAAAATCTATCAATAATACCCCGGCTGAGACCTTTCCTTCCACTTCTACTTCTAATTCTGACCCCAGTTCTTCCACCCCACCACCTTCTTCCGAGCGTATTCTCCGTTTTCCCCAAGGCTCGACACCTCAGCCTATCTCTTCTAGTCCACCGAAAACGATCCCCGCTCCTATTCTTAGATCGTTCCCACCCATATGATCTTCTCCAGTATTGGATCCCGACCTTATTGTCGAGGCTCCTTATCCTAATCGGTTAAGGGGCAACACACTGAGTCCACAAATGGAGAAGATCACTGAAATGTTTAAACAGGTTAACATCAACATCCCTCTTATAGATGCTATCCAACAAGTCCCCGCTTATGCGAAAGTTCTTAAAGACTTGTGCACTAGAAAGAGGAAGACTCAAGTGCCCAAGAAGATATTCATGGCAAAGACAATAGATACAGCCTTCCCCCAACAATTACCACGGAAACGTAAGGATCCTGGCTATCCTACTATTTCCATTTCTATCGGGGAGAAACACATCAACCGTGCTCTACTAGACCTTGGCATAAGTGTTAACCTGCTTCCTTTCTCGGTATACGAGCAGTTAGGGATCGGAGAGTTGAAACCAGCTCCTTGCACTCTCCAGATGGCTGACCGATCAATCACCAAACCTAGGGGTGAACTGGAGGATATGTTAATAAAAATCGGGGAATTTGTATTCCCTGTGGACTTTATTATAATTGATACACAGCCTGTAGCGGACACACGGAACTAAATTCCAGTGATTTTAGGTCGCCCCTTTTTGGCCACTTCCAATGCTATCATCAACTGCCGTAACGGTTCTATGACCCTATCCTTCGGGAATAGGTCAATTGAGCTGAACATTTACAAGTTGGGAAGTGTACCCTCCGAACCTACTGCTCAGGTCTGTTCTGTCGACTTAATGGATGTCGACAGCAGCGAATTTGACGATCTTCATGATACTGATCTTGACTCTTTTCATATGTTGTTGTTTGACCCAACTATGTATCATACACATACAGACTCTTCCACCGAGTTGTCCGGGTCAACAACCAACACTGATTATGAACCGTTTTTGAAGTCTGAAGATCACCCCGCGCTTTATGATGACATTATTCTTCGGGGTATTGATGAGACTTTTGAGGAAATCTTCGCTGATGAACTCGCATTTTTGAATGACACGGGAGTTGAGATGAATCATCTCCCAAACAATGAAATTGAACCTCCACCCCTTCTTCTGGACTATAAAAAGGATGCGAGTAATCCATCACATTCACTGCATCGTCTCTCTAAAATGAGACGCAAACACATTCTATTCCACCACTTAACTTTTCCCCACTTCTTCTTCCACCAACCTGAGCACTACATTGATAAAATTTTCGAATGGTTGGTGTTAACTTTCGGTCTTTGCAAAGCTTGGCATCGACCAATGATTTTTGACCCCCTCTTGTGATTTTCAAAAGCTTAACATTGCTTAACTCAAGTTTGGGGGGGGGGGTATAATCTGGCTCTTGAAAAGAAAATTTTTACACAAAATGATGAGCCAAAAATAAGTTTGGGGGAGGATTTTCACTTTAATATATTTTGCCTCCATTAATAAATTTCCTCACAAGCTTACAGGTTTCTAAGATTTAGCAAATGGCAACAGTGAGGAAACTGTTGAAAACAAGTTTGGGGGAGGTTTGTGTTTATTTTCGCATCATTTGCATATCACTTTGCATAAGCACAAAACATTTTAAAACCTATAAATTTTTTTAAAAAAATACAAAAATAAATATTTTTGTATATAAATAAGATAATAAAAGATTAGATAGTGAAAAATTACATCCAAAAGATTGGAAAAATTTAAGAAAACCTAGAAAATTTGAAGTTTTCTTCTACGAACTAGTAATAAGTAGTTATGAGCCGTTGTCCCAAGGGTTAGTAAGATGAAGGAAGTCACTAATTTGAGAATTAAAATAAATCTGAAAAATAGTTTCTATTCTGCAAGCCAAACATTTTGAACGTTGATACCCTACTATACGCACTTACACACGTCTTGAAACTCGGGATAGTAGAGGATACCTTGAAATGCTCTTGTCTAAAAGCAAAAGTATGAAGGAAATAATAAAAAATGAATAAAATATAAAATGGTGAGAAAAATGAACACTAGTTTTGTTATCACCAAGGCAACAATAAAAAAATATAGCGAGGGTGCCTCTTCACCTAGTGCCTCAAACCAACTGGTCTGGGAGTCACTGCTAAGCCTTAGGTGGTGCAAGACGAGGAAAAAAACACCTAATAAGTAAGCACATGAGTAATCGGTCGGTTAGTACCTCAAGAAGTATTAACGGTCGCATGAAATTGTATGAGAAAAGCCATCTAAATATTCATTAATTAAAAAGTACTGAGGCAGAAGGACAAGAGTATGATAGCTTGAATTGAATTCTCCGGGTGTAGAGATGTTCTTTACACACACGTAGGGTTATATGATCGATGTTTGGAAGAAAGATAGGAATGAAGAATAAAGACGATATTTTATTGAGGGATGATGTGATTTCTAACATTTTTTCATGACTATTAAGATAGGGCTCATGACAACCGAAAATCTAGCATAGTTGGAAACCCTAATTTTCAAAGTCTTTCTTTTACAATTCTTTTCTTTATATGTAAATTTCACGGTCTTCCTTTTATTATTGGATTTTGTGGGTACAATCTGCTGAAAACCATCAGGAGACAACAGTCCTCCTACCAGGGACACCTAGAGGTTTAAACGCTTGTTACACGTGCTCAATGCAATCGTGTTGCCTACGAAAGTGTGCTAGTTAGTTTTTCTCTTTCTTTATTTTCTCCTTCTCTTTTTAATAAAACAGTTCGCTCGAGACGACCGAAAATAAATTTGGGGGAATTTGATCAGTCGAAAATATTGCATTTTTAACACGTCAATTTCCCTACCATTTGCATTCATCTAGAGGTGTTCGGTATTAATATAGCACATATTAGCAAATTGACTGTAAAATACCAAATAACTTGTGTTATATATTAAAACCAACATTTCTGAGGGAAATTGAGTGTTTATCATGGCATCACATCATCTTTGTATAGCGCACCACTTGTCTCGAGAATATGTGCAGGAAATTCTAGGAACAGAGCCAAAATTATCAAAAGTGCTGATAAAAATGTGCCAAGTCCAAGACTTGTAATCTGGCAGCGATCAAGAAATATTTAAAAGATTTCACATATCAGAAAACATCACCAATGACAACAGAAAGCAGATCAGGAATTTTGGAGCATTGAAGCTTTCAAAGGGCCGCGGATCCGCGGCCCAATACCCATTCCCGCCGCGGATCCGCTGCGCCTTGATGACGTCGGCATGACAGATTTTTCCCATGTGCTTCCTTGTAACAGAAAAGCTTCCAGAAGACTCCAGATGACCACGTGGCTTTATCCAGAAGGCTCGGCCTAACAACCTTATCCTAGAATATTCCTCATTCAAGAATATTCCCTCCAACAAATTTATTCTAGAAGTCTCTCTCCAACAACCTTCTTCTAGAAGCCTCCTTATAACAACCTCATTCTAGAATATTCTCTCCAACAAACTTCTTCTAGAAGATTCTTTCTAACAACCTCATTTTGGAGGGAAAATTCAAATGAGGTAGTTCATTTTGGAGGGAAAATTCAAATGAGGTGGTTCATTTTGGAGGGAAAATTCAAATGAGGTAGTTCATTTTGGAGGGAAAAGTGGTTCATTTTGGAGGGAAATTTGAAATTTGAATTCTAGATCTAGGGTTGAGATGGTTATAAAAGGAGACCTAGATCTAGGGTTTTGGGTTGTTCAATCATCATCTCTCCCACAAGTTGAGTGACACAACTTGTGCTTTCAAAACCCTAATCCTAATCCAAAATCCAAAGCCAAATTCAAGATCCCCGAGTACAATTCAAGAAAGAAGCCTTCAACCTTTTAGGAGCGAAGCCGATTTTCATCCGAGCAAGTGATCCAAGACGATCCGCGACTCACGAAGACGAGCGAAGCCAAATCGACGACCAAGTTCTTTCCTCATTGTAGTTCTTGAGAGAATCGTAACGAAATTGTTGATAAATAAAAGGTGAAATTCTTTTATCTTGCTTTCTTTACATTCTTGCATCATGATTCGATTTCAATTCTTGATTGTGTTTCTTGTTATGATGTTTGAGTAAAACTCCGCTCCTGAAGGAGTCGAGACGATCAATAAACGATGATGTTACAAATCTTGAAACAATTCTTAATTCCTATAAATTTTGTAAACTCGTGTAAATTGAAGAATCGACAACCTAGTTTCGAGCGATGCTTTCTTGATTGTGTTCGCTCTTAATTAGTGATCCACGATCGATTCTTGAATTTACTAGAGGCTAGAATTTGAATGAGATTCATCGAAAGGACAAAGGATGAGATGAAGAAACCCTAGTTTCTTCGAAAGATCCTTAAACCTCGATTAATCGACATCGATCTAGTATCAAATCATTAATGGATAAGAATACGTAATCAATAGATTTCATCACGTCTATAGATTCGATCGATTCCTACGAGCCTCACTTCGATTCTTGATTATTGGATTGGATATCATCACTTCTTAATTCTTGATTTTAAATGTTTTCTTGATTTTAGATTTAGATCTAGATAATTCTTGAACTTCAATTTTATAAATCTTGAATTGAATTGTCTTTTCTCTTTTCTTTAATTTTCAATTCATCTAATTCGAATTCGAACGGATCTCACTTTCCCTGTGGACGATCCGCACTCGCTAACGCGCTACAATCGACACTGTTATTGATTGCGGTCAAAATATTTTTGGTTGTGATTTCTATACATTTTCTACATACACACCGAGAATTCATTCAATCAATTACCAAATGTTAATACATTGATTTTGAACGACTGTTATTTCGTACCAAAAAAGATGTGCAATATAATATCAATTTCTTTATTAGATAAAGAATGATATAATTTTGTATTAGAGAAAAATGTTATGAACATTTTCTTAAATCAAGTGTTGATCGGGTTTGGTACGTTATATAACGGTATATACGTTCTAAATCAAACTACAGTTCTAAATATACAGAGCATACACAAGAGAAAAAATTCAGAAATGAATGAATCCTTCTTGTGGCATTGTAGATTTGGTCATATCAATGCGATCAGACTAGCTAAGTTGCATAGAGATGGATATTTGAATCCGTTTGAATCTACATCTTATGAAACTTGCCAGTCATGTCATAAAGAAAAATGACCAAAACTCCGTTTACTGGACACAGAGAAAGAGCTATTGAACTCTTAGGACTGATACATAGTGATGTATGCGGTCCTATGTCTACATATGCCAGGAATGGTTTCTCGTACTTTATTACATTCACCGATGATCTCTCTAGATTCGGACATGTGTTCTTGTTGAAACACAAATCTGAAGCTTTCGAGAAATTCAAGGAATACAAGTACGAAGTTGAGAACCAGACGGGTAAAAGTATTAAAATCATTCGATCTGATCGAGGAGGAGAATACTTGAGCACGGAATTCCGAGACTATTTAAAAGAGAATGGAATTCTCTCTCAGCTTACTCCTCCGTATACACAACAGCACAACGGTGTATCGGAACTGAGGAATCACATCCTATTAGATATGGTGCGCTCTATGATGAGTATTGCTGAGTTGCCTATTTCCTTTTAGGGTTATGCACTTGAGACAGTTGCATATCTATTGAATAGGGTTCCGACCAAATCCGTGCCTACCACTCCATATGAGATATGGTATGGGAAGAGACCATCTCTTTAACGAGTTAAGATATGGGGTTTTCCAGCCTATGTTAAAATACAAAATCCGAACAAGCTCGAGGCAAGGTCTGTTCTGTGCAAGTTTTTGGGATATCCAAAGAATTCTTATGGATATATCTTCTACCACACTGAGGAACAAAAAGTGTTTGTTTCTCAATATGCCACCTTTTTAGAAAAAGGAATTTCTTGTAAAACAAATTAGTGGTAATGAGGTAGAGCTGGAAGAAGTTCCTGTTAGTTGTATGTATGCCCTAGAGGCCAGTATTGTACAGATGATGTATATTATAGCCGTAACAGGAAAGTCCCTGGCCAGGGCTGATTCAGAGATTTGCTAGTAAGTGTTACCAGTAGTTTCTCGACCCGTTATGAGCCTCACATCGGCACGACTTATCGGTTATTGGGGTCTGACGTTTACCACCCCTAGACTTGATATGCGACATATCAAACGAGGAGACCGGACTGCACGGTAGTGTCGCCGATTGGCTCGACGGGAGTTGTAGCAGGTTCGCTTGTTCTCTTCTGATCGCTCAATACCCGGGTGGTCGTTACGTTTAGCTGACCGCTTGCGGCTTGGGGGTGCTTGATATGATCATCACCCACTGCCGGCGTATTGACGAGTCTCAGTGTCCCACAATGGAGTTTCCTAGTCCAGGCGAAACGTTGTGGTGCGCGTATGCGATATGCGCATGGACCCGATTAAAATGCGCATATAGGATACCGTATATTGGTCGAGCGGCTTGATTTTGGTAGGGGTCATATGTGATATGACCGGATTGATAAATCAAGTGTTGATTTATCATTTAACCATTAGCTTCTCACTTGAAATCCTTTCTTGAGTACGATGGATGTATGCATGCATGTATAGTTTCTTTATAGATTCATGCACATATGGATGTGCATACATACATACATACATACATACATACATCAATTATGGTTGTTTATACAAAGAAAATGGTGGCAATATAAGACTCACACCATGGGTTTTTTATATGGAATATTATTGTATTTAAGCTAAAAACAAAAGGAAAAAGAAAAGGGTTGGTTTTGGATTGTTTCTACACTCTTCTTGACCTAACCTTTCTCACCCACCATTTAACCATGGTTTACTCTTCCTTTTAGTTTTTAACTCAAGTACAATAATGATTCAACCATGGTTTGAGATGAGAGATAAAAATATATATTGATATATTTTCTTTTTTCTTTCTTAGAGTTGAACTTATCTTCTTCTCAAATTGCCATCATCTTCTTCTTCCTCTCTCATTTTGCTCTCTAGTTTTTTGTAGTGAGCAATATACTCATCAAGATTGGATTTTGAAGTGAGAACAAGAACCACAATATCATTCTACACAAGTTTAGCCAACTTGTTTAGAGTGTTAGCTTCATTTCGTTCACTTGATCGGATAAAGTTGCAAGCTTGGACAAAGCGGACTCCGGGTGGATCATCGGTGACCTAGAAGGGTTCAAGCGGAGCTTTTTCAAACCCCAAGTAGCCGAGGAGTCTAGCGTAGGGAGCTACAAAGGTTGTACTCTCTAAACCCTAGCTTTTCTTTCATATGATGATGTGAAAAATTTAGAAACCCTAATTTTTCTAGGAATGATCCGATGCTTGTTAACTTAGCACCCTAAAGACTCCACCTTTGGTTCATGTGATGCTTCCAAACCCTTCATGAGGTGCTAGGCTAACCCAACATTGGTATCAGAGCTACTAGGCATTGGATGTCGACCTATGGGGGGTTCTCACTGTGTGACAGTGTGGCGAAGCATAGGCTCTTACCCCCAGGTTGTCCTGAGACTGGAAGGTGTTCCGGCGGGTTGTAGTCCTCGCGAGGGGGCATGCTTAAAAAGTAGCTACTGAGGGACCCGTTGGTGCCACGGCGACCCCATTGGATGGGGTGGCTGCCTGACCAACATTGGTATCAGAGCCGACCTAGAACATTAGGCGACACTTTAACGAAGTTAAAACTCCGATCGAACCGGAAAATGCGGATTGACTGCTCTCTGGACATTTTTTAAAATCTGGTTATTTTCAGAATTAAAAATATGTAAAAAATTAAGCAGGTAAATATAAGAATTATGGTATAAAAATTATTCGATGAACAGTAATTATTGCCGAGGAAACGCGGCCTAAGCTTGCTTGGGCCGCGGTTCCGCGGCCAGATACCTCAATCACTGTATCATTTTTATACTGTAATGCTTACTTCTGCTTGTATATTTTTTTAAGGTATTTTTAATCTGAATTTTGTGCTGTTTGTTCTGGAGTTGGTTTTGGACTCGTCGATTCGATCGGAATTTTCATTTCGTGGCTTTTCTGGATAAATTAGAAAGTATTGAAGTGTTTGAACGAGTATCATTTGCTCACTATTCACGGGGTTTAAATATTTTTGGAGATACGTGCAAGTTTTGTGGTGGACCCTCTAGAAGACAACAAACCTTAACTCGATTATGTGACCGTCTTGAACTGCCCTTTGAACCTTAAGGTTTGGGGCAGTACGGCGTGCCACATGTGAGGCGTTGGCTTGACCCTTCTACGGCTGGACCGCTACTACCGTGTCACACTCCGGGTCTTTTGAACTCCGCTCAAGTGTTGGGCTTTAGGGAATCTTGGGTATTTGATCATTCGTTCGAAAACTTTAATACTGTCTAATTATCTGGAATGTGATGCAATGTGTGGAATTCATATTACTAGACATGAAATACGAAGTATGTGATATTTCGCATTTACGATGTCTAAAGAGAATGTGGATTCCAAATATTGCAGTTTTACACTTTCTTTTCTGTGACCGTAAGTGTAGTATGTATTTACCGATTGTCGTTGCTATACGTCGACGACAATCGGTGTATGCATACTTACTTACGTTGATGATATGAGATATTATGTGTTGCTGAGATATGATGTGCAGGATTGTCGCGATTGAATAGCCGGGGTCTTTTATGTGAGATGAGAGTTTTATATTTTCATTCATGTAAATTTAAATGTAATGTAATATTCTTTTATTTGGGGCACTTCCGGGTTGAGGTTGATACCACCAGTGTTGTATATTATTTACATTTCCGCATTAGGATGGACCCAAGGAGGGGAGCACGAGTGACCGGGTTCTGGGGTTCAGTGGGAGGGTCCAGGGTGTAGGCTTGGCTATTCATCGCGGCTGTGGAATCCGTATTTTCTATTGCTGGCTAAATACTAAATACGGACGTCCTAGTATATCCCACATTATATCTATGTTTCTGCTGCGATATCTGTGATGTGATCATTTGATATGTTCTGATGGATACAGTATATAGTATATATGATATATTATATAGACGTTACTTATGTTTTGCACCCGCACTAGCCCTGCCCTGCTCTGTCGTTAGTTACCTAACCTAACGGTGCACGAGGGGACATCGAGGCGAATGCGGATGGCATAAGTGTACGTCGTATTTATCTGTGATGTTTAGGTGACTTAAATGATGGGACTTCATTAATGTGATTAATGAAAGAAAAGAAACATAAAAGATGTTGTAGAATCAAATTTTAAATAAAAGGGGTAGCTACAGTTTTGCTTTGCATAGCGGTATATATGATATACCCTGCACCTTATTCGACGAGGAAAGAGCCGAGATCCCTTCACCGGGAGTGACCTCTTTAGTGAAACTGGCAGATGCTACAACACTCGGTTTGACTTTTGACGGCTTTTGGAGTTTTGCTTTGCACAGTGATATATATGATATGTCCCGCACCTCATTCGACGAGGAAAGGGCCGACGATCCCTTCACCGGGAGTGACCCCCTTAGCAAAACTAGAAAAGCCTCAAAATCACTCCATTTCAAAACTTCACTTGATTCTACAACGATATCAAGTTCATTACGCAATAGGTTTTCAGAAAAACCTGTCGTAGCCCTCCGTCATTTCAGATAAGTACTAGTTAGTATTCGTGTTACGTTTGTTGACTATGTTAAGGCGTAGTGTGTGGTAGCTGATTAGTGCTTATTTGTATATGCATATGATGCGATTGGATTAGGGTAGTCGTGCGACTTTGTTGACTATGTTAAGGGTCGTGCGGGTGGGTTTAATTCAATCGGGAAATGACGGGTTGAACTTGACTAGCACTTATGATTTGTTGACTATGCTAAGGTCATATAGCTGCTAGGGGCAAAATATTATCGGGAATTTCAAGTGTTGAAATTTGCAATGAGATTGCATACCTTCTATGAGATAGTTGGATCCCGATACCCACTGCGAGTAAGAGTTACTCCTGGGAGAGTTTTACACATTACAATTAGCCGATCAAGTAGGTGTCTAGAAAGGTGTCAACGGGGTTACGCCTATGGGAAAACAAGGTTTACTTTAATTAGGTCCGTGCGAAAGTACGGGGAACCTCCCTCAAAGTACCGACACTGGCCTGGCTGAAAGATCGGCGAAGTTGTAGGGTGTAATTAATCCCGGCTAGTCTTTCCTTTTAGGGTTTGAAGGAAGATTTGATAAAAAACAGTGGGAGCCATCCTGATTAGATAAGATAATAACTAATCTGATCTTGCAAGAGCATACGCTAAAGTGTTTTCTTCTCTCTCTCTCCAGGTAGCGACCATGTCATGCCTTAATCAAGATAATAATATGGATGTATTGACCGAACCCGCAAGTTATACTGTGCTGGGGAACGTTGGTTCCGTTCTTTCTTATAAGAGTTATAGGAATGAACATGACATAGGGGAATACCAGGATTCCCAAGCCACCTGAATGAAGAAAGTACATGATGATGCATTTTCTTCGGGTGCGTTCGTTACAGAGAACCGTTTCTCCATTTGCCCTACGTCCTGGGTATTAGATACCGGGTCAGGATCCCATATATGTAATCAGTTACATGGGCTTAGAAAAGGTAGAGAACTTGGAGAAGGTGATAAAGACATAAGAGTTGGAAATGGTGCAATTGTTGCAGCTAAGACTGTCGGGGAATATCACCTTGCATTACCAACTGGTAATACATTGGTTCTGAACGAATGCTATTACATGCCGAACCTGATATGCAACATTATATTGGTTTCTTTGTTGAGTAAAGAGTGATATAATTTTGTATTACAGGATAATTTTATGAACATTTTCCATAACCAAAAGTTGGTTGGATCAGGCACGTTGTGCAATGGCATTTATGTTCTAAATCAATCAACAGTTCTGAGTATAACAAACACACACAAGAGGAAGAGTTCAGATCTGAACGAATCCTTCTTGTGGCATTGTAGACTAGGTCACATCAATGTGACACGACTAGCTAAGTTGCATAAAGATGGATATTTGAAACCATTCGAATTTTCATCTTATGACACTTGCCAGTCATGTCTCAAAGGCAAGATGACCAAAACTCCGTTTACGGGACACGGAGAAAGAGTTACCGAACTCTTGGGACTGATACATAGTGATGTATGTAGTCCCATGTCTACACATGCCAGGGATGGTTCTTCGTACTTCATTACATTCACTGACGATCTCTCTAGATTCGGATATGTGTTCCTGATGAAACACAAATCAGAAGCTTTTGAGAAATTTAGAGAATATAAACAAGAAGTCGAGAACCAAACCGGAAAAAGTATTAAAGTCCTTCGATCTGATTGAGGAGGTGAATACTTGGGCAATGAATTCCTGGACTTCCTAAAAGAGAACGGGATTCTCTCTCAGCTGACTCCTCCATATACACCACAGCACAACGGTGTATCAGAACAGAGGAACCGCACCCTATTAGATATGGTGCGCTCTATGATGAGCACAGCTGAGTTACCTATTTCCTTCTGGGTATATGCACTGGAAACAGCAGCATACCTATTGAATCAAGTTCCATCTAAATCTGTACCTACCACACCATATGAGATATGGAGTGGGAAGAGACCATATTTTAAACGAGTTAAGATATTGGGTTGTCCGGCCTATGTCAAAAGGCAAAATCCAGACAAACTCGAGGCACGGTCAGTTCTTTGCAAGTTTGTGGGATATCCTAAGAATTCCCAAGGATATTTTTTCTACCATGCTGAAGAACAAAAAGTGTTTGTTTCTCAATATGCCACCTTTTTGGAAAAGGAATTTCTTGCAAAAGAAATTAGTGGCAAAGTGGTAGAGATGGAAGAGATTCCAGAAACACAAACTGCAACTGAAAATTTAGTGGAACCAGAGGATTCGGTAGTTCCCAACGAAACTCTGCCTCTCCGCCGATCTAGTAGGGTTCCTCGCCAACCTGAGAGATACTACGGTTTTCTCATGGATGGTGGGAGCGAGGATTGCATCATGGAGGATGATGACCCAACTAGCTTCGAGCAGGCTATCACGAGTGGGGACTCAGTGAAATGGCTGGATGTTATGCGGTCCGATATGGAATCCATGTACACCAACAAAGTATGGACTTTGGAAGATGCTCCTGAAGTGGTAAAACCCATTGGGAGTAAGTGGATCTTCAAGAAAAAACTTGGTGTAGATGGGAAAGTGGAGACTTTCAAAGCTAGACTTGTTGCAAAGGGTTTTCATCAAAGACCGGGTGTGGACTATGACGAAACCTTTTCTCCAGTGGTTATGCTTAAATCCATCCGGATCATGCTTACCATCGCTGCATATCATGATTACGAAATCTGGCAAATGGATGTTAAGACCGCCTTTCTAAACGGTGATTTAGAAGAGTGCGTGTACATGACTTAGCCAGAGGGCTTCGTAGATAGTGGGAGCAGCAGGAAGGTGTGCAAGCTGCTTAAATCCATTTATGGATTGAAGCAAGCATCGCGGAGTTGGAACATCTGCTTTGACGTCGTTATCAAAGAGTTTGATTTCGTCAAAAACGTAGATGAACCTTGTATTTACAAGAAGGTAGCAGAGAGTAAGGTTGTCTTCCTCGTATTGTACGTGGACGACATACTCTTGATAGGAAATGATATTCCTATGCTGCAATCGGTCAAGCTCTTCTTATCACAAAGATTCTCAATGAAAGATCTTGGTGATGCCTCCTGCATATTGGGAATTAGGATCTATAGAGATAGATCCAAACGGATATTGGGATTGTCCCAATCCAGGTACATTGACACCATACTAAAGAGGTTTAGTATGGAAGAATCCAAGCGTGGGAACTTGCCCACGATCTCTGGAGTCACTCTCTCCAAAGAGATGTCTCCCAAGACTGATTTGGAGAGAGCTCGCATGCAAGGGATACCCTATGCTTCGGCTGTAGGCTCTATCATGTATGCAATGCTATGTACCAGACCTGATGTAGCATACTCACTAAGTGTAGTGAGCATGTATCAAGCTGATCCTGGAGAGAGTCACTGGACAGCTGTGAAGAGCATTCTCAAGTACTTGCGAAGGACTAAAGAGATGCTCTTGGTGTATGGTAATGGAGAACTCCAAGTGGAGTCCTTTTACTGATTCGAGCTTCCAGAGTGATAAGGACGACTCTAAGTCGCAGTCGGGATTTGTCTTTACCCTTTACGGAGGGGCGGTTAGCTGGAAGAGTTCCAAGCAGGAAACCGTGGCAGACTCGACGATGGAGGCTGAATACATCGCTGCCAACGATGCTGCCAAAGAGGCTGTCTGGATCAAGAAGTTCATTACTGAACTTGGAGTGGTTCCATCCATTGAGCATCCAATACCTTTGTATTGTGATAACAATGGAGCGGTGGCTTTGGCCAAGGAACCCAGGTCCTATCAGCGATCCAGGCATATTCTGAGGCGGTATCACCTTATCCGGGAGATAGTTGATCGCCGGGAGATCGAGGTCAGGAGGGTTGACACGAAGAATAACACAGCGGATCCACTCACGAAGGCCATTCCCCAGACACAGTTTGAGAGACTCTTCGGTATGTTCGGTATGCGATACTATAGCAGCTGGCCCTAGTGCAAGTGGGAGATTGTTAGTTGTATGTATGCCCTAGATGCCAGTATTGTACAGATGATGTATATTATATTGGATGCTTGGACATATATAGAGATGACTTTCTTGCTCGATATGATAGTATGCTATCTGGTTGCACTTTATCCTAACATGTATACTTGTCTCTTTATACTGTCTTAGAGTTACATGTTGGTAAAGCCCTTAGGATGTGTACTTGACTACCTGGACTATGATGCGGATCATACTAGTGGGGACATGGTAGTCCATAAGTACATCCTTCAAGGTCCCTAGTCGTGGGTGTATCGAGACGAGGCATCGATATACCAGTGTAGACTAGCGTATACGCTTCTCGACCCATGAGATGGGCGATGGATGATCCCATATCCTTTGGTGTTTGACATCAGAGATGGTATACGGGTGCTCAGTGGAGACTGGGTACACTGGACGGACTCGCCGAGAACTCCCAGATGGTATTATACCTCACGTCAAATGGCAGTTCTCAGGTGACACTTGTGCAGGTTAGTCTGTAGACCCGAGATCGTCATAGAGTCTTGTGTGATTCACACTATGCTTTGATCTCCACCTTACCACGTCCATGAGGGCGTGCAAAACGGTGGTTTTTGGGTACAGTCCCGAGTCACATGGAGGCAATGAGCGATAGGAGGGGTTTCGTCTCTCCCGGTATTGGGGGTTGATATTGCGCTGTGCTCGATTGGCCGTAACAGGGAAGTCCCTGGCCAGGGCTGATTCAGAGATTTGCTGGTAAATGTTACCAGTAGTTTCTCGACCCGTTACGAGCCTCACATTGGCACGACTTATCGGTTATTAGGGTCTGACGTTTACCACCCCTAGACTTGATATGCGACATATCAGACGAGGAGACCGGACTGCATGGTAGTGTCGCCGATTGGCTCGACTGGAGTTGTAGCAGGTTCGCTTGTTCTCTTCTGATCGCTCAATACCCGGGTGGCCGTTACGTTTAGCTGACCGCTTGCGGCTTGGGGGTGCTTGATATGATCATCACCCACTGCCGGCGTATTGACGAGTCTCAGAGTCCCACAATGGAGTTTCCTAGTTCAGGCGAAACGTTGTGGTGCGCGTATGCGATATGCGCATGGACCCGATTAAAATGCGTGTTTAGGATACCGTATATTGGTCGGGCGGCTTTCTTTTGGTAGGGGTCATATGTGAGATGACCGGATTGATAAATCAAGTGTTGATTTATCATTTAACCATTAGCTTCTCACTTGAAATCTTTTCTTGAGTATGATGGATGTATGCATGCATGTATAGTTTCTTTATAGATTCATGCACATATGGATGTGCATACATACATACATACATACATACATACATCATCAATTATGGTTGTTTATACAAAGAAAATGGTGGCAATATAAGACTCACACCATGGGTTTTTTATATGGAATATTATTGTATTTAAGCTAAAAACAAAAGGAAAAAGAAAAGGGTTGGTTTTGGATTGTTTCTACACTCTTCTTGACCTAACCTTTCTCACCCACCATTTAACCATGGTTTACTCTTCCTTTTAATTTTTAACTCAAGTACAATAATGATTCAACCATAGTTTGAGATGAGAGATAAAAATATATATTGATATATTTTCTTTTTTCTTTCTTAGAGTTGAACTTATCTTCTTCTCAAATTGCCATCATCTTCTTCTTCCTCTCTCATTTTGCTTTCTAGTTTTTTTGTAGTGAGCAATATACTCATCAAGATTGGATTTTGAAGTGAGAATAAGAACCACAACATCATTCTACACAAGTTTAGCCAAGTTGTTTAGAGTGTTAGCTTCATTTCGTTCACTTGATCGGATAAAGTTGCAAGCTTGGACAAAGCGGACTCCGGGTGGATCATCGGTGACCTAGAGGAGTTCAAGCGGAGCTTTTTCAAACCCCAAGTAGCCGAAGAGTCTAGCGTAGGGAGCTACAAAGGTTGTACACTCTAAACCCTACCTTTTCTTTCATATGATGATGTGAAAAATTTAGAAACCCTAATTTTTCTAGGAATGATCCGATGCTTGTTAACTTAGCACCCTAAAGACTCCACCTTTGGTTCATATGATGCTTCCAAACCCTTCATGAGGTGCTAGGCTAACCCAACAGTTCCAGCCATACAAACTATAACTGTTGATTTGGTAGAACCGGAGGATTCAATGGTCCCTGACGAACCTCAGCCACTCCGCAGATTTAGTAGGGTTCCTCATCCACCTGTGAGATACTACAGTTTTCTCATTGACGGTGGGAGCGAGGATTGCATCATGGAAGATGATGACTCAACTAGTTTCGAGCAGGCTATCACAAGTAAGGACTCTGTGAAATGGTTGGATTCTATGCGATTTGAGATGGAATCCATGTACGCTAACAAAGTATGGACTTTGGAAGTTGCTCCTGAAGGGGTAAAACTTATCGGGAGCAAGTGGATCTTTAAGAAGAAACTTGGCATAGATGGAAAGGTTGAGACCTTCAAAGCTAGACTTATAGCAAAAGGTTTTCGTCAACGACCAGGTGTCGATTATGATGAACTTTTTCTCCAGTAGCTATACTTAAGTCCATCAGGATCCTACTTGCTATTGCTGCATACCATGACTACGAAATCTGGCAGATGGACGTCACGACCACTTTTCTAAATGGTGATTTAGAAGAGAGCGTGTACATGACACAGCCAGAGGGCTTCGTAGATAGCGGGAGCAGCAGAAAGGTGTGCAAGCTGCTTAAATCAATCTACGGATTAAAGCAGGCATCGCGGAGCTGGAACATCTGTTTTGATGTTGCAGTCAAAGAGTTTGACTTCATCAAAAACGTAGATGAACCTTGTATATACAAAAAGGTTATATAGAGTAAGGTTGTCTTCCTCGTATTGTACGTGGGTGATATACTCTTGATAGGAAATGATGTTCCTATGCTACACTTGGTCAAGCTCTTCTTATCACAAAAGTTCTCCATGAAAGATCTAGGTGATGCCTCCTACATCCCGGGGATTAAAATCTATAGAGATAGATCTAAACGGATGTTGGGATTGTCCCAATCCAGGTACATTGACACCATACTTAATCGGTTTAGTATGGAAGATTCTAAGCGTGGTAATTTACCCGCTTGCTCAGGAATCACTCTCTCCAAAGAGATGTCTCCCAAGACTGATTTGGAGAGGGCTCGCATGCAAGGGATATCCCATGCTTCAGCAGTTGGGTCATTCATGTACGCGATGTTATGCACCAAAACGGATGTAGCTTACGCACTTAGTGTGTTAAGCAAGTATCAATCAGATCCTAGGAAGAAGCACTGGACAGCTGTGAAGAACATTCATAAGTACTTGAGAAGGACTAAAGAAATGTTCTTGGTGTATGGTAACGGAGAACTCCAGGTGGAGTCCTTTACCGATTCGATCTTCCAGAGTGATAAGGACAACAGTAACTTGGTCTCGGGTTTTTTCTTTACCCTCAATGGAGGGGCGGTATGTTGGAAGAGTTCCAAGCAAGATACCGTGGCAGACTCGACGATGGAGGCTGAATACATCGCTGCCAACGATACTGCAAAAGAGGCTGTCTGAATGAAGAAGTTCATAGCTGAACTTGGTGTGGTTCCATCCATTGAGCATCCAATACCTTTGTATTGTGATAACAATAGAGCTGTGGCTTTGGCTAAGGAACCCCTGTCCCATCAACGATCCGGACATATACTTAGGCGGTATCACCTGATCCGGGAGATCGAGATCAGGAGAGTTGACATGAAGGACCACACAGCGGATCCACTCACGAAGGCCTTCTCCGAGATGTAATTTGAGAGACTTTTTGGGATGTTGGGTATGCAATACTACAACAACTGGTCTTAGTGCAAGTGGGAGATTGTTAGTCATATGTATTCCCCAGAGGCCATTATTGTATATTATAGTGGATGCTTGGACACACACACACACACACATATAGGACTTTCTTGCTCGACATGTTAGTATGCTATCTGGTTGCTCTTTATCTTAACATGTACACTCGTATTATTATACTGTCTCTCTGATACATGTTGATAAAGCCCTTAGGATGTTAGCTTGACTACCGGGACTATGATGCAGATCATTCTAGTGGAGCTTGTGTAGTCCACAAGCACATCCTTTAACAGTTCCTAGTCGAGGGGATATCGAGACAGGGCATCGATATTCCAGAGTAGACTGGTGTGTACGTTTCTTGACCCTGTATGGGGCGATGGTTGATCCCATATCCATTGGTGTTTGACATCAAAGATTGTACACAGGTGCTCATTAGAGAATGGGTACACCGAACAGGACTTGACGAGAACTCCGAATTGGTACCATACCTATCGTCAGATGGCAGTTCTCTGGTGACACTTGTACAGGTTAGTCTGAAGACCCGAGATCGTCATAGTGTCTTGTGTGGTTCCCACTGTGCTTTGATTTTCTCCTTACCATGGCTCAAAGGATTCATGCAAACAGGTGGATTTTGGGTACAGTCTCGAGTCACATGGAGGCAGTGAGCGATAGGAGGGGTTTCGTCTCTCTCGGGATAGGGAGTTGATGTTGTGCTATGGTCGATTGGCTATAACAGCAAGTCCCTGGCCAGGGATGATGAGATTTACTGGTAAGTGTTATCAGTATTTTCTTAAACGGTTATAGGCTACACATCGGCATGACTTATTAAGTTACTGGGGTCCGATGATTCCACCCATAGACTCGATATGCGACATATCAGACGAAGAGACCGGACTGTACGGTAAGTGTTGCTTATAGGCTTTGTAGGAGTTTGGACAAGCTTGCTTCTTGATCTTCTATTCGTTCAATACCTGGGTAGCCGTTACGTCCAGCTAGTACCGCCGACGGCTTCTGGGTGACTGATGTGATCATTACCTACTACTGGCGTATTGACGAGTCTTTAGAGTCCCACACAGAGGTTTCCTAGTTTAAGCGAAACGAAGTAGGGCATATATGGTGATATGTGAAGGTGCTTGATTAAATACGAGTATATGATACTGTATTCTAATCTCGCGATATATGACATCGGATAGGGTATATGTGATATAACCGGATTATTGAATCAAGTGTTTATTTGATAATATGATATACATATAAATGATATTAGTCAGTTATATATGATATAACCGGATTATTGAATCAAGTGTTGATTTAATAATTTGATATATAGTTATATTTGATATATTTATATATTAACTAATATTTTAGCTCACTAATGTTTTCCTTCTCTTGTTTATATATATATAAATATATATATATATATATATACATACATATATATTAATTTACATATAAAACATTATTGTGTCATGGTGGATGATACATAGAACATGGGTGTATGAGACTCATATCTAGGGTTAATGATTTTGTGATGATTTATATTTAAATGGAAATTAAAATGAGGGGGAAATGAGTCATGCCTTAGATGCTTGTATAAGCATTGAGAAGCCATGACCCATCCTCTCATTTTGTCTCTACCTTAGATATTTATTCATCACAATAATATCTTGGACTCATGGTTATCTCATTCATTCTCACCTTGAGAAATTTCTTCACCCTAGTTCAACTTCTTTCCTCTCTAGATTTTCTTGAGTGGGAAAAGAAAAAGAGAAAAAGAATTCTAAAGTGAGAAAAATTCCTACTTTATCAATCTAATCTCATCTAGCCTATTAGATTAGGTTGTTTGCTTCACTAGTTCTTTTATTAGTGAAGATGCAGGTTGAGTTAGAGTAACTTCAAGGTGGATCATCTTCGGCCTCGAAGACGATGAAGCAAGCTCGTTCCTTTCACTATGTGGAGCCTAAGAAGAGTTCTAGGGACTACTACTTGGAGCTTAGAGACTACTACTTAGAGCCATTGAAGTGAAGGACTTGGTCTACAAAGGTTGTAACCTTCTTCACTTAGTTTAGAATATCCTTACTTGCTTACAAAACCCTAATTCTCTAGTTCGATTCTGCACTTGTTTCTCTCCATGGTTGCTTTTCTTCATCTCCTTCCTCAAGCTCTCTAGCTTTTTGGGAGGTGAGGAAAATTAGTGAGAAAAATATTTCTAAAGTGAGCAAAATTCCTACTTCATCAACCTACACTAGACTAGCCATTTAGTTTAGGTTGTTTCCTTCACTAATTCCTAATTAGTGAGGATGTAGCTTGAGTTGGTATCTTCTCGACGTAGATCATCTTCGGCCTCGAAGACTTCAAGCAAGCTTGTTCATTTTATCTTGTAGTGCCTTTCTAGAGTCCGGGAGTTCACTACTTGGAGCGAAGGGACTACTACACGGAGCTATTGAAGTGAAGAACTGGTCTATAAAGGTTGTTTTCCTTGTTCACTTAGATGTAAAGATGTTTACATTCTAGTTTCGTCTAATTCTCCAGTTAAGATTCTAGGTTAGGGTTCTTTAGCATGCCAATTTTTTGAAAACGGTATGGTCGATGCCACCCGAAACCCAGTGGCCGTGCTTGGGAACCCTGCAGTGGTATCAGAGCCATGCTAGAGAATTAGACGATATTTGTAGACTTACGAAACCGAAACAACTCTGAAAGCTCGAAATAAAATGCCTAGTTTCTGTCGAATTTTTCAGAGTGTCTAAATTTTTTTTAAGCAATTGCTGAATTTTACATATGATGTAATATGAACACCACAGAAAATTGAAGCCCCTCGGCGGATTTGACCCGGTGAGATGAAGCATTTGACCGGCTTGGCCGGTTCTGTAGGCTTCTTCTGGCTTCAATTTTTTATGGTGTTCCAGTCTCTGGATTTTGGTATTTCAAGTGTTGCTTGTTTTTACTGAGATTGCATGTGATGTTCTCTTTATGTAAAGGCAATTCAGAATGCTTCATAGTTGTAATTCTAACATCGTTTTGGGTATTTTTGACGACGTTAAAAAGTTTGAACGAATATCAAATACCCATTTTTCTCTCGCTGGAAATTTTTCAAAAGTTGGATTTTTCTAAGTTTAAAATACTTCAGAAAATCATGCAGGTGTTTTCTACGAACCCTCTAGAAGAACGATACCCAAACTCGACTCTTTGACCGTGGAACCGCGGCCAAACCGTAGGGTTTGCGGCAGTTCCACGGCGCCATTAGTGAGCCGTAGGTCGGCCCTTCTATGGTTGGTCTATAGGTGCTGTAGCATGTTCTGGGTAATTTTTAAACTGTGCTCAAGTGTTGAGCTCTCTAGGAAATTTTGGGTGTTTGTTGATTCGATCGAAAAGTTTAACATCGTCTAGCTATCTGTGAATTGTGATACAATATTTGGAATCCACAAAAATTAGTTTTATGAAAAATAGTTTGAATTTTATAAATCTAGTAATTTAGTATCAGATGATCGGTTGCCACGGGATTTTGATGTGGATCAAAACTCCATCGCAATCACGTAGTGTACGCGGATACTCGCCGGGTAACGTTACTAAATAGCCATGCCCCATAGTCTCAACCAAGTGACTGTAGGAGAACCTCATTGCCAAAAGCATTTGTCCGGGTGCTCACGGCCGCGGTGTTCCGCCTAAGTGCACTTCGTCGACGGCATCGGGGGGGGTGTCCGTCTACTAAAGTTTTTGATGAGCATTCGATCAGGATGTCGGGAATCTTGTTGAATTGCTCGACTTGTTATTGGAAAGTGTTTTCAATATCGAGACTAAAATGCGGTTATAATTGTTAGGCATGAAATTCGGAATATGTGATATTCCGGGTTTATGATGTCTAAGGAATTCATTTAGTTAGGCATGAAATCCAAAGTATGTGATACATTGGGTTTATGATGTCTAAGGGTGGTTGCGAATTCCAATTGTTGTAGTTTTTTACTTTATTTTCTGCGACCGTAAGTGTAATATGTGGGGTATCACCAGTTTCATTGCTATATGTCAACGACAATTAGGATACGCATATTTACTTACGTTGATGACATGTGATGTTATGTGTTGCTGTGATATGTTATATTGGATCGTCATGTTTGAATAGACGGGGTTTTTTGCGTGAGATGAGAGTTTTTCATTTTCATTCATGTAAAAACTTGTATGTGGTATTCTTTTATTGGAGCACTTCTGGGTTGAGGATGATCTCACCATTGATGTATATTATTTACTTTTCCGCATTAGGATAGACCCAAGGTAGGGAGCATAAGTAACCGGGTTCTAGAGTCCAGTGGGAGACCATATCGAGGAGTCGAGACCGGGTCTCCTAACTCTAGAATTGGTAGGGTTGCTTGCCGCTCTCATAGGGGTCTAGGGATGTGGGTTTGGCTATTCATCGCGACCGTGGAATCCGTGTTTTTTACTGGCTTAATTTAAAACACGGAATTCCTAGTATATCTAATATTTCATATGTGGACTTCTGCTGCTGATATTCTGTGATGTGATCACTTTATATATTGAGACGAATGTTGTTATTATATATATGATATATAATAAACGTTGCTTATGTTTTGCACCCGCGCTAGTCCCGCCCCGCTATGCCGTTAGTTAAGTAACCTAACGGTGCATAACGGGACACTGTGGCGAATGCGGATGGCATAAGCATACGCTATACTTTCATTTCTTTTGTGATGCTTAGGAAGCATAGTTGATGGGACTTCGTTAATGAGATTAATGAAAAGAAAGAAACCTTGCAGAATCCTGTTTTAAAAATTGGTAGCTCTAGTTCTTGCTTTGCATGGTGATATTTCTTGTAGAGTATCCAACACCTTATTCGATGAGTAAAGAGCCGAGATCCCTTCACTGGGAATGACCACTTTAGCAAAACTGGCAGATGCTACAACCCACTTGTTTTTGTTTTTGATTTCTTTTTTATTTCTTGCTTTGCATAGTGGTATTCATGAATATCCAGCACCTCATTCGATGAGGAAAGAGCCGAGATCCCTTCAACGGGAGTGACCTCTTTAGCAAAACTAGCAAAAGCCTAAAAAACACTCCTTTTCTAAATCACTCGATTCTACAACGATATCAAGTTCATTACGCAAAATGTTTTCTTAAAAACCTGTCGTAGACCTCCGTCATTTCAGATAAGTGCTACTTAGTATTCGTGCTACGTTTGTTGACCTTGTTAAGGCGTAGTGTGCGGTAGCTGATTAGTGCTTATCTGCTTAAGCATGTGATGCAATTGGATTAGGATAGTCGTACGACTTTGTTGACCTTGTTAAGGGTCGTACGGGTGGGTTTAATTCAATCATGAAATGTACGGGTTGAACATGGCTAGCACTTATGATTTGTTGACCTTGTTAAGGTCATAAGTTGCTAGAGGCAAAATATTATCGGGAATTTCAAGTGTTAAAATTTGCAATGAGATTGTATACCTTCTATGAGATAGTTGGATCCCGATACCCATTGAGAGTAAGTGTTACTCCTGGGAGAGTTTTGCACATTATAATTAGCCGATCAAAGTAGGTGTCTAGAAAAGTGTTAACGGGGTTACGCCCCTGGGAAAAAGAGGTTTATTTTAATTAGGTCTGTGCGAAAGCACGGGGAACCTCCCTCAAAGTACCGACACTGGCCTTGCCGAAAGATTAGCGAACTTGTAGGGTGTAATTAATCTTGGCTTGTCTTACCTTTTAGGGCTTGAAGGAAGATTTGATAAAAACAGTGGGAGCCATCCTGATTAGATAAAATAATAACCAATCTGATCTTGCAAGAGCATACGCTGAGTGTTTTCTTCTCACTTTCTCCTGGTAGCGACTGTGGCATGCCTTAATCAAGATAATAAAATGGATGTATTGACTGAACATGCTTATTATACTGAGCTGGGGAACGTTGATTCCGCTCTACCTTATAATTGTTATAAGTCCGAGAAGGAAATAGGGGAATACCAGGATTCCCATGCCACCCAATCGAGAAAAAAACATGTTGATACATATTCTTCAGGTCTGTTTATTACCAAGAACTGTTTCTCAGTACACTATACATCCTCGGTATGATATAACGGAACAAGATCCCACATATGTAAGATGTTACGTGGGCTAAGGAAAGGCAGACAACTGAGAAAAGGTGATCATTCTCTAGTGTAGAGAATGGTGTAAGTGTTGCAGCCAAATCAGTTTGCAAATATCACCTTGTATTACCAAGTGGTAAATACATTGATTCTGAATAAATGTTTTTACATGCCGAACCTTATATACAAAATTACATCAGTTTCTTTATTAAGTTAAAGAAGGATATAATTATGTATTGCAGGATAATGTTGTGAACATTTTCCTTAATCAAGAATTGATTGGATTAGACACGTTATATAATAGCATATACGTTCTAAATCAAACCACAGTTCAAAGTATATAGAACACACGCAAGAGGAGTAGTTCAGAAATGAACGAATCCTTCTTGTGGCATTATAGACTAGGTCATATCAATGCGACACAACTAGCTAAGTTACATAAGGATGAATATTTGAATCCGTTCGAATTTTTCATCTTATGATACTTGCCCGTCATGTCTCAAAGGTGAAATGACCAAAACTCCGTTTACTGGAAATAGAGAAAGAGTTAATGAACTCTTGGGACGGATACATGATGATGTATACAGTCCTATGTCTGCAAATGCCAGGATTTGTTCTTTGTACTTCATTACATTCATCGATGATCTCTCAAGATTCGTACATGTGTTCCTGTTGAAACACAAGTCTGAAGCTTTTGAGAAATTCAAGAAATATAAGTACGAAGTAGAGAACCAAACGGGTAGAGGTATTAAAGTCTTTCGATGTGATCGGGGAGAAGAATACTTGGGCATGGAGTTTCTGGAATTTCTAAACAGAGAATGGGATTCTCTCTCAGCTTACTCCTCCGTATACACCATAGCATAATGGTGTATCGGGGTAGAGGTATCGCACCCTATGAGATATGGTGTGCTCTATGATGAGTACTACTGAGTTGCCTGTTTCCTTTTGGAGTTATGCACTTGAGAAGCTGCATACCTATTGAATGGGATTCCATCCAAATCAGTGCCTACCACTCCATATGAGATATGGAATTGGAAGAGACCATATCTTAAACGAGTTAACATATGGGGCTGTCCGGCCTATGTTGAAAAGCAAAATCCGGACAAGCGCGAGGCATGGTCAGTTCTATATAAGTTTGTTGGATATCCCGAACATTCGCCAGGGAATATCTTCTACCACTCTGAGAAGCAAAAGGTGTTTTATTTCTCAGCATGCTACATTTTTAGAAAAGGAATTTCTTATGGAAGAAATTAGTGTTCATGAGGTAGAACTGGAAGGAGTTCCAGCTGGACAAACTAACAGCTGATGATTTGGTAAAACCAAAGGATTCAATAGTCTCCAACGAACCTCAGCCTCTCCGCGAATCTGGTTCGGTTCCTCATCCACCTGAGAGATACTACGGTTTCCTCAGTGATGGTGGGAGCGATAATTGCATCATGATAGATGATGACCCAACCAGGTTCAGGAAGGCCATCACGAGTGGGGACTCTGTGAAATGGCTGGATACTATGCTTAAGTCCATAAGGATTAAAGCAGGCATCGCGGGGATGGAACATCTGTTTTGATGTGGCAGCCAAAGAGTTTGACTTCATCAAAAAGGTAGATGAATCTTGTATATACAAGAAGGTAGTAGAGAGTAAGGTTGTCTTCCATGTATTGTACGTAGATGGCATACTCTTGATCGGAAATGGTTTCCTATGCTATATGTTAGTTATATGTATGCCCTAGAGGCCATTACTATACATAGGATGTATATTGTAGTGGATGCTTGGACATATATAGGGAGGACTTTCTTGCTCGACATGATAGTATGCTATCTGGTTGATCTTTACCTTAACGTGTACACTGATTGTCTCTTTGTTACATGTTGGTAAAGCCCTTAGGATGTGTACTTGACTACCTGGACTATGATGCGGATCATACTAGTGGGGACATGGTAGTCCATAAGTACATCCTTCAAAGTCCCTAGTCGTGGGTGTATCGAGACGGGGCATCGATATACCAGAGTAGACTAGCGTATACCTTCTCGACCCATACAGATGGGCGATGGATGATCCCATATCCATTGGTGTTTGACATCAGAGATGATATACGGGTGCTCAGTGGAGACTGGGTACACTGGACGGACTCGCCGAGAACTCCCAGATGGTATTATACCTTACGTCAGATGGCAGTTCTCTGGTGACACTGGTACAGAGTAGTCTGTTGACCCGAGATCGTCATAGAGTCTTGTGTGGTTCCCACTGTGCTTTGATTTCCATCTTACCACGTCCAAGAGGGCGTGCAAAACGGTGGTTTTTGGGTACAGTCCCGAATCACATGGAGGCAATGAGCGATAGGAGGGGATTCGTCTCTCCCGGTATAGGGAGTTGATGTTGCGCTGTGTTCGATTGGCTATAACCGGAAATCCCTGGCCAGGGTTGCTGAGATTTACTGGTAAGTGTTACCAGTAGTTTCTCGAACTGTTATAGGCCTCATATCGACACGACTTATCGAGCTATTGGGGTCTGACGTTTACCACCCCTAGGCGAGATATGCGACATATCAGACGACGAGACCGGACTGTACGGTAGTGTTACTGGTTGGATTCACTGGAGTGTGAGCGGGCTTGCTCGTCGATCTTCTGATCGCTCAATACCCGGGTGGCCGTTACGTTTAGCAGACCGTTGGCGGCTTGTGGGTGTTTGATATGATCATCTGTTGCCGGCGTATTGACGAGTCTTTAGAGTCCTACACAGAGGTTTCCTGGCTCAAGCGAAACGAAATAGGAGCGCATATGAGATATGTGCAGGACCGAGAATAATGCATGTATGTGATACCGTATTCCATTCTCGCGATGAATGTATCGATTGGTTGTATGCGATATAACCTAGTTATCGATTCAAGGATTGATTCGATAAGCCGATACATGAGATACTAGTTGGTTATATGCGATATGACCGGATCGTTAAATCAAGTGTTGATTTAATGATTTAATGTATAATTATATATTTGATATATTACTTTGCATTAACTAGTATTGGTTCATTTTAAAGGGATTTTCTCACTTGAAGTGCACAATGTATATGTGATATACTTTTGTACACAAGTTTGTGTCATGTTTGATGATACAAGCTAACTTGAGTTTGTGTAAAGTTTAAACCATGGTTGTGTAATGGTTATGGTTTTCTTTTTCTTTATCATTTATTTATTTTTTTTATTTGTTTTGCAAAATAAATGAATGGTGGCTTTCTTTGGATGCTAGTTGAAGCTTCATGAAGCTTTGACTAAGTGACCATATTTGTCTCATGCTTAACCCTAACCATTCCACTAAACCCTAGTTCATTCTCTACACTTGACCATGGTTGGATTATGATAAGTATTCATTTATTTTCTATTTTGAAAATAACTTATCATAATATATTCATCTTCTTCTTCTTCTTCTTCTTCTTCTTCTTCATAAGAAGAAGCTTGCCTCCATCAATGGCAACTTGAGAAAATGAGTGAGAAATCCAATTCTAAAGTGAACCCACCTCCTATTTCTTCATCCTCTACCTCTTGCCAAGTAGTATAGGGTGTTTTCTTCACAAGTTTCATGACTTGGTGAAGTGGGAGCTTGATCTAGTGATGCCTCGACGTAGATCATCTTCGGCATGAAGCCGACGACCTTGCCCGCCCATTTCTCCGATGAAGCCGACGCTAGAGCCGGGGTTTCCATTTGGACAGCGAGGAGACTTCATTGTGGAGCTATGGAGGTGGAGGACCGGATCTACAAAGGTTGTATTTCCGTTCTTTTAGTTAAATTGTTAACTAGTTGCATGTGTTCGCCTATATATCTAGTTAACGATCCGTATTAGGGTTTCTCGGCACCCGTAAAATTTGAAATTGGCATGGTTGATGCCTTGTGAGACCTCCTTAGTGTGCCTAGGAACCCTACAGTGGTATCAGAGACTAGCTAGAGCCTTAGGCGATGCGTAGACGATGTTTGAAAACCGATCGAACCAAAACCTTAAATCTAAAATGCTCTCTGGACTTTTTCCAAAAACTGGGTTTTTTCCAGATTAAAATTTCTTAAAAAATTCAGCAGGGAATTCTAAGAATTACAATGCAAAATTTTTTTCATGATACCTCTAAAGCGCGGCGGAACCGTGGCAGAAGCCTGGCTTCTGCGGCGGTTCCGCGGCCACTTGACTTGATTGGCCTTCAAACTTTGCACAGTAATTCATTCTTTCTGGTGCTGGTTTTCCTGGGAATTTTTAATATTTACTCAAGAGTTGAGTCTTTTGGGTTGTATTGGGAGTTCGCAGATTCGATCGGATTGTCAGACTTCGTCTATGTGTTTTTCCGGATATCTTGGAATATGTTAAAAAGTTCGACCGGATATGAATACCCACCTTTTCCACTGTCGGGAAATTTCCAAGTGTTGGATTTTTCCGTGGTTTAATAACGTTCTAAGTAGTGCAAGTAACGCGATGGTCCCTCTAGAAGACAACAAACCTTAACTCGATTATGTGACCGTCTTGAACTGCACTTTGAACCTTCGGGTTTGGGGCAGTACGGCGTGCCACATGTGAGGCGTTGGCTTGACCCTTCTACGGCTGGACCGTTGGTACTGAGGCACGAACTGAATGTTGTTAGACTTATTTCATGTGTTGATATGTTTCGGGAAAACTTGGGTGTTTGACTGTTCGATCGGAAAGTTTAACATTTTCTATTTATCTGGAATGGGATACAATAATTGGAATTCACAAGTAGTTATGAGATAACTGAATGAATGTTATAAACATAGCACTTTAGTCTCACTTGATAGGTTGCTACGGAATTTTGATGTGATCAAAAGTCCGTCGCAATCACGTAGCGTACGCGGATACTCGCCGGGTAAACTTAATAGACAGCCTCACTCCATAGCCCCGACCAAGTGACTGTAGGAGAACCCCGTCGCCGAAAGCATCCGTCCGGGTGCTCGCGGTAGCGGTGTTCCACCTTGGTGCACTTCGTCGACGGTATCGGGGGTGCGGCCGCCTACTAAAGTTTGCGATGAGCATTCGATCGGGATGTCGGGAATCTTGTTGAATTGCCCGACTTGATATTGAAAAGTGTTTTCGATAATGAGACTAAAATGCGGGGTTTATAATTGTTAGGCATGCGATGTCTAAAGAATTCATTTGATTAGGCATGCGATGTCTATAGAGGTTGCGGATTCCAACTATTGTAGTTTTACACTTTCTTTTCTGTGACCGTAAGTGTAATATGTGATATCGCCGGTTTCGTTGCTATATGTCAACGACAATTGGGATGCGCATATTTACTTACGTTGATGACATGTGATGTTATGTGTTGCTGGATATGTTATATTGGATCGTCGTGTTTGAATAGCCGGGGTTTTTTTATGTTAGATGAGAGTTCTTCATTTTCATTCATGTAAAAACTTGTATGTAATATTTTTTTTTATTGGGGCACTTCCAGGTTGCGGAAGATGTCACCCTTTGTATATTATTTACTTTTCCGCACTAGGATAGACCCAAGGAGGGGAGCACAAGTAACCGGGTTCTGGAGTCCAGTGGGAGACCAACTCGAGGAGTCGAGTACGGGGCTCCTAACTCTAGAATTGGTAGGGTTGCTTGCCGCTCTCGTAGGGGTCTAGGGGTGTGGGTTTGGCTATTCATCGCGACCGTGGAATCCGTGTTTTATACTGGCTCGTATTGAAAACACGGACGTCCTAGTATATCCAATATTTCATATGTTTCTTCTGCTGCGATATCTGTGATGTGATCATGTGATGTTCTGTGATGGATACTGTATATAGTATATATGATATATTATATAGGCTTTACTTATGTTTTACACCCGCACTAGCCCTGCCCCGCTCTGCCGTTAGTTACCTAACCTAACGGTGCATGAGGGGACATCGAGGCGAATGCGGATGGTATAAGTGTACGTCGTATTTATCTGTGATGTTTAGGTACTTAATTGATGGGACTTCATTAATGTGATTAATGAAATAAAAAGAAACCTAAAGATGTTGTAGAATCGAATTTCAAAAATAAAACAGGTAGCTACAGTTCTTGCTTTGCACAGCGGTATATATGATATATCCTGCACCTTATTCGATAAGGAAAGGACCGAGATCCTTTCACCGGGAGTGACTCCTTTAGCAATAACTGGCAGATGCTACACACTCGGTTTGTCTTCTGATTGCTTTTAAGTGTTTTGCTTTGCACAGTGATATATATGATATATCCCGCACCTTATTCGATGAGGAAAGGACCGACGATCCCTTCACCGGGAGTGACTCCTTTAGCAAAACTAGAAAAGCCTTAAAAGCACTCCATTTTAAAATCATTTGATTCTACAACGATATCAAGTTCATTACGCAATAGGTTTTCAGAAAAACCTATCGTAGCCCTCCGTCATTTCAGATAAGTTGTATATAGTATTCGTGCTGCATTTGTTGGCTTTCGTCAAGGTGCAGTGTGCGGTAGCTATATGCTGCTTATCTGCTGCATACGATGCGATTGGATTAGGGTAGTCGTGCGGCTTTGTTGGCTTTCGTCAAGGGTCGTGCGGGTGGGTTTAATTCAATCAAGAAATGTACGGGTTGAACTTGACTAGCGGGCTATGGTTTGTTGGCTTTCGTCAAGGTCATAGCACGTTAGGGGCAAAATATTATCGGGAATTTCAAGTGTTGAAATTTGCAATGAGATTGCATACCTTCTATGAGATAGTTGGATCCCGATACCCGCTGCGAGTAAGAGTTACTCCTGGGAGAGTTTTACACATTACAATTAGCCGATCAAGTAGGTGTCTAGAAAGGTGTTAACGAGGTTACGCCTCTGGGAAAACGAGGTTTACATTAATTAGGTTCGTGCGAAAGCACGGGGGACCTCCCTCAAAGTACCGACACTGGCCTGGCTGAAAGATTGGCGAACTTGTAGTTTGTAATTAATCCCGGCTAGTCTTTCCTTTTAGGGTTTGAAGGAAGATTTGATAAAAACAGTGGGAGCCATCCTGATTAGATAAAATAATAACCAATCTGATCTTGCAAGAGCTCACGCTGAGTGTTTTCTTCTTTCTCTCTCCAGGTAGCGACCATATCACGCCTTAATCAAGATAATAATATGGATGTATTGACGGAACCCGTTTGTTATACAGAGCTGGGGAACGTTGGTCCCGCTCCAACTTATAATTGTTATAAAACAGAGCAGGAAATTGGGGAATACCAGATTTCCCGTGCCGCCCAAACGAAGAGAGTGCATGCTGATGCATCATCTTCGGGTGTGTTCGTTACAAAGAACTGTTTCTCTGTATCCTCTACGTCCTGGGTATGTGATACCAGATCAGGATCCCAGATATGTAATCTATTACATAGGGCTACAGCTAGGTAGAGAACTGAGAACGGGTGATATGTTTCATGAGACAGAAAACGGGGCAAGTGTTGCAGCCAAGTCTGTTGGTCACTGTCACCCTGTTTTATCAGTACATTGATTCTGAACGAATGTTATTAGATACCGAACCTGATATACAAAATCATATCAGTCTCTTTAGAAGTAAAGAAATGATAAAATTTTGTATTGATGGATAATGTTTTGAACATTTCCTATATCAAAAGTTGATCGGTTCAGGCATGTTATCTAAAAGCATTAATGTTCTAAATCAAACTACAGTTCTTTAGTATACGGAACACACACAAGTGGAAGAGTTCAGGAATGAACGAATCCTACTTGAGGCATTATAGACTAGGTCATATCAATGCAACCCGACTAGCTGAAGTTACATGAAGATGCATATTTAAATCAGTTTGAATTTACATCTTGTGAAACTTGCCAGTCATGTCATAGAGATAAGATGACCATAGCTCCGTTTACTGGAAACAGAGAAAGAGTTAGTGAACTCTTGGGATGATACATGTTGATGTATGTAGGTCCCCTGTCTACATTTGCCAAGACCGGTTCTTTATACTTCATTAAATTCTCTGATAATCTCTTTTGATTCAGACATGTGTTCCTGTTGAAACACAAGTCAGAACCTTTTGAGATATTCACAGAATATAAGTTATAAGTAGAGAACCAATACGGGTATAAGCATTATGTCCTTTGATGAGATCAAGGAGGAGAATACTTGAGCACGGAATTCCTGGACTATTCTAAAGGAGAATGAGATTCTCTCTCAGCATTACTCCTCCGTATACACCATAGCACGATGGTATATCGGGGCGGAGCATTCACACCCTATATAAGGTGTGCTCTATGATGAGTACTACTGAGTTACCTATTTTCTTTTGGGAGTTATGCACTTGAAAAGATGCATACCTATTGAATAGGGTTCAAATCAAATCAGTTGCCTACCATTTCATATGTGATATGATAAGGGAAGAGCCCATATCTTAAGTTAGTTAAGATTTGGGGTTGTCCGGCCTATGTCTAAAAGCAAAATCCGGACAAGCTCGAGGCAAGATCTGTTATGTAAAACTGGAAATGTTTCAGCTATACAAACTGCAGCTGATGATTTGATACAACCAAAGGATTCAATAGTTACCAACGAACCTCAGCCTCTCCGCCGATCTAGTAGGGTTCCTCACCCACCTGAGAGATACTTCGGTTTCTCTATGACAGTGGGAGCGAGGATTGCATCATGAGATGATGACCCAACTAGTTTCGAGCTGGCCATCAGGAGTGGGACTCTGTAAGAATGGCTGGATGCTTAGCGATCTGAGATGGAATCCTTATACACCAACAAAGTATGGACTTTGGTTGCTATATCTGAAGGGTTAAATCCCCATCAGGAGCAGGTATATCTTGAGAAGATTACTTGGTGTAAATGGAAAAGTTGAGACTTTCAAAGCTAGACTTGTTAAAGCTTTTCGTCATCGACCAGGCGTGGATAATGATGAAACCTTTTCAAGTGGCTATGCTTAAGTCCATCCAGATCCTACTTGCCACGGCTACATACCATGACTACGATATCTGGCGGTTGGGTGCCATGACTGCTTTTCTAAATGATGTTTTAGAAGAGAAGGTCTATAAGTACACAGCCAGAGGGCTTCGTAGACAGTGGGAGCAGCGGAAACGTGTACAAGATACTTTATAGGATAAGGCAGGTATCGCGGAGTTGGAACATCTGTTTTGATGTCTTAGTCAAAGAGTTTGACATCATCAAAATGGTAGATGAACCTTGTATAAACAAAAAGGTAATTGGGAGTATGGTGATGATCCTCGTAGAGTACGTGGATGACATACTCTTGATAAGAAAGGAGTTTCCTATGCTACGCTCGGTCAATCTCCGCTTATCACAATGATTCTCCATATAGGATCAAAATGATACCTCCTAAATCCTGGGTTTTGGATCTATGAGATAGATCTAATTGGATGTTAGGATTCTCACTAGTTGTAGTGAGATGGTATCAACTGATCCTGGGGAGAATCACTGGAAGGGTTCCAGGGTGATATAGACGACTGAATGTCAGTCACAGGCATTGTCTTAACCCTCAGTAAAGGGACGGTATGTTGGAAGAGTTCCAAGCTAGATACCGTGGCATACTAGACGATAAAGGCTCGATACATCGCTACTTAAGATGCTACCAAAGAGGAAGTCTGGGTGTATATTGGTTCATGAGATGAACTTAGTTCCTCCCATTGTGTGACAATGGAGTTGTGGCTTATGCCAAGGAACGTCCGTCCCATCAGTGATCCAGACATATTCTAAGGCAGTATCACCTGATCATGGAGATGGTTGATCTCCAGGGTGATCGAGATTAGGAGAGTAGACTCAGAGGACAACACCGCGGATCCACTCACAAAGGCCTTTTTCCAGAGAGAGACTTTTATGGGATGGTTGAGTATGAGATACTACAACCACTGCTATCAGATGGCCTTAGTGCAAGTGGGAGATTGTTAGTTATATGTATGCCCTAGAGGCCATTACTATACATAGGATGTATATTGTAGTGGATGCTTAGACATATATAGGGAGGACTTTCTTGCTCGACATGATAGTATGCTATCTGGTTGATCTTTAGCTTAACGTGTACACTGATTGTCTCTCTGTTACATGTTGGTAAAGCCCTTAGGATGTGTACTTGACTACCTGGACTATGATGCGGATCATACTAGTGGGGACATGGTAGTCCATAAGTACATCCTTCAAAGTCCCTAGTCATGGGTGTATCGAGACGGGGCATCGATATACCAGAGTAGACTAGCGTATACCTTCTCGACCCATACAGATGGGCGATGGATGATCCTATATCCATTGGTGTTTGACATCAGAGATGATATATGGGTGCTCAGTGGAGACTGGGTATACTGGACGGACTCGCCGAGAACTCCCAGATGGTATTATACCTTACGTCAGATGGCAGTTCTCTGGTGACACTGGTACAGAGTAGTCTGTTGACCCGAGATCGTCATAGAGTCTTGTGTGGTTCCCACTGTGCTTTGATTTCCATCTTACCACGTCTAAGAGGGCGTGCAAAACGGTGGTTTTTGGGTACAGTCCCGAATCACATGGAGGCAATGAGCGATAGGAGGGGATTCGTCTCTCCCGGTATAGGGAGCTGATGTTGCGCTGTGTTCGATTGGCTATAACCGGAAATCCCTGGCCAGGGTTGCTGAGATTTACTGGTAAGTGTTACCAGTAGTTTCTCGAACTGTTATAGGCCTCATATCGACACGACTTATCGAGCTATTGGGGTCTGACATTTACCACCCCTAGGCGAGATATGCGACATATTAGACGACGAGACCGGACTGTACGGTAGTGTTACTGGTTGGATTCACTGGAGTGTGAGCGGGCTTGCTCGTCGATCTTCTGATCGCTCAATATCCGGGTGGCCGTTACGTTTAGCAGACCGCTTGCGGCTTGTTGGTGTTTAATATGATCATCATCTGCTGCCGGCGTATTGACGAGTCTTTAGAGTCCTACACAGAGGTTTCCTGGCTTAAGCGAAACGAAATAGGAGCGCATATGAGATATGTGCAGGACCGAGAATAATGCATGTATGTGATACCGTATTCCATTCTCGCGATGAATGTATCGATTGGTTGTATGCGATATAACCTAGTTATCGATTCAAGGATTGATTCGATAAGCCGATACATGAGATACTAGTTGGTTATATGCGATATGACCGGATCGTTAAATCAAGTGTTGATTTAATGATTTAATTTATAATTATATATTTGATATATTACTTTGCATTAACTAGTATTGGTTCATTTTAAAGGGATTTTCTCACTTGAAGTGCACAATGTATATGTGATATACTTTTGTACACAAGTTTGTGTCATGTTTGATGATACAAGCTAACTTGAGTTTGTGTAAAGTTTAAACCATGGTTGTGTAATGGTTAGGGTTTTCTTTTTCTTTATCATTTATTTATTTTGTTTATTTGTTTTGCAAAATAAATGAATGGTGGCTTTCTTTGGATGCTAGTTGAAGCTTCATGAAGCTTTGACTAAGTGACCATATTTGTCTCATGCTTAACCCTAACCATTCCACTAAACCCTAGTTCATTCTCTACACTTGACCATGGTTGGATTATGATAAGTATTCATTTATTTTCTATTTTGAAAATAACTTATCATATTATATTCATCTTCTTCTTCTTCTTCTTCTTCTTCACAAGAAGAAGCTTGCCTCCATCAATGGCAACTTGAGAAAATGAGTGAGAAATCCAATTCTAAAGTGAACCCACCTCCTATTTCTTCATCCTCTACCTCTTGCCAAGTAGTATAGGGTGTTTTCTTCATAAGTTTCATGACTTGGTGAAGTGGGAGCTTGATCTAGTGATGCCTCGACGTAGATCATCTTCGGCACGAAGCCGACGACCTTGCCCGCCCATTTCTCCGATGAAGCCGACGCTAGAGCCCGGGTTTCCATTTGGACAGCGAGGAGACTTCATTGTGGAGCTATGGAGGTGGAGGACCGGATCTACAAAGGTTGTATTTCCGTTCTTTTAGTTAAATTGTTAAGTAGTTGCATGTGTTCGCCTATATATCTAGTTAACGATCCGTATTAGGGTTTCTCGGCACCCGTAAAATTTGAAATTGGCATGGTTGATGCCTTATGAGACCTCCTTAGTGTGCCTAGGAACCCTACACTATCCTCGGTCAAACTCTTCTTATCACGATGATTCTCCATGGAAGATCTGGATGATACCTACTATATCTTGTGGATTATGATCTATGGTGATAGATCTAAGTGGATGTTGGGAGTGTCCCAAATCCAGGTACATTATGTAGGGTTAGCTTAGCACCATAGCAAGGTTTTGGCAAGCATCAATCATGCTACTTAAAATTTTTTGGGTTGCTAAACAAACCCTAACCAAGATCTTAACTAGAGACATAGGGTAAACATAGCAAGTAAACAACTTTACTTCTAAGAGTTGGGGATTATAACCTTTGTAGTCCATTCCTTCGCTTCATAAGCTCCGTGTTGAGGTCCCTTCGCTGCGATCATCAAGTACCCGGACTCTAGAGAGGCTCCATGAAGAGAAAGATGCATGCTTGCTTCCAATCTTCAACAACTAAGATCATCTACCTTGAAGAATCTCAAACCCAAGCTCATTCTTCACTAATCAAGTATTAGCAAAGCAAACACCCTAATTTAAGTGGCTAGAATAGATGAGGATGATGAAATAGGAATTTATCTTTCTTTTATTTTCAATTTCTCAATTTATTTCATCACATCACAAAAAGCTAGAAATCTTTTTTCAAGAAGAAGAAGAAGAAGAATTTCATTTGTGATGAATAATGAATTATTGTTATGGTTACAAATCAACCCTTGAGTTAAGAAAGAATGACTTAACTCAAGTAGAGAATAAACCTAAGGTAAAGGGTTTGGGTTGGGTTAGAAAATATCTATACAAAATATCTAAGTATAAAACAAAATAAAGCTTCTAGAAGTTTCATGAAAAAGCTAACCTAAATGCTAACCCAAATCAAACCCTAACTTGTTTAATCTCCACAAATCATGTTGCATTTGTAACCCTAACTTGTTACAATATTATATATCGCATATATAATATATTTTGTAACAAAAGAAAATAATACAATTAACATATATCACATATATATCAATGTATTATCCAAGTGAGAAAAAGAATCTTTAAGTGAGCTTATATTAGTTAATATAACTTAATAGATCACATATATAATTATACATTAAATTATCGAATCAACACTTGATCCGATAATCTGGCTATATCGCATATAACCGACTAATATAATCTGTATCTTTTCATCGAATCAACAGTTGATCCAATGACCTGGCTATATCACATATACCCGGCCGATATCATATATCGCGAGAATGGAATATGATATCTCATATCGTAATATTCTCGGTCCCGCACATATCACATATGTGCTCTTACTCCGTTTTTCCTGAGCCAGAAAACCTCTGTGTAGGACTCTAAAGAATCGTCAATACGCCGGCAGTAGGTGATGATCATATCAAACACCCACAAGCTGCAAGCGGTCAGCTAAACGTAACAGCCACCCAGGTATTAAGCGATCAGAAGATCAACAAGCAAGCCTGTACATTCTCCTATGAATTCAACCAGTAACACTCCCATACAATCCGGTCTCTTCGTCTGATATGTTGCATATCTCGCCTAGGGGTGGTAAACGTCAGACCCCAATAGCTTGATAAGTCGTGTCGATATGAGGTCCATAACAGTTCGAGAAACTACTGATAACACTTACCAGTAAATCTCAGCTACCCTGGCCAGGGATTTCCAGTTATAGCCAATCGAACATAGCGCAACATCAACTCCCTATACCGGGAGAGATGAAACCCCTCCTATCGCTCATTGCCTCCATGTGATTCGGGACTGTACCCAAAAGCCACCGTTTTGCACGCCCTCTTGGACGTGGTATGATGGAAATCAAAGCACAGTGGGAATCACACAAGACTCTATGACGATCTCGGGTCTACAGACTAACATGTACCAGTGTCACCAGAGAACTGCCATCTGACGTGAGGTATAATACCATCTGGGAGTTCTCGGCGAGTCCGTCCAGTGTACCCAGTCTCCACTGAGCACCCGTATACCTTCTCTGATGTCAAACACCAATGGATATGGGATCATCCATCGCCCATCTATGGGTCAAGAAGCGCATACGCTAGTCTACTCTGGAGTATCGATGCCCTGTCTCGATACTCCAACGACTAGGAACATTTGAAGGATATACTTGGCGACTACACTGTCCCCACTAGTATGATCTGCATCATAGTCCTGGTAGTCAAGTACTCATCCTAAGGGCTATATCAACATGTGACATAGAGACAATCAGAGTGCATGTTAAGATAAAGAGTAACCGGATAGCATACTATCATGTCGAGCAAGAAAGTCCTTCCTATATATGTCCAAGCATCCACTACAATATACAACGTATGTACAGTAATGGCCTCTAGGGCATACATATAACTAACAATGTCCCACTTGCACTAGGGCCATCTGTTGTGGTATCGCATACCCGGCAATCAGCTGTGGTTGAAGTATCTCATACTCAACCATCCCATAAAAGTCTCTTCTGGGAAATAGGCCTTTGTGAGTGGATCCCCGCTGTTGTCCTCTGAGTCTACTCTCCTAACCTCGATCTACCTGGAGATCAACCATCTCCATGATCAGGTGATACTGCCTAAGAATATGTCTGGATCACAGATGGGACGGGGGTTCCTAGGCCTAAGCCACAACTCCATTGTCACACAATGGTAGGAACAGAGTTCATCTCATAAACTTATATATATCCAGACTGCCTCTTTGGTAGCATCTTTGGTAACGATGTATCTTGCCTTTAATCGTCTAGTATGTCACCGTATCTAGCTTGGAACTCTTCCAACATACCGTCCTTCCATTGAGGGTAAAGACAATGCCTGTGACTGACATTCAGTCGTCCTTATCACTCTGGAACCTTTCCAGTGATTCTCCCCAGGATCGATTGATACCATCTCACTACACCTAGTGAGAATTCTAACATCCAATTAGATCTATCTCATAGATCCAAAATTCAGAATTTAGGAGGCATCATCTTGATCCTATATGGAGAATCCATGTGATAATAGGAGATTGACCGAGCGTAGCATAGGAACTCCTTCCCTATCAAGAGTATGTTATCCATATATTATACGAGGATCACCACCATACTCCCTACGACCTTTTTGTATATACTTGGTTCATCTACCATTTTGATGAAGTCAAACTCTTTGACTACCACATCAAAACAGACGTTCCAACTTCGCGATGCCTGATTTATCATATAAAACATCTTGCACACGTTTCCGCTGCTCCCACTGTCTACGAAGCCCTCTGGCTGTGTACTTATAGACGCTCTCTTCCAAATCATCATTTAGAAAAGTAGTCATGACACCCAACCACCAGATATCGTAGTCATGGTATGTAGCAGTGGCAAGTAGGATCTGGATGGACTTAAGCATAGTTTTGAAAGTCTCAACTTTTCCATGTACACCAAGTAATCTTCTTAAGATATACTTGCTCCTGATGGAAATTTAACCCTTCAGATAAAGCAACCAAAGTCCATACTTTGTTGGTGTATAAGGATTCCATCTCAGATCGCTAAGCATCCAGCCATTCTCACAGAGTCCCCACTCCTGATGGCCTGCTCGAAACTAGTTGGGTCATTATCTCATGATGCAATCCTCGCTCCCACTGTCATAGAGAAACCGAAGTATCTCACAGGTGGATGAGGAACCCTACCAGATCGGCGGAGAGGCTGAGCTTCGTTGGAAACTATTGAATCCTCCGGTTCTACCAAATTATCAGCTGCAGTTTGTTTTAGCTGGAACTACTTCCAGTTCTACCTCATGAACACTAATTTCTTCATAAGAAATTCCCTTTCCCAAAGGTGGCATGCTGAGAAAACAAAACATCTTTTGTTCCTCAGTTTGGTAGAAGATATTCCCTTGCCAATGCTTGGGATATCTAACAAACTTCCACAGAACTGTCCTTGCCTCGAGCTTGTCCGGATTTTTCTTTTGACATAGGCCGGACAACCCCAAATCTTAACATCTTTAAGAGATGGGCTTTTCCCATACCATATCACATATGGAGTGGTAGGCATCTGATTTGGTTGGAACCCTATTCAATAGGTATGCAACTTCTCAAGTGCATAACCCCAAAAGAAAATAGGCAACTCAGTTGTACTCATCATAGAGCACACCATATCACATAGGGTGCGATTGCTCGCCCCGATACACCGACGTGCTGTGGTGTATTCGGAGGAGTAATGCTGAGAGAGAATCTTATTCTCCTTTAGAATAGTCCAGGAATTCCGTGCTCAAGTATTCTCCTCCTTGATCACATCAAAGGATATAATACTTATACCCGTTTTTGGTTCTCTACTTCTAACTTATATTCTGTGATTATCTCAAAAGTTTCGGACTTGTGTTTCAACAGGAACATATGTCTGAATCTTGAGAGATCATCAGCGAATGTAATGAAGTACAAAGAACCTGTCCTGGCATATGTAGACATGGGACTATCATACATCATCATGTATCAATCCCAAGAGTTCACTAACTCTTTCTCTGTTTCCAATAAACGGAGCTGTGGTCATCTTATCTTTGTGACATGACTGGCATGTTTTACAAGATGTAAATCCAAACTAATTTAAATATGCATTTTTATGTAACTTCAGCTAGTCGGGTCGCATTGACATGACCTAGTCTACAATGCCTCGAGAAGGATTCGTTCATTTCTGAACTCTTCCTCTTGTGTGTGTTCTGTACGTTAAGAACTGTGGTTTGATTTAGAACGTCTATGCTTTTAGATAACGTGCCTGAACCGATCAACTCTTGATATAGGAATTGTTCAAAACATTATCCAACAATACAAAATTATATCCTTCTTTACTAATAAAGAGATTGATATGATGTTGTATATCAGGTTCGGTATCTAATAACATTCGTTCAGAATCAATGTATTCTGGTAATACAGGGTGATAACTGCCAACAGACTTGGCTGCAACACTTGCATCATTTCCAACTCTTGAAACTTATCACCCGTTCTCAGTTCTCTACCTATCTGTAGCCCATGTAACAGATTACATTTGCGGGATCCTGATTCGGTATCTCATACCTAGGACGTAAAGGATACTGAGAAATAGTTCTCCGTAATGAACACACCCGAAGAAGATGCATCAGCATGCATTTTCTTCGTTTGGGCGGCACGGGAATTCTGGTAATCCCTTATTTCCTGCTTTGTCTTATAACAATTATAAGTTGGAGCGGGACCAACGTTCCCCAGCTCAGTATAATAAGCGGGTTCGGTCAATACATCAATATTATTATCTTTATTAAGACGTGACATGGTCGCTACCTGGAGAGAGATAGAAGAAAACACTCAGTGTATGCTCTTTGTAAGATTATATTGGTTATTAATATATCTAATCAGGATGTCTCCCACTGTTTTAGTCAAATCTTCCTTCAAACCCTAAATGGAAAGACAAGCCGGGATTAATTACACTTTACAAGTTCGCCAATCTTTCAGCCAGGCCAGTGCCGGTACTTTAAGGGAGGTTCCCCGCGCTTTCGCACGGACCTAATTAAAATAAACCTCGTTTTCCCAGGGGTGTAACCCCGTTGACACCTTTCTAGACACCTACTTGATCGGCTAATTGTAATGTGTAAAACTCTCCCAGGAGTAACTCTTACTCGTAGTAGGTATCGGGATCCAATTATCTCATAGAAGGTATGCAATCTCATTGCAAATTTCAACACTTGAAATTCCCGATAATATTTTACCCCTAGTGTCTTTTGATCTTGACGGAGGTCAACAAACCATAGGCTGCTAGTCAAGTTCTACCAGTCATTTCCTGATTGAATTAAACCTACCCGCACGACCCTTGATTGAGGTCAACAAGGCCGCACGACTACCCTGAAACAATCGCATCATATGCAGCAGATAAATACTAGTCAGCTACCGCACACTACGCCTTGACGGAGGTCAACAAACGTAGTACGAATACTAAGTAGGACTTATCTGAAATGACGGAGGGCTACGACAGGTTTTTAAGAAAACCTTTTGCGTAATGAATTTGATATCGTTGTAGAATCGAGTTATTTTAAATGGAATGTTTTTGAGGCCTTTTCTAGTTTTGATAAAGAGGTCACTCCCGGTGAAGAGATCTCGGCTCTTTCCTCATTGAATAAGGTGCAGGATATTTCACAAATATCACTATGCAAAGCAAAAACTATAAAAACAATCAAAAGACAAACCGAGTTTGTACCATCTGCTAGTTTATCTAAAGAGGTCACTCCCGGTGAAGAGATCTCGGCTCTTTCCTTATCGAATAAGGTGCTGGATATTCTACAAGAAATACCGCTATGCAAAGTAAGAACTAGAGCTACCTGTTTTTGAGACAAGTTTCTACAACATCTTTAGGTTTCTTTTAGTTTCATTAATCTCATTAATGAAATCCTATTTTATTATGCTTCACAAGCATCACATTGGAAACGAAATCAGCAATATAATATATATCTCATATATATAATATAAATATTCGTCTCAGGCAGTGATATGATCTCATCACAGAATATTGCAGCAGAAGATAACATATGAAATATTGGATATACTAGGATTTCCGTGTTTTATATCAATTCAGTATAAAACAAGGATTCCACGGTCGCGATGAATAGCCAAACCCACATCCCTAGACCCCTACGAGAGCGGCAAGTAACCATACCAATTCTAGAGTCAGGACACCCGATCTCGACTCCCAGAGATGGTCTCCCACTGGACCCTAGAACCCGGTTACTTGTGCTCCCTGCCTTGGGTCTATCCTAATGCGGAAAAGTAAATAATATACAATGGTGACATCATCCTCATCCCGGAAGTGCCCCAATAAAAGAATATTACATACAATGAATTTTACATGAATGAAAATAAAAAAAACTCTCATCTCACATAAAACCCCCGGCTATTCAAAACGCGACGATCCAATATAACATATTTGTAACGTTTTAAAAATAATTAAATAAATAATTAAATGAATAAAATTGTTTAAGTGAAATTTTGATTTTCGGTAAAGCAAAATGTATTTTTTCGTAAAATCAAACCGCAATTGTTTTTCATTATAAATTCAAAAATACCTATTTAAATTATGTAATTACTAGTAAATGGTGTTTATTTAGCCACTTATAAAATTTTAGTTTAATTAAATATTTTTCCTAAATTAATTATTTTAAATATTAACATAAGCTTTATTTTACACTAAATTAGTGTAAATTACAAATTTGAATGGTTTTAATTTGTAAAAATGAACCATGGCATATTAGAATTTAGTGTGTATCATGCAAAATTTATTTGCAAACTTTTCCAATTTTCTAGACTTTTCTTTAGTTGCTATAGTGAAGAAATGAAAAGAAAATTAATAAATCATGAAAAGACATATGTATACATCATATTGTGTGAACCTTCTACACAATTCTTCCCTCTTTCTTTTTCTCCCTCTCTTCCTCATATGGCCGGCCATGATCCCCATGGCAGCCCCCCCAATTTCCCACCTCATTTTATTACAAAAAATCATTAAAAATCCACCAAAATTCAATATAAAATGCACAAAATCCTATTTATTCTCTACCCTTTTTTCTTTGCTCATTTTACATGGATTTTGGAGATGGGAAGCATGCATTTTTGAGGCTCATTTTCACGTTGGATTTCATAATTTTGGAGGTATAAATTTCCTTCTTTTGTTTTATTATTATTAGATGTTTCATTAAGCTTAATTAGATTTAATATGTTAATTCTATTTACTACTTTTAAAAATTCAAGTGAGGGTTTGTAAAATTAAGTTGGGGTTTTATTATATCATTAGGTTTATAGTAACTAGAGTAGCACTTTTACAAATGGAAAATCATGCATAGTTGATATATTGCAAATTGTGATCCAAATTTCTTAAATTAAACCATTTTTAATAAACTAGATTTCTATATATTTTATATATTGGTGATATAAATTCCAATGAATGTTTGTAACAATAGATTGTTGTTTAAATGAGGATATTGACATGTTAAAGGAATGGAAAACTTAGTTTAGTTACTAGTATTATTGATAATTGATAAATTTTGATAAAAATTTCTATTTTTGCTAACTAGTTTTTGGAAATTATTAAATAAATGAGATTTAAAATATAAATTAAGGTTTTATTATATCATTATCATTGTAAATTGTAGTTTGAAACATTAATTCATACAAAATCAAGTGTTGTTGTGGAATTGTGGAATTTTGCTTGTAAGTTGTGGAAAATTGATAAAATTGCAAACTAGAAATTTATTTGTAATATAAATTAGTGTAATAAAAATATGGTAAGGGTTTCTATAACTTAGTTATGTTATTTAATGAATATTATGACCATTAGTTTCATTAAACGTCAAGTTTTGAAGTAAAATGGTGAATTGATATTTTCAAGGTTTTCGGAATTGGATGATTTGATCGATTATAGGGTTCCGATGATTTGAACCAAGTTTAATATTATAAGTAATGGGTTTTGAAACTACGGGTTGTTTATTGGTTTCTACCTCGATCAGTCGGCGTTTGTACACCGATATCGAGCGGTATTTGGTGCTTTTGCGTGGACGAGACATAGGTTTTAACCTATGCTTGTTCCTTGTATCGTTTGACTTTTGTATGTGATTCGGTTTACGATGTTATTTATATGTTTGCGTTTAGGTACCCTTCAAGTGGACTACGGGCGATGAAGAGGAGGATCGCGACACCGTCGTCGGCAGACATGGACCAGGTGAGTAGATGCATATCTACGGGGGGAAGTCGGGTGGATGGCGTTTAGCACCCCCGCAACGTAGAATAGGATTAGTACTTATTGACATTAGGAAACCAGACGTGACCCTAGTAGGACTCTAGTATTGACCCTAGGCTGGATTAGACCGATTTAGGAAAGCCAAATCAGAGGATGAGTACCTTGGAAGGGGGTTCGTAGGTTTCAGACAGAAACACACCCACTCACACACTGAAACTCGACATGGGGTGCGTGTATGTGGATATATATAGAACTAGGTATAGGTATATACATATATGTACAACACGTATAGGTGATTCATTGATGTGATATGATGTCCGAGATATGATGAAACAGTATAACTGGCTTGATGCCGTGATTCTTGACTATACAGTCGTATTGAGTGTTAGCGGATCATTAGAGAATGAGATAATGATCATGATTATATAAGTTATAAGGAGTGGTGGTGATATTGATGTACATGGGACGCTAGAATAGTACCCGAACTGTAACTTGTGACTGATCACTATATGATATATGTATAACTTGATTACGACATTATATTGGTGTGACCTGATGTCGATATCATATACGTATAACTTAATCATAATAAGATACATATGACATTATACGAATGAGGGGACACCCAGGAGATACTTGACCGTACCCCGATATTGGGATGCCGTACGAGGGATCTTACCGTACGAGGCTTAGATTTGGTGATTGATCCGCACTCTTGATTCGAGGAAGCCGTACTACGTACGTGATGCTATTGAGGCGGAATCGCCGACTATTGGAGATAATGATTCAGACCTTAGGTAGATTCTAGTTTCCTACTGACTAGTCTCTTAGGTTTAGTTCCTTAGGATGTTAGATGGATACTGGTTTAGGTTTGACTCACACAGTGGTAGTTGTACTCGTATCTCGCAGAGGAGTGGATAATGCACACCTGCATTTACATTCATACTATAATCATCATGGTGCATGTTCTTTTATATGTTGCTATAATCAATATAAACTTTACCGGTTAGGACACCAGCACCATTACCGATGATGCGCATATTCCACACACACTTATTTGCCGGCTCACACACATCATCATCGGTAATTGCTATGTCACGTACACTTTAGATCATATTATATTTTGTTGATAGAATCAGTTAACAACTAAACCGATATAATATTGTGATTACTCTCTGATGTTAGTATAAACATGATATTCATAACTTAGACATTCCTGCATTCATATTTTCATGTTATCGCACAGTATTATGAGCATATGCCGACATTTATCATATACTACTCATGATTTTGAGATTTGGATTTCTGTGAGATTTTCTGGATTTTTGGGGAAAACCGCAAGAATATATATAAAAACTTCTCTCTCTCTCCTCTTCTCTTTTTAAAATAAGATGCGGTTTTCTCGTGATGTATGTGTCGTCCACCATGAGTATTTCATGTTTTCTGATGGATTTCGAGACCCGATTCGAGGAGTGGATGAACCGTCTCGGGTACATGGTGGGCCCGGTATGGTACCCCGGGGCAAGAAGATCGAGTTGTAGACGATGAGCCTGGCAGGGGAAGGCTACCTACCGGTGATGTCTGGCGCGGCGGATATCCGGAGGATACCGACCGTTGTCGTGAGATTTGATGATATGGGCCGATCCGGACTGACGGAGCCCGACATATTGAGACTTGAGATTACATGTGTTGTGTCGATGCTTGACACGGATTTCTATGGATTTCATTGTTGAGATTTCAGATGCTTATACACACTTTACTATGATAATAGATAAAAAGTTCTTATACATGTATATCTGGATTTCAGGATTTGTTACTTTACATTCATGGTGCATGCATTTCATTTCATATGACATAGTATTATATTAAGCACTGACACGAACACGGATTATCTACACTTACACGTAGTATTACCCTGCTTTTACTAGATGTTTAAGATATAGTAGTGTATTATTATGACCTAGGATAGCGTCGTGCATTCGATTTCTTTTCGTAGATGTCTTCTACTCACGAGTTGGCAACTCACTCCCGTTGTGCCAAATTCTTTTCAGGTGCGATGTACAGGTCTCCCTTGGTGGTTGCTGGCACATCATTTTCATTTCGGGTGATTTGCACGGTAGGTTGGTTCATTTGTATCTGAACCGCCGTTGTATTTTTATTATTTCATTTGTATCTAGAAAGCTCCATCAACCATATTTGTATTACTTGATAAGTTTATTGGACCAGTCTTTTATTTCGACCTTAGAGTCGCGCATGTATTATTCTGATCTGGTGGTTTGTGTTTTCTTTTGAGATTTGAGCCTCGCCCTTTGGCGTTGTATATTTTTGTGATTGTTGTGGTTGTCTCCGCCCGTTGGCGTTGAGCTAGCACCCGTTTGGGGATGCTTTTTATTGTTTATTCATATTATACTTGTTGTACCCGTTTGGGGGCCAGTTTTGCAGAGGAGATTCTGCCGAAATTTTTGGTAAAATTTGCTGATGTTTTTATACTTGTTTTATTTTCTTTTCTTCTTTTTCTTCTTTTATGGTTTAGATTTCTGGGCTTCGGCTTACTTAGGTCACGTGGCGCCTCTAGACGCTTCGTAATCTAAGTGCCGGTCACGTTCCGTACTTTCGGGTCGTGACAAAGTTGGTATCAGAGCCAGGTTTAACCCTGTATAAGTCTAGGTGACCCTTGGTTGATGGAGTTGGCGATTTAGGTAGAGTAACGTACCGTGGGTATGGTCCGCGGCATACTTACGATACGCTACTCTGCTTAAGGAACCTTAGGATGTACATTTGTTTGCACCGTATTTCATTCGCTCCTTTGATCTATCTTCGTCGATGTCGGAGGGTGGTTTTTGTTACCACGGGCGCGCGGGCAGAGGAAGTTGCGGCTCGAATGCGATAACCATTAGAGTATTGGTTATTCTTGAGGATTGAAGCATTGCTTAACGTGCGGACGAAGGGTAGTCACATGCCGTCCGGATGAAGTTAAAGGGTTCGAACGATTATCAGGAAACCATTTTCCCAAGTTTAAAGTATTCGGAAGAACATGCAGGTATTTCGATGGACCCTCTAGAAGAATGAAACCCTAACTCGACATAATGACCACGAGAACGCCCTTGAACCTTAGGGTTTACGGCTGTTCCGCTGTGCCATTAGTGAGGCTTGGGTTTGCCCTTCTACAGCTGGATCATCGATGCTGGGGTATGTACCGGATATTTTTAAACTGTATTTGAGTGTTGAGCTCTCGGGGAATTATGGGATTTTGATGAATCGATCAAAAAGTTTAATGTAGTCCGGATATCAAGTGAAGGGATCGACTATGTGGGAGGCTCTAGACATGAGTATTGCCGTTGGTAGCGCAGTCAGCACACCTATGAAGGAACGAGTTTGAAGCAGTCGACATCAGAGGGAAGAGGCGCACATTGACGATAGTGTTTACGATTGTGATTTAGTGATTTGAATTCCATATTTTCTGTTATTGGATTTTGGCATTTGAGGAATTCGTTTTACGATTGGTATTTCATGTGTGTACCTTCATTACATTCTAGTTGTGTTTCATATACCAGTTGTATTGATGTTGTTTAGTACACACCCAATACACTTGATTTGGTTTTATATATATTGAGATTTTTGATTTGACTTCGTGCATAGGGGTTACACATGATTTTGACATATGTTTCAACCTAGTTTTCATGCATTTTTGTGCTGTGATTTCGATTTTGATATTCGATGTATGTTTTCGTGCTCCATGTGCACCTGATTAGGATTCTTGCGCATACTTGGCGCACTTGATGCGATTTTGTGCACACCAGATGCACTAAATCGGGGTTTTGTGCAGATTAGATGCACCTGATTTTGAGTCGTGCACGCCCGTTGCACTTGACAGATGTTTTTGGTGCACACCTGTTGCACTTAGTTTTGTTTTGTGGGTATTCATGGTTTCTGCATTTGGTTTCGATTTCAGTGCGCACCGGACGCACATGACATTTTATTGATGTGATTGGGGTTGATTTCAGTTTGAGCAGTATATTTTCATAATCATTATTATTTGATTTAGTAACCAGGAGGGACGTGTATGCTAAATAAAAGATATATATATAGCTATTTTTTTAAAAAAATAAACGTCCGCTACTTATGCCGTGACACGTGCATCACATGGCAATTTTCAAAAAGGGGGTTTGCATATTTCCTTATCCGGATATTTGTACGGTTTCACTATGATGCACACTATATATAAGTTATAGATTGATGTATATTATAATGGTTTTCATATTGGGTTATGATATTTTATTCTCGCCATAACTCCGATGATTGCATTATGCTTGACGGAGTTGATTTTTGTTATGTATTAATGATTCGGAGCCCCGACGATTTGAGTATTTTGCTAAATGTTTTAGTATTTGGAAGGGGAGTGTTAATTTAAATTCGGGGACCGAATTTCCTAAAGGGGGGAAGATTGTAACGTTTTAAAAATAATTAAATAAATAATTAAATGAATAAAATTGTTTAAGTGAAATTTTGATTTTCGGTAAAGCAAAATGTATTTTTTCGTAAAATCAAACCGCAATTGTTTTTCATTATAAATTCAAAAATACCTATTTAAATTATGTAATTACTAGTAAATGGTGTTTATTTAGCCACTTATAAAATTTTAGTTTAATTAAATATTTTTCCTAAATTAATTATTTTAAATATTAACATAAGCTTTATTTTACACTAAATTAGTGTAAATTACAAATTTGAATGGTTTTAATTTGTAAAAATGAACCATGGCATATTAGAATTTAGTGTGTATCATGCAAAATTTATTTGCAAACTTTTCCAATTTTCTAGACTTTTCTTTAGTTGCTATAGTGAAGAAATGAAAAGAAAATTAATAAATCATGAAAAGACATATGTATACATCATATTGTGTGAACCTTCTACACAATTCTTCCCTCTTTCTTTTTCTCCCTCTCTTCCTCATATGGCCGGCCATGATCCCCATGGCAGCCCCCCCAATTTCCCACCTCATTTTATTACAAAAAATCATTAAAAATCCACCAAAATTCAATATAAAATGCACAAAATCCTATTTATTCTCTACCCTTTTTTCTTTGCTCATTTTACATGGATTTTGGAGATGGGAAGCATGCATTTTTGAGGCTCATTTTCACGTTGGATTTCATAATTTTGGAGGTATAAATTTCCTTCTTTTGTTTTATTATTATTAGATGTTTCATTAAGCTTAATTAGATTTAATATGTTAATTCTATTTACTACTTTTAAAAATTCAAGTGAGGGTTTGTAAAATTAAGTTGGGGTTTTATTATATCATTAGGTTTATAGTAACTAGAGTAGCACTTTTACAAATGGAAAATCATGCATAGTTGATATATTGCAAATTGTGATCCAAATTTCTTAAATTAAACCATTTTTAATAAACTAGATTTCTATATATTTTATATATTGGTGATATAAATTCCAATGAATGTTTGTAACAATAGATTGTTGTTTAAATGAGGATATTGACATGTTAAAGGAATGGAAAACTTAGTTTAGTTACTAGTATTATTGATAATTGATAAATTTTGATAAAAATTTCTATTTTTGCTAACTAGTTTTTGGAAATTATTAAATAAATGAGATTTAAAATATAAATTAAGGTTTTATTATATCATTATCATTGTAAATTGTAGTTTGAAACATTAATTCATACAAAATCAAGTGTTGTTGTGGAATTGTGGAATTTTGCTTGTAAGTTGTGGAAAATTGATAAAATTGCAAACTAGAAATTTATTTGTAATATAAATTAGTGTAATAAAAATATGGTAAGGGTTTCTATAACTTAGTTATGTTATTTAATGAATATTATGACCATTAGTTTCATTAAACGTCAAGTTTTGAAGTAAAATGGTGAATTGATATTTTCAAGGTTTTCGGAATTGGATGATTTGATCGATTATAGGGTTCCGATGATTTGAACCAAGTTTAATATTATAAGTAATGGGTTTTGAAACTACGGGTTGTTTATTGGTTTCTACCTCGATCAGTCGGCGTTTGTACACCGATATCGAGCGGTATTTGGTGCTTTTGCGTGGACGAGACATAGGTTTTAACCTATGCTTGTTCCTTGTATCGTTTGACTTTTGTATGTGATTCGGTTTACGATGTTATTTATATGTTTGCGTTTAGGTACCCTTCAAGTGGACTACGGGCGATGAAGAGGAGGATCGCGACACCGTCGTCGGCAGACATGGACCAGGTGAGTAGATGCATATCTACGGGGGGAAGTCGGGTGGATGGCGTTTAGCACCCCCGCAACGTAGAATAGGATTAGTACTTATTGACATTAGGAAACCAGACGTGACCCTAGTAGGACTCTAGTATTGACCCTAGGCTGGATTAGACCGATTTAGGAAAGCCAAATCAGAGGATGAGTACCTTGGAAGGGGGTTCGTAGGTTTCAGACAGAAACACACCCACTCACACACTGAAACTCGACATGGGGTGCGTGTATGTGGATATATATAGAACTAGGTATAGGTATATACATATATGTACAACACGTATAGGTGATTCATTGATGTGATATGATGTCCGAGATATGATGAAACAGTATAACTGGCTTGATGCCGTGATTCTTGACTATACAGTCGTATTGAGTGTTAGCGGATCATTAGAGAATGAGATAATGATCATGATTATATAAGTTATAAGGAGTGGTGGTGATATTGATGTACATGGGACGCTAGAATAGTACCCGAACTGTAACTTGTGACTGATCACTATATGATATATGTATAACTTGATTACGACATTATATTGGTGTGACCTGATGTCGATATCATATACGTATAACTTAATCATAATAAGATACATATGACATTATACGAATGAGGGGACACCCAGGAGATACTTGACCGTACCCCGATATTGGGATGCCGTACGAGGGATCTTACCGTACGAGGCTTAGATTTGGTGATTGATCCGCACTCTTGATTCGAGGAAGCCGTACTACGTACGTGATGCTATTGAGGCGGAATCGCCGACTATTGGAGATAATGATTCAGACCTTAGGTAGATTCTAGTTTCCTACTGACTAGTCTCTTAGGTTTAGTTCCTTAGGATGTTAGATGGATACTGGTTTAGGTTTGACTCACACAGTGGTAGTTGTACTCGTATCTCGCAGAGGAGTGGATAATGCACACCTGCATTTACATTCATACTATAATCATCATGGTGCATGTTCTTTTATATGTTGCTATAATCAATATAAACTTTACCGGTTAGGACACCAGCACCATTACCGATGATGCGCATATTCCACACACACTTATTTGCCGGCTCACACACATCATCATCGGTAATTGCTATGTCACGTACACTTTAGATCATATTATATTTTGTTGATAGAATCAGTTAACAACTAAACCGATATAATATTGTGATTACTCTCTGATGTTAGTATAAACATGATATTCATAACTTAGACATTCCTGCATTCATATTTTCATGTTATCGCACAGTATTATGAGCATATGCCGACATTTATCATATACTACTCATGATTTTGAGATTTGGATTTCTGTGAGATTTTCTGGATTTTTGGGGAAAACCGCAAGAATATATATAAAAACTTCTCTCTCTCTCCTCTTCTCTTTTTAAAATAAGATGCGGTTTTCTCGTGATGTATGTGTCGTCCACCATGAGTATTTCATGTTTTCTGATGGATTTCGAGACCCGATTCGAGGAGTGGATGAACCGTCTCGGGTACATGGTGGGCCCGGTATGGTACCCCGGGGCAAGAAGATCGAGTTGTAGACGATGAGCCTGGCAGGGGAAGGCTACCTACCGGTGATGTCTGGCGCGGCGGATATCCGGAGGATACCGACCGTTGTCGTGAGATTTGATGATATGGGCCGATCCGGACTGACGGAGCCCGACATATTGAGACTTGAGATTACATGTGTTGTGTCGATGCTTGACACGGATTTCTATGGATTTCATTGTTGAGATTTCAGATGCTTATACACACTTTACTATGATAATAGATAAAAAGTTCTTATACATGTATATCTGGATTTCAGGATTTGTTACTTTACATTCATGGTGCATGCATTTCATTTCATATGACATAGTATTATATTAAGCACTGACACGAACACGGATTATCTACACTTACACGTAGTATTACCCTGCTTTTACTAGATGTTTAAGATATAGTAGTGTATTATTATGACCTAGGATAGCGTCGTGCATTCGATTTCTTTTCGTAGATGTCTTCTACTCACGAGTTGGCAACTCACTCCCGTTGTGCCAAATTCTTTTCAGGTGCGATGTACAGGTCTCCCTTGGTGGTTGCTGGCACATCATTTTCATTTCGGGTGATTTGCACGGTAGGTTGGTTCATTTGTATCTGAACCGCCGTTGTATTTTTATTATTTCATTTGTATCTAGAAAGCTCCATCAACCATATTTGTATTACTTGATAAGTTTATTGGACCAGTCTTTTATTTCGACCTTAGAGTCGCGCATGTATTATTCTGATCTGGTGGTTTGTGTTTTCTTTTGAGATTTGAGCCTCGCCCTTTGGCGTTGTATATTTTTGTGATTGTTGTGGTTGTCTCCGCCCGTTGGCGTTGAGCTAGCACCCGTTTGGGGATGCTTTTTATTGTTTATTCATATTATACTTGTTGTACCCGTTTGGGGGCCAGTTTTGCAGAGGAGATTCTGCCGAAATTTTTGGTAAAATTTGCTGATGTTTTTATACTTGTTTTATTTTCTTTTCTTCTTTTTCTTCTTTTATGGTTTAGATTTCTGGGCTTCGGCTTACTTAGGTCACGTGGCGCCTCTAGACGCTTCGTAATCTAAGTGCCGGTCACGTTCCGTACTTTCGGGTCGTGACAATATTACAGCAACACATAACATCACATGTCATCAACGCAAGTAAATATGCATATCCCAATTGTCTTTGATGTATAGCAATGAAACCGGCGATACACCACATATTACACTTACGGTCGCAGAAAAGAAAGTGTAAAACTACAACAGTTGGAATCCGCAACATCCTTAGACATCTCATGCCTAACCAAATGAATTTCTTAGACATCGCATGCCTAACAATTATAAACCCCGCATTTTAGTCTCGATCTCGAAAACACTTTTCAATATCTAGTCGGGCAATTCAACAAGATTCCCGACATTCTAATCGAATGCTCGTCGGAAACTTTAGTAGACGGCCGTACCCCCGGATGCCGTCGACGGAGTGCACTAAGGCGGAACACCGCTGCCGCGAACACCCGAACGGATGCTTTTGGCGACGGGGTTCTCCTACAGTCACTTGGTCGGGGCTATGGGGCGTGGCTATCTATTAAGTTTACTCGGCGAGTATCTGCATACTCTATGTGATTGCGACGGACTTTTGATCACATCAAAATCCCGTGGCAACCGATCAAATGAGACTAAAAAATGCTAGATTTATAACATTCAAATTAGTTATCTCATAACTACTTGTGGATTCCAAATATTGTATCACATTCCAGATAAATAGACAATGTTAAACTTTTCGATTGAATAAACAAAACACCCAAGAATTCCCAAATAGCTCAACACTTGAGCGGAGTTCAAAAAGTCCCAGAACATGTCACAGCCGCTATGAACTAGCCGTAGAAGGGTCAAACCGGCGCCTCACATGTGGCAACGCTAAACTACCACAAACCATATGGTTCTGTGGCGGTTTTAACGGTCACATAATCGAGTTAAGGTTACGTTATTCTAGAGGGTCCACAGATTCGCTTGCATGATTTTCTGAAAGTTTTAAACTCAGAAAAAATCCAACACTTGAATGTTTTCCGACAGGGGAAAAAATGAGTTATTGATATCCGTTCGAACCTTTTAACACTTTCTAAATTACCCGGAAAAAGATAAACGAAGTTAAATTATTCGATCGAATCAACGAGTTCCCAATATATCCCAGAAAGCTCAACACTTGAGTAGAACTAAAAATTCCCAGAAGCATGAAAAATACCCAAGAATATACCCCTGAAGTATTAGCTTCCAACTCCCAAAGTTGGCCGCGGAACCGTCGCCAAACGCATGGTTTGGCCGCGGTTCCGCGGTCGCTTGAGTGAGTTGTTGCTGCGCACTTCACAGTAATTCATAGAATTCCCTGCATGATTTTCTGAGTATTTTTAATATGAAAAATTTTAACTTTTGAAATTTTTTCCAGAAAGTGGGATTTATCGGGGTTTCGGAGTTCGATCGGACTTCAAACTTCGTCTAAACAACGCCTAATACTCTAGCTTGGCTCTGATACCACTGTAGGGTTAGCTTAGCACCTTAGCAAGGTTTTGGCAAGCATCAATCATGCTACTTTAAAAATTTTAGGGTGCTAAACAAACCCTAACCAAGATCTTAACTAGAGACATAGGGTAAACATAGCAAGTAAACAACTTTACTTCTAAGAGTTGGGGATTACAACTTTTGTAGTCCGTTCCTTCGCTTCATATGCTCCGTGTTGAGGTCCCTTCGCTGCGATCATCAAGTACCCGGACTCTAGAGAGGCACCATGAAGAGAAAAATGCAAGCTTGCTTCCAATCTTCAACAACTAAGATGATCTACCTTGAAGAATCTCAAACCCAAGCTCATGCTTCACTAATCAAGTATTAGTAAAGCAAACACCCTAATCTAAGTGGCTAGAATAGATGATGATGATTAAGTAGGAATTTAGCTCTCTTTTATTTTCAATTTATCACTTTATTTGATCACATCACAAAAAACTAGAAAGCTTTTTTCAAGAGGAAGAAGAAGAAGAATTTCATTTATGATGAATAATGAATTATTATTATGGTTACAAATCAACCCTTGAGTTAAGAAGGAATGCCATAACTCATGTAGAGAATAAACCTAAGGTAAAGGGTTTGGGTTGGGTTAGAAAATATCTATACAAAATATCTAAGCTTAAAACAAAATAAAGCTTCTAGAAGTTTCATGAAAAAGCTAACCCAAATGCTAACCCAAATCAAAACCTAACTTGTTTAATCTCCACAAATCATGTTGCATTTGTAACCCTAACTTGTTACAATATTATATATCACATATATAATATATTTTGTAACAAAAGAAAATAATACAATTTGTTAGTTATGTATATGCCCTAGTGGCCATTGTTGTACATATGATGTATATTATAATGGATGCTTGGATATATATAGAGATGACTTTCTTGCTCGTCATGATAGTATGCTATTTGGTTTCACTTTATCTTAACATGTTAACTTGTATTGGTTTACTGTTTTACTCTCATATGTTGATAAAGCCCTTAGGATCTGTACTCGACTACTGGGACTATGATGAGATCATACTAGTGGGGCCGCGGTAGTCGATGAGTACATCCTATAACTGTTCCTAGTCGAGGGTATATCGAGACAGGGCATCGATACACCAGAGTAGACTAGCGTATACGCATCTTGACCCATATGATGGGTGATGGATGATCCCATATCCATCGGTGTTTGACATCAGAGATGGTGTACGGGTGCTCAGTGGAGACTGGGTACACTGGACGGACTCGCCGAGAACTCCCAGATGGTGATATACCACACGTCAGATGGCAGTTCTCCGGTGACACTGGTACAGGGTAGTCTGTAGACCCGAGATCGTCATAGAGTCTTGTGTGATACCCACTGTTCTTTGATTTCCACCTTACCACGTCCAAGAGGGCGTGCAAAACGGTGGCTTTTGGGTGCAGTCCCGAATCACATGGAGGCAATGAGCGATAGGAGGGGATTCGTCTCTCCCGGTATAAGGAGTTGATGTTGTGCTGTGTTCGATTGGCTATAACTGGAAGTCCCTGGCCAGGGATGATATGGAGATTTACTGGTAAGTGTTACTAGTAGTTTCTCGACCCGTTATGAGCCACACATCGACACGACTTATCGGTTACTGGGGTCTGACGTATACCACCCCTAGACTTGATATGCGACATATCAGACGAACAGACCGGACTGTACGGGAGTGTTACTGATTGGATTCACAGGAGAACGCACAGGCTAGCTTGTTGATCTTCTGATCGCTCAATACCTGGGTGGCTGTTACGTTTAGCTGACCGCTTGCAGCTTGTGGGTGTTTGATATGATCATCACCTGCTACCGGCGTATTGACGATTCTTTAGAGTCCTACACAGAGGTTTCTTGGCTCAGGCGAAACGGAGTAGAGGCACATATGTGATATGTGCAGGACCGAGAATAATGCGATATGGGATACCGTATTATATTCTCGCGATATTTAGTTATGAACCGGGTCATCGGATCAAGTGTTGATTCGATGAATCGGTACATGATATATTAGTCGGTAATATTCGAAATAGCCGGATTGTCGGATCAAGTGTTGATTCGATGATTTAATGTATAATAATATATATGATATATTGTATTACATTATCTAATATAGGCTCGCTTTATTATTTCATTTTCTCACGGATGATACATTGATATATATGCGATATATGTTAATTGTATTATTTTCTTTTGTTACAAATATATAATATATATGTGATATATATTATTGTGACATGATATGATTAATTGTTAAACATGTTTAAGGATGATTAATTGAGGTTAGGGTTTGATTTGGGTTAGATGCTTCATGCACCTTCTAGAAGCTTTTTCTTTTGTCATTGTAAAGATATTTTAGGATGACACATTCTTAACCCAACCAAACCCTAACTCTAGTTTATTCTCTACTAAATCCTAGCCACTCATCCTTGACCATGGTTTATAATCAATCATATAGTTTTTCTATTCATCACAAAAGAAAATAATTCATTATCTTTTCCATTATCATCTTCTTCTCTCTTGAAGAAAGCTTACTAGATTTTCTTTATGTGATGAAATAATATAAGAAAATGATTTAAAAAGAAAGCAAAAATACTACTCTCTCATCCTCATCTCATATAGCCCATGAGATTAGTGTGTTCATCTCTTTAGAGTGAGAAAGCTTGAGTCTTTGCAACTTCGACGTAGATCATAGGAGATTTGGAATACTTCGAGCTAGCATGGATCGTTCGAGTCGTGGAGCCTCTCATGAGTCCGGGAGATCGTGGATCGCGGCAAAGGGACTTCTACTCGGAGCTTGTGAAGCGAAGGAGCGGACTACAAAGGTTGTAATCCCTCACACTTAGATAAAAGTTATCATCTTGCATGTTAAACCCTAATAATCTAGCAAAGATCCCGGCTTTGGGTTGTTCGGCATGTCTAAATTTTAATCCGGGCATGTTTGATGCCTTATGAACCTTCACAAGAGTGCCTAAGAACCCTACAGTGGTATCAGAGCCTAGCTAGAGCATTAGGCGATGTGTTTACGAAGTTAAAACTCCGATCGAACCCGAAACGACAAAATTAGACCTCTCTCTGGAAATTTTTTAAATTTTGGGATTTTTCTGAATTAAAAATATGTAAAAAAATCAGCAGGGAATTCTAAGAATTACCATAAAACCCGAGCCCCCAATTCGACCAAACGGCGGCGGAACCGCGGCGCAAGCATGCTTGCGCGGCGGTTCCGCGGCGGATTCATCGATTGGCGACACGTGGCTTTTCTGGTAATATCCGTAGGTGCTTGTTGATGCTTCTGGATATTTTTAAAAGTGATTCCAGTGTTGATTAAATCTGGGGTTTATTTTGTAATCGTAGATTCGATCGGAATATTTAAATTCGTATTTCTTTCCGGATATTTAGAAACTGTTAAACTAGCTGAACGGATATCATTAACCCACTTTATCCCGGCACGGAAAACTTTCAAGCGTTGAATTTTTATAGGGTTTAAATCTTTCGAAAAAATTGTACAAATTAAGCGGTGGACCCTCTAGAAGACAACAAACCTTAACTCGATTATGTGACCATCTTGAACTGCCTTTTGAACCTTCGGGTTTGGGGCAGTACGGCGTGCCACATGTGAGGCGTTGGCTTGACCCTTCTACGGCTGGATCACTGGTACTTTGACATATTCTGGGATTATTTGAACTCCGCTCAAGAGTTGAGCACTTTGGGAAATTTTGGGTATTTGATAATCTGTTCGGAAAGTTTAATACTGTCTATTTATCTGGAATGTGATACAATATGTGGAATTCATAGAGTTAGGCATGAAATGCGAAGTATGTGATATTTCGGATTTACGATGTCTAAAGTGATTGTGGATTCCAAATGTTGTAGTTTTACACTTTCTTTTCTGTGACCGTAAGTGTAATATGTGATATCGCCGGTTTCGTTGCTATGTGTCAACGACAATTGGGATGCGCATATTTATTTTCGTTGATGATATGTGATATTATGTGTTGCTGTGATATGTTATATTGGATCGTCGCGTTTTGATTAGCCGGGGGTTTTATGTGAGATGAGGGTTTTTATTTTCATTCATGTAAAATTCATTTGTAATGTAATATTCTTTAATTTGGGGCACTTCCAGGTTGCGGTTGCTGTCACCAGTGTATATTATTTACTTTTCCGCATTAGGTAGACCCAAGGTGGGGAGCACAAGTAACCGGGTTCTAGGGTCCAGTGGGAGGCCATCTCGAGGAGTCAAGACCGGGTCTTCTAACCCTAGAATTGGCAGTGTTACTTGCCGCTCTCGTAGGGGTCTTGGGATGTGGGTTTGGCTATTCGTCGCGACCGTGGAATCCGTGTTTTATACAGGCTCGTATTGAAAACACGGACGTCCTAGTATATCCAATATTTCATATATGTTCTTCTGCTGCAATGTTCTGTGATGAGATCATATTACTGCCTGAGACGAATGCTTATACTATATATATATGCTGATATATAAATATTACTACTTTCGTTTCTTCTGTGATGCTTAGGAAGCATAAGCTGATGGGATATTTATTAATGAGATTAATAAAAAGAAAAGAAACCTAAAGATGTTGTAGAATCAAAACTTTATAAAAAGGGTAGCTACAGTTTTGCTTTGCACAGTGATATATATGATATATCTTGCACCTTATTCGATGGGGAAAGGGCCGACGATCCCTTCACCGGGAGTGACCCCTTTAGCAAAACTGGCAGATGCTACAAAACGCGGTTTGTCTTTTAATTGCTTTTAGTGTTTTGCTTTGCACAGCGGTATATATGATATATCATGCATCTTATTCGATGAGGAAAGGGCCGACGATCCCTTCACCGGGAGTGACCCCTTTAGCGAAATTAAGAAAAGCATCAAAAACACTCCTTTTGAAAACTTCACTCGATTCTACGACGATATCAAGTTCATTACGCTCAGGGTTCTCTGAAAAACCTGCGTAGCCCTCCGACATTTCAGATAAGTAATACTTAGTATTCGTGCTACGTTTGTTGGCTTTCGTCAAGGCATAGTGTGCGGTAGCTAATTATTACTTATCTGTTACATATGATGAGATTGGGTTAGGGTAGTCGTGCGGCTTTGTTGGCTTTCGTCAAGGGACGTACGGCTGGGTTTAATTCAATCAAGAAATGTTCGGGTTGAACTTGAATAGCGGACTATGGTTTGTTGGCTTTCGTCAAGGTCATAGAACGTTAGGGGCAAAATATTATCGGGAATTTCAAGTGTTGAAATTTGCAATGAGATTGCATACCTCCTATGAGATAGTTGGATCTCGATACCCACTGCGAGTAAGAGTTACTCCTGGGAGAGTTTTACACAAGACAATTAGCCGATCAAGTAGGTGTCTAGAAAAGTGTTAACGGGGTTACGCCTCTGGGAAAACGAGGTTTACTTTAATTAGGTCCGTGCGAAAGCACGGGGAACCTCCCTCAAAGTACCGACACTGATCTGGCTGAAAGATTGACGAAATTGTAGGGTGTAATTAATCCCGGCTAATCTTACCTTTTAGGGTTTTAAGGTAGATTTTATAAAAACAGTGGGAGACATCCTGATTAGATAAGATAATAACCAATCTAATCTTGCAAGAGCATACGCTAAAGTGTTTTCTTCTTTCTCTCTCCAGGTAGCGACCATGTCAGGCCATAATCAAGATAATAATATGGATGTATTGACTGAACCCGATTATTGTACTGAGCAAGGGAACGTTGGACCCGTTCTTTCTTATAAGAGTTATAAGACTGAACAGGAAACAGGAGAATATCTGGATTCTCACGCCGCCCAAAAGAACATGCATGATGATGCATCTTCTTCGGGTGTGTTAGTTATTGAGAACTGTTTCTCAGTTCACCCTACGGCCTGGGTATTAGATACCGGATCAGGATCCCACATATGTAAACAGTTACATGGGCTACGTAAAGGTAGAGAACTGGGAAAAGGTGATCATTCCGTTCAAGTAGGGAACGGTGCAAGTATTGTAGCCAAAGCAGTTGGCGAATATCACCTAGTATTGCCGAGTCGTAATACACTGATTCTAAATGAGTGCTATTATATACCGAACATGATGTGCAACATTATATCAGTTTTTTTATTGAGTAAAAAGGGATATAATTTTGTAGTACATGATAATGTTATGAACATATTCCTAGATCAAAAGTTGATTGCATCAGGCTCGTTACATAATGGCATATTCATTCTGAATCAGAATACAGTCCTGAATATACAAAACACACACAAGAGGTAAAGTTCAGATGTGAACGAATCCTACTTGTGGCATTGTAGACTTGGTCATATCAATGCGACACGACTGGCTAAGTTACATAAAGATGGTTATTTGAATCCGTTCGAATTATCATCTTATGATACTTGCCATTCATGTCTCAAAGGAAAAATGACCAAAGCTCCGTTTAGTGGACACGGAGAAAGAGTTACTGAACTCTTAGGACTGATACATAGTGATGTATGCGGTCCCATGTCTACGCATGCCAGGAACGGTTCTTCCTACTTCATTACATTCACTGACGATCTCTCTAGATACGGACATGTGTTCCTGTTGAAACACAAGTCTGAAGCTTTTGAGAAATTCAGAGAATATAAGAACGAAGTGGAGAACCAAACGGGCAAAAGTATCAAGATCCTTCGATTTGATCGAGGAGGAGAATACTTGAGCAATGAGTTCCAAGATTATCTAAAAGAGAATGGGATTCTCTCTCAGCTTACTCCACCTTATACACCATAGCACAACGGTGTATCGGAACGAAGGAATCGCACCCTATTAGATATGGTGCGTTCAATGATGAGTACAGCTGAGTTACCTATTTCCTTCTGGGGGTATGCGCTTGAGACAGCCATATACCTATTGAATATGGTCCTACCAAATCAGTGCCTACCACTCCGTATGAGATATGGAAAGGGAAGAGACCATCTCTTAAGTATGTTAAGATATGGGGTTGTCCAGCCTATGTCAAAAGACAAAATCCGGACAAGCTCGAGGCAAGATCTGTCTTATGTAAGTTTGTAGGATATCCCAAGAACTCACAAGGGTATATCTTCTACCACACTGAGGAATAAAAGATGTTTGTTTCTAAACATGCCACCTTTTTGGAAAAGGAATTTCTTGCAAAAGAAATTAGTGGCAAAGAGGTAGAGCTGGAAGAGGTTCCAGAAACACAAATTACAACTGAAGATTTAGTGGAACCAGAGGATTCAGTAGTACCCGACGAACCCCAGCCTCTCCGCCGATCTGGTAGGGTTTCTCGTCCACCTGAGAGATACTACGGTTTTCTCATTGATGGTGGAAGCGAGGATTGCATCATGGATGATGATGACCCGACTAGTTTCGAGCAGGCCATCACAAGTGGTGACTCTGTGAAATGGCTGGATGCAATGCGATCTGAGATGGAATCCATGTACACCAATAAAGTATGGATTTTGGAAAATGCTCCTGAAGGGGTAAAACCCATTGGGAGCAAGTGGATTTTTAAAATGAAATTTGGTGTAGATGGAAAAGTTGAGACTTTCAAAGCTAGACTGGTAGCAAAGGGATTTCGTCAACGACCAGGTGTGGATTATGACGAAACCTTTTCTCCAGTGGCTATGCTTAAGTCCATCCGGATCTTACTTGCCATTGCTGCATACCATGACTACGAAATCTGGCAAATGGATGTTAAGACCGCCTTTCTAAACGGTGATTTAGAAGAGAGCGTGTACATGACTCAGCCAGAGGGCTTCGTAGATAGTGGGAGCAGCGGAAAGGTGTGCAAGCTGCTTAAATCCATTTATGGGTTAAAGCAAGCATCGCGGAGTTGGAACATCTGTTTTGATGTTGTAGTCAAAGAGTTTGACTTCATCAAAAATATAGATGAACCTTGTATCTATAAGAAGGTAGCAGAGGGTAAGGTTGTCTTCCTCGTATTGTATGTGGATGACATACTCTTGATAGGAAATGATATTCCTATGCTGCAATCAGTCAAGCTTTTCTTATCACAGAGATTCTCAATGAAAGATCTAGGTGATGCCTCCTGCATATTGGGAATCATGATCTATAGAGATAGATCTAAACGGATACTGGGATTGTCCCAATCCAGGTACATTGACACCAAACTAAAGAGGTTTAGTATGGAAGAATCCAAGCGTGGGAACCAACCCACGATCTCTGGACTCACTCTCTCCAAAGAGATGTCTCCCAAGACTGATTTGGAGAGAGCTCGCATGCAAGGGATACCCTATGCTTCGGCAGTAGGCTCTATCATGTATGCGATGCTATGTACCAGACCCGATGTAGCATACTCACTAAGTATAGTGAGTCGGTATCAAGCAGATCCTGGAGAGAGTCACTGGACAGCTGTGAAGAACATTCTCAAGTACTTACGAAGGACTAAGGAGATGTTCTTGGTGTATGGTAACGGAGAACTCCAGGCGGAGTCCTCTACCGATTCCAGCTTCCAAAGTGATAAGGACGACTCTAAGTCGCATTCGGGTTTTGTCTTTACCCTCAATGGAGGGGCGGTATGTTGGAAGAGTTCCAAACAGGATACCGTTGCAGACTCGACGATGGAGGCTGAATACATCGCTGCCAACGATGCTGCCAAAGAGGCTGTCTGGATCAAGAAGTTCATTAGTGAACTTGGTGTGGTTCCATCCATTGAGCATCCTATACCTCTGTATTGTGATAACAATGGAGCTGTGGCTTTAGCCAAGGAACCCAGGTCCCATCAAAAGTCCAGACATATTCTGAGGCGGTATCACCTGATCAGGGAGATAGTTGATCGCCGGGAGATCGAGGTCAGGAGAGTAGATACGAAGGACAACACTGCGGATCCATTCACGAAGGCTATTCCCCAGATACAGTTTGAGAGATTATTCGGGATGCTAGGTATGAGATACTACAGCAGCTGGCCTTAGTGCAAGTGGGAGATTGTTAGTTATGTATATGCCGTAGAGGCCATTGTTGTACATATGATGTATATTATAATGGATGCTTGGATATATATAGAGATGACTTTCTTGCTCATCATGATAGTATGCTATTTGGTTTCACTTTATCTTAACATGTTGACTTGTATTGGTTTACTGTTTTACTCTCACATGTTGATAAAGCCCTTAGGATCTGTACTCGACTACTGGGACTATGATGAGATCATACTAGTGGGGCCGCGGTAGTCGATGAGTACATCCTATAACTGTTCCTAGTCGAGGGTATATCGAGACAGGGCATCGATACACCAGAGTAGACTAGCGTATACGCATCTTGACCCATATGATGGGTGATGGATGATCCCATATCCATCGGTGTTTGACATCAGAGATGGTGTACGGGTGCTCAGTGGAGACTGGGTACACTGGACGGACTCGCCGAGAACTCCCAGATGGTGATATACCACACGTCAGATGGCAGTTCTCCGGTGACACTGGTACAGGGTAGTCTGTAGACCCGAGATCGTCATAGAGTCTTGTGTGATACCCACTGTGCTTTGATTTCCACCTTACCACGTCCAAGAGGGCGTGCAAAACGGTGGCTTTTGGGTACAGTCCCGAATCACATGGAGGCAATGAGCGATAGGAGGGGATTCGTCTCTCCCGGTATAGGGAGTTGATGTTGTGCTGTGTTCGATTGGCTATAACTGGAAGTCCCTGGCCAGGGCTGATATGGAGATTTACTGGTAAGTGTTACTAGTAGTTTCTCGACCCGTTATGAGCCACACATCGACACGACTTATCGGTTACTGGGGTCTGACGTATACCACCCCTAGACTTGATATGCGACATATCAGACGAACAGACCGGACTGTACGGGAGTGTTACTGATTGGATTCACAGGAGAACGCACAGGCTAGCTTGTTGATCTTCTGATCGCTCAATACCTGGGTGGCTGTTACGTTTAGCTGACCGCTTGCAGCTTGTGGGTGTTTGATATGATCATCACCTGCTACCGGCGTATTGACGATTCTTTAGAGTCCTACACAGAGGTTTCTTGGCTCAGGCGAAACGGAGTAGAGGCACATATGTGATATGTGCAGGACCGAGAATAATGCGATATGGGATACCGTATTATATTCTCGCGATATTTAGTTATGAACCGGGTCATCGGATCAAGTGTTGATTCGATGAATCGGTACATGATATATTAGTCGGTAATATTCGATATAGCCGGATCGTCGGATCAAGTGTTGATTCGATGATTTAATGTATAATAATATATATGATATATTGTATTACATTATCTAATATAGGCTCGTTTTATTATTTCATTTTCTCACTGGATGATACATTGATATATATGCGATATATGTTAATTGTATTATTTTCTTTTGTTACAAATATATAATATATATGTGATATATATTATTGTGACATGATATGATTAATTGTTAAACATGTTTAAGGATGATTAATTGAGGTTAGGGTTTGATTTGGGTTAGATGCTTCATGCACCTTCTAGAAGCTTTTTCTTTTGTCATTGTAAAGATATTTTAGGATGACACATTCTTAACCCAACCAAACCCTAACTCTAGTTTATTCTCTACTAAATCCTAGCCACTCATCCTTGACCATGGTTTATAATCAATCATATAGTCTTTCTATTCATCACAAAAGAAAATAATTCATTATCTTTTCCATTATCATCTTCTTCTCTCTTGAAGAAAGCTTACTAGATTTTCTTTATGTGATGAAATAATATGAGAAAAAGATTTAAAAAGAAAGCAAAAATACTACTCTCTCATCCTCATCTCATATAGCCCATGAGATTAGTGTGTTCATCTCTTTGGAGTGAGAAAGCTTGAGTCTTTGCAACTTCGACGTAGATCATCGGAGATTTGGAATACTTCGAGCTAGCATGGATCGTTCGAGTCGTGGAGCCTCTCATGAGTCCGGGAGATCGTGGATCGCGGCAAAGGGACTTCTACTCGGAGCTTGTGAAGCGAAGGAGCGGACTACAAAGGTTGTAATCCCTCACACTTAGATAAAAGTTATCATCTTGCATGTTAAACCCTAATAATCTAGCAAAGATCCCGGCTTTGGGTTGTTCGGCACGTCTAAATTTTAATCCGGGCATGTTTGATGCCTTATGAACCTTCACAAGAGTGCCTAGGAACCCTACACAATTAACATAAATCACATATATATCAATATATTATCCAAGTGAGAAAAATAATCTTTTAGTGAGCTTATATTAGTTAATGTAACTTAATATATCGTATATATAATTATACATTAAATTATCGAATCAACACTTGATCCGATAATCCGGCTATATCGCATATAACCGACTAATATAATCTGTATCTTTTCATCGAATCAACAGTTGATCCGATGACCCGGCTATATCACATATACCCGGCCGAAATCATATATCGCGAGAATGGAATACGATATCTCATATCGTAATATTCTCGGTCCCGCACATATCACATATGTGCTCCTACTCCGTTTTGCCTAAACCAGGAAATCTCTGTGTAGGACTCTAAAGAATCGTCAATACGCCGGCAGTAGGTGATGATCATATCAAACACCCACAAGCTGCAAGCGGTCAGCTAAACGTAACAGCCACCCAGGTTTTGAGCTATCTAAAGATCAACAAGCAAGCCTATACATTCTCTTATGAATCCAACCAGTAACACTCCCGTACAGTCCGGTCTCTTCTTCTGATATGTCGCATATCTCGCATAGGGGTCGTAAACGTTAGACCCCAGTAGATTGATAAGTCGTGTCGATATGAGGTCCATAACAATTCAAGAAACTACTGATAACACTTACCAGTAAATCTCAGCAACCATGGCCAGGGATTTCCAGTTATAGCCAATCGAACACAGCGCAGCATCAACTCCATATACCGGGAGAGGCGAAACTCCTCCTATCGCTCATTGCCTCCATGTGATTCGGGACTGTATCCAAAAGCCACCGTTTTGCACGCCCTCTTGGACGTGGTATGATGGAAATCAAAGCACTGTAGGAATCACACAAGACTCTATGACGATCTCGGGTCTACAGACTAACATGTACCAGTGTCACCATAGAACTGCCATCTGACGTGAGGTATAATACCATCTGGGAGTTCTCGGCGAGTCCGTCCAGTGTACCCAGTCTCTATTAAGCACCCATATACCTTCTCTGATGTCAAACACCATTGGATATGGGATCATCCTGTAGGGTTCCTAGGCACACCCATGAGGTTCTACAAGTGATCAAACATAGCCAATTCAAAATTTTTCTATGTGCCAAGTGACCCTAAGCAAGATCGTAACTAGAGGTATAGGTGAAACAATATATGTTAACAACTTAACTAAGAGTAAACGGAAAATACAACCTTTGTAGATCCGGTCCTCCACCTCCATAGCTCCGTGTTGATGTCCCTCCGTTGTACCCATCGGAATCCTAGACTCTTGCGGTGGTTTCATCGGAGAAAAGATCGGGCTAGGTCGTCGACTTCGATGCCGAAGATGATCTACGTCGAGGCAACTCAAGATCAAGCTCCAACTTCACCAAGTCATGAAACTTTTGAAGAAAACACCCTATACTACATGGCAAGTGGTAGAGGATGAAGAAATATGAAGTGGGTTCACTTTAGAATTGGATTTCTCACTCTTTTTCTCATTTCACCATTGAAGCTAGCAAGCTTTCATGAAGCTTAATGAAGATGATGAAGATGAAAGAATAAAAAGAATTATCTTAAAAAGAAAATCCCATTCATTCTTATAATAATAGTAACCATGGTTTAGTGTAGAGAATGAACTAGGGTTTAGTTAAAGGGTTAGGGTTTAGGAAAGAAACAAAATGGCTTTGACTTTCAAAGCTTCATGAAGTTTCAAGTGAAATCCAAATAAAGTCACCATTTTATTTCTCACCAAAAAGAATAAATAAATAAATGAATAAGTAAATAAAGAAAATGAAATGAAACCCTAACTATTTACTAAACATGGTTTAATTCAAACATACACCCAAGTTTGCATGTATCATCAAACATGACACAATCAAGTGCACAAAAATATATCACATATACAATGTGCACATCAAGTGAGAAAATCCATTTTAAGTGAACAAATATTAGTTAATGCAAAGTAATATATCAAATATATAATTATACATTAAATCATTAAATCAACACTTGATTTAACGATCCGGTCATATCACGTATGACCGACTAATATCCAATGTATCGACTTATCGAATCATTCCACGATTCGATAACTAGGTTATATCACATACAACCAATCGATACATTCATCGCAAGAATAGAATATGGTATCACATACACGCATTATTCTTGGTCCCGCACATATCTCATATGCGCTCCTATTTCGTTTCGCTTGAGCTAGGAAACCTCTGTGTAGGACTCTAAAGACTCGTCAATACGCCGGCAGCAGGTGATGATCATATCAAACACCCACAAGCCGCAAGCGGTCTGCTAAACGTAACGGCCACCCGGGTATTGAGCGATCAGAAGATCGACGAGCAAGCCCGCTCACACTCCTGTGAATCCAACCAGTAACACTTACCGTACAGTCCGGTCTGTTCGTCTGATATGTCGCATATCTCGCTTAGGGGTGGTAAACGTCAGACCCCAATAGCTTGATAAGTCATGCCGACGTAAGGTCCATAACAATCGTGAAACTACTGATAACTCTTACCAGTATATCTCTGCAACCCTGGCCAGGGATTTCCTGTTATGGTCAGTCGAGCATAGCGCAACATCAATCCCCAATACCGGGAGAGACGAATCCCCTCCAATCTCTCATTGCCTCCATGTGAATCGGGACTGTACCCAAAAACAATCTGTTTGCACGACTCAGTAGAGTCGTGGTAGGGTGGAAATCAAAGCACAGTGGGAGATACACAAGATTCTATGACGATCTCGGGTCAACAGACTAAGCTGTACCAGTGTCACCAGAGAACTGCCATCTGACGTGAGGTATAATACCATCTGGGAGTTCTCGGCGAGTCCGTTCAGTGTACCCAGTCTCCACTGAGCACCCGCATACCATCTCTGATGTCAAACACCAATGGATATGGGATCATCCATCGCCCATCACATGGGTCGAGAAGATATACGCTAGTCTACATTGGAATATCGATGCCCCGTCTCGATATTCCCACGACTAGGAACATTGAAGGATGTACTCATTGACTACCCAGGCCCCACTAGTATGATCTACATCATATTCCTGGAAGTCGAGTACACATCCTAAGGGCTTTATCAACATGTAACAGAGAGACTAAAAGTATACATGTTAAGATAAAGAGCAACCAGATAGCGTACTATCATGTCGAGCAAGAAAGTCCTACCTATATATGTCCCAGCATCCACTACAATATACATCCAATGTACAGTAATGGCCTCTAGGGCATACATATAACTAACACATCCATCGCCCATCATATGGGTCAAGAAGCGCATATGCTAGTCTACTCTGGAGTATCAATGCCCTGTCTCGGTACTCCCACGACTAGGAACATTTGAAGGATGTACTTGGCGACTACACTGTCCCCACTAGTATGATCTGCAATATAGTCCTGGTAGTCAAGTACCCATCCTAAGGGCTTTATCAACATGTGACATAGAGACAATCAGAATACATGTTAAGATAAAGAGTAACAAGATAGTATACTATCATGTCGAATAAGAAAGTCCTCCCTATATATGTCCAAGTATCCACTACAATATGCAACGTATGTACAGTAATGGCCTCTAGGGCATACATATAACTAACACATTAACACCATACTAAAGGGGTTTAGTATGGAGGATTCTAAGCGTGGTGGTTCGCCCACTTACTCATGAATCACGCTCTCCAAAAAGATATCTTCCGAGACTGATTTGGAGAGCTCTCGCGTGCAAGGGATACCCTATGCTTCGGCACTAGGCTCTATCATGTATGTGATGTTATGCACCAGTCCAGATATAGCTGACTCACTAGGTGTAGTGATCAGGGATCAATCTGATCTTGGGAGAATCACTGGATAGCTGTGAAGCACTGAAGAAATGTTCTTGGTGTTTGGTAACGGTGAACTCCAATAGGAGTCCTATACCAATTCGAGCTTCCAGAGTGATAAGGTCGACTGAAAGTCAGTCACAGGCTTTGTCTTTACCCTCAGTGGAGGGACGGTATGTTGGAAGAGTTCCAAGATAGATACCGTGACAAACTAGATGATAAAGGCTGAATACATCGCTACTAATGATGCTGCCAAAGTGGGTGTCTGGATATTTCTTGTTCATGAGATGAACATGGTTCCTACCATTGAGTGTCCAATAACTGTTATTGTGACAACAATGGAGTTATGGTCTTAGCCTAGGAACCCCGGTCCTATCAGTGATCTAGACATATTCTGAGGCAGAATCACCTGATCAGGGAGATGGTTGATCTCCAAGGGATCGAGGATAGGAGAGTTTACGCGAAGGATAACACGGCGGATCCACTCACAGAGGCCTTTCCCTATAGAGACTATTATGGGGGGTTGAGTATGAGATACTACAACAACTGGCCTTAGTGCAAGTGGGAGATCGTTAGTTGTATGTATGCCCTAGAGGCCATTATTGTCCATGTGATGTATATTATAGTGGATGCTTGGACATATATAGGGAGGACTTTCTTGCTCGACATGATAGTATGCTATCTGGTTGCTCTTTATCTTAACATGTACACTTATTGTCTCTCTATTACATGTTGATAAAGCCCTTAGGACGAGTACTTGACTACCGGGATTATGATGCAGATCATACTAGTGGGGCAAGGGTAGTCGGTAAGTACATCATTCAATTGTTCCTAGTCGTGGGAGTATCGAGAGGGGGCATTGATATTCTAGAGTAGACTAGCGTATACGCTTCTTGACTCATATGATGGGCGATGGATGATCCCATATCCATTGGTGTTTGACATCAAAGATGGTATACGGGTGCTCAGTAGAGACTGGGTACACTGAACGGACTCCCCGAGAACTCCTAGATGGTATTATACCTCATGTCAGATGGCAGTTCTCTGGTGACACTGGTATAGGTTAGTCTATAGACCCGAGATCGTCATAGAGTCTTATGTGATTCCCATTGTGCTTTGATTTCCACCTTACCACGTTCAAGAGATCGTCCAAAACGGTGGTTTTTGGGTCCAGTCCCGAGTCACATGGAGACAATGAGTGATAGGAGGGGATTTCGTCTCTCCCGGTATTGGAGGCTGATGTTGCGCTATGCTCGATTGGCCATAACCAGAAATCCCTGGCCAGGGTTGCTGAGATTTACTGGTAAGTGTTATCAGTAGTTTCTCGAACCGTTATGGGTTTCATATCGTCATGACTTATCAGGCCATTGGGGTCTGACGTTTACCACCCCTAGGCAGGATATGCGACATATCAGACAAAGTGACCGGACTGTATGGTAGTGTTACTTATTGGATTCGCAGGAGTATGAGCAGGCTTGTTTGTTGATATTCTGATCTCTTAATACCTGGGTGGCCGTTACATCTAGCTGTACCACTGACGGCTTGTGGGTGACTGATATGATCACCACCTACTGCCGGCGTATTGACGAGTCTTTAGAGTCCTACACAGAGGTTTCCTGGATCAGGAAAAACGAAGTAGAAGCACTTATGTGATATATGCGGGACCGAGATTAATGTATGTATGTGATACCGTATTCCATTCTCCAGATATGTGATATCGGTCGGTTATATGTGATATAGCCGGGTTATCGAATCAAGTATTGATTCGATAAGATGATACATATGATATTAGTCGGTTATATGTGATATAGCCGGATTATTAAATCAAGTGTTGATTTAATAATTTAATGTATAATTATATATTTGATATATTAATTTACATTAATTAATATTAGTTCACTAAGCATTTCTTTTTCTCACTTGTATGCACTTAATATATATGTGATATATATTATTTTGTCATGCTAGTTGCTACATGCAACATGGGTGTATGAGACTCACACCATACTTATGATAATGTAAGGTTTTATTTATTTAAAGTAAATCAAAATTAGTAGGAAATTAGCCACATGGTTAAGCTTAGTGGAAGCTTGTAGAACCATTGACTTGGTCCACTAATTTTGTTTTACTTAAGATATTTATTAACCCAACCATTATGATTAGCCATGGTTAAGTCTCTGCAAGGGTTATATGAGATATTTCTCATCCATGGTTGCTATTCTACACTTGTTTCTCTCCATGGTTGCTTTTCTTCATCTCCTTTCTCAAGCTCTCTAGCTTTTTGGGAGGTAAGGAAAATTAGTGAGAAAAATATTTCTAAAGTGACCAAAATTCCTATTTCATCAACCTACACTAGACTGGCCATTTAGTTTAGGTTGTTTCCTTCACTAATTCCTAATTAGTGAGGAGATAGCTTGAGTTGGTGTCTCTTCGACGTAGATCATCTTCGGCCTCGAAGACTTCAAGTAAGCTTGTTCATTTCATCTTGTGGAGCCTTTATAGAGTCCGGGAGTTCACTACTTGGAGCGAAGGGACTACTACACGGAGCTATTGAAGTGAAGGACCGGTCTACAAAGGTTGTATTCCTTATTCACTTAGATGTAAAAATGTTTACATTCTAGTTTCGTCTAATTCTCTAGTTAAGATTCTAGGTTAGGGTTCTTTAGCATGCCAATTTTTTGAAAACGGCATGGTTGATGGCACCCAAAACCCAGTGGCCGTGCTAGGGAACCCAGCAAGTACCACACCCGATATTGCTTTTGCACTGGATGCATTAAGCATATATATTAATCCCATCCTGGAGAAACGTTAGGAAGCAGTTATGAACATAAGTGGATGTTCTTGGTATATGCTAACGACAGCCTCCTTTGGAAGGCGGTTATCATTTTAGCCTGACCTGGATGACAGAGTGGCTGTTAGAGTTATAGTTTTCCCTCTTTTGAGGGACAGTATATTAGACAGGTGGTCCAAGCGGATACTGAGGAGGACATGGCACATGTTACTGATTAAATTCAGTAAAAGATACATTCTAAAAAGTTTGTTGGATTTGGAGTTCATTTGTGAACTGGGTCCCATCAGATATCCAGACAAATTCTAAGACAAGTATCGCTCATTTCGGGAGATAGTCATTCTCCGCGAAGTTGAGATATAGAGAGATAAAGAAAGAAACATTAGAGCGGATCCACTCATTGAGGCTATTTCTCGAACGCAATAGTTTCGCAAACGGGCTTTGCGAGACTGATTAGTAGAGAAGTTGAGTGTTCGGTATCACATGGGCTGTGAGTATGCGATACTGCAATAATTAGCCTTAGTGCCCTCAAGTCAATTATTGAATCGTAGGCACGCGATTGTGATGATTGAGGGAGGACCTATACGGGTAGAACGGTCTTACTCGAGATAATAGTATGCTATCTGGTTTGTCTTTATCATCATGCACATGAATTAGGTGGCATTACAGATCACTATTACATGTTGATAGAGCCCATATGATTCTTTCTTGACTACCAGTATTATGATGGCGATCATATAAGTAGGAGCTGGGTGGTCTATAAGCACATCCTTAAATGTCCCTAGTCGTGGGAGTATCGAGACTGGACATCAATACTCCGGAGTAGACTAGTGTATACTTATCGAGACTCTGACGAGGGGCGGTGGCCGGTCTCACAATCCATTGGTGTCAGTTAGTCACCTAAGATAGTATACAGATGCTCATTTGTAACACCTTAGATTTGCGATTAGTGTTAATTAGACGATAATGCGAGTTTTCTGTAAAAGTTTAGCAATTCGGTTTCCTCACATTTTATAACATTTAATTAATAATTTATTATTATTTGTTATGGCTTGCACACACTTGTGCATGTTAATGTGAGGGTGTGTTTGTGTTAATCTAGTTTAGCAACCATGACAACTTAACCAAATCCTAATCCTTGCTTTACTTTAACCCTAACCCTCTTGATATTTGAGAGAGATATTTCCTTTGTGTTTTGGATTGGTAAGGAGGTAGCATGGTGACTCATGGGATAAGCTTGCTAGCATTAATGGTTTCTTTAATGATGCTTGGTGCACTTACCCTCTCACCCTACACTCACTTCTCTCTCTTTATCTCTCATTCTCTCTCACTTCATCTCTTCCTCATTTATTTTCATCTCCTCATAGCTCTCAACTGAACACTTGCTAATCCTTCACTAAACCTTCACTAAACTTCACAAAATCTCACCTAAATCACTTCTAAAGACTTGTTTTGCCTCCTAGATGCCTTGGAGCTTGGAAAGCTATGATCTTTGAGCTTGTGGGAGTAGGTAATGATCTCTATCTGTTCTATATGATGTTATAGTGTTGTGTATCCTTTTAGTTTTAGTTTAGAATATTTAAAGTAAAGTTTTGTGCTCATATCATGTTTTTAGTGCGATTTTGTGATATCTATGATCTGCTGTGATCCAGAGTATGTACTAGAAAATCTAGCAGTGTAGTTATGTTGTACTTAAGACCTTAAGCCTTCACCTAAAACACGAACCCATGGAGCTCGGTTTTGGCTAACGACAAGAAGTAAAATTCCGGCGACCTCGGTTTTTGTATGGAGTTAGGGTTTGGGTTTTTCAGGATAGCTGTTTGCAGTGGTTTAAAAGTGTTTGGTACTATTTGATTTTTGTGTTTCTACTGTATACAAAATCTGTGATCACTTTGCTAGTTTCTTTTGTTACGATTACATGTGTTACGTCATCCGACACGGTACGTGTACTTTGTGTAGCTTTTGCTCTTGAGTTGGTTTCGTAGTGTCGCTACGCACGTTAGCCACTAAACAAACACTTGAGAGTTTGTTTGGAGTTGATGCGTCAGTCAAACGTAATTTGTACGTGTTATTGGTCGATTGCTAATGTACACTTGTTATTGTTGTTTTATGATCTTAGGGACGCAGGCGAGGACTTCGGATGCTGTGAAGGGAAAGCGAGTGGTTAGCTTTACTTAGCCCAAGATCATCTGTGAGTAGATTTAACATCTACAGGGGAATCGCCCGCATGGCGTTATGCGTCCGGGCTAGATATGATATGGCATTAGCTATGTTTATTTGCATATATAGAGATTATGCATGAACTCATTTCATATCATTACTTGTTGTGCTTAGACTTGTACCCATTGGACACTACACTATTATTGACGGTTCATATCGCATGAGCACCGATTGTATGCCACACACACCGTCGATAATTGCTATGACACGCACAACACACATACCTATGTGATATTGTATGGTTAGTGACATTTAGATATTTATTCATGTCCTTTGCGCGTATGACATATAGCATTCCTGTATACCTACATGCTTGCACATATGCCTTACCATACCTATATGCTAGCTACACATATGCCTTGCCATACCTACATGCTAGCTACACATATACCTATATAGTAGGGTACCATTAGTGACAGGTATATGCACATATGAGATATAGCTACATGTACATCTTGCATACATAATTTCATGAACTACCACGGTCCTCAAATCCAGAAAACATCATAGGAAATCCATATCTCAATGCGAAAATCCATGAAATATAATATACGCAACATAAACAGTAATATGAGCATATAAAGGAAAAACCGCTATTTAACTGCAACAAGTTATTAAATATATCATGCGGTTCTTAATATCCAAAATCCAACACAACATCATATAAAGGTGTCCCGCACCCTGGAGCTGATCAAAGAAATCGTCAAACCGAGGTAAAGGATACCTATCCGCACCGTAACTCGGTTCAATTGACGTTCAATCAATACACAAGCTCAAACTGCCGTCCTTCTTTTGACAAACAGAATAGGAGCTCCCCAATGCGAAACACTTGGACGTACAAGTCCCCCTATCTAGCAACTCTGCAGCTGATCCTTAAGCTCCCTAAGCTCCGCCGGCTCATCTGGAAAAATGTCGGAAAACTCTCGCACAATAGGAACCCGGTCCAACAAACCCACTGTGGCTCCAGTATCACGAATGGAAGCCAAGAATCCTCGACATCTTCTCCTCAAAAGCCAACTAGCGAAAAAGGCTGAAATCAAGCTGTGTGAGGCGACACTACTGTCCTCCCTGCACAACTAGAACTGACTCGCTGGGAAAACAAAACCTGACTGTCTTCTCGCGGCAGTCCACAGATGCATAGCATGTAGCTAACCAGTCCATGCCCAGGAGAACGTCAAAGTCCAACATCTCTGGAAGGATCAAATCGACGGACGGATCTCTATCTCCTACCCAAATGGCACACGACCGAAACACGTGTCGCGCAACAAAAGAATCGCTAACAGGAGTAAACACAACAAACGGCTGAACTAGCATACACGACTCTCAGCCCAACCACGGCACGAAGTGTGTAGAACAAAAGAATGCATAGATCCTGAATTAAACAACATACGAATCAAAAGAATACCTGAAAACTCTGCATTGGACGCCCGCGCCTCCCGATGAGTAGAAGCAAATGCTCGTTCTTGCCCTCTACCCACAACTGACTGAACTCTTCCTCTACCATCCTGCCCCCTCTGAACGAACCCTCCGCGACCACGACCTCTCTGAACATAAGTCTGACGCGTTGCTAAGGAACAATGTCTGACGAAGTGTTGAAGGCTCCCGCATTGAAAACATCCCTTCGATGACTGCTGACCCTCCTGGGGATAGGAGCTAAACAACCGTCCTCGTCCCATGCCTTGGTTACTCCCGCGACGTGCACGAGATCTGTCACGGTGACTGAACCTCTGTCTTTGGGCTGATACACCTGTACGAGCCCTCCTCGGTCCTGAAACTCCCAAAGTCTCGGGAAGACGTGCCTTATCTACCAGGGCTGCATCCACTGCTGCTGTATACGTGACACAATGCTGTGTGCTGATAGCAAGGAATAACTGCATAACAGGGGTGGCAACCTCTTGTCGCGGCGCTCGAATGGCCTCAACCAACGACCTCATCATCTGGCGCAAGTCCTGCATATCTGCCTCAAGCCTAGTGATACGATATATCGAAGACGGATCAATCTGCTCCTGCACAGCGAGCGTACTGTCCTGGTCAGTCCTTATACCAAACGAGTCCACTCTGATCTCGGCTCTCGCTGCCTCTCTCTGAGCCCTCAAAGTCATCGGCAACATAATGGCTAATAAATGAAAATAGGATTCGATAAGAACACGAAAAATCGAATCACAAGGATATGTATCATCAAGGAAGGAATTTCCTTTTCTTTTGACTGAGGCATGTGCGCTGAGTTTTCAACAGTTGAAAACTCGGGTGACGACTGCACCAGTTCTTTCTTGCTTTCTGGATTGGGCGACTTTGTCGTTTATTGTGATGTTTCTCTAGTGGGGCTCGATTGTGTACTGATGTAGCATGATAGAGTTATCGCTTATGCTTCCCGACAGTTGGAGGAAGTACGAGCAGGATTTATCCCTCTCATGATCTGGAGATGGCCGTGGTGGTCTTGCGCTGGAGATTTGGGGACATTACTTGTTCAGAGAGTCATGTCAGGTTTTCACGGACCGCCAGAGCTTTGTGTACATCTTCCTGCAGCGGGTTTTTATGTTGAGACAGCGCCGTTGGATGGAGCTTGTGTAGGATTATGATTGTGAGATCCTTTATTACCCGTGGCAGGGCGATTGTGGTAGCTGATGCTTGAGTCGTAGGCCTGGGGGTAGTTTGTTCCAGTTGTGCGCAGTTCGGAGATAATCTTCTGCAGATTTACAGTTCTTGTGCGACAGATGAGTATAGCTTAAGTTCGCCTCTATTGAGGGGACAGCTTGCTCATGTCCGTGCCTGTCCACTTTTACTTAATCGTTTTCGTGAGACACAGCCCGCCGATGCTCGTTTGTTAGAGATTCTGAGCATGTTCGGCTGGGTAAAGATTCGGAGTTCTCGATTTATGACCAGGGTGTGCTATGTTTGGACTCGTTGTGTGTACCGAAAGTTTATGGGTAGAGACACGAAGTCCTAGAGCAGGCACATCAGTCAGCTTTCTGTGTTTATCCAAGCGCCACCGAGATGTAACGTAACTTGAGAGTTGGTTACTGGTGGGCATGGGTGAAGAGTGAAGTTTCAGATTTTGTTTTGAAGTACTTGGCTTGTCAGCGAGCTAAGGCTGAGCATTTGAGGCCGGCTGGAGAGTTGCAACCTTTAACTGTTCCGGAGTAGGAATGGGAGCAGATCTCCATGAATTTCGTTGTGGTGTCTACCCAGGTCTAGTCGAGGGTATGACTCCATTTGGACGAATTGTTGTCCGGTTATACTTAGTATGCTTAGTTTTCTCATTGTTCTTCGATAAGTTTGTACGTTAGCACGGAGTTCCTTCATGCGTTGTATCCGATAAAGGCACCCAGTTCGCTAGTCGTCTTTGGCAGAAGCTTCAGGAAGCCTTGGGTACAGGTTGAGCTTTAGCTTCGCTTTCCATCTGTAGGCCGATGGTCAGACAGAGCGGACTATACAGACTCTGGAGGATATGCTTGTGCGTACGTACTAATTTTTTGTTGGCGGTTGGGATCGTCACTTGCCATTGATGGAGTTCTCCTACGATGATGGTTGTCAGGAGATATTTCAAATGGCAACTTTCAGGCCTTGTGTGGTAGGTTATGTCGATCGCTAGTCTGTTTTACTAACTCCGCGGGAGCTGGATTTTTGGACCTCAGCTAGTTCAGAGACTTCGGAGAAGATCCAGTTGATTCAGGTCAGGATGAGAGCAGCCCAGTGCAGACAGAAGTCTTATGCCGACCGTGGTGGTCGCAGACTTGAGTTCATAGTGGGAGATCATGTATTCCTACGGGTTTTTCCGATGAATGGTGTGTTGAGTTTTGGGAAGCTTAACCCCGGAATTGTAGGTCCTTTTGATATCCTTGAAGCGAGTTAGTACCGTTGCCTATAATTTGGCACTTCCGCCCAGATTTTTGAGTATTCACCCCGTATTCCTTGTGTTGATACTTGCAAATACCTTCATGACCTTTTCACATGATTTAGTACCAGACCATTTAGCTTGGACGCGATCTTTTCGTTCATCGACAGCCGATAGTGTTAGGAGATCGGCAGGTGGAGAAACTTTGGTCAAGGGTCTTGCCATCTGTGGAGGTTTCTTTAGCGTAGCCATATAGTGAGGTGATCACTTGGGAGGCTGCGAGCAAGATTTTGGAGTTTTGCACTCATCTCTTTGAAGGTATGCATAGTAAGAATTTTAAATTCGGAGACAAATTTTCTATAACGGGGAGGAGGGGGGAGATTGTAACACCTTAGATTTGCGATTAGTGTTAATTAGACGATAATGCGGGTTTTCTGTAAAAGTACCAATTCGGTTTTCTCACATTTTATAACATTTAATTAATAATTTATTATTATTTGTTATAACTTGCACACACTTGTGCATGTTAATGTGAGGGTGTGTTTGTGTTAATCTAGTTTAGCAACCATGACAACATAACCAAATCCTAATCCTTGCTTTGCTTTAACCTTAACCCTCTTGATATTTGAGAGAGATATTTCCTTTGTGTTTTGGATTGGTAAGGAGGTGGCATGGTGACTCATGGGATAAGCTTGCTAGCATTAATGGTTGCTTTAATGATGCTTGGTGCACTTACCCTCTTACCCTACACTCACCTCTCTCTCTTTATCTCTTATTCTCTCTCACTTCATCTCTTCCTCATTTATTTTCATCTCCTCATAGCTCTCCACTGAACACTTGCTAATCCCTCACTAAACCTTCAGTAAACTTCATAAAATCTCACCCAAATCACTTCTAAAGACTTGTTTTGCCTCTTAGATGCCTTGGAGCTTGGAAAGCTAGGATCTTTGAGCTTGTGGGAGTAGGTAATGATCTCTATCTGTTTTATATGATGTTATAGTGTTGTGTATCCTTTTAGTTTTAGTTTAGAACACTTAAAGTAAAGTTTCGTGCACATATCGTGTTTTTAGTGTCATTTTGTGATATCTGATCTGCTGTGACCCAGAGTGTGTACTAGAAAATCTAGCAGTGTAGTTGTGTTGTATTTAAGACCCTAAGCCTTCACCTGAAGAACGAACCCCTGGAGCTCAGTTTTGGCCGGTGACAAGAAGTAAAATTCCGGCGACCTCGGTTTTTGTGTGGAGTTAGGGTTTGGGTTTTTCAGGGTAGCTGTCTGCAGTGGTTTAAAAGTGTTTGGTACTATTTGATTTTTGTGTTTCTACTGTATACAAAATCTGGGATCACTTTGCTAATTTCCTGTGTTACAATTACGTGTGTTACGTTATCCAACACGGTACGTGTACTTTGTGTAGCTTTTGCTCTTGAGTTGGTTTCGTAGTGTCGCTATGCACGTTAGCCACTAGACGAACACTTGAGAGTTTGTTTGGAGTTGATGAATCGGTCAAACGTAGTTTGTACTTTATTGGTCGATTGCTAATGTACACTTGTTATTGTTGTTTTATGATCTTAGGGACACAGGCGAGGACTTCGGACGCTGCGAAGAAGGCAAAGCGAGTGGTTGGCTTTACTTAGCCCAAGATCATCTGTGAGTAGATTTAACATCTACAGGGGAATCACCTGCATGGCGTTATGCGTCTGGGCTAGATATGATATGACATTAGCCGCATGTTTATTTGCATATATAGAGATTATGCATGAACTCATTTCATATCATTACTTGTTGTGCTTAGACTTGTACCCATTGGACACTGCACTATTATTGACGGTTCATGTCGTACGAGCACTGATTGTATGCCACACACACCGTTGATAATTGCCATTACACGCACAACACACATACATATGTGATATTGTATGGTTAGTGACATTTAGATATTTATTCATGTCCTTTGCGCATATGACATATAGCATACCTGTATACCTACATGCTTACACATATACCTTGCCATACCTACATGCTAGCTACACATATACCTATAAGGTAGGGTACCATTAGTGACAGGTATATACAGATATGAGATATAGCTACATGTATATCTTGCATACATAATTACATGTTCACCAATATACCTTGTTATAGTTACTTGTTCACCTTTATATGATATTCCGTTGGATTTTGGATATTAGGAACCGCATAATATATTTAATAACTTGTTGCAGTTAAATAGCGGTTTTTCCTTTATATGCTTATATTACTGTTTATGTTGCATATATTATATTTCATGGATTTTCGCATTGAGATATGGATTTCCTATGATGTTTTCTGGATTTGAGGACCGTGGTAGTTCATGAAATTATGCATTATTTGAAAGACCTGGTGTCTCTTGATATGATATTTCAGTGCGTCTACGATAAGATTTCTCGGTTCTGTGATTTGTGATATATACCCGATGCGAGGAGTGGAGTGGGCCGTGTTCGCGTACATGGTGGGGCTCGGAGGTACCCCGGAGCAAGATTGTCGTAGATGATGGTGATGAGCTCGAGGCAGGGGAGTACTACCTTACCGGTGACAGTATTGGACTTGGCGGTGATCGCGGAGATACCGACCGGAGTCATGTACGTATGGATACGTGGAATTTCGAGTGTCAAAGCTGGACATTCGGGTTTCGGTAGCGTATGTTACGTACCTGTTAGGGCCAGTCATGGTAACGACGCCTGATCAGTTTTTATGTGTCGATGTCGGGCACTTGTTTTCATGATATTTTCGGGTGTCGATGTTTGACACCCCGGTTCCGTGAGACTTACAGGATATGAAGGCCGATATTATGGTCGCTATGAGGACCGATATTATGGTCGATATGATGGCCGATTTTATGGTCAATATGAGGGCTGATATGAGGGCCGATTTGAGGAATTTGGGATTTAGATTGTCTTGATGGACACTGATCCTGCCACGATGAGGATTCTGTGAGGATGACATGTTTTATCTCATACTCCACATTTATTTTATATGCATTGCTTCATGTATTAGTAGTACCTGATAGAGTACCTTTTATGACTATTGCATATACATATTGCCATATTATTGCTTCATGTATTAGTTTTACCTGATAGAGTACCTTTCATGACTGTTGCATACATATGGCCATTTATTTCTATTAGCTTGCATGTGATAGATTCGCGCAGTACGTGCATACTTGAGATTACCTGCACATGTTGTTTACTATTCATGAGTTGGCAACTCACCCTCTTTGTGCCACAGTGTTTTGCAGGTAGTCCCTCAGGGCAGTCAGAGGCAGGGCTTTCATCTATCGTATCATCTTTTGCAGCGGATACTGCTACGACCGACTGTGTGCAGTTTTGGTATAGGTGGGTTTTCCGGTTATCCGATGTTGCTCACTGTATATTCGTTGTATCCAGTACTCTCCATCTACTACTTCATGTATTGAATTAGAGACGAGTTGTGAGGACGATATTGTATATTATTTGTGGCTTGGAGGTCTTTTATGTAGTTTCACTTTATATTGTCTTTTTCTTCGCTACGGCGTCGTATATCTGTTGTGGTGGTTGGTTTCAGCCTTTGGGCGTGGATTTGCTCCCGTTTGGGGATGCTTTTACTTATATTTATGTTGTACCCTTTTTGGGGGCTTGTTTTACAAAGGAGGTGCTGCCAAATTTTTAAAGGAAGTAAATTTGGAATTTAAAAATTTTTACTTGAGATTTCAAAAGTTTTTACAATGTTATTATCACTTACTACTTTTGATGGTTTAGATTGCTGAGTTTTCGGCTTACTTAGATTGCAATTCGCCTGTGGACGTTGCGTGGTTTAAGGGCCGTCACGTGCCAAATTTCGGGTCGTGACATCATTAGGTTATGAGTACACTGGACGGACTCGTCGGGAACATGCTAGTTGGTATTATATATATTGTCAGATAGCAGTTCCCAGGTGATATGAGTACAGGTTAGTCTGTTGACCTGAGATCATCATTTGTCTCGTGTGAGTTCCCACCGTGCTTTGATTACTACCCTACCACGGCTCAAAGGAGTCGTGCAAATAGGTTTTAGTTGGGTACATTCCTGAGCCACATGGAGGCAGTGAGCGGATCGTAGGGGATTCATCTTTCCTGGTATTGGGGGTTGATGTCGCGTTGTGCACGGGTGGCCATCACCAGAAATCCTCGGCCGAGGTGGATGAGAATTACTGATTTGGATCAGTAGTTTCTCAGTGGGTGTTGGGCTTCATACCGACACGAAATGTCGCGTTATTAGGGGTCTGACTTTATCCACCCCTAGACTCGATATGCGATACTCTTAGATGAACAGACCAGACTGTATGGAGATTGTCACGGACAGGCTCAGTAGGGGTTCGGATGAGTTTGCTCATCGGCTTTCCTTTCGCTCAATACCTGGGTAGCCGTTACGTACAGCTCGTGCCGCTGACGTGCTTGTGGTTAAACCCACTACCAGTGTATTGACGAGTTTTTAGAGTCCCACACAGAGGGTTTCCCTGGTTCTGGCGAAACGATGTAGTAGCCGTATTGGATACGTGCAGGGTTCCGAACGATTGATTGTACTTTGTACCCGGACTTTCGATCGGATGGTTGATAATACTAGCCGGCTCGGGTTTAAGCTGGATTATTAAATCTGGTATTAATTTAATAATCTACGTATATGTATTTTGATACGTATATTCTAGTATTATGTTCTTTGTGTTATTCTATCTCTTCGGGTATTTGTGTTTTGGTACGAATACATGTATGTATATACAGTAGAATGTAATCCGTATTTTTCCGGAAAACATTCTAGAAGGTGGACATCTCATATTGGTTTGACAATTTATATTAAATGGATTATGAGGCGGCAAAGACATGATGGGAGTATGGTGAGGAACATGTTTGCATAGTGTGCACAAATGAATTATTAATTCATTTGTGCAAACTATTCAAGTATGGACACATTTTTAAAATGGAAAATATCTTTCGTAAAACCTATTCTTGTGTGAGTTTTTCCACACTTGATTGACTTGCTCATTGTTGGAAAATAGAAGAGAGATGGTTCATTCTTGAGAGCTCTCTTCTCCTCATCATTTGCTTCACTCCTCTTGAGTTTCTTGATCTCCCTCCACCTTTATCTTCTTCCTCCTCTCAACCCTCTCATGTGTTGAGAATCATGAGAGGAGGTGAGATGAGATAGATAAACACTTAGTTCACTCACTATATCCTAGGCTTTCTAGATTAGCAACCTAGAAACCCTCGTTGCTTCACTTGCATCCTTTGATGTGGAGCTAGAGCCATGACTACATCCCTCGGGTAGATCATCTTCGATGGAGAAGACTGGCAGTTCTCCGGTGACACTGGTACAGGTTAGTATGTAGACCCGAGATCGTCATAGAGTCTTGTGTGATTCCCACTGTGCTTTGATTTCCATCATACCACGTCCAATGGGGCGTGCAAAATGGTGGCTTTTGGGTACAGTCCCGAATCACATGGAGGCAATGAGCGATAGGAGGGGATTCATCTCTCCCGGTATAGGGAGTTGATGTTGTGCTGTGTTCGATTGGCTATAACTAGAAGTCCCTGGCCAGGACTGTGTTGGAGATAGTGCCCTCAGAGTCAATTATTGGATCATAGGCACGTGATTGCAATGATTGAGGGAGGACCTATCCCGGTAGGACAGTCTTACTCGAGATGATAGTATGCTATCTGGTTTATCTTTATCATCGTGTACTGCTTTAGGTGACCTGACATGTCGCTATTACACGTTGATAGAGCCCCTAGGATTCTTGCTTGACCACCAGCAGTATGATGGCGATCATATACGTGGGAGCTGGTAGTCTATAAGCACATCCTTAAAAGGTCCCTAGTCGTGGGAGTTTCGAGACAGGGCATCGATACTCCATTAGTAGACTAGTGTATACAGTCGAGACCCCGACGAGGGGCGGTGGCCGGTCTCACAAGCCACTGGTGTCAGTTGGTTCACCTAAGATGTATACAGGTGCTCATTGGGTTATGAGTACACCGGACAGGACTCGCCGGGAACCTGCTAGTTGGTCTTGTACCAGATGTCAGATAGCAGTTCCCTGGTGACATGTGTACAGGTTAGTTCATCGACCTGAGATCGTCATTTGTCTCGTGTGAGTTCCCACTGTGCTTTGATTACTACCCTACCACGGCTCAAAGGAGTCGTGCAAACAGGTTTTAGTTGGGTACAGTCCCGAGCCACATGGAGGCAGTGAGCGGATCTGCAGGGGTTCGTCTCTCCCGGTATTGGGGGTGAGGTCGCGCTGTGTCTAGGAGAGCCATTACGCAAAGCCCTCGGCCGAGGCAGGAGATTTACTGGTAGGTATTCCAGTAGTATCTCAGGGCGTTCTGGGCTATGCTCCGACACGACTTGTACCGCTTTTGGGGGTCTGACTTTTACCAACCCCCTAGGCCCGCCATGCGATACTCATAGACGAACGGACCGGACTGTACGGATATTGTCACTGACAGGCTCAGTTGGGTGTCGGGGTGAGCTTCCTCATCGACGTCCCTTTTGGTCAATAGCTGGTGGCCCGTCATGTATTGGCTTATACCTCTGACGTGCCAGTGGTTAAATCCACAGCCATAGTATTGACGAGTCTTTAGAGTCCACCACACTTTCAGTTACTCAGCTTTCGGGCGAAACGCTGTAGAGGCCGTATGGAGATATGGCAGGGTCCGATCAGATACGTGCGGTATTGCACGGATCAGGATCGGACGGTTTGTACTAGTAGCCGTATAGGTATATGGCAGGGTTCGATCAGATACGTGCGGTATTGCACGGATCAGGATCGAACGGATATTACTAGCCGGCTTTGGTTTAAGCCGGTCTTAGTTTAGTACAGTGTAGATTTTGTCTCATTGCATTTGTATCCGGACGGAATACAGATGCGGGTGTGTATGCACAGTATCGGGGTTTTCCTGTAATTTATTACGGGACCAGTTTTCTGGAGTTGCCAGTTTGCATTCCGTTCCGGCCGGTTTTCCTTTGTTCTTTCCCGGCCGGACTTTTCCGATGGAGGGGGTAATTTGCAGTTTTGCAAATTACACTTTGTGGAGGGGTTTTATGCAATTGTGTTGATTATGATGGCTTTCATATCTTGCACATTGACTTGATTTAAATGTGAATTGAAAGGGTATGGTTTTGATTGGATGTGAGTATGGTTGATGTTTTGTTGACCTTGGATGTGGTCACTTTTTCTTTGTTCCTACCATCACCTCCCTTGTATTAGATTTTCCCTTCACCATTTCCATAAGGGATAGGCCGGCCACTTGTTTTTTGGAAGATGATGGATCATTTCATTTTGGTGAGGGTGTGGGAAAATTATTGTTTCATATCATTTTTCATTGCCTCAAAAAATCCCCAAGTTCATATCACCTTGATTCCTCCATCATGGCAACAAAAACCCCATTGAGACAAAGCGTATTCTATACTACACTTTCTACAGCAAATCTTGAGCATGTCGAGTTGCCGGCTTCATGCTCGAGTTGCCTCGGTATTGAGGCGGGAGCCCGTAAAAGACGAAGGCGATGTGGTGCCCTTTCCGGCGAGGAGGCGACGATATGGAGACTACACTTTCCGCGGGAGATCGGGACGATGACGAGAAGACCGGAGGACTCGGATCACTCGGTATACTTCTCACCCTATCTCTTGATTGCTAGCGTAGGTTAATGGTTAACGATCCGGGTTTTCTTTGTCCGCGGTAGCGCCGGTTTCCGAGTAAGGAAAATTTTTATTCCGCTATTTGGCCTCGAGTAAGACGGCCGGGGCGCTGCCGTGGCGCAACATGGTATCAGAGCCACGCCATTAACCTTACCTAGCTTCGTTTGATGTGTTTGCGTCTCCGATCGACCAAAATCTCAAAAACCGTATTTTAGTGTACATCAGTTTTCTGTCGATTTTTTCCGGGCTCGAAAATTTTTTCAGGTGATTGCAGAATGATGTACAGGAAGTTATAAGACATCTGGGAAAATTTGGCCATTTGTTACTGTAGATCCGCCGCGGAAGCGCGGCGTAAGGCGCCTTGGCGCCGCTCTTCCGCCGCGGTTCTGTTTGTTCTCTGGACTAGATTTTTCCAGTGATGTTTTTACAGGGAATTAGGGCTTTTGGGATATTAAATTTGGGCCAAGTTTCTCTGTGTGTGCTACAGTTTTCTTGGAGGCCCACTTGTTAATTTTTTGGTCAATCGGAAAATTTTAAACACATTATTTCACTGTATTTACATTATTTCTGCGACCGTGAATGTCACTCGATCGGTAAATCCAGTCTAACTGCTATAGCCCGGTTAGACGGATTTGCGAACGTGACTTTCACGTTGATGTTCTATGTTTATGCTGTGTTGTTGCGGATCGGTCGTGGGGGATAGCCTGGATGCAATGCTAGTACAGTTTTATTGTATTATGTACATTTGATATTGCGGGGCGAGCGTCCGACATGTGGACTGCCGTCACTGCCTGTTTGTATTATTCTTTTGGGGCACGACCTGGTTGCGGTCGATGTACCCGGTGTATGTATATTTTACTTTCTGTACTAGGGTTGCCCCGCGGTGGGGTGCACGGATAGCCGGGTTCTGGAGGGCAACAAGCCCGCATCTCATGGCATTGAGACGGAGGGGGCTTCACTCTAGGATTGGCGGGCTATTCGCCGCACTCGTAGGGGGTACAGGTTGACCCAGGAGGGGTGCTCAAGTTACCGGATTCCGTGAAGTGCTGGGTGGTCCATTCACGGTACTGAAGGGGGCTGCCTCGCTTCAGGTTTTGGCGGGTGACTTGCCGCGCCCGTAGGGGTCTAGGATTTCATTGCACAGGCTATCCACACGACCAGGGGAACGTCGGGTTTCAGCAGCGGCTCTGTGAAACCCGGGGCTTCCAGACATCTGTATTGTTCTGTGATGCTGTACATTTCTGTGATGTTGCATTTTATTCACGCCTTGAGCGAAATACTATATATTAGTAGATGTTGTATATGTTTTACATCCGCGCTAGTCCAGTCCCCGCTCTGCCGTTAGTTAGCTAACCTAACGGGTGATGACGGGACCCAGTGGCGAATGCGGATGGCATATACGTACGTCAGTATATTTTCGTTCTTTGTGGTGTGATCAATTGATGGGACTGCATTGATTCGGATCAATGCAAGATAAACAAACCTAATCTGATGTTGTTGGAACACTTTTTCAAAAACTGTTATTGCAAGGACATTCACTTTTGTTTTGCATCGTGGTATTCATTTGGAATATCCTGCTCCTCAGTCGACGAGGCAAGGGCCGAGATCCCTTCACCGGGAGTGACCCCTTGGACAGAAGTTTGCGTCAGGGCAATAGCTTCACTATAGCCGATTACTTTTGCTTTGCATCGTGGTATTCAGTTGGAATATCCTGCACCTCATTCTACGGGGAAAGAGCCGAGATCCCTTCACCGGGAGTGACCTCTTTAGTAAAGGTTTTCGTCACTATATTTTCTAAAAGGCTATGCAGTTCCTTCAACGATATCAAGTTCATTACGTTAAAGGTTTTTTCGCCAAAAACCAGTCGTAGCCCTCCGTCATTTCTTACAAGTATTACTTAGTATTCGTGCTGCGTTTGTTGACTGTGTCAAGGCGTAGTGTGCGGTAGCTAAGTAGTGTTTGTTTGCAGCATATTAATGGGATTGGTTAGGACAGTCGTGCGGCCTTGTTGACTGTGTCAAGGGCTCGTACGGGTGGGTTTAATGCAATCCAGGAAAATGACGGGCTGAACTTGACTAGGACTCTTTGATTTGTTGACTGTGTCAAGGTCACTTGAGTCCTAGGGGTAAAAACACTCATCGGGAGTTTCAAAAGAACTGAAACTTGCCAGGCATGCGCATACCTTCTGGAGTGTGGTGACTTGAGTGGATTCCGTCAAGTTATCATGCGATGATAGTTGGATCCCGATTTCCACTGATGAGTTGGTTTACTCCTCGGGTGATCCCGACTAATTCTTCTTTCAGGTTTGGAGGAGAATTTGAGGTACAGTGGGAGGTTTCCAGATTAGATAAAGTGATAACCATTCTGATCTAGGCTAGAATGCACGCTGAGTGTTTCTTTTCTTTCTCTCTGGCAGCGACCATTGACCTGACTCTGGACTATGACTCAGTGACCAAGTTGACCGAACCTTCTTAACACTGGCTTTTGGATTGTCAGAGTTGCAGACCTCATTGCCACTCCTACTTTTACCCTTTTCTCCAGGACACCCCGTATTACTACGAACGTCCACTTCCATTGGACAAAACCATCGTATGGTTAGATACGAACTCGAAGGACTTCGAGGATGGTTTCTGGTTCTGGAGAAAACGAATAGGATTATTCAGTTGTCTTTTCTTTTCACCTTCTCTCGTTGCGAGTACTCCTTGGTTTAGGAGATAGTACACCTATTACGCAAATTGGATAGTCTTCTTCCAAACCTTAGGCTGGTGCCGACCGGTAGGGAATGAAGGAAACCAATTAGCATAACGATGGTGTGCAGAAGGTATTAAGTTAAGACAAAGTAAGGGATTAGTAGGAGGGCAAAGTAAATTGCGACTGATATTCACGACCAAACCAAGTATTTCTTCGCCAAATCCTAAATCACCTTTGTATTTCTCCAGGACACTCCGTATCACTACGAAGATCCCATTTTATTGGATAATCCATCGTATGGTTATATACGAACTCGAAAGGAACTTGTTCCAGTTCGGGATGGATCCTGGTTCAGGAGAAATAGGAATAAAGTACATTCAGGTGTCTTTTATCTTCACCTTCTCTCGCATTGCGAGTGCTCCTAGGATTAGGACAGTACACCCTTTATGCTTTTTGGATAGTCTTCTTCCAAACCATAGGCTGGTGCCGAACGGTAGGGAAGGAAGAAAACCATTTGGCCTAAAAGGGTGTGCAGAAGGTAAAGATTAAAGACATATGAAGGGATTTGGAGAGGTGGCAAAGAATTATACGGTTACAGTCGTGTATATGCCCTAGAGGCCATTACTGTATCATACTAGTTTGTATATTACTTGATGGAAGCTTGGGATATTCACAGTTGTATATACAATCTTGCTCGAAATGGTAGTATGCTACTTGGTTTGTCTCTGCTTTAATATGTGCATGTGTTTCTTTTAGCATATTGCTGATATACATATTAGTAGAGCCCTTAGGATCTTTGCTTGATTACCAGCGTGGTGATGGCGCTCACACTCGTGGGAGCTGGGTGATCTATAAGCACATCCTTATACAGGTCCCTGGTCGTTGGACTATCGAGACAGGGCATCGATACTCCGGAGTAGACTAGCGTATGCGCTTCTCATCCCAGTGTGGGAGACGGTCTGTCCCACAGCCGTCAGTACGTCGTACTTGAGATAGTATACGGGTGCTCGTTGGGTTACGAGTACACTGGACAGGACTCGTCGGGAACTGTTGGTTGGTATTATACCTAACGTCAGTTATCAGTTCCCCGGTGACATGAGTACAGCTTAGTCCGCTGACTTGACACTGTCACTTCGCCTCGAGTGTGTTCCCACTGCACTTTGATTACTACCCTACCACGGCTCAAAGGAGTCGTGAAAACAGGTAGTTTTTGGGTGCAGTCCCGAAGCACTTGGAGGCAGTGACGGTTAGACAGGATTCGTCTCTCCCGGTATTGGGGGTTGACATCGCGCTGTGTCTAGGAGAGCCATTACACGAGTAGTCCCTGGCCAGGGCAAGCGAGATATACTGGTAGGTTTCCAGTGTTATCTCAGGGTGTTCTGGGCTTCACTCCGGCACGACTTGTACCGCTATTAGGGGACTGACGTTTACCGCCCCCCTAGGCCCGCCATGCGATGTATCAGACGAACAAACCGGACTGTACGGAGATTGTCACATACAGGCTCAGTAGGAGTTCAGATGGGCTTCACCTCGTCAGTCTTCTTATCGACATCTACCTGGGGACCGTTACGTACAGCTAGTGCCGCTTGCGGTCTGTGGTTAAACCCACTGCCAGCGTAGTGTCGAGTCTTTAGAGTCCCACACAGAGAGCTATTCGCCTTTAGGCTAAATGAGTAGAGGTCGCATGGTTTTGCGACAGGGTTCGTTCACATTCGCGCACTTGTGCACGTTTGCTGTCCGGACAGTTTATACTAGCGGGCTTTGGTTTAAGCCGGATCCTAGTATATGATTTGAGATTGGTTTTTCTCATTGTGTTCGTGTTCCTCGGATCACGAATGCGGGTGCGTATGCACAGTTGCTTGAGATTGAGGGAGAGGACCTTGATTAGGGTTAATGGCTATTGTCATTTTATTAACCCTAATGTTTATGTGTGTGTTATTGTTAATTAGTAATTAGTTTAATAATTGTCCATGGTTGTGGTTGTTGACCATTTGACTTCTTTGACTTGTTGACCTAGGTTGACACTTTGACCATCATCATTTCTTTTGGAAGATGCTTTTTGATCTTTGCAAATTGAAATGATAATGGTCATGTCATGATTTACCATGATAATTATCTAGCTAATTATTCAATTAAATTAATTCACACATATTAGTGAGAATGGCTCTATTATTTTCTCACTCTCTCATATCATTTCTCTCTCTTGTTCATCCTCTCCCTCAAGCTCTCTCCCTCTCATGTGTTGAGAAACAAAAGGCTTGAGAAAAACCTTCACTTGATCTTCTCTACTCTCTTCTAGGGTTCAAGTCTTAGCATTTCTTGCACTCTAGTTACTCCTAGCTTGGAGTTGAAGCTAAAGGTCGAGGCTTTCGGGTGGATCCTTCTTTGACGGGAGAAGACAAGCAAGGTGACCTCTTTCTACCATTCCTAGGAGCAAGGAGAGAAGGACTAAAGACCAAAGGTATAACCTTTCCATCACTTAGCTACTTTGTAGTTAGGTCTAGCAAGTTTATGTTTAGCAAAGATCCTCACAAGCTTGGTCCATGTTGCCTAAGTCCATAAAAATCCAATTTTTATTATGTTTTCCGCCTCCCCGTAAGCACCGGGGTGGGCAACGTGGACTTACAGTGGTATCAGAGCCTAACTAAACCTAAACTAGCTAAGTAGTTAAGTGTAACGAAGTTTCGAAACCGGAAAATCAAAAAACCAAACTCGCAAAACCCTAGTTTCTGTTAATATTTTTTCTGGTCAAAATAAAATTTTTTATACACCAAAAATTATCTCAGGGTTTTGTGTAAAAAACCACCAAAGACGAACCAGAGAGGCGACTAAAGGACCGCGGATCCGCGGCAATAGGAAGCTATTGCCGCGGAAGCGCGGCCGTATTGTCCCCTCTCTGCATCGTTTTTGGTGCAGTATGTTTCTGTGTTGGTTTTGGGATTTTTAGGATATGTTATATGTGCCCAGATTTTCCAGAACTAAAATTTACTTTTGGGGGCCTATAAATCCGTATTTTTTTCGAAACTTCACTACACTTTAACTATATCGGTTATATCTGTGATGCTTGTATGTATTGAACGTCGGCTAATCGCTATAAGTCGATTAGTCGGGGTTATACATCTCTGTGATCTGTGATTGTTATTGGTTTGTGGATATGAATGGATTGGATTGTCGCGGGTGAATAGCCGGGGTGGATGTGAGATGAGCGTTATTTTTCTTTCATTCATTTGTAACCTGTAAATTGATGTAATAATATTATTTGTATGGCCGCACAACCGGGTCGGGGTTGTAGCCGTCATTGTATAATTCTTTTTACTGTTTTTGCTCCTAGGATAGACCCATGGAGGGGGTGCACAAACTACCGGGTATCTCGAAGTGCCGAGTGGCCTACTCACGGTGGTGAGGGAGGTTGCTTCGCTTCGGGTGCTTGGCGGGTAGTTTGCCGCACCCGTAGGGGTCTTGGGTGGGGTATTGGCTATTCACCGCAACCGTGTAATCCGCTTTACGTTGCAGGCTCGAACGCATTGCGGATTCCTAGTATATCAAATGTATTCATCTGTGATCTGTAATGTCTATCATTGCTATATACTTATATATAATAACTATTTAGGCGTTGCTTATGTTTTACAGCCGCGCTAGCCCAGCCCCCGCTCTGTCGTTAGTTAAGTAACCTAACGGGTGATGACGGGGCCCCGTGGCGAATGCGAATGGCATAAGCGTACGTCATATTTTGGTTGTTTTCTGCAATGGTAGGATTAAATGATGGGATGCATTAAAAGAACTAATGCAAGAAAATAAACCAAGTAAAAGTCGAATGGAACACTTTGAAAACCACTCGGTTCTTTTCAAAACTAAAACTTTTAAACGCGGAGCTTGAACCACTCCTTTTAAAAGCTATCTCGTTCCATCGATTAGATCAAGTTCACTACGTTCACGGTTTCGCCAAAACCATCCGTAGCCCTCCGTCATTCCACATGAATGGTCAAAAAGTATTCAAGCTATGTATTTTGGCCAAAGTCAAGGCATAGTGATTGGTAGCTATTGGGTATTCATGTGCAGCATAGATAGATGCGTTGGTTTGGGACAGTCGTACTGCCATTTTGGCCAAAATCAAGGGTAGGTACGGGTGGGTCCAAATTAACCAGGAGAATGACGGGTAGAACTTGACATGTGACTTATGATATTTTGGCCAAAGTCAAGGTCATAAGAGCATGGGGCAAAAATCCACATCGGGAGTTTCATAAGTACTGAAACTTGCTAGCTTTGCATACCATTTGGAGTGTGATGATTCTGGTAGGATTCCTTCGGTTTTATCACGCGATGATATTTGGATCCCGATCCTACTGTGAGTATGTGCTACTCCTCGGGAAAACTCTCACTTAACGATCAATGCTATAAACTTAGTAGGTGTCTAGAAAGGTGTTAGCGGGGCTACGCCCACAGGGAAAAGAGGTTACTTAATTAAGGAACTTCGCGAAAGCGTTGGAAAACCTCCCTCGAAGTACCGACACTGGCCTGGCTGAACGGTTAAGCAAGTATTGTACGGTGAGAGTAATCCTGACTAATCCTTCCTTTACGGTTTGAGAAGGGATTCGAGAGACAGTGGGAGCCATCCAGTTTAGACAAATTAAAAACCACTCTAAACTTGCAAGAGCATCATGCTAAAGTGTTTCTTTTCTCTCTCCTAATTGCAGCGACCATTCAAGATGACCGGACTTAAGTTATTACTAGATAAAAACATATTGACAGGGCCAAACTACAAAGATTGGCTCAGGAATGTCAAGATGGCAATCACTTACGACAAGTTGGGGTATGTCCTTACCACCAAAGCACCCCCTGTCCCAGGTCCCACCTCCAGCGTCGCGGATAAGGAAATCCGTAAGACATGGGAGATAGATTGCGCGAAGGCCAAATGCCTCGTATTAGCCTCGATGGACAATGAACATCAGTGGAGGCACGAGAATATGGACCTAGAGTCCATATTTCTTCATACAAAAGAACTGTATGGGAGCAGTCTCGTATCGCAAGATACGAAGTGTCGAAGAAGCTATTTTCGGCAAGGTTGGCCGTCGGATCATCGGTAGCGGAACACGTGCTTAAGATGATTGGCTACATTGAGGAGCTCGCGGACCTTGGGACCACGTTGGAGAATGAGCTCTATACTGATTTGATTCTCTAGTCCCTTCCTTCCACTTACGCCCAGTTTATTCTGAACTTCAACATGCAAGGAAAGGAGGTAGAACTTTCCGAACTTCTGAACATGTTGAGGAGTGCTGAGGGCACCCTACAGAAAGGTAGGGAGACATCCGCTTTGTTTGTAGGAGGATCTTCCTCTTCTAGATCCAAGGCGAAAGCCAAGGGTAAGAAGAAGAAAGCCCCCGCCAAACCAAGAGGAGGTGTCGGTAAAGTGGATACGAAGGGAAAAGGTAAAGCAATAAAGATAGCGGGGAAGCTGGTGGGGAAGGAAGAATGCTTCTATTGTCACAAAAGTGGTCACTGGAAACAGAATTGCAAGGCTTGGAAAGCCAGAACACAGGATTTGAAGCGAGTTGCAGCTTCAGCTTCAGGTGTGTATGTTATTGAAAACTGTCTATCAATAAACTCTACTTCCTGGGTATTGGATACCGGATCAGGATCTCATATCTGTAATTCTTTGCAGGCGTTGAGAAAGCGTAGAGTTTTGAAGGCAGGTGACATGACCCTCAGAGTTGCGAACGGTGCTAGCATGGATGCTGAGGCCGTGGGGGACTATCACCTGGGATTGTCAGATAGACATTTTTTGGTTTTGCGTAGTTGTTATTATGTACCAAATGCAACCTGTAATATCATTTCTGTATCTTTATTATCTAAAGAAGGTTATGAATTTGCATTTGTAAGTAATGTAGTGAACATTCACCTTAATCAAGCTTTGATTGGGTCAGGTACATTGAACAACGGTATATACGTATTAAACCAACCACAGATTTTCAATGTCCAGAATACACACAAAAGAAAGTCTCCAGAAATTAATAAAACTTTCTTATGGCATTGTAGACTGGGTCACATCAATGAGAGAAGGTTGACTAAGTTACACACAGAAGGATATTTGGATTCGTTCGAATATCAATCGTATGCAACTTGTCAATCCTGTCTCAAGGGAAAGATGACAAAGACTCCGTTTACTGGACACGGAGAAAGAGCGAGCGAGCTCTTGGGACTCGTACACAGCGACGTGTGCGGTCCAATGTCTACACATGCGCGAAGCGGTTATTCTTACTTCATTACTTTTACGGATGACTTTTCAAGGTACGGTTATGTCTTCTTAATGAAACATAAATCTGAGGCTTTTGAAAAATTCCAGGAATATAAGAATGAAGTAGAAAAACAAACAGGCAAAAGTATAAAGACACTGAGATCTGATCGAGGTGGTGAATACTTGAGTGCCGAGTTCCTGTGTTACTTAAAAGAGAATGGAATTCTCTCTCAGCTTACTCTTCCGTACACTCCGCAACATAATGGTGTATCGGAGAGACGGAACCGAACCCTATTGGATATGGTACGGTCCATGATGAAAAAAATGCTGAGTTGCCGCGATCGTTTTGGGGATATGCGCTAGAATCAGCGGCATACCTTTTGAACCGGGTTCCAACTAAGACTGTGCCTACTACACCATATCAGATGTGGTGTGGGAAGAAACCCTATCTTAATCATATTAAGACATGGGGATGTCCAGTTTTTGTAAAAAAGCAGCATGCGGACAAGCTCGAGGCACGCTCAGTACAGTGCAAGTTTGTGGGATATTCAAAGAACTCCAAGGGATATTACTTCTATTGCGAAGAGGAACAAAAAGTCCTTGTTTCTCGCCATGCCCACTTTCTAGAACACCAGTTCATAGAAAAAGAATTAAGTGGGAGCGCAATAGAACTGGAAGAAATTCCAGAACCACGAGCTATTACTGAAAGCTTAGTTGATCCAGAGGGTTCGAAAGATCAGGACATTCCCACGCCACTCCGCAGAAGTAGTAGGCAGTCTCATCCGCCCGAGAGATACTACGGTTTTCTCATTGACGGGGATAGAGAGGATTGCATCATAGACTGTAATGAGCCTACTAGCTTCCAGCAAGCCATACAGAGCGTCGACTCGGTAAAATGGCTGGATGCAATGCGGACCTAGATGGAGTCCATGTACACCAACAAAGTATGGACGTTGGACATTGCTCCAGACGGGGTAAAACCCGTAGGATGCAAGTGGATCTTCAAAAGGAAGATTGGTGTAGATGGACAGGTTGAGACCTATAAAGCTAGACTGGTAGCAAAGGGTTTTCGTCAGCGACCTGGTTTGGACTATGACGAAACCTTTTCTCCAGTAGCTATGCTGAAATCCATTCGGATCCTTCTTGCCATTGCTGCCTTCCACGATTATGAGATTTGGCAGATGGACGTAAAGACAGCTTTTCTAAATGGTAATTTAGAGGAGTGTGTCTATATGGATCAGCCAGAGGGTTTCATTCAGAGTGGGAGCAGCGGAAAGGTGTGCAAGTTGCTTAAGTCCATTTATGGACTAAAGCAGGCATCGCGGAGTTGGAACATCTGTTTTGATGAGACGGTCAAGGAATTTGGCTTTATCAAAAATCCAGATGAACCATGCATCTATTGTAGATTTGTAGCGAGAACTGTAGTATTCCTCGTTTTATACGTGGATGACATTCTCTTAATAGGAAATGACATTCCTATGCTACAATCTGTCAAGGGGTTCTTGTCACACAGGTTCTCCATGAAAGACCTGGGTGATGCCTCTTACATTCTGGGTATCCGGATCTACCGTGACAGATCCAAGAGGGTATTAGGACTTTCGCAGTCCAGGTACATCGACACCATACTGAAGAGATTCAGTATGGAAGATTCTAAGCGTGGTAATTTACCGGCTTGTCACGGGATCACCCTCTCCAAAGAGATGTCTCCCAAGAATGATTTGGAGAGGGATCGCATGTCTATTATACCCTACGCTTCTGCGGTAGGCTCTATAATGTATGCAATGTTGTGTACCAGACCGGATGTGGCTTATGCACTGAGTGTGGTAAGCAGGTATCAGTCAAACCCAGGGGAGAAACATTGGATAGCAGTAAAGAACATTTTCAAGTACCTGAGAAGGACTAAAGAGATGTTCTTGGTGTATGGCGGAAAAGACCTGCAGATTGAGGCCTTTGCTGACTCCAGCTTCCAGAGTGACAAGGATGATTCCAAGTCCATGTCGGGTTTTGTCTTCACCCTCAATGGAGGGGCGGTGTGTTGGAAGAGCTCCAAACAGGAAACCGTTGCTGACTCGACGATGGAAGCGGAATACATCGCTGCATCTGATGCCGCAAAAGAAGCTGTCTGGATAAGGAAGTTCTTGAGAGAACTTCAGGTGGTTCCGTCCATTGTTGACCCAATACCTCTGTATTGCGACAACAACGGGGCTATAGCTTTAGCAAAGGAACCCAGATCCCATCAGAAATCCAGACACATCTTAAGGCGGTATCACCTGATCAGGGAGATCGTGGATCGCCAGGAGATCGAGGTCCGGAGAGTTGCATCAGAGGATAACACAGCAGATCCATTCACCAAGGCCTTGCCCCAGACTCAGTTCGAGCGGCTGATCGAGATGATAGGTCTTCGATACGCCAGTACATGGCCTTAGTGCAAGTGGGAGATTGTTAGTGTATATGCCCTAGAGGCCATTACTGTATCATACTAGTTTGTATATTACTTGATGGAAGCTTGGGATATTCACAGTTGTATATACAATCTTGCTCGAAATGGTAGTATGCTACTTGGTTTGTCTCTGCTTTAATATGTGCATGTGTTTCTTTTAGCATATTGCTGATATACATATTAGTAGAGCCCTTAGGATCTTTGCTTGATTACCAGCGTGGTGATGGTGCTCACACTCGTGGGAGCTGGGTGATCTATAAGCACATCCTTATACAGGTCCCTGGTCGTTGGACTATCGAGACAGGGCATCGATACTTCGGAGTAGACTAGCGTATGCGCTTCTCATCCCAGTGTGGGAGACGGTCTGTCCCACAGCCGTCAGTACGTCGTACTTGAGATAGTATACGGGTGCTCGTTGGGTTACGAGTACACTGGACAGGACTCGTCGGGAACTGTTGGTTGGTATTATACCTATCGTCAGTTATCAGTTCCCAGGTGACATGAGTACAGCTTAGTCCGCTGACTTGACACTGTCACTTCGCCTCGAGTGTGTTCCCACTGCACTTTGATTACTACCCTACCACGGCTCAAAGGAGTCGTGCAAACAGGTAGTTTTTGGGTGCAGTCCCGAAGCACTTGGAGGCAGTGACGGTTAGACAGGATTCGTCTCTCCCGGTATTGGGGGTTGACATCGCGCTGTGTCTAGGAGAGCCATTACACGAGTTGTCCCTGGCCAGGGCAAGCGAGATATACTGGTAGGTTTCCAGTGTTATCTCAGGGTGTTCTGGGCTTCACTCCGGCACGACTTGTACCGCTATTAGGGGACTGACGTTTACCGCCCCTCTAGGCCCGCCATGCGATGTATCAGACGAACAGACCGGACTGTACGGAGATTGTCACATACAGGCTCAGTAGGAGTTCAGATGGGGTTCACCTCATCAGTCTTCTTATCGACATCTACCTGGGGACCGTTACGTACAGCTAGTGCCGCTTGCGGTCTGTGGTTAAACCCACTGCCAGCGTAGTGTCGAGTCTTTAGAGTCCCACACAGAGAGCTATTCGCCTTTAGGCTAAATGAGTAGAGGTCGCATGGTTTTGCGACAGGGTTCGTTCACATTCGCGCACTTGTGCACGTTTGCTGTCCGGACAGTTTATACTAGCGGGCATTGGTTTAAGCCGGATCCTAGTATATGATTTGAGATTGGTTTTTCTCATTGTGTTCGTGTTCCTCGGATCACGAATGCGGGTGCGTATGCACAGTTGCTTGAGATTGAGGGAGAGGACCTTGATTAGGGTTAATGGCTATTGTCATTTTATTAACCCTAATGTTTATGTGTGTGTTATTGTTAATTAGTAATTAGTTTAATAATTGTCCATGGTTGTGGTTGTTGACCATTTGACTTCTTTGACTTGTTGACCTAGGTTGACACTTTGACCATCATCATTTCTTTTGGAAGATGCTTTTTGATCTTTGCAAATTGAAATGATAATGGTCATGTCATGATTTACCATGATAATTATCTAGCTAATTATTCAATTAAATTAATTCACACATATTAGTGAGAATGGCTCTATTATTTTCTCACTCTCTCATATCATTTCTCTCTCTTGTTCATCCTCTCCCTCAAGCTCTCTCCCTCTCATGTGTTGAGAAACAAAAGGCTTGAGAAAAACCTTCACTTGATCTTCTCTACTCTCTTCTAGGGTTCAAGTCTTAGCATTTCTTGCACTCTAGTTACTCCTAGCTTGGAGTTGAAGCTAAAGGTCGAGGCTTTCGGGTGGATCCTTCTTTGACGGGAGAAGACAAGCAAGGTGACCTCTTTCTACCATTCCTAGGAGCAAGGAGAGAAGGACTAAAGACCAAAGGTATAACCTTTCCATCACTTAGCTACTTTGTAGTTAGGTCTAGCAAGTTTATGTTTAGCAAAGATCCTCACAAGCTTGGTCCATGTTGCCTAAGTCCATAAAAATCCAATTTTTATTATGTTTTCCGCCTCCCCGTAAGCACCGGGGTGGGCAACGTGGACTTACAAGGAGACCCGGACTCGACTCCTCGAGTTGGTCTCCCACTGGACCCCAGAACCCGGTTACTTGTGCTCCCCTCCTTGGGTCTATCCTAATGCGGAAAAGTAAATAATATACAAAGGGTGACAACTTCCGCTACCTGGAAGTGCCCCAAATAAAAGAATATTACATATAAGTTTTTACATGAATGAAAATGAAAAAACACTCATCTCACATAAAAACCCCCGGCTATTCGAACACGACGATCCAATATAACATATCCAGCAACACATAACATCACATGTCATCAACGTAAGTAAATATGCGCATCCCAATTGTCGTTGACATATAGCAACGAAACCGGCGATATCATATATTACACTTACGGTCACAGAAAAGAAAGTGTAAAACTACAACAATTGGAATCCGCCACTTCTTTAGACATCGCATGCCTAATCAAATGAAATACTTAGACATCACATGCCTAACAGATATAAATCCCGCATTTTAGTCTCATTATCGAAAACTCTTTTCAATATCATGTGGGACTAAACTGCTAGATTTATAACATTCATTCAGTTATCTCATAACTGTTTGTGAATTCCAATTATCGTATCACATTCCAGATAAACAGAAAATGTTAAACTTTCCGATCGAACATTCGAACACCCAAGTTTTCCCGATAATGTCCAACACATGAAATAAGTCTAGCAACATTCAGTTCGTGCCTCAGTACCAACGGTCCAGCCGTAGAAGGGTCAAGCCAACGCATCACATGTGGCACGCCGTACTGCCCCAAACCCGAAGGTTCAAAGGGCAGTTCAAGACGGTCACATAATCGAGTTAAGGTTTGTTGTCTTCTAGAGGGTCCATCGCGTTACTTGCACTACTTAGAACGTCGTTAAACTACGGAAAAATCCAACACTTGGAAGTTTCCCGACAGGGGAAAAATTGGGTATTTATATTCGGTCGAACTTTTTAACATATTCTAAAAATTATCCGGAAATACACAAAGACGAAATTTGATAATCCGATCGAAACACCGAAGCTCTAAAACACCCAGAAAATTCAACTCTTGAAAAAATATTAAAAATTCCCAGGAAAATCACCACTGGAAACTAAGAGTTACTGTGCAAAAAATCTTACATACTGTGGCCGTACGGCCGCGGAACCGCCGCATGAGCCTTGCTCATGCCGCGGAACCGCGGTGATATAGTGGAACTAGGCTCACGAATTTTACAGTAAACCTTAGAATTTCCTGCTGATTTTTCTGCATATTTTTAATATCGAAAAACTCCAGATTTTGGAAAAAGTCCAGAGAGCATGTTTGTATTAGGGTTTCGGGTTCGTTCGGGTTTGAAACTTCGTCTAGACTTCGCCTAAGGCTCTAGCTAGGCTCTGATACCACTGTAGGGTTCCTAGGCACACTATAGAGGTCTCACAAGGCATCGAACATGCCAATTTAAAATTTTATGGGTGCCGAGAAACCCTAATACGGATCGTCGGCTAGATTTCTAGGCGAAACTATAAACTAGTTAACACTTTAACTAAAAGTTAGATGCTACAACCTTTGTAGATCAGGTTCTCCACTTCCTTAGCTCTACGTGGGTGTCCTCTCGCTGTCCATCATGAATCCCGAACTCATTCGTCGGCTTCATCGGAGAAACGAGCGAGCTTGGTCGTCGGCTTCGTGTCAAAGACGATCTACGTCGAGGCATCACAAGTTCAAGCTCCGACTTCACAAAGTTGTGAAACTTATGAAGAAAACACCCAAAACAACTTGGCAAGAGGTAGAGGGTGAAGAAATAGGAGGTGGGTTCACTTTAGAATTGGATTTCTCTCACTAGAACTCAAGTTGCCATTGATGGCATCAAGGTTTCTATCTTGAAGATGAAGATGAAGAAGAAGAAAGAATATGATAAGTCTTGAGATAAAATAAAAATAAATCAATACTTATCATAATGTGAACCATAGTTAAGTGTAGAGAATTAACTAAGGTTAGAAGAATGGTTAGGGTTTAGTGTGAAGACAAAAAGGTCACAAAGTCAAAGCTTCATGAAGCTTCAACAATGTTCAAGAATGAAAGCAACCATTTTGTATTCTTATCCCATTCTTTTTCCAAAAATGAATAAATAAAAGAATGGATAAATAAAAACCCTAATCACTTTCTTAACCTAAGTTTAATTCTATACACTTAACTAAATGAACATGCATCATCAAACATGATACAAACATGTGCACAAAAGTATATCACATATACAACTTGCACATCAAGTGAGAAAATCCGTATAAAGTGAACCAATACTAGTTATTGCAAAGTAATATATCAAATATATAATTATACATTAAATCATTAAATCAACATTTGATTCAATGATCCGGTCATGTCGCACATAACCGACTAGTATTCAATGTATCGATTTATCGAATCAATGATTCGATAACTAGGTCATATCGAATATAACCAATCGAAACATTTATCGCGAGAATGAAATGCGGTATCACATACACGCATTATTCTCGCTCCCGCACAAATCTCATATGCGCTCCTATTTCGTTTCGCTTGAGCCAGGAAACCTCTGTGTAGGACCCTAAAGACTCGTCAATACGCCGGTAGCAGATGATGATCATATCAAGCACCCACAAGCCGCAAGCGGTCTGCTAAACGTAACGGCCATCCGGGTATTGAGCGATCAGAAGATCGACGAGCTAGCCCGCTCACACTCCTGTGAATCCAACCAGTAACACTTACCGTACAGTCCGGTCTGTTCGTCTGATATGTCGCATATCAAGTCTAGGGGTGGTATACGTCAGACCCCAATAACCGATAAGTCGTGCAGATGTGAGGCTCATAACGGGTTGAGAAACTACAGGTAACACTTACCAGCAAATCTCTGATCAGCCCTGGCCAGGGACTTCCCTGTTACGGCCAATCGAGCACAGTGCAACATCAACCCCCAATACCGGGAGAGACGAAACCCCTTCTATCGCTCATTGCCTCCATGTGACTCGGGACTGTACCCAAAGACCACCGTTTTGCATGCCCTCATGGACGTGGTAAGGTGGAGATCAAAGCACAGTGGGAATCACACAAGACTCTATGACGATCTCGGGTCTACAGACTAACCTGTACAAGTGCCACTTGAGAACTGCCATCTGACGTGAGGTATAATACCATCTGGGAGTTCTCGGCGAGTCCATCCAGTGTACCCAGTCTCCACTGAGCATCCGTACACCATCTCTGATGTCAAACACCAATGGATATGGGATCATCCATCGCCCATCTCATGGGTCGAGAAGCGTATACGCTAGTCTACTCTGGTATATCGATGCCCCGTCTCGATACACCCACGACTAGGGACCTTGAAGGATATACTTATGGACTACCATGTCCCCACTAGTATGATCTGCATCATAGTCCAGGTAGTCAAGTACACATCCTAAGGGCTTTATCAACATGTTACTATAAGACAGTTTAAAGAGACAAGTGTACATGTTAAGATAAAGAGTAACCAGATAGCATACTATCATATCAAGCAAGAAAGTCATCTCTATATATGTCCAAGCATCCAATATAATATACATCATCTGTACAATACTGGCCTCTAGGGCATACATACAACTAACAGGAATATCACCTTGTATTACCAACTTGTAATACATTGGTTCTGAACGAATGCTATTACATGCCGAACCTGATATGCAACATTATATCGGTTTCTTTATTGAGTAAAGAGGGATATAATTTTGTATTACAGGACAATGTTATGAACATTTTCCGTAACTAAAAGTTGGTTGGATCAGGCACGTTGTGCAATGGCATTTATGTTCTAAATCAATCAACAGTTCTGAGCATAACAAACACACGCAAGAGGAAGAGTTCTGAACTGAACGAATACTTCTTATGGCATTGTAGACTGGGTCACTTCAATGCGACATGACTAGCTAAGTTGCATAAAAATGGATATTTAAATCCGTTTGAATTTTCATCTTATGACACTTGCCAGTCATGTCTCAAAGGCAAGATGACCAAAACTCCGTTTACGGGACACGGAGAAAGTGTTACCGAACTCTTGGGACTGATACATAGTAATGTATGTGGTCCCATGTCTACACATGCCAGGGATGGTTCTTCGTACTTCATTACATTCACTGACGGTCTCTCTAGATTCGGATATGTGTTCCTGATGAAACACAAATCAGAAGCTTTTGAGAAATTTAGAGAATATAAACAAGAAGTCGAGAACCAAACCGGAAAAAGTATTAAAATCCTTCGATCTGATCGAGGAGGTGAATACTTAAGCAATGAATTCATGGACTTCCTAAAAGAGAATGGGATTCTCTCTCAGCTGACACCTCCATATACACCACAGCACAACGGTGTATCAGAACGGAGAAACCGCACCCTATTAGATATGGTGCGCTCTATGATGAGCACAGTTGAGTTACCTATTTCCTTCTGGGGATATGCGCTGGAAACAGCAGCATACCTATTGAATCAAGTTCCAACTAAATCTGTACCTACCACACCATATGAGATATGGAGTGGGAAGAGACCATGTCTTAAACGAGTTAAGATATGGGGTTGCCCGGCCTATGTCAAAAGGCAAAATCCGGACAAACTCGAGACACGGTCAGTTCTATGCAAGTTTGTGGGATATCCCAAACATTCACATGGATATCTTTTCTACCATGCAGAGGAACAAAAAGTGTTTGTTTCTCGACATGCCACCTTATTAGAAAAGGAATTCCTTGAAAAAGAAATTAGTGGCAAAGTGGTAGAGCTGGAAGAAGTTCCAGATACAAAAACCGTAACTGAAGATTTAGTGGAACCAGAAAATTCAGTAACTCCCAATGAACCTCAGCCTCTCCGCCGATCTAGTAGGGTTCCTCGCCAACCTGAGAGATACTACGGTTTTCTCATGGATGGTGGAAGCGAGGATTGCATCATGGAGGATGATGACCCAACTAGCTTCGAGCAGGCCATCACGAGTAGGGACTCAGTGAAATGGCTGGATGCTATGCGGTCCGAGATGGAATCCATGTACACCAACAAAGTATGGACTTTGGAAGTTGCTCCTGAAGGGGTAAAACCCATTGGGAGCAAGTGGATCTTCAAGAAGAAACTTGGTGTAGATGGGAAAGTGGAGACTTTCAAAGCTAGACTTGTTGCAAAGGGTTTTCGTCAAAGACCAGGTGTGGACTATGACGAAACCTTTTCTCCAGTGGCTATGCTTAAATCCATCCGGATCATGCTTGCCATCGCTGCATATCATGACTACGAAATCTGGCAAATGGATGTTAAGACAGCCTTTCTAAACGGTGATTTAGAAGAGTGCGTGTACATGACTCAGCCAGAGGGCTTCGTAGATAGTGGGAGCAGCGCGAAGGTGTGCAAGCTGCTTAAATCCATTTATGGATTAAAGCAAGCATCGCAGAGTTGGAACATCTGCTTTGACGTCGTTATCAAAGAGTTTGATTTCGTCAAAAACCCAGATGAACCTTGTATCTACAAGAAGGTAGCAGATATTAAGGTTGTCTTCCTCGTATTGTACGTGGACGACATACTCTTGATAGGAAATGATATTCCTATGCTGCAATCGTTCAAGCTCTTCTTATCACGGAGATTCTCGATGAAAGATCTTGGTGATGCCTCCTGCACATTGGGAATTAGGATCTATAGAGATAGATCCAAACGGATATTAGGATTGTCCCAATCCAGGTACATTGACACCATACTAAAGAGGTTTAGTATGGAAGAATCCAAGCGTGGGAATTTATCCATGATTTCTGGAGTCACTCTCTCCAAAGAGATGTCTCCCAAGACTGATTTGGAGAGAGCTCGCATGCAAGGGATACCCTATGCTTCGGCTGTAGGCTCTATCATGTATGCGATGCTATGTACTAGACCCGATGTAGCATACTCACTAAGTATAGTGAGCAGGTATCAAGCTGATCCTGGAGAGAGTCACTGGACAGCTGTGAAGAGCATTCTCAAGTACTTACGAAGGACTAAAGAGATGCTCGTGGTGTATGGTAATGGAGAACTCCAAGTGGAGTCCTTTACCGATTCGAGCTTCCAGAGTGATAAGGACGACTCTAAGTCGCAGTCGGGATTTGCCTTTACCCTTTACGGAGGGGCGGTTAGCTGGAAGAGTTCCAAGCAGGAAACCGTGGCAGACTCGACGATGGAGGCTGAATACATCGCTGCCAACGATGCTGCTAAAGAGGCTGTCTGGATCAAGAAGTTCGTTATTGAACTTGGAGTGGTTCCATCCATTGAGCATCCAATACCTTTGTATTGCGATAACAATGGAGCGGTGGCTTTGGCCAAGGAACCCAGGTCCCATCAGCGATCCAGGCATATTCTGAGGCGGTATAACCTGATCCGGGAGATAGTTGATTGCCGGGAAATCGAGGTTAGGAGGGTTGACACGAAGAACAACACGGCGGATCCACTCACGAAAGCCATTCCCCATATACAGTTTGAGAGACTCTTCGGGATGCTCGGTATGCCATACTACAGCAGCTGGCCCTAGTGCAAGTAGGAGATTGTTAGTTGTATGTATGCCCTAGAGGCCAGTATTGTACAGATGATGTATATTATATTAGATGCTTGGACATATATAGAGATGACTTTCTTGCTCGATATGATAGTATGCTATCTGGTTGCACTTTATCTTAACGTGTATTCTAGTCTCTTTAAACTGTCTTATAGTTACATGTTGATAAAGCCCTTAGGATGTGTACTTGACTACCTGGACTATGATGCAGATCATACTAGTGGGGACATGGTAGTCCATAAGTACATCCTTCAAGGTCCCTAGTCGTGGGTGTATCGAGACGGGGCATCGATATACCAGTGTAGACTAGCGTATATGCTTCTCGACCCATGAGATGGGCGATGGATGATCCCATATCCATTGGTGTTTGACATCAGAGATGGTATACGGGTGCTCAGTGGAGACTGGGTACACTGGACGGACTCACCGAGAACTCCCAGATGGTATTATACCTCACGTCAGATGGCAGTTCTCAGGTGACACTTGTACAGGTTAGTCTGTAGACCCGAGATCGTCATAGAGTCTTGTGTGATTCCCACTGTGCTTTGATCTCCACCTTACCACGTCCATGAGGGCGTGCAAAATGGTGGTCTTTGGGTACAGTCCCGAGTCATATGGAGGCAATGAGCGATAGGAGGGGTTTCGTCTCTCCCGGTATTTGGGGTTGATGTTGCGCAGTGCTCGATTGGCCGTAACAGGGAAGTCCCTGGCCAGGGCTGATCAGAGATCTGCTGGTAAGTGTTACCAGTAGTTTCTCAACCCGTTATGAGCCTCATATCGGCACGACTTATCGGTTATTAGGGTCTGACGTTTACCACCCCTAGACTTGATATGCGACATATCAGACGACCAGACCGGACTGTACGGTAAGTGTTACTGGTTGGATTCACAGGAGTGTGAGCGGGCTAGCTCGTCGATCTTCTGATCGCTCAATACCCGGATGGCCGTTACGTTTAGCAGACCGCTTGCGGCTTGTGGGTGCTTGATATGATCATCATCTGCTGCCGGCGTATTGACGAGTCTTTAAAGTCCTACACAGAGGTTTCCTGGCTCAAGCGAAACGAAATAGGAGCGCATATGAGATATGTGCAGGATCGAGAATAATGCATGTATGTGATACCGTATTCCATTCTCGCGATGAATGTATCGATTGGTTATATGCGATATAACCTAGATATCGAATCAAGGATTGATTCGATAAGCCGATACATAGGATACTAGTCGGTTGTATGCGATATGACCGGATCGTTAAATCAAGTGTTGATTTAATGATTTAATGTGTAATTATATATTTGATATATTACTTTGCATTAACTAGTATTGGTTCACTTTAAATGGATTTTCTCACTTGATGTGCAAGTTGTATATGTGATATACTTTTGTGCACATGTTTGTATCATGTTTGATGATACTTGCTCATTTGGTTAAGTGTAAAGAATTAAACCTTGGTTAAGTAAATGGTTAGGGTTTTTATTCATTCATTCATTTATCTTTTTAATTTGGATTAAAAAAGAAATTGCAAAAGAAAACAAAATGGTTGCTATCATTCTTGAAGCTTGTTGAAGCTTCATGAAGCTTTGACCAAAGTGACCATTTTGTCTTCATGCTTATCCCTAACCATTCATCTAACCTTAGTCAATTCTCTACACCTAACCATGGTTCATATTATGATAAGTATTCATTTCTTTTGCATTTTAAAAAGATATACTCATCATATTCTATCTTGAGCTTCTTCTTCTTCTTCTTCAAGAAAAAGCTTGCCATTATCAATGGCTTCTTGAGCAAAGTGTAAGAAATCCAATTCTAAAGTGAACCCACCTTCTATTTCTTCACCCTCTACCTCTTCCCAAGTAGTATAGGGTGTTTTCTTCATAAGTTTCACAACTTGGTGAAGTTGGAGCTTGATCTTGTGTAACCTCGACGTAGATCATCTTCGGCATCGTAGCCGACGACTGTTCTGCTCATTTCTCTGATGAAGCCGATGCGAGAGTCCGGGATTCGAGATGGACAGCGAGGGGACAACTACGTGGAGCTAAGGAAGTAGATAACCGGATCTACAAAGGTTGTAGTTTCCTACTTTTAGTTAAGATGTAAACTAGTTTCCTTTTTCGCCTAAAATTCCAGTTAACGATCCATATTAGAGTTTCTCGGCACTTGTAAAATTTGAAATTGGCATGGTTGATGCCTTGTGAGACCTCTTGAGAGTGCCTAGGAACCCTACACCTCAAAGTACCGACACTGGCCTGGCTGAAAGATTGGCGAACTTGTAGCGTGTAATTAATCCCGGCTAGTGTTTCCTTTTAGGGTTTGAAGGAAGATTTGACTAAAACAGTGGGAGACATCCCGATTAGGTATATTAATAACCAATCTAATCTTGCAAGAGCATACGCTGAGTGTTTTCTTCTCTCTCTCCATGTAGCGACCATATCACGCCTTAATCAAGATAATAATACGGATGTATTGACCGAACCTGCTTGTTATACTGAGCTGGGAAACGTTGGTCCCGCTCCAACTTATAATTGTTATAAGACAGAGCAGGAAATAGGGAATTACCAGAATTTTCGTGCCGCCCAAACGAAGAAAGTGCATGCTAATGCATTTTCTTCGGGTGTGTTCATTACAAAGAACTGTTTCTCAGTATCCTTTACTTCCTGAGTATGAGATACCAGATCAGGATCCCACAATATGTAATTTGTTACATGGGCTACAGATAGGTAGAGAACTGAGAACGGGTGATAAGTTTCATGAGATAGAAACGGTGCAAGTGTTGCAGCCAAGTCTGTTGGTAGTTATCACCCTGTATTAACAAATACATTGATTCTGAACGAATGTTATTAGTTACCGAACCTGATATACAACATCATATCAGTCTCTTTATTAGTAAAGAAGGATATAATTTTGTATTGTTGGATAATGTTTTGAACATTTCCTATATCAAGAGTTGATCGGTTCAGGCACGTTATCTAAAAGCATTGACGTTCTAAATCAAACTACAGTTCTTAGTATACAGAACACACACAAGAGGAAGAGTTCAGAAATGAACGAATCCTTCTTGATGTATTGTAGACTAGGTCATATCAATGTGACCTGACTGGCTGATGTTATATTTAGATGCATATTTAAATCTGTTTGAATTTACATCTTGTGAAGCTTGCGGGTCATGTCACAAAGATAAGATGACCACAGCTCTGTTTATTGGAAATAGAGAAAGAGTTAATGAACTCTTAGGATTGATACATGATGATGTATGTAAGGTCCCCTGTCTACACATGCCAGGACTGGTTCTTTGTAATTTATTATATTCACTGATAGTCTCTCAAGATTCGCACATGTGTTCCTGTTGAAACACAAGTCTGAAGCTTTTGAGATATTCACAGAATATAAGTTAGAAGTAGAGAACCAAAAACGGGTATAAGTATTATGTCCTTTGATGAGATCAAGGAGGAGAATACTTGAGCACGGAATTCCTGGACTTTTCTAAAGAAGAATGAGATTCTCTCTCAGCATTACTCCTCCGTATACACCACAGCACGTCGGTGTATCGGGGCGGAGAAAATACACCCTATTTTGATATGGTGTGCTCTATGATGAGTATTACTGAGTTGCCTATTTTCTTTTGGGAGTTATGCACTTGAGAAGCCGCATACCTATTGAATAGGGTTCTAATCAAATCAGTTGCCTACCACTTCATATGTGATATGGAATGGGAAGAGCCCATATCTTAAGTATGTTAAGATTTGAGGTTGTCCAGCCTATGCCTAAAAGCAAAATCCGGACAAGCTCGAGGCAAAGTCAGTTCTGTAGAAGTTTGTTGGATATCCCAAGCATTCGCAAAGGAATATCATCTACCAAACTGAGGAACAAAAGATATTTTGTTTCTCAACATGCCACCTTTGTGAAAGGGAATTTCTTGTGAAGAAATTAGTGGTCATGAGGTAGAACTGGAAACGGTTCCAGCTATACAAAACTGCAGCTGATGATTGGTAGAACCAAAAGATTCAATAGTTTCCAACGAACCTCAGCCTCTCCGCCGATCTAGTAGGGTTCCTCACCCACCTGAGAGATACTTCGGTTTCTCTATGACAGTGGGAGTGAGGACTGCATCATGAGATGATGACCCAACTAGTTTCGTGCATGCCATCAGGAGTGGGACTCTGTAAGAATGGCTGGATGCTAAGTGATCTGAGATGGAATCCTTATACACCAACAATGTATGGACTTTGGTTGCTTTATTTTAAGGGTTAAATCCCCATCAGGAGCAAGTATATCTTGAGAAGATTACTTGGTGTACATGGAAAAGTTGAGACTTTCAAAGCTATGCTTAAGTCCATCCAGATCCTACTTGCTACTGCTGTAAGTCGATGTACTACACCCCACGACTTGCGGGGAGGCGGAAATATGAAAAATGATCTTGTTCTTTGCAATAACATCGACTAACCGCAAGAATCGTTGCTAAACGATAACTAACATATGCATAGGAGTTCTAAACTGCTATGTGAAGTGATTATACCTAATGAACCGTGTCCTTCATCTTTTCGTTCTCCACCTCCTCTCCGGCCTTCTCTATGTAGTAGATGATCCACCCGAGAGAAATACTTTAAGCTTCACCACTAACTTGAGGTAACTAGGTTTCTTAAAGTGCTAATCTAAGTAACCTAGGTGATATAGAGTTGGATTATGGATTGATTAGTCTATTCTAATCCTTGATCTCAACACATGAGAGGGGAGGATTATGGTTTGAAGAGAGAGAGCTTGAGGAGAGAGAAGGCGAGCATGAGAATGAGTATGAGATAATGATCTCTCGTGATATATATGAAGCATTATATTTATCAAATAAATAAAATAAAGGATTTAACAACCATGCTTCATAAATACAAATGAGTGATTCATCTACATGAGTCATTAACCATTTATGATGCATTAATGACAAGGATGAATCACATAAATGAGTCACTAATCTCATTTAATGCTTATGCCACCTAAACCCCCAAGTCACCATCCTTCTAGAAGCTTCTCGCGAAATTACGAGAACGCCCCTCCTATCCGTGAAAACACGGAAAAACTTTAGACTGTATAAATCCAATATCCCGATACTAGAATCTGGCTTAAACCAAAGCCGGCTAGTAAAAACTGTCCGAAAGTTGTACGTGCCTAAACACACGTATGCGTCCGAACCCTTATCGTAAAACCATACGACCTCTATATCCTTTCGCCTGGAGCAGGAAAACTCTCTGTGTGGGACTCTAATGACTGGACTACTACGCTGGCAGTGGGTTTAACCACAGACCGCAAGCGGCATTAGCTGTACGTAACGGTCCCCAGGTAGATGTCGATAAGAAGGCCGATGAGGAATCCCATCCGAACTCCTACTGAGCCTGATGTGACAATCTCCGTACAGTCCGGTCTGTTTGTCTAAGACTATCGCATATCGGGCCTAGGGGGCGGCAAGCGTCAGTCCCCTAATAGCGGTATAAGTCGTGTCGGAGTGAAGCCCATTACATCCTGAGAAACTACGTGAACCTACCAGCAAATCTCGCTTGCCCTGGCCAGGGCCTTTGCGTAATGGCTCTTTGACACAGCGCGATATCAACTCCCAATACCGGGAGAGACGAATCCTGTCTAACTGTCACCGCCTCCAAGTGCTCGGGACTGCACCCAACTGCTACCTGTTTGCACGACTCCTTTGAGCCGAGGTAGGGTAGCAATCTAAGAACAGTGGGATACACTTGAGGCGAAGTAGCAGTGTCAAGTCTGCGGACTATGATGTACTCATGTCACCTGGGAACTGTTAACTGACGACTGGTATAAAACCAACCTACAGTTCCCTGCGAGTCCTGTCCGGTGTACCCGTAACCCAACGAGCACCTGTATACTATCTCTAGTACGACGTACTGACGGCTGTGGGACAGACCATCTCCCCAACTGGGATGAGAAGCATACACACTAGTCTACTCCGGAGTATCGATACCCTGTCTCGATAATCCTACGACTAGGGGCCTGAATAAGGATGTGCTTGTAGACTATCCAGCCCCCACTAGTGTGACTGCCATCACAACGCTGGTAGTCAAGCAAGATCCTAAGAGCTCTATCAATACGTATACTCACATATTAAGATAGAAAAACCAAGTAGCATACTACCATGTTTAGCAAGACTGTTATATACATGTGAATATCCCAAGCTTCCATTAAGTAATATACAAACTAGTATGATACAATAATGGCCCCTAGGGCATATACACTAACAATCTCCCACTTGCACTAGGGCCATGTACTGGCATATCGAAGACCGATGATTTCGAGTAGCCTCTCGAACTGAATCTGAGGTAGGGCCTTCTTGAATGGATCAGCAATGTTCTCTTCAGTAGCAACTCTCCGAACCTCGATCTCCCGACGATCAATGATCTCCCTGATCAGGTGATACCGCCTTAAGATGTGTCTGGACTTCTGATGGGGCCTTGGTTCCTTCGCTAAAGCTATAGCTCCGTTGTTTTCGCAATACAGAGGTATTGGATCAACAATGGTAGGAACCACTTGAAGTTCTGTTAGGAACTTTTTCATCCAGACCGCTTCTTTTGTGGCATCGCAAGCAGCAATATACTCCGCTTCCATCGTCGAGTCAGCAGCGGTGTCCTGCTTGGAACTCTTCCAGCACACCGCCCTTCCATTGAGCGTAAAGACATAACCCGACATGGACTTGGAATCGTCCTTATCACTCTGGAAGCCGGAATCAGCAAAGGCCTCTAACTTGAGGTCTTTTCCACCGTATACCAAGAACATCTCCTTAGTCCTTCTCAGGTACTTGAGAATGTTCTTTACTGCAATCCAGTGATTCTCCCATGGGTCTGACTGATACCGGCTTACCACGCTGAGTGCGTAAGCTATATTTGGTCTGGTGCACAACATCGCATACATTATAGAGCCTACTGCAGAAGCGTAGGGTATAATAGACATGCGATCCCTTTCCAAATCAGTCTTGGGAGACATCTTTTTGGATAGGGTGATTCCGTGACAAGCCGGTAGATTACCGCGTTTAGAATCTTCCATACTGAATCTTTTCAGTATAGTGTTGATATACCTGGACTGCGAAAGTTCCAACATCCTCTTGGATCTATCACGATAGATCCAGATCCCCAGAATGCAAGAGGCATCACCCAGGTCTTTCATGGAGAACTTGTGTGACAAGAATCCTTTGACAGATTGTAGCATAGGAATGTCATTTCCTATCAATAGAATGTCGTCCACATACAAGACGAGGAATACGACACTTCTGGCTACAACTTTACTATATATACATGGTTCATCTGGATTTTTGATAAAGTCATATTCTTTGACTGTTTCATCAAAACAGATGTTCCAACTCCGCGATGCTTGCTTCAGTCCATAAATGGACTTAAGCAACTTGCATACTTTCCCGCTGCTCCCACTCTGATTGAAACCCTCTGGCTGATCCATATAGACGCACTCTTCTAAATTACCATTCAGAAAAGCCGTCTTTACATCCATCTGCCAGATTTCATAATCATGGAAGGCAGCAATTGCAAGAAGGATACGAATAGATTTGAGCATAGCCACTGGAGAAAAGGTTTCGTCATAGTCCAAACCAGGTCTTTGACGAAAAACCCTTTGCAACAAGTCTAGCCGTATAGGTTTCCACCTGCCCATCTACACCAATCTTTTTCTTGAAGATCCATTTGCATCCTATGGGTTTTACCCCACCTGGAGTAAAGTCCAAAGTCCATACTTTGTTGGTGTACATGGACTCTATTTTGTTTCGCATTGCATCTAGCCATCGTACCGAGTCGCCGCTCTGGATGGCCTGCTGGAAGCTAGTTGGTTCATCATCATCAATGATGCAATCCTCTCTATCCCCATCTATGAGAAAACCGTAGTATCTCTCAGGCGGATGAGACGGCCTACTACTCCTACGGAGGGGTGCAGGAATGTCCTGTTCTTCTTGAACTACAGGTTCTACCAAACTTTCAGTAGTAGTTTGTAGTTCTGGAGTTTCTTCCAGTTCTATTTCGCTCCCACTTATTTCCTTTTCTAAAAACTGTTGTTCTAGAAAATAGTTCTATTTCGCTCCAACTTATTTCCTTTTCTAAAAACTGCTGTTCTAGAAAATGGGCATTACGAGAAACAAAAACCTTTTGTTCCTCTGCGTAATAGAAATAATATCCCTTGGAGTTCTTTGGATATCCCACAAACTTACACTGTACTGATCGTGCCTCGAGCTTTTCCGCATGCTGCTTTTTAACAAAAGCTGGACATCCCCATATCTTCAGATGCTGAAGATGGGGTTTCTTCCCACTCTACATCTGATATGGCGTGGTAGGCACAGTCTTGGTAGGAGCCCTGTTCAGAAGATATGCCGCTGATTCTAGCGCATAACCCTAGAAAGATCGCGGTAACTCAGCATTACTCATCATGGAACGTACCATATTCAATAGGGTTCGATTCCGTCTCTCCGATACACCGTTATGCTGTGGAGTGTATGGAGGAGTTAGCTGAGAGAGAATTCCTTTCTCTTTTAGGTAACCTAGGAACTCGGCACTTAAGTATTCACCACCTCGATCAGATCTTAGTGTCTTGATACTTTTGCCGATTTGGTTTTCTACTTCATTCTTATACTCCTGGAATTTTTCAAAAGCCTCGGATTTATGTTTCATCAGATAAATGAATCCGTACCTTGAGTAATCATCCATAAAAGTAATGAAATAGGAAAAACCACCTCTTGCATGTGTAGACATTGGACCACATACATCGCTGTGTATGAGTCCTAAGAGCTCGCTCGCTCTTACTCCATGTCCTGTGAATGGAGTCTTTGTCATCTTTCCCTTGAGACATGATTCACAAGTGGCATAAGTTTGATATTCGAACGAGTCTAAATATCCTTCTCTATGTAACTTAGTTAACCTTGTCTCATTGATATGACCTAGTCTACAATGCCATAAGAAAGCCTTATTTAAATCTGGAGACTTTCTTTTTAGTGTGTTCTGGACATTGAAAATCTGGAGTTGGTTTAAGACATATATACCGTTATCCAGTGTACCGGACCCAATCAAACTATGATTAAGGTGAATGTTAACAACATCGCTTACAAACGTGAAATTATAACCTTTATTTGATAACAAGAAAACTGATATGATATTACACGTTAAACTAGGTACACAAAAATAGTTATGTAAAACCAAAATATGTCCACTCATCAATCCCAGGTGATAATCCCCGACGGATACAGCTCTCACGCTAGCTCCGTTAGCAACCTTTAGGGTCATATCACCTTCTTTCAGCACTCTACGGTTTCTCAGTGCCTGCAATGAATTGCATATATGAGATCCTGATCCGGTATCCAATACCCAGGAAGTAGAGTTGATTGACAGACAATTCTTAATTACAAACACACCTGAAGTCGAAGCCACAGCTTGCTTCGGTCCCTGGTTCTTGGCATTCCACGCCTTGCAATCTTTCTTCCAGTGCCCTTTCCTATGATAATGGAAGCACTCATCCTGGGCCACTACTGGCATCGCAATCTTTTTCTTGTTAGTGTATATGCCCTAGAGGCCATTACTGTATCATACTAGTTTGTATATTACTTGATGGAAGCTTGGGATATTCACAGTTGTACATACAATCTTACTTGAAATGGTAGTATGCTACTTGGTTTGTCTCTGCTTTAATATGTGCATGTGTTTCTTTTAGCATATCGCTGATATACATATTAGTAGAGCCCTTAGGATCTTTGCTTGATTACCAGCGTTGTGATGGCGCTCACACTCGTGGGAGCTGGGTGATCTATAAGCACATCCTTATACAGGTCCCTAGTCGTTGGATTATCGAGACAGGGCATCGATACTCCGGAGTAGACTAGCGTATGCGCTTCTCATCCCAGTGTGGGAGACGGTCTGTCCCACAGCCGTCAGTACGTCGTACTTGAGATAGTATGCGGGTGCTCGTTAGGTTACGAGTACACTGGACAGGACTCGTCGGGAACTGTTGGTTGGTATTATACCTATCGTCAGTTGTCAGTTCCCAGGTGACATGAGTACAGCTTAGTCCGCTGACTTGACACTGTCACTTCGCCTCGAGTGTGTTCCCACTGCACTTTGATTACTACCCTACCACGGCTCTAAGGAGTCGTGCAAACAGGTAGTTTTTGGGTGCAGTCCCGAAGCACTTGGAGGCAGTGACGGTTAGACAGGATTCGTCTCTCCCGGTATTGGGGGTTGACATCGCGCTGTGTCCAGGAGAGCCATTACACGAGTAGTCCCTGGCCAGGGCAAGCGAGATATACTGGTAGGTTTCCAGTGCTATCTCAGGGTGTTCTGGGCTACACTCCGACACGACTTGTACCGCTATTAGGGGACTGACATTCACCGCCCCCCTAGGCCCGCCATGCGATGTATCAGACGAACAGACCGGACTGTACGGAGATTGTCACATACAGGCTCAGTAGGAGTTCAAATGGGGTTCACCTCGTCAGTTTTCTTGTCGACATCTACCTGGGGACCGTTACGTACAGCTAGTGCCGCTTGCGGTCTGTGGTTAAACCCACTGCCAGCGTAGTGTCGAGTCTTTAGAGTCCCATACAGAGAGCTATTCGCCTTTAGGCAAAATGAGTAGAGGTCGCATGGTTTTGCGACAGGGTTCGTTCACATCCACGCACTTGTGCACGTTTGCTGTCCGGACAGCTTATACTAGCGGGCTTTGGTTTAAGCCGGATCCTAGTATATGATTTGGGATTGGTTTTTCTCTTTGTATTCGTGTTCCTCGGATCACGAATACGGGTACGTACGCACAGTTGCTTGAGACAGAGGGAGAGGACTTTGATTAGGGTTAATGACTATTGTCATTTGTATTAACCCTAATGATTATGTGTGTATTATGGTTAATTGATATTAGTTTAATAATTGTGCATGGTTATGGTTGTTGACCATTTGACCCACCTTGACTTGTTGACCTTGTTGACACTTTGACCATCATCATTTCATTTGGAAGATGCTCTTTGATCCTTGCAATTTGCATTAAAAATGAAATGATAATGGTCATGTCTTGATTAACCATGACAATTATCTAGCTAATTATCTAATTACAATAATTCACACATATATGTGAGAATGGTTTATTTTATTCTCATTCTATCATTTACTTTCTCTCTCTTGTTCTTCCTCTCCCTCAAGCTCTCCCCTCTCATGTGTTGAGAAACACTTGAGCTTGAGAAAAACCCTTTCTTGATAATCTCTACTCTCATCTAGGGTTCAAGTATTAGCACTTCTTGCACCCTAGTTACTTCTAGCTTGGAGTTGAAGCCAAAGGTCGAGGCTTTCGGGTGGATCTTTCTTCGACGTGAGAAGACGACTAAGGTGACCTCCTTCCACCACTCCAAGGAGCAAGGAGAGAAGGACATAAAGCCCAAGGTATAACCTTTCTACCACTTAGCTAGTTTCTAGTTAGCTTTAGCTTGTTTTTGTTTAGCAAAGATCCTTCATAGTGTAGTCCATGTTGCCTAAGCTCATAAAAATTCGATTTTTATTCCGTTTTCCGCCTCCCCGCAAGTACCGGGGTGGGCAACGTGGACTTGCAGTGGTATCAGAGCCTAACTAAACATAAACTAGCTAGGTAGTAGAGTGTATCGAAGTTCGAATCGGAAAAATCGAAAAACCGAGTTTTCAAAACCCTAAGTTTTTGTTAAATTTTTTTTCTGTTCAAAACAAAATAAATTGTACTCCAAAAATCATCTCAGGGTTTTGTGAAGAAAGCCACAAAAAACGATCCAAAGATTCGACCAAAGTGCCGCGGTTCCGCGGCAATAGCAAGCTATTGCCGCACAACCGCGGCCATCTTGGCTCTTCTCTGGGTCGAGTTTGGTGCAGTGTATTTCTGGCTTGGTTTTAGGATTTTTAAGATGGTTTATATGTGCCCAGATTTTCCAGAATAGAAATTTGTTTTTGGGGGCCTATAAATCCGTATTTTTTTCCCGAACTTCAATACACTTTGACTAAAAGGTTATATCTGTGATGTTTATATGTATTGAACGTCGGCTAATCGCTATATGTCGATTAGTCGGGGTTATACATATCTGTGATCTGTGATTGATGATGGTATGTATATATGAATGGGTTGGATTGTCGCGGATGAATAGCCGGGGTGGATGTGAGATGAGTGTTGCTTTTTCTTTCATTCATTGTAACATGTAAATTGATGTAATATTATTATTTGTTTGGCCGCACAACCGGGTCGGGGTTGTAGCCGTCATTGTATAATTCTTTTTACTGTTTTTGCTCCTAGGATAGACCCATGGAGGGGGTGCACAAACTACCGGGTATCTCGAAGTGCCGAGTGGCCTACTCACGGTGGTGAGGGAGGTTGCTTCACTTCGGGTACTTGGCGGGTAGTTTGCCGCACCCGTAGGGGTCTTGGGTGGGGTATTGGCTATTCACCGCGACCGTGTAATCCGCTTTTCGTTGCAGGCTCGAACGGGTTGCGGATTCCTAGTATATCCAATGTATTCATCTGTGATCTGTAATGTCTATCATTGCTATATATTTATATATGATAACTATTTAGACGTTGCTTATGTTTTACAACCGCGCTAGCCCACCCCCCGCTCTGTCGTTAGTTAAGTAACCTAACGGGTGATGACGGGGCCCCGTGGCGAATGCGAATGGCATAAGCATACGTCATATTTTGGTTGTTTTCTGCAATGGTAGGATTAAATGATGGGACACATTAAAAGAACTAATGCAAGAAAATAAACCAAGTATAAGTCGACTGGAACACTTTGAAAACCACTCGGTTCTTTTCAAAACTAAACTTTTAAACGCGGAGCTTGAACTACTTCTTTTAAAAGCTATCTCGTTCCATCGATTATATCAAGTTCACTACGTTCACGGTTTCGCCAAAACCATCCGTAGCCCTCCATCATTTCAGTTAAATATTCGGTAGTATTCAAGCTATGTATTTTGACCTCACGCCAAGGCATAGTGATTGGTAGCTGCCGGATATTTATCTGTTGCATAGATAGAATGCGTTGGTTTGAGACAGTCGTACTGCCATTTTGGCCTACGTCAAGGGTAGGTACGGGTGGGTTCAAATTAACCGGGATAATGATGGGAAAAACTTGACATGTGACTTATGACATTTTGACCTCACGCCAAGGTCATAAGAGCATGGGGCAAAAATCCACATCGGGAGTTTCATAAGTACTGAAACTTGCTAGCGCTGCATACCATTTGGAGTGTGATAATTCTGGTAGGATTCCTTCGGTTTTATCACGCGATGATATTTGGATCCCGATCCTACTGTGAGTATATGCTACTCCTCGGGAAAACTCTCACTTAACGATCAATGCTACAAACTTAGTAGGTGTCTAGAAAGGTGTTAGCGGGGCTAGGCCCACAGGGAAAAGAGGTTACTTAATTAAGGAACTTCGCGAAAGCGTTGGAAAACCTCCCTCGAAGTACCGACACTGGACTGGCTGAACGGTTAAGCAAGTATTGTACGGTGAGATTGATCCTGACTAATCCTTTCTTTACGGTTTGAGAAGGGATTCGAGAGACAGTGGGAGCCATCCAGTTTAGACAAATTAAAAACCACTCTAAACTTGCAAGAGCATCATGCTAAAGTGTTTCTTTTCTCTCTCCTAATTGCAGCGACCATTCAACATGACTGGACTTAAGTTATTACTAGATAAAAACATATTGACAGGGCCAAACTACAAAGATTGGCTCAGGAATGTCAAGATGGCAATCACTTATGACAAGTTGGGGTATGTCCTTACCACCAAAGCTCCCCCTGTCCCAGGTCCCAATACCAGTGTCGTAGATAAGGAAATCTACAAGACCTGGGAAATAGATTGCGCGAAGGCCAGATGCCTCGTACTAGCCTCGATGGACAACGAACATCAGAGGAGGCACGAGAATATGGACCTAAAGTCCATATTTCTTCATACAAAAGAACTGTATGGAGAGCAGTCTCGTATCGCAAGATACGAAGTGTCGAAGAAGTTATTTTCGGCAAGGTTGGCCGTCGGATCATCGGTAGCGGAACACGTGCTTAAGATGATTGGAAACATAGAGGAGCTCGCGGACCTTGGGACCACGTTGGAGAATGAACTCTATACTGATTTGATTCTCCAGTCCCTTCCTTCCACTTACGCCCAGTTTATTCTTAACTTCAACATGCAAGGAAAGGAGGTTGAACTTTCCGAACTTCTGAACATGTTGAGGAGTGCTGAGGGCACCCTATAGAAGGGTAGGGAGACATCCACTTTGTTTGTAGGAGGATCTTCCTCTTCTCGGTCCAGGGCGAAAGCCAAGGGCAAGAAGAGGAAAGCCCCCGCCAAACCAAGAGGCGGTGTCGGTAAAGTGGATACGAAGGGAAAAGGAAAAGCAACAAAGATAGCGGGAAAGCTGGTGGGGAAGGAAGAATGCTTCTACTGTCACAAAAGTGGTCACTGGAAACAGGATTGCAAGGCTTGGAAGGCCAGAACACAGGATTTGAAGCGAGTTGCGGCTTCAGCTTCAGGTGTGTATGTTATTGAAAACTGTCTATCAATAAACTCTACATCCTGGGTATTGGATACCGGATCAGGATCTCATATCTGTAATTCTTTGCAGGCGTTGAGAAAGCGTAAAGTTTTGAAGGCAGGTGACATGACCCTCAGAGTTGCAAACGGTGCTAACATGGATGTTGAGGCCGTGGGGGACTATCACCTGGGATTGTCGGATGGACATTTTTTGGTTTTGCGTTGTTATTATGTACCAAATGCAACCTGTAATATCATTTCTGTATCTTTGTTATCTAAAGAAGGTTATGAATTTGCATTTGTAAGTAATGTAGTGAACATTCACCTTAATCAAGTTTTGATTAGGCCAGGTACATTGAACAACGGTATATACGTATTAAACCAGCCACAGATTTTCAATGTCCAGAATACACACAAAAGAAAGTCTCCAGAAATCGATAAAACTTTCTTATGGCATTGTAGACTGGGTCACATCAATGAGAGAAAGTTGACTAAGTTACATGCAGAAGGATATTTGGATTCGTTCGAATATCAATCGTATGCAACTTGTCAATCCTGTCTCAAGGGAAAGATGACAAAGACTCCGTTCACTGGACACGGAGTAAGAGCGAGCGAGCTCTTGGGACTTGTACACAGCGACGTGTGCGGTCCAATGTCTACACATGCACGAAGCGGTTATTCTTACTTCATTACTTTTACGGATGATTTCTCAAGGTTCGGACATGTCTTCTGAATGAAGCATAAATCCGAAGCTTTTGATAAGTTCCAGGAATATAAGAATGAAGTAGAAAAATAAACAGGCAAAAGTATCAAGGCACTGAGATCTGATCGAGGTGGTGAATACTTGAGTGCCGAGTTCCTGGGTTACTTAAAAGAGAATGGAATTCTCTCTCAACTTACTCCTCCATACACTCCGCAACATAATGGTGTATCGGAGAGACGAAACCGAACCCTATTGGATATGGTACGGTCCATGATGAGTAACGCTGAGTTGCCGCGATCGTTCTGGGGATATGCGCTAGAATCAGCTGCATACCTTTTGAACCGAGTTCCCACTAAGACTGTGCCTACCACACCATATGAGTTATGGAGTGGGAAGAAACCCTATCTTCAATACTTGAAGATTTAGGGATGTCCGGCTTATGTCAAAAAGCAGCATGCGGACAAACTAGAGGCACGCTCAGTACTGTGCAAGTTTGTGGGATACCTAAAGAACTCCAGGGGGTATCTTTTCTATTACGCAGAGGAACAAAAAGTCCTTGTTTCTCGTAATGCCCATTTTCTGGAACATCAGTTCTTAGAAAAAGAAATAAGTGGGAGTGCAATAGAACTGGAAGAAATTCCAGAACCACAAGCTATTACTGAAAGCTTAGTAGAACCAGAGGGTTCGAAAGATCAGGACATTCCCACGCCACTCCGCAGGAGTAGTAGGCAGTCTCATCCGCCCGAGAGATACTACGGTTTTCTCATTGACGGGGATAGAGAGGATTGCATCATAGATTTTGATGAGCCTACTAGCTTCCAGCAAGCCATTCAGAGCGTCGACTCGGTAAAATGGCTGGATGCAATGCGGACCGAAATGGAGTCCATGTACACCAACAAAGTATGGACGTTGGACATTGCTCCAGATGGGGTAAAACCCGTAGGATGCAAGTGGATCTTCAAAATGAAGATTGGTGTAGATGGACAGGTTGAGACCTATAAAGCTAGACTGGTAGCAAAGGGTTTTCGTCAGCGACCTGGTTTGGACTATGAAGAAACCTTTTCTCCAGTAGCTATGCTGAAATCCATTCGGATCCTTCTTGCCATTGCTGCCTTCCACGATTATGAGATTTGGTAGATGGACGTAAAGACAACTTTTCTAAATGGACATTTAGAGGAGTGTGTCTATATGGATCAGCCAGAGGGTTTCATTCAGAGTGGGAGCAGCGGGAAGGTGTGCAAGTTGCTTAAGTCCATTTATGGACTAAAGCAGGCATCGCGGAGTTGGAACATCTGTTTTGATGAGACGGTCAAGGAATTTGGCTTTATCAAAAATCCAGATGAACCATGCATCTATTGTAGATTTGTAGCGAGAACTGTAGTATTCCTCGTTTTATACGTGGATGACATTCTCTTAATAGGAAATGACATTCCTATGCTACAATCTGTCAAGGGGTTCTTGTCACACAGGTTCTCCATGAAAGACCTGGGTGATGCCTCATACATTCTGGGTATCCGGATCTACCGTGACAGATCCAAGAGGATATTAGGACTTTCACAGTCCATGTACATCGACACCATACTGAAGAGATTCAGTATGGAAGATTCCAAGCGCGGTAATCTACCGGCTTATCACGGGATCACCCTCTCCAAAGAGATGTCTCCCAAGACTGATTTGGAGAGGGATCGCATGTCTATTATACCCTACGCTTCTGCGGTAGGCTCTATAATGTATGCGATGTTGTGTACCAGACCGGATGTGGCTTATGCACTGAGTGTGGTAAGCAGGTATAGTCAAACCCTGGGGAGAAACATTGTATAGCAGTAAAGAACATTCTCAAGTAACTGAGAAGGACTAAGGAGATGTTCTTGGTGTATGGCGGAAAAGACCTGCAGATTGAGGCCTTTGCTGACTCCAGCTTCCAGAGTGACAAGGATGATTCCAAGTCCATGTCGGGTTTTGTCTTTACCCTCAATGGAGGGGCGGTGTGTTGGAAGAGCTCCAAACAGGAAACCGTTGCTGACTCGACTATGGAAGCGGAATACATCGCTGCATCTGATGCCGCAAAAGAAGCTGTCTGGATGAGGAAGTTCTTGAAAGAACTTCAGGTGGTTCCATCCATTGTTGACCCAATACTTCTGTATTGTGACAACAATGGGGCTATAGCTTTAGCGAAGGAACCCAGGTCCCATCAGAAATCCAGACACATCTTGAGGCGGTATCACCTGATCAGGGAGCTCGTGGATCGCCGGGAGATCGTGGATCGCCAGGAGATCGAGGTTCGGAGGGTTGCTTCAGAAGATAACACAGCAGATCCATTCACCAAGGCCTTGCCCCAGACTCAGTTCGAGCGGCTGATCGAGATGATAGGTCTTCGATAATCCAGTAAATGGCCTTAGTGCAAGTGGGAGATTGTTAGTGTATATGCCCTAGAGGCCATTACTGTATCATACTAGTTTGTATATTACTTGATGGAAGCTTGGGATATTCACAGTTGTACATACAATCTTGCTCGAAATGGTAGTATGCTACTTGGTTTGTCTCTTCTTTAATATGTGCATGTGTTTCTTTTAGCATATCGCTGATATACATCTTATTAGAGCCCTTAGGATCTTTGCTTGATTACCAGCGTTGTGATGGCGCTCACACTCGTGGGAGCTGGGTGATCTATAAGCACATCCTTATACAGGTCCGTAGTCGTTGGACTATAGAGACAGGGCATCGATACTCCGGAGTAGACTAGTGTATGCGCTTCTCATCCCAGTGTGGGAGACGGTCTGTCCCACAGCCGTCAGTACGTCGTACTTGAGATAGTATGCGGGTGCTCGTTAGGTTACGAGTACACTGGACAGGACTCGTCGGGAACTGTTGGTTGGTATTATACCTATCGTCAGTTATCAGTTCCCAGGTGACATGAGTACAGCTTAGTCCGCTGACTTGACACTGTCACTTCGCCTCGAGTGTGTTCCCACTGCACTTTGATTACTACCCTACCACGGCTCTAAGGAGTCGTGCAAACAGGTAGTTTTTGGGTGCAGTCCCGAAGCACTTGGAGGCAGTGACGGTTAGACAGGATTCGTCTCTCCCGGTATTGGGGGTTGACATCGCGCTGTGTCCAGGAGAGCCATTACACGAGTAGTCCCTGGCCAGGGCAAGCGAGATATACTGGTAGGTTTCCAGTGCTATCTCAGGGTGTTCTGGGCTACACTCCGACACGACTTGTACCGCTATTAGGGGACTGACATTCACCGCCCCCCTAGGCCCGCCATGCGATGTATCAGACGAACAGACCGGACTGTACGGAGATTGTCACATACAGGCTCAGTAGGAGTTCAAATGGGGTTCACCTCGTCAGTTTTCTTGTCGACATCTACCTGGGGACCGTTACGTACAGCTAGTGCCGCTTGCGGTCTGTGGTTAAACCCACTGCCAGCGTAGTGTCGAGTCTTTAGAGTCCCACACAGAGAGCTATTCGCCTTTAGGCAAAATGAGTAGAGGTCGCATGGTTTTGCGACAGGGTTCGTTCACATCCACGCACTTGTGCACGTTTGCTGTCCGGACAGCTTATACTAGCGGGCTTTGGTTTAAGCCGGATCCTAGTATATGATTTGGGATTGGTTTTTCTCTTTGTATTCGTGTTCCTCGGATCACGAATACGGGTACGTACGCACAGTTGCTTGAGACAGAGGGAGAGGACTTTGATTAGGGTTAATGACTATTGTCATTTGTATTAACCCTAATGATTATGTGTGTATTATGGTTAATTGATATTAGTTTAATAATTGTGCATGGTTATGGTTGTTGACCATTTGACCCACCTTGACTTGTTGACCTTGTTGACACTTTGACCATCATCATTTCATTTGGAAGATGCTCTTTGATCCTTGCAATTTGCATTAAAAATGAAATGATAATGGTCATGTCTTGATTAACCATGACAATTATCTAGCTAATTATCTAATTACAATAATTCACACATATATGTGAGAATGGTTTATTTTATTCTCATTCTATCATTTACTTTCTCTCTCTTGTTCTTCCTCTCCCTCAAGCTCTCCCCTCTCATGTGTTGAGAAACACTTGAGCTTGAGAAAAACCCTTTCTTGATAATCTCTACTCTCATCTAGGGTTCAAGTATTAGCACTTCTTGCACCCTAGTTACTTCTAGCTTGGAGTTGAAGCCAAAGGTCGAGGCTTTCGGGTGGATCTTTCTTCGACGTGAGAAGACGACTAAGGTGACCTCCTTCCACCACTCCAAGGAGCAAGGAGAGAAGGACATAAAGCCCAAGGTATAACATTTCTAGAACTTAGCTAGTTTCTAGTTAGCTTTAGCTTGTTTTTGTTTAGCAAAGATCCTTCATAGTGTAGTCCATGTTGCCTAAGCTCATAAAAATTCGATTTTTATTCCGTTTTCCGTCTCCCCGCAAGTACCGGGGTGGGCAACGTGGACTTGCAGTTCTTTCCCTTCCCTCCCATCTTACTAACACTTCCTCTAGGTTTGGTGGCGGCCTTCTTCTTCCTTCCTTTGGCCCTATCCTTAGATCCGGAAGAAGAAGCACCGCTAACAAACATAGCGGGTGTTTCCCTTGCCTTCTGCAAGGTGCCCTCTGCACTCCTCAACATGTTAAGGAGTTCTGGAAGTTCAACTTCTTTTCTTTGAATGTTGAAATTCAGAATAAACTGGGCGTAGGTGGAAGGAAGGGACTGGAGAATAAGGTCTGTATAGAGCTCATAATCCAAAGTCGTCCCAAGGTCTGCGAGCTCTTCTATATAGCCTATCATCTTTAGGACATGTTCTCCTACCGATGATCCGACGGCTAACCTCGCTCGAAACAAGTTCTTTGAGGTCTCGTATCTTGCTATACGAGATTGCTCTCCATAAAGTTCCTTTGTATGGAGAAATATGGCATCTAGTTCCATATCCTCGTGCCTCCTCTGATGTTCATTATTCATCGAGGCAAGCACGATGCACTTGGCCTTCGCGAAATCATACTCCTAGGTTTTGCGAATTTCCTTATCCGCATTACTGGATTTAGGACCTGAGACTGCAGGTGCCTTAGCGGTGAGGACGTACCCCAATTTGTCATAGGTCAAACCCATTTTGACATTCCGCAACCAATCTTTATAGTTTGGCCTTGTCAGTATATTTTTCTCTAAAAGTAACTTAAGTCCAGTCATTTTCAGGGTCGCTGCAATTAGGAAAGAAAGAAGAAAACACTTTAGCATGATGCTCTTGCAAGTTTAGAGTGGTTTTTAGTTTATCTAAACTGGATGGCTCCCACTGTTTCTCGAATCCTTCCTCAAACCATAAAAGAAGAATTAGCCAGGACTATTCTCACCGTACAATACTTGCTTAACCGTTCAGCCAGGCCAGTGTCGATACTTCGAGGGAGGTTTTCCAACGCTTTCGCGAAGTTCCTTAATTAAATAACCTCTTTTCTCTGGGGGCGTAGCCCCGCTGACACCTTTCTAGACACCTACATGGTTTATAGCATTGATCGTTAAGTGACGAATATCCTGATAAGTAGCATATACTCATAGTAGGATCGGGATCCAAATATCATCGTCTGATAATGCTGAAGGAATCCTACCAACATTCATCAAACTCCAAATGGTATGCATCTCTTTGCAAATTTCAGTTTCTTTAGAAATTCCCGATACAAATTTTTGCCCCATGCTCTTATGACCTTGGCTTTGGTCAAAATGTCATAAGTCACATGTCAAGTTCTACCCGTCATTATCTTGTCAATTTGAACCCATCCGCACATACCCCTGACTTTGGTCAAATGATAATACGACTGTCCCAAACTAACTCATCTATCTATGCAACAAATGAATATCCAGCAGCTACCAAACACCATGCCTTGACTTTGGCTAAAATACATAGCTTGAATACTACTGAATACTCAAATGAAATGACGGAGGGCTACGAATGATTTTGGCGAAACCGTGAACATAGTGAACTTAATATAACCGAAGGAACCTGATAGCTTTTAAAAGGAGTGGTTAAAGCTCCGCAATTAAAAAATATCTTCTGTTTTAAAAATAACCGAGTGGTTTCTTTTAAATTGTTCCAACGATTAAACTTTGGTTTTTTTTCTTTGCATTAATAATAATGCGTCCCATCATTAACCTATCATGGCAGAAAACAACGAAAATACAACGTCCTCTTATGCCATCTGCATTCGCCTCTGGGTCCTGTCATCACCCGTTATGTTACTTAACTAACGGCAGAGCGAGGGCTGGGCTAGCGCGGGTGTAAAACATAAGTGACGTCTAAATAGCTATCATATATAGATATTGTACATTCGTCAGACGCAATAATAGGCATTCCAGATCTCAGATGAACATTATTGGATATACAAGCAATCCGTGTTTGCTTTGAGCCTGCAATAAAAGACGGATTACACAGTTGTGATGAATAGCCATTACCCCACCCTAGACCCCTACGGGTACGGCAAACTACCCGCCAAGTATCCGAAGTGAAGCGGTCTTCCTCAACAAAGTGAGTAGGACACTGAACACTTTAAAGTACCCGGTAGTTTGTGCACCCCACCTTGGGTCTTTCCTAGGAGCAAAAACAGTAAAATGAAATAATACAACGGTAGCTACAACCGCAACCTGGATGCGCCCCGCAAAATAATATTACATCATATTACAATTACATCGAATGAATTAAAATAATAACCCATCACATTACCCCGGCTAATCATCACAACAATACAATACAGTTCATAATCACAAACAGTAAAATCCGTTACAGAAATGTTGTCACGTCCCGAAAGTATGGAACATGACCGGCACTTAGGCTACGAACGTCTCAAGGCGTACGTGCTCTAAGTAAGCCGAGCCCAGAAATCCAAACCAAGGAAAGTAATAGAGTGTAGGAAGAACCATAACAAATCAACCAGTATGCAACATAATATACAACGCCTAAAGGCGAGGATCACAACAGAAAACGAAACTCCCACAGCATGAAATCTACAGAAATATAATGCGCGACTCTAAGGTCGGAAGAATATACATCACTAGTCTCTATCTCAAATAAGTACATGTTTGGTTGATGGAACTTCTAGATACAACTGAAATATAATATACGATGTATAATGATGGGTATGATACAATAAACCCACCTACTAGCAAGTCACCCGAAGGGAACAGTGCCCGCAAAGCCGTAATGAAACCTGTACGGCAACACCCGCAAGAAACTGGGGCACAACGGGGGTGAGTTGCCAACTCGTGAGTAGAAAAAGATCTACGAACAGAAAATCGCATGTATGACGCAATCCTAGGTCATACGATCATAATATATAATCCTCAAATATATAACCAACAGCCTATACCATGGCTAGGGTAAATATCTAACCCAAGTATAATCCCATGTGCCTATGTCAGTGCCTCAGGTAGCAATGAATCATATGACCGATGTATGAATGCATGAAACAGAATGCATGTACTGAAGAAAACTGCTTTCATAATTTGTGAGATTTCTGTATTTTAAAATGAGGTATCATAATGAAATCAGCATAAAACAGTGCCTAGCATCGGCATAAAACATAAATCTCAATATCTCGATATCTCTGTATCACAACCTATGTACCTCAATATCTCAGAATCTCAATGTCTCAATCACAATATCTAGGGCGTCGTCAGTCCAGACCGGCCCCTACCATCCAACTCATGACCGTGACGGTATCCTCCGGATATCCGACGCGTCGGGTAATATCACCGGTCGGTCGTGCTCCCCTGCCAGGCTCAACGCCATCTCCTGCGATCTTCTTGCCCCGGGGTACCGCACCGGGCCCACCATGTACCCGAAACGGTTCATCCGCCTCCTCGAATCGGGTCTCGAAATCCATCAGCAAAACTCATAGTTGACGACTCATACATCATGGGAAAACCACATTTTTATTTAAAAAGAGTGAAAGCAATTTATATATGTTTTGCGGTTTTCCTCCAAATCCAGGAAATATCATGGAAATCCGAGTCATCAATAGCATGTAAATCATGAATATAAGCATGAGAATCCATGAATGCGGCATATAATGAATAACAGTATGCATGAAGTGACAAGTAATATCTACAATGTCAAGCTGACATATATGGCAAGTACACTAATATCATGTCACTACTAGCTAACAAGCTAAATCAAGCAATACTATTCTCTAAGTGTGCGTGACATGGCAATTACCGATGAAGATGTGTGTGCGCCGGCAAATAAGTGTACGTGGTACATACGCATCATCGGTAATGGTGTTGGTGTCCTAACAGCATGATATCAACAATGGAATATGAATCACAACAGTATGCGATGCAGAGCAACAATAATAAGGTGCGGGAGCTGAATACTAACACAATGATGGCTGAACTGCATCTAATGTCATAAGAGTCATATAGCTACACCACTATAAGGCTGAGCTAAAGCTAACAGTAGGTAAGGGAAACCGCCTAACCTCTGAGTCGATACATATATAGATATATAGTCGGTGATCCCGCCTCGATAATATCACATCCGATACCATATCTCTATAATCAGTTATTCCCAAATCTAGAGTGCGGATCAAACATCAAATTATAGCTCGTACGTAAATCCGTCGTACGGCATCCCCAAATCTGGGTACGGGTCAATATCATGTTCATCACATTATTTATCTGGTATCCTCTTTTATCAAGATCATCATCCGGGGTACTGACCTACGTCTAGTACAACATTAATATCATCAATTCAATCATGATCTAGCCGCTGATCTACAGCCTCAAATAAACTGATATCATCATCACATCGTCATAAAGTAGGATACATCACTCAATACGACCCACTACAAATATCTAGCATGTCTTATCTCATTTCACGATCACATGTCAACTATTTAATGTAAATCACTTGGATATGTATTGTCGTCTACAGATCCGCTATAACATCAGGGTGTATCTCAAATATGAGTCCTGCTATATCACCGATATCATAACCTCAGATCAGACTTATCGACCCATCTCAATCTCAAGTGTCATCCTCAAATCCGTATGTGAACACATAGTCCCATACCCATATGACCACATAACTATCAAGAATCCCATAACCACATATGAAATAAGGATGTATGCAAGTATGTATGTGTGTATGTGTAGTGCACCCACTACCCTACGGTTTCGTAACCTAAGTCATCCAATACACCAATTATCCATCCTAAACATCAATAATAAATCACAATCAACATATAATAATTGTTGGTGTGTATACGCATCCGTATACATCACCACGAACTGCGGGGGTGCTATACGCCATCCACCCGACTTCTCCTCGTAGATATAAATCTACTCACTTTGTTATATGCGTGCCGGTGCCGATGTCGCCATTTGCATCTCCAACGCTTCGACGCCACGTGAGGTACCTATAAGGATATCACACGCTAAAACATATGAAAATCACATCGGAAACCAAAATAGTGCAAGCTACGCCCATAGGTAAAAACCTACCGCCTCGCGTGCAAACACAGCCAATATCCCTCTACCATTGGCGTTCAAACGCCATCCGACAGAAATGAATCATCGAATACCAAAATCCATACGAAAACAAGTCGTAAATCATGCGCCAACTCAAGAAAATCAACCCAGATTCTATCCTGGTTGGAACCAGACAAAACTAGACATACCCAGGGTCAAGTTTATAGGTAAAAGCGCCGTGCATGCAAAACGAGGGGGTTTCCTACAGCTCTGGCCGCAAATTGCGGCCAGATGGAATTTATCTGCGGCCGGGAAGTGGGTCCAGGGTCTGGGGCTTTGGGTGTTGGTTTCTATTTGCCTGCATACCTCACTGCCAAGTCAAAATTGTTTTAGGGTATCTCGGGTTGTAGCAGATTCCAGAAAGGCCTATAAAGTCGACAAAACGCTAACCGACGCTAAATCGAACAATCTGGTGTTTTTGTTGGAATCTGGGAAAATTCTGGGGTGAACTGGTCTCAAACACACCTAATAAGGTTGTACCAACCATCAAAACCAACACTTGGTCAAGTCTCACTCAAATTTGCCTAAACTAGCACTAATCACGATATAAACACTAAATTTCAGCTAATTATCCAGAACTTGGCAAGATAGGAATTGGGTTGTGAGATTATACCTCAAGAGATCCAAGATGAAGGAGAAGAGGAGAAGGAGAAGGAGGAGAAAGGTCTGCTGCTGCTGCTGAGCTGCTTCTACAGCTCCTGTAGTTGCTGTTGCAGTTGTTGTTGAAGCTGCTCAGGCTGCTGCTGCTGCTTGAAATCTTTTCTTTCTTTTGTTGTTGCTGCTGTAGTGGTTTTGGCTGTGTGCAGCAGCAGAGGTGTTGGGGGTTGGTGTTGTGTGGGGTGAAGTTGAGATATGATGGGGGTGTGGTGTGGTTTTGAATGGAGTTGCTGCTGCTGTGGCTGTTTTTTCACAGCAGTGCTGATGCTTTTGTTGCTGCTGAAAGTGGCTGATGTAGCTGCTGATGTGAGGAAATAGGGGCTGATGTGGTGTATCAGCTGATGTGATAACAATTGGGGCTGAAGTGTTGATATGGGAGCTGTTATTGCAGCTGTTGCTGATGTAGTTGCTGTTCTGGTGGCTGAAAAGGTGCTGATGTGAGTGTGTAGGTATTGGGCTGAGGTGTTAGGGACTGGTGTGTGTGCTGATGTCAATTGGGTGGCTGAAGTGTTGGCTGAAGAAATGTTTCAGCAGCTGCTGTTGCTGGTTTTCCTTAAGGGGTGTGATGTGTGAGGGTGAGAGAGATGTGAGTGTTTGAGAGGCAAACAAAAAGTTTGAAATGAGATGAGTTAACTCCCATCACCCTTACTCAACATCAAAAGCTAACATGACACTACCATAGCCACCTTTCTCTCTCTCCAAATCAATGCTCACAAGACACAAAGCCATCATGGCTCTCTCTTCTCATCACAAGGTCAACTAACCCTAATCACCCTTAGACAAGGCCAAAATCCTTAGTCAAACCAAAACAACATAACTAAAAGGTTTAAGCCACAATGGTCATCTAACATGGTTCAACCCTAAGCCATCATGAGTCCATAATATGAGACAAGTGTGGAAAATATTATGTGCACATCTTTGCACAAAAAGCCAAAAAACCCAATTAGCGATTTTTAATCGCGCTTAACACTAAAATATCATAACTTAACCATAAAAACTTAAAAATGACATATTTCCACAAAATACCCTATTTTAGAATTTCCAAAATTTTCTCCGGAATTTTCACCATTTATCGGTATTTAATTATACCGACTATTAAAATATTCATTAAAAATTAATATTAAATTATGGAAATTCCCAAAAATAATACTTTATTTTTTTGAAATGTTACAATCTTCCCCCCTTAAAGAAATTCGGTCCCCGAATTTAAATTTAAATCCCCAAATTCTAAAACATTTCAATAAAATGTCCAAGTCAACGGGGCTCCGAAATCATCAATACATAAAACGCATAGTAGCACAATACATGCGCATGAGTAACGAGCAGATAACTCGAAAACAAAACTCCGTCAAGCATCTCGCAATCATCGGAGTCAAGGTGAAAACACGAATGCCAAATCCAAAGCGAAACCGATATGCTAGAAATCGGATCTATATTTGTAAATATCAAATCTGTACAGGTAAATATCTGAAGGAAGTGCATGCCAAATTCCTTAAAGTCAATGTGCAATGCTCATAACACTGTACAGTGGCGGACGTCTTTATAAGAAAATAGCCATATACGTATATATTTTTTGTTTAACATTCACGACCCGCCGTCTTTTGAAAACAATTTAGAAGGGTTCCCTGTTTTAAATGTTTCGTGTCGTATCGGACACGTATGCAACTAATGAGACTATAGCTCGCTTTTGGAAATCCCTTTGAAATCTATCAGTGCATGCAAAACACACTCAGGTACTGTCATCTGACCAGTCCTGCTCAGTATGAAAACAAATCGCAATATCATAAAAAATGTACTGCTCCATAGAAATCAATCCAAAAGTGCATATGAAAACCCTGTGCGACCGGTGCGCATGGAAATCAAAATCCATACATGTGCCGAGCAGGTGCACAGAAACAATATCAAGGTGCAACTGTTGTGCACTCAACATCGGTCATAGGCAACGTGCGTGCCTGACAGCAAAATCAGGTGCATCTGACATGCACGAAAAATCCCGATTTAGTCATCTGGTGTGCACCAAATCGCATCTCATACCTTGCGCCCAACAGGCGCGAAAATCCAAATCCGGTGCATCCATCATGCACGAAATTATGAAATCCAATATCAAGCGCCAAACATGCGCAAATCCAATCAGGTGCATAAGATGCACAAAACAAATATTGAGCATCACCATCGAAATCGAAGTCCAGTGCATCCGAGTGCACAAAATACGAATCACTGCACTGCAAGCATATGTAAACTATACAGAGTGCAAAGACCAAATCGTGTGCGTGCATACACATAAAATCAACTCAAATGTCTACAACCCATAAAATCATAAACATGTGAAACCCAGGCACGAAAACGATATCAAGTGCAATAATTGTGCAAAAATCGTAAATACTCAATTATCAAAATTAAATCATGCGAATAAATCGCTCAACAATACTAAAACAAGTATGGCGGAATAGTCCCGCTCAAGCGCATCCTCCAAGAATGTCTGGCCAACTGTCGTGGTCACTCATAACATGTCTCGTCGACGATCCTGAACTCTGGCTTACTGGTGTGCGTATCAATGACCACTCCTGGGTCCAAGTCTTCTCTGTGGATTACCAATCTCACGATCCATCGGCTCATTGGCCCTGTCAGACATGCTAATGGGGACGATTCCATTCTTGCACTTCTCTGGTCATCTCTCGGTCAATCATCGCGATCACTCGAAAAGCAGCATGTCACTGGTGTCGGCCTCTGGCTCTCTGAATGTACGCGACACATCTGATCCGGGGTGCAATTATCATTGCAGCAGTGTCCTGGAAGGTCCTGCTCAAGGTCTCTTCCAAGTCTCAGCTCTGCCAATTGTCCGGAAGTCATCGTCCTTTACTATATCTGTTTCTTGCTCAGGAGCGGCTGCATACTCATCGCGACTCCTTCTGGAAGGTATATCCAAGTACTATGCCTCGGCATGCGCATCGCATCTCTGATGTCGGCGGAGTGGAACGTCATCTTGTCCAGATCTGGTACGAACCTCTTACTCCACTTTTCTCTAATGTCGACTGCTTCGGACTCGTCTCGTCGTGGCTGCATGAACTGAGCTCCAACGGCTATCCTCGTATCTGGAGTCTCCCAAGAAGGGCATCTCACCATCTAGCATCCGAATTAAGTCGAGCCATCCGATCGATTGTCAAGACCTCATAATCCCCCAAGGGCTCAACATCTTGGGTACAGTATAATAGTATCGAGTACATACCACGGCATCGGTGGTCCAGCCGTAGAAGGGCAAACCCAAGCCTCACTAATGGCGCCGCAGAACTGCCGCAAACCCTAAGATTCAAAGGCTTTCACACGGTCATTAAGTCGAGTTAGGGTTTCATTCTTCTAGAGGGACCATAGAATTGCCTGCATGTTTTTCCGAATACTTTAAAATTGGAATAATAGGTTACTGACATTCGATCGTCTCTGTCGACTCTCAACGCCTCCACGTGAAGTCGTCTCTAGCTGGAATCATTCTATCAGATGACCTCGCATCGGGGTAGCGAACGATCCACATGTCCTAGTCATTCATCCTTGGTGACTAGCGACCTTCTATCATCTCTTAGTACAATCTCGTACTGCAATAGCTCCAACATCTGGGCGATATCCCGTCATTCACAGCAACAACTGGCTCACTCGTCTGCACGCCGAACCGTGCCTCAATCATCATGAATAAGCCATACATCAACGATCATCAACATCTGGCTGGCCTCTGTCAGTGGCTCAATCCTCTGGTGCTGATCTGCACGTCCGAGTAATCTCATACAGCGATCCATCCAACCCTCGTGGCGCAAAACACAATCAAAGATACATCTCTGCAATCGTGTGTCGCCGGAATCACGCTCTGGTCAGTCCTCGTTTGTGACGAGCTCATGCTGACCGCAACTCTAGCCGTAGCTCTCCCTGCCCGTAATCGTGGCAGCAAAACCATAACTGGTACCGATGAGGCTAGATCAGGAATGAATATGATACTGAACAAAGAAATGTGCATCTTAAGGCTTCTTAAGTGGAGTAGTGTGTCGTAAGTATGCCGCGGAACATACCCACGGTACGTCACTCTACTTTAGTCACCTATTCCATCAACCAAGGGTCTTCCTATGCTCCGAAGGAAAAACCTAACGCTCTGATACCAACTTTGTCACGTCCCGAAAGTACGGAACATGACCGGCACTTAGGCTACGAACGTCTCAAGGCGTACGTGCTCTAAGTAAGTCGAGCCCAGAAATCCAAACCAAGGAAAGTAATAGAGTGTAGGAAGAACCATAACAAATCAACCAGTATGCAACATAATATACAACGCCTAAAGGCGAGGATCACAACAGAAAAGGAAACTCCAACAGCACGAAATCCACAGAAATATAACGCGCGACTCTAAGGTCGGAAGAATATACATCACTGGTATCTATCTCAAATAAGTACATGTTTTGTTGATGGAACTTCTAGATACAACTGAAATATAATATACGATGTATAATGATGGGTATGATACAATAAACCCCACCTACTAGCAAGTCACCCGAAGGGAACAGTGCCCGCAAAGCCGTAATGAAACCTGTACGGCAACACCTGCAAGAAATTAGGGCACAACGGGGGTGAGTAGAAAAAGATCTACGAACAGAAAATCGCATGTATGACACAATCCTAGGTCATACGTGTAGGGTTGCTATGCACGCGCACAAGGGTCTATGAGGCATCAACCATGCCCGATTAAAATTTTAGCCGTGCCGAACAACCCGAATACGGATCTTTAAACTAGGGTTTAGGCGAAAACTAACATGTTAAACACTTTAACACTAAGTGAGACAGATTACAACCTTTGTAGATCCGGTCCTTCACTTCATTAGCTCCGTGTTGAGGTCCCTTCACTGCGATCATCATACTTCGGACTCTCGAGAGGCTCCACGAAGAAAAAGATGCAGTCTTGCTTCCGATCTTCGATACAAAGATGATCTACCTTGAAGTTTCGTTAACACAAGCTCTCACTCATGAAATGATGTGAACACCCTCATCTAAATGGAAAGGGAAGATGAGGATGATGAAGTAGGATTTTTGCTCTCTTTATTTATCTTTTTCTCGCATTTATTCATCACTTGGAAAAAAGCTAGTAAGCTTTTTCCATGAAGAAAGAAAAAGGAAGAAGATGAAGAATAATAGTGGAATTCATTTTGTGATGAATAGTAATCAAGAATATATGATTGATTATCAAACCATGGTCAAGGATGAGAGGCTAAACCCATGTAGAGAATAAACTAGAGTTAGGGTTTGGTTAGGTCAAAGCATGAGTCATAACAAAATATCTTTATCATGACAAAATAGAATCCTTCTAGAATGAACAAGAAGGAGCTAACCCTAATCAAACCCTAATCCCATTTTATCATCCTTAAACATGTTTTATAATAAATCATATCATGTCACAATAATATATATCACATATATATTATATATTTGCAACAAAAGAAAATAATACAATTAACATATATCGCATATATATCAATGTATTAATCCGGTGAGAAAAAGAATCTTTTAGTGAGCTAATATTAGTTAATGTAATTGAATATATCATATATATTATTATACATTAAATTATCGAATCAACACTTGATCCGACAATCCGGCTATATCGCATATAACCGACTAATATTTATCCGTACCGATTCATCGAATCAACACTTGATCCGATGACTCGGCTGATATCATATATCGCGAGAATAGAATACGGTATCTCATATCGCATTATCCTCGGTCCCGCACATATCACATATGTGCCCCTACTTGCAAGAGCATCATGCTAAAGTGTTTCTTTTCTCTCTCCTAATTGCAGCGACCATTCAACATGACTGGACTTAAGTTATTACTAGATAAAAACATATTGACAGGGCCAAACTACAAAGATTGGCTCAGGAATGTCAAGATGGCAATCACTTATGACAAGTTGGGGTATGTCCTTACCACCAAAGCTCCCCCTGTCCCAGGTCCCAATACCAGTGTCGTAGATAAGGAAATCTACAAGACCTGGGAAATAGATTGCGCGAAGGCCAGATGCCTCGTACTAGCCTCGATGGACAACGAACATCAGAGGAGGCACGAGAATATGGACCTAAAGTCCATATTTCTTCATACAAAAGAACTGTATGGAGAGCAGTCTCGTATCGCAAGATACGAAGTGTCGAAGAAGTTATTTTCGGCAAGGTTGGCCGTCGGATCATCGGTAGCGGAACACGTGCTTAAGATGATTGGAAACATAGAGGAGCTCGCGGACCTTGGGACCACGTTGGAGAATGAACTCTATACTGATTTGATTCTCCAGTCCCTTCCTTCCACTTACGCCCAGTTTATTCTTAACTTCAACATGCAAGGAAAGGAGGTTGAACTTTCCGAACTTCTGAACATGTTGAGGAGTGCTGAGGGCACCCTATAGAAGGGTAGGGAGACATCCACTTTGTTTGTAGGAGGATCTTCCTCTTCTCGGTCCAGGGCGAAAGCCAAGGGCAAGAAGAGGAAAGCCCCCGCCAAACCAAGAGGCGGTGTCGGTAAAGTGGATACGAAGGGAAAAGGAAAAGCAACAAAGATAGCGGGAAAGCTGGTGGGGAAGGAAGAATGCTTCTACTGTCACAAAAGTGGTCACTGGAAACAGGATTGCAAGGCTTGGAAGGCCAGAACACAGGATTTGAAGCGAGTTGCGGCTTCAGCTTCAGGTGTGTATGTTATTGAAAACTGTCTATCAATAAACTCTACATCCTGGGTATTGGATACCGGATCAGGATCTCATATCTGTAATTCTTTGCAGGCGTTGAGAAAGCGTAAAGTTTTGAAGGCAGGTGACATGACCCTCAGAGTTGCAAACGGTGCTAGCATGGATGCTGAGGCCGTGGGGGACTATCACCTGGGATTGTCGGATGGACATTTTTTGGTTTTGCGTTGTTATTATGTACCAAATGCAACCTGTAATATCATTTCTGTATCTTTGTTATCTAAAGAAGGTTATGAATGCATTTGTAAGTAATGTAGTGAACATTCACCTTAATCAAGTTTTGATTGGGCCAGGTACATTGAACAACGGTATATACGTATTAAACCAGCCACAGATTTTCAATGTCCAGAATACACACAAAAGAAAGTCTCCAGAAATCGATAAAACTTTCTTATGGCATTGTAGACTGGGTCACATCAATGAGAGAAAGTTGACTAAGTTACATGCAGAAGGATATTTGGATTCGTTCGAATATCAATCGTATGCAACTTGTCAATCCTGTCTCAAGGGAAAGATGACAAAGACTCCGTTCACTGGACACGGAGTAAGAGCGAGCGAGCTCTTGGGACTTGTACACAGCGACGTGTGCGGTCCAATGTCTACACATGCACGAAGCGGTTATTCTTACTTCATTACTTTTACGGATGATTTCTCAAGGTTCGGACATGTCTTCTGAATGAAGCATAAATCCGAAGCTTTTGATAAGTTCCAGGAATATAAGAATGAAGTAGAAAAATAAACAGGCAAAAGTATCAAGGCACTGAGATCTGATCGAGGTGGTGAATACTTGAGTGCCGAGTTCCTGGGTTATTTAAAAGAGAATGGAATTCTCTCTCAGCTTACTCTTCCATACACTCCGCAACATAATGGTGTATCGGAGAGACGAAACCGAACCCTATTGGATATGGTACGGTCCATGATGAGTAACGCTGAGTTGCCGCGATCGTTCTGGGGATATGCGCTAGAATCAGCTGCATACCTTTTGAACCGAGTTCCCACTAAGACTGTGCCTACCACACCATATGAGTTATGGAGTGGGAAGAAACCCTATCTTCAATACTTGAAGATTTAGGGATGTCCGGCTTATGTCAAAAAGCAGCATGCGGACAAACTAGAGGCACGCTCAGTACTGTGCAAGTTTGTGGGATACCTAAAGAACTCCAGGAGGTATCTTTTCTATTACGCAGAGGAACAAAAAGTCCTTGTTTCTCGTAATGCCCATTTTCTGGAACATCAGTTCTTAGAAAAAGAAATAAGTGGGAGTGCAATAGAACTGGAAGAAATTCCAGAACCACAAGCTATTACTGAAAGCTTAGTAGAACCAGAGGGTTCGAAAGATCAGGACATTCCCACGCCACTCCGCAGGAGTAGTAGGCAGTCTCATCCGCCCGAGAGATACTACGGTTTTCTCATTGACGGGGATAGAGAGGATTGCATCATAGATTTTGATGAGCCTACTAGCTTCCAGCAAGCCATTCAGAGCGTCGACTCGGTAAAATGGCTGGATGCAATGCGGACCGAAATGGAGTCCATGTACACCAACAAAGTATGGACGTTGGACATTGCTCCAGATGGGGTAAAACCCGTAGGATGCAAGTGGATCTTCAAAATGAAGATTGGTGTAGATGGACAGGTTGAGACCTATAAAGCTAGACTGGTAGCAAAGGGTTTTCATCAGCGACCTGGTTTGGACTATGAAGAAACCTTTTCTCCAGTAGCTATGCTGAAATCCATTCGGATCCTTCTTGCCATTGCTGCCTTCCACGATTATGAGATTTGGCAGATGGACGTAAAGACAACTTTTCTAAATGGACATTTAGAGGAGTGTGTCTATATGGATCAGCCAGAGGGTTTCATTCAGAGTGGGAGCAGCGGGAAGGTGTGTAAGTTGCTTAAGTCCATTTATGGACTGAAGCAGGCATCGCGGAGTTGGAACATCTGTTTTGATGAGACGGTCAAGGAATTTGGCTTTATCAAAAATCCAGATGAACCATGCATCTATTGTAGATTTGTAGCGAGAACTGTAGTATTCCTCGTTTTATACGTGGATGACATTCTCTTAATAGGAAATGACATTCCTATGCTACAATCTGTCAAGGGGTTCTTGTCACACAGGTTCTCCATGAAAGACCTGGGTGATGCCTCATACATTCTGGGTATCCGGATCTACCGTGACAGATCCAAGAGGATATTAGGACTTTCACAGTCCAGGTACATCGACACCATACTGAAGAGATTCAGTATGGAAGATTCCAAGCGCGGTAATCTACCGGCTTATCACGGGATCACCCTCTCCAAAGAGATGTCTCCCAAGACTGATTTGGAGAGGGATCGCATGTCTATTATACCCTACGCTTCTGCGGTAGGCTCTATAATGTATGCGATGTTGTGTACCAGACCGGATGTGGCTTATGCACTGAGTGTGGTAAGCAGGTATAGTCAAACCCTGGGGAGAAACATTGGATAGCAGTAAAGAACATTCTCAAGTAACTGAGAAGGACTAAGGAGATGTTCTTGGTGTATGGCGGAAAAGACCTGCAGATTGAGGCCTTTGCTGACTCCAGCTTCCAGAGTGACAAGGATGATTCCAAGTCCATGTCGGGTTTTGTCTTTACCCTCAATGGAGGGGCGGTGTGTTGGAAGTGCTCCAAACAGGAAACCGTTGCTGACTCGACTATGGAAGCGGAATACATCGCTACATCTGATGCCGCAAAAGAAGCTGTCTGGATGAGGAAGTTCTTGAAAGAACTTCAGGTGGTTCCATCCATTGTTGACCCAATACTTCTGTATTGCGACAACAATGGGGCTATAGCTTTAGCGAAGGAACCCAGGTCCCATCAGAAATCCAGACACATCTTGAGGCGGTATCACCTGATCAGGGAGCTCGTGGATCGCCGGGAGATCGTGGATCGCTAGGAGATCAAGGTTCGGAGGGTTGCTTCAGAAGAAAACACAGCAGATCCATTCACCAAGGCCTTGCCCCAGACTCAGTTCGAGCGGCTGATCGAGATGATAGGTCTTCGATACGCCAGTAAATGGCCTTAGTGCAAGTGGGAGATTGTTAGTGTATATGCCCTAGAGGCCATTACTGTATCATACTAGTTTGTATATTACTTGATGGAAGCTTGGGATATTCACAGTTGTACATACAATCTTGCTCGAAATGGTAGTATGCTACTTGGTTTGTCTCTTCTTTAAAATGTGCATGTGTTTCTTTTAGCATATCGCTGATATACATATTATTAGAGCCCTTAGGATCTTTGCTTGATTACCAGCGTTGTGATGGCGCTCACACTCGTGGGAGCTGGGTGATCTATAAGCACATCCTTATACAGGTCCCTAGTCGTTGGACTATAGAGACAAGGCATCGATACTCCGGAGTAGACTAGTGTATGCGCTTCTCATCCCAGTATGGGAGACGGTCTGTCCCACAGCCGTCAGTACGTCGTACTTGAGATAGTATGCGGGTGCTCGTTAGGTTACGAGTACACTGGACAGGACTCGTCGGGAACTGTTGGTTGGTATTATACCTATCGTCAGTTATCAGTTCCCAGGTGACATGAGTACAGCTTAGTCCGCTGACTTGACACTGTCACTTCGCCTCGAGTGTGTTCCCACTGCACTTTGATTACTACCCTACCACGGCTCAAAGGAGTCGTGCAAACAGGTAGTTTTTGGGTGCAGTCCCGAAGCACTTGGAGGCAGTGACGGTTAGACAGGATTCGTCTCTCCCGGTATTGGGGGTTGACATCGCGCTGTGTCCAGGAGAGCCATTACATGAGTAGTCCCTGGCCAGGGCAAGCGAGATATACTGGTAGGTTTCCAGTGTTATCTCAGTGTGTTCTGGGCTACACTCCGACACGACTTGTACCGCTATTAGGGGACTGACATTCACCGCCCCCTAGGCCCGCCATGCGATGTATCAGACGAACAGACCGGACTGTATGGAGATTGTCACATACAGGCTCAGTAGGAGTTCAGATGGGGTTCACCTCGTCAGTCTTCTTGTCGACATCTACCTGGGGACCGTTACGTACAGCTAGTGCCGCTTGCGGTCTGTGGTTAAACCCACTGCCAGCGTAGTGTCGAGTCTTTAGAGTCCCACACAGAGAGCTATTCGCCTTTAGGCAAAATGAGTAGAGGTCGCATGGTTTTGCGACAGGGTTCGTTCACATCCGCGCACTTGTGCACGTTTGTTGTCCGGACAGCTTATACTAGCGGGCTTTGGTTTAAGCCGGATCCTAGTATATGATTTGGGATTGGTTTTTCTCTTTGTATTCGTGTTTCTCGGATCACGAATACGGGTACGTACGCACAGTTGCTTGAGACAGAGGGAGAGGACTTTGATTAGGGTTAATGACTATTGTCATTTGTATTAACCCTAATGATTATGTGTGTATTATGGTTAATTGATATTAGTTTAATAATTGTGCATGGTTATGGTTGTTGACCATTTGACCCACCTTGACTTGTTGACCTTGTTGACACTTTGACCATCATCATTTCATTTGGAAGATGCTGTTTGATCCTTGCAATTTGCATTAAAAATGAAATGATAATGGTCATGTCTTGATTAACCATGACAATTATCTAGCTAATTATCTAATTACAATAATTCACACATATATGTGAGAATGGTTTATTTTATTCTCATTCTATCATTTACTTTCTCTCTCTTGTTCTTCCTCTCCCTCAAGCTCTCCCCTCTCATGTGTTGAGAAACACTTGAGCTTGAGAAAAACCCTTTCTTGATAATCTCTACTCTCATCTAGGGTTCAAGTATTAGCACTTCTTGCACCCTAGTTACTTCTAGCTTGGAGTTGAAGCCAAAGGTCGAGGCTTTCGGGTGGATCTTTCTTCGACGTGAGAAGACGACTAAGGTGACCTCCTTCCACCACTCCAAGGAGCAAGGAGAGAAGGACATAAAGCCCAAGGTATAACATTTCTAGAACTTAGCTAGTTTCTAGTTAGCTTTAGCTTGTTTTTGTTTAGCAAAGATCCTTCATAGTGTAGTCCATGTTGCCTAAGCTCATAAAAATTCGATTTTTATTCCGTTTTCCGTCTCCCCGCAAGTACCGGGGTGGGCAACGTGGACTTGCAGTTCTTTCCCTTCCCTCCCATCTTACTAACACCTCCTCTAGGTTTGGTGGCGGCCTTCTTCTTCCTTCCTTTGGCCCTATCCTTAGATCCGGAAGAAGAAGCACCGCTAACAAACATAGCGGGTGTTTCCCTTGCCTTCTGCAAGGTGCCCTCTGCACTCCTCAACATGTTAAGGAGTTCTGGAAGTTCAACTTCTTTTCTTTGAATGTTGAAATTCAGAATAAACTGGGCGTAGGTGGAAGGAAGGGACTGGAGAATAAGGTCTGTATAGAGCTCATTATCCAAAGTCGTCCCAAGGTCTGCGAGCTCTTCTATATAGCCTATCATCTTTAGGACATGTTCTCCTACCGATGATCCGATGGCCAACCTCGCTCGAAACAAGTTCTTTGAGGTCTCGTATCTTGCTATACGAGATTGCTCTCCATAAAGTTCCTTTGTATGGAGAAATATGGCATCTAGTTCCATATCCTCGTGCCTCCTCTGATGTTCATTATTCATCGAGGCAAGCACGATGCACTTGGCCTTCGCGAAATCATACTCCTAGGTTTTGCGAATTTCCTTATCCGCATTACTGGATTTGGGACCTGAGACTGCAGGTGCCTTAGCGGTGAGGACGTACCCCAATTTGTCATAGGTCAAACCCATTTTGACATTCCGCAACCAATCTTTATAGTTTGGCCTTGTCAGTATATTTTTCTCTAAAAGTAACTTAAGTCCAGTCATTTTCAGGGTCGCTGCAATTAGGAGAGAAAGAAGAAAACACTTTAGCATGATGCTCTTGCAAGTTTAGAGTGGTTTTTAGTTTATCTAAACTGGATGGCTCCCACTGTTTCTCGAATCCTTCCTCAAACCATAAAAGAAGAATTAGCCAGGACTATTCTCACCGTACAATACTTGCTTAACCGTTCAGCCAGGCCAGTGTCGATACTTCGAGGGAGGTTTTCCAACGCTTTCGCGAAGTTCCTTAATTAAATAACCTCTTTTCTCTGGGGGCGTAGCCCCGCTGACACCTTTCTAGACACCTACATGGTTTATAGCATTGATCGTTAAGTGACGAATATCCTGATAAGTAGCATATACTCATAGTAGGATCGGGATCCAAATATCATCGTCTGATAATGCTGAAGGAATCCTACCAACATTCATCAAACTCCAAATGGTATGCATCTCTTTGCAAATTTCAGTTTCTTTAGAAATTCCCGATACAAATTTTTGCCCCATGCTCTTATGACCTTGGCTTCGGTCAAAATGTCATAAGTCACATGTCAAGTTCTACCCGTCATTATCTTGTCAATTTGAACCCATCCGCACATACCCCTGACTTTGGTCAAATGATAATACGACTGTCCCAAACTAACTCATCTATCTATGCAACAAATGAATACCCAGCAGCTACCAAACACCATGCCTTGACTTTGGCTAAAATACATAGCTTGAATACTACTGAATACTCAAATGAAATGACGGAGGGCTACGAATGATTTTGGCGAAACCGTGAACATAGTGAACTTAATATAACCGAAAGAACCTGATAGCTTTTAAAAGGAGTGGTTAAAGCTCCGCAATTAAAAAATATCTTCTGTTTTAAAAATAACCGAGTGGTTTCTTTTAAATTGTTCCAACGATTAAACTTTGGTTTTTTTTCTTTGCATTAATAATAATGCGTCCCATCATTAACCTATCATGGCAGAAAACAACGAAAATACAACGTCCTCTTATGCCATCTGCATTCGCCTCTGGGTCCCGTCATCACCCGTTATGTTACTTAACTAACGGCAGAGCGAGGGCTGGGCTAGCACGGGTGTAAAACATAAGTGACGTCTAAATAGCTATCATATATAGATATTGTACATTCGTCAGACGCAATAATAGGCATTCCAGATCTCAGATGAACATTATTGGATATACAAGCAATCTGTGTTTTCTTTGAGCCTGCAATAAAAGACGGATTACACAGTTGTGATGAATAGCCATTACCCCACCCTAGACCCCTACGGGTACGGCAAACTACCCGCCAAGTACCCGAAGTGAAGCGGTCTTCCTCAACAAAGTGAGTAGGACACTAAACACTTTAAAGTACCCGGTAGTTTGTGCACCCCACCTTGGGTCTTTCCTAGGAGAAAAAACAGTAAAATGAAATAATACAACGGTAGCTACAACCGCAACCTGGATGCGCCCCGCAAAATAATATTACATCATATTACAATTACATCGAATGAATTAAAATAATAACCCATCACATTACCCCGGCTAATCATCACAACAATACAATACAGTTCATAATCACAAACAGTAAAATCCGTTACAGAAATGTTGTCTCGTCCCGAAAGTATGGAACATGACCGGCACTTAGGCTACGAACGTCTCAAGGCGTACGTGCTCTAAGTAAGCCAAGCCCAGAAATCCAAACCAAGGAAAGTAATAGAGTGTAGGAAGAACCATAACAAATCAACCAGTATGCAACATAATATACAACGCCTAAAGGCGAGGATCACAACAGAAAACGAAACTCCAACAGCATGAAATCTACAGAAATATAATGCGCGACTCTAAGGTCGGAAGAATATACATCACTAGTCTCTATCTCAAATAAGTACATGTTTGGTTGATGGAACTTCTAGATACAACTGAAATATAATATACGATGTATAATGATGGGTACGATACAATAAACCCACCTACTAGCAAGTCACCCGAAGGGAACAGTGCCCGCAAAGCCGTAATGAAACCTGTACGGCAACACCTGCAAGAAACTGGGGCACAACGGGGGTGAGTTGCCAACTCGTGAGTAGAAAAAGATCTACGAACAGAAAATCGCATGTATGACGCAATCCTAGGTCATACGATCATAATATATAATCCTCAAATATATAACCAACAGCCTATACCATGGCTAGGGTAAATATCTAACCCAAGTATAATCCCATGTGCCTATGTCAGTGCCTCAGGTAGCAATGAATCATATGACCGATGTATGAATGCATGAAACAGAATGCATGTACTGAAGAAAACTGCTTTCATAATTTGTGAGATTTCTGTATTTTAAAATGAGGTATCATAATGAAATCAGCATAAAACAGTGCCTAGCATCGGCATAAAACATAAATCTCAATATCTCGATATCTCTGTATCACAACCTATGTACCTCAATATCTCAGAATCTCAATGTCTCAATCACAATATCTAGGGCGTCGTCAGTCCAGACCGGCCCCTACCATCCATCTCATGACCATGACGGTATCCTCCGGATATCCGACGCGTCGGGTAATATCACCGGTCGGTCGTGCTCCCCTGCCAGGCTCAATGCCATCTCCTGCGATCTTCTTGCCCCGGGGTACCGCACCGGGCCCACCATGTACCCGAAACGGTTCATCCACCTTCTCGAATCGGGTCTCGAAATCCATCAGCAAAACTCATAGTTGACGACTCATACATCATGGGAAAACCACATTTTTATTTAAAAAGAGTGAAAGCAATTTATATATGTTTTGCGGTTTTCCTCCAAATCCAGGAAATATCATGGAAATCCGAGTCATCAATAGCATGTAAATCATGAATATAAGCATGAGAATCCATGAATGCGGCATATAATGAATAACAGTATGCATGAAGTGACAAGTAATATCTACAATGTCAAGCTGACATATATGGCAAGTACACTAATATCATGTCACTACTAGCTAACAAGCTAAATCAAGCAATACTATTCTCTAAGTGTGCGTGACATGGCAATTACCGATGAAGATGTGTGTGCGCCGGCAAATAAGTGTACGTGGTACATACGCATCATCGGTAATGGTGTTGGTGTCCTAACAGCATGATATCAACAATGGAATATGAATCACAACAGTATGCGATGCAGAGCAACAATAATAAGGTGCGGGAGCTGAATACTAACACAATGATGGCTGAACTGCATCTAATGTCATAAGAGTCATATAGCTACACCACTATAAGGCTGAGCTAAAGCTAACAGTAGGTAAGGGAAACCGCCTAACCTCTGAGTCGATACATATATAGATATATAGTCGGTGATCCCGCCTCGATAATATCACATCCGATACCATATCTCTATAATCAGTTATTCCCAAATCTAAAGTGCGGATCAAACATCAAATTATAGCTCGTACGTAAATCCGTCGTACGGCATCCCCAAATCTGGGTACGGGTCAATATCATGTTCATCACATTCTGGTATCCTCTTTTATCAAGATCATCATCCGGGGTACTGACCTACGTCTAGTACAACATTAATATCATCAATTCAATCATGATCTAGCCGCTGATCTACAGCCTCAAATAAACTGATATCATCATCACATCGTCATAAAGTAGGATACATCACTCAATACGACCCACTACAAATATCTAGCATGTCTTATCTCATTTCACGATCACATGTCAACTATTTAATGTAAATCACTTGGATATGTATCGTCGTCTACAGATCCGCTATAACATCAGGGTGTATCTCAAATATGAGTCCTGCTATATCACCGATATCATAACCTCAGATCAGACTCATCGACCCATCTCAATCTCAAGTGTCATCCTCAAATCCGTATGTGAACACATAGTCCCATACCCATGTGACCACATAACTATATAGAATCCCATAACCACATATGAAATAAGGATGTATGCAAGTATGTATGTGTGTATGTGTAGTGCACCCACTACCCTAGGGTTTCGTAACCTAAGTCATCCAATACACCAATTATCCATCCTAAACATCAATAATAAATCACAATCAACATATAATAATTGTTGGTGTGTATACGCATCCGTATACATCACCACGAACTGCGTGGGTGCTATACGCCATCCACCCGACTTCTCCTCGTAGATATAAATCTACTCACTTTGTTATATGCGTGCCGGTGCCGATGTCGCCATTTGCATCTCCAACGCTTCGACGCCACGTGAGGTACTTATAAGGATATCACACGCTAAAACATATGAAAATCACATCGGAAACCAAAATAGTGCACGCTACACACATAGGTAAAAACCTACCGCCTCGCGTGCAAACACAGCCAATATCCTTCTGCCGTTGGCGTTCAAACGCCATCCGACAGAAAGGAATCATCGAATGCCAAAATCCATACGAAAACAAGTCGTAAATCATGCGCCAACTCAAGAAAATCAACCCAGATTCTATCCTGGTTGGAACCAGACAAAACTAGACATACCCAGGGTCAAGTTTATAGGTAAAAGCGCCGTGCACGCAAAACGAGGGGGTTTCCTAAGTTCTGGCCGCAAATTGTGGCCAGATGGAATTCATCTGCGGCCGGGAAGTGGGTCCAGGGTCTGGGGCTTTGGGTGTTGGTTTCTATTTGCCTGCATACCTCACTACCAAGTCAAAATTGTTTTAGGGTATCTCGGGTTATAGCATATTCCAGAAAGGCCTATAAAGTTGACAAAATGCTAACCGACACTAAATCGAACAATCTTGTGTTTTTGTTGGAATCTGGGGAAATTCTGGGGTGAACTGGTCTCAAACACACCTAATAAGGTTGTACCAACCATCAAAACCAACACTTGGTCAAGTCTCACTCAAATTTGCCTAAACTAGCACTAATCACGATATAAACACTAAATTTCAGCTAATTATCCAGAACTTGGCAAGATAGGAATTAGGTTGTGAGATTATACCTCAAGAGATCCAAGATGAAGGAGAAGAGGAGAAGGAGAAGGAGGAGAAAGGTCTGCTGCTGCTGCTGAGCTGCTTCTACTGCTGAGCTGCTTCTACAGCTCCTGTAGTTGCTGTTGCAGCTGTTATTGAAGCTGCTCAGGCTGCTGCTGCTGCTTGAAATCTTTTCTTTCTTTTGTTGTTGCTGCTGTAGTGGTTGTGGCTGTGTGCAGCAGCAGAGGTGTTGGGGGTTGGTGTTGTGTGGGGTGAAGTTGAGGTATGATGGGGGTGTGGTGTGCTTTTGAATGGAGTTGCTGCTGCTGTGGCTGTTTTTTCGCAGCAGTGCTGATGCTTTTGTTGCTGCTGAAAGTGGCTGATGTAGCTACTGATGTGAGGAAATAGGGGCTGATGTGGTGTATCAGCTGATGTGATAACAATTGGGGCTGAAGTGTTGATATGGGAGCTGTTATTGCAGCTGTTGCTGATGTAGTTACTGTTCTGGTGGCTGAAAAGGTGCTGATGTGAGTGTGTAGGTATTGGGCTGAGGTGTTAGGGGCTGGTGTATGTGCTGATGTCAATTGGGTGGCTGAAGTGTTGGCTGAAGAAATGTTTCAGCAGCTGCTGCTGCTGGTTTTCCTTAAGGGGTGTGATGTGTGAGGGTGAGAGAGATGTGAGTGTTTGAGAGGCAAACAAAAAGTTTGAAATGAGATGAGTTAACTCCCATCACCCTTACTCAACATCAAAAGCTAACATGACACTACCATAGCCACCTTTCTCTCTCTCCAAATCAATGCTCACAAGACACAAAGCCATCATGGCTCTCTCTTCTCATCACAAGGTCAACTAACCCTAATCACCCTTAGACAAGGCCAAAACCCTTAGTCAAACCAAAACAACATAACCAAAAGGTTTAAGCCACCATGGTCATCTAACATGGTTCAACCCTAAGCCATCATGAGTCCATAACATGAGACAAGTGTGGAAAATGCTATGTGCACATCTTTGCACAAAAAGCCAAAAAACCCAATTAGCGATTTTTAATCCCGCTTAACACTAAAATATCATAACTTAACCATAAAAACTTAAAAATGACATATTTCCACAAAATACCCTATTTTAGAATTTCCAAAATTTTCTCCGGAATTTTCACCATTTATCGGTATTTAATTATACCGACTATTAAAATATTCATTAAAAATTAATATTAAATTATGGAAATTCCTTAAGATAATACTTTATTTTTTTGAAATGTTACAAATGTGCAACCCCCTGCCAACCGACATACTAGCAGTTAGGGGAGGTTTACGAACATATTATACAATCACAGATATAATCAAATTAGCAAATATCGTATAATTTCGATCAAGCAAACATATCAGATTCTACTCCCAAAACTTCTCTGTGCACCTGAGACTTGAGCAGAAAATAAACATTCCAGAAATTACAAAAATATCACAGAAGAGTTACTGGAGCAAACTGGGTTGAATCGGCCCCAACTCGGCCGCGGATCCGCGGCGAATCGGTGGGATAGGCCGCGGTTCCGCGGCTGTATGGCTGATTCAGGAACCCATTTTTCTCCAGTGATCTTATATTTCTCTGCTTGTTATTCTGCAGCTCCATGAAAAATTTTTAGAGCCTGTTTTAAATTCGACAGAAACATGGTGATATCGATGTCTTTTTCGGTTCGTTTTGCGTTCGAAATTCATACGACTTTGCTAATGAGTTAATTATTATTTAGCGAGGCTCTGATACCACTGTAAGTCGATGTACTACACCCCACGACTTGCGGGGAGGCAGAAATATGAAAAACGATCTTGTTCTTTGCAATAACATCGACTAACCGCAAGAATCGTTGCTAAACGATAACTAACATATGCATAGGAGTTCTAAACTACTATGTGAAGTGATTATACCTAATGAACCGTGTCCTTCGTCTTTTCGTTCTCCACCTCCTCTCCGGCCTTCTCTATGTAGTAGATGATCCACCCGAGAGCTATACTTTAAGCTTCACCTCTAACTTGAGGTAACTAGGTTTCTTAAAGTGCTAATCTAAGTAACCTAGGTGATATAAAGTTGGATTATGGATTGATTAGTCTATTCTAATCCTTGATCTCAACACATGAGAGGGGAGGATTAGGGTTTGAAGAGAGAGAGCTTGAGGAGAGAGAAGGTGAGCATGAGAATGAGAATGAGATAATGATCTCTCATGATATATATGAAGCATTATATTTATCAAATAAATAAAATAAAGGATTTAACAACCATGCTTCATAAATACAAATAAGTGATTCATCTACATGAGTCATTAAGCATTTATGATGCATTAATGACAAGGATGAATCACACAAATGAGTCACTAATCTCATTTAAGGCTTATGCCACCTAAACCCCCAAGTCACCATCCTTCTAGAAGCTTCTCGCGAAATTACAAGAACGCCCCTCCTATCCGTGAAAACGCGGAAAAACTTTACACTGTATAAATCTAATATCCCGATACTAGAATCTGGCTTAAACCAAAGCCGGCTAGTAAAAACTGTCCGAAAGTCGTATGTGCGTAAACACACGTATGCGTCCGAACCTTTGTCGTAAAACCATACGAACTCTATATCGTTTCGCCTGGAGCAGGGAAACTCTCTGTGTGGGACTCTAATGACTGGACTACTACGCTGGCAGTGGGTTTAACCACAGACCGCAAGCGGTACTAGCTGTACGTAACGGTCCCCAGGTAGATGTCGATAAGAAGGCCGATGAGGAAACCCATCCGAACTCCTACTGAGCCTGATGTGACAATCTCCGTACAGTCCGGTCTGTTCGTCTAAGACTATCGCATATCGGGCTTAGGGGCGGCAAGCGTCAGTCCCCTAATAGCGGTATAAGTCGTGTCGGAGTGAAGCCCATTACACCCTGAGAAACTACTGGAACCTACCAGCAAATCTCGCTTGCCCTGGCCAGGGACTTTGCGTAATGGCTCTCTGACACAGCGCGATATCAACTCCCAATACTGGGAGAGACGAATCCTGTCTAACTGCCACTGTCTCCAAGTGCTCAGGACTGCACCCAACTGCTACCTGTTTGCACGACTCCTTTGAGCCGTGGTAGGGTAGCAATCTAAGAACAGTGGGACACACTCGAGGCGAAGTAGCAGTGTCAAGTCTGCGGACTATGCTGTACTCATGTCACCTGGGAACTGTTAACTGACGACTGGTATAAAACCAACCTATAGTTCCCTGCGAGTCCTGTCCGGTGTACCCGTAACGCAACGAGCACCTGTATACTTTCTCCAGTACGACGTACTGACGGCTGTGGGACAGACCATCTCCCCAACTGGGATGAGAAGCGTACACACTAGTCTACTCCGGAGTATCGATGCCCTGTCTTGATAATCCTACGACTAGGGACCTGAATAAGGATATGCTTATAGACTACCCAGCCCCCACTAGTGTGACTGCCATCACAACGCTGGTAGTCAAGCAAGATCCTAAGAGCTCTATCAATACGTATACTCACATATTAAGATAGAAAAACCAAGTAGTATACTACCATGTTTAGCAAGACTGTTATATACATGTGAATATCTCAAGCTTCTATTAAGTAATATACAAACTAGTATGATACAATAATGGCCCCTAGGGCATATACACTAACAACAGCTACATACCATGACTATGATATCTGGTGGTTGGGTGTCATGACTGCTTTTCTAAATGTTGTTTTAGAAGAGAGCGCCTATAAGTACACAGCCAGAGGGCTTCGTAGACAGTGGGAGCAGCGGAAACGTGTGCAAGTTGCTTTATGGGATAAAGCAGGCATCGCAGAGTTGGAACGTCTGTTTTGATGTGGTAGTCAAAGAGTTTGACTTCATCAAAATGGTAGATGAACCTTGTATATACAAAAAGGTAGTAGAGAGTATGGTAGTGATCCTTGTAGAGTACGTGGATGACATACTCTTGATAGGGAAGGAGTTTCCTATGCTACGCTCAGTCAATCTCCGCTTATTACAAGAATTCTCCATATAGGATCAAAGCGATACCTCCTAAATCCTAGGTTTTGGATCTATGAGATAGATCTAATTGGATGTTAGGATTCTCACTAGTTGTAATGAGATGGTATCAATCGATCCTGGGGAGAATAACTGGAAAAGGTTCCAGGATGATAAGGACGACTGAATGTCAGTCGCAGGCATTGTCTTTACCCTCAGTGGAGGGACGGTATGTTGGAAGAGTTCCAAACTAGATACTGTGACTTACTAGACGATTAAAGGCAAGATACATCGTTAGCAAGGATGCTACCAAAGAGGCAGTCTGGATATAGATAATAGTTCATGAGATGAACTCAGTTCCTGCCATTGTGTGACAATAGAGTTGTGGCTTTAGCCAAGGAACCACCGTCCCATTAGAAATCCAGATATAATTCTTAGGCAGTATCACCTGATCATGGAGATGGTTGATCTCCAGGGAGATTGAGGTTAGGAGAGTAGATACAGAGGACAACAACACGGATCCACTCATAAAGGCCTATTTCCCAGTAGAGACTTTTATGGGATGGTTGAGGATGAGATACTTCAACCACAGCTGATTGTTGGGTATGCGATACCACAACAGATGGCCCTAGTGCAAGTGGGAGATTGTTAGTTATATGTATGCCCTAGAGGCTATTACTGTACATATGATGTATATTGTAGTGGATGCTTGGACATATATAGGGAGGACTTTCTTGCTCGACATGATAGTACGCTATCCGGCTGCTCTTTATCTAAACATGTTGACTTATTTTAGTTTACTGTCTTACTCTCACATGTTGATAAAGCCCTTAGGATATGTACTCGACTACTGGGACTATGATGAGATCATACTAGTGGGGGCCACGGTAGTCGACGAGTACATCATATAACTGTTCCTAGTCGAGGGTGTATCGAGACAGGGCATCGATACACCAGAGTAGACTAGCGTATACGCATCTTGACCAATATGATAAGCGATGGATGATCCCATATCCATCGGTGTTTGACATCAAGGATAGTGTATGGGTGCTCAGTGGAGACTGGGTACACTGGACGGACTCGCCGAGAACTCCCAGATGGTATTATACCTCACGTCAGATGGCAGTTCTCCGGTGACACAGGTACAGGGTAGTCAGTAGACCCGAGATCGTCACAGAGTCTTGTGTGATTCCCACTGTGCTTTGATTCCTAATTTGCCACGTCCAAGAGGGCGTGCAAAACGGTGGCTTTTGGGTGCAGTCCCGAATCACATGGAGGAAATGAGCGATAGGAGGGGATTCATCTCTCCCGGTATAGGGAGTTGATGTTGTGCTGTGTTCGATTGGCTATAACTGGAAGTCCCTGGCCAGGGCTGATATAAAGATTTACTGGTAAGTGTTACCGGTAGTTTCTCGACCTGTTATGAGCCTCACATCGACACGACTTATCGGTTACTGGGGTCTGACATATACCACCCCTAGACTAGATATGCAATATATCAGACGAAGAGACCGGACTGTACAGGAGTATTACTGATTGGATTCACAGGAGAATGTACAGGCTTGCTTGTGTTGGATATAGTGCCCTCAGAGTCAATTATTGGATCACAGGCACGTGATTGCAATGATTGAGGGAGGACCTATGCCGGTAGGACAGTCTTACTCAAGATGATAGTATGCTATCTGGTTTATCTTTATCATCGTGTACTGTTTTAGGTGACCTTACAGGTCACTATTGCACGTTGATAGAGCCCCTAGGATTCTTGCTTGACAACCAGCATGTAACATTTCGAAATAATAAAAATATTATTTTTAGGAAATTAATAATTTAATATTATTTTATTGAATATTTTAATAATTCGGTATAATTAAATACAAATAAATAGGGGAAAATTATGGAAAATTCTAAGAAATAGGGTAAATTAGTGAATTATGCCATTTCTAAGTTTAATTGATTAGTTATATGCTAAATTAGCGCTAATCGTGATTAATAATCGCTAATCGGTTTTTTAGCAATTTGTGCAAAACATGCACATATCATTCTTTTTCACACTTGTGCATTTTCTTGCCATGGTTCACTTTGGGTTTACTATTCTTTGGAGAAGGATTTTGAGAGAATAAGAAAAGGAAAAGAAAAAGGGGTTTAAATAAAGAATTTAGTAGTAGGTGAGAGAGAGAGAGGTATGGTCTCCTTTGACCTAAGGACTTAGCCATCTCCTTCATTCCCTTAACTCATTTCTCTCCCTCTCCTTCAAGTTGCTGCTGCTGCTCCTGCTTCTCACGCCACCTCCCCTCTTCAATGCCTTAAATCATCTCAAAAACAATCCCAAAACCCAATCTCCATTTCATTAAAAGTGTGCACAAGCTCAAGATCTACACATTGGACTAAAGAAGCAAGGATTTTGGCCACTAGGGGCAACTCAAGAAAATTCTTTAGTTGCCAAATGAGGTATTTTCTGGATCATTAACTTAGTTTTAGCATTTCCTTTACCCCCATGTTTAGATTGAGCCGATATTGTGGAGTTAAGGAAAACCTAGTTAGGGTTTGAGGAAATTATGAGTTGTGATGTGAAATTGAGTTCAGTAGAGGCTACACCAACACCCTAGTGCATGAATTGAGACCCCAACCTGAGAGTTGAAACCCGAAATACGGATTTAGAAACCGATATCGGAGAAATTATGGAATCTGTGAAGGGTATATTGAATCTGCTATCACCCGAGACATCCTAAATTAAAATTGATTGGACAGTGACATATGCAGGTACCCAGGAAGCTACCACCAAGACCCCAACCCCTAACTCATCAATCCGGCCGCAGATTTATTCTAATTGGCCGCAATTTGCGGCCATACCTGCACCAAACCTTCTCGTTTTTGTTCTGTAGCCGCTACATGCATAGATTAGACCCCTGGTATATATAGATTTGTCCAATTTGACCTAGGGTGAAATCTGGAACATATTTCCTAAGTTGCTGTTTTGGATTCGTGTTTCCGTATTCCGTATTCTTAATTCTTAATTTGTGTTTGGTGTTTTACCTCGACTATTTGGTGTTTATACGACGATATCGAGGGTTGTTGATGGTTTTGGAAGGCGTTGTCCATAGGTTCTAACCTATAGATCTTAGCGTATCGTTTTAAGATTCATATGCCATTTTAGTTCGGAATTGGTTTTGATACGCATTTGCGATATGTTAATGTGTAGGTACCCCATGCAGCCTTCGGGACAACAAGCAAACGTGTGGTGACATCGACAATGAAGACGCAAGGTGAGTAGATTATATCTACAGGGGAAGTCGGGGGATGACGTATAGCACCCCCGCAGTCCGTAGTTGATATACTATATATGATAGTTATAGTGTGTCATGGATACTGTGTTAGGTGTTTTATGGATAGTTAGGCTTAGAAGTAACTAGTGTAGTTCATAGCCACGAACCCTAGAATAGGTTTACACCCACACGCACACCCTTGCATATTCACTATACTTACACTGTGTTGATGATGATATTGGATGAATTTGGAGATGAGTCGATGATATTGGGCTTGGTGCCGTGAGATCGGTGATTTGATAAGATTCGTATTTGGGATACGATATGCGATTCTTAGCGGGCCTTTGGGCATGTGTTTTACCCCCGCGTTCATAATTATATAGATGGTATCGATTTGTACTAGACTTAGATTCAGTATCCCAGATTATGTGTTATGATGATAAGAATACCAGGTACTTGATGAGATAATGTGATATTGACCCGTACCCAGCTATTGGGATGCCGTACGACGATTTACCGTACGAGATTTATATTGATGATAGATCCGCACTCATGACTTGAGGATTGTCATATGATATACTGTATTGTACGCGATACTATTGAGGCGGGATCACCGACTATTATATGTATATATATTTATATCGACTTAGATTTAGGTGGGTTGCATACCCCTCCCGGTTGACTTGATACTTAGATCTGTGGTTTGCATAATAGATGTTAGACTAGACCCAAGTCATACCTATTACAAAAACCCCGATTTGTCTTATTTCAAATGGCAAGCTGCATTATTATTCATTTACCATTTATTCTTCGGCTCGCAGTGCATTGCATGCTCATATGTTATTGATTCATATTCCTTGTGCATGTGCCTTTACATAGTTGCATGCTTATATTAGTGTTGTTGTTGCATGTATTATAATTCATGGATTTCGCACTGTGATATGGTTGCATATGATTATTCTGGATTGTTCTACTCCTGCGTATATATATCAGTGGTATGGGACGCTGAAATATATATGTATACCCATAGAGTATATATATATTAGTGGTATGGGACGCTGATATATATATACGCATACTTAATATATCATCATGATGATCTATGCAAATTTACATATGCATTATGAGAGGAGCCTATGTGCTCGGAGCCTATGAGCTCGATGTGAGAGGAGCCTATGTGCTCGGAGCCTATGAGCTCGATGTGAGAGGAGCCTATGTGCTCGGAGCCTTTACGGTCGATGGCATGTTATATCTCCCCTACCCCACATTTATTATATATGCATTGCATCACATATTAGTAGTACCTGATAGAGTACCTTCATGAATGCTGCATACATATCGGATTCATGATATATAGTTTGTGTCGATGCTTGACGTTGATTTTCTGATGATTTCCTTCCTGATATCTTCTGTTTTCATTTTACCGCATACATACATCATACTTATGATATATTATTACATGAGGCACTGGCACGAGTACTTGGCACTACACTTATGTTCAGATGTTACATTGCCACTTTACTATGATTCAGACTTATTCATTTGAGGTTTATATTATATCTGATCGTTTGACTTAGGATTATGTCATGCTTTCAATTTCTGCTTGTAGATATTTTCTATTCACGAGTTGGCAACTCACCCCCGTTGCGCCACGGTTCTTGCAGGTTTTGCCGTACAGGTTCCATAGCGGCATTTCCGGCACATTGCTTCCTTTGCTGGTGATTTGCTTGGTAGGTGGGTTCTTTGCATCAGAACCACCCTTGTATATGTATTATTCTTTGTATCTAGAAATTCCATCAACCAAAAACTTGTATATTGTTTCAGACTCAGACACTAGTGATGTATTATTTCGACCTTAGAGTCGCGCTTAGTAGTGTTAAGGTTTTCATGTTATTGTGAGTTTCTTTTGAGTTTGATCCTCGCCCTTCGGCGTTGTATATTATATTGCTTGTATGGGTTGTGCTCTTTGTTTATGCGTAGTAAGTGTTAGATAAAATGCCTCAAGGGAAGATAATTTACAAGATATGTTTCTTTACTCTTAAAATGGTTTTAGATTTCTGGGCTTTTGGATTACTTGGATCAGATGGAGTCATTTAGACTTCATATGGTTCAAGGGCCAGTCACGTGCTCTTTCGGGTCGTGACAAAGTTGGTATCAGAGCGATAGGTTGACCTTGGTTCGAGTCTAAGTTTGACTATGTGGAGCCTAGGGCGTCTATATATATACGGAACTTAGGCTTGACCTTACGGAACTTAGACTTAGTCGAGGGGGTATTAGACCCGAATTTTTGTCGCGTAGGATGACCCTTGGTTGATGGAATAGGTGATTAAAGTAGAGTGACGTACCGTGGGTATGTTCCGCGGCATACTTACGACACGCCACTCCGCTTAAGGAACCTTAGGATGTACATATTTTCAAGATCAGTGATTCTCTTCATATCCATGATTATACATCCATTTGAGATCCCCGATTCTATTAGTTTCATGATCATACCTTTATTGATGCTGTTCCTTCTTATGATCATGTATCCATTCTGGATCTGTCGTTCTCTTTCTTGCCATTGATCTGCTCTCTTCGATACACGATTGAGGTTCCTGTCGCCATGTTGAGCACAGCTTGGGCTGCTGCTAGGGTTACGGTCAGTGCGAGCTCTTCTGGTACGAAGGCCGACCATTGTATTTTCTGGTGACATGGGAACGTCTCGAGCTAGTATTGGTGACTGTGACCTCTAGTGGAGGCGAGTGCTTGGTTTTGCACCGGATGATCGGGCCATTGTTAGAGCTGCCAGTTGAGAGAGGACTGTTGATGTACAGCATATCTCAGAGATTATCATGTCGCCTACCATGCAGACAGATGGACCAGCGGCTGCTGAGATTCATAGGATGTCGCTTCCGGAGCTTACGAGCTGAGATCGCCGGAGCTTCCAGGCAGATATGAGACAGATGATAGCTAGTCTACCCGATTTGAAAGACGAAGGTGATTCGTCTGATTTATGCGCCAGAGCAGGCCCAGTTGAATTGAAGATTTCCAATGCGGAGAGTTTCACTCAGATCTAGAGCAGACCGATTTAGAGATGACCGCCAATGTATTTCCTTTCCTGGAGGATTTAGACGCTGTTCGGCGTACAGGCAAATGAGCCAGTTGTTGCTGCAAATGACGAGATATCGCCCAGATGATTGGAGCTACTGCAGCATGAGTATATACTTAGAGATATGATGGAAGGTCGCTAGTCACCGAGGGTGGATGACTAGGGCGTGCGATTCGTTTGCTTACCGATGCGAGGTCATCAGATAGGTTGCTTCCAGCTAGAGACGACTTCACGCGGAGACGTGATCGCACGCTTTTGGCGTGTCGGATGTTCAAAGTTCTAAAGTTATTACCGCGATCAGGACGGTGTCGCTTTGTAGCTAGCCGGTTGAGCACGGGTCGATCCACAGGGAGATGGTTGTATGTCCGTTCGAGTTTTAGACGAGTCAATAAAGAATTTGTATGTGTTTGTTCAAACTAAGCTATGTGTTTTATATGCAAGTATGAAGTTGTTAAGAAAAAGATACGAAATTGTAAGCTAAAGAAATCCGTACTCCAAACCTTTGAGCCGAGTCTTGACTAATTGAAGCTAGAGCAATCGGCAACAACGTGGATTAGGGGATTTAACCACGGTATTCGTGGAATCCGGCTTATTTACCCTTGTCCTTCCGTTCTTGTCTCTTGCTTTCGCATCCGGCCAAACCGAACGCAACCGGTCGCGGTTAGGAATCACCGTTACCTTGGTAGGGTAGGGTGCCTAACGGAGCGCTTGCGTAATGTTTGTGCGGAGTTCAATGGAAAATAACGGGAAAAGGAAATGAGCAAAGAAACATTAACTTACAATACCGTATTTATTTCTTAACAACGATAATTACAATCATTCACAAAAAGAACCAAAAAGAGAAAACAAAAAGAACAAAGAAAAGAAAAGATTACAAGTAAGTAAGGGCATGGAATATAAAGTGCAAGAAAGTAAAGCAAGGTAATAAAAAGCAAGAAAGAAATAAGCAATAAAAAGAACTAGAAACTAGAACTCAAGACAAGCATGGGATCAATAGCCAACTCTTAAACTTGCAAGCTCAATCAAGAGGTTGCAAGATCAAGAGAAGGGTAAAGAACTCATGTGAAATGAAGCACTAATTCCATAAGAAGATACAACCCTTGAGATCAATACCAAACCCTTAAACTTTCAAGCTCAATGAAGAGGTTGAAAGATCAAGAGAAAGCAAAAATCTCAAGGGGAAGCTAAACAAACAAGGATGATACAAAAACTTTCATCTTCATTTAACATCCACTCAATACTCTCACTACATTTTCATGGAGGAAAGATGAAGAAGAAGAAGAAGAAGAACAAAACTACACTAAAAGAGGCTAAAGAAATTCACCCCTTGGTTTGGCTCAGTTCTGGGGTATTTATAGGAGGGGAACTAGAAACCTAGGGCAAGAATCTGCCCCTACAAGAAAAGACCAACATGCCCCTGAAAAACGACAATGAGAGGAGACTAAATGGCCGCGGTTCCGCGGCCTAAGCGTGCTTATGCCGCGGAACCGAGGCCGTTTAGTGGAGTTAGGCCATGAAATTTGGTGGTTTTCCCTAGTTTTTAGTACTCTTCAGTGTGGTATATGACTTTTTCTCAGAAACTCTTCCTATTTCTTCCAGAATTTCAGTAGATCAAAAGGTGATGTGATGTGGATCTTTTGCCAAGATTCCTCGAGCTCCGCGTAGATATGTTGGATCTTGTGTTTACATTGAGCTTTGTGCACGAAAATGACATCGATTTGCCATTTTGTCCCTTAAACTGGTGTGTGGCAACATACGGATAGAGAGCGGAGACCCGTATTTTATCTGTGTTGGCAGTAATCCGGAATTTGACGTACTTTTCCATGAATTTCACTGTTCAGAGCCAAGAACCTGTATTCTGCAAATATGTAGCAAACACTGACTAAAAGCACCTCCCTATAACCAAACGAGCGTAAGAATGGGCGGTTTAAAATGCAGTATTATGGTATGAACAAATACCCCCAAACTTAAATTTTGCTCGTCCCGAGCAAAACCAATTATTCACAAAAAAGTCCTAACCGCACTTTCGCAGGGAACGCGATTGCACTAAGCACGTGCAACAAGCCGTTAAACCTCTAGGTGTCCCTAGTAGGAGGAGTGTTGTCTCCTGAGGGTTTTCAGCGGATTACACCTACAAAATCCCGTCAAGCTAGTGTCATAAGTTAACGTCGATTCTACTCCTACAGTTTAGTATTTACGTTAGAAATTCTATCATCCTAAGTTAGAAATATCCAACCCTTATTTTTCACACCTCCTATCTATTTAACTTTGGATCTCCTGAGTTTTCCTTCTAAAGTGCGGCCTCAAATCAGGGATTTTTATCAACTTTACAGAAAACACAAGTCTTATTCTTTATTTCTATCTTTTATCCAAACATCGATTGTATACCCCTACGTGTGTGTATATTTGCACCCCTATACTCAAGAATTCAATTCAAACTATAATACCTTTGCCCTAATACCTAATACTACTTCTTTTCATTAAGGATGGACGGATTTGCTTACACACCTTTCATGCGACTATTAATGCTTCTTGAGGCACTAACGACCGATTACTGAATGTGTGAACTTTAAAGCGTAAATAGCAGTTTCCAGGTCTTGACTTTATTCTATTTTTTCTTTTTCTTTTTCTTTTTCTTTTTCTTTTTCAAGACCGGATATATTTTTCAATATGCTCTTTTGGTGTTTAGCTTTAAATACCGTTTTTTCTTTCATACTAGGTTTTCAGGCAAGAGTATTTCTAGGTATCCTCTACTATCCCAAGTTTCAAGGTGCGTGTAAGTGCAGTTTGTAGGATATATACTTTCTAAATTTGAACTCAAGAAAAGAAACTATTTTTCAGACTTATCCTCCAGTAAAGCTTCAATACTTTCCCTTCATCTTGACTTAACTCAAGAACTGAACTCAAAAAACTGTAAGGACGTATACATACCAAAGTTAGACAGAATGAGGGTTATTTTAAGGATTTTCAATTCCTAAGTCTAGAATTTAGTTATTTCTAACATATCAACTAAACTTTCAGAATAAAAATCTAAGTTACCCTATTAGCTAACTTGACGACAAAGTTTTTATATTTTTTGGAAAATTTTCAATTTTTATGGGTTTTTAATAAGGTATGCAAATGCAAAATATACAAATGAATGCGAAGGAAGAAAGCTTACCGAGCACACCCCCAAACATAAACTTGACAGTGCCCTCATTGTCAGGCTACACTAAGAGGGTCAAAATTGTCGGCGCTCCCTAGAAACAAATTATATACAAAACAAAAAGGAAAACAAAAAATATATACAAAAAGGAGTCCCCCCCCAAACTTAAGTAAAACAGTGTTTCCACTGTTAAGCGTTGAAGTTCAGGATTAGGGGGAAAGAGAATAGTATCAAGCTATACAAGGCCTTACAAAGGCCAAAAGTTAACACCAACCATTCAAAAATTCTATCTCTGTAAGATGCGGGTTGGTGAAAGAAGGTGAAAAGGAAAGAAATGGAGAATACGCGAGACCGTATGGAGATAGAAGCGGGATACGGTCTCGGTATATGAGAAGAAGAATGGCGGAAGGGAGAAAGAAGTGGAATACGAACTTGAGGGTGAAAATGGAGTGAATAGATTAGCACAATTTGTGATGACCGATGTGTGAAAAGCGATTGTGCTAATATATTAACACGTCGAGAAATGGGGTCAAATCCCTCAAGATTCGTGAGAAACCATGGGTATGCCGAACTTGGTAAACTAGACAATGGAAATGGAAGTGATACAGTTACTTGCAAGGTCGGAACGATGGAAAGGGTAGAGGAAAGTGATCGAGGAGGGGTATCTGGTAAAGGTTCGGGAGGGGGTACACAGTCAATGGAAGGGACATGATGAATTGGAAAATCCGACTCATCAATTAAAACTGGTTCATCCTCAAAAATTTCCTCAATGTTCTCCTAAAAAATTAGCTCATCCATGCAAATTTCATCGAAATCTAGACGCATCAGGGGTTCGGGAAAAACAGTTAATGACTCGGGATGATGAATTGGAGAGAAAAACTCTGCCAAATCTATAGGTTCATCATCCAAAATATTCCCGGCGTCAATATCCTCAATCAAGTGAAAGTCAATTTTCTCAGACACTTCATCAAAAGCATGGATTTCAATCGATTCTGGTTCTAAGATGGAGGTGTAGAGGTCAAAAGGATGGGGTGTGGTTTCACATGGCAAGGTCCCTTCACAATCGGGTAAATCAAACACTGCAAAGTCGCACAACTTATCAAACATTTTATCTTCAATTGATAATTCAGTTGGGACACTTGATAGACTTTCAACACAGGAGTTGTGGGATTCAATTTGAAACGGGTAAGTTTGATTTGGAAGGGGGTATAGCTCACTCTCTCCACTCAAATTCTCAATCTGTCCAACCGCCTCATCATACATTGGAAAATTAGGAGCTAGTTGGAAACTAGCTACCGGGTCAGTAGGTTGTATGAGGGTGGCCATGGACGCATTCAAATCCATCATCTGTTGGCATGACGCTACCCTAAAGTCTTCCAACGACTGTTCCAGACTAGACATGGGTTGTGACGGGGTTTCAGTAAAAGATTCAAAGTTGTTTGGATACTGAAAACTCCCAAATGGCTGTTCAGAAGCAATGTCTAGGGAAGGTGCAAAAGTCGGGTAGGACTGGTAGGAATTGAATGGCTGGACAGGCGTAGGATCAACATTTGGATACGAAGGTAAATGGAAGTGTTGATCCCAAGAATTTGAAGTGGTGAAAGGAGTGAAAGATCGGCTATGAGATTGTTCAATACGTTCAGCGATGGACAAAGGACGACTTGCAAAAGTGGTATCAATATAAGCGGGTGCGGGAGGTTGAAAAGGTTGATACAAAGTGGAATGCGGAGGGCAAGTGTTTGTCCTAGACGCATCTATGCGATCTTTCAATGACATTTTGGGCATGGAGGGGTCGTTCGATGTTCGGCCAAAGCAAGAATCGTAAGAAGTAATGTCTGGTTGTGGGTACCAAAGTTCGGCAAGAGTTTTGCGAGGTGGGGTACCCATGATATGAAGAGAGAAAAAAGAAAGGCAGAGAAAAGGAGGGGGAAATTTTTTTTATTTTTTTTTTATAATTTTTTTTAGGTAGATATTAACAAAAGAATGAAATATATACACAAAAAGAATCTGGACAAAAACAATCACGACACAAAAATACCACACACCTAATCGTTCTAGGGTTCATCTAGGTCAACTAGACCTGCTCCAGAACTTGATTGTCGAAGTAAAACTGTGTCGAGAAACGGGCTCAAGATACACTGATCACGAGGCCAGGTAAGTGCAGAGATAAGGGGAGGTTTTCCAACGCTTTCGCGAAATTCCTTAATTAAATAACCCTTTCTCTTTTGGCGGTTTCGCCGTTAACACTTTCCTAGACACCCCGTAAACAATGTACCGTTAAGCGAGGTTCTAAACACGGTTAACTTCTCCTAATGAGCGCGAAGTCCTTAAGGCTTAAAGTCTAATTTCTTTTAAAATTTGTGCGGGTAAACGTTATGCTCAAGTTCGTGATTTGTGGGCCACAGAAAAGGTGATGAAATCCTTTACCGTATATTGTGGGGTTCACTTGCCCTTAAGTCCGTATTAATGTATGCAATGCGCAATTCAATAAAAATTCTATAAAGAATCAAACAAATGTTTTTTAGTTTAAGCACGGCACTGCAACAAATACGGGTTAGTCAATTTTTAGCGTTTGCTAGCGAACTTGCAAAGAATCCTGCAAAGAATTGTTTATTGGATGCGTCGGATTTGAGAAGAAGGTGTTAGTAAAGTACGTACCGTTAAGTTTTTGGGTTAAGAAACCCCCGTTGAATCAAATCCGGTAAGCTTGAAAAGTTCGCTTGCGCGGGTCAAACTACCCGGATCTTTGGCACTGTACTTTGCAATCACCTTAGCCTTGAACGTACACTTTGCTCCCCACAATCGCCGTTTGCAAATCCGCAAAAATCTGCAGACTTGCTCACAAAAATTATCAAAAAAAAACAAAAAGATTTTTTTTTATAAATATATACAAAAAGAATATTAACCCGAATAACAAGAAAGAAAATGCGCTACCGTCTCCCCGGCAACGGCGCCATTTGATCGCACGCTTTTGGCGTGTCGGATGTTCAAAGTTCTAAAGTTATTACCGCGATCAGGACGGTGTCGCTTTGCAGCTAGTCGGTTGAGCACGGGTCGATCCACAGGGAGATGGTTGTATGTCCGTTCGAGTTTTAGACGAGTCAATAAAGAATTTGTATGTGTTTGTTCAAACTAAGCTATGTGTTTTATATGCAAGTATGAAGTTGTTAAGAAAAAGATACGAAATTGTAAGCTAAAGAAATCCGTACTCAAAACCTTTGAGCCGAGTCTTGACCAATTGAAGCCAGAGCAATCGGCAACAACGTGGATTAGGGGATTTAAGCACGGTATTCATGGAATCCGGCTTATTTACCCTTGTCCTTCCGTTCTTGTCTCTTGCTTTCGCCTCCGGCCAAACCGAACGCAACCGGTCGCGGTTAGGAATCACCGTTACCTTGGTAGGGTAGGGTGCCTAACGGAGCGCTTGCGTAACGTTTGTGCGGAGTTCAATGGAAAATAACGGGAAAAGGAAATGAGCAAAGAAACATTAACTTACAATACCGTATTTATTTCTTAACAACGATAATTACAATCATTCACAAAAAGAACTAAAAAGAGAGAACAAAAAGAACAAAGAAAAGAAAAGATTACAAGTAAGTAAGGGCATGGAATATAAAGTGCAAGAAAGTAAACCAAGGTAATAAAAAGCAAGAAAGAAATAAGAAATAAAAAGAACTAGAAACTAGAACTCAAGACAAGCATGGGATCAATAGCCAACCCTTAAACTTGCAAGCTCAATCAAGAGGTTGCAAGATCAAGAGAAGGGTAAAGAACTCATGTGAAATGAAGCACTAATTCCATAAGAAGATACAACCCTTGAGATCAATAACAAACCCTTAAACATTCAAGCTCAATGAAGAGGTTGAAAGATCAAGAGAAAGCAAGAATCTCAAGGGGAAGCTAAACAAACAAGGATGATACAAAAACTCTCATCTTCATTTAACATCCACTCAATGCTCTCACTACATTTTCATGGAGGAAAGATGAAGAAGAAGAAAAAGAAGAACAAAACTACACTAAAAGAGGCTAAAGAAATTCACCCCTTGGTTTGGCTCAGTTCTGGGGTATTTATAGGAGGGGAACTGGAAACCTAGGGCAAGAATCTGCCCCTACAAGAAAAGACCAACATGCCCCTGAAAAACGACAACGAGAAGAGACTAAATGGCCGCGGTTCCGCGGCCTAAGCGTGCTTATGCCGCGGAACCGCGGCCGTTTAGTGGAGTTAGGACATGAAATTTGGTGGTTTTCCCTAGTTTTTAGTACTCTTCAGTGTGGTATATGACTTTTTCTCAGAAACTCTTCCCATTTCTTCCAGAATTTCAGTAGATCAAAAGGTGATGTGATGTAGATCTTTTGCCAAGATTTCCTCGAGCTCCGCGTAGATATGTTGGATCTTGTGTTGACATTGAGCTTTGTGCACGAAAATGACATCGATTTGCCATTTTGTCCCTTAAACTGGTGTGTGGCAACATACGGATAGAGAGCGGAGACCCGTGTTTTATCTATGTTGGCAGTAATCCGGAATTTGACGTACTTTTCCATGAATTTCACTGTATGGTATGAACAAGACGCTAAGAGTCGACAGAGACGATCGAATGACAGGAACCTGCTATTCCAAGTTTAAGGTATTCGGAAAGACATGCAGGTGATTCTATGGACCCTCTAGAAGAACGAAACCCTAACTCGACTTAATGACCGAGTGAAAGCCCTTGAACTTTAGGGTTTGCGGTAGTTCTGCGGCGCCATTAGTGAGGCTTGGGTTTGCCCTTCTACGGCTGGATCATTGATGCTGTGGTATGTACTCGATGCTGTTAAACTGTACCCAAGATGTTGAGCTCTTAGGGGATTATGAGGTTTTGACGAATCAATTGAATGGTCCGACTTCCTTCGGATGCTAGGTGGTGAGATGCATTTCTTGGAAGACTCTAGATAAGAGGATAGCCGTTGGAGTGCAGTCCGTGCAGCCACGATGAGACGAGTCCGAAGCAGCCGACATTGAAGCAGAGTGAAGTAAAGAGTTCGCAAGAGATTTCGATGAGATGACGTCCCACTCCGCTGACATCAGAGATGCGATACGCACGCAGAGGCGTTGTATATGGATATATCTCCCAGAAAGAGGCGCGATAAGTATGCAGCCGTTCCGGAATAAGAATTAGCTTCAGCAATGGATGATGACTTCCGGGCAATCCAGCAGGAATGAGATTTGAGAGAGAGACCTCGACAGGACCTTTCTGGAATACGATACGAGAAGACCTAGACCCAGGAGTGGTCATATTGCGCAGACCCAGCAGGCCATAGTTCGGCATCGTTGACGAGGTAGTTGACCAGGTTCAGATAAAAGACCTCACCCAGATGCGTTGTAAATTGATCGAGGACGAAAGAGTATTGAGCATTCCTCCAATGGTTGGGATGCATTCCCGAGGACCTGTTCGGCCAGACATCTTCTATAGAATGGTGAAGCTACAGAGTACGCGATTTCGAGTTCGTGCGAGAGACTTCGGATTGACCGTGGCCGAGAACAGTGCAGTGTGTAGATAGCATGGCGTGACGTCATAGTGGACGACGATAGGGACAGGTGGAACCAGAGGTTCGGGCGAGACGCTGACGAGCTGTCGTTACTTCCCGTCGAGACTAGAGACCTGATATGCTTACAGAGGGGTTAGGATGCGACCAATTTCCGAGAAAATGTTGTGCTGAGGACACAGATGTCCATCGAGTGAGAAGAGATTATGCAAGAGAGTCAGCCTCCGTACAGTTCGGCATAGGCAAGATCGGAAGAGACCTTGAGCAGGATTCCTTCCAGGACATTGCTGCAATGATGTTTGCACCCAGGATCAGATGTGTGACGTGCATTCAGAGAGCCAGAGGCCGACGCCAGTGACATGCTGCTTTACGGGTGGTCGTGAGGATTGACCGAGAAATGACCAGATAAGTGCCAGAACGGAATCGTCCCCGTTAGAACACCTGACAGGGCCGAAGAGCCGATCGATTGTAAGATGGGTTGTAACGTTTTAAAAATAATTAAATAAATAATTAAATGAATAAAATTGTTTAAGTAAATTTTATGATTTTCGGTAAAGCAAAATGTATTTTTCGTAAAATCAAACCGCAATTGTTTTTCATTATAAATTCAAAAATACCTATTTAATTATGTAATTACTAGTAAATAGTGTTTATTTAGCCACTTATAAATTTTTAGTTTAAATAAAAAAAATTCCTAAATTAATTATTTTAAATATTAACATAAGCTTTATTTTTACACTAAAATAGTGTAAATTACAAATTTGAATGGTTTTAATTTGTAAAAATAAACCATGGCATGTTAGAATTTATTATGTATCATGCAAAATTTATTTGCAAATTTTTCCTATTTTCTAGAATTTTCTTGAGTTGCTATAGTGAAGGAATAAATAAATAAATAAATAAAAGCATGAAAGACCTTTAAGTGATATTTCTTCTCTTGAAACTTCTACACTTTTCCTCACTCATTTCTTTCTCTCCCTCACTCCCTCTCATGGCCGGCCATTACTCCATGGCTGCCCCCCCCATTTCCCACACCATTTTTATTCAAAATTCATCAAAAACACATCAAAAATTCAATTAAAATTCCACAAAATCCTATTTATTCCATACTCTTTATTCCTTGCTCATTTTTATATGAAATTTGGAGATGGAAAGCATGCATTTTGGAGGCTCATTTCTTGTTTGGATTTCACATTTTGAAGGTATAATTTTCTTTCTTTTGACTTATTGTTATTAGATGTTCATATTAAGCTTAATTAGATTTAATGAATTAATTCTATGTTTTTTTTTAAAATGCAAGCTAGGGTTCTAAATTCAAGTTATGATTTTTAATAATTAATTAGGGTTATAGTAGTTAGTTTAACACTTTTAGTATTAGGAAATCTTGCAATGGTTATTGTTTAACAAATTGTTATTCAAAAATTGTTTTAAATTAGGAATTTAGTTAACTAGGTTTTTGCAAAATGTGGTTGTGGTTAATATAAAATTCTAATTTGGGTTGTTATCATTGGATTATAGTTTTAGTGGAAATATTAGCATGTTAATGGAAAGAAAAACTTAGTTTGATTGCTAGTTTCTATGGTTAATTGATAAATTGTGATAAAAATTGCTAATTTTGTAAACTAGATTTTAGAAATTCCTATATAAATGAGATTAAAAATATAATTATGGTTTCATTATATCATTATCATCATGAATTGTGGTTTAAGTCATTAATTTATGCAAAATCATGTTTTGTGGTGGAATTGTGGTATTTTGCTTGACAAATGTTGAAAATTGTTAAAGGGTGCAAACTAGAGATTTCAAATTTATACAAGTTTGTGTAATAAAAATATAGTAATAGTTTGTATAGTCTAGTTATGCTATTTAATGAGTTTTATGACCATTGGTTTCATTTAAATGTTAAGTTTTGATGAAAAACGGTAAACTGGCATTTTCGGGTTTTGCGAAATTGGACGGTTTGATAGATTTTCGGGTTTCGATGGATTTAATCATGTTTTATAGTATAAGTAATGTGTTTTAAAACTACAAGTTGTTTGTTGATGTTATCTCGATCCATCGGAGTTTGTATGCCGATATCGAGCGGTATTTGGTTCTTTTGCGTGGACGGGACATAGGTTTTAACCTATGCTTGTTCCTTGTATCGTTTGACTTTTGTATGTGATTCGGTTTACGATGCTATTTATATGTTTGCGTTTAGGTACCCCTCACATGGACTGCGTGCGATGAAGAGGAGGATGGCGACACCGTCTTCGGCAGACATGGACCAGGTGAGTAGATGTATATCTACGGGGGGAAGTCGAGTGGATGGCGTTTAGCACCCCCGCAACGTAGAATAGGAATAGTACTTATTGACATTAGGAAACCAGATGTGACCCTAGATTCTTAATGAGTAGGACCCTAGTAATGACCCTAGGCTGGACTAAATTGATTTAGGAAAACCATACCAGAAGATGAATACCTTGGAAGAGGTTCGTAGGTTTCAGGTAGAAACACACGCACACACTGAAACACGATATGGCGTATACGTGCATGTGTATATATATATATAGGACGAGGTATAGGTATATATATATATATACAACACGTATATGGGATACATTGATGTGATATGATATCCGAGATATGATGAAACAATGTAACTGGGCTTGATGCCGAAATTCTTGGCTATACAGTCGTATTAAAGTGTTAGCGGATCATTAAAGAATGAGATAATGAACATGAATATATAAATTATAAAGAGTGGTTGTGATATTGATGTACATGGAACGCTAGAATAGTACCCGGACTGTAACTTGTGACTGATCACGATATGATATATGTATAACTTGATTACGACATTATATTGGTGTGACCTGATGCCGATATCATATAAGTATGACTTAATCACAATATGATACATATGACATGATATTTCTGAGGATAAACTAATGATGCTTATCATGATGGCAATGATATATGATTGATGTATGCGCTCACAGTTTAGCACCTTGATCATGAGATGTGTTGATGATGACATTATACGAATGAGGAGACACTTAGGAGATACTTGACCGTACCCCGATATTGGGATGCCGTACGATGGATTTTACCGTACGAGGGTTAGATTTGATGATTGATCCGCACTCTTGATTCGAGGAAGCCGTACTACGTACGTGACGCTATTGAGGCGGGATCGCCGACTATTAGAGATATTGATTCAGACCTTAGGTAGACTCTAGTTTCTTACTGACTAGTCTATTAGGTTTAGTTCCTTAGGATGTTAGATGGACACTGGTTTAGGTTCGACTCACATAGTGGTAGTTGTACTCGTATCTCGCAGAGGAGTGGATAATGCACATCTGTATTTACATTCATATTGTAATTATCATGGTGCATGTTCTTACATATGTTGCTATAATCAGTATAAACTTTACCTGTTAGGACACCAGCACTATTACCGATGATGCGCATATTCCACGCACACTTATTTTCCGGCTCACACACATCATCATCGGTAATTGCTATGTCACGTACACTTTAGATCATATTGTCTGTTATGGATAGAATCAGTTAACAACTAGACCGATATAATATTGTGATTATTCTCTGACATTAGTACAGACATGATATTTATTGCTTAGACATTCATGCATTCATATTTTCATGTTATCATGCAGTATTATGGGCATATGCCGACACTTATCATATACTTACTCATGATTTTAAGATTTGGATTTCTATGAGATTTCTGGATTTTTGGGGAAAACCGCAAGAAATTATAAAACCTTCTCTCTCTCTCCTCCCCTCTTTTTAAAATAAGATGCGGTTTTCTCGTGATGTATGTGTCGTCCACCATGAGATTTCATGTTTTCTGTTGGATTTCGAGACCCGATTCGAGGAGTGGATGAACCGTCTCGGGTATATGGTGGGCCCGGTATGGTACCCCGGGACAAGAAGATTGAGTTGTAGACGATGAGCCTGGAAGGGGAAGGCTACCTACCGGTGATGTCTGGTGCGGCGGATATCCGGAGGATACCGACCGTTGTCGTGAGATTTGATGATATGGTCCGATCCGGACTGACGGAGCCCGACATATTGAAACTTGAGATTTCATGTGTTGTGTCGATACTTGACACGGATTTCCATGGATTTCATTGTTGAGATTTCAAATGCTTATACACACTTTACTATGATAACAGCTAAAGAGTTCTTATACATATATATCTGGATTTCAGGATTTGTTACTTTACATTCATGGTGTATGCATTTCATTTCATATGACATAGTATTATATGAGGCACTGACACGAACACGGAGTATCTGCACTTACACGTAGTATTACCCTGCTATTACTAGATGTTTGGGATATAGTAGTGTATTATTATGACCTAGGATAGCGTCGTGCATTCGATTTCTTTTCGTAGATGTCTTCTACTCACGAGTTGGCAACTCACCCCCGTTGTGCCAAATTTTATTACAGGTTCGATGTACAGGTTTCCCTGGCAGCTTGCTGGCACATCTATTCTTTCAGGGTGATTTGCACGGTAGGTTGGTTCACTTGTATCCGAACCACCATTGTACTTTTATTCTTTCATTTGTATCTAGTAAGCTCCATCAACCATATTTGTATTACTTGATAAGTTTATTGGACCATACTTTTATTTCGACCTTAGAGTCGCGCATGTATTATTCTGATCTGGTGGTTTTGTTTTCTTTTGAGTTTTGAGCCTCGCCCTTTGGCGTTGTATATTATTGTGCTTGTTGTGGTTGTTTCCGCCTGTTGGCGTTGATGCTAGCACCCGTTTGGGGATGCTTTTTATTGTTTATGTATATTATACTGTTGTACCCGTTTGGGGGCCAGTTTTTATAGAGGAGGCTCTGCCGAAATTTTTGAGAAGATTTGCTGATGTTTTAAACTTGCTCCTTCATGTTTTCTTTTACTGCTTCTTCTTCTTTTTCATGGTTTAGATTTCTGGGCTTCGGCTTACTTAGGTTACGTTGCGCCTCTAGACGTTTCGTAATCTAAGTGCCGGTCACATTCCGTACTTTCGGGTCGTGACAAAGTTGGTATCAGAGCGCTAGGTTTAACCCTGTATAAGTCTAGGTGACCCTTGGTTGATGGAGTAGGCGATTTAGGTAGAGTAACGTACCGTGGGTATGGTCCGCGGCATACTTACGATACGCTACTCTGCTTAAGGAGCCCTAGGATTTACATTGTTTGCACTGTATTTCATTCGTTCCTTTGATCTATCTTCGTCGATGTCGGAGGGTGATTCTGTTACAACGGGCGCACTGGCAGAGGGAGCTGTGGCTCGAATGCGATAACCATTAGAGTATTGGTTATTCTTGAGGATTGAAGCATTGTTTAGCGTGCGTACGAAGGGTATTCACATGCCGTCCGGATGAAGTTAAAGGGTTCGAACGATTATCAGAAAACCATTTTCCTAAGTTTAAAGTATTCGGAAGAACATGCAGGTATTTCGATGGACCCTCTAGAAGAATGAAACCCTAACTCGACATAATGACCCCGAGAACGCCCTTGAACCTTAGGGTTTACGGCAGTTCCGCGGTGCCATTAGTGAGGCTTGGGTTTGCCCTTCTACGGCTGGATCATCGATACTGGGGTATGTACCGGATATTTTTAAGCTGTACTTGAGTGTTGAGCTCTCGGGGAATTATGGGATTTTGATGGATCGGTCGAAAGGTTTAATGTAGTCCGGATATCAAGTGAAGGGATCGACTATGTGGGAGACTCTAGACATGAGTATTGCCGTTGGTAGCGCAGTCAGCACACCTATGAAAGAACGAGTTCGAAGCAGTCGACATCAGAGGAAAGAAGCGCACATTGACGATAGTGTTTACGATTGTGATTTAGTGATTTGAATTTCATATTTTCGTTGATTGGACTTTTGTATTTTGAGAACTTTGTTCTACGATTGGTATTTCATGTGTGTACTTTCATTCTATCTGTGTTTCATATATCAGTTGTATTGATGTTGTTTAGTACACACCCAGTACACTTGATTTGGTTTTATATATATTGAGATTTTTGATTTGATTTCGTGCATAGGGGTTACACATGATTTTGACATATGTTTCGACCTAGTTTTCATGCATTTTTGTACTGTGATTTTGATTTTGATATTCGATGTATGTTTTCGTGCACCATGTGCACCTGATTAGGATTCTTGCTTATACTTGGCGCACTTGATGCGATTTCGTGCACACCAGATGCACTAAATCGGGGTTTTGTGCAGATTAGATGCACCTGATATTGAGTCGTGCACGCCCGTTGCACTTGACAGATGTTTTTGGTGCACACCTGTTGCACTTAGTTTTGTTTTTGTGTGTATTCATGGTATCTTTAGTTGGTTTCGATTTCAGTGCGCACCGGACGCACATGATATTTTTATGATGTGATTGGGATTGATTTCAGTTTGAGCAGTATGTTTTCATAGTCATTATTATTTGATTTAGTAACCAGGCGGGACGTGTATGTTAAATAAAAGATATATATATAGCTATTTTTTTAAAATTAAACGTCCGCTACTTATACCGTGACACGTGCATTGCACGGCGATTTTCAAGAGGGGTTTTTGTATGCTTCTTTATTATGAGGTTTAGGCGATTTTACTAGGATGCGAACTATATATAAGTTATAGATTGATGTATATTATGATGGTTTTCACATTGGGTTATGATATTTTATTCTCGCCATAACTCCGATGATTGCGTTATGCTTGACGGAGTTGATTTTTGTTATGTGTTGATGATTTCGGAGCCCCGACGATTTGAGTGTTTTGCTAAATGTTTTAGTATTTGGAGGGGGAGTTTTAATTTAAATTCGGGGACCGAATTTCTTAAAGGGGGGAAGATTGTAACGTTTTAAAAATAATTAAATAAATAATTAAATGAATAAAATTGTTTAAGTAAATTTTATGATTTTCGGTAAAGCAAAATGTATTTTTCGTAAAATCAAACCGCAATTGTTTTTCATTATAAATTCAAAAATACCTATTTAATTATGTAATTACTAGTAAATAGTGTTTATTTAGCCACTTATAAATTTTTAGTTTAAATAAAAAAAATTTCCTAAATTAATTATTTTAAATATTAACACAAGCTTTATTTTTACACTAAAATAGTGTAAATTACAAATTTGAATGGTTTTAATTTGTAAAAATAAACCATGGCATGTTAGAATTTAGTATGTATCATGCAAAATTTATTTGCAAATTTTTCCTATTTTCTAGAGTTTTCTTGAGTTGCTATAGTGAAGGAATAAATAAATAAATAAATAAAAGCATGAAAAGACCTTTAAGTGATATTTCTTCTCTTGAAACTTCTACACTTTTCCTCACTCATTTCTTTCTCTCCCTCACTCCCTCTCATGGCCGGCCATTACTCCATGGCTGCCCCCCCATTTCCCACATCATTTTTATTCAAAATTCATCAAAAACACATCAAAAATTCAATTAAAATTCCACAAAATCCTATTTATTCCATACTCTTTATTCCTTGCTCATTTTTATATGAAATTTGGAGATGGAAAGCATGCATTTTGGAGGCTCATTTCTTGTTTGGATTTCACATTTTGAAGGTATAATTTTCTTTCTTTAGACTTATTGTTATTAGATGTTCATATTAAGCTTAATTAGATTTAATGAATTAATTCTATGTTTTTTTTTTAAAATGCAAGCTAGGGTTCTAAATTCAAGTTATGATTTTTAATAATTAATTACGGTTATAGTAGTTAGTTTAACACTTTTAGTATTAGGAAATCTTGCAATGGTTATTGTTTAACAAATTGTTATTCAAAAATTGTTTTAAATTAGGAATTTAGTTAACTAGGTTTTTGCAAAATGTGGTTGTGGTTAATATAAAATTCTAATTTGGGTTGTTATCATTGGATTATAGTTTTAGTGGAAATATTAGCATGTTAATGGAAAGAAAAACTTAGTTTGATTGCTAGTTTCTATGGTTAATTGATAAATTGTGATAAAAATTGCTAATTTTGTAAACTAGATTTTAGAAATTCCTATATAAATGAGATTAAAAATATAATTATGGTTTCATTATATCATTATCATCATGAATTGTGGTTTAAGTCATTAATTTATGCAAAATCATATTTTGTGGTGGAATTGTGGTATTTTGCTTGACAAATGTTGAAAATTGTTAAAGGGTGCAAACTAGAAATTTCAAATTTATACAAGTTTGTGTAATAAAAATATAGTAATAGTTTGTATAGTCTAGTTATGCTATTTAATGAGTTTTATGACCATTGGTTTCATTTAAATGTTAAGTTTTGATGAAAAACGGTAAACTGGCATTTTCGGGTTTTGCGAAATTGGACGGTTTGATAGATTTTCGGGTTTCGATGGATTTAATCATGTTTTATAGTATAAGTAATGTGTTTTAAAACTGCAAGTTGTTTGTTGATGTTATCTCGATTTGTGCGTGTCATCCTTGCGCGAAGCCATGCTAATCTTCTCTGCATCGTTCCAATTTTATCGGATGTCACGGTCTGGCGTCCTCTGTCTCTGGGTCCTTATCTTCTCTATGGATTACCCATGTAACGTTTTAAAAATAATTAAATAAATAATTAAATGAATAAAATTGTTTAAGTACATTTTTTGATTTTCGGTAAAGCAAAATGTATTTTTCGTAAAATCAAACCGCAATTGTTTTTCATTATAAATTCAAAAATACCTATTTAATTATGTAATTACTAGTAAATAGTGTTTATTTAGCCACTTATAAATTTTTATTTTAAATAAAAAAAATTTCCTAAATTAATTATTTTAAATATTAACATAAGCTTCATTTTTACAAATTAAAACCATTCAAATTTGTAATTTACACTATTTTAGTGTAAAAATAAAGCTTATGTTAATATTTAAAATAATTAATTTTGGAAATTTTTTTTATTTAAACTAAAAATTTATAAGTGGCTAAATAAACACTATTTACTAGTAATTACATAATTAAATAGGTATTTTTGAATTTATAATGAAAAACAATTGCGGTTTGATTTTACGAAAAATACATTTTGCTTTACCGAAAATCATAAAATTTACTTAAACAATTTTATTCATTTAATTATTTATTTAATTATTTTTAAAACGTTACATGGGTAATCCATAGAGAAGATAAGGACCCAGAGACAGAGGACGCCAGACCGTGAGTAAGGGACAATTAGATATCTTACGCTGCTAGCATTGGATGCACTGGCACCTTCTCGACTTTGAAGGAGGGACTACCAACGACGGTATTGACGATTGGTGATTTTGTGATTCGATTATCACGTATCCGACAACTTGGATTTTGACTGAATGTTTTGTAGTTGGGGGTTTAAATTTAAATTCGGGGACCGAATTTATTTAAGGGGGGTAGATTGTAACATTTCGAAATAATAAAAATATTATTTTTGGGAAATTAATAATTTAATATTATTTTACTGAATATTTTAATAATTCGGTATAATTAAATAAAAATAAATAGGGGAAAATTATGGAAAATTCTAAGAAATAGGGTAAATTAGAGAATTATGCCATTTCTAAGTTTAATTGATTAGTTATATGCTAAATTAGCGCTAATCGTGATTAATAATCGCTAATCGGTTTTTTAGCAATTTGTGCAAAACATGCACATATCATTCTTTTTCACACTTGTGCATTTTCTTGCCATGGTTCACTTTGGGTTTACTATTCTTTGGAGAAGGATTTTGAGAGAATAAGAAAAGGAAAAGAAAAAGGGGTTTAAATAAAGAATTTAGTAGTAGGTGAGAGAGAGAGGGGTATGGTCTCCTTTGACCCAAAGACTTAGCCATCTCCTTCATTCCCTTCACTCATTTCTCTCCCTTTCCTTCAAGTTGCTGCTGCTACTCCTGCTCCTCACCCTACCTCCCCTCTTCAATGCCTCAAATCATCTCAAAAACAATCCCAAAACCCAATCTCCATTTCATTAAAAGTGTGCACAAGCTCAAGATCTACACATTGGACTAAAGAAGCAAGGATTTTGGCCGCTAGGGACAACTCAAGAAAATTCTTGAGTTGCCAAATGAGGTATTTTCTGGATCATTAACTTAGTTTTAGCATTTCCTTTACCCCCATGTTTAGATTGAACCGATATTGTTTGATATTGTGGAGTTAAGGAAAACCTAGTTAGGGTTTGTGGAAATTATGAGTTGTGATGTGAAATTGAGTTCAGTAGAGGCTACACCAACACCCTAGTGCATGAATTGAGACCCCAACCTGAGAGTTGAAACCCGAAATACGGATTTAGAAACCGATATCGGAGAAATTGTGGAATCTGTGAAGGGTATATTGAATCTGCTATCACCCGAGACATCCTAAATTAAAATTGATTGGACAGTGACATGTGCAGGCACCCAGGAAGCTACCACCAAGACCCCAACCCCTAACTCATCAAGCCGGCCGTAGATTTATTCCAATTGGCCGCAATTTGCGGCCATACCTGCACCAAACCTTCTCGTTTTGGTTCTGTAGCCCCTACATGCATAGATTAGACCCCTGGTATATATAGATTTGTCCAATTTGACCTAGGGTGAAATCTGGAACATATTTCCTAAGTTGCTGTTTTGGATTCGTGTTTCCGTATTCCGTATTCTTAATTCTGAATTTGTGTTTGGTGTTTTACCTCGACTATTTGGCGTTTATACGACGATATCGAGGGTTGTTGATGGTTTTGGAAGGCGTTGTCCATAGGTTCTAACCTATAGATCTTAGCGTATCGTTTTGAGATTCATATGCCGTTTTAGTTCGGAATTGGTTTTGATACGCATTTGCGATATGTTAATGTGTAGGTACCCCATGCAGCCTTCGGGACGACAAGCAAACGCGTGGTGACATCGACAATGAAGACGCAAGGTGAGTAGATTATATCTACAGGGGGAAGTCGGGGGATGACGTATAGCACCCCCACAGTCCGTAGTTGATATACTATATATGATAGTTATAGTGTGTCATGGATACTGTGTTAGGTGTTTTATGGATAGTTAGGCTTAGAAGTAACTAGTGTAGTTCATAGCCACGAACCCTAGAATAGTTTACACCCACACGCACACCCTTGCATATTCACTATACTTACACTGTGTTGATGATGATATTGGATGACTTTGGAGATGAGTCGATGATATTGGGCTTGGTGCCGTGAGATCGGTGATTTGATATGATTCGTATTTGGGATACGATATGCGATTCTTAGCGGGCCTTTGGGCATGTGTTTTACCCCCGCGTTCATAATTATATAGATGGTATCGATTTGTACTAGACTTAGATTCAGTATCCCAGATTATGTGTTATGATGATAAGAATACCAGGTACTTGATGAGATAATGTGATATTGACCCGTACCCAGCTATTGGGATGCCGTACGACGATTTACCGTACGTGCTTTATATTGATGATAGATCTGCACTCATGACTTGAGGATTTTCATATGATATACTGTATTGTACGCGATACTATTGAGGCGGGATCACCGACTATTATATGTATATATATTTATATCGACTTAGATTTAGGTGGATTCCATACCCCTCCCGGTTGACTTGATACTTAGATCTGTGGTTTGCATAATAGATGTTAGCCTAGACCCAAGTCATACCTATTACAAAAACCCCGATTTGTCTTATTTCAAATGGCAAGCTGCATTATTATTCATTTACCATTTATTCTACGGCTCGCATTGCATTGCATGCTCATATGTTATTGATTCATATTCCTTGTGCATGTGCCTTTACATAGTTGCATGCTTATATTAGTGTTGTTGTTGCATGTATTATAATTCATGGATTTCGCACTGTGATATGGTTGCATATGATTATTCTGGATTGTTCTACTCCTGCGTATATATATCAGTGGTATGGGATGCTGAAATATATATGTATACCCATAGAGTATATATATATTAGTGGTATGGGACGCTGATATATATATATACGCATACTTAATATATCATCATGATGATCTATGCAAATTTACATATGCATTATGAGAGGATCCTATGTGCTCGGAGCCTATGAGCTCGATGTGAGAGGAGCCTATGTGCTCGGAGCCTATGAGCTCGATGTGAGAGGAGCCTATGTGCTCGGGGCCTTTACGGTCGATGACATGTTATATCTCCCCTACCCCACATTTATTGTATATGCATTGCATCACATATTAGTAGTACCTGATAGAGTACCTTCATGAATGCTGCATACATATCGGATTCATGATATATAGTTTGTGTCGATGCTCGACGTTGATTTTCTGATGATTTCATTCATGATATCTTCTGTTTTCATTTTACCGCATACATACATCATACTTATGATATATTATTACATGAGGCACTGGCACGAGTACTTGGCACTACACTTATGTTCAGATGTTACATTGCCACTTTACTATGATTCAGACTTATTCATTTGAGATTTATATTATATCTGATCGTTTGACTTAGGATTATGTCATGCTTTCAATTTCTGCTTGTAGATATTTTCTATTCACGAGTTGGCAACTCACCCCCGTTGTGCCACAGTTCTTGCAGGTTTTGCCGTACAGGTTCCATAGCGGCATTTCCGGCACATTGCTTCCTTTGCTGGTGATTTGCTTGGTAGGTGGGTTCTTTGCATCAGAACCACCCTTGTATATGTATTATTCTTTGTATCTAGAAATTCCATCAACCAAAAACTTGTATATTGTTTCAGACTCAGACACTAGTGATGTATTATTTTGACCTTAGAGTCGCGCTTAGTAGTGTTAAGGTTTTCATGTTATTGTGAGTTTCTTTTGAGTTTGATCATCGCCCTTCGGCGTTGTATATTATATTGCTTGTGTGGGTTGTGCTCTTTGTTTATGCGTAGTAAGTGTTAGATAAAATGCCTCAAGGGAAGATAATTTACAAGATATGTTTCTTTACTCTTAAAATGGTTTTAGATTTCTTGGCTTTTGGCTTACTTGGATCAGATGGAGTCATTTAGACTTCATATGGTTCAAGGGCCAGTCACGTGCTCTTTAGGGTCGTGACAAAGTAGTATGAGGGCGATCATATACGTGGGAGCTGGGGTCTATAAGCACATCCTTAAAAGGTCTCTAGTCGTGGGAGTTTCGAGACAGGGCATCGATACTCCAGAGTAGACTAGTGTATACAGTCGAGACCCCGACGAGGGGCGGTTGCCGGTCCCACAAGCCACTGGTGTCAGTTGGTTCACCTAAGATGTATACAGGTGCTCATTGGGTTATGAGTACACCGGACAGGACTCGCCAGGAACCTGCTAGTTGGGATTATACCAGACGTCAGATAGCAGTTCCCTGGTGACATGTGTACAGGTTAGTTCATCGACCTGAGATCGTCATTTGTCTCGTGTGAGTTCCCACTGTGTTTTGATTACTACCCTACCACGCTCAAAGGAGACGTGCAAACAGGTTTTAGTTGGGTACAGTCCCGAGCCACATGGAGGCAGTGAGCGGATCTGCATGGGTTCGTCTCTCCCGGTATTGGGGGTGAGGTCGCGCTGTGTCTAGGAGAGCCAGTACATGAAAGTCCTTGGCCAAGGCAGGAGATTTACTGGTAGGTATTCCAGTAGTATCTCAGGGTGTTCTGGGCTACACTCCGACACGACTTGTACTGCTTTTGGGGGTCTGACTTTTACCAACCCCCTAGACCCGCCATGCGATGCTCATAGACGAATGGACCGGACTGTACGGATATTATCACTGACAGGCTCAGTAGGGTGTCAGGATGAGTTCGCTCATCGACGTCTCTTTTGGTCAATACCTGGTAGCCCGTTACGAATTTGCTAATACCTCTGACGTGCTAGTGGTTAAATCCACAACCAAACTATTGACGAGTCTTTAGAGTCCCCCACACACCAGTTTCTCAAGTTTCGGGCGAAACGCTGTAGAGGCCGTATGGAGATATGGCAGGGTTCGATCTTATCCGTGCGGTATTGCACGGATCATGATCGGACGGATAATACTAGCTGGCTTTGTTTTAAGCCGGATCCTAGTATTGTACAGTGTAGATTTTGTCTCTTTGCATTTGTATTCAGTGGGAATACAAATGCGGGTATGTATTTACAGTCGCGAGATTTTCCTGTAATTTATTACGGGATCAGTTTTCTGAAGTTGCCAGTTTGCATTCCGTTTCGGCCAGTTTTCCTTTATTCCTTCACGGCCGGATTTTTCTGATGGAGGGGCTAATTTGTAGTTGTGCAAATTAGTATTTATGGGGTGGTTATTTGTATATGAGGCTTCATAATGGTTCTAGCATCATGAGATCCTTTTTGCATCACTTGGCTTGCATTAAATGAGATAGGATAGTATGAGTGATTGGTACGAGGCTTGATTTGGCTTATGCTTACCCCTTTCGTTGTGCTCATCCCCTTGATTCCTTTTTTCCTACACCATTTTTGATATGGTCGGCCACTAGAGAGGGAGGGGAGAATTTTTTTGGTATGAGAATTTTTGCTATCTCATTATTCCATTCATGCAACAAAGATAAACCTCTCTCCATTATTCATTCACCTCCACATCACCAAGGCAACTTCATAACCCCAAAGAGACAAAGCTTCAAACACTAGCCTACAGCATTTCTTGGGCACGTCGGCTTGCCAACTTCGTGCGCGAGTTGCCTCGGACCAGAGGTGGGAGCCCGTAAAAGAACCCGGCGATGTGGTGCCCGTTTCGACGAGGAGGTGATGACCGGAGATTCCGCGAGGAGATCGAAGTGGAGACGAAGACCGAAGGACACGGATCGCTTGGTATAGCTTCTCTACTCATATTCTAGTTTGCTAGAGTTAGGTTAATGGCCCGATCCGGGTTTTATAGTGCGCGGTGGTGCCGGTTTTCTAGTTTAAAAAGTTTTTCATTTCCGCATTCCGGCGTCGGATTGACGGCCGGGGCGCCGCCGTGCACTTACAGCTTGTTGATCTTCTGATCGCTCAATACCTGGGTGGCTGTTACGTTTAGCTGACCGTTTGCAGCTTGTGGGTGTTTGTTATGATCATCACCTACCGACGGCGTATTGACGATTCTTTAGAGTCCTACACAGAGGTTTCTCTCAGGCAAAACGTGTTAGTTGTATGTATGCCCTAGAGGCCAGTATTGTACAGATGATGCATATTATATTGGATGCTTGGACATATATAGAGATGACTTTCTTGCTCGATATGATAGTATGCTATCTGGTTGCTCTTTATCTTAACATTACACTTGTCTTTTTAAACTGTCTTATAGTTACATGTTGGTAAAGCCTTTAGGATTTGTACTTGACTACCTGGACTGTGATACGGATCATACTAGTGGGGACATGGTAGTCTATAGGTACATCCTTTAAGGTCCCTAGTCGTGGGTGTATCGAGACGGGGCATCGATATACCAGTGTAGACTAGCGTATACGCTTCTCGACCCATGAGATGGGCGATGGATGATCCCATATCCATTGGTGTTTGACATTAGAGATGGTATACGGGTGCTCAGTGGAGACTGGGTACACTGGACGGACTCGCCGAGAACTCCCAGATGGTATTATACCTCACGTCAGATGGCAGTTCTCAGGTGACACTTCTACAGGTTAGTCTGTAGACCCGAGATCGTCATAGTGTCTTGTGTGATTCCCACTGTGCTTTGATCTCCACCTTACCACGTCCATGAGGGCGTGCAAAACGGTGGTCTTTGGGTACAGTCCCGAGTCACATGGAGGCAATGAGTGATAGGAGGGGTTTCGTCTCTCCCGGTATTGGGGGTTGATGTTGCGCTGTGCTCGATTGGCCGTAACAGGGAAGTCCCTGGCCAGGGCTGATCAGAGATTTGCTGGTAAGTGTTACCAGTAGTTTCTCGACCCGTTATGAGCCTCACATCGGCACGACTTATCGGTTATTGGGGTCTGACGTTTACCACCCCTAGACTTGATATGCGACATATTAGACGAACAGACCGGACTGTACGGTAAGTGTTACTGGTTGGATTCACAGGAGTGTGAGCGGGCTAGCACGTCGATCTTCTGATCGCTCAATACCCGGATGGCCGTTACGTTTAGAAGACCGCTTGCGGCTTGTGGGTGCTTGATATGATCATCATCTGCTGCCGGCGTATTGACGAGTCTTTAGAGTCCTACACAGAGGTTTCCTGGCTCAAGCGAAACGAAATAGGAGCGCATATGAGATATGTGCAGGACCGAGAATAATGCGTGTATATGATACCGTATTCCATTCTCGCGATGAATGTTTCGATTGGTTGTATGCGATATAACCTAGTTATCGAATCATTGACTCGATAAATCGATACATTGTATACTAGTCGGTTATGTGCGACATGACCGGATCATTGAATCAAGTGTTGATTTAATGATTTAATGTATAATTATATATTTGATATATTACTTTGCATTAACTAGTATTGGTTCACTTTAAAGGGATTTCTCACTTGAAAAGCACATTGTATATGTGATATATTTTGTGTGCACTTGATTGTATCTTGTTTGATGATACATACTCACTTGGATATGTGTAAAGACTTAAACCATGTTTAGTGAATGGCTAGGGTTTCATATTTTCACATAATTATTTATCTTTTCATTTTTGTGAAAAAGATATTAGAAAACAAAATGGTTTCTTTCTTTCATGAAGCTTGTTGAAGCTTCATGAAGCTTTGACCTAGTGACCATTTTGTCTTCATCCTTAACCCTAACCATTCTAACTAACCATGATCTATTCTCTACACTTTACCATGGTTAGCATATGATAAGTATTGATTTTATTTTCATTTTAAAAGCAAGACTTATCATATTCTTTCTTCATCTTCATCAAGAAAGAAAGCTTAAGCCCATCAATGACAACTTGAGCAAACAAGTGAGAAATCCAATTCTAAAGTGAACCCACCTCTTATTTCTTCACCATCTACCTCTTGCCAAGTAGTATAGGGTGTTTTCTTCACAAGTTTCACAACTTGATGGAGTTGGAGCTTGAACTTGTGATGCCTCGACGTAGATCATCTTCGGCACGAAGCCGACGACCTAGCCCGCCCATTTCTCCGATCAAGCCGACGATTGAGTCCGGGATTCGAGATGGACAGCGAGAGGATGCCTATGTGGAGCTAAGGAAGTGGAGAACCGGATCTACAAAGGTTGTAGCCTTTCTCTTTTAGTTAAGTCGTTAACTAGTTTATCTTTTCGCCTAAAATTCTAGTTAACGATCCGTATTAGGGTTTCTCGGCACCCATAAAATTTGAAATTGGCATGGTTGATGCCTTATGAGACTTCATTAGCGTGCCTAGGAACCTTACAGTGGTATCAGAGCCTAGCTAGAGCCTTAGGCGAAGTCTAGACGATATTTGAAACCCGATCGAACCGAAACCCAAAATACCAAAATGCTCTCTAGAAATTTTCTGAAAATTTGGATTTTTGTCAATTAAAAATATGCAGAAAAATAAGCAGGGTCTTATTTGAATTACTGTGAAAATACGAGGGCCTAAATCGACTTTTCCACCGCGGAACCGCGGCACTAGCTAGGCATGTGCGGCGGTTCCGCGGCCGTACTTTCCCCTTGTCTGATGATTTCTGCACAGTAACTCATAATTTAATGCTATATTTTCTGGGTATTTTTATTGTGACTCTACAGATGAGTATTCTGGGGTTGTATCGGGAATCTAAGATTCGATCGGATTTTCAAATTTTGTCTGTGTTGTTTTCCGGATAATTTTCGAATATGTTAAAAAGTTCGACCGGATATAAATACCCAACTTTTCCCCTGCCGGAAAATTTCCAAGTGTTGGATTTTTCTGTGGTTTAAAGACGTTCTGAGTAGTACAAGTAACGCGATGGTCCCTCTAGAAGACAACAAACCTTAACTCGATTATGTGACCGTCTTGAACTGCCCTTTGAACCTTCGGGTTTGGGACAGTATGGCGTGCCACATGTGAGGCGTTGGCTTGACCCTTCTACGGCTGGACCGTTGGTACTGAGGCATGAAGTGAATTTTTTTGAACCTATTTCATGTGTTGAACGGTTTCGGGAAAACTTGGGTGTTCGAATGTTCGATCGGAAAGTTTAATATTTTCTATTTATCTGGAATGGGAAACAATAATTGGAATTCACAAACAGTTATGAGATAACTGAATGAATGTTATAAATCTAGCGGTTTAGTTTCATTTGATATTGAAAAGAGTTTTCGATAATGAGACTAAAATGCGGGGTTTATAACTGTTAGGCATGTGATGTCTAAGTATTTCATTTGATTAGGCATGCGATGTCTAAAGAGGTTGCGGATTCCAACTTTTGTAGTTTTACACTTTCTTTTCTGTGACCGTAAGTGTAATATGTGATATCGCCGGTTTCGTTGCTATATGCCAACGACAATTGGGATGCGCATATTTACTTACGTTGATGGCATGTGATGTTATGTGTTGCTGGATATGTTATATTGGATTGTCGTGTTTGAATAGCCGGGGGTTTTTATGTGAGATGAGTGTTTTTCATTTTCATTCATGTAAAAACTTGTATGTAATATTCTTTTATTAGGGCACTTCCAGGTTGCGGAAGATGTCACCCTTTGTATATTATTTACTTTTCTGCACTAGGATAGACCCAAGGAAGGGAGCACAAGTAACCGGGTTCTAGGGTCCAGTGGGAGACCATCTCGAGGAGTCGAGTCCGGGTCTCCTAACCCTAGAATTGGTTGGGTTGCTTGCCTCTCTCGTAGGGGTCTAAGGGTGTGGGATTGGCTATTCATCACGACCGTGGAATCCGTGTTTTATACTGGCTCGTATTGAAAACACGGACGTCCTAGTATATCCAATGTTTCATATGTTTCTTCTGCTGCGATATCTGTGATGTGATCATGTGATGTTCTGTGATAGATACAGTATATAGTATATATGATATATTATATAGACGTTACTTATGTTTTACACCCGTGCTAGCCCTGCCCTGCTCTGTCGTTAGTTACCTAACCTAACGGTGCACGAGGAGACATCGAGGCGAATGCGGATGGCATAAGTGTACGTCGTATTTATCTGTGATGTTTAGGTGACTTAAATGATGGGAATTCATCAATGTGATTAATGAAAGAAAAGAAACCTAAGATGTTGTAGAATCGAATTTCAAAAATAAAACAGGTAGCTATAGTTCTTGCTTTGCACAGCGGTATATGTGATATATCCTGCACCTTATTCGATTGGGAAAGGACCGAGATCCCTTCACCGGGAGTGACTCCTTTAGCAATAACTGGAAGATGCTACACACTCGGTTTGCTTTTGACTGCTTTTGGATTTTTGCTTTGCACAGCGATATATATGATATATCCCGCACCTCATTCGACGAGGAAAGGGCCGACGATCCCTTCACCGGGAGTGACCCCTTTAGCAAAAACTAGAAAAGCCTCAAAATCACTCCATTTCAAAAACTTTATTTGATTCTACAACGATATCAAGTTCATTACGCAATAGGTTTTCAGAAAAACCTGTCGTAGCCCTCCGTCATTTCAGATAAGTTACATATAGTATTCGTGCTACATTTATTGGCTTTCGTCAAGGTGTAGTGTGCGGTAGCTATGTGCTGTTTATCTGCTGCATATGATGCGACTGGATTAGGGTAGTCGTACGGCTTTGTTGGCTTTCGTCAAGGGTCGTGCGGGTGGGTTTAATTCAGTCAAGAAATGTACGGGTTGATCTTGACTAGCGGGCTGTGGTTTGTTGGCTTTCGTCAAGGTCATAGCACGCTAGGGGCAAAAGTATTATCGGAAATTTCAAGTGTTGAAATTTGCAATGAGATTGCATACCTTCTTATGAGATAGTTGGATCCCGATACCCACTGCGAGTAAGAGTTACTCCTGGGAGAGTTTTACACATTGCAATTAGCTGATCGAGTAGGTGTCTAGAAAGGTGTCAACGGGGTTACGCCTCTAGGAAAACGAGGTTTACATTAATTAGGTTCGTGCGAAAGCACGGGGGACCTCCCTCAAAGTACTGACACTGGCCTGGCTGAAAGATTGGCGAACTTGTAGTGTGTAATTAATCCCGGCTAGTCTTTCCTTTTAGGGTTTGAAAGAAGATTTGATAAAAACCAGTGGGAGCCATCCTGATTAGATAAGATAATAACCAATCTGATCTTGCAAGAGCATACGCTAAAGTGTTTTCTTCTCTCTCTCTCCAGGTAGCGACCATTTCATGCCCTAATAAAGATAATAATATGGATGTATTGACCGAACCCGCATGTTATTCTGTGCTGGGGAACGTTGGTTCCGTTCTTTCTTATAAGAGTTATAGGAATGAACATGATATAGGGGAATACCAGGATTCCCATGCCACCCGATTGAAGAAAGTACATGATGATGCATTTTCTTCGGGTGTGTTCGTTACAGAGAACTGTTTCTCCATTTGCCCTACGTCCTGGGTATTAGATACCGGGTCAGGATCCCATATATGTAATCAGTTACATGGGCTTAGAAAAGGTAGAGAACTTGGAGAAGGTGATAAAGACATTAGAGTTGGAAATGGTGCAATTGTTGCAGCTAAGACTGTCGGGGAATATCACCTTGCATTACCAACTGGTAATACATTGGTTCTGAACGAATGCTATTACATGCCGAACCTGATATGCAACATTATATCGGTTTCTTTGTTAAGTAAAGAGAGATATAATTTTGTATTACAGGATAATGTTATGAACATTTTCCGTAACCAAAAGTTGGTTGGATCAGGCACGTTATGCAATGGCATTTATGTTCTAAATCAATCAACAGTTCTGAGCATAACAAACACACACAAGAGGAAGAGTTCAGAACTGAACGAATCCTTCTTGTGGCATTGTAGACTGGGTCACATCAATGCGACACGACTGGCTAAGTTGCATAAGGATGGATATTTGAAACCTTTCGAATTTTCATCTTATGACACTTGCTAGTCATGTCTCAAAGGCAAGATGACCAAAACTCCGTTTACGGGACACGGAGAAAGAGTTACGGAACTCTTGGGACTAGTACATAGTGATGTATGCGGTCCAATGTCTACACATGCCAGGGATGGTTCTTCGTACTTCATTACATTCACTGACGATCTCTCAAGATACGGACATGTGTACTTGATAAGACACAAGTCTGAAGCTTTTGAGAAATTTAGAGAATATAAACAAGAAGTCGAGAACCAAACCGGAAAAAGTATTAAAATCCTTCGATCAGATCGAGGAGGAGAATACTTGAGCAATGAATTCTTGGACTTCCTAAAAGAGAATGGGATTCTCTCTCAGCTGACTCCTCCATATACACCACAGCACAATGGTGTATCAGAACGGAGGAACCGCACCCTATTAGATATGGTGCGCTCTATGATGAACACAGCTGAGTTACCTATTTCCTTCTGGGGGTATGCGCTTGAGACAGCCATACATCTATTGAATATGGTCCCAACCAAATCTGTGCCTACCACTCCATATGAGATATGGAAAGGAAAGAGACCATGTCTTAACTATGTTAAGATATGGGGTTGTCCAGTCTATGTCAAACGAAAAAATCCGGACAAACTCGAGGCGCGTTCTGTTCTATGCAAACTTATAGGATATCCTAAGAATTCACAAGGGTATATCTTCTGCCACCCTGAGGAACAAAGAGTGTTTGTTTCTCGGCATGCCACCTTTTTAGAAAAGGAATTTCTTGAAAAAGAGATTAGTGGTCATGAGGTAGAACTGGAAGAGGTTCCAGCTACAAAAGCTACAACAGAAGATTTGGTAGAACCAGAGGATTCAGTAGTACCCGACGAACCCCAGCCTCTCCGCCGATCTAGTAGGGTTCCTCGCCAACCTGAGAGATACTACGGTTTTCTCATGGATGGTGGGAGCGAGGATTGCATCATGGGGGATGATGACCCAACTAGCTTCGAGCAGGCCATCACGAGTAGGGACTCAGTGAAATGGCTGGATGCTATGCGGTCCGAGATGGAATCCATGTACACCAACAAAGTATGGACTTTGGATGTTGCTCCTAAAGGGGTAAAACCCATTCGGGAGCAAGTGGATCTTTAAGAAAAAACTTGGTGTAGATGGGAAAGTGGAGACTTTCAAAGCTAGACTTATAGCAAAGGGTTTTCGTCAAAGACCAGGTGTGGACTATGACGAAACCTTTTCTCCAGTGGCTATGCTTAAATCCATCCGGATCATGCTTACCATCGCTGCGTATCATGATTACGAAATCTGGCAAATGGATGTTAAGACCGCCTTTCTAAATGGTGATTTAGAAGAGTGCGTGTACATGACTCAGCCAGAGGGCTTCGTAGACAGTGGGAGCAGCGGCAAGGTGTGCAAGCTGCTTAAATCCATTTATGGATTAAAGCAAGCATCGCGGAGTTGGAACATCTGCTTTGATGTCGTTATCAAAGAGTTTGATTTCGTCAAAAACCCAGATGAACCTTGTATTTACAAGAAGGTGGCAGGGAGTATGGTTGTCTTCCTCGTATTGTACGTGGACGGCATACTCTTGATAGGAAATGATATTCCTATGCTGCAATCGGTCAAGCTCTTCTTATCACAAAGATTCTCGATGAAAGATCTTGGTGATGCCTCCTGCATATTGGGAATTAGGATCTATAGAGATAGATCCAAACGGATATTGGGATTGTCCCAATCCAGGTACATTGACACCATACTAAAAAGGTTTAGTATGGAAGATTCCAAGCATGGGAACTTGCCCACGATTTCTGGAGTCACTCTCTCCAAAGAGATGTCTCCCAAGACTGATTTGGAGAGAGCTCGCATGCAAGGGATACCCTATGCTTCGGCTGTAGGCTCTATCATGTATGCGATGTTATGTACCAGACCCGATGTAGCATACTCACTAAGTATAGTGAGCAGGTATCAAGCTGATCCTGGAGAGAGTCACTGGATAGCTGTGAAGAGCATTCTCAAGTACTTACGAAGGACTAAAGAGATGCTCTTGGTGTATGGTAATGGAGAACTCCAAGTGGAGTCCTTTACCGATTCGAGCTTCCAGAGTGATAAAGACGACTCTAAGTCGTAGTCGGGATTTGTCTTTACCCTTTACGGAGGGGCGGTTAGCTGGAAGAGTTCCAAGCAGGAAACCGTGGCAGACTCGACGATGGAGGCTGAATACATCGCTGCCAACGATGCTGCTAAAGAGGCTGTCTGGATCAAGAAGTTCATTACTGAACTTGGAGTGGTTCCATCCATTGAGCATCCAATACCTTTGTATTGCGATAACAATGGAGCGGTGGCTTTAGCCAAGGAACCCAGGTCCCATCAGCGATCCAGGCATATTCTGAGGCGGTATCACCTGATCCGGGAGATAGTTGATCGCCGGGAGATCGAGGTCAGGAGGGTAGACACGAAGAACAACACGGTGGATCCACTCACAAAGGCCATTTCCCAGATACAATTTGAGAGACTCTTCGGGATACTCGGTATGCGATACTACAGCAGCTGGCCCTAGTGCAAGTGGGAGATTGTTAGTTGTATGTATGCCCTAGAGGCCAGTATTGTACAGATGATGTATATTATATTGGATGCTTGGACATATATAGTGATGACTTTCTTGCTCGATATGATAGTATGCTATCTGGTTGCTCTTTATCTTAATATGTACACTTGTCTTTTTAAACTGTCTTATAGTTACATGTTGGTAAAGCCCTTAGGATTTGTACTTGACTACCTGGACTGTGATACGGATCATACTAGTGGGGACATGGTAGTCTATATGTACATCCTTCAAGGTCCCTAGTCGTGGGTGTATCGAGACAGGGCATCGATATACCAGTGTAGACTAGCGTATACGCTTCTCGACCCATGAGATGGGCGATGGATGATCCCATATCCATTGGTGTTTGACATCAGAGATGGTATACGGGTGCTCAGTGGAGACTGGGTACACTGGAAGGACTCGCCGAGAACTCCCAGATGGTATTATACCTCACGTCAGATGGCAGTTCTCAGGTGACACTTGTACAGGTTAGTCTGTAGACCCGAGATCGTCATAGAGTCTTGTGTGATTCCCACTGTGCTTTGATCTCCACCTTACCACGTCCATGAAGGCATGCAAAACGGTGGTCTTTGGGTACAGTCCCGAGTCACATGGAGGCAATGAGCGATAGGAGGGGTTTCGTCTCTCCCGGTATTGGGGGTTGATGTTGCGCTGTGCTCGATTGGCCGTAACAGGGAAGTCCCTGGCCAGGGCTGATCAGAGATTTGCTGGTAAGTGTTACCAGTAGTTTCTCGACCCATTATGAGCCTCACATCGGCACGACTTATCGGTTATTGGGGTCTGACGTTTACCACCCCTAGACTTGATATGCGACATATTAGACGAACAGACCGGACTGTACGGTAAGTGTTACTGGTTGGATTCACAGGAGTGTGAGTGGGCTAGCTCGTCGATCTTCTGATCGCTCAATACCCGGATGGCCGTTACATTTAGCAGACCGCTTGCGGCTTGTGGGTGCTTGATATGATCATCATCTGCTGTCGGCGTATTGACGAGTCTTTAGAGTCCTACACAGAGGTTTCCTGGCTCAAGCGAAACGAAATAGGAGCGCATATGAGATATGTGCAGGACCGAGAATAATGCGTGTATGTGATACCGTATTCCATTCTCGCGATGAATGTTTCGATTGGTTGTATGCGATATAACCTAGTTATCGAATCATTGACTCGATAAATCGATACATTGTATACTAGTCGGTTATGTGCGACATGACCGGATCATTGAATCAAGTGTTGATTTAATGATTTAATGTATAATTATATATTTGATATATTACTTTGCATTAACTAGTATTGGTTCACTTTAAAGGGATTTTCTCACTTGAAAAGCACATTGTATATGTGATATATTTTGTGTGCACTTGATTGTATCATGTTTGATGATACATACTCACTTGGATATGTGTAAAGACTTAAACCATGTTTAGTGAATGGTTAGGGTTTCATATTTTCACATAATTATTTATCTTTTCATTTTTGTGAAAAAGATATTAGAAAACAAAATGGTTTCTTTCTTTAATGAAGCTTCATGAAGCTTTGACCTAGTGACCATTTTGTCTTCATCCTTAACCCTAACCATTCTAACTAACCATGATCTATTCTCTACACTTTACCATGGTTAGCATATGATAAGTATTGATTTTATTTTCATTTTAAAAGCAAGACTTATCATATTCTTTCTTCATCTTCATCATCTTCATCAAGAAAGAAAGCTTAAGCCCATCAATGGCAACTTGAGCAAACAAGTAAGAAATCCAATTCTAAAGTGAACCCACCTCCTATTTCTTCACCCTCCACCTCTTGCCAAGTAGTATAGGGTGTTTTCTTCACAAGTTTCACAACTTGATGGAGTTGGAGCTTGAACTTGTGATGCCTCGACGTAGATCATCTTCGGCACGAAGCCGACGACTTAGCCCGCCCATTTCTCCAATCAAGCCGACGATTGAGTCCAGGATTCGAGATGGACAGCGAGAGGATGCCTACGTGGAGCTAAGGAAGTGGAGAACCGGATCTAAAAAGGTTGTAGCCTTTCTCTTTTAGTTAAGTCGTTAACTAGTTTATCTTTTCGCCTAAAATTCTAGTTAACGATCCGTATTAGGGTTTCTCGGCACCCATAAAATTTGAAATTGGCATGGTTGATGCCTTGTGAGACTTCATTAGCGTGCCTAGGAACCTTACAAAATGGAGTAGGATCACATATGTGATATGTGCATGACCGAGGATAATGCGATATGAGATACCTTATTCTATTCTCGCGATATTTGATATCAGCCGGGTCATCAGATCAAGTGTTGATTCGATGAATCGGTACAGATATATATATTAGTCGGTTATCTGAGAAATAGCCTGATTGTCGGATCAAGTGTTGATTCGATAATTTAATGTATAATTATATATATGATATATTACATTACATTATCTAATATTGGCTTGCTTTATTATTTCATTTTCTCACCGGATAATACATTGATATATATGCGATATATGTTAATTGTATTATTTTCTTTTGTTACAAAAATATTTTATATATGTGATATATAATATTGTAACATGTTATAATTACTAATGCAACATGATTAGTGGAGATTAAACAAGGTTAGGGTTTGATTTGAGTTAAACTTTTCTAGAAGTTTCTAGAAGCTTTTATTTTGTTTCTTGCAAAGATATTTTGTTTAGATATTTTGCAAGATATTTTCTAACCTAACCCACACCCTTTAACCCTAGTTAATTCTCTACATTGGTTAGCCCTCTCTTTATTCAACCATGGTTGTATTTGTAATTATTATTATTTTTTTATTATTCATCACAAAAGGAATTTTTCATTCTTCTTCTTCTTCTTCCTCCTTGCAAAGCTTTCTAGTTTTGAGTTTTATGATTATTTAGTGTGAGATTATGAAAACACCAAATTCCTGCCTCATCATCCTCATCTAATCTAGCCAATTAGATTAGGGTGTTCACTTCATTAGTGAGTGAGAGCTTGTGTTAAAGAAACTTCAAGGTAGATCATCTTTGTTATCGAAGATCGGAAGCAAGCATGCATCTTTCTCTTCGTGGAGTCTCTCTAGAGTCCGGGAACTTGATGATCACAGCGAAGGGACCACAACACGGAGCTTATGAAGTGAAGGACCGGACTACAAAGGTTGTAATCCCAAACTCTTAGAAGTAAAGTTGTTTACTTGCTATATGTTTCGCCTAATCTCTAGTCTAAGATCTTGGTTAGAGTTGTTCGGCACGTCTAAATTTTAAATCGGGCATGGTTGATGCCTTATAGACCTTTGTGACAGTGCATAGTAACCCTACAAGAAATATCTAGATATTTATTAACTAGGGTTAAGAATGAGAAGAAGAAAAAATATATATTTTCTTTTCTCATTTTTATCCTAAGACTTATCATTATCTTGAGCTCTTATATTGCCATCTTCTTCTTCCTCTCTCTCTTGCTCTCTAGGTTTTGATAGTGAGTGAAAAGTGATCAAGTTAGGGTTTTGATGTGAGAAAACAAACCACATCACCATTCTATACTACTCTTGCCCACTAGTTTAGAGTGTTAGCTTCAACTTCATCATCTTGATCAAGTGGAGCTTTGAGCTTGGACAAAGAGGACTCCGGGTGGATCGTCGTGGACATGGAGGATCTAAAGAAAGCTTCTTTCAACTCTCAAGTAGCCAAGGAGTCTAGCGATGGGAGCTACAAAGATTGTATTCTCTAAACCTAGTACTTAACTACTTGTGGATTGTGATAGTTTTTGTTTTACCTTAGCTTTTCTAGTTTGATCCTTAAGATAGTTTCTTTAGCACCCTCTAAATTTTTAAATATGGCATGTGTGATGCTACCAAACCCTAGTAGTGGTGCTAAGGAAACCCTTCATGGTATCAGAGCCTAACTAGAAGCCTAGACGATGTTACGATAATCCAAAAACGAAAAACTCCGTAAAAATACGGTTTTAGAAACCCATGTAAATGCTCTCTGGAAATATTTTTAAAACCTGTCTAAAAATTATTTTAGTAACTGCAGAGTGACATTTAAGAGATTACAAGAACACAGGTGAAATACGAGTGTGGGGGGGCTCGGAAAAATCCGGCGACGACATTCCATTTTCCGGCGACGCCGGCCGTACGTGCTCTCCTCCTCCTCATATTGCACCAGTGCTCTGTACATCTTGATCTATGGTTTCTGGTATTGTTTGGGTAGTCCAAAATTGCATGTGATGTTAGTTTGGTAATGGACTCTTTGCGGAGTATTTCGTATTCGTATTTTTAGCATTGTATTAATAACCTAGACGACGTTAAACAGGTCGAACGATTATCAAACACTGGTATTTTCAAGGTTGAGCATACTCAATATATAATGCAGGTATTCTTATGGACCCTCTAGAAGAATGAAACCCTAACTCGAGATGTGACCACAGAACTGCGACTAAACCTTAGGGTTTGCCGTAGTTAGTGGCACCACAAATGAGGCTTGGGTTTGCCCTTCTACGGCTGGTCCATTAAATACTGTGGCATAGATTTTGGGTATTGTTTAACGGTGCTCAAGTGTTGAGCTTGCTGGGGAATATGGGTGTTCGTTAATTCGATCGAAGGGTTTAACATCGCCTAATAGTATGTGATACTTGTTTCTGCGACCGAAAGCGTAGTATGCGTATTGCCGGTTTCGTTGCTATATGTCAATGGCAATTGGGGTACGCACACTTGCTTACGTTGATGACATGTGATGTTATGTGTTGCTGTGCTATGTTGTATAGGATTGTCGTAATCGAATAATCGGGGGTTTTATGTGAGATGAGAGTTTTTCTTTTCATTCATGTAAAATTCATTTGTAATGTAATATTCTTTTATTTTGGACACTTTCAGGTTGAGGATGATGTCACCATTGTTGTATATTATTTACTTTTCCGCATTAGGATAGACCAAAGGTGGAAAGTACAAGTGACCGGGATCTAGAGTCCAGTGGGAGACCATCTCGAGGAGTCGGGATCGGGTCTCCTAACTCTAGAATTGGTAGGGTCACTTGCCGCTCTCGTAGGGGTCTAGGGTGTGGGATTGGCTATTCATCACAACCGTGGAATCCACATTTTCTATTGTTTGCTAAATACTAAATACAGACATCCTAGTATATCCTACATGATCCTATCTGTGTTTCTGTTGCCTATATTCTGTGATGTAATCGCTTAATATATCTGAGACGAATGCAATATTATATATGAGATATATAGTAGACGTTGCTTATGTTTTACACCCACGCTAGTCCCGTCCCGGTATGCCGTTAGTTAAGTAACCTAACGGTGCATAACGGAACATTGTGGCGAATGTGGATGACATAAGCGTACGTTTTATTTTCGTTTCTTTTCTGTGATTGGCTTAAGGACTTAAATAATGGGACTACATTAATATGATTAATGTAAAGAAAATAAACCTAAAAAGATGTTGTACAATCAGATTTGAAAACCACTCGGCTTTTTAAGAAAAAGTTACATTTCAAAATTGCGGAGCTTAAGCCACTCCTTTTGAAAACCATTTGATTCTACGGCGATATCAAGTTCAAAGCGTTAAGGTTTTTCTTAAAAACCATCCGCAACCCTTCGTTATTTTAGGAAGTAGAGTACTTGGTATTCGTGCTACGTTTGTTGACCTTAGCCAAGGCGTAGTATACGGTAGGTAAGTGATGTCTTCCTATAATGCATATGATGCAGATTAATTGGGACGGGCATGTGACTTTGTTGACCTTAGCCAAGGGTCATGTTAACGGGTCTAATTAATCAAGAAATGACGGGTTGAACTTGACTAGTGCTTGTGATTTGTTGACCATAGCCAAGGTCATGAGTGCTAGGGGTAAAAACCACATCGGGTGTTTCAAGAGTTGAAATTTGCAATGAGATTGCATACCTTCCATATGATGGTTGGATCTCGATCCCACTGTGGGCAACAGTTGCTCCTAGGAGAGTTTTGCAGATTATAATTAGCTAACCTATTAGGTGTCTAGAAACGTGTTAACGAGGCTACGCCTCTGGGAAGACGACGTTTATATTAATTAGGTCCGTGCGAAAGCATGGGGACCCTCCCTCAAGTACCGACACTGGCCTGGCTGAACGGTTAGCGAAGTTGTAGACTGTAATTAATCCTAGCTAGTTTTCTTTTTAAGGTTTGAAAGAAAAACATGATTAACGCAGTGGGGGACATCGATTAGATAAGATAATAACAAATCAGATCTTTGCAAGAGTTTTCACTGGGTGTATTCTTTTCTCTCTCTTAATGGCAGATACCAATGACAGGACTCAAGTGTAACGCCTTGAAATTTCGTTTCGAATATTTTCGCGTTAATTAGCAAGTGTGCGTGTTTTATATATATGTAGGGTTATTAATTATTTTAGTCGTATTACCCTAAGTGAGAAATTTTGTGTTAAGTGCACACATGCACACTTAGCCAATTTTGTGACTTAGGTTTTTAGTGTAACATGTTAACCCTATTACATTTTCTTGCATGGTTCATTTTAATTCCCCACCCTTTTTAGCTAAGTCAAAACCCCTTTTTAAAATTCAAAATGCAATAGAAAATGAGGTATGGGGGTTAGGTAAAGAATTTTACCTTGTTTGACCCTCATTTCTCTCTCATTTCTCTCTCTTTCCCCTCACTTCTGAGCTCCAGCATGAATATCAGCAGCAACAACACCATTTTCTTTATCTTTTCTTCTCTTTTCAATTCCCATTTGGATCTACACAAAACCCTACACCAAAAACCCATTTTTATTCACAAAAACCCTTGTTAAGGTGGCTCTTTTGAGGTGTTTGGAGCAAAGCTGTAAACTTGGGGCTAGAGCTGGGACTTTTTGGTATTCTTAAGGTCTTTTTAAGGTATTGATTCATGTTTAACACCCTTTTGTTAGATATAGTGCCCTCAGAGTCAATTATTGGATCACAGGCACGTGATTGCAATGATTGAGGGAGGACCTATACCGGTAGGACAGTCTCACTCAAGATGATAGTATGCTATCTGGTTTATCTTTATCATCGTGTACTGCTTTAGGTGACCTTACAGGTCACTATTGCACGTTGATAGAGCCCCTAGGATTCTTGCTTGACTGCCAGCAGTATGAGGGCGATCATATACGTGGGAGCTGGTAGTCTATAAGCACATCCTTAAAAGTCCCTAGTCGAGGGAGTTTCGAGACAGGGCATCGATACTCTAGAGTAAACTAGCGTATACAATCGAGATCCCGACGAGGGGTGGTGGCCGGTCTCACAAGCCACTGGTGTCAGTTGGTTCACCTAAGATGTATACAGGTGCTCATTGGGTTATGAGTACACCGGACAGGACTCGCCGGGAATATGCTAGTTTGTCTTATACCTGACGTCAGATAGCAGTTCCCTGGTGACATGTGTACAGGTTAGTTCATCGACCTGAGATCGTCATTTGTCTCGTGCGAGTTCCCACTGTACTTTGATTACTACCCTACCACGCATAAAGGAGACGTGCAAACAGGTTTTAGTTGGGTACAGTCCCGAGCCACATGGAGGCAGTGAGCGAATCTGCAGGGGGTCGTCTCTCCCGGTATCGGGGGTGAGGTCGCGCTGTGTCTAGGAGAGCCATTACACGAAGTCCTTGGCCAAGGCAGGAGATTTACTGGTAGGTATTCCAGTAGTATCTCAGGGTGTTCTGGGCTACACTCCGACACGACTTGTACCGCTTTTGGGGGTCTGACTTTTACCAACCCCCTAGGCCCGCCATGCGATGCTCATAGACGAACGGACCGGACTGTACGGATATTGTCCCTGACAGGCTCAGTAGGGTGTCAGCATGAGTTCGCTTACAGACGTCCCTTTTGGTCAATACCTGGTAGCCCGTTACGTATAGGCTAATACCTCTGACGTACTAGTGGTTAAATCCACAACCAAAGTATTGACGAGTCTTTAGAGTCCCCTACAGACCGGTTTCTCAAGTTTCGGGCGAAACGCTGTAGAGGCCGTATGGAGATATGGCAGGGTTCGATCAGATACGTGCGGTATTGCACGGATCATGATCGGACGGACAATACTAGCGGGCTTTGGTTTAAGCCGGATCCTAGTATTGTACAGTGTAGATTTTGTCTCTTTGCATTTGTTTTCATTGGGAATACAAATGCGGGTATGTATATGCAGTCGCGGGGTTTTCCTGTAATTTATTACGGGATCAGTTTTCTGAAGTTGCCAGTTTGCCCGTTCCGGCCAGTTTTCCTTTGTTCCTTCACGGCCGGATTTTTCTGATGGAGGGGCTAATTTGCAAGTGTGCAAATTAGCAATTGTGGAGGGGGTTTCTTGTATATTGAGGCATCATGATGGTTCTTTCATCATTAGATTCTTTTTGCATCACTTGTCTTGCATTTATGGTGATGGTTTTTGATTGGATTTGATTTAGAAAAATGGCGTGACCATTTTCTTATCATTATCTTGGCTTTTCTTCTCCATTTTGATTGATTCCTTTTTCCCCACTAAGGAGAAGGGCCGGCCACTTCATGAGGGAGATGAGAGAGTTCATTTTTCATGAGGGAAATTGATTCATCTCATTTTGCTTGCTTGCTAAATTCCAAACCCCTCTCCAAAGTTCTTCTCACCTTCATCATCAAAGGCAACTTCTATAATCCCAATAGACAACCATTCTACACTTTATCTACATCATCTCTTGGGCACGTCGGCTTGCCAACTTCGTGCCCGAGTTGCCTCGGTCCAAAGGTGGGAGCCCGTAAAAGAACCCGGCGATGTGGTGCCCGTTCCGACGTGGAGATGAAGACCGGAGATTCCGCGAGGAGATCGGAGTGGAGGCCGAAGATCGAAGGACACGGATCGCTTGGTATAGCCCTCTACCCCTTTTCTAGTTTGCTAGAGTTAGGTTAATGGCCCGATCCGGGTTTAAAGTGCGCGGTGGTGCCGGGTTACTAGTTTTTAGAAAAGTTTCGTTTCCGCATTCCGACGTCGGATTGACGGCCGGGGCGCCGCCGTGAACTTACATTGATATCAGAGCCACGCCATTAACCTAGTCTATCTTGCTTTAGTATGTTAAGAACTCGATCCTACAAAAATCCCAAAACCGTATTTTCTAGTGCATCAGGTTTCTGTCGATTTTGTTTTGGCTCGAAATTTTTTTCAGTACATTGCAGAAACATGTGCAGGAAATTTTAAGCATTCTGCAAAAATTTGGTTGGGTGATGCTTTAGTACGACCGCGGAACCGCGGCCAAACCCCAGGTTTGGCCGCGGTTCCGCGGTGGAGATAAGTCAACGCAACACCAAATTTTTCCAGTGGGCTTTTGGGTTGGAAATAGGGTTTTTGGAATATTCTTTTTGGGCCCAGATTTTTTTTTTGAGTGCTACAGTAGTGCTTGGGGTCCACTTCGGTAAATTTGATCGATCGAAATTTTTAAACATGTTAGTTCACAGTATTTACATTATATCTGCGACCGTGAATGTCATTTGATCGGTAAATCCTGTCTATCTGCTATAGCCCTTTTAGACGGATTTGCGAACGTGACATTCACGTTGATGTTCTGTATTGTGCTGTGATGTTGCGGATTGGTCGTGGGGGATAGCCTGGGTGCAATGGTAGTACAGTTTGGTTTATTATGTACATTTGATATTGCGGGGCGAGCGTCCGATATGTGGACTGCCGTCACTGCCTGTTTGTATATTATTCTTTTGGGGAACGACCGGGCTGAGGTCGATGTACCCGTTGTATGTATTTTACTTTCTATACTAGGATTACCCCACGAAGGGGTGCACGGATAGCCGGGTTCTAGAGGGCAACGGGCCCGCATCTCATGGAATTGAGACGGAGGGAGCTTTACTCTTGGATTGGTGGGCTATTCGCCGCACTCGTAGGGGGTATAGGTTGATCTAGGAGGGGTGCCCAAGTTACCGGATTCCGTGAAGTGCTGGGTGGTCCATTCACGTTGCTGAAGGGGGCTGCCTCGCTTCAGATTTTGGCGGGTAACTTGCCGCGCCCGTAGGGGTCTAGGATTTCATTGCACAGGCTATCCACACGATCAGGGGAACGTCGGGTTTTAGTAGCGGCTCTATGAAACCCGGGGATCCCAGATATCTGTATTGTTCTATGATGCTGGTTACATTTCTGTGATGTTGCTTTTTATCATGCCTTGAGCGAATATTATATATTGATATATATACTAGTAGATGTTGTATATGTTTTGCATCCACGCTAGTCCAGTCCCCGCTCTGTCGTTAGTTAAGTAACCTAACGGGTGATGACGGGACCCAGTGGCGAATGCGGATGGCATATACGTACATCATTATTTTCGTTCTTTATTGGTGTGATCAATTGATGGGACAGCGTTGATTCGGATCAATGCAAGCTAAACAAACCTTTTCTGATGTTGTTGGAACATTTTTCAAAAAAAGCTGTTATTGCAAGGGCGTTCTCTTTTGTTTTGCACAGTGGTATTCGGCTATGAATATCCAGCACCTCAGTCGACGAGGCAAGGGCCGAGATCCCTTCACCGGGAGTGACCTCTTGGACAGAAGTTTGCGTCAGGGCAATAACTTCACTATAGTCGTTTACTTTTGCTTTGCATCATGGTATTCAGTTGGAATATACTACACCCCATTCCACGGGGAAAGAGCCGAGATCCCTTCACCGGGAGTGACCTCTTTAGCAAAGGTTTTCGCCACTATATTTTTATAAAAGCTATCCGGTTCCTTCAACGATATCAAGTTCATTAGGTTAAAGGTTTTTCGTCAAAAACCATTCGTAGCCCTCCGTCATTTCAGAGAGGTAGCACTTAGTATTCATGCTATGTATGTTGGCCTTCATCAAGGCATAGTGTATGGTAGCTATTTTTTACTTTTCTGCAGCATAGATAGATGCGTTGGTTTGGGACAGTCGTACTACTATTTTGGCCTTCGTCAAGGGTATGTACGAGTGGGTTCAAATTAACCTGGACAATGACGGGTAGAACTTGACATGTGACTTATGATATGTTGGCCTTCGTCAAGGTCATAAGAGCATGGGGCAAAAATCACATCGGGAGTTTCTAAAGAAACTGAAACTTGCCAGATATGCGCATACCTTCTGGAGTATGATAACATGAGCGGATTCTGTCACATTATCATGCGATGATAGTTGGATCCCGATTCCCACTGATGAGTTGGTTTACTCCTTTGGTGACCCCGACTAATTCTTCTTTCAGGTTTGGGGAAGAATTTGACGTTACAGTGGGAGGTTTCCGGATTAGATAAAGTGATAACCATTCTGATCTAGGTTAGAGTGCACACTGAGTATTTCTTTTCTCTCTCTCTTTGGCAGCGACCATGACCCGACCCTTGACTATGACTCAGTGACCAAAATTAACCGAACCTTCTTAAACACTGGCTTTTGGATTGTCAGAGTTGCAAACCTCATTGCCACTCCTACTTTTACCCTTTTCTCCAGGACACCCCGTATTACTATGAACGTCCACTTCCATTGGACAAAACCATCGTATGGTAATATACAAACTCGAAGGAATTTATTCGAGGATGGTTTTCGGTTCTGGAGAAAACGAATAGGACTATTCAGTTGTCTTTTCCTTTTACCTTCTCTCAGGTTGCGAGTACTCCTTGGTTTAGGAGATAGTACACCTATTACGCAAATTGGATAGTCTTCTTCCAAACCTTAGGCTGGTGCTGAACGGTAGGGAATGAAGAAAACCAATTAGCCTAAACGGTGTACAGAAGGTATTAAGTTAAAACAAAGAAAGGGATTAGTAAGAGGGCAAAGTAAATTGCGACTGCTATTCACGACCAAACCAAGTATTTCTTCGCCAATCCTAAATCACCTTTGTATTTCTCCAGGACACTCCGTATCACTATGAAGATCCACAGTTTATTGGATACTCCATCGTATGGTCATATACGAACTCGAAAGGAACTTGTTCCAGTTCGGAGATGGATTCTGGTTCAGGAGAAATAGGAATAAGGATTATTTGGTTGTCTTTTATCTTCACCTTCTCTCGCATTGTGAGTGCTCCTAGGATTAGGATAGTAAACCCATTACACTTATTGGATAGTCTTCTTCCAAACCATAGGCTGGTGCCGAACGGTAGGGAAGGAAGAAAACCATTTGGCCTAAAGGGCTGTGCAGAAGGTAATGACTAAAGACATAAGAAGGGATTTGGAGAGATGGCAAAGAATTATACGGTTACAGTTGTGAATCTGGATAGTAGAAGAGACATTACTAGGAATACCCGGATACCCCTACGAAACATTTCAATGTTTCAGTTTCACTGTGTACTGTTAAAAGAAAACTGATTTCCCAATTAGCCCTTGCTCCAGGGTATGTATTTACCAGGTATGATTCTCACATCTGTATGGTTTTGCAGATGATGAGTAGGAGTAAGTTATTGGGAATTAGGTGATTATCCTCATTATATAGGAATTCGTTGTAATTGGTGATATTTGAGGAAATCGCCTGGGTTGTTTGCCGGATGGCAAATATTTGGTTTTGAATATCCGTTGTTATGCACCAATTTCAAATTGATATATCTGTACATCTATTTTTATAGAATGAGATATACCTTTTTGAAATTTTGTCTATGACATTTACCTATATCAGTGGATGGTTAGGTAAGGAGTATTAAACAGCAGTGTAATTCTTCTTGACCATAAGTACAGTTTTCAACGTACGACATACAGTGAATGAGTCACTAGACTCAGGGGACTTATACAGAGTATTGTATATTGTCCAGTGTCCATTAGGACAAAGGGGTTGGTCCTCGTACTATATTCGGTTTACTTATGACTTCTCTAGTTTTTAGACAAGTGTTTCGTAGAAACACAGGGTCCAAGTTTTGAGAAGTTATAGGTATATGAATAAAGTAGAGAACCAGATGTTGCAAGTATCAGGATTCTTCAATGTGATCGAAGATGTAGATACTTGTGCATGGTATTCAGTTGATAGTAATGATTAAGAGAACTTGCTTCTCTTTCAGGTTACTCATAATTGGAAGCACTCCTAAGTTGAGTAACGGTGATCGGCCTCCTTCCATTTAGTTGACATGCACTGGAGACAGCTGCATGATTTGAATCTGGTTCAATTAAATCAGTGCCTCTTTTTCTATATTGGATATAGTGTTGGAGATAGTGCCCTCAGAGTCAATTATTGGATCACAGGCACGTGATTGCAATGATTGAGGGAGGACCTATTCCGGTAGGACAGTCTTACTCAAGATGATAGTATGCTATCTGGTTTATCTTTATCATCGTGTACTGCTTTAGGTGACCTGATAGGTCGCTATTACACGTTGATAGAGCCCCTAGGATTCTTGCTTGACTGCCAGCAGTATGAGGGCGATCATATACGTTGGAGCTGGTGGTCTATAAGCACATCCTTAAAAGGTCCCTAGTCATGGGAGTTTCGAGACAGGGCATCGATACTCCAGAGTAGACTAGTGTATACAGTCGAGACCCCGACGAGGGGCGGTGGCCAGTCTCATAAGCCACTGGTGTCAGTTGGTTCACCTAAGATGTATACAGGTGCTCATTTGGTTATGAGTACACCGGACAGGACTCGCCAGGAACATGCTAGTTGGTCTTATACCTGACGTCAGATGGCAGTTTCCTGGTGACATGTGTACAGGTTAGTTCATCGACCTGAGGATCGTCATTTGTCTCGTGTGAGTTCCCACTGTACTTTGATTACTACCCTACCACGCTCAAAGGAGACGTGCAAACAGGTTTTAGTTGGGTACAGTCCCGAGCCACATGGAGGCAGTGAGCGGATCTTCAGGGGTTCGTCTCTCCCGGTATTGGGGGTGAGGTCGCGCTTGTTGGATATATATGCCCTAGAGGCCTTCATTGTATAGGATGCTAGGGATATGTACGTACATGACAGTCTTGCTTGATATGATAGTACGCTATTTGGTTTGTCTTTGTCTTATCATATGATATATTTTACTTGATGTTTATATATACATGTTGATAAAGCCCATAGGGTGTTTGCCTGACTACCGGCGTTGTGATGGCAGTCATACTTATGGGAGCTGGATAGTCAATAGGCACATCCTTAGATGTCCCTGGTCGCAGGAGTATCGAGATTGGGTATCGATACTCCGGAGTAGACTAGTGTATACATATCTAGACCCTGAGGAGGGGCGATGGACTGGTCCCGCAGCTATTGGTGGAGTGCACCTAAGATTGTATACAGATGCTCACTGGGTGTGAGTACACCGGACCGGACTCGCCGAGAACTGACTGGATGGTATTATACCTAACGTCAGATAGCAGTTCTCAGGTGACATGTGTGCAGATAGTCCGTTGACTTAAGGTTGTCATTTGTCTCGTGTGAGTTCCCACTGTGCTTTGATTACTACCCTACCACGATTCAAAGGAGTCGTGCAAACAGGTTTTAGTTGGACACAGTCCCGAGCCACGTGGAGGCAGTGAGCGAATGTTAGGGATTCGTCTCTCCCGGTGTAGGGAGTTGATATCGCACGGTGATCGGTTGGTCATTACCATAAGTCTCTGGCCAGGGCTGATTAAGAATTCCTGATAGATTGATCGGTAGATTCTCGGATGGTGATAGAGCCATACCGACACAACTTGTACGGTTATTAAGGGTCTGACGTCCACCACCTCCTTAGACCATACATGCGATACTCTTAGGAGAACAGACCGGACTGCACGGATATTGTCACGGACAGGCTCAGTAGGATTTCGGATGGGTTACCTCATCGGCTTTCTTATCGACAACTACCTGGGGACTGTTACGTACAGCTAGTGCCGCTTGCGGTCTGTGGTTAAACCCACTGCCAGCGTAGTAGTCGAGTCTTTAGAGTCCCATACAGAGATTTCCCAACTCCAGGAGAAATGATATAGAGGTCGTATGGTTTTACGACAAAGGTTCGGACGCATACGTGTTTAAACGCACGTACGACATTCGGACAGTTTTTACTAACCGGCTTTGGTTTAAGCAGATTCTAGTATCAGGTTATTGGATTTATACTGTCTAAAGTTTTTCTGTGTTTTCAAGGATGCGAGGGGCGTTCTCATAATTTCCGAGAAGCTTCTAAAAGGATGTGACATGAGGGGTTGAGGTGGCATTTTCATTAATTGTTTTAGTGACTCATTCATATGATTTATCATATCATTAAATGCATCATTAATGCATCATTAATGATCTAATGACTCACATGATGAATCCCTCTCCTTGAATAAATGAAGAATGGTGAATAATCATTTAATTGATATTATTTGATAATTCATTATGTATCATATATTCAAGTGAGAAGCTTTTTATTCTCATTATCATCTCCACTTTCTCTCTCCTCAAGCTCTCTCTCCTTCTCCAAACCATAATCCTACCACTCATGAGTTGAGTACAAGGATTAGTAAAGACTAAACACTCCATAACCTAACTCTACATCACCTTAGTTACTTTAATTAGCAACTAGAGAAACTAAGTAACCTCAAGTTTAGAGGTAATAGCTTGGATTAGGGTTCTCGGATGGATCGTCTATCACGGAAGGAAGCCGAGGAGGACGTGGAGATCCAAGGAGGCCGTAGAGATCGTAAAGACGAAGGACTAGAATCGTTTGGTATAATCTCTTTACATAGTAGCTTAGAACTCTATGCTTATTGTTAAGTATTGTTTAGAAAAGATCTTCGGTTAGTCGATATTAGCTTTATAAATATGATCGTTTTTCAAATTTCCGCCTCCCCGCAACTCGTGGTGTGTTGCACATCGACTTACAGTGGTATCAGAGCCTCACTAAATAATAATTAACACACTTGCAAAGTTGTATGAATTTCAAACGGAAAACAAACCGGAAAAAACCCCGATATCCTACAGTTTCTGTCGATTTTAAAATGAGGTCCAAAATTTTTTCAGGGACCTCCAGAATGATTCACATGAAAATATAAGAACACACAAGAAAAATGGGCTCCTGAATCGGCCAAAGAGCCGCGGAACCGCGGCTGATACCACCGATCCGCCGCGGATCTGCGGCCTAGTTGCGGCCGATTCAGCCCAGTTTTCTTCTGTGCATCTGCTGTGATATTTGGTATTTTCTGGTATTTTTTAATTTTTGCTCAGGTTTTAGATTTACAGAGAAGTATTAGAGAAAAATTAAATGTGTTTAATCGATCGAAATTATACGGTGTTTGCCTGTTTGATTATATCTGTGAAATGTTTTATGTGTTCGTAAACCTCCCCTAACTGCTAGTATGTCGGTTGGCAGGGGGTTACACATATCTGTGATGTTATATATAACTGTTTGTGTATATAAACTGTATTGGACTGTTGTGGTGATTAGCCGGGTTTTGTGATGGGTTATTGTATTAATTCATTCGATGTAATTGTAATAAGGTGTAATATTATTTTGCGGGGCACATCCAGGTTGCGGTTGTAGCCACCGTTGTATTATTCTTTTTACTGTTTTTGCTCCTAGGATAGACCCAAGGTGGGGTACACAAACTACCGGGTATTTTGAAGTGTTGAGGTAGACCGCTTCACTTCTGGTACTTGGCGGGTAGTTTGCCGTACCCGTAGTGGTCTGGGGTGGGGTAAATGGCTATTCATCATAACTGTGTAATTCGTATTTCGTTGCAGGCTCAAAAGAAACGCGGATTGCTTGCAAATCCAATATTGTTTATCTGTGATCCGGAATGCCTATTATTGTATCTGACGAATGTACAATATCTATATATGATAGCTATTTAGACGTCACTTATGTTTTACACCCTCGCTAGCCCAGCCCCCGCTCTGTCGTTAGTTAAGTAACCTAACGAGTGATGACGGGACCCAGTGGCGAATGCGGATGGCATAAGAGGATGTTGTATTTTCGTTGTTATCTGTAATGATAGGTTAATGATGGGACGCATTATTATTTATGCAAAGAAAATAAAACATAAACTGAATCGTTGGAACAATTTCTAAAAACCACTCGGTTTTCTTGAAAAAGCAAATTTTAAATGCGGAGCTTAAACCACTCCTTTTAAATAAAAGCTATCTTTGTTCCTTCGACCATATCAAGTTCATTACGTTAACGGTTTTTTTGCCAAAAACTAGCCGTAACCCTCCGTCGTTTCAGATAGACAACACATCGTATTCATGCTATGCTTGTTGGCCTACGTCAAGGCATAGTGTATGGTAGCAGTGTGTGTGCCTGTTTGTTGCATAGATAGATGCATTTTTTTAAGACAGACGTACACCTTGTTGGCCTACGTCAAGGGCTTGTACGATGTACTTAAGTTGATCAGGACAACGACGGGTAGAACTTTACTTGTGTCTTATGATTTGTTGGCCTACGTCAAGGTCATAAGAGCTTGGGGTAAAAATCACATCGGGAGTTTCAAACATAAAGGAAACTTGCAGATTAAGCATACCTTCTGGAGTGTGGTGACTAGAGTGGCTTCCATATAGGGCATCATGCAATGATAGTTGGATCCCGATCCCACTGATGAGTAGGATTACTCTCAGGAATTTTTCTCACTTAACAATCAATGCTATAAACCAAGTAGGTGACTAGAAAGGTGTTAGAGGGGCTACGCCTCTAGGGAAAAGAGGTTATTTAATTAAGGAACTTCACGAAAGCGTTGGAAAACCTCTCTCGATGTACCAACACCAGCCTGGCTGAAAGGTTAAGCAAGTATTGTGACGTGTGATTAAATCCTGACTAGTTCTTCTTTTATGGTTTTGAAGAAGGATTTGAGGAAACAGTGGGAGCCATCCTGTTTAGATATATTAATAAACCAATCTAAACTTGCAAGAGCATATGCTGAGTGTTTTCTTTTCTCTCTCTCTGGTAGCTGCCATGACTAGACTAAAACTATTACTTGAAAAAAATATACTGACCGGGCAGAACTATAAAAATTGGCTAAGGAACGTCAATATTGCACTGACTTATGACAAAGTAGCATATGTTACCACCGCTGTTCCTCTCCTTATCCCAGGACCAGATTCCTCAGTTGTGGACAAGGAAGTCCGCAAAATCTGGGATCTACATTGTGAGCGAGCTAAGTGTATCGTGCTGGCGTCCATGAACACTGAACTCCAGAAACAGCATGAGAGTATGGATATTGTATCCATCTTTCTCCATGTCAAAGAATTGTATGGGGAGCACTCCCGTATCGCGAGGTACGAAACCTCAAGGAAACTCTTCCGGATGAGGTTAGCTCCAGGATCGCCTGTAGGAGAGCATGTCCTCAAAATGATCATCCTCATTGAGGAACTCGCATACCTGGGATGCGTGCTAGAGAACGATTTGTATATCGACTTGATTTTGCAGTCCCTTCCCCACACCTTCTCTCAGTTCGTGCTGAACTTTAACATGCACGAAATGGAAGCGGATCTTCCAAAGCTCCTCAATATGTTGAGGGCAGCAGAGACCTCCTTGAAAAAGGAGAAAACCTCCGTTCTGTATGTTGGCCAATCATCTTCTTCTAAATCTAAAGCGAAACCTAAAGAGAAGAAGAAGATGAAAGCCACCAAACCGAAGGGTGGGGTCAAGAAGGTGCAGGGAACGAACAAGGCAGGAAGGGTGAAGACAGAAAAGAACGAGTACTTCTATTGTCACAAGCAAGGGCACTGGAAGAAGGATTGTCAGGCCTTCAAAGCCAAGGACATGAAGCAAGCAGTTGCTTCTACTTCAGGCGTGTTTGTAATCGAAAATTGTTTTTCAGTTAACTCTACATCATGGGTACTTGATACCGGTTCTGGTTCTCATATCTGTAATTCATTACAGGATCTGAGAAATAGTAGAGTGCTGGGGACAGGTGATATGACTCTCCGGATGGGCAATGGAATGCATGTGGATGCAATTGCAATAGGGGAATATCACCTAGGGTTGACTAGTGGACACATTTTGGCGTTGTACAGCTGTTTTTGTATTCCCAGTATGTTGTGTAATATTATATCAGTATCTTTGTTATCGAATGAAGGATATAGTTTTGCGCTTGAAAGAAATGTTATGAACATTCACCTAAATCAAGAACTGATTGGGTATGGCACACTGGAAAACGGCATATACATACTTAATCAACCTCAAATTTTCAATATTCAAAACACGCGTAAAAGAAAGGCTCCAGATTCGAATCAAGCCTTCCTATGGCATTGTAGACTTGGTCATATAAATGAGACAAGGTTTACTAAGTTACATAAAGATGGATATTTAGATCCGTTTGAATATTCATCATATGCAACTTGTCAATCATGTATCAAAGGAAAAATGACCAAATCTCCGTTCACCGGACACGGAGAAAGAGCCACTGAACTCTTGGGACTTGTATACAGTGATGTATGTGGTCCGATGTCTACGCATGCACGAAGTGGTCACTCTTACTTCATCACTTTTACTGATGACTTCTCTAGGTATGGACATGTGTTCTTAATGAAGCATAAATCCGAGGCTTTTGAGAAGTTTAAGGAGTATAAAAATGAAGTAGAGAAACAAACTGGTAAAAGCATCAAGACACTTCGATCTGATCGAGGTGGAGAATACTTAAGTACCAGTTTCCTTGAATGCTTAAAAGAGAATGGAATTCTCTCTCAACTTACTCCGCCTTATACACCTCAGTATAATGGTGTATCAGAAAGGAGGAATCCCACACTATTAGATATGGTGCGTTCAATGATGAGTAGTGCTGAGTTGCCACTTTCCTTCTGGGGATTTTCTCTAGAATCAGCAGCATACCTATTGAATAGAGTTCCAACTAAGTCAGTACCTACCACTCCATATGAAATGTGGAGCGGGAATAGGCCATATCTCAAGTATATAAAGATATGGGGGTGTCTGGCATATGTTAAAAAGCATAATCCGGACAAGCTCGAGGCACGATCGGTTTTATGCAAGTTTGTAGGATACCCTAAGCATTCAAGGGGGTATATGGTCTACCACACTGAAGAACAAAAGGTGTTTGTCGCTCGTCACATTGTCTTCTTAGAAAGCGAATTTCTTGCAAAAGAAATTAGTGGGAGCGCGGTAGAGTTGGAAGAAATTCCAGAACCTCAAACTGCTACCGAGGACTTAGTAGAACCTCAGATTTCAATAGAACATGAAGAACCAACGCCACTCCACAGATCTAGCAGGCTTTCTCATCCTCCTGAAAGATACTATGGTTTTCTTCTAGATGGGGATCGAGAGGATTGCATCATCGATGATGATGAGCCTACTAGTTTTCAGCAGGCTATTACGAGTAGTGACTCGATGAAATGGCTGGATGGTATGAGATCCGAAATGGAATCCATGTACACCAATAAAGTATGGACTTTAGAAGTTGCTCCTCCTGAAGTAAAACTAGTTGGATGCAAATGGATCTTCAAAAAGAAGATTGGTGCATTTGGACAAGTGGAAACCTACAAAGCTAGACTCGTAGCAAAAGGTTTTCGTCAAAAACCAGGACTGGACTATGATGAAACCTTTTCACCTGTTGCTATGCTTAAATCCATTCGGATCCTGCTTGCGATTGCTGCCTTCCATGACTATGAAATCTGGCAGATGGACGTAAAAACAGCTTTTCTAAATGGACATTTAGAAGAGAGTGTTTACATGGATCAACCAGAAGGTTTCTTAGACAGTGGGAGCAGCGGAAGAGTCTGCAAGTTGCTTAAATCCATTTATGGATTAAAGCAAGTATCGCGGAGTTGGAACATCTGCTTTGATGAGACAGTCAAGGAATTTGACTTTATCAAAAATGTAGATGAACCATGTATTTATAGGAAGATTGTAGAAGAAGCAGTAGTCTTCCTCGTTTTGTACGTCGACGATATACTACTGATAGGAAATGATGTCCCTATGCTACAATCAGTAAAGCTCTTCTTGTCACAGAAATTCTCTATGAAAGACTTGGGAGATGCATCGTACATTCTGGGCATTAAGATCCATCGTGATAGGTCTAATGGAATGTTGGGACTTTCACAGTCCAGGTATATTGACACTATACTAAAGAGATTTAGTATGGAAGATTCCAAGTATGGTAATATGCCCGCTTGTCATGGAATCACCCTCTCCAAAGACATGTCTCCAAAGACTGATGAAGAGAGGGCTCGCATGGGCATTATACCCTATGCTTCGGCGGTAGGATCTATAATGTATGCGATGTTATGTACAAGACCGGATGTAGCTTACGCACTTAGTGTGGTAAGCAGGTATCAGTCTGACCCAGGTTAGAAACATTGGATAGCGGTGAAGAACATTCTCAGGTACCTGAGAAGGACTAAGGAGATGTTCTTAGTTTACGGTAATAAGGACCTCCAGGTAGAGGCTTTTACCGACTCCGGCTTCCAAAGTGACAAGGATGATTCTAAATCCATTTCGGGTTTTGTGTTTACCCTCAATAGAGGGGTGGTATGTTGGAGGAGTTCCAAATAGGATACCGTCGCAGACTCAACTATGGAGGCTGAGTATATAGCTGCTAGTGAAGCCGCAAAAGAGGCTGTCTGGATGAGGAAGTTCATTTCTGAACTTCAGGTGGTTCCGACCATTGCCAATCCAATACCTTTGTATTGCGATAACAATGGCGCTGAAGCTTTAGCGAAGGAACCAAGGTCCCATCAGAAATCCAGGCATATCTTAAGGCGTTTTCACATGATCAGGGAGATCGTGGATCGTCGGGAGATCGAGATACGGTGAGTGGACACAAAAGACCACACGGCAGAACCATTCACCAAGGCCATCCCTCAAGTGCAGTTCGAGAGGCTGTTTAAGATGTTGGACATGCGGTACGCCGGCAACTGGATCTGGTAGAGACAGTGGGTACTCATTGCGCCAATTATAGGCCTTAGTGCAAGTGGGAGATTGTTGGATATATATGCCCTAGAGGCCTTCATTGTATAGGATGCTAGGGATATGTATGTACATGACAGTCTTGCTTGATATGATAGTACACTATTTGGTTTGTCTTTGTCTTAACATATGATATATTTTACTTGGTGTTTATATATACATGTTGATAAAGCCCATAGGGTGTTTGCCTGACTACCGATGTTATGATGGCAGTCATACTTGTGGGAGCTGGATAGTCAATAGGCACATCCTTAGATGTCCCTGGTCGCAGGAGTATCGAGATTGGGCATCGATACTCCGGAGTAGACTAGTGTATATCTAGATCCTTAGGAGGGGCGATGGACTGGTCCCGCAGCCATTGGTGGAGTGCACCTAAGATTGTATACAGATGCTCACTGGGTGTGAGTACACTGGACAGGACTCGCCGAGAACTGACTGGATGCTATTATACCTAACGTCAGATAGCAGTTCTCAGGTGACATGTGTGCAGATAGTCCGTTGACTTAAGGTCGTCATTTGTCTCGTGTGAGTTCCCACTGTGCTTTGATTACTACCCTACCACGATTCAAAGGAGTCGTGCAAACAGGTTTTAGTTGGGCACAGTCCCGAGCCACGTGGAGGCAGTGAGCGACTGTTAGAGATTCGTCTCTCCCGGTATAGGGAGTTGATATCGCACGGTGATCGGTTGGTCATTACCATAAGTCCCTGGCCAGGGCTGATTGAGAATTACTGATAGATTGATCAGTAGATTCTCGGATGGTGATAGAGCCATACCGACACGACTTGTACGGTTATTAGGAGTCTGACGTCCACCACCTCCCTAGACCATACATGCGATACTCTTAGACGAACAGACCGGACTGCGCGGATAATGTCACGGACAGGCTCAGTAGGATTTTGGATGGGTTACCTCATCGGCTTTCTTATCGACAACTAGCTGGGGACCGTTACGTACAGCTAGTGCCGCTTGTGGTCTGTGGTTAAACCCAATGCCAGCGTGTTAGTTATATGTATTCCCTAGAGGCCATTACTATACATAGGATGTATATTGTAGTGGATGCTTTGACATATATAGGGAGGACTTTCTTGCTCGACATGATAGTATGCTATCTGGTTGCTCTTTACCTTAACGTGTACACTGATTGTTTCTCTGTTACATGTTGGTAAAGCCCTTAGGATGTGTACTTGACTACCTGGACTATGATGCAGATCATACTAGTGGGGGCATGATAGTCCATAAGTACATCCTTCAAGGTCCCTAGTCATGGGTGTATCGAGACGGGGCATCAATATACCAGAGTAGACTAGCGTATACCTTCTCGACCCATACAGATGGGCGATGGATGATCCCATATCCATTGATGTTTGACATTAGAGATGATATACGGGTGCTCAGTGGAGACTGGGTACACTGGACGGACTCGCCGAGAACCCCCAGATGGTATTATACCTTACGTCAGATGGCAGTTCTCTGGTGACACTGGTACAGGTTAGCCTGTAGACCCGAGATCATCATAGAGTCTTGTGTGATTCCTACTGTGCTTTGATTTCCACCTTACCACGTCCAAGAGGGCGTGCAAAACGGTGGTTTTTGGGTACAGTCCCGAATCACATGGAGGCAATGAGCGATAGGAGGGGATTCGTCTCTCCTGGTATAGGGAGTTGATGTTGCACTGTGTTCGATTGGCTATAACCGGAAATCCCTGTCCAGGGTTGCTGAGATTTACTGGTAAGTGTTACCAGTAGTTTCTCGAACTGTTATAGACCTCATATCGACACGACTTATCGAGCTATTGGGGTCTGACGTTTACCACCCCTAGGCGAGATATGCGACATATCAGACGAACAGACCGGACTGTACGGTAAGTGTTACTGGTTGGATTCACAGGAGTGTGAGCGGGCTTGCTCGTTGATCATCTGATCGCTCAATACCCGGGTGGCCGTTACGTCTAGCAGACCGCGTGCGTCTTGTGGGTGTTTGATATGATCATCACCTGCTGCCGGCGTATTGACGAGTCTTTAGAGTCCTACACAGAGGTTTCCTGGCTCAAGCGAAACGAAATAGGAGCGCATATGAGATATGTGCGGGACCGAGAATAATGCGTGTATGTGATACCGTATTCCATTCTCGCGATGAATGTATCGATTGGTTATATGCGATATAACCTAGATATCGAATCGAGGATTGATTCGATAAGTCGATACATTGGATATTAGTCGGTCATATACGATATGACCGGATCGTTAAATCAAGTGTTGATTTAATGATTTAATTTATAATTATATATATTTGATATATTACTTTACATTAACTAGTATTGGTTCACTTAAGATTAATTTTTCACTTGAATGTGCACATTATATATATTTGATATATTACTTTACATTAATTTTTCACTTGAGTTGCCTCGACGTAGATCATCTTCGGCAACGAAGTCGACGACCTAGCCCGATCATTTCTTCGACGAAACCATCGCTAGAGTCCGGGATCCGATGATCGCAGCGGAGGGACATCGTCACGGAGCTAAGGAAGTAGAGGACCGGATCTACAAAGGTTGTAGTCTCTTTCACTTAGCAGTAAAGTTGTTTACTAGCTTGTTGTTTCGCCTATTCTCTAGTTAACGATCTAGTTTAGGGTTTCTCGGCACCGGAAAATTTTGAATTTGGCATGGTTGATGCCTTGTGAGACCTCATTAGTGTGCCTAGGAACCCTACACAGCATAGTAGTCGAGTCTTTAGAGTCCCACACAGAGATTTCCCAACTCCAGGCGAAAAGATATAGAGGTCGTATGGTTTTACGACAAAGGTTCGGACGCATACGTGTTCAGACGCACGTACGACATTCGGACAGTTTTTACTAGCCGGCTTTGGTTTAAGCCAGATTCTAGTATCAGGTTATTGGATTTATACAGTCTAAAGTTTTTCCGTGTTTTCACAGATGCGAGGGGCGTTCTCGTAATTTCCGAGAAGCTTATAGAAGAATGTGACATGAGGGGTTGAGATGGCATTTTCATTAATTGTTTTAGTGACTCATTCATATGATTCATCATATCATTAAATACATTATTAATGCATCATTAATGATCTAATGACTCACATGATGAATCACTCTCCTTGAATAAATGAAGCATGGTGAATAATCATTTAATTGATATTATTTGATAATTCATTATGTATCATATATTCAAGTGAGAAGCTTTTTATTCTCGTTATCATCTCCACCTTCTCTCTCCTCTCTCTCCTTCTCCAAACCCTAATCCTACCACTCATGAGTTGAGTACAAGGATTAGTAAAGACTAAACAGTCCATAACCTAACTCTACATCACCTTAGTTACTTTAATTAGCAACTAGAGAAACTAAGTAACCTCAAGTTTAGAGGTAATAGCTTGGATTAGGGTTCTCGGGTGGATCGTCTATCACAGAAGGAAGCCGAGGAGGACGTGGAGATCCAAGGAGGCCGCAGAGATCGTAAAGACGAAGGACTAGAATCGTTTGGTATAATATCTTTACATAGTAGCTTAGAACTCTATGCTTATTGTTAAGTATTGTTTAAAAAGATCTTCGGTTAGTCGATGTTAGCTTTATAAACATGATCGTTTTTCAAATTTCCGCCTCCCCGCAACTCGTGGGGTGTTGCACATCGACTTACAGCGCTGTGTCTTGGAGGGCCATTACACGAAGTCCTTGGCCAAGGCAGAGATTTACTGGTAGGTATTCCAGTAGTATCTCAGGGTGTTCTGGACTACACTCCGACACGACTTGTACCGCTTTTGGGGGTCTGACTTTTACCAAACCCCTAGACCCGCCATGCGATGCTCATAGACGAATGGACCGGGCTGTACGGATATTGTCACTGACAGGCTCAGTAGGGTGCCAGGATGAGTTCGCTCATCGACGTCCCTTTTGGTCAATAGCTGGTATCCCGTTACATATGGCTAATACCTCTGAGGTGCTAGTGGTTAAATCCACTGTCATAGTATTGACGAGTCTTTAGAGTCCCCCACAGACAGTTGCTCAAGTTTCGGGCGAAACGCTGTAGAGGCCGTATGGAGATATGGCAGGGTTCGATCAGATAAGTGCGGTATTGCACGGATCATGATCGGACAGTTAATACTAGCGGGTTTTTGTTTAAGCCGGATCCTAGTATTGTACAGAGTAGATTTTGTCTCATTGCATTTGTATTCGGTCGGAATACAAATGCGGGTATGTATATACAGTAGCGGGGTTTTCCTGTAATTTATTACGGGACCAGTTTTATGAAGTTGCCAGTTTGCTTTCCGTTTCGGCCATTTTCATTTGTATCTTTCCTTAGCCGGAAATTGGTGGAGGAGGGCTTATTTGCAAGCAAGCAAATTTGGTTAGTGGAAGGTGTTATTTGCATATTGTTGTATCATGATAATTCCTCCACCATTTGACTTCTTCTTTTCATCATGGCTTGACTTTTGGTTCATCATGGTTGTTGATGATGGGAGTGGTTTTGGATTGGATTGTGATCATCATTTCATATGATAATCATTTTCCTTTTTGCTTGAGTTAGTTGCTTTCCCACCCCTTGACCTTTCCTCTCTCTCTCTCCATTCCTCACTTCCACTCATGAGAGGGCTGGCCACATTTTTGATGGGGCTGTCCAAATTTTTGGCAAGGGGATTTTGTTCTCTTGATGCTTGAAAAATCCCCAAGTCGATCTACAAAAGTTCATGTTTCATTTTCTCCACCAAAAAGGCAACTTCCTCAACCTCCATGAGACATAGCTCTACACTCATTCTACAGCAAATCTTGGGCACGTCGACTCGCCAACTTCATGCCCGAGTTGCCTCGGTCCAGAGGTGGGAGCCCGTAAAAGAAGCCGGCGATGTGGTGCCCTTCCGGCGAGGACGTAAAGACCGGAGATTCCCCGGGAGATCGGGACGACGACGAGAAGACCGAAGGACACGGATCGCTCGGTATATCTCTCTACCCTTTCTCTAGTTTTGCTAGAATTGGTTTAATGGCCCGATCCGGGATTTTTGTGCGCGGTGGTTCCGGTTCAAAAGTTAAAGAAAATTACCGCTTCCGCATTTTGGCCTCGGAAAGATGGCCGGGGCGCCGCCGTGCACTTACACTGGTATCAGAGCCACGCCATTAACCTAGTCTAGTTTTGTCTAATGTGTTTACATCTTCGATCGAACAAAATTCCAAAACCCACGATTTCAATGCATCAGTTCTCTGTCGAAATTTTTTTGGCTCCAAAATTTTTTCAGGTTGTTGCAGAATACTGTGCAGGGAATTCTAAGCACTCTGTGAAAATTTGGTCGTGTGATCTCACCATACCACCGCGGAACCGCGGCCAAACCCGTGCTTGGGCCGCGGTTCCGCCTCCTCTTTTACAGTTCAGTGAACCAAATTTTTACAGAGAGCTCCTGTGTAGAAAATAGGGTTTTTGGAACATTCTTTTTGGGCCCAGATTTTCTGTGAGTGCTACAGTAGTGCTTGTGGCCCACTTAGGTTTATTTGATCGATCGAAAATTTTAAACACATTATTTCACAGTATTTACATTATATCTGCGACCGTGAATGTCACTCGATCGGTAAATCCTGTCTAACTGCTATAGCCCGGTTAGACGGATTTGCCAACGTGACATTCACGTTGATGTTCTGTGTTGTCCTGTGATGTTGCAGATTGGTCGTAGGGGACAGCCTGTCTGCAATGTTAGTACAGTTTTGGTTGTATTATGTACATTTGATATTGCGGGGCGAGCGTCCGACATGTGGACTACCGTCACTGCCTGTCTGTATATTATTCTTTTGGGGAACGACCGGGGTGAGGTCGATGTACCCGTTGTATGTATATTTTACTTTCTGTACTAGGATTGCCCCGCGGAGGGGTGCACGGATAGCCGGGTTCTAGAGGGCAACAAGCCCGCATCTCATGGCGTTGAGACGGAGGGGGCTTTACTCTAGAATTGGCGGGCTATTCGCCGCACTCGTAGGGCGTACAGGTTGACCTAGGAGGGGTGCCCAAGTTACCGGATTCCGTGAAGTGCTGGGTGGTCAATTCACGTTGCTGAAGGGGGCTGCCTCGCTTCAGGTTTTGGCGGGTAACTTTCCGTGCCCATAGGGGTCTAGGATTTCATTGCACAGGCTATCCACACGACCAGGGGAACGTCAGGTTTCAATAGCGGCTCTGTGAAACCCGGGGATCCCAGATATCTGTATTGTTCTGTGATGCTTATTACATTTCTGTGATGTTGCATTTTATCACGCCTTGTGCGAAATATTATATATTGATATATATACTAGTAGATGTTGTATATGTTTTGCATTCGCGCTAGTCCAGTCCTCGCTCTGTCGTTAGTTAACTAACCTAACGGGTAATGATGGGACCCAGTGGCGAATGCGGATGGCATATGCGTACGTCATTATTTTTGTTCTTTATTGGTGTGATCAATTGATGGGACTGCGTTGATTCGGATCAATGCAAGTTGAAAACAAACCTAATCTGATGTTGTTGGAACATTTTTCAAAAAGCTGTTATTGCAAGGGCGTTCTCTTTTGTTTTGCACAGTGGTATTCAGTTGGAATATCCTGCTCCTCAGTCGACGAGGCAAGGGCCGAGATCCCTTCACCGGGAGTGAGCCCTTGGACAAAAGTTTGCGTCAGGGAAATAACTTCACTAGAACCGATTACTTTTGCTTTGCATCGTGGTATTCAGTTGGAATATCCTGCACCTCATTCTACGGGGAAAGAGCCGAGATCCCTTCACCGGGAGTGACCTCTTTAGCAAAGGTTTCTGTCACTATATTTTTATAAAGCTATCCAGTTCCTTCAACGATATCAAGTTCATTACGTTAAAGGTTTTCACCAGAAACCATTCGTAGCCCTCCGTCGTTTCACATGGATAGTCAATAAGTATTCAAGCTATGTTTGTTGGCCAAAGTCAAGGCATAGTGGTTTGTAGCTATTGGGTATTCATGTGCAGCATAGATAGATGCGTTGGTTTGGGGCAGTCGTATAGCCTTGTTGGCCAAAGTCAAGGGCTTGTGCGGGTGGGCTTAAATTAACCTGGAGAATGACGGCTAGAACTTGACATGTGACTTATGATTTGTTGGCCAAAGTCAAGGTCATAAGAGCATGGGGCAAAAATCACATCGGGAGTTTCTAAAGAAACTGAAACTTGCAGATATGCGCATACCTTCTGGAGTGTGATAACGTGAGCGGATTCCGTCACGTTATCATGCGATGATAGTTGGATCCCGATTCCCACTAATGAATTGGTTTACTTCTCGGGTGATCCCGACTAATTCTTCTTTTAGGTTTGGAGGAGAATTTGACGGTACAGTGGGAGGTTTCCAGATTAGATAAATTGGTAACCATTCTGATCTAGGTTAGAGTGCACGCTGAGTGTTTCTTTTCTCTCTCTCTTTGGCAGCGACCATGACCCGACCCTAGACTATGACTCAGTGACCAAATTAACCGAACCTTCTTAAACATTGGCTTTTGGATTGTCAGAGTTGCAAACCTCATTGCCACTCCTACTTTTACCCTTTTCTCCAGGACACCCCGTATTACTACGAACGTCCACTTCCATTCGACAAAACCATCGAATGGTTATATACGAAATCGAAGGAATTTATTCGAGGATGGTTTCCTGTTCTGGAGAAAACGAATAGGACTCTTCAGTTGTCTTTTCCTTTTACATTCTCTCAGCTTGCGAGTACTCCTTGGTTTAGGAGATAGTACACCTATTACGAAAATTGGATAGTCTTCTTCCAAACCTTAGGCTGGTGCCGAACGGTGGGGAATGAAGAAAACCAATTAGCATAACGATGGTGTACAGAAGGTATTATGTAAAGACAAAGAAAAGGGATTAGAAGGAGGGCAAAATAAATTGCGACTGTTATTCACGACCAAACCAGGTATTTCATTACCACTCCCACATCACCTTTGTATTTCTCCAGGACACTCTGTATCACTACGAAGATCCACCGTTTATTGGATACTCCATCGTATGGTTATATACGAACTCGAAAGGAACTTGTTCCAGTTCGGGGATGGATTCTAGTTCAGGAGAAATAGGAATAAGGTTTATTCGGTTGTCTTTTATCTTCACCTTCTCTCGCATTGCGAGTGCTCCTAGGATTAGGACAGTACACCCATTAGGCTTATTGGATAATCTTATTCCAAACCATAGGCTGGTGCCGAACGGTAGGGAAGGAAGAAAACCATTTGGCCTAAAGGGGTGTGCAGAAGGTAATGACTAAAGACATATGAAGGGATTTGGAGAGATGGCAAAGAATTATACGGTTACAGTTGTGAATCTGGATAATGGAAGAGGCATTACTAGGAATACCAGGATACCCCATCGAAACATTTCAATGTTTCAGTTTCACTGTGTACTGTTAAAAGAAAACCGATTTCCCAAATTAGACACTTGCTCCAAGGTATGTATTTACCAGGTATGAATCTCACATCTGTATGGTTTTACAGATGATGAGTGGGAGTAAGTTATTGGGAATTAGGTGATCGTCCTCATTATATCAGGATTCGTTGTAATCGGTGATATTTGAGGAAGTCGCCTGGGTTGTTTGCCGGACGGCAAATATTTGGTTTTGAATATCCGTTGTTATGCTCCAATTTCAAATTGATATATCTGTATGTCTATTTTCATATAGTGAGATATACCTTTTTGAAATTATGTCTATGACATTTACCTATATCAGCGGATGGTTAGGTAAGGAGCATTAAACAGCGGTGTAATTCTTCATAACCATAGTACAATTTTCAACCTACGACACGCAGGGATTGAGTTATCAGACTCAAGGGACTTATACAGAGTATTGTATGTTGTCCAGTGTCTATTACGATAGAGGGGTTGGTCCTCGTACTATATTCGGTTCACTTTTGACTTCTCTAGTTCTTAGATAAGTGTTTCGTAGAAACACAAGGTCTGAGTTTTGAGAAGTTATAGGTACAAGAATAAAGTAGAGAACCAGGCGTTGCAAGTATCGGGATTCGTCAAGGTGATCGAAGATGTAGATACTTGTGTATGGTATTCAGTTGATAGTAATGATTAAGAGAATTTGCTTCTCTTTCAGGTTGCTCATAATTGGAAGCGTTCCTAAGTTGAGTAACGCTGATCGGCCTCCTTCCATTTAGTTAACATGCACTGGAGACAGCTGCATGATTTGAATCTGGTTCAATTAAATCAGTGCCTCTGGTCCTATATTGGATATAGAACAGTTCGTATCTTAACGATATTAAGGTACGGGGAGTTGTCCGGCTTATGCTTAAAACCAGACTCTGGATAACTCAGGGCACGTTTCTGTAATGGCTGTTTGTGGGTTGACCCAGGCTATGACGAGGGTTGACTTTCTACCATCTGGAAGATCAATAGTGATATTGTTCTTGACTCGCCACAGTTTTAATAAAAATGGATTTTTTCAGAAAACAGTAGTGGGAGTATGGTAGAACTGGAAGTGATTCCAGAACCGCAAACGATTACTGAAGATTTTGATAAGAACCTAACGATTCAATCTTGTTTGACATTCCATTGGCCGCTCCACAGATATGGTGGGTAACCTCAGGCACTCCAGAGGTACTCCGTTAGCCTCAAGGACAGTGACAGGGAGGTTCTTGTTTACCCAGACTTTCCATTGCTGTTGTTCCAGACTGTGAGACCCGGCAGGAGGATGAGTATAGCGTCGTTCAGAACTGGCTTTAGAAGCGTACGTCTATATGACTCTGCCAGAGGGTTGTCATTGTCAGTGGGAGCAGCGGAAGCATGGTGGACAAGAGGCTTATGTCTATTTATAGACTAAAGCAGATATAGCGGAGATAGATCATCTATTTCTGATGTGACAGTCATAGGTTTGACTTCATCAGAATAGGGGATGAATCTGTTAAGAAGGTAGTAGGGTGTGATATCCTGGTATTTGGATGACATACACAGAGTAGGAAATGATATTCCTATACTACGATCGGTTATACTTTGGTTGTCACACAGTGGTTTCTCCACATAGGACTTGGATATTATATAAAACATTCTGGTTACTGGATCTATGGTTTTAGATCTGGATTTGGGAAGTTTCCCAATCAGGGTACTTAGACAGCATTCTGAAGGTGTTTTAGAATGGAAGACTCCAGGCATGGTAGTGTACCTGCAGGTGATGGAGTCACCCTCTCTAAAGGTGTCTTACAGATTAAAGGGGAGAGGGATGTGCATGATTGACAGATCACTTGCTTAGGCAATTGAGTTAATCATGAGATGTCAAGTACCACACCAGATGTTGTTTTTACAGTAGATGCAATAAGTTGATATTGATCCAATCCTGGAGAAACAATCGGAAGCAGTTTTAGAACATAAGTGGATGTTCTATGGATATGATAACGACAGCCACTTTTGGGAGATAGGTATCATTCCAGGCTTCCAAGGTGACCTGGATGACAGAGAGGTTGTCAGAGTTATAGTTTTCCCTCTGACGAGGGGCAGTATTTTGGACAGGTGGTCCAAGGAGATACTGAGGGAGGCATAGCACTGGATACTGATTAAGTTCAGTTGACGATACAGCCTAAGAAGTTTGGATTTGGAGTTCATTTATGAGCTAGGTCCTATCAGATATCCAGACATACTCTAAGACATATATTGCTCATTTCGGGAGATGTCTTTCTCCGCGAACTTGAGATATAGAGAGACATAGAAAGAAACATCAAGGCGGATCCACTCACTGAGGCTATTCCTCGAACGCAATAGTTTCGCAAACGGGTTTTGTGAGACTGATTAGTAGAGGAGTTGGGTGTTCGGTATTACACGGGCTGTGAGTATGCGACATCGCAATAATTAGCCTTGAGTGCAAGTGGGAGATTGTTGGAGATAGTGCCCTCAGAGTCAATTATTGGATCACAGGCACGTGATTGCAATGATTGAGGAAGGACCTATTCCGGTAGGACAGTCTTACTCAAGATGATAGAATGCTATCTGGTTTATCTTTATCATCGTGTACTACTTTAGGTGACCTGATAGGTCGCTATTACACGTTGATAGAGCCCCTAGGATTCTTGCTTGACTGTCAACAGTATGAGGGCGATCATATACGTGGGAGCTGGTGGTTTATGAGCACATCCTTAAAAGGTCCCTAGTCGCGGGGGTTTCGAGACAGGGCATCGATACTCCAGAGTAGACTAGTGTATACAGTCGAGACCCCGACGGGGGCGGTGGCCGGTCTCACAAGCCACTGGTGTCAGTTGGTTCACCTAAGATGTATACAGGTGCTCATTGGGTTAGGAGTACACTGGATAGGACTCGCCGGGAACATGCTAGTTGGTCTTATACCTGACGTCAGATGACAGTTCCCTGGTGACATGTGTACAGGTTAGTTCATCGACCTGAGGATCGTCATTTGTCTCGTGTGAGTTCCCACTGTACTTTGATTACTACCCTACCTCGCTCAAAGGAGACGTGCAAAGAGGTTTTAGTTGGGTACAGTCCCGAGCCACATGGAGGCAGTGAGCGGATCTTCAGGGGTTCGTCTCTCCCGGTATTGGGGGTGAGGTCGCGCTGTGTCTAGGAGAGCCATTACATGAAGTCCTTGGCCAAGGCAGGAGATTTACTGGTAGGTATTCCAATAGTATCTCAGGGTGTTCTCGACTACACTCCGACACGACTTGTACAGCTTTTGGTGGTCTGAATTTTACCAAACCCCTAGGCCCGCCATGCGATGCCCATAGACGAACGGACCGGACTGTACGGATTTTGTCACTGACAGCCTTAGTAGGGTGTCAGGATGAGTTCGCTCATCGACGTCCCTTTTGGTCAATAGCTGGTAGCCCGTTACGTATGGCTAATACCTCTGACGTGCTAGTGGTTAAATCCACAGCCATAGTATTGACGAGTCTTTAAAGTCCCCTACAGACAGTTGCTCAAGTTTCGGGCGAAACGTTGTAGAGGCCGTAATGAGATATGGCAGGGTTCGATCAGATAGGTGCGGTATTGCACGGATCATGATCGGACGGTTAATACTAGCGGGTTTTGGTTTAAGCCAGATCCTAGTATTGTACAGTGTAGATTTTGTCTCATTGCATTTGTATTCGGTCGGAATACAAATGCGGGTATGTATATACAGTAGCGGGGTTTTCCTGTAATTTATTACGGGACCAGTTTTATGAAGTTGCCAGTTTGCTTTCCGTTTCGGCCATTTTCATTTGTATTTTTCCTTGGCCGGAAATTGGTGGAGGAGGGCTTATTTGTAAGCAAGCAAATTTGGTTAGTGGAGGTTGTTATTTGCATATCGTTGTATCATGATAATTCCTCCACCATTTGACTTCTTCTTTTCATCATGGCTTGACTTTTGGTTCATCATGGTTGTTGATGATGGGAGTGGTTTTGGATTGGATTGTGATCATCATTTTATATGATAATCATTTTCCTTTTTGCTTGAGTTAGTTGCTTTCCCACCCCTTGACCTTTCCTCTCTCTCTCTCCATTCCTCACTTCCACACATGAGAGGGCCGGCCACATTTTTGATGGGGCTGTCCAAATTTTTGGCAAGGCGATTTTGTTTTCTTGATGCATGAAAAATCCCCAAGTTGATCTACAAAAGTTCATGTTTCATTTTCTCCACCAAAAAGGCAACTTCCTCAACCCCCATGAGACATAGCACTATACTCATTCTACAGCAAATCTTGGGCACGTCGACTCGCCAACTTCGTGCCCGAGTTGCCTTGGTCCAGAGGTGGGAGCCCGTAAAAGAAGCCGGTGATGTGGTGCCCTTCCGGCGAGGACGTGAAGACCGGAGATTCCGCGGGAGATCGGGACGATGACGAGAAGACCGAAGGACACGGATCGCTCGGTATATCTCTCTACCCCTTCTCTAGTTTAGCTAGAATTGGTTTAATGGCCCGATCCGGGATTTTTGTGCGCGGTGGTGCCGGTTCAAAAGTTAAAGAAAATTATCGCATCCGCATTTTGTCCTCGGAAAGACGGCCGAGGCGCCGCCGTGCACTTACATATAGAACAGTTCATATCTTGACGATGTTAAGGTACGGGGAGTTGTCCGGCTTATGCTTAAAACCAGACTCTGGATAACTCAAGGCACGATTCTGTAATGGCTGTTTGTGGGTTGACCCAGGCTATGACGAGGGTTGATTTTCTACCATCTGGAAGATCAATAGTGATATTGTTCTTGACTCGCCATAGTTTTAATAAAAATGGATTTTTTCAGAAAACGGTAGTGGGAGTATGGTAGAACTGGAAGTGATTCCAGAACCGCAAACGATTACAGAAGATTTGAAAAGAACCTAAAGATTCAATCTGGTTTGACATTCCATTAGCCACTCCGCAGATATGGTGGGTAACCTCAGGCACTCGAGAGGTACTCCGGTAGCCTCAAGGACGGTGACAGGGAGGTTCTTGTTTACCCAGACTTATCATTGCTGTTGTTCCAAGCTGTGAGACCCGGCAGGAGGATGAGTATAGCGTCGTTCTGAACTAGCTTTAGAAGTGTACGTCTATATGACTCTGCCAGAGGGTTGTCGTAGTCAGTGGGAGCAGTGGAAGCTTGGTGGACAAGTGGCTTATGTCTATTTATAGACTAAAGCAGATATAGCGGAGATAGATCATCTATTTCTGATGTGACAGTCATATGTTTGACTTCATCAGAATAGGGGATGGATTTGTTAAGAAGGTAGTATGGTGTGATGTCCTGGTATTTGGATGACATACACAGAGTAGGAAGTGATATTCCTATACTACGATCGGTTATACTTTGGTTGTCACACAGTGGTTTCTCCATATAGGACTTGGATATTATATTAAGACATTCTGGTTACTAGATCTATAGATCTAGATTTGGGTGGTTTCCCAATCAGGGTACTTAGACAGCATTCTAAGAGTTTTTAGAATGGACGACTCCTGGCACGGTAGTATACCTGCAGGTAATAGAGTCACCCTCTCTAAAGGTGTCTTACAGACTAAAGGGGAGAGGGATATGCATGATTGGCAGATCACTTGCTTAGGCAATTGAGTTAATCATGAGGTGTCAAGTACCACACCAGATGTTGTTTTTGCAGTAGGTGCAATAAGTTGATATTGATCCAATCCTGGAGAAACGATCGGAAGCAGTTTTAGAACATAAGTGGATGCTCTAGGGATATGATAACGACAGCCTCATTCGGGAGACAGTTATCATTCCAGGCTTCCAAGGTGACCTGGATGACAGAGTGACTGTCAGAGTTATAGTTTTCCCTCTGACGAGGGGCAGTAGTTTGGACAGGAGGTCCAAGCGGATACTGAGGGAGGCATGGCGCAGGATACTGATTAAGTTCAGTTGACGATACTGTCTAAGAAGTTTGGATTTGGAGTTCATTTATGAGCTAGGTCCCATCAGACATCCAGACATATTCTAAGACAGGTATTACTCATTTCAGGAGATGGCTTTCTCCGCGAACTTGAGATAAAGAGAGACATAGAAAGAAACATCTGAGCGGATCCACTCACTGAGGCTATTCCTCGAACGCAATAGTTTCGCAAACAAGCTTTGTGAGACTGACTAGTAGAGGAGTTGGGTGTTCGGTATCACACGGGCTATGAGTATGCGACATCGCAATAATTAGTCTTTAGTGCAAGTGGGAGATTGTTGGATATAGTGCCCTCAGAGTCAATTATTGGATCACAAGTACGTGATTGCAATGATTGAGGGAGGACCTATACCGGTAGGACAGTCTTACTCAAGATGAGAGTATGCTATCTGGTTTATCTTTATAATCATGTACTGCTTTAGGTAACCTTACAGGTCACTATTGCACGTTGATAGAGCCCTTAGGATTCTTGCTTGACTGCCAGCAGTATGAGGGCGATCATATACGTGGGAGCTGGTAGTCTATAAGCACATCCTTAAAAGATCCCTAGTCGAGGGAGTTTAGAGACAGGTTATCGATACTCCAGAGTAGACTAGTGTATATAGTCGAGACCCCGACGAGGGGCGGTGGCCGGTCTCACAAGCCACTGGTGTCAGTTGGTTCACCTAAGATGTATACAGGTGCTCATTGGGTTATGAGTACACCGGACAGGACTCGCCGGGAACATGCTCGTTCGTCTTATACCTGACGTCAGATAGCAGTTCCCTGGTGACATGTGTACAGGTTAGTTCATCGACCTGAGATCGTCATTTTTCTCGTGTGAGTTCCCACTGTACTTTGATTACTACCCTACCACGCACAAAGGAGACGTGCAAACAGGTTTTAGTTGGGTACAGTCCCGAGCCACATGGAGGCAGTGGGCGGATCTGCAGGGGTTCGTCTCTCCCGGTATCGGGGGTGAGGTCGCGCTGTGTCTAGGAGAGCCATTATACGAAGTCCTTGGCCAAGGCAGGAGATTTACTAGTAGGTATTCCAGTAGTATCTCAGGATGTTCTGGGCTACACTCCGACACGACTTGTACCGCTTTTGGGAGTCTGACTTTTACCAACCCCCTAGGCCCGCCATGCGATGCTCATAGACGAACGGACCGGACTGTACGGATATTGTTACTGACAGGCTCAGTAGGGTGTCAGCATGAGTTCGCTCACAGACGTCCCTTTTGGTCAATACCTGGTAGCCCGTTATGTATAGGCTAATACCTCTGACGTGCTAGTGGTTAAATCCACAACCAAAGTATTGACGAGTCTTTAGAGTCCCCCACAGACCGGTTTCTCAAGTTTCGGGCGAAACGCTGTAGAGGCCGTATGGAGATATGGCAGGGTTCGATCAGATACGTGCGGTATTGCACGGATCATGATCGAACGGACAATACTAGCGGGCTTTGGTTTAAGCCGGATCCAAGTATTGTACAGTGTAGATTTTATCTCTTTGCATTTGTATTCAGTGGGAATACAAATGCGGGCATGTATATGCAGTCGCGGAGTTTTCCTGTAATTTATTACGGGATCAGTTTTCTGAAGTTGCCAGTTTGCATTCCGTTCCGGCCAGTTTTCCTTTGTTCCTTCACGGCCGGATTTTTCTGATGGAGGGGCTAATTTGCAAGTTCGCAAATTAGCAATTGTGGAGGGGGTTTCTTGTATATTGAGGCATCATGATGGTTCTTTCATCATTAGATTCTTTTTGCATCACTTGTCTTGCATTTATGGTGATGGTTTTTGATTGGATTTGATTTGGAAAAATGGTGTGACCATTTTCTTATCATTATCTTGGCTTTTCTTCTCCATTTTGATTGATTCCTTTTTCCCTACTAAGGAGAAGGGCCAGCCACTTCATGAGGGAGATGAGAGAGTTCATTTTTCATGAGAGAAATTGATTCATCTCATTTTGCTTGCTTGCTAAATTCCAAACCCCTCTCCAAAGTTCTTCTCTCCTTCATCATCAAAGGCAACTTCTATAACCCCAATAGACAACCATTCTACACTTCATCTACATCACCCCTTAGGCACGTCGGCTCTCCAACTTCGTGCCCGAGTTTCCTCGGTCCAGAGGTGGGAGCCCGTAAAAGAACCCGGCGATGTGGTGCCCGTTCCGACGTGGAGATGAAGACCGGAGATTCCGCGAGGAGATCGGAGTGGAGGCCAAAGACCGAAGGACACGGATCGCTTGGTATAGCCCTCTACCCCTTTTCTAGTTTGCTAGAGTTAGGTTAATGGCCCGATCCGGGTTTAAAGTGCGCGGTGGTGCTGGGTTTCTAGTATTTAGAAAAGTTTCGTTTCCACATTCCGGCATCGGATTGACGGTCAGGGCGCCGCCGCGAACTTACACCTTTTTCCCATATCTTGTAGTATTTCTATCAAAATATCACTTTTTTGATGCAATTTTAGTGCTATTGAAGGGATTTTGTGATGATATGTTAAAATTAGCATTTTTAGGGCTTGATTAGCTTGGTAATGGGTTATTAGTGTGGTTTTAGACTTTGGTTTGCTTCAGTTTGCACAAAAACACCCTAAGTATCATTTTAGTGCAAAAGTGTGATTTTTAACTAGAATTAGGGCTCTGTTGAAATCTGTTTCTACCCGGGGTGTTTCAGAGTAAAATTGTATTTACTGAAGCTTGTACATGGGGAATAGAGTGCACACACAAAACCTGGGAGCCCACTTCCCTACCCAGGCCGCCGAAAAATGAGTTCTGGCCGCAATTTGTGGCCAGATGAGTGAGTTGGGGGTTGGGGCTTGGACCACAGGAGTCTGCTGCTATGTGTAGTATTATGGCATATATAGTTTTGTATTATCTTTTCTGTATAAAAATCTATATTTCTCGTATTTTTTAAATCTTCGCGACACGCGTGATGTGTGTGTGGGTTTGGGGTGTTCTGCGTATTGCGACGCTTCGGGATAGTTTCAGGCGCGTAATCACACGTTTTAGCGTATCGCGCACACGCGCGTTTGGTTTGCGACGTGGGTTCCTAGTTTGACTTTAATATCGCGTTTGTGTGACTTTGAGCTTATGTGTGATATATTGTGTAATTCTAGGTTCGCAGGCGAGTGCGACGGACGCCGTAAAGAAGGGGAAACAAGTAGTCGGCTACACTTAGCGCGAGACTACGGTGAGTAGATTTAACATGTATGGGGATATCGCCCGCATGGCGTTATGCGTCAGGGCTGATAGGACCTTATAGCTACATATTTTATTTACCTACATGGCTACTGTTAGTTGCATACCGCATTCCCTGATATATGTATATAAACTTAGAATTGATAGAACACCGCACTATTACTAACGGTTCATGTTGCACGAGCACTAATCTGCATGTGACACACACACACCGTTAGTAATTACCATTACACTTACTGTAGAATTTCCATGATCATTATACTGTAGTTCATCTCACATATGGTTCGATATTATTTTCATAGAACTTGGGAGCCGCATGATGTCTTTGAAAAACTGAACTCTTTTAAAAGCAAAGCGGTTTCTCCCTTTTACTTATATTATGGCTTGATGTACATAACACATCGCATGTGATTTACTCATTGGCGTTGGATTTCATGTGATTTCTGGTTTTTGAGGACCGTGGGGTTATTTAAGAAAAGATGCACTATTTGAAAACCCGGTTCCTCATGATATGATATTTTGGTGCGTCCACCACGCATTTTCTCGGTTCTGAGGCGTGTGCTTGGAACCCGATTCGAGGAGTAGGATGATCCGTTTGCGGGTTCGTGGTGGACCCGGTATGGTTCCCCGGGGCGAGAAATGTTTTTCGTGAAGTAGACGATGAGCCTGGCAGGGTGGCGATTACCTACCGGTGATTGGTTAGACCTAGAGGTTATCCGGAGGATACTGACCAGAGTCGATAGATAGATACGGGACGACCCGTATTGCTGGGGCCGAGGGCCGATTCCGCAGACGGAGACCGTGGGCTGATCCCGACTGACGGAGCCCGATATATGAGAATTTGCGTGTCGATACTGGACACGAGTATTTTTATGATATTTTGAGTGCCGATGATGGGCATTCGTGATTCTCAGAGATTTACAGGATTTGAGGGCTGAGGAGAGTGCCGGCGCCTGAGTTTATTTGGGATTTAGGTGCAGTGTTGGGCACCGATTATTTTTCCACGTTGATATTACGTGTAGATGTTATTTATCCCATGCTCAGCATTGATTATTATGCATCTCATCCTATAGTTATTTTACCTGACAGAGCACTGGCATGATTATGCACATACTGCTTATCGTATGTAGACTTACCTGTTTGCATTTGATAGAGTAGCGTAGCACGTGCATGCTCGCGATTACCTTTATATGTTATCTCTATCCACGAGTTGGCAACTCACCCCCGTTGTGCCACAGTATTTGCAGGTTGCCCTTCGGAGTAGTCGCGCCAGGCTGCCTTCTTACATCTTTTGGCTACAGATACCACTACAGTTGGTGCGAGAGCTGTTTTGCTGTTAGGTGGTTGTGGTATCTGGTTAATTCTATTGTACACTCTTTTGTATCTAGTATTCTCCATCTACCTTATTTGTACTTGACTTAGAGACATTGTGAGGACGATGATGTATGTTATTTATATTCTGGTGTCGAGCTCGTAGGAGCCGACTTTACATGTGCAGTTTTATTATTCTGTGATGTTTTTACTTATTGCTCATTTCATCGCTACGGCGTCGCATATTACTTTTGTGGTGATAGTTTCCGCCGTTGGGCGTGATTGCTCCCACTTGGGAACGCTTTATGTCATTATATATCATTTTCACTTATATCCTGTTGTACCCGATTTCGGGGTTACTTTTACAAAGGAAATACTGCCAAAATTATTATGAGGATAACTCAAATTTAAAGAACTTTATTGAACTATTTAAGGTTTTCTAATTGTTTTCAACACTTACTACTTGTAAATGGTTTTGATTTCTGGGTTCGGCTTACTTAGCCGCGTTACGCCTGTAGACGTTGTGTGGTTAAGTGCCGGTCACGAGTCGAAATATTCGGGTCGTGACAAGTTGGTATCAGAGCGTAGGTTTTACTTTCAGAGTGTAGGATGACCCTGGTATGATGGTGTAGGTAGCTGAAGCAGAGTGGCGTAGCGTGCGTATGTTCCGCGGCATACTCACGACACGGTACTCCGCCAAAGCGGCCTTAGGACTTATTGATTTAAATTCCTTCTTGAGTATATACATTCTTGCGATTCGATTTCCGTATCCTTATCGAATCCTACTTTTCCTTTCAGCCATTATGCCGCCAAAGACTACGAGGGCGCAGAGAGCGGCCGCGAGGGCCAAGATTAGAGTTGATTCGTCTGAGACGAGGGCAGATCCGGGTAGTACATCGGTTGTGCCCGTGCAGGCTGTTCATCCCGTGACAGATCAGATTTCCATGTTAGGGGCTGTTATGCAGGAGATGCGCCAGACGGTGGGATCCAGTATGCAGGAGATGTGCCAGATGATGGGATCTCTAGTTGAGACACTTCGAGCGCAGCGACCAGAGGTAGTTCCACCCGTTGCAGAGACCGTGGTGATACCCACAGCACAAGCAGTTGTTCCTATAGCTACAGAGGTCATTACGGTATCGCTGTCAGAGTTTATGAGGCTGAAGCCTCCGGTCTTCACAGGCACCGATGCAGCCGAGTACCCACAATCTTTCATTGATAGGATGGCTCGGATATGCCGTTCCCTCATATGCGTAGATGCGATGTGGGTTGAGTTCGTGAGCTTTCGCCTGGAAGGTCTTGCACAGAAGTGGTGCGAATCAGTCGAGAAAGGTAGAGCGGCAGGTCTTCCTTCTATGACCTTGTAACACCTTAGAACGTGTTTTGTAGCTAATTATATTTTATATATATAGTTTTTAATAAAAAGTTTACCAAACTAAGTTTCAAATATTTTATCCTATTTATTGAGTATTTTATTAGAATTTTGTTAGGCTTGCACACACTTGTGCATGATAACTAGGGTTGTTTTTAGGGTTAAACCATGATTAGCAACCATGGTTAACTAACCATTTCTCCCTAATCTAGTTTTAATATTTGTTTAAGTGTCATGGTTGTAATTAGTCCTGATTGTTTTAAAAATGAAAATGAATTTAAAAAGGGTTTTTTAAATTGTCTTCATGGTTGACTTTGTGTGAGAGAGGGGGGCATGGGAAGCATGGTGTGAGCCATGCCTCATTATGAGGGAAGAGAGAGAGGGGGGGTCTTGGCTTGTTCTCTCATTTCTCCTCTCATTTTCTTCTTTCTCTCATTCCTCTCACAAACACACACACACACACACACACACTCACCTGCAGAAGCAGCAGCAACACCAGAAGCAACAGCAGCAGCATCATCATCATCTACAACAACAACAACAAGATCAGCAGTAGCAGCAGCAGCAACAGCAGACATTAGCAGCAGCAGCAGGCAGCAACAGCAGCAGCTAGAGCTCCAGCAACTTGGAGCAGCTCCTCTCACTTCTTCTCCTGCTTCTTAGGGTTCCTTGGGTATATTTTCCGACCCCCATTTCTTGTTTGTGTAGCTTGTGTGTTAATTAGCTCGATTAGTGTTAAATTACTAATTTAGTGCTAGATTATGGTGTTTAAGTGGAATTTTGGGAAATTGTTGATTGTGTTAGCTACCCTAGTTTATTTAAGTGCTAATAGGGCCACTTCAACTGAGAAATCACCAGATTGCACTAAAATACCATAGGGTTTGTCTTTTGTGCAAATTGGTGAATTTAAGCGACATTTGTGACTTTTGTAATCTGCTATGGACCCGGACCTTACAGAGTAAAATTGAGAAAACTGGGACATGATACCTAGGTTTAGATCACACCACAAGAGTACGAACCCACCATTCCCAATGTAGGCCGCCAATTAATCCAGATTGGCCGCAATTTGCGGCCAATAGGGGGACAGGGGTGTTGGGCTCTTGGCTAGGGGTCCCTTCTGTGTTGTCTAGGTCTTTGGCATGTCTAGTTTTGTGATATCTTACCTGTAGGAAAATCTGGGGTCATATATCGCTTTTGATGTTCGTTGTGTTTGCGCGATACGCGCGATACGTGAGTGGGTTCTGTGATCCAGTGTATCGCGGCGTGTCGCGATGGTTTTAGACGCATGCACACACGATTCAGTGTATCGTGCACACGCGCGTTTTGTTCGCGATGCGAGTTTCTCGTTTCGATTCGATATCGCGTTTCGCGGAATATTTGGCTTATATGTGATTTCCATGTCTTATTTGCAGGTTTGCAGACAGGGACTACGGACACGGCTACAGGGGGAGCATATGGTAGGATTCACGTAGCGTGGGGCGTAGGTGAGTAGATTTAACATCCACAGGGGAATCGCCCGCATGGCGTTATGCGTCTGGGCTAGGATTTATATTCCTATCGCACATTCTACGTTATTGTTAGAATTGCGCCTTTACTTTATTTCCTTGATATAGTTATACTGTGACTAGCAGCCGTAGGACACTGCACACATTATTGACGGTTCATGTTGCACGAGCACGGATTGTATGCTACACACACACCGTCAATAATTGCCATGTCACACACAACCCCTTATAGATTCTATTGCTTATCACAGATGACATTACCCTACTTGTATACCTATAGAGTATCGTACCATTAGTGATAGGTACACTTACCCTTTACGATACATCTGCAGGTATACCTTACTCATATTTTCTTATACCCAGGGGGGTATACGACATCTTTTACTTATAGGTAGATACCTATACTTGGCTGTACCTTATTAATTTTGCATACATCTGGTTCAGCTATATACTTTTGTTTACCTGCTCGCATTCAGATATATCGCATATATTTATTCCGCATATATTTATTCCTGGATTTGCGCATTGTTTATTTGGATTTTATATGATGTTTTCGGGATTTGGGAACCGCGGGGGTTCATGAAATTATGCATACATTGAACAACCCGGTTTCCTTGATATGATATTTGCGCGTCCACCATGAGTTTTATCGGTGCTGATTATATACTCCATACGAGGTGTGGTTGCCGTATGAGAGTACATGGTGGGGCCCGGTATGGTTCCCCTCGGCAAGAAGATTGATGGGTTTGCCGATTGAGCCTGGAGGCGGGCGAGTACCTACCGGTGACTGGTTGGACCTAGCAGTTGTCCGGAGGATACTGGCCAGAGTCGAGAGATGGATGCTGGATGATCTGTACTGCCGGGGCCGAGGGCCGACACCGCAGACGGACCCCGTGGGCCGATCCGGACTGACGGAGCCCGATATACGAGGATTTCTGTGTCGATGCTTGGCACACTGTTTTCATGATATTTCTTTTAATACCTTTGTATATATAACAGAGGATTTAGCCGTTGTTATATATACCTTCACACCAATATTAGTGGAATGGGACGCTAATATATGTGTAATGCCCCCATCATATTTATTTCTATATATATATATGTTTAGGATGTTAGAGATTATTTGAGATTTGACTTGGGTTATTAGGTGATTCATCGAGATTGGATATTGGATATGAAAGATATGGTTGATTTGTACATTCGAGATATAGGAGAGCTATTCGATATTGTACTTTGGGGTGATGTGAGACCTATGTGATGTGAGAGCCCAGTTTGGGGGCCGATTTGACGATTTGGGATGTGAGTGTCATGATGGATTGTGATCCTACCACGATGTCAGGTTTCCGTGGAAATGACATATTCCCCCTATACCTCACCCTTATCTACCTTATGCACGGATTCATATAGTGGTAGTACCCGTTGTATACCCTTATGATAGTTGTATATCTATATTTTCATATCCTTATTGCATAGTTACTGCATATTACTATCATGATTACTATAGCTTCACATTTTGCATGTACCGGCTACTGTACTTTCCTTATTTCAGCATTTGCATGACATGCTATTACTGTAATCGCATATCTTAGATTCATGCTGTACGTGCATTCCTGCGATTACCTGCATATGTTATCTACTATTCACGAGTTGGCAACTCACCCCCGTTGTGCCACAGGTGTTTCAGGTTGTTCCCTAGAGTAGTCGAGGCAGGCTATTCCTCCATTCAGCTATCCAGCTATCATCTTTTGCTACAGATACCGCATCAGCTCACAGTACCTTTTTGCTTAGGTGGGTTAGATGATTATCTGTATTTCATATTGTACATTCGTTGTATTTTGTACTCTCCATCTACTATTGTATTGTTGACTTAGAGACTCGGTGAGGACGTTATGTGTATCATTGTGGATTTGATGTTTTTTTATATACAGCTTCTTCTCTATTGTCTTTATTTTTGTGTCGTATTCATCTTGACTAGTCTTTACAAAAAGGGGGTGTTGCTAAAATTTTAAGAAAGAAAGTAGACTTTTTTATGGAATTTGGGTTGTGATTTCAAATGTTTCAAAACTTATATTATCTTTTCCGTATTTTCATGGTTTAGATTTCTGGGTTTGTCTTTCTTTTACTACGTTGCGTCTTTAGGCGTTGCGTAGTATTAGGGCCGTCACGGGCCAATTTTGGGTCGTGACAAAGTTGGTATCAGAGCGTTAGGTTTTACCTTTCGGAGTGTAGGATGACCTTAGTATGATGGAGTAGGTTGCTTAAGCAAAATAACGTAGTGTGTGTATGTCTGCAGCATACCCACGATGCGGTACTTCGCATTAAGTGACCTAAGTACAATTTGCTTGAAATTCCTTCCTTGATGATTCCTATCCTTAAGATTCGATTTCCTTATTCTCATCGAATCTTATATCTATTTATAGCCTTGCCGCCGATGACTATGGGGACTCAGAGTGATGCAGCGAGGGCCGAGGTCAGAGTTGGCTCGGGTGAGACGAGTACTGACCAGGATGGCACTCTAGTTGCACAGGTGCAGACGGATCAGCCTACGACTTATACTATGGATAGACTTTTGGTAGAGATGCAGGACTTCCGCCAGACAATGAGATCTTTGGTTGATGTCGTTCGGGAGCTACGACAGGAGGTTGTCACCCCTGTTACTCAGCTGTCCCTTACGATCAGCATGCAGCAGTCCGTCACCTACATAGCACCAGTGGTTGCAGCTCCAGTTGACGAGACGCATATTCCAGAGGCTCAGAGAGCTCCAGGACAGTGGAGGACTCGTACCAGCGTACCAGCCCAGAGGCAGAGGTTTGGTCGTCGAGACAGATTTCGTGGCTACCACGGGAGTAGCAGAGGCTTAGGACGAGGACAGTCGTTCAGCTCTCATCCCCAGGATGGTCAGCAGTCAGCGCGTGGATGTTTTCGATGCGGAAGCCTTCAGCACTTCGTCAGGGATTGTTCCTTAGCACCCCGTCAGAGTCGTATTCAGAGAGGCCGTGGACGCGGGAGATTTGCTCAGAGGGCTCAGTCTACCAGAGGAGTTCATCCAGCTGCGAGTAGAGGGCAGACACAGGAGTTTGCTTCTACTCATCGGGACGCGTAGGCGTCCAATGTGGAGTTTTCAGGTATCTTTATTTATATGTTCTTTTGATGTATTCGTTTGTCTTCTTGCTTGTACCATTGTCGGGTAGATTAGTAGTAGTTGTTTTAACTTTTGTCAGCGATCCTTTGTTGTGCGACACGTATTCAGTTGTGTGCCAATCGGATAGGAGATAAAGATTCGTCCGTCGTTTTGGTCCTTCTAGAGATGTTGGATTTGACGTTCTCCTGGGCACGGACTGATTAACTACGTGTTAGGCGTCTGTGGACTACCGTGAGGAAACGGTCAGGGTTGTTTTCCCGGCAAGTCAATTCTTGTTGTGCAGATGGATAGTTGTGCCGCCTTTCACAGCTTGAATTCATCCTTTTTTGTTAGTCGGCTACTGAGGAGATGTCGTGGATTCTTGGCGCTTATTCGTGATACCGGAGCCACAGTGTGATTGTTGGACCGGGTTCCTTTCATGCGAGAGTTTTTCCGACGCTGTTCCAGATGGGCCGGCGAAGCTGAGGGAGCTTAAAGGATCAGCTGCAGAGTTGTGGTTTGGGGAGTTTTGTGTGTCTGAGTGTTTCGCTTTTGGAGGCCCCGATTTCTGTTCGTCGAGGAGGAAGACGGCAGTTTGAGGTTGTGTATCGACGGATCGTCAATTGAACCGGCTTACGGTGCAGATGGGTGTCCCTTACCTCACATTGACGATTTCTTCGATCAGCTCCAGAGTGCGAGACATTTTTCTAAGTTTGGTTGGGATCAGGTCATCATTATTGCAGGTTCGGAGTGATGGCATTCCGAAGACTGCCTTGTGCGTGCTACGGGCTTGTGTGTTTTTGGTGAGTCGTAGGATTCACTAGTGCCCTGGCAGCGTTTGTAAATATGATGAACCAGATTTCTTCAGGCCGTTCCTCGACCAGTTTTTGTTGCGTTATTTACGACATTCTGGTCTATCTAATGTGTCTTGAGGAACAGAAGCAGCACTTGAGGATTTGTTATGCAGATACTGGGAGAGCACCAGCAGTTTGCTAAATTCTCGGAGTGTTTCTTCAGGCTTGTTTTGTGTTGACTCCTAGGTCTTGTAGTCACGGGAGACGGTTTCGTATGGTTCCGAGGGAGATCGTGACCGTACAGCTTAAGTCCAGACATGTGTGCAGGACGGAGATCCGCAGATTCTTGGACTTAGCAGGTTTTTACCGCCGTTTCATGCAGGATTGCTTGAGTAGTGCTGCACTGTCGACTGAATTGACCGAGATGGAGGTTTCTTTTCTGTGGACTGAGGCATGTGTACGGAGTTTTCGGCAGTTGGAGATCCTGTTAACAACTGCATCAGTTCTTTCTTTGCTTTTGGTCCGGGCGACTTTGTTGTTTAACTGTAATGTTTCTTGAGTGGGCTCGATTGTGTACTGAGGTGACACTATAGAGTTATCGCTTTTGCTTCCCTATATTTGGAGGAAGTACGAGAAGGATATTCCACTCATGATCTGGAGATGGCCGCGGTGGTTTTGCGTTGGAGATTTGGAGACACTAATTTCTTGAGAGCCGTGTCAGATTTTCCACGGACCACTAGAGCTTAATGTATATCTTCCTGCAGCGGATTTTGATTGTTGTGATAGTCTCCTGCAGATTTACAGTTCTTGTGTGTTCGTTGAGTACAGCTTTAGTTCATCTCTACGGATAGCTTGCTCATGTCCGCGCCCGACCACTTTCCTTAAATCGTTTTCGTGAGACACTGCCCGCCGATACTCATTCGTCAGTGATACTTGAGCATATTCGGCTGGGTAATGATTCGGAGACCTTGATTTGTGACAATGAGGTGCTAAGTTAGGGACGCGTTTGTGTACCCGGTTTCATCGGGTAGAGACGTGAAATCCTAAGGCATGCACATCTGTCAACTCTCTAGATGCATTCAAGTTCCACCAACATTTAGCGTGACTTGTGAGATGGTTACGGGTGGACAGGATGTAAAGAGAAGTTTCAGGTTTCGTTTCAAGGTGTCTGTCTTGTTGTGTGCTTGGGTCGAGCATCTGAGGCCGGCTGGAGAGTTGCAATCTTTTCCGTTCCGAAGTAGGAGTGGGAGCAGATCTCCATGAATTCCGTTATGGTTTCTACCCAGGGTTAGTCAGGGTGTGACTCCATCCGGATTCTTGTCGTCCGGTTATACTCAGTTTACTCAGTTGTTTTGTTAAGTGGTGGGTTTGTTTGGTCGTTGTCAGCAGTTGGGGATCGTCACTCGCCATCGTTAGGGTTCTCCTTCGATAGCCGTTATCAGGAGACACTCCAATTGGCCACCCTTAGGCTTAGGGGTTAGGTCGTGTCGATCACCAGTCTGTTGTTCTTCTGACTCCGCGTAAGTAGGACTTGGGACCCCAGCTAGTCTAGAGACTTCGGAGATAGTCAAGTTGTGTTAGGTCAGGATGGGAATTGTCCATTTCGAACTGAGGTCTTATGACGACTGTGTTGGTCATAGACTCGAGTTCGCAGGGACAGATCATGTATTCCTACGTACTTTCCGATGAATGACTGTGTTGGATTTTGGGAAGCTTGTCCCAGGATTTAGGTCCTTCTGAGATCCTATAGGCGAGTTAGTTTTGTTGCCTTTAATTTGGCTCTTCCGCCCAGATTATTGGATTTTCACCCCGTATTCCTTATGATGATACTTTACAATTTCCTTCATGACCTTCCTCACATGATCTAGCATCAGACCACTTAACTTGACGCGATCTTTCGTTCGCCAGCAGCCAATTGTGTTAATGGCTCAGCGGGTGGAGGAACATCGGTCAAGGGTCTTGCTATCTGTAAAGGATTTTTCTTGGACGTAGCCATATAGTGAGGTAATCACTTGGGAGGTTGCGAGCGAGATTTGAGGATTTTAATCTTCTCTTTGAAGGTACCGTAGAGGTGTATTTTTAAATTCGGGGACGAATTTCTTTTAAGGGGGGAGATTGTAACACCTTAGAACGTGTTTTGTAGCTAATTATATTTTATATATATAGTTTTTAATAAAAAGTTTACCAAACTAAGTTTCAAATATTTTATCCTATTTATTGAGTATTTTATTAGAATTTTGTTAGGCTTGCACACACTTGTGCATGATAACTAGGGTTGTTTTTGGGGTTAAACCATGATTAGCAATCATGGTTAACTAACCATTTCTCCCTAATCTAGTTTTAATATTTGTTTAAGTGTCATGGTTGTAATTAGTCCTGATTGTTTTAAAAATGAAAATGAATTTAAAAAGGGTTTTTTAAATTTTCTTCATGGTTGACTTTGTGTCAGAGAGGGGGGCATGGGAAGCATGGTGTGAGCCATGCCTCATTATGAGGGAAGAGAGAGAGAGGGGGGTCTTAGCTTGTTCTCTCATTTCTCCTCTCATTTTCTTCTTTCTCTCATTCCTCTCACAAACACACACACACACACACACACACACACACTCACCTGCAAAAGCAGCAGCAACACCAGAAGCAACAGCAGCAGCATCATCATCATCTACAACAACAACAACAAGATCAGCAGCAGCAGCAGCAACAGCAGACATCAGCAGCAGCAGGTCTTCCTTCTATGACCTTGTAACACCTTAGAACGTGTTTTGTAGCTAATTATATTTTATATATATAGTTTTTAATAAAAAGTTTACCAAACTAAGTTTCAAATATTTTATCCTATTTATTGAGTATTTTATTAGAATTTTGTTAGGCTTGCACACACTTGTGCATGATAACTAGGGTTGTTTTTAGGGTTAAACCATGATTAGCAACCATGGTTAACTAACCATTTCTCCCTAATCTAGTTTTAATATTTGTTTAAGTGTCATGGTTGTAATTAGTCCTGATTGTTTTAAAAATGAAAATGAATTTAAAAAGGGTTTTTTAAATTGTCTTCATGGTTGACTTTGTGTGAGAGAGGGGGGCATGGGAAGCATGGTGTGAGCCATGCCTCATTATGAGGGAAGAGAGAGAGGGGGGGTCTTGGCTTGTTCTCTCATTTCTCCTCTCATTTTCTTCTTTCTCTCATTCCTCTCACAAACACACACACACACACACACACACACACTCACCTGCAGAAGCAGCAGCAACACCAGAAGCAACAGCAGCAGCATCATCATCATCTACAACAACAACAACAAGATCAGCAGTAGCAGCAGCAGCAACAGCAAACATTAGCAGCAGCAGCAGGCAGCAACAGCAGCAGCTAGAGCTCCAGCAACTTGGAGCAGCTCCTCTCACTTCTTCTCCTGCTTCTTAGGGTTCCTTGGGTATATTTTCCGACCCCCATTTCTTGTTTGTGTAGCTTGTGTGTTAATTAGCTCGATTAGTGTTAAATTAGCTAATTTAGTGCTAGATTATGGTGTTTAAGTGGAATTTTGGGAAATTGCTGATTGTGTTAGCTACCCTAGTTTATTTAAGTGCTAATAGGGCCACTTCAACTGAGAAATCACCAGATTGCACTAAAATACCATAGGGTTTGTGTTTTGTGCAAATTGGTGAATTTAAGCGACATTTGTGACTTTTGTAATCTGCTATGGACCCGGACCTTACAGAGTAAAATTGAGAAAACTGGGACATGATACCTAGGTTTAGATCACACCACAAGAGTACGAACCCACCATTCCCAATGTAGGCCGCCAATTAATCCAGATTGGCCGCAATTTGCGGCCAATAGGGGGACAGGGGTGTTGGGCTCTTGGCTAGGGGTCCCTTCTGTGTTGTCTAGGTCTTTGGCATGTCTAGTTTTGTGATATCTTACCTGTAGGAAAATCTGGGGTCATATATCGCTTTTGATGTTCGTTGTGTTTGCGCGATACGCGCGATACGTGAGTGGGTTCTGTGATCCAGTGTATCGCGGCGTGTCGCGATGGTTTTAGACGCATGCACACACGATTCAGCGTATCGTGCACACGCGCGTTTTGTTCGCGACGCGAGTTTCTCGTTTCGATTCGATATCGCGTTTCGCGGAATATTTGGCTTATATGTGATTTCCATGTCTTATTTGCAGGTTTGCAGACAGGGACTACGGACACGGCTACAGGGGGAGCATATGGTAGGATTCACGTAGCGTGGGGCGTAGGTGAGTAGATTTAATATCTACAGGGGAATCGCCCGCATGGCGTTATGCGTCTGGGCTAGGATTCATATACCTATCGCACATTCTACGTCATTGTTAGAATTGCGCCTTTACTTTATTTCCTTGATATAGTTATACTGTGACTAGCAGCCGTAGGACACTGCACACATTATTGACGGTTCATGTTGCACGAGCACGGATTGTATGCTACACACACACCGTCAATAATTGCCATGTCACACACAACCCCTTATAGATTCTATTGCTTATCACAGATGACATTACCCTACCTATATACCTATAGAGTATCGTACCATTAGTGATAGGTACACTTACCCTTTACGATACATCTGCAGGTATACCTTACTCATATTTTCTTATACCCAGGGGGGTATACGACATCTTTTACTTATAGGTAGATACCTATACTTGGCTGTACCTTATTGATTTTGCATACATCTGGTTCAGCTATATACTTTTGTTTACCTGCTCGCATTCAGATATATCGCATATATTTATTCCTGGATTTGCGCATTGTTTATTTGGATTTTATATGATGTTTTCGGGATTTGGGAACCGCGGGGGTTCATGAAATTATGCATACATTGAACAACCCGGTTTCCTTGATATGATATTTGCGCGTCCACCATGAGTTTTATCGGTGCTGATTATATACTCCATACGAGGTGTGGTTGCCGTATGAGAGTACATGGTGGGGCCCGGTATGGTTCCCCTCGGCAAGAAGATCGATGGGTTTGCCGATTGAGCCTAGAGGCGGGCGAGTACCTACCGGTGACTGGTTGGACCTGGCAGTTGTCCGGAGGATACTGGCCAGAGTCGAGAGATGGATGCGGGATGATCTGTACTGCCGGGGCCGAGGGCCGACACCGCAGACGGACCCCGTGGGCCGATCCGGACTGACGGAGCCCGATATACGAGGATTTCTGTGTCGATGCTTGGCACACTGTTTCCATGATATTTCTTTTAATACCTTTGTATATATAACAGGGGATTTAGCCGTTGTTATATATACCTTTACACCAATATTAGTGGAATGGGACGCTAATATATGTGTATTGCCCCCATCATATTTATTTCTATATATATATATATATGTTTAGGATGTTAGAGATTATTTAAGATTTGACTTGGGTTATTAGGTGATTCATCGAGATTGGATATTAGATATGAAAGATATGGTTGATTTGTACATTCGAGATATAGGAGAGCTATTCGATATTGTACTTTGGGGTGATGTGAGACCTATGTGATGTGAGAGCCCAGTTTGGGGGACGATTTGACGATTTGGGATGTGAGTGTCATAATGGATTGTGATCCTACCACGATGTCAGGTTTCCGTGGAAATGACATATTCCCCCTATACCTCACCCTTATCTACCTTATGCACGGATTCATATAGTGGTAGTACCCGTTGTATACCCTTATGATAGTTGTATATCTACATTTTCATATCCTTATTGTAGGGTTCCTAGGCATCCTAATGAAGTCTCACAAGGCATCGAACATGCCAAATTTAAAAATTATGGTGCCGAGAAACCCTAGTTAACGGATCGTTGCTAGATGTCTAGGCGAAATATAAAACTAGTTAACAAATTAACTATAGGTTAGATGCTACAACCTTTGTAGATCCGGTAATCCTCTTCCTTGGCTCCACGAAGGCATCCTCTCGCTGTCCATCTCGATTCCCAAACTCGAACTTTGGCTTCATCGGAGAAACGGGCAAGCTAGGTCGTCGGCTTTGTGTCAAAGACGATCTACCTCGAGGCATCGCAAGTTCAAGCTCCGACTTCACAAACTTGTGAAACTTGTGAAGTAAACACCCAAAACAACTTGGCAAGAGGTAGAGGGTGAAGAAATAGGAGGTGGGTTCTCTTTGGAATTGGATTTTACTCACTTTTGCTCAAGTTGCCATTAGAGTAGCAAGCTTGAAGAAGAAGAAGAAGAAGATAGTTATGATAAGTTCTATTAAAAAGAAATAGAAAATAAATACTTATCATAACTTAAACTAGGGTTAAGTGTAGAGAATTAACCATGGTCACTTAGATGGGTTAGGGTTAAGCATGAAGATAAGGATGGTTACAAAAGTCAAGGCTTCATGAAGCTTCAACTAATGACAAAGAAAGCCACCATTCTTATGTTTATCTTTTCCAAATAAATAAATAAACAAATAAATAAATAAATGAATATGCAAAACCCTAATTATCAAATTAACCATGGATTAATTCTATATACTTAACTAAATGATCAAGTATCATCAAACATGATACAAAAATGTGCACAAAAGCATATCACATATACTATGTGCATCAAGTGAGAAAATCCGTATAAAGTGAACCAATACTAGTTAATGCAAAGTAATATATCAAATATATAATTATACATTAAATCATTAAATCAACATTTGATTCAATGATCCGGTCATGTCGCATATAACCGACTAGTATTCAATGTATCGATTTATCGAATCAATGATTCGATAACTAGGTCATATCAAATATAACCAATCGAAACATTTATCGCGAGAATGAAATGCGGTATCACATACATGCATTATTCTCGGTCCTGCACATATCTCATATGCGCTCCTATTTCGTTTCGCTTGAACCAGGAAACCTCTGTGTAGGACTCTAAAGACTCGTCAATACGCCGGTAGCAGATGATGATCATATCAAGCACCCACAAGCCGCAAGCGGTCTGCTAAACGTAACGGCCACCCGGGTATTGAGCGATCAGAAGATCGATGAGCTAGCCCGCTCACACTCCTGCGAATCCGACCAGTAACACTTACCGTACAGTCCGGTCTCTTCGTCTGATATGTCGCATATCAAGTCTAGGGGTGGTAAACGTCAGACCCCAATAACCCGATAAGTCGTGCTGATGTGAGGCTCATAACGGGTCGAGAAACTACTGGTAACACTTACCAGCAAATCTCTGATCAGCCCTAGCCAGGGACTTCCCTTCTACGGCCAATCGAGCACTGCGCAACATCAACCCCCAATACCGGGAGAGACGAAACCCCTCCTATCGCTCATTGCCTCCATGTGACTCGGGACTGTGCCCAAAGACCACCGTTTTGCATGCCCTCATGGACGTGGTAAGGTGGAGATCAAAGCACAGTGGGAATCACACAAGACTCTATGACGATCTCGGGTCTACAGACTAACCTGCACAAGTGTCACCTGAGAACTGCCATCTGACGTGAGGTATAATACCATCTGGGAGTTCTCGGCGAGTCCGTCCAGTGTACCCAGTCTCCACTGAGCATTCGTATACCATCTCTGATGTCAAACACTAATGGATATGGGATCATCCATCGCCCATCACATGGGTCGAGAAGCGTATACGCTAGTCTACTCTGGTATATCGATGCCCCGTCTCGATACACCCACGACTAGGGACCTTGAAGGATGTACTTATGGACTACCATGTCCCCACTAGTATGATCTGCATCATAGTCCAGGTAGTCAAGTACAAATCCTAAGGGCTTTACCAACATGTAACTATAAGACAGTATAAAGAGACTAGTGTACATGTTAAGATAAAGAGCAACCAGATAGCATACTATCATGTCGAGCAAGAAAGTCATCTCTATATATGTCCAAGCATCCAATATAATATACATAATCTGTACAATACTGGCCTCTAGGGCATACATACAACTAACAATCTCCCACTTGCACTAGGGCCACCTGCTGTAGTATCTCATACCGAGCATCCCGAAGAGTCTCTCAAACTGTATCTGGGGAATGGCCTTCGTGAGTGGATCCGCCGTGTTGTTCTTCGTGTCAACTCTCCTGACCTCGATCTCCCGGCGATCAACTATCTCCCGGATCAGGTGATACCGCCTCAGAATATGCCTGGATCGCTGATGGGACCTGGGTTCCTTGGCCAAAGCCACCGCTCCATTGTTATCGCAATACAAAGGTATTGGATACTCAATGGATGGAACCACTCCAAGTTCAGTAATGAACTTCTTGATCCAGACAGCTTCTTTAGCAGCATCGTTGGCAGCGATGTATTCAGCCTCCATCGTCGAGTCTGCCACGGTTTCCTGCTTGGAACTTTTCCAGCTAACTGCCCCTCCGTAAAGGGTAAAGACAAAACCCGACTGCGACTTAGAGTCGTCCTTATCACTCTGGAAGCTGGAATCGGTAAAGGACTCTACTTGGAGTTCTCCGTTACCATACACCAAGAACATATCTCTAGTCCTTCGCAAGTACTTGAGAATGCTCTTCACAGCTGTCCAGTGACTCTCTCCAGGATCAGCTTGATACCTACTCACTACACTTAGTGAGTATGCTACATCGGGTCTGGTACATAGCATCGCATACATGATAGAGCCTACTGCCGAAGCATAGGGTATCCCTTGCATGCGAGCTCTCTCCAAATCAGTCTTGGAAGACATCTCTTTGGAGAGAGTGACTCCAGAGATCGTGGGCAAGTTCCCACGCTTGGACTCTTCCATACTAAACCTCTTTAGTATGGTGTCAATGTACCTGGATTGGGACAATCCCAGTATCCGTTTGGATCTATCTCTATAGATCCTGATTCCCAATATGCAGGAGGCATCACCAAGATCTTTCATCGAGAATCTTTGTGATAAGAAGAGCTTGACCGATTGCAGCATAGGAATATTGTTGGAGATAGTGCCCTCATAGTCAATTATTGGATCGCAGGTACGTGATTGCAATGATTGCGGAGGACCTATCCCGGTAGGACAGTCTTACTCGAGATGATAGTATACTATCTGGTTTGCCTTTATCAGTCGTGTACATGTTCAGGTGACTGATTGCATGTTACACTTTGATAGAGCCCTTAGGATCCTGCTTTACTACCAACAGTATGATGGCGATCATATACGTGAGAGTTGGGTAGTTTATATGCATATCCTTAATTGTGGTCCCTAGTCGTGGGAGTTTCGAGACAGGGCATCGATACTCCGGAGTAGACTAGTGTATACAGTCGAGACCCCGACGAGGGGCGGTGGCCGGTCTCACAAGCCACTGGTGTCAGTTGGATCACCTAAGATGTATACAGGTGCTCATTGGGTTATGAGTACACCGGACAGGACTCGCCGGGAATCTGCTAGTTAGTATTATATCTACCGTCAGATAGCAGTTCCCTGGTGACATGTGTACAGGTTAGTTCATCGACCTGAGGTCGTCATTTGTCTCGTGTGAGTTCCCACTGTGCTTTGATTACTACCCTACCACGGCTCAAAGGAGTCGTGCAAACAGGTAGCTTTTGGGTACAGTCCCGAGCCATTTGGAGGCACGTGAGCGGATCGGCAGGGGATTCGTCTCTCCCGGTATTGGGGGCGAGATCGTGCTGTGTCTAGGAGAGCCATTACACAAAGTCCATGGCCATGGCAGGAGATTTACTGGTAGGTACTCCAGTAGTATCTCAGGGTGTTATTGGGCTACACTCCGACACGACTTATACTGCTTCTGGGGGTCTGACGTTACTAGCCCCCTAGGCGGATATGCGATACTCATTGACGAACGGACCGGACTGTATATACATTGTCACTGTTAGGCTCAGTAGGGTTTCTGGATGTGTTAGCTCATCGGCCACCCTTGAGTGCGCTCATCAGTCTCCCTTAAGTTCAGTCCGTGGGCAACCGTTACGCATAGCTACTGCCGCTGGCGGTTTGTGGTTAAACCCACTGCCAGGGTACTGAAGAGTCATTAGAGTCCCCCACAGACAGTTTCCCAAGTTTCGGGCGAAACGTTGTAGAGGCCGTATGGTTTTATGGCAGGGTTCGGAAAATGCACGTGCGTTTACGCACGTGTTATTTTTCGGGCAGATAATACTGGTCGGCTTTGGTTTAAGCCGGATCCGAGTATTATATTGAGTAGGTATAATATCTTTGTCTCAGTTGCATTTGTATTCGGTCGTAATACAAATGCGGGTATATTTATACAGTTTCGGGGTTATCCTGAAAGTCGTTTCAGGATCACTTTTGGAAGTTGCCAGTTTCCAGTTTTCTATCAGCCGTCTTTTAACATTCGGTTAAAGACGGATTTATCTTTTCTTCAGTTGGAGTGAGTCATGCTTCTAGAAGGTTCTAGAAGGTTCTAGATTTGGTGAGGTGGAGGGTGACTCATGCTTTGATTTCAAAGAGGTTTTGTTTTCATTAAGATATTTTTGCTTGATCTTTTGGTTATGATAAGGTTACATGCTATTCTCACCCTCCCTCTCCTTCACTCACCTCCCCCCCCCTCTCATATATAGGCCGGCCCTCTCTCTCCTCCCCCTTGATTGATTTTGAGAAAATTATGGTTGCAAAAGAAAAGAGTATAGTTTTGGATGCATGGAAATTTCATAGTTCATTTCTTGTTCCATTTCATTTCCATCGGCAACTTCATTAACCGATCGTCCACGGACTTGGACGAAACGAGACAAAGTCATCTACTCATTCTCTACATCAATTCTTGGTCGTCTCTTTTGGCAAACTTGACGATCGAGTTGCCTCGAGTCAGAGGCGGGAGCCCGTTTAAAGAATCGGTGATGTGGTGTCACCTCGACGAGGATATCGGAGTTCGACGAGATCGGAGCAGCCGCAACGGAGCGTGGGATGATGGTTGAAGAACGAAGGACTCGGATCGTTCGGTATAACCTTTCTACACTCTTTACAGTTTGTTAGTTTAGCAATAATGGCAGATCCGGGTTAAAGTATACGATAGCGCCAGTTTAAAAGTTTTTATTCCGCATTTGGCGTCTGTAGACGGCCGGGGCGCTAGCGTAGACTTACAGTGGTATCAGAGCCTAACCATTTTGCTATGCTAACTTGTGCTAACGCGTTTAAAATATCGATCCGACCGAAAATCGAAAACCGCAAAATTCCTACCTGACAGTTTCTGTTAATTTTAAACGGTGTCAAAATTGATTTCTTGATGTCTTAAAAATCTGTACAGGGAATTCTAAGAGCCACGACAAAATTTGGTCTCGTAACTCCTCCAAGTTGCCGCGGAAGGGCGGCCAAACCCATGGTTTGGCCGCGCTTCCGCGGCCATGTGGGGAGCACGTGATCCCAAATTTGGTCAGTGGGTTCTGTGTTGGGTTTTGGGGTTTTTGGTATATTTAGTTTTGGCCCAGATTTTGTTACTGTTCACCAGTAAGCTGTGGGGCCCACTTTTTGATATTTGGTCTTTGGTCGATCGAAATTTAAACACGTTAGTTTACAGTGCTTACATTATATCTCCGACCGGGAATGTCATTTGATCGGTAAACCGCGTCTGATTGCTATAGTTCTTTTAGACGGGTTTGCGAACGTGACATTCGTGTTGATGTTCTGTGTTGTGCTGTGATGTTGCGGATTTGTCGTGGTGGATAGCAGTGTGCAATGGTAGTACAGTTTATGTTTATTTGTACATTTGATATTGCGGGGCGAGCGTCCAACTTGTGGACTGCCGTCACTGCCTGTTGTATAATATTCTTTTGGGGCACGACCAGGTTGCGGTCGATGTACCTATTGTACTATTTTTCATTACTGTACTAGGTTTTACCCCGCGACGGAGTGCACGGATAGCCGGGTTCGGGAAAGCAACGGGTCCGCATCTCATGGCTTTGAGAGGCAGAGGGGTCCCACTTCAGAATTGGCAGACTATTCGCCGCACTCGTAGGGGGTACAGGTTGACCCAAGGAGGGGTGCCCAAGATTACCGGATTCCGTGAAGTGCCGGGTGTTCCATTCACTATGCTGTGCGGACTACCTCGCTTCAGGTTTTGGCGGGTAACTTGCCGCACCCGTAGGGGTCTAGGTTTCATTCCACAGGCTATCCACACGACAGGGGAACGTCGAGTTTCAGCAGCGGCTCTGTGAAACCCGGGGATCCCAGATATCTGTATTGTTCTGTGATGCTTATTACTTTTCTGTAATGTTGCATATTATCACGCCTGGAGCGATTATGTATATTGGTTTATATACTATTAGATGTTGTATATGTTTTACACCCGCGCTAGTCCAGTCCCCGCTCTGTCGTTAGTTAAGTAACCTAACGAGTGATGACGGGACCCAGTGACGAATGCGGTTGGCATATACGTACATTTTATTTTCGTTCTTTTCTGGTGTGATTGATTGATGGGACTGCATTGATTCTGATCAATGCAAAAGTTATACAAACCTGTTTTAGTTGTTGGAACAATTTTAAAAAGTGTTATTGCAAAGACGTTTCCTTTTGTTTTGCATAGCGGTATTCAGTGGAATATCCTGCACCTCATTCGACGGGGCAAGGGCTGATATCCCTTCACCGGGACTGACCCCTTGGGCAGAAGTTTGCGTCAGGGTAATAACTTCACTATAGTCGATTACAAGTTGCTTTGCATAGCGGTATTCAGTGGAATATCCTGCACCTCATTCCACGAGGAAAGAGCCGAGATCCCTTCACCGGGAGTGACCTCTTTAGCAAAAGGTTTTCGCCACTATATTTTAAAAAAAAAGCTATCAGGTTCCTTCAGCGATATCATGTTCACTACGCTAAAGGTTTTTTCGCCAAAAACCAGCCGTAGCCCTCCGTCACTTCTTTTGGGTATTCAGTAGTATTCAAGCTATGTATTTTAGCCAAAGTTAAGACATAGTGTTTGGTAGCTACTGGGTATTCAATTGTTGCATAGATAGATGAGTTAGTTTGGGACAGTCGTTCTGCCGATTGGCCAAAGTCAGGGGCATGTGCGGGTGGGTTCAAATTGACAAGATAGTGATGGGTAGAACTTGGCATGTGACTTATGACATTTTGACCAAAGCCAAGGTTATAAGAGCATGGGGCAAAAATCAGATCGGGAGTTTCTAAAGAAACTGAAACTTGCCAAGTACGCGCATACCTTCAGGAGTATGAGTAACGTGGATGCATTTCCATCACGTTATCATGCGATGAGAGTTGGATCCCGATTCCCACTGATGAGTTGGTTTACTCTTCGGGTGATCCCGATTGATTCTTCTTTAGGTTTGGAGGAGAATTTGACAGGACAGTGGGAGGTTTCTGGATTAGATAAAGATATGACCATTCTGATCTAGGTTAGAGTGCACGCAGAGTGTTTCTTTTCTCTCTCTCTCTTTGGCAGCGACCTTTGACCGACCCTAGACTATGACTCAGTGACCAGGTTGACCGAACCTTCTTAAAATACTGGCTTTTGGATTGTCTATGTTGCATAAGTCATTGCCACTCCTTCTTTTACCCTTTGAATTTCTCAGAACACCCGTATTACTACGGATATCCACTTCCATTGGATAGATCCATCGTATGGTTATATACGAACTCGAAGGGACTTCTTCGAGTATGGATCCAGGTTCAAGAGAAATAGAATTGGTTTATTCAGTTGTCTTTTATTATCACCTTCTCTCAGGTTGCGAGAGCTCCTTGGTTTAGGAGAGTACGCCTATTACGCTTATTGGATAGTCTTATTCCAAACCATAGGCAGGTGCCGAAAAGTAGGGAATGAAGAAAACCAATTAGCCTAAGTAGGGTGTGCAGAAGGTAATATATAAAGACAAAATAAAGGGATTAGAAAGAGGGCAAAGTAAATTGCGACAGATATCATTCACGACCAAAACCGCGTACTTCATCGCCACTCCTATTTCACCTTTAAAAGAATAAGGTTTTATTCAGTTGTCTTTTATCATCACCTTCTCTCGAGATGCGAGTACTCTTTGGTTTAGGAGGGTACACCTATTATGCTTACTGGATAGTCTTCTTCCAAACCATAGGCTGGTGCCGAACGGTAGGGAAGGAAGAAAACCATTTAGCCTAACGATGGTGTACAGAAGGTAACGACTAAAAACAAATAAAGGGATTTGGAGAGATGGCAATAAAATATACGGTTAAGGTCATGAATTGGATTATGGAAAAGGCATTGCTATGAATACCAGGATACCCCTACGAAACATATTCATGTTTCAGTGCATTGTTGAAGGAAAAACTGTTTTCTCGATTAGACACTTACTCCAAGGGTATGTATTTACCAGGTTTCATTCTCATATCTGTATGGTTTTACAGATGATGAGTGGGAGTAAGATATTGGGAATTAGGTGATCATCCTCATTATATCGGAATTCGTTGTAATTGGTGATATTTGAGGAAATCGCCAGGGTACATTTTTCAACCTACGACGCACAGGTTTTGAGTTGTTTAACTCAGCGGACTTATACAGAGTATTGTATGTTGTCCAGTGTCCTTCGGGACAAAGGGGTAGGTCCTCGTACTATGTTCTGTTTACTTATAACTTCTCTAGTATTTAGGCAAGTGTTTCGTAGAAATACAAGGTCTAAGTTTTGAGAAGTTGTGGGTATAAGAATAAAGTAGAGAACCAGGCATCACAAGTATCGGGATTCTTCAAAGAGATAGAAGATGTAGATTCTTGTGAATGGTATTCAGATAATAGTGATGGTTTTGAGAAACGAGTTTTCTCTTTCAGGTTACTCATAATTGGATGGATTCCTAAGTTGAGTAATGCTGATTGGCCTCTTTCCATTAAAGTTGATATGCACTGGAGACAGCTGCATGATTTGAATATAGTTCCAATTAAATAAGTGCCAAAGTTTCTGTATTGGATATAGAATGGATCATACCTTAAAAGAAATTAAGGTACGGGGAGTTGTCCAGCTTATGCTTAAAACCAGACACTGGATAACTCAGGGCACGTTTCTATAATGGCTGTTTGTGGGTTGACCCTGGCTATGACGAGGGTTGATATTCTACCATTTGGAAGATCAATAGTGATATTGTTCTTGACTCGCCACAGTTTTAGTAAAATGGATCTTTTTCAGAAAACAGTAGTGGGAGTATGGTAGAACTGGAAATGATTCCAGAACCGCGAACGATTATGGAAAATTTAATAGGACCTATACATTCAATCAGGTTTGACATTCCAATAGCCACTCCGCAGATATGGTAGGTAACCTCAGACACCCGAGAGGTACTTCGGTAGGCTCAAGGACGGTGACAGGGAGGTTCTTATCTACCAAGACTTGACACTACTGTTGTTCCAGGCTGTGAGACCCGGTAGGAGGGTTGTCGTAGTCAGTGGGAGCAACGGAAGCATAGTGAGCAAGTTGCTTATATCTATTTATAGACTTGAGCAGTTATAGCGGAGATAGATCATCTGATTTTGATGTGACAGTCATGGGTTTGACTTCAATCAGAATAGGGGATGGATCAGTTAAGAAGGTAGTAGGGTGTGATGTCATGGTATTTGGATGACATACACAGAGTAGGAAGTAAAATTCCTATACTACGATCGGTTGTACTCTGATCGTCACACAGTTGTTTCTCCAGACAGGACATGGATATAATATTTGACATTCTAGTTTCTGGATCTATGGTTTTAGATCTGGATTTGGGTAGTTTCCCAATGTGGGTATTTTGACAGATATTCTAATGGTTTTTAGAATAGTTGACTCCTAGCATGGTAGTATACCTGCAGGTGATGGAGTCACCCACTCTAAAGGTGTCGTATAGACTAAAGGGGAGAGGGATGTGCATGATTGGCAGATCACTTGCTTAGGCAATTGAATAAATCATGAGATGTCAAGTACCGCACCAAATATTGTTTTTGCACTAGATGCAATAAGTTTGTATTAATCCAATCCTGGAGAAACATAAGGAAGCAGTTTTAGAACATTAGTACATGTTCTACGGATTTGATAACGACAGCCTCTTTCGGGAGACGGTTATCATTCCAGGCTTCAAAGGTGACATGGATGACAGAGTGATTGTCAGAGTTTTAGTTTTCCCTCTGACGAGGGACAGTATTATGGACAGGAGGTTCCAGAGGATACTGTGGGTGGCATGGTGCCGGATACTGATTAGGTTCAGTGATCCATACAGTCTAAGAAGTTTGGATATGCAGTTCATTTAAGAACTAAGGTCCCATCAGATATCCAGACATATTCTAAGACAGGTACTACTCAATTCGGGAGATGGCTTTCTCCGCGAACTTGAGATTAAGAGAGATAAAGAAAGATACTTAGAGGCGGATCCACTCACTGAGGCTATTTCTCGAACACAATAGTTTTACAAACGGGCTTTGTGAAACTGATTAGTAGAGGAGTTGGATGTTCGGTTTCACACGGGCTGTGAGTAGTCGACATCGCAATAATTAGCCTTGAGTGCAAGTGGGAGATTGTTGGAGATAGTGCCCTCATAGTCAATTATTGGATCGCAGGTACGTGATTGCAATGATTGCGGAGGACCTATCCCGGTAGGACAGTCTTACTCGAGATGATAGTATACTATCTGGTTTGCCTTTATCAGTCGTGTACATGTTCAGGTGACTGATTGCATGTTACACTTTGATAGAGCCCTTAGGATCCTGCTTTACTACCAACAGTATGATGGCGATCATATACGTGAGAGTTGGGTAGTTTATATGCATATCCTTAATTGTGGTCCCTAGTCGTGGGAGTTTCGAGACAGGGCATCGATACTCCGGAGTAGACTAGTGTATACAGTCGAGACCCCGACGAGGGGCGGTGGCCGGTCTCACAAGCCACTGGTGTCAGTTGGATCACCTAAGATGTATACAGGTGCTCATTGGGTTATGAGTACACCGGACAGGACTCGCCGGGAATCTGCTAGTTAGTATTATATCTACCGTCAGATAGCAGTTCCCTGGTGACATGTGTACAGGTTAGTTCATCGACCTGAGGTCGTCATTTGTCTCGTGTGAGTTCCCACTGTGCTTTGATTACTACCCTACCACGGCTCAAAGGAGTCGTGCAAACAGGTAGCTTTTGGGTACAGTCCCGAGCCATATGGAGGCACGTGAGCAGATCGGCAGGGGATTCGTCTCTCCCGGTATTGGGGGCGAGATCGTGCTGTGTCTAGGAGAGCCATTACACAAAGTCCATGGCCATGGCAGGAGATTTACTGGTAGGTACTCCAGTAGTATCTCAGGGTGTTATTGGGCTACACTCCGACACGACTTATACTGCTTCTGGGGGTCTGACGTTACTAGCCCCCTAGGCGGATATGCGATACTCATTGACGAACGGACCGGACTGTATATACATTGTCACTGTTAGGCTCAGTAGGGTTTCTGGATGTGTTAGCTCATCGGCCACCCTTGAGTGCGCTCATCAGTCTCCCTTAAGTTCAGTCCGTGGGCAACCGTTACGCATAGCTACTGCCGCTGACGGTTTGTGGTTAAACCCACTGCCAGGGTACTGAAGAGTCATTAGAGTCCCCCACAGACAGTTTTCCAAGTTTCGGGCGAAACGTTGTAGAGGCCGTATGGTTTTATGGCAGGGTTCGGAAAATGCACGTGCGTTTACGCACGTGTTATTTTTCGGGCAGATAATACTGGTCGGCTTTGGTTTAAGCCGGATCCGAGTATTATATTGAGTAGGTATAATATCTTTGTCTCAGTTGCATTTGTATTCGGTCGTAATACAAATGCGGGTATATTTATACAGTTTCGGGGTTATCCTGAAAGTCGTTTCAGGATCACTTTTGGAAGTTGCCAGTTTCCAGTTTTCTATCAGCCGTCTTTTAACATTCGGTAAAAGACGGATTTATCTTTTCTTCAGTTGGAGTGAGTCATGCTTCTAGAAGGTTCTAGAAGGTTCTAGATTTGGTGAGGTGGAGGGTGACTCATGCTTTGATTTCAAAGAGGTTTTGTTTTCATTAAGATATTTTTGCTTGATCTTTTGGTTATGATAAGGTTACATGCTATTCTCACCCTCCCTCTCCTTCACTCACCTCCCCCCCCTCATATATAGGCCGGCCCTCTCTCTCCTCCCCCTTGATTGATTTTGAGAAAATTATGGTTGCAAAAGAAAAGAGTATAGTTTTGGATGCATGGAAATTTCATAGTTCATTTCTTGTTCCATTTCATTTCCATCGGCAACTTCATTAACCGATCGTCCACGGACTTGGACGAAACGAGACAAAGTCATCTACTCATTCTCTACATCAATTCTTGGTCGTCTCTTTTGGCAAACTTGACGATCGAGTTGCCTCGAGTCAGAGGCGGGAGCCCGTTTAAAGAATCGGTGATGTGGTGTCACCTCGACGAGGATATCGGAGTTCGACGAGATCGGAGCAGCCGCAACGGAGCGTGGGATGATGGTTGAAGAACGAAGGACTCGGATCGTTCGGTATAACCTTTCTACACTCTTTACAGTTTGTTAGTTTAGCAATAATGGCAGATCCGGGTTAAAGTATACGATAGCGCCAGTTTAAAAGTTTTTATTCCGCATTTGGCGTCTGTAGACGGCCGGGGCGCTAGCGTAGACTTACAAATATCATTTCCTATCAAGAGTATGTCGTCCACGTACAATACGAGGAAGACAACCTTACTCTCTGCCACCTTCTTGTAGATACAAGGTTCATCTGGATTTTTGACGAAATCAAACTCTTTGATAACGACGTCAAAGCAGATGTTCCAACTCCGCGATGCTTGCTTTAATCCATAAATGGATTTAAGCAGCTTGCACACCTTCCCGCTGCTCCCACTGTCTACGAAGCCCTCTGGCTCAGTCATGTACACGTACTCTTGTAAATCACCGTTTAGAAAGGCGGTCTTAACATCCATTTGCCAGATTTCGTTATCATGGTAAGCAGCGATGGCAAGCATGATCCGGATGGATTTAAGCATAGCCACTGGAGAAAAGGTCTCGTCATAGTCCACACCTGGTCTTTGACGAAAACCTTTTGCTACAAGTCTAGCTTTGAAAGTCTCCACTTTCCCATCTACACCAAGTTTCTTCTTAAAGATCCACTTGCTCCCAATGGGTTTTACCCCTTCAGGAGCAACTTCCAAAGTCCATACTTTGTTGGTGTACATGGATTCCATCTCGGACCGCATTGCATCCAGCCATTTCATAGAGTCACCACTCGTGATGGCCTGCTCGAAGCTAGTTGGGTCATCATCCTCCATGATGCAATCCTCGCTTCCACCATCAATGAGAAAACCGTAGTATCTCTCAGGTGGACGAGAAACCCTACCAGATCGGCGGAGAGGCTGAGGTTCGTCGGGTACTACCGAATCTTCTGGTTCCACTAAATCTTCAGTTATAGTTTGTGTTTCTGGAACTTCTTCCAGTTCTACCTCAGAGCCACTAATCTCTTTTGCAAGAAATTCCTTTTCTAAAAAGGTGGCATGTTGAGCAATAAACACCTTTTGTTGTTCACTGTGGTAGAAATAATATCCATTTGAATGTTTAGGATATCCCACAAACTTACATAAAACTGACCGTGTCTCGAGTTTGTCTGGATTTTACCTTTTGACATAGGCCAGACAACCCCATATCTTAACTCGTTTAAGACATGGTCTCTTCCCACTCCATATCTCATATGGTGTGGTAGGTACAGATTTAGATGGAACTTGATTCAATAGGTATGCCGCTGTCTCAAGTGCATACCCCCAGAAGGAAATAGGTAACTCAGCTGTACTCATCATAGAGCGCACCATATCTAATAGGGTGCGATTTCTCCGCTCCGATACACCGTTGTGCTGTGGTGTATATGGAGGAGTCAGCTGAGAGAGAATCCCATTCTCTTTTAGGAAGTCCAGGAATTCATTGCTCAAGTATTCACCTCCTCGATCAGATCGAAGGATTTTAATACTTTTTCCGGTTTGTTTCTCGACTTCTTGTTTATATTCTCTAAATTTCTCAAAAGCTTCAGACTTGTGTCTTATCAAGTACACATGTCCGTATCTTGAGAGATCGTCAGTGAATGTAATGAAGTACGAAGAACCATCCCTGGCATGTGTAGACATTGGACCGCATACATCACTATGTACTAGTCCCAAGAGTTCGGTAACTCTTTCTCCGTGTCCCGTAAACGGAGTTTTGGTCATCTTGCCTTTGAGACATGACTGGCAAGTGTCATAAGATGAAAATTCAAACGGATTTAAATATCCATCTTTATGCAACTTAGCTTGTCGTGTCACATTGATGTGACCCAGTCTACAATGCCACAAGTAGGATTCGTTCAGTTCTGAACTCTTCTTCTTGTGTGTGTTTGTTATGCTCAGAACTGTTGATTGATTTAGAACATAAATGCCATTGCATAACGTGCCTGATCGAACCAACTTTTGGTTACGGAAAATGTTCATAACATTGTCCTGTAATACAAAATTATATCCTTCTTTGCTTAATAAAGAAACCGATATAATGTTGCATATCAGGTTCGGCATGTAATAGCATTCGTTCAGAACCAATGTATTACCAGTTGGTAATACAAGGTGATATTCCCCGACAGTCTTAGCTGCAACAATTGCACCATTTCCAACTCTAATGTCTTTATCACCTTCTCCAAGTTCTCTACCTTTCCTAAGCCCATGTAACTGATTACATATATGGGATCCTGACCCGGTATCTAATACCCAGGACGTAGAGCAAATGGAGAAACAGTTCTCAGTAACGAACACACCCGAAGAAAATGCATCAACATGTACTTTCTTCATTCGGGTGGCATGGGAATCCTGGTATTCCCCTATATCCTGTTCATTCCTATAACTCTTATAGGAAAGAACTGAACCAACGTTCCCCAGCACAGTATAACATGCGGGTTCGGTCAATACATCCATATTATTATCTTCATTAGGGCATGAAATGGTCGCTACCTGGAGAGAGAGAGAAGAAAACACTTTAGCGTATGCTCGTGCAAGATCAGATTGGTTATTATCTTATCTAATCAGGATGGCTCCCACTGCTTTTTATCAAATCTTCCTCCAAACCCTAAAAGGAAATACTAGCCGGGATTAATTACACACTACAAGTTCGCCAATCTTTCAGCCAGGCCAGTGTCGGTACTTTGAGGGAGGTCCCCCGTGGTTTCGCACGAACCTAATTACTGTAAACCTCGTTTTCCCAGAGGCGTAACCCCGTTGACACCTTTCTAGACACCTACTTGATCAGCTAATTGCAATGTGTAAAACTCTCCCAGGAGTAACTCTTACTCGCAGTGGGTATCGGGATCCAACTATCTCATAGAAGGTATGCAATCTCATTGCAAATTTCAACACTTGAAATTCCCGATAATATTTTGCCCCTAGTGTACCATGACCTTGACAGAGGTCAACAAATCATAGTGCACTAGTCAAGTTCAACCCGTCATTTCTTGATTGAATCAAACCCACCCGCACGACCCTTGACAGAGGTCAACAAGGTCGCACGACTACCCTAATCCAATCACATCACATGCTTTGCAGATAATTACTAGTTAGCTACCGCACACTACGCCTTGACAGAGGTCAACAAACGCAGCACGAATACTAAATAGTCTTTATCTGAAATGACGGAGGGCTACGTCAGGTTTTTCTGAAAACCTATTGCGTAATGAACTCGATATCGTTGTAGAATCAAATGAAGTTTTGAAATGGAGTGATTTTGAGGCTTTTCCAGTTTTGCTAAAGGGGTCACTCCCGGTGAAGGGATCGTCGGCCCTTTCCTCGTCGAATGAGGTGCGGGATATATCATATATATCACTGTGCAAAGCAGAAACTATAAAAGCAATCAAAAACAAACCGAGTGTGTAGCATCTGCCAGTTATTGCTAAAGGAGTCACTCCCGGTGAAGGGATCTTGGTCCTTTCCTCATCGAATAAGGTGCGGGGTATATCATATATACCGCTATGCAAAGCAAGAACTGTAGCTACCTGTTTTATTTAAAATCTGATTCTACAACATCTTAGGTTTCTTATCTTTCATTAATCACATTAATGAAGTCCCATCATTTAAATACCTAAACATCACAGATAGATATGACGTACACTTATGCCATCCGCATTCGCCTCGATGTCCCCTCGTGCACCGTTAGGTTAGGTAACTAACGACAGAGCAGGGCAGGGCTAGCGCGGGTGTAAAACATAAGTAACGTCTATATAATATATCATATATACTATATACTATATCCATCAGAGAACATAACACAGATATCGCAGCAGAGTAAACATATGAAATATTGGATATACTAGGACGTCCGTGTTTTCAATACGAGCCAGTATAAAACACGGATTCCACGGTCGTGATGAATAGCCAATCCCACACCCCTAGACCCCTACGAGAGCGGCAAGCAACCCTGCCAATTCTAGGGTTAGGAGACCCGGACTCGACTCCTCGAGTTGGTCTCCCTCTGGACCCCAGAACCCGGTTACTTATGCTCCCCTCCTTGGGTCTATCCTAATGCGGAAAAGTAAATAATATACAAAGGGTGACAACTTCCGCTACCTGGAAGTGCCCCAAATAAAAGAATATTACATACAAGTTTTTACATGAATGAAAATGAAAAACACTCATCTCACATAAAAAACCCCGGCTATTCGAATATGACGATCCAATATAACATATCCAGCAACACATAACATCACATGTCATCAACGTAAGTAAGTATGCATACCCCAATTGTCGTTGACGTATAGCAACGAAACCGGCGATACGAACATACTACACTTACGGTCACAGAAAAGAAAGTGTAAAACTACAACAATTGGAATCCGCAACCTCTTTAGACATCACATGCCTAACAGTTATAAACCTCGCATTTTAGTCCCATCATCGAAAACTCTTTTCGATATCTTGTGAAACTAAACCGCTAGATTTATAACATTCTACCAGTTATCTCATAACTATTTGTGAATTCCAATTATTGTATCCATTTCCGGATAAATAGAATATATCAAACTTTCCGATCGAACATTCGAACACCCAAGTTTTCCCGACACCGATCAACACATGAAATAGGTTCAAAGACATTCACTTCATGCCTCAGTACCAACGGTCCAGCCGTAGAAGGGTCAAGCCAACGCCTCACATGTGGCACGCCGTACTGCCCCAAACCCGAAGGTTCAAAGGGCAGTTCAAGACGGTCACATAATCGAGTTAAGGTTTGTTGTCTTCTAGAGGGACCATCGCGTTACTTGCACTACTTCGAACGTCTTTTAACCACAGAAAAATCCAACACTTGGAATTTTTCCGGCAGGGGAAAAGTTGGGTATTTGTATCCGGTCAAACTTTTTAACATATTCTACAATTATCTGGAAAAACACTTAGACAAAGTTTGATAATCCGATCGAATCGACAATTCCCAATACAACCCCAGAATACTCAAACCTGGAGCCAAATTAAAATTCCCAGAAAACTCAGAATAATAAATCAGGTATTACTGTGCAAAGAATTGGGGCTGACGTCATCAAGGAGCCGCGGAACCGCCGCAGAAGCCATGCTTCTGCCGCGGTTCCGCCGCAGTATTTACTGTTCACAGGAAAATTTTTACACAGTAATTCTTAGATTTTATTGCTGATTTTTTTTGACATTTTTAATTGACAAAAAACCACAAATTCGGAAAATTTCCAGAGAGCTATTTTGGGGTTGGGTTTTCGGTTCGTCCGGGTTTCAAACTCCGTCTAGACTTCGCCTAAGGCTCTAGCTAGGCTCTGATACCACTGTAGGGTTCCTAGGCATCCTAACGAAGTCTCACAAGGCATCGAACATGCCAAATTTAAAAATTATGGTGCCGAGAAACCCTAGTTAACGGATCGTTGCTAGATGTCTAGGCGAAATATAAAACTAGTTAACAAATTAACTATAGGTTAGATGCTACAACCTTTGTAGATCCGGTAATCCTCTTCCTTGGCTCCACGAAGGCATCCTCTCGCTGTCCATCTCGATTTCCAAACTCGAACTTTGGCTTCATCGGAGAAACGGGCAAGCTAGGTCGTCGGCTTTGTGTCAAAGACGATCTACCTCGAGGCATCGCAAGTTCAAGCTCCGACTTCACAAACTTGTGAAACTTGTGAAGTAAACACCCAAAACAACTTGGCAAGAGGTAGAGGGTGAAGAAATAGGAGGTGGGTTCTCTTTGGAATTGGATTTTACTCACTTTTGCTCAAGTTGCCATTAGAGTAGCAAGCTTGAAGAAGAAGAAGAAGAAGATAGTTATGATAAGTTCTATTAAAAAGAAATAGAAAATAAATACTTATCATAACTTAAACTAGGGTTAAGTGTAGAGAATTAACCATGGTCACTTAGATGGGTTAGGGTTAAGCATGAAGATAAGGATGGTTACAAAAGTCAAGGCTTCATGAAGCTTCAACTAATGACAAAGAAAGCCACCATTCTTATCTTTATCTTTTCCAAATAAATAAATAAACAAATAAATAAATAAATGAATATGCAAAACCCTAATTATCAAATTAACCATGGATTAATTCTATATACTTAACTAAATGATCAAGTATCATCAAACATGATACAAAAATGTGCACAAAAGCATATCACATATACTATGTGCATCAAGTGAGAAAATCCGTATAAAGTGAACCAATACTAGTTAATGCAAAGTAATATATCAAATATATAATTATACATTAAATCATTAAATCAACATTTGATTCAATGATCCGGTCATGTCGCACATAACCGACTAGTATTCAATGTATCGATTTATCGAATCAATGATTCGATAACTAGGTCATATCAAATATAACCAATCGAAACATTTATCGCGAGAATGAAATGCGGTATCACATACACGCATTATTCTCGGTCCTGCACATATCTCATATGCGCTCCTATTTCGTTTCGCTTGAACCAGGAAACCTCTGTGTAGGACTCTAAAGACTCGTCAATACGCCGGTAGCAGATGATGATCATATCAAGCACCCACAAGCCGCAAGCGGTCTGCTAAACGTAACGGCCACCCGGGTATTGAGCGATCATAAGATCGACGAGCTAGCCCGCTCACACACCTGCGAATCCGACCAGTAACACTTACCGTACAGTCCGGTCTCTTCGTCTGATATGTCGCATATCAAGTCTAGGGGTGGTAAACGTCAGACCCCAATAACCCGATAAGTCGTGCTGATGTGAGGCTCATAACGAGTCGAGAAACTACTGGTAACACTTACCAGCAAATCTCTGATCAGCCCTGGCCAGGGACTTCCCTGCTACGGCCAATCGAGCACTGCGCAACATTAACCCCCAATACCGGGAGAGACGAAACCCCTCCTATCGCTCATTGCCTCCATGTGACTCGGGACTGTGCCCAAAGACCACCGTTTTGCACGCCCTCATGGACGTGGTAAGGTGGAGATCAAAGCACAGTGGGAATCACACAAGACTCTATGACGATCTCGGGTCTACAGACTAACCTGCACAAGTGTCACCTGAGAACTGCCATCTGACGTGAGGTATAATACCATCTGGGAGTTCTCGGCGAGTCCGTCCAGTGTACCCAGTCTCCACTGAGCACTCGTATACCATCTCTGATGTCAAACACCAATGGATATGGGATCATCCATCGCCCATCACATGGGTCGAGAAGCGTATACGCTAGTCTACTCTGGTATATCGATGCCCCGTCTCGATACACCCACGACTAGGGACCTTGAAGGATGTACTTATGGACTACCATGTCCCCACTAGTATGATCTGCATCATAGTCCAGGTAGTCAAGTACAAATCCTAAGGGCTTTACCAACATGTAACTATAAGACAGTATAAAGAGACTAGTGTACATGTTAAGATAAAGAGCAACCAGATAGCATACTATCATGTCGAGCAAGAAAGTCATCTCTATATATGTCCAAGCATCCAATATAATATACATAATCTGTACAATACTGGCCTCTAGGGCATACATACAACTAACACTTATTGCATAGTTACTGCATATTACTGTCATGATTACTATAGCTTCACATTTTGCATGTACCGGCTACTGTACTTTCCTTATTTCAGCATTTGCATGACATGCTATTACTGTAATCGCATATCTTAGATTCATGCTGTACGTGCATTCCTGCGATTACCTGCATATGTTATCTACTATTCACGAGTTGGCAACTCACCCCCGTTGTGCCACAGGTGTTTCAGGTTGTTCCCTAGAGTAGTCGAGGCAGGCTATTCCTCCATTCAGCTATCCAGGTATCATCTTTTGCTACAGATACCGCATCAGCTCACAGTACCTTTTTGCTTAGGTGGGTTAGATGATTATCTGTATTTCATATTGTACATTCGTTGTATTTTGTACTCTCCATCTACTATTGTATTGTTGACTTAGAGACTCGGTGAGGACGTTATGTGTATCATTGTGGATTTGATGTTTTTTTATATACAGCTTCTTCTCTATTGTCTTTATTTTTATGTCGTATTCATCTTGACTAGTCTTTACAAAAAGGGGGTGTTGCTAAAATTTTAAGAAAGAAAGTAGACTTTTTTAAGGAATTTGGGTTGTGATTTCAAATGTTTCAAAACTTATATTATCTTTTCCGTATTTTCATGGTTTAGATTTCTGGGTTTGGCTTTCTTTTACTACGTTGCGTCTTTAGGCGTTGCGTAGTATTAGCCGTCACGGGCCAATTTTGGGTCGTGATAAAGTAAATGGGTATACCAGATAATACCTGGGGTATTACAGACCTGGACAGAGTTTGTGGCGCTATTCCTTGCCCGCTTTCTTCCACTGAGTGTCAGAGATGCTAGAGCACGCCGGTTCGAGTCCTTACGCCAGACTCCGGAGATGTCAGTGGCAGAGTATGATGTGTTGTTCACCGAGCTATCAGTTTATGCTCTGTACCTAGTGGCTACTGAGGAGTTGCGAGTTAAGAGATTTTTCCGAGACTTTCTTACACCACTGTTCCTTGCGATCAGCGCACAGCATTACGAGACATATGCAGCAGCTGTGGACGCAGCCCATTAGTCGAGGAGCGCCTTGCTGAGACTTCGGTAGTTCCAGAGCTGAAGAGAGTTCGTACTGGTATATCAGCACGGAGACAGACCTTTAGACGCCGCGACAGGTATCGTTCAGGTACGGGGAGTGGCAGAGATTCGGGACGGGGCCGGATGTTTAGTTCGTATCCCCAGGAGAGTCAGCAGTCGTCGCGGGGTTGCTTTAGATGCGGCAGCCTACTTCACCTCGTTAGAGATTGTCCTGAGATACACCGGAGGGAGGCAGCAGCACCGCATGTTACCTTACCACCTTCACCACCCCAGAGGTCATTGCCTGTTGTACCTACGGTTGCTCCGCGTCAGACTCACACACAGAGAGGTCATGGGCGTGGAGGAGTTGCTCAGAGAGGACGGGATGACCGAGGCAGAGGACAGTCAGTCACAGGTGGAGGACAGGCGCGGGTTTTTGCTTTGACGCATCAGGACGCGCAGGCGTCCAATGCATTGGTCTTAGGTATCCTTCCAGTATGTTCTGTTGATGCACACGTGTTGTTCGATCCTGGATCCACGCACTCATACGTATCCACACACTTTATGCCGAGTTTGGGTAGAGAGTCCGGTTTGCTTGATCAGCCGCTTGTTGTGACTACTCCTGTGGGAGAGTCATTTGTTGCTAGGCACGTGTTCCGATCCTGTACCGTCGGTATTGGCGAGAAAGAGTTGCCTGTCGACTTGATCCTTCTTGAGATGTTGGACTTCGACGTTCTTTTGGGCATGGATTGGTTAGCCATGTGCTACGCTTCTGTGGACTGCCGTGAGAAGACAGTTAGATTTTGTTTTCCCGGCGAGCTGGTTTTTGTTGTGTTGGGGGACCGTGTGTCACCCCCTCACAGTTTGATTTCTTCTTTTCGCACTGGACAGCTTTTGAGGAAGGGATGCCAAGGATTTCTCGCCTATGTTTTCGATACTAGAGCTACAGAGGTTCCGTTGGATCAGGTTCTGGTTGTTAGCGAGTTCCCTGATGTGTTCCCTGACGAGCTTCCTGGGCTCCCGCCCGAGCGTGATATTTCTTTCTGTATCGATTTGGTTCCTGGCACGGGGCCTATTTCTGTACCGCCTTATCGGATGGCCCCAGCGGAACTTCGAGAATTGAAGGGTCAGTTGCAAGATTTGCTGGACAAGGTGTTAGTTATATGTATGCCCTAGAGGCCATTACTATACATAGGATGTATATTGTAGTGGATGCTTGGACATATATAGGGAGGACTTTCTTGCTCGACATGATAGTATGCAATCTGGTTGCACTTTACCTTAACGTGTACACTGATCGTCTCTCTGTTACATGTTGGTAAAGCCGTTAGGATGTGTACTTGACTACCTGGACTATGATGCGGATCATACTAGTGGGGACATGGTAGTCCATAAGTACATCCTTCAAGGTCCCTAGTCGTGGGTGTATCGAGACGGGGCATCGATATACCAGAGTCGACTAGCATATACCTTCTCGACCAATACAGATGGGCGATGGATGATCCCATATCCATTAGTGTTTGACATCAGAGATGATATATGGGTGCTCAGTGGAGACTGGGTATACTGGACGGACTCGCTGAGAACTCCCAGATGGTATTATACCTCACGTCAGATGGCAGTTCTCTGGTGACACTGGTACAGGTTAGTCTGTAGACCCGAGATCGTCATAGAATCTTGTGTGATTCCCACTGTGCTTTGATTTCCACCTTACCACGTCCAAGAGGGCGTGCAAAACGGTGGTTTTTAGGGTCCTGAACCACATGGAGGCAATGAGCGATAGGAGGGGATTCGTCTCTCCCGGTATAGGGAGTTGATGTTGCGCTGTGTTCGATTGGCTATAACCAGAAATCCCTGGCCAGGGTTGCTGAGATTTACTGGTAAGTGTTACCAGTAGTTTCTCAAACTGTTATAGACCTCATATTGACACGACTTATCGAGCTACTGGGGTCTGACGTTTACCACCCCTAGGCGAGATATGCGACATATCAGACGATCAGACCGGACTGTACGGTAAGTGTTACTGGTTGGATTCACAGGAGTGTGGGCGGGCTTGCTCGTTGATCTTCTGATCGCTCAATACCTGGGTGGCCGTTACGTTTAGCAGACCGCTTGCGGCTTGTGGGTGTTTGATATGATCATCACCTGCTGCCGGCGTATTGACGAGTCTTTAGAGTCCTACACAGAGGTTTCCTGGCTCAAGCGAAACGAAATAGGAGCGAATATGAGATATGTGCAGGACCAAGAATAATGCGTTTATGTGATACCGTATTTTATTCTCGCAATGAATGTATCGATTGGTTGTATGCGATATAACCTAGTTATCGAATCGAGGATTGATTCGATAAGTCGATACATTGGATATTAGTCGGTCATATGCGATATGACCGGATCGTTAAATCAAGTGTTGATTTAATGATTTGATGTATAATTATATATTTGATATATTACTTTACATTAACTAGTATTGGTTCACTTAAGATGGATTTTCTCACTTGATATGCACATTGTATATATGATATAGTTTTGTGCACTAGTTTGTATCATGTTTGATGATACAAGCAAACTTGGGTGTGTATGATTAAACCATGATTAGGTTAATGGTTAGGGTTTTGATTTACTTATTTATTTATTCATTTATTTATTTATTCATTTTGGAAAGATAAATGAAATGGTGGCTTGCTTTGTTTTTTGTTGAAACTTCATGAAGCTTTGAATAAGTGACCATTTTGTTTCTTTCCTTAACCCTAACCATTTACTTTAACCCTAGTTTATTCTCTACACTTGTTAACTCACCCATGGTTACTAAATGATAAGAATCACTTGGATTTTATGTAACATTTTAAAAATAATTAAATAAATAATTAAATGAATAAAAGTGTTTAAGTGAATTTTAGGATTTTCGGTAAAGTAAAATGTATTTTTCGTAAAACCAAACCGTGATTGTTTTTCACTATAAATTTAAAAATATCTATTTTAATTATGAAATTACTAGTAAATAGTGTTTATTTAGCCACTTATAAATTTTTGGTTTAATAAAATATTTTTCCTAAATTAATTATTTTAAATATTAACATAAGCTTTATTTTTACACTAAATTAGTGTAAATTACAAATTTAAATGGTTTTAATTTATAAAAATGAACCATGGCATATTAGAATTTAGTGTGTATCATGTAAAATTTATTTGCAAATTTTTCCTTGTTTCTAGATCTTTCTTGAGTTATTTTAGAAAAGAATTAAAAGAAAATGAATAAAGCATGAAAAGACATTAAGATGATGACATTTTGGAGAAGTTTCTACACCATTTCTCATGTGTTTCTCCCTCTTCCCCTTATTGTGGCCGGCCTCCCCATCACCATGGCTGCCCCCCCCATTTTCCACCTCATTTTTTATTCAAAAATCATCAAAAATACTACAAAAATCCAATTTAAATTCCACAAAAACCTAATTATTTCATACCCTTTATTCTCTACTCTTCTCTACATGGATTTTGGAGTGGGAAAGCATGTATTTTTGAGGCTCATTTTCAAGTTTGGACATGAGGTTGTGGAGGTATAAATCCTTCTCTTTTGTTTTATTTCTATTAGATATTTCTTTTAAAGCATAATTAGATTAATTAGATTAATTCTTGTTGCAAATTCTAAAATTCAAGTTAGGATTTGAAAATTCAAGAGGTGGTTTTTGTTAATTAATTAGGGTTATAATAGCTAGTTTAACATCTTTTAGAGTGGAAAATTCTTGCATGGTGGTGGTATAATAAATTGTTGATCGAAATTGTTAATTTAAACTATTTAGCTAACTAGATTTTTTCTAAAATGTGTTGTGGGTAAAATAAAATTCTTATTAAGGGTGTTATCATTAGATGGTAATTTTAGTGAGAATATTAGCATATTAATTGAATGAAAAACTTAGTTTGATCACTAGATTATTTTGATAATTGGAAAAATAGTAATAAAATGCTATTATTTTGTAAACTAGATTTTAGGAATTTCTAAATAAATGTGATTAAAAATATAGTTATAGTTTCATTACATCATTATCATCATAAATTGTGGTTTAAGTGATTAATTTATGCAAAATCATGTTTTGAGGTGGAATTGTGGTATTTTGCTTGGAAAATGTTAAAATTGTTAAAAGTTGCAAACTAGAAATTTCAAATAAATGCAAAATTGTGTAATAAAAATATAGTAATGGTTTGTATAGTCTAGTAATGCTATTTAATGAGTTTTATGACCATTGGTTTCATTTAAATGTCAAGTTTCGATGAAAAACGGTAAATTGGCATTTTCGGGTTTTTCGAAAACGGACGATTTGATCGATTTTAGTGTTTCGATGAATTTGATCATGTTTTACAATATAAGTAATGTGTTTTAAAACTACAAGATGTTTGATGATATTATCTCGATCCATCGAAGTTTGTACGCTGATATCGAGCGGTATTTGGTTCTTTTGCGTGGACGGGACATAGGTTTTAACCTGTGCTTGCTTTTCGTATCGTTTGACTTTTGTATGTGATTCGGTTTACGATGCTATTTATATGTTTGCGTCTAGGTACCCTCACGTGGACTGCGGGCGATGAAGAGGAGGATGGCGACACTGTCTTCGGCAGACATGGACCAGGTGAGTAGATGCATATCTACGGAGGGAAGTCGGGTGGATGGCGTTTAGCACCCCCGCAACGTAGAATAGGAATAGTACTTATTGACATTAGGAAACCAGACGTGACCCTAGTAGGACCCTAGTATTGACCCTAGGCTGGACTAGACCGATTTAGGAAAACTATATCGGAGGATGAGTACCTTGGAAGAGGTTCGTAGGTTTCAGATAGAAATACACCCGCGCACACACTGAAAATCGACATGGGGTACGTGTATGTGTATATATATAGAACTAGGTATAGGTATATACATATATATACAACACATATAGGTGATTCAGTGATGTGATATGATATCCGAGATATGATGAAATAGTATAACTGGGCTTGATGCCGTGATTTTTGACTATACAGTCGTCATAAAGTGTTAGCGGATCATTAGGGAATGAGATAATGAACTTGAATATATAAATTACAAAGAGTGGTGGTGATATTGATGTACATGGGACGCTAGAATAGTACTCGGACTGTAACTTGTGACTGATTACGATATGATATATGTATAACTTGATTTCGACATTATATTGGTGTGACCTGATGCCGATATCATATGAGTATGACTTAATCACAATGTGATACATATGACATTATACGAATGAGGAGACACCTAGGAGATACTTGACCGTACCCCGACATTGGGATGCCGTACGATGGATTTTACCGTACGAGGCTTAGATTTGATGATTGATCCGCACTCTTGATTCGAGGAAGCCGTACTACGTACGTGACGCTGTTCAGGCGGGATCGCCGACTATTAGAGATATCGATTCAGACCTTAGGTAGACTCTTATTTCTATTGACTAGTTCTTAGGTTTAGTTTTCCTTAGGAGGTTAGATGGACACTAGGTTAGGTTCGAGTCATATAGTGGTAGTAGTATTAGTATATTAAATGAGTAGGTAATATACATTCGTCTTTACTTTCACACTGTAATCATAATGTTGCATGTTCATACATATGTTGCTATAAATAGTATAAACCTTACCTGTTAGGACACCAGCACCATTACCGATGATGCGCATATTCCACGCACACTTATTTGCCGGCTCACACACATCATCATCGGTAATTGCTATGTCACGTACACTTTAGATCATATTATCTTTTATTGATAGAATCAGTTAACAATTAAACCGATGTAGTATTGTGATCACTCTCTGATGTTAAGTATAAGACATGACATTCATTACTTAGACATTCATGCATTCATATTTTCGTGTTATCATGCAGTATTATGGGCATATGCCGACACTTATCATATAGTACTCATGATTTTGAGATTTGGATTTCTATGAGATTTCTGGATTTTTGGGGAAAACCGCAAAAATATATAAAAACTTCTCTCTCTCTCCTCTTCTCTTTTTTTAAAATAAGATGCGGTTTTCTCGTGATGTATGTGTCGTCCACCATGAGTATTTCATGTTTTCTGATGGATTTCGAGACCCGATTCGAGGAGTGGATGAACCGTCTCGGGTACATGGTGGGCCCGGTATGGTACCCCGGGGCAAGAAGATCGAGTTGTAGACGATGAGCCTGGCAGGGGAAGGCTACCTACCGGTGATGTCTGGCGCGGCGGATATCCGGAGGATACCGACCGTTGTCGTGGGATTTGATGATATGGGCCGATCCGGACTGACGGAGCCCGACATATTGATACTTGAGGTTACATGTGTTGTGTCGATGCTTGACACGGATTTCCATGGATTTCATTGTTGAGATTTCAGATGCTTATACACACTTTACTATGATAACGGCTAAAGGTTCTCATACATATATCTGGATTTCAGGATTTGTGACTTTACATTCATGGTGCATGCATTTCATTTCATATGACTTAGTACTATATGAGGCACTGACACGACACGGAGTATTTGCACTTACACGTAGTATTACCCTGCTATTACTAGATGTTTGGGATATAGTAGTGTATTATTATGACCTAGGATAGCGTCGTGCATTCGATTTCTTCTCGTAGATGTCTTCTACTCACGAGTTGGCAACTCACCCCCGTTGTGCTAAATTCTTTACAGGTTCGATGTACAGGTTTCCCGTGGCAGCTTGTTGGCACATCTTTTCTTCAGGGCGATTGGCACGGTAGGTTGGTTCATTTGTATCCGAACCACCATTGTACTTTTATTCATTCATTTGTATCTAGTAAGCTCCATCAACCATATTTGTATTACTTGATAAGTTATTGGACCAGTCTTTTACTTCGACCTTAGAGTCGCGCCTGTATTATTCTGATCTGGTGGTTTTGCTTTCTTTTGAGTTTTGAGCCTCGCCCTCTGGCGTTGTATATTATTGTGCTTGTTGTGGTTGTTTCCGCCTGTTGGCGTTGATGCTAGCACCCGTTTGGGGATGCTTTTTATTGTTTATTCTTATTATACTTGTTGTACCCGTTTGGGGGCCAGTTTTTACAGAGGAGACTCTGCCGAAATTTTTGGTAAAATTTGCTGATGTTTTTTTTTTTTTACTTGTTTTCTTTTCTTTTCTTCTTTTTCTTCTTTTATGGTTTAGATCTCTGGGCTTCGGCTTACTTAGGTCACGTGGCGCCTCTAGACGCTTCGTAATCTAAGTGCCGGTCACGTTCCGTACTTTCGGGTCGTGACAAAGTTGGTATCAGAGCGCTAGGTTTAACCTTGTATAAGTCTAGGTGACCCTTGGTTGATGGAGTAGGCGAGTTAGGTAGAGTAACGTACCGTGGGTATGGTCCGCGGCATACTTACGATACGCTACTCTTCTTAAGGAGCCCTAGGATTTACATTGTTTGCACCGTATTTCATTCGTTCCTTTGATCTATCTTCGTCAATGTCGGATGGTGGTTTCTGTTACCACGGGCAGAAGGAGATGCGGCTCGAATGCAGTAACCATTAGAGTATTGGTTATTCTTGAGGACTGAAGCATTGCTTAGCGTGCGGACGAAGGGTATTCACATGCCGTCCGGATGAAGTTAAAGGGTTCGAACGATTATCAGAAAACCATTTCCTAAGTTTAAAGTATTCGGAAGAACATGCAGGTATTTCGATGGACCCTCTAGAAGAATGAAACCCTAACTCGACATAATGACCACGAGAACGCCCTTGAACCTTAGGGTTTACGGCAGTTCCGCTGTGCCATTAGTGAGGCTTGGGTTTGCCCTTCTACAGCTGGATCATCGATGCTGGGGTATGTACCGGATATTTTTAAACTGTACTTGAGTGTTGAGCTCTCGGGGAATTATGGGATTTTGATGGATCGATCGAGAAGTTTAATGTAGTCCGGATATCAAGTGAAGGGATCGACTATGTGGGAGACTCTAGACATGAGTATTGCCGTTGGTAGCGCAGTCAGCACACCTATGAAAGAACGAGTTCGAAGCGGTCGACATCAGAGGAAAGAGGCTCACATTGACGATAGTATTTACGATTGTGATTTAGTGATTTGAATTTCCTATTTTCGTTGATTGGATTTTTGTATTTTGAGGACTTGTTCTACGATTGGTATTTCCTGTGTGTACCTTCATTCTATCTGTGTTTCTTATATCAGTTGTATTGATGTGGTTTAGTACGCACCCAGTACACTTGATTTGGTTTTATATATTTTTTTGAGATTTTTGATTTGATTTCGTGCATAGGGGTTACACGTGATTTTGACATATGTTTCGACCTAATTTTCATGCATTTTTGTGCTGTGATTTCGATTTTGATATTCAATGTATGTTTTCGTGCTCCATGTGCACCTGATTAGGATTCTTGCGCATACTTGGCGCACTTGATGCGATTTTGTGCACACCAGATGCACTAAATCGGGGTTTTGTGCAGATTAGATGCACCTGATAGTGAGTCGTGCACGCCCGTTGCACTTGACAGATGTTTTTGGTGCACACCTGTTGCACTTAGTTTTGTTTTGTGGGTATTCATGGTTTCTGTATTTGGTTTCGATTTCAGTGCGCACCGGACGCACATGACATTTTATTGATGTGATTGGGATTGATTTTAGTTTGAGCAGTATGTTTTCATGATCATTATTATTTGAGTTAGTAACCAGGCGGGACGTGTATGTTAAATAAAAGATATATATGTAGATATATTTTAAAAAAAAAAATAAAAAATTAAACGTCCGCTACTTAGACCGTGACACGTGCATTGCACGGCGATTTTCAAGAAGGGGTTTTTGTATGCTGCTTTATTATGATGATTCGGCGATTTTACTAGGATGCGAACTATATATATGTTATAGATTGATGTATATTATGATGGTTTTCACATTGGGTTATGATATTTCATTATCGCCATAACTCCGATGATTGCGTCATGCTTGACGGAGTTGATTTTCGTTATGTATTAATGATTTCGGAGCCCCGACGATTTGAGTATTTTGCTAAATGTTTTAGTATTTGGAAGGGGAGTGTTAATTTAAATTCGGGGACCGAATTTCTTAAAGGGGGGAAGATTGTAACATTTTAAAAATAATTAAATAAATAATTAAATGAATAAAAGTGTTTAAGTGAATTTTAGGATTTTCGGTAAAGTAAAATGTATTTTTCGTAAAACCAAACCGTGATTGTTTTTCACTATAAATTTAAAAATATCTATTTTAATTATGAAATTACTAGTAAATAGTGTTTATTTAGCCACTTATAAATTTTTGGTTTAATAAAATATTTTTCCTAAATTAATTATTTTAAATATTAACATAAGCTTTATTTTTACACTAAATTAGTGTAAATTACAAATTTAAATGGTTTTAATTTATAAAAATGAACCATGGCATATTAGAATTTAGTGTGTATCATGCAAAATTTATTTGCAAATTTTTCCTTGTTTCTAGATCTTTCTTGAGTTATTTTAGAAAAGAATTAAAAGAAAATGAATAAAGCATGAAAAGACATTAAGATGATGACATTTTGGAGAAATTTCTACACCATTTCTCATGTGTTTCTCCCTCTTCCCCTTATTGTGGCCGGCCTCCCCATCACCATGGCTGCCCCCCCCATTTTCCACCTCATTTTTTATTCAAAAATCATCAAAAATACTACAAAAATCCAATTTAAATTCCACAAAAACCTAATTATTTCATACCCTTTATTCTCTACTCTTCTCTACATGGATTTTGGAGTGGGAAAGCATGTATTTTTGAGGCTCATTTTCAAGTTTGGACATGAGGTTGTGGAGGTATAAATCCTTCTCTTTTGTTTTATTTCTATTAGATATTTCTTTTAAAGCATAATTAGATTAATTAGATTAATTCTTGTTGCAAATTCTAAAATTCAAGTTAGGATTTGAAAATTCAAGAGGTGGTTTTTGTTAATTAATTAGGGTTATAATAGCTAGTTTAACATCTTTTAGAGTGGAAAATTCTTGCATGGTGGTGGTATAATAAATTGTTGATCGAAATTGTTAATTTAAACTATTTAGCTAACTAGATTTTTTCTAAAATGTGTTGTGGGTAAAATAAAATTCTTATTAAGGGTGTTATCATTAGATGGTAATTTTAGTGAGAATATTAGCATATTAATTGAATGAAAAACTTAGTTTGATCACTAGATTATTTTGATAATTGGAAAAATAGTAATAAAATGCTATTATTTTGTAAACTAGATTTTAGGAATTTCTAAATAAATGTGATTAAAAATATAGTTATAGTTTCATTACATCATTATCATCATAAATTGTGGTTTAAGTGATTAATTTATGCAAAATCATGTTTTGAGGTGGAATTGTGGTATTTTGCTTGGAAAATGTTAAAATTGTTAAAAGTTGCAAACTAGAAATTTCTAATAAATGCAAAATTGTGTAATAAAAATATAGTAATGGTTTGTATAGTCTAGTAATGCTATTTAATGAGTTTTATGACCATTGGTTTCATTTAAATGTCAAGTTTCGATGAAAAACGGTAAATTGGCATTTTCGGGTTTTTCGAAAACGGACGATTTGATCGATTTTAGTGTTTCGATGAATTTGATCATGTTTTACAATATAAGTAATGTGTTTTAAAACTACAAGATGTTTGATGATATTATCTCGATCCATCGAAGTTTGTACGCCGATATCGAGCGGTATTTGGTTCTTTTGCGTGGACGGGACATAGGTTTTAACCTGTGCTTGCTTTTCGTATCGTTTGACTTTTGTATGTGATTCGGTTTACGATACTATTTATATGTTTGCGTCTAGGTACCCTCACGTAGACTGCGGGCGATGAAGAGGAGGATGGCGACACTGTCTTCGGCAGACATGGACCAGGTGAGTAGATGCATATCTACGGAGGGAAGTCGGGTGGATGGCGTTTAGCACCCCCGCAACGTAGAATAGGAATAGTACTTATTGACATTAGGAAACCAGACGTGACCCTAGTAGGACCCTAGTATTGACCCTAGGCTGGACTAGACCGATTTAGGAAAACTATATCGGAGGATGAGTACCTTGGAAGAGGTTCGTAGGTTTCAGATAGAAACACACCCGCGCACACACTGAAAATCGACATGGGGTACGTGTATGTGTATATATATAGAACTAGGTATAGGTATATACATATATATACAACACATATAGGTGATTCAGTGATGTGATATGATATCCGAGATATGATGAAATAGTATAACTGGGCTTGATGCCGTGATTTTTGACTATACAGTCGTCATAAAGTGTTAGCGGATCATTAGGGAATGAGATAATGAACTTGAATATATAAATTACAAAGAGTGGTGGTGATATTGATATACATGGGACGCTAGAATAGTACTCGGACTGTAACTTGTGACTGATTACGATATGATATATGTATAACTTGATTTCGACATTATATTGGTGTGACCTGATGCCGATATCATATGAGTATGACTTAATCACAATGTGATACATATGACATTATACGAATGAGGAGACACCTAGGAGATACTTGACCGTACCCCGACATTGGGATGCCGTACGATGGATTTTACCGTACGAGGCTTAGATTTGATGATTGATCCGCACTCTTGATTCGAGGAAGCCGTACTACGTACGTGACGCTGTTGAGGCGGGATCGCCGACTATTAGAGATATCGATTCAGACCTTAGGTAGACTTTTATTTCTATTGACTAGTTCTTAGGTTTAGTTTTCCTTAGGAGGTTAGATGGACAGTAGGTTAGGTTCGAGTCATATAGTGGTAGTAGTATTAGTATATTAAATGAGTAGGTAATATACATTCGTCTTTACTTTCACACTGTAATCATAATGTTGCATATTCATACATATGTTGCTATAAATAGTATAAACCTTACCTGTTAGGACACCAGCACCATTACCGATGATGCGCATATTCCACGCACACTTATTTGCCGGCTCACACACATCATCATCGGTAATTGCTATGTCACGTACACTTTAGATCATATTATCTTTTATTGATAGAATCAGTTAACAATTAAACCGATGTAGTATTGTGATCACTCTCTGATGTTAAGTATAAGACATGACATTCATTACTTAGACATTCATGCATTCATATTTTCGTGTTATCATGCAGTATTATGGGCATATGCCGACACTTATCATATAGTACTCATGATTTTGAGATTTGGATTTCTATGAGATTTCTGGATTTTTGGGGAAAACCGCAAAAATATATAAAAACTTCTCTCTCTCTCCTCTTCTCTTTTTTTAAAATAAGATGCGGTTTTCTCGTGATGTATGTGTCGTCCACCATGAGTATTTCATGTTTTCTGATGGATTTCGAGACCCGATTCGAGGAGTGGATGAACCGTCTCGGGTACATGGTGGGCCCGGTATGGTACCCCGGGGCAAGAAGATCGAGTTGTAGACGATGAGCCTGGCAGGGGAAGGCTACCTACCGGTGATGTCTGGCGCGGCGGATATCCGGAGGATACCGACCGTTGTCGTGGGATTTGATGATATGGGCCGATCCGGACTGACGGAGCCCGACATATTGATACTTGAGGTTACATGTGTTGTGTCGATGCTTGACACGGATTTCCATGGATTTCATTGTTGAGATTTCAGATGCTTATACACACTTTACTATGATAACGGCTAAAGGTTCTCATACATATATCTGGATTTCAGGATTTGTGACTTTACATTCATGGTGCATGCATTTCATTTCATATGACTTAGTACTATATGAGGCACTGACACGACACGGAGTATTTGCACTTACACGTAGTATTACCCTGCTATTACTAGATGTTTGGGATATAGTAGTGTATTATTATGACCTAGGATAGCGTCGTGCATTCGATTTCTTCTCGTAGATGTCTTCTACTCACGAGTTGGCAACTCACCCCCGTTGTGCTAAATTCTTTACAGGTTCGATGTACAGGTTTCCCGTGGCAGCTTGTTGGCACATCTTTTCTTCAGGGCGATTGGCACGGTAGGTTGGTTCACTTGTATCCGAACCACCATTGTACTTTTATTCATTCATTTGTATCTAGTAAGCTCCATCAACCATATTTGTATTACTTGATAAGTTATTGGACCAGTCTTTTACTTCGACCTTAGAGTCGCGCCTGTATTATTCTGATCTGGTGGTTTTGCTTTCTTTTGAGTTTTGAGCCTCGCCCTCTGGCGTTGTATATTATTGTGCTTGTTGTGGTTGTTTCCGCCTGTTGGCGTTGATGCTAGCACCCGTTTGGGGATGCTTTTTATTGTTTATTCTTATTATACTTGTTGTACCCGTTTGGGGGCCAGTTTTTACAGAGGAGACTCTGCCGAAATTTTTGGTAAAATTTGCTGATGTTTTTTTTTTTTTTTTACTTGTTTTCTTTTCTTTTCTTCTTTTTCTTCTTTTATGGTTTAGATCTCTGGGCTTCGGCTTACTTAGGTCACGTGGCGCCTCTAGACGCTTCGTAATCTAAGTGCCGGTCACGTTCCGTACTTTCGGGTCGTGACATTTTATTTTTTTGAAATAATCCATTTTCCATTTTCTTCTTCATCTTCTTCAAGTGAAGAAGAAAGCTTCCTTGAAAATTTCAAGTGATGATTCCAAGTGAGAAATCAAAATCCAAAGTGAACCAACTTCCTATTTCTTCATCCTCTACCACTTGCCATGTAGTATAGGGTGTTTTCTTCACAAGTTTCATGACTTGGTGAAGTTGGAGCTCGAGTTAGAGTCGCCTCGACGTAGATCATCTTCGGCATCGAAGTCATCGACCTAGCCCAATCATTTCTTCGATGAAACCACCGCGAGAGTCCGGGATCCGATGATCGCAGCGAAGGGACCTCGTCACAGAGCTAAGGAAGTGGAGGACCGGATCTACAAAGGTTGTATTTCCATTCACTTAGCAATAAAGTTGTTTATTTGCATGTTTCGCCTTTGCCTCTAGTTAACGATCTAGCATTAGGGTTTCTCGGCACTCGGAAAATTTGATTTTGCCGTGTTTGATCAGTTGTGGAACCTCATAGGTGTGCCTAGGAACCCTACAGTGGTATCAGAGCCTTAGGCGAAGTGTAGACGATGTTAGAAGTCCGATCGAACCCGAAACCCTAGTTTAAAACCCTTCTCTGTACATTTTTTCAAAATTGGGTTTTTTCCAAATTAAAAATATGCAGAAAATTCAGCAGGCTTTTTTAGGGATTACTGTGCAGCACGTGCGCCTGAGTCGACTAAAGCGCGGCGGAACCGCGGCACGAGCATGGCTCGTGCGACGGTTCCGCGGCCATAATGTCACATTATTTTGTAATTTTTGCACAGTAATTCCTATGGTTTAGTGCTGTATTTTCTGGGAATTTTTAACTTCTACTCAAGAGTTGAGTTTTCTGGGTTGTATTGGGGACTCGGTGTTTCGATCGGGAAGTTTAACTTCGTCTGTGTTTTTCCGGATAATTTTAGAAAATGTTGAAAAGTTCGACCGGATATAAATACCCACTTTTTCCCTGTCGGGAAATTTCCAAATGTTGGAACTTTCCGTGGTTTAAAGACGTTCTAAGTAGTGCAAGTAACGCGATGGACCCTCTAGAAGACAACAAACCTTAACTCGATTATGTGACCGTCTTGAACTGCCCTTTGAACCTTAGGGTTTGGGGCAGTACGGCGTGCTACATGTGAGGCGTTGGCTTGACCCTTCTACGGCTGGACCGTTGATACTGAGGCATGAAGTGAATGTTTTTAAACTTATTTCATGTGTTGAGCTGTTTCGGAAAAACTTGGGTGTTTGACTGTTCGATCGGAAAGTTTAACATTTTCTGTTTATCTGGAATGTGATACAATATTTGGAATCCACAAGTAGTTATGAGATAACTGATTTGGATGTTATAAACATAGCACTTTAGTCTCAAATGATCGGTTGCCACGGAATTTTGATGTGATCAAAAGCCCGTCGCAATCTCGTAGCGTACACGGATACTCGCCGGTACACTTAATAGATAGCCACGCCCTATAAACCCGACCAAGTGACTGTAGGAGAACCCCGTCACCGAAAGCATCCGTTCGGGTGTTCGCGGCAGCGGTGTTCCGCCTTGGTGTACTTCGTCGACGGCATCGGGGGTGCGGCTGCCTACTAAAGTTTGCGACGAGCATTCGATCAAAATACCGGGAATCTTGTTGAATTGCCCGACTTGATATTGAAAAGTGTTTTCGATAATGAGACTAAAATGCGGGGTTTATAATTGTTAGGCATGTGATGTCTAAGGAATTCAGATGGTTAGGCATGCGATATCTAAGGTGGTTGTGGATTCCAACTGTTGTAGTTTTACACTTTCTTTTCTGTCACCGTAAGTGTAATATGTGATATCGTCGGTTTCGTTGCTATATGTCAACGACAATTGGGATGCGCATATTTACTTACGTTGATGACATGTGATGTTATGTGTTGCTGGATATGTTATATTGGATCGTCGTGTTTGAATAGCCGGGGGGTTTTCATGTGAGATGAGTGTTTTTCATTTTCATTCATGTAAAAACTTGTATGTAATATTCTTTTATTGGGGCACTTCCAGGTTGCGGAAGATGTCACCTTTTGTATATTATTTACTTTTCCGCACTAGGATAGACCCAAGGAGGGGAGCACAAGTAACCGGGTTCTAGGGTCCAGTGGGAGACCATCTCGAGGAGTCAAGTCCGGGTCTCCTAACCCTAGAATTGGTAGGGTTGCTTGCCGCTCTCGTAGGGGTCTAGGGGTGTGGGTTTGGCTATTCATCGCGACCGTGGAATCCGTGTTTTTTACTGGCTTATATTAAAAACACGGATGTCCTAGTATATCCAATATTTCATATGATATTTTCTGCTGCGTTATCTGTGATGTGATCATGTGATGTTCTGTGATAGATACAGTATATAGTATATATGATATATTATATAGACGTTACTTATGTTTTACACCCGCGCTAGCCCTGCCCTGCTCTGTCGTTAGTTACCTAACCTAACGGTGCACGAGAGGACATCGAGGCGAATGCGGATGGCATGAGTGTACGTCGTATTTATCTGTAATGTTTAGGTACTTAAATGATGGGACTTCATTAATATGATTAATGAAAGAAAAAGAAACCTAAAAGATGTTGTGGAATCGAATTTTCAAAAACAGGTAGCTACAGTTCTTGCTTTGCATCGTGGTGTTCCTTGTAGACCATCCTGCACCTTATTTGATAGGGAAAGGACCGGGATCCCTTCACCGGGAGTGACTCCTTTAGCAATAACTGGCAGATGCTACACCTCTCGGTTTGTCTTTTGATTGCTCCTATAGTTCTTGCTTTGCACAGCGATATATATGATATATCCTGCACCTTATTCGATGAGGAAAGGGCCGACGATCCCTTTACTGGGAGTGACCTCTTTAGCAAAACTAGAAAAGCCTAAAAAACACTCCATTTTAAAAACATTTGATTCTACAACGATATCAAGTTCATTACGCAAAAGGTTTTCTTAAAAACCTGTCGTAGCCCTCCGTCATTTCAGATAAGTACTACTTAGTATTCGTGCTGCGGTAGTTTGGCATTCGTCAAGGCGTAGTGTACGGTAGCTAACTAGTATTTATCTACTTATACATATGATGCAGATTGGATTAGGGTATTCGTACGGCGTTGTTTGGAATTCGTCAAGGGTCGTGCGGGTGGGTTTAATTCAATCAAGAAATGTACGGGTTGAACTTGACTAGTGGACTATGGGTTGTTTGGCATTCGTCAAGGTCATAGAACGATAGGGGTAAAATATTATCGGGAATTTCAAGTGTTGAAATTTGCAATGAGATTGCATACCTTCTATGAGATAGTTGGATCCCGATACCCACTGCGAGTAATTGTTACTCCTGGGAGAGTTTTACACTTTACAATTAGCCGATCTAGTAGGTGTCTAGAAAAGTGTCAACGGGGTTACGCCTATGGGAAAATGAGGTTTACTGTAATTAGGTCCGTGCGAAAGCACGGGGAACCTCCCTCAAAGTACTGACACTGGCCTGGCTGAAAGATTGGCGAACTTGTAGCGTGTAATTAATCCCGGCTAGTCTTTCCTTTTAGGGTTTGAAGGAAGATTTGATAAAAACAGTGGGAGCCATCCTGATTAGATAAAATAATAACCATTCTAATTTTGCAAGAGCGCACGCAGAGTGTTTTCTTCTCTCTCTCTCCAGGTAGCGACTATATCACGCCTTAATCAAGATAATAATACGGAAGAATTGACCGAACCCGCTTGTTATACTGAGCTGGGGAACGTTGGTCACGCTCCAACTTATAATTGTTATAAGACCGAGCAAGAAATAGGGGAATACCAGAATTCCCGTGCCGCCCAAACGAAGAGAGTGCATGCTGATGCATCATCTTCGGGTGTGTTCATCATACAGAACTGTTTCTCAGTATTCTTTACGTCCTGGATATGAGATATCAAATCAGGATCCCGCATATGTAATTTGTTACATGGGCTACAGATAGGTAAAGAACTGAGAACGGGTGATAAGTTTCATGAGACAGAAAACTGGGCAAGTGTTGCAGCCAAGTCTGTTGGTCACTGTCACCCTGTATTCCAAATACATTGATTCTGAACGAATGTTATTAGATACCGAACCTGATATACAAAATCATATCAGTCTCTTTATTAGTAAAGAAATGATAAAATTTTGTATTGTTGGATAATGTTTTGAACATTTCTTATATCTAAAGTTGATCAGTTCAGGCACGTTATCTAAAAGCATTGATGTTCTAAATCAAATTACAGTTCTTAGTATACGAAACACACACAAGAGGAATAGTTCAAAAATGAACGGATCCTTCTTGAGATATTGTAGACTAGGTCATATCAATGCGACCCGACTAGCTAAGTTGCACATAGATGCATATTTAAATCAGTTTGAATTTACATCTTATGAAACTTGCGAGTCATGTCACAAAAATATAATGACCTCAGCTCTGTTTATTGGAAACAGAGAAAGAGTTAGTAGACTCTTGGGTCTGATACATGATGATGTATGTAAGGTCCCCTGTCTACATATGCCAGGACCGGTTCTTTGTACTTCATTACATTCTCTGATAATCTCTCAAGATTCAGACATATGTTCCTGTTGAAACACAAGTCCGAAACTTTTGAGATATTCACAGAATATAAGTTAGAAGTAGAGAACCAAAATAAGGGTATAAGTATTATGTCTTTTGATGTGATCAAGGAGGAGAATACTTGAGCACGGAATTCTTAGACTTTTCTAAAGGAGAATGAGTTTCTCTCTCAGCATTACTCCTCTGTATACACCACAGCACGTCGGTGTATCGGGGCGGAGCAATCACACCCTATACGATAAGGTGTGCTCTATGATGAGTACTACTTTGGAAGTTATGCGCTTGAGAAGCTGCATACCTATTGAATAGGGTTCCAATCAAATCAATTTCATACCACTTCATATGTGATATGGAAAGAGAAGAGTCCATATCTTAAGTTTGTTAAGATTTAGGGTTGTCCGGCCTATGTCTAAAATCAAAATCCGGACAAGCTCGAGACAAGGTCAGTTATGTAGAACTGGAAAGGTTCCAGCTATACAAACTACAGCAGATGATTTGGTAGACCAAAGGATTCAGTAGATACCAACGAACCTCAGCCTCTCCGCCGATCTAGTAGGGTTCCTCACCCACCTGAGAGATACTTCTGTTTCTCCATGACAGTGGGTGCGAGGATTGCATCATGAGATGATGACCCAACTAGTTTCGAGCTGGCCATCAGGAGTGGGACTCTATAAGAATGGCTGGATGCTTAGCGATCTGAGATGGAATCCTTATACACCAACAAAGTATGGACTTTGGTTGCTTTATCTGAAGGATTAAATCCCTATCAGGAGCAAGTATATCTTGAGAAGATTACTTGGTGTACATGAAAAAGTTGAGACTTTCAAAGCTAGACTTGTTAAAAGTTTGCATCATTGACCAGGTATGGATTATGATGAAACCTTTTCTAAGTAGCTATGCTTAAGTCCATCCAGATCCTACTTGCCATGGCTACATACCATGACTACGATATCTGGCGGTTGGGTGCCATGACTGCTTTTCTAAGTGATGTTTTAGAAGAGTGTGTCTATAAGTACACAGCCAGAGGGCCTCGTAGACAGTGGGAGTAGCGGAAACGCGAGCAAGATGTTTTATGTGATAAAGCAGGTATCGCGGAGTTGGAACGTCTGTTTTGATGTGTTAGTCAAAGAGTTTGACATCATCAAAATGGGAGATGAACCTTGTATAAACAAAAGGGTAGTAGGGAGTATGGTGGTGATCCTCGTAGAGTACATGGATGACATACTCTTGATGGGGAAGTAGTTTCCTATGCTACGCTCGGTCAATCTCCGCTTATCACAAGGATTCTCCATATAGGATCATAGTGATACCTACTAAATCCTGGGTTTTGGATCTATAAGATAGATCTAATTGGATGTTAGGACACTCACTAGTTGTAGTGAGATGGTATCAATCGATCCTGGGGAGAATCTCTGGAAAGGTTCCAGGGTGATAAGGACGACTGAATGTCAGTCACAGGCATTGTCTTTACCCTTAGTAAAAGGACGGTATGTTGGAAGAGTTTCAAGCTAGATACCGTGGCATACTAGACGATAAAGGCTGGATACATTGCTACTTAAGATGCTACCAAAGAGGCAGTCTGGATGTATATTAGTTCATGAAATGAACTTCGTTCCTCCCATTGTGAGAGAATGGAGTTGTGGCTTATGCCTAGGAACGCCTGTCCCATCAGTGATCCAGACATATTCTAAGGCAGTATCACCTGATCATGGAGATGGTTGATCTCCAGGGTGATCGAGGTTAGGAGAGTAGACTCAGAGGACAACCCGGTAGATCCACTCACAAAGGCCTTTTCCCAGAGAGAGACTATTATTGGATGGTTGAGTATGAGATACTGCAACCACTGCTATAGATGGCCCTAGTGAAAGTGGGAGATTGTTAGTTATATGTATGCCCTAGAGACCATTACTATACATAGGATGTATATTGTAGTGGATGCTTTGACATATATAGGGAGGACTTTCTTGCTCGACATGATAGTATGCTATCTGGTTGCACTTTACCTTAACGTGTATACTGATCGTCTCTCTGTTACATGTTGGTAAAGCCCTTAGGATGTGTACTTGACTACCTGAACTATGATGCGGATCATACTAGTGGGGACATGGTAGTCCATAAGTACATCCTTCAAGGTCTCTAGTCGTGGGTGTATCGAGACGGGGCATCGATATACCAGAGTAGACTAGCGTATACCTTTTCGACCCATACAGATGGGCGATGGATGATCCCATATCCATTGGTGTTTGACATCAGAGATGATATATGGGTGCTCAGTGGAGACTGGGTACACTGGACGGACTCGCCGAGAACTCCCAGATGGTATTATACCTCACATCAGATGGCAGTTCTTTGGTGACACTGGTACATGTTAGTCTGTAGACCCGAGTGTTGGAGATAGTGCCCTCAGAGTCAATTATTAGGTCACAGGTACGTGATTGTAATGATTGAGGGAGGACCTATCCCGGTAGGACAGTCTTACTCGAGATGATAGTATGCTATCTGGTTTACCTTTATCATCGTGTACTGCTTTAGGTGACATGACACGTCGCTATTACACGTTGATAGAGCCCCTAGGATTCTTGCTTGACCACCAGCAGTATGAGGGCGATCATATAAGTGGGAGCTGGGGGTCTATAAGCTTATCCTTAAAAGGTCCCTAGTCGTGGGAGTTTCGAGACCGGGCATCGATACTCCATTAGTAGACTAGTGTATACAGTCGAGACCCCGACGAGGGGCGGTGGCCGGTCTCACAAGCCACTGGTGTCAGTTGGATCACCTAAGATGTATACAGGTGCTCATTGGGTTATGAGTACACCAGACAGGACTCGCCGGGAACATGCTAGTTGGTCATATACCAGACGTCAGATGGCAGTTTCCTGGTGACATGTGTGCAGGTTAGTTCATCGACCTGGGGATCGTCATTTGTCTCGTGTGAGTTCCCACTGTACTTTGATTACTACCCTACCACGGCTCAAAGGAGTCGTGCAAACAGGTTTTAGTTGGGTACAGTCCCGAGCCACATGGAGGCAGTGAGCGTATCTTCAGGGGTTCGTCTCTCCCGGTATTGGGGGTGAGGTCGTGCTGTGTCTAGGAGAGCCATTACACAAAGTCCTTGGCCAAGGCAAGGAGATTTACTGGTAGGTATTCCAGTAGTATCTCAGGGTGTTCTGGGCTACACTCCGACACGACTTGTACCGCTTTTGGGGGTCTGACTTTTACCAACCCCCTAGGCCCGCCATGCGATGCTCATAGACGAACGGACCGGACTGCACGGATATTGTCACTGACAGGCTCAGTTGGGTGTCGAGGTGAGCTTCCTCATCGACGTCCCTTTTGGTCAATTGCTGGTGGCCCGTCACGTATTGGCATATACCTCTGACGTGCTAGTGGTTAAATCCACAGCCATAGTATTGACGAGTCTTTAGAGTCCACCACATTTTCAGTTACTCAGCTTTCGGGCGAAAGGTTGTAGAGGCCGTATGGAGATATGGCAAGGTCCGATCAGATACGTGCGGTATTGCACGGATCAGGATCGGACAGTCTGTACTATAGGCCGTATGCATATATGGCAGGGTTCGATCAGATACGTGCGGTATTGCACGGATCAGGATCGAACGGATATTACTATCCGGTTTTGGTATAAGCCGGATTCTAGTATAGTACAGTGTAGATTTTGTCTCATTGCATTTGTATTTCGGTCGAAATACAGATGCGGGTGTGTATGCACAGTATCGGGGTTTTCCTGTAATTTATTACGGGACCAGTTTTCTGGAGTTGCCAGTTTGCTTTTCGTTTCGGCCAATTTCCATTGTTCCGTTCATTGGCCGAAGATTGGTGGAGGAGGGCTTATTTGCATTGTTGCAAATAGGCATTTGTGGAAGGGGGTCTTTGCATTTTCCTTGTATCATGATGGAGCACCTTACCTTGACTTCTTGACTTTGTTTTACATGATGGCTTGACTTTGGCTCATCATGGTTGTTGATCATGAGGTTGGTGGAAGGTGGTTGAGTGTGGGTTTTGATTTGATGATGATGAGGGGTATGGTTGTTGAGTGGGGACTTTTTCTTTGTGATAATTTTCTTTTGATATGATAACCCTCCTCTCTCTCTCTCTCTTTTGGATCATTCTTTTGGTCACTCTCATTCTCTCCTCTCTTTAGGTGATGGCCGGCCACTCAATTTGGGGGGGCTGTCCAAATATTTTGAGGTGGGATTTTGCTTCAATTCATGTTGCAAAAATCCCACAAGTTCCATCTAAAAAGCTCCAAGTTCAATCCCTCCTCCAATGGCAATTCCACAACCCCAAGTGAGACATGGTTCTTCATATATTCTACAGCGAACCTTGGGCACGTCGAGTAGCCGGCTTCGTGCCCGAGTTGCCTCGGTATTGAGGTGGGAGCCCGTAAAAGTACCCGGCTTCGTGGTGCCCTTTCCGACGAGGAGGAGACGGACGGAGATCCCGCGAGGAGATCGGAGTGGAGATGAAGACCGGAGGACTCGGATCACTCGGTATATCTATTCCCTTTCTTCTTGTTAGCTAGACTAGTTAATGGTTCGATCCGGGTGTTTAGTGCGCGGTGGTGCCGGTTTGCTAAGTCCGCAAAATTAAAGTTTTCCACCGCTTCCGCATTCCGGCGTCGGATTGACGGCCGGGGCGCCGCCGTGCACTTACAGTGGTATCAGAGCCTCGCCATTAACTTCGTCTAGCTTCGTTTGATGTGTTTTGCGGTTCCGATCGACCAAAATTCCAAAAACTCATTTTTACCTCACATCAGTTTTCTGTTAAGAATTTTTGGTGTCTAAAAATTTTTCTGGTGGTCTCAGAATGATGTGCAGGAGATTCTAAGAACTCTGGGAAAATTCGACACTCTGATCTCTCAAACAGAGCGCGGATCCGCGGCCCCACCCTTCTATTGGGCCGCGGTTCCGCCGCAGTCTTGAGAGTTCAGTGGGCCATCTTTTTCCAGTGGGCTTCAGGGTAGTAATTAGGGGTTTTGGAATATTAAAATTGGGCCAATTATTTCTGTGAGTGCTACAGTATTGCTTGGGGGCCCACTTGTTAATTTTTGGTCAATCGGAAAATTTTAAACACATTTTTCACAGTATTTACATTATATCTGCGACCGTGAATGTCACTCGATCGGTAAATCCGGTCTAACTGCTATAGCCCGGTTAGACGGATTTGCGAACGTGACTTTCACGTTGTTGTTTTTGTTTTTGCTGTGATGTTGCGGATCGGTCGTGGGGATAGCCTGGATGCAATGCTAGTACAGTTTTGTTGTATTATGTACATTTGATATTGCGGGGCGAGCGTCCGACATGTGGACTGCCGTCACTGCCTGTTTGTATTATTCTTTTGGGGCACGACCTGGTTGCGGTCGATGTACCCGGTGTATGTATATTTTACTTTCTGTACTAGGATTGCCCCGCGGAGGGGTGCACGGATAGCCGGGTTCTGGAGGGCAACAAGCCCGCATCTCATGGCATTGAGACGGAAGGGGCTTCACTCTAGGATTGGCGGGCTATTCGCCGCACTCGTAGGGGGTACAGGTTGACCCAGGAGGGGTGCCCAAGTTACCGGATTCCGTGAAGTGCTGGGTGGTCCATTCACGGTGCTGAAGGGGGCTGCCTCGCTTCAGGTTTTGGCGGGTAACTTGCCGCACCCGTAGGGGTCTAGGATTTCATTGCGCAGGCTATCCACACGACCAGGGGAACGTCGGGTTTCAGTAGTGGCTCTGTGAAACCCGGGGATCCCAGATATCTGTATTGTTTCTGTGATGCTGTACATTTCTGTGATGTTGCATTTCATTCACGCCTTGAGCGAAATATAATATATTGGTATATATATTAGTAGATGTTGTATATGTTTTACATCCGCGCTAGTCCAGTCCCCGCTCTGTCGTTAGTTAGCTAACCTAACGGGTAATGACGGGACCCAGTGGCGAATGCGGATGGCATATACGTACATCAGTATATTTTCGTTCTTTTTGGTGTGATCAATTGATGGGACTGCATTGATTCGGATCAATGCAAAGTTAAAAACAAACCTAATCTGATGTTGTTGGAACATTTTTCAAAAAGCTGTTATTGCAAGGACGTTCACTTTTGTTTTGCATTGTGGTATTCATTTGGAATATCCTGCTCCTCAGTCGACGAGGCAAGGGCCGAGATCCCTTCACCGGGAGTGACCCCTTGGACAAAAGTTTGCGTCAGGGCATTAACTTCACTATAGCCGATTACTTTTGCTTTGCACCGTGGTATTCAGTTGGAATATCCTGCACCCCATTCTACGGGGAAAGAGCCGAGATCCCTTCACCGGGAGTGACCTTTTTAGCAACCGTTTTTCGTCACTATATATTTAAAAGCTATCAGTTCCTTCAACGATATCAAGTTCTTTACGTTAAAGGTTTTCGCCAGAAACCATTCGTAGCCCTCCGTCGTTTCAGACGGGTAGCACGTAGTATTCATGCTATGTTTGTTGGCCTTCGTCAAGGCATAGTGTATGGTAGCTGCTTGTTGCCTTTCTGCAGCATAGATAGATGCGTTGGTTTGGGACAGTCGTATAGCCTTGTTGGCCTTCGTCAAGGGCTTGTACGGGTGGATTCAAATTAACCTGGATAATGACGGGTAGAACTTGACATGTGACTTATGATTTGTTGACCTTCGCCAAGGTCATAAGAGCATGGGGCAGAAATCACATCGGGAGTTTCAAAAGTACTGAAACTTGCCAGATATGCGCATACCTTCTGGAGTGTGATACCGTGAGCGGATTCCGTCACGTTGTCATGCGATGAGAGTTGGATCCCGATTCCCACTGATGAGTTGGTTTACTCCTCGGGTGACCCCGACTAATTCTTCTTTCAGGTTTGGAGGAGAATTTGAGGTACAGTGGGAGGTTTCCAGATTAGATAAATTGGTAACCATTCTGATCTAGGTTAGAGTGCACGCTGAGTGTTTCTTTTCTCTCTCTTTTTGGCAGCGACCATTGACCCGACCCTAAGACTTTGACTCAGAGACCAAGTTGACCGAACCTTCTTAACACTGGCTTTTGGATTGTCAGAGTTGCAAACCTCATTGCCACTCTTACTTTTACCCTTTTCTCCAGGACACCCCGTGTTGCTACGAACGTCCACTTCCATTGGACAAAACCATCGTATGGTTAGATACGAACTCGAAGGAATTTATTCGAGGATGGTTTCAGGTTCTGGAGAAAACGGATAGGATTATTCAGTTGTCTTTTCCTTTTACCTTCTCTCAGGTTGCGAGTACTCCTTGGTTTAGGAGATAGTACACCTATTACGCAAATTGGATTGTCTTCTTCCAAACCTTAGGCTGGTGCCGACCGGTAGGGAATGAAGAAAACCAATTAGCATAACGATGGTGTGCAGAAGATATTAGGTTAAGACAAAGCAAGGGATTAGTAAGAGGGCAAAGTAAATTGCAACAGATATTCACGACCAAACCAAATATTTCGTTACCACTCCCACATCACCTTTGTATTTCTCCAGGACACTCCGTATCACTACGAAGATCCACAGTTTATTTGGATACTCCATCGTATGGTTATATACGAACTCGAATGGAACTGGTTCCAGTTCGGGGATGGATTCTGGTTCAGGAGAAATAGGAATAAGGTTTATTCGGTTGTCTTTTATCTTCACCCTCTCTCATTGCGAGTGTTCCTAGGATTGGGATAGTACACCCATTATGCTTATTGGATAGTCTTCTTCCAAACCATAGGCTGGTGCCGAACGGTAGGGAAGGAAGAAAACCATTTGGCCTAAAAGGGTGTGCAGAAGGTAAAGACTAAAGACATATGAAGGGATTTGGAGAGGTGGCAAAGAACTATACGGTTACAGTCGTGAATCTGGAAGAGGCATTACTAGGAATACCAGAATACCCCATCGGAACATTTCAATGTTTCAGTTTCACTGTGTAATGTTAAAGGAAAACTGATTTCCCGATTAGATACTTACTCCAGGGTATGTATTTACCAGGTGCGATTCTCACATCTGTATGGTTTTACAGATGATGAGTGGGAGTAAGCTATTGGAAATTGGGTGATTATCCTCATTATATCGGGATTCGTTGTAATCGGTGATATTTGAGGAAATCACCTGGGCTGTTTGCCGGTCGGCAAATAATTGGTTTTGAATATCCGCTGTTATGCACCAATTTCAAATTGATATATCTGTACGTCTATTTTCATAGAGTGAGATATACCTTTATGAAATTATGTCTACGACATTTACCTATATCAGTGGATGGTTAGGTAAGGAGCATTAAACAGCGGTGTAATTCTTCTTAACCATAAGTACAGTTTTCAACCTACGACACACAGTGAATGAGTTATCAGACTCAAGGGACTTATACAGAGTATTGTATGTTGTCCAGGGTCCATCAGGACAGAGGGGTTGGTCCTCGTACTACATTCAGTTTACTTATGACTTCTCTAGTTTTTAGACAGGTGTTTCATGGAAACACAGGGTCCGAATTTGGAGAAGTTATTGGTATTTGAATAGAGTAGAGAACCAGGTATAGCAAGTATCGGGATTCTTCAAAGAGATCGAAGATGTAGATACTTGTGTATGGTATTCAGTTGATAGTGATGATAAAGAGAACTTGCTTCTCTTTCAGGTTATTCATAATTGGAAGCATTCCTAAGTTGAGTAACGCTGATTGGCCTCCTTCCATTTAGTTGACATGCGCTGGGGACAGCTGCATGATTTGAATCTGGTTCAATTAAATCAGTACCTCTGTTTCTATATTGGATATAGAACAGTTCATATCTTAACGATGTTAAGGTACGGGGAGTTGTCCGGTTTATGATTAAAACCAGACACTGGATAACTCAAGGCACGTTTCTGTAATAGCTGTTTGTGGGTTGACCCAGGCTATGACGAGGGTTGATTTTCTACCATCTGGACGAACAATAGCGATATTGTTCTAGACTCGCCACAGTTTTATTAAAAATGGATTTTTTCAGAAAAACAGTAGTGGGAGTATGGTAGAACTGGAAGTGATTCCAGAACCACAAACGATTACTGAAGATTTGATAAGGAACCTAAAGATTCAATCTGAATTGACATTCCATTGGCCACTCCGCAGATAAGGTGGGTAACTTCAGGCACCCGAGAGGTACTCCGGTAGCCTCAAGGACGGTGACAGGGAAGTTCTTGTTTACCCACAATTACCATTGCTGTTGTTCCAGGCTGCGAGACCCGGCGGGAGGATGAGTATAGCGTCGTTCTAAACTAGTTTTAGAAGTGCACGTCTATATGACTCTGCCAGAGGGTTGTCGTAGTCAGTGGGAGCAGCGGAAGCATTGGTGGACAGGTTGCTTCTGTCTATTTATAGACTAGAGCAGAAGTAGCGGAGATAGATCATCTATTTCTGACGTGACAGTCATGGGTTTGACTTCATCAGAATAAAGGATGGATCTGTTGAGAAGGTAGTAGGGTGTGATATCCTGATATTTGGATGATATACACAGAGTAGGAAAAGAAACTCCTACACTACGATCGGTTATACTTTGGTCGTCACACAGTTGTTTCTCCACAGAGGAAATGGATTTTATATCAGACATACTGGTTACTAGATCTATGGTCTTAGATCTAGATTTGGGTGGTTTCCCAATCAGGGTACTTGACAGCATTCTAAGAGTATTTAGGATGGACGACTCCTGGCACGGTAGTGTACCTGCAGGTAATGGAGTCACCCTCTCCAAAGGTGTCTTACAGACTAAAGGGGAGAGGGACGTGCATGATTGGCAGATCACTTGCTTAGGCAATTGAGTCAATCATGAGATGTCAAGTACCACACCAGATGTTGTTCTTGCACTAGATGCAATAAGTTGACATTAATCCAATCCTGGAGAAACAGTCGGAAGCAGTTTTAGAACATAAGTGGATGTTCTAGGGATATGATAACGACATCCTCATTCAGGAGACAGTTATCATTCCAGGCTTCCAAGGTGACATGGACGACAAGGAGGTTGTCAGAGTTATAGTTTTCCTTCTGATGAGGGGCAGTATTTTGGACAGGTGGTCCAAGGCAATACTGAGGGAGGCATGGCGCGCAGGACACTGATTAAGTTCAGTTGTCAATACAGTCTAAGAAGTTTGGATTTGGAGTTCATTTATGAGCTACGTCCCATCAGACATCCAGACATATTCTAAGACTGATATTGCTCATTTCGGGAGATGGCTTTCTCCGTGAACTTGAGATATAGAGAGACATAGAAAGAAACAACTGAGCGGATCCACTCACTGAGGCTATTCCTCGAACGCAATAGTTCCGCAAACGAGCTTTGTGAGACTGACTAGTAGAGGAGTTGGATGTTCGGTATCACACGGGCTGTGAGTATGCGACATCGCAATAATTAGCCTTGAGTGCAAGTGGGAGATTGTTGGAGATAGTGCCCTCAGAGTCAATTATTAGGTCACAGGTACGTGATTGTAATGATTGAGGGAGGACCTATCCCGGTAGGACAGTCTTACTCGAGATGATAGTATGCTATCTGGTTTACCTTTATCATCGTGTACTGCTTTAGGTGACATGACACGTCGCTATTACACGTTGATAGAGCCCCTAGGATTCTTGCTTGACCACCAGCAGTATGAGGGCGATCATATAAGTGGGAGCTGGGGGTCTATAAGCTTATCCTTAAAAGGTCCCTAGTCGTGGGAGTTTCGAGACCGGGCATCGATACTCCATTAGTAGACTAGTGTATACAGTCGAGACCCCGACGAGGGGCGGTGGCCGGTCTCACAAGCCACTGGTGTCAGTTGGATCACCTAAGATGTATACAGGTGCTCATTGGGTTATGAGTACACCAGACAGGACTCGCCGGGAACATGCTAGTTGGTCATATACCAGACGTCAGATGGCAGTTCCCTGGTGACATGTGTGCAGGTTAGTTCATCGACCTGGGGATCGTCATTTGTCTCGTGTGAGTTCCCACTGTACTTTGATTACTACCCTACCACGGCTCAAAGGAGTCGTGCAAACAGGTTTTAGTTGGGTACAGTCCCGAGCCACATGGAGGCAGTGAGCGTATCTTCAGGGGTTCGTCTCTCCCGGTATTGGGGGTGAGGTCGTGCTGTGTCTAGGAGAGCCATTACACAAAGTCCTTGGCCAAGGCAAGGAGATTTACTGGTAGGTATTCCAGTAGTATCTCAGGGTGTTCTGGGCTACACTCCGACACGACTTGTACCGCTTTTGGGGGTCTGACTTTTACCAACCCCCTAGGCCCGCCATGCGATGCTCATAGACGAACGGACCGGACTGCACGGATATTGTCACTGACAGGCTCAGTTGGGTGTCGGGGTGAGCTTCCTCATCGACGTCCCTTTTGGTCAATTGCTGGTGGCCCGTCACGTATTGGCATATACCTCTGACGTGCTAGTGGTTAAATCCACAGCCATAGTATTGACGAGTCTTTAGAGTCCACCACATTTTCAGTTACTCAGCTTTCGGGCGAAAGGTTGTAGAGGCCGTATGGAGATATGGCAAGGTCCGATCAGATACGTGCGGTATTGCACGGATCAGGATCGGACAGTCTGTACTATAGGCCGTATGCATATATGGCAGGGTTCGATCAGATACGTGCGGTATTGCACGGATCAGGATCGAACGGATATTACTATCCGGTTTTGGTATAAGCCGGATTCTAGTATAGTACAATGTAGATTTTGTCTCATTGCATTTGTATTTCGGTCGAAATACAGATGCGGGTGTGTATGCACAGTATCGGGGTTTTCCTGTAATTTATTACGGGACCAGTTTTCTGGAGTTGCCAGTTTGCTTTTCGTTTCGGCCAATTTCCATTGTTCCGTTCATTGGCCGAAGATTGGTGGAGGAGGGCTTATTTGCATTGTTGCAAATAGGCATTTGTGGAAGGGGGTCTTTGCATTTTCCTTGTATCATGATGGAGCACCTTACCTTGACTTCTTGACTTTGTTTTACATGATGGCTTGACTTTGGCTCATCATGGTTGTTGATCATGAGGTTGGTGGAAGGTGGTTGAGTGTGGGTTTTGATTTGATGATGATGAGGGGTATGGTTGTTGAGTGGGGACTTTTTCTTTGTGATGATTTTCTTTTGATATGATAACCCTCCTCTCTCTCTCTCTCTTTTGGATCATTCTTTTGGTCACTCTCATTCTCTCCTCTCTTTAGGTGATGGCCGGCCACTCAATTTGGGGGGGCTGTCCAAATATTTTGAGGTGGGATTTTGCTTCAATTCATGTTGCAAAAATCCCACAAGTTCCATCTAAAAAGCTCCAAGTTCAATCCCTCCTCCAATGGCAATTCCACAACCCCAAGTGAGACATGGTTCTTCATATATTCTACAGCGAACCTTGGGCACGTCGAGTAGCCGGCTTCGTGCCCGAGTTGCCTCGGTATTGAGGTGGGAGCCCGTAAAAGTACCCGGCTTCGTGGTGCCCTTTCCGACGAGGAGGAGACGGACGGAGATCCCGCGAGGAGATCGGAGTGGAGATGAAGACCGGAGGACTCGGATCACTCGGTATATCTATTCCCTTTCTTCTTGTTAGCTAGACTAGTTAATGGTTCGATCCGGGTGTTTAGTGCGCGGTGGTGCCGGTTTGCTAAGTCCGCAAAATTAAAGTTTTCCACCGCTTCCGCATTCCGGCGTCGGATTGACGGCCGGGGCGCCGCCGTGCACTTACACCGAGATCGTCATCGAGTCTTGTGTGATTCCCACTGTGCTTTGATTTCCACCTTACCACGTCCAAGAGGGCGTGCAAAACGGTGGTTTTTGGGTACAGTCCCGAATCACATGGAAGCAATGAGCGATAGGAGGGGATTCGTCTCTCCCGGTATAGGGAGTTGATGTTGCGCTGTGTTCGATTGGCTATAACCAGAAATCCCTGGCCAGGGTTACTGAGATTTACTGGTAAGTGTAGCCAGTAGTTTCTCGAACTGTTATAGACCTTATATCGACACGACTTATCGAGCTACTGGGGTCTGACGTTTACCACCCCTAGGCGAGATATGCGACATATCAGACGATCAGACCGGACTGTACGGTAAGTGTTACTGGTTGGATTCACAGGAGTGTGAGCGGGCTTGCTCGTTGATCTTCAGATCGCTCAATACCCGGGTGGCCATTACGTTTAGCAGACCGCTTGCGGCTTGTGGGTGTTTGATATGATCATCACCTGCTACCGGCGTATTGACGAGTCTTTAGAGTCCTACACAGAGGTTTCCTGGCTCAAGCGAAACGAAATAGGAGCGCATATGAGATATGTGCGGGACCGAGAATAATGCGTGTATGTGATACTGTATTTTATTCTCGCGATGAATGTATCGATTGGTTGTATGCGATATAACCTAGTTATCGAATCGAGGATTGATTCGATAAGTCGATACATTGGATATTAGTCGGTCATATACGATATGACCGGATCGTTAAATCAAGTGTTGATTTAATGATTTGATGTATAATTATATATTTGATATATTACTTTACATTAACTAGTATTGGTTCACTTAAGATGGATTTTCTCACTTGATGTGCACATTGTATATATGATATAGTTTTGTGCGCTAGTTTGTATCATGTTTGATGATACAAGCAAACTTGGGTGTGTATGATTAAACCATGATTAGGTTAATGGTTAGGGTTTTGATTTACTTATTTATTTATTCATTTTGGAAAGATAAATGAAATGATGGCTTGCTTTGTTTTTTGTTGAAGCTTCATGAAGCTTTGAATAAATGACCATTTTGTTTCTTTCCTTAACCCTAACCATTTACTTTAACCTAGTTTATTCTCTACACTTGTTAACTCACCCATGTTTGCTAAATGATAAGAATCACTTGGATTTTATTTTTTTGAAATAATCCTTTTTCCATTTTCTTCTTCATCTTCTTCAAGTGAAGAAGAAAGCTTCCTTGAAAATTTCAAGTGATGATTCCAAGTGAGAAATCAAAATCCAAAGTGAACCCACTTCCTATTTCTTCATCCTCTACCACTTGCCATGTAGTATAGGGTGTTTTCTTCATAAGTTTCATGACTTGGTGAAGTTGGAGCTCGAGTTAGAGTCGCCTCGACGTAGATCATCTTCGGCATCGAAGTCATCGACCTAGCGCGATCATTTCTTCGATGAAACCACCGCGAGAGTCCGGGATCCGATGATCGCAGCGAAAGGACATCATCACGGAGCTAAGGAAGTGGAGGACCGGATCTACAAAGGTTGTATTTCCATTCACTTAGCAATAAAGTTATTTATTTGCATGTTTCGCCTTTGCCTCTGGTTAACGATCTAGCATTAGGGTTTCTCGGCACTCGGAAAATTTGATTTTGCCGTGTTTGATCAGTTGTGGAACCTCATGGTGTGCCTAGGAACCCTACACAAGGGACTTATTTGACCCAGTGTTTCTCCTTGGGGTGCTCCAGTCCTGTTTGTCAAGAAGAAGGACGGCAATATGCGTTTGTGTATCGACTACCGCCAGCTGAACAGGGTGACAGTGCAGAACAGGTATCCTTTGCCACGCATCGACGATTTTTTCGACCAGCTTCAGGGGGAAGGATACTTTTCGAGGATCGATTTGCGGTCAGGCTACCATCAGCTGTGGGTTTGACAGGAGGACATTCCTATGACAGCTTTCTGCACGCGCTACAGCCATTATGAGTTTCTGGTGATGTCGTTCGGACTCACCAACGCGCTAGCAGCATTCATAGACTTGATGAACCGTATTTTCCGGCCGTATCTTGATCTGTTCATCATCGTATTCATTGACGATATCTTGGTGTATTCCCGAAGTAGAGAGGAGCATGAGCAGCACCTGCGGATTACACTGCAGACCTTGAGGGAGCATCAGCTTTTCGCCAAATTCTCCAAGTGTGCTTTCTGGCTGGACAGCGTAGACTTCTTGGGGCATGTGATTTCACGAGATGGTATATGTGTAGACCCGAGGAAGATCGAGGCCGTTCGGAGTTGGCCCGGACCCACATCAGTTACGGAGATTCGCAGCTTTTTAGGGTTGGCAGGCTACTATAGGCGATTCATGCAGGACTTCTCCCGTATTGCTACACCTTTGACTGGGTTGACCCGGAAAGGAGTTCCTTTTGTTTGGACGGAGGAGTGTGAGCACAGTTTTCAGCAGCTACGGGCTCTACTGACTACGGCGCCAGTATTATCATTGCCTTCAGGATCAGGCGGATTTATGGTATTTTGTGATGCTTCTCTAGTGGGGCTAGGGTGCGTATTGATGCAGCATGACAGGGTGATCGCGTATGCTTCGCGGCAATTGAAGAAATATGAACAGAACTACCCCACTCACGATTTGGAGATGGCTACAGTGGTCTTTGCACTTAAGATCTGGCGACATTACCTATATGGCGAGTCGTGCCAAATATTCACTGATCACAAGAGCTTAAAGTATATATTTCAGCAGCGAGACCTGAACCTTAGACAGCGCCGATGGATGGAGTTAGTGAAGGACTACGATTGCGAGATCTTGTACCACCCGAGCAGGGCTAATGTAGTGGCGGATGCTTTGAGCAGGAGGTCCAGGGGTAGTCTATCTAGTTTGAGCTCAGTACGGGGGCAGTCGTCGGTAGATTGGCAGATTTTATGCGACAGCCGAGTGCAGTTTGAGTTTACGCCGATCGGAGGACAGATTGCGCATGTTCGTGCATGCCCACAGTTGCTTGACCGTATACATGAGGCACATCACAGTGATGACCGATGTTCATAGATCAGGACACAGATTGGACATGGCAGATTTTCCGAGTTCGTGATCGATGATCAAGGGATACAATGATTTGGGACTAGACTGTGCGTACCAGATGCTGAGGGACTGCGGCGTAAGATTCTTGAGGAGGCACACCGCTCGGTGTACAGTGTTCATCTAGGTTCCACCAAGATGTACCATGATATGAGGGACGTTTACTGGTGGGACAGAATGAAGAGGGACATTGCAGATTTTGTGTCGAGATGCCTGGCTTGTCAGCAAGTCAAGGCCGAGCACCAGAGGCCCGCGGGAGAGCTACAGCCGTTACCCATTCCGGAGTGGAAATGGGAACATATTTCTATGGACTTCATTGTGGGTCTACCTAGGACTAGTCGAGTGTATGACTCCATCTGGATGATCGTGGATCATTTGACGAAAGAGGCTTACTTCCTATCGGTGAAGATGACTTTCGGATTTGCTCAGTATGCCCAGATATACATCGACGAGATTGTACGACTGCACGGAGTTCCGACATGTATCATATCCGACAGAGGCACCCAGTTACCAGCCGACTATGGTAGAGGCTTCAGGAGGCTTTGGGCACCCGCTTGAGCTTCAGCACAGCATTTCATCCGCAGACCGACGGACAGTCAGAGCGGACTATTCAGACTCTCGAGGACATGCTCAGAGCGTGCGTATTAGACTTCGGAGGTAGCTGGGATCATCATTTACCCTTAGTAAAGTTCTCCTACAATAACAGCTACCAGGAGACCATTCAGATGGCACCATTTGAGGCTCTTTATGGGAGGAGATGCAGATCGCCCACTTGTTGGACAGAGCTCAGTGAGAGCAGTATCTTAGGGCCACAGATTGTTGAGGAGACGACCGTGAAGATCCAGTTGATTCACGATAGGATGAGAGCAGCCCAGAGTAGGCAGAGATCTTATGCGGACCGTCGTCGGCGCAGACTTGAGTTTTCTGTTGGTGATCAAGTTTTCTTGAAGGTCTCCCCAATGAAAGGTGTGATGAGATTTGGGAAGAAGGGGAAGCTTAGTCCCAGATATGTGGGCCCTTTCGAGATCCTCGAGCGTGTTGGTGCAGTTGCATATCGGTTAGCCCTTCCGCCCAGTTTTCCAGATGTGCACCTCGTATTTCACGTTTTGATGCTCCGCAAGTATCTTTATGATCCTTCGCATGCGAATCAGCACCCGACGATCCAGCTTGAGCGCGACCTTTCCTATGCAGAGCAGCCGGTGATTATTTTGGATCGACAAGTGAAGAAATTGAGATCGAAGGACATACCGTCGGTCAAGGTACTTTGACGTGGCCCGAGCAGCGAGGAGGTCACTTCGGAGACCGAGAGCGAGATGAGGAAGATGTATCCCCGTCTTTTTGAAGGTACGTGTAGTTAGATTTTGAAATTCGGGGACCGAATTTCTTTATGGGGGGTAGATTGTAACGCCTTGAAATTTCGTTTAGAATATTTTCGTGTTAATTAGCAAGTGTGCGTGTTTTATATATATGTAGGGTTATTAATTATTTTAGTCGTGTTACCCTAAGTGAGAAATTTTGTGTTAAGTGCACACATGCACACTTAGCCAATTTTGTGACTTAGGTTTTTAATGTAACATGTTAACCCTATTACATTTTCTTGCATGGTTCATTTTAATTCCCCACCCTTTTTAGCTAAGTCAAAACCCCTTTTTAAAATTCAAAATGCAATAGAAAATGAGGTATGGGGGTTAGGTAATGAATTTGACCTTGTTTGACCCTTGCTTCTCTCTCATTTCTCTCTCTTTCCCCTCACTTCTGAGCTCCAGCAGGAATAGCAGCAGCAGCAACACCATTTTCTTTATCTTTTCTTCTCTTTTCAATTCCCATTTGGATCTACACAAAACCCTACACCAAAAACCCATTTTTATTCACAAAAACCCTTGTTAAAGTGGCTCTTTTGAGGTGTTTGGAGCAAAGCTGTACACTTAGGGCTAGAGCTGGGACTTTTTGGTATTCTTAAGGTCTTTTTAAGGTATTGATTCATGTTTAACACCCTTTTTCCCATATCTTGTAGTATTTCTATCAAAATATCACTTTTTGATGCAATTTTAGTGCTATTGAAGGGATTTTGTGATGATATGTTAAAATTAGCATTTTTAGGGCTTGATTAGCTGGGTAATGGGTTATTAGTGTGGTTTTGGACTTGGGTTTGCTTCAGTTTGCACAAAACACCCTAAGTATCATTTTAGTGCAAAAGTGTGATTTTTAACTAGAATTAGGGCTCTGTTGAAATCTGCTTCTACCCGGAGTGTTTCAGAATAAAATTGTATTTACTGAAGCTTGTACATGGGGAATAGAGTGCACACACAAAACCTGGGAGCCCACCTCCCTACCCAGGCCGCCGAAAAATGAGTTCTGGCCGCAATTTACGGCCAGATGAGTGAGTTGGGGGTTGGGGCTTGGACCACAGGAGTCTGCTGCTATGTGTAGTATTATGGCATATATAGTTTTGTATTATCTTTTCTGTATAAAAATCTGGGATCAAATACCTTGTTTCTCGTATTTTTTAAATCTTCGCGACACGCGTGATGTGTATGTGGGTTTGGGGTGTTCTGTGTATCGCGGCGCGCCGGGATAGTTTCAGGCGCGTAATCACACGTTTTAGCGTATCGCGCATACACGCATTTGGTTTGCGACGCGGGTTTCTAGTTTGACTTTAATGTCGCGTTTGTGTGACTTTGAGCTTATGTGTGATATATTGTGTAATTCTAGGTTCGCAGGCGAGTGCGACGGACGCCGCGAAGAAGGGGAAACAAGTGGTCGGCTACACTTAGCGCGAGACTACGGTGAGTAGATTTAACATCTACGGGGATATCGCCCGCATGGTGTTATGCGTCAGGGCTGATAGGACCTTATAGCTACATATTTCTTTTACCTACATGGCTACTATTAGTTGCATACCGCATTCCCTGATAAATTTATACAAACTTAGAATTGATAGAAAACCGCACTATTACTAACGGTTCATGTTGCACGAGCACTAATCTGCATATTACACACACACACCGTTAGTAATTGCCATGACACTCACTGTAGAATTTCCATGATCATTATACTGTAGTTCATCTCACATATGGTTCGATATGATTTTCACAGAACTTGGGAGCCGCATGATGTCTTTGAAAAACTGAACTATTTTAAAAGCAAAGCGGTTTCTCCTTTTTACCTATATTATGGCTTGATGTACATAGCACATCGCATGTGATTTACTCATTGGCGTTGGATTTCATGTGATTTCTGGTTTTTGAGAACCGTGGGGTTATTTAAGAAAAGATGCACTATTTGAAAACCCGGTTCCTTGTGATATGATATTTTGGTGCGTCCACCACGCGTTTTCTCGGTTCTGAGGCGTGTGCTTGAAACCCGATTCGAGGAGTTGGATGATCCATTTGCAAGTTCGTGGTGGACCCAGTATGGTTCCCCGGGGCGAGAAATGTTTTTCGTGGAGTAGACGATGAGCCTGGCAGGGTGGCGAGTACCTACAGGTGATTAGTTGGACCTGGAGGTTATCCGGAGGATACTGACCAGAGTCGATAAATGGATACGGGACGACCTGTACTGCTGGGGCCGAGGGCCGATTCCGCAGATGGAGACCGTGGGCTGATCAGGACTGACGGAGCCCGATATATGAGGATTTGCGTATTGATACTAGACACGAGTATTTTTATGATATTTTGAGTGCCGATGATGGGCAATTGTGATTCTCAGAGATTTACAGGATTTGAGGGCCGAGGAGAGTGCCGGCGCCTGAGTTTATTTGGGATTTGGGTGCAGTGTTGGGCACCAATTATTTTTCCACGTTGATATTCCGTGTAGATGTTATTTATCCCATGCTCGGCATTGATTATTATGCATCTCATCCTGTAGTTATTTCACCTGACAGAACACTGGCATGATTATGCACATACTACTTATCGCATATAGACTTACCTGTTGGCATTTGATAGAGTAGCGTAGCACGTGCATGCTCGCGATTACCTTTATATGTTATCTCTATTCACGAGTTGGCAAATCACCCCCGTTGTGCCACAGTATTTGCAGGTTGCCCTTCGGAGTAGTCGCGGCAGGCCGCCTTCTTACATCTTTTGGCTACAGATACCACTACAGTTGGTGCGAGAGCTGTTTTGCTGTTAGGTGGGTTGTGGTATCTGGTTACTTCTATTGTACACTCTTTTGTATCTAGTATTCTCCATCTACCTTATTTGTACTTGACTTAGAGACAGTGTGAGGACGATGATGTATGTTATTTATATTTTGGTGTCGAGCTCGTAGGAGCCGACTTTACATGTGCAGTTTTATTATTCTGTGATGTTTTTACTTATTGCTCATTTCATCGCTACGGCGTCGCATATTACTTTTGTGGTGATAGTTTCCGCCGTTGGGCGTGATTGCTCCCACTTGGGAACGCTTTATGTCATTATACATCATTTTCACTTATATCCTGTTGTACCCGATTTCGGGGTTACTTTTACAAAGGAAATACTGCCAAAATTATTATGAGGATAACTCAACTTTAAAAGAACTTTATTGAACTATTTAAGGTTTTCTAATTGTTTTCAACACTCACTACTTGTAAATGGTTTTGATTTCTGGGTTCGGCTTACTTAGCCGCGTTACGCCTATAGACGTTGCGTGGTTAAGTGCCGGTCACGAGTCGAAATATTCGGGTCGTGACATCAAGCTTCTACTGGATAAAAATAAACTGAATGGGGCCAATTATAAAGACTGGCTGAGGAACCTTAACATTGCCTTGACTTATGATAAGGTATTATATGTCCTCACGGCTCCAGCCCCTCCCATCCTAGGTCCTAAATCTTCAGTTGCGGATAAGGAAGTCCGCAAGACATGGGACGCTGACTGTGCCATGGCCAAATGCCTCACGCTTGCATCGATGGATAACACACATCAGAAGCAGCACGAGAATGTGGACGTCCAAGCCATATTTCTCCATACAAAGTAGTTGTGTGGGGAGTAATCTCGTGTCTTACGATACGAAGCGTCACGAAAGCTATTTCAGACGCGGATGGCCATTGGCACACCAGTAGGAGACCATGTTCTGAAGATGATAGCTCTCATAAAAGAGCTTGAGGGCCTTTAGTGGACAATGGACAATGAGCAATATACTGATATTATTCTGCAGTCTCTCCCCTCCACCTTTGCTCAATCTGTAGTGAACTTCAACATGCACAACATGGAGAAGGAACTACCTGAACTCCTTAATATGTTGAGGAGTGCAGAGAGTACGCTGAGGTCAGTGAAGACTCCCGCTTTGACTGTTGGGCCATCTTCCTCCTCTCGCCCGAAGGCTAAGGCCAAGGGAAAGATGAAGAAGAAACCCACCAAATCTAGAGGTGGAGTTAAAAAGGTTAAGGGGAAAGACAAGTCCAAAGCTGGGGAATCGGGGAAAGGGGAATGTTATTACTGCCATAAGACAGGACACTGGAAGCACAACTGCACTGAGTACTTGGATCTCAAGAAGAAGCATAGGGATGCTTCCGCTTCAGGTGTGTTTGTGACAGAAAACTGTTTTTCAATAAACTCTGTTTCCTGGGTATTAGATACCGGTTCAGGTTCTCATATTTGCAATTCTATGCAGGGGCTTAGAAATAGCAAGGTTTTGAAAACAGGTGACCATACTCTCCGCGTTGGAAATGGTTCCAATATACATATAGTTGCAGTGGGAGAGTATCACTTGGGGTTGCTGTCTGGATGTATATTGGTTTTGAACTCATATTATTATATACCTAGTATGCTTTGTAATATAATATCCGTTTCTTTGTTGGATAATGAAGGATATAATTTTGTATTGCAGAATAATGTTATGAATATTCACCTAAATCTGTTGGTTGGGTATGGTGCACTTAATAACGGGATATACGTCCTAAATCAACACACAGTTTTCGGCATACAACACACTAATAAAAGAAAACTTTCAGAAATAAATGAAGTTTTTCTTTGGCACTGTAGACTTGGTCATATTAACGAAACAAGACTAAACAAGTTACATAAAGATGGATATTTAAACTCTTTTGAATATAAATCTTATGCAACTTTCTAGTCATGTATCAAAGATAAAATGACCAAAACTCCGTTTACAGGACACGGAGAAAGAGCTACTCAGCTCTTATCCCTCATACATAGCGATGTATGTGGGCCAATGTCTACACAGGCTAGAGGCGGTTTTTCTTACTTTATTACTTTCACTGATGATTTCTCAAGATTCAGTCATGTATTTTTATTAAAGCACATGTCTGAAGCTTTCGAGAAATTCACTGAATATAAACTTGAAGTAGAAAAACAAACCGGCTTGATTATCAAAATGCTTCGATCAGATCGAGGTGGGGAGTATCTCAGTATAGAGTGTGCAGACTTTCTAAAAAAGAATGGGATTCTCTCTCAGCTCACTCCTCCTTACACACCACAGCACAACGGTGTGTCAGAACGTTGGAATCGGACCCTATTAGATATGGTTCGTTCCATGATGAGTGATACTGAGTTACCTGTCTCATTTTGGGGGCATACATTGGAGACTGCAGCGTTTCTACTGAACAGGGTCCCAACCAAAACCATGTCTACCACGCCATATGAGATATGGCATGGGAAGAGACCATCTCTTAAACGAATTAAGATTTGGTGTTGTCCGGCCTATGTTAAAAAGCAGAATCCGGACAAGCTCGATACACGGTCAGTCATGTGTACTTTTATGGGATATCCAAAGAATTCTTATAGATATCTATTCTACCACAAGGAGGAACAAACGGTATTTGTTTCTCAGCATGCCACATTTTTAGAAAAAGAATTTTTTACAAATGATACAGATGGCAGTGTGGTAGATCTAGAAGAGGTTCTAGAAACACAAACTACAAATGACGACTTGGTTCTCAGCCACTTCGTAGATCTGGTAGGACTTCTCGCCCACCGGAGAGGTACTACGATTTCCTCATTGATGGTGATAGAGAAGATTGCATCATGGAAAATAATGATCCTACCAGCTTTCAGCAAGCTATCACGAGTGGAGACTCTATGAAGTGGCTGGATACCATGAGATCTGAAATGGAGTCTATGTACACCAACAAAGTATGGACTTTGGATGTTGTATCCCCTGGGGTAAAACCCGTGGGGTGCAAATGGATCTTTAAAAGAAAGATTGGTGTAGATGGGCAGGTGGAGACCTATAAGGCAAGACTTGTGGCACAGGGTTTTCGTCAAAGACCAGGTATGAACTATGACGAAACTTTTTCTCCCGTAGCCATGCTTAAATCCATTCGGATCCTACTTGCTATTGCTGCTCACTACGACTATGAAATCTGGCAGATGGACGTTAAAACTGCATTTCTAAATGGTGATTTAGAAGAATGCGTTTATATGGATCAGCCAAAGGGCTTCATTGACAGTGGGAGCAGCGGCAAAGCATGTAGATTGCTTAAATCCATTTATGGATTAAAGCAGGCATCACGGAGCTGGAACATCTGTTGTGATGATGTTATCAAAAAGTTTGATTTCATCAAAAATCCAGATGAATCTTGTGTTTATAAGAAGGCTGTAGGGAGAGCTGTCACATTCCTCGTATTGTACGTGGATGACATTCTTCTGATAGGAAATGATATTCCTATGCTACAGTCAGTCAAATCTTTCTTCTCACTAAGGTTCTCCATAAAGGACCTGGGTGATGCCCCATACATACTGGGCATTAGGATCTATAGGGATAGATCCACAAGGTTATTGGGATTGTCCCAAACCAGGTACATCAACACCATCCTAAAGAGGTTTAGTATGGAAGACTCCAAGCGGGGTACCTTACCCGCTTGCTGTGGAGTCACTCTCTCCAAGGACTTTTGGCCAAAGACCGATGAAGAGAGAGCTCGCATGAGCATTATACCCTATGCTTCGGCAGTAGGATCTATAATGTATGCGATGTTGTGTACACGCCCAGATGTAGCTTATGCGCTTAGTGTAGTAAGTAAGTATCAAAACAACCCAGGGGAGAATCATTGGATAGCTGTGAAGAACATTCTTAAGTACTTGCGAAGGACTAAAGAATTGTTCTTTGTGTATGGTAATGGAGATCTCCAAATGGAAGCCTTTACCGATTCGAGCTTCCAGAGTGATAAGGACGACAGCAAATCTATCTCTGGGTTTGTATTTACCCTCAATGGAGGGGCGGTAAGTTAGAAGAGTTCCAAACAGGATACCGTTGCAGACTCTACGATGGAAGCTGAGTACATTGCTTCAAATGATGCCGCCAAGGAAGCCGTCTGGATGAGGAAGTTCGTCTCGGAGGTAGGAGTAGTTCCAACCATTATTGATCCAATACCATTGTATTGTGATAATAATGGGGCTATGGAGTTAGCCAAGGAGCCCAGGTCCCATCAGCGGTCCAGACACATCCCGATGCGCTTTCATTTGATCCGGAAGATTGTAGATCGCCGCGAGATCGAGATTAGGAGAGTAGACACAAAGAATAACACCGCGGATCCACTCACCAAGGCCCTCCCTCAGCCGCAGCATGAGCGACTTTTTGAGATGTTGGGTATGAGATACGCCAATAACTGACCTTAGTGCAAGTGGGTGATTGTTGGATATATGATGCCCTACAGGCCATTATATGATAGTGGATGTATTTATACATGTGTGTATATATATATATATATATTCAGTGTGCATTCTTGCTCGACATGATAGTATGCTATCTGGTTCTACTTTATCTGACATGTTGACTTGATCATGCTTTTATTCATTTACACATGTTGATAAATCCCTGAGGATATTTGCTTGACTACTGTGATTATGATGGAGATCATACTAGTGGGAGTCTGTAGTTTATAAGCATATCCTAAAATGTCTCTAGTTGTAGGTGTATCGAGATGGGGCATCGATATACCAGAGTATACTAGCGTATATGATACTAGACCCATATGATGGGCGATGGATGTTCCCACATCCATTGATGTTTGACATTGAGATCATATGTGGGTGCTCAGTGGAGACTGGGTACACTGGACGGACTCGCCGAGAACTCCTATATGGTATTATATCTATCGTCGGATAGCAGTTCTCAGGTGTCACTAGTACAGGTTAGTCTGTAGACCCAAGATCGTCATACAGTCTTGTGTGTTCTCCCATTGTACTTTGATTACCACCCTACCACGGCTCTACTGAGTCGTGCAAACAGGTGGCTTTTGGATATTGTCCCGAGACACATGATGACGTTGAGCGATAGGAGGGGTTTCGTCTCTCCCGGTATTGGGTGTTGATGTTGTGCTGTGCTCGATTGGATATATCAGTAACTCACTGGCCAGGGCTGTTGAGATTTACTGATAAGAGTTATCAGTAGTTTCTCGATCTGTTATAGACCATTCATCGGCACGACTTCTTGAGTTATTGGGGTCGACGTTACCATCCCTAGACTCGATATGCAGTATATCTGACGAAGAGACCGGACTGTACGGTAGTGTTACCGGTTGGCTCGACGGGAGTTGTGACAGGTTCGCTTGTTTTCTTCTGATCGCTCAATACCCAGGTGGCCGTTACGTTTAGCTGACCTTTTGCGGCTTAGGGGTGCGTGATATGATCATCACCCACTGTCAGCGTATTGACGAGTCTTAGAGTCACACAATGGAGTTACCTAGCCCAGGCGAAACGATGTGGTGCGCATATGTGATATGCGCGGGGACCCGATTAAATGCGTGTATATGATATCGTATATTAATCGGGCAGTTTGCTATTGGTCAGGTCGTATGAGATATGACCGGTTTGCTAAATCAAGTGTTGATTTAACATTGACCATTAGCATTTTCACTTTGAACCCTTTTGTCTTTAGGTGTATGCATGCATGTATGCACATGTTTACATTGATGCACATATGGATGTGCATGCACACATACATGCATACTCATTTGTATCATGGTTGCTGATACATTTGATGGTGGCAATATAAGACTCACACATTTATAAATATGTTGATATTTATTTTTGGAGTTAGTGGAAGTGATAATAATTCATGGTTGATTATTTTATTCTTGCACTAAACCATTGAGTTAACCCTGAGTTATTTTTCATGGATATTTTTGGTCCAAAAGAAATATCTAGATATTTATTAACTAGGGTTAAGAATGAGAAGAAGAAAATATATATATTTTCTTTTCTCATTTTTATCCTAAGACTTATCATTATCTTGAGCTCTCATATTGCCATCTTCTTCTTCCTCTCTTTCTTGATCTCTAGGTTTTGATAGTGAGTGAAAGAGTGATCAAGTTAGGGTTTTGAAGTGAGAAAACAAAACACATCATCATTCTATACTACTTTTGCCCACTAGTTTAGAGTGTTAGCTTCAACTTCATCATCTTGATCAAGTGGAGCTTTGAACTTGGACAAAGAGGACTCCGGGTAGATCGTCGTGGACTTTGAGGATCTCAAGCAAGCTTCTTTCAACTCTCAAGTAGCCAAGAAGTCTAGCGAACGGTGCTACATGGGTTGTATTCTCTAAACATAGTATTTAACTACTTGTGGATTGTGATAGTTTTTTTGTTACCCTAGCTTTTCTAGTTTGATCCTTAGGATAGTTTCTTTAGCACCCTCTAAATTTTTAAATATGGCATGTGTGATGCTACCAAACCCTAGTAGTGGTGCTAAGGAAACCCTTCATGTTTGCGCCAAAATTTTTTAACGCTGGTTTTTGTTCCGCATCGGCCACGGTAGATGGCCAGGGCACCGACGAAACCCAACATATCGCTGCTTGTGATGCAGCAAAAGAAGCAGTCTGGATAAGAAAGTTCATTTCAGAACTTCAGATAGTTCCGTCCACTGTTGACACAATACCTTTGTATTGTAAAAAAAACGGGGCTATTGCTTTAGCAAAGGAACCACGTGTAGGGTTACTAAGCACAACAGCAAGGTTTCGGGGGGCATCGTCCATACCATTTTCAAAAAATTGCCATGCTTGTTAACCCTAACCCTAGAATCTTAACTAAAGATTTAGACAAAACTAAATGTAAACAACTTTACATCTAAAGTGTTTGCGGAATACAACCTTTGTAGACCGGTCCTTCGCTTCTAAAGCTCCGAGTTGAAGTCCCTTCGCTGCGATCTAAGTCCCAGACTCTTGAGAGGCTCTATATGATGAATGATCCATTCTTGCTTGAAGTCTTCCAAATCCAAGATGATCTACTTTGAGAAACACAAACCCAAGCTATCTCTTCACTTGTGTGAAACTAGTTGTCACGACCCAAAACTTGGCCCATAACCGGCACTTAAGCTACGTAACGTCTACAGGCGTACGCAACTCAAGTAAGCCAAAACCCAGAAATCTAAACCACCCAAATCTTGATCAATGGAGAAAAACATAGTTTTAACATTTGGAAAATTACAAGTAAAATCTCTAACTCTAGTTTTCCTTTTTGAAAATTTCGGCAGTACCTCCTTTGTAAAAACTAGCCCAGAAAATGGGTACAGCATAGATAAATATAAAGCATCCCGAATGGGAGCAAAATCAGGCCCAACGGCGGAGACAATCACCACAACATGTATACGACGCCGAAGCGAAGAAATATCAAAGAAAAGGCTGCAATAAGAAGTAAACTTTCCAACGTAACCGGCTCCCACGAGCACGGCACCCAAAATCACCAAAATAATACAACACCGAAACCTCACAAGTCGTCTCTAAGTCATATACAAACAGTAGTAGATGGAGAATACTAGATCCAACAAAAAGATATACAATGTATAGGCAGATAACCGCAAACCCACCTAAAAGCAAAGGCCTCACTGCCTAATGTAGCGGTATCCGCAAAAGTAGAGATGATAAGATGCCCTGTCGTGACTACTCTGAGGGTAAGTCCTGCAAAACACTGTGGCACAACAGGAGTGAGTTGCCAACTCATGAATAGTAAATAACATCATATTGTAATCGCAGGTATGTACGAACAGCGATCTATCTATCACATGTAATCCGATAACATAGGTATGATAAGTGAATATGCAACAATCATGTAAAGGTACATCATCAGGGTATTACAACTACATAAAACAATGCATAACAACAATAATCCTGAGTGTGTGGGATGATACAATAAAATCTCATGCAAAATCATCAGCATGGAAAACACCAGTGTCCCTCACTGACACATCAAATCCCAAATCCTCAGGCACCGCATCCACAGATCGGCCCTCACATCCGGTAAGTCTTATGGAACCTGAGTGTCAAACATCGACACTCGAAACATCATGAAAACATATTCCTGTGTGTATATATATATATATGTATATAAGTATGAGGATATCAACCCCGTATGTCCACCGATAATACGTAAAAATCATGAAAACCTGAGTGTCTAACACCGACACTCGAAACATCATGAAACCCTTGGTAAAATCCTCATAACTCAGGCGCTGTCACCATGACTGTCCCTGACAATATGTCGTACATCACTCCGGTCGGTATCCCCACGATAACCGCCGAGTCTAAATAAAGTCACCGGTAGGTACTTGCCCACCTTCCAGGCCCATCGTCTGTACCACGAATATTTTGCCGAGGGGAACCGTACTGGGCCCCACCATGTACCCGCACACGGCCCACTCACTCCTCGCATCGGGTATATATCATAAATCTCATAACCGAGAAATCTCATGGTGGACGCATCAAATATCATATCAAGAGAATCCGGGTTTTCAAACAATACATAGTTTCTTGAAAATAACCCCACGATTCTCAATTCCATAAATCATATGAAATCCATATCTCAATGCGTAAATCCATATAAAACTGATATATGCAATATAAAACATCAATATGAGCATATAAAGGGAAAACCGCTCTTTTAAATGAATCCATCTTTAAAATATATCTTGCGGTTCCCAAAATCCTCCGAAAACAAATGCAGCATCATATGAGGTGTACATGTGAATGTAGCAAGGTTTAAGTATCTACATGTAAGCAAGTATGTACGATGCATTCCATAAGCGCAATGATCAACAACTCAATATCACATATCAAAACAATACCACTTAGGGTACATACAACTATAGCGAAAATATGCGGGTGTACATGTCAATATGAGTGCATGATATACATGTAGCTGTAATAGACTATGTGGATGTACATGTCAATATGTATGCAAGATGTATAAGTAGCTATAGTAAGGTATACGTGAAATGGATTAAGAGTTACTATCTTAACTATCCATGTCAAACACAATAACACGTATGTAGGTGTCAACAATATCTCATATGCACAATGGGATAAGGGCTACTACCTCAACTATCCCTATCAACTACCATATCACGTATGTAGGTGTCAACAATATCTCATATGCACAATAGGATAAGGGCTACTACCTCAACTATCCCTATCCACTACCATATCACGTATGTAGGTGTCAACAATATCTCATATGCACAATGGGATAAGGGCTAATACCTCAACTATCCCTATCCACTACCATATCACGTATGTAGGTGTCAACAATATCTCATATGCACAATGGGATAAGGGATACTACCTCAACTATCCCTATCCACTACCATATCACGTATGTAGGTGGTTTTTGCGTGTCATGGCAATTACTAATGATGTGGGTGTAGCATACAATTAGTGCTCGTGCAACACGAATCGTCAGTAATGTGTTATATCTAAAGGTACAACAGATACTACTATGCGATGACATTTATATGAAATTAACCAATATGCAATAACATGCAGCTATCCTATTATATCAGCCCCGACGCATAACGCTATATGGGCAATTTTCCCATAGATGTTAAATCTACTCACCAAAGGTCTCTAGCTATGAAAATCCGACCACCTGCTTCCCCTTGTTCGTAGCGTCCGAAGTCCCGCTTGCGACGCTATATTTCCACAAACACAAGAAATAGTGCAAACATCTCAGAAATCGACCAATATAACGTAAAACTACGTATTAAATAACGCACCAACACTAAACTAACTCGCGAGTGTACGTCTAGTGGCTAATGTGCGTAACGATACCACAACACCTACCCAAGTACAGCAGCTGCACAAGATCACGAATCGTGTCGCAACATGTAACACGTGGACTCAAAACACTAGATTATAGGTAAACGATCCCAGATTTTGTATACTGCAATTACTAAAAAAGTAAACAGTACCAAACACCCCTAACTAACAGCATAAAACTACCCACAAAAGCCAAACCCCAGCATCTCCCTACATCGCCGGCGTCGCCGGAATTCGTCGAAGGGGTTGCCGGCCCCGGCCGGTAGGGTGGTCCTCGTGTCTTAGGTAGTGCTCCAAGGTCACTAGTACATCACTATAAATTTGTTTGGTCGCCCACTAAAATTTCCAGATCACAGCAGGTACAAAGGCTCTAAAAAGACACTAAAAACCCAATATTGCACTAATCGATATTGAAAGTGTTCTAAACCAATAACTGTTAGTTATATGTATGCCCTAGAGGCCATTACTATACATAGGATGTATATTGTAGTGGATGCTTAGACATATATAGGGAGGACTTTCTTGCTCGACATGATAGTATGCTATCTGATTCCTCTTTACCTTAACGTGTACACTGATAGTCTCTCTGTTACATGTTGGTAAAGCCCTTAGGATGAGTACTTGACTACCTGGACTATGATGCGGATCATACTAGTGGGGACATGGTAGTCCATAAGTACATCCTTCAAGGTCCCTAGTCGTGGGTGTATCGAGACAGGGCATCGATATACCAGAGTAGACTAGCGTATACCTTCTCGACCCATACAGATGGGCGATGGATGATCCCATATCCATTGGTGTTTGACATCAGAGATAATATACGGGTGCTCAGTGGAGACTGGGTACACTGGACGGACTCGCCGAGAACTCCCAGATGGTATTATACCTTACGTCAGATGGCAGTTCTCTGGTGACACTGGTACAGAGTAGTCTGTTGACCCGAGATCGTCATAGAGTCTTGTGTGGTTCCCACTGTGCTTTGATTTCCACCTTACCACGTCCAAGAGGGCGTGCAAAATGGTGGTTTTTGGGTACAGTCCCGAGTCACATGGAGGCAATGAGCGATAGGAGGGGATTCGTCTCTCCCGGTATAGGGAGTTGATGTTGCGCTGTGTTCGATTGGCTATAACCGGAAATCCCTGGCCAGGGTTGCTGAGAATTACTGGTAAGTGTTACCTGTAGTTTCTCGAACTGTTATAGGCCTTATATCGACACGACTTATCGAGCTATTGGGGTCTGACGTTTACCACCCCTAGGCAAGATTTGCGACATATCAGACGACGAGACCGGACTGTACGGTAAGTGTTTCTGGTTGGATTCACAGGAGTATGAGCGGGCTTGCTCGTCGATCTTCTGATCGCTCAATACCCGGGTGGCCGTTACGTTTAGCAGACCGCTTGCGGCTTGTGGGTGCTTGATATGATCATCACCTGCTGCCGGCGTATTGACGAGTCTTTAGAGTCTTACACAGAGGTTTCCTGGCTCAAGCGAAACGAAATAGGAGCGCATATGAGATATGTGCAGGACCGAGAATAATGCGTGTATGTGATACCGTATTCTATTCTCGCGATGAATGTATCGATTGGTTGTATGCGATTTAACCTAGTTATCGAATCAAGGATTGATTCGATAAATCGATACATTGGATACTAGTCGGTTATGTATGACATGACCGGATCATTGAATCAAGTGTTGATTTAATGATTTAATGTATAATTATATATTTGATATATTACTTTGCATTAACTAGTATTGGTTCACTTTAAAAGGATTTTCTCACTTGATGTACACAAATTGTATATGTGATATACTTTTGTGCACTTGTTTGTATCATGTTTGATGATACATGCTCACTTGGGTTTGTGTAAAGATTAAACCATGGTTGTGAGAGTGGTTAGGGTTTTGTTTATTCACTTATTATCTATTTATTTATTTATCTTTCTTTTGGAAAAGATAAAGAGAAAAGAATGGTGGCTTGTTTTGTTTGTTTGTTGAAGCTTCTTGAAGCTTTGAACAAGTCCACCATTCTTGTCTCATGTCTAACCCTAACCATTGTTTAACCTTAGTTAAATCTCTACACTAAACCATAGTTGAATATATGATAAGTATCATATTGTTTTATTCATTTATTAAAAAAACTTATCATAACATTTTTCATCTTCTTCTTCTTCTTCTTCACATGAAGAAGCTTGCCTCCATCAATGGAAATTTGATGAAAAGAGTGAGAAATCCAATTCTAAAGTGAACCCACTTCCTATTTCTTCATCCTCTACCTCTTGCCAAGTAGTATAGGGTGTTCTCTTCACAAGTTTCATGACTTGGTGAAGTAGGAGCTTGATCTTGTGATGCCTCGACGTAGATCATCTTCGGCACGAAGCCGACGACCTTGCTCGCCCATTTCTCCGATGAAGCCGACGCTAGAGCCTGGGTTTCCTTTTGGACAGCGAGGAAACTTCATTGCGGAGCTATGGAGGTGGAGGACCGGATCTACAAAGGTTGTATTTCCGTTTACTCGTAGTTAAGTTGTTAACTAGTTTATTGTTTTGCCTAAAATCTAGTTAATGATCCGTATTAGGGTTTCTCGGCACCCGTAATATTTGAAATTGTCATGGTTGATGCCTTGTGAGACCTCTTGAGAGGGCCTAGGAACCCTACAGTGGTATCAGAGCCTAGCTAGAGCCTTAGGCGATGCGTAGACGATGTTAGAAACCCAATCGAACCTCGAAACCCTAATACAATATGCTCTCTGGACTTTTTTCAAAAACTGGGTTTTTTCCAAATTAAAAATGCTTAAAAAATTCAGCAGGAAATTCTAAGAATTACGGTGCAAAAATTACCTAATGATCTGTCTAAAGCGCGGCGGATCCGCGGCATTAGCCGCCTATTGCGGCGGTTCCGCGCCCATTTAGTCTCTTCAGTCAACCATTTTTGCACAGTAACTTCTTTATTTAAATGCTGAGTTTTATGGGAATTTTTAATATTTATTCAAGAGTTGAATTTTCTGGGGTGTTTTGGGAGTTCGCAGATTCGATCGGATTATCAGACTTTGTCTATGTGTTTTTCCGGATATTTTGGAATATGTTAAAAAGTTCGACCGGATGTAAATACCCAATCTTTCCCCTGCCGGAAAATATCCAAGTGTTGGATTTTTCTGTGGTTTAAGGACGTTCTGAGTAGTGCAAGTAACGCGATGGTCCCTCTAGAAGACAACAAACCTTAACTCGATTATGTGACCGTCTTGAACTGCCCTTTGAACCTTAGGGTTTGGGGCAGTACGGCGTGCCACATGTGAGGCGTTGGCTTGACCCTTCTACGGATGGACCGTTGGTACTGAGGCACGAACTGAATGTTTTTAGACTTGTTTCATGTGTTGATCTGTTTTGGGAAAACTTGGGTGTTCGACTGTTCGATCGGAAAGTTTAACATTTTCTGTTTATCTGGAATGTGATACAATAATTGGAATTCACAAGAAATTATGAGATAACTGAATGAATGTTATAAATCTAGCAGTTTAGTCTCACTTGATCGGTTGCCACGGAATTTTGATGTGATCAAAAGTCCGTCGCAATCACGTAGCGTACGCGGATACTCGCCGGATAAACTTAATAGACAGCCTCACTCCATAGCCCCGACCAAGTGACTGTAGGAGAACCCCGTCGCCGAAAGCATCCGTTCAGGTGCTCGCGGCAGCGATGTTCCGCCTTGGTGCACTTCGTCGACGGTATCGGGGGTGCAGCCGTCTATTGAAGTTTGCGACGAGCATTCGATCAGGATGTCGGGAATCTTGTTGAATTGCCCGACATGATATTGAAAAGAGTTTTCGATAAATGAGACTGAAATGCGGGGTTTATAATTGTTAGGCATGCGATGTCTAAGGAATTCATTTGATTAGGCATGCGATGTCTGAAGAGTTTGCGGATTCCAACTGTTGTAGTTTTACACTTTCTTTTCTGTGACCGTAAGTGTAATATGTGATATCGCCGGTTTCGTTGCTATATGTCAACGACAATTGGGATGCGCATATTTACTTACGTTGATGACATGTGATGTTATGTGTTGCTGGATATGTTATATTGGATCGTCGTGTTTGAATAGCCGGGGGTTTTTATGTGAGATGAGTGTTTTTCATTTTCATTCATGTAAAAACTTGTATGTAATATTCTTTTATTGGGGCACTTCCAGGTTGCGGAAGATGTCACCTTTTGTATATTATTTACTTTTCCGCACTAGGATAGACCCAAGGAGGGGAGCACAAGTAACCGGGTTCTGGAGTCCAGTGGGAGACCAACTCGAGGAGTCGAGTCCGGGTCTCCTAACTCTAGAATTGGTAGGGTTGCTTGCCGCTCTTGTAGGGGTATAGGGGTGTGGGTTTGGCTATTCATCGCGACCGTGGAATCCGTGTTTTATACTGGCTCGTATTGAAAATACGGACGCCCTAGTATATCCAATATTTCATATGTTTCTTCTGCTGCGATATCTGTGATGTGATCATGTGATATGTTCTGTGATGGATACTGTATATAGTATATATGATATATTATATAGACGTTAATTATGTTTTACACCCGTGCTAGCCCTGCCCCGCTCTGCCGTTAGTTACCTAACCTAACGGTGCACGAGGGGACATCGAGGCGAATGCGGATGGCATAAGTGTACGTCGTATTTATCTGTGATGTTTAGGTATTTAAATGATAGGACTTCTTTAATATGATTAATGAAATAAAAGAAACCTAAAGATGTTGTAGAATTGAATTTCAAAAATAAAACAGGTAGCTACAGTTCTTGCTTTGCACAGCGGTATATGTGATATATCCTGCACCTTATTCGATGAGGAAAGGACCGAGATCCCTTTACCGGGAGTGACTCCTTTAGCAATAACTGGCAGATGCTACACACTCGGTTTGTCTTTTGATTGCTTTTAAGAGTTTTGCTTTGCACAGTGATATATATGATATATCCAGCACCTTATTCGACGAGGAAAGGACCGACGATCCCTTCACCGGGAGTGACTCCTTTAGCAAAACTTGAAAAGCCTCAAAAACACTCCATTTTAAAATCATTTGATTCTACAACGATATCAAGTTCATTACGCAAAAGGTTTTCTTAAAAACCTGTCGTAGCCCTCCGTCATTTCAGATATGTACTGGTTAGTATTCGTGCTACATTTATTGACCTCTGTCAAGGCGTAGTGTACGGTAGCTGATTAGTGCTTATCTGTATAAGCATATGATGTGATTGATTTAGGGTAGTCGTGCGACCTTGTTGACCTCTGTCAAGGGTCGTGCGGGTGGGTTTACTTCAATCAGGAAATGACGGGTTGAACTTGACTAGCAGCCTATGGTTTGTTGACCTCTGTCAAGGTCATAGGACGCTAGGGGCAAAATTCTATCGGGAATTTCAAGTGTTGAAATTTGCAATGAGATTACATACCTTCTATGAGATAGTTGGATCCCGATACCCGCTGCGAGTAATTGTTACTCCTGGGAGAGTTTTACACATCACAATTAGCCGATCAAGTAGGTGTCTAGAAAGGTGTCAACGGGGTTACGCCTCTGGGAAAACGAGGTTTACATTAATTAGGTTCGTGCGAAAGCACGGGGGACCTCCCTCAAAGTACCGACACTGGCCTGGCTGAAAGATTGGCGAACTTGTAGTGTGTAATTAATCCCGGCTAGTCTTTCCTTTTAGGGTTTGAAGGAAGATTTGATAAAAAGCAGTGGGTGCCATCCTGATTAGATAAAATAATAACCAATCTATTCTTGCAAGAGCGCACGCTGAGTGTTTTCTTCTCTCTCTCCAGGTAGCGACCATATCACGCCTTAATCTAGATAATAATACGGATTATTGACCGAACCCGCTTGTTATACTGAGCTGGGGAACGTTGGTCCCGCTCCAACTTATAATTGTTATAAGACAGAGCAGGAAATAGGGGAATGCCAGAATTCCCGTGCCGCCCAAACGAGGAGAGTGCATGATGATGCATCATCTTCGGGTGTGTTCATTACAAAGAACTGTTTCTCTGTATCCTCTACGTCCTGGGTATGTGATACCAGATCAGGATCCCAGATATGTAATCTGTTACATAGGGCTACAGAAAGGTAGAGAACTGAGAACGGGTGATAAGTTTCATGAGGCAGAAAACGGGGCAAGTGTTGCAGCCAAGTCTGTGGGTCACTGTCACCCTGTATTACCTATACATTGATTCTGAACAAATGCTGTTAGATACCGAACCTGATATACAAAATCATATCTATCTCTTTATTAGTAAAGAAATGATAAAATTTTATATAGTTGGATAATGTTTTGAACATTTCCTATATCAAAAGTTGATCGGTTCAGGCACGTTATCTAAAAGCATTGATGTTCTAAATCAAACTACAGTTATTTAATATACGGAACACACATAAGTGGAAGAGTTCAGAAATGAACGAATCCTTCTTGAGGCATTGTAGACTAGGTCATATCAATGCGACCCGACTAGCTGAAGTTACATGTAGATGCATATTTAAATCAGTTTGAATCTACATCTTGTGAAACTTGCCAGTCATGTCACAAAGATATAATGACACCAGCTCCGTTTACTGGAAACAGAGAAAGAGTTAGCTAACTCTTGGGATGATACATGTTGATGTATGTAAGGTCCCCTGTCTACACATGCCAAGACCGGTTCTTTATACTTCATTAAATTCTCTGATGATCTCTTTTGATTCAGACATATGTTCCTGTTGAAACACAAGTCAGAACCTTTTGAGATATTCACAGAATATAAGTTAGAAGTAGAGAACCAATACGGGTATAAGTATTATGTCCTTTGATGAGATCAAGGAGGAGAATACTTGAGCACGAAATTCTTGGACTTTTCTAAAGGGGAATGAGATTCTCTCTCAGCATTACTCCTCCGTATACACCATAGCACGATGGTATATCGGGGCGGAGCAATCACACCCTATATGATAAGGTGTGCTCTATGATGAGTACTAATGAGTTACCTATTTCCTTTTTGGGAGTTATGCACTTGAGAAGCTGCATACCTATTGAATAGGGTTCAAATCAAATCAGTTGCCTACCACTTCATATGTGATATGGGAAGGGAAGAGCCCATATCTTAAGGTGGTTAAGATTTGGGGTTGTCCGGGCTATGTCTAAAAGCAAAATCCGGACAAGCTCGAGGCAAGGTCGGTTATGTAGAACTGGAAATGTTCCAGCTATACAAACTACAACAGATGATTTGATAAAACCAAAGGATTCCATAGTTACCAACGAAGCTCAGCCTCTCCGCCGATCTAGTAGGGTTTCTCACCCACCTGGGAGATACTTCTGTTTCTCTATGACAGTGGGAGCGAGGATTGCATCATGAGATGATGACCCAACTAGTTTCGAGCTGGCCATCAGGAGTGGGACTCTGTAAGAATGGCTGGATGCTTAGCGATCTGAGATGGAATCCTTATACACCAACAAAGTATGGACTTTGGTTGCTATATCTGAAGGGTTAAATCCCCATCAGGAGCAAGTATATCTTGAGAAGATTACTTGGTGTAGATGGAAAAGTTGAGACTTTCAAAGCTAGACTTGTTAAAGCTTTTCATCATCGACCAGGCGTGGATAATGATGAAACCTTTTCAAATAGCTATGCTTAAGTTCCTCCAGATCGTACTTGCCACGGCTACATACCATGACTACGATATCTGGCGGTTGGGTGCCATGACTGCTTTTCTAAATGATGTTTTAGAAGAGAACGTCTATAAGTACACAGCCAGAGGGCTTCGTAGACAGTGGGAGCAGCGGAAACGTGTACAAGATGCTTTATAGGATAAAGCAGGTATCGCGGAGTTGGAACATCTGTTTTGATGTGATTAGTCAAAGAGTTTGACATCATCAAAATGGTAGATGAACCTTGTATAAACAAAAAGGTAGTAGGGAGTATGGTGGCGATCCTCGTAGAGTACGTGGATGACATACTCTTGATAGGGAAGGAGTTTTCCTATGCTACGCTCGGTCAATCTCCGCTTATCACAATGATTCTCCATATATGATCAAAGTGATACCTCCTAAATCCTGGGTTTTGGATCTATGAGATAGATCTAATTGGATGATAGGATTCTCACTAGTTGTAGTGAGATGGTATCAACCGATCCTGGGGAGAATCACTGGAAGGGTTCCAGGGTGATAAGGACGACTGAAAGTCAGTCACAGGCATTGTCTTTACCCTCAGTAAAGGGACGGTATGTTGGAAGAGTTCCAAGCTAGATACCGTGGCATACTAGACGATAAAGGCTGGATACATCGCTACTGAAGATGCTACCAAAGTGGCTGTCTGGGTGTATATTTGTTCATGAGATGAACTTAGTTCCTCCCATTGTGTGACAGTGGAGTTGTGGCTTATGCCAAAGAACGTCCGTCCCATCAGTGATCCAGACATATTCTAAGGCAGTATCACCTGATCATGGAGATAGTTGATCTCCAGGGTGATCGAGGTCAGGAGAGTAGACTCAGAGGACAACACGGCGGATCCACTCACAAAGGCGTTTTCCCAGAGAGAGACTTTTATGGGATGGTTGAGTATGAGATACTACAACCACTGCTATCAGATGGCCCTAGTGCAAGTGGGAGATTGTTAGTTATATGTATGCCCTAGAGGCCATTACTATACATAGGATGTATATTGTAGTGGATGCTTGGACATATATAGGGAGGACTTTCTTGCTCGACATGATAGTATGCTATCTGGTTGCTCTTTAGCTTAACGTGTACACTGATAGTCTCTCTGTTACATGTTGGTAAAGCCCTTAGGATGAGTACTTGACTACCTGGACTATGATGCGGATCATACTAGTGGGGACATGGTAGTCCATAAGTACATCCTTCAAGGTCCCTAGTCGTGGGTATATCGAGACAGGGCATCGATATACCAGAGTAGACTAGCGTATACCTTCCCGACCCATACAGATGGACGATGGATGATCCCATATCCATTGGTGTTTGACATCAGAGATGATATACGGATGCTCAGTGGAGACTGGGTACACTGGACGGACTCGCCGAGAACTCCTAGATGGTATTATACCTTACGTCAGATGGCAGTTCTCTGGTGACACTGGTACAGAGTAGTCTGTTTACCCGAGATCGTCATAGAGTCTTGTGTGGTTCCCACTGTGCTTTGATTTCCACCTTACCACGTCCAAGAGGGCGTGCAAAACGGTGGTTTTTGGGTACAGTCCCAAGTCACATGGAGGCAATGAGCGATAGGAGGGGATTCGTCTCTCCCGGTATAGGGAGTTGATGTTGCGCTGTGTTCGATTGGCTATAACCGGAAATCCCTGGCCAGGGTTGCTGAGAATTACTGGTAAGTTTTACCTGTAGTTCCTCGAACTGTTATAGGCCTTATATCGACACGACTTATCGAGCTATTGGGGTCTGACGTTTACCACCCCTAGGCAAGATATGTGACATATCAGACGACGAGCCCGGACTGTACGGTAAGTGTTACTGGTTGGATTCACAGGAGTATGAGCGGGCTTGCTCGTCGATCTTCTGATCGCTCAATACCCGGGTGGCCATTACGTTTAGCAGACCGCTTGCGGCTTGTAGGTGCTTGATATGATCATCACCTGCTGCCGGCGTATTGACGAGTCTTTAGAGTCCTACACAGAGGTTTCCTGGCTCAAGCGAAACGAAATAGGAGCGCATATGAGATATGTGCAGGACCGAGAATAATGCGTGTATGTGATACCGTATTCTATTCTCGCGATGAATGTATCGATTGGTTGTATGCGATATAACCTAGTTATCGAATCAAGGATTGATTCGATAAATCGATACATTGGATACTAGTCGGTTATGTGTGACATGACCGGATCATTGAATCAAGTGTTGATTTAATGATTTAATGTATAATTATATATTTGATATATTACTTTGCATTAACTAGTATTGGTTCACTTTAAAAGGATTTTCTCACTTGATGTACACAAATTGTATATGTGATATACTTTTGTGCACTTGTTTGTATCATGTTTGATGATACATGCTCACTTGGGTTTGTGTAAAGATTAAACCATGGTTGTGAGAGTGGTTAGGGTTTTGTTTATTCACTTATTATCTATTTATTTATTTATCTTTCTTTTGGAAAAGATAAAGAGAAAAGAATGGTGGCTTGTTTTGTTTGTTTGTTGAAGCTTCTTGAAGCTTTGAACAAGTCCACCATTCTTGTCTCATGTCTAACCCTAACCATTCTTCTAAGCTTAGTTAAATTTCTACACTAAACCATAGTTGAATATATGATAAGTATCATATTGTTTTATTCATTTATTAAAAAAACTTATCATAACATTTTTCATCATCTTCTTCTTCTTCTTCACATGAAGAAGCTTGCCTCCATCAATGGCAACTTGATGAAAAGAGTGAGAAATCCAATTCTAAAGTGAACCCACTTCCTATTTCTTCATCCTCTACCTCTTGCCAAGTAGTATAGGGTGTTCTCTTCACAAGTTTCATGACTTGGTGAAGTGGGAGCTTGATCTTGTGATGCCTCGACGTAGATCATCTTCGGCACGAAGCCGACGATCTTGCCCGCCCATTTCTCCGATGAAGCCGACGCTAGAGCCCGGGTTTCCATTTGGACAGCGAGGAGACTTCATTGCGGAGCTATGGAGGTGGAGGACCGGATCTACAAAGGTTGTATTTCCGTTTACTCGTAGTTAAGTTGTTAACTAGTTTATTGTTTCGCCTAAAATCTAGTTAACGGTCCGTATTAGGGTTTCTCGGCACCCGTAATATTTGAAATTGGCATGGTTGATGCCTTGTAAGACCTCTTGAGAGTGCCTAGGAACCCTACAATAACCAACGAACTAGACATCATAAAAACTTCATTTTAACAGATTAGGGATTATACCTATCAACTTTGCTCACAAGCTCCAAGCTTTTCTAGTTCCAAGGGATCCAAGATGCTAAAATTCAAGACTTGAAGTATATTTTGTGATATATTTGGAATTTTTTGGAGAATTTTGAGTTTAGATTAATGAAAAATGGAAGGGAAATGATCAAGAGCAGTAGAGAGAGAGAGATTTGGCCATGGGAGAAGAATGGAGAGTTGTGGAGTGTTCTAGCTCAATTTCCTTGCAATAAATGCATTAAATGCATTCACACACACACATGCACACATGCATGCACCTCTTTAATCTTTTCTTTTCTTTAAACTTAAATCCATTTGCACAACAAATATCTAGATATGTGAGAAGGTTTTGGTTTAACTCAAACTTAATTGATGAGAAGTTCAGTTAACAGAAATTTCCCAAAATGCGAATACCGCATTAAAATAACATTAAAATTGGGAAAAATTCAAATTGAACCAAAACGTCCCATATACCCTCAAAGCTTGCGCACTAGCTTTATATTAGCTAAACTAAGTGCTGGCAAGTCTATATGGCCTTTTGATTACAGTCGAGTTTAAACAGAAATTACCGACAATTTAACCTTAAAACGGAAAAATTCGCATAACGATTTCTAAAACGTTATATCCCCCCCTTATAGAAATTCGGTCCCCGAATTAAAATTTTATACTAAGTGTACCTTCAAAGAGATGAGGGAATTTCTTCCGCATCTCGCTCTCGGCCTCCCAAGTGATCTCCTCACTAGTAGGGCTACGCCATAGAACCTTCACAGACGACAAGACCTTTGACCGAAGTTTTTTCACCTGCCGATCCAAAATACTACCGGCTGCTCGGTGAACGAAAGATCGCGCTCAAGCTGAATGGTCTCGTGCTGAATCATGTGAGAATGATCATGAAGGTATCTACGAAGCATCGACACTTGGAACACAGGGTGAACATCCGGAAAACTGGGCGGGAGCGCCAAACGATAAGTAACAGAACCCACTCGCTCGAGGATCTCGAAAGGACCAAAAAATCTGGGACTGAGCTTCCCCCTATTCCCAAATCGCATAACGCCCTTCATCGGAGAAATCCTCAGGAATACATGATCCCCCACTGCGAACTCAAGTCTGCGACGACGACGGTCGGCATAAGACTTTTGCCTGCACTGGGCTGCTATCATCCTGTCCTGAATCAGCTAGATCTTCTCCGTAGTCTCCTGAACTAGCTGGGGTCCAAAAACCAGACTCTCACTAAGTTCAGTCCAACAGACTGGCGATCGACACTTCCTACCATATAGAGCCTCAAAAGGTGCCATCTAAATAGTCTCCTGAAAGCTGTTATTGTAGGAGAACTCAATCAACGGCAAGTGACGATCCCAACTGCCACCAAAATCAAGCACACATGCATGGAGCATATCCTCCAGAGTCTGAATAGTCCGCTCTGACTGACCATCGGTCTGCGGATGAAAAGCGGTGCTAAAACTCAACCGGGTACCCAAAGCTTCCTGAAGCTTCTGCCAAAGACGGCTAGTAAACTGGGTGCCTCTGTCGCATACTATGCATGTGGGAACACCGTCCAAACGCACAATCTCATCTATATACAGCTGCGCATACTGAGCATAACCGAAAGTGGCCTTCACTGGAAAGAAGTGAGCCGCTTTCATCAACCGGTCAACAATCACCCAAATGGAGTCATACCCCCTACTGGTCCTGGGTAGACCCACAATGAAGTCCATGGAAATCTGCTCCCATTTCCACTTTGGAATGGGTAAAGGCTGCAACTCTCCAGCCGGTCTCTGATGCTCAGCCTTGACTTGCTGACAAGTCAGGCACCTCGAAACGAAGTCCGAAATATCGCGTTTCATCCCTTCCCACCAGTAAAAGTCTCTCAAGTCACGGTACATCTTGGTGGAACCTGGATGAACGCTAAAGGCCGACTGATGTGCCTGCTCTAGGATCTCACGTCTCAACCCACCAGCATCTGGTACACATAAGCGAGTCTCGCCTCGCAGCACACCCTGGTCATCAATCATGAACTCCGAAACTGTACCCTGTCGAACAAGCTCAAGAATCTCGGACAAACGGGCATCACTGGGTTGCGCCTCATGGATACGATCAAATAATAGTGGACGGGTGCGGACATGAGCAAATTTTCCCCCAGTGGAAGTGAACTCGAACTGCTCTCTACTATCATACAAGAGCTGCCAATCTGCAGAAGATTGATGCTGAACTACGCTCAACTGGGACAAGCTACCCCCGGGCCTACGACTCAAAGCATCAGCCACCACATTCGCCTTGCCCGGGTGATAAAGGATCTCACAATCATAATCCTTCACTAGCTCCATCCATCGGCGCTGTCTCAGGTTCAGATCCCGCTGCTGGAAGATATACTTCAAGCTCTTGTGATCCGTGAAGATCTGACACGACTCCCCGTACAAGTAGTGTCTCCAAATCATCAATGCAAAGACCACCGCGGCCATCTCAAGATCGTGAGTGGGGTAATTCTGCTCATGCTTCTTCAGCTGCCTAGAAGTGTAAGCAATCACTATGTCATGCTGCATCAATACACAGCCGAGCCCCACTCGAAAAGCATCATAATAAACAATATAACCGCCTGATCTAGAAGGTAAAGAAAGAACTGGTGCTGTTGTCAACCCAGTCTTCAACTGCTGAAAACTCTGCTCGCACGCATCAGTCCAAAGAAAAGGAACTCCCTTCTGGGTCAGTCCAGTCAGCGGTGCAGCGATACTCGAGAAATCCTGCACAAAACGGCGATAATAACCAGCTAAGCCCAAAAAGCTGCGGACCTCAGTCACCGATACAGGTCTGGGCCAAAGCTATACAGCCTCTATCTTCCTTGGGTCTACAAGAATACCATCACCAGTCACCACATTACCCCAGGAAGTCAACACTATCAAGACAAAATGCGCACTTTGAGAATTTAGCATACAGCTGGTGCTCTCTCAATATCTGCAAAGTAATCCTCAAGTGCTGCTCATGCTCCTCACGACTCCTAGAGTAGACCAGTATGTCATCAATAAACACTATAATAAACTGGTCGAGGAACGGACTGAAAATCCGGTTCATCAGATCCATGAACGCTGCTGGCGCATTGGTGAGTCCAAACGACATCACTAAAAACTCATAATGCCCATAGCACGTACGAAAAGCAGTCTTCGGAATGTCATCATTCCGAACCCGCAACTGATGATAACCCGAACGTAAATCAATCTTAGAAAAATGTTTCGCACCCTGGAGCTGATCAAATAAATCGTTAATGCGGGGTAAAGGATACCTGTTCCGCATCGTAACTCGGTTCAACTGACGATAATCCACACATAACCTCAAACTGCTGTCCTTCTTCTTGACGAACAGAACAGGAGCTCCCCACGGCGAAACACTCGGACGCACAATTCCCAAATCAAGCAACTCTTGCAATTGATCTTTAAGCTCTCTAAGCTCTACCGGAGCCATCCGATAAGGCGGTATAGAAATAGTCTCCGTGCCAGGAATCAGATCAATGCAGAACTCAATATCGCGCTATGGCAGCAACCCAGGTAACTCATCGGGAAAGACATCGGGAAACTCTTGCACGGTAGAAACCTGGTACAACGACTTCACTGTGGCTCCAGTATCATGAATGAAAGCCAAGAATCCCCGACATCCCTTCCTCAAAAGCCGACTAGCGCACAGAACAGAAATCAAACTGTGAGGGGCGGCACCACGGTCCCCTTGCACAACAAACACTGACTCGCCGGGAAAACAAAATCTAACTGTCTTCTATCGGCAGTCCACGGACGCATAGCAAGTAGCTAGCCAGTCCATGCCTAACAGAACGTCGAAGTCGAACATCTCAAGAAGGATCAAGTCGACGGACAGATCTCTGTCTCCTAAACGGACAGCACACGATCGGAACACGTGTCGCGCAACAAACGACTCTCCCACAGGAGTAGTCACGACAAGTGGTTGACCCAGCAAACATGACTCTCGGCCTAACCTCGTCATGAAGTGCGTAGAAATATACGAATGCGTAGATCCTGGATCAAAAAGAACATGTGCATCAAAAGAACATACAGAAAGGGTACCTGAAACCACAGCATTGGACGCCTAAGTGTCCTGGTGAGTCAAGGCAAAAACCCTTGCCTGCCCTCTACCGGCTACCGGCTATCCCCTGCCTCTTCCACCTCGTCCTCTCGGCATAAAACCCCCGCGACCACGACCTCTCTGAATAGGAGTCTGACGCGGCGCAACAACGGGAATAAGAGGCAACGCTATCTGAGGCGGAGAAGGTAGTAAGGTAACCCGGGGTACTGCCGGTCCTCTCTGACGCACCACTGTACAATCTCTCTCTAGGTGCTGTAAACTGCAATACCCAAAACACCCACGTGTCGACGGCTGACCCTCCTGGGAAAATGTACTGAACAACTGGCCACGTCCCACGTTTCTGCTACCCCCAGTGTCTGATCGAACTCTGTCTCGGAATCTAAACCTCTGCCTCCTGGCTACTATACTAGTACGAGCCCTCTTCGGTTCCAGAACAACCGATGACTCAGATAGACACTCCTCCACCAATAGGGCTGCATCTACAGTTGCCGCATATGTGTCGCAATGCTGAATGCTGATGGCTAGGAACAACTGGGTAAGTAGGCCTCGAACAAACCTCTTCACCTTCATCTCCTCAGTCGCCACCAGATACAGAGCATACACAGACAGCTCGGTAAACAGTACATCATACTCAGACACCGTCATCCCCGGAGTCTGACGTAACGACTCAAATCTGCGCGCTCACGCATCCCTGACGCTCGGTGGAAGAAAACGGGCAAGAAACGACGTCACAAACTCAGCCCAGGTCATAAGAGCAAGACCCGTGGCTCTGCCCTTCTCCAAGGACTCACACCACTTCTGGGCCAGACCCTCCAGACGAAAACTGGCAAAATCCACCCATCTCTCATCGGAGCATCGGAGCGAACGACAAATCCTGGCCATCCGGTCGATGAACGACTGCGGATCCTCAGTAACATCTGTGCCAGTAAACACCGGAGGCCTCAGCCTCATAAAATCTGTCAGTGACACAGTAATAACCTCCGGAGCTGTAACTGCGACTACTGGAACTGTAGATACCATCGTGGTCCCTGCAACGGGTGGAACAACTGCCTGCCCCTGCACTCGAATGGTCTCTACTAAAGTCCCCACTATCTGGTGCAGATCCTGCATACCAGCTCCAATCATAGTAATGTGCTCTGGTACAACAGGCGTACTACCCTGGTCAGTCCTCGCCTAAGACGAGTCAACTCTGACCCCGGCCCTCGCAGCCGCTCTCTGTGCCCTCGTAGTCTTCGGCGGCATATAGGCTGGAAATTGAAACAAGATTCGATAAGGAAGCAGGAATCGAATCCCAAAGATGTATATCATCACGGAAGGATATCAATCAATAAGTCCTAAGGTCACTTAGGCGGAGTACCGTGTCGTAAGTATGCCGCGGAACATACACACGCCACATCATTCTGCTTAAGCTACCTACTCCATCATACCAAGGTCATCCTACACTCCGAAAGGTAAAACCTAGCTCTCTGATACCAACTTTGTCACGACCCAAAACTTGGCCCGCAACCGGCACTTAAACTACGTAACGTCTACAGGCGTACGCAACTCAAGTAAGCCGAAACCCAGAAATCTAAACCACCCAAATCTGGATCAACGGAGAAAAACATAGTTTTAACATTTGGAAAATCACAAGTAAAATCTCTAACTCTAGTTTTCCTTTTTGAAAATTTCGGCAGCACCTCCATTGTAAAAACTAGCCCCGAAAACGGATACAGCATAGATAAATATAAAGCATCCTAAATGGGAGCAAAATCACGCCTAACGGCGGAGACAATCACCACAACATGTATACGACGCCGAAGCGAAGAAATATCAAAGAAAAGGCTGCAATAAGATGTAAACTTTCCAACGTAACCGGCTCCCACGAGAACGGCACCCAAAGTCACCAAAATAATACAACACCGAAACCTCACAAGTCGTCTCTAAGTCATATACAAACAGTGGTAGATGGAGAATACTAGATCCAACAAAAAGATATACAATGTAGAGGCAGATAACCGCAAACCCACCTAAAAGCAAAGGCCTCACTGCCTAACATAGCGGTATCCGCAAAAGTAGAGATGATAAGATGCCCTGCCGTGACTACTCTGAGGGTAAGTCCTGCAAAACACTGTGGCACAATGGGGGTGAGTTTACAACTCGTGAATAATAAATAATATCATACTGTAATCGCAGGTATGCACGAACAGCGATCTATCTATCACATGTAATCCGATAGCATATGTATGATAAGTGAATATGCAACAATCATGTAAAGGTACATCATCAGGGTACTACAACTACATAAAACAATGCTTAACAACAATAATCCTGAGTGTGTGGGATGATACAATAAAATCTCATGCAAAATCATCAGCATGGAAAACACCAGTGTCCCTCACTGACACATCAAATCCCAAATCCTCAGGCACCGCATCCACAGATCGGCCCTCACATCCGGTAAGTCTCATGGAACCTGAGTGTCAAACATCGAAACTCGAAACATCATGAAAACATATTCCTGTGCATATATATATATATATGTATATAAGTATGAGGATATCAACCTCGTATGTCCACCGACGATACGTAAAAATCATGAAAATCTGAGTGTCTAACACCGACACTCGAAACATCATGAAACCCGTATCTAGCATTGACACGTAAAATCCTCATAACTCAGGCGCTGTCACCACGACTGGCCCTGACAATATGTCGTACATCACTCCGATCGGTATCCCCACGATAACCGCCGAGTCCAAATACAGTCACCGGTAGATACTTGCCCACCTTCCAGGCTCATCGTCTGTACCACGAACATCTTGCCGAGGGGAACCGTACCGGGCCCCACCATGTACCCGCACACAGCCCACTTACTCCTCGCATCGGGTATATATCACAAATCTCAGAACTGATAAATCTCATGGTGGACGCATCAAATATCATATCAAGAGAAACCGGGTTTTCAAATAATACATAATTTCTTTAAAATACCCCCACGGTTCTTAAATCCATAAATCATATGAAATCCATATCTCAATGCGTAAATACATATAAAACTGATATATGCAACATAAAACATCAATTTGAGCATATAAAGGGAAACCCGCTCTTTTAAATGAATCCATCTTTAAAATATATCTTGCGGTTCCCAAAATCCTCCGAAAACAAATGCAGCATCATATGAGGTGTACATGTGAGTGTAGCAAGGTTTAAGTATCTACATGTAACCAAGTATGTATGATGCAATTCATAAGCGCAATGATCAACAACTCTATATCACATATCAAAACAATACCACTTGGGGTACATACAACTATAGCGAAAATATGGGTGTACATATCAATATGAGTGCATAATATACATATAGCTGTGATAGACTATGTGGGTGTACATGTCAATATGTATGCAAGATGTAAAAGTAGCTATAGTAAGGTATACGTGAAATGGATTAAGAGTTACTATCTTAACTATCCATGTCAAACACAATAACACGTATGTAGGTGTCAACAATATCTCATATGCACAATGGGATAAGGGCTACTATCTCAACTATCCCTATTGTTAGTTATATGTATGCCCTAGAGGCCATTACTGTACATTGGATGTATATTGTAGTGGATGCTGGGACATATATAGGTAGGACTTTCTTGCTCGACATGATAGTACGCTATCTGGTTGCTCTTTATCTTAACATGTATACTTTCTGTCTCTCTGTTACATGTTGATAAAGCCCTTAGGATGTGTACTCGACTTCCAGGACTATGATGCAGATCATACTAGTGGGGCCTGGATATTCCATGAGTGCATCCTTCAATGTTCCTAGTCGTGGGAATATCGAGACGGGGCATCGATATTCCAGAGTAGACTAGCGTATATCTTCTCGACCCATGTGATGGGCGATGGATGATCCCATATCCATTTGTGTTTGACATCGGAGATGGTATGCGGGTGCTCAGTGGAGACTGGGTACACTAAACGGACTCGCCGAGAACTCCCAGATGGTATTATACCTCACGTCAGATGGCAGTTCTCTGGTGACACTGGTACAGCTTAGTCTGTTGACCCGAGATCGTCATAGAGTCTTGTGTGTCTCCCACTGTGCTTTGATTTCCACCCTACCACGGCTCTACTGAGTCGTGCAAACAGGTGGTTTTTGGGTACAGTCCCGATTCGCATGGAGGCGATGAGCGATAGGAGGGGATTCGTCTCTCCCGGTATTGGGGGTTGATGTTGCGCTATGCTCGACTGGCTATAACAGGAAATCCCTGGCCAGGGTTGCAGTGATATACTGGTAAGAGTTATCAGTAGTTTCACGAATGTTATGGACCTCACGTCGGCATGACTTATCGAGCTATTGGGGTCTGACGTTTACCACCCCTAGGCGAGACATGCGACATATCAGACGAACAGACCGGACTGTACGGTAAGTGTTACTGGTTGGATTCACAGGAGTGTGAGCGGGCTTGCTCGTCGATCTTCTGATCGCTCAATACCCGGGTGGCCGTTACGTTTAGCAGACCGCTTATGGCTTGTGGGTGTTTAATATGATCATCACCTGCTGCCGGCGTATTGACGAGTCTTTAGAGTCCTACACAGAGGTTTCCTGGCTCAAGCGAAACGAAATAGGAGCGCATATGAGATATGTGCGGGACCGAGAATAATGCGTGTATGTGATACCGTATTCTATTCTCGCGATGAATGTATCGATTGGTTGTATGCGATATAACCTAGTTATCGAATCGAGATTGATTCGATAAGTCGATACATTGAATACTAGTCGGTTATATGCGGCATGACCGGATCATTGAATCAAGTGTTGATTTAATGATTTAATGTATAATTATATATTTGATATATTGCTTTGCATTAACTAGTATTGGTTCACTTTAAAAGGATTTTCTCACTAGATGTGCACATTGTATATGTGATATATTTTTGTGCACTTGATTGTATCATGTTTGATGATACATGAATGTTTGGGTGTATGTTTAGTTTAAACCATGGTTATGTTGATGGTTAGGGTTTTTATTTACTTATTCATTTATTTATTTAATTTTAAGGCAAGAAAGAATGGTGGCTTATTATGTTGTTTTGTTGAAACTTCTTGAAGTGTTGAAAGCTTGACCATTCTTGTTCTTTTCCTTAACCTAACCATTCAACCTAACCCTAGTTTAGTCTCTACACTTAACCATGGTTGCTATATGATAAGAATCCACTTTTTTCTATTTTCAATAATACTTATCATATTCTTTCTTCTTCTTCTTCTTCTTCAACAAAGAAGAAACCTTGCCTCCATCAATGGCAACATGAGAAAAAGAGTGAGAAATCCAATTCTAAAGTGAACCCACTTCCTATTTCTTCATCCTCTACCACTTGCCAAGTAGTATAGGGTGTTTTCTTCATAAGTTTCATGGCTTGGTGAAGTTGGAGCTTGATCTTGTGTTACCTCGACGTAGATCATCTTCGGCATCGAAGTCGACGACCTAGCCCGCCCATTTCTCCGATGAAGCCGACGCTAGAGCTCGGGATCCGATGATCGCAGCGAGGGGACTTCATCACGGAGCTATGGAGGTGGAGGACCAGATCTACAAAGGTTGTAGCCCATTTCCTTTAAGTTAAAGTTGTTTACTTGCATTGCATCGCCTCATTATCTAGTTAACGATCCGTATTAGGGTTTGTAGGCACATGAAAAATTTGAATTGGGCATGTTTGATCACTTGTGAGACCTCATTAGTGTGCCTAGGAACCCTACAGTGGTATCAGAGCCTAGCTAGAGCCTTAGGCGATGCGTAGAAGGAGTTAGAAGTCCGATCGACCCGAAACCCTAATTCAAAACGGCTCTCTGTACATTTTTTAAAAACTGGGTTTTTTCCAGATTAAAAATTCTTAAAAAATTCAGCAGGAAGATATAAGAATTATGGTGCAAAACGAGCCCCTGAATCATCTAAACCGCCGCGGAACAGCGGCAGAAGCATGGCTTCTGCGGCGGTTCCGCGGCCGCATGGTCACATTGCCCAATAATTTTTGCACAGTAATTCTTATATTTTGGTTCTGGATTTTCTCGGATTTTTTAATATTTATTCAAGAGTTGAATATTCTGGGTTGTATTGGGAGTTCGTAAATTCGATCGGATTATCAAACTTTGTCCATGTGTTTTTCCGGGTAATTTTAGAATATGTTTAAAAGTTCGACCGGATATAAATACCCACTTTTTCCCCTGCCGGGAAATTTCCAGTTGTTGGATTTTTCCATTGTTTAATGACGTTCCAAGTAGTGCAAGTAACGCGATGGTCCCTCTAGAAGACAACAAACCTTAACTCGATTATGTGACCGTCTTGAACTGCCCTTTGAACTTTAGGGTTTGGGGAAGTACGGCGTGCCAAATGTGAGGCGTTGGCTTGACCCTTCTACGGCTGGACCGTTGGTACCGAGGCACGAAGTAAATGTTTTAAAACTTATTTCATGTGTTGAGCTGTTTCGGGAAAACTTGGGTGTTCGAATGTTCGATCGAAAAGTTTAACATTTTCTATTTATCCAGAATGTGATACAATAATTGGAATTCACAAGTTGTTATAAGATAACTGAATAAATGTTATAAACATAGCAGTTTAGTCTCACTTGATCGGTTGCCACGGAATTTTGATGTGATCAAAAGTCCGTCGCAATCACGTAGCGTACGCGGATACTCGCCGGATAAACTTATTAGACTGCTACATCCCTTAGCCCCGACCAAGTGACTGTAGGAGAACCCAGTCGCCGAAAGCATCCGTTCGGGTGCTCGCGGTAGCGGTGTTCCGCCTTGGTGCACTTCGTCGACGGTATCGGGGGTGCGGCCGTCTACTAAAGTTTGCGACGAGCATTCGATCAGGATGTCGGGAATCTTGTTGAATTGCCCGACTTGATATTGAAAAGTGTTTTCGATAATGAGAGTAAAATGCGGGGTTTATAATTGTTAGGCATATGATGTCTAAGTAATCCATTTGATTAGGCATGCGATGTCTAAAGAAGTTGCGGATTCCAACTGTTGTAGTTTTACACTTTCTTTTCTGTGACCGTAAGTGTAATATATGATATCGCCGGTTTCGTTGCTATATGTCAACGACAATTGGGATGCGCATATTTACTTACGTTGATGACATGTGATGTTATGTGTTGCTGGATATGTTATATTGGATCGTCGTGTTTGAATAGCCGGGGGTTTTTATGTGAGATGAGTGTTTTTCATTTTCATTCATGTAAAAACTTGTATGTAATATTCTTTTATTGGGGCACTTCCAGGTTGCGGAAGATTTCACCTTTTGTATATTATTTACTTTTCCGCACTAGGATAGACCCAAGGAGGAGAGCACAAGTAACCGGGTTCTGGAGTCCAGTGGGAGACCAACTCGAGGAGTCGAGTCCGGGTCTCCTAACTCTAGAATTGGTAGGGTTTCTTGCCGCTATCGTAGGGGTCTAGGGGTGTGGATTTGGCTATTCATCGCGACCATAGAATCCGTGTTTTATACTGGCTCGTATTGAAAACACGGACGTCCTAGTATATCCAATGTTTCATATGATTCTTCTGCTGCGATATCTGTGATGTGATCATGTGATATGTTCTGTGATAGATACTGTATATAGTATATATGATATATTATATAGACGTTGCTTATGTTTTACACCCGCGCTAGCCCTGCCTCGCTCTGGCGTTAGTTACCTAACCTAACGGTGCAGACGGGACATCGAGGCGAATGCGGATGGCATAAGCGTACGTTATATTTATCTGTGATGTTTAGGTGGACTTAATTGATGGGATATTCATTAATGTGATTAATGAAAGAAAATAAACCTAATTGATGTTGTGGAATCGAATTTCAAAATAAAAACAGGTAGCTACAGTTCTTGCTTTGCACAGCGGTATATATGATATATCCTGCACCTTATTCGATGAGGAAAGGACCGAGATCCCTTCACCCGGAGTGACTCCTTTAGCAATAACTGGCAGATGCTACACACTCGGTTTATCTTTTGATTGCTTCTATAGTTTCTGCTTTGCACAGTGATATATATGATATATCCCGCACCTCATTCGACGAGGAAAGGGCCGACGATCCCTTCACCGGGAGTGACCCCTTTAGCAAAACTAGAAAAGCCTCAAAAACATTCCATTTAAAAACCATTTGATTCCGCAACGAGATCAAGTTCAAAGCGTTAAAGGTTTTCTTAAAAACCATTCGCAACCCTCCGTCATTTTAGGAAGTAGAGTACTTAGTATTCGTACTACGTTTGTCGACCATAGCCGAGGCGTAGTGTGCGGTAGCTAAGTGATGTCTTCCTACACAGCATATGATGCGATTAGTTAGGACAGTCATATGGCTTTGTTGACCTTAGCCAAGGGTCATGTGGGTGGGTCTAATTAATCACGAAATGACGGGTAGAACTTGACTAGTACCTATGATTTGTTGACCTTAGCCAAGGCCATAGGTGCTAGGGGTAAAAACCATTATCGGGAGTTTCAAGTGTTGAAATTTGCAATGAGATTGCATACCTTCTATGTGATAGTTGGATCTCGATACCCACTGCGAGTAATTGTTACTCCTGGGAGAGTTTTGCACTTTACAATTAGCCGATCAAGTAGGTGTCTAGAAAGGTGTTAACGGGGTTACGCCTCTGGGAAAATGAGGTTTACTGTAATTAGGTCCGTGCGAAAGCACGGGGAACCTCCCTCAAAGTACCGACACTGGCCTGGCTGAAAAATTGGCGAACTTGCAGAGTGTAATTAATCCCGGCTAGTCTTTCCTTTTAAGGTTTGAAGGAAGATTTGATAAAAACAGTGGAGCCATCCTGATCAGATAAAATACATAACCAATCTAATCTTGCAAGAGCGCACGCAGAGTGTTTTCTTCTCTCTCTCTCCAGGTAGCGACCATATCACGCCTTAATCAAGATAATAATATGGATGTATTGACCGAACCCGCTTGTTATACTGAGCTGGGGAACGTTGGTCCCGCTCTAACTTATAATTGTTATAAGACAGAGCAGGAAATAGGGGAATATCAGAATTCCTATGTCGCCCAAACGAAGAAAGTGCATATGATGCATCTCCTTCGGGTGTGTTCATTACAAAGAACTGTTTCTCAGTATCCTCTGCATCCTGGGTATTTGATAACGGATCAGGATCCCAGATATGTAATCTGTTACATAGGGCTACAAAAAGGTAGAAAAACTGAGAACGGGTGATAAGTTTCATGAGACAGAAAACGGGGCAAGTGTTGCAGCCAAGTCTGTTGGTCACTGTCACCCTGTATTTCCAGTACATTGATTCTGAACAAATGCTATTAGATACCGAACCTGATATACAAAATCATATCAGTTTCTTTATTAGTAAAGAAGGATATAATTTTGTATTGTTGGATATTGTTTTGAACATTTCCTATTTCAAAAGTTGATCAGTTCAGGCATGTTATCTAAAAGCATTGACGTTATAAATCAAACTACAGTTCCTCGTATACAGAACACACACAAGAGGAAGAGTTCAGAAATGAACGAATCATTCTTGAGGCATTGTAGACTAGGTCATATCAATGTAACCCGACTGGCTGAAGTTACATTTTAGATGCATATTTAAATCAGTTTGAATTTACATCTTGTGAAACTTGCCAGTCATGTCACAGAGATAAGATGACCATAGCTCTGTTTATTGGAAACAGAGAAAGAGTTAGTAAACTCTTGGGACTGATATATGATGATGTATGTAAACTCCCCTGTCTACACATGCCACGACCGGTTCTTTGTACTTCATTATACTCTCTGATAATCTCTCAAGATTCAGTCATATGTTCCTGTTGAAACATAAGTCCGAAGCTTTTGAGGTATTCACAGAATATAAGTTAGAAGTAGAGAACCAAAATACGGGTATAAGTATTATGTCCTATGATAAGATCAGGGAGGAGAATACTTGTGCATGGAATCCTTGGACTATTCTAAAGGAAAATAAGATTCTCTCTCAGTATTACTCCTCTTAATACACCACAGCACAACGGTGTATCGGGAAGGAGCAATCGCACAATATTAGATATGGTGTGCTCTATGATGAGTATTACTGAGTTACCTATTTTCTTTTGGGGTTGTGCACTTGAGAAACTGCATACCTATTGAATTAGGTTCGAATCAAATCAGTGCCAACCACTCCATATGAGATATGGTATGGGAAGAGCCTATCTCTTAAGTTAGTTAAGATTTGGGATTGTCCGGCCTATGTCTAAAGCAAAATCTGGACAAGATCGAGGCAAGGTCAGTTCTGTAGAACTGGAAAGGTTCCAGCTATACAAAACTGCAGCTGATGATTTGTCAGAACCAAAGGATTCAATAGTCCCTGACGAGCCTCAGCCTCTCCGCCGATCTGGTAGGGTTCCTCATCCGCCTGAGAGATGCTTCGGTTTCTCGATGACAGTGGGAGCGAGGATTACATCATGAGATGATGACCTAACTAGTTTCGGGCAAGCCATCGAGAGTAGGGACTCTGTAAGAATGGCTGGATGCTTAGCGATCTGAGATGGAATCCATATACACCAACAAAGTATGGAATTTGGTTGCGATATCTGAAGGGTTAAATCCCCATCAGGAGAAAGTATATCTTGAGAAGATTACTTAGTGTAGATGGAAAAGTTGAGACTTTCAAAGCTAGACTTGTTAAAGGTTTTCGTCATCAACCAAGCATGGATAATGATGAAACCTTTTTCCAGGGACTATGCTTAAGTCCATCCAGATCCTACTCACCATTGCTACATACCATAACTATGATATCTGGTGGTTGAGTTCCATGACTATTTTTCTAAATAGTGATTTAGAAGAGAACGTCTATAAGAACACAGCCAGAGGGCTTCATAAACAGTGGGAGAAGCGGAAACGTTGTAAGTCCGCGGCGGCGCCTCGGCCGTCGATCCGACGCTGGAAACGCGGAAACAAAAACTTTGCAAACTAGCAAACCGGCACCACCGTGCACTTGTCACCCGGATCGGGCCATTAACCTAGCTACTAGCAAACTAGAAAAGAGTAGAGAAGCTATACCAAGCGATCCGTGTCCTTCGGTCTTCGTCTCCACTCCGATCTCCTGCGGAAACTCCGTCCATCACCTCCTCGTCGGAAAGGGCACCACGTAGCCGGAATCTTTTACGGGCTCCCACCTCTGGACCGAGGCAACTCGGGCGCGAAGTTGGCTAGCCGACGCGTCCAAGGTTTGCTGTAGAATAGTGTAGAAGCTTGTCTCTTTTGGGGTTATGAGGTTGCCATGATTTGGTGGAGGTGATGAAAGAAACTATGGAAATGAGCTTAGGAATTTGGTAGCATGAAAAATGAGATGAATACATTTTCCCTCACTAAAATGAAACCTCTCCCTTCTCCTAATGTGGCCGGCCCCTCTTCTCCATGGTGGAGATAATGGAATGAATATTATCAAGGAGAAAAGAAAAGATAAATGCAAGGAAAAAGGTCACACCCACTTCTCGTCTCATCAAATCACTAAACCATCACAATGAAAGCAAGTGAGTTGATTAAAAAGGAATCTCATCATGAAAGAACACTCATGGTGCCTCACAAATGCAAGAAAGCCCTCCATAAAATGTTATTTGCAAATGTGCAAATAACACCCTACATCGGAAAGTCCGGCCGCGAAAGAACAAAAGAAAACCGGCCGGAACGAAATGCAAACTGGCAACTTCAGAAAACTGATCCTGTAATAAATTACAGGAAAACCCCGCTACTGCAAATACATGCCCGCATTTGTATTCCCACTGAACACAAATGCAAAGAGACAAAATCTACACTATCTAATACTAGGATCCGGCTTAAGCCAAAGCCGGCTAGTAAAAAACCATCCGATCACGATCCGTGCAATACCGCACGTATCTGATCGAACCCTACCATATCTCCATACGGCCTCTACAGCGTTTCGCCCGAAACCTGAGTAACTGAGTGTGGTGGACTCTAAAGACTCGTCAATACTATGGCTGTGGATTTAACCACTAGCATGTCAGAGGTATAAGCCAATACGTGACGGGCTACCAGGTATTGACCAAAAGGGACGTCGATGAGCGAACTCATCCTGACACCGTACTGAGCCTGTCAGTGACAATATCCGTACAGTCCGGTCCGTTCGTCTATGAGCATCGCATGGCGGGCCTAGGGGGTTGGTAAAAGTCAGACCCCCAATAGCGGTACAAGTCGTGTCGGAGTGTAGCCCAGAACACCCTGAGATACTACTGGAATACCTACCAGCAAATCTCCTGCCTTGGCCAAGGACTTTTCATGCTCTGGCTCTCCTAGACACAGCGCGACCTCACCCCCAATACCGGGAGAGACGAACCCCTGCAGATCCGCTCACTGCCTCCATGTGGCTCGGGACTGTACCCAACCTAAAACCTGTTTGCATGACTCCTTTGAGCCGTGGTAGGGTAGTAATCAAAGCACAGTGGGAACTCACACGAGACAAATGACGATCTCAGGTCGATGAACTAACCTATACACATGTCACCCGGGAACTGCTATCTGACGTCTGGTATAATCCCAACTAGCAGGTTCCCGGCGAGTCCAGTCCGGTGTACTCATAACCCAATGAGCACCTGTATACATCTTAGGTGAACCAACTGACACCAGTGGCTTGTGAGACCGGCCACCGCCCCTCGTCGGGGTCTCGACTGTATACACTAGTCTACTCTGGAGAATCGATGCCCTGTCTCGAAAACTCCCACGACTAGGGACCTTTTAAGGATGTGCTTATAGACTCCAGCTCTCACTTATATGATCGCCCTCATACTGCTGGTAGTCAAGAAAGAATCCTAGGGGCTCTATCAACGTGTAATAGCGACTCGTAAGGTCACCTAAAGCAGTACACGATGATAAAGATAAACCAGATAGCATACTATCATCTCGAGTAAGACTGTCCTACCGGGATAGGTCCTCTCTTAACCATTACAATCACGTGCCTGTGATCCAATAATTGACTCTGAGGGCACTATCTCCAACAATCTCCCACTTGCACTCAAGGCTAATTATTGCGATGTCGCATACTCACAGCCCGTGTGATACCTAACACCCAACTCCTCTACTAGTCAGTCTCACAAAGCTCGTTTTCGAAACTATTGCGTTCGAGGAATAGCCTCAGTGAGTGGATCCGCTATGGTGTTTCTTTCTATGTCTCTCTTTATCTCAAGTTCGCGGAGAAAGCCATCTCCCGAAATGAGCAATACCTGTCTAGAATGTCTGGATGTCTGATGGGACCTAGCTCATAAATGAACTCCAAATCCAAACTTCTTAGACTGTATCGTCAACTGAACTTAATCAGTATCCTGCGCCATGCCTTCCCTCAGTATCTGCTTGGACCAGCTGTCCAAACTACTGCCCCTCGTCAGAGGGAAAACTATAACTCTGACAGTCACTCTGCCATCCAGGTCACCGTGGAAGCCTGGAATGATAACCGTCTCCTAACAGAGGCTGCCGTTATCAAATCCCTAGAACATCCACTTATGTTCTAAAGCTGCTTCCGATTGTTTCTCCAGGATTGGATGAATATCAACTTATTGCACCTACTGCATGAACAACATCTGGTGTGGTACTTGACATCTCATGATTGACTCAATTGCCTAAGCAAGTGATCTGCCAATCATGCGTATCCCTCTCCCCTTTAGTCTGTAAGACACCTTTAGAGAGGGTGACTCCATCACCTGCAGGTACACTACCGTGCCAGGAGTCGTCCATTCTAAATACTCATAGAATGTTGTCCAAGTACCCAGATTGGGAAAACACCTAAATCTAGATCTAAAACCATAGATCTAGTAACCAGAATGTCTGATATAATATCCAAGTCCTGTGTGGAGAAACCACTGTGTGACGACCAAAGTATAACCGATCGTAGTATAGGAATATTACTTCCTACTCTGTGTATGTCATCAAATACCAGGACATCACACCCTACTACCTTCTTAAAAGATCCATCACCTATTCTGATGAAGTCAAATCTATGACTGTCACATCAGAAATAGATGATCTACCTCCGCTATATCCGCTTTAGTCTATAAATAGACATAAGCCACCTGTCCACCAATGCTTCCGCTGCTCCCACTGACTACGACAACCCTATGGCAGAGTCATATAGACGTACACTTCTAAAGCTAGTTTAGAACGATGCTATACTCATCCTCCTGCCGGGTCTCACAGTCTGGAACAACAGCAATGGCAAGTATGGGTAAACAAGAACCTCCCTGCCACCGTCCTTGAGCATACCGAAGTACCTCTCGGGTGCCTGAGGTTAACCACTATATCTGCGGAGTGGCCAATGGAACGTCAAACCAGATTGAATCTTTAGGTTCCTATCAAATCTTCAGTAATCGTTTGCGGTTCTGGAATCACTTCCAGTTCTACCATACACCCACTTCTGTTTTCTGAAAAAATCCATTTTTATTAAAACTGTGGCGAGTCAAGATCAATATCACTATTGATCTTCCAGATGGTAGAAAGTCAACCCTCGTCATAGCCCGGGTCAACCCACAAACAGCCATTACAGAAACGTGCCTTGAGTTATCCGGAGTCTGGTTTTAAGCATAAGCCGGACAATTCGCCGTATCTTAACAATGTCAAGATATGAACTGTTCTATATCCAATATAGAAACAGAGGCACTGATTTAATTGAACCAGATTCAAATCATGCAGTTGTCTCCAGTGCATGTCAACTAAATGCAAAGAGGCCGATCAGCGTTACTCAACTTAGGAATACTTCCAATTATGAGTAACCTGAAAGAGAAGCAAGTTCTCTTAACCATTACTATCAACTGAATACCATTCACAAGTATCTACATCTTCGATCACCTTGAAAAATCCCGATACTTGCAATACCTGGTTATCTACTTTACTCTTATACCTATAACTTCTCAAAACTTGGACCCTGTGTTTCTACGAAACACTTGTCTAAGAACCAGAGAGGTCATAAGTAAACCGAATATAGTACGAGGACCAACCCCTCTGTCCTAATGGACACTGGACAACATACAATACTCTGTATAAGTCCCTTGAGTCTGATAACTCATTCACTGTGTGTCGTAGGTCGAAAACTGTACTTATGGTTAAGAAGAATTACACCGCTGTTCAATGCTCCTTACCTAACTATCCAATGATATAGGTAAATGTCATAGACATAATTTCAAAAAGGTATATCTCACTCTATAAAAATAGACGTACAGATATATCAATTTGAAATTGGTGCATAACAACGGATATTCAAAACCAAATATTCGCCGACCGGCAAACAACCCAGGTGACTTCCTCAAATATCACCAATTACCACGAATTCTGATATAATGAGGATGATCACCTAATTCCTAATAACTTACTCCCACTCATCATCTGTAAAACCATACAGATGTGAGAATCACACCTGGTAAATACATACCCTGGAGCAAGTATCTAATTGGGAAATCAGTTTTCCTTTAACTGTACACAGTGAAACAGAAACATTAAAATGTTTCGATGGGGCATCCTGGTATTCATAGTAATGCCTCTTCCATTATCCAGATTCACAACTGTAACCGTATAATTCTTTGCCACCTCTCCAAATCCCTTTATATGTCTTTAGTCGTTACCTTCTGTACACCCCTTTAGGCCAAATGGTTTTCTTCATTCCCTACCGTTCGGCACCAGCCTATGGTTTGGAAGAAGACTATCCAATAAGCATAATGGGTGTACTGTCCTAATCTTAGGAACACTCGCAATGCGAGAGAAGGTGAAGATAAAAGACAACCTGAATGAAGCTTATTCCTATTTCTCCTGAACCAGGATCCATCCCCGAACTGGAACAAGTTCCTTTCGAGTTCGTATATAGCCATACGATGGATTATCCAATAAACTTGGGATCTTCGTAGTGATACGGAGTGTCCTGGAGAAATACAAAGGTGATTTAGGATTGGCGAAGAAATACTTGGTTTGGTTGTGAATTGCAGTCGCAATTTACTTTGCTCTCTTACTAATCCCTTTCTTTGTCTTAACTTAATACCTTCTGTACACCGTTTAGGCTCATTGGTTTTCTTCATTCCCCACCGTTCGGCATCAGCCTAAGGTTTGGAAGAAGACTATCCAATTTGCGTAATAGGTGTACTATCTCCTAATCTAAGGAGTACTCGCAACCTGAGAGAAGGTAAAAGGAAAAGACAACTGAATAGTCCTATTCGTTTTCTCCAGAACCAAAAACCATCCTCGAATAAATTCTTTCGAGTTCGTATATAACCATACGATGGTTTTGTCCAATGGAAGTGGACGTTCGTAGTAATACGGGGTGTCCTGGAGAAAAGGGTAAAAGTAGGAGTGGCAATGAGGTCTGCAACTGTGACAATCCAAAAGCCAGTGTTAAGAAGGTTCGGTCAACTTGGTCACTGAGTCATAGTCTAGGGTCGGGTCAATGGTCGCTGCCAAAGAGAGAGAGAAAAGAAACACTCAGCGTGCACTCTAACCTAGATCAGAATGGTTATCACTTTATCTAATCTGGAAACCTCCCACTGTAACGTCAAATTCTTCCCCAAACCTGAAAGAAGAATTAGCCGGGATCACCCGAGGAGTAAACCAACTCATCAGTGGGAATCGGGATCCAACTATCATCGCATGATAACGTGACGGAATCCGCTCACGCTATCACACTCCAGAAGGTATGCACATATCTGGCAAGTTTCAGTTCTTTTGAAACTCCCGATGTGGATTTTTGCCCCATGCTCTTATGACCTTGGCGTGAGGTCAAAATATCATAAGTCACATGTCAAGTTCTACCCATCATTGTCCAGGTTAGTTTGAACCCACCCATACATACCCTTGACGTAGGCCAAAATAGTAGTACGACTGTCCCAAACCAACGCATCTATCTATGCAACAGATAAATACCCGGCAGCTACCAAACACTATGCCTTGGCATGAGGTCAAAATACATAGCTTGAATACTACCGAATATTTAACTGAAATGATGGAGGGCTACGAATGGTTTCTGGCGAAAACCTTTAACGTAATGAACTTGATATCGTTGAAGGAACGGATAGCTTTTTAGAAAATATAGTAACGAAAACCTCCGCTAAAGAGGTCACTCCCGGTGAAGGGATCTCGGCTCTTTCCCCGTAGAATGAGGTGCAGGATATTCCAACTGAATACCACGATGCAAAGCAAAAGTAATCGGCTATAGTGAAGTTATTGCCCTGACGCAAACTTTTTGTCCAAGGGGTCACTCCCGGTGAAGGGATCTCGGCCCTTGCCTCGTCGACTGAGGAGCAGGATATTCCAACTGAATACCACTGTGCAAAACAAAAGAGAACGCCCTTACAATAACAGCTTTTTGAAAAAGTGTTCCAACAACATCAGAATAGGTTTGTTTATCTTGCATTGATCCGAATCAACGCAGTCCCATCAATTGATCACACCACAAAGAACGAGAATATACTGATGTACGTATATGCCATCCGCATTCGTCACTGGGTCCCGTCATCACCCGTTAGGTTAGCTAACTAACGACAGAGCGGGGACTGGACTAGCGCGGATGCAAAACATATACAACATCTACTAGTATATATATAATATATAATTTTCGCTCAAGGCGTGATAAAAGGCAACAGCACAGAAAAGTATAGCATCACAGATCAATACAGATATCTGAGATCCCCGGGTTTCACAGAGCCACTACTGAAAACCCGACGTTCCCCTGGTCGTGTGGCTAGCCTGTGCAATGAAATCCTAGACTCCTACGGGCACGGCAAGTTACCCGCCAAAACCTGAAGCGAGGCAGCCCCCTTCAGCAACGTGAATGGACCACCCAGCACTTCACGGAATCCGGTAACTTGGGCACCCCTCTTGGGTCAACCCTATACCCCCTACGAGTGCGGCGAATAGCCCGCCAATTCTAGAGTAAAGCCCCCTCCATCTCAACGCCATGAGATGCGGGCTTGTTGCCCTCTAGAACCCGGCTATCCGTGCACCCCTCCGCGGGGTAATCCTAGTACAGAAAGTAAAATATACATACAACAGGTACATCGACCGCAACCTGGTCGTGCCCCAAAAGAATAATACAAACAGGCAGTGACGGCAGTCCACATGTCGGACGCTCACCCCGCAATATCAAATGTACATATAAAACAAAACTGTATTAACATTGCATCCAGGCTATCCCCACCGACCGATCCGCAACATCACAGCAAAACGCAGAACATCAACGTGAATGTCACGTTCGCAAATCCGTCTAAAAGGGCTATAGCAGATAGACTGGATTTACCGATCGAGTGACATTCACGGTCGCAGATATAATGTAAGTACTGTGAACTAGCATGTTTAAAATATCCGATCGAGCAAATTTATCAAAGTGGGCCCCAAGCAGTACTGTAGCACTTACAGAAAATCTGGGCCCAAAAATAATATCCCAAAACTCCTATTTCCAAATCCAAAGCCTACTGGGAAATTTTGGTGCAATGAGCACACCTTCCCGCCGCGGAACCGCGGCCAAACCAGGGGTTTGGCCACGTTTCCGCGGCCGTACTAAGCGATCACTGTATCAAATTTTACCAGAATTCTTAGAATTTCCTGCTTGTGTTTCTGCAATGACCTGAAAAATTTTTTGGAGCAGAAAAAATTTCGACAGAAAACACAAGCACTAGAAATACGGTTTTTGCGATTTTTGTTCGATCGGGTTTTAAACATACTAGAGCAAGCTAGGCATGGTTAATGGCGTAGCTTCGATACCAATGTAAGTCCGCGGCGGCGCCCCGGCCGTCGATCCGACGCCGGAAACGCGGAAACAAAAACTTTGCAAACTAGCAAACCGGCACCACCGCGCACTTGTCACCCGGATCGGGCCATTAACCTAGCTACTAGCAAACTAGAAAAGAGTAGAGAAGCTATACCAAGCGATCCGTGTCTTTCGGTCTTCGTCTCCACTCCGATCTCCTGCGGAAACTCCGTCCATCACCTCCTCGTCGAAAAGGGCACCACCTAGCCGGAATCTTTTACGGGCTCCCACCTCTGGACCGAGGCAACTCGGGCGCGAAGTTGGCTAGCCGACGCATCCAAGGTTTGCTGTAGAATAGTGTAGAAGCTTGTCTCTTTTGGGGTTATGAGGTTGCCATGATTTGGTGGAGGTGATGAAAGCAACTATGGAAATGAGCTTAGGAATTTGGTAGCATGAAAAATGAGATGAATACATTTTCCCTCACTAAAATGAAACCTCTCCCTTCTCCTAATGTGGCGACCCCTCTTCTCCATGGTGGAGATAATGGAATGAATATTATCAAGGAGAAAAGAAAAGATAAATGCAAGGAAAAAGGTCACACCCACTTCTCATCTCATCAAATCACTAAACCATCACAATGAAAGCAAGTGAGTTGATTAAAAAGGAATCTCATCATGAAAGAACACTCATGATGCCTCACAAATGCAAGAAAGCCCTCCACAAAATGTTATTTGCAAATGTGCAAATAACACCCTCCATCGGAAAGTCCGGCCGCGAAAGAACAAAAGAAAACCGGCCGGAACGAAATGCAAACTGGCAACTTCAGAAAACTGATCCTGTAATAAATTACAGGAAAACCCCGCTACTGCAAATACATGCCCGCATTTGTATTCCCACTGAACACAAATGCAAAGAGACAAAATCTACACTATCTAATACTAGGATCCGGCTTAAGCCAATGCCGGCTAGTAAAAAACCGTCCGATCACGATCCGTGCAATACCGCACGTATCTGATCGAACCCTACCATATCTCCATACGGCCTCTACAGCGTTTCACCCGAAACCTGAGTAACTGAGTGTGGTGGACTCTAAAGACTCGTCAATACTATGGCTGTGGATTTAACCACTAGCACGTCAGAGGTATAAGCCAATACGTGACGGGCTACCAGGTATTGACCAAAAGGGACGTCGATGAGCGAACTCATCCTGACACCCTACTGAGCCTGTCAGTGACAATATCCGTACAGTCCGGTCCGTTCGTCTATGAGCATCGCATGGCGGGCCTAGGGGGTTGGTAAAAGTCAGACCCCCAATAGCGGTACAAGTCGTGTCGGAGTGTAGCCCAGAACACCCTGAGATACTACTGGAATACCTACCAGCAAATCTCCTGCCTTGGCCAAGGACTTTTCATGCTCTGGCTCTCCTAGACACAGCGCGACCTCACCCCTAATACCGGGAGATACGAACCCCTGCAGATCCGCTCACTGCCTCCATGTGGCTCGGGACTGTACCCAACTAAAACCTGTTTGCACGACTCCTTTGAGCCGTGGTAGGGTAGTAATCAAAGCACAGTGGGAACTCACACGAGACAAATGACGATCTCAGGTCGATGAACTAACCTGTACACATGTCACCAGGGAACTGCTATCTGACGTCTGGTATAATCCCAACTAGCAGGTTCCCGGCGAGTCCTGTCCGGTGTACTCATAACCCAATGAGCACCTGTATACATCTTAGGTGAACCAACTGACACCAGTGGCTTGTGAGACCGGCCACCGCCCCTCGTCGGGGTCTCGACTATATACACTAGTCTACTCTGGAGAATCGATGCCCTATCTCGAAAACTCCCACGACTAGGGACCTTTTAAGGATGTGCTTATAGACTCCAGCTCTCACTTATATGATCGCCCTCATACTGCTGGTAGTCAAGCAAGAATCCTAGGGGCTCTATCAACGTGTAATAGCGACTCGTAAGGTCACCTAAAGCAGTACACGATGATAAAGATAAACCAGATAGCATACTATCATCTCGAGTAAGACTGTCCTACCGGGATGGGTCCTCCTTCAACCATTGCAATCACGTGCCTGTGATCCAATAATTGACTCTGAGGGCACTATCTCCAACAAACGTGTGCAAGTTGCTTTATAGAATAAAGCAGGCATCGCGGAGTTGGAACGTCTGTTTTGATGTGGTAGTCAAAGTGTTTGACTTCATCAAAATGGTAGATGAACCTTGTATATACAAAACGGTAGTAGAGAGTAAGGTGTTCATCCTCGTATTGTACGTGGACAACATACTCTTGATAGGAAAAGAGTTTCCTATACTACGCTCGGTCAATCTCCGCTTATCACAAGGATTCTCCAATAGGATCAAAGTGATACCTCTTAAATCCTGAGCTTTCATCTATGAGATAGATGTAATTAGATGCTAGGATTCTCACTAGATGTAGTGAGATGGTATCAATCGATCCTGGGGAGAATCACTGGAAGGGTTCCAGGGTGATAAAGACTACTGAATGTCAGTCACAGGCATTGTCTTTACCCTCAGTAAAGGGACGGTATGTTGGAAGATTTCCAAGCTAGATACCGTGACAAACTAGATGATAAAGGCTGGTAACATCGCTATTAAAGATACTACCAAAGAGGCAGTTTGGGTGTATATTGGTTCATAAGATGAACTAGGTTCCTACCATTGTATGATAATGGAAGTGTGGCTTTGGCCAAGGAACCCCGATCCCATCAGTGACCCAGACATATTCTGAGGCAGTATCACCTGATCAAGGAGATAGTTGATCTCCAAGGTGATCGAGGTTAGGAGAGTAGACTCAGAGGACAACACGGCGGATCCACTCACGAAGGCCTTTTCCTAAAGAGAGACTTTTAGGGGATGGTTGAGTATTAGATACTACAACTACTGCTACAGATGGCCCTAGTGCAAGTGGGAGATTGTTAGCTATATGTATGCCCTAGAGGCCATTACTGTACATTGGATGTATATTGTAGTGGATGCTGGGACATATATAGGTAGGAATTTCTTGCTCGACATGATAGTACGCTATCTGGTTGCTCTTTATCTTAACATGTATACTTTCTGTCTCTCTGTTACATGTTGATAAAGCCTTTAGGATGTGTACTCGACTTCCAGGACTATGATGCAGATCATACTAGTGGGGCCTGGATAGTCCATGAGTGCATCCTTCAATGTTCCTAGTCGTGGGAATATCGAGACGGGGCATCGATATTCCAGAGTAGACTAGCGTATATCTTCTCGACCCATGTGATGGGCGATGCATGATCCCATATCCATTTGTGTTTGACATCGGAGATGGTATGCGGGTGCTCAGTGGAGACTGGGTACACTGAACGGACTCGCCGAGAACTCCCAGATGGTATTATACCTCACGTCAGATGGAAGTTCTCTGGTGACACTGGTACAGCTTAGTCTGTTGACCCGAGATCGTCATAGAGTCTTGTGTGTCTCCCACTGTGCTTTGATTTCCACCCTACCACGGCTCTACTGAGTCGTGCAAACAGGTGGTTTTTGGGTACAGTCCCGATTCGCATAGAGGCGATGAGCGATAGGAGGGGATTCGTCTCTCCCTGTATTGGGGGTTGATGTTGCGCTATGATCGACTGGCCATAACTGGAAATCCCTGGCCAGGGTTACAGTGATATACTGGTAAGAGTTATCAGTAGTTTCACGAATGTTATGGACCTCACGTCGGCATGACTTATCGAGCTATTGGGGTCTGACGTTTACCACCCCTAGGCGAGACATGCGACATATCAGACGAACAGACCGGACTGTACGGTAAGTGTTACTGGTTGGATTCACAGGAGTGTGAGCGGGCTTGCTCGTCGATCTTCTGATCGCTCAATACCAGGGTGGCCGTTACGTTTAGCAGACCGCTTGCGGCTTGTGGGTGTTTGATATGATCATCACCTGCTGCCGGCGTATTGACGAGTCTTTAGAGTCCTACACAGAGGTTTCCTGGCTCAAGCAAAACGAAATAGGAGCGCATATGAGATATGTGCGGGATCGAGAATAATGCGTGTATGTGATACCGTATTCTAAACTCGCGATGAATGTATCTGTAGGGTTCCTAGGCACACTATATAGGTCTCACAAGGCATCAACCATGCCAATTTTAGGGTTTCACGGTGCCGAGAAACCCTAGACTAGATCGTTAACTAGAATTTTAGGCGAAACATTAAACAAGTTAACGATATAACTAAAGGAGAGAGGATACAAGCTTTGTAGATCCGGTTCTCCACTTCCTTAGCTCCACGTAGACGTCCTCTCGCTATCCGTCTCGAATCCCGGACTCAAGCATCGGCTTCATTGGAGAAATGGGCGAGCAAGGTCGTCGGCTTCGTGCCGAAGATGATCTACGTCGAGGTTACACAAGATCAAGCTCCAACTTCACCAAGTTGTGAAACTTGTGAAGTAAACACCCTATACTACTTGGCAAGAGGTAGAGGATGAAGAAATAGGAGGTGGGTTCACTTTAGAATTAGATTTCTCTCACTTTTGCTCAAGTTGCCATTGATGGACTTAAGCTTTTCTTGAAGAAGAAGATGATGAAGAAGAAGAAAGAATATGATAAGTCCTCCAAAATGAAAAAGAAAATGAAAACTTATCATAATCTTAACCATATTTAAGTGTAGAGAATGAACTAGGGTTAGTTCAAATGGTTAGGGTTAAGCATGAGACAAGAATGGTGACTAAGTCAAAGCTTCATGAAGCTTCAATAAGAAACAAAGAAAGCCACCATTCTCATCTTTATCTTTTCCAAATAAATAAATAAACAAATAAATAAATAAATGAAAAAGAAAAACCCTAATCATCAACTAAACCATGGTTTAATTCTGTACACTTAACCAAATGAGCAAGCATCATCAAACATGATACAAACATGTGCACAAAAGTATATCACATATACAACTTGCACATCAAGTGAGAAAATCCATTTAAAGTGAACTAATACTAGCTAATGCAAAGTAATATATCAAATATATAATTATACATTAAATCATTAAATCAACACTTGATTTAACGATCCGGTCATATCGCATATAACCGACTAGTATCCTATGTATCGGCTTATCGAATCAATCCTTGATTCGATATCTAGGTTATATCGAATATAACCAATCGATACATTCATCGCGAGAATGGAATACGGTATCACATACACGCATTATTCTCGGTCCTGCACATATCTCATATGCGCTCCTATTTCGTTTCGCTTGAGCCAGGAAACCTCTGTGTAGGACTCTAAAGACTCTTCAATACGCTGGTAGCAGATGATGATCATATCAAGCACCCACAAGCCGCAAGCGGTCTGCTAAACGTAACGGCCACCCGGGTATTGAGCGATCAGAAGATCGACGAGCTAGCCCGCTGACACTCCTGTGAATCCAACCAGTAACACTTACCGTACAGTCCGGTCTGTTCGTCTGATATGTCGCATATCAAGTCTAGGGGTGGTAAACGTCAGACCCCAATAACCGATAAGTCGTGCCGATGTGAGGCTCATAACGGGTCGAGAAACTACTGGTAACACTTACCAGCAAATCTCTGATCAGCCCTGGCCAGGGACTTCCCTATTACGGCCAATCGAGCACAGCGCAACATCAACCCCCAATACCGGGAGAGACGAAACCCCTCCTATCGCTCATTGCCTCCATATGACTCGGGACTGTACCCAAAGACCACCGTTTTGCACGCCCTCATGGACGTGGTAAGGTGGAGATCAAAGCACAGTGGGAATCACACAAGACTCTATGACGATCTCGGGTCTACAGACTAACCTGTACAAGTGTCACCTGAGAACTGCCATCTGACGTGAGGTATAATACCATCTGGGAGTTCTCGGTGAGTCCGTCCAGTGTACCCAGTCTCCACTGAGCACCCGTATATCATCTCTGATGTCAAACACCAATGGATATGGGATCATCCATCGCCCATCTCATGGGTCGAGAAGCATATACGCTAGTCTACACTGGTGTATCGATGCCCCGTCTCGATACACCCACGACTAGGGACCTTGAAGGATGTACTTATGGACTACCATGTCCCCACTAGTATGATCTGCATCATAGTCTAGGTAATCAAGTACACATCCTAAGGGCTTTATCAACATGTAACCATAAGACAGTTTAAAGAGACTAGTGTACATGTTAAGATAAAGAGCAACCAGATAGCATACTATCATATCGAGCAAGAAAGTCATCTCTATATATGTCCAAGCATCCAATATTATATACATCATCTGTACAATACTGGCCTCTAGGGAATACATACAACTAACAATCTCCCACTTGCACTAGGGCCAGCTGCTGTAGTATCGCATACCGAGCATCCCGAAGAGTCTCTCAAACTGTATCTGGGGAATGGCCTTCGTGAGTGGATCCGCCGTGTTGTCCTTCGTGTCAACTCTCCTGACCTCGATCTCCCGGCGATCAACTATCTCCCGGATCAGGTGATACCGCCTCAGAATATGCCTGGATCGCTGATGGGACCTGGGTTCCATGGCCAAAGCCACCGCTCCATTGTTATCACAATACAAAGGTATTGGATGCTCAATGGATGGAACCACTCCAAGTTCAGTAATGAACTTCTTGATCCAGACAGCCTCTTTAGCAGCATCGTTGGCAGCGATGTATTCAGCCTCCATCGTCGAGTCTGCCACGGTTTCCTGCTTGGAACTCTTCCAGCTAACCGCCCCTCCGTAAAGGGTAAAGACAAATCCCGACTGCGACTTAGAGTCGTCCTTATCACTCTGGAAGCTCGAATCGGTAAAGGACTCCACTTGGAGTTCTCCGTTACCATACACCAAGAGCATCTCTTTAGTCCTTCGTAAGTACTTGAGAATGCTCTTCACAGCTGTCCAGTGACTCTCTCCAGGATCAGCTTGATACCTGCTCACTATACTTAGTGAGTATGCTACATCGGGTCTGGTACATAGCATCGCATACATGATAGAGCCTACAGCCGAAGCATAGGGTATCCCTTGCATGCGAGCTCTCTCCAAATCAGTCTTGGGAGACATCTCTTTGGAGAGAGTGACTCCATAGATCGTGGGCAAGTTCCCACGCTTAGATTCTTCCATACTAAACCTCTTTAGTATGGTGTCAATGTACCTGGATTGGGACAATCCCAATATCCGTTTGGATCTATCTCTATAGATCCTTATTCCCAATATGCAGGAGGCATCACCAAGATCTTTCATTGAGAATCTTTGTGATAAGAAGAGCTTGACCGATTGCAGCACAGGAATATCATTTCCTATCAAGAGTATGTCGTCCACGTACAATACGAGGAAGACCACCTTACTCTCTGCTACCGTCTTGTAAATACAAGGTTCATCTGGATTTTTGACGAAATTAAACTCTTTGATAACGACGTCAAAGCAGATGTTCCAACTCCGCGATGCTTGCTTTAATCCATAAATGGATTTAAGCAGCTTGCACACCTTCCCGCTACTCCCACTGTCTACGAAGCCCTCTGGCTGAGTCATGTACACGCACTCTTCTAAATCACCGTTTAGAAAGGCGGTCTTAACATCCATTTGCCAGATTTCGTAATCATGATATGCAGCGTTGGCAAGCATGATCCGGATGGATTTAAGCATAGCTACTGGAGAAAAGGTTTCGTCATAGTCCACACCTGGTCTTTAACGAAAACCCTTTGCTACAAGTCTAGCTTTGAAAGTCTCCACTTTCCCATCTACACTAAGTTTTTTCTTGAAGATCCACTTGCTCCCGATGGGTTTTACCCCTTCACGAGCAACTTCCAAAGTCCATACTTTGTTGGTGTACATGGATTCCATCTCGGACCGCATTGCATCCAGCCATTTCACAGAGTCCCTACTCGTGATGGCCTGCTCGAAGCTAGTTGGGTCATCATCCTCCATGATGCAATCCTCGCTCCTACCATCCATGAGAAAACCGTAGTATCTCTCAGGTGGGCGAGGAACCCTACTAGATCGGCGGAGAGGCTGGGGTTCGTCGGGTACTACTGAATCCTCTGGTTCTACCAAGTCTTCTGTTATAGTTTGTGTCGCTGGAACCTCTTCCAGTTCTACCTCAATGCCACTTATCTGTTTCATAAGAAAACTTTTTTCTAAGAAAGTGGCATGTCGAGAAACAAACACCTTTTGTTCCTCGGGATGGTAGAAGATATACCCTTGTGAATTTTTGGGTTATCCTATAAACTTACATAAGACAGATCTTGCCTCGAGTTTGTCCAGATTTTGTCTTTTGACATAGGCTGGACAACCCCATATCTTAATATAATTAAGATGTGGTCTCTTCCCTTTCCATATCTCATATGGAGTGGTAGGCACTGATTTGGTAGGTACTCTATTCAATAGGTCCATGGCTGTCTCAAGCGCATATCCCTAGAAGGAAATAGGTAACTCAGCCGTGCTCATCATGGAGCGCACCATATCTAATAGGGTGCGGTTCTTCCGTTCTGATACACCGTTGTGCTGTGGTGTATATGGAGGAGTTAGCTGAGAGAGAATCCCATTCTCTTTTAGGAAGTCCGGGAATTCAATGCTCAAGTATTCACCTCCTCGATCAGATCGTAGGATTTTAATACTTTTTCCGGTTTGGTTCTCGACTTCCTGTTTATATTCTCTAAATTTCTCAAAAGCTTCTGATTTGTGTTTCATCAGGAATACATATCCGAATCTAGAGAGATCGTCAGTGAATGTAATGAAGTACGAAGAACCATCCCTGGCATGTGTAGACATAGGACCGCATACATCACTATGTATCAGTCCTAAGAGTTCAGTAACTCTTTCTCCGTGTCCTGTAAACGGAGTTTTGGTCATCTTGCCTTTGAGACATGACTGGCAAGTGTCATAAGATGAAAATTCAAAAGGATTCAAATATCCATCTTTATGCAACTTAGCCATTCGTGTCGTATTGATGTGACCCAGTCTACAATGCCACAAGAAGGATTCGTTCAGTTCTGAACTCTTCCTCTTGTGTGTGTTTGTTATGCTCAGAACTGTTGATTGATTTAGAACATAAATGCCATTGCACAACGTGCCTGATCCAACCAACTTTTGGTTACGGAAAATGTTCATAACATTGTCCTGTAATACAAAATTATATCCCTCTTTACTCAATAAAGAAACCGATATAATGTTACATATCAGGTTCGGCATGTAATAGCATTCGTTCAGAACCAATGTATTACCAGTTGGTAATACAAGGTGATATTCCCCGACAGTCTTAGCTGCAAAAATTGCACCATTTCCAACTCTAATGTCTTTATCACCTTCTCCAAGTTCTCTACCTTTTCTAAGCCCATGTAACTGATTACATATATGGGATCCTGACCCGGTATCTAATACCCAGGACGTAGGGCAAATGGAGAAACAGTTCTCTGTAACGAACACACCCGAAGAAAATGCATCATCATGTACTTTCTTCAATCGGGTGGCATGGGAATCCTGGTATTCCCCTATATCCTGTTCATTCCTATAACTCTTATAAGAAAGAACGGAACCAACGTTCCCCAGCACAGAATAACATGCGGGTTCGGTCAATACATCCATATTATTATCTTTATTAGGGCATGAAATGGTCGCTACCTGGAGAGAGAGAGAAGAAAACACTTTAGCGTATGCTCTTGCAAGATCAGATTGGTTTTTATCTTATCTAATCAGGATGGCTCCCACTGTTTTTATCAAATCTTCCTTCAAACCCTAAAAGGAAAGACTAGCCGAGATTAATTACACCCTACAACTTCGCCAATCTTTCAGCCAGGCCAGTGTCGGTACTTTGAGGGAGGTTCCCCGTGCTTTCGCACGGACCTAATTAAAGTAAACCTCGTTTTCCCAGAGGCGTAACCCCGTTGACACCTTTCTAGACACCTACTTGATCGGCTAATTGTAATGTGTAAAACTCTCCCAGGAGTAACTTTTACTCGCAGTGGGTATCGGGATCCAACTATCTCATAGAAGGTATGCAATCTCATTGCAAATTTCAACACTTGAAATTCCCGATAATATTTTGCCCCTAGCGTGCTATGACCTTGACGCATGCCAAACAACCCATAGTCCGCTAGTCAAGTTCAACCCGTACAATTCGTGATCGAATTAAACCCACCCGTACGACCCTTGACGCATGCCAAACAACGCCGTACGAATACCTTAATCCAATCGCATCTCATGCTACAGATAAGTAATAATCAGCTACCGTACACTACGCCTTGACGCATGCCAAACAACCGTAGCACGAATACTGAATATTACATATCTGAATTGACGGAGGGCTACGCTGGTTTTTCTGAAAACCTATTGCGTAATGAACTTGATATCGTTGTAGAATCAAATGAAGTTTTGAAATGGAGTGATTTTGAGGCTTTTCTAGTTTTGCTAAAGGGGTCACTCCCGGTGAAGGGATCGTCGGCCCTTTCCTCGTCGAATGAGGTGCGGGATATATCATATATATCACTGTGCAAAGCAGAAACTATAGAAGCAATCAAAAGTCAAACCGAGTGTGTAGCTTCTGCCAGTTATTGCTAAAAGAGTCACTCCCGGTGAAGGGATCTCGGTCCTTTCCTCATCGAATAAGGTGCAGGGTATATCATATATACCGCTATGCAAAGCAAGAACTGTAGCTACCTGTTTTGTTTAAAATTTGATTCTACGACATCTTAGGTTTCTTTTATTTCATTAATCACATTAATGAAGTCCCATCATTTAAATACCTAAACATCACAGATAAATACGACGCACACTTATGCCATCCGCATTCGCCTGAATGTCCCCTCGTGCACCGTTAGGTTAGGTAACTAACGACAGAGCAGGGCAGGGCTAGTGCGGGTGCAAAACATAAGTAACGTCTATATAATATATCATATATACTATATATACTGTATCTATCACAGAACATCACATGATCACATCACAGATATCGCAGCAGAAGAAACATATGAAACATTGGATATTCTAGGACGTCCGTGTTTTCAATACGAGCCAGTATAAAACACGGATTCCACGGTCGTGATGAATAGCCAATCCCACACCCCTAGACCCCTACGAGAGCGGCAAGCAACCCTACCAATTCTAGGGTTAGGAGACCGGGACTCGACTCCTCGAGATGGTCTCCCACTGGACCCTAGAACCCGGTTACTTGTGCTCCCCTCCTTGGGTCTATCCTAATGCGGAAAAGTAAATAATATACAAAAGGTGACAACTTCCGCAACCTGGAAGTGCCCCAAATAAAAGAATATTACATACAAGTTTTTACATGAATGAAAATGAAAAACACTCATCTCACATAAAAACCCCCGGCTATTCAAACACGACAATCCAATATAACATATCCAGCAACACATAACATCACATGTCATCAACGTAAGTAAATATGCGCATCCCAATTGTCGTTGACATATAGCAACGAAACCGGCGATATCACATATTACACTTACGGTCACAGAAAAGAAAGTGTAAAACTATAACAGTTGGAATCCGCAACCTCTTTAGACATCGCATTTCTAACACTTATAAACCCCGCATTTTAGTCCCATTATCGAAAACTCTTTTCAATATCAAATGAGACTAAACCGCTAGATTTATAACATTCATTCAGTTATCTCATAACTGTTTGTGAATTCCAATTATTGTATCCCATTCCGGATAAATAGAAAATATTAAACTTTCCGATCGAACATTCGAACACCCAAGTTTTCCCGAAACCGTTCAACACATGAAATAGGTTCAAAGACATTCACTTCATGCCTCAGTACCAACGGTCCAGCCGTAGAAGGGTCAAGCCAACGCCTTACATGTGGCACGCCGTACTGCCCCAAACCCGAAGGTTCAAAGGACAGTTCAAGACGGTCACATAATCGAGTTAAGGTTTGTTGTCTTCTAGAGGGACCATCGCGTTACTTGCACTACTTAGAACGTCTTTAAACTACGGAAAAGTCCAACAATTGGAAATTTCCGGGCAGGGGAAAGATTGGGTATTTACATCCGGTCGAACTTTTTAACATATTCGAAAATTATCCGGAAAACCACACAGACAAAATTTGAAAATCCGATCGAATCATAGATTCCCAATACAACCCTAGAATACTCATCTGTAGAGTCACAATAAAAATACCCAGAAAATATAGCATTAAATTATATGAGTTACTGTGCAGAAATCACCAGACAAGGGGACAGTACGGCCGCGGAACCGCCGCACATGCCAAGCTTGTGCCGCGGTTCCGCGGTGGAAAAATCGATTCAGGTCCTCGTATTTCACAGTAATTCAAATAACACCCTGCTTATTTTTCTGCATATTTTTAATTGACAAAAATCCAAATTTTCAGAAAATTTCCAGAGAGCATTTTGGATTTTAGGGTTTCGGTTCGATCGGGTTTCAAACGTCGTCTAAGCATCGCCTAAGGCTCTAGCTAGGCTCTGATACCACTGTTGGTCAGGCAGCAACCCTATCCAATGGGGTCGCCGTGGCACCAACGGGTCCCTCAGCAGCTACTTTTTACGCATGCCCCCTCGCGAGGACTACAACCCGCCGGAACACCTTCCGGTCTCGGGACACCCTGGGGGTAAGAGCCTATGCTTCGCCACACTGTCACACAGTGAGAACCCCCCATAGGTCGACATCCAATGCCTAGTAGCTCTGATACCAATGTAGGGTTCCTAGGCACACTATATAGGTCTCACAAGGCATCAACCATGCCAATTTTAGGGTTTCACGGTGCCGAGAAACCCTAGACTAGATCGTTAACTAGAATTTTAGGCGAAACATTAAACAAGTTAACGATATAACTAAAGGAGAGAGGCTACTGTAGGGTTCCTAGGCACCCTATGAGGTCTCACAAGGCATCAACCATGCCAATTTCAAAAAATACGGTGCCGAGAAACCCTAGACTATGGATCGTCGGCTAGATTTCTAGGCGAAACAATAAACTAGTTAACACTTAACTAAGAGATACGGAAATACAACCTTTGTAGATCCGGTTCTCCACCTCCATAGCTCCGCAATGAAGTCTCCTCGCTGTCCATAACAAGTCCCGGGCTCTAGCGTCGGCTTCATCGGAGAATGGACGGGCTAGGTCATCGATGTCCATGCCGAAGATGATCTACGTCGAAGCATCACTAGATCAAGCTCCACCTTCACCGAGCCATGAAAAATTGTGAAGGAAACACACTCTACTACTTGGCAAGAGGTAGAGGATGAAGAAATAGGAAGTGGGTAGACTTTAGAATTGGATTTCTCACTTGTTTCATCAATCCACCATTGATGAAGAAAGTTTTTCTTCTTGAGTTCAAGGAAGAAGAAGAAGAAATGATATGATAAGTTCATTTTAAAAAAGAAAATAAAAATAGAATACTTATCATACTTTCAACCTTAGTTAAGTGTAGAGAAAAGACCATGGTTAATGGAATGGTTAGGGTTAAGGATAAGAACAAAATGGTCACTAGGTCAAAGTCTTCAAGAAGCTTCAATATGAAACAAAATTAGCCACCATTTTCTCTTTATGCCTTTTCTAATTATTTCCAAAATGAATAAATAGATAAATAAATAAGAAAAGGAAATAAAACCCTAATCATAAGTTTAACCATGGTTTAATTCTTTACACTTAACCAAGTAAACATGCATCATCAAACATGATACAATCAAGTGCACAAAAAGTATATCACATATACAATGTGCACATCCGAGTGAGAAAATCCATCTTAAGTGAACCGATACTAGTTAACGCAAAGTAATATATCAAATATATAATTATGCATTAAATCATTAAATCAACACTTGATTTAACGATCCGGTCATATCGCATATAACCGACTAGTATCCAATGTATCGGCTTATCGAATCAACCCTCGATTCGATAACTAGGTTATATCGCATACAACCATTCGATACATTCATCGTGAGAATAGAATACGGTATCACATACACGCATTATTCTCGGTCCCGCACATATCTCATATGCGCTCCTATTTCGTTTCGCTTGAGCCAGGAAACCTCTGTGTAGGACTCTAAAGACTCGTCAATACGCCGGCAGCAGGTGATGATCATATCAAACACCCACAAGCCGCAAGCGATCTGCTAAACGTAACGGCCACCCGGGTATTGAGCGATCTGAAGATCGACGAGCAAGCCCGCTCACACTCCAGTGAATCCAACCAGTAACACTACCGTACAGTCCGGTCTGATCGTCTGATATGTCGCATATCTCGCCTAGGTGTGGTAAACGTCAGACCCCAATAGCTCGATAAGTCGTGTTGATATGAGGTCTATAACAATTCAAGAAACTACTGGTAACACTTACCAGTAAATCTCAGCAACCCTAGCCAGGGATTTCCTGTTATAGCCAATCGAACACAGCGCAACATCAACTCCCTATACCGGGAGAGACGAATCCCCTCCTATCGCTCATTGCCTCCATGTGACTCGGGACTGTACCCAAAAACCACCGTTTTGCACGCCCTCTTGGACGTGGTAAGATGGAAATCAAAGCACAGTGGGAACCACACAAGACTCTATAACGATCTCGGGTCAACAGACTACTCTGTACCAGTGTCACCAGAGAACTGCCATCTGACGTGAGGTATAATACCATCTGGGAGATCTCGGCGAGTCCGTCCAGTGTACCCAGTCTCTACTGAGCACCCGTATATCATCTCTGATGTCAAACACCAATGGATATGGGATCATCCATCGCCCATCTGTATGGGTCGAGAAGGTATACGCTAGTCTACTCTGGTATATCGATGCCCCGTCTCGATACACCCACGACTAGGGACTTTGAAGGATGTACTTATGGACTACCATGTCCCCACTTGTATGATCCGCATCACAGTCCAGGTAGTCAAGTACACATCCTAAGGGCTTTACCAACATGTAACAGAGAGACAATCAGTATACACGTTAAGGTAAAGAGCAACCAGATAGCATACTATCATGTCGAGCAAGAAAGTCCTCCCTATATATGTCCCAGCATCCACTACAATATACATCCTATGTACAGTAATGGCCTCTAGGGCATACATATAACTAACAATCTCCCACTTGCACTAGGGCCATCTGTAGCAGTGGTTGTAGTATCTCATACTCAACCATCCCATAAAAGTCTCTCTCTGGGAACAGGCCTTTGTGAGTGGATCCGCTGTGTTTGTCCTCTGAATCTACTCTCCAAACCTCGAGCACCCTGGAGATCATCCATCTCCATGATCAGGTGACACTGCCTTAGAATATGTCTGGATCACTGATGGGACCTGCGATGCTTGGCATAAGCCACAACTCCATTGTCTCACAATGGTAGGAACATAGTTCATCTCATGAACCATTATACATCCAAACAGCCTCTTTGGTAGCATCTTTAGCAGCGATGTATCCTGCCTTTATCGTCTAGTATGCCTCGGTATCTAGCTTGGACTTCTTCCAACATACCGTCCCTTTACTGAGGGTAAAGACAATGCCTGCGACTGACATTCAGTCGTCATTATCACCCTGGAACCCTTCCAGTGATTCTCCCCAGGATCGATTGATACCATCTCACTACAACTAGTGAGAATCCTAACATCCATTTAGATCTATCTCATAGATCCAAAAACCCAGGATTTAGGAGGTATCACTTTGATCCTATATGGAGAATCATTGTGATAAGCGGAGATTGATCGAGCGTAGCATAGGAAACTCCTTCCCTATCAAGAGTATGTCATCCACGTACTCTACGAGGATCACCACCATACTCCCTACTACCTTTTTGTTTATACAAGGTTCATCTACCATTTTGATGATGTCAAGCTCTTTGACTTATCCATCAAAACAGATGTTCCAACTCCGCGATGCCTGCTTTATCCTATAAAGCATCTTGCACACGTTTCCGCTGCTCCCACTGTCTACGAAGCCCTCTGGCTGTGTACTTATAGACGCTCTCTTCTAAAACATCATTTAGAAAAGCTGTCATGACACCCAACCACCAGATATCGTAGTCATGGTATGTAGCCGTGGCAAGTAGGATCTGGATGGACTTAAGCATAGATCCTTAGAAAAAGTTTCATCATGATCCACACCTGGTCAATGATGCAAACCTTTAACAAGTCTAGCTTTGAAAGTCTCAACTTTTCCATGCACACCAAGTAATCTTCTCAAGATATACTTGCTCCTGATGGGGATTTAACCCTTCAGATATAGCAACCAAAGTCCATACTTTGTTGGTGTATAAGGGTTCCATCTCAGATCACTAAGCATCCAGCCATTCTTATAGAGTCTTACTCTAGATGGCCAGTTCGAAACTAGTTGGGTCATCATCTCATGATGCAATCCTCGCTCCCACTGTCATAGAGAAATCGAAATATCTCTCAGGTGGGTGTGGAACCCTACTAGATCGGCGGAGAGGCTGAGGTTCGTTGGTAACTATTGAATCCTTTGGTTTTATCAAATCATCAGCTGCAGTTTGTATAGTTGGAACCTTTCCAGTTGTACATTACAGGCCTTGCCTCGAGCTTGTCCGGATTTTGCTTTTAGACATAGGCCGGTCAACCCCAAATCTTAACTAACTTAAGATATGGGCTCTTCCCTTTCCATATCACATATGAAGTGGTAGGCAATGATTTGATTAGAACCCTATTCAATAGGTATGCATCTTCTCAAGTGCATAACTCCCAAAAGGAAAAAGGTAACTCAGTAGTACTCATCATAGAGCACACCATATCATATAGGGTGTATCTGCTCCGCCCCGATATACCATCGTGCTATGGTGTATACGGAGGAGTAATTCTGAGAGAGAATCTCATTCTCCTTTAGAATAGTTCAAGAATTTCCGTGCTCAAGTATTCTCCTCCTTGATCTCATCAAAGGACATAATACTTATACCCGTGTTTTGGTTCTCTACTTCTAACTTATATTCTGTGAATATCTCAAAAGGTTCGGACTTGTGTTTCAACAGGAACATAGGTCTGAAACTCGAAAGATCATCAGAGAACGTAATGAAGTATAAAGAACTAGTCCTGGCATGTGTAGACAGGAGACCTTACATACATCATCATGTATCAGTCCCAAGAGTTTACTAACTCTTTCTCTGTTTCCATTAAACGGAGCTATGGTCATCTTATCTTTGTGACATGACTGGCGAGTTTCACAAGATGTAAGTTCAAACTAATTTAAATATGCATCTTTATGTAACTCTAGCCAGTCGGGTCGCATTGATCTGACCTAGTCTACAATACCTCAAGAAGGATTCGTTCATTTCTGAACTCTTCCTCTTGTGTGTGTTCCATATACTAAGAACTGTAGTTTGATTTAGAACATCAATGCTTTTAGATAACGTGCCTGAACCGATCAACTTTTGATATAGGAAATGTTCAAAACATTATCCAACAATACAAAATTTTATCATTTCTTTACTAATAAAGAGACTGATATGATTTTGTATATCAGGTTCGGTATCTAATAACATTCGTTCAGAATCAATGTATTGGTAATACAGGGTGACAGTGACCAACAGACTTGGCTGCAACTCTTGCCCCGTTTTCTGCCTCATGAAACTTATCACCCGTTCTCAGTTCTCTACCTTTCTGTAGTCCTATGTAACAGATTACATATCTGGGATCCTGATCTGGTATCAAATACCCAGGACGTAAAGGACACTGAGAAACAGTTCTTTGTAATGAACACACCCGAAGATAATGCATCAGCATGCACTCTCTTCGTTTGGGCGGCACGAGAATTCTGGTAATCCCCAATTTCCTGCTCTGTCTTATAAAAATTATAAGTTGGAGCGGGACCAACGTTCCCCAGCTCAGTATAACAAGCGGGTTCGGTCAAATATTCCGTATTATTATCTTGATTAAGGCGTGATATGGTCGCTACCTGGAGAGAGAGAGAAGAAAACACTCAGCGTGCGCTCTTGCAAGAATAGATTGGTTATTATTTTATCTAATCAGAATGGCTCCCACTGCTTTTTATCAAATCTTCCTTCAAACCCTAAAAGGAAAGACTAGCCGGGATTAATTACACACTACAAGTTCGCCAATCTTTCAGCCAGGCCAGTGTCGGTACTTTGAGGGAGGTCCCCCGTGCTTTCGCACGAACCTAATTAATGTAAACCTCGTTTTCCCAGAGGCGTAACCCCGTTGACACCTTTCTAGACACCTACTTGATCGGCTAATTGTAATGTATAAAACTCTCCCAGGAGTAACTTTTACTCGCAGCGGGTATCGGGATCCAACTATCTCATAGAAGGTATGCAATCTCATTGCAAATTTCAACACTTGAAATTCCCGATAATATTTTGCCCCTAGCGTCCTATGACCTTGACGCAGGCCAACAAACCATAGTCCGCTAGTCAAGTTCAACCCGTCATTTCCTGATTGAATTAAACCCACCCGCACGACCTTTGACGCAGGCCAACAAAGTCGCACGACTATCCTAATCCAATCACATCATATGCTTATGCAGATAAGCACCAGTTAGCTACCGCACACTACGCCTTGACGCAGGCCAACAAACGTAGCACGAATAGTAACTACTACTTATCTGAAATGACGGAGGGCTACGACAGGTTTTTCTGAAAACCTATTGCGTAATGAACTTGATATCGTCGTAGGATCGAATGAATTTTGAAATGGAGTGTTTTTGAGGCTTTTCTAGTTTTGCTAAAGGAGTCACTCCCGGTGAAGGGATCGTCGGTCCTTTCCTCGTCGAATGAGGTGCGGGATATATCATATATATCACTGTGCAAAGCAAAAACACTTAAAAGCAATCAAAAGACAAACCGAGTGTGTAGCATCTGCCAGTTATTGCTAAAGGAGTCACTCCCGGTGAAGGGATCTCGGTCCTTTCCTTATCGAATAAGGTGCAGGATATATCATATATACCGCTGTGCAAAGCAAGAACTGTAGCTACCTGTTTTATTTTGAAATTCGATTCTACAACATCTTAGGTTTATTTTATTTCATTAATCTCATTAATGAAGTCCCATCATTTAAGTACCTAAACATCACAGATAAATACGACGTACACTTATGCCATCCGCATTCGCCTCGATGTCCCCTCGTGCACCGTTAGGTTAGGTAACTAACGGCAGAGCAGGGCAGGGCTAGCACGGGTGTAAAACATAAGTAACGTCTATATAATATATCATATATACTATATACTGTATCTATCACAGAACATCACATGATCACATCACAGATATCGCAGCAGAAGAATCATATGAAATATTGGATATCCTAGGACGTCCGTGTTTTCAATACGAGCCAGTATAAAACACGGATTCCACGGTCGCGATGAATAGCCAAACCCACACCCCTAGACCCCTACGAGAGCGGCAAGCAACCCTACCAATTCTAGAGTTAGGAGACCCGGACTCGACTCCTCGAGTTGGTCTCCCACTAGACTCCAGAACCCGGTTACTTGTGCTCCCCTCCTTGGGTCTATCCTAGTGCGGAAAAGTAAATAATATACAACAGGTGACAACTCCCGCAACCTGGAAGCGCCCCAATACAAGAATATTACATACAAGTTTTTACATGAATGAAAATGAAAAACACTCATCTCACATAAAAACCCCCGGCTATTCAAACACGACGATCCAATATAACATATCCAGCAACACATAACATCACATGTCATCAACGTAAGTAAATATGTCCACCCCAATTGTCGTTGACATATAGCAACGAAACCGGCGATATCACATATTACGCTTACGGTCACAGAAAAGAAAGTGTAAAACTACAACAGTTGGAATCCGCAACCACCTCAGACATCGCATGTCTGACCAAATGAATTTCCTAGATATCGCATGCCTAACAATTATAAACCCCGCATTTCAGTCTCAAAATCGAAAACTCTTTTCAATATCAAGTCGGGCAATTCAACAAGATTCCCGACATCCTGATCGAATGCTCGTCGCAAACTTTAGTAGGCGGCTGCACCCCCGATACCGTCGACGAAGTGCACCAAGGCGGAACACCGCTACCGCGAGCACCCGAACGGATGCTTTCGGCGACGGGGTTCTCCTACAGTCACTTGGTCGGGGCTTTGGAGTGAGGCTGTCTATTAAGTTTATCGGCGAGTATCCGCGTACGCTACGTGATTGCGACGGACTTTTGATCACATCAAAATTCCGTGGCAACCGATCAAGTGAGACTAAAGTGCTATGTTTATAACATTCATTCAGTTATCTCATAACTTCTTGTGAATTCCAATTATTGTATCCCATTCCAGATAATTAGAAAATGTTAAACTTTCCGATTGAACATTCGAACACCCAAGTTTTCCCGATACAGATCAACACATGAAATAAGTCTAACAACATTCAGTTCGTGCCTCAGTACCGACGGTCCAGCCGTAGAAGGGTCAAGCCAACGCCTCACATGTGGCACGCCGTACTGCCCCAAACCCGAAGGTTCAAAGGGCAGTTCAAGACGGTCACATAATCGAGTTAAGGTTTGTTGTCTTCTAGAGGGTCCATCGCGTTACTTGCACTACTTAGAACGTCGTTAAACTACGGAAAAATCCAACACTTGGAAATTTCCCGACAGGGGAAAAATTGGGTATTTATATCCGGTCGAACTTTTTAACATATTCTAAAATTTATCCGGAAAGCCACATAGACAAAATTTGATACTCCGATCGAAACACCGAATCCCCAAATCAATCCCAGAAAATTCAACTCTAGAAAAAATATTTAAAATTCCCAGAAAAATCACCACAGGAAAATAAGAATTACTGTGCAAAATAATTTAAATACTGTGGCCGTACGGCCGCGGATCCGCCGCATGAGCCTTGCTCATGCCGCGGAACCGCGGTGGGAAAATGGAATCAGGTCCACGAAATTTACAGTAATTCCTAGAAAACCCTGCTTGATTTTCTGCATATTTTTAATGTTGAAAAATCCCAGATTTTAGAAAAAGGACAGAGAGCATTTTTCGGGTTGGGTTTCGGGTTCGTTCGGACTTCAAATTGCGTCTAGACTTCGCCTAAGGCTCTAGCTAGGCTCTGATACCACTGTAGGGTTCCTAGGCACCCTAGTGAGGTCTCACAAGGCATCAACCATGCCAATTTCAAAAAATACGGTGCCGAGAAACCCTAGACTATGGATCGTCGGCTAGATTTCTAGGCGAAACAATAAACTAGTTAACACTTAACTAAGAGATACGGAAATACAACCTTTGTAGATCCGGTTCTCCACCTCCATAGCTCCGCAATGAAGTCTCCTCGCTGTCCATAACAAGTCTCGGGCTCTAGCGTCGGCTTCATCGGAGAATGGACGGGCTAGGTCATCGATGTCCATGCCGAAGATGATCTACGTCGAAGAATCACTAGATCAAGCTCCACCTTCACCGAGCCATGAAAACTTGTGAAGGAAACACACTCTACTACTTGGCAAGAGATAGAGGATGAAGAAATAGGAAGTGGGTAGACTTTAGAATTGGATTTCTCACTTGTTTCATCAATCCACCATTGATGAAGAAAGTTTTTCTTCTTGAGTTCAAGGAAGAAGAAGAAGAAATGATATGATAAGTTCATTTTAAAAAAGAAAATAAAAATAGAATACTTATCATACTTTCAACCTTAGTTAAGTGTAGAGAAAAGACCATGGTTAATGGAATGGTTAGGGTTAAGGATAAGAACAAAATGGTCACTAGGTCAAAGTCTTCAAGAAGCTTCAATATGAAACAAAATTAGCCACCATTTTCTCTTTATGCCTTTTCTAATTATTTCCAAAATGAATAAATAGATAAATAAATAAGAAAAGGAAATAAAACCCTAATCATAAGTTTAACCATGGTTTAATTCTTTACACTTAACCAAGTAAACATGCATCATCAAACATGATACAATCAAGTGCACAAAAAGTATATCACATATACAATGTGCACATCCGAGTGAGAAAATCCATCTTAAGTGAACCGATACTAGTTAACGCAAAGTAATATATCAAATATATAATTATGTATTAAATCATTAAATCAACACTTGATTTAACGATCCGGTCATATCGCATATAACCGACTAGTATCCAATGTATCGGCTTATCGAATCAACCCTCGATTCGATAACTAGGTTATATCGCATACAACCATTCGATACATTCATCGCGAGAATAGAATACGGTATCACATACACGCATTATTCTCGGTCCCGCACATATCTCATATGCGCTCCTATTTCGTTTCGCTTGAGCCAGGAAACCTCTGTGTAGGACTCTAAAGACTCGTCAATACGCCGGCAGCAGGTGATGATCATATCAAACACCCACAAGCCGCAAGCGGTCTGCTAAACGTAACGGCCACCCGGGTATTGAGCGATCTGAAGATCGACGAGCAAGCCCGCTCACACTCCAGTGAATCCAACCAGTAACACTACCGTACAGTCCGGTCTGATCGTCTGATATGTCGCATATCTCGCCTAGGGGTGGTAAACGTCAGACCCCAATAGCTCGATAAGTCGTGTTGATATGAGGTCTATAACAATTCGAGAAACTACTGGTAACACTTACCAGTAAATCTCAGCAACCCTGGCCAGGGATTTCCTGTTATAGCCAATCGAACACAGCGCAACATCAACTCCCTATACCGGGAGAGACGAATCCCCTCCTATCGCTCATTGCCTCCATGTGACTCGGGACTATACCCAAAAACCACCGTTTTGCACGCCCTCTTGGACGTGGTAAGATGGAAATCAAAGCACAGTGGGAACCACACAAGACTCTATGACGATCTCGGGTCAACAGACTACTCTGTACCAGTGTCACCAGAGAACTGCCATCTGACGTGAGGTATAATACCATCTGGGAGTTCTCGGCAAGTCCGTCCAGTGTACCCAGTCTCTACTGAGCACCCGTATATCATCTCTGATGTCAAACACCAATGGATATGGGATCATCCATCGCCCATCTGTATGGGTCGAGAAGGTATACGCTAGTCTACTCTGGTATATCGATGCCCCGTCTCGATACACCCACGACTAGGGACTTTGAAGGATGTACTTATGGACTACCATGTCCCCACTAGTATGATCCGCATCACAGTCCAGGTAGTCAAGTACACATCCTAAGGGCTTTACTAACATGTAACAGAGAGTCAATCAGTATACACGTTAAGGTAAAGAGCAACCAGATAGCATACTATCATGTCGAGCAAGAAAGTCCTCCCTATATATATCCCAGCATTCACTACAATATACATCCTATGTACAGTAATGGCCTCTAGGGCATACATATAACTAACAGCTACAACCTTTGTAGATCCGGTTCTCCACTTCCTTAGCTCCACGTAGACGTCCTCTCGCTGTCCGTCTCGAATCCCGGACTCAAGCATCGGCTTCATCGGAGAAATGGGCGGGCAAGGTCGTCGGCTTCGTGCCGAAGATGATCTACGTCGAGATTACACAAGATCAAGCTCCAACTTCACCAAGTTGTGAAACTTGTGAAGTAAACACCCTATACTACTTGCAAGAGGTAGAGGATGAAGAAATAGGAGGTGGGTTCACTTTAGAATTGGATTTCTCTCACTTTTGCTCAAGTTGCCATTGATGGACTTAAGCTTTTCTTGAAGAAGAAGATGATGAAGAAGAAGAAAGAATATGATAAGTCCTCCAAAATGAAAAAGAAAATGAAAACTTATCATAATCTTAACCATAGTTAAGTCTAGAGAATGAACTAGGGTTAGTTCAAATGGTTAGGGTTAAGCATGATACAAGAATGGTAACTAAGTCAAAGCTTCATGAAGCTTCAATAAGAAACAAAGAAAGCCACCATTCTCATCTTTATCTTTTCCAAATAAATAAATAAACAAATAAATAAATAAATGAAAAAGAAAAATCCTAATCATCAACTAAACCATGGTTTAATTCTATATACTTAACCAAATGAGCAAGCATCATCAAACATGATACAAACATGTGCACAAAAGTATATCACATATACAACTTGCACATCAAGTGAGAAAATCCATTTAAAGTGAACTAATACTAGCTAATGCAAGTAATATATCAAATATATAATTATACATTAAATCATTAAATCAACACTTGATTTAACGATCCGGTCATATCGCATATAACCGACTAGTATCCTATGTATCGGCTTATCGAATCAATCCTTGATTCGATATCTAGGTTATATCGAATATAACCAATCGATACATTCATCGCGAGAATGGAATACAGTATCACATACATGCATTATTCTCGGTCCTGCACATATCTCATATGCGCTCCTATTTCGTTTCGCTTGAGCCAGGAAACCTCTGTGTAGGACTCTAAAGACTCGTCAATACGCCGGTAGCAGATGATGATCATATCAAGCACCCACAAGCCGTAAGCGGTCTGCTAAACATAACGGCCACCCGGGTATTGAGCGATCAGAAGATCGACGAGCTAGCCCGCTGACACTCCTGTGAATCCAACCAGTAACACTTACCGTACAGTCCGGTCTGTTCGTCTGATATGTCGCATATCAAGTCTAGGGGTGGTAAACGTCAGACCCCAATAACCGATAAGTCATGCCGATGTGAGGCTCATAACGGGTCGAGAAACTACTGGTAACACTTACCAGTAAATCTCTGATCAGCCCTGGCCAGGGACTTCCCTGTTACGGCCAATCGAGCACAGCACAACATCAACCCCCAATACCGGGAGAGACGAAACCCCTCCTATCGCTCATTGCCTCCATATGACTCGGGACTGTACCCAAAGACCACCGTTTTGCACGCCCTCATGGACGTGGTAAGGTGGAGATCAAAGCACAGTGGGAATCACACAAGACTCTATGTCGATCTCGGGTCTACAGACTAACCTGTACAAGTGTCACCTGAGAACTGCCATCTGACGTGAGGTATAATACCATCTGGGAGTTCTCGGCGAGTCCGTCCAGTGTACCCAGTCTCCACTGAGCACCCGTATATCATCTCTGATTTCAAACACCAATGGATATGGGATCATCCATCGCCCAACTCATGGGTCGAGAAGCATATACGCTAGTCTACACTGGTGTATCGATGCCCCGTCTCGATACACCCACGACTAGGGACCTTGAAGGATGTACTTATGGACTACCATGTCCCCACTAGTATGATCTGCATCATAGTCTAGGTAATCAAGTACACATCCTAAGGGCTTTATCAACATGTAACCATAAGACAGTTTAAAGAGACTAGTGTACATGTTAAGATAAAGAACAACCAGATAGCATACTATCATATCGAGCAAGAAAGTCATCTCCATATATGTCCAAGCATCCAATATTATATACATCATCTGTACAATACTGGCCTCTAGGGCATACATACAACTAACAGTATCGATTGGTTGTATGCGATATAACCTAGTTATCGAATCGAGATTGATTCAAAAAGTCGATACATTGAATACTAGTCGGTTATATGCGACATGACCGGATCATTGAATCAAGTGTTGATTTAATGATTTAATGTATAATTATATATTTGATATATTGCTTTGCATTAACTAGTATTGGTTCACTTTAAAAGGATTTTCTCACTTGATGTGTACATTGTATATGTGATATATTTTTGTGCACTTGATTGTATCATGTTTGATGATACATGAATGTTTGGGTGTATGTTTAGTTTAAACCATGGTTATGTTGATGGTTAAGGATTTTATTTACTTATTCATTCATTTATTTAATTTTAAGGAAAGAAAGAATGGTGGCTTATTTTGTTGTTTTGTTGAAACTTCTTGAAGTGTTGAAAGCTTGACCATTCTTGTTCTTTTCCTTAACCTAACCATTCAACCTAACCCTAGTTTAGTCTCTACACTTAACCATGGCTGCTATATGATAAGAATCCACTTTTTTTCTATTTTCAATAATACTTATCATATTCTTTCTTCTTCTTCTTCTTCAACATAGAAGAAACCTTGCCTCCATCAATGGCAACATGAGAAAAAGAGTGAGAAATCCAATTCTAAAGTGAAACCGCTTCCTATTTCTTCATCCTCTACTACTTGCCAAGTAGTATAGGGTGTTTTCTTCACAAGTTTCATGGCTTGGTGAAGTTGGAGCTTGATCTTGTGTTACCTCGACGTAGATCATCTTCGGCATCGAAGTCGACGACCTAGCCCGCCCATTTCTCCAATGAAGCCGATGCTAGAGCCTGGGATCCGATGATCGCAGCGAGGGGACTTCATCACGGCGCTATGGAGGTGGAGGACCGGATCTACAAAGGTTGTAGCCCCTTTCCTTTAAGTTAAAGTTGTTTACTTGCATTGCATCGCCTCATTATCTAGTAAACGATCCGTATTAGGGTTTGTAGGCACATGAAAAATTTGAATTGGGCATGTTTGATCACTTGTGAGACCTCATTAGTGTGCCTAGGAACCCTACACCTATCAACTACTATATCACGTATGTAGGTGTCAACAATATCTCATATGCACAATGGGATAAGGGCTACTACCTCAACTATCCATATCCACTACCATATCACGTATGTAGGTATCAACAATATCTCATATGCACAATGGGATAAGGGCTACTACCTCAACTATCCCTATCTACTACCATATCACGTATATAGGTGTCAACAATATCTCATATGCACAATGGGATAAGGGCTACTACCTCAACTATCCCTATCCACTACCATATCACGTATGTAGGTGTCAACAATATCTCATATGCACAATGCGATAAGGGCTACTACCTCAACTATCCCTATCCACTACCATATCACGTATGTAGGTGTCAACAATATCTCATATGCACAATGGGATAAGGGCTACTACCTCAACTATCCCTATCCACTACCATATCACGTATGTAGGTGTCAACAATATCTCATATGCACAATGGGATAAGGGCTACTATCTCAAATATCCCTATCCACTACCATATCACGTATGTAGGTGGTTTGTGCATGTCATGGCAATTACTGACGATGTGGGTGTAGCATACAATTAGTGCTCGTGCAACATGAATTGTCAGTAATGTGTTATATCTAAAGGTACAACAGATACTACTATGCGATGACATTTATATGAAATTAACCAATATGCAATAACATGCAGCTATCCTATCATATCTGCCCCGACGCATAACGCCATACGGGCGATTTCCCCGTAGATGTTAAATCTACTCACCAAAGGTCTCCAGCTATGAAAATCCGACCACCTGCTTCCCCTTGTTCGCAGCGTCCGAAATCCCTGGTTGCGACGCTATATTTCCACAAACACAAGATATAGTGCAAACATCTCAGAAATCGACCAATATAACGTAAAACTACATATTAAATAACACACCAACACTAAACTAACTCGCGAGTGTACGTCTAGTGGCTAACGTGCGTAACGATACCACAACACCTACCCAAGTACAGCAGCTGCACAAGATCACGAATCGTGTCGTAACACGTAACACGTGGACTCAAAACACTAGATTATAGATAAACGATCCCAGATTTTTTATACTGCAATTGCTAAAAAAGTAAACAGTACCAAATACCCCTAACCAACAGCATAAAACTACCCACAAAAGCCAAACCCCAACATCTCCCTACATCGCCGGCGTCGCCGGAATTCGTCGAAGGGGTCGTCGGCCCTGGCCGGTGGGTCTGTCCTCGTGTCTCAGGTGGTGCTCCAAGGTCGCTAGTACATCACTATAAATTTGTTTGGTCGCTCATTAAAATTTCCAGATCACAGCAGGTACAAAGGCTCTAAAAAGACACTAAAAACCCGATATTGCACTAATCGATATTGAAAGTGTTCTAAACCAATAACCAACGAACTAGACATTATAAAAACTTCATTTTAACAGATTAGGGATTATACCTATCAACTTTGCTCACAAGCTCTAAGCTTTCCTAGTTCCAAGGGATCCAAGATGCTAAAATTCAAGACTTGAAGTATATTTTGTGATATATTTGGAATTTTTTGGAGAATTTTGAGTTTGGATTAATGAAAAATGGAAGGGAAATGATCAAGAGCAGTAGAGAGAGAGAGAGAGATTCGGCCATGGGAGAAGAATGGAGAGTTGTGGAGTGTTCTAGCTCAATTTCCTTGCAATAAATGCATTAAATGCATTCACATACACACATGCATGCACCTCTTTAATCTTTTCTTTTCTTTAAACTTAAATCCATTTGCACAACAAATATCTAGATATGTTTGAAGGTTTTGATTTAACTCAAACTTAATTGATGAGAAGTTCACTTAACAGAAATTTCCTAAAATGCGAATACCGCATTAAAATAACATTAAAATTGGGAAAAATTCAAATTAAACCAAAACGTTCCATATACCCCCAAAGCTTGCGCACTAGCTTTATATTAGCTAAACTAGGTGCTGGCAAGTCTATATGGCCGTTTGATTACAGTCGGGTTAAAACGGAATATACCGACAATTTAACCCTAAAACGGAAAAATTCGCATAACGATTTCGAAAACGTTACACTAGTGAAGCTAACACCCTAAACTATATGGATAGTATAGAGGGGGATGATGGAGTATGAATTTTTCTCACTTTAGAATTTGGTTTCTCACTATTTTTCTCACTTTGTCAAAAACCTAGAAAGCTTCTCACTTGAGCTCAAGCTTAAAGAAGATGAAGCAAAAGAAAAATGAAATGAGAGAGTGAGGTTAGAAATGCAACCATGGTGAGTATATCTCATCCTTAACTCATGTAGAGAATAGAGTATAGTTAAAGGCAATGGTTAGGTTTAAAAATATCTAAACAAAAACAAAAATGTTGGACTAGTCAATGGTTATCCAAAACAACCATGGAAAAATCCAATCATTTTTGAATTTCCTAAATAAATAAAAACCATTCATTATCTTTTATATGGTGTGATTCTCATACACCCATGTTGCATATATAACCTAGCATGATACAATATAATATATATCACATATATATTATTTATGTAACAAAATATAATAATACAATAAACATATATCACATATATACTAAATGTATCAAAAGTGAGAAATAGAAATACTTAAGTGAGAAACTATTAGTTAATGTAATTTAATATATCAAATATATTATTATACATTAAATTATCGAATCAACACTTGATCCGATAATCCTGTAGGGTTCCTAGGCACTCTTACAAGGGTTCATAAGGCATCAACCATGCCCGAATAAAAATTTAGACGTGCCGAACAACCCAAAGCCGGGATCTTTGCTAGATTATTAGGGTTTAACATGCAAGTAAATATCTTTACAACTAAGTGTGAGAGATTACAACCTTTGTAGTTCGCTCCTTCGCTTCATAAGCTCCGAGTAGAAGTCCCTTCGCCGCGATCCACGATCTCCCGGACTCAAGAGAGGCTCCACGACTCGAACGATCCATGCTAGCTTGTAGTGTTTCTTTTCTCCGATGATCTACGTCAAAGTTTCTATAACTCAAGCTCTCTCACTCTAATGAGGTGAACACCCTAATCTAATTGGCTAGATTAGATGAGGATGATAGAGTAGTATTTATGCTTTCTTTTTATATCAAATTCTCACATGAAAACATCACAAAAGGAAAACCTAGTAAGCTTTCTCAAAGCTCAAGGTTGAAGATGAAGATGAAAAATGAGTTAATCCTTTTGTGATGAATAATGAAATGAATATATGATTAATAATGGAACCATGGTTAAGGATGACAAGGATAACCCTTGTAGAGAATTAACTAGGGCTAGGGTTTGGTTGGGTTAAAGAATGAGTCATAAGAAAATATCAAGCATAATATCTTTCTCATGACAAAAGAAAAACCTTCTAGAAGGTGCATGAAAGATCTAACCCAATTCAAACCCTAACCTTGTTTAATCTCCTTTAAACATGTTTCATCATTAATCATATCATGTTACAATAATATATATCACGTATATATTATATATTTGTAGCAAAAGAAAATAATACAATTAACATATATCGCATATATATCAATGTATTACCGGGTGAGAAAATGAAATAATAAAGCGAGCCAATATTAGATAATGTAATACAATATATCATATATATTATTATACATTAAATCATCGAATCAACACTTGATCCGACAATCCGGCTATATCGAATATAACCGACTAATATATCATGTACCGATTCATCGAATCAACACTTGATCCGATGAGCCGGTTTATATCTAAATATCGCGAGAATATAATACGGTATCTCATATCGCATTATCCTCGGTCATGCACATATCACATATGTGCCCCTACTCCATTTTGCCTGAGTCAAGAAACCTCTGTGTAGGACTCTAAAGAATCGTCAATACGCCGGTAGCAGGTGATGATCATATCAAATACCCACAAGCTGCAAGCGGTCAGCCAAACGTAACAGCCACCCAGGTATTGAGCGATCAGAAGATCAACAAGCTAGCCTGTATATTCTTCTATGAATCCAATCAGTAACACTCCCGTACAGTCCGGTCTCTTCGTCTGATATGTTGCATATCTAATCTAGGGGTGGTATACGTCAGACCCCAGTAACCGATAAGTCATGTCGATGTGAGGCTCATAACGGATCTAGAAACTACTGGTAACACCTACCAGTAAATCTCTATATCAGCCCTGGCCAGGGACTTCCAGTTATAGTCAATTGAACACAGCACAACATCAACTCCTTATACCGGGAGAGACGAATCCCCTCCTATCGCTCATTGCCTCTATGTGATTCGGGACTGCACCCAAAAGCCACCACTTTGCACGCCTTCTTGGATGTGTTAAGGTGGGAATCAAAGCACAGTGGGAATCACACAAGACTCTATGACGATCTCGGGTCTACAGACTACCCTGTACCCGTGTCACCGGAGAACTGCCATCTGACGTGTGGTATATCACCATCTGGGAGTTCTCGGCGAGTCCGTCCAGTGTACCCAGTCTCCACTGAGCACCCATACACCATCCTTGATGTCAAAAACACCGATGGATATGGGATCATCCATCGCCCATCATATGGGTCAAGATGCGTATACGCTAGTCTACTCTGGTGTATCAATGCCCTGTCTCGATATACCCTCGACTAGGAACAGTTATAGGATATACTCATCGACTACCCTGGTCCCACTAGTATGATCTCATCATAGTCCATGTAGTCGAGTACAGATCCTAAGGGCTTTATCAACATGTGAGAGTAAGACAGTAAACTAATATAAGTCAACATGTTAAGATAAAGGAAAACCAAATAGCATACTATCATGACGAGCAAGAAAGTCCTCTCTATATATATCCAAGCATTCATTATAATATACATCATATGTACAACAATGGCCTCTAGGGCATATACATAACTAACAATCTCCTACTTGCACTAAGCCAGCTGCTGTAGTATCTCATACCCAGCATCCCGAATAATCTCTCAAATTGTATCTGGGGAATGGCCTTCGTGAATGGATCCGCAGTGTTGTCCTTCGTATCTACTCTCCTAACCTCGATCTCCCGGCGATCAACTATCTCCCTGATCAGGTGATACCGCCTCAGAATATGTCTGGACTTTTGATGGGACCAGGGTACCTTGGCCAAAGCCACAGCTCCATTGTTATCGCAATACAGAGGTATTGGATGCTCAATGGATGGAACCACACCAAGTTCACTAATGAACTTCTTTATCCAGACAGCCTCTTTGGCAGCATCGTTGGCAGCGATGTATTCAGCCTCCATCGTCGAGTCTGCAACGGTATCCTGTTTGGAACTCTTCCAATATACCGCCCCTCCATTGAGGGTAAAGACAAATCCCGAGTGCGACTTAGAGTCTTCCTTATCACTCTGGAAGCTGGAATCAGTAAAGGAGTCCACCATGAGTTCTCCGTTACCATACACCAAGAACATCTCCTTAGTCCTTCATAAGTACTTGAGAATGTTCTTCACAGCTATCCAGTGACTCTCTCCAGGATCTGCTTGATACCGACTCACTACACTTAGTGAGTATGGTACATCGGGTCTGGTACATAGCATCGCATACATGATAGAGCCTACTGCCGAAGTATAGGGTAACCCTTGCATGCGAGCTCTCTCCAAATCAGTCTTGGGAGACATCTCTTTGGAGAGAGTGAGTCCAAAGATCATGGGTAGGTTCCCACGCTTGGATTCTTCCATACTAAAGCTCTTTAGTATGGTGTCAATGTACCTGGATTGGGACAATCCCAGTATCCGTTTAGATCTATCTCTATAGATCATTATTCCCCGGTATGCAGGAGGCATCACCTAGATCTTTCATTGAGAATCTTTGTGATAGAGAAGAGCTTGACTGATTGCAGCATAGGAACATCATTTCCTATCAAGAGTATGTCATCGACGTACAATACGAGGAAGACAACCTTACTCTCTGCAACCTTCTTATAAATACAAGGTTCATCTACGTTTTTGATGAAGTCAAACTCTTTGACCACAACATCAAAGCAGATGTTCCAACTCCGCGATGCTTGCTTTAACCCATAAATGGATTTAAGGAGTTTGCACACCTTTCCGCTACTCCCACTATCTACGAAGCCCTCTGGCTGAGTCATGTACACGTACTCTTCTAAATCACCGTTTAGAAAAGCGATCTTAACATCCATTTGCCAGATTTCGTAGTCATGGTATGCAGCAATGGCAAGTAAGATCCGTATGGACTTAAGCATAGTCACTGGAGAAAAGGTTTCGTCATAATCCACACCTGGTCATTGACGAAAACCCTTTGCAACAAGTCTAGCTTTGAAAGTCTCAACTTTTCCATCTACATCAATTTTCGTTTTAAAGATCCACTTGCTCCCAATGGGTTTTACACCTTCAGGAGCATTTTCCAAAGTCCATACTTTGTTGGTGTACATGGATTCCATCTCAGATCGCATTGCATCCGGCCATTTCACAGAGTCACTACTTGTGATGGCCTGCTCGAAACTAGTCGGGTCATCATCTTCCATGATGCAATCCTCACTTCCACCATCAATAAGAAAACCGTAGTATCTCCCAGGTGGATGAGAAACCCTGCTAGATCGGCGAAGAGGCTGGGGTTCGTCGGGTACTACTGAATCCTCTAGTTCCATTAAATTATCAGTTATAGTTTGCGGTGCTGGAACCTCTTCCGGCTCTACCTCTTTGCCACTTATTTCTTTTGCAAGAAATTCCTTTTCTAAAAAGGTGGCATATTGAGAAACAAATATTTTTTGTTCTTCAGCGCGGTAGAAAAAGTATCCTTGGGAATTCTTAGGATATCCCACAAACTTGCAAAGAAATGATCGTGCCTCAAGTTTGTCTGGATTTTGCCTTTTGACATAGGCCGGACAACCCCATATCTTAACTCATTTAAAATATGGTCTCTTCCTATTCCATATCTTATATGGTGTGGTAGGTACAGATTTAGACGGAACTTGATTCAATAGGTATGCTGCTGTCTCAAGCGCATAACCCAGAAGGAAATAGGTAACTCAGCAGTGCTCATCATAGAGCGCACCATATCTAATAGGGTGTGATTCCTCCGCTCCGATACACCATTGTGCTGTGGTGTATAAGGAGGAGTAAGCTGAGAGAGAATCCTATTCTCTTTTAGATAATCTAGGAACTCATTGCTCAAGTATTCTCCTCCTCGATCAGATCGAAGGATCTTAATACTTTTGCCCGTTTGGTTCTCTACTTCGTGCTTATATTCTCTTAATTTCTCAAAAGCTTCAGACTTTTGTTTCATGTTGGAGATAGTGCCCTCAGAGTCAATTATTGGATCACAGGCACGTGATTGCAATGATTGAGGGAGGACCTATGCCGGTAGGACAGTCTTACTCAAGATTATAGTATGCTATCTGGTTTATCTTTATCATCGTGTACTGCTTTAGGTGACCTTACAGGTCACTATTGCGCGTTGATAGAGCCCTTAGGATTCTTGCTTGACAGCCGGCAGTATGATGGCAATCATATACGTGGGAGCTGGTAGACTATAAGTACATCCTTAAAAGGTCCCTAGTCATAGGAGTTTCGAGACAGGGCATCGATACTCCAGAGTAGACTTAGTGTATACAGTCGAGATCCCGACAAGGGGCGGTGGCCGGTCTCATAAGCCACTGGTGTCAGTTGGTTCACCTAAGATGTATACAGGTGCTCATTGGGTTATGAGTACACCGCACAGGACTCGCCGGGAACGTGCTAGTTGGTCTTATACCAGACGTCAGATAGCAGTTCCCTGGTGACATGTGTACAGGTTAGTTCATCGACCTGAGATCGTCATTTGTCTCGTGTGAGTTCCCGCTGTACTTTGATTACTACCCTACCACTCTCAAAGGAGACGTGCAAACAGGTTTTAGTTGGGTACAGTCCCGAGCCACATGGAGGCAGTGAGCGGATCTGCAGGGGTTCGTCTCTCCCGGTATGTGGGGTGAGGTCGCGCTGTGTCTAGGAGAGCCATTACACGAAGTCCTTAGCCAAGGCAGGAGATTTACTGGTAGGTATTCCAGTAGTATCTCAGGGTGTTCTGGGCTACACTCTGACACGACTTGTACCGCTTTTGGGGGTCTGACTTTTACCAACCCCCTAGGCCTGCCATGAGATGCTCATAGACGAACGGACCGGACTGTACGGATATTATCACTGACAGGCTCAGTAGGGTGTCAGGATGAGTTCGCTCATCGACGTCCCCTTTGGTCAATACCTGGTAGCCAGTTACGTATGGCTAATACCTCTGAAGTGCTAGTGGTTAAATCCACAGCCAAAATATTGACGAGTCTTTAGAGTCCCCCACAGACCGTTTTCTCAAGTTTTGGACGAAACGCTGTAGAGGCCGTATGGAGATATGGCAGGGTTCGATCATATACGTGCGGTATTGCACGGATCATGATCAGACGGATAATACTAGCGGGCTTTGGTTTAAGCCGGATCCTAGTATTGTACAGTGTAGATTTTGTCTCATTGCATTTGTATTCGGTCGCAATACAGGTGCGGGTATGTATATACAGTCGCGGGGTTTTCCTGTAATTTATTATGGGATCAGTTTTTTGAAGTTGCCAGTTTGCTTTCCGTTTTGGCCATTTTTCTTTGTTTCTTTCCTTGGCTGAAAAATGGTGGAGGAGGGCTAATTTGCAAATGTGCAAATTAGCAATTTGGATTGTTGTTTTTGCAAGTAGTTGCATCATGATGGTTCCACCATCCCTTGAATTTCTTTTGATCATGATTGCTTGACTTTTGGGATATGATTAGGTGATGGAGTGGGGACTTGGGAGTGATCATTGTTTCTCATCATCACTTGCTTGCATTATTGTTTTCCACCCACCCCTTGGTTTTTCTCTCTCTCTCTCCCTTCACCAAAATGGCCGGCCATTCCTTGATGGGGCTGTCCCAATTTTTTGGAGTGGGGATTTTGGTATCTCATTTGCTTGCAAAATCATATAGCTCCATAAAAAGCTTGCATCTCCTTCTCCACTAAAACCATGGCAACTTCTTAAACCCCTTGAGACAAAGAGTACTACACTAGCCTACAACATTCTTGGACACGTCGACTCGCTAACTTCGTGCCCGAGTTGCCTCGGTCCAGAGGTGGGAGCCCGTAAAAGAACCTGGCGATGTGTGCCCTTCCGACGAGGAGATGAAGACCGGAGAATCCGTGGGGAGATCGGGACGACGACGAGAAGACCGAAGGACACGGATCGCTCGGTATATCTCTCTACCCCTTCTCTAGTTAGCTAGGAGTAGGTTAATGGCCCGATCCGGGATTTTAGTGCGCGGTGGTGCCGGTTCAAAAGTTTTGTAAAAGTATCGTTTCCGCATTTTGGTCTCGTTCCGACGGCCGGGGCACCGCCGTGCACTTACACTGGTATCAGAGCCACGCCATTAACCTAGTCTAGCTTACAAAACGTGTTTACAAGTTCGATCGAACGAATTTTCAAAAACCCGCATTTTCTGGTCTAGTTGCTGTAGATTTTATTTTGTACTCCAAAAATTTTTCTGAGCATGTCAAAAAATCGTGCAGGGTTTTTTATGTGTTCTGTGAAATTTTTGTTCACTGTTGTTCCTGTAGCACAGCGAAACCGCGGCCTTACCCCTGTTCCGGCCGCGGTTCCGCCGCAGTATTAAGGAAACAGTACACCAAATTTCTACAGAGGATCTTGGACTTGTAAATGGGAGTTTTGGTATATTCTTTTTGGGCCCAGATTTTCTTTGAGTGCTACAGTAGTGCTTGGGGCCCACTTGGGAAAATTTTGGTCGATCGAAAATTTTAAACATGTTAGTTCACAGTATTTACATTATATCTGCGACCGTGAATGTCATTTGATCGGTAAATCCTGTCTAACTGCTATAGCCCTTTTAGACGGATTTGCGAACGTGACATTCACGTTGATGTTCTGTGTTGTGCTGTGATGTTGCGGATTGGTCGTGGGGGATAGCCTGGATGCAATGGTAGTGCAGTTTGGTTTATTATATACATTTGATATTGCAGGGCGAGCGTCCGACATGTGGACTGCCATTACTGCCTGTTTGTATATTATTCTTTTGGGGCACGACCATGCTGAGGCGATGTACCCATTGTATGTATATTTTACTTTCTGTACTAGCATTACCCCGCGGAGGGGTGCACGGATAGCCGGGTTCTAGAGGGCAACAGGCCCGCATCTCATGGCATTGAGACGGAGGGGGCTTCACTCTAGAATTGGCGGGCTATTCGCCGCACTCGTAGGGGGTACAGGTTGACCCAGGAGGAGTGCCCAAGTTACCGAATTCCGTGAAGTGCTGGGTGGTCCATTCACGTTGCTGAAGGGGGCTGCCTCGCTTCAGGTTTTGGCGGGTAACTTGCCGCCCCCGTAGGGGTCTAGGATTTCATTGCACAGGCTATCCACACGACCAGGGGAACGTCGGGTTTCATTAGCGGCTCTATGAAACCCGGGGATCCCAGATATCTGTATTGTTCTATGACGCTTATTACATTTATGTGATGTTGCATTTTATCACGCCTTGAGCGAATATTATATATTGATATATATACTAGTAGATGTTGTATATGTTTTGCATCCGCGCTAGTCCAGTCCCCGCTCTGTCGTTAGTTAAGTAACCTAACGGGTAATGACGGGACCCAGTGGCGAATGCGGGTGGTATTTACGTACATCATTATTTTCGTTCTTTATTGGTGTGATCAATTGATGGGACTGCGTTGATTCGGATCAATGCAAGCTAAACAAACCTAATCTGATGTTGTTGGAACATTTTTCAAAAACCTGTTATTGCAAGGACATTCTCTTTTGTTTTGCACAGTGGTATTCGGTTATGAATATCCAGCACTTTAGTCGACGAGGCAAGGGCCGAGATCCCTTCACCGGGAGTGACCCCTTGGACAGAAGTTTGCGTCAGGGCAATAACTTCACTATAGTCATTTACTTTTTCTTTGGATCGTGGTATTCAGTTGGAATATCCTGCACCTCATTCTACGGGGAAAGAGCCGAGATCCCTTCGCCGGGAGTGACCTCTTTAGCAAAGGTTTTCGTTACTATATTTTTATAAAGCTATCCGGTTCCTTCAACGATATCAAGTTCATTACATTAAAGGTTTTTCACCAAAAACCATTCGTAGCCCTCCGTCATTTCAGTTAAATGTTCGGTAGTATTCAAGCTATGTATTTTGACCTACGCCAAGGCATAGTGATTGGTAGCTACCGGATATTTATCTGTTGCATAGATAGATGCGTTGGTTTGGGACAGTCCTACTACTATTTTGGCCTACGTCAAGGGTATGTACGGGTGGGTTCAAATTAACCTGGACAATGACGGGTAGAACTTGACATGTGACTTATGATTTGTTGACCTTCGTCAAGGTCATAAGAGCACAGGGTAAAATTACATCGGGAGTTTCTAAAGAAACTGAAACTTTCCAGATATGCGCATACCTTCTGGAGTATGATAACATGAGCGGATTCCGTCACGTTATCATGCGATGATAGTTGGATCCCGATTCCCACTGATGAGTTGGTTTACTCCTCGGGTGATCCCGACTAATTCTTCTTTCAGGTTTGGAGGAGAATTTGACGTTACAGTGGGAGGTTTCCTGATTAGATAAAGCGACAACCATTCTGATCTAGGTTAGAGTGCACGCTGAGTGTTTCTTTTCTCTCTCTCTTTGGCAGCGACCATGACCCGACCCTAGACTATGACTCAGTGACCAAAATTAACCGAACCTTCTTAAACACTGGCTTTTGGATTGTCAGAGTTGCAAACCTCATTGCCACTCCTACTTTTACCCTTTTCTCCAGGACACCCCGTATTACTACGAACGTCCACTTCCATTGGACAAAACCATCGTTTGGTTATATACGAACTCGAAGGAATTTATTCGAGGATGGTTTCTGGTTCTGGAGAAAACGAATAAGACTATTCAGTTGTCTTTTCCTTTTACCTTCTCTCAGGTTGCGAGTGCTCTTTGGATTAGGGGATAGTACACCCGTTACGCCTATTGGATAGTCTTCTTCCAAACCTTAGGCTGGTGCCGAACGGTAGGGAGTGAAGAAAGCCGATTAGCCTAAGTGTGGTGTACAGAAGGTATTAAGTAAAGACAAATAAAGGGATTAGAAGGAGGGCAAAGTAAATTGCGACTGTTATTCAAGACCACACCAAGTATTTCATTATCACTCCCACTTCACCTTTGTATTTCTCCAGGACACTCCGTATCACTACGAAGATCCACAGTTATTTGGATACTCCATCGTATGGTTATATACGAACTCGAAAGGAACTTGTTCCAGTTCGGGGATGGATTCTGGTTTAGGAGAAATAGGAATAAGGTTTATTCGGTTGTCTTTTATCTTCACCTTCTCTGGCATTGCGAGTACTCCTAGGATCAGGACAGTACACCCATTATGCTTATTGGATAGTCTTCTTCCAAACCATAGGCTGGTGCCGAACGGTAGGGAAGGAAGAAAACCATTTGGCCTAAAGGGGTGTGCAGAAGGTAATGACTAAAAACATATGAAGGGATGTGGAGAGATGGCATAGAAATATACGGTTACAGTTATGAATCTGGATAATGGAAGAGGCATTACTAGGAATACCCGGATACCCCATCGAAACATTTCAATGTTTCATTTTCACTGTGTACTGTTAATGGAAAACTGATTTCCCAATTAGACACTTGCTCCACGGTATGTATTTACCAGGTTTGATTCTCATATCTGTATGGTTTTACAGATGATGAGTGGGAGTAAGTTATTGGGAATTGGGTGATCATCCTCATTATATCGGGATTCGTTGTAATCGGTGATATTTGAGGAAGTCACCTGGGTTGTTTGCCGGACGGCAAATATTTGGTTTTGAATATCCGCTGTTATGCACCAATTTCAAATTAATATATCTGTATATCTATTTTCATAGAGTGAGATATACCTTTTTGAAATTATGTCTATGACATTTACCTATATCAGTGGATGGTTAGGTGTTCATATCAGAAAATTGCATTCTAATACCGTTCATTCATTATCTAATTGTTGTATTTATCGGTATTATTGACCAGTGTCTGCTCAGTATTACAGATTACAGGTATCCATGACAAAATACTGGAAATGCATCCAACAGCGCGGATATATCACTTGAGGGAAGACACTGCGACCAGAAACGCTAACCGACCGATACTTCAGGAGTTCCTTTATGCAACAAGTTGTGTACACATTTTTTTCTAAATGGTCCAACACAACAAGTGTGTACACAAGACTTTTAAGCACATGTGGATATGATTTTATATGCAATCAAGGATATGATTCTATATGCAATCAAGGATATGATTTTATATGCAATCAAGGATATGATTCTATATGCAATCAAGGATATGATTTTATATGCAATCATCAAGGATATGATTTTATATGAAATCAAGGATATGATTTTATATGCATATGATATTATATGCATTCAAGACTAAAAAGCATGTGTTCAAATCAAAGGCAATCAAACAAATCAGCATGAGCCATAATGGGGCAGATATGAATATTTCTTTCTGAGCCTATAAATAGAGACCAGAGGGAAGAGGAAAGGGTAGCTTTTTCTTTAGTTCTATCTTAGAATTCTTGTAATTTTTCTTTTCATTCTTGAGCTCTTGCCCCTTTGTCTTGACCTTGCAACTTCTCATTTAGAACTTGCAAGCTTAAGGCTTAGGTTCTTGACTTCAAGATCTCTTTTAACAAGTTTGTTCTTCAATAAAAGTTCGTATTTTTATTACATGTCTTGTTCCACTTTACATGATTTCAATTGTGAAATTCATGTCTTGATTTGATCTTGCAACCTCTTAAGTGAGCTTGCAGCCTTAAAGCTTGGTATTTGGATCTCACACGTTGCCGGGGATTGAACACTGGGAGATAAAACGCTTGAACTCATCGGTTCTCTTTTCCTCTTTATTTCATTGCATGTTTTTATGTATCTTCTCTTTTCTTTCTTGTTAATTTGTAAATATGTGTGAGTAATCTTTTCACTTGTTAAGGGTGTAATATGTTAGATCGTATTCGAAGATTTTCTTTGTCCAAACTTCAAAACCTAAAACTTGCCTATTGAAACTTCATGCAAATCACCCGCAACTCCGCTCACTAGGCATCCTATCCTACCCCGATAGTGATGATTCCTAATCATGACCGGATTGCCCATGGTTTGCCGAAGGCTAAAATCAAGAGATAACAACGGAAGGACAAGGGACAAGGAAAACGGATTTAGCGAAATACCGCAAATACCGTATTTCAAGTTCCCTAATCCGCGTTGTTACCTATTTCTTTAGTATCAATACCAAGTCGGGGCTATAAGGAATTGGCAAACATCACCTTCATACAATCTAACTTATTACTACCCTTAACAAGCCTTTTTTATTCATATCTTTGTTACGACAATTAGTTAACCAACAAATCAAAACACGGAATTAACTCGTTAAAACAAGCAATAAGAAACTTACCATCTCCCTGCGGACGACCCGTATTCATCGCGGCTAGCTACAAGCGACACCGTTTTGATTGCGGTAATTTCAGAATTCTTTTTAAACACGACACAGTTAGAGCGTGACAATCAAATGGCGCCGTTGCCGGGGAGACGGTAACGCTTTTTATACTTGTAGTTTCGGGTTAAATTTGTGCATATTCTGTATAAAACTAACTTCTAACACATTCAAACAAATAACCATTCTTTTTGAAACCAACCACAAACACAAATAAAATTCTTTTCTTCTCTGGATTTGAATTCTGCTAACACTCTGATTTTCTTAATTATTTGTGTTCAGAATTGTGGTTGTTAATATTGCTTTTTGGCTCAAATATCCGTATTTTTCCAACATATGCAGATTTGACGGATTTTGAGCAGCGATCATACGGAACAAAGGGGCATTTTCAAGTGCAAAGGAGGGTGAACACTCAGTGCCAAAGATCCGGGTAGTTAGACCCGCGCAAGCGAACCATTCGACCACTCGGAGGCAATATCAACACGAGTTTCTGAAACTCGTGCTTTTTGGTACGTATTTTTCTAAACTTCCCCTCTCAAACCCGACGCTCCAATATTCTTGTCTTTGCAGGATTCTTAGCAAAAATCGCCGCAAAAAGACAAAAAAAAAAAAACTAACCGTATTTGTTGCAGCGCCGCATTAAAAGTAAAAAACGATAACTGATTGCTTGAAAACAAAACTTGGTTGAATTTTGCGCATTGCATCATTTAATACGGACTTAAGAGGCTCTAACACCAATCCAGATTGGGTGGGGATTTCATCACCCTTCCCAGGACCCCAAAAATCACTAAAGCATATGCATTATCCATTGTAAATTAAAAAAATACTAGACTTCAGCCCTAAGGACTTCGCGCTCATTAGGAGAAGATAAACCGTGTTTAGAACCTCGCTTAACGGTATATTGTTTACGGGGTGTCTAGGAAAGTGTTAAAGGCGCAACCGCCAAAAGAGAAAGGGTTACTTAATTAAGGAACTTCGCGAAAGCGTTGGACAACCTCCCCTTATCTCTGCACTTACCTGGCCTTGTGATCAGTGTATTTTTAAGCCCGTTTCTCGACACTGTTTAATTTCGACAATCAAGTTTAGGAGCAGGTCTAGTAGACCTAGGTTACCCTAGATCTAGGTGTGATTGTGCATATCTTGTTTGTGATTGCTTAAGCCGTATATCCGTACATATTTCTGTAAATATCCTTCTAAAAAAAAAAGGGAAAAATCAAAAACTTTTATAAAAAAAAAACTTGCCCTTTGTCGCCAAATCCATTTTTCACCCATCACCCATCGCCTTTCTCCATTGACGTTTTCTTACCCTCACCTTCTCCGCTTTGACTATACTAAACTCGTTTAGTGTATGTCCGCTTGGACTCGGGACACTAGCGTCCGTCTAGTCCGCGTTACGTTAGTCGCTACCGACTACGCGATCGACTCCGAAGTCGATACTCCTTCCACTCCTCTTTCACCCCTACCTTTGCCGGCCAACTCCGACGTTGACCGGAATTCTGTTCATACTTCTTCACCTTCACCTTCGCTTTCACCAACCTCTTCTTCCGCGATGTCGGGATTCAATCCGAACATCTCTTTGACCACCCCTGGATTGGCTCCACCTCCTACGGAGACCAATATCCCACCACCTCCGCCTGTTGTAGCGCCGCAGCGAATCGCGCTCCAGGATCATTTCTACCCCATCCGTTCTGCGCTTCCCACCTGCCTTTCTCTTCCTCCGGCCAATGGGGACAACTTTGAAATTAAGCCCCATTTCATCAACATGCTTCCACGTTTTCATGGGCTTGAATCTGAAGATACCAATATCTTCATCAACAAATTTCAAAACGTCTGTGCCATGATGAAAACCACCCAGCTGTCGGACGATGCTATACGTCTACGGGTCATTCCGTTCACTCTATGCGATCTCGCTGAAAAATGGCTGTATAGCACCGCTTCCCATTCCATAACCAGTTGGGATGAGTTTGTTAAAGCGTTTCTCAAAAAGTTTTATCCAAATCACAAAACTGCAAGGATTCGCAATGAAATCAATCAATTCTCCCAGCTTCCTTCTGAACCTTTCTGGAAGTGCTTTGACCGGTACAAAGACCTTCTTGTTCAGTGTCCTCACCACGGTATAGAGAAATGGCAACTTTGCCAAACCTTATACGAGTGCCTGAACCCAGCAACGAAGCAGTTGTTGGAAACCATCTGTCAGAGCCACTTCCTATCCAAATCTGACGAGGAAGCATGGCAATTCTTTGACGACCTTGCGGAGAAAACGCTACAGTGGGAGAGCACGAGACCGACGACTTCTTCTTCTTCTACCTCCACTTCTACCGGTCAGTCTAGGGTAGGAATTCATCAACTTGACGTCTCTATTGCAATGAAAGCTGAAATGGCTGCAATAACTAGAAAGCTTGAAGCGATAGAGAGCAAATTTTCTTCTCCTGCTCCTAGCCCTGTTCTTCCACTTCGTACCATCTGCGCTTGTTGTTCCGATCCCTCTCATTTAACCGAAGAGTGTCCTTACAATTCTCCATCTCAAGGACAGGATCAGGTTAATGCTGCATTTCAGCAAAGACCAAGGAATGATCCGTACTCTTCCACGTACAATCCCGGTTGGAGGAACCACCCCAATTTTGCCTGGAATCAGAATCAGAATCAATTCCAAGGCAACCACTTCCAAAGGCCCCCTCCACCGCAACAACAAGCGCAACAACAAACTCAACATCAATATCAGCAGCCCTTCCAACCCCAGCCTTTCCAAAACCAGACGAACAACTTTGCACCCAACAACTCTTTTCCACCAAACAACTTTGTTCCGTCAAACAACGATAAGGTTTCCTCGCTCGAGCGAAGTCTGGAGGCGTTTATTAAACAATCGACTCAATCCACCGCCAACATCCAGTCTTCGATTCAATCTTTAGTGCAACACACTGCCGCACACGGGCAAAGCATCAAGACCATCGAGGCCCAGATTGCACAGCTGAACGCGGCCTTAAGCGAGCGAGAGAAGGGGAAGCTCCCGTCCCAGCCACTTCCAAATCCCGGTCACCCACATAATGCACATGTTGCTCTTGAACAACAAAACCATAATGTGAGTGCCGTGACTACACTGAGATCGGGGAGGATGCTGCAAAACAACATTGGCACACGGATCAACGATGACACCCCGGCCGCTTCTTCTTCTTCTCCTTCTTCTCCTTCTTCTTCTTCATCTTCTGAGCCTATTCTCCGTTCTTCACAAGGCTCTCCTTCCTCTTCTTCTATGAACGGACCCACTTCTCAATCCACGAAAACACCTATTCTGGGATCCGGTCCAACTCCACAATCTCCTCCTCCAGCATTAGACTCAACCAATTTTCAAAATGTTCCATTTCCAAACCGGTTGAGCTCTAATAAACAAAATCCTCAAATGGAGAAGATTCTGGAGTTATTTAAGCAAGTTAACATTAACATTCCTCTTTTAGATGCTGTCCAACAAGTCCCGTCTTACACGAAAATCTTAAAGGACTTGTGCACGAAAAAGAGGAAATCTCAGGTACCCAAGAAAGTTTTCTTGGCTAGTGCTGTGAGTGATGCCCTTACCCAATCTTTACCACAAAAACGGAAGGACCCTGGCTGTCCTACGATTTCAATTACCATTGGGGATAAGAACATCAACCGCGCACTATTAGATCTTGGTGCCAGTGTTAACTTGCTTCCGTATTCAGTATACGAGCAATTAGGCGTCGGAGAGCTGAAACCCACGCACTGCACTCTCCAAATGGCCGACCGATCGATCACCCATCCTAGGGGTGAGCTAGAGGATGTGTTGATAAGAGTCGGGGACTTCATATTCCCCGTTGACTTCATTGTATTAGATACACAGCCTGTAGCTAACCCCCGGAATCAAATTCCGGTGATACTCGGTCGCCCATTTCTCGCAACCTCAAATGCTGTGATCAATTGTCGCAATGGTTCGATGAACCTCTCTTTTGGAAATATGACGATTGAACTCAACATTTTTAGGTTGGGGAATCAGCCCGCCGAACCTAATGCTCATATACTGGACGTCTGCTCGATTCAGGAGATCACCCCGGAAGAGTGTGAATTCGAGGAGTTTCTGTTTGAACGCGATAACCTTGACGCCACTAGTGCGTTTCTCTTCGAACCTGCTGCTGCTTCCGCGCCCGACTACGACTACGACTACGAGTGTTTTACGTTCTCACACGATCTTAGCCGCTCACAACCCGAGTTTGAATCTTTTGACTTTCCGGATGAGTTACCTGAACCATCCAACTCGGTAGCTTACGCTCGTTTTGAACCTTTGATGGAATCCTTTGAGTTCGAGACCTTTTCTCCAATCCAGCCTTCAATCATTTCACCTCCAATTCTCGAACTCAAGCCTTTGCCGTCTCACCTTAAGTACGCTTACTTAGGTGAGAACGAGACCCTCCCGGTTATCATTTCGGCTTCTCTTGCTCCCGAGCAAGAGAAAGCCCTTCTTTCGGTCTTACACGGCAATAGGCAAGCTTTTGGCTGGTCCATGGCGGACATCAAGGGGATTAGTCCCCTGATCGTTGAGCATCATATTCATCTGATGGATGATGCCAAACCAGCCCGGGATCCACAAAGACGTCTCAATCCAGTCATGAAGGAGGCTGTGAAGAAGGAGATCATCAAATGTCTGGATAGTGGTATCATTTACCCTATCTCCGATAGCCAGTGGGTTAGCCCCATTCATGTTGTCCCCAAGAAGTCGGGCATCACGGTCATAACCAACGAGGCGAACGAGTTAATCCCTACTCGCACCCAAACTGGGTGGCGAGTATGCATTGATTACCGAAAACTCAACGCCGCAACGCGGAAAGACCACTTTCCGCTACCTTTTATTGACCAGATGCTCGAACGATTGGCCGGACATAAGTACTATTGCTTTCTTGATGGCTACTCTGGCTATAATCAAATTCCCATCGCCGAAAAAGACCAGGACAAGACTACTTTCACTTGTCCTTTCGGCACGTTTGCATATCGTCGCATGCCCTTTGGGTTATGCAATGCGCCCGCTACCTTCCAGCGGTGTATGATGGGAATATTCTCAGACATGGTGGAGAAATTCTTGGAGATCTTCATGGACGACTTCTCCATCTTTGGCGATTCCTTTGACGAGTGTCTGCTGCATCTCGACGCTGTCCTTACCAGATGTAAGGACAAGAATCTCACTTTGAACTGGGAGAAATGCCACTTCATGGTGCGCGAAGGTATTGTCTTAGGACATATCATCTCGCAGAAAGGCATTGAGGTAGACAAAGCAAAGATTGAGGTCATTTCCAATCTTCCTCCTCCCCGATGCGTCCGAGATATCCGAGCCTTCCTTGGCCACGCCGGTTTCTATAGACGGTTTATCAAGGACTTTAGCATGATTGCTAGGCCCTTGACTCTTCTACTGGCCAAGGACACGCCATTCGACTTCAGCCCGAGCTGTGTGGCTGCTTTTGAATCATTGAAACACTCACTCACTTCTGCTCCCGTTCTCTCTTCCCCTGACTGGACGCACCCATTCGAGATTATGTGCGATGCATCCGACTCTGCCATCGGTGCTGTCCTTGGACAACACATCAACAAGATGCCGCACGTAATCTATTACGCTAGCCGAACCCTGAACGACGCCCAACTCAATTATACAACAACTGAGAAGGAATTCTTGGCTGTTGTATTTGCTTTAGAGAAGTTCAGGCCCTACCTCATCGGCTCTCCAGTCATTGTTTACACTGATCATTCTGCTCTGCGCCATCTTTTTGCGAAGAAAGATGCCAAATCTCGGCTTATACGTTGGATCCTCTTGCTTCAAGAGTTTGACCTTGTCATTAAGGACAAACGAGGATGTGAAAACGTCGTTGCCGACCATCTATCACGACTTCCTTCTTCGCCGTCGCTTCAAATCCCGATCAATGACGTTTTCCCGGATGAACAACTCTTGACAATATCTCGCGAACCTTGGTTCGCAGATATTGTGAACTATTTGGCCACAGGGTTACTACCAACCGAATGGTCAAGTCAGGACAGACTTCACTTTTTATCCCAAGTAAAACATTTTTACTGGGACGAACCCTATCTGTTCAAGTACTGTCCTAACCAGATTATTCGTAGGTGTGTCCCTGATGAGGAATTCAAGAGTGTGCTGTCATTTTGCCACGATCAAGCGTGTGGCGGGCATTTTGGCCCCAGAAAGACAGCTGAGAAGATCTTGCAATGTGGTTTCTACTGGCCACAACTCTTCAAAGACGCTCATGACTATTGCAAGACTTGCTCCCGGTGCCAAAATATGGGCCGGATATCCCGGAGAAACGAGATGCCGCTCCAACCAATCTTGGTTGTGGAGATTTTCGACGTGTGGGGGATAGATTTCATGGGGCCGTTTCCCAGCTCTTTCGGGAACTTGTACATCCTTCTAGCTGTTGATTACGTCTCTAAGTGGGTCGAGACTGTGCCCAGCCGGACTAACGACAACAAGGTTGTCGTTAGGTTCCTTAAAGAAAACATTTTCTCCCGTTTTGGGCACCCCCGAGCGATCATTAGCGACAATGGAAGTCATTTCTGCAATAAGACTTTCGAGGCCTTAATGCGGAAGTATTCCATTAATCATAAGCTATCCACGCCCTATCACCCCCAAACCTGTGGTCAAGCCGAAGTCTCAAATCGGCAGATCAAGCAGATACTGGAGAAGACGGTTTCCAAGAACCGTAAGGATTGGTCGCTGAAACTAACTGATGCCCTTTGGGCTTTTCGCACTGCTTATAAGACCGACCTTGGCATGTCTCCCTATCGGCTTGTATACGGAAAAGCTTGCCACCTCCCTGTCGAAATAGAGCATCGCGCATTTTGGGCGATAAAAGAGCTGAACCTATCTCTCGAAGATGCGGGCAGCCATCGGAAGCTGCAACTGAACGAACTGAGCGAGCTTAGGGATGAGGCTTACGATAACGCGGTTGTCGTTAAGAATAGAACGAAGGTGTTTCACGATAAACACCTTTTGCGCAAAACCTTCGTACCTGGTCAGCAGGTACTGCTTTACGAAACCAGACTTCATTTCCATCCAGGAAAGCTCCGATCTCGCTGGAAAGGGCCGTATTTTGTGCGGAATGTGTATCCGCAGGGCGCTGTGGATTTGGAAAATCCAAAGGACGGTTCATTTTTCAAAGTGAACGGACACCGACTAAAACCGTACCTTAGCGCCGAACCAACAGAGGAGCTCCTATTCTTACAGGAGCCGGTTTACCCTGCCTGATCTTCCTCTGCCCACCTCCAAACTTCGGTTATCCAGCCAAGAATAGTGGACACTGTTCCAAATAAGTTTGGGGGTATGTATAAAGCCTTTTGTATATATTTGTGAATATTCTTTTCCATTCTTTTTCTTTTTCTTTTCTTTACAAACAAAAACAAATAAAAATTGTGTATCGCTAACCGACAATTTTTGACCCTTCAAATGATCTCTTCATGCAATGACAGTGAGGACACTGTTCAGTTTAAGTTTGGGGGTACGCTCGGTACGCATTTCTTACCTTCGCATTCATATGTATATTTTGCATCTGCATAATAAAATCCATAAAATCCATAAAAATCTGAAAATTTTCTAAAAACATAAAAACTTTTCTGTCAAGTTAGCTAGTGGGAGGACTCTGATTCAACATTTCGACGGTTTTGTTTGATAAAATAAGAATAACTAAATCTTATGTTTAGATTTTGAAAACCTGAAAAATAACTCTCCTTTGAAGTTAACTATAGCTGATATACGTCTTTACATCACACTACACGTGTCGTGAGTTTTTGGGAATTAGATGATAAGTCTTTTATGTCGAAAAACTTTTAAATGGATCATTGATTTTCTGAGGATCAAATAGGTTTGTTCTGAAATAAGTAGTGTCAAGAATAGTTTATGAAATAAAGCGAATATGAAGGAATGTTATTGATGCCGTAATTGGAACTAAGTCTGAAAAATAACCCATCTGAAACTTGATTGGAATGATTACACACCAAACCCACTAAACACGTCTTTTATCCAAAAAATAATTGAACTGCCGGTTATATCTCCGTTCGTATTAAATCATCTGATTTTCACGCCAAACTGTCTTTTGTTTTTGGACCTGGGTAACTTGAGTAATTAAGTCCGCCGGGGTGTTTCTACACCTAATGACCTAAAACCAACTGGTGTGGGTGCATTGGCCCAAAGCTCGCTAAGAAGCCTAGAAAGTCCAGATTAAAACAAAGTCAAGCAAGTGTTCTCTCCGAGTTAAAATTCCTAACGGTTCTTTGTGTGAGAATAATCTTGATAAAAGACAGGCTTTTTAAAAATAATTTAGCAGAGATATGAAGGTTTTATTCTATGATAAAGACTATTGCACGATTCACAGAGGTGTGTATGAAATGAAAACAAGGAAAGGGTGGAGTGAAAAATAAGACCTAGTTTCCTGTTAAGGAAGATAGAAATTCTGAAGTTGAAACTTTTTACTGGAAAACGAAGCTTGAAAAAAATTGCTTAACTCTTTATAAAACTTATGTGATCCTTTTAAAATTTTTATCCGGGCTTAATTGTGTGATATGATGACTTTATTCGACCTTTCGGGAACTTAACGACACTATTTGCACTGCACGTGAAGACATATAAAAGCTGTAGTTAAACAAGAAGCGAGGTGTGAAAAAAAAGGGTCGATAGTCTAGACCTAGGATAATAGAATTGTTATTTTCTGAAACAAAACTTTAGGGTTTGAATCTTAGTTATTTTACAAAACTAGCTTGACCGGATTTTGTGGGTAGTATCCGCTGAAAACCCTCAGGAGACAACACTCCTCCTACTAGGGACACCTAGAGGTTTAACGACTTGTTGCACTTGCTCAGTGCAATCGCGTTCCCTGCGAAAGTGAGGTTAGGAAATTTTTTGTGAATAAATTGGTTTTGCTCGGGACGAGCAATAGATAAGTTTGGGGGTATTTGTTCATATCAGAAAATTGCATTCTAATACCGTTCATTCATTATCTAATTGTTGTATTTATCGGTATTATTGACCAGTGTCTGCTCAGTATTACAGATTACAGGTATCCATGACAAAATACTGGAAATGCATCCAACAGCGCGGATATATCACTTGAGGGAAGACACTGCGACCAGAAACGCTAACCGACCGATACTTCAGGAGTTCCTTTATGCAACAAGTTGTGTACACATCTTTTTCTAAATGGTCCAACACAACAAGTGTGTACACAAGACTTTTAAGCACATGTGGATATGATTCTATATGCAATCAAGGATATGATTCTATATGCAATCAAGGATATGATTCTATATGCAATCAAGGATATGATTCTATATGCAATCAAGGATATGATTTTATATGCAATCATCAAGGATATGATTTTATATGAAATCAAGGATATGATTTTATATGCATATGATATTATATGCATTCAAGACTAAAAAGCATGTGTTCAAATCAAAGGCAATCAAACAAATCAGCATGAGCCATAATGGGGCAGATATGAATATTTCTTTCTGAGCCTATAAATAGAGACCAGAGGGAAGAGGAAAGGGTAGCTTTTTCATTAGTTCTATCTTAGAATTCTTGTAATTTTTCTTTTCATTCTTGAGCTCTTGCCTCTTTGTCTTGACCTTGCAACTTCTCATTTAGAACTTGCAAGTTTAAGGCTTAGGTTCTTGACTTCAAGATCTCTTGTAACAAGTTTGTTCTTCAATAAAAGTTCGTATTTTTATTACATGTCTTGTTCCACTTTACATGATTTCAATTGTGAAATTCATGCCTTGCTTTGATCTTGCAACCTCTTAAGTGAGCTTGCAACCTTAAAGCTTGGTATTTGGATCTCACACGTTGCCGGGGATTGAACACTGGGAGATAAAACGCTTGAACTCATCGGTTCTCTTTTCCTCTTTATTTCATTGCATGTTTTTATGTATCTTCTCTTTTCTTTCTTGTTAATTTGTAAATATGTGTGAGTAATCTTTTCACTTGTTAAGGGTGTAATATGTTAGATCGTATTCGAAGATTTTCTTTGTCCAAACTTTAAAACCTAAAACTTGCCTATTGAAACTTCGTGCAAATCACCCGCAACTCCGCTCACTAGGCATCCTATCCTACCCCGATAGTGATGATTCCTAATCATGACCGGATTGCCCGTGGTTTGCCGAAGGCTAAAATCAAGAGATAACAACGGAAGGACAAGGGACAAGGAAAACGGATTTAGCGAAATACCGTAAATACCGTATTTCAAGTTCCCTAATCCGCGTTGTTACCTATTGCTTTAGTATCAATACCAAGTCGGGGCTATAAGGAATTGGCAAACATCACCTTCATACAATCTAACTTATTACTACCCTTATCAAGCCCTTTTTATTCATATCTTTGTTACGACAATTAGTTAACCAACAAATCAAAACACGGAATTAACTCGTTAAAACAAGCAATAAGAAACTTACCATCTCCCTGCGGACGACCCGTATTCATCGCGGCTCGCTACAAGCGACACCGTTTTGATTGCGGTAATTTCAGAATTCTTTTTAAACACGACACAGTTAGAGCGTGACAATCATTAGGTAAGGAGTATCAAACAGCGGTGTAATTCTTCATAACCATAAGTACAGTTTTCAACCTACGACACACAGGGAATGAGTTATTAGACTCAGGGGACTTATACAGAGTATTGTATGTTGTCCAGTGTCCATTAGGATAGAGGAGTTGGTCCTCGTACTATATTCGGTTTACTTATGACTTCTCTAGTTTTTAGACAAGTGTTTCGTAGAAACGCAAGGTCCGAATTTTGAAAAGTTATAGGTATAAGAATAAAATAGAGAACCAGGTGTTGCAAGTATTGGGATTCTTCAAGGTAATCAAAGATGTAGATACTTATGTATGGTATTCAGTTGATAGTAATGGTTTAAGAGAACTTGCTTCTCTTTCAGGTTACTCATAATTGGAAGTACTCCTAAGTTGAGTAATGCTGATCGGTCTCTCTCCATTTTGTTGACATGCACTGGAGACAGCTGCATGATTTGAATCTGGTTCAATTAAATCAGTGCCTCTGTTTCTATATTGGATATAGAACAGTTCATATCTTAACGATGTTAAGGTATGGGGAGTCGTCCGTCTTATGCTTAAAACCAGACTCCGGACTACTCAAGGTACATTTCTGTAATGGCTGTTTGTGGGTCTGATTATTGTCAAATCTTGTATTTACCACAATCAGAAACGGCGTCGCTTTGCAGCTAGCCGGTGAGTACGGGTCGATCCACAGAGACGGGTAAATTCCTTTTTTGTGTTTTAACGAGTTGATTCAATTTGTCGTTTTGGTTGGTTTATAACAATCTATGAAAACTAGATCTAATTAATCTAATTAAAAGTCTTGCTAGGGTTAGGCTTAGGGGAAGTTTTGGAGATTAACGTTTTTCATCACCGCTTTCAATGACTACTTTTTTAGATCTATTAGGTGTTAAGTTAATTATCAATAAAGTGGATACGAATCTTTTGGGAAGATGTTTCTTCCTCTAGATTCGTATCCCTCCTTTGTTGATAATCACCCTAACCCCCACGAAAAACGCGCACAACCGGCCCTTTATACTACGGTTCATCGTTACCTCGATGGGTAGGATGCCGCAGGGAGCGGTTGCGCTCGTATGCGTGGAGTTCTAATTCGTTAGGTTAAAGTGGCATTGAAAGGGGTGAGAGATCTCATCTCTCAACCCTTTCCCTAAGGCTAACCCTAACAAGCGAGGAGACTACTCGCTCATTAGGGGATGAGAAAACATTATAATTAAAAGAACAGAAATAAAATACTTACTAGGTTGACGGCTCCCTCCAAACAAGAAGAACAGATCTGAATTTTTTTCTCTCAGAAATTCTGAATTTTATTGATTGAAAAGAGGCATCCATTTTTCAATTTTCAGATTACAATTTATAAGTAAACAGGAGAATTAGGATTTCAGAGTCTCGCACATGCGCAATTACTGATTTGACCTCTAAAAATCCCAACACCCACACCGACACAGCAACAGAAGAAAAATCCACCGACAAGTGTATTAGACGGCCGCGGATCCGCGGCATTGGTAGGCTTGGGCCGCGGATCCGCGGCCCTTTGGTGGTCTTGGGCTGCCAAACTTTCTGGGGTCCTTTGTGGTTGTCTGGGCTTCTTAATTTTATACTTCTTTTTCTCTGTTGGCTTCTTACTCTTCTCCAGATCTTCAGTGAAGACTTGTATTGGTCTTTTTAACCGTTTCACCTTGACATTCGTTGCCTTGCACCTATGTGAACTGGGCTTGACTAGGATCCGTCTATTTGTTGGTCAAAAGTCCCTTTTTCTGTTGTTTTGTGTCTTTTTCACTGTATTTGCTCCAGAAACCTGTATCCTGTAATATGCAACAAACGTGCGTCAAGGGTACCTGTTTATTTATAAAAAGGATAAGAATAGGGGAATGGAAAATGCAATATTATGGTCTGAACAGGGTCGACCCGGGCTATGACGAGAGTTGACTTTCTACCATCTGGAAGATCAATAGTGATATTGTTCTTGACTCGCCACAGTTTTAATAAAAATGTATTTTTTCAGAAAACAGTAGTGGGAGTATGGTAGAACTGGAAGTGATTCCAGAACCGTAAACGATTACTGAAAATTTGATAAGAACCTAAAGATTCAATCTGGTTTGACATTCCATTGGCCACTCCGCAGATATGGTGGGTAACCTCAGGCACCCGAGAGGTACTCCGGTAGCCTCAAGGACGGTGACAGGGAGGTTCTTGTTTACCCAGACTTGCCATTGCTGTTGTTCCAGATTGTGAGACCCGGCAGGAGGATGAGTATAGCGTCGTTCTAAACTGGCTTTAGAAGTGTACGTCTATATGACTCTGCCAGATGGTTGTCGCAGTCAGTGGGAGCAGCGAAAGCATTGGTGGACAAGTAGCTTATGTCTATGGACTAAAGAAGATATAGCGGAGATAGATCATCTATTTCTGATATGACAGTCATGGGTTTGACTTCATCAGAATAGGGGATGGATCTGTTAAGAAGGTAGTAGGGTGTGATTTCTTGATTTGTGGATGACATACACAAAGTAGGAAGTGATATTCCTGCACTACGACCGGTTATACTTTGGTTGTCACACAGTGGTTTCTCCACATAGGATATAGATATAATATCAGACATTCTGGTTACTAGATCTATGGTTTTAGATCTAGATTTAGGAAGTGTCCCAATCTGGGTACTTAGACAGCATTCTAAAGGTGTTTTTAGAATGGACGACTCCTGGCATTGTAGTGTACCTGCAGGTGATGGAGTTACCCTCTCTGAAGGTGTTTTACAGACTAAAGGGGAGAGGGATGTACATGATTGGCAGATCATTTGCTTAGGCAATTGAGTCAATCATGAGATGTCAAGTACCACACCAGATATTGTTTTTGCACGAGATGCAGTAAGTTGATATTGATCCAATTCTGGAGAAACATTCGGAAGCAGTTTTAGAACATAAGTGGATGTTCTAGGGATATGATAACATCAGCCTCATTCAGGAGACGGTTATCATTCCAGGCTTCCAAGGTGACCTGGATGACAGAGAGGTTGTCAGAGTTATAGTTTTCCTTCTGACAAGGGGTAGTATTTTGGACAGGTGGTCCAAGGGGATACTGAGGGAGGCATAACACAGCATACTGATTAAGTTCAGTTGACGATACAGTCTAAGAAGTTTGGATTTGGAGTTCATTTATGAGCTAGGTCCCATTAGATATCCAGACATATTCTAAGACAGGTATTGCTCATTTCGGGAGATGGCTTTCTCCGCGAATTTGAGATAAAGAGAGACATAGAAAGAAACATCAAGGCGGATCCACTCACTGAGGCTATTCCCCAAACACAATAGTTTCGCAAACGGGTTTTGTAAGACTGATTAGTAGAGGAGTTGGGTGTTCGGTATCACACGGGCTGTGAGTATGCGACATCGCAAAAATTAGCCTTGAGTGCAAGTGGGAGATTGTTGGAGATAGTGCCCTCAGAGTCAATTATTGGATCACAGGCACGTGATTGCAATGATTGAAGGAGGACCTATGTCAGTAGGACAGTCTTACTCAAGATGATAGTATGCTATCTGGTTTATCTTTATCATCGTGTACTGCTTTAGGTGACCTTACAGGTCACTATTACGCGATGATAGAGCCCTTAGGATTCTTGCTTGACAGCCGGCAGTATGATGGCGATCATATACGTGGGAGATGGTAGTCTATAAGCACATCCTTAAAAGGTCCCTAGTCGTGGGAGTTTCGAGACAGGGCATCGATACTCTAGAGTAGACTAGTGTATACAGTCGAGACCCCGACGAGGGGCGGTGGCTGGTCTCACAAGCCACTGGTGTCAGTTGGTTCACCTAAGATATATACAGGTGCTCATTGGGTTATGAGTACACCGGACAGGACTCGCCGGGAACATGCTAGTTGGTCTTATACCAGACGTCAGATAGCAGTTCCCTGGTGACATGTGTACAGGTTAGTTCATCGACCTGAGATCGTCATTTGTCTCGTGTGAGTTCCCATTGTACTTTGATTACTACCCTACCACGCTCAAAGGAGACGTGCAAACAGGTTTTAGTTGGGTACAGTCCCGAGCTACATGATAGGGCTGTCCCAATTTTTTGGAGTGGGGATTTTGGTATCTCATTTGCTTGCAAAATCATATAGCTCCACAAAAAGCTTGCATCTCCTTCTCCACTAAAACCATGGCAACTTCTTAAACCCCTTGAGACAAAGAGTACTACACTAGCCTACAACATTCTTGGACACGTCGACTCGCCAACTTCGTGCCCGAGTTGCCTCAGTCCAGAGATGGAAGCCCGTAAAAGAACCCGGCGGTGTGGTGCCCTTCCGACGAGGAGATGAAGATCGGTGATTCCGCGGGGAGATCGGGACGACGTCGACGAGAAGACCGAAGGACACAGATCGCTTGGTATATCTCTCTACCCCTTCTCTAGTTACCTAGGAGTAGGTTAATGGCCCGATCTGGGATTTTAGTGCGCGGTGGTGCCGGTTCAAAAGTTTTGTAAAAGTATCGTTTCCGCTTTTTGGTCTCGTTCCGACGGCCGGGGCGCCGCCGTGCACTTACATTTCATCAGGAACACATGTCCGAATCTTGAGAGATCGTCAGTGAATGTAATGAAGTAGGAAGAACCGTTCCTGGCATGCATAGACATAGGACCGCATACATCACTATGTACCAGTCCTAAGAGTTCCGTAACTCTTTCTTCGTGTCCACTAAACGAAGTTTTGGTCATTTTTCCTTTGAGACATGAATGGCAAGTATCATAAGATGATAATTCAAACGGATTCAAATATCCATCCTTATATAACTTAGCTAGTCGTGTCGCATTGATATGACCAAGTCTACAATGCCACAAGAAGGATTCGTTCATTTCTGAACTCTTCCTCTTGTGTGTGTTTTGTATATTAAGTACTGTATTTTGACTGAGAATGGATATGCCATTATGTAACGAGCCTGATCCAATCAACTTTTGATCTAGGAATATGTTCATAACATTATCCTTTACTACAAAATTATATACTTCTTTACTTAATAAAGAAACTGATATAATGTTGCACATCATGTTCGGTATATAATAGCACTCATTCAGAATCAGTGTATTACTATTTGGTAATACTAGGTGATATTCTCCAACTGCTTCGGCTACAATACTTGCACCATTCCCTACTTGAACAGAATGATCACCTTTTCCCAGTTCTCTACCTTTCCGTAGCCCATGTCACAATTTACATATGTGGGATCCCAATCCGGTATCTAATACCCAGGATGTAGGGTGAACTGAGAAACAGTTCTCAATAACTAACACACTCGAAGAAGATGCATCAACATGCATGTTCTTTTTTTGGGCGGCGTGAGAATCCATATATTCTCCTGTTTCCTGTTCAGTCTTATAACTCTTATAAGAAAGAATGGGACCAACGTCCCCTGCTCAGTATAATAAGCGGGTTCAGTCAATACATCCATATTATTATCTTGATTAAGTCCTGACACGGTCGTTACCTGGAGAGAGAGAGAAGGAAACACTTTAGCGTATGCTCTTGCAAGATTAGATTCGTTATTATCTTATCTAATCAGGATATCTCCCACTGTTTTTATCAAATCTTCTTTCAAACCCTAAAAGGTAAGATTAGCCGCGATTAATCACACCCTATAATTTCGTCAATTTTTCAGCCAGATCAGTGTTGGTACTTAAGGGAGGTTCCCCGTGCTTTCGTACGGACCTAATTAAAATAAACCTCATCTTCCAAGAGGCTTAACCTCGTTAACACCTTTCTAGACACCTACTTGATCGGCTAATTGTCCTGTGTAAAACTCTCGCAGGAGTAACTTTTACTCGTAGTGGGTATCAGGATCCATCTATCTCATAGAAGGTATGCAATCTCATTGCAAATTTCAACACTTGAAATTCCCGATAATATTTTGCCCCTAGCAACTTATGAGCTTAACATAGTCAACAAATCATAATTGCTAGCCAAGTTCAACCCGTCATTTCCCGATTGAATTAAACCCACCTGTACGACCCTTAACATAGTCAACAAAGTCGTACAACTACCCTAATCCAATCACATCTCATGTTTTAACAGATAAGTACTAATTAGCTACCGCACACTACGCCTTAATATAGTCAACAAACGTAGCACGAATACTAACTAGTCTATCTGAAATGACGGAGGGCTACGCAGGTTTTTCAGAAAACCATGAGCGTAAAGAACTTGATATCGTTGTTGAAACAAGCGATTTTGAAAAGGAGTGTTTTTGAGGTTTCTAGTTTCGCTAAAGAGGTCACTCCCGGTAAAGGGATCTCGGCTCTTTCCCCATCGAATAAGATGCAGGATATATCATATATACCACTGTGCAAAGCAAGACTATATAAGCTGTCAAAAACTAAACCGTGAGTTTGTAGCATCTGCCAGTTTCTCTAAAGAGGTCACTCCCGGTGAAGGGATCTCGGCTCTTTCCTCATCGAATAAGGTGCAGGGTATATCATATATACCGCTATGCAAAGCCAAACTGTAGCTACCCTTTCTATAAAGTTTTGATTCTACAACATCTTTTAGGTTTCTTTTATTTTTATTAATCTCATTTATAAATCCCATGAGCTTATGCTTCCTAAGCATCACAGAAGAAACGAAAGAAGTAATATTTATATATCAGCATATATATATAGTATAAGCATTCGTCTCAGGCAGTAATATGATCTCATCACAGAACATTGCAGCAGAAGAACATATATGAAATATTGGATATACTAGGATGTCCGTGTTTTTAATACGAGTATGTATAAAACACGGATTCCACGGTCGCGATGAATAGCCAAACCCACATCCCTAGACCCCTACGAGAGCGGCAAGTAACACTGCCAATTCTAGGGTTAGGAGACCTGGTCTCGACTCCTCGAGATGGCCTCCCACTGGACCCTAGAACCCGGTTACTTGTGCTCCCCTCCTTGGGTCTACCTAATGCGGAAAAGTAACTAATATACACTGGTGACATCAACCTCATCCCGGAAGTGCCCCAATAAAAGAATATTACATACAAATGAATTTTACATGAATGAAAATAAAAACCCTCATCTCATATAAAAACCCCGGCTATTCAGAACACGACAATCCAATATAACATATCACAGCAACACATAATATCTCTTATCATCAACGTAAGCAAGTATGCGTATCCCGATTGTCGTTGATGTATAGCAACGAAGCCGGCGATACACCGCATATTACGCTTACGGTCACAGAAAAGAAAGTGTAAAACTACAACATTTGGAATCCACAATCACTTTAGACATCGTAAATCCGAAATATCACATATTTCGCATTTTATGCCTAACTATATGAATTCCACATATTGTATCACATTCCAGACAAATAAAAAATATTAAACTTTCCGATCGAATAATCAAATACCCAAGATTTCCTAAATAGCTCAACCCTTGAGCGGAGTTCAAAAAGTTCCAGAATACGTCACAGTACCAATGGTCCAGCCGTAGAAGGGTCAAGCCAACGCCTCACATGTGGCACGCCGTACTGCCCCAAACCCTAAGGTTTAGAGGCAGTTCAGACGGTCACATAATCGAGTTAAGGTTTCTGTTCTTCTAGAGGGTCCACCGCGTTACTTGTACGTTTTTCCGAAAAATTTAAACTCCAGAAAAATTCAACACTTGAAAGTTTTTCGTGCCGGGAAAAAGTGAGTTAATGATATCCGTACGAACATTTTAACAGTTTCTAAAATATCCGGAAAACATAACGAAATTAAATTTTCCGATCGAATCAACGAATACAAAATAATCCCCAGAACACTCAACACTTGAGTAAGATTAAAATTACCCAGAATCATGTACAAGCATCTACGAATATACCCTGAAGACACGTGTCCTCAAATCCAAAGTTCAGCTGCGGAACCGCCGCCGGAAACAGATTCCCGCCGCAGTTCAACGGCGACTTAATGGAATTGTGCGCTCGTATTTCATGGTAATTCTTAGAATTCCCTGCTGATTTTTTGAGTATTTTTAATGCAGAAAAAATTACATTTTTACAAAATTTCTAAAAAGGGGTTAATTTCGTTGTTTCGGGGTTCGATCGGAGTTTTAACTTCATATACACGTCGCCTAATACTCTAGCTAGGCTCTGATACCACTGTAGGGTTCCTATGCACTCTTACAAGGGTTCATATGGTATCAACCATGCCCGAATAAAAATTTAGACGTGCCGAACAACCCAAAGCCGGGATCTTTGCTAGATTATTAGGGTTTAACATGCAAGTAAACATCTTTACAACTAAGTGTGAGGGATTACAACCTTTGTAGTCCGCTCCTTCGCTTCATAAGCTCCAAGTAGAAGTCCCTTCACCGCGATCCACGATCTCCCGGACTCAAGAGAGGCTCCACGACTCGAACGATCCAAGCTAGCTTGTAGTGTTCCTTTTCTCCGATGATCTACGTCGAAGTTTCTATAACTCAAGCTCTCTCACTCTAATGAGGTGAACACCCTAATCTAATTGGCTAGATTAGATGAGGATGATGGAGTAGTATTTATGCTTTCTTTTTATATCAAATTCTCATATGAAAACATCACAAAAGGAAAACCTAGTAAGCTTTCTCAAAGCTCAAGGTTGAAGATGAAGATGAAAAATGAGTTAATCCTTTTGTGATGAATAATAAAATGAATATATGATTAATAATGGAACCATGGTTAAGGATGACAAGGATAACCCTTGTAGAGAATTAACTAGGGCTAGGGTTTGGTTGGATTAAAGAATGAGTCATAAGAAATTATCAAGCATAATATCTTTCTCATGACAAAAGAAAAACCTTCTAGAAGGTGCATGAAAGATCTAACCCAATTCAAACCCTAACCTTATTTAATCTCCTTTAAACATGTTTCATCATTAATCATATCATGTTACAATAATATATATCACATATATATTATATATTTGTAACAAAAGAAAATAATACAATTAACATATATCACATATATATCAATGTATAACCCGGTGAGAAAATGAAATAATAAAGCGAGCCAATATTAGATAATGTAATACAATATATCATATATATTATTATACATTAAATCATCGAATCAACACTTTATCCGACAATCCGGTTATATCGAATATAACCGACTAATATATCATGTACCGATTCATCGAATCAACACTTGATCCGATGAGCCGGTTTATATCTAAATATCGCGAGAATATAATACGGTATCTCATATCGCATTATCCTCGGTCGTTCACATATCACATATGTGCCCCTACTCCGTTTTGCCTGAGTCAAGAAACCTCTGTATAGGACTCTAAAGAATCGTCAATACGCCGGTAGCAGCTGATGATCATATCAAACACCCACAAGCTGCAAGCGGTCAACCAAACCTAATAGCCACCCAGGTATTGAGCGATCAGAAGATCAACAAGCTAACCTGTACATTCTCCTGTGAATCCAATCAGTAACACTCCCGTACAGTCCGGTCTCTTCGTCTGATATGTTGTATATCTAGTCTAGGGGTGGTATACGTCAGACCCCAGTAACCGATAAGTCGTGTCTATGTGAGGCTCATATCGGGTTAAGAAACTACTGGTAACAGTTACTAGTAAATCTCTATATCAGCCCGTGCCATGGACTTCCAGTTATAGCCAATCAAACACAGCACAACATCAACTCCCTATACCGAGAGAGACGAATCCCCTCCTATCGCTCATTGCCTCCATGTGATTCGGGACTGCACCCAAAAGCCACCGTTTTGCACGCCCTCTTGGACATGGTAAATTGGGAATCAAAGCACAGTGGGAATCACACAAGACTCTATGACGATCTTGGGTCTACAGACTACCCTGTACCTGTGTCACCGGAGAACTGCCATCTGACGTGTGGTATATCACCATCTGGGAGTTCTCGGCGAGTCCGTCCAGTGTACCCAGTCTCTACTGAGCACCCGTAAACCATCCTTGATGTCAAAAACACCGATGGATATGGGATCATCCATCGCCCATCATATGGGTCAAGATGCGTATACGCTAGTCTACTCTGGTGTATCGATGCCCTATCTCGATATACCCTCGACTAGGAACAGTTATAGGATGTACTCATCGACTACCGTGGCCCCACTAGTATGATCTCATCAAAGTCCTAGTAGTCGAGTACAGATCCTAAGGGCTTTATCAACATGTGAGAGTAAGACAGTAAACTAATATAAGTCAACATGTTAAGATAAAGGAAAACCAAATAGCATATTATCATAACGAGCAAGAAAGTCCTCTCTATATATATCCAAGCATCCATTATAATATACATCATATGTACAACAATGGCCTCTAGGGCATATACATAACTAACAAATCCGGCTATATCACATATAACCGACTAATATAAAATGTATTATTTCATCGAATCAACACTTGATCCGATGACCCGGCTATATCACATATAACCGGCCGATATCACATATCGCGAGAATGGAATACGGTATCATATACACGTACTAATCTCGGTCCCGCACATATCACATATGTGCTCCTACTCCGTTTTGCCTAAGCCAGGAAGCCTCTGTGTAGGACTCTAAAACTCGTCAATACGCCGGCAATAAGTGATGATCATATCAAACACCCACAAGCTGCAAGCGGTCAGCTAAACGTAATAGCCACCCGGGTATTGAGCGACCAGAAGATCAACAAGCAAGCCTGTACACACTCCTGCAAAGCCTGTCAGTAACACTACCGTACAGTCCGGTCTCTTCGTCTGATATGTCGCATATCCATTCTAGAGCTGGTATACGTCAGACCCCTGTAACCGATAAGTCATGCCGATGTAAGGCTCATAACAGGTCGAGAAACTATCGATAACACTTACCAGTAGATCTCCATAGCAGCCCTGGCCAGGGACTTCAAGTTATAGCCTATCGAGCACAGCGCAACATCAACCCCCTATACCGGGAGAGACAAAACTCCTACTATCGCTCATTGCCTCCATATGATTCGGGACTGTACCTAAAAGCCACCGTTTTGCACATTCTCTTGAACGTGGTAAGGTGGAAATCAAAGCACAGTGGGAATCACACAAGACTCTATGACGATCTCGGGTTTACAGACTAACCTGTACCAGTGTCACCGGAGAACTGCTATCTGACGATAGGTATAGTACCAACTAGGAGTTCTCGGCGAGTTCGTTCAGTGTACCCAGTCCCCACTGAGCACCCGTATACCTCCTTTGATGTCAAACACCAATGGATGTGGGATCATCCATCTCCCATCATATAGGTCAAGAAGCGTATACGCTAGTCTACTCTGGAGTATCGATGCCCTGTCTCGATATACCCTCGACTAGGAAAATTATAGGATGTACTTGTGGACTACCCTGGCCCCACTAGTATGATCTACATCATAGTCCTGGTAATCAAGTACATATCCTAAGTGCTTCATCAACATGTGAGAGCAAGACAGTATCATAATACAAGTCAACATGTTAAGACAAAGAGCAACCAGATAGCATACTATCATGTCGAGCAAGAAAGTCCTCTCTATATATGTCCAAACATCCACTATAATATATATCTTATGTACAATAATGGCCTCTAGGGCATACACATAACTAACAATCTCCCACTTGCACTAAGGCCAGTTGTTGTAGTATCTCATACCCAACATCCCGAAGAGTCTCTCAAATTGAGTCTGGGGTAAGGCCTTCGTGAATGGATCTGCTGTGTTGTCTTTCGTATCAACTCTCCTGACCTCGATCTCCCGGCAATCAACTATCTCCCAGATCAGGTGATACCGCCTCAGAATATGCCTGGATCTCTAATGGGACCTGGGTTCCTTGGCCAAAGCCATAGCTCCATTGTTATCACAATACACAGGTATTGGATGCACAATGGATGGAACCACTCCAAGTTCGTTTATGAACTTCTTCATCTAGACAGCCTCTTTGGCAGCATCGTTGGCAGCGATGTATTCAGCCTCCATCGTCGAGTCTGCCACGGTTTCCTGCTTGGAACTCTTCCAGCATACCGCCCCTCCGTTGAGGGTAAAGACAAATCCCGAGACCGACTTAGAGTCGTCCTTATCACTCTGGAAGCTCAAATCGGTAAATGACTCCACTTGGAATGCTCCGTTACCATACACCAAGAACATCTCTTTAGCCCTTCTTAAGTACTTGAGAATGTTCTTCATAGCTGTCCAGTGATTCTTACTAGGATATGCTTGATAGCTGCTCACTACACTTAGTGAGTATGCTACATCGGGTCTGGTACATAGCATCACATACATGATAGAGCCTACTGCCGAAGCATAAGGTATCCCTTGCATGCGAGCTCTCTCCAAATCAACCTTGGGAGATATCTCTTTGGAGAGAGTGAGTCCACAGATCGTGGGTAAATTCCCACGCTTGGATTCTTCCATACTAAACCTCTTTAGTATGGTGTCAATGTACCTGGATTGGGACAATCCAAGTATCCGTTTCGATCTATCTCTATAGATCTTAATTCCCAAGATGCAGGAGGCATGACCTAGATCTTTCATTAAGAATCTATGTGATAAGAAGAGCTTGACCGAGTGCAGCATAGGAACATCATTTCCTATCAAGAGTATGTCATCCATGTACAATACGAGAAAGACAACCTTACTCTCTGCCACTTTCTTGTATATACAAGGTTCATCTATATTTTTGACGAAGTCAAACTCTTTGACTACGACATCAAAACAGATGTTCCAGCTCCGCGATGCCTGCTTTTACCCATAGATGGATTTAACCAGCTTGCACACCTTCCCGCTGCTCCCAGTGTCCACGAAGCCCTCTAGCTGAGTCATGTACATGCTCTCTTCTAAATCACCATTTAGAAAGGTGGTCTTAACATCCATTTGCCAGATTTCGTAGTCATGGTATGCAGCAATAGAAAGTAGGATCTGGATGGACTTAAGCATAGCCACTGGAGAAAAGGTTTGGTCATAATCTACACCTGGTCATTAACGAAAACCCTTTGCAACAAGTCTAGGTTTGAAAGTCTCCACTTTCCCATCTACACCAAGTTTTTTCTTGAAGATCCACTTGCTCCCAATGGGTTTTATCCCTTCAGGAGAATCTTCCAAAGCCCATACTTTGTTGGTGTACATGGATTCCATCTCAGACCGCATTGCATCTAGCCATTTCATAGAGTCCCCACTCGTGATGGCCTGCTCGAAGCTGGTCGGGTCATCATCTTCCATGATGCAATCCTCGCTCCCACCATCGACGAGAAAACCGTATTATCTCTCAGGTGGATGGGGAACCTACTAGATCGGCAGAGAGGCTGGGGTTCGTTGGGAACTACTGAATCCTCTGGTTCCACCAAATCTTCTGCTACAGTTTGTGTTGCTGGAACTTCTTCCAGTTCTACCTCCTTGCCACTAATTTCTTTCATAAGAAAACCCTTTTCTAAAAAGGTGGCATGTCGAGAAACAAACACCTTTTATTTTTCAGAATGGTAGAAGATATACCTTCGCGAATGTTTGGGATATCCAATAAACTTCCACAGAACTGACCTTACCTCGAGCTTGTCCGGATTTTGTGTTTTTACATAGGCCGGACAACCCCATATCTGAATAAAATTAAGACATGGTCTCTTCACATTCCATATCTCATATGGAGTGGTAGGAAACTCTATTCAATAGGTATGCTGCTGTCTCCAGCGCATAACCCCAAAAGGAAATAGGCAACTCAGCAGTGCTCATCATTGAGCGCACCATATCTAATAGGGTGCGATTCCTCCGTTCCGATACACCGTTGTGCTGTGGTGTATATGGAGGAGTAAGCTGAGAGAGAATCCCATTCTCTTTTAGATAGTCCAGGAACTTATTGCTCAAGTATTCTCCTCCTCGATCAGATCGAAGAATTTTAATACTTTTACCTGTTTGGTTCTCAACTTCTTGCTTATATTCTCTAAATTTCTCAAAAGCTTCAGACTTGTGTTTCATCAGGAACACATGTCCGAATCTTGAGAGATCGTCAGTGAATGTAATGAAGTAGGAAGAACCATTCCTGGCATGTGTAGACATAGGACCACATACATCACTATGTATCAGTCCCAAGAGTTCCATAACTCTTTCTCCGTGACCACCAAACGGAGTTTTGGTCATTTTGAATTTGAGACATGACTGGCAAGTGTCATAAGATGAAAATTCGAACGGATTCAAATATCCATCTTTATGTAACTTAGCGAGTCATGTCATATTGATATGAACTAGTCTACAATGCCACAAGAAGGATTCGTTCATCTCTGAACTCTTCCTCTTATTTGTGTTTTGTACATTGAGAACTGTAGTTTGATTTAGAATGTATATGCCATTATTTAATGAACCTGATCCAACCAACTTTTGATTTAGAAAGATGTTCATAACATCATCCTGTACTACAAAATTATATCCTTCTTTACTTAATAAAGAAACTGATATAAGATTGCATATCAGGGTCGGTATGTAATAGCATTCTTTCAGAATCAATGTATTATCATTTGGTAAAACAAGGCGATATTCGCCAACTGCTTTGGCTGAAACATATGCACCATTCCCTACTCTTACGGAATGATCACCTATTCCCAATTCTCTACCTTTCTTTAGCCCATGCAACATATTGCATATATGGGATCCTGATCCGGTATCTAATGCACAGGACGCAGAGTGAATTGAGAAACAGTTCTCAATAACTAACATATCCGAAGATGCATCAACATACTTATTCTTCGTTTGGGTGGCGTGAGAATCCAGATATTCTCCTATTACCTTTTCAGTCTTATAACACTTATAAGAAAGAACGGAACCAACATTCCCCTGCTCAGCATAACAAGCTGGTTCGGTCAATACATTCATATTATTATCACGATTAAGTCCTGACATGGTCGCTACCTGGAGAGAGAGAGAAGAAAACACTTTAGCGTGCTCTCTTGCAAGATTAGATTGGTTATTATCTTATCTAATCAGTATGGCTCCCACTATTTTCATCAAATCTTCCTTCAAACCCTAAAAGGTAAGATTAGCTGGGATTAATTACACCTTACAAGTTTGCCAATCTTTCAGCCAGGCCAGTGTTGGTACTTTGAGAAAGGTTCCCCGTGCTTTCACACGGACCGAATTAGAATAAACCTCGTTTTCCCAGAGACATAACCCTGTTAACACCTTTCTATACACCTACTTGATCGGCTAATTGTCCTGTGTAAAACTCTCCCAGGAGTAACTCTTACTCGCAGTGGGTATCGGGATCCAACTATCTCATAGAAGGTATGCAATCTCATTGCAAATTTCAACACTTGAAATTCCCGATAATACTTTTACCCCAAATGTCCTATGACCTTGACGGAGGCCAAACTACCTATAGGGCGCTAGTCAAGTTCAACCCATCATTTCCTGATTGAATCAGACCCACCCGCACGACCCTTGACGGAGGCCAAACAACGCCGTACGAATACCCTAATCCAATCTCATCTCATGCTACAGATAAGTACTAATCAGCTACCGTACACTACGCCTTGTCGGAGGCCAAACTACCGTAGCACGAATACTAAAATAGCACTTATGTGAAATGACGGAGGGCTACGCAGGTTTTTAAAAAAACCATGAGCGTAATGAACTTGATATCGTTGTAGAAATAAGTGATTTTGAAAAAGGAGCGTTTTTTAGGCTTTTACTAGTTTCGCTAAAGAGGTCACTCCCGGTGAAGGGATCTCGGCTCTTTCCTTATCGAATAAGGTGCTGAATATTCTACAAGGAATACCGCTATGCAAAGCAAGAACTATAGAAGCAATCAAAAACTAAACCGAGTGAGTTTGTAGCATCTGCTAGTTTCGCTAAATAGGTCACTCCCGGTGAAGGGATCTCGGCTCTTTACTTATCGAATAAGGTGCTGGATATTCTACAAAGAATACTGCTATGCAAAGCAAGAACTAGAGCTACACCTTTTTTTTGAAAATTTGATTCTACAACATCTTTTAGGTTTCTTTTCTTTCATTAATCACATTAATGAATTCCCATCAAATATGCTTCCTAAGCATCACAGAAGAAATGAAAATACAACGTATGCTTATGCCATCCGCATTCGCCACAGTGTCCCGTTATGCACTGTTAGGTTACATAACTAACGGCATACCGGGGCGGGACTAGCACGGGTGTAAAACATAAGCAATATTTATTATATATCATATATATAATAGCCATTCGTCTCAACATCAGCAGTGATCACATCATAGAGCAACAGAAGATAACATATGAAACATTGGATATATTAGGAGGTCCGTATTTTGTATTTAGCTAATAATAGAAAATACGGATTCCACGGTCACGATGAATAGCCAAACTCCCTAGAACACTATGAGAGCGGCAAGCAACCCTACCAATTCTAGAGTTAGGAGACTCGAACTCGACTCCTCGAGTTGGTCTCCCACTGGACTCTACAATCCGGTTACCTGTGCTCCCCACCTTGGGTCTGTCCTAATGTGGAAAAGTAAATAATATACAACAATGGTGACATCATCCTCAACCCGGAAGTGCCCCAATAAAAGAATATTATATATAATGAATTTTACATGAATGAAAATAAAAACTCTCATCTCACATAAAAAACCCCGGCTATTCAGAACACGACGATCCAATATAACATACACAGCAACACATAACATCACATGTCATCAACGTAAGTAAATATGCGTACCCCAATTGTCGTTGATATATAGCAACGAAACCGGCGATACACCACATATTACACTTACGGTCGCAGAAAAGAAACTGTAAAACTACAACATTTGGAATCTACAATCACCTTAGACATCATAAATCCGAAATATCACATACTTCGCATTTCATGCCTAATTATATGAATTCCACATATTGTATCACATTACAGAAAAAGCTAGACGATGTTAAACATTCCGATCGAATCAACAAACAGCCGTAATTGCCCAATAAGTGTTAGTTATGTGTATGCGCTAGAGGCCATTATTGTACATGTTAGTGTATATGCCCTAGAGGCCATTACTGTATCATACTAGCTTGTGTATTACTTGATGGAAGCTTGGGATATTCACAGTTGTATATACAATCTTGCTCGAAATGGTAGTATGCTACTTGGTTTGTCTCTGCTTTAATATGTGCATGTGTTTCTTTTAGCATATCGCTGATATACATATTAGTAGAGCCCTTGGGATCTTTGATTGATTACCAGTGTTGTGATGGCGCTCACACTCGTGGGAGCTGGGTGATCTATAAGCACATCCTTATACAGGTCCCTAGTCGTTGGACTATCGAGACAGGGCATCGATACTCCGGAGTAGACTAGCGTATGCGCTTCTCATCCCAGTGTGGGAGACGGTCTGTCCCACAGCCGTCAGTACGTCGTACTTGAGATAGTATGCAGGTGCTCGTTAGGTTACGAGTACACTGGACAGGACTCGTCGGGGACTGTTGGTTGGTATTATACCTATCGTCAGTTATCAGTTCCCAGGTGACATGAGTACAGCTTAGTCCGTTGACTTGACACTGTCACTTCGCCTCGAGTGTGTTCCCACTGCACTTTGATTACTACCCTACCACAGCTCAAAGGAGTCGTGCAAACAGGTAGTTTTTGGGTGCAGTCCCGAAGCACTTGGAGGCAGTGAGGGTTAGACAGGATTCGTCTCTCCCGGTATTGGGGGTTGACATCGCGCTGTGTCCAGGAGAGCCATTACACGAGTAGTCCCTGGCCAGGGCAAGCGAGATATACTGGTAGGTTTCCAGTGTTATCTCAGGGTGTTCTGGGCTACACTCCGACACGACTTGTACCGCTATTAGGGGACTGACGTTCACCGCCCCCTAGGCCCGCCATGCGATGTATCAGACGAACAGACCGGACTGTGCGGAGACTGTCACATACAGGCTCAGTAGGAGTTCAGATGGGGTTACCTTGTCAGTCTTCTTATCGACATCTACCTGGGGACCGTTACGTACAGCTAGTGCCGCTTGCGGTCTGTGGTTAAACCCACTGCCAGCGTAGTGTCGAGTCTTTAGAGTCCCACACAGAGAGCTATTCGCCTTTAGGCAAAATGAGTAGAGGTCGCATGGTTTTGCGACAGGGTTCGTTCACATCCGCGCACTTGTGCACGTTTGCTGTCCGGAAAGCTTATACTAGCGGGCTTTGGTTTAAGCCGGATCCTAGTATATGATTTGGGATTGGTTTTTTTCTCTTTGTATTCGTGTTCCTCGGATCACGAATACGGGTGCGTATGCACAGTTGCTTGAGACAGAGGGAGAGGACTTTGATTAGGGTTAATGACTATTGTCATTTTATTAACCCTAATGCTTATGTGTGTATTATGGTTAATTGATATTAGTTTAAATAATTGTGCATGGTTATGGTTGTTGACCATTTGACCTCCTTGACTTGTTGACCTTGGTTGACACTTTGACCATCATCATTTCATTTGGAAGATGCTCTTTGATCCTTGCAATTTGCATTAAAAATGAAATGATAATGGTCATGTCTTGATTAACCATGACAATTATCTAGCTAATTATCTAATTACAATAATTCACACATATATGTGAGAATGGTTTATTTTTCTCTCATTCTATTATTTCCTTTCTCTCTCTTGTTCTTCCTCTCCCTCAAGCTCTCCCCTCTCATGTGTTGAGAAACACTTGAGCTTGAGAAAAACCTCTTCTTGATAATCTCTACTCTCATCTAGGGTTCAAGGATTAGCACTTCTTGCACCCTAGTTACTTCTAGCTTGGAGTTGAAGCCAAAGGTTGAGGCTTTCGGGTGGATCTTTCTTCGACGTGAGAAGACGACAAAGGTGACCTCTTTCCACTACTCCAAGGAGCAAGGAGAGAAGGACATAAAGCCCTAGGTATAACCTTTCTAACACTTAGCTAGTTTCTAGTTAGCTTTAGCTTGTTTTTGTTTAGCAAAGATCCTTCTTTGTCTAGTCCATGTTGCCTAAGTTGATAAAAATTTGATTTTTATTCCGTTTTTCGCCTTCCCGTAAGTACTGGGGTGGGCAACGTAGACTTACAGTACATATGATGTATATTATAGTGGATGCTTGGATATATAGAGAGAGGACTTTCTTGCTCGACATGATAGTATGCTATCTGGTTGCTCTTTGTCTTAACATGTTGACTTGTATTGTGATACTGTCTTGCTCTCACATGTTGATGAAGCCCTTAGCTTATGTACTTGATTACCAGGACTATGATGTAGATCATAATAGTGGGACGAGGGTAGTCCATAAGTACATCCTATAATTGTTCCTAGTAGAGGGTGTATTGAGACAGGGCATCGATACTCCAGAGTAGACTAGCGTATACGCTTCTTGACCCATATGATGGGCGATGGATAATCCCACATCTATTGGTGTTTGACATCAAAGGAGGTATACGGGCGCTCAGTGGAGACTGGGTACACTGAATGAACTCACCGAGAACTCCTAGTTGGTACTATACCTATCGTTAGATAGCAGTTCTCCGGTGACACTGGTACTGGTTAGTCTGTAAACCCGAAATCGTCATAGAGTCTTGTATGATTCCCACTGTGCTTTGATTTCCACCTTACCACGTTCAAGAGAACATGCAAAACGGTGGCTTTTTGGTACATCCCGAATCACATTGAGGCAATGAGCGATAGGAGGGGTTTCGTCTCTCTCGGTATTGGGGGTTGATGTTGCGCTGTGCTCGATAGGCTATAACTGGAAGTCCCTGGCCAGGGCTGCTATGGAGATCTACTGGTAAGTGTTATCAGTAGTTTCTCAACCTGTTATGAGCCTTACATCGGCACGACTTATCGGTTACTGGGGTCTGACGTATACCACCCCTAGACTGGATATGCGACATATCAGACTAAGAGACCGGACTGTACGATAGTGTTACTGAAAGGCTTTGCAGGAGTGTGTACAGGCTTGCTTGTTGATCTTCTGGTCGCTTAATACCCGGGTGGTTGTTACGTTTAGCTGACTGCTTTGCAGCTTGTGGGTGTTTGATATGATCATCACCAACTGCCGGCGTATTAACGAGTCTTAGACTCCTACACAGAGGTTTCCTGGCTCAGGAAAAACGGAGTAGGAGCACATATGTGATATGTGCGGGACCGAGATTAATACATGTATGTGATACCGTATTCCATTCTCGCGATATGTGATATTGCCCGGTTATATGTGATATAGCCTGGTCATCGGATCAAGTGTTGATTCGATGAAATAATACATTTTATATTAGTCGGTTATATGTGATATAGCCGGATTATCAGATCAAGTGTTGATTCGATAATTTAATGTATAATAATATATTTGATATATTAAATTACATTAACTAATAGTTGCTCACTTAAGAATTTCTATTTCACTTTTGATACATTTAACATATATGTGATATATGTTTATTGTATTATTTTCTTTTGTTATATAAATAATATATATGTGATATATATTATATTGTATCATGCTAGGTTATATATGCAACATGGGTGTATGAAAATCACACCATATAAAAGATAATGAATGGTTTTTATTTATTTAGGAAATTCAAAAATGATTGGATTTTTCCATGGTTGTTTTGGATAACCATTGACTAGTCCACCATTTTTGTTTTTCTTTAGATATGTTTAAACCTAACCATTGCCTTTAACTATGGTCTATTCTCTACATGAGTTAAGGATGAGATATACTCACCATGGTTGCATTTCTAACCTCACTCTCTCACTTCATTTTTCTTTTGCTTCATCTTCTTCAAGCTTGAGCTCAAGTGAGAAGCTTTCTAGGTTTTTGACAAAGTGAGAAAAATAGTGAGAAACCAAATTCTAAAGTGAACAAAATTCCTACTTCATCCTCCTCCTCTATACTAGCCATATAGTTTAGGGTGTTAGCTTCACTAGTTCCACACAAGTGAAGAGATAGCTTGGGTTTGTATTTCCTCGAAGTAGATCATCTTGGATTTGGAAGACTTCAAGCAAGAATGGATCATTCACCAAGTGGAGCCTCTCAAGAATCCGGGACTTGGATCGCAGCAAAGGGACTTCAACTCGGAGCTTTAGAAGCGAAGGACCGGTCTACAAAGGATGTATTCCGCAAACACTTTAGATGTAAAGTTGTTTACATTTAGTTTTGTCTAAATCTTTAGTTAAGATTCTAGGGTTAGGGTTAACAAGCATGGCAATTTTTCAAAAATGGCATGGATGATGCCCTCCAAAACCTTGCCGTTGTGCTTAGTAACCCTACAATAAGCTCAACACTTGTGCGTAGTTTGAAAGTATCCATCACATGCCACAGTACCAATGAACCTGCCGTAGAAGGGCCAACCAATGCCTCACTTGTGGCACCGCTAAACCACCACAAAACCTAGGGTTTAGTGGCGGTTTTGACGGTCACTGTAACGTTTTGAAAAATCGTTCAGGTGAAATTTCGGAAAATCGATAAAATAACGGGTGTTTTCCGTAAAAATCAGGATATAAATATCTTTTAATACAAAATTAAATATACATATTCTAGCTATATAATTGCTAGTATTTGGTGTTTATTGAGCCACTGGTAAAATTTCTAATTTACTGAAAATTTTTCCGAAATTAATTATTTCAATATTATTTTAAGCCGTCACTAGTACATTTAATTAGTGAAAATTAAAAATTGGAATGGGTTGATACAAATTTTGTGCATCATGACATATTAAACTAACATGTAAAATATTATTTCTGAAATGAAAGGAAATTATCAAGATGGTTCTTGAAATTTAAAGAAAAAGGTTAAATGGAAAAAGGGAAATAATAAAGAACTTGTAACATGTGCTTATTGTTTAAGTTTTGGACTTTCTTTACATAGGAATTCTTCACAATTACACACACAAACTCATCCCCAACTTGTGTGGCCGAGCCCCCCTAGAAGCCCCAAGACTTGTTCATCTCATTTCACAAAAGAAAAGAAAAGGGAAAAAAAGAAGAAAACATTAAAGAATGAGGTATGGGTTTGGTTGACTTTGACAATTCCATACACCCACACAACACTCTCTCTCTCTCCCCCTCCCCATTCCAGCCGAGCCTTGCTGCAGCAGCAGCCCCCTCTCATTTCCCCCATGTTTTCAACTCATCTCATCTCAAAAACCTCACAAAAATGCCTCAAAATCCATACAAATTCAAAACTAAATCCAAATCCACTCTCTACCCATTTTTCCTTAGCCTATCAAGCATGGATCTTGGTGAAAAGATTGCATTTTGGGAGGCTAGTGGCAAGTGGGATCTACAAAAAATTGTGGAGGTATAATCCTAACCATGTAGTTAAATTGTTAATTATTGCTTTAATCTAAGTTAATTAGGTGTTTAATTAGGTTCTAATGGAAAGTTTGAAAATTCAAGAGAATGGGTTGTGATCATATTAGGGTTTTAGGTATTTGGATCATGGATTGTGCGTTGTATTTGAGATCTTAAGACATGTAAAGGAAAAGCTAGCTGTAGTTTACTAATTGTATTTTAAAATTTGTTTCAAATTAAGCTTTTTAACAAACTAGGTTTTAGAAATTAAATCAAAATGTGAGATTAAAATCTACTAAAGGTTTTTATGACATAATTAATATTTTAATTTGTTGTTTAGCAACTTAGTTCATGCAAAACTTAGTTTAGTTGATGAACTATAAATTGATACTTTGAAAATTGTTAAAATTGCTTATGTTTGCAAACTAGATTTTTGAGGTTAATATTAAGAGGTAAGTTTAAAATCTAATTAATATTGGTATGACTTAATTAAGATGTTTAATGAACATTATAGCAACTAGAATTGTTAAAATATTTAGATTGGTTAAAACATCAAGTTTTGAACCGAAATGGGAATTTGTGCTAACTAGGTTTTTGGGAAATAAAATGATTTGATTTATTTTAATGTTTTAATGATTTAAACCCTATTTCATATATAATTTGTGATTTGTGAAACCATGATTGGTACGTTTGGTGTTTTTCTCGATCAATCGGCATTTATACGCCGCTGTCGAGGGTTTTTGGGTTGATTTGAGAGAGCAAACCATATGTTTTGACCTATGTGAGATTCGTGTGTCGTTTTGGTCATGAGTCGGATTTTAATGCGACACGATATATTATGATACGTAGGTACCCTCACGAGGACGTCGAAATGACAAGCAAGCGCGTGGCGACATTGGCATCGGCAAGCGAAGATCGGGTGAGTAGATTATATCTACGGAGGAAGTCGGGTGGATGGCGTATAGCACCCCCGCAGTTCGTAGTATAGTTTATGATATATATGTTCATGTAGGTGCTTTATGATACGAGGATGATTATTAAGATATGACTTTGTGTTCATGGTTTAGTTTAGGGTAACTAGAAGTAACTAGCATAGCATCTTAGTCGCGAGCCCTAGAATAGGTTCACACCCACACGCACACACGCATTTGAATACATCTATTTTCATTTGCGTATATGGGGATATGTATATATATACACAGACACACACACATGGGTATGGGACTATGTATATATATATATATATATATATATATACGTATACACATACACGGATTATGATGATAGTACTTGGGATTGGAGATGAGTCGATGAGATTGACTTGAGGCCGTGAGATCGGTGATGTGACAGGGTTCGTATTCGAGTTACGACGTGATATGTTTAGCGGGTCCTTTAGGCGTGGTGTTTTCATACACACGCATGTATACATAGATGGTATCAGTTTTGTACTAGACGTAGATCAGTACCCCGATCATGATATTTGATAAAGAGGATACCAGATGAATAATATGATAAATGTGACATTTGACCCGTACCCAGATTTGGGAGGCCGTATGATGGATTTACCGTACGAGCTATATAATGATGATAGATCCACACTCTTCACTCGAGAATGTCATATTATATAGGGTATCATATGGGATACTTTTGAGGCGGGATCACCGACTGTTATACACATAAATATATATCGACTCGGATTTAGGTAGTTTCCATACCCCTTCCGATTGGTTGTTAGTTAGACCAATAGTTACCTAGTAGATGTTAGACTGGACCGAGTGATACCTATTTCCAAAACTAACGAATCGTGAGGATTTTAAAGACATGTCAAAGGATACTACGGATATTTAAAAAGACGTACCTTTTCTTAAAAACACCGTAGTCCTTATTTTCAAAATACCACGATTCGTACTATTTCAAACGGCAAAACAATATAACACAGGTGTAGCGATGTAGATTCCTTGTTGTTACGTTATCATTCATGTTCCGTATATTATTGTTGAAATTACTATTCATTGCCATTTATCATGTTGTTATTGTCTCATTGCATGTTTATTGTGTACTTAATGATTATGAACCATACTGTCAGGACACCAGCACCATTACCGATGATGCGTATGTTCCACATACACTTACTTACCGGCTCACACACATCATCATCGGTAATTGCCATGTCACATACACTTTAGAAAATACCTTTTCATTGACATAGCTTAATAGCTGATAGTCGCAATATGTTATAGCTTCCATATGCTAGTTTAAATATTGCATTCATTGCATGATATTAGGTGCATTCATATATTCATTGGTTATGCAGTATTATGGAGATTTATGCCGGTATTCACTGTTTATTGGTATCATGATTTTGATGATTTCAGATTTACATGAGATTTCTGGATTTGGGGGAAAACCACAAGAATTTAATAAAAGCTTAGTATCATCATTTTAAAATGCAAATTGCGGTTTTCTCATGATGTATGAGTCGTCCACCATGAGTTTTCATGATTGCTGTTGGATTTTGAGACCCGATTCGAGGAGTTGGATGAATCGTCTCGGGTACATGGTGGGCCCGGTATGGTACCCCGGGGCATGAAGCTCGAGTTGTATTCGATGAGCTTGGTAGGGGAGCACTACTTACCGGTGATATTATTTGGACTCATCGGTTATCCGTAGGATACCGGCCAGAGTCATGAGATTGATACAGGCTGATCCGTTCTCCCGGAGCCCGCGGGCCGATCCCGCAGATGATACGAATGCCTGAGAGATTGATATTTGAGATATGAGATTTGAGATATTGTGATTTGATATTGAGATACTGAGATTTATGTTTTGTGTCGATGCTGACACTGATTTCTCTATTGCTTTCATTGATGATACTTGATTGATATACATAGAAATCTCATTGATTAAGAAAACAGTTGTCTCACTCATGATATATTCTGTTTCCATTCGTAATGCATTCATACATCATATATTTGATATGTTGCTATCAGAGGCACTGACACGAGCATGTAGTATTGCACTTATAAGTAGATGGATCAGAATATTATTTGAGGATATTACCTAATATGACCTAGGATAGCGTTATGCATGCGAATTCTACTCGTAGATGTTTTCTACTCACGAGTTGGCAACTCACCCCCGTTGTGCCACAGTTCCTTGCAGGTTTTGCCGTACAGGTTTCGTTGCGGCTTTTCTGGCACACTGTTCCTTCCGGGTGATTGCTTTGGTAGGTGGGTTCTTTGCATCAGGTCCACCATTGTTACTATTATTTCAGTTGTATCTAGAAACTCCATCAACCAGATTGTATAATTGATAGAGATAGAAGACCAGACTTGTTATTATTTCGACCTTAGAGTCGCGCGTAGTATTATTATGGTTTTCATGCTGATTTTGGGTTTTCTTTTGAGTTTTGATCCTCGCCCTTCGGTGTTATATATTATATTGCTTGCGTGGTTGTGGCCGTCGATTGACGAAGAGCTAGCTCCCGCTTGGGGATGCCTTTTTATTCATTTCGTATACTATTCATGTTGTATACCGTTTGGGACCAGTATTTACAAAGGAGACTGTGCCCAAATTTTCAGAAAATACTTGAGATTTTAAAAATACATACTTCGGCCTATGTTGTTAAAACTACTTGCTTTAAATTGGTTTTTCCTTCACTCTACTGCTTCTTTGGTTTTGATTTCTGGGTTTTGGCTTACATATATTACATACGCCTTGAGACGTTTTGTAATTTAAGTGCCGGTCATGTTTCGTACTTTTCGGGTCGTTACAAAGTTGGTATCAGAGCGTTAAGTTTTACCTTCGGATTGTAGGATGACCCTGGTTGATGGAGTAGGTAGCTTGAGTAAAGTGACGTACCGTACGTATGTTCCGCGGCATATTTACGATACGATACTCCACTTAAGAAGCCTTAGGATGTACATTTCTTTGCACAGCATTATATTCCTTCCTATGATCTAGCCTCATTGGTACCAGTTTATGATTTTTTTATCACGGTTTAACGGGCAAAGAGCTACCGCTAGAGTTGCGGTCAGCACGGCTCGTCATGAACGAGGACTGACCAGGGCATGATTCCAGGGACATACGGTTTGCATAGAGGCGCCATTTTATTGTGTTTTCGCAGCACGAGAGTTTGATGGATCACTTTTACGAGATTTCTCGGACGTACAGATCAGCACTAGAGGATTGGGCCCTTTCAAGAGGCCAGCCATATTGTGATGACCGTCAGAGCACAGATTATTTTGATTATTGAGGCACTATTCAGCGTGCGGACGAATGAGCCAGTAATTTGGGCGAATGAAAAGATATCACCCCAGATGTTTGAAGCTAACGCCGCACGAGTTATACTTCGAGATATGATAGAAGATCGCTGGTCACCAGAGATGAAAGACTAGGACATGTGATTCATTGCCTACCCCGATGCGAGGTCATTAGATAGATTGATTCCAGCTAGAGACGACTTCACGCTGACAAGTTAAGAGTCGATAGAGACGATCGAATGTCAGGAACCCATTTTCCAAGTTTAAGGTATTCGAAAAACAATGCAAGCAATTCTATGGACCCTCTAGAAGAATGAAACCCTAACTCGACTTAATGACCATGGAACGCCAGTGAACCTTAGGGTTTGCGGCAGTTCAGCGGTGCCATTAGTGAGGCTTGGGTCTGCCCTTCTATGGTTGGTCCATAGGTATTGTGGCATATATTCGATACTATTAAACTGTACCCAAGATGTTGAGCTCTTGGGGGATTATAAGGTTTTGACCATCGATCGGATGGTTCGACTTCATTCGGATATCATATGATGGGATACATTACTTAGGAGACTCCAGATACGAGTATAGCCGTTGGAGCGCAGTCCATGCAGCCACGAGGAGACGAGTCCGAATCAGTCGACATTAGAGAAAAGTGGAGCAAGAGGTTCGTACGAGATCTTGATAAGATGATGTTCCACTCCGCTGACATCAGAGATGTGATACGCAAGCAGATGCGTTGACTATGGATATATCTTCCAGGAGGAGTCGTGATGAGTATGTAGCCATTCCGGAACAAGAAATAGATATAGTAAGAGGATGATAACTTCCGGGCAGTTCGGCAGAAACGAGACTTGGGAGAGACTTCGACATGACCTTTCTGGAAATACTGAACGAGAAAACCTGGACCCAGGAGCGGTCATATGACGCACACCCAGTAGGCCAGAGTTTAACATCGTCGACGAGACATGTTATGAGTGACCATAAGAGTTGGCCAGAGATCTTTACAAGATGTTCTAGAGCAGACTACTTCAATTATCATTTCCATATTGAACCGTTGAGCCGAGGAGCTATGCACTTAGCAATCTGCAGTGAGGGATGAGAGCCTAAGGGCACCAGGCGACAGGCCATGATCAGGAGGCAAGTAGATATCTTGCTCTGCTAGCATTTGATGCACCGACACCTTCTTGACTTTGAAGGATGGACATATCGATGACAACATTTATGATTTGTGATTTTGTGATTGACTATCACGTATCCGTCACTTTGGATTTCAGTATATTTGGACGATTTATTTGCATGATTGAGATTTTGTGCACCACAATTGCACTTGACATTGATTTGATGTCATTAGAGATGTTGATTTTGATTTCATTCTTATGGTATGTAGGTGATTTGACTTATGCTTTCGGCATAGTTTTTATGCACTTTTAGTATTTCGATTCGATTTAGTGGACGTTGATGCACATGGTGGTGATATTTTATACCACGGTATACCGGATTGGGATTTTTGATTGAAATGTGTTGTATACCGTCGATTTTGATTTTGATATTCGATATTTGTTTTCGTGCACCTTGTGCACTTGATTTGGATTCTTGCACGTACTTGGGCGCTTGAGGCGATTTTGGTGCACACCAGATGCACTAAATCGAGATTTTTCGTGCACATCGGATGCACCTGGGATTGCTATCAGGCACATCCGCTGCCTTCGACAGGTGTTTCATGCACACCCGTTGTACTTAGATTTGGTTTTTGTACGCATGTATGGCACATTCTTGGATTTTAATTTCCGTGCGTACCAGGTACACGTGGCATTCTTATATACAGTTTAGGATTGATTTTGAGCAGTATGTTATTATGATATTTACTACTTAGTATAGTAGCTGAGCAGGACTAGTCAGAGAACAGTACCTAAGTATATTTTTTGCATGCATTAATAGTTATCGAAGGGATTTCCAAGGAGGAGCTATAGTCTCAGTATTTACCTACGTGTCAGTGATGACACGAAACTGTTTAAAAGGGAAGCCCTTCTAAATTGTTTTCAAAACGGCGGGACGTGTCTGTTAAACAAAGGATATATATATATATAAATATATATATATAGTTATTTTCTCATAATGGACGTCCGCCACTGTGCAGTGATAAACACATCGCACAGCGATTTGAAAAAGGTTTGGCATGCATTGCTTCCAGATGTTTTAATGATGATTACCTGTATAGTTCTGACGTTTACATGTATAGTTTTGATGTATATCATATTGATTTTCGTTTTGGATCTTAACATTGGTGTCTTCACCATAACTCCGATGATTGCGGGATACTTGATGGAGTTTTGATTTGGGTTTATATATCTGTTTTTCATGCGCATGCATTGCGTTATGATATGTTTCATGTATTTATGATTTCGGAGCCCTGACGACTTGATGGTTTTGTTGAAATATTTTGGTATTTGGGGGAGTTTTAATTTAAATTCAGGGACTGAATTTCTTTAAGGGGGGAAGATTGTAACGTTTTGAAAAATCATTCAGGTGAAATTTCGGAAAATCGGTAAAATAACGGGTGTTTTCCGTAAATCAGGATATAAATATATTTTAATATAAAATTAAATATACATATTCTAGCTATGTAATTGCTAGTATTTGGTGTTTATTGAGCCATTGGTAAAATTTCTAATTTACTGAAAATTTTTCCGAAATTAATTATTTTAATATTATTTTAAGCCGTCACTAGTACATTTAATTAGGGAAAATTACAAATTGGAATGGGTTGATACAAATTTTGTGCATCATGACACATTAAACTAACATGTAAAATATTATTTCTGAAATGAAAGAAAATTGTCAAGATGGTTCTTGAAATTTAAAGAAAAAGGTTAAATGGAAAAAGGGAAATAATAAAGAATTTGAAACATACGCTTATTGTTTAAGTTTTGGGCTTTCTTTACATGGGAATTCTTCACAATTACACACACAAACCCATCCCAAACTTGTGTGGCCGAGCCCCTCTTGAAGCCCCAAGACTTGTTCCCCACATTTCACAAAAGAAAAGAAAAGGGAAAAAAAAGAAAACATTAAAGAATGAGGTATGGGTCTGGTTGACTTTGACAATTCCATACACCCACACAACACACTCTCTCTCTCCCCCTCCCCATTCCAGCCGAGCCTTGCTGCAGCAGCAACTCCCCCTCATTTCCCCCATGTTTTCAACTCATCTCATCTCAAAAATATCATAAAAATGCCTCAAAATCCATACAAATTCAAAGCTAAATCCAAATCCACTCTCTACCCATTTTTCCTTAGCCTATCAAGCATGGATCTTGGTAAAAAGATTGCTTTTTGGGAGGTTGGTGGCAAGGGGGATCTACAAAAAATTGTGGAGGTATAATCTTAACCATGTAGTTAAATTGTTGATTATTGCTTTAATCTAAGTTAATTAGGTGTTTAATTAGGTTCTAATGGAAAGTTTGAAAATTCAAGAGAATGGGTTGTGATCAAATTAGGGTTTTGGGTATTTGGATCATGGATTGTGTGTTGTATTTGAGATCTTAAGACATGTAAAGGAAAAGCTAGTTGTAGTTTGCTAATTGTATTTTAAAATTTGTTCCAAATTAAGCTTTTTAACAAACTAGGTTTTAGAAATTAAATCAAAATGTGAGATTAAAATCTACTAAAGGTTTTTATGACATAATTAACATTTTAATTTGTTGTTTAGCAACTTAGTTCATGCAAAACTTAGTTTAGCTGATGAATTGTAAATTGTTTCTTTGAAAATTGTTAAAATTGCTTATGTTTGTAAACTAGATTTTTGAGGTTAATATTAAGAGGTAAGTTTAAAATCTAATTAACATTGGTATGACTTAATTAAGATGTCTAATGAACATTATAGCCACTAGAATTATTAAAATATTTAGATTGGTTAAAACATCAAGTTTTGAACCGAAATGGGAATTTGTGCTAACTAGGTTTTTGGGAAATAAAATGATTTGATTAATTTTAATGTTTTGATGATTTAAACCCTATTTCATATATAATTAGTGATTTGTGAAACCATGATTGGTACGTTTGGTGTTTTTCTCGATTAATCGGCATTTGTACGTCGATGTCGAGGGTTTTTGGGTTGATTTGGGAGAGCAAACCATATGTTTTAACCTATGTGAGATTCGTGTGTCGTTTTGGTCATGAGTCGGATTTTAATGCGACACGATATATTATGATACGAAGGTACCCTCATGAGGACATCGAGACGACAAGCAAGCGCGTGGCGACATTGGCATCGGCAAGCGAAGATCAGGTGAGTAGATTATATTTACGGGGAAAGTCGGGTGGATGGCGTATAGCACCCCCGCAGTCCGTAGTATAGTTTATGATATATATGTTCATATAGGTGCTTTATGATACGAGGATGATTATTAAGATATGACTTTGTGTTCATGGTTTAGTTTAGGGTAACTAGAAGTAACTAGCATAGCTTCTTAGTCGTGAGTCCTAGAATAGGTTCACATCCACACGCACACACGCATTTGCATACATCTTTTTTCATGTGCGTGTATGGGGATATGTATATATATATACACACACACACACACATGGGTATGGGACTATGTGTGTGTGTGTGTGTGTGTGTGTATACACACGTATACATATACACGGATTATGAGGATAGTACTTGGGATTGAAGATGAGTCGATGAGATTGGCTTGAGGCCGTGAGATCGTTGATGTGACATGGTTCGTATTCGAGTTACGACGTGATATGTTTAGCGGGTCCTTTAGGCGTGGTGTTTTCATACACACACATGTATACATAGATGGTATCAGTTTTGTACTAGACGTAGATCAGTACCCCGATCATGATATTTGATAAAGAGGATGCCAGATAAATAATGTGATAGATGTGACATTTGACCCATACCTAGATTTGGGAGGCCGTACGACGGATTTACCGTACGAGCTATATATTGATGATAGATCCGCACTCTTGACTCGAGGATGTCATATTATATAGGGTATCATATGGGATACTTTTGAGGCGGGATCACCGACTATTATACACATAAATATATATCGACTCAGATTTAGGTAATTTCCATACCCCTTCCGATTGGTTGTTAGTTAGAACTGTAGTTACCTAGTAGATGTTAGACTGGACCGAGTCATACCTATTTCCAAAACTAACGAATCGTGAGGATTTTAAAACATGTCAAGGGATACTACGGATATTTCAAAAGTCGTACCTTTTCTTAAAAACACCGTAGCCCTTATTTTCAAAACACCATAATTCGTACTATTTCAAACGGCAAAACAGTATAACACAGGTGTAGCGATGTAGATTTCTTATTGTTCCATTATCATTCATGTTCCGCATATTATTGTTGAAATTACAATTCATTTCCATTTATCATGTTGTTATCGTCTCATTGCATGTTTATTGTGTACATAATGATTATGAACCATGCTGTCAGGACACCGACACCATTACCGATGATGCGTATGTTCCACATACACTTACTTATCGGCTCACACACATCATCATCGGTAATTGCCATGTCACGTACATTTTAGAAAATACCTTTTCATTGACATAGCTTAATAGCTGATAGTCGCAATATGTTATAGCTTCCATATGCTAGTTTAAATATTGCATTCATTGCATGATATTAGGTGCATTCATATATTCATTGGTTATGCAGTATTATGGAGATTTATGCCGGTATTCACTGTTTATTGGTATCATGATTTTGATGATTTCGGATTTACATGAGATTTCTGGATTTGGGGGAAAACTGCAAGAATTTAATAAAAGCTTAGTATCATCATTTTATAATGCAAATTGCGGTTTTCTCATGATGTATGAGTCATCCACCATGAGTTTTCATGATTGCTGTTGGATTTCGAGACCCGATTCGAAGAGTTGGATGAACCGTCTCGGGTACATGGTGGGCCCGGTATGGTACCCCGGGGCAAGAAGCTCGAGTTGTATTCGATGAGCTTGGCAGGGGAGCACTACCTACCGGTGATATTATTTGGACTCGTCGGTTATCCGGAGGATACCGGCCGGTGTCATGAGATGGATAAAGGTTGATCCGTTCTGCCGGAGCCCGCGGACCGATCCCACAGATGATACGGATGCCTGAGATATTGATATTTGAGATCTGAGATTTAAGATATTGAGATTTGATATTGAGAAGCTGAGACTTATGTTTTGTGTCGATGATGACACTGATTTCTCTATTGCTTTCATTGATGATACTTGATTGATATACATAGAAATCTCATTGATTAAAAAAACAGTTGTCTCACTCATGATATATTCTGTTTCCATTCGTAATGCATTCATAAATCATATATTTGATATGTTGCTATCTGAGGCACTGGCACGTGCACGTGGTATTGCACTTATATATAGATGGATCAGAATATTATTTGAGGATATTACCTGATATGACCTAGGATAGCGTTATGCATGCGAATTCTACTCGTAGATGTTTTCTACTCACGAGTTGGCAACTCACCCCCGTTGTGCTGCAGTTCCTTGCAGGTTTTTTCGTACAGGTTTCGTTGCGACTTTTCTGGCACACTGTTCCTTCTGGGTGATTGCTTTGGTAGGTGGGTTCTTTGCATCAGGATCACCATTGTTACTATTATTTCAGTTGTATCTAGAAACTCCATCAATCTGATTGTATAATTGATAGAGATAGAAGATCAGACTTGTTATTATTTCGACCTTAGAGTGGCGCGTTGTATTATTATGGTTTTCATACTGATTTTGGGTTTTCTTTTGAGTTTTGATCGTCGTCCTTCGGCGTTGTATATTATATTGCTTGCGTGGTTGTGACCGTCGATTGACGAAGAGCTAGCTCCCGCTTGGGGATGCCTTTTTATTCATTTCGTATACTATTGATGTTATATCCTGTTTGAGGCCCGTATTTACAAAGGAGACTTTGCCGAAATTTTTAGAAAATACTTGAGATTTTAAAAATACATACTTGGGCCTATGTTGTTAAAACTACTTGCTTTAAATTGGTTTTTGCTTCACTCTACTGCTTCTTTGGTTTTGATTTCTGGGTTTTGGCTTACTTAGATTACGTACGTCTTGAGACGTTTCGTAATTTAAGTGCCAGTCATGTTCCGTACTTTTCGAGTCGTGACAGTCATAAAATCGAGTAAAGGTTTTGTTCTTCTAGAGTGTTCATCGAATAACTTGCACGATATTTGAAAGTTTCAAACTAGGAAAATATCCAACTCTTGAACAAATTTCCAGTGGGGGTCAAAGTGGGTATCTCATATACGTTCGAACTTTTTAACACCGTCTAAATAACCCGGAAAATGCTAGAAATTACGACTACGAAACACTCCGAGTTGCCTTCATAGTAAATAAACATCTCATGCTAATTTAGCAAAAATAAACAACACCTGAAGCACCAAAAGCCAGAGACCAAAACACCAAAAAAATTTCAACCCTGAAAACCTCCACATGGCCGGCCTGCTCAGAATTTCAAGGGTGGGGTTCGGCCAGAAACTGGCGACAAGGGTTGAAACTTCTTCTGTGCTCATATAATGTCCCATACAACATTCTGTACATGTTTGCAAAATTTCTAGAACTCATTTAAAAATCGACAGAAACATGGATTTGGCGCGTCAAGTTTCAGAGTTGTTTCGGTTTCGTAATCCTATACAATCCGTCTAAATCTCTAGCTTGTCTCTGATACCACTGTAGGATTACTAAGCACAACAGCAAGGTTTTGGGGGCATCATCCATACCATTTTCAAAAATTGCCATGCTTGTTAACCCTAAACCTAGGATCTTAACTAAAGATTTAGACAAAACTCCTCCTACTAGGGACAACATCAAGGTTTGTGGGTAGTATCCGCTGAAAATCTTCAGGAGACAACACTCCTCCTACTAGGGACACATAGAGGTTTAACGACTTGTTTCACGAGCTCAGTGCAATCGCGTTTCCCTGCGAAAGTGAGGTTAGGCTTTTTCGAGAATAAACTAGTTTTTCTCGAGGATGAGCAAAAGATAAGTTTGGGGGTATTTGTTCATAACATAATTTTGCATTATTATATTCCCCAGTCTTATTCATTTTACAAATAAACAGGTGCTTTTGATCCATGTCTGCTACATAGTTGCAGGTTACAGGTTCTCGGAACAAAACAGTGAAAATAATGAAAAGGCGATACAAAAGTGAGACTACGACCAACAAATGGAAGAATCTTGATCACGCCTACAGTTTGAAGAATAAACGAAGATCAATGGACAATTTCACAAAGTAAAAAGGCAGCGCAAGGTTCAAGACTTCGACACGAAGCAAACGGTAAAAGTCCACGACATTATGCACTGTGGAAATCTGGAAGAAAACTAGAAGACAATCTGAGAAACCAAGTGAAGAAACAAGTACCCAAATGCAACCAGACCAAGACCAGAAAAACTGAACCAACGACCCCACAACATGGATGCGGAACCGCGGCCAAACTTGGCTTTTGGCCGCGGTTCCGCGGCCATATGGAGCACGTGTCGGTGCAATTTTGAGTCGGTGCAGCGGTGCGTTGACTAGGCTTCTTTAGGGTATATTTGTAAATGCGGATGTGAATCGAATGTAACCCTAGGGTTTATATGATCTATAAATAGAAACCCTAAACCTCTTTTGAGGTATGCTTCTTCTGATGCCTCTTATTATTTCATCAATTCAGAATTTTAATTCGGTGTAAATGTTTGAAGAGAGCCATCAAAAAAAATAAGATTTTTATTTCTATGCCCTAGTTCTTAAATTCCTTTCTGCCCTAGTCTAGATTTTATTATCTGCCCTAGTTAATTAGTTTAGCACTTTTAATTATTTGTCGTAGATAAAAATGTTTCATTTAATCAATTCCCTAATGAGTGAGTAGTTCCTCACTTGTTAGGGTTAGGAATAGGGAAGGTTTGAGAGATGAAAATCTCTCACCCCTTTTTTGCCCATCACATATTTTTATAGGACTTCATGCATACATACACACACCGCTCACTACGGCACCCTATCCCACGAGGTAGCGGTGACACCGTAGTTTAAAAGACCGATTGCGTATGTTTTCCATGGAGGTTAGGGTAAGAATTAAGAAAGGAAGGACAAGAACCTAGAGGAAGAAACATCATTTCTTCTCAATGGTACTAATCCACTTTATTAATTATTACCATAACACCTCAATAGATCTTAATTAGGGCATTGAAAGCGGTGGGAAATCTTAAATTTCCAAACTTAACCTAAACCTAACCCTAGCAAGATTCTAATCCTAGTCTAAATCAACTTTAGTTTTTAGTGATAATCAACCAAACACCGTTTGGAATTAACTCGTTAGAACAAATTGAGAATACACAAAATTCCTGTGGACCAACCCGTACTCACCGGCTAGCTGCCAAGCGACGCCGTTCTTGATTGCGGTAAAAAATTCTTTGATTCATCTTTTGAAAGCGCAAGCACGCATAAAATTAGCATTCAATCAAATGGCGCCGTTGCCGGGGATGGCGTAGTATTTTCTTTTTGTAATTTTGGGTTAATATAAAATCATAAAAAACTGAAAAAATAAAAAAATTATAAAATTTTTTATCATCTTGTTATTTTGTGAAGGGTGTTTCGTTTGAATTGTGTAGGATCGACGAACGAGTTCAGATCTGAAAAAATCCAGAGAGCAAAACAGAAAACAAAAGATCTGAACAACAGAGGAGTACCACAACAGAACAACAGAAGAAGTTTGGAGGCCTGATCTTTTGCTTTGACCGCGGAACTGCCGCCAGAACCTACCTTGTGCCGCGGATCCGCCGTTCTCTGCTGACGTCAGTGCGTAGAAAAATCACTGCAAGTTTTCTCTTCTTCTCTGTAACCCCTATATCTCCTTTGAAAAATTTTCCTGCAGGATTCTTTGCGCCTAAAATTTCTCCCCCTTCTCGATAACTTGATCTTGTGCAGGATTCTTTCCGTCGCGCTAAAAAAATTGTTTGCAAGTAATTGTGTTTACTGCTTTGCATATTTTAATTGACTTTAAAGGGCTTGAACACCAATCCAGATTGGGTGTGGATTTCATCACCCTTCCCAGGACCCCAAAAATCACATAAAACATATTGCATTGACCATCAAGTATTTAAAAAAGATTAGACTCAGCCCTAAGGACTTCGTGCTCAATAGGACAAAGGAATAGTTGTAGGTATCGACCGTTGATCTAAACCTGACTTTGTGGTGCCTAGGCTAGACAGGTAGGGAAAGGTAACTTTAAAAGGCCCGTCTCACGGTGATTCGTGAGTGGATCCCTCCTTTCTCTACTTGTGCTTACCTGGCCATAATTGGCGGTGAAGAGTCGGTTTGAGGTCCTCACATCTTGCCCTTTGGAACAGTTAGGAGCTGTCTAGGTGATCCTAGATTTAGCCTTGATTGTGCATTTGTGATTGATTGAGCGTGTGTCTAAGTCTTTTATGGAAAATCTTTTTTGCAAAAAGCTCCTTATAAAATAAAACACAAAAAGAACAAAAAGGAAAAAAATTTACAAAAACTTGCAACTTGTCGCTAAGAAATCCATTGCACGCCACTTACACCCACATTCTTTTTCTTCTCCTTTCTTACATCATGGGTACCCCACCTCACAAAACTCTTGCCGAACTTTGGTACCCTCATCCAAACAGTCGTTGGAAGATTATATTGTAGCGACAAACCAACAGACGAGGAATTTGGATGCGTCCATTGTCGCCCTTATGCAACCTAGTGACCCGGTAGCTAGTTTCCAACTAGCTCCAAAAATTCCAATGTATGATGAGGCGGTTGGACAGAGTGAGAATTTGAGTGGTGAAAGTGAGTTCTACACACTTCCAAATCAAACCTACCCTTCCTTAATTGAATCCCACAACTCCGGTTTTCAAACAAGTGTCCCAAATGATTCACCAGTTAAAAATAAAACGTGTAATGAGTTATGCGACTTTGTAGTGTTTGATTTACCTGATTGTGAAGAGCCCTTTTCGAGTGAACCCAAACCTAATTCTTTCGACTTCTACACCTCCAATCTAGAACCAGAATTGATAAATATCCATGCTTTTGATGAGGTGTCCAAAAAAAATGATTTTCACTTGATTGAGGATATTGACGCATGGAATATTTTAGATGATGAACCTGCAGATTTGACTGAATTTTTCTCTCCAATTCATCATCCCGAGTCATTAAATGTTTCTCCCGAACTTTATATGCATCTTGATTTTGATGATAATTGCATGGATGGGATAACTTTTGAGGAGAATTATGAGGATAGTATTGAGGAGAGTATTGAGGAGAGTATTGAGGATGAACCAGTTTTGTCTGATGAGTCGGATTTTCCAATTCACCCTCCTGAACCTTTAACTGTTATACTTCCTAAATCACCCCCTTCATCCGTTCCATCATTCTGACTACGCAAGAAATCACACAGGAAGACTGTGAGCTTGAAAAATTTCTGTTCGATCACAGCAGTTTTGACGCCACTAATGCGTTCCTCCTTGAATCTGAAACAGTTTGCACAACCGATAATGATTACAAGTGTTTCACTTTTTCGAACGATTTTGAAAACTCGTTACCCGAGTTTGAGTCCTTCGAATTTTCGGATGAGTCAGTCGAACCATCCGAATCGGTTGCTTACAGTGATTTCGAACCATTGATCGAATCCTTCAAGTTCGAAACAGTTTCACCAATTTCACCTTCAATTGTTTCACCTTTGAAACCCGAACCCAAACTGTTGCTATCTCACCTTACATATGCTTACTTAGGTGAGAATGAGACCCTTCTTAAATCACTCCCCTTCATCCTTTCGATCGTTTCGACCGCGCAAGAATCCGTCACGCTTCCAATAGATGGTTTACCAAGTTCAACGTACCCATGTTTTCTCGCGAATCTTGAGGGATTTGACCCCATTTCTCGACGGGTTAATAGATTAGCACAATCGCTTTTCACACATCGGTCATCACAATTTGCGCTAATTTATTCACTCGATTTACGCCCTCAAGTTCGTACTACACTTCTTTCTCTCTTCCGCCATTCTTCTCCTAATAGACCGAGACCATATTCCGCCTTTCTTTCTACACTGTCTCGTGTGCTTCTCATCTCCTTTCTCTACACTCCATTCTTTCACCAACCCTACCATTATAACGATAAAAATTTTGAATGGTTGGTGCTAACCTTTGGCCTGTGTAAGGCCTTGTATAGTTGATTTTTCTTCTCCCTAACTCTGAACTTTAACATTTAAACAATGGAAACACTGTTTCACTTAAGTTTGGGGGGATCTTTTTGTATATATTGTTAGTTGTATGTATGCCCTAGAGGGCAGTATTGTACAGATGATGTATATTATATTGGATGCTTGGACATATATAGAGATGACTTTCTTGCTCGATATGATAGTATGCTATCTGGTTGCTCTTTATCTTAACATGTATACTTGTCTCTTTATACTGTCTTATGGTTACATGTTGGTAAAGCCCTTAGGATGTGTACTTGATTACCTGGACTATGATGCGGATCATACTAGTGGGGACATGGTAGTCCATAAGTACATCCTTCAAGGTCCCTAGTCGTGGGTGTATCGAGACGGGGCATCGATATACCAGTGTAGACTAGCGTATACGCTTCTCGACCCATGAGATGGGCGATGGATGATCCCATATCCATTGGTGTTTGACATCAGAGAAGGTATACGGGTGCTCAGTGGAGACTGGGTACACTGGACGGACTCGCCGAGAACTCCCAGATGGTATTATACCTCACGTTAGATGGCAGTTCTCAGGTGACACTTATGCAGGTTAGTCTGTAGACTCGAGATCGTCATAGAGTCTTGTGTGATTCCCACTGTGCTTTGATTTCCACCTTACCACGTCCATAAGGGCGTGCAAAATGGTGGTTTTTGGGTACAGTTCCGAGTCACATGGAGGCAATGAGCGATAGGAGGGGTTTCGTCTCTCCCGGCATTGGGGGTTGATGTTGCGCTGTGCTCGATTGGCCGTAACAGGAAAGTCCCTGGCCAGGGCTGATTAGAGATTTACTTGTAAGTCCACGTTGCCCACCCCGGTACTTGCGGGGAGGCGGAAAACGGAATAAAAATCGAATTTTTATGAGCTTAGGCAACATGGACTAGACAAAGAAGGATCTTTGCTAAACAAAAACAAGCTAAAGCTAACTAGAAACTAGCTAAGTGCTAGAAAGGTTATACCTTGGGCTTTATGTCCTTCTCTCCTTGCTCCTTGGAGTGGTGGAAGGAGGTCACCTTAGTCGTCTTCTCACGTCGAAGAAAGATCCACCCGAAAGTCTCGACCTTTGGCTTCAACTCCAAGCTAGAAGTAACTAGGGTGCAAGAAGTGCTAATCCTTGAACCCTAGATGAGAGTAGAGATTATCAAGAAAGGGTTTTTCTCAAGCTCAAGTGTTTCTCAACACATGAGAGGGGAGAGCTTGAGGGAGAGGAAGAACAAGAGAGAGAATGTGAATGATAGAATGAGAGAAAAATAAACCATTCTCACATATATGTGTGAATTATTGTAATTAGATAATTAGCTAGATAATTGTCATGGTTAATCAAGACATGACCATTATCATTTCATTTTTAATGCAAATTGCAAGGATCAAAGAGCATCTTCCAAATGAAATGATGATGGTCAAAGTGTCAACCAAGGTCAACAAGTCAAGGTGGGTCAAATGGTCAACAACCATAACCATGCATAATTATTAAACTAATATCAATTAACCATAATACACACATAATCATTAGGGTTAATACAAATGACAATAGTCATTAACCCTAATCAAAGTCCTCTCCCTCTGTCTCAAGCAACTGTGCATACGCACCCGTATTCGTGATCCGAGGAACACGAATACAAAGAGAAAAACCAATCCCAAATCATATACTAGGATCCGGCTTAAACCAAAGCCCGCTAGTATAAGCTGTCCGGACAGCAAACGTGCACAAGTGCGCGGATGTGAACGAACCCTGTCGCAAAACCATGCGACCTCTACTCATTTTGCCTGAAGGCGAATAGCTCTCTGTGTGGGACTCTAAAGACTCGACACTACGCTGGCAGTGGGTTTAACCACAGACCGCAAGCGGCACTAGCTGTACGTAACGGTCCCCAGGTAGATGTCGACAAAAAGACTGACGAGGTGAACCCCATCTGAACTCCTACTGAGCCTGTATGTGACAATCTCCGTACAATCCGGTCTGTTCGTCTGATACATCGCATGGCGGGCCTACGGGGACGGTGAATGTCAGTCCCCTAATAGCGGTACAAGTCGTGTCAGAGTGTAGCCCAGAACACCCTGAGATAACACTGGAAACCTACCAGTATATCTCGCTTGCCCTGGCCAGGGACTACTCGTGTAATGGCTCTCCTGGACACAGCGCGATGTCAACCCCCAATACCGGGAGAGACGAATCCTGTCTAACCGTCACTGCCTCCAAGTGCTTCGGGACTGCACCCAAAAACTACCTGTTTGCACGACTCCTTTGAGCCGTGGTAGGGTAGTAATCAAAGTGCAGTGGGAACACACTCGAGGCGAAGTGACAGTGTCAAGTCAGCGGACTAAGCTGTACTCATGTCACCTGGGAACTGATAACTGACGATAGGTATAATACCAACCAACAGTTCCCGATGAGTCCTGTCCAGTGTACTCGTAACCTAACGAGCACCCGCATACTATCTCAAGTACGACGTACTGACGGCTGTGGGACAGACCATCTCCCACACTGGGATGAGAAGCGCATACGCTAGTCTACTCCGGAGTATCGATGCCCTGTCTCGATAGTCCAACCGACTAGGGACCTGTATAAGGATGTGCTTATAGATCACCCAGCTCCCACGAGTGTGAGCACTATCACAACGCTGGTAATCAAGCAAAGATCCTAAGGGCTCTACTAATATGTATATCAGCGATATGCTAAAAGAAACACATGCACATATTAAAGCAGAGACAAACCAAGTAGCATACTACCATTTCGAGCAAGATTGTATATACAACTGTGAATATCCCAAGCTTCCATCAAGTAATATACAAACTAGTATGATACAGTAATGGCCTCTAGGGCATATACACTAACAATCTCCCACTTGCACTAAGGCCATGTACTGGCGTATCGAAGACCTATCATCTCGATCAGCCGCTCGAACTGAGTCTGGGGCAAGGCCTTGGTGAATGGATCTGCTGTGTTATTTTCTGAAGCAACCCTCCGAACCTCGATCTCCTGGCGATCCACGATCTCCCTGATCAGGTGATACCGCCTCAAGATGTGTCTGGATTTCTGATGGGACCTGGGTTCCTTCGCTAAAGCTATAGCCCCGTTGTTGTCGCAATACAGAGGTATTGGGTCAACAATGGACGGAACCACCTGAAGTTCTCTCAAGAACTTCCTCATCCAGACAGCTTCTTTTGCGGCATCAGATGCAGCGATGTATTCCGCTTCCATAGTCGAGTCAGCAACGGTTTCCTGTTTGGAGCTTTTCCAACACACCGCCCCTCCATTGAGGGTAAAGACAAAACCCGACATGGACTTGGAATCATCCTTGTCACTCTGGAAGCTGGAGTCAGCAAAGGCCTCAATCTGCAGGTCTTTTCCTCCATACACCAAGAACATCTCCTTAGTCCTTCTCAGGTACTTGAGAATGTTCTTTACTGCTATCCAATGTTTCTCCCCAGGGTTTGACTGATACCTGCTTACCACACTCAGTGCATAAGCCACATCCGGTCTGGTATACAACATCGCATACATTATAGAGCCTACCGCAGAAGCGTAGGGTATAATAGACATGCGATCCCTCTCCAAATCAGTCTTGGGAGACATCTCTCTGGAGAGGGTGATCCCGTGACAAGCCGGTAGATTACCGCGCTTGGAATCTTCCATACTGAATCTCTTCAGTATGGTGTCGATGTACCTGGACTGTGAAAGTCCTAATATCCTCTTGGATCTGTCACGGTAGATCCGGATACCCAGAATGTATGAGGCATCACCCAGGTCTTTCATGGAGAACCTGTGTGACAAGAACCCCTTGACAGATTGTAGCATAGGAATGTCATTTCCTATTAAGAGAATGTCATCCACGTATAAAACGAGGAATACTACAGTTCTCGCTACAAATCTACAATAGATGAATGGTTCATCTGGATTTTTGATAAAGCCAAATTCCTTGACCGTCTCATCAAAACAGATGTTCCAACTCCGCGATGCCTGCTTTAGTGCATAAATGGACTTAAGCAACTTGCACACCTTCCCGCTGCTCCCACTCTGAATGAAACCCTCTGGCTGATCCATATAGACACACTCCTCTAAATGTCCATTTAGAAAAGCTGTCTTTATGTCCATCTGCCAAATCTCATAATCGTGGAAGGCAGCAATGGCAAGAAGGATCCGAATGGATTTCAGCATAGCTACTGGAGAAAAGGTTTCGTCATAGTCCAAACCAGGTCGCTGATGAAAACCCTTTGTTACCAGTCTAGCTTTATAGGTCTTAACCTGTCCATCTACACCAATCTTCCTTTTGAAGATCCACTTGCATCCTACGGGTTTTACCCCATCTGGAGCAATGTCCAACGTCCATACTTTGTTGGTGTACATGGACTCCATTTTAGTCCGCATTGCATCCAGCCATTTTACCGAGTCGACGCTCTGAATGGCTTGCTGGAAGCTAGTAGGCTCATCAAAGTCTATGATGCAATCCTCTCTGTCCCCGTCAATGAGAAAACCGTAGTATCTCTCGGGCGGATGAGACTGCCTACTACTCCTGCGGAGTGGCGTGGGAATGTCCTGATCTTTCGAACCCTCTGGCTCCACTAAGCTTTCAATAATAGCTTGTGGATCTGGAATTTCTTCCAGTTCTATTGCGCTCCCACTTATTTCTTTTTCTAAGAACTGATGTTCCAAAAAATGGGCATTACGAGAAACAAGGAATTTTTGTTCCTCTGCGTAATAAAAAAGATACCCTCTGGAGTTCTTTGGGTATCCCACAAACTTGCACAGTACTGAGCGTGCCTCTAGTTTGTCCGCATGCTGCTTTTTGACATAAGCTGGACATCCCCAAATCTTCAAGTATTGAAGATAGGGTTTCTTCCCACTCCATAACTCATATGGTGTGGTGGGCACAGTCTTAGTGGGAACTCGGTTCAAAAGGTATGCAGCTGATTCTAGCGCATATCCCCAGAACGATCGCGGTAACTCAGCGTTACTCATCATGGACCGTACCATATCCAATAGGGTTCGGTTCCGTCTCTCCGATACACCGTTATGTTGCGGAGTGTATGGAGGAGTAAGCTGAGAGAGAATGCCATTCTCTTTTAAGTAACCCAGGAACTCGGCACTCAAGTATTCACCACCTCGATCAGATCTCAGTGCCTTGATACTTTTGCATGTTTGTTTTTCTACTTCATTCTTATATTCCTGGAACTTATCAAAAGCTTCGGATTTATGCTTCATTAAGAAGACATGTCCGAACCTTGAGAAATCATCCGTAAAAGTAATGAAGTATGAATAACCGCTTCGTGCATGTGTAGACATTGGACCGCACACGTCGCTGTGTACGAGTCCCAAGAGCTCGCTCGCTCTTTCTCCGTGTCCAGTGAACGGAGTCTTTGTCATCTTTCCCTTGAGACAGGATTGACAAGTTGCATACGATTGATATTCGAACGAATCCAAATATCCTTCTGCATGTAACTTAGTCAACCTTCTCTCATTGATGTGACCTAGTCTACAATGCCATAAGAAAGTTTTATCGATTTCTGGAGACTTTCTTTTGTGTGTATTCTGGACATTGAAAATCTATGGCTGGTTTAATACGTATATACCGTTGTTCAATGTACCTGACCCAATCAAAACTTGATTAAGGTGAATGTTCACTGCATTACTTACAAATGCAAATTCATAACCTTCTTTAGATAATAAAGATACAGAAATGATATTACAGGTTGCATTTGGTACATAATAACAACTACGCAAAACCAAAAAGTGTCCATCCAACAATCCCAGGTGATAGTCCCCCACGGCCTCAGCATCCATGCTAGCACCGTTTGCAACTCTGAGGGTCATGTCACCTGCCTTCAAAACTCTACGCTTTCTCAACGCCTGCAAATAATTACAGATATGAGATCCTGATCCGGTATCCAATACCCAGGATGTAGAGTTTATTGATAGACAGTTTTCAATAACATACACACCTGAAGCTGAAGCTGCAACTCGCTTCAAATCCTGTGTTCTGGCCTTCCAAGCCTTGCAATCCTGTTTCCAGTGACCACTTTTGTGACAATAGAAGCATTCTTCCTTCCCCACCAGCTTTCCCGCTATCTTTGTTGCTTTTCCTTTTCCCTTCGTATCCACTTTACCGACACCGCCTCTTGGTTTGGCGGGGGCTTTCTTCTTCTTGCCCTTGGCTTTCGCCCTGGACCGAGAAGAGGAAGATCCTCCTACAAACAAAGTGGATGTCTCCCTACCCTTCTGTAGGGTGCCCTCAGCACTCCTCAACATGTTCAGAAGTTCGGAAAGTTCAACCTCCTTTCCTTGCATGTTGAAGTTAAGAATAAACTGGGCGTAAGTGGAAGGAAGGGACTGGAGAATCAAATCAGTATAGAGTTCATTCTCCAACGTGGTCCCAAGGTCCGCGAGCTCCTCTATGTTTCCAATCATCTTAAGCACGTGTTCCGCTACCGATGATCCGACGGCTAACCTTGCCGAAAATAACTTCTTCGACACTTCGTATCTTGCGATACGAGACTGCTCTCCATACAGTTCTTTTGTATGAAGAAATATGGACTTTAGGTCCATATTCTCGTGCCTCCTCTGATGTTCGTTGTCCATCGAGGCTAGTACGAGGCATCTGGCCTTCGCGCAATCTATTTCCCAGGTCTTGTAGATTTCCTTATCTACGACACTGGTATTGGGACCTGGGACAGGGGGAGCTTTGGTGGTAAGGACATACCCCAACTTGTCATAAGTGATTGCCATCTTGACATTCCTGAGCCAATCTTTGTAGTTTGGCCCTGTCAATATGTTTTTATCTAGTAATAACTTAAGTCCAGTCATGTTGAATGGTCGCTGCAATTAGGAGAGAGAAAAGAAACACTTTAGCATGATGCTCTTGCAAGTTTAGAGTGGTTTTTAATTTGTCTAAACTGGATGGCTCCCACTGTCTCTCGAATCCCTTCTCAAACCGTAAAGAAAGGATTAGTCAGGATCAATATCACCGTACAATACTTGCTTAACCGTTCAGCCAGTCCAGTGTCGGTACTTCGAGGGAGGTTTTCCAACGCTTTCGCGAAGTTCCTTAATTAAGTAACCTCTTTTCCCTGTGGGCGTAGCCCCGCTAACACCTTTCTAGACACCTACTAAGTTTGTAGCATTGATCGTTAAGTGAGAGTTTTCCCGAGGAGTAGCATATACTCGCAGTAGGATCGGGATCCAAATATCATCACGTGATAAAACTGAAGGAATTCTACCAGAATTATCACACTCCAAATGGTATGCAGCGCTAGCAAGTTTCAGTACTTATGAAACTCCCGATGTGGATTTTTGCCCCATGCTCTTATGACCTTAGCGTGAGGTCAAAGTGTCATAAGTCACATGTCAAGTTCTTCCCATCATTATCCCGGTTAATTTGAACCCACCCGTACCTACCCTTGACGTAGTCCAAAATGGCAGTACGACTGTCTCAAACCAACGCATTCTATCTATGCAACAGATAAATATCCGGCAGCTACCAATCACTATGCCTTGGCGTGAGGTCAAAATACATAGCTTGAATACTACCGGATATTTAACTGAAATGATGGAGGGCTACGGATGGTTTTGGCGAAACCGTGAACGTAGTGAACTTGATATAATCGATGGAACGAGATAGCTTTTAAAAGGAGTGGTTCAAGCTCCGCGTTTAAAAGTTTAGTTTTGAAAAGAACCGAGTGGTTTTCAAAGTGTTCCAGTCGACTTATACTTGGTTTATTTTCTTGCATTAGTTCTTTTAATGCGTCCCATCATTTAATCCTACCATTGCAGAAAACAACCAAAATATGACGTACGCTTATGCCATTCGCATTCGCCATGGGGCCCCGTCATCACCCGTTAGGTTACTTAACTAACGACAGAGCGGGGGCTGGGCTAGCGCGGCTGTAAAACATAAGCAACGTCTAAATAGTTATCATATATAAATATATAGCAATGATAGACATTACAGATCACAGATGAATACATTGGATATATTAGGAATCCGCAACCCGTTCGAGCCTGCAACGAAAAGTGGATTACACGGTCGCGGTGAATAGCCACTACCCCACCCAAGACCCCTACGGGTGCAGCAAACTACCCGCCAAGTACCCGAAGAGAAGCAACCTCCCTCACCACCGTGAGTAGGCCACTCGGCACTTCGAGATACCCGGTAGTTTGTGCACCCCCTCCATGGGTCTATCCTAGGAGCAAAAACAGTAAAAAGAATTATACAATGACGGCTACAACCCCGACCCGGTTGTGCGGCCAAACAAATAATAATATTACATCAATTTACATGTTACAATGAATGAAAGAAAAAGCAACACTCATCTCACATCCACCCCGGCTATTCATCCGCGACAATCCAACCCATTCATATACACATACCATCATCAATCACAGATCACAGATATGTATAACCCCGACTAATCGACATATAGCGATTAGCCGACGTTCAATACATATAAACATCACAGATATAACCTTTTAGTCAAAGTGTATTGAAGTTCGGAAAAAAATACGGATTTATAGGCCCCCAAAAACAAATTTCTATTCTGGAAAATCTGGGCACATATAAACCATCTTAAAAATCCTAAAACCAAGCCAGAAATACACTGCACCAAACTCGACCCAGAGAAGAGCCAAGATGGCCGCGGTTGCGCGGCAATAGCTTGCTATTGCCGCGGAACCGCGGCTCTTTGGTCGAATCTTTGGATCGTTTTTGGTGGCTTTCTTCAAAAAACCCTGAGATGATTTTTGGAGTACAATTTATTTTGTTTTGAACAGAAAAAATTTTAACAGAAACTTAGGGTTTTGAAAACTCGGTTTTTCGATTTTTCCGATTCGAACTTCGATACACTCTACTACCTAGCTAGTTTATGTTTAGTTAGGCTCTGATACCACTGTAAGTCCACGTTGCCCACCCCGGTACTTGCGGGGAGGCGGAAAACGGAATAAAAATCGAATTTTTATGAGCTTAGGCAACATGGACTAGACAAAGAAGGATCTTTGCTAAACAAAAACAAGCTAAAGCTAACTAGAAACTAGCTAAGTGCTAGAAAGGTTATACCTTGGGCTTTATGTCCTTCTCTCCTTGCTCCTTGGAGTGGTGGAAGGAGGTCACCTTAGTCGTCTTCTCACGTCGAAGAAAGATCCATCCGAAAGCCTCGACCTTTGGCTTCAACTCCAAGCTAGAAGTAACTAGGGTGCAAGAAGTGCTAATCCTTGAACCCTAGATGAGAGTAGAGATTATCAAGAAAGGGTTTTTCTCAAGCTCAAGTGTTTCTCAACACATGAGAGGGGAGAGCTTGAGGGAGAGGAAGAACAAGAGAGAGAATGTGAATGATAGAATGAGAGAAAAATAAACCATTCTCACATATATGTGTGAATTATTGTAATTAGATAATTATCTAGATAATTGTCATGGTTAATCAAGACATGACCATTATCATTTCATTTTTAATGCAAATTGCAAGGATCAAAGAGCATCTTCCAAATGAAATGATGATGGTCAAAGTGTCAACCAAGGTCAACAAGTCAAGGTGGGTCAAATGGTCAACAACCATAACCATGCATAATTATTAAACTAATATCAATTAACCATAATACACACATAATCATTAGGGTTAATACAAATGACAATAGTCATTAACCCTAATCAAAGTCCTCTCCCTCTGTCTCAAGCAACTGTGCATACGCACCCGTATTCGTGATCCGAGGAACACGAATACAAACAGAAAAACCAATCCCAAATCATATACTAGGATCCGGCTTAAACCAAAGCCCGCTAGTATAAGCTGTCCGGACAGCAAACGTGCACAAGTGCGCGGATGTGAACGAACCCTGTCGCAAAACCATGCGACCTCTACTCATTTTGCCTAAAGGCGAATAGCTCTCTGTGTGGGACTCTAAAGACTCGACACTACGCTGGCAGTGGGTTTAACCACAGACCGCAAGCGGCACTAGCTGTACGTAACGGTCCCCAGGTAGATGTCGACAAGAAGACTGACGAGGTGAGCTCCTACTGAGCCTGTATATGACAATCTCCGTACAGTCCGGTCTGTTCATCTGATACATCGCATGGCGGGCCTAGGGGGGCGGTGAATGTCAATCCCCTAATAGCGGTACAAGTCGTGTCGGAGTGTAGCCCAGAACGCCCTGAGATAACACTGGAAACCTACCAGTATATCTCGCTTGCCCTGGCCAGGGACTACTCGTGTAATGGCTCCCCTGGACACAGCGCGATGTCAACCCCCAATACCGGGAGAGACGAATCCTGTCTAACCGCCACTGCCTCCAAGTGCTTCGGGACTGCACCCAAAAACTACCAGTTTGCATGACTCCTTTGAGCCGTGGTAAGGTAGTAATCAAAGTGCAGTGGGAACACACTCGAGGCGAAGTGACAGTGTCAAGTCAGCGGACTAAGCTGTACTCATGTCACCTGGGAACTGATAACTGACGATTGGTATAATACCAACCAACAGTTCCCGACGAGTCCTGTCCAGTGTACTCGTAACCTAACGAGACCCGCATACTATCTCAAGTACGACGTACTGACGGCTGTGGGACAGACCGTCTCCCACACTGGGATGAGAAGTGCATACGCTAGTCTGCTCCGGAGTATCGATGCCCTGTCTCGATAGTCCAACGACTAGGGACTTGTATAAGGATGTGCTTATAGATCACCCAGCTCCCACGAGTGTGAGCGCCATCACAACGCTGGTAATCAAGCAAAGATCCTAAGGGCTCTACTAATATGTATATCAGCGATATGCTAAAAGAAACACATGCACATATTAAAGCAGAGACAAACCAAGTAGCATACTACCATTTCGAGCAAGATTGTATATACAACTGTGAATATCCCAAGCTTCCATCAAGTAATATACAAACTAGTATGATACAGTAATGGCCTCTAGGGCATATACACTAACATTACTGGTATGTGTTACCAGTAGTTTCTCGACCCGTTATGAGCCTCACATCGGCACGACTTATCAGTTATTGGGGTCTGACGTTTACCACCCCTAGACTTGATATGCGACATATCAGACGAGGAGACCGGACTGTACGGGAAGTGTTGCCGGTTGGCTCGACGGGAGTTGTAGCAGGTTCGCTTGTTCACTTCTGATCGCTCTGTTGGAGATAGTGCCCTCAGAGTCAATTATTAGGTCACAGGTACGTGATTGTAATGATTGAGGGAGGACCTATCCCAGTAGGACAGTCTTGCTCGAGATGATAGTATGCTATCTGGTTTACCTTTATCATCGTGTACTGCTTTAGGTGACATGACACGTCGCTATTACACGTTGATAGAGCCCCTAGGATTCTTGCTTGACCACCAGCAGTATGAGGGCGATCATATAAGTGGGAGCTGGGGGTCTATAAGCTTATCCTTAAAAGGTCCCTAGTCGTGGGAGTTTCGAGACCGGGCATCGATACTCCATTAGTAGACTAGTGTATACAGTCGAGACCCCGACGAGGGGCGGTGGCCGGTCTCACAAGCCACTGGTGTCAGTTGGATCACCTAAGATGTATACAGGTGCTCATTGGGTTATGAGTACACCGGACAGGACTCGCCGGGAACATGCTAGTTGGTCATATACCAGACGTCAGATGGCAGTTCCCTGGTGACATGTGTGCAGGTTAGTTCATCGACCTGGGGATCGTCATTTGTCTCGTGTGAGTTCCCACTGTACTTTGATTACTACCCTACCACGGCTCAAAGGAGTCGTGCAAACAGGTTTTAGTTGGGTACAGTCCCGAGCCACATGGAGGCAGTGAGCGTATCTTCAGGGGTTCGTCTCTCCCGGTATTGGGGGTGAGGTCGTGCTGTGTCTAGGAGAGCCATTACACAAAGTCCTTGGCCAAGGCAAGGAGATTTACTGGTAGGTATTCCAGTAGTATCTCAGGGTGTTCTGGGCTACACTCCGACACGACTTGTACCGCTTTTGGGGGTCTGACTTTTACCAACCCCCTAGGCCCGCCATGCGATGCTCATAGACGAACGGACCGGACTGCACGGATATTGTCACTGACAGGCTCAGTAGGGTGTCAGGATGAGTTCGCTCATCGACGTCCTTTTTAGTCAATACCTGGTAGCCCGTTACGTATTGGCTTATACCTCTGACGTGCTAGTGGTTAAATCCACAACCGAGGTGTTGATGAGTCTTTAGAGTCCCCCACATTTCAGTTACTCAGCTTTCGGGCGAAAGGTTGTAGAGGCCGTATGGAGATATGGCAAGGTCCGATCAGATACGTGCGGTATTGCACGGATTAGGATCGGACAGTTTGTACTATAGGCCGTATGGTTATATGGCAGGGTTCGATCAGATACGTGCGGTATTGCACGGATCAGGATCGAACAGATATTACTATCCGGTTTTGGTATAAGCCGGATTCTAGTATAGTACAGTGTAGATTTTGTCTCATTGCATTTGTATTTCGGTCGGAATACAAATGCGGGTGTGTATGCACAGTATCGGGGTTTTCCTGTAATTTATTACGGGACCAGTTTTCTGGAGTTGCCAGTTTGCTTTCCGTTTCGGCCGATTTCCATTGTTCCGTTCATTGGCCGAAGATTGGTGGAGGAGGGTTTATTTGCATTGTTGCAAATAGGCATTAGTGGAGGGGGTTCTTTGCATCTTGTTGCATCATGATGGTTTTCATGATGAGCACCATCACTTGACTTTCCTTTTTCATGCTTGCTTGACTTGGTGAGGTGATGGTTGAGGTGGAGTGTTGGTTTTTCCTTTGTCATCATGGTTGTTGATGATGAGGTTGTTGGAGTGTTAGTTTAGGCTTGTGATCATTTCTTTTGATGATAGCCTTTCACTTGCTTATTCTCTTGATTCACTCTCTTGAGTTGAGGGTCTCTCTCCTTTTTCACTCACCCCTCACTTGCATGGCCGGCCTCTCCCCTCAAGGGCTGTCCAAAATTCTAGTGTAGGGATTTACACTCTTTTGGCTTGGCAAAAAATCATATTAGCTTCTCCTCCAAAAAGCTTGTATCATCCCTCCACCAAAATGGCATCTCCACAAACCCCAAAAATGAGACTTGCTCACTACATATTCTACAACGAACCTTGGGCACGTCGAGTAGCCGGCTTCGTGCCCGAGTTGCCTCGGCATTGAGGTGGGAGCCCGTAAACGAAGAAGGCGATGTGGTGCACTTCCGGCGACGAGGAGGAGACGGGACTTTTCCGCAGGAGATCGGGACCATGATGAGAAGACCGGAGGACTTGGATCGTCGGTATATCTCTAACCCATCTTCTAGTTAGCTTAGACTTGTTAATGGTTACGATCCGGGTGTTTAGTGCGCGGTGGTGCCGGTTTGCTAAGTCCGCAAAATTTAAGTTTATCACCGCTTCCGCAATTGGCCGTCAGATCGACGGCCGGGGCGCCGCCGTGCACTTACACGCTCAATACCCGGGTGGCCGTTACGTTTAGCTGACCGCTTGCGGCTTGGGGGTGCTTGATATGATCATCACCCACTGCTGGCGTATTGACGAGTCTTAGAGTCCCACAAAGGAGTTACCTAGTCCAGGAGAAACGTTGTGGTGCGCGTATGCGATATGCGCATGGACCCGATTAAAATGCGCGTATAGGATACCGTATATTGATCGGGCGGCTTGCTTTTGGTGGGGTCGTATGTGATATGGCCGGATTGATAAATCAAGTGTTGATTTATCATTTAACCATTAGTTTCTCACTAGAAATCCTTTCTTGTGTTTGATGAGTGTATGCATGCATGTATGCTTTCTTTATTGATTCATGCACATATGGATGTGCATGCACACATACATACATACATCATCCTTCATGGTTGCATATACATGGAAAATGGTGGCAATATAAGACTCACACCATGGTTTAATATATATGAATTATTATTGCATTTGATTTAAAACAAAAAGGAAAAGAAAAGGATAATTCATGGATGAGTTCTACACTCTTCTTGACCTAACCATGCTCACCTAACTCTTAACCATGGATTAACCTTTCTTTTGTGTTTCAAACTCAAATACAATAATATATACTTATTATTTAACCATGGTTTGATATGAAGAGTGGAAAATATATATGTTTACATTTTCCATTTTTCATGTGAGTTAATCTTTTCTCTTCTTCTTAAAAAGGCCATCATCTTCTTCAAGCTTGATCCTTTGCTCTTTAGACTTTTGTAGTGAGAAAAATACTTGACAAGATAGGATTTTGAAGTGAGAATTAGAACTACAACATCATTCTACACAAGTCTAGCCCACTTGTTTAGAGTGTTAGCTTAATTTCATTCTCTTGGAAAGGTGAAGTCGATAGCTTGGACAAAGCGGACTCCGGGTGGATTATCGTGGACCTAGAGGAGTTCAAGAGGAGCTTTTCCAAACCCCAAGTAGCCAAGGAGTCTAGCGTAGGGAGCTACAAAGGTTGTACTCTCAAAACCCTAGCTTTTCTTTCTTGAGATGATATGCATATTTCGAAACCCTAATTTTTCTAGGAACGATTCATTGTATGTTTACTTAGCACCCTAAAAATTCAATCTTTGGTACATGTGATGCTTCCAATCCCTTCATGAGGTGCTAGGTAAACCCAACATATATATTTTGTTTTGTTTTTCTTTTAAGAATAAAAAATATAAAAAAAATTAAACTGGGGAATACCTACAATTTTGACCCTCTTGGTATGGCATAACAGTGAGGACACTGTCAAGATTAAGTTTGGGGGTGTGCTCGGTAAGCTTTCTTCCTTCGCATTCATATGTATATTTTTGAATTTGCATACTTATTTTAAAATCCATAAAAATTGAAAAAATTTAAAAAAATTATAAAAATTAAAATATTCAATTTTGACCATAATTGACTTGAGTCTGACAAGAAGGTTAACTAGCTAGGAACAACTAGATCTTAGACTTAGTAAATTAAAAACCCTAAAAATAACCTTTCTAAAAATTTAACGATAGAAAGTGTAACAATTCAGAAAAATAAAATATTATTTTTGGGGAATTTTTATAATTTAATATTAATTTTAATGAATATTTTAATATTTCGGTATAATTAAATACCGATAAATGGGGAAAAATTTGGAAAATTATAGAAATTACTAGAAAGAGGGTGTTCTATGTGAATTATGCAAATTTGAAGTTTTTATGATTAGTTTGACACTAATTTAGTGCTAATCGCGATTAAAAATCGCTAATCGGATTTTCAGCATATTTGTGCAAAACATGCACCATATCTTTTTTCTCACTTGTTACATATTCTTATGGCTTTCCTACATGTTTTATGTCATGGTTGAAGAATTATTAGAGAGGGGAAAAGAAAATAAAAGAAAAAAGTAGAATATTAGAATAATGGGTATGGGTGAGAGAGAGAAAGGTAAGGGTGTGTTGACTTGGCCATTCCTCTTCATTATTCACTCATTCCTATCCCTTCCATCTCCACATGCTGCTGCTGCTGCTGCTGCCTTCTCCTCCCTCTTCTACAAATCACCCCATTTCTTCTCCAAAGCAAACTCAAAACCTAAATCCCATTTCATTAAAAAGATGCACAAGCTCAAGGGAAACACATTGGACCAAAAAAGGAAAGGTTTTGGCAACTTGGGGCAACTCAAGAATTTTATTGAGTTGCCAAATGAGATATTTTCTGAACCACTAGCATAGTTTTCCTATTGCTTTCACATCCATGTTAACTTTAAACCGATATAGTGATGTTTAGTAAGGGTATGAAAATTCTAGTTAGGGTTATTGGAAATTGAGAGTTGTGGTGAGCAATTAAGCTCAGTAGAGGCCATACAAACCCCCTAGTACTAGAATTAAGACCTAAACCAGATACTAGAACCCCGAAATATGGATTTAGAAAAGCCGGTATCGGAAAAATTGTGATACTGTGAAGGTTAAATGGAATCTGCTATCACCCTGAGACTCTGAAAATCATTTTGTGAACACAGAGAGATGTGCAGGCACCCAGGAAGCTACCACCAAAACCCTAGCTCCTAACTCCCAATTATGGCCGCAGATTTAATCCCTCTGGCCGCAATTTGCGGCCAGACCTGGGCCAATCTGCATCGTATTGGTTCTGTAGCCCTATCTCCAGTAAATTAGACCCCTGGCATGTGCAAAATTGTCCAATTTGACCTAGGGTAGAATCTGGGGCCTTTTTCCTGAGTTGCTGTTTTAATTCGTGTTTTCGTTTTGCGTATTTTAAATTATAGATTTGTATAATTGCGTTTTACCTCGACTACTTGGCGTTTATACGACGATATCGAGGATTGTTTGATGGTTTTGAAAGCGTAATCCATAGGTTCTAACCTATAAGCTTTTAAGCGTATCGTTTTGGTTTTCGCGTGTCGTTTTGGTTTCGATTTGGTTTTAATGCGATGCGATACGTATGATATGTAGGTACCCCCACGATGATTCGAGACGATGAAGAAGATGAAGGCAACATCGACACCGACACGCAGGATTCATGGTGAGTAGATTATATCTACGGGGGAAGTCGGGTGGATGGCGTATAGCACCCCCGCAGTTCGATGTTTAGTATAGTATATATGTACTATTTATGATAGCTTATAGTGTGTCATGGATATTTGAGATGAGATTAGGTGTACTATGGCTAGATTAGGGCATAGAAGTAAACTAGTATAGTTCTTAGTTGCGAACCCTAGAATAGGCTTACACCCACACGCATACACCTGCATATTCGTTATACATATACTTAGGTGACGAAGATAGTGTATGATGTTTGGAGATGAGTCGTTTGAGTTTGGGCATAGTGCCATGAGATCGGTGATATATTGTGATTCTTATTTGGGAGACGACATGTGATTTTAGCGGGCCTTTGGACGTGTGTTTCACACATGCATTCATAATTACCTAGATGGTATCGTTTTGTACTAGACTTAGATCAGTACCCCAGATCATGAGATATGATGATAAGGATACCTGATAATTGATGAGAGGAATGTGGTATTGACCCGTACCCAGCTTTTGGGATGCCGTACGACGATTTGCCGTACGAGCTTTATATTGATGATAGATCCACACTCATAACTCGAGGATGTCATATGATATTGTATCGTACGCGGTAACTTTGAGGCGGGATCACCGACTATTATATATATATATATATATATATATATATTTCGACCCAGATTTAGGTGGTTTCCATACCCCTCCTGATTGACTGGTTAGTTAGAGCTGTAGTTTTACTAGTAGATGTAGGCTAGGCCGATGTCATACCTATTTCAAAAACTAGCTAATCGGGAGTATTTTAAAGACAGGCAAAGGGATCTATGGATATTTTCAAAGGACACATCTTTTCTTAAAAACACCGTAGCCCTTATTTTCCTAAAAACCCTTGATTCTCCCTCTTTCAAATGGCAAAACAGTATGATATAGGTACATTGATGTAGATACTGCACTGTTGTGTTATTATTCATTTGCCGCATATTCTTGCTTTTCGTATCGCATTGCATGTGCAAATGTTATTGTTATATTAAACTCATGCTGTTAGGACACCAGCACCATTATCGATGATACATATGTTCCACGTACACCTGCTTGCCGATTCACACACTTCATCATCGATAATTGCCATGTCACTACACTGTAGTACTGTTGCATTCAGGATATGATCCCTTGCATGTCATACTTATGTACATACCTATTGTACACCCATACTTGCATACATATGTATTTGCACATACATAGATGATTCTGTCTTGATTTGGAGATTTGGGAACCGCAAGATATATCTTAAAACTGTATTCATTTTAAAAGAGCGGTTTCCCTCAATGTGTGCATATTGCTATTCCATGTTGCATGACATACTGATATGCTTACATTCTTTTATACATCGCATACATCATGCTTTATGATTATACGCATTGAGATATATTGTTTCCATGATATTTCTGGATTTGGGAACCGTGGGTATTTCGAAAGAGAGTATGTATTGTTATAAAAACCCGGTTACCCTTGATATGATATTTTAGTGCGTCCACCATGCGTTTTCTCGGTTCTGAGACGTGTGCTTGAAACCCGATTTGAGGAGTTGGATGATCCGTTTGCGGGTTCATGGTGGACCCGGTATGGTTCCCCGGGGCGAAAAATGTTTTTCGTGGAGCAGACGATGAGCGTGACAGGGTGGCGAGTACCTACCGGTGATTGTATTTGAGCTCGACGGATATCCGGAGGATACCGACCGGAGTTGATAGATGATATGGGCCGATCCAGACTGACGGAGCCCGATATATGAGGATTTACGTGCCGATGCTAGGCACAGGTTTCATTATGTTTTCGAGTGTCGATGCTTGACACTCAGGTTCCATGATTTTGATATGTCGCGAGCGACACATGTTGATTTACATCCTCATAATTCCATGCATATCTTTATGATATTTACATGCATGATGCTTATTGTCATTGGGTGACACGTGGCCGATTTCCACATACATATTTTGACATTGATGATATTGATCACACAGTTGGATGATATCAACATATTCATAGACTTCATGATATAGTCGACATTGATCACACCTCATATTTATGTTATGTTATTACCTGAGGCACTGGTACGAGCACTTGACACTACACTCATGTATAGATTTTATATTGCCACCTTATCATGCTTCAGAATTATTCATTGAGGTTTATATATATTGATTGTATTGACCTAGGATTGTGTCATACATACGATTTCTGCTCTGTGATGTTTTCTATTCATGAGTTGGCAACTCACCCCCGTTGTGCCACAGTTTCTTGCAGGTTTTGCCGTACAGGTTCATTCCGGCTTTTCTGGCACACTGCTTCCTTTCTGCGTGATTGCATTGGTAGGTGGGTTCACTCGCATCGTGACCACCCTTGTATTTATTTTATCAGTTGTATCTAGTAATTCTATCAACCAAACTTGTATATTGTTACAGACTTAGAAAACCAGTTGTGTATTATTTCGACCTTAGAGTCGCGCGTTGTAGTATTATGGTTTTCATGCAGATTTTGAGTTTTCCTTTAGTTTTTATTCTCGCCCTTTGGCGTTGTATATTATATTGCTTGCGTGGTTGTGACCATCGATTGACGAAGAGCTAGCTCCCGCTTGGGGATGCCTTTTATTGTGCATATATATATTATTCATGTTGTACCCCATTCGGCGCCAGTATTTACAAAGGAAACTCTGCCGAAATTTTCAGAAAATACATTGAGAATTTTACAAATGCATATTCGGCTACTTATTTAAAAAAACCTTGTTTTTTTAAACATGTTTTCTTACTTCATAAAAACTAGTTTTCCTTATTTACTCCTTAAAAATGGTTTTAGATTTCTGGGCTTTTGGCTTACTTGAATTAGATGGGGTCCTATAGGCTTCATATGATTCAAGTGCCAGTCACGGGCTATTTCGGGTCGTGACAGAAAGTATATGTCTTTGTAGTTTATTTAGAAATAGGCAAATTTCGAGTTCACTTCTTGGGCTAAGTTAAAACAAGGGAAAATTATTGATATTTTTATTAAAGTATAAGTATGAAAAATAATCCCTAAGCTTAAGTCTAAATTCTGAAAATATATACCCTACAAATTGCATAAACACGAACCTTGAAACTTGGAATAGTAGAAGAGACCTTGAAATGCTCTTGTCTAAAGTCCTTAGTATGAAGTAAAATAAAATAAAAATACAAGTGTGAATAAAGAAAAAAATGAACACTGGTTTTTGTAATTACTTAAGGCTGCATAAATAGAAAAAAAAATATTTAGCGAGGGTGCTTTATCACCTAGTGCCTTAGACCAACTGGTTTAGGAGTCACTGCTAAAAGCCTTAGGTATTACAAGACTAGGAATTACGCCTTAATGTGCAAACACATTTTGTAATCGGTCGTTGGTACCTCAAGAAGTATTAACGGTCGCATGAAGAATGTATGAGCAATTTCATCTAAAAAATTCACCAATTGATAAGTACTTTGGACGATGGATAAGAGTATAATAGCTTGATTTGAATTTCCAAGTGTAGGGGTGATATATACACAAACGTAGAGGTATGTGATTGGGGTTTAGATAAGAGATAGGAAGGAAAAATAGGACTTATATCTTTAGTAGAGATGATAAATATTCCAAAGTTGAGATGGAACCCTAGAAGGAAAACTCAAAAGATACTAAAAGCTAAGTAAATTTACAAAACATATACAATTTTAAGTTAAATGATACGGAAGCGTGAAAAATACGGGTTGATAATTTCTGAGTTGAGGATAATAGAATTTCTTGCTAAAAAACCGAATTGGAGAATAAAAGTCAATATGCCAAATTGATAGGATTTTGTGGGTAGTATCCGCTGAAACCCTCAGGAGACAACATTCCTCCTACTAGGGACACCTAGAGGTTTAACGGATTGTTGCACGAGCTCAGTGCAATCGCGTTTCCCTGCGAAAGTGAGGTTAGGCTTTTTCGAGAATAAACTAGTTTTGCTCGAGGACGAGCAAAAGATAAGTTTGGGGGTATTTGTTCATAACATAATTTTGCATTATTATATTCCACATTCTTATTCATTTTACAAATAAACATGTGCTTTTGATTCATGTCTGGTACATAGTTGCAGGTTACAGGTTCTCGGAACAAAACAGTGAAAATGATGAAAAGACGATATAAAAGTGAGACTACGACCAACAAATGGAAGAATCTTGATCACGCCTATAGTTTGAAGAATAAACGAAGATCAATGGACAATTTCACAAAGCAAAAGGCAGTGCAAGGTTCAAGACTTCGACACGAAGCAAACGGTAAAAGTCCACGGCATTATGCACTGTGGAAATCTGAAAGAAAACTATAAGACAATCTGAGAAAGCAAATGACGAAACAAGTACCCAAATGCAACCAGACCAAGACCAGAAAAACTGAACCAATGACCCCACAACATGGCCGCCGAACCGCGGCCATATGGAGCACGTGTCGGTGCAATTTTGAGTCGGTGCGGCGGTGCGTTGACTAGACTTCTTTAGGGTATATTTGTAAATGCGGATGTGAATCGAATGTAACCCTAGGCTTTCTATGATCTATAAATAGAAACCCTAAACCTCTTTTGAGGTATGCCTCTTCTGATGCCTCTTTTTATTTCATCTATTCAGAATTTTAATTCGGTGTAAATGTTTGAAGAGAGCCATCAAATAAAGTAAGATTTTTATTTCTATGCCCTATTTCTTAAATTCCTTTCTGCCCTAGTCTAGATTTTATTATCTGCCCTAGTTAATTAGTTTAGAACTTTTAATTATTTGCCGTAGATAAAAATGTTTCTTTTAATCAATTCTCTAATGAGTGAGTAGTTCCTCACTTGTTAGGGTTAGGAATAGGGAAGGTTTGAGAGATGAAAATCTCTCACCCATTTCTTGCTCATCATATATTTTTATAGGACTTCATGCATACATACACACACTGCTCACTACGGCACCCTATCCCACGAGGTAGCGGTGACACCGTAGTTTAAAAGACCGGTTGTGTATGTTTTCCATGGAGGTTAGGGTAAGAATTAAGAAAGCAAGGACAAGAACCTAGAGGAAGAAACATCATTTCTTCTCAATGGTACTAATCCACTTTATTAATTATTACCATAACATCTCAATAGATCTTAATTAGGGCATTGAAAGAGGTGGGAAATCTTAAATTTCCAAACTTAACCTAAACCTAACCCTAGCAAGATTCTAATCTTAGTCTAAATCAACTTTAGTTTTTAGTGATAATCAACTAAACACCGTTTGGAATTAACTCGTTAGAACAAATTGAGAATACACAAAATCCCTGTGGACCGACCCGTACTCACCGGCTAGCTACCAAGCGACGCCGTTCTTGATTGCGGTAAAAAATTCTTTGATTCATCTTTTGAAAGCGCAAGAACGCATAAAATTAGCATTTAATCAGTTATCCAAAACAACCATGGAAAAATTGAATCATATTTGAATTTCCTAAATAAATAAAAACCATTCATTATCTTTTATATGGTGTGAGTCTCATACACACATGTTACATATATAACCTAGCATGATACAATATAATATATATCACATATATATTATTTATGTAACAAAAGGAAATAATACAATAAACATATATCACATATATGTTAAATGTATCAAAAGTGAGAAATAGAAATACTTAAGTGAGCAACTATTAGTTAATGTAATTTAATATATCAAATATATTATTATACATTAAATTATCGAATCAACACATGATCCGATAATCCGGCTATATCACATATAACCGACTAATATAAAATGTATTATTTCATCGAATCAACACTTGATCTGATGACCCGGCTATATCACATATAACCGGTCAATATCACATATCGCGAGAATGGAATACGGTATCACATACACGTACTAATCTCGGTCCCACTCATATCACATATGTGCTCCTACTCCGTTTTGCCTGAGCCAGAAAACCTCTGTGTAGGACTCTAAGACTCGTTAATATACCGGTAGTAGGTGATGATCATATCAAACACCCATATGCTGCAAGCGGTCAGCTAAACGTAATAGCCACCCGGGTATTGAGCGACCAGAAGATCAACAAGCAAGCCTGTACACACTCCTGCAAAGCCTATCAGTAACACTACTGTACAGTCCGGTCTCTTCGTCTTATATGTCGCATATCCAGTCTAGGGGTGGTATACGTCAGACCCCAGTAACCGATAAGTCGTGCTGATGTAAGGCTCATAACAGGTCGAGAAACTACAGATAACACTTACCAGTAGATCTCCATAGCAGCCCTGGCCAGGGACTTCCAATTATAGCCTATCGAGCACAGCGCAACATCAACCCCCAATACCGAGAGAGACGAAACCCCTCCTATCGCTCATTGCCTCATTGTGATTCAGGACTGTACCTAAATGCCACCGTTTTGCACATTCTCTTGAACATGGTAAGGTGGAAATCAAAGCATAGTGGAAATCACACAAGACTCTATGACGATCTCGGGTTTACAGACTAACATGTACCAGTGTCACCGGAGAACTGCTATCTGACGATAGGTATAGTACCAACTAGGAGCTCTCGGCGAGTCCGTTCAGTGTACCCAGTCTCCACTGAGCACCCGTATACCTCCTTTGATTTCAAACACCAATGGATGTGGGATCATCCATCGCCCATCATATGGGTCAAAAAGCGTATATGATAGTCTACTCTGGAGTATCGATGCCCTGTCTCGATACACCCTCGACTAGGAACAATTATAGGATGTACTTATGGACTACCATCGCCCCACTAGTATGATCTGTAGGGTTCCTAAGCACACTAAAGAAGTCTCACAAGTGATCAAACATGCACAAATCAAATTTTACGGGTGCCTACAAACCCTAATACGGATCGTCAACTAGATATATAGGCAATGCAAGCAAGTAAACGGAAATATAGCTAAAGGGAAGGGGCTACAATCTTTGTAGATCCGGTCCTCCGCCTCCTAGGCTCCGTGATGAAGTCCTCTCCGCTGTCCAAATCGAACCATGGCTCTAGCGTCGGCTTCATCGGAGAAAAAGCGGGCTAGGTCATCGACGACGATGCCGAAGATGATCTACGTCGAGGCATCGCTAGATCAAGCTCCAACTTCACCAAGTCAAGAAAACTTGTGAAGGAAACACCCTATACTACTTGGCAGGAGGTAGAGGATGAAGAAATAGGAAGTGGGTAGACTTTAGATTTGGATTTCTCACACTTTTTCATCAATCACCATTGATGTAGCAAGCTTTCTTCTCATGAAAGAAGAAGATGAAGAAGAAGAAGAAGATATGATAAGTTAATTTAAAAAGGAAAATAAATGAATACTTATCATTTCTTCAACCATGGTTTAGTGTAGAGATTTAACTAACGTTAGATGAGTGGTTAGGGTTAGGCATGAGATAAGAATGGTGACTAAGTCAATGCTTCATGAATCTTCAACTAAAAACAAACATAGCCACCATTCATTTTCTCTTTATCATTTTCTTTTTCCAAAATAAACAAAAAGAATAAATAAATGATTAAGTAAATAAAATGATACCCTAACCACTAACTAACCATGGTTTAATACTTTACACAAAACCAAGCTAGAATGTATCATCAAACATAATACAATCATGTGCACAAAAAATATATCACATATACAATGTGGAATACAAGTGAGTAAATCCATTTAAAGTGAACCAATACCAGTTAATGCAAAGTAATATATCAAATATATAATTATACATTAAATCATTAAATCAACACTTGATTCAATGATCCGGTCATGTCGCATATAACCGGCTAGTATCCAAAGTATCGGCTTATCGAATCAATCCTTGATTCGATAACTAGGTTATATCGCATACAACCAATCGATACATTCATCGCGAGAATGGAATACGGTATCACATACACGCATTATTCTCGGTCCCGCACATATCCCATATGTGCTCCTATTTCGTTTCGCTTGAGCCAGGAAACCTCTGTGTAGGACTCTAAAGACTCGTCAATACGCCGGCAGCAGATGATGATCATATCAAACACCCACAAGCCGTAAGCGGTCTGCTAAACGTAACGGCCACCCGGGTATTGAGCGATCAGAAGATCGACGAGCAAGCCCGCTCACACTCCTATGAATCCAACCAGTAACACTTACCGTACAGTCCGGTCTGTTCGTCTGATATGTCGCATATCTCGCCTAGGGGTGGTAAACGTCAGACCCCAATAGCTTGATAAGTCATGCCGACGTAAGGTCCATAACTTTCGTGAAACTACTGATAACTCTTACCAGTATATCACAGCAACCCTGGCCAGGGATTTCCTATTATGGCCAGTCGTGCATTGCGCAACATCAACCCCCAATACCGGGAGAGATGAATCCCCTCCTATCGCTCATTGCCTCCATGTGAATCGGGACTGTACCCAAAAACCACCTGTTTGCACGACTCAGTAGAGCCGTGGTAGGGTGGAAATCAAAGCACAGTGGGAGACACACAAGACTCTATGACGATCTCGGGTCAACAGACTAAGCTGTACCAGTGTCACCAGAGAACTGCCATCTGACGTGAGGTATAATACCATCTGGGAGTTCTCGGCGAGTCCGTTCAGTGTACCCAGTCTCCACTGAGCACCCGTATACCATCTCTGATGTCAAACACCAATGGATATGGGATCATCCATCGCCCATCGCATGGGTCGAGAAGATATACGCTAGTCTACTCTGGAATATCGATGCCCCATCTCGATATTCCCTCGACTAGGAACATTGAAGGATGTACTCACGGACTATCCAGGCCCCACTGGTATGATCTGCATCACAGTCCTGGAAGTCGAGTACACATCCTAAGGGCTTTATCAACATGTAACAGAGAGACAGAAAGTATACACGTTAAGATAAAGAGCAACCAGATAGCGTACTATCATGTCGAGCAAGAAAGTCCTACCTATATATGTCCCAGCATCCACTACAATATACATCCAATGTACAGTAATGGCCTCTAGGGCATACATATAACTAACAATCTCCCACTTGCACTAGGGCCATCTATAGCAGTGGTTGCAGTATCACATACTCGACCATCCCATAAAGTCTCTCTTTGGGAAAAGGCCTTCGTGAGTGGATCCGCCGTGTTGTCCTCTGAGTCTACTCTCCTAACCTCGATCATCCTGGAGATCAACTATCTTCATGATCAGGTGATGCTGCCTCAGAATATGTCTGGGTCACTGATGGGACCAGGGTTCCAGGGCCAAAACCACACTTCCATTGTCATACAATGGCAGGAACCTAGTTCATCTTATGAACCAATATATACCCAAAATGCCTCTTTGGTAGTATCTTTAATAGCGATGTTACCAGCCTTTATCGTCTAGTTTGCCACGGTATCTAGCTTGGAACTCTTCCAACATACCGTCCCTTTACTGAGGGTAAAGACAATGCCTGTGACTGACATTCAGTCGTCTTTATCACTCTGGAACCCTTCCAGTGATTCTCCCCAGGATCGATTGATACCATCTCACCTACAACTAGTGAGTATCCTAACATCCAATTAGATCTATCTCATAGATCCAAAGCTTAGGATTTAGGAGGTATCACTTTGATCCTTTTTGCAGAATCCTTGTGATGAGCGGAGATTGACCGAGCGTAATATAGGAAATCCCATTCCTATCAAGAGTATGTTGTCCACGTACAATACGAGGATGACCACCTTACTCTCTACTACCGTTTTGTATATACAAGGTTCATCTACCATTTTGATGATGTCAAACTGTTTGACTAATTCATCAAAACAGATGTTCCAACTCCGCGATGCCTGCTTTATCACATAAAACATCTTGCACACGTTTCCGCTGCTCCCACTGTTTATGAAGCCCTCTGGCTGTGTTCTTATAGACGTTCTCTTCTAAATCATTATTTAGAAAAGTAGTCATGGCACCCAACCACCAGATATCGTAGTCATGGTATGAAGCAATGGCAAGTAGGATCTGGATGGACTTAAGCATAGTCCCTGGAAAAGGTTTCATCATTATTCGTGCCTGGTCGATGACGAAAACCTTTAACAAGTCTAGCTTTGAAAGTCTCAACTTGTCCATCTACACCAAGTAATCTTCTCAAGATATACTTGCTCCTGATGGGGATTTAACCCTTCAGATATCGCAACCAAAGTCCATACTTTGTTGGTGTATATGGATTCCATCTCAGATTGCTAAGCATCCAGCCATTCTTACAGAGTCCCTACTCTTGATGGCCTGCTCGAATCTAGTTGGGTCATCATCTCATGATGCAATCCTTGCTCCCACTGTCATCGAGAAACCGAAGTATCTCTCAAGCAGGTGAGGAACCCTGCTAAATCGGCGGAGAGGCTGAGGTTCGTCGGGAACTATTGAATTCTTTGGTTCTATCAAATCATCAGCTGCAGTTTTGTATAGCTGGAACCTTTCCAGTTCTACACAACTGACTTTACCTCGGTCTTGTCCGGATTTTGCTTTTGACATAGGCCAGACAACCCCAAATCTTAACTAACTTAAGATATGGGCTCTTCCCTTTCCATATCACATATGAAGTGGTAGGCAGTGATTTGATTCGAACCCTATTCAATAGGTATGCAGCTTCTCAAGCGCATAACTCCCAAAAAGGAAACAGGTAACTCAGTAGTACTCATCATAGAGCACATCTTATCATATAGGGTGTGATTGCTCCGCCCCGATATACCATCGTGCTATGGTGTATACGGAGGAGTAATGCTGAGAGAGAATCTCATTCTCCTTTATAATAGACCAGGATTTCCGTGCACAAGTATTCTCCTCCCTGATCTCATCATAGGACATAATACTTATACCCTTATTTTGGTTCTCTACTTCCAACTTATATTCTGTGAATACCTCAAAAGCTTCGGACTTATGTTTCAACAGGAACATACGACTGAATCTTGAGAGATTATCAGAGAATATAATGAAGTATAAAGAACCAGTCCTGGCATGTGTAGACAGGAGACCTTACATACATCATCATGTATCAGTCCCAAGAGTTTACTAACTCTTCCTCTGTTTCCAATAAACAGAGCTATGGTCATCTTATCTTTGTGACATGACTGGCAAGTTTCACAAGATGTAAATTCAAACTGATTTAAATATGCATCAAAAATGTAACTTCAGCCAGTCGGGTCGCATTGATATGACCTAGTCTACAATGACTCAAGAATGATTCGTTCATTTCTGAACTTTTCCTCTTGTGTGTGTTCTGTATACTAAGAACTGTAGTTTGATTTAGAACGTCAATGCTTTTGGATAGCGTGCCTGAACCGATCAACTTTTGATATAGGAAATGTTCAAAACATTATCCATCAATACAAAATTATATCCTTTCTTTACTAATAAAGAGACTGATATGATTTTGTATATCAGGTTCGGTATCTAATAGCATTTGTTCAGAATCAATGTATTCGTAATACAGGGTGACAGTGACCAACAGACTTGGCTGCAACACTTGCCCCGTTTTCTGTCTCATGAAACTTATCACCCGTTCTCAGTTTTTTTTTACCTTTTTCTAGCCCTATGTAACAGATTACATATCTGGGATCCTGATCCGGTATCAGATACCCAGGATGCAGAGGATACTGAGAAACAGTTCTGCATAATGAACACACCCGAAGGAGATGCATCATATGCACTTTCTTCGTTTGGGCGGCATAGGAATTCTGGTATTCCCCTATTTCCAGCTCTGTCTTATAACAATTATAAGTTGGAGCGGGACCAACGTTCCCCAGCTCAGTATAACAAGCGGGTTCGGTCAATACATCCATTTTATTATCTTGATTAAGGCGTGATATGGTCGCTACCAGGAGAGAGAGAGAAGAAAACACTCAGTGTGCGCTCTTGCAAGATTAGATTGGTTATTTACTTTATCTAATCAGGATGGCTCCCACTGTTTTTATCAAATCTTTCTTCAAACCTTAAAAGGAAAGACTAGCCGGGATTAATTACACTCTACAAGTTCGCCAATCTTTCAGCCAGGCCAGTGTCGGTACTTTGAGGGAGGTTCCCCGTGGTTTCGCACGGACCTAATTACAGTAAACCTCGTTTTCCCAGAGGCGTAACCCCGTTGACACCTTTCTAGACACCTACTTGATCGGCTAATTGCAAAGTGCAAAACTCTCCCAGGAGTAACAATTACTCGCAGTGGGTATCGGGATCCAACTATCATATAGAAGGTATGCAATCTCATTGCAAATTTCAACACTTGAAACTCCCGATAAAGGTTTTTACCCCTAGCACCTATGACCTTAACTATGGTCAACAAATCATAAGTACTAGTCAAGTTCTACCCGTCATTTCGTGATTAATTAGACCCACCCACATGACCCTTAACTAAGGTCAACAAAGTCACGCGACTGTCCTAACTAATCGCATCATATGCGATGTAGGAAGACATCACTTAGCTACCGTACACTGTGCCTTGACTATGGTCAACAAACACAGCACGAATACTAAGTACTCTACTTCCTAAAATGATGGAGGGTTGCGAATGGTTTTTGTGAAAACCTTTAACGCTTTGAACTTGATCTCGTTGCGGAATCAAATGGTTTTTAAATGGAATGTTTTCGAGGCTTTTCTAGTTTTGCTAAAGGGGTCACTCCCGGTGAAGGGATCGTCGGCCCTTTCCTCGTCGAATGAGGTGCGGGATATATCATATATATCACTGTGCAAAGCGGAAACTATAGAAGCGATTAAAGACAAACCGAGGGTTGTAGCATCTGCCAGTTATTTCTAAAGGAGTCACTCCCGGTGAAGGGATCTCGGTCCTTTCCTCATCGAATAAGGTGCAGGATGTTCTATAATGAACACCGCGATGCAAAGCAAGAACTGTAGCTACCTGTTTTTATTTTGAAATTCGATTCCACAACATCAATTAGGTTTATTTTCTTTCATTAATCTCATTAATGAATATCCCATCATTTAAGTCCACCTAATCATCATAGATAAATATAACGTACGCTTATGCCATCCGCATTCGCCTCGATGTCCCGTCTGCACCGTTAGGTTAGGTAACTAACGGCAGAGCGGGGCAGGGCTAGCGCGGGTGTAAAACATAAGCAACGTCAATATAATATATCATATATACTATATATAATATCTGTCACAGAACATCACATGATCACAGATAAATCACAGCAGAAGATACATATGAAATATTGGATATACTAGGACGTCCGTGTTTTCAATACGAGCCAGTATAAAACACGGATTCCACGGTCGTGATGAATAGCCAATCCCACACCCCTAGACCCCTACGAGAGCGGCAAGCAACCCTACCAATTCTAGGGTTAGGAGACCCGGACTCGACTCCTCGAGATGGTCTCCCACTGGACCCTAGAACCCGGTTACTTGTGCTCCCCTCCTTGGGTCTATCCTAGTGCAGAAAAGTAAATAATATACATCAACGGTGACATCTTCCGCAACCTGGAAGTGCCCCAATAAAAGAATATTACATACTAGTTTTTACATGAATGAAAATGAAAAACACTCATCTCACATAAAAAAAACCCGGCTATTCAAACACGACGATCCAATATAACATATCCAGCAACACATAACATCACATGTCATCAACGTAAGTAAATATGCGCATCCCAATTGTCGTTGACATATAGCAACGAAACCGGCGACATCACATATTACACTTACGGTCACAGAAAAGAAAGTGTAAAACTACAACAGTTGGAATCCGCAACCTCCTCAGACATCGCATGCCTGACCAAATGAATTACTTAGACATCGCATGCCTAACAATTATAAACCCCGCATTTTAGTCTCATTATCGAAAACACTTTTCAATACCAAGTCGGGCAATTCAACAGGATTCCCGACATTTTGATCGAATGCTCGTCGCAAACTTTAGTAGACGGCCGCACCCCCGAAACCGTCGACGAAGTGCACCAAGGCGGAACACCGGTGCCGCGAGCACCCGAACGGATGCTTTCGGCGACGGGGTTCTCCTACAGTCACTTAGTCGGGGCTATGGAGTGAGGCTGTCTATTAAGTTTACCCGGCGAGTATCCACGTACACTACGTGATTGCGACGGACTTTTGATCACATCAAAAATCCCGTGGCAACCGATCAAATGAGACTAAAGTTCTATGTTTATAACATTCATTCAGTTATCACATAACTTTTGTGAATTCCAATTGTTGTATCACATTCCGTATAAATAGAAAATGCTAAACTTTTCGATCGAACAATCGAACACCCAAGTTTTCCCGATACAGCTCAACACATGAAATAAGTCTAACAGCATTCAGTTCGTGCCTCAGTACCAACGGTCCAGCCGTAGAAGGGTCAAGCCAACGCCTCACATGTGGCACGCCGTACTGCCCCAAACCCGAAGGTTCAAAGGGCAGTTCAAGACGGTCACATAATCGAGTTAAGGTTTGTTGTCTTCTAGAGGGTCCATCGCGTTACTTGCACTACTTAGAACGTCGTTAAACTACGGAAAAAATCCAACAATTGGAAATTTCCCGGCAGGGGAAAAAGTGGGTATTTATATCCGGTCGAACTTTTTAACATATTCTAAAATACCCGGAAAAACACACTGACAAAATTAGACAATCCGATCGATACACTGAGTTCCCAATACAACCCAGAAAATAAAACTCTGGAATAAATATTAAAATATTCCCAGGAAAACCAGCACTAAAAAATAGTAGTTACTGTGAAAATTTAAACAGATGATGGGACAACTTGGCCGCGGAACCGCCGCACAATCCATGCTTGTGCCGCGGTTCCGCCGCACTCTAGAGGAATCATGCTCTCGAATTTCACAGTAATTCTTAGGAATACCTGCTGATTTTTCTGCATATTTTTAATTCACAAAAATCCACATTTTACAGAATTGTCCAGAGAGCATTTTAAAGTCGGGGTTTTGGGTCGATCGTACTTCTAACTCCGTCTACGCATCGCCAAAGGCTCTAGCTAGGCTCTGATACCACTGTAGGGTTCCTAAGCACACTAAAGAAGTCTCACAAGTGATCAAACATGCACAAATCAAATTTTATGGGTGCCTACAAACCCTAATACGGATCGTCAACTAGATATATAGGCGATGCAAGCAAGTAAACGGAAATATAGCTAAAGGGAAGGGGCTACAACCTTTGTAGATCCGGTCCTCCGCCTCCTAGGCTCCATGATGAAGTCCTCTCCGCTGTCCAAATCGAACCATGGCTCTAGCGTCGCCTTCATCGGAGAAAAAGCGGGCTAGGTCATCGACGACGATGCCGAAGATGATCTACGTCGAGGCATCGCTAGATCAAGCTCCAACTTCACCAAGTCAAGAAAACTTGTGAAGGAAACACCCTATACTACTTGGCAAGAGGTAGATGATGAAGAAATAGGAAGTGGGTAGACTTTAGATTTGGATTTCTCACACTTTTTCATCAATCACCATTGATGTAGCAAGCTTTCTTCTCATGAAAGAAGAAGATGAAGAAGAAGAAGAAGATATGATAAGTTAATTTAAAAAGGAAAATAAATGAATACTTATCATTTCTTCAACCATGGTTTAGTGTAGAGATTTAACTAAGGTTAGATGAGTGGTTAGGGTTAGGCATGAGATAAGAATGGTGACTAAGTCAATGCTTCATGAATCTTCAACTAAAAACAAACATAGCCACCATTCATTTTCTCTTTATCATTTTCTTTTTCCAAAATAAACAAAAAGAATAAATAAATGATTAAGTAAATAAAATGATACCCTAACCACTAACTAACCATGGTTTAATACTTTACACAAAACCAAGCTAGAATGTATCATCAAACATGATACAATCATGTGCACAAAAAATATATCACATATACAATGTGCAATACAAGTGAGTAAATCCATTTAAAGTGAACCAATACCAGTTAATGCAAAGTAATATATCAAATATATAATTATACATTAAATCATTAAATCAACACTTGATTCAATGATCCGGTCATGTCGCATATAACCGGCTAGTATCCAACGTATTGGCTTATCGAATCAATCCTTGATTCGATAACTAGGTTATATCGCATACATCCAATCTATACATTCATCGCGAGAATGGAATACGGTATCACATACACGCATTATTCTCGGTCCCGCACATATCCCATATGTGCTCCTATTTCGTTTCGCTTGAGCCAGGAAACCTCTGTGTAGGACTCTAAAGACTCGTCAATACGCCGGCAGCAGATGATGATCATATCAAACACCCACAAGCCGCAAGCGGTCTGCTAAACGTAACGGCCACCCGGGTATTGAGCGATCAGAAGATCGACGAGCAAGCCCGCTCACACTCCTGTGAATCCAACCAGTAACACTTACCGTACAGTCCGGTCTGTTCGTCTGATATGTCGCATATCTCTCCTAGGGGTGGTAAACGTCAGACCCCAATAGCTTGATAAGTCATGCCGACGTAAGGTCCATAACTTTCGTGAAACTACTGATAACTCTTATCAGTATATCACAGCAACCCTGGCCAGGGATTTCCTGTTATGGCCAGTCGTGCATTGCGCAACATCAACCCCCAATACCGGGAGAGACGAATCCCCTCCTATCGCTCATTGCCTCCATGTGAATCGGGACTGTACCCAAAAACCACATGTTTGCATGACTCAGTAGAGCCGTGGTAGGGTGGAAATCAAAGCACAGTGGGAGACACACAAGACTCTATGACGATCTCGGGTCAACAGACTAAGCCGTACCAGTGTCACCAGAGAACTGCCATCTGACGTGAGGTATAATACCATCTGGGAGTTCTCGGCGAGTCCGTTCAGTGTACCCAGTCTCCACTGAGCACCCGTATACCATCTCTGATGTCAAACACCAATGGATATGGGATCATCCATCGCCCATCGCATGGGTCGAGAAGATATACGCTAGTCTACTCTGGAATATCGATGCCCCATCTCGATATTCCCTCGACTAGGAACATTGAAGGATGTACTCACGGACTATCCAGGCCCTACTGGTATGATCTGCATCACAGTCCTGGAAGTCGAGTACACGTCCTAAGGGCTTTATCAACATGTAACAGAGAGACAGAAAGTATACACGTTAAGATAAAGAGCAACCAGATAGCGTACTATCATGTCGAGCAAGAAAGTCCTACCTATATATGTCCCAGCATCCACTACAATATACATCCAATGTACAGTAATGGCCTCTAGGGCATACATATAACTAACATGATCTACATCATAGTCCTGGTAATCAAGTACACATCCTAAGGGCTTCATCAACATGCGAGAGCAAGACAGTATCACAATACAAGTCAACATGTTAAGACAAAGAGCAACCGGATAGTATACTATCATGTCGAGCAAGAAAGTCCTCTCTATATATGTCCAAGCATCCACTATAATATACATCATATGTACAATATTGGCCTCTAGGGCATACACATAACTAACACCACGGTCCCATCAGTGATCTAGACACATCTTAAAACGGTATCACCTGATTAGGGAGATCGTGATTCGCCAGGAGATCGAAGTGCGGAAAGTAGGCACGAAGGAAAACACTACAGATCCACTCACAAAGGCCATCCCTCAGATGAAGTTCGATATGCTATTCGAGATGATAGGTCTGCGATATGCCAATATATGGCCTTAGTGCAAGTTGGAGATTGTTAGGTATATATGCCCTAAAGGCCATTATTGTATAGTACATGATTGTATATTACATTCTGAAATCTTGGGATATATATGTGTATAAAACAGTCTTGCTCAATATAATAGTTTTCTATCTAATTTGTATCTATCTTAACATGTGTATATGTTTCTTTTTACATATCGCTAATACATGTTGATAGAGCTCTTAGGATCTTTGCTTGACTACCAGCGTTGTGATGTCAATCATACTTGTGGGAGCTGGGTAGTCTATAAACACATCCTTAAAATCGTCCATAGTCATAGGATTATCGAGACTGGGCATCGATACTATTTGGCGGTGTCGCATACTCTACTGGGTTTGTAGAGAGGCGTAATTTTTAAAAAAACGTTTTTTAAGACGACAACACCGACTAAACCAAAGATCTACCGTAAGCCTTAGATAACAAAACTTTTAAAGGTACTAATCTACTGTGAAAGTCATTATATGTCACGACTCGAAATGGCACGTGACTGGCACATGAATCATATGAAGTTTATAGGACTCCATCTAATTCAAGTAAGCCAAAAATCCTAGAAATCTAAACCATTTAAAAGATGAAAGAAGGCAAAGTTTAGTTTTGAAGCAAGTAGTTTAACAACATAAGCCGAAGTATGCATTTTTAAAACATCAAGTTTTTTCTGAAAATTTCGGCAGAGTTTTCTTTGTAAATACTCACCCCCAAAAGGGGTACAACATGAATAATATGAATAAAGGCATCCCCAAGCGGGAGCTATCTCTTCGCCAATTGGAGGTCACAACCGCGCAAGCAATATAATATACAACGCCGAAAGGCGAGGATCAAAACTCAAAAGAAAGCTCAAAATCAACATGAAAACCATAATAATACAGGCGTGACTCTAAGGTTGAAATAATAATACACTGGTCTTCTAAGTCTGAAATAATATACAAGTTTGGTTGATGGAGCTTACTAGATACAACTGAATAAAAATAAGGTACAAGGGTGGTCATGATGCAAGTGATCCCACCTACCAAAGCAATCACTCGGAATGAAGAAGTGTGCTAGCAAAGCCATCAATGAAACCTGTACGGCAAAACCTGCAAGAAACTGTGGCACAACGAGGGCGAGTTGCCAACTAGTGAGTAGAAAACATCATAGAGCAGAAACCGCATGTATGACTCAATCCTAGGTCATACGATCAGTAATATCCTCAAATAAAATGGCAAGGGTAAACATCTATACATAAGTGTAATACCAAGTGCTCATGTCAGTGCCTCAGGTAGAAACATATCATAAATATGATGTATTAATGCATGAAAACAGAATACATCTAAATAAGAAAACTGTTTTCTTATCTCAGTGAGATATCTGTATAAATAAATCTAGGTGTCATCAATGAAATCAACAGGGAATCAGTGTCTAGCATCGAAACAAAATATATATAAATCCCAATATCACAATATCTCAGGCTCCGACAATCCAGACTGACATGTATCCTCGAATCTCAATATTTAAGGCTCCGGCTATCCGGACTGGCCCATATCATCAAATCTCAAAATCTAGGGCTCCGGCTATCCGGACTGGCCCATACTCCGATCGTTATCCTCCAGATATCCGTCGAGTCACAATATAATCACTGGTCGGTAGTGCTCTCCTGCCAGGCTCAACGCCATCATCTGCGACCATCTTGCCCCGGGGTACCGCATTGGGCCCACCATGCACCCACAGATGGTTCCTCCTCCTCCTCGAATCGGGATTATGATATCGCTCAAGAGCCGAGAAAACTCATGGTGGACATATCTCAACTTATATCATGAGAAAACCGCAACTTTCATTTTAAAATGATAATCAATTTATAAAATTCTTTCGGTTTCTCCAAATCCAGAAATCTGATGGAAATCCGAAATCCCAATCTCAAGGGTAAATAAACAATGAATTTCTTAATATTGGGCTTCGACAATCCGGACTGGCCCATAATGTCATGGCAAATGAATATATAAATATACATGAAGATCACAGTAATAAATGTAATGTCTAAGCTATCATATAAAAGCAAGAGCACTAGTACCTGTCGAAACTATCAGCTAAAAATTTATACCAATAAATAGTGTTTTCTAATGTGTATGTGACATGACAATTACCGATGATGATGTGTGTGAGCCGGCAAGCAGGTGTACGTGGAGCATACGCATCATCCGTAATGGTGCTGGTGTCCTGACAGCATGGGTTTCATAATAATTACGAAAACACAAATAAGCATGCAATGCGATGAGAATAATAAGAATATGCGGAAAATGAATGGTAAACACAGCAATAAAGAATATACATTTATATAATCAAGTCATACTGTTTTGGCATATGAAATAACACGAATCGTGGTGTTTAGAAAATAGGGTTACAGTGTGTTTAAGAAAAGGTACGTCCTTTGAAATATCCGTAGTATCCTTTGGCCTGTCTTTAAAATACTCATGATTCATTAGTTTTGGAAATAGGTATGACTCAAGTCCAGTCTAACATCTACTAAGTAAACTACATGACTAAACTAACAGACTAATCGAAAGGTATGGAAAACCACCAAAGTCTAAGTCGATATATATATATATATAGCAGTCGGTGATTCCGCCTCAATAGTATCACGTACGATACAATATATAATATGATATCCTCGAGTCAAGAGTGAGGATCTATCATCATAAATATATCTCGTATGGTAAATCTATCGTACGGCATCCCAAATCTGGGTATGGGTCGAATATCACATTTATCTCATTATTCATCTGATATCCTTATCGTCATATCCTGAATAGGGGTACTGATCTAAGTCTAGTACATTCTGATACCATCAATATATATATATATATATATATATATATATATATGCGTGTGTGTGAAAACACATCGCCTAAGGACCCGTTATAATATCATGTCGTATTTCATAATACGAACCAAAACATATCACCGATCTCGTGGCATCATGCCCAATCTCATCGACTCATCTACAAGTACCATGTACTATCCTCATTATCCATGTGTATGTATACACACACACACATATATATACATAATCATAAACATATATGTATATATATATATATATATCCCCATATACGCACAAGAAAGTAAAATGTAAGCGAGTGTGTGTGCGCGCGCGTGCATGCAAATCATTAATCTAGAGTTTTGCGACTGTTGCGCCACTGCAGCGCCCCGGCCGTCTATCCGAGGCCAAAATGCGGAATCAAAATTTTTCCTTACTTGGAAACCGGCGCTACCGCGGACAATGAAAACCCGGATCGTTAACCATTAACCTATACTAGCTAACAAGAGATGGGAAGAGAAGTATACCGAGTGATCCGAGTCCTCCGGTCTTCTCATCATCGTCCCGATCTCCCGCGGAAAGTCTTGTCTCCACATCGTCGCCTCCTCACCGGAAGGGCACCACATGGCCTGCGTCTTTTACGGGCTCCCGCCTCAATACCGAGGCAACTCGGGCATGAAGCCGGCAACTCGACATGCTCAAGATATGCTGTAGAATGTGTGTGTAGAGGCTATGTCTCATTTAGGGTTTGTTGCCTTTGAAGATGATGGAGGAATCAAGACTAGAAAAACGGTGCTTGCATTTTTCTAGCATGAAAATGAGATCAAGAAAATGAAACTCTCAAGAATGAAAACTCTCATATTTTTCTTTCTCTCAACCATGAAAAACTTATCATCTTAGAAAAATGGTGGAGGAAAAGAATATGAATCCATCACCTTAGAAGGAAGGTGAGTGTAGGAAAAGGTGGAGGGTAACCACAAGCTAAACATCATCATCACAAAATCAAATCAACTCCAAATCACTTCTAATCAACCAAAAGCAAGTGATGAGAATGGTATCTAAAGATTCTATCATAATAAATACATTTGCATGAAAAACCCTCCACAAAGTGTAATTTGCAAAACTGCAAATTACCCCCTCCATCAGAAAAGTCCGGCCGGGAAAGAACAAAGGAAAACCGGCCGGAACGGAATGCAAACTGGCAACTCCAGAAAACTGGTCCCGTAATAAATTACAGGAAAACCCCGATACTGTGCATACACACCCGCATCTGTATTCCGACCGGATACAAATGCAATGAGACAAAATCTACACTGTACTAAACTAGGACCGGCTTAAGCCAAAGCCGGCTAGTAAAATCCGTTCGATCCTGATCCGTGCAATACCGCGCGTATCTGATCGAACCCTGCCATATATCCATACGGCCACTAGTACAAACCGTCCGATCCTGATCCGTGCAATACCGCACGTGTCTGATCGGACCCTGCCATATCTCCATACGGCCTCTACAGCGTTTCGCCCGAAAGCTGAGTAACTGAAAGTGTGGTGGACTCTAAAGACTCGTCAATACTATGGCTGTGGATTTAACCACTAGCACGTCAGAGGTATTAGCCAATACGTGACGGGCCACCAGCTATTGACCAAAAGGGACGTCGATGAGCGAACTCATCCTGACACCCTACTGAGCCTGTCAGTGACAATATCCGTACAGTCCGGTCCGTTCGTCTATGAGCATCGCATGTCGGGCCTAGGGGGTTGGTAAAAGTCAGACCCCCAAAAGCGGTACAAGTCGTGTCGGAGTGTAGCCCAGAACGCCCTGAGATACTACTGGAATACCTACCAGTAAATCTCCTGCCTCGGCCGAGGGCTTTGCGTAATGGCTCTCCTAGACACAGCACGACCTCACCCCCAATACCGGGAGAGACGAACCCCTGCAGACGAACCCCTGCAGATCCGCTCACTGCCTCCATGTGGCTCGGGACTGTACCCAACTAAAACCTGTTTGCACGACTCCTTTGAGCCGTGGTAGGGTAGTAATCAAAGCACAGTGGGAACTCACACGAGACAAATGACGATCTCAGGTCGATGAACTAACCTGTACACATGTCACCTGGGAACTGCTATCTGACGTCTGGTATAATCCCAACTAGCAGGTTCCCGGCGAGTCCTGTCCGGTGTACTCATAACCCAATGAGCACCTGTATACATCTTAGGTGAACCAACTGACACCAGTGACTTGTGAGACCGGCCACCGCCCCTCGTCGGGGTCTCGACTGTATACACTAGTCTACTAATGGAGTATCGATGCCCTGTCTCGAAACTCCCACGACTAGGGACCATTTAAGGATGTGCTTATAGACCCCAGCTCCCACGTATATGATCGCCATCATACTGCTGGTCGTCAAGCAAGAATCCTAGGGGCTCTATCAACGTGTAATAGCGACCTGTAAGGTCACCTGAAACAGTACACGATGATAAAAGGTAAACCAGATAGCATACTATCATCTCGAGTAAGACTGTTCTACTGGGATAGGTCCTCCCTCAATCATTGCAATCACGTGCCTGTGATCCAATAATTGACTCTGAGGGCACTATCTCCAACAGCGACTAAGAAGCTAAACTAAGTTACTTCTAATTACACTAAACTAACCCATGAACACATAAACATATCATGATAATCACCTAGTCTCATAATAAACATATTTATATATATAGGTATACGTATTCGTATACAACACTATGAACTGTGGGGGTGTTATACGCCGTCCACCCGACTTCCCCTGTAGATATATATCTACTCACCTTGATCCTTGCTTGCTGGAGTCGATGATGCCACGCTTATCCTTGTCGTCTCGAAGTCTACGTGGGGATACCTACATATCACATATAGCATCGTAAACAGAAATCACGCACGAAAACCAAAACCTCGCACGAATCACACATAGGTTAAAACTTATGGTCTACACATGCAATATCAACCAAACAACTCTCGATATCTTCGTACAAACGTCAAATGATCGAGGCAAACACAAATACTAAAATCCAAGTTCACATAATTCACAATTTGAAATCAAAAATCATGAAAAATACTTCAAGATTTTACCCAAGGTGAAATTAGCCAATTTTGCATATGTGGAGGATCTAATTTACTGATGAATGAGCTAAGAACCAAACACCACTCAAATCCTCTCTACCCTGGCCGCAAATTGCATCTAGATAGAATAAATCTGTGGCCACTGTACAGGGATTGGGTCTCGGGTCTTCTGGGTATACTCCAGGTTGCCTGCACGACTCCCAGTAATCGCTATATAATTTTTAGGGTTCCCGGGTCATAGCAGTTCTCTAAAACACATCACCAAAGTTTACAACATAGGATATCGGGGTTTCTAAGTTCATGTTGCGGGGTTTAATTCTCTGGTTAAGTCTCTAATCACACACTAAAGGGGTTGCATGGTCTTTACTAACCTCAATTTCACTTGTAGATTCAAATCAAACCCTAGCCTCTTCTAGAAATTTTCAAAGTTCACTAATCTACACTAAATCGGTTCTAAACATGTATGGATGCTTAAGGAATTGAAATACTACACTAATGGTGGAGAAATTACCTCATTTGGCAACTCAAGAAAATTTCTTGAGTTGCCCCAAGTGCTCAAAATCCAATTTTTCTTGGTCCAAACTACTTGTAGTGAGTTTGTGCACATTTTTAGTGAAGTGGGGATGGGGTTTTGATGTATTTTTCATGATGAAGTGAGGAGGTAGATGAGGGAGGAGAAGAGGGCTGTCATGGTGAGGGGAGAAGAAAGAAAAAAAAGATGAAGATGGAATGAATAAACAAGAGCCATGCCCAAGGTTGACTCCTCACCCTCTCTCTCATGCCCATACCCAATTCTTTATTCCCTTTTCGTTTTCTTTTCTTTTCTTATCTTCTCATTTCTTTATAAAACAAAACCATGCAAAAGAATAAAAAGAAAAGCCTTGGTAGAAAAATGTAGCAACTGTGAAAAATGACTTGGTGCATGTCACATGCACAAAACGCGCTTAATGCATGATTAGTGATATTTAATCGCGATTAGCATAAAAATGGAATATTATTAATTATATAACAATCTATAAATGCTCAAATCTTGTAATCTCTTTCAATTTCAATAATTAACGTAATTTCCAAATATTTCCCAATTTATCGGTATTTAATTATACCGTATCATTAAAATATTCAAAATATTTATTATTTAATTATATAAATTCCCAAAATTAGTATTTTATTTTTCTGAAATGTTACAGTCTTCCCCCTTAAAGAAATTCGGTCCCCGAATTTAAATTTAAACCCCTCAAATACTAAAATATTTCAGTAAAATGATCATGTCGTTGGGGCTCTGAAATCATAACTACATAAAACACATTGCAGCGCAATGCATGCGCATGAAAAACGAGTATGTAAACCAAAATCAAAACTCCGTCAATCATCACGCAATCATCGAAGTTATGGTGAAGACACCCATGTCGAAGTCCAATACAAAAACCAACATGATATATATCAAACTATACATGTAAACATCTTTGTAACTCATCAAAAAGTCTGAAAGAAATGCATGCCTAAAACCTTTCTCAAATCACAGTGCGATGCGCGTATCACAGAACAGTGGCGGACATCTATTGTAAGAAAATAACTACATATATATACCCTTTGTTTAACATACATGTCCCGCCGTTTTGAAAAACAATTTAGAAGGATTTCCTTTGTTAAATGTCTTGTGTCATTTCGGACATGTAGGTAAATACAGAGACTATAGCTCCCTTTTTGGAAATCCCTTCAATAACTATCGATGCATGCAAAATATATTCAGGTACTGTTCTCGGACTAGTCCTGCTCAGCTACTATACCATATAGCAAATATCATAAAAACGTACTACTCCATAAGAAATAAATCACAAAAATATGTACAAGAATGCCCCGTGCTCCTTGTGCGCACGAAACTCGAAATCAATGACTGTGCCATGCATGTACACAGAACAAAATCTAAGTGCAATAGGTGTGCACGAAACACCTGTCTAAGGCAACGGGTGTGCCTGATAGCAATATCAGGTGCATCTGATATGCACGAAGAATCACGATTTAGTGCATCTGGTGTGCACTAAAATCGCATCAAGCGCGTCAAATCTGCGCAAAATCCAACTCAAGAAAACAAATATCGAGTATCCCAATCGAAATCGACGGTATACAACACATCTCAATCCAAATCAGGTATACCGTGGTATATAATCTCGCAACCATATGCATCGGCGTACACAAAATCGAATCAAAATACTAAAAGTGCATGAAAACTATGCCGGAAGCATAAGTCAAATCACATTCATACCATAGGCATGAAATCAAAATCAACATCTCGAATGACATCAAATCGAAGTCAAGTGCAACTGTGGTGCACAAAATCTCAATCATACAAATAAATCGCCCAAAATACCAAAATCAAAGATTGCGGAAACAGGCCCGCTCTGGCACATCCTCTAAAGATCTCTAGCCAACTGTCCTGGTCACTCATAACATGTCTCGTCGACAATGCCGAACTCTGACCTGCTGGGTGTGCACAATATGACCTCTCCTGGGTCCAAATCTTCTCGTATAGTATTCCAAAAAGGTTCTGTCGAAGTCTCCCGCAAATCTCATTTCTGCCGAACTGCTCGGAAGTTATCACTTTTTACTAAATCTATTTCTTGTTTCGGAACGGCTGCATACTCATCGCGACTCCTTCTGGAAGATATATCCATATACAATGCCTCTGCATGCGTATCACATCTCTGATGTCAGTGGAGTGGAACGCCATCTCATCAAGATCTCGTACGAATCTCTTACTCCACTTTTCTCTAATGTCGACTGATTCGGACTCGTCTCTTCGTAGCTGTATGGACTGCGCTCCAACGGCTATACTCGTATCTGGAGTCTCCCAAGCAATGTATCCCATCACATGATATCCAAACGACGTCGAACCTTTCGATCGATTCGTCAAAGTTCCATAATCCCCCAAGAGCTCAACATATTGAGTACAGTTTAATAGTATTCCAGTACATGTCACAGTACCTACGGACCAGCCGTAGAAGGGCAAACCCAAGCCTCATTAATGGCACCGCTGAACTGCTGCAAACCCTAAGGTTTCAAAGCGTTCTCATGGTCATTATATCGAGTTGGGGTTTTATTCTTCTAGAGCGTCCACGGAATTACTTGCATGTTTTTTCCGAATACTTTAAACTTTGAAAAATGGGTTTCTGACATTCGATCGTCTTCTATCGACTCTCAACATACCTACATGAAGTCGTCTCTAGCTGGAATCAATCAATCTGATGACCTCACATCGGGGTAGGCAACGAATCACATGTCCTAGTCATTCCTCCTTGGGTGACTAGCGATCTTCTATCATATCTCTAACTATAACTCGTGCGGCATTAGCTTCAAACATCTGGGACGATATCTTGTTATTCGCAGCAACAACTAGCTCATTTGTCCACACGCTGAACAGTGCCTCAATCATCAAGTACTCGGTGCATTGACGGTCATCACGTTCTCGCTGGCCTCTAGCAGTGGCCCAATCCTCTGATGCTGATCTGCACGTCCGAAAAATCTTATAAATGCGATCCATCAAACGCTCATGGCGCGAAAACAAAATAGGACGATACATCTATGCAATCGTGTGTCCCTAGAATCACTCCCTGGTCAGTCCTCGTCCGTGATGAGCTCGTGCTGACGCAACTCTAGCCGTAGCTCTCTCTGCCCGTGTAATCGTGGCAAGAAAACCATAAACCGATATCGATGAGAATGGATCATAGGAATGAATATAGTACTGTGCAAGGAAATGTACATCCTAAGGCTTCTTAAGCGGAGTAGTGTATCGTAAGTATGCCACGGAACATACACACGGTACGTCACTCTCCTTAAGTCACCTACTCCATCAACCAAGGTCAACCTAAGCGACGAAAGTTCGGGTCTAATACCCCCTCGACTAAGTCTAAGTTCCGTAAGGTCAAGTCTAAGTTTCGAATATATACAAACGCCCTAGGCTCCATATAGTCAAACATAGACTCGAACCAAGATTAACCTAGCGCTTTGATACAACTTTGTCACGACCCGAAATGGCACGTGACTGGCACTTGAATCATATGAAGTCTATAGGACTCCATCTAATTCAAGTAAGCCAAAAATCCCAGAAATCTAAAACATTTAAAAGAAGAAAGAAGGCAAAGTTTAGTTTTAAAGCAAGTAGTTTAACAATATAAATCGAAGTATGCATTTTTAAAACATCAAGTTTTTTCTGAAAATTTCGGCAAAGTTTCCTTTGTAAATACTGGCCCCAAAGGCGTACAACATGAATAATATGAATAAAGGCATCCCCAAGCGGGAGCTAGCTCTTTGCCAATTGGCGGTCACAACCACGCAAGCAATATAATATACAACACCGAACGGCGAGGATCAAAACTCAAAAGGAAACTCAAAATCAACATGAAAACTATAATAATACAAGCGCGACTCTAAAGTCGAAATAATAATACACTGGTCTTCTAAGTCTGAAATAATATACAAGTCTGGTTAATAGAGTTTACTAGATACAACTGAATAAAAATAAGGTACAAGGGTGGTCACGATACAAGTGATCCCACCTACCAAAGCAATCACCCAGAATGAAGAAGTGTGCTAGCAAAGCCGCTAAGGAAACCTGTACGGCAAAACCTGCAAGAAACTGTGGCACAACGGGGGTGAGTTGCCAACTCATGAGTAGAAAACATCACAGAGCAGAAATCACATGTATGACTCAATTCTAGGTCATACGATCAGTAATATCCTCAAATAAAATGTCCTGAAGCATGATAAAATGACAAGGGTAAACATCTATACATAAGTGTAATACCAAGTGCTCGTGTCAGTGCCTCAGGTAGCAACATATCATAAATATGATGTATGAATGCATGAAAACAGAATACATCTAAATGAGAAAACAGTTTTCTTATCTCAGTGAGATATCTGTATAAATAAATCGAGGTAACATCAATGAAATCAATAGGGAATCAGTGTCTAGCATTGACACAAAATATATATAAAACCCAATATCACAATATCTCAGGCTCCGGCAATCCGGACTGGCCTGTATCCTCGAATCTCAATATCTAGGGCTCCGGCTATCCGGACTGGCCCATATCATCAAATCTCAAAATCTAAGGCTCCGACTATCCGGACTGGCCCATACTCCGATCGGTATCCTCCAGATATCCATCGAGTCACAATACAATCACAGGTCGGTAGTGCTCCCCTGCCAGGCTCAACGCCATCATCTGCGACCATCTTGCCTTGGGGTACCGCACCGGGTCCACCATACACCCACAGACGGTTCTTACTCCTCCTCGAATTGGGTATATGATATCGCTCAAGAGCCGAGAAAACTCATGGTGGACATATCTCAACACATATCATGAGAAAACCGCAACTTTCAGTTTAAAATCATAATTAGTTTATAAAATCCTTGCGGTTTCTCCAATCCAGAAATCCCATGGAAATCTGAAATCCCAATCTCAAGGGTAAATAAACAATGAATTTCTTAATATTGGGCTCCGGCAATCCGGACTGGCCCATAATGTCATGGCAAATGAATATATAAATATACATTAAGATCACAGTAATAAATGCAATGTCTAAGCTATCATATAAAAGAAAGCACACTAGTACCATGTCGAAACTATCAGCTAACAATTTATACTCATGGAATAGTGTTTTCTAATATATACGTGACATGGCAATTACCGATGATGATGTGTGTGAGCCGGCAAGCAGGTGTATGTGGAGCATACGCATCATCCGTAATGGTGCTTTTCTTGACAGCACGGGTTTCATAATAATTACAAAAACACAAATAAGCATGCAATGCGATGCGAATAATAAGAATATGCGGAAAATGAATGGTAAACACAGCAATAAAGAATATACATTTTTATAATCGAGTCATACTGTTTTGGCATATGAAATAACACGAATCATGGTGTTTGGAAAATAGGGCTACGGTGTGTTTAAAAAAAAGTACGTCCTTTGAAATATCCGTAGTATCCCTTGGCCTGTCTTTAAAATACTCACGATTCTTTAGTTTTGGAAATAGGTATGACTCGAGTCTAGTCTAACATCTACAAAGTAAACTACAAGACTAAATTAACAGACTAATCGAATGGTAAAGAAAACCACCTAAGTCTGAGTCGATATATATATATATATATAGTAGTCGGTGATTCCTCCTCAATAGTATCACGTACGATACAATATATAATATGACATTCTCGAGTCATGATTGCGGATCTATCATCATTAATATATCTCGTACGGTAAATTCATCGTATGGCATCCCAAATCTGGGTACGGGTCGAATGTCACATTTATCTCATTATTCATCTGGTATCCTTATCGTCATATCCTAAATAGGGATACTGATCTAAGTCTAGTACATTCTGATACCATTCGTCATATCCTAAATAGGGGTACTGATCTAAGTCTAGTACATTCTGATACCATCAATATATATATATATATATATATATGCGTGTGTGTTAAAACACATCGCCTAAGGACCCACTATAATATCATGTCGTATTTCATAATACGAACCAAAACACATCACCGATATCGTGGCATCATACCCAATCTCATCGACTCATCTCCAAGCACCATGTACTATTCTCATTATCCATGTATATGTATACGTATATATATATATATGTATGTATGTATGTATGTGTGTGTGTATATATATATATACATACTCATAAACATGTATATATATATATATCCCCGTATACGCACAAGAAAGTAAAATGTAAGCGAGCGTGTGTGTGTGTGTATGCAAATCATTAATCTAGGGTTTCACGACTAAGAAGCTAAACTAAGTTACTTCTAATTACACTAAACTAACCCATGAACACATAAACCTATCCTGATAATCACCTAGTCTAACAATAAACATATTTATATATATAGGTATACGTATTCATATACTACACTACGAACTGCGGGGGTGCTATACGCCATCCACCCGACTTCCCCCGTAGATATATATCTACTCACCTTGATCCTCGCTTGCTGGAGTCGATGACGCCACGCTCATCCTCGTCGTCTCGAAGTCCACGTGTGGGTACCTACATATCACATATAGCATCATAAACAGAAATCACGCACAAAAACCAAAACCTCGCACGAATCACACATAGGTTAAAACTTATGGTCTACACATGAATAATCAACCAAACAACTCTCGATATCGTCGTACAAACGTCAAATGATCGAGGCAAACACAAATACTAAAATCCAAGTTTACATAATTCACAATTTGAAATCAGAAATCATGAAAAATACTTCAAGATTTTACCCAAGGTGAGATTAGCCAATTTTGCATATGTGGAGGGTCTAATTTACTGATGAATGAGCTATGAACCAAACACCACTCAAATCCTCTCTATCCTGGCCACAAATTGCGGCCAGATAGAATAAATCTACGGCCACTGTACGGGGATTGGGTCTCGGGTCTTCAGGGTATACTCCAGGTTGCCTGCACGACTCCCAGTAATCGCTATATAAATTTTAGGGTTTCCGGGTCATAGCAGTTCTCTAAAACACATCACCAAAGTTTACAAAATACGATATCGGGGATTCTAAGTTCATGTTGCGGGGTTTAATTCTCTGGTTAAGTCTCTAATCACACACTAAAAGGGTTGTATGGTCTCTACTAACCTCAATTTCACATTTAAATTCAAATCAAACCCTAACCTCTTCTAGAAATTTTCAAAGTTCACTAATCTACAATAAATCGGTTCTAAACATGTATGGATGCTTAAGGAATTGAAATACTACACTAATGGTGGAGAAATTACTTCATTTAGCAACTCAAGAAAATTTCTTGAGTTGCCCCAAGTGCTCAAAATCTAATTTTTCTTGGTCCAAACTTCTTGTAGTGAGCTTGTGCACATTTTTAATGAAGTGAGGATGAGGTTTTGATGTGTTTTTCATGGTGAAGTGAGGAGGTAGATGAGGGAGGAGAAGAGGGCTGCCATGGTGAGGGGAGAAGAGAGAAAAAAAGATGAAGATGGAATGAATAAACATGTGCCATGCCCAAGGTTGACCCCTCACCCTCTCTCTCTTCTATCTCATGCCCATACCCAATTCTTTATTCCCTTTTCTTTTTCTTTTCTTTTCTTATCTTCTCATTTCTTTTTAAAATAAAACCATGCAAAAGAATAAAAAGAAAAGCCATGGTAGAAAAATGTAGCAAATGTGAAAAATGACTTGGTGTATGTCACATGCACAAAACGAGCTTAATACACGATTAGTGATATTTAATCGCGATTAGCATAAAAATGGAATATAATTAATTATATAACAATCTATAAATGCTCAAATCTTGTAATCTCTTTCAATTTCAATAATTAACGTAATTTCCAAATATTTCTCAATTTATCGGTATTTAATTATACCATATCATTAAAATATTCATAATATTTATTATTTAATTATAAAAATTCCCAAAATTAATATTTTATTTTTCTGAAATGTTACAGTCTACCAGGATATTGTCTTGCTCTCACATGTTGATAAAGCCCTTAGAATATGTACTTGACTACCAGGATTATGATGCAGATCATACTAGTAGGGCCAGAGTGGTCCATAAGTTCATCCTTTATTTGTTCTTAGTCGTGGGAGTATCGAGACAGGGCATCGATATTCCTGAGTAGACTAATGTGTACGTTTCTTGACCCTGTATGGGGCGATGGATGATCCCACATCTATTGGATTTTGACATAAAAGATTGTACACATGTACGCATTAGAGAATGAGTACACCGAACAGGACTCGCCGAGAACTCCAAGATGGTATTATACCTGACGTCGGATAGCAGTTCTCTGGTGACACTGGTAAAGGTTAGTCTGTAGACCCGAGATCCATAGAGTATTGTGTGATTCCCACCGTTCTTTGATTTCCTCCCTACCACGCTCAAGAGAGCGTGCAAACAGGTGGATTTTGGGTACAGTCCCGAGTCAAATGGAGGCAATGAGCGATAGGAGGGGTTTCGTCTCTCCCGGTATTGGGGGTTGATGTTGCGCTGTGCTCGATTGGCTATAACAGGAAGTCCCTGTTCAGGGATGATGATTTTAAGGCTACACCAGCGCCCCGGCCATCAATCCGTGGCCAAACGCGGAACAAAAACTTTTAAAACGGGCGCTAACGGAACCTTAAACGACGGATCATTCCATTAACCCTATAGTAGTTAACTGTAAAGAGGTTTAAGAGATTATACCGATCGATCCGTGTCCTTCGGTCTTCAATCTCTGTCCCATGCTTGTCGCGGCGGCCTCGAACAAGTTCGTTCTCCGGTCTACCTCGTCGAAGAGGATCCACGTTGAGGATTCTTTATACGGGCTCCCGCTTCTAAACCGAAGCAATTCGGACATCAAGTTTGCTAGCCTAGATACCCAAGGTGAAGTAGAGAGAGTGTGTGAAGACTTTGTCTCATAACATACATGGATTCTCAACTCATGAGAGGGTATGGATGGAGGTGAAGAAGAAGCCAAGTGAAGAATTGTGAGCTCAAGTTTTTGGCCAAAGATAAAACCCAAGTCAAAAAACTATCTGTTGTTTTTCTTTTGTGTTAAGTGTTGTGTGTATTGGGTAAGCAACTAAATTAAAATATCTAGCTAGAACAAGTAAATATATGCCATCTCACAATCACATATCACCAAACCCACACAAAACCCAACACCATGAGTCACCAAGTGAGCACATGCACCATGAATGCCCAAGGCCAAAACTCACACTCACAATTTCCACCAATTAAACATTAAACCAAATGTTTAAATCAAGAAAAGAAATGCCAATTTCAAAAGTTAACTCGTAACGAATTACAAGAATACCCCTCATCTGTACATACATACCTGCATCCGTATTCCGACTAAATACGAATACAACGAGACGAAAATAATCCAACAATATACTACTAGGATCCGGCTTAAACCAAAGCCCACCAGTATTATCCGTCCGATCATGATCCGTGCACAAGTGCACGTATATGATCGAACCCTGCCATAAAACCATACGGCCTCTACAAAGTTTCGTCCGAACCAGGGAAACCCTCTGTGTGGGATTCTAAAGACTCGAAAATACGCTGGCAGTGGGTTTAACCACAAGCACGTCAGAGGCACTACCTGTACATAACGGCTGCCCAGGTATTGAATGAAAGGGAGGCCGACGAGCGAACTCATCCTGAAACCGTACTGAGCCTGACAGTGACAATATCCGTACAGTCCGGTCCGTTCGTCTATGAGTATCGCATATCGGGTCTAGGGGGTGGATAAAGTCAGACCCCTAATAACGTGATATTTAGTGTCGATATGAAGCCTATCACCACCTGAGAAACTACTGATCCGAATCAGTAATTCTCTACTACCTTGGCCAAGGATTTCTGGTGATGGCCACCCGTGCACACTGCGACATCAACCCCCAATACCGGAAGAGACGAATCCCCTGACGATCCGCCACTGCATCCATGTGGCTCGGCACTGTACCCAACTAGAACCTGTTTGCACAACTCCTTTGAGCCGTGGTAGGGTAGTAATCAAAGCACAGTGGGAACTCACACTAGGCAAATGACGATCTCAGGTCGATATACTAACCTGTACACATGTCACCAGGGAACTGCTATCTGACAATAGGTATAATACTAACAAGCATGTTCCCGACGAGTCTGTCCGGTGTACTCATAACCCAATGAGCACCTGTAGACATCTTAGGTGAAACAACTGACACCAATGGCTCGTGAGACCGGCCACCACCCCTTGTCGGTGTCTCGATCCGTATACACTAGTCTACTCTCGGAGTATCAATGCCCAGTCTCGAAACTCCCACGACTAGGGACACTTTAAGGATGTGCTTATAGACCACCCAACTCTCACGTATATGATTGCCATCGTACTGCTGGTAATCAAGCAAGAATCTTATGGGCTCTATCAATATGTAATAGTGATCTGTAATGTCACCTGAAGCATGTACACGATGATAAAGAAAAACCAGATAGCATACTATCATTTCGAGTAAGACTGTTCTGCCGGTATAGGTCCTCCCTCAATCATTGCAATCACGTGCCTGCGATCCAATAATTGACTTGAGGGCACTATAGCCAACAATCTCCCACTTGCACTTAAGGCTAATTATTGCGGTGTCGCATACTCACAACCCGTGTGATACCGAACACCCAACATCTCTACTAATCAGTTTCACAAAGCTCGTTTGTAAAACTATTGCGTTCGAGAAATATCCTCAGTGAGTGGATCCGCTCTGATGTTTCTTTCTATGTCTCTCTTTATCTCAAGTTCGAGGAGAAAGCCATCTCCCGAAATGAGCAATACCTATCTTAGAATATATCTAGATATCTGATGGGAACCAGTTCACAAATGAACTCCAAATCCAGCAAACTTCTTAGACTGTATCGTCATCTGAATTTAATCAGTATCCTACGTCATGCCTCCCTCAGTATCCGTTTGGACCACCTATCCAAACTACTGCCCCTCGTCAAGAGGGAAAACTATAACTTTGACAGTCACTCTGTCATCCAGGTCACCTTGGAAGCCTGGAACGATAACCATCTCCCGAAGGAGGCTGTCATTACCAAATCCCTAGAACATCCACTTATGTTCATAAACATCTTCAGAACGTTTCTCTAGGATTGGATTAATATATAAACTTATTGCATTTAGTGCAAAAACAACATCTGGTGTGGTACTTGACATCTCATGATTGACTCAATTGTCTAAGCAAGTGATATGCCAATCATGCACATCCCTCTCCCCTTTAGTCTGTAAGACACATTCAGAGAGGGTGACTCCATCACCTGCAGGTACACCACCATGCCAAGAGTCATCCATTCTAAAACACCTTTAGAATACTGTCTAAGTACCCAGATTGGGAAACTACCCAAATCTAGATCTAAAACCATAGATCTAGTAACCAGAATGCCTAATATGATATCCATATCCTATGTGGAGAAACCACTGTGTGACAACCACAGTATAACTGATCGTAGTATAGGAATTCTACTTCTTACAATGTGTATGTCATCCAAATGCTAGGACATCACACCCTACTACTTTCTTAACAGATCCATCTCCTATTCTGATGAAGTCAAAGCCTTTGACTTTCACATCAGAAATAAATGTTCTATCTCCTCTATATCTGCTTTAGTCTATAAATAGACACAAGCTACTTGTCTACTATGCTTCTGCTGCTCCCACTGACTACAACAACCCTCTGGCAGAGTCATATACACGTGCACTTCTAAAGCTAGTTTAGAACAATGCTATACTCATCCTCCTGCCGGGTCTCATAGTCTGGAATAGCAGTAATTCCAAGTCTGGGTAAACAAGAACCTCCCTGTCACCGTCTTTGAGGATACCGAAGTACCTCTCGAGCGCCTGAGGTTACCCACCATATCTGCGGAGTGGCTAATGGAATGTCAATCCTGATTGAATCTTTAGGTCCTACTAAATTTTCAGTAATCGTTTGCGGTTCTGGAATCACTTCTAGTTCTACCATACTCCCATTACTGTTTTCTGAAAAAGTCCATTTTACTAAAACTGTGGCGAGCCAAGAAAAATATCACTATTGATCTTCCAGATGGTAGAAAGTTAACCCTCGTCATAGCCAGGGATAACCCACAAACTGCCATTACAGAAACGTGCCTTCAGTTATCCAGAGTCTGGTTTTAAGCATAAGCCGGACAACTCCATATACCTTAATATCGTTAAGATATGAACCATTTTATATACAATATAGAAACAGAGGCACTGATTTAATTAGAACCAGATTCAAATCATGCAGTTGTCTCCAGTGCATGCCAACGAAATGGAGAGAGGCCGATCAACATTACTCAACTTAGGAGTGCATCCAGATATGAGTAACCTGAAAGAGAAGTAAGTTCTCAAAACCATTACTATCAACTGAATACCAAACATAAGTATCTACATCTTCAATTGTTAGTGTATATGCCCTAGAGGCCATTATTGTAGCATACTAGATTGTATATTACTTAATGGAAGCTTGGGATATTCACAGTTGTATTGACAGTCTTGCTCAAAATGGTAGTATGCCACTTGGTTTGTATCTATCATAATATGTGTATATGTTTCTTTTAACGTATTGCTAATACATATTGATAGAGCCCTTGGGATCTTTGCTTGAATACCAATGTTGTGATGTCAGTCACACTAGTGGGGGTTGGGTAGTTTACAAACACATCCTTATACAGGTCCCTAGTCGTAGGATTATCGAGACTGGGCATCGATAATCCGGAGTAGACTAGTGTACATGCTTCTCATCCCAGCAGGGGAGATGGTCTGTCCCACAGCCATTAGTACGTTGTACTGGAGATAGTATTCAGGTGCTCGTTAGGTTACGAGTACACCGGACAGACTCGTCGGGAACTGTTGGTTGGTATTGTACCTGTTGTCAGTTAACAGTTCCCAGGTGACATGAGTACAGCTTAGTCCGTTGACTTGACACTGCTGCTTCGCCTCAAGTGTGTTCCCACTGTTCTTAGATTGCTAGCCTACCACGGCTCTACTGAGTCATGCAAACAAGTAGCAGTTGGGTGCAGTCCCGAAGCTCTTGGAGGCAGTGGCAGTTAGATAGGATTCGTCTATCCCGGTATTGGGGTTTATATCACGCTGTGTTTGGAGAGCCATTACGCAAAGTCCCATGCCAGGGCAAGCGAGATTTACTGGTAGGTGCTTCAGTAGTTTCTCATGGTGTAATAGGCTACACTCCGACACGACTTATACTGATATTAGGGGACTGACGCTTGCCGCCCCCTTAGGCCAGATATACGATACTCTTAGACGAATAGACCGGACTGTATGGAGATTGTCACATACAGGCTCAGTAGGAGTTCGGATGGGTTTTCTCATCGGCCTTCTTATCGACATCTACCTGGGGACCGTTACATACAGCCAGTACCGCTTGCGGCCTGTGGTTAAACCCACTGCCAGCGTAGTGTCGAGTCTTTAGAGTCCCACACAGAGGGTTTCCTTGCTTCGGGCGAAACGATATAGAGGTCGTATGGTTTTACGATAGGGTTCGAACATATACGTGTACTTGTACACGTATGATATTCGGACAGATTATACTAGTGGGCTTTGGTTTAAGCCGGATCCTAGTATTAGATTATTGGATTTATTCAGTCTCAGTATATCCGTGTTTTTCGTAAATACGGATGGAAGGGGCATTCTCGTAATTTGTCGGGAAGCTTCTAGAAGGAGGTGACTCATTAGGGTTTATTTCTTTTTGATTTAAACTTAATGAGGTGGAGGAGATGAGATGTTTCTTTCATTAAAGGAACCATGACTCATGAGATGATTCATCTAATGAATTAAATGAAGCATGGTTGATATTATGATAGATATTATTATTGAGATATTTTCATGCTTCATATTATTCAAATTGAGTCAAGATTCATTCGATAATCACAAACACTTTCTCTCTCCTCAAGCTCTCTCTTCTTCATCTTAACCCTAAGTGTCTCATAAGTTGAGAATCATAGGGTTAGTGAGACTAACAAATCCTTAATCACTCTCTATATTATCTAGGTCACTTAGATTAGCACTCTAAGCCACTTAGTTACCTCATCTTAGAAGTTAAAGCTTGTAGTAGGCACTCTCGGGTGGATCTTCTTCAAACTTGAGGAGGCTGACGAGGAGGAGGACAACAAGAACAAGAACGACTAGTATCTTGAGGTATAATCATCTTTCATAGTAGTTACAACTCCTAGTTAGTTTGTTAGTTAGGGTTTAGCAAAGATCCTTATGCATAGTCGATGTTACCTTGATTTAAAAGGATCGTTTTTACTTATTCCGCCTCCCCGCATCTCGTGGGGTGTGTAACATCGACTTACAGTTGTATCATAGCCTAGCTAAACCAGAACTAACATGTTAGCAAAGCCTTTAGAAATTCGATCACGGTTTAACCCCGAGAACACGAATTTTCGACACACTTTCTGTCGTTTTTAAATTCTCGTCTAAATTTTTTTTCCGAGACTTGAAAAATACGTGCAGGGTTTTTGGAGATCACTGAAGAAATTTGGGCGTCTAAATTGGTAAGACGACAGCGGAATCGCGGCAAGACCAAGAGTTCTGCCGCGGATCCGCGGCCGAGTCGACTCCGAGTTGGTCCAAATTTTCTCAAGTGGTCTACTGTGTTGTTGTTGGGTTTTTTGGGATATTTTGTTTCTGCTCAGGATTTTTGTGTACAGTGTAGTTCTTGGAGTAGATTCAAATCTTGTTATTGATCGAAATTCTAAGAACTTTGGCTAATTGGATTATATCTGTATTGTGTTTAATGTGTTTGTAAACTTCTGCTAATTGCTATATGTCGGTTAGTTGGGGGTTGCACATTTCTGAGATGGTTACATTAGTTTGTGGATATGGACTTGTTGGATTGTCGTGAATGAATAGCCCGGGTTGTGAGGTTTTATATTCTTTCATTCAATTATAAATTGTAAATTGTTGTAATATTCTTTTGCGGGGCACATCCGGGTTGAGGTTGTAGCCACTGTTGTATTATTTCATTTACTGTTTATTTCTCTTAGGATAGACCCAAGGTGGGGTGCACAAACTATCGGGTACTTTGAAGTGCTAAGTGGCCTACTCACGTTGTTGAGGGAGACTGTTTCACTTCGGGTACTTTGAGGGTAGTTTGCCGCACCCGTTGGGGTCTTAGGGGGGGAGGGGTTTGGCTATTCATCACGACCGTGTAATCCGTCTTTCGTTGCAGGCTCAAACAAAACGTGGATTCTTAGTATATCCAATATGTTCATTTGTGATCTGGAATGCCTATTATTGCGTCTGACGAATGTACATATCTATATATGATATCTAGTAGGCGTATTCGTACATATCTATATATGATATCTAGTAGGCGTTGTTTATGTTTTGCATCCGCGCTAGCCTAGCCCCTGCTCTGTCGTTAGTTAAGTAACCTAACGGGTGAATGACGGGACCTAGTAGTGAATGCGGATAGCATAAGCGGGCGTTGTATTTTCGTTGTTTTCTGCAATGATAGGTTAATGACGGTACTGCATTAGATTAATGCAAAGTAAACAAACCAAAACCGAATCGTTGGAACAGTTTTAAAACCACTCGGTTTTTAAAAATAGTAAAACTCTTAAAATGCGGAGCTTAAGCCACTACTTTTAAAAGCTATCAGGTTCCTTCAATTACATTAAGTTCACTACGTTCACGGTTTCGCCAAAACCATCCGTAGCCCTCCGTCATTTCAGCTAGATATTCAGTAGTTTTAAAGCCATGTATTTTACCTTCGCCAAGGCATAGTGATTGGTAGCTGCTGAATATTTATCTGTAGCATAGATAGATGCGTTGGTTTGGGACAGTCGTACTGCTATTTTGGCCTTCGTCAAGGGTATGTATGGGTGGATTCAAATTAACCTGGATAATGACGGGTAGAACTTGACATGTGACTTATGATATGTTGGCCTTCGTCAAGGTCATAAGAGCATGGGGCAAAAATCCACATCGGTAGTTTCTAAAGAAACTGAAACTTGCTAGTGTTGCATACCATTTGGAGTGTGATAATTTTGGTAGGATTCCTTCAACTTTATCACACGATGATATTTGGATCCCGATCCTACTGTGAGTATATGCTATTCCTCGGGAGATTTTTTCACTTAACGATCAATGCTGTAAACCAAGTGGGTGTCAAGAAAGGTGTTAGCGGGGCTACGCCCCCAGAGAAAAGAGGTTATTTAATTAAGGAACTTCACGAAAGCGTCGTAAAACCTCCCTCGAAGTACCGACACTGGCCTGGCTGAACGGTTTAGCAAGTATTCTACGGTAAGATCAATCCTGACTAATTCTTCTTTTATGGTTTGAGGAAGGATTTGAGAAACAGTGGGAGCCATCCTGTTTAGATAAACTAAAAACCATTCTAAACTTGCTAGAGCATCATGCTAAAGTGTTTCTTCTCTCTCTCCTAATTGCAGCGACTAGAACATGACGGGCCTTAAGTTATTATTAGATAAAAATATTTTGACAGGACCAAACTATAAAGATTGGTTCAGGAATGTCAAGATGGCATTCACTTATGAAAAATTAGGGTATCTACTTACTACTAAAGCCCCCGTCGTCCTAGGTCCAGAATCCACTGTCGCGGATAAGGAAATCCGCAAGACCTAGGAGATTGACTGTGCAAAAGCCAAATGCATCGTGCTTGCCTCTATGAACAATGAACATCAGAGGAGGCACGAGAATATGGATCTTGAATCCATATTTCTCCACACCAAGGAACTATATGGAGAACAATCTCGTATTGCCAGATACGAGACCTCGAAGAATTTATTTCAGTCGAGGCTGGCAGTCGGATCATCTATAGGGGAACACGTCCTTAAGATGATTGGCTATATTGAGGAGATCGTGGACCTCAGGACCACGTTAGAGAACGAGCTATATACAGACTTGGTTCTTCAGTCCCTTCCTTCTACCTACACCCAGTCTATCTTGAATTTCAATATTCAAGGTAAACAAGTTGAACTTCCGGAACTCCTCAACATGTTGAGGAGTGTAGAGGGCACCCTGCAGAAAGCAAGGAAAACACATGCTCTGTTTGTTGGTGGTGCTTCCTCTTCTAGGTCCAAGGAGAAAGCCAAAGGAAAGAAAAAGAAGGCCCCTACCAAACCGAGAGGAGGTGTTGGTAAGGTGGAAGCCAGGGGAAAGGAAAAAGTAGCAGGGACGATAGTAGGAAAGGACGAGTGCTTCTACTGTCATAGGAAGGGCCATTGGAAGAAAGATTGCAAACCTTGGAACGCTAAGAACCTGGACCTGAGGCAAGTGTTGGTTTCGGCTTCAGGTGTGTTTGTAATTGAAAACTGTCTGTCAATCAACTCTACTTCTTGGGTATTGGATACTGGTTCAGGATCTCATATATGAAATTCTTTGTAGGAACTGAGAAGCCGTAGAGTTCTGAAGACCGGTGATATGACCCTCAGGGTTGCTAACAGAGCGAGCGTGGATGCTGTGTCCATAGGGGGATATCACCTTGGATTGACGAGCGGACATATTTTGGCTTTGCGCAACTGTTTTTGTGTACCAAGTTTAACTTGTAATATCATATCAGAATCTTTGTTATCAAATGAAGGTTATGATTTTGTATTTATAAGCGATGTTGTAAACATCCACCTTAATCATGGTCTGATTGGGTCAGATACTCTTAACAACGGTATATACGTATTAAACCAATTACAAGTTTTCACTGTCCAGAACATACTTAAAAGAAAGTCTCCGGATACAAATCAGACTTTCTTATGGCATTGTAGACTAGGTCACATCAGTGAGACAAGGTTTAAAAAGTTACATAAAGAAGGATATTTGGATCCGTTCGAGTATCAATTTTATGCAACTTGTCAATCATGTCTTAAAAGAAAGATGACGAAGACTCCATTCTATAGGGTTAGCTTAACACCTTAGCAAGTTTTTGGCAAGCATCAATCATGCTACTTTAAAATTTTTTGGGGTGCTAAAAAAACCCTAAACAAGATCTTAACTAGAGTATTAGGAAAAACAAGCATGTAAACAACTTTACATCTAAGAGTTAGGGATTACAACCTTTGCAGTCCGTTCCTTCACTTCTAAAGCTCCGTGTTGAGGTCCCTTCGCTGCGATCATCAAGTACCCGGACTCAATAGAGGCTCCATGAAAAGAAAGATGCAAGATTGCTTCCAATCTTCAACAACAAAGATGATCTACCTTGAAGAAACTCAAGCCCAAGCTCTTGCTTCACTAATCAAGTATTAGCAAAGCAAACACCCTAATCTAAGTGGCTAGAATAGATGAGGATGATGAAGTGGGAATTTAGCTCTCATTTGTTTTCAATTTCTCACTCAAAATCATCACATACCAAAAAGCTAGTAAGCTTTTTCATGCAAGAAGAAGGAAGAAGAAGAAGCAAAAAAACCTTTTGTGATGAATAATGAATTATTTGTGTGGTTACAATTGCAACCATGAGTTAAGAAAGAAGGCTTAACCCATGTAGAGAGATCACTCGAGTAAAGGGTTTGGGTTGGGTTAGAAAATATCAACACAAAATATCTTAGCAAAAAACAAAAGGAAGCTTCTTGAAGCTTCATGCAAAAGCTAACCCAAATGCTAACCCAAATCAAACCCTAACTTGTTTAAACTCTACAAAACATGTTGCATTTGTAACCTTAATTTGTTACAATATTATATATCACATATATAATATATTTTTGTAACAAAATAAAAAATACAATTAACATATATCACATATATATCAATGTATTATCCAAGTGAGAAAAAGAATCCTTTAGTGAGCTTATATTAGTTAATATAACTTAATATATCACATATATAATTATACATTAAATTATCGAATCAACACTTGATCCGATAATCCGGCTATATCGCATATAACCGACTAATATAATATGTATCAGTTCATCGAATCAACACTTGATCCGATGACCCGGCTATATCACATATACCCGGCCGATATCTCATATTGCGAGAATCTAATAGGTATCGCATACACGTATTATTCCTGGTCCCGCACACATCACAAAAGTGCTCCTACTCCATTTTTCCTGAGCCAGGAAACCTCCGTGTAGGACTCTAAAGAATCGTCAATACGCCGGCAGTAGGTGATGATCATATCAAACAAACACAAGCTGCAAGCGGTCAGCTAAACGTAACAGCCACTCAGGTATTGAGCAATCAGAAGATCAACAAGAAAGCCTGTATATTCTCCTGTGAGTCCAACCAGTAACACTCCCGTACAGTCCGGTCTCTTCGTCTGATATGTCGCATATCTCGCCTAGGGGTGGTAAACGTCAGACCCCAGTAGCTTGATAAGTCATGTCGATATGAGGTCCATAATAGTTCGAGAAACTACTGTTAACACTTACCAGTAAATCTCAGCAACCCTGGCCAGGGATTTCCAGTTATAGCCAATCGAACACAGCGCAACATCAACTCCCTATACCGGAAGAGACGAAACCCCTCCTATTGCTCATTGCCTCCATGTGATTTGGGACTGTACCCAAAAGCCACCTTTTTGCACGCCCTCTTAGACGTGGTATGATGGAAATCAAAGTACAGTGGGAATCACACAAGACTCTATGACGATCTCGGTTCTACAGACTAACCTGTACCAGTGTTACCAGAGAACTGCCATCTGACGTGAGGTATAATACCATCTGGGAGTTCTCGGCTAGTCCGTCCAGTGTACCCAGTCTCCACTGAGCACCCGTATACCTTCTCTGATGTCAAACACCAATGAATATGGGATCATCCATCGCCCATCATATGGGTCAAGAAGCGCATACGCTAGTCTACTCTGGAGTATCGATGCCCTGTTTCGGTACTCCCACGACTAGGAACATTTGAAGGATGTACTTAGCGACTACACTGTCCCCACTAATATGATCTGTATCATAGTCCTGGTAGTCAAGTACTTATCCTAAGGGCTTTATCAACATGTAACATAGAGACAATCAGAGTACATGTTAAGATAAAGAGTAACCAGATAGCATACTATCATATCGATCAAGAAAGTCCTCCCTATATATGTCCAAGCATCAACTACAATATACATCGTATGTACAGTAATGGCCTCTAGGGCATACATATCACTAACAATCTCCCACTTGCACTAGGGCCATCTATTGTGGTATCGCATACCCAACAATCAGCTGTGGTTGAAGTATCTCATACTCAACCATCCCATAAAAGTCTCTACTAGGAAATAGGCCTTTGTGAGTGGATCCGCGCTGTTGTCCTCTGTGTCTACTCTCCTAACCTCGATCTACCTGGAGATCAACCATCTCCATGATCAGGTGATACTGCCTAAGAATATATATCTGGATAACAGATGGGACAGGGGTTTCTAGGCCTAAGCCACAACTCTATTGTCACACAATGGTGGGAACGAGATTCATCTTATGAACTCATATATATCCAGAATGCCTCTTTGGTAGCATCCTTGGTAACGATGTATCTTGCCTTTAATCGTCTAGTATGTCACGGTATCTAGCTTGGAACTCTTCCAACATACCGTCCCTCCACTAAGGGTAAAGATAATGCCTGCGACTGACATTCAGTCGTCCTTATCACCCTTGAACTTTTCCAGTGATTCTCCCCAGGATCGATTGATACCATCTCACTACAACTAGTGAGAATCCTAACATTCAATTAGATCTATCTCATAGATCCATAACTCAGGATTTAGGAGGTATCACCTTGATCCTATATATAGAATCTTTGTGATAAGAGGAGATTGACCGAGCGTAGCATAGGAAACTCCTTCCCTATCAAGAGTATGTCATCCACGTGCTATACGAGGATCACCACCATACTCCCTACTACCTTTTTGTATATACAAGGTTCATCTACCATTTTGATGAAGTCAAACTCTTTGACTACTACATCAAAACAGACGTTCCAACTCCGCGATGCCTGATTTATCCCATAAAACATCTTGCACACGTTTCCACTGCTCCCACTGTCTACGAAGCCCTCTGGCTGTGTACTTATAGACGCTCTCTTCCAAATCAATATTTAGAAAAGCAGTCATGACACCCAACCGCCAGATATCGTAGTTATGGTATGTCACAGTGGCAAGTAGGATCTGGAAGGACTTAAGCTTAACTTTGAAAGTCTCAACTTTTCCATGTACACCAAGTAATCTTCTCAAGATATACTTGCTCTTGATGGGGATTTAACCCTTCAGATGAAGCAACCAAAGTCCATACTTTGTAGGTGTATAAGGATTCCATCTCAGATCGCTAAGCATCCAGCCATTCTTACAGAGTCCCCACTCCTGATGGCCTGCTCGAAACTAGTTGGGTCATCATCTCATGATGCAATCCGCGCTTCCACTGTCATAGAGAAACCGAAGTATCTCTCAGGTGGATGAGGAACCCTACCAGATCGGCGGAGAGGCTGAGGTTCGTTGGAAACTATTGAATCCTCCGGGTTTACCAAATCATCAGCTGTAGTTTGTATAGCTGGAACTCCTTCCAGTTCTACCTCAAGACCACTAATTTCTTCACAATAAATTCCCTTTTTCTCAAAAAGTGGTATGCTGAGAAATAAAACATCTTTTGTTCCTCGGTGTGGTAGAAGATATTCCCTTGCGAATGCTTGGGATATCCAACAAACTTCCACAGAACTGACTTTGCCTCGAACTTGCTCGGATTTTGCTTTTGACATAGGCCGGACAGCCCCAAATCTTAACATCTTTAAGAAATGGGCTCTTCCCATACCATATCACATATGGAGTGGTAGGCATCTGATTTGGCTGGAACCCTATTCAATAGGTATGCAACTTCTCAAGTGCATAACCCCAAAAGAAAATTGGCTACTCTGTAGTACTCATCATAGAGCACACCATATCACATAGGGTGTGATTGCTCCACCCCGATACACCGACGTGCTGTGGTGTATACGGAGGAGTAATGCTGAGAGAGAATCTCATTCTCCTTTAGAATAGTCCAGGAATTCCGTGCTCAAGTATTCTCCTCCTTGATCACATCAAAGGATATAATACTTATACCCGTTTTTGGTTCTCTACTTCTAACTTATATTCTGTGATTATCTCAAAAGTTTCGGACTTATGTTTCAACAGGAAAATATGTCTGAATCTTGAGAGATCATCAGTGAATGTAATGAAGTACAAAGAACCTGTCCTAGCATATATAGACATGGGATTATCATACATCATCATGTATCAATCCCAAGAGTTCACTAACTCTTTCTCTGTTTCCAATAAACAGAGCTATGGTCATCTTATCTTAGTGACATGACTGGCAAGTTTTACAAGATGTAAATCCAAACTAATTTAAATACGCATCTTTATGTAACTTCAGCTAGTCGGGTCGCATTGATATGACCTAGTCTACAATGCCTCAAGAAGGATTCGTTCATTTCTGAACTCTTCCTCTTGTGTGTGTTCTGTACGTTAAGAACCATGGTTTGATTTAGAACGTCTATGCTTTTAGATAATGTTCCTGAACCGATCAACTCTTGATATAGGAAATGTTCAAAACATTATCCAACAATACAAAATTATATCCTTCTTTACTAATAAAGAGACTGATATGATGTTGTATATCAGGTTCGGTATCTAATAATATTCGTTCAGAATCAATGTATTCTGATAATACAGGGTGATAACTGCCAACAGACTTGGCTGTAACACTTGCATCATTTCCAACTCTTGAAACTTATCACCTGTTCTTAGTTCTCTACCTCTCTGTAGCCCATGTAACAGATTACATTTGCGGGATCCTGATCCGGTATCTCATACCCAGGACGTAAAGGATGCTGAGAAAAAGTTCTCGGTAATGAACACACCCGAAGAAGATGCATCAGCATGCACTTTCTTCGTCTGGGTGGCACGGGAATTCTGGTAATCCCCTATTTCCTGCTCTGTCTTATAACAATTATAAGTTGGAGCGGGACCAACGTTCCTTAGCGCAGTATAATAAGCGGGTTCGGTCAATACATCCATATTATTATCTTGATTAAGGCGTGACATGGTCGCTACCTGGAGAGAGATAGAAGAAAACACTCAGCGTATGCTCTTGCAAGATTAGATGGGTTATTAATATATCTAATCAGGATGTCTCCCACTATTTTAGTCAAATATTCCTTCAAACCCTAAAAGGAAATACTAGCCGGGATTAATTACACTCTACAAGTTCGCCAATCTTTTAGCCAGGCCAGTGCCAGTACTTTGAGGGAGGTTCCCCGCGCTTTCGCACGGACCTAATTAAAATAAACCTCGTTTTCCCAGGGGCATAACCCCGTTGACACCTTTCTAGACACCAACTTGATCGGCTAATTGTAATGTGTAAAACTCTTCCAGGAGTAACTCTTACTCGCAGTGGGTATCGGGATCCAACTATCTCATAGGATATGCAATCTCATTGCAAATTTCAACACTTGAAATTCCCGATAATATTTTACCCCTAACAGCTATATGACCTTAACATAGTCAACAAATCATAAGTGCTAGTCAAGTTCAACCCGTCATTTCCTGATTGAATTAAACCCACCCGCACGACCCTTAACATAGTCAACAAAGTCGCACGACTACCTTAATCCAATCGCATCATATGCTTATACAGATAAGCACTAATCAGCTACCGCACACTACGCCTTAACATAGTCAACAAACGTAGCACGAATACTAACTAGTACTTATCTGAAATGACGGAGGGATACGACGGTTTTTAAGAAAACCCTTTGCGTAATGAACTTGATATCATTGTAGAATCGAGTGATTTTAAATGGAATGTTTTTGAGGCCTTTTCTAGTTTTGCTGAAGAGGTCACTCCCGGTGAAGGGATCTCGGCTCTTTCCTCATCGAATAAGGTGCAGGATATTTCGCAAATATCACTATGCAAAGCAAAAACTAAAAAGCAATCAAAAGACAAACCGAGTTTGTAGCATCTGCTAGTTTCGCTAAAGAGGTCACTCCCGGTGAAGGGATCTCAGCTCTTTCCTTATCGAATAAGGTGCTGGATATTCTACAAGGAATACTGCTATGTAAAGCAAGAACTAAAGCTACCAGTTTTTGAAACAAGTTTCTACAATATCTTTAGGCTTCTTTTAGTTTCATTAATCACATTAATGAAGTCCCATTTTATTATGCTTCACAAGCATCATATTTTGAAATGAAAACAACAATATATAATATATATATCACATATATATTGTTAGTGTATATGCCCTAGAGGCCATTACTGTATCATACTAGTTTGCATATTACTTAATGGAAGCTTGGGATATTCACCTTGTATATACAATCCTGCTCAAAATAGTAGTATGCTACTTGGTTTGTTTCTACTTCAATGTGTACATGTGTTTATTTTAGTATATCGCCTATACACATTAGTGGAGCCCTTAGGATCTTTGCTTGATTACCAGCGTTGTGATGGCAGTCACACTAGTGGGGCTGGGTAATCTATAAGTACATCCTTATGCAGGTCCCTGGTCGCAGGACTATCGAGACAGGGCATCGATACTCCGGAGTAGACTAGCGCATGCGCTCCTCATCCCAGTGTGGGAGACGGTCTGTCCCATAGCCGTCGGTACGTCGCACTTGAGATAGTATGCGGGTGATCGTTGGGTTACGAGTACACTGGACAGGACTCGTCGGGAACTGACTAGTTGGTATTATGCCTATCGTCAGTTATCAGTTCCAAGGTGACATGAGTACAGCTTAGTCCGCTGACTTGACACTGTCACTTCGCCTCGAGTGTGTTCCCACTGTACTTTGATTACTACCCTACCACGGCTCAAAGGAGTCGTGCAAACAGATGGTAGTTGGGTGCAGTCCCGAAGCACTTGGAGGCAGTGACGGTTAGACAGGATTCGTCTCTCCCTGTATTGGGGGTTGACATCGCGCTGTGTCTAGGAGAGCCATTACACGAGTAGTCCCTGGCCAGGGCAAACGAGATATACTGGTAGGCTTCCAGTGTTATCTCAGGGTGTTTTGGGCTTCACTCCGACACGACTTGTACTGATATTGGGGGACTGACGTTTACCGCCCCCTAGGCCCGCCATGCGATGTATCAGACGAACAGACCGGACTGTACGGAGAATGTCACATTCAGGCTCAGTAGGAGTTCAGATGGGTTTCGCCTCGTCAGTCTTCTTGTCGGCATCTACCTGGGGACCGTTACGCACAGCTAGTGCCGCTTGCGGTCTGTGGTTAAACCCACTGCCAGCGTAGTGTCGAGTCTTTAGAGTCCCACACAGAAAGCTATTCGCCTCCAGGCAAAAGAGTAGAGGTCGCATGGTTTTGCGACAGGTCGCATGGTTTTGCGACAGGGTTCGGTCATATCCGTGCACTTGTGCATGTACAGTGTCCGGACAGTTTACACTAGCGGGCTTTGGTTTAAGCCAGATCCTAGTGTACCTTTTGGGATTGGTTTTATCCAGTATGCATTCGTGTTCCTCGGAACGCGGATGTGGGTGTGTATGCACAGTTGACGGGGAGATAGAGGCAGAGGATTCTCATTAGGGTTGTTGACCGTTGACAGTTGACTATTGACTTTTTGCTCAACCCTAATGAGAATATGATATGTGATTAACAATTATATTAATTAAGTATTATGGTGACATGGTTGTTGAGGGATTGACTTTGTTGACTTGTTGACTTTTGTTGACTTGTTGACTTTGTTGACCGGTTGACTAGGCTTGACTAGTTGACCATCATGATAACTATAGCTATCATTTCATGGCAAAGACTTTTGCTTGCTTGCTCTTTTGTGCAGAATAAGTGCATGAAATGATATGGCTATGGTTGCTTAAACCATCACATAATACTTGATTGATATGAGGTGTTATGATTGTTTTGGATTATGAGAGCCAAATGAGAAAAGTCTTCTCTCATTCCTTCATGCTCATTCTTTCTCTTGTTCTTGAGCTCTCATCTCCTCCTCTTGCTCTCCCTCTCTTGACTCTATGGTTCACTTGTCTCATGAGTTGAGAACCAAGAACCATAGATAAAATCCCATACAAACTCTTCTCTACTCACTCTAGTTCACAAGGTTTAGCAAACCGAATGAACTAGTTTCTTCAAAGTTCGAAGAAGGAGCCAAAGGTTGAAGCTTTCAGGTGGATCTATCTTCGGCGCAAGGAGACGACGGGGATAAGCCGATTCGGACGACTATCGAAACTTGAAGACGAAGGAGTTCGAGAAAAAGAAAGGTATAACCCCCTAACCGAGTAGTTAGCAACTCGTAGTTAGGTTGTTAGTTAGATGTTTAACAAAGATCCGGTTTTTGAGTCCATGTTACCACCTCTAAGAAAATCGTTTTTCACCAAATTCCGCATGCCCGAAAATACCGGATGAGGTAGCATGGACTTACAGTGGTATCAGAGCCTAGTTAAACTCTATCTAACATGTTTGCAAAGTAGCTAGAAGATCGATCGAAGAAAAAGTCGCAAAACGAACCCGATATGATAAGTTTCTGCCGATTTATTTTCTGTTCAAAAATTGATAAATTTTATCTTAAAAATCGGCTCAGGCTTTTGTGTGATCACCCACCAAATTTGGTCCAACGATCGAGTCAAAGCGCCGCGGAAACGCGGCGGGAGCACGCTTCCGCCGCGGATCCGCGGCCGAGTTGACTCGGCCGAGGTCCAAGTTTGGTGCAGTGTTTTTCTGGGGTTTTTTTGGGATTTTTGGAATATATATTTTCTGCCCAGATTTTCCAGAACGAAAATTTTATTTTTGGGGTCCTGAAAATCCGTATTTTTTGATCGAACTTCTAAAAGACTTTAGCTGACGGGTTTTTTCTGTAATGTGATATTTGTATTGAACGTCTACTAATCGCTATATGTCGATTAGTGGGGGTTATACAAATCTGTGATCTGTAATGTTATTGGAATGTGTATATGAATATGTTGGATTGTCGCGGGTGAATAGCCGGGGGTTGTGAGACGAGAGTTTTCTTTTCTTTCAATTCATGTAAATTTGTAAATTGATGTAATAATTATTTGTATGGCCGCACAACCGGGTCGGGGTTGTAGCCGTCATTGTATAATTTCTTTTTACTATTTTTGCTCCCAGGATAGACCTATGGAGGGGATGCACAAACTACCGGGTATGCCGAAGTGCCGAGTGGCCTACTCACGGGGATGAGGGAGGTTGCTTCGCTTCGGGTACTTGGCGGGTAGTTTGACGCACCCGTAGGGGTCTTGGGTGGGGTATTGGCTATTCACCGCGACCGTGTAATCTGCTTTTCGTTACAGGCTCGTACGAATTGCAGCTTCCTAGTATATCCAATGTGTTCATCTGTGATCTGAAATGGCTATCATTACACTATATCTATATATGATATTATTTAGGCGTTGCTTATGTTTTACAGCCGCGCTAGCCCAGCCCCCGCTCTGTCGTTAGTTAAGTAACCTAACGGGTAATGACGGGGCCCCGTGGCGAATGCGAATGGCATAAGCGTACGTCATATTTTGGTTGTTTTCTGCAATGGTAGGATTAAATGATGGGACTCATTAAAAGAACTAATGCAAGAATATCACGCATTAAAAGAACTAATGCAAGATAATAAACCAAGCAAAAATCGTTGGAACACTTTCGAAAAACCACTCGGTTCTTTTCAAAACTAACTTTTAAATGCGGAGCTTGAGCCATTCCTTTTAAAAGCTATCTCGTTCCATCGATTATATCAAGTTCACTACGTTCACGGTTTTGCCAAAACCATTCGTAGCCCTCCATCATTTCAGTTAAATATTCGGTAGTATTCAAGCTATGTATTTTGACCTCACGCCAAGGCATAGTGATTGGTAGCTGCCGGATATTTATCTGTTGCATAGATAGAATGCGTTGGTTTAGGACAGCCGTACTACCAATTTGGCCTACGTCAAGGATAGGTACGGGTGGATTCAAATTAACCTGGATAATGATGGGAAGAACTTGACATGTGACTTATGACATTTTGACCTCACGCCAAGGTCATAAGAGCATGGGGAAAAAATCCACATCGGGAGTTTCAAAAGAACTGAAACTTGCTAGTGTTGCATACCATTTGGAGTGTGATGATTCTGGTAGGATTCCTTCAGTTTCGTCACGCAATGATATTTGGATCCCGATCCTACTGTGAGTATATGCTACTCCTCGGGAAATTTCTCACTTAACGATCAATGCTATAAACCAAGTAGGTGTCTAGAAAAGTGTTAGCGGGGCTACGCCCTCAGGGAAAATAGGTTATTTAATTAAGGAACTTCGCGAAAGCGTTGGAAAACCTCCCTCGAAGTACCGACACTGGCCTGGCTGAACGGTTAAGCAAGTATTGTATGGTGAGATTGATCCTGACTAATTCTTCCTTTTTGGTTTGAGGAGGGATTCGAGAAACAGTGGGAGCCATCCTGTTTAGACAAACTAAAAACCATTCTAAACTTGCAAGAGCATCAAGCTGAGTGTTTCTTCTCTCTCCTAATTACAGCGACCAATCGACATGACTGGACTTAAGTTACTTCTAGATAAAAACATACTGACAGGGCCAAACTACAAAGATTGGCTCAGGAACGTCAAGATGGCAATCACTTACGACAAGCTGGGGTATCTTCTTACCACCAAAGCTCCCCCTGTCCCTGGTCCCACTTCCAGCGTCGCGGATAAGGAAATCCGCAAGACTTGGGAGATTGATAGCGCGAAGGCCAAGTGCCTCGTACTTGCCTCTATGGACAATGAACATCAGAGGAGGCACGAGAATATGGACTTGGAATCCATATTTCTTCATACAAAAGAACTGTATGGAGAGCAATCTCGTATCGCAAGATACGAAGCGTCGAAAAAGTTATTTTCGGCAAGGATGGCCGTCGGATCATCAGTAGCAGAACACGTGCTTAAGATGATCGGCTACATTGAGGAGCTCGCGGACCTAGGGACCACATTGGAGAGTGAGCTTTATACGGACTTAGTTCTCCAGTCCCTTCCTTCCACTTACGCCCAGTTTATACTTAACTTCAACTTACAAGAAAAAGAGGTTGAACTTTCAGAGCTCCTCAACATGCTGAGGAGCGCAGAGGGCACCCTACAGAAAGGTAGGGAAACATCCACTTTGTTTGTAGGAGGATCATCTTCTTCTAAGTCCAAGGCGAAAGCCAAGGGAAAGAAGAAGAAAGCCCCCGCCAAACCAAGATGCGGTGTTAGTAAAGTGGATACGAAGGGAAAAGCTAAAGCAACAAAGAAAGCGGGGAAGCTTGTGGATAAGGAAGAATGCTTCTATTGTCATAAGAAAGGACACTGGAAGAATGTATGCAGGGCCTGGAAGGCCAGAACACAGGAATTGAAGCAGGTGGCAGCTTCGGCTTCAGGTGTGTATGTTATTGAAAACTGTCTTTCAATAAACTCTACTTCCTGGGTATTGGATACCGGATCAGGATCTCATATCTGTAATTCTTTGCAGGCGTTGAGAAACCGTAGGGTTTTGAAAGCAGGTGACATGACCCTCAGAGTTGCGAACGGAGCTAGCATGGATGCTAAAGCCGTGGGGGACTATCACCTGGGAATGTCAGATGGACATGTTTTGGTTTTGCCTAATTGCTTTTTTGTACCCAACGCAACTTGTAATATCATTTCTGTATCTTTGGTTTCTAAAGAAGGTTATGAATTTGCGTTTGTAAGCAATGTTGTAAACATTCACCTTAATCAAGTTCTGATTGGGTCAGGTACATTGAGCAATGTTATATACGTATTAAACCAACCACAGATTTTCAATGTCCAGAATACACACAAAAGAAAGTCTCCGGAAGTAAATCAGACTTTCTTGTGGCATTGTAGACTGGGTCACATCAGTGAGAGAAGGTTGACGAAGTTACATACAGAAGGATATTTGAATGCGTTCGAATATCAATCGTATGCCACTTGTCAATCCTGTCTCAAAGGAAAGATGACAAAGACTCCGTTCACTGGACACGGAGTAAGAGCGAGCGAGCTCTTGGGACTCGTACACAGCGACGTGTGCGGTCCAATGTCTACACATGCGCGAAGCGGTTATTCTTACTTCATTACTTTTACGGATGACTTTTCAAGGTACGGTTATGTCTTCTTAATGAAACATAAGTCCGAAGCCTTTGGAAAATTCCAGGAATATAAGAATGAAGTAGAAAAACAAACCGGCAAAAGTATCAAGATTCTAAGATCGGATCGAGGTGGTGAATACTTGAGTGCCGAGTTCCTGGACTATTTAAAAGAGAACGGAATTCTCTCTCAGCTTACTCCTCCATACACTCCACAACATAATGGTGTATCGGAGAGACGGAACCGAACCCTATTGGATATGGTACGGTCCATGATGAGTAACGCTGAGTTACCGCGATCATTCTGGGGGTATGCGCTAGAATCAGCTGCGTACCTTTTGAACCGAGTTCCCACTAAGACTGTGCCTACCACACCTTATGAGTTATGGAGTGGGAAGAAACCATATCTTCAATATCTGAAGATCTGGGGATGTCCAGCTTTTGTCAAAAAGCAGCATGCGGACAAACTCGAGGCATGCTCAGTACTGTGCAAGTTTGTGGGATACCCAAAGAACACCAGGGGGTATCTTTTCTACCACGCAGAGGAACAAAAAGTCCTTGTTTCTCGTAATGCCCACTTTTTAGAACACCAGTTCTTGGAAAAGGAAATTAGTGGGAGCGCAGTAGAACTGGAAGAAATTCCAGAACCACGAGCTATTACCGAAAGCTTAGTGGAACCAGAGGGTTCAAAAGAACAGGACATTTCTACGCCGCTCCGCAGGAGTAGTAGGCAGTCTCATCCGCCCGAGAGATACTACGGTTTTCTCATAGACGGGGATAGAGAGGATTGCATCATAGATTATGATGAGCCTACTAGCTTCCAGCAGGACGTTCAGAGCGTTGACTCAGTAAAATGGCTGGGTGCAATGCGGACCGAAATGGAGTCCATGTACACCAGCAAAGTATGGACGTTGGACATTGCTCCAGACGGGGTAAAACCCGTAGGATGCAAGTGGATCTTCAAAAGGAAGATTGGTGTAGATGGACAGGTTGAGACCTATAAAGCTAGACTTGTTGCAAAGGGTTTCCGTCAAAGACCTGGCTTGGACTATGACGAAACCTTTTCTCCAGTGGCTATGCTGAAATCCATTCGGATCCTTCTTGCCATTGCTGCCTTCCACGATTATGAGATCTGGCAAATGGACGTAAAGACCGCTTTTCTAAATGGAAATTTAGAGGAGTGTGTCTATATGGACCAACCAGAGGGTTTCATTCACAGTGGGAGCAGCGGAAATGTGTGCAAGTTGCTTAAGTCCATCTATGGACTAAAGCAGGCATCGCGGAGTTGGAACATCTGTTTTGATGAGACGGTCAAGGAATTTGGCTTTATCAAAAATCCAGATGAACCATGCATCTATTGTAGATTTGTAGCGAGAACTGTAGTATTCCTCGTTTTGTACGTGGATGACATTCTCTTAATAGGAAATGACATTCCTATGCTACAATCTGTCAAGGGGTTCTTGTCACACAGGTTCTCCATGAAAGACCTGGGTGATGCCTCATACATCCTGGGTATCCGGATCCATCGTGATAGATCCAAGAGGATATTAGGACTTTCACAGTCCAGGTACATCGACCATACTGAAAAGATTCAGTATGGAAGATTCCAAGCGCGGTAACCTACCGACTTGTCACGGGATCACCCTCTCTAAAGAGATGTCTCCCAAGACTGATTTGGAGAGGGATCGCATGTCTATTATACCCTACGCTTCTGCGGTAGGCTCTATAATGTATGCGATGTTGTGTACCAGATCGGATGTAGCTTATGCACTGAGTGTGGTAAGCCGGTATCAGTCAAACCCTGGGGAGAAACACTGGATAGCGGTAAAGAACATTCTCAAGTACCTGAGAAGGACTAAGGAGATGTTCTTGGTGTATGGCGGAAAGAACCTCCAGATCGAGGCCTTTGCTGACTCCAGCTTCCAGAGTGACAAGGATGATTCCAAGTCCATGTCGGGTTTTGTCTTTACCCTCAATGGAGGGGCGGTGTGTTGGAAGAGTTCCAAACAGGAAACCGTTGCAGACTCGACGATGGAAGCGGAATACATCGCTGCATCTGATGCCGCAAAAGAAGCTGTCTGGATGAGGAAGTTCTTGAAAGAGCTTCAGGTGGTTCCGTCCATTGTTGATCCAATACCTCTGTATTGCGACAACAACGGGGCTATAGCTTTAGCGAAGGAACCCAGGTCCCATCAGAGATCCAGACACATCTTGAGGCGGTATCACCTGATCAGGGAGATCGTGGATCGCCAGGAGATCGAGGTTCGGAGAGTCGCTTCAGAAGATAACACTGCAGATCTATTCACCAAGGCCTTGCCCCAGACTCAGTGCAAGTGGGAGATTGTTAGTGTATATGCCCTAGAGGCCATTACTGTATCATACTAGTTTGTATATTACTTAATGGAAGCTTGGGATATTCACCTTGTATATACAATCTTGCTCAAAATAGTAGTATGCTACTTGGTTTGTTTCTACTTCAATGTGTACATGTGTTTATTTTAGTATATCGCCTATACACATTAGTGGAGCCCTTAGGATCTTTGCTTGATTACCAGCGTTGTGATGGCAGTCACACTAGTGGGGCTGAGTAATCTATAAGCACATCCTTATGCAGGTCCCTGGTCGCAGGACTATCGAGACAGGGCATCGATACTCCGGAGTAGACTAGCGCATGCGCTTCTCATCCCAGTGTAGGAGACGGTCTGTCCCACAGCCGTCGGTACATCGTACTTGAGATAGTATGCGGGTGCTCGTTGGGTTACGAGTATACTGGACAGGACTCGTCGGGAACTGACTAGTTGGTATTATGCCTATCGTCAATTATCAGTTCCCAGGTGACATGAGTACAGCTTAGTCCGCTGACTTGACACTGTCACTTCGCCTCGAGTGTGTTCCCACTGTACTTTGATTACTACCCTACCACGGCTCAAAGGAGTCGTGCAAACAGGTGGTAGTTGGGTGCAGTCCCGAAGCACTTGGAGGCAGTGACGGTTAGACAGGATTCGTCTCTCCCGGTATTGGGGGTTGACATCGCGCTGTGTCTAGGAGAGCCATTACACGAGTAGTCCCTGGCCAGGGCAAACGAGATATACTGGTAGGCTTCCAGTGTTATCTCAGGATGTTTTGGGCTTCACTCCGACACGACTTGTACCGCTATTGGGGGACTGACGTTTACCGCCCCCTAGGCCCGCCATACGATGTATCAGACGAACAGACTGGACTGTACGGAGAATGTCACATTCAGGCTCAGTAGGAGTTCAAATGGGTTTCGCCTCGTCAGTCTTCTTGTCGGCATCTACCTGGGGACCGTTACGCACAGCTAGTGCCGCTTGTGGTCTGTGGTTAAACCCACTGCCAGCGTAGTGTCGAGTCTTTAGAGTCCCACACAGAAAGCTATTCGCCTTTAGGCAAAAGAGTAGAGGTCGCATGGTTTTGCGACAGGGTTCGGTCACATCCATGCACTTGTGCACGTACAGTGTCCGGACAGTTTACACTAGCGGGCTTTGGTTTAAGCCAGATCCTAGTGTACCTTTTGGGATTGGTTTTATCCAGTATGCATTCGTGTTCCTCGGAACGCGGATGCGGGTGTGTATGCACAGTTGACGAAAAGACAGAGGCAGAGTATTCTCATGAGGGTTGTTGACCGTTGACAGTTGACTATTGACTTTTTGCTCAACCCTAATGAGAATATGATATGTGATTAACAATTATATTAATTAAGTATTATGGTGACATGGTTGTTGAGGGATTGACTTTGTTGACTTGTTGACTTTTGTTGACTTGTTGACTTTGTTGACCGGTTGACTAGGCTTGACTAGTTGACCATCATGATAACTATAGCTATCATTTCATGGCAAAGACTTTTGCTTGCTTGCTCTTTTGTGCAAAATGAGTGCATGAAATGATATGGCTATGGTTGCTTAAACCATCACATAATACTTGATTGATATGAGGTGTTATGATTGTTTTGGATTATGAGAGCCAAATGAGAAAAGTCTTCTCTCATTCCTTCATGCTCATTCTCTCTCTTGTTCTTGAGCTCTCATCTCCTCCTCTTGCTCTCCCTCTCTTGACTCTATGGTTCACTTGTCTCATGAGTTGAGAACCAAGAACCATAGATAAAATCCCATACAAACTCTTCTCTACTCACTCTAGTTAATATATCACATATATAATTATACATTAAATTATCGAATCAACACTTGATCCGATAATCCGGCTATATCATATATAACCGACTAATATAATCTGTATCAGTTCATCGAATCAACACTTGATCCGATGACCCGGCTATATCACATATACCCGGCTGATATCTCATATTGCAAGAATCTAATATGGTATCACATACACGTATTATTCCTGGTCCTGCGCACATCACATATGTGCTCCTACTCCGTTTTGCCTGAGCCAGGAAACCTCCGTGTAGAACTCTAAAGAATCGTCAATACGCCGGCAGTAGGTGATGATCATATCAAACACCCACAAGCTGCAAGCGGTCAGCTAAACGTAACAGCCACTCAGGTATTGAGCAATCAGAAGATCAACAAGCAAGACTGTACATTTTCCTGTGAATCCAACCAGTAACACTCCCGTACAGTCCGGTCTCTTCGTCTGATATGTCGCATATCTCGCCTAGGGGTGGTAAACGTCAGACCCTAATAGCTTGATAAGTCGTGTCGATATGAGGTCCATAACTGTTCGAGAAACTACTGATAACACTTACCAGTAAATCTCAGCAACCCTGGCCAGGGATTTCCAGTTATAGCCAATCGAACACAGCGAAACATCAACTCCCTATACCGGGAGAGATGAAACCCCTCCTATCGCTCATTGCCTCCATGTGATTCGGGACTGTACCCAAAAGCCACCTTTTTGCACGCCCTCTTGGACGTGGTATGATGGAAATCAAAGCGCAGTGGGAATCACACAAGACTCTATCACAATCTCGGGTCTACAGACTAACCTGTACCAGTGTCACGAGAGAACTGCCATCTGACGTGAGGTATAATACCATCTAGGAGTTCTCGGTGAGTCCGTCCAGCGTACCCAGTCTCCTCTGAGCACCCGTATACCTTCTCTGATGTCAAACACCAATGAATATGGGATCATCCATCGCCCATTATATGGGTCAAGAAGCACATACGCTAGTCTACTCTGGAGTATCGATGCCCTGTCTCGGTACTCCCACGACTAGGAACATTTGAAGGATGTACTTGGCGACTACACTGTCCCCACTAGTATGATCTACATCATACTCCTGGTAGTCAAGTACTCATCCTAAGGGCTTTATCAATATGTAATATAGAGACAATCAGAGTACATGTTAAGATAAAATGTAACCAGATAGCATACTATCATGTCGAGCAAGAAAGTCCTCCCTATATATGTCCAAGCATCCACTACAATATACATCGTATGTACAGTAATGGCCTCTAGGGCATACATATCACTAACACGTTCACTGGACACAGAGTAAGAGCGAGCGAGCTCTTGGAACTCATACACAGCGACATGTATGGTCCAATGTCTACATATGCAAGAAGTGGTTATTCATATTTCATTACTTTTACGGATGATTTCTCTAGGCATAGACATATTTTCTTAATGAAACATAAATCCGAGGCCTTTGAGAAATTCCGAGAATATAAGAATGAAGTAGAAAAAAAAACCGTAAAAAGTATCAAGACAATGGGATCTGATCGAGGTGGTGAATACTTAAGTGCCGAGTTCCTGAATTACCTAAAAGAGAATGGAATTCTCTCTCAGCTTACTTCTCCATACACACCACAACACAACGGTGTATCAGAGAGACGGAACCGAACCCTATTGGATATGGTATGTTCCATGATGAGTAACGCTGAGTTACCACGATCATTCTGAGGCTATGCACTAGAATCAGCTGCATATCTTTTGAACAAGGTTCCTACCAAGACTGTGCCTACCACACTATATCAGATGTGGAGTGGGAAGAAACCCTATCTTCAGTATCTCAAGATATGGGGATGTCCAGCTTTTGTTAAAAAGCAGCATGCGGACAAACTCGAGGCACGATTAGCACTGTGTAAGTTTGTGGGATACCCAAAGAACTCCAGTGGGTATCTTTTCTATAATGCAGAGGAACAAAAGGTTTTTGTTTCTCATAATGCCCACTTTCTGAAACATCGGTTTTTAGAAAACAAAACAAGTTGGAGCGCAATAGAATGGAAGAAATCCCAGAACCACAAACTATTACTGAAACCTTGGTGGAACCAGAAGTTCCAAAAGAACAAGACATTCCCGCACCACTCCATAGGAGTAGCAGGCTTTCTCATCCGTCTGAGAGATACTATGGATTTCTCATAGACGAGGATAGAGAGGATTGAATCATTGATAATGATGAGCCTGCTAGCTTCCGGCAAGCCATTCAGAGTGGCGACTCGGTAAAATGGCTGGATGCAATGCGGACCAAAAAGTTTGGACTTTGGACATTGCTCCAGAATGGGTAAAACCCGTTGGCCCCTAATGGATCTTCAGAAAGAAGATTGGTGTAGATGGACAGGTTGAAATCTATAAGGCTAGACTTGTTGGAAAGGGTTTTCGTCAAAGACCTGGTTTGGACTATGATGAAACCTTTTCTCCAGTGGCTATGCTCAAATCCATTCGGATCCTTCTTACCATTGCTGCCTTCCACGATTATGAGATTTGGCAAATGGACATAAAAACCGCTTTTCTAAATGGAAATTTAGAAGTGTGTCTATATGGACCAGCCAGAGGGTTTCATTTAGAGTGGGAGCAGCGGGAAAGTGTGCAAGTTGCTTAAGTCTATCTATGGATTGAAGCAGGCATCGTTGAGTTGGAACATCTGTTTTGATAAAACGGTTAAAGAATTTGACTTTATTAAAAATCCAGATGAGCCATGTATTTATAGTAAGATTGTAGCATGAACTGTCGTATTCCTCGTCTTGTACGTGGATGACATTCTCTTGATAGGAAATGACATTCCTATGCAACAATCTGTCAAAGGATTCTTGTCACACAGGTTCTCCATGAAAGACTTGGGTGATGCCTCTTTCATTCTGGGATCCAGATCTATCGTGATAGATCTATGAGGATGTTGGTACTTTCGCAGTCCAGGAACATTGGTACCATACTGATTGAAGTGATTTAGCGTGCTTGCGCTTTCTAAAAGATATATCAAAAATATTTGTAACCGCAATCAAGAACGGCGTCGCATGAAGCTAGCCGGTGAGTTCGGGTCGGTCCACAGGGATGTTGTGAATTTCCGATTCGTTCTTACGAGTTAATTCCGAAAGTTGTTCGGACAGATTATTAAATCTAAAAATCTAAATTATCCTAAGGCAATTATCTAGATCTACTCTTGCTAGGGCTAGGTTTAGGGATGGTTTGGAAATGTAATTAAATCTCACCGCTTTCAATACCCGAATGAAGATCAGTGAGGAGTTATGGTAATTATCAATAAAGTGAATTAGATCCGTTCGGGAAGGTGTTCCTTCCTCTAGGTTCTTGTCCTTCCTTTAGAGATCCTTACCCTAACCTCCATAGAAAACATCACACCCGGACCTTTATACTACGGTATCACCGCTACCTCGAGGGATAGAGTGCCGTAGGGGGCGGTATGTGCATGTATGCATGGAGTCCTATTGTAAATATTTGGTGGGTAAGAAAGGGATGAGAGATCTCATCTCTCAAAATCCTTCCCAAAAGCTAAACCCTAAACAAGTTCCTAAGGCATGAAATTAAATCTACCTAGGGCAAGGAATTGAAAAATACACTAGGGCAAGAAATTAAATTACTTACAGATGCATCCCTCCAATCATCCATGCAGGGTTGTCAGATCTGAATTTCTGAATGGAGAAGAAACACCGATGCTCTCCAAAAAGGATTTCTGAATTTTTATTAAAAGGAGGCATAAAGTTTACAATGATTAGAGTTCCTATTTATAAAGAATAGGAAACCCTAGGGTTACATTTGTTTCGCATGTCTGAAATTACAAAAATAGCCCTTAGGAAATCTTTTCAGAACCGCAAACAACTTTTGGTAAAATTTCTCGAAGCACGGGCACCAGATGGCCGCGGAACCGCGGCAATAGAGGGCTTGGGCCGCGGTTCCGCGGCCCTTTAGAGAGATCAAGGAGTGAAGTTTTGTGGGCTGCTTCCTGTTGGCTTGGGCTTCTTATTTCTATATATCTTTTTCCATTTGGGCTTCTAGGTTGGTTCCAGATCTTCAGTGAACAATTTGCAATGGATTTTTAACCGTCCGCTTTGTATTTTTGGACCTTGAGTTGCCTTGTTAATTGTGAACTGTCTTTCGATGTAGGGTTGACTAAGATCCTCCCATTTGTTGGTCAAAAGTCCATAGTTTCATCGTCTTTACATCGTTTTCACTGTTTCCTGTCCAAGAACCTGCAACCTGTAACATGTAGCAGACATGGGTCAAAAGCACCTGTTTATTTATAAAAAGAATAAGAATGGGGAATATAGTAATGCAATATTATGGTGTGAACAAATACCCCCAAACTTATCTTTTGCTCGTCCTCGAGCAAACTTATTTTTATTCACTAAAATCCTAACCGCACTTTCGCAGGGAAACGCGATTGTACTGAGCACGTGCAACAAGCCGTTAAACCTCTAGGTGTCCCTAGTAGGAGGAGTGTTGTCTCCTGAGGGTTTTCAGCGGATTACACCCACAAAATCCTATCAATTCGTCCTTTCGACTTTTGTTCTCCAATTAGGTTTTCTAACAAGGAATTCTATTATCGTCGACTCGTAAATTATCCACCCATATTCTTCACACTTCCTTATCATCTAACTTAAGATTTTATATATTCTATAGACTTATTTAGCTTTCGGCATCTCCTAAGTTTTCCTTCTAGAGTTTCATCTCGACTTAGGAATTTCTATCAACTCTATTAAAAATATAAGTTCTATTTTTCATTCCTCTCTCTTATCTAAATTCCAATCACATATCCCCACGTGTGTGTAAATATCACCCCTACACTTGGAAATTCAAATCAAGCAATCGTACTCTCGTCCATTGTCCAAAGCACTTATTAGTTGGTGAATTTTTAAATGAATTTTGCTTACACATCCTTCATGCGACCGTTAATACTTCTTGAGGTACCAACAACCGATTACAAGATATGTTTGCACTTTAAAGCATAATTCCTAGTCTTGCAACACCCAAGGCTTTTAGCAGTGACTCCCAAACCAGTTGGTCTAAGGCACTAGGTGATGAAGCACCCTCGGTAAATATTTTTCTATTTTTGCAGCCTTAAGTAATCACAAAAACCAGTGTTCATTTTTTTCTTTTATTCACTTTTTTTTCCTTTTATTTTCATTGTACTAAGGACTTTAGACAAGAGCATTTCAAGGTCTCTTCTACTATTCTAAGTTTCAAGGTGCGTGATTGTGCATTTTGTAGGGTATATGTTTTCAGAATCTAGACTTAAGCTAGGAATTATTTTTCAAACTTATACTCTAATAAGAACATCAATACTTTTCCCTTGTTTTGACTTAGCCCAAGAAGTCAACCCAAAATTTGCCTAATTCTAAATAAACTACAAGGCATATACTTTCTACCGTTAAACTGTAAGAAAGGTTATTTTTAGGGTTTTTAATTTACTAAATCTAAGATCTAGTTGTTCCTAACTAGTTAACCTATCTGTCAAACTCAAGTCAATAAGGCCAAAATTGAATACATTAATTTTTATAATTTTTGAAATTTTCAAATTTTTTTGGGTTTTAAAATAAGTAATGCAAATGCAAAAATATACATATGAATGCGAAGGAAGAAGACTTACCGAGTATACCCCCAAACTTAAACTTGACAGTGTCCCCACTGTCATGCTAAACCAAGAGGGTAAAAATACCGGCATTCCCCTGTTTATTTATTTACAATTTTTTTTTAATTTTTTATTTGTTTGTAATATTTTTTTTCATTTTTTTATAGAAAAAGAAAACAAAAATATATATACATATATAAAAAGGTTCCCCCCAAACTTAAGCTTGGCCTTACACAAGCCAAAAGTTAGCACCAACCATTCAAAAATCTTATCGTGGTAATGGTAGAGTTGGTGCAAGAATGAGATGGAAAGAAAAGAGATGAGAAACACGCGAGACCGTGTGGAAAGAAGAATGGTAGAATATGGTCTCGTTAGGGGAGAAGAAGGGCGGAAAGGAGAAAGAAGGGTTGCACGATCTTGAGGGTGTAAATCGAGTGAATAAATTAGCGCAATGTGTGATGACCGATGTGTTAAAAGCGATTGCGCTAACTTATCAACCCGTCGGGAAATGGGGTCAAATCCCTCAAGATTCGCAAGAAAACATGGGTACGCCGAACTTGGTATAGAAGATGAAAGCGTAACGGTCATTTGTTCGGTCGGAACAATGGGAAAGACGAAAGGAAGTGAATTAGGGTTAGTATCTTTCTCACCGTAGTAAACTGTTTCGAACTTGTAAGATTCCATTAATGGTTCGAAACTACTATAATCAACCGAGTCTGATGGCTCATCTGAAAATGTAAAGGACTCAAACTCGGGCGGCGAGTCATCAACATTGTCCGAAAAAGTGAAACACTCGTAGGTGTCATCGTCTGTGAGAATTGTGTCAGATTCAAAGGAAAAGGTTTCAAGCTCACAGTCTTCAAGCGGGGTCGGAACGATGGGAAGGAGGGAGGGTGATATAACAGTCAAAGGTTCAGGAGGATGAATTGGAAAATCAGACACATCAAACAAAAATGATTCAACCTCAATATTATCCTCAAGACTCTCCTCAATACTATCCTCAATATTCAACTCATCCATGCCATTATCATCAAAATCTAGACACATATGAGATTCGGGAGAAACATTTAATAACTCAGGATGATGATTTGAACATAAAATTTCAAGCAAATCGACAGGTTCATCATCCGAAATATTCCCGGCGTCCATATCCTCAATCAAGTGAAAATCAATTTCTTTAGACACCTCATCAAAAGCATGGATATCTATCGATTTAGGTTCTGAAGTGGAGGTGTAAAGGTCAAAAGGATTAGGTGTGGTTTCACTCGAAAGGGGTTCCTCACCATTTGGCAAATCAAGAACTACAAATTCACACAACTCGTTTTTATTTTCAACTGGTGAAATATTTTGGACAATCGATGGAAAACCGGAGTTGTGGGCTGGAATTGGGTATGGGTAGGTTTGATTTGGAAATCCTCTCTCATTCTCACTCTGTCCAACCGCCTCCTCATACATTGAAAAATTTGGTGCGAGCGGGAAACTAGCTACCGGTTCAGCGGGTTGCATAAGGGCGGCCACGGACGCTTCCACATCCCTAACCATTTTGTTTGTTGCTGCGATATACGCCTCCAACGCCTCTTCCAAACTAGACTTTGGTGGTAAGGGAGTTTCGGGAAAAGATTCGAAATTGTTGTTGGAGATAATGCCCTCAGAGTCAATTATTGGATCACAGGCTCATGATTGCAATGATTGAGGGAGGACCTATCCCGGTACGACAGTCTTACTCGAGATGATAGTATGCTATCTGGTTTATCTTTATCATCGTGTACTGCTTTAGGTGACCTGACAGGTCACTATTGCACGTTGATAGAGCCCCTAGGATTCTTACTTGACGACCAGCAGTATGAGGGCGATCATATACGTGAGAGCTGGGGTCTACAAGCTTATCCTTAAATGGTCCCTAGTCGTGGGAGTTTCGAGACAGGGCATCGATTCTCCAGAGTAGACTAGTGTATACAGTCGAGACCCCGACGAGGGGCGGTGGCCGGTCTCACAAGCCACTGGTGTCAGTTGGATCACCTTAGATGTATACAGGTGCTCATTAGGTTATGAGTACACCGGACAGGACTCGCCGGGAACATGCTAGTTGGTCTTATACCTGACGTCAGATAGCAGTTCCCTGGTGACATGTGTACAGGTTAGTTCATCGACCTGGGGATCGTCATTTGTCTCGTGTGAGTTCCCACTGTACTTTGATTACTACCCTACCACGGCTCAAAGGAGTCGTGCAAACAGGTTTTAGTTGGGTACAGTCCCGAGCCACATGGAGGCAGTGAGCGGATCTTCGGGGGTTCGTCTCTCCCGGTATTGGGGGTGAGGTCGCGCTGTGTCTAGGAGAGCCATTACACGAAGTCCTTGGCCAAGGCAGGAGATTTACTGGTAGGTATTCCAGTAGTATCTCAGGGTGTTCTGGGCTACACTCCGACACGACTTGTACCGCTTTTGGGGGTCTGACTTTTACCCACCCCCTAGGCCCGACATGCGATACTCATAGACGAACGGACCGGACTGTACGGATATTGTCACTGACAGGCTCAGTAGGGTGTCAGGATGAGTTCGCTCATCGACGTCCCTTTTGGTCAATAGCTGGTGGCCCGTTACGTATTGGCTTATACCTCTGACGTGCTAGTGGTTAAATCCACAGCCATAGTATTGACGAGTCTTTAGAGTCCACCACACTTTCAGTTACTCAGCTTTCGGGCGAAACGCTGTAGAGGCCGTATGGAGATATGGCAGGGTCCGATCAGATACGTGCGGTATTGCACGGATCAGGATCGGACGGTTAGTACTAGAGGCTGTATAGATATATGGCAAGGTTCGATCGGATACGTGCGGTATTGCACGGATCAGGATCGAACGGATATTACTAGCCGGTTTTGGTTTAAGCCGGATCCTAGTATAGTACAGTGTAGATTTTGTCTCTTTGCATTTGTATCCGGACGGAATACAGATGCGGGTGTGTATGCACAGTATCGGGGTTTTCCTGTAATTTATTACGGGACCAGTTTTCTGGAGTTGCCAGTTTGCATTCCGTTCCGGCCGGTTTTCCTTTGTTCTTTCCCGGCCGGACTTTTCCGATGGAGGGGGTTATTTGCAATTGTGCAAATAACATTTGTGGAGGGGGTTTCTTGCAATTGTATTGATTATGATATCTTTCTTCCATCACTTGCATTAAATGAGATTTGAAAGGATTTGATTTGGATATGGGTTTTGTTATCATGATGTTTGTTTATGGTCACCTCTTTCTTTTCCTACACTTACCTCCCTCTTGCATTTTGTTCACACCTCCACCACCATTCCAAAAGAGAATTGGCCGGCCACAATTTTGGATGAGGGGAGAAAATGAGAGAGTTTCATTTGTGAGCTTGTTGCATATTTCCTTCATCTCATTCTCATGTAATGAAAAATGAAAGCACCATTTTTCATACCTTCATTCCTCCACATCCATGGCAACCAATACCCCAAAGTGAGACATGCACTCTACACTATATTCTACAGCACATCTTGGGCATGTCGACTTGCCAGCTTCATGCCCGAGTTGCCTCGGTATAGAGGCGGGAGCCCGTAAAAGAAACAGGCGATGTGGTGCCCTTCCGGCAAGGAGGCGACGACCGGAGTTTCCGCGAGAGATCGGGACGACGACGAGAAGACCGGAGGACTCGGATCACTCGGTATATCTCTAACCCGTCTTGTTGTTAGCTAGATCTAGTTTAATGGCCCGATCCGGGGTTTAGTGCGCGGTGGTGCCGGTTTGCAAAGTTCGCAAAATTAAAGTTTATCACCGCTTCCGCATTTGGCCGTCGGTTTGACGGCCGGGGCGCCGCCGTGCACTTACAGTGGTATCAGAGCCTCGCCATTAACTTCGTCTAGCTTCGTTTGATGTGTTTTGCATTTCCGATCGACAAAAATTCCAAAATCTACTTTTTTGTTAGCATCAGTTTCTGTTGAAAATTTTTGGTCTCGAAAAATTTTTCAGGTTGTATAAAAGTACTGTGCTAGAAGTTCTAAGACTGCTGTAAAAATTCGACGCAGTGACTCGATCACTGAAGCGCGGAACCGCGGCCAAAACCCCCCTTGGGCCGCGGTTCCGCCGCACTTTGGTGTCGTCACTGTGTCATTTTTTTCCAGTGGGCTTCTGGGCTGTAATTAGGGGTTTTGGAATATTAATTTTGGGCCCAGATTTTCTGTGAGTGCTACAGTATTGCTTGGGGGCCCACTTGTTAATTTTTGATCGATCGGATATTTTTAAACACATTATTTCACAGTATTTACATTATATCTGCGACCGTGAATGTCACTCGATCGGTAAATCCAGTCTAACTGCTATAGCCCGGTTAGACGGATTTGCGAACGTGACTTTCACGTTGATGTTCTATGTATTTGCTGTGATATTGCGGATCGGTCATGGGGGATAGCCTGGATGCAATGCTAGTTCAGTTTTGTTGTATTATGTACATTTGATATTGCGGGGCGAGCGTCCGACATGTGGACTGCCGTCACTGCCTGTTTGTATTATTCTTTTGGGGCACGACCTGGTTGCGGTCGATTTACCCGTTGTATGTATATTTTACTTTCTGTACTAGGGTTACCCCGTGGGGGGGTGCACGGATAGCCGGGTTCTAGAAGGCAACAAGCCCGCATCTCAGGGCATTGAGACGGAGGGGGCTTCAGTCTGGAATTGGCGGGCTATTTGCCGCACTCGTAGGGGGTACAGGTTGACCCAGGAGGGGTGCCCAAGTTGCCGGATTCCGTGAAGTGATGGGTGGTCCATTCACGGTGCTGAAGGGGGCTGCCTCGCATCAGGTTTTGGCGGGTGACTTGCCGCGCCCGTAGGGGTCTAGGTTTTCATTGCACAGGCTATCCACACGACCAGGGGAACATCGGGTTTCAGCAGTGGCTCTGTGAAACCCGGGGATCCCAGATATCTGTATTGTTCTGTGATGCTGTACATTTCTATGATGTTGCATTTTATTCACACCTTGAGCGAATATAATATATTGGTATATATATTAGTAGATGTTGTATATGTTTTTCATCCGCGCTAGTCCAGTCCCCGCTCTGCCGTTAGTCAGCTAACCTAACGGGTGATGACGGGACCCAGTGGCGAATACGGATGGCATATACGTACGTCAGTATATTTTCGTTCTTTGTGGTGTGATCAATTGATGGGACTGCATTGATTCGGATCAATGCAAGTTAAACAAACCTATTCTGATGTTGTTGGAACACTTTTCAAAAAGCTGTTATTGCAAGGACGTTCACTTTTGTTTTGCATCGTGGTATTCATTTGGAATATCCTGCTCCTCAGTCGACGAGGCAAGGGCCGAGATCCCTTCACCGGGAGTGACCCCTTGGACAAAAGTTTGCGTCAGGGCATTAACTTCACTATAGCCGATTACTTTTGCTTTGCACCGTGGTATTCAGTTGGAATATCCTGCACCCCATTCTACGGGGAAAGAGCTGAGATCCCTTCACCGGGAGTGACCTCTTTAGTAAAGGTTTTCGTCACTATATTTTCTAAAAAGCTATCAGTTCCTTCAACGATATCAAGTTCATTACGTTAAAGGTTTTCGCCAGAAACCATTCGTAGCCCTCCGTCGTTTCATATGGATAGTCAATAGTATTCAAGCTGTGTATGTTGGCCAAAGTCAAGGCACAGTGTTTGGTAGCTGTTGGGTATTCATATGCAGCATAGATAGATGTGTTGGTTTGGGGCAGTCGTACTACCATTTTGGCCCAAGTCAAGGGTATGTACGGGTGGGCTCAAATTAACCTGGAGAATGACGGGTTGAACTTGACATGTGACTTATGATATGTTGGCCAAAGTCAAGGTCATAAGAGCATGGGGCAGAAATCACATCGGGAGTTTCAAAAGAACTGAAACTTGCCAGATATGCGCATACCTTCTGGAGTGTTATAGCGTGAGCGGATTCCGTCACGTTATCATACGATGATAGTTGGATCCCGATTCCCACTGATGAGTTGGTTTACTCCTCGGGTGACCCCGACTAATTCTTCTTTCAGGTTTGGAGGAGAATTTGAGGTACAGTGGGAGGTTTCCAGATTAGATAAATTGGTAACCATTCTGATCTAGGTTAGAGTGCACGCTGAGTGTTTCTTTTCTCTCTCTCTCTGGCAGCGACCATTGACCCGACCCTAAGACTATGACTCAGTGACCAAGTTAACCGAACCTTCTTCACACCGGCTTTTGGATTGTCAGAGTCGCAGACCTCATTGCCACTCCTACTTTTACCCTTTTCTCCAGGACACCCCGTATTACTGCGAACGTCCACTTCCATTGGACAAAGCCATCGTATGGTTAGATACGAACTCGAAGGAATTCGAGGATGGTTTCCGGTTCTGGAGAAAACGAATAGGATTATTCAGTTGTCTTTTCCCTTTTGCCTTCTCTCAAGTTACGAGTACTCCTTAGCTTAGGAGATAGTACACCTATTACGCAAATTGGATAGTCTTCTTCCAAACCTTAGGCTGGTGCCGAACAGTGGGGAATGAAGAAAACCAATTAGCATAACGATGGTGTGCAGAAGGTATTAAGATTAAGACAAAGCAAGGGATTAGTAAGAGGGCAAAGTAAATTGCGACTGATATTCACGACCAAACCAAGTATTTCTTCGCCAATCCTAAATCACCTTTGTATTTCTCCAGGACACTCCGTATCACTACGAAGGTCCACAGTTTATTGGATACTCCATCGTATGGTTATATACGAACTCGAAAGGAACTTGTTCCAGTTCAGGGATGGATTCTGGTCCAGGAGAAATAGGAATAAGGTTTATTCGGTTGTCTTTTATCTTCACCTTCTCTCGCATTGCGAGTGCTCCTAGGATTAGGACAGTACACCCATTATGCTTATTGGATAGTCTTCTTCCAAACCATAGGCTGGTGCCGAACGGTAGGGAAGGAAGAAAACCAATTGGCCTAAAGGGGTGTGCAGAAGGTAATGACTAAAGACATATAAAGGGATTTGGAGAGGTGGCAAAGAATTATACGGTTGTAGTTGTGAATCTGGATAATGGTAGAGGCATTACTAGGAATACCAGGATACCCCATCGAAACATTTCAATGTTTCAGTTCAACTATGTACTGTTAAAAGAAAACTGATTTCCCGATTAGACACTTGCTCCAGGGCATGTATTTACCAGGTTTGATTCTCACATCTGTATGGTTTTACAGATGATGAGTGGGAGTAAGTTATTGGAAATTGGGTGATCATCCTCATTATCTCGGGATTCGTTGTAATCGGTGATATTTGAGGAGATCACCTGGGCTGTTTGCCGGTCGGCAAATATTTGGTTTTGAATATCCGCTGTTGTGCACCAATTTCAAATTGATATATCTGTACGTCTATTTTCATAGAGTGAGATATACCTTTTGATATTATGTCGATGACATTTACCTATATCAGTGGATGGTTAGGTAAGGAGCATTAAACAGCGGTGTAATTCTTCTTAACCATAAGTACAGTTTTCAACCTACGACACACAGTGAAAGAGTTGTTAGACTCAGCGGACTTATACAGAGTATTGTATGTTGTCCAGTGTCCATTTGGACAGAGGGGTTGGTCCTCATACTATATTCTGTTTACTTTTAACTTCTCTAGTTCTTAGACATGTATTTCGTAGAAACACAGGGTCTAAGTTTTGAGGAGTTATAGGTATTTGAATAGAGTAGAGAACCAGGTGTAGCAAGTATCGGGATTCTTCAAAGTGATCGAAGATGTAGATACTTGTGTATGGTATTCAGTTGATAGTAATGATAAAGAGAAATTGCTTCTCTTTCAGGTTACTCATAATTGGAAGCACTCCTAAGTTGAGTAACGTTGATCAGCCTCCTTCCATTTAGTTGACATGCACTGGAGATAGCTGCATGATTTGAATCTGGTTCAATTAAATCAGTGCCTCTGGTTCTATATTGGATATAGTACAGTTCATATCTTAACATTGTTAAGGTACGGGGAGTTGTCCGGCTTATGATTAAAACCAGACTCTGGATAACTCAAGGCACGTTTCTGTAATGGCTGTTTGTGGGTTGACCCAGGCTATGACGAGGGTTGACTTTCTACCATCTGGCAGATCAATAGAAATATTGTTCTAGACTCGCCACAGTTTTATTAAAAATGGATTTTTTTCAAAAACAGTAGTGGGAGTATGGTAGAACTGGAAGTGATTCCAGAACCGCAAACGATTACTGAAGATTTGATAAGGAACCTAAAGATTCAATCTGTTTTGACATTCCATTGGCCACTCCGCAGATACGGTGGGTAACTTCAGGCACCCGAGAGGTATTCCGGTAGCCTCAAGGACGGTGACAGGGAAGTTCTTGTTTACCCACACTTGCCATTGTTGTTGTTCCAGGCTGCGAGACCCGGCAGGAGGATGAGTATAGCGTCGTTCTAAACTAGATTTAGAAGTGCACGTCTATATGACTCTGCCAGAGGGTTGTCGTAGTCAGTGGGAGCAGCGGAAGCATTGGTGGACATCTGGCTTATGTCTATTTATAGACTAAAGCAGATATAGCGGAGATAGATCATCTATTTCTGATGTGACAGTCATTGGTTTGACGTCATCAGAATAGGGGGTGGATCTGTTGAGAAGGTAGTAGGGTATGATATCCTGGTATTTGGATGACATACACAGAGTAGGAAAAGAAACTCCTATACTACGATCGGTTATACTATGGTCGTCACGCAGTAGTTTCTCCACAAAGGACTTGGACATTATATAAGACATACTGGTTACTAGATCTATGGTTTTAGATCTAGATTTGGGCGGTTTCCCAATCAGGGTACTTTGACAGCATTCTAAGAGCATTTAGAATGGACGACTCCTTGCACGGTAGTGTACCTGCAGGTGATGGAGTCACCCTCTCTAAAGGTGTCTTATAGACTAAAGTAGAGAGGGATGTGTATGATTGGCAGATCACTTGCTTAGGTAATTGAGTCAATCATGAGATGTCAAGTACCACACCAGATGTTGTTCTTGCACTAGATGCAATAAGTTGATATTGTTCCATTCCTGGAGAAACAGTCGGAAGCAGTTTTAGAACATAAGTGGATGTTCTAGGGATATGATAACGACAGCCTCATTTGGGAGACAGTTATCATTCCAGGCTTCTAAAGTGACCTGGACGACAAGGAGGTTGTCAGAGTTATAGTTTTCCTTCTGACGAGGTGCAGTATTCTGGACAGGTGATCCAAGGCAATACTGAGGGAGGCATGGCGCAGGATACTGATTAAGTTCAGTTGACGATACAGTCTAAGAAGTTTGGATTTGGAGTTCATTTATGAGCTCGGTCCCATCAGACATCCAGACACTCTAAGACAGGTATTGCTCATTTCGGGAGATGGCTTTCTCCGCGAACTTGAGATATAGAGGGACATAGAAAGAAACATCTAGGCGGATCCACTCACTGAGGCTATTCCTCGAACGCAAGAGTTTCGCAAACAGGCTTTGTGAGACTGACTAGTAGAGGAGTTGGGTGTTCGGTATCACACGGGCTGTGAGTATGCAACATCGCAATAATTAGCCTTAAGTGCAAGTGGGAGATTGTTGGAGATAATGCCCTCAGAGTCAATTATTGGATCACAGGCTCGTGATTGCAATGATTGAGGGAGGACCTATCCCGGTACGACAGTCTTACTCGAGATGATAGTATGCTATCTGGTTTATCTTTATCATCGTGTACTGCTTTAGGTGACCTGACAGGTCACTATTGCACGTTGATAGAGCCCCTAGGATTCTTACTTGACGACCAGCAGTATGAGGGCGATCATATACGTGAGAGCTGGGGTCTACAAGCTTATCCTTAAATGGTCCCTAGTCGTGGGAGTTTCGAGACAGGGCATCGATTCTCCAGAGTAGACTAGTGTATACAGTCGAGACCCCGACGAGGGGCGGTGGCCGGTCTCACAAGCCACTGGTGTCAGTTGGATCACCTTAGATGTATACAGGTGCTCATTGGGTTATGAGTACACCGGACAGGACTCGCCGGGAACATGCTAGTTGGTCTTATACCTGACGTCAGATAGCAGTTCCCTGGTGACATGTGTACAGGTTAGTTCATCGACCTGGGGATCGTCATTTGTCTCGTGTGAGTTCCCACTGTACTTTGATTACTACCCTACCACGGCTCAAAGGAGTCGTGCAAACAGGTTTTAGTTGGGTACAGTCCCGAGCCACATGGAGGCAGTGAGCGGATCTTCGGGGGTTCGTCTCTCCCGGTATTGGGGGTGAGGTCGCGCTGTGTCTAGGAGAGCCATTACACGAAGTCCTTGGCCAAGGCAGGAGATTTACTGGTAAGTATTCCAGTAGTATCTCAGGGTGTTCTGGGCTACACTCCGACACGACTTGTACCGCTTTTGGGGGTCTGACTTTTACCCACCCCCTAGGCCCGACATGCGATACTCATAGACGAACGGACCGGACTGTACGGATATTGTCACTGACAGGCTCAGTAGGGTGTCAGGATGAGTTCGCTCATCGACGTCCCTTTTGGTCAATAGCTGGTGGCCCGTTACGTATTGGCTTATACCTCTGACGTGCTAGTGGTTAAATCCACAGCCATAGTATTGACGAGTCTTTAGAGTCCACCACACTTTCAGTTACTCAGCTTTCGGGCGAAACGCTGTAGAGGCCGTATGGAGATATGGCAGGGTCCGATCAGATACGTGCGGTATTGCACGGTTCAGGATCGGGCAGTTAGTACTAGAGGCCGTATAGATATATGGCAAGGTTCGATCGGATACGTGCGGTATTGCACGGATCAGGATCGAACGGATATTACTAGCCGGTTTTGGTTTAAGCCGGATCCTAGTATAGTACAGTGTAGATTTTGTCTCTTTGCATTTGTATCCGGACGGAATACAGATGCGGGTGTGTATGAACAGTATCGGGGTTTTCCTGTAATTTATTACGGGACCAGTTTTCTGGAGTTGCCAGTTTGCATTCCGTTCCGGCCGGTTTTCCTTTGTTCTTTCCCGGCCGGACTTTTCCGATGGAGGGGGTTATTTGCAATTGTGCAAATAACATTTGTGGAGGGGGTTTCTTGCAATTGTATTGATTATGATATCTTTCTTCCATCACTTGCATTAAATGAGATTTGAAAGGATTTGATTTGGATATGGGTTTTGTTATCATGATGTTTGTTTATGGTCACCTCTTTCTTTTCCTACACTTACCTCCCTCTTGCATTTTGTTCACACCTCCACCACCATTCTAAAAGAGAATTGGCCGGCCACAATTTTGGATGAGGGGAGAAAATGAGAGAGTTTCATTTGTGAGCTTGTTGCATATTTCCTTCATCTCATTCTCATGTAATGAAAAATGAAAGCACCATTTTTCATACCTTCATTCCTCCACATTCATGGCAACCAATACCCCAAAGTGAGACATGCACTCTACACTATATTCTACAGCACATCTTGGGCATGTCGACTTGCCAGCTTCATGCCCGAGTTGCCTCGGTATAGAGGCGGGAGCCCGTAAAAGAAACAGGCGATGTGGTGCCCTTCCGGCAAGGAGGCGACGACCGGAGTTTCCGCGAGAGATCGGGACGACGAAGAGAAGACCGGAGGACTCGGATCACTCGGTATATCTCTAACCCGTCTTGTTGTTAGCTAGATCTAGTTTAATGGCCCGATCCGGGGTTTAGTGCGCGGTGGTGCCGGTTTGCAAAGTTCGCAAAATTAAAGTTTATCACCGCTTCCGCATTTGGCCGTCGGTTTGACGGCCGGGGCGCCGCCGTGCACTTACAATTGTGTGGATATGCAAAACTCCCAACAGGCTGTGTAGAATCAATGTCTAGTGAAGGTGGTAAGGTCGGGTAGGACTGGTAGGAAGTGGGTGGTAGGACAGGGGTAGGGTCTACATGTGGATAAAAATGTGAATAATCTTGTGGATCCCTAGAACTAGATGTGTGGAGAGGGGTGCAAGATCGGCTGCGAGATTGAGCAATGTGGTCAGCAATGGACATCGGCCTAGGAGTATCAGAAGGACTCGAAAGAGTGGTATCAACATATGGAAGTGGTGAAGGTTGACTTGGTTGACACAAAGTGGGTTGAAAAGTCAAACTGTTTCTCCTAAACTCCTCTATGTGATATTTCAAAGATTTTTTAGGCATGAAAGGATCGTCTTTAAATTGACCGAACACATTGACATATGACGCAAAATTAGGTTCGGGATACCAAAGTTCGGCTAATGATTTATTGTGTGGGGTACCCATGTTAGAAGAAGAAGGGTGACAAGAAGGAAGGTTGGGTGGTGCAAGGATTTATTTGGGGCTAAATAATTTTGCAAGTTCTATAAAATATTTGTCCTTTTTATTTTCATTTTTCATTGATTTTTTTTCTTTCTCTTTATTTGGAAAAATTTTGTTGCAAAAAGATTTTAGAGAAAAGATATGCAACAGCAAAATATTTTATAGAAAAGATATGCAACAGCAAAATATTACTTGCAATTGGTTATTATTTGAAGCATATCACAAGAATCTTTATTTGGAAAAATTTGTTGCAAAAAGATATTCGAGAAAAGATATGCAACAAAAAAGATTACTTGCAATCAATTTCAATTTTGAGCGGGGCCCAAAAATCCTGCACAAGACTGTTATATGGAAGGGAAAATATTTTGAAAGTGCACAAAATCCTGCAGGAATTTTTCAGAAAATATATTTCAAAAATTACAGAGGAGAAACAGAAGATCTTACAGAAAATTTTTCAGAAGAAGATGCCACTGTACCGCCGCCTTTCCGCGGTAAAAACGCGTTTGTGCCGCGTTTTCGCGGAGAGATTGTCGGCTCGAGTCCCCAAAAAATTTTATATGCTCTGATTCCACTAGAAGGCCGCGGTTCCACGGCCTAAGGTTGGTTTTAGCCGCGGAATCGCGGCAGTTTGGACGGTTCACTGCTTCAAAAAAAATCCAGTGTTCTGTTGTTTAAAATATCTTCTGTTCCGATACCCCGTTTTCCGTTTTGCTTTCTGGAAATTTCCAGATCTGAATTTGTATATCCTGCAAAAATTCAACCACAAAGTATCCCTTCCAAAAATAACAAATTATATATATTTTTATATTTTTATGATTTTTCAGATTTTTATGATTTTTTTAATTTTATGATTAACCCGAAATTGCGAAAAGAAAATTCTACGCCATCCCCGGCAACGGCGCCATTTGATTGAAGTGATTTAGCGTGCTTGCGCTTTCTAAAAGATATATCAAAAATATTTGTAACCGCAATCAAGAACGGCGTCGCATGAAGCTAGCCGGTGAGTACGGGTCGGTCCACAGGGATGTTGTGAATTTCCGATTCGTTCTTACGAGTTAATTCCGAAAGTTGTTCGGACAGATTATTAAATCTAAAAATCTAAATTATCCTAAGGCAATTATCTAGATCTACTCTTGCTAGGGCTAGGTTTAGGGATGGTTTGGAAATGTAATTAAATCTCACCGCTTTCAATACCCGAATGAAGATCAGTGAGGAGTTATGGTAATTATCAATAAAGTGAATTAGATCCGTTCGTGAAGGTGTTCCTTCCTCTAGGTTCTTGTCCTTCCTTTAGAGATCCTTACCCTAACCTCCATAGAAAACATCACACCCGGGCCTTTATACTACGGTATCACCGCTACCTCGAAGGATAGAGTGCCGTAGGGAGCGGTATGTGCATGTATGCATGGAGTCCTATTGTAAATATTTGGTGGGTAAGAAAGGGATGAGAGATCTCATCTCTCAAAATCCTTCCCAAAAGCTAAACCCTAAACAAGTTCCTAAGGCATGAAATTAAATCTACCTAGGGCAAGGAATTGAAAACTACACTAGGGCAAGGAATTGAAAAACTTACAGATGCATCCCTCCAATCATCCATGCAGGGTTGTCAGATCTGAATTTCTGAATGGAGAAGAAACACCGATGCTCTCCAAAAAGGATTTCTGAATTTTTATTAAAAGGAGGCATAAAGTTTACAATGATTAGAGTTCCTATTTATAAAGAATAGGAAACCCTAGGGTTACATTAGTTTCGCATGTCTGAAATTACAAAAATAGCCCTTAGGAAATCTTTTCAGAGCCGCAAACAACTTTTGGTAAAATTTCTCGAAGCACGGGCACCAGATGGCCGCGGAACCGCGGCAATAGAGGGCTTGGGCCGCGGTTCCGCGGCCCTTTAGAGAGATCAAGGAGTGAAGTTTTGTGGGCTGCTTCCTGTTGGCTTGGGCTTCTTATTTCTATATATCTTTTTCCATTTGGGCTTCTAGGTTGGTTCCAGATCTTCAGTGAACAATTTGCAATAGATTTTTAACCGTCCGCTTTGTATTTTTGGACCTTGAGTTGCCTTGTTAATTGTGAACTGTCTTTCGATGTAGGCTTGACTAAGATCCTCCCATTTGTTGGTCAAAAGTCCATAGTTTCATCGTCTTTACATCGTTTTCACTGTTTCCTGTCCAAGAACCTGCAACCTGTAACATGTAGCAGACATGGGTCAAAAGCACCTGTTTATTTATAAAAAGAATAAGAATGGGGAATATAGTAATGCAATATTATGGTGTGAACACATACTGAAAAGATTCAGTATGGAAGATTCTAAGCACAGTAACTTACCGGCTTGTCGCGGAATCACCTCTCCAAATAGATGTCTCCCATGACTGATTTGGAAAGGGATCGCATGCCTATTATACCCTACGCTTCTGCGGTAGGCTCTATAATGTATGCGATGTTATGTACCAGACCAAATGTTGCTTACGCACTGAGCGTGGTAAGCCGGTATCAGTCAAACCCAGGGGAGAACCGCTGGATAGCAGTAAAGAACATTCTTAAGTACCTGAGAACGACTAAGGATATGTTCTTGGTTTAAATAGGTTTCAGCTACTTAAAGCAAGAGTGCATCCAAAAATTCGAGAAGAGTGCTCAGCCTTGGTTGAAACAATTGTAGGTATCAATGGACCGATTTCACTTCTAAAAGCTCTCCTCTACTGGAAGCCATATTCTCGAGACTTCCCTTCCCGCTTCGCTAAGGCCTTCTTCAAGTATTCCCCGAAAGCATGGTACGGATTGTTTGGTACTCTTTCCCCGATCGAACTAGCAAGGGGTGAGCAGCGACTAGCTATGGACTTTTCTCGCTTCTGCCTATACTTTGCCTTTACTGACTCTAGCTTGTAGAGTGACAAGGATGACTTTAAGTCCATGTCGGGTTATGTCTTTACCCTCAATGGAGGGGCGGTCTGTTGGAAGAGCTCGAAGCAGCTGTAACATTTCAGAAAATATAAATGATTATTTTTGGAATTTAATATTAAAATAATATATTTCCAGAAAACTGCCGATTTGCGAAATTGGGGTTTTCGAAAAAGGGTATAAATATATACCAATAATTATGAAATAAATGGAGATTAAAATGATTTTTTCATTTAAAATTATATTTATTGGATTTGGCATTTTTAAATTTATTCATATGCAGTTTGGATTAAAAAAACCCGATTAGTGCACTGCTAATCGCGATTAGGCCAAATCCGCGTTTCTACAGTTTTTCATGGCTAGTGCACCATATCATGTTGCATTTTGATTACATGTTATTGTGTTGTTTTAGGGTATTATGTGGTTTGGTTTTAAAAAGAAAAAGAAAAGACAAAAGGTTAAAGAAAGAGAATGATTGGAGAGAGAGGGAGAGAGAGAGAGCGAGACATGAGAGTGAGAAGGTAAGAACAAGAACGAGAGAGAGGGGGGGCTGCCCATTATTTCCCCTTCTCATTATTTTTCCTCTATCTTCTTCAACCTCATCTCCCTCCACCTCTACCCCATGAAACCATCTCAAAATCTCCATCAAAACCCCACACCCTCATCACAAAAGTTGATCCCCTCTTTATCCTCTACACAATGGACCAAGCAAAGTTGGACTTTGACGACATTGGGAAGCTAGGGTTTCTCTTAACTTGCATCCATAAGGTATAATCTCTTCCATCTAGTTTATTTTAAGTTTAATAGAACCCTATTGTAGTTTATAGCTTAATCGATTTAAATTTATGAAGTTAGAAAATTCAAGAGAAGGGTTGGGTGATTTTGTGGACCTATAACTAGTAGTGGGTGTTTACTTAGACCTTAATGATGTTTTTACTGGCCTAGATATGAGATTAGAACTAAAACCATAACTTAGAATTTTTCCTGACATCGATATTTGACAGTTTGTGAGTGTAATTAGGAATCTAGGATGACCCGAGAGACCCATAAATTAAGTTCCCTTGACAGTGAGACGTTCAGGCAACCATGAAGCAACCGTAGAAACCTGAGCCCCTAATGAGCATTCCATGCCGTAGATTTATTGGATTTGGCCACAAATTGCGGCCAAGTCGGGGTGGTTTTGTGTGATTTTTGGACCATAGCCTCCTTATAAGATATCTAGAGCAACCAAATATGCAAAATGTTCTAGTTTAGCCTAGGGTGAAATCTGGGAGTGGATTTCCTATGTTGCTGTTTTCGTATTTTCCGTATTTTGAATGCTTGGTTTTGGTAATTGGTATTGTATTTGGTTGTTGGGCATTTGTATGTCAACAACAAGGGTTGTTTAATTGTTTAAATCTGGGAGTAGACTATAGGTTCTAACCTATGAGTGCACCGTGTGCCGTATCGGTTTTCCGGATTCGATTTTAATAGCGATTGCGATTGTGTGTTATTGTAGTTACCTTCGCATGGATTCCGAGACGACGGAGCGTGGCGTCATCGACTTCGGCAAGAAAGGATCAAGGTGAGTAGATCTAAATCTACGGGGGAAGTCGGATGGATGGCGTATAGCATCCCCGCAAACTTCGATGGAAACCGATATATAGAGTATGGTTAAGGTAACCGTGTTGAAAACTTATGAATGTGGTTAGAGAATTGTAGGAGATAAGAAATACCATGACTTAAAGTTATAGCTTATGGTTTAGATGACATAGTATGATAAGAAAGATATCCCGAATTGATGTTTAAGGATGCGAATTACAATAGATATAGATAAGTAGTTGCAAGGAGAATCAATAGGAGTTTATAGTGGCATGTTATGAGATTGATAAATATGACTTTAAACTAATAAGATGATTGATATGAGATTAATGAGTTAGAGATGACATGAATGATCGACTATATATATTGAAATATGAGATGAAAGCTCAGGGGTATAATTAGTGAAAGTGACTCACGACTTATAGAAAGATAATGATTTATGATATTGCCGTATTGGATACTATAAGGCTAGATAGCCGACGTAAATGTGTCATCCGAACCATATATTTTTCCAAATTGAAGGATCGTATGCATCTCTTAAACAGATACCTTGAGGGGCGTTACGGATTTTCAAACGATATCTTTTCCTTAAAAACACCGTAGCCCCTACTTTCAAAACTACGATTCGCATCTTTTAAAAACTGATCGCATGGTTCGTGTGTAGATGTTAGATTAGACACGTATGCTTATAGTAAAGGTAGAATGTTTTATGTAAGATGACTAATGCGATGAAAATGATATACGAGATGATATGATGACTTGATTGATATGTCGGTATACGGATGCGAGTCGATTTGAGATGATTGATATCTTTGCCGGTCCCCTGATATAAGTTTGTTATGGATGTGACCCGGGGATATAGGCATATAGATATATATAAATGTTTTGAATAATGAGTAATAAGTCATACGAGACGTTGGGTCCGTACCCTCATTGTCGTATAGGTTGATAGGATCCCTAATGGTTTAATGCCGCCGTACGATAATTTTCCGTACGTGATGACTTGACTTGATGATTGATCCATACCCTTGATTAGAGGATGCCGTATGATGGATTATACCGTACGTGGTGTTGTGAAGCAGGATGCCGTGTGATAGATTCACCGACTCGGACATATTATAGACACGTATACCTTCAACTTTGAGCTTACGATTTATTTATGCGACGCACATGTCATTCTCATTGCATCATATATACATGTGCTAGTACACCTACACCATTATCGATGATGCGTTTGTTACACTTACACAGATTGGCCGGCTCACACACTTCATCATCGATAATTGCTATGTCACTACACAATAGAATTGCTGCATCATGATATAACTCCTTGCATAAATTACTTGCTATAGTTACATATGCACCTTTATACAACGTTGCATTTAACTTTGGAGAATTTGGGAACCGCAGGATCTGTTTTAAAATTGGATTCATTTAAAAGAGCGGTTTTCCCTCGATATGTGCATATTACTGTTCCATGTTGCATGATATAGGGATATGCTTACATTATTGTTATATATCGCATACATCATGCTTTATGATTATACGCATTGGGATATGTTGTTTTCATGAGATTTTTGGATTTGAGAACCGTGGTTATTTCAAAAGAATGTATGCCCTATTTTAAAAAAACCCGGTTTCTTTTGATATGATATTTCTGTGCGTCAACGATGTGTTTTCTCGGTTCTGAGATTGGCATGTGTAACCCGATTCGAGGAGCGGTAGGCACCGTCTGCGGGTATATGGTGGACCCGGTAAGGTACCCCGGGGCAAGAAGACTCGTATAGATAGACGGTGATCCCGGCGGAGGGACTACTACCTACCGATGATAGTATTTGGACCTGGCGATTATCCGGAGGATACTGACCGAAGTCATGAGATGGATTTGAGGGCCGACCAGATTATGCGGCGCCTGAGGGCCGATCTGAGGATGTGGCGCCTGAGATATATGAGGATTTACGTGTAGATACTGGACACGGGTTTCATGATGTTTCGAGTGACGATGCTGGACACTCAGGTTTCATGATTTCGATGTGTCGTGAGGGACACATATTGGTTTATATCCTCATACTTTCATGCATATGTTTTTATGATATTTACATGCATGATGTTATTGTGCCATTGGTTGACACGTGGACGAGATCCACATGCATACAGGCATTTATTGTACCGTTGGATGTTATCGGCATGCTTATAGGCATTGATTACATTATTGGCATATATACAGATACGATCACCCTAGATATCATAGTATTACCTTCATGATATAGTTGACCTAGGAGTCGTTGTTTATTCGATTTCTACCTGTTGATGTTTTCTACTCACGAGTTGGCAACTCACCCCCGTTGTGCCACAGTTCTTGCAGGTTGATCGCTTGGATCAGTAGCGGCTTTACTGGCACACAGTTGCATTCGGGTGTTTTGCATTGGTAGGTGGGACATTTGTATCGTGCCCACTCTTGTAAACTCCATCAATCAAAATTAGTAATTGTATAAGTAATGAGACTTAGTAAGACTTGTGGTTGCGAGACTTAGAGCGAGGGGTATTCCGCTACTGGGGGTTTTGATATCTTGCTTATTTCTTTACCTTTTCTGGTGATCTTCGCCGTTGGGCGTCGTATACTTATTTATGTTTTGCGTGGTTGTGGATCCGCCGTTTAGCGAAGAGCTAGCTCCCGATTAGGGATGCCTTTTATAATATCATGTATTGTGGTTTTGGATCGAAATATACAACGGAGGTGCTGCCCAAATTTTTAAAAGACGAAAAATGTTTTTCAACTAGTAAATTCCACTTGCATTTTTCATGTTCTTTTAATTATGCATTTAGAAAACATTGGTTTCACCCTACCTTTATTTCAAACTTCACCTCTTTTATTTTCTTAAAAAGGTTTAGATTTCTGGGTTTCGGCTTACTTGAATTACGTTATGCCTTTAGACGTTGCGTGATTCGAGTGCCAGTCACGTGCTAAATTTTGGGTCATGACAAAGTTGGTATCAGAGCGCTACGTTTAAACTTGGTTCGAGTCTATGTTTGACTATGCGGGCGTATATATATTTCTCGGAACAAAGGCTTGACCTTACGGAACTTAGACTTGAACATGGGGGTATTAGACCCGAACTTTCGTTACATAGGCTGACCCTGATTGATGGAGTAGGTAGCTTGGGTAGAGTGACGTACCATACGTATGTTCCGCGGCATATTTACGATACGATACTCCACTTAAGAAACCTTAGGATGTACATATTTTGAGATCTGTGATTCTTTTCGTACCCATGATTATACATCAATGTCACGACCCGCAGGGTACGGAACGTGACTGGCACTTAAGTTTACAAAACGTCTCAAGACGTCCGTAAAATAAGTAAGCCAAAGCCCAGAAACCAAAACCAAATAAGCAAAAGAGTGAAGAGAACCCAATCAATTGAAGCGAGTTTATCAAATAAGTCATATAAAACCTTTTTAAAAACAATATCAATTTTTCCGAAAAATTCGGCAGAGTCTCCTCAACAAGCTGCGGCCCCAAAATACTGCTCTCGCTGAGCTCTGTCCAACAGACGGGCGATCTGCATCTCCTCCCATACAATGCCTCGAAAGGTGCCATCTGAATAGTATCCTGGAAGCTGTTGTTGTAGGAGAACTCCACTAGAGGTAAATGACGATCCCAGCTACCTCCGAAGTCTAAAACGCACGCTCTGAGCATGTCCTCGAGAGTCTGAATGGTCCGCTCTGACTGGCCGTCGGTTTGCGGATGAAACGCTGTGCTGAAGCTCAAACGAGTGCCCAAAGCCTCCTGAAGTCTCTGCCAAAGTCGGCTGGTGAACTGGGTGCCTCGATCTGACACGATACAAGTCGGTATGCCATGCAACCGCACGATCTCGTCGATGTAAAGCTGGGCATACTGAGCGAAGCTGAAAGTGGTCTTCACTGGCAGGAAGTGAGCCGCTTTCGTCAATCGATCTACGATCACGCAGATGGAGTCATACCCTCGACTGGTCCTGGGTAGACCCACAACGAAATCCATCGAAATCTGCTCCCATTTCCACTCCGGAATGGGTAACGGCTGTAGCTCTCCTGCGGGCCTCTGGTGCTCGGCCTTGACTTGCTGACAAGTCAGGCATCTCGATACAAACTCCGCAATTTCCCTCTTCATCCCGTCCCACCAGTAGATCTCTCTCATATCATGGTACATCTTGGTGGAACCGGGGTGGACACTATACACTGATCGGTGTGCCTCCTCAAGAATGTCGCGCCGCAATCCATCAGCATCTGGTACGCACAGTCTAGATCCATAGCGTAAAATCCCCTGATCGTCAATCACGAACTCGGAAAATCTGCCCTGTCCCATCTGTGCCATGATCTCTGAGCAACGGTCGTCACTGCGCTATGCCTCATATATACGGTCAAGCAACTGTGGGTGTGCACGAATGTGCGCGAGCTGTCCCCCTGTCTGAGTGAACTAGAACTCAACTCGGCTGTCGCATAACATCTGCCAATCTGCTGACGACTGCCTCTGCACTGCGCGCAAACACGATAGACTACCCCCGGGCCTCCTGCTCAAAGCATCTGCCACCACATTCGCCTTACCTGGGTGATATAAGATCTCGCAGTCGTAGTCTTTCACCAACTCCATCCAACGACGCTGTCTGAGGTTCAGGTCTCGCTGCTGAAATATGTATTTTAAGCTCTTGTGGTCTGTGAATATTTGGCACGACTCTCCATATAGGTAATGTCGCCAAATCTTCAATGCAAAGACCACTGCAGCCATCACCAAATCATGAGTGGGGTAGTTCTGTTCATACTTCTTCAACTGCCGAGAAGCATAAGCGATCACCCGGCCATGCTGCATCAATACGCACCCTAACCCCACTCGCGAAGCATCACAGTAGACCACAAATCCGCCTGATCCCGAAGGCAAAGATAATACCGGCACTGTAGTCAAACAAGTCCGTAGCTGCTGAAAACTGCGCTCGCACTCCTCTGTCCAAACGGAAGGAACTCCCTTCCGGGTCAAACCGGTCAAAGGTGCAGCTATACGGGAGAAGTCCTGAACAAAGCGCCTATAGTAGCCCGCCAGGCCTAGAAAACTACGGATCTCAGTAACCAATGTAGGTCGGGGCCACTGCTGAACAGCCTCAATCTTCTTCGGGTCCACACATATGCCGTCTCTCGTAACCACGTGACCCAAGAATCCGACGCTGTCCAGCCAGAATGCACACTTGGAGAACTTTGTGAACAGCTGGTGCTCCCTCAGAGTCTGTAACGTAATCCGCAAGTGCTGCTCGTGCTCCTCCCGGCTCCGAGAATAAACCAAGATGTCGTCAATGAACACAATAATGAACTGATCGAGATATGGCCTGAATACACGGTTCATCAAATCCATAAATGCTGCCGGGGCATTAGTGAGCCCGAACGACATCACCAAAAACTCATAGTGGCCGTAGCGCGTGCGGAAAGCTGTCCTCGATATATCCTCCTGTCGAACTCGCGGCTGATGGTATCCTGATCGCAAGTCGATCCTCGAAAAATACCCCGCACCCTGAAGCTGGTCGAACAAATCATCAATGCGTGGCAACGGATATCTGTTCCGAACGGTAACCTTGTTCAGCTGGCGGTAGTCGATACATAAGCGCAAACTTCCATCCTTCTTCTTGACAAACAGGACCGGAGCACCCCACGGACAAACACTAGGTCGAATAAGCCCCTTATCTAACAAATCCTGCAACTGATCCTTCAGCTCTTGAAGCTCTGCCGGGGCCATCCGATAAGGCGGTATAGAAATAGGCCCCGAGCCGGGAATCAAATCGATGCAGAACTCAACGTCGCGCTCAGGTGGTAGCCCAGGTAGCTCATCAGGGAAAACATCAGGGAACTCACAAACAACCGGGACCCGATCCAACGGAACCTCTGTAGCTCGAGTATCACAAATATACGCTAAGAATCCCTGACATCCCTTCCGCAAAAGCTGACCAGTGCGAAGAGACGAAATAAAGCTGGGAAGGGTGACACTGCGGTCTCCCTGAATAACAAGGACTGGCTCTCCCGGAAAGCTACATATGAATGCCTTCTCACGGCAGTCCACCGAAGCATAACAAATGGCTAGCCAATCCATGCCCAGAAGCACATCAAAGTCCAATATATCGAGGAGAATCAAATCAACCGATGAATCCCTCTCCCCGATACGAACGGAACACAATCGAAATACAAAACGAGCGACAAACGACTCGCCTACCGGAGTAACAACAACAAGCGGATGATCTAACCACGACGACTCACGGCCTAACATCGGTGCATAGTGTGTAAAGACGTACGAATGTGTGGAACCTGGGTCGAATAATATCCATGCGTCGAAAGAACAAACTGGCAAGGTACCTGTCACAACGGCATTGGATGCCTGCGCATCCTGCGGTGTCAAAGCAAATACTCGGGCCTGTCCTCCACCGATAGCGGGCTGACCTCGACCTCGGCCTCTACCTCCTCGTCCTCTCTGAACAGGACCGCCGCGTCCACGGCCTTTGGGTGCACCTAACTGGCGTGGAGCATCGCCTGTGGTAGGAAGTAGGGCTCTCTGAGGAGGGGGTGGTGATGGTGGTAGGGTCACATGCGGAACGGTCGCCGCTCCCTGTCGTCTCGCCGGACAGTCTCTGACAAGATGGTGCGGACTCCCGCACCCAAAACACCCTGGCGACGGCTGCTGCCCCTGGGGATAAGAACCATATAACTGTCCCCGTCCAAATCCTCTGCCAGGCCTATCTCTCGGAAAGAATCTGGCGCACTGCCTCTAAGACAGTACATCTGTGCGAATCCTCTTCGGCCCAGAAACGGCCGAAGTCTGTGATATGCGGGCCTCCATCCGTAATGCCGTATCCATAGCAGCTGAATAAGAGTCGTAGTGCTGGGCGCCAATGGCAAGATATAGCTGGGCATCAAGTCCCTGTACGAACCTCTTCACCATCTTCTCTTCGGTATCCACTAAATACTGAGCATATCGGGATAACTGTGTAAACTAGATGTCATACTCAGACACCGTCATCCCAGGTGTCTTGACTAAGGCCTCGAAGCTACGAGCTCTGGCATCACGAACGCTCTCTGGGAGGAAACGAGCTAGAAAGACTGCTGTAAACTCGGCCTAAGTCATAGGCGGTAGACCTGCAACTCGACCTCTCAAGACTGACTCCCACCATGTCTGCGCGAGACCCTCTAGTCGGAAACTCGCAAGCTCTACCCATCGATCATCCGAACATCTCAGCGAACGGCAGATCCTGGCTAAACTGTCAAGGAACGTCTGTGGGTACTCCGCTGCCTCGGTGCCGGTGAATACTGGAGGTCTCAGCCTCATGAAATCCTGTAGTGAAACCGGGATGGTCACGGTGGTAGTAGTAGGAGCAGGTATCATGGTCGTCTGTGATGTAGTAGGTACGTCATCCGGCCTCGGTGTACGACTGGCTGGAACTAGGGATCCTACCATCTGACGTAGCTCCTGCATGCCCCCCATCATCTGTCGCAACTCCTCCATACCAGTCTCGAGCCTATCTATACGGCCTGGGGAAGGTGGATCGGTCTATCCCTGCGGCGTAGGCATACCACCCTGCTCAGTCCTAGTCTCGGACGAGCCAGCTCGAATCTCGTCTCGGGCGGCAGCCCTCTGTGCCCTCGTAGCCTTCAGCGGCATAGTGGCTGTTACAGGAAAACGGATAGTAAGAACAGTGTAATAGAATCATAGGATACACGGAATTGAAGAAGGAATTTCAAGAAAGTATATCCTAAAGTCACTTAGGCGGAGTACCGTATCGCAAGTATGCCGCGGACATACACACGCTACGTTACCCTACTTAAGTCACTTACTCCATCTACCAAGGGTCATCCTACACTCAAAAAGGTAAAACCTATCGCTCTGATACCAACTTTGTCACGACCCGCAGGGTACGGAACGTGACTGGCACTTAAGTTTACGAAACGTCTCAAGACGTCCGTAAAATAAGTAAGCCAAAGCCCAGAAACCAAAACCAAATAAGCAAAAGAGTGAAGAGAACCCAATCAATTGAAGCGAGTTTATCAAATAAGTCATATAAAACCTTTTTAAAAAAAACATCAAAAATTTCCGAAAATTTCGGCAGAGTCTCCCCTGTATTTTCTATCCCCCAAAATGGGTACAACAAGATAATAAACCTGTAATCATAAAAATAGCATCCCTAAGCGGGAGCTAGCTCTTCGCCACAAGGCGGTCACAAATCCCACGCAATATAAAACAACAACATGCAAAATAATCATAAAGAAGCATGGGAAAAACAGCATGTCGACTCAAGTGAGCTCGACCCCAAATACAGCATAAAAGTCCACAAACCTCAAAGTCTCATCTCTAGGTCAATATACAATAATACTGGTAGATACAGTAGATGGAGTACACTAGATACAAAGAATATACAAGGTGGTACAAAATAATGATATAACCCACCTAAGAGCAAAATCTTGAGTTCAGGCAAAAGAGGCAAAAGAAGCAAGTGCGCCCGCCGCTACTGTACTGACGGAGCGGACCTGCAAAGGCTGTGGCACAACGGGGGTGAGTTGCCAACTCGTGAGTAATAAATAACATCTATAGAGGCTATCGAATGCATGCACACAAGCATCCTAGCATCTAAAATACAGGTAAGGCAGGACATAATAGCAGGTATGTATGCAATATGAATTACTAGCAGGTATGAATGCAATGCAAATCAGCTCATGATCTGAATGTGTAAGTATAAGAATCAGGTTTTTCCTTTAGGAATCTCTTTTGAAATACCAGCACAATACCAATAGAATCAACAAGAACCTGTGTCCAACAACGACACCTCAAAACTATCACAAATCTCATATATCCATGTCATAGTATCTCTGGCCTCAGCCATCCGGCTGACCCATCTCAATATCACTATCTCATCATCTCGCGGCCACGGTCGGTATCCTCTGGACATCCGCCGTCCCAAACAGTCACCGGTAGGTAATCCGCCCCCTGCCAGGCTAATCGTCAGCACCACGAGCTTCTTGCCCCGGGGTACCTTACCGGGCCCACCATGTACCCGAGACGGTTCATCCAACTCCTCGAAACGGGTCTCGAAAACCACAGCAACCTCATGGTGGACGACACTTACATCACTAGAAAACCGCAATTTACATATTTTAAAAATATAATAAGTTTAGAAATTTTGCGGCTTTCCCCCGAAATCCAGAAATATCATAAAATCTCAAGAAATCCTCATAAGTGCATATGTCAATGATAATGAATGCATATGGTATTAATAATCAAGTTGCGATGTATGATTAATAGACTAGGCATGAACAAATAATATGATGAGGTACATGCACATGAATAGCGATCCTACGATTTCATTTTTAAAGAATTAAAGGCAATAGCATAAGTTTAAGTATCAATTATAGTAAAAGGTTTCAAATTATAGGCTATCTAGTGTGGTGGCATGGAAATTACCAGGGTGTGGGTGTAGGCATGAATAGTGCTCGTGCTGCATATAAAAACACTGGCAATGGTGCAGATGTCCTATAGAATGGGTTTGCGTACGTATGTCAATATAAGGCATGAATGTAGCAAATAATCATACAAGTATTACACCCCTAATTACTAACATTACTAAGAATCTTTTTAAGCTACTAAAACTATCGGGCGACTTGCGCCATCCAACGATAGTCCCCCGTAGATGTTACATCTACTCACTGGAATCCTTAGCCAGTCACGTCCAATCACCGCTTTCCCCCTTCGTGCCGCGTCTGACGTCTCCGCGACCGAACCTGGAATTTACATCAATACCAAACATAAGGTTACGTATCGAGAACGACGCAAAACCCAAACGAAAATACTAACGTTCACAAGCTAGGTACAACGTGCACAAGGTGCGCGGAACACACGCGAAAATCGCAAAAACTAACTATAACGTCGATTTGGTCGTCCGGAAAAACTAAAACCCGATCACTCAAAAAAATCCGCACTCACACATCCTAAATGTCATAGGATAAGCCAAAACAATCATCAAGATATCAAAATAATTCATCACAATATTTTTATAATAAAACTAGTAAGCTAGAAATTTGCAATTTGGTGCAAACATCAACAATTAGCGATAAAGTTAACACAAACTAGCAAGAACATCCAACCGCATAACTAGTTAACCACAATCACTTTAATTATAACACATTACAATGCTTCAAATCATAATTTTCCATAAACGACCCTCTCTTGATTTTTATAACCATCAATTAAATCCAAATTCACACTTGAACAACATAAATTAACACATATCAATGCCCACATAAGCAAAGTAATCTCATAAATTAGGTTTGTATAATAACTAGATAACAAAATAACTTAATTAATCTCATAATGGTGTCCTAAACCCTAATGTAATTTCAAACTATGAACTAGAACAAAGTAGATTAGGATTTAGCTATAATTTTCACACTAACACAACATGCAAGTCCTAATTAGCACACTTTAACTACAATTTAACCAACTAGTTTAGAATTTCACCTCACAAATGGAACCCTAGCATGATCAAGCCACCAAAGAAGCCTCCTTTCTCCTAGTTTTGAACTAAATTTGGTTGAGGAGAGAGTAGATTAGGGTTTGGCTTTGAATTGAGATGGAAATTTGTGAATTTTTATTGAATTTTGATGTGAAATGAAGCAAGAAAGAATAAGAAAAATGGGGGAGGGCTGCAGCTCAAGCTCGGCCAGAGCTAGAAGGTGAGGGAGAGTGAGGGAAAAATGTAGAAGGTTCTAAGAAAAAGTCACTCTCAAATGTATATAATGCTTAACATAACAATTTTTACAAAAAACCCCGTTTTACTTCATTTTTTTCACAAATTTCCAACCATAAAACCACAATCTTGCAAGTCATGATACAATTTTATTAACACCATATTTTAGCTTATAAAGATTCCTAATTATGAAATTTACCTAATTAAATTTGTATTTATCACTAATTTAATGTATTTAAAAAGGCTTAAAATAAATAAAAAAAAATTAATTACGAATTTTTTTTATTTAACTAGAAAATTATAAGTGACATTTTAGTGACAAAATTATAGTAATATCTTATCTAAATTTTGTATAATTAGGTCTACAATGAAAAATACCTATTTTGACTTTTTACGGAAAAAGCCGAAAAATTAACCGATTACCGAAAAACTGCCTAAACGATTTTCGAAGGGTTACAATCAATTTGAGATCCTTGATTCTGTTCGTTCCATGATCATACTTTCATTGATGTTGTTTCTTCTTATGATCATGTATCCATTCTGAATCTGTCGCTTCCTTTCATGCCCTTGATCTGTTTTCATCGATACACGCTTGAGGTTCTTGTCACCATGGTTTGAGTGCAGATTGAGCTGCTGCTAGTGTTGCGGTCAGGACGAGCTCGTCATGGATGGGGACTGACCGTTGTGTTTTTTGGTGACATGGGAACGTTTTGATGTAGTGCTTTTGCTGTAAGCTCTTGTTGAGGCGAGTGTTTGGTTTTACACGAGATGATCGGGCTATTGTTAGAGCTGCCAGTGGTGAGAGGACTGTTGATGTACAGCCTACCTCAGAGATTGTGATGTCGTCTACCGTATGGACAGATGATCCAGCTGTTGCTGAGATTGATATGATGTCACTTCTAGAGCTTACGAGCTGAGATCACTGGAGCTTCCAGGCAGAGATGTGACAGATGATAGCTAGTCTATCTCGAGTTGAGAGACGAAGGCGATTCGTCAGATTGATACGCCGACGCAAGCCCAGTTGAGTTGAAGATTTCCAGTGTGGAGAGTCTTACTCAGATCTAGAGTAGACCGATCCAGAGATTACCATTGATGTATCGTCTTTCCTGGAGGATTGAGGCATTGTTTAGCATGCAGATGAAGGGTATCCGCATGTCGTCTAGACGAAGTTAAAAAGTTCGAACGAATGTCAGAAACCCATTTTTCCAAGTTTAAAGTATTCGGAGGAACATGCAAGTAATTCTGTGGACCCTCTAGAAGAATGAAACCCTAACTCGACATGATGACCATGGAACCGCTTTTTGAACCTTAGGGTTTGCGGCTGTTCAGCGGTGCCATCAGTGAGACTTGGGTTTGCCCTTCTACGGTTGGTCCATAGGTACTGTGGCGTGTACTAGATATTATTAAACTGTGCTCAGGTTATGAGATTTCGGGGAATTATGGGACTTTGATGAATTGATCAAAAAGTTTGACGTCGTCTGGATATTTTGTGATAAGAGATCAGCAAGTTGACCAGCTTCGCATAGAGGACCTCACCCAGATGCGTTGTGAGTCGATCATAAACGTACGAGTAGAGAGTATGTGTTCGGCCAGATATCTTCTACAAAGCGACGAAGATACCGAGTTCGTGATTTCGAGTCCGTGTGAGAGACACCAGATTGACTGTAGACGAGAACAATTGCAGTACGCAGATAGCATGACGTGACATCGAAGTGGACGATAATAAAGACGAGTAAACGAGAGGTTCGTGCGAGACGCTGACGAGCTGTTATTACTCCCCGTCGAGATTAGAGAGATGATGTGTATACAGAGGCGTGGGATACGGTCAGTTCCCGAGGAAATGTTGTGCTGAAAACGCAAATGTCCAGAAAACGAGAAAAGATTATGCAAGAGTACCAGCCTCCGTACAGTTCGGCATAGGCGATATCTGAAGTGACCCTGAGCAGATTCCTTCGAGGACACTGCTGCAATAAGATTTGCACTGAGGATCAGATGTGTGACATGTATTCAGAGGACCAGAGGCCGACGCCAGTGACGTGCTTCTTTATGAGTGATCATACTAATTGGCCGAGAGTTGACCAGAGAAGTGCCAGAGCGAAATCGTTCCTGTTAGCACACCTGACCGGACCGACGAGCCGACGGATTGCGAGATTGGTAATCCATAGAGAAATGAAGACCCAGAGATAGAGGACGCCAGACCGTGAGCAGAAGGCAAGAGGATGTTCTTGCTCTGCCAGTTTTGGGCGCACCGACATTTTTTCGATATTGTAGGAGGTGTACCTCGATGTCATTTATTGCGATTTGCGTTTGTGATCCGAGTATCACGCTTATATCGTTTGGATTTGAGTTTTGATGATGAGTTTCCTGATATTGATTTCGTGCACCAAGGCTGCACCTACTGAGTATTTATATTATGTGCATAGTTATTGCACTTGATATTGATTTTGTGTCTTGGCTGCACATGTTTATGATTTCGTGGATTTCATATGGTTGACTTGATTTTGTCCATGTGTTACGCACTCGATTTGATTTTTGCACTCGGTATAGCTTACATGTGCTTGCGGTGCATTGATATGGACTTTGTGCACATAGTTGCACATGTTTTTGGACTTTATACACCTTGGTACACTCGGTGTTGTTTTTATACGCATTTGAGTTATTGATGTATTTCGTGTAATGGATGCACTGTATTGTATTTCGTGCATTTGTTGCACTATATTGTTATTTCGTGCATTTGTTGCACCAGATTCGTATTTCGTGCATTTGTTGCATTAGATTGTTATTTCATGCATTTGTTGCACCAGATTTGTATTTCGTGCATTTGTTGCACTATATTGTTATTTCGTGCATTTCTTGAATTTGTTGCACTATATTGTTATTTCGTGCATTTATTGCACCGGACTCATATTTCATGCATTTGTTGCACTATATTGTTATTTCGTGCATTTGTTGCACCAGATTCGTATTTCGTGCATTTGTTGCACCAGCTTGGTATTTCGTGCATTGGTTGCACCGGATTTATACTCCGTACCTTGATTGCACCCGATTTATATCTTTGAGCATTTGTGTTACCAGATTTATGTTTTTGTGCGCGTTTTCACTTGACGTTCGTTTTCGTGCGCTTTATCGCACCGGACATTTTACGGACTTAACGCGTTAGGGTTGGATTTTTGCGCATATTAGGTGCTTGGTATCGGACTTTGTGAGCATCAGATGCACTTGAGTGAGATTTTATTCGTGCATATTGGATGCCCTTGATTTAGATTTTTATTCGTGCATGTTGGATGCACTTGACGTAGATTTTATTCGTGCATGTGGGATGCACTTGATTTTGATTTCATTCTACTTGACGGATGCACTTGATTTGGATTTTCGCGCATGTTGGGCGCATGATATGAGATGTGATTTTGTGCATACCGGATGCACTCGATTGGGATTTTTATTGTGCAGGTTAGTTGCACTGGGTTGAGACTTTCGTGCATTCTAGATGCACTTGATATTGTTGTCATGCACATCCGTTGCACTGGACAAATGCTTTTGTGCACACCCGTTGCACTCAGTTTTGTTTTTGTGCACATTCGTGGTACTTTTATTTGGTTTTGATTTCTGTGCGCACTGGACGCACATGATTGTTGGATACGCCTTTCGAGGCTGATTTTGCTTTTGAGCACTTTGTTTTCATGTTGGGCACTATATTGTGTAGTAGCCAAACAGGACTGATCTGAGGATAGTACTTGAGTACTTTGCATGCATTAAAAAGTTTAACAAGAGGTTTTCAAAATGGAGCTATAGTAGCGATATTTCTTACATGTCCGCGAGAGACACGAACCTTTACAAAGGAAAACCTTTTGGGATATTTTGAAAGGACGGAACGTATATTATAGAAAAACGTATATGAACATATAATTATTACTTTACGAATGAGCGTCCATCACATGCCGTGAGTTACGCATCATGCGGCGATTTAGAAAAGATTTTGCGTGTGTGTTATTCTGTCTTAGAAAATTTTTCCAAGGATGCGTACTATATACATATTATAGTATTTGACTAGTGTATATTGGATTTCAGTAATGGATTTTAAGATCTATATCTCCCTTGTGACTCCGATAATATGCGTGCAAATCCAATGATTTGCGTGACGCTTGGCGGAGTTTGATTTGAGTTTTGTATTTTTTTTTAGGCGCACTTGATGCGCTATGGTGTTTCTATAGCTTCCGTGATTTCGGAGCCCCGTCGATTTAAGTTGATTATTGAAATGTTTTAGATTTTGGGGGTTTAAATTTAAATTCGGAGACCGAATTTATTTAAGGGGGAAAGATTGTAACATTTCAGAAAATATAAAATATTATTTTTGGAATTTAATATTAAAGTAATATATTTCCCGAAAACTGCCGATTTGCGAAATTGGAGTTTTCGAAAAAGGGTATAAATATATATCAATAATTGTGAAATAAATGGAGATTAAAATGATTTATTCATTTAAAATTATATTTATTGGATTTGGTATTTTTATATTTAATCATATGCTGTTTGGATAAAAACCCGATTAGTGCACTGCTAATCGCGTTAGGCCAAATCCGCGTTTCTACAGTTTTCCATGGCTAGTGCACCATGTCATGTTGCATTTTGATTACATGTTGTTATTGTGTTGTTTTGTGGTATTATTTGGTTTGGTTTTAAAAAGAAAAAGAAAAGAGAAAAGGTTAAAGAAAGAGAATAATTGGAGAGAGAGAGAGTGAGACATGAGAGTGAGAGGGTGAGAATAAGAAAGAAAGAGAGAGAGAGGGCTGCCCATTATTTCCCCTTCTCATTATTTTTCCTCCATCTTCTTCAACCTCATCTCCCTCCACCTCTATCCAATGAAACCATCTCAAAATCTCTATCAAAACCCCACACGCTCTTTACAAAAGTTGATCCCCTCTTCATTCTCTACACAATGGACCAAACAAAGTTAGACTTTGATGACATTGGGAAGCTAGGGTTTCTCTTAGGTTGCATCCATAAGGTATAATCCCTTCCATCTAGTTTAGTTTAAGTTTAATAGAACCCTATTGTAGTTTAGAGCTTAATCGATTTAAATTTGTGAAGTTAGAAAATTCAAGAGAAGGGTTGGATGATTTTGTGGACCTATAATCAATAGTGGGTGTTTATTTAGACCTTAATGATATTTTTACTGGCCCAGATATAAGATTAGAACCAAAACCAGAACTTAGAATTTTGCCCGACATCGATATTTGACAGTTTGTGAGTGTAATTAGGAATCTGGGATGACCCGAAAGACCCATAAATTAAGTTCCCTTGACAGTGAGACGTGCAGGCAACCATGAAGCAACCCTAGAAACCCGAGCCCCTAATGAGCATTCCGGGCCGCAGATTTATTGGATTTGGCCGCATTTTGCGGCCAAGTCGGGGTGGTTTTGTTTGATTTTTGGACCATAGCCTCCTTATCAGATATCTAGAGCAACCTAATGTGCAAAATGTTCTAGTTTGGCCTAGGGTGAAATCTGGGAGTGGTTTTCCTATGTTGCTGTTTTCGTGTTTTCCGTATTTTGAATGCTTGGTTTTGGTAATTGGTATTGTATTTGGTTGTTAGGCATTTATACGTCAACAACAAGGGTTGTTTGATTGTTTTTGCACGCGTAGACTATAGGTTCTAACCTATGAGCGCATCGTGTGCCGTATCGGTTTTCCAGATTCGATTTTAATAGCAATTGCGATTGTGTATTATTGTAGGTACCTTTGCATGGATTCCGAGACGACGGAGCGTGGCGTCATTGACTTCGGCAAGCAAGGAGCAAGGTGAGTAGATCTATATCTACGGGAGAAGTCGGGTGGATAGCGTATAGCACCCCCGCAAACTTTGATAGAAATCGATATATAGAGTATGGTTAAGGTAACCGTGTTGAAAACTTATGAATATGGTTAGAGAATTGCAGGAGATAAGAAATACCATGACTTAAAGTTATAGCTTATGGTTTAGGTGACATGGTATGATAGGAAAGATATCCCGAATTGATGTTTAAGGATGCGAATTACTATGGATGTAGATAAGCAGTTGCAAGGAGAATCAATAGGAGTTTATAGTGGCATGTTATGAGGTTGATAAATACGACTTTAAACTAATAAGATGATTGATATGAGATTAATGAGTTAGAGATGACATGAATGATCGAGTATATATATTGAGATATGAGATGAAAGCTCAGGGATATGAATAGTGAAAGTTACTCACGACTTATAGAAAGATGATGATTGATGATATTGCCATATTGGATACTATAAGGCTAGATAGCCGACGTAAATGTGTCATCCGAACCATACCTTTTTCCAAACTGAAGAATCATATGCATCTCTTTAAGAGATACCTTGATGGGCGTTACGGATTTTCAAACGATATCTTTTTCTTAAAAACACCGTAGCCCCTACTTTCAAAACTACGATTCGCATCTTTTAAAAACTGATCGTATGGTTCGTGTGTAGATGTTAGATTAGATATGTATGCTTATAGTAAAGGTAGAATGTATTATGTAAGATGACTAATGCGATGAAAAGGATATACGAGATGATATGATGACTTGATTGATATGTCTATATGAATGCGAGTCGATTTGAGATGATTGATATGTTTGCCGGTCCCTTGATATGAGTTTGTTATGGATGTGACCCGGGGATATAGGTATATAGATATATATAAATGTTGTGAATCATGAGTAATATGTCGTGAGAGACGTTGGGTCCGTACCCTCATTGTCGTATAGGTTGATAGGATCTCTAATGGTTTAATACCGCTGTATGATGATTTTCCGTACGTGATGACTTGACTTGATGATTGATCCATACCCTTGACTAGAGGATGCCGTACGATGGATTATACCGTACGTGGTGTTGTGAGGCAGGATGCCGAGTGATAGATTCACCGACTTGGACATATTATAGACACGTATACCTTTAACTTTGAGCTTACGATTTATTTATGCTACGCACATGTCATTCTCATTGCATCATATATACATGTGCTAGTACACCTACACCATTATCGATGATGCATATGTTACACTTACACAGATTGGCCGGCTTACACACTTCATCATCGATAATTGCTATGTCACTACACAATAGAATTGCTGTATCATGATATGACTCCTTGCATAAATTACTTGCTATAGTTACATATGCACCTTTATACGACGTTGCATTTGACTTTGGAGAATTTGGGAACCGCAGGATATGTTTTAAAATTGGATTCATTTAAAAGAGCGGTTTTCCCTCGATATGTGCATATTACTGTTCCATGTTGCATGATATATGGATATGCTTACATTTCTGTTATATGTCGCATACATCATGCTTTATAATTATACGCATTGAGATATACTGTTTTCATGAGATTTTTGGATTTGAGAACTGTAGTTATTTCAAAAGAATGTATGTACTATTTTAAAAAAACCCGGTTTCTCTTGATATGATATTTCAGTGCGTCCACCATGTGTTTTCTCAGTTCTGAGATTGGCATGTGTAACCCGATTCGAGGAGTGGTAGGCACCGTCTGCGGGTACATGATGGACCCGGTAAGGTACCTCAGGGCAAGAAGACTCGTAGATAGACGGTAAGCCCAGCGGAAGGAATACTACCTACCGGTGATAGTATTTGGACCTGGCGGTTATCCGGAGGATACCGACGGAAGTCATGAGATGGATTTGAGGGCCGACCAGATTATGCGGCTCCTAAGGGCCGATCTGAGGATGCGGCGCCTGAGATATATGAGGATTTACGTGTCGATGCTGGACACAGGTTTCATGATGCTTTGAGTGTCGATGCTGGACACTCAGGTTCCATGATTTCGATGTGCTGCGAGGGACACACGTTGGTTTATATCCTCATACTTTCATGCAAATGTTTTTATGATATTTACATGCATGATGTTGTTGTGCTATTGTTTGACACGTGGACGAGATCTACATGCATACAGGCATTTATTATACTGTTGGATGTTATCCGCATGCTCATAGGCATTGATTACATTGCTAGCACATATACAGACACTGTCACCCTAGATATCATAGTATTACCTTCATGATATAATTGACCTAGGAGTCGTTGTTTATTCGATTTCTATCTGTTGATGTTTTCTACTCATGATTTGGCAACTCACCCCCATTGTGCCACAGTTCTTGCAGGTTGACCGCTTGGATCAGTAGCAGCTTCGCTGGAACACAGTTGCATTCGGGTGTTTTGCATTGGTAGGTGGGACATTTGTATCATGCCCACTCTTGTATTTTCTATTCATATTGTGTCACGACCCGCAGGGTACGGAACGTGACTGGCACTTAAGTTACGAAACGTCTCAAGACATCCGTAAAATAAGTAAGCCAAAGCCCAGATACCAAAACCAAATAAGCAAAAGAATGAAGGAAAACCAATCAATTGAAAGCGAGTTTATCCAATAAGTCATATAAAACATTTTTAAAAAAAACAATATCAATTTTTCCGAAAATTTCGGCAGAGTCTCCTTTGTAAATACTGGCCCCCAAAATGGGTACAACAAGAATATATATGAATCCAACAAATATGGCATCCCCAAGCGGGAGCTAGCTCTTCGCCACAAGGCGGTCACAAATCCCACGCAATATAAAACAACAACATGCAAAATAATCATAAAGAAGCATGAGAAAAACTGCATGTCGACTCAAGTGAGCTCGACCCCAAATACAGCATAAAAGTCCACAAACCTCACAGTCTCATCTCTAGGTCAATATACAATAATACTGGTAGATACAGTAGATGGATACACTAGATACAAAGAATATACAAGGTGGTACAAAAATAATAATATAACCCACATAAGAGCAAAACCTCGAGTCCAGGCAAAAGAAGCAAGTGCGCCCGCCGCTACTGTACTGACGGAGCGGACCTGAAAAAGGCTGTGGCACAACGGGGGTGAGTTGCCAACTCGTGAGTAATAAATAACATCTACACAGGCTATCGAATGCATGCACACAAGCATCCTAGCATCTATAATACAGGTATGGCAGGACATAATAGCAGGTATGTATGCAATATGAATATACTAGCAGGTATGAATGCAATGTGAATCAACTCATGATCTGAATGTGTAAGTATAAGAATCATGTTTTTCCTTTAGGAACCTCTTTTGAAATACCAGCATAATACCACTAGAATCAACAAGAACCTGTGTCCAGCAACGACACCTCAAAACTATCACAAATCTCATATATCCATGTCATAGTATCTCTGGCCTCAGCCATCCGGCTGACCCATCTTAATATCAATATCTCATCATCTTGCGGCCACGGTCGGTATCCTCTGGATATCCGCCGTCCCAAACAGTCACCGGTAGGTAATCCGCCCCCTGCCAGGCTCATCGTCAGCACCATGAGCTTCTTGCCCCAGGGTACCTTACCGGGCCCACCATGTACCCGAGACGGTTCATCCAACTCCTCGAAACGGGTCTCGAAAACCACAGCAAACTCATGGTGGACGACACTTACATCACTAGAAAACCACAATTTACATATTTTAAAAATATAATAAGTTTAGAAATTTTGCGGCTTTCCCCCGAAATCCAGAAATATCACAAAATCTCAAGAAATCCTCATAAATGCATATGCCAATGATAATGAATGCATATGGTATCAATAATCAAGTTGCAATGTGTGATTAATAGACTAGGCATGAACAAATAATATGATGAGGTACATGCACATGAATAGCAATCCTACGATTTCATTTTAAGGAATTAAAGGCAATAGCACAAGTTTAAGTATCAATTATAGTAAAAGGTTTCAATTTATAGGTTATCTAGTGTGGTGGCATGGCAATCGCCAGGGCATGGGTGTAGGCATGAATAGTGCTCGTGCTGCATATAAAAACCCTGGCAATGGTGCAGGTATCCTATAGAATGGGTTCGCATATGTATGTCATTATAAGGCATGAATGTAACAAATAATCATACAAGTATTACACCCCTAATTACTAACATTACTAAGAATCTTTTTAAGCTACTAAAACTATCGGGCGACTTGCGCCATCGAACGATAGTCCCCCGTAGATGTTACATCTACTCACCGGAATCCCTAGCTAGTCACGTCCAATCACCGCTTTCCCCTTTCGTGCCGCGTCTGACGTCTCCGCGACCGAACCTGGAATTTACATCAATACCAAATATAAGGTTACATACCATGAAACGACGCAAATCCTAAACGAAAATACCATAGTTCACAAGCTAGGTACAACGTGCACGAGGTGCGCGGAACACACGCGAAAATCGCAAAAACTAACTAAAATCGCCGATTTGGTCGCCCGGCAAAGCTAAAACCCGATCACTCAAACATCTGCACTCACACATCCCAAATATCATAGGATATGCCAAAAATATCATCAAGATATCGCAAATAATTCATCACAATATTTTATAACAAAACTAGCAAGCACAAACATTCCAAAAATCGGCGCAACATCGCCGTTTTGCGACAAAAAGGACTACCACCTAGCATAACATCCAACCGCAACTAGTTAACCACAATCACTTGATTAAAACACATTACAAAACTTCAAATCCTATGCTTCCATAAACAACCCTTTTCTTGATTTTTATAACCACCAATTTAAATCCAATTTCACACTTGAAAACCTAATTTAACACAAATCGAAGCCCACCTAAACAAAGTAATCTCTCAATTTAGGTTTGTATGAAACTAGATAACAAGATAACTTAATTAACTAATCAATGGTGCTAAAAAACCTAGTTTAAACAAACTACTCTCTTAAAAAAATAGATTAGAAACTAACACTAAATTTAACACTAAACAAATTTCAAGGTTCTAGTTTAGCACACTTAAGCTACAATTTAACCATTTGATTAGAAATTATACCTCAAAAGATCAATCCTAAGCTTGCTCAAGCCTCCCAAGACACCTCCTTTCTCCTTAATTTGAACCAAATTAGGTTGGAGAAGAGATGGAATATGGTTTTGTGTTGAATTTGTGAAGGAAATTGTGGATTTTGTTGAATTTTTGAGATGAAAATGAAGCAAAAGAGAAGAAGAAATGGGGAAAATATTTGGGGCTGTTGGTGCAGGATTTTCTGCTGAGAGGAGAGGGATGGGGGATGTGAAGGGATGGTGCAAAAGTCTAAGTCAAAGCCCCCCCCCCACAAATTCCATAATACCCCCACCCATTACTACATTTTAAACCCTTTTTAAACAATTTAAAAGGAGTTGAAGAATACAATTTGGAGGGGGGAAAAATGTGCTGCAGTAGGAGGTGGGGCCGTCCAAGGGAGTGAGGGAAGGTGAATGGTGTTTTACAAAAGAAATTTTATGCAAAAAGACCCCCTACAAGTCCAAAATTGCAAGTTTTAGCTTAAATTCCATAAATTTCGTTTTCCATAATAAAAATTAGTTAAAACTTAAAATAAATTACTAAAAATTTGTGTTACAACTAGATTTTAATGAACATGATTTTAAAGATTAAAATTAGCCCAAAGAAATTTGTATTTATCGTTAATTTAATGTATTTTCTTACCGGCTTAAAATAATATTAAAAAATTGAAAAAAAGGTAAAAATTTTTAAATGACCAAAAATTAATAAGTAACTCATTAGCTACTAAAAACAAGCAATTACCTATCCCAATTAGGTATAATTAGTTCTAAACTGCAAAATAACAAAAAGACGATTTACGGAAAAATACCACATTTTCACCGATTTTCGGGAAAACACCAAAACGACATTTCAAGGCGCTACAATCTTCCCCCCTTAAAGAAATTCGGTCCCCGAATTTAAAAATATAATTACGCGTACCTTCAAAGAGATGGGGATATTTCTTCCTCATCTCGCCCTCGGTCTCCCAGGTAACCTCCTCGCTGCTCGGGCCACGCCAAAGGACCTTGACGGTCGGTATAACTTTCGATCTCAACTTCTTCACCTGCCGATCCAGGATGGCCACCGGCTGCTCTGCAAAAGAAAGGTCGCGCTCTAGCTGGACTGTCGGATGCTGAATCGCATGCGAAGGGTCGTGAAGGTACTTGCGGAGCATCGAAACATGGAAGACGGGGTGAACATCGGGAAAGCTGGGTGGAAGAGCGAAACAATATGCAACAGCGCCGACACACTCGAGGATCTCGAAGGGACCTACGAATCTAGGGCTAAGCTTCCCCTTTCGCCCAAAACGCATCACGCCCTTCATCGGAGAGACCCTCAGAAAAACATGGTCGCCAACTGCGAACTCTAATCTGCGACGGCGCCTGTCTGCATACGATTTCTTCCTGCTCTGAGCCGCTCTCATCCAGTCTCGGATCAACTGTATCTTCGCTGTCGTCTCCTCAACAAGCTGCGGCCCCAAAATACTGCTCTCGCTGAGCTCTGTCCAACAGACGGGAGATCTGCATCTCCTCCCATACAATGCCTCGAAAGGTGCCATCTGAATAGTATCCTGGAAGCTGTTGTTGTAGGAGAACTCCACTAGAGGTAAATGATGATCCCAGCTACCGCCGAAGTCTAAAACGCACGCTCTGAGCATGTCCTCGAGAGTCTGAATGGTCCGCTCTGACTGTCCGTCGGTCTGCGGATGAAACGCTGTGCTGAAGCTCAAACGAGTGCCCAAAGCCTCCTGAAGTCTCTGCCAAAGTTGGCTGGTGAACTGGGTGCCTCGATCTGACACGATACAAGTCGGTACGCCATGCAACCGCACGATCTCGTCGATGTAAAGCTGGGCATACTGAGCGAAGCTGAAAGTGGTCTTCACTGGCAGGAAGTGAGCCGCTTTCGTCAATCGATCTACGATCACCCAGATGGAGTCATACCCTCGACTGGTCCTGGGTAGACCCACAACGAAATCCATCGAAATCTGCTCCCATTTCCACTCCGGAATGGGTAACGGCTGTAGCTCTCTTGCGGGCCTCTGGTGCTCGGCCTTGACTTGCTGACAAGTCAGGCATCTCGATACAAACTCCGCAATGTCCCTCTTCATCCCGTCCCACCAGTAGGTCTCTCTCATATCATGGTACATCTTGGTGGAACCGGGGTGGACACTATACACTGATCGGTGTGCCTCCTCAAGAATGTCGCGCCGCAATCCATCAGCATCTGGTACGCACAGTCTAGATCCATAGCGTAGAATCCCCTGATCATCAATCACGAACTCGGAAAATCTGCCCTGTCCTATCTGTGCCATGATCTTTGAGCAATGGTCGTCACTGCGCTGTGCCTCATATATACGGTCAAGCAACTGTGGGCATGCATGAACATGCTCGAGCTGTCCCCCTGTCTGAGTGAACTCGAACTCAACTCGGCTGTCACATAAGATCTGCCAATCTGCTGACGACTGCCTCTGCACTGCGCGCAAATAGGATAGACTCTCCCCGGGCCTCCTGCTCAAAGCATCTGCCACTACATTCGCCTTGCCTGGGTGATATAAGATCTCGCAGTCGTAGTCTTTCACCAACTCCATCCAACGACGCTGTCTGAGGTTCAGGTCTCGCAGCTGAAATATGTATTTTAAGCTCTTGTGGTCTGTGAATATTTGGCACGACTCGCCATATAGGTAATGTCGCAAAATATTCAGTGCAAAGACCACTGCAGCCATCTCCAAATCGTGAGTGGGGTAGTTCTGTTCATGCTTCTTCAACTGCCGAGAAGCAAAAGCGATCACCCGGCCATGCTGCATCAATACGCATCCTAACCCCACTCGCGAAGCATCACAGTAGACCACAAATCCACCTGATCCCGAAGGCAAAGATAATACCGGTGCCGTAGTCAAAGAAGTCCGTAGCTGCTGAAAACTGCGCTCGCACTCCTCTGTCCAAACGAAAGGAACTCCCTTCCGGGTCAAACCGGTCAAAGGTGCAGCTATACGGGAGAAGTCCTGAACAAAGCGCCTATAGTAGCCCGCCAGGCCTAGAAAACTACGGATCTCAGTAACCGATGTAGGTCGGGGCCACTGCTGAACAGCCTCAATCTTCTTCGAGTCCACACATATGCCGTCTCTCGTAACCACGTGACCCAAGAATCCGACACTGTCCAGCCAGAATGCACACTTGGAGAACTTTGCGAACAGCTGGTGCTCCCTTAGAGTCTGTAACGTAATCTGCAAGTGCTGCTCGTGCTCCTCTCTGCTCCGGGAGTACACCAAGATATCGTCGATAAACACGATGATGAACAAGTCAAGATACGGCCTGAAAGTACGGTTCATCAAATCCATGAATGCTGCTGGGGCGTTGGTGAGTCCGAACGACATCACCAAAAACTCATAATGGCCGTAGCGCGTGCGGAAAGCTGTCCTCGGTATATCCTCCTGTCGAACTCGCAGCTGATGGTATCCTGATCGCAAGTCGATCCTCGAAAAATACCCCGCACCCTGAAGCTGGTCGAACAAATCATCAATGCGTAGCAACGGATATCTGTTCCGAACGGTAACTTTGTTCAGCTGGCGGTAGTCGATACATAAGCGCAAACTTCCATCCTTCTTCTTGACAAACAGGACCGGAGCACCCCACGGTGAAACACTAGGTCGAATAAGCCCCTTATCTAACAAATCCTGCAACTGATCCTTCAGCTTTCAAAGCTCAGCCGGGGCCATCCGATAAGGCGGTATAGAAATAGGCCCCGAGCCGGGAATCAAATCGATGCAGAACTCAACATCGCGCTCAGGTGGTAGCCCAGGTAGCTCATCAGGGAAAACATCAGGGAACTCACGAACAACCGGGACCTGGTCCAACAGAACCTCTGCAGCTCGAGTATCACAAATATACGCTAAGAATCCCTGACATCCCTTCCGCAAGAGCTGACCAGCGCGAAGAGACGAAATCAAGCTGGGAAAGGTGACGCTGCGGTCTCCCTGAATAACAAGGACTGGCTCTCCCGGAAAGCTAAATATGACTGCCTTCTCACGGCAGTCCACCGAAGCATAACAAGTGGCTAGCCAATCCATGCCCAGAAGCACATCAAAATCCAACATATCGAGGAGAATCAAATCAACCGATGAATCCCTCTCCCCGATACGAACGGAACACAATCGAAAAACAAAACGAGCGACAAACGACTCGCCTACCGGAGTAACAACAACAAGCGGATGATCTAACGACGACGACTCACGGCCCAACATCGGTGCAAAGTGTGTAGAGACGTACGAATGTGTGGAACCTGGGTCGAATAATACCCGTGCGTCGAAAGAACAAACTGGCAAGGTACCTGTCACAACGGCATTGGATGCCTGCGCATCCTGCGGTGTCAAAGCAAAAACTCGGGCCTGTCCTCCACCGATAGCGGGCTGACCTCGACCTCAGCCTCTGCCTCTTCGTCCTCTCTGAACAGGACCACCGCGTCCACGGCCTCTGGGTGCACCTAACTGGCGTGGAGCATCGCCTGCGGTAGGAAGTAGGGCTCTCTGAGGAGGGGGTGGTGATGGTGGTAGGGTCACATGCGGAACGGCCGCCGCTCCCTGTCGTCTCGCCGGACAGTCTCTGACAAGATGGTGCGGACTCCCGCACCCAAAACACCCTGGCGACGGCTGCTGCCCCTGGGGATAAGAACCATATAACTGTCCCCGTCCAAATCCTTTGCCAGGCCTATCTCTCGGAAAGAATCTGGCGCGCTGCCTCTGAGACGGTACATCGGTGCGAATCCTCTTCGGCCCAGAAACGGCCGAAGTCTGTGATATGCGTGCCTCCATCCGTAATGCCGTATCCATAGCAGCTGAATAAGAGTCGTAGTGCTGGGCGCCAATGGCAAGATATAGCTGGGCATCAAGTCCCTGTACGAACCTCTTCACCATCTTCTCTTCGGTATCCACCAAATACTGAGCATATCGGGATAACTGTGTAAACTGGATGTCATACTCAGACACCGTCATCCCAGGTGTCTTGACTAAGGCCTCGAAGCTACGAACTCTGGCGTCACGAACGCTCTCTGGGAGGAAACGAGCTAGAAAGACCGCTGTAAACTCGGCCCAATTCATAGGCGGTAGACCTGCAGCTCGACCTCTCAAAACTGACTCCCACCATGTCTGCGCGAGACCCTCTAGTCGGAAACTCGCAAGCTCTACCCATCGATCATCCGAACATCTCAGCGAACGGCAGATCCTGGCTAAACTGTCAAGGAACGTCTGTGGGTCCTCCGCTGCCTCGGTGCCGGTAAATACTGGAGGTCTCAGCCTCATGAAATCCTGTAGCGAAACCGGAATGGCCACGGTGGTAGTAGTAGGAGCAGGTATCATGGTCGTCTGTGATGTAGTAGGTACGTCATCCGGCCTCGGTGTACGACTGGCTGCAACTAGGGATCCTACCATCTGACGTAGCTCCTGCATACCCCCCATCATCTGTCGCAACTCCTCCATACCAGTCTCAAGCCTATCCATACGGCCTGGGGAAGGTGGATCGGTCTGTCCCTGCGGCGTAGGCATACCACCCTGCTCAGTCCTAGTCTCGGACGAGCCAGCTCGAATCTCGTCTCGGGCGGCAGCCCTCTGTGCCCTCGTAGCCTTCGGCGGCATAGTGGCTGTTACAGGAAAACGGATAGTAAGAACAGTGCAATAAAATCATAGGATACACGGAATTGAGGAAGGAATTTCAAGCAAGTATATCCTAAAGTCACTTAGGCGGAGTACCGTATCGCAAGTATGCCGCGGACATACACACGCTACGTTACCCTACTTAAGTCACTTACTCCATCTACCAAGGGTCATCCTACACTCAAAAAGATAAAACCTATCGCTCTGATACCAACTTTGTCACGACCCGCAGGGTACGGAACGTGACTGGCACTTAAGTTACGAAACGTCTCAAGACATCCGTAAAATAAGTAAGCCAAAGCCCAGATACCAAAACCAAATAAGCAAAAGAATGAAGGAAAACCAATCAATTGAAAGCGAGTTTATCCAATAAGTCATATAAAACCTTTTTAAAAAAAACAATATCAATTTTTCCGAAAATTTCGGCAAAGTCTCCTTTGTAAATACTGGCCCCCAAAATGGGTACAACAAGAATATATATGAATCCAACAAATATGGCATCCCCAAGCGGGAGCTAGCTCTTCGCCACAAGGCGGTCACAAATCCCACGCAATATAAAACAACAACATGCAAAATAATCATAAAGAAGCATGAGAAAAACTGCATGTCGACTCAAGTGAGCTCGACCCCAAATACAGCATAAAAGTCCACAAACCTCACAGTCTCATCTCTAGGTCAATATACAATAATACTGGTAGATACAGTAGATGGAGTACACTAGATACAAAGAATATACAAGGTGGTACAAAAATAATAATATAACCCACCTAAGAGCAAAACCTCGAGTCCAGGCAAAAGAAGCAAGTGCGCCCGCCGCTACTGTACTGACGGAGCGGACCTGAAAAAGGCTGTGGCACAACGGGGGTGAGTTGCCAACTCGTGAGTAATAAATAACATCTACACAGGCTATCGAATGCATGCACACAAGCATCCTAGCATCTATAATACAGGTATGGCAGGACATAATAGCAGGTATGTATGCAATATGAATATACTAGCAGGTATGAATGCAATGTGAATCAACTCATGATCTGAATGTGTAAGTATAAGAATCATGTTTTTCCTTTAGGAACCTCTTTTGAAATACCAGCATAATACCACAAGAATCAACAAGAACCTGTGTCCAGCAACGACACCTCAAAACTATCACAAATCTCATATATCCATGTCATAGTATCTCTGGCCTCAGCCATCCGGCTGACCCATCTCAATATCAATATCTCATCATCTCGCGGCCACGGTCGGTATCCTCTGGATATCCGCCGTCCCAAACAGTCACCGGTAGGTAATCCGCCCCCTGCCAGGCTCATCGTCAGCACCACGAGCTTCTTGCCCTGGGGTACCTTACCGGGCCCACCATGTACCCGAGACGGTTCATCCAACTCCTCGAAACGGGTCTCGAAAACCACAGCAAACTCATGGTGGACGACACTTACATCACTAGAAAACCGCAATTTACATATTTTAAAAATATAATAAGTTTAGAAATTTTGCGGCTTTCCCCCGAAATCCAGAAATATCACAAAATCTCAAGAAATCCTCATAAATGCATATGCCAATGATAATGAATGCATATGGTATCAATAATCAAGTTGCAATGTGTGATTAATAGACTAGGCATGAACAAATAATATGATGAGGTACATGCACATGAATAGCAATCCTACGATTTCATTTTAAGGAATTAAAGGCAATAGCACAAGTTTAAGTATCAATTATAGTAAAAGGTTTCAATTTATAGGTTATCTAGTGTGGTGGCATGGCAATCGCCAGGGCGTGGGTGTAGGCATGAATAGTGCTCGTGCTGCATATAAAAACCCTGGCAATGGTGCAGGTGTCCTATAGAATGGGTTCGCATATGTATGTCAATATAAGGCATGAATGTAGTAAATAATCATACAAGTATTACACCCCTAATTACTAACATTACTAAGAATCTTTTTAAGCTACTAAAACTATCGGGCGACTTGCGCCATCGAACGATAGTCCCCCGTAGATGTTACATCTACTCACCGGAATCCCTAGCTAGTCACGTCCAATCACCGCTTTCCCCTTTCGTGCCGCGTCTGACGTCTCCGCGACCGAACCTGGAATTTACATCAATACCAAACATAAGGTTACATACCATGAAACGACGCAAATCCCAAACGAAAATACCATAGTTCACAAGCTAGGTACAACGTGCACGAGGTGCGCGGAACACACGCGAAAATCGCAAAAACTAACTAAAATCGCCGATTTGGTCGCCCGGCAAAGCTAAAACCCGATCACTCAAACATCCGCACTCACACATCCCAAATATCATAGGATATGCCAAAAATATCATTAAGATATCGCAAAAAATTCATCACAATATTTTATAACAAAACTAGCAAGCACAAACATTCCAAAAATCGGCGCAACATCGCCGTTTTGCGACAAAAAGGACTACCACCTAGCATAACATCCAACCGCAACTAGTTAAACACAATCACTTGATTAAAACACATTACAAAGCTTCAAATCCTATGCTTCCATAAACAACCCTTTTCTTGATTTTTATAACCACCAATTTAAATCCAATTTCACACTTGAAAACCTAAATTAACACAAATCGAAGCCCACCTAAACAAAGTAATCTCTCAATTTAGGTTTGTATGAAACTAGATAACAAGATAACTTAATTAACTAATCAATGATGCTAAAAAAAACCTAGTTTAAACAAACTACTCTCTTAAAAAAAATAGATTAGAAACTAACACTAAATTTAACACTAAACAAATTTGAAGGTTCTAGTTTAGCACACTTAAGCTACAATTTAACCATTTGATTAGAAATTATACCTCAAAAGATCAATCCTAAGCTTGCTCAAGCCTCCCAAGACACCTCCTTTCTCCTTGATTTGAACCAAATTAGGTTGGAGAAGAGATGGAATATAGTTTTGTGTTGAATTTGTGGATTTTGTAGAATTTTTGAGATGAAAATGAAGCAAAAGAGAACAAGAAATGGGGAAAATATTTGGGGCTGTTGGTGCAGGATTTTCTGCTGAGAGGAGAGGGATGGGGGATGTGAAGGGATGGTGCAAAAGTATAAGTCAAAGCCCCCCCCAAAAATACCATAATACCCCCACCCATTACTACATTTTAAACCCTTTTAAAACAATTTAAAAGGAGTTGAAGAATACAATTTGGAGGGGGGAAAAATGTGCTGCAGTAGGAGGTGGGGCCGGCCAAGGGAGTGAGGGAAGGTGAATGGGGTTTTACAAAAGAAATTTTATGCAAAAAGACCCCCTACAAGTCCAAAATTGCAAGTTTTAGCTTAAATTCCATAAATTTCGTTTTCCATAATAAAAATTAGTTAAAACTTAAAATAAATTACTAAAAATTTGTGTTACAACTAGATTTTAATTAACATGATTTTAAAGATTAAAATTAGCCCAAAGAAATTTGTATTTATCGCTAATTTAATGTATTTTCTTACCGGCTTAAAATAATATTAAAAAATTGAAAAAAAGGGAAATTTTTTTAAATGACCAAAAATTAATAAGTAACTCATTAGCTACTAAAAACAAGCAATTACCTATCCAAGTTAGGTATAATTAGTCCTAAACTGCAAAATAACAAAAAGACGATTTACGGAAAAATACCACATTTTCACCGATTTTCGGGAAAACACCAAAACGACATTTCAAGGCGCTACATATTGTATCTAGTCAACTCCATCAATCAAAATTTGTAATTGTATAAGTAATGAGACTTAGTGAGACTTTTGGTTGCGAGACTTAGAGCGAGGGGTATTCCGCTACTGGGGGTTTTGATATCTTGCTTATTTCTTTACCTTTTGTGGTGATCTTCGCTGTTGGGCGTCGTATACTTATATTTATGCTTTTCGTTGTTGTGGATCCATCGTTTGGCGAAGAGCTAGCTCCCTCTTGGGGATGCCTTTTATATTATCATGTATTATGGTTTTGGATCGAAATATACAAAGGTGGTGCTGCCCAAATTTTTAAAAGACGAAAAATATTTTTCAACTGGTAAATTCCACTTGCATTTTTCATGTTCTTTTAATTATGCATTTAGAAAACATTGATTTCACCCTAAATTTATTTCAAAACTTCACCTCTTTTATTTTCTTAAAAAGGTTTAGATTTCTGGGTTTCGGCTTACTTGAATTACGTTACGCCTTTAGACGTTGCGTGATTCGAGTGCCGGTCACGAGCTAAATTTTGGGTCGTGACAGCAGGACACCGTTGCTGACTCGATAATGGAAGCGGAGTATATAGCTGCTTGCGATGACGCAAAAGAAGCAGACTGGATGAAGAAGTTCTTAACAGAACTTCAGGTTGTTTCGTCCTTTGTTGATCCAATACCTCTGTATTGTGACAACAATGGGGCTACAGCTTTAGCAAAAGAAGCCAGGTCCCATCAGAAGTCTTGACACATCTTTAGGCGGTATCACCTGATCAGGGAGATCGTAGATCGCCGGGAGATTGAGGTTCGGAGAGTTGCTACAGAGGAAAACACTGCAGATCCATTCACAAAGGCCATCCTTCAGACGCAGTTCGAGAGGCTATTCGAGATAATAGGTCTGCGATACGCCAGTATATGGCCCTAGTGCAAGTGGGAGATTGTTAGTGTATATGCCCTAGAGGCCATTATTGTATCATACTAGATTGTATATTACTTAATAGAAGCTTAGGATATTCACAGTTGTATTGACAGTCTTGCACAAAATGGTAGTATGCTACTTGGTTTGTATCTATCTTAATACGTGTATATATTTCTTTTAACGTATCGCTAATACATATTGATAGAACCCTTGGGATATTTGCTTGACTACCGGCGTTGTGATGGCACTCACAGTAGTAGGGGTTAGGTAGTCTACAAGCGCATCCTTATACAGGTCCCTAGTCGTAAGATTATCGAGACTGGGCATCGATAATCCGTAGTAGACTAGTGTATACTCTTCTCATCCCAGCAGGGGAGATGGTTTGTTTCACAGCTATTAGTACGTTGTACTGGAGATAGTATGCAGCTGCTCGTTAGGTTACAAGTACACCGGACAGGACTCGTCGGTAACTGTTGGTTGGTATTATACCTTTCGTAAGTTAGCAGTTCCGAGATGACATGAGTACAGCTTAGTCCGTTGACTTGACACTGCTGCTTCGCCTCAAGTGTGTTCCCACTGTTCTTAGATTGCTACCCTACCACAGCTCAACCGAGTCGGGCAAACAGGTAGCAGTTGGGTGCAGTCCCGAAGCACTTGGTGGCAGTGGCAGTTAGATAGGATTCATCTCTTCCGGTATTGGGGTTGATATCGCGCTGTGTTTGGAGAGCCATTACGTAAAGTTCCAGGCCAGGGCAAGCGAGATTTACTGGTAGGTGCTCCAGTAGTTTCTCAGGGTGTAATGGGCTACACTCCGACACGACTTATACCGCTATTAGGGGACTGAAGCTTGCCGCCCCTAGGCCCGATATGCGATACTCTTAGATGAACAGACCAGACCGTATGGAGATTGTCACATACAGGCTCAGTAGGAGTTCGGATGGGTTTTCTCATCGGCCTTCTTATCGACATCTACCAGGGGACCGGTATGTACAGCTAGTACTGCTTGCGGCGTATGGTTAAACCCACTGCCAGCGTAGTGTTGAGTCTTTAGAGTCCCACCTAGAGGGTTTTCCTTCTTCGGGAGAAACAATATAGAGGTCGTATGGTTTTATAACAGGGTTCGAACATATACATGTACTTGTACACGTATGATATTCGGACAGATTATACTAGTGGGCTTTGGTTTAAGCCGGATCCTAGTATTAGATTATTGGATTTATTCAGTCTCAGTATATCCGTGTTTTCCGTAAATACGGATGGGAGGGGCATTCTCGTAATTTGTCGGGAAGCTTCTAGAAAGAGGTGACTCATTAGGGTTTATTTCTTTTTGATTTAAACTTAATGAGGTGGAGGAGATGAGGTGTTGCTTTCATTAAATGAACCATGACTCATGAGATGATTCATCTAATGAATTAAATGAAGCATGGTTGATATTATGATAGATATTATTATTGAGATATTTTCATGCTTCATATTATTCAAATTGAGTCAAGATTCATTTGATAATCACAAACCCTTTCTTTCTCCTCAAGCTCTCTCTTCTTCATCTTAACCCTAAGTGTCTCATGAGTTGAGAATCATAGGGTTAGTGAGGCTAACAAATCCTTAATCACTCTCTATATTACCTAGGTCACTTAGATTAGCACTCTAAGCCACTTAGTTACCTCATCTTATAGGTTAAAGCTTGTAGTAGGCACTCTCGGGTGGATCTTCTTCAAACTTGAGGAGGCCGACGAGGAGGAAGACAACAAGAACAAGAACTATTATCTTAAGGTATGATCATCTTTCATAGTAGTTACAACTCCTAGTTAGTTTGTTAGTTAGGATTTAGTAAAGATCTTTATGCATAGTCGATGTTACCTTGATTTAACAAGATCGTTTTTACTTATTCCGTATCCTCGCATCTCGTGGGGTGTGTAACGTCGACTTACATCAATCACCTTGAAGAATCCTGATACTTGAAACGCATGGTTCTCTACTTTATTCTTGTACCTATAACATCTCAAAACTTGGACCTTGCATTTCTATGAAATACTTGTCTAAAACTGGAGAAGTCACAAGTAAACAAAATATAGTATGAGTACCAACCCCTCTTTCCTAATGGACGCTGGACAACATACAATACTTTGTATAAGTCCCCTGAGTTGAATAACTCAAACCCTATGCATCGTAGATTGAAAACTGTACTATGGTTATAAAGAATTACACCGTTGTTTAATGATCCTTACCTAACCATCAACTGATATAGGTAAATGTCATGGACATAATTTCAAAAAGTTATATCTCACTTTATGAAATAAACGTACAGATATATCAGTTTGAAATAGGTGCATAACAACGGATATTCAAAACCAATATTTGCCGTTGGGCAAAACCCTAGGTGATTTCCTCAAATATCACCAATTACAACGAATTCCGATATAATGAGGATATAATCATCTAATTCCCAATAATTTACTCCCACTCATCATCTGTAAAACCATACAGATGTGAGAATCAGACCTGGTAAATACATACCTTGGAGCAAGGATCTAATTGGGAAATCAGTTTTCAATTGACAACGGACAGTGAAACTGAAACATGAAAATGTTTCGAAGGGGTATCCGGGTATTCCTAGTAACGTCTCTTCCATTATCCGATTCACGACTGTAACCGTATATTTCCTTGCCATCTCTCCAAATCCTTTTATTTTTCTTTAGTCATTACCTTTTGTACACCACCCTTAGGCTAAATGGTTTTCTTCCTTCCCTACCGTTCGACACCAGCCTATGGTTTGGAAGAAAACTATCCAACAAGCGTAATAGGTGTACTCTCCTAATCCTAGGAGTACTCATAACTTGAGAGAAGGTAAGACAACTGAATAAACCTTATTCTATTTCTCCGGAACCAAAATCCATCCTCGAACTGGAATAAGTTCCTTTGAGTATGATGGATTATCCAATAACTGTGGATCTTCATAGTGATAGGGGTGTTCTTGAGAAAATTAAAGGTGAAGTAGGAGTGGCGATGAAATACGTGGTTTGGTCGTGAATGATAGCAGTCGCAATTTACTTTACCCTCTTTCTAATCCCTTTATTTGTCTTTACTTATTACCTCCTGTACACCACACTTAGGCTAATTGGTTTTCTTCTTTCCCTACCTTTCGGCACCCGTCTATGGTTTGGAAGAAGACTATCCAATAAGCACAATAGGTGTACTCTTTCCTAATCCTAAGAGCCCTCATAACCTGAGAGAAGATAAAAGGAAAAGACAACTGAATAGTCCTATTCAATTTCTCCTGAACCGGAAACCATCCTCGAATATGAAACAAGTTTCTTCGAGTTCGTATGTAACTATACGATGGTCATATCCAATAACTGTGGATCTTCGTAGTGATACGGAATGTTCTGGAGAAATGCAAAGGGTAAAAGTAGGAGTGGCAATAAAGTATGCAACTCTGACAATCCAAAAGCCAGTGTTTTAATAAAATTCGGTTAACTTGGTTACTGAGTTATAGTCTAGGGTCGGGACATGGTCGCTGCCAAAGAGAGAGAAAAGAAACACTTAGCGTGCACTCTAACCTAGATCAGAATGGTTAATCACTTTATCTAATCAGAATGTCTCCCACTGTATCCTCAAATTCTCCTCCAAACCTGAAAGAAGGATTAGTCGGGATCATCTAAAATCTCCCGAGGAGTAAACCAACTCATCAGTGGGTATCGGGATCCAACTATCATCGCATGATAACCTGATGGAATCCACTCACAATATCACACTCCAGAAGGTATGCGCATGCCTGGCAAGTTTCCTATATGTTTGAAACTCCTGATGTGATTATTACCTCATGCTCTTATGACCTTGACTAAGGCCAAAAAATCATAAGTCACATGTCAAGTTCTACCCGTCATTGTCCAGGTTAATTAGAACCCATCCGTACTCGCCCTTGACTAAGGGCCAACAAGGCTGTACGACTGTCCCAAACCAACGCATCTATCTATGCAACAGAAAAGTAACAAGTAGCTACCATACACTATGCCTTGACAAAGGCCAACAAACATAGCATGAATACTATGTGCTACCCGTCTGAAATGACGGAGGGCTATGAATGGTTTTTGGCGAAAAACCTTTAACGTAATGAACTTGATATCGTTAAAGGAACCGGATAGCTTTTTACAAATATATAGTGGCGAAAACCTTTGCCAAAGAGGTCACTCCCGGTGAAGGGATCTCAGCTCTTTCCTCGTAGAATGAGGTGTAGGATATTCCTAACCGAATACTACTGTGCAAAGCAAAAAGTAATCGACTATAGTGAAGTTATTACCCTGACACAAACTTCTGCCCAAGGGGTCACTCCCGATGAAGGGATCTCGGCCCTTGCCTCGTCGAATGAGTTGCTGGATATTCATAACCGAATACCGTTGTGCAAAACAAAAGAAACGTCCTTGTAATAATAGCTTTTTGAAAATTGTTCTAACAACATTGAATAGGTCTGTTTTCCTTTGCATTGATCTGAATCAACGCAGTTCCATCAATTAATCACACCATAAAAGAACGAAAATATGATGTACGTATATGCCATCCGCATTCTCTACTGGGTCCCTTCATAACCCGTTATGTTACTTAACTAACGACAGAGTGGGGACTGGATTAGCGCGGGTGTAAAACATATATAACATCTACTAGTATATATATAACAATATATAATAATGGCTCCAGGTATGATAAATGCAACATCACAGACAAGCGATAAGCATCATAGAACAATACAGATAATCTAGGAGCCCCGGATTTCCTTTGATCCGCAAGTGAAACCCGACGTTCCCCTGGTCAAGTGGATAGCCTATGCAATGAAAACCTAGACCCCTATCAGCATGGCAAGTTACCTGCCAAAACCAGAAGCGAGGCAGCCCCCTTCAGCAAAGTGAATAGGCCACCCGGCACTTCACGGAATCTGGTAACTTGAGCACTCCTCCTTGGGTCAACCTGTAACGCTTACGAGTTCGGTGAATAGCCTGCCAATTCTAGAGTAAGGCCCCCTCCTTCTCAACGCCATAAGATGCAAACCCGTTGCCCTTCAGAACCCGGCTATCCGTGCACTCTATCGCGAGGTAATCCTAGTACAGAAAAGAAAATATGTACAACGGTGACATCGACCTCAACCCGGTCGTGCCCCAAAAGAATAATATATAAACAGGCAGTGACGGCAGTCCACAAGTCGGACGCTCACCCCGCGATATCAAATGTACAAATAAAACTAAACTGTACTATCATTGCACCCAAGCTATCCACCACGACAAATCCGCAACAACACAGCACAACACAGAACATCAACGTGAATGTCACGTTCGCAAACCCTTCTAAAAGAACTATAGCAATTAGACAAGTTGTACCTCTCTAATGACATTCACGGTCGCAGATAAAAATGTATATACTGTAAACTTTAAACAATGTTAGAAATATCGAGTTCGAAATAACCCCGAATAGCCCTAAACTACTAGATAAAACCATATCAAAACTGGGCTAAACAAGCAATACCACTGAACCAACATTCCAGAGACCAGACCAGACCTAAAATAAGAAACCCAAAATTCCAAACAGGGCCGGCCATCTCGGTTTTAATGGCATTGTGCTCGGCCAAAAATAGGTGGAATTGGCTCGTATTTGGGGTGCATTCTATGGTTCAGCTAAGTAGTCTTCTGCAGTTGCTAAAATAATTTTCGAAGACTATATAAAATTTAACAGAAACTGGAACGTGCAGGGTATTGTTTTGGAGTTGTTTCGGTTTCGATACTTTATCATCGTCTAAACCAACTAGTATGCGGTTAATGGGTTGTCTCTTATACCATGTAAGGCTACGCTAGCACCCCTGCCATCAATCCGTGGCCAAACGCGGAACAAAAACTTTTAAAACGGGCGCTAACGGAACCCTAAACGATGGATCGTGCCATTAACCCTATACTAGTTAACTGTAACGAGGTTTAAGAGATTATACCGATCGATCCGTGTCCTTCGGTCTTCAATCTCTGTCCTATGCTTATCGCAGCTACCTCGAACAAGTTCGCTCTCCAGTCTCCCTCGTCGATGAGGATCCACGTCGAGGATTCTTTATACGGGTTCCCGCTTCTAAACCGAAGCAACTCGGACATCAAGTTTGCTAGCCTAGATACCCAAGGTGAAGTAGAGAGAGTGTGTGAATACTTTGTCTCATAACATACATGGATTCTTAACTCATGAAAAGGTATAGATGGAGGTGAAGAAGAAACCAAGTGAAGAATTGTGAGCTCAAGTTTTTGGCCAAAGAAAAAACCCAAGTCAAAAAAAATCTATTATTTTTCTTTTGTGTTAAGTGTTGTGTGTATTGGGTGAGCAACTAAAGAAAAATATCTAGCAGAAGTAAAGATATGCCATCTCACAATCACATCTCACCAAATCCATACAAGACCCAACACCATGAGTCACCAAGTGAGCACATGAACCATGAATGCCCAAGGCCAAAACTCACACTCACAATTTCCACCAATTAAACATTAAACCAAATGTTTAAATCAAAAAAATAAATGGCAACTTCAAAAGTAAACTCATAACAAATTATAAAAATACCCCTCATCTGTACATACATACCTGCATCCGTATTCCGACTGAATACGAATACAACGAGACGAAAATAATCTAACAATATAATACTATGATCCGGCTTAAACCAAAGCCCACTAGTATTATCTGTCCGATCATGATCCGTGCATAAGTGCACATATATAATCGAACCCTGCCATAAAACCGTGCGGCCTCTACAACGTTTCGCCCAAACCAGGGAAACCCTCTGTGTGGGACTCTAAAGGCTCGTCAATTTGCTGGCAGTGGGTTTAACCACAAGCACGTCATTGGCACTAGCTGTACGTAACGGCTACCCAGGTATTGAGCGAAAGGGAGGCCGACGAGCAAACTCATCCTGAAACCGTACTGAGCCTGACAGTGACAATATCCGTACAGTCTGGTGCATTCATCTATGAGTATCGCATATCGGGTCTTGGGGGTGGATAAAGTCAGACCCATAATAACGCGATATTTATTGTTGGTATGAAGTCTATCACCACCTGAGAAACTACTGATCCGAATCAGTAATCCTCGACTACTTTGGCCAAGGATTTCTAGTGATGTCCACCCATGCACACTGCGACATCAACCCCAAATTCCGGGAGAGACGGATCCCCTGGCGATCCGCTCACTGCCTCAATGTGGCTCGGGACTGTACCCAACTAAAACCTGTTTGCACGACTCCTTTGAGCCGTGGTAGGGTAGTAATCAAAGCACAGTGGGAACTCACACGAGACAAATGACTATCTCAGGTCGATAGACTAACCTGTACACATGTCACCAGGGAACTACTATCTGACAATAGGTATAATACCATCTAGCATGTTCCCGGCGAGTCCGTCCGGTGTACTTATAACCCAATGAGCACCTGTATACATCTTAGGTGAACCAACTCACACCAATGGCTTGTGAGACCGGCCACCGCCCCTCGTCGGGGTCTCGATCCTTATACACTAATCTACTCTCGGAGTATCGATGCCCAGTCTCGAAACTCCCACGACTAAGGACACTTTAAGGATGTGCTTATAGACCACCCAACTCTCACATATATGAACTCCATCATACTGTTGGTAGTCAAGTAAGAATACTATGGGCTCTATCAACATGTAATAGTGATCTGTAATGTCACCTGAAGTATGTACACATTGATAAAGACAAACCAGATAGCACACTATCATCTTGAGTAAGACTGTTCTACCGGTATAGGTCCTCCCTCAATCATTGCAATCACGTGCCGATCTGGTGATGTTCTTGGTGTATGGCAGTGGGTTTAACCACAAGCACGTCATTGGCACTAGCTGTACGTAACGGCTGCCCAGGTATTGAGCGAAAGGGAGGCCGACGAGCAAACTCATCCTGAAACTGTACTGAGCCTGACAGTGACAATATCCGTACAGTCTGGTGCATTCGTCTATGAGTATCGCATATCGGGTCTTGGGGGTGGATAAAGTCAGACCCATAATAACGCGTGATACTTGAGAATGTTCTTGATGTAGGTCATCCCTCAGATACTTGAGAAAGTCAGACCATTAGTGCCAATCACGTGCCGATACCGGTATAGGTCCTCCCTCAATCATTGCAAGCACAGTAAAGGCCTCGATCTGGAGGTCTTTTCCTCCATACACCAAGAACATCACCTTAGTCCTTCTCAGATACTTGAGAATGTTCTTTACTGCTATCCAGTGTTTCTCCCTTGGGTCCGACTGATACCGGCTTACAATGCTTAATACGTATGCTACATCTGGTCTAGTACATAACATCGCATACATTATAGAGCCTACCGCAGAAGCGTAGGGTATAATAGACATGCGATCCCTTTCCAAATCAGTCTTGGGAGACATCTCTTTGGAGAGGGTGATCCCGTGACAAGCCGGTAAATTACCGCGCTTGGAATCTTCCATACTAAATATTTTTAGTATGGTGTCGATGTACCAGGACTGTGAAAGTCCCAACATCCTCTTAGATCTATCACGATAGATCTGGATTCCCAGAATGTAGTTGGCATCGCCCAAGTCCTTCATGGAGAACCTCTGTGACAAGAATCCTTTGACTGACTGTAGCATAGGAATATCATTTCCTATTAGAAGAATGTCATCCACGTACAAGACGAGGAATACCACAGTTCTCCCTACAATCTTACTGTAAATGCATGGATCATCTGGGTTTTTGATAAAGTCGAATTCCTTGACAGTATCATCAAAGCAGATGTTCCAACTCCGCGATGCCTGCTTCAGTCCATAGATGGACTTGAGCAACTTGCACACTTTACCGCTACTCCCACTCTGAATGAATCCCTCCAGCTGATCCATATAGACGCACTCTTCTAAATTTCCATTTAGGAAAGCCGTCTTTACGTCCATCTGCCAGATTTCATAATCGTGGAAGGCAGCAATGGCAAGAAAGATCCGAATGGATTTAAGCATAGCCACTGGAGAAAAGGTCTCGTCATAGTCCAAACCAGGTCTTCGACGAAAACCCTTTGCAACAAGTCTAGCTTTATAGGTTTCAACCTGCCCATCTACACCAATCTTCTTTCTGAAGATCCATTTGCAGCCTACGGGTTTTACCCCTTCTGGAGCAAAGTCCAAAGTCCAAACTTTGTTGGTGTATATGGACTCCATCTCGGTCCGCATTGCATCTAGCCATTTTACCGAGTCACCGCTCTGAATGGCTTGCTGGAAGCTAGTAGGCTCACCATAATCAATAGTGCAATCCTCTCTATCCCCGTCTATGAGAAAATCGTAGTATCTCTCGGGCGGATGAGACTGCCTACTATTCCTGCGGAGTGGCGCTGGGATGTTCGGTTCTCCTGAACCTTCTGGTTCTTCCAAGCTTTCAGTAATAGCTTGTGGTTCTGGAATTTCTTCCAGTTCTATCCCACTTAATCCTTTTTCTAAAAACTGATGTTCTAGAAAGTGGGCATGACGAGAAACAATAACCTTTTGTTCTTCTGCGTAATAGAAAAAATACCCCCTGGAGTTCTTTGGGTATCCCACAAACTTACACAGTACTGCGCGTGCCTCGAGTTTGTCCGCATGCTGCTTTTTAACAAAAGCTGAACATCCCCATATCTTCAGATATTGAAGATGGGGTTTCTTCCCACACCACATCTGATATGGTGTGGTAGGCACAGTCTTGGAGGGAACCTTGTTCAAAAGATATGCATCTGATTCTAGTGCATAACCCTAGTAGGATCGCGGTAACTCAGCCTTACTCATCATGGAACGAACCATATCCAATAGGGTTCGATTCCGCCTTTCCGATACACCGTTGTGTTGTGGTGTGTATGGAGGAGTAAGCTGAGAGAGAATTCCATTCTCTTTTAAGTAGTCCAGAAACTCGGCACTCAAGTATTCACCACCTCGATCAGATCTCAGTGTCTTGATACTTTTGCCTGTTTGTTTTTCAACTTCATTCTTGTATTCCCGAAATTTCTCAAAGGCCTCGGATTTATGCTTCATCAATAAGACATGTCCATACCTAGAGAAATCATCTGTGAAAGTAATGAAGTATGAATAACCACTTCGCGCATGTGTAGACATTGGACCACACACGTCACTGTGTATGAGCCCCAAGAGCTCGCTTGCTCTTTCTCCGTGTCCAGTGAACGGAGTCTTTGTCATCTTTCCCATGAGACAAGATTCACAAGTGGCATAAGACTGATACTCGAACGGATCCAAGTAACCCTCTTTATGTAACTTTGTCAACCGTGTCTCATTAATGTGACCCAGTCTACAATGCCATAAGAAAGCCTGATTTAATTCCGGAGACATTCTTTTAAGTGTGTTCTGGACACTGAAAACCTGAGCTTGATTCAATACGTATATCCCGATTTTCAATGTACCTGAGCCAATCAGAACTTGATTTAGGTGGATGTTGACTACATCGCTTACAAAAGTAAAATCATATCCTTCCTTAGAAAGTAAGGATACAGATATGATATTACAAGTCCCACCTGGTACATAAAAACAGTCACGCAGAATCAATATCTTCCCAGTTGTCAGTCCAAGATGATATTCCCCTACGAATTCAGTGTACATGCTCATTCCGTTAGCAACCCTGAGAGTCATATCACCTATCTTGATAACCCTATGGTTTCTCAGAGCCTGTAACGAATTATAGATGTGAGATCCTGATCCGGTATCCAATACCCAGGAAGTAGGGTTAACTGACATACAGTTCTCTATTACAAACACACCCGAAACCGAAGCCACAACATGCTTCGAATCCTGGCTACTGGCTTTGCTAGCCCTGCAATCCTTCTGCCAATGTTCATTCCCGTAACAATAGGAACGTCCCACTTTTACTACATCCAGTCCTGAAACTTTTGCCCTTCCCTTTCCTTCTACTTCCCTGGTTTCCTTCAGGGTAGAAGGTAGAGACTGTAGAATCAAGTCAGCATCTGACCCGTTCTTCAACATGGTCTTCAGGTCCGTGAGCTCAAAATAGCTGGTCTCTGTAAGGACGTTGCCCCCTACAGATGACCCGATAGCCAACCTCGCTGGAAGCAATTCGTTCGAGGTCTCAAATCTTGCTATACGAGATTGCTCTCCACATAAATCTTGGTTATGGAGGAAGATAGAAACTAAGTCCATCTTCTCGTGTTGCCCTTGGTATGCACCATCAACTGAGGCTAACACGAGGCACTTGGCTTTCGCACAGTCTTTTTCCGATGTCCTTCGGATATCAATATCCCTGACAGGGGAAACTGGTCCTGAGACGGCAGAGGTTGAATTAGTTAAGAGGTGTCCCAGCTTGTCATGGGCAATAGACATCTGGACAGACCTTTGCCAGTCATAACAGTCAGATTCAGTCATTTTATTATCTAGATGTAACCTAGGTGTGGTCACTAGGTCGCTGCAATTAAGAGAGAGAGAAGAAAACACTCAGCATGATGCTCTTGCAAGTTTAGATTGGTTTTTAATTTATCTAAACAGGATGGCTCCCACTGTCTCTCGAATCCCTCCTCAAACCATAAAGGAAGAATTAGTCGGGATCAATCTCACCGTACAATACTTGCTTAACCGTTCAGCCAGGCCAGTGTCGGTACTTCGAGGGAGGTTTTCCTACACTTTCACGAAGTTCCTTAATTAAGTAACCTCTTTTCCCTGGGGGCGTAGCCCCGCTAACACCTTTCTAGACACCTACTTGGTTTATAGCATTGATCGTTAAGTGAGAAAGTTCCCGAGGAGTAGCATATACTCACAGTAGGATCGGGATCCAAATATCATCGCATGACAAAACTGAAGGAATCCTACCAGAATCATCACACTCCAAATGGTATGCAGCGCTAGCAAGTTTCAGTTTCTTTAGAAACTCCCGATGTGGATTTTTGCCCTATGCTCTTATGACCTTGACTTTGGCCAACAAATCATAAGTCACATGTCAAGTTCTACCCGTCATTCTCCAGGTTCATTTGAACCCACCCGTACCTACCCTTGACTTTAGACAACAAGGCAGTACGACTGTCCCAAACCAACGCATCTATCTATGCTGCATATGAATACCCAATAGCTACCAAACACTGTGCCTTGACTTTGGCCAACAAACATAGCTTGAATACTATTGACTATCCATATGAAATGATGGAGGGCTACGAATGGTTTTGGCGAAACCGTGAACGTAGTGAACTTGATATAATCGATGGAACGAGATAGCTTTTAAAAGAAATGGTTCAAGCTCCGCGTTTAAAAGTTGGTTTTTGAAAAAGAACCGAGTGGTTTTGAAAGTGTTCCAACGACTTTTACTTGGTTTATTTTCTTGCATTAATTTTAATGTGTCCCATCATTTAATCCTACCATTGCAGAAAACAACGAAAATATGACGTACGCTTATGCCATCCGCATTCTCCACGGGGTCCTGTCATCACCCGTTAAGTTACTTAACTAACGACAGAGTGCGGGCTGGACTAGCGCGGATGCAAAACATAAGCAACGCCTAAATAGATATCATATATAGATATATACATTCGTCAGATGCAATGATAGCCATTCCAGATCACGGATGAACACTTTGGATATACTAGGAATCCGCGATTCGATCGAGCCTGCAATGAAAAGCGGATTACACGGTCGCGATGAATAGCCAAACCCCACCCTAGACCCCTACGGGTGTGGCAAACTACCCGCCAAGTACCCGAAGCGAAGCAACCTCCCTCAACAACGTGAGTAGGCCACTCGGCACTTCGAGATACCCGGTAGTTTGTGTACCCCACCTTGGGTCTATCCTAGGAGCAAAAACAGTAAAAGAAATTATACAATGGTTCCTACAACCTCATCCCGGATGTGCGGCCATAAAATAATATTACATCAATTGCAAATTTTACATTGAATGAAAGAAAAAGAATACTCTCATCTCACATCCACCGGGCTATTCATCCGCGACAATCCAACGAGTTCATATACACAAACCATCAACATTACAGATCACAGATATGCATAACCCCCACTAATCGACGTATAGCGATTAGCAGACGTTCAATACATATATCACATCACAGATAATATCCATTAGCCAAAGTCTACGGAATTTCGATCAAAATACGGATTTGTAACCACCCCAAAAACAAATTTGTTTTCTGGAAAATCTGGGCAGAAACAAACTATACTAAAAATCCCAAAACATCCAAATAAGAACACGGCACAAAACCCGGTCCACTGCCGAGTCAACTCGGTCGCGGTTCCGCGGCAGGAAGCAAGTTCTTGCCGCGGATCCGCGGCCCTTTGACCGAGTCACTGGTGTAGGGTTCCTAGGCACGCTAATGAAGTCTCACAAGGCATCAACCATGCCAATTTCAAATTTTATGAGTGCCGTGAAACCCTAATACGGATCGTCGACTAGAAATTTAGGCGAAAAACGAATCTAGTTAACATCTTAACTAAAGGAGAGAGGCTACAACCTTTGTAGATCCGGTTCTCCACTTCCTTAGCTCCATGTAGGCGTCCTCTCACTGTCCATCTCGAATCCCGGACTCAATCGTCGGCTTGATCGGAGAAAAGGGCGGACTAGGTCGTCGGCTTCGTGCCGAAGATGATCTACGTCGAGGCATCACAAGTTCAAGCTCCGACTTCACAAATTTGTGAAACTTGTGAAGAAAACACCCAAAACAACTTGGCAAGAGGTAGAGGGTGAAGAAATAGGAGGTGGGTTCACTTTAGAATTGGATTTCTCACTTTCGAACTCAAGTTGCCATTGATGGCATCAAGCTTTCTTTCTTGAAGAAGAAGATCAAGAAGAAGGAAATATTATGATAAGTTAATCCAAAATGAAAAAGAAATGAATACTTATCATAATAGGAACCATGGTTAGGTGTAGAGAATTGACCAAGGTTAGAAGAGTGGTTAGGGTTAAGCATGAAGACAAATTGGTCACTTTGGTCAAAACTTTATGAAGCTTCACAAAGGTTCAAGAATGAAAGCAACCATTTTGTATTCTTATCCCATTCTTTTTCCAAAATCAATAAATAAAAGAATGGATAATTAAAACCCTAATCACTTTCTTAACCTAGGTTTAATTCTTTACACTTAACCAAATGAGCAAGCATCATCAAACATGATACAAAGATGTGCACAAAAGTATATCACATATACAACTTGCACATCAAGTGAGAAAATCCATTTAAAGTGAACCAATACTAGTTAATGCAAAGTAATATATCAAATATATAATTATACATTTAATCATTAAACCAACACTTGATTTAACGATCCGGTCATATCGCATATAACCGACTAGTATCCTATGTATCGGCTTAACGAATCAATCCTTGATTCGATATCCAGGTTATATCGAATATAACCAATCGATACATCCATCGCGAGAATGGAATACGGTATCACATACACGCATTATTCTCGGTCCTGCACATATCTCATATGCACTCCTATTTCGTTTCGCTTGAGCCAGGAAACCTCTGTGTAGGACTCTAAAGACTCGTCAATACTCCGGTAGCAGATGATGATCATATCAAGCACCCACAAGCCGCAAGCGGTCTGCCAAACGTAACGGCCATCCGGGTATTGAGCGATCAGAAGATCGACAAGCTAGCCCGCTCACACTCCTGTGAATCCAACCAGTAACACTTACCGTACAGTCCGGTCTGTTCGTCTGATATGTCGCATATCAAGTCTAGGGGTGGTAAACGTCAGACCCCAATAACCGATAAGTCGTACCGATGTGAGGCTCATAACGGGTCGAGAAACTACTGGTAACACTTACCACCAAATCTCTGATCAGCCCTGGCCAGGGACTTCCCTGTTACGGCCAATCGAGCACAGCGCAACATCAACCCCCAATACCGGGAGAGACGAAACCCCTCCTATCGCTTATTGTCTCCATGTGACTCGGGACTGTACCTAAAGATTACCGTTTTGCACGCCCTGATGGACGTGGTAAGGTGGAGATCAAAGCACAGTAGGAATCACACAAGACTCTATGACGATCTCGGGTCTACAGACTAACCTGCACAAGTGTCACCTGAGAACTGCCATCTGACGTAAGGTATAATACCATCTAGGAGTTCTCGGCGAGTCCGTCCAGTGTACCCAGTCTCCACTGAGCACCCGTATACCATCTCTGATGTCAAACACCAATGGATATGGGATCATCCATCGCCCATCTCATGGGTCGAGAAGCGTATACGCTAGTCTACACTGGTATATCGATGCCCCATCTCGATACACCCACGACTAGAGACCTTGAAGGATGTACTTATGGACTACCATGTCCCTACTAGTATGAACTGCATCATAGTCCAGGTAGTCAAGTACACATCCTAAGGGCTTTACCAACATGTAACTATAAGACAGTTTAAAGAGACAAGTGTACATGTTAAGATAAAGAGCAACCAGATAGCATACTATCATATCGAGCAAGAAAGTCATCTCTATATATGTCCAAGCATCCAATATAATATACATCATCTGTACAATACTGGCCTCTAGGGCATACATACAACTAACAATCTCCCACTTGCACTAAGGCCAGCTGCTGTAGTATCGCATACCGAGCATCCCGAAGAGTCTCTCAAACTGTATCTGGGGAATGGCCTTCGTGCGTGGATCCGTCGTGTTGTTCTTCGTGTCAACCCTCCTGACCTCGATCTCCCGGCGATCAACTATCTCCCGGATCAGGTGATACCGCCTCAGAATATGCCTGGATCGCTGATGGGACCTGGGTTCCTTGGCCAAAGCCACCGCTCCATTGTTATCGCAATACAGAGGTATTGGACGCTTAATGGATGGAACCACTCCTAGTTCAGTAATGAACTTCTTGATCCAGACAGCTTCTTTAGCAGCATCGTTGGCAGCGATGTATTCAGCCTCCATCGTCGAGTCTGCCACGGTTTCCTGCTTGGAACTCTTCCAGCTAACCGCCCCTCCGTAAAGGGTAAAGACAAAGCCCGACTGCGACTTAGAGTCGTCCTTATCACTCTGGAAGCTCGAATCGGTAAAGGACTCCACTTGGAGTTCTCCGTTACCATACACCAAGAGCATCTCTTTAGTCCTTCGCAAGTACTTGAGAATGCTCTTCACAGCTGTCCAGTGATTCTCTCCAGGATCAGCTTGATACCTGCTCACTACACTTAGTGAGTATGCTACATCGGGTCTGGTACATAGCATCGCGTACATGATAGAGCCTACTGCTGAAGCATAGGGTATCCCTTGCATGCGAGCTCTCTCCAAATCAGTCTTGGGAGACATCTCTTTGGAGAGAGTGACTCCAGAGATCGTGGGCAAATTCCCATGCTTGGATTCTTCCATACTAAACCTCTTTAGTATGGTGTCAATGTACCTAGATTGGGACAATCCCAAAATCCGTTTGGATCTATCTCAATAGATCCTAATTCCCAATATGCAGGAGGCATCACCAAGATCTTTCATTGAGAATCTTTGTGATAAGAAGAGCTTGACCGATTGCAGCATAGGAATATCATTTCCTATCAAGAGTATGTCGTCCACGTACAATACGAGGAAGAAAACCTTACTCTCTTCCACCTTCTTGTAGATACAAGGTTCATCTGGATTTTTGACGAAATCAATCTCTTTGATAACGACGTCAAAGCAGATGTTCCAACTCCGCGATGCTTGCTTTAATCCATAAATGGATTTAAGCAGCTTGCATACCTTTCCGCTGCTCCCACTGTCTACGAAGCCCTCTGGCTGAGTCATGTACACGCACTCTTCTAAATCACCATTTAGAAAGGCGGTCTTAACATCCATTTGCCAGATTTCGTAATCATGATATGCAGCGATGGCAAGCATGATCCGGACGGATTTACGCATAGCCACTGGAGAAAAGGTTTCGTCATAGTCCACACCTGGTCTTTGACGAAAACCCTTTGCTACAAGTCTAGCTTTGAAAGTCTCCAATTTCCCATCTACACCAAGTTTCTTCTTGAAGATCCACTTGCTCCCAATGGGTTTTACCCCTTCAGGAGCAACATCCAAAGTCCATACTTTGTTGGTGTACATGGATTCCATCTCGGACCGCATAGCATCCAGCCATTTCACTGAGTCCCCACTCGTGATGGCCTGCTCGAAGCTAGTTGGGTCATCATCCTCCATGATGCAATCCTCGCTCCCACCATCCATGAGAAAACCGTAGTATCTCTCAGGTGGGCGAGGAACCCTACTAGATCGGCGGAGAAGCTGAGGTTCATTTGGAGCTACTGAATCTTCTGGTTCCACTAAATCTTCAGTTACGGTTTGTGTATCTGGAACTTCTTCCAGCTCTACCACTTTGCCACTAATTTCTTTTTCAAGGAATTCCTTTTCTAAAATGGTGGGATATTGAGAAACAAACACCTTTTGTTCTTCAGTATAGTAGAAAAAATATCCCAGTGAATTTTTAGGATATCCCACAAACTTGCAAAGAACTGACCGTGCCTCGAGTTTGTCTGGATTTTGCCATTTGACATAGGCCGGATAACCCCATATCTTAACTCGTTTAAAATATGGTCTCTTCCCACTCCATATCTCATATGGTGTGGTAGGTACAGATTTAGATGGAACTTGATTCAATAGGTATGCAGCTGTCTCCAGCGCATATCCCCAGAAGGAAATAGGTAACTCAGCTGTGCTCATCATAGAGCGCACCATATCTAATAGGGTGCGGTTCCTCCGTTCTGATACACCATTGTACTGTGGTGTATATGGAGGAGTCAGCTGAGAGAGAATCCCATTCTCTTTTAGGAAGTCCAGGAATTCATTGCTCAAGTATTCACCTCCTCGATCGGATCGTAGGATTTTAATACTTTTTCCGGTTTGGTTCTGAATTTCTTGTTTATATTCTCTAAATTTCTCAAAAGCTTCTGATTTGTGTTTCATCAGGAACACATACCCGAACGTAGAGAGATCGTCAGTGAATGTAATGAAGTATGAAGAACCATCCCTGGCATGTGTAGACATAGGACCGCATACATCACTATGTATCAGTCCTAAGAGTTCGGTAACTCTTACTCCGTGTCCCGTAAACGGAGTTTTGGTCATCTTGCCTTTGAGACATGACTGGAAAGTGTCATAAGATGAAAATTCGAATGGCTTCAAATATCCATCCTTATGCAACTTAGCCAGTCGTGTCACATTGATGTGACCCAGTCTACAATGCCACAAGAAGGATTCGTTTAGTTCTGAACTCTTCCTCTTGTGTGTGTTTGTTATGCTCAGAACTGTTGATTGATTTAGAACATAAATGCCATTGCACAACGTGCCTGATCCCACCAATTTTTGGTTACGGAAAATGTCCATAACATTATCCTGTAATACAAAATTATATCCCTCTTTACTTAATAAAGAAACAGATATAATGTTGCATATCAGGTTCGGCATGTAATAGCATTCGTTCAGAACCAATGTATTACCAGTAGGTAATTCAAGGTGATATTCCCCGACAGTCTTAGCTGCAACAATTGCACCATTTCCAACTCTAATGTCTTTATCACCTTCTCCAAGTTCTTTACCTTTCCTTAGCCCATGTAACTGGTTACATATATGGGATCCTGACCCAGTATCTAATACCCAGGACATAGAGAAAATGGAGAAACAGTTCTCAGTAACGAACACACCCGAAGAAAATGCATCAACATGTACTTTCTTCATTCGGGTGGCATGGGAATCCTGGTATTCCCCTATGTCCTGTTCATTCCTATAACTCTTATAAGAAAGAACGGAACCAACGTTCCCCAGCACAGTATAACATGCGGGTTCGGTCAATACATCCATATTATTATCTTTATTAGGGCATGAAATGGTCGCTACCTGGAGAGAGAGAGAAGAAAACACTTTAGCGTATGCTCTTGCAAGATCAGATTGGTTATTATCTTATCTAATCAGGATGGCTCCCACTAGTTTTTATCAAATCTTTCTTCAAACCCTAAAAGGAAAGACTAGCCGGGATTAATTACACACTATAAGTTCGCCAATCTTTCAGCCAGGCCAGTGTCGGTACTTTGAGGGAGGTCCCCCGTGCTTTCGCACGAACCTAATTAAAGTAAACCTCGTTTTCCCAGAGGCGTAACCCTGTTGACACCTTTCTAGACACCTACTTGATCGACTAATTGTAATGTGTAAAACTCTCCCAGGAGTAACTCTTACTCGCAGTGGGTATCGGGATCCAACTATCTCATAGAAGGTATGCAATCTCATTGCAAATTTCAACACTTGACATTCCCGATAATATTTTGCCCCTAGCAGGTATATGACCTTAACATAGTCAACAAATCATAAGTGCTAGTCAAGTCCAACCCGTCATTTCTCGATTGAATTAAACCCACCCGCATGACCCTTAACATAGTCAACAAAGTCGCACGACTACCCTAATCCAATCGCATCATATGCTTATGCAGATAAGCACTAATTAGCTACCGCACAGTACGCCTTAACATAGTCAACAAACGTAGCACGAATACTAACTAGTACTTATCTGAAATGACGGAGGGCTACGACAGGTTTTTCTGAAAACCTATTGCGTAATGAACTTGATATCGTTGTAGGGTCAAATGAAGTTTTGAAATGGAATGATTTTGAGGCTTTTCTAGTTTTGCTAAAGGGGTCACTTCCTGTGAAGGGATCGTCGGCCCTTTCCTCGTCGAATGAGGTGCGGGATATATCATATATATCACTGTGCAAAGCAGAAACTATAGAAGCAATCAAAAACAAACCGAGTGAGCAGCATCTGCCAGTTATTGCTAAAGGAGTCACTCCCGGTGAAGGGATCTCGGTCCTTTCCTCATCGAATAAGGTGCAGGGTATATCATATATACCGCTATGCAAAACAAGAACTGTAGCTACCTGTTTTGTTTAAAATTTGATTCTACAACATCTTAGGTTTCTTTTCATTCATTAATCACATTAATGAAGTCCCATTATTTAAGTCACCTAAACATCACAGATAAATACGACGTACACTTATGCCATCCGCATTCGCCTCGATGTCCCCTCGTGCACCGTTAGGTTAGGTAACTAACGACAGAGAAGGGCAGGGCTAGCGCGGGTGTAAAACATAAGTAACGTCTATATAATATATCATATATACTATATACTGTATCTATCATAGAACATCACATGATCACATCACAGATATCGCAGCAGAAGAAACATATGAAACATTGGATATACTAGGACGTCCGTGTTTTCAATACGAGCCAGTATAAAACACGGATTCCACAGTCGTGATGAATAGCCAATCCCACACCCCTAGACCCCTACGAGAGCGGTAAGCAACCCTACCAATTCTGGGGTTAGGAGACCCGGACACGACTCCTCGAGATGGTCTCCCACTGGACCCTAGAACCCGGTTACTTGTGCTCCCCTCCTTGGGTCTATCCTAATGCGGAAAAGTAGATAATATACAAAGGGTGACAACTTCCGCAACCTGGAAGTGCCCCAAATAAAAGAATATTACATACAAGTTTTTACATGAATGAAAATGAAAAACACTCATCTCACATAAAAACCCCGGCTATTCAAACACGACAATCCAATATAACATATCCAGCAACACATAACATAACATGTCATCAACGTAAGTAAATATGCGCATCCCAATTTTCGTTGACATATAGCAACGAAACCGGCGATATCACATATTACACTTACGGTCACAGAAAAGAAAGTGTAAAACTACAACAGTTGGAATCTGCAACCTCTTTAGACATCGCATGTCTAACAGTTATAAACCCCGCATTTTAGTCCCATTATCGAAAACTCTTTTCAATATGAAGTGAGACTAAACCGCTAGATTTATAACATTCATTCAGTTATCTCATAACTGTTTGTGAATTCCAATTATTGTATCCCATTCCGGATAAATAGAAAATATTAAACTTTCCGATCGAACATTCGAATACCCAAGTTTTCCCGAAACCGATAAACACATGAAATAAGTTCAAAGACATTCACTTCATGCCTCAGTACCAACGGTCCAGCCGTAGAAGGGTCAAGCCAACGCCTCACATGTGGCACGCCGTACTGCCCCAAACCCTAAGGTTCAAAGGGCAGTTCAAGACGGTCACATAATCGAGTTAAGGTTTGTTGTCTTCTAGAGGGACCATCGCGTTACTTGCACTGCTCAGAATGTCATTAAACTACGGAAGAGTCCAACAATTGGAAATTTCCGGGCAGGGGAAAGATTGGGTATTTACATCCGGTCGAACCTTTTAACATATTCTAAAATTATCCGAAAAAAACAAATAGACAAAGTTTGATAATCCGATCGAATCTGCGATTCCCAAAGCAACCCCAGAATACTCAACTCTTGAGGCAAATTAAAAATTCCCAGAAAACTCAGCATCCAGAAATAGGAATTACTGTGCAAAAAGGGGAGGATGACGTCATCATCTGGCCGCGGAACCGCCGCAGAAGCAAGGCTTCTGCCGCGGTTCCGCCTCCGTTTGTACTGTTCATAAGTTAAATTTTGCACCTTAATTCTTATAATTCCCTGCTGAATTTTTTAAGCATTTTTAATATGGAAAAATCCCAGATTTTGGAAAAAGTCCAGAGAGCATGAAAAAGTTAGGGTTTCGGGTTCGATCGGGTTTCAAACATCGTCTAAGCATCGCCTAAGGCTGTAGCTAGGCTCTGATACCACTGTAGGGTTCCTAGGCACGCTAATGAAGTCTCACAAGGCATCAACCATGCCAATTTCAAATTTTATGAGTGCCGTGAAACCCTAATACGGATCGTCGACTAGAAATTTAGGCGAAAAACGAATCTAGTTAACATCTTAACTAAAGGAGAGAGGCTACAACCTTTGTAGATCCGGTTCTCCACTTCCTTAGCTCCACGTAGGCGTCCTCTCGCTGTCCATATCGAATCCCGGACTCAATCGTCGGCTTGATCGGAGAAATGGGTGGACTAGGTCGTCGGCTTCGTGCCGAAGATGATCTACGTCGAGGCATCACAAGTTCAAGCTCCGACTTCACAAATTTGTGAAACTTGTGAAGAAAACACCCAAAACAACTTGGCAAGAGGTAGAGGGTGAAGAAATAGGAGGTGGGTTCACTTTAGAATTGGATTTCTCACTTTAGAACTCAAGTTGCCATTGATGGCATCAAGCTTTCTTTCTTGAAGAAGAAGATCAAGAAGAAGGAAATATTATGATAAGTTAATCCAAAATGAAAAAGAAATGAATACTTATCATAATAGGAACCATGGTTAGGTGTAGAGAATTGACCAAGGTTAGAAGAGTGGTTAGGGTTAAGCATGAAGACAAATTGGTCACTTTGGTCAAAGCTTCATGAAGCTTCACAAAGGTTCAAGAATGAAAGCAACCATTTTGTATTCTTATCCCATTCTTTTTCCAAAATCAATAAATAAAAGAATGGATAATTAAAACCCTAATCACTTTCTTAACCTAGGTTTAATTCTTTACACTTAACCAAATGAGCAAGCATCATCAAACATGATACAAAGATGTGCACAAAAGTATATCACATATACAACTTGCACATCAAGTGAGAAAATCCATTTAAAGTGAACCAATACTAGTTAATGCAAAGTAATATATCAAATATATAATTATACATTTAATCATTAAACCAACACTTGATTTAACGATCCGGTCATATCGCATATAACCGACTAGTATCCTATGTATCGGCTTATCGAATCAATCCTTGATTCGATATCCAGGTTATATCGAATATAACCAATCGATACATCCATCGCGAGAATGGAATACGGTATCACATACACGCATTATTCTCGGTCCTGCACATATTTCATATGCACTCCTATTTCGTTTCGCTTGAGCCAGGAAACCTCTGTGTAGGACTCTAAAGACTCGTCAATATTCCGGTAGCAGATGATGATCATATCAAGCACCCACAAGCCGCAAGCGGTCTGCCAAACGTAACGGCCATCCGGGTATTGAGCGATCAGAAGATTAACAAGCTAGCCCGCTCACACTCCTCTGAATCCAACCAGTAATACTTACCGTACAGTCCGGTCTGTTCGTCTGATATGTCGCATATCAAGTCTAGGGGTGGTAAACGTCAGACCCCAATAACCGATAAGTCGTGCCGATGTGAGGCTCATAACGGGTCGAGAAACTACTGGTAACAATTACCAGCAAATCTCTGATCAGCCCTGGCCAGGGACTTCCCTGTTACGGCCAATCGAGCACAGCGCAACATCAACCCCCAATACCGGGAGAGACGAAACCCCTCCTATCGCTCATTGTCTCCATGTGACTCGGGACTGTACCCAAAGACCACCGTTTTGCACGCCCTCATGGACGTGGTAAGGTGGAGATCAAAGCACAGTGGGAATCACACAAGACTCTATGACGATCTCGGGTCTACAGACTAACCTGCACAAGTGTCACCTGAGAACTGCCATCTGACGTGAGGTATAATACCATCTGGGAGTTTCGGCGAGTCCGTCCAGTGTACCCAGTCTCCACTGAGCACCCGTATACCATCTCTGATGTGAAACACCAATGGATATGGGATCATCCATCGCCCATCTCATGGGTCGAGAAGCGTATACGCTAGTCTACACTGGTATATCGATGCCCCGTCTCGATACACCCACGACTAGGGACCTTGAAGGATGTACTTATGGACTACCATGTCCCCACTAGTATGATCTGCACCATAGTCCAGGTAGTCAAGTACACATCCTAAGGGCTTTACCAACATGTAACTATAAGACAGTTTAAAGAGACAAGTGTACATGTTAAGATAAAGAGCAACCAGATAGCATACTATCATATCGAGCAAGAAAGTCATCTCTATATATGTCCAAGCATCCAATATAATATACATCATCTGTACAATACTGGTCTCTAGGGCATACATACAACTAACAACTGGATCGTTTTTGTTCTGTGTTTTTACAAAACACTGAGCCGATTTTTCATGTATGTTAAATCATTTTTAGAGCAGTATAAAAAATCGACAGAAACATGGTTTTTCCAGACGTGTTTTGCGAATTTTTTCCGATCGAAATTCTAAACACTTTGCTAACTTGCTAGTTTATGTTTAGCTAGGCTCTGATACCACTGTAAGTCCACGTTGCTCACCCCGGTTCTTACGGGAAGGTGGAAACATTTTTTGGCGCAAAGGCAACATGGACTAAAAGAAGGATCTTTGCTAAACTACAAACTAGCAAACTACTAGAGGTGCTATCTACTATGCCATAGAGATTATACCTCACGATACCGGTCCTTCAGGTCTTCATTCCGCTGTCCTGCTCGTCCATCCACGCTCCGAGGATCGATCCAGATCTTGGTCACCTAAGCGGCCTTCTTGAGTCGAAGACGATCCACCCGAGAGTTGTGCTCCGAGCTCCACCTCGAGCCGAGGCAACTAGGGAAACAAGATCGCTAGTCATGATGTCCTAGGTTGTGTAGAAGTGGTAGATGGAAGTGTTTGTCTATTTGGATCCTTTTTCTCTCAACACATGAGATCAAAGGAATTTTTCAAGAGGAGGAAGATGAAGGAGAACAACCATGGAGCTTTCTCATTTCTTTTCAAGAGAGAGAATGAAAAATGAGAAATGAATTGTTAACTAAAGAAAAAGCACCATGGTTGCAATAATATACCAACATCATCATGACTAATCTTTTCATGATAAAGTTGATGGCAACTAATGACCTGACCATTTTCATAACTCAAAAATAAAAAGAAAACCAAAGAAAACTCTACACCTCTTATGAAGGTCCAAGTCAATTTTGGTCAAACGGTCAACAAAGTCAAGTGTGTTCAAATGGTCAAAGAAATTAGGCATCACATAATTATCACTAAAAAGATTAGTAAATAATGTCCCCGACTCATAATGGTTTTGACCGAACCAACTGCCAAAGCCCTAATGAGTCCGCCTCAAAATGGTTTTGACCGAATCAACTGTCAAAACCCTAATGAGGTACCTCCTCCTTCTTCGCTCCTCAAAACTGTGCATACACACCCGCATCCGCATTCCGTAGAATGCGAATGCACAGAAGACAAAACAAATCCATCCGCGCAATACTAGGATCCGACTTAAACCAAAGCCCACTAGTATTGCCTGCCCGAACAGCATACGCACACAAGCGCACGTAAGTGATCGTGGCCCTGCCGTAAAAAAACCATACGGCCTCTACACGTTTCGCTCAGTGCAGGGAAACTCTCTGTGTGGGACTCTAAAGACTTGACACTACGCTGGCAGTGGGTTTAACCACAGACCGCAAGCGGCACTAGCTGTACGTAACGGTCCCCAGGTAGATGTCGATAAGAAGGCCGATGAGGTAAACCCATCCGAACTCCTACTGAGCCTGTATATGAAAATCTCCGTACAGTCCGGTCCGTTCGTCTGATAATATCGCATGGCGGGCCTAGGGGGGTGGTAAACGTCAGTCCCCTAATAGCGGTACAAGTCGTGTTGGAGTGTAGCCCAGAACACCCTGAGATAACACTGGAAACCTACCAGTATATCTCGCTTGCCCTGGCCAGGGAGTACTTGTGTAATGGCTCTCGTAGACACAACGCGATATCAACCCCCAATACCGGGAGAGACGAATCCTGTCTAACCGTCACTGCCTCCAAGTACTTCAGGACTGCACCCAACTACTACCTGTTTGCACGACTCCTTTGAGCCGTGGTAGGGTAGTAATCAATGTACAGTGGGAACACACTCGAGGCGAAGTGACAGTGTCAAGTCAGCGGACTAAGCTGTACTCATGTCACCTGGGAACTGATAACTGACGATAGGTATAATACCAACCAACAGTTCCCGATGAGTCATGTCCAGTGTACTCGTAACCTAACGAGCACCCGCATACTATCTCCAGTATAACGTATTGATGGCTGTGGGACAGACCATCTCCCCTGCTGGGATAAGAAGCGTATACGCTAGTCTACTCCGGAGTATCGATGCCCTGTCTCGATAGTCCTACGACCAGGGACCTGTATAAGGATGTGCTTATAGATTACCCAGCCCCCACAAGTGTGACTGCCATCACAACGCTGGAAATCAAGCAAAGATCCTAAGGGCTCTACTAATACAAGTGAGAATGAGATAGCTTTTTTTACAACCATGCTATCAAAATAAGAATAATGATAATAATAATAATAATTAAGAAATTGTGATGGTTAGTTTATGAATGACCATTATCATTTCATCATTTAATGCATTTGCAAGAAACAAGAAGCATCTTTGAAATGAAATGATGACGGTCAACATGTTAACAATAGTCAACCGGTCAACAAAGTCAACAAGTCAACAAAAGTCAAATGTTCAACTCAATCATGGCACAATTATCCTTAATTAATATTATTAATCATATTTCTCATTCTCATTAGGGTTTAGAAAAAGTCAACGGTCAACAACCCTAATAAGATTCCTCTGCCTCTGTCAACTGTGCATACACACCCGCATCCGTGTTCCGAGGAACACGAATACAATGAGATAAAACCAATCCCTAAACAAATCTAGGATCTGGCTTAAACCAAAGCCCGCTAGTAAAATCTGCCCGGACAACAAACGTGCACAAGTGCGCGGATGTGAACGAACCCATCGCAAAACCATGCGACCTCACCTCTGTTTTGGCCAAAAACGAATAACCCTCTGTGTGGGACTCTAAAGACTCAACACTACGCTGGCAGTGGGTTTATCCACAGGCCGCAAGCGGTACTAGCTGTACGTAACGGTCCCCAGGTAGATGCCGATAAGAAGACTGATGAGGTGAACCCATCCGAACTCCTACTGAGCCTGAATGTGACAATCTCCGTACAGTCCGGTCTGTTCGTCTGAGAATATCGCATGGCGGGCCTAGGGGGGCGGTAAACGTCAGTCCCCTAATAGCGGTACAATTCGTGTCGGAGTGTAGCCCAGAACACCCTGAGATAACACTGGAAAACCTACAAGTATATCTCGCTTGCCTTGGCCAGGGACTTTGTGTGATGGCACTCCTAGACACAGCGCGATATCAACTCCTAATACCGGGAGAGAAGAATCCAGTCTAACCGTCACTGCCTCCAAGTGCTTAAGGACTGCACCCAACTGCTACCTGTTTGCACGACTCATTTGAGCCGTGGTAGGGTAGCAATCTAAGAACAGTGGGAACACACTCGAGGCGAAGTGACAGTGTCAAGTTAGTGGACTAAGCTGTACTCATATCACCCGGGAACTGATAACTGACGATAGGTATAGTACCAACCAACAGTTCCCGACAAGTCCTGTCCAGTATACTCGTAACCTAACGAGCACTCGCATACTTTCTCAAGTACGACGTACTAATGCTGTGGGACAGACCATCTCCCCTGCTGGGATGAGAAGCGTATATGCTAGTCTACTCTGGAGTATCGATGCCCCGTCTCGATAATCTTACGACTAGGGACCTGTATAAGGATGTGCTTGAAGATTACCCAGCCCCTACTAGTGTGACTGCCATCACAATGCTGGTAATAAGGCAAAGATCCTAAGGGCTCCACTAATGTGTATAGGCGATATGCTAAAAGAAACACATGTACACATTAAAGTAGAAACAAACCAAGTAGCATACTACTATTTTGTGCAAGATTGTCTATACAACTGTGAATATCCCAAGTTTCCATTAAGTAATATACAAACTAGTATGATACAGAAATGGCCTCTAGGGCATATACACTAACAATCTCCCACTTGCACTATGGCCATGTACTGGCGTATCGAAGACCTATCATCTCGATCAGCCGCTCGAACTGAGTCTGGGGTAAGGCCTTCGTGAATGGATCTGTAGTGTTATATTCTGTAGCAACCCTCCGAACCTCGATCTCCCTGCGATCCACGATCTCCCTTATCAGGTGATACCGCCTTAAGATGTGTCTGGACTTCTGATGGGACCTGGGTTCCTTTGCTAAAGTTATAGCCCCGTTGTTGTCACAATACAGAGGTATTGGATCAACAATGGACGGAACCACCTGAAGTTCTGTCAAGAACTTCCTCATCCAGACGGATTCTTTTACGGCATAAGATGCAGCGATATATTCTGCTTCCATCGTCGAGTCAGCAACGGTTTCCTGTTTGGAACTCTTCCCACACACAGCCCCTCCATTGAGGGTAAAGACATAACCCGACATGGATTTGGAGTCATCCTTGTCACTCTGGAAGCTGGAGTCAGCAAAGGCCTCCATCTGGAGGTCTTTTCCGCCGTAAACCAAAAACATGTCCTTAGTCCTTCTCAGGTACTTTAGAATGTTCTTTACCGCTATCCGGTGCTTCTCTCCAGGGTTTGACTGATACCGGCTTACCACACTTAGTGCATAAGCTACATCTGGTCTGGTACACAACATCATATACATTATAGAGCCTACCGCAGAGGCGTAGGGTATAATAGACATGCGATCCCTTTCTAAATCAGTCTTGGGAGATATCTCTTTGGAGAGGGTGATCCCATGACAAGCCGGTAAATTATCGCGCTTGGAATCTTCCATACTGAATCTTTTGAGTATGGTGTCGATGTACCTGGACTGTGAAAGTCCTAATATCCTCTTGGACCTATCACGATGGATCCGGATCCCCAGAATGTAAGAGGCATCACCCAGGTCTTTCATGGAGAACCTGTGTGATATGAACCTTTAGACAGATTGTAGCATAGGAATGTCATTTCCTATCAAGAGAATGTCATCCACGTATAAAACGAGGAATACGACAGTTCATGCTACAATTTTACTATAAATACATGTTTCATCTAGATTTTTGATAAAGCCAAATTCTTTGATCGTTTCATCAAAACAGATGTTCCAACTCTGCGATGCCTGCTTCAGTCCATAAATGGACTTCAGCAACTTGCATACCTTCCCGCTGCTCCCACTCTGAATGAAACCCTCTGGCTGGTCCATATAGACACACTCCTCTAAATTTCCATTTAGAAAAGCGGTCTTTACGTCCATCTGCCAAATCTCATAATCGTGGAAGGCAGCAATGGCAAGAAGGATCCGAATGGATTTGAGCATAGCCACTGGAGAAAAGGTTTCGTCATAGTCCAAACCAGGTCTTTGACGAAAATCCTTTGCAACAAGTCTAGCCTTATAGGTCTCAACCTGTCCATCTACACCAATCTTCCGTTTGAAGATCCATTTGCAGCCTATGGGTTTTACCCCTTTTGGAGCAACGTCCAAAGTCCATACTTTGTTGGTGTACATGAACTCCATTTCGGTCCGCATTGCATCCAGCCATTTTACCGAGTCAGTGCTCTGAATAGCCTGCTGGAAGCTAGTCGGCTCATCATTATCAATGATGCAATCCTCTCTATCCCCGTCTATAAGAAAACCGTAGTATCTCTCGGGCGGATGAGACTGCCTACTACTCCTGCGGAGCGGCACAGGAATGTCCTGTTCTTTCGAACCTTCTGGTTCTACTAAGCCTTCAGTAATAGCTTGTGGTTCTGGAATTTCTTCCAGTTCTATTTCGCTCCCACTTTTCTGATTTTCCAAAAAATTTAGTTTCGAAGAAGCAGGCATGACGAGAAACAAAAACCTTTTGTTCCTCTGCGTAATAGAAGAAATATCCCTTGGAGTTCTTTGGATATCCCACAAACTTGCACTGTACTGAGCGTGCCTTGAGTTTGTCCGCATGCTGCTTTTTGACAAAAGCTGGACATCCCCATGTCTTAATGTGCTTAAGATAGGGTTTCTTCCCACTCCACATCTAATATGGTGTGGTCGGAATTGTCTTAGTTGGAACTGGTTCAAAAGGTATGCAGCTGATTTTAGTGAATATCCCCAGAATGATCGTGGCAACTCAGCGTTACTCATCATGGAACGTACCATATCCAATAGGGTTCAGTTCCGTCTTTCCGATACACCATTATGTTGTGGGGTGTATGGAGGAGTAAGCTGAGAGAGAATTCCATTCTCTTTTAGCTAACCCAGGAACTAGGCACTCAAGTATTCACCACCTCGATCAGATCTCAGTGTTTTGATACTTTTGCCTGTTTGTTTTTCTACTTCATTCTTGTATTCCTGGAATTTTTTGAAGGCTTCAGATTTATGTTTCATTAAGAAGACATATCCGTACCTTGAAAAGTCATCCGTAAAAGTAATGAAGTAAGAATAACCGTTTCGCGCATGTGTAGACATTGGACCGCATACATCGTTGTGTACGAGTCCCAAGAGCTCGTTCGCTCTTACTCCATTTCCAGTGAACGGAGTCTTTGTCATCTTTCCTTTGAGACATGATTGACAAGTTGTATATGGTTGATATTCGAACGGATCCAAATATCCTTCTTTATGCAACTTAGTTAACCTTGTCTCATTGATGTGACCCAGTCTACAATGCTATAAGAAAGCATGATTTATTTCTGGAGACTTTCTTTTGTGTGTATTCTGGACATTGAAAATCTGTGGTTGGTTCAAAACGTATATACCGTTGCTTAATGTACCCGACCCAATCAGAACATGATTAAGGTGAATGTTTACAACATCGCTTACAAATGCAAAATCATAACCTTCTTTAGACATTAAAAATACAGATATGATATTACAAGTCGCACTGGGTATAAAATAACAGTCATGCAAAACCAAAACATGTCCATCTGACAATCCCAAGTGATAGTCCCACATGGACTCAGCATCCATGCCAGCTCCGTTTGCAACTCTGAGGGTCATAACACCTGCCTTCAAAACCCTACGCTTTCTCAGTGCCTGCAAAGAATTACAGATATGAGATCCTGATCCGGTATCCAATACCCAAGAAGTAGAGTTTACTGATAGACAGTTTTCAATAACATGCACACCTGAAGCCGAAGCCACAACTTGCTTCGGGTCCTGGTTCTTGGCCTTCCAAGCCCTGCAATCTTTCTTCCAGTGTCCTTTCTTATGACAATAAAAGCACTCTTCTTTTCCCACAAGCTGTCCGGCTACCTTTGCCATTTTTGCCTTTCCCATGGCTTCCACTTTACTAACACCGCCCCTTGGTTTGGTGGGGGCTTTCTTCTTCTTCTTTCCCTTGGCTTTCGCCTTGGACCTAAAAGAGGAAGGTCCTCCAACAGACAAAGTGGATGCTTCCCATACTTTCTGTAAGGTGCTCTCTGCACTCCTAAGCATGTTGAGGAGTTCCGGAAGTTCTACTTCTTTTCCTTGCAAGTTGAAGTTCAGGATAAACTGGGCGTAAGTGGAAGGAAGGGACTGGAGAATCAAGTCAGTATAGAGCTCGTTCTCTAACGTGGTCCCGAGGTCCGCGAGCTCTTCAATAAAGCCAATCATCTTAAGCACGTGTTCCGCTACCGATGATCCGATGGCCAATCTCGCCGAAAACAACTTTTTCGAGACTTCGTATCTGGCGATACGGGATTGCTCTCCATATAGTTCCTTAGTATGGAGAAATATGGATTCAAGGTCTATATTCTCGTGCCTCCTCTGATGTTCATTGTCCATAGAGGAAAGCACGAGGCACTTGGCCATCGCGCAGTCAATCTCCCAAGTCTTACGGATTTCCTTATCCGTGACGCTGGATTTAGGACCTGGGACAGGGGGAGCTTTGGTGGTAAGGAGATACCCCAACTTGTCATAAGTGATTGCCATTTTGACATTTCTGAGCCAATCTTTGTAGTTTGGCCCTTTCAGTATATTTTTATCTAGCAGTAACTTAACTCCGGTCATGATGTTTGGTCGCTGCAATTAGGAGAGAGAGAAGAAACACTTTAGCATGATGCTCTTGCAAGTTTATAGTGGTTTTTAGTTTGTCTAAACAGGATGGCTCCCACTGTTTCTCGAATCCTTCCTTAAACCGAAAAAGAAGAATTAGTCGGGATCAATCTCACCGTACAATACTTGCTTAACCGTTCAGCCTGGCCAGTGTTGGTACTTCGAGGGAGGTTTTACGACGCTTTCATAAAGTTCCTTAATTAAATAATCTCTTTTTCCTGTGGGCGTAGCCCCGCTAACACCTTTCTAGACACCTACTTGGTTTATAGCATTGATCATTAAGTGAGAAAGTTCCCGAGGAGTAGCATATACTCACAGTAGGATCGGGATCTATATATCATCGTGTGATAAAACTGAAGGAATCCTACCAGAATCATCACACTCCAAATGGTATGCAGCACTAGCAAGTTTCAGTTTCTTTAGAAACTCCCCATGTGGATTTTTGCCCCATGCTCTTATGACCTTGACTTTGGCCAACAAATCATAAATCACATGTCAAGTTCTACCCATCATTTTCCAGGTTAATTTGAACCCACCCGTATCTACCCTTGACTTTGGCCAACAAGGCAGTACGACTTTCCCAAACCAACGCATCTATCTATGCTACATATGAATATCCAATAGCTACCAATCACTATGCCTTGACTTTGGTCAACAAACACAGCTTGAATACTATTGACTATCCATATGAAATGACGGAGGGCTACGAATGGTTTTGGAGAAACCGTGAACAAAGTGAACTTGATATAATCTAAGGAATGTGATAGCTTTTAAAAGGAGTGGTTCGAGCTCCGCGTTTTAAAAGTTTTCTGTTTTGAAAAGAAACCAAGTGGTTTTGAAATTGTTCCAACGACTTAACTTTGGTTTATTTTCTTACATTAATTTAATGCGTCCCATCAATTAATCCTACTATTGCAGAAAACAACAAAAATATGACGTACGCTTATGCCATCCGCATTCGCCACGGGGCCCCGTCATCACCCGTTAGGTTACTTAACTAATGACAGAGCGGGGGCTGGACTAGCGCGGATGCAAAACATAAGTAACGCCTACTAGATATCATATATAGATATATACATTCGTCAGATGCAATGATAGCCATTCCAGATCACAGATGAACACATTGGATATGCTAGGAATCCGCGTTTCGTTCGAGCCTGCAACGAAAGACGGATTACACGGTCTCGATGAATAGCCAAACCACACCCTAGACCCCTACGGGTGCGGTAAACTACCCGCCAAGTACCCGAAGTGAAGCAACCTCCCTCAACAACGTGAGTAGGACACTCGGCAATTCAAAGTATCCGGTAGTTTGTGCACCCCACCTTGGGTCTATCCTAGGAGCAAAAACAGTAAAAGAAATAATATACAATGGCGGCTACAACCTCATCCCTGATGTGCGGCTATAAAATAATATTACATCAATTTACATATTACATCAAATGAAAGAAAAAGAAACTCTCATCTTACAAAACCCCCGGCTATTCATCCGCGACAATCCAACAAGTTCATATACACAATCGAACAACATTACAGATCACAGATATGCATAACCCCCACTAATCGACGTATAACGATTAGTTGACGTTCAGTGCATATATCACATTACAGATATAACCATTTAGAAAAAGTTTGTAGAACTTCGATCAAAACACCAATTTGTAACTACCCCAAACACAACTTTGTTCTCTGGAAATTCTGGGCAGAAACAAAATACTTTAAAAATCACAAAAAGTCAAAATAAGAACACTGCAACAAATCCGAGTCGCGACCGAGTTGACTCGGCCGCGGATCCACGGTGAAACGCATGGTTTCGCCGCGCTTCCGCGGCGGTCTGGTCGAATCGTGGGTTCATTTTTCTTGTGTGTTCCCAGAAAACCCTGCACGGATTTTTAAGATGTGTGGAAATATTTTTAGGGCTGTTTTAAAAATCGGCAGAAACTTGAGGATTTTGACGTGTTTTGCGAGTTTTTCTCGGATCGAAATTCTAAATACTTTGCTAACATGCTAGTTGTTGTTTAGCTAAGCTCTGATACCACTGTAAGTCCACGTTACCCATCCCGGTTCTTACGGGGAGGCGGAATAGGTAAAAAACGATTTTTTACGCAAGGTAACATGGACTAGAAAAAGAGGATCTTTGCTAAACAAAAACCTAGCAAACTAACTACAAGTTTAGCTACTCGGTTAGAAGGTTATACCTAGGTCTTGAACTCCTTCTCTTCATGCTCCTTGGAATGGTTTGAACGGCTCCTCCTCGTAGTCTTCTCTTTGTCGAAGAAGGATCCACCCGAAGGCCTCTACCTTGAGCTCCTACCTCAACCTAGAGGTAACTAAAGTGCTTGGCTTGCTAAACCTAGAACTTTAAAATGAGTAGAGTGAAGTTTGGAAGGTTTTATCTCAAGAGCTCATGGTTCTCAACACATGAGAGATGAGAGCTTTGAGAGAGAGGAAGAGGATGAGCTTTGGATGAGAGAGAATGAGCAAGTAAGAATGAAATAGCTTTTTTTACAACCATACTCTCAAAATAAGAATAATGATAATAATAATAATAATTAAGAAATTAGGATGGTTAGTTTATGAATGACCATTATCATTTCATCACTCAATGCATTTGCAAGAAACAAGAAGCATCTTTGAAATGAAATGATGATGGTCAACATGTCAACAATAGTCAACCGGTCAACAAAGTCAACAATAGTCAACCGGTCAACAAAGTCAACAAGTCAACAAATGTCAAATGTTCAACTCAACCATTGCACAATTATCCTTAATTAATATTATTAATCATATTTCTCATTCTCATTAGGGTTTAGAAAAAGTCAACGGTCAACAACCCTAATGTGATTCCTCAGCCTCTGTCAACTGTGCATACACACCCGCATCCGTGTTCCGAGGAACACGAATACAATGAGATAAAACCAATCCCAAAACAAATACTAGGATCTGGCTTAAACCAAAGCCCGCTAGTAATAACTTCCCGGACACCAAACGTGCACAAGTGCGCGGATGTGAACGAACCCCGTCGCAAAACCATACGACCACTACTCTGTTTTGCCCAAAGGCGAATAACCCTCTGTGTGGGACTCTAAAGACTCGACACTATGCTGGTAGTGGGTTTAACCACAGGCCGCAAGCGGTACTAGATGTACGTAACGGTCCCCAGGTAGATGCCGATAAGAAGACTGATGAGGTGAACCCATCCGAACTCCTACTGAGCCTGAATGTGACAATCTCCGTACAGTCCGGTCTGTTCGTCTTAGAATATCGCATGGCGGGCCTAGGGGGTGGTAAACGTCAGTCCCCTAATAGCGGTACAAGTCATGTCGGTGTATAGCCCAGAACACCCTGAGATAACACTGGAAAACCTACCAGTATATCTCGCTTGTCCTGGCCAGGAACTTCGTGTAATGGCTCTCCTAGACACAGTGTGATATCAACTCCCAATACCGGGAGAGACGAATCCTGTCTAACCGTCACTGCCTCCAAGTGCTTCGGGACTGCACCCAACTGCTACCTGTTTGTACGACTCATTTGAGCCGTGGTAGGGTAGCAATCTAAGAACAGTGGGAACACACTCGAGGCGAAGTGACAGTATCAAGTCAGCGGACTAAGCTGTACTCATGTCATACGGGAACTGATAACTGGCGATAGGTATAGTACCAACCAACAATTCCCGACGAGTCCTGTCCAGTGTACTCGTAACCTAACGAGCACCCGCATACTATCTCAAGTACGACGTACTAATAGCTGTGGGACAAACCATCTCCCCTGCTGGGAAGAGAAGCGCATACGCTAGTCTACTCCGGAGTATCGATGCCCCGTCTCGATAATCCTATGACTAGAGACCTGTATAAGGATGTGCATGTAGATTACCCAGTCCCCACTAGTGTGACTGCCATCACAACGCTGGTAATCAAGCAAAGATCCTAAGGGCTCCACTAATGTGTATAGGCGATATGCTAAAAGAAACACATGTACACATTAAAGTAGAAACAAACCAAGTAGCATACTACCATTTTGAGTAAGATTGTCTATACAACTGTGAATACCCCAAGCTTCCATTAAGTAATATACAAACTAGTATGATACAGTAATGGCCTCTAGGGCATATACACTAACAAATTGCTATGCTCACTTTATTATGATATGTCGCATGATATACTGATATTGTCACATCACTGTTCCATGTTGCATGATATACGGATATACTAACATTTCTGTTATATGTTTGCATACATCATGCTTTACGATTATATGCATTGAGATGTTGTTTTCATGAGATTTCTGGATTTGAGAACCGTGGTTATTTCAAAAGAAAGTATATATTGTTTTAAAACCCCGGTTTCTCATGATATGATATTTAGAGACATCCACCATGTGTTTTCTCGGTTCTGAGATTGTCATGTGAAACCCGATTCGAGGAGCGGGAAGCACCGTCTGTGGGTACATGGTGGACCCGGTATGGTACCCGGGGCGAGATGTGATTTTCGTGGTGTAGACGATGAGCCTGGCAGAGGGACTACTACCTACCAGTGATAGTATTTGAACTTGGCGGTTATCCAGAGGATACCGACCGGAGTCATGAGATGGATATGAGGGCCGACCAGAGTGTGCGGCGCCTAAAGGCCGATCTGAAGATGCGGCGCCTGAGATATGAGGATTTACGTGTCGATGCTGGACACGGGTTTCATGAAGTTTCGAGTGTCGGTGTTAGACACTCAGGTTCCATGATTTGATGTGTCATTGGTGGACACACGTTCTTTGATATCCTCATATATTTACATGCATATGCTTTTATGACGTTTCGAGTGGATGAGATCCACATGCATACATGCATTGATTATATTGTTGGATGATATCCACATGCATACAGGCATTGATTATATTGTTGGATAATATCCACATGCATACAGGCTTTGATTATTGTTGGCATATATGTTGATACGGTCACCATAGATATCATAGTATTACCCTTATAATATAGTTGACCTAGGAAATCGTTGTTTTATTCGATTTCTACCTGCTGATGTTTTCTACTCACGAGTTGACAACTTACCCCCGTTGTACCACAGTTCTTGCAGGTTGACCACATGGATCGGTAGCAGCATCGCTGGTACAAAGCTTGCATTCAGGTGATTGGCTTTGGTAGGTGGTACATGTTGGATCGTACCTCTCTTGTACTATTATTATTCCTTTCGTATCTAGTCAACTCTATCAATCAGAAACTAGTATTTTTATATGTAGTAAGACTTAGCAAGACTTATAGTTGCGAGAATTAGAGCAATGGGTTATATGTTCACTTGGTGGGTTGATGTCTTGCTTATTTCATTATCTTTTGTATTGATCTTCTCCGTTGGGCGTCGTATACATGTTTATAACTTGCGTGGTAGTGATTCCGCCGTTTGGCGAAAGCTAGCTCCTGCTTGGGGATACCTTTTATATTATCATGTATTTGTGGCTTTGGATCAAAATATACAAAGGAGGTGCTGCCTAAATTTTTAAAAGACGAAACATGTTTTTTTCAACTAGTAAATCCACTTGCATTTTTCATGTTCCTTTATCTATGCATTTAAGAAAACATTTGATTTCATTATACCTTTATTTCAAAACTTCACCTCTTCTATTTTCATAAAAAGGTTTAGATTTCTGTGCTTTGGCTTACTTAAGTTACGTCACGCCTTTATACGTTGCGTGATTTAAGTGCCGGTCATGAGCAAAATTTTCGGGTCGTGACAAAATTGGTATCAGAGCGCTAGGTTTAACCTTGGTTCGAGTCTAGGTTTGACTATGTGGAGTCTGGGAAGTACTTTATTTCAGAACCTAGGCTTGACCTTACAGAACTTAGACTTGAACGGGGGGGTATTAGACCCGAACTTTCATTACATAGGTTGACCCTGATTGTTGGAGTATGTAGCTTGAGTAGAGTAACGTACCATACGTTTGTTCCGCGGCATATTTACGATACGATACTCCACTTAAGAAACCTTAGGATGTACATAGTTTGAGATCTTTGATTCTCTTCGTTCTCTTGATCATACATCCATTTGAGATCCTTGATTCTATTTGTTTCCATGATCATACTCTCATTGATTCCATTCCTCTTTATGATCATGTATCCATTTTGGGATCTGTTGAATCCTTTCATTCCTTTGATCTATCTTCATCGATACATGCTTGAGGTTCCTGTCACCATGGTTTGAGCGCAGATTGAGCTGCTTCTAGTGATGCGGTCAGGGCGAGCTCGTCATGGACGAGGACTAACCATCAAGTTTTCTGGCGACATGGGAACGTCTCGATTTTGTATTTTTGTCGTGACCTCTTTTTTAGGCGAGTGTTCGGTTTTGCACTGGATGATCGGGCCACTGATAGAGGCTGCCTGTTGTGAGAGGACTGTTGATGTACAGCCTACCTCAGAGTTTGTGATGTCGTCTACCTTACAGACAGATGACCCAGCTGTTGCTGAGATTGATGGGATGTCGCTTCCAAAGCTTATGAGCTGAGATCGCTGGAGCTTCCAGGCAGAGATGCGACAAGCGATAGCTAGTCTATCTTGAGTTGAGAGACGAAGGTGATTCGTCAGATTTGTTGCGCCGACGCAGGCCCAGTTGAGTTGAAGATTTTCAGTATGGAGAATCTTATTCAGATCTAGAGTAGATCGATCCAGAGATGACGTTGTTCGTTGGATGATCCGATAGGAGATCAGCAGGTTGACCAGCTTTGGATAGAGGACCTCACCCAGATGCGTTGTGAGTTGATCGAGAACAGATGAATAAGGTATATTCCTCCGATGATTGGGACGAGTTCCCGAAGACGTGTTCGGCTAGATATCTTGTACAGAGTGATGAAGATACTGAGTTCATGATTTTGAGTCCGTGTGAGAGATTTCGGATTGACTGTAGCCGAGAACAATTGCAGTACGCAGATAGCATGACGTGACGCCAAAGTGGACGATAATAAAGACGAGTGGAACAGGAGGTTCGTGCGAGATGTTAAGGAGCTGTTGTTACTCCCCGTTGAGATTAGAGATCTGATGTGTATACAAATGCATTAGGATACGACCAGTTCCCGAGAAAATGCTGTGCTGAGAACGCAGATGTCCAGAAAATGAGAAAAGATTATACAAGAGTGCCAGCCTCCGTATAGTTCAGCATAGGCGAGATCGGAAGAGAGTTTGAGCAGGTGCCTTCCAGGAAACTGCTGCGATAAGATTTGCACCGAGGATCAGTTGTGTCACGAGTATTCAGAGGGCTAGAGGCCGACACCAGTGACGTGCTGCTTTACGAGTAGTCATACTAATTGGCCGAGAGATGACCAGAGGAGTGCCATAGTGGAATCGTTTCCATTAGCACACCTGACCGGGCCGACGATCCGATGGATTGCGAGATCGGTAATCCATAGAGAAATGAAGACCCAGAGACAGAGGACGCCAGACCGTGAGCAGGAGGCAAGCGGATGTTCTTGCTCTGCCAGTTTTGGGCGCACCAACATTTTTCGACATTGTAGGAGGTGTACCTCAATGTCATTTGTTGCGATTTGCGTTTGTGATCCGAGTATCAAGCTTATATCGCTTGGATTTGAGTTTTGATGATTTAGTTTCATGATATTGATTTCGTGCACCATGGCTGCACCTATTGGGTATTTACATTTTGTGCATAATTATTGCACTTGATATATGTTTTATACACCGTTATGTTGGTTTATGAATTGTGCACATTTATTGCACTTGATGTCGATTTTGTACCTTGGCTGCACGTGTTTATGATTTCGTGGATTTTATACGGTTGATTTGATTTTATGCATGTGGTACGCACTCGATTTGATTTATGCATTCGGTATAGCTTACATGTGCTTGCAGTGCATTGATACAGATTTTGTGCATGCAGTTGAACACATTTATGATTTTTACACCTTGGTACACTCGGTGTTGCTTTTTATACGCATTTGATTTATTGATGAGTTTCCGTGCACTTGTTGCACTAGATTGGTATTTCGTGCACTAGATGCACCGGATTTGTATTTCGTGCACTAGATGCACCGGATTCATATTTTGTGCATTTTTTGTACCAGATTCGTATTTCGTGCATTTGTTGCACCGGCTTGGTATTTCGTGCATTGGTTGCACCGGATTTATACTCCGTACCTTGGTTGCACCCGATTTGTGTCTTTGAGCATTTGCGTTACCAGATTTGTGTTTTTGTGCGCATTGGCACTTGACGTTCGTTTCCATGCATGCTACTGCACTAGATGTTTTATACGGATCCGACACGCTTGGTGTTAGTTATATGTATGCCCTAGAGGCCATTACTGTACATATGATGTATATTGTAATGGATGCTTGGACATATATAGGGAGGACTTTCTTGCTCGACATTATTGTATGCTATCTGGTTGTACTTTATCTTAACATGTACTCTGATTGTCTCTATGTTACATGTTGATAAAGCCCTTAGGATATGTATTCGACTACTGGGACTATGATGAGATCATACTAGTGGGGCCACGGTAGTCGACGAGTACATCCTATAGATGTTCTTAGTCGAGGGTGTATCAAGGCAGGGTATCGATACACCAGAGTAGACTAGAGTATACGCATCTTGACCCATATGATGGGCAATGGATGATTGATTCGTATGTCAAAAATATTTCTAAACTGCAATCAAGAACGGCGTCGCTTGGTAGCTAGCTGGTGAGTACGGGTCGGTCCACAGGGATTTTGTGTTTTCCTAATTGCTTTTACGAGTTAATTCCGATGGGTGTCGGATTGATTATTTCTAAAACCTAAATTGATTTATACTAAGATTATCTAGATCTAAGTCTTGCTAGGGTTAGCTCTAGGGTAAGTTGGGAGATTGAATATTTCCTCACCGCTTCCAATACCCTATTTTAGATCTATTAGGTGTTATGGTAATTATCAATAAAAGGGATTAGTACCATCGGGAAGAAATGGTGTTTCTTCCTCTAGGTTCTTGTCCTTCCTTATCGATCCTTACCCTAACCTCCATGGAAAACATACACAACCGGTCCATTATACTACGGTATCACCGTTACCTCGAGGGGTAAGGTGCCGCAGGGAGCGGTGTGTACGTGTATGCATGGAGTTCTAATTATTATGTATGATGGGGCAAGAAAGGGGTGAGAGAGTTCATCTCTCAAACCTTTCCCTAAAGCTAACCCTAACAAGCGAGGAGACTACTCGCTCATTAGGGAATTGAATGACATTCTAAATTAAAGTAAACTAAGGCAATAGAATAAAAGAACTTACTAATTTTTATTGATGGCTCTCTCCAAACATCAACACGGTACAGATCTGAATTTATGGAATGAAAAGAGGCATGTCTTAATACAAGAATTTGGGTCTCTATTTATAGGACATAGAAAACCCTAGGTTTACAATCGCCGCATGTATGCTTTTACAAAAATACCCCTAGGATGACTAGTCAGCGCCGCCTCACGTTTTGGTAAATTTTTTAACTTTTACGCGCACTACCTGGCCGCGGAACCGCGGCTATAGGCCATGTTTGCCCGCGGTTCCGCGGCTAAACTGGAGGCTTGGATCATCAGTTTTTCTTCTGTGCTTTTGGGTGACTTTGGCTTCCTTTTTCTTTGGTTGGTTCTTCAGATTGGCTTCTAGGTTTCTTCCAGATTTCCCAGTGAATAATTGTAGTGGACTTTTACCATCGCTTCGTGACGAAGTCTTGAACCTTGCGTTGCCTTGTACTTTGTGAACTGATCTTTGTGTAGGCTTTATCAAGATTCCACCATTTGTAGTCTCACTTTTGTATCATCTTATGTCTTTTTTTCACTGTTTTTGCTCCGAGAACCTGTAACCTGTACTATATAGCAGACATGGGTCAAAAGCACCTGTTTATTTGTAAAATGCATAAGAATGGGGAATATAATAATGCAATATTATGGTATGAACAAATACCCCCAAAGTTATCTTTTGCTCGTCCTCGAGCAAACCTAGTTTTATTCTCAATAAAAACCTAACCTCACTTTCGCGGGGAAACGCGATTGCACTGAGCTCGTGCAACAAGCCGTTAAACCTCTAGGTGTCCCTAGCAGGAGGAGTGTTGTCTCCTGAGGGTTTTCAGCGGATACTACCCACAAAATCCTATCAATTCGGCCCATTTTATTCTCCAATTAGGTTTTCTAACAAGGAATTCTATTATCTTCGACTCGTAAATTATCCACCCATATTCTTCATGATTCCTTATCATTTAACTTAAGATTATATATGTTCTGTAGACTTACATAGCTTTTGGCATCTCTTAAGTTTTCCTTCTAGAGTTCTATCTCAACTTAGGAATTTTTATTATCTCTATTGAAGATATAAGTCCTATTCTTCATTCATATCTCTTATCTAAATCCCAATCACATACCCCTACGTGTGTGTATAAATCACCCCTACACTTGGAAATTCAAATCAAGCAATCATATTCTTGTCCGTTGTCCAAAGCACTTCTTAATTGGTGAATTTTTAGATGAATTTCGCTCACACATCCTTCATGCGATCATTAATACTTCTTGAGGTACCAACAACCGATTACAAAATGTGTATGCACAGAAAAGCATAATTCCTAGTCTTGTAACACCTAAGGCTTTAGTATTGACTCCCAAACCAGTTGGTCTAAGGCACTAGGTGATGAAGCACCCTTGCTAAATATTTTTCTATTTTTGCAACCTTAAGTAATCACAAAAACTAGTGTTCATTTTTTTATTATCTCTTTATTCACACTTAAAATTATTTTATTTTCTTTTCTTCGTACTAAGGACTTTAAGACAAGAGCATTTTAAGGTTTCCTCTACTATTCCAAGTTTCAAGGTTCGTGCAAATTGTAGGGTATACATTTTCAGAATTTAGACTTAAACTAGGAACTATTTTTCAAACTTACACTTTAATAAAAATATCAATACTTTTCCCTTGTTTTAACTTAGCCCAAGAAGTCAACTCGAAATTTGCCTATTTCTAAATAAACTACAAAGATATATACTTTCTACCGTTAAACTTTAAGAAAAGTTATTTTTAGGGTTTTTAATTTACTAAGTCTAAGATCTAGTTGTTCCTAGCTAGTTAACCTTTTTGTCAAACTCAAGTCAATTATGGCCAAAATTGAATACTTTAATTTTTATAATTTTTAAAATTTTCAATTTTTATGGGTTTTAAAAATAAGTATGCAAATGCAAGAATATACACATGAATGCGAAGGAAGAAGGCTTACTGAGCATACCCCCAAACTTAAACTTGACAGTGTCCTCACTGTCATGCCACACCAAGAGGGTCAAAATGTCGGCACTCCCCTGTTTATTTATTTACAAATTTTTTTTTCTGTTAAAAGAAAAACAAAATATATATACAATAAGGTTCCTCCCAAACTAAACAAGGCCTTACACAGACCAAAGATTAGCACCAACCATTCAAAAATCTTATCGTGGTAATGGTAGAGTTGGTGAAAGAATGGAGTGGAAAGAAAAGAAATGAGACGAACACGAGACCGAATGGGAAGAAAAGTGGAATATGGTCTCGGCGGAGGAGAAGAATGGCAGAAAAGAGAAAGAACTGTAGTACGATTTTGAGGGTGTAAATCGAGTGAATAAATTAGCGCAATTTGTGATGACCGATGTGTTAAAAGCAATTGTGCTAATCTATCAACCCGTCGAGAAATGGGGTCAAATCCCTCAAGATTCGCAAGAAAACATGGGTACGTTGAACTTGGTGAACCAAACATTGAAAGTGGAAGCGTGACGAATTCTTGCTCGGTCGAAATGATAGGAAGGACGAAAGGGAGTGATTTAGGGATAGTCTTAATCTCACCTAAGTAATCTGTCTCGAACTTGAAGGATTCCATCAATGGTTCGACATGACTGTAAGCAACCGAGTCTGATGGTTCAACTAATTCATCTGAAAATTTAAAGGACTCAAACTCGGGAGGTGAGTTTTCAACATCGTCCGAAAAAGTGAAACACTCGTAATCATTATCGTCTGTGAGAACAGTGTTAGATTCAAAGAGGAACGCACTAGTGGCGTCAAATGTGCTGTGATTGAATAGAAATTTTTCAAACTCATGGTCCTCCTGCATGATCTTTTGCGTGGTCGGAACGATAGAAAGGATGGAGGGTGATTTAGGAAGTATAACAGGTAAAGGTTCAGTAGGATGAACTGGAAAATCCGACACGTCAAACAAAAATGGTTCATCCTCAATACTCTCCTCAATACTATCCTCATAATTCTCCTCAAAATTTAGCTTATCCATGCCATTATTATCAAAATCAAGATGCATATGAGGTTCGGGAGAAATATTTAATGACTCGGGATGATGAATTGGAGATAAAATTTCAGTCAAATGTACGGGTTCATCATCCAAAATATTCCCGGCGTCTATATCCTCAATCAAGTGAAAATCAATTTTTTCGAACACCTCATCAAAAGCATGGATATTTATCAATTCAGGTTCTAGAGTGGAGGTGTAAAGTTCAAAAGGATTAGGTGTGGTTTCACTCGAAAGGGATTCTTCACAATCTGGCAAATCAAGCACTACAAAGTCACACAACTCATCATTTTGGGCACTTTTTTGAAAACTGGAGTTGTGAATTTCAATTGGTAATGGGTAGGTTTGATTTGAAAGGGCGTACAGCTCGCTCTCACCACTCAAATTCTCACTCTGTCCAACCGCCTCCTCATACATTAGAATTTTTGGAGCTAGTTGGAAACTAGCTACCGGTTCACTAGGTTGCATAAGGGCGGCCATGGACGCATCCACATTCCTCATCATTTTGTTTGTTGCTAAAATATAAGCTTCCAACGACTGTTCCAAACTAGACATGGGTTGTGAAGGGGTTTCGGTAAAAGATTCAAAATTGTTTGGATACGTGAAACTCCCAAATGGTTGTGTCAAAGCAATGTCTAGTGAAGGTGGGAGAGTCGGGTAGGACTGGTAGGAATTGGATGGTTGGACAGGAGTAGGGTCAATATTTGGATAAAAAGGTGAATGAACTTGTTGATCCTAAGAACTGGATGTGTTGAGAGTGTAAGTGCACGGCGGCGCCCCGGCCGTCAACCCGACGGCCAAACGCGGAAACGGTGGTAAACTTAAAATTTGCGGACTTAGCAAACCGGCACCACCGCGCACTAAACTCCGGATCGTGCCATTAAACTAGTCTAAGCTATCTAGAGAGGGGGTAGAGAAGTATACCATACGATCCAAGTCCTCCGGTCTTCATCTCCACTCCGATCTCCTCGCGGGATCTCCGTCCGTCTCCTCCTCGTCGGAAAGGGCACCACGAAGCCGGGTACTTTTACGGGCTCCCACCTCGATACTGAGGCAACTCGAGCATGAAGCCGGCAACTCGACATGCTCAAGATTTGCTGTAGGAATATAGTGTAGAATCATAGTCTCTCTTTTGGGGTTTGGTTGCCATTTGTGGATGATGGAGGAATGGTGTATAGAAAATTGGTGCTTTCAATTTTCTAGCAATGGAATGAGAAGAAGAATGATATGCACAAAAATGAATCACTCTCATTTTTCTTCCTCTCTTTTCTTTTCTTCTTCTCTCTTTTCTTTTCTTCTTCTCTCTTTTCTTTTTCTTCAACCATTTCATCAAGTGAGAGCAAGAGGGTGGAGGAATGAATATGATAGCATAAACATAGAAGGAAGGTGAGTGTAGGAAAAGTAGAAAGGTGACTATATCCTAAACATAATCATAACAATCTTTCTTATCAACCTCACTTCATTTCTAATCCTTTCTAATCACAATGAATGAAAGAAAAGCAAAGATGCTTTCATAATTAATCCTTATGCAAATAAATCCTCCACAAAAGTAATTTGCAAAACTGCAAATTACCCCCTCCATCAGAAAAGTCCGGCCGGGAAAGAACAAATGAAAACCGGCCGGAACGGAAAGCAAACAGGCAACTCCAGAAAACTGGTCCCGTAATAAATTACAGGATAACCCCGATACTGTGCATACACACCTGCATTTGTATTCCGTCCGGATACAAATACAAAGAGACAAAATCTACACTGTACTAAACTAGGACCGGCTTAAGCCAAAGCCGGCTAGTAATATCCGTTCGATCCTGATCCGTGCAATACCGCACGTATCTGATCGAACCCTGCCATATAACCATACGGCCACTAGTACAAACTGTCCGATCCTGATCCGTACAATACCGCACGTATCTGATCGGACCCTGCCATATCTCCATACGGCCTCTACAGCGTTTCGCCCGAAAGCTTGAGTAACTGAAAGTGTGGTGGACTCTAAAGACTCGTCAATACTATGGCTGTGGATTTAACCACTAGCACGTCAGAGGTATAAGCCAATACGTGACGGGCCACCAGCTATTGACTAAAAGGGATGTCGATGAGGAAGCTCACCCCGACACCCAACTGAGCCTGTCAGTGACAATATCCGTGCAGTCCGGTCCGTTCGTCTATGAGTATCGCATGGCGGGCCTAGGGGGTTGGTAAAAAGTCAGACCCCCAAAAGCGGTACAAGTCGTGTCGGAGTGTAGCCCAGAACACCCTGAGATACTACTGGAATACCTACCAGTAAATCTCCTTGCCTTGGCCAAGGACTTTGTGTAATGGCTCTCCTAGACACAGCACGACCTCACCCCCAATACCGGGAGAGACGAACCCCTGAAGATACGCTCACTGCCTCCATGTGGCTCGGGACTGTACCCAACTAAAACCTGTTTGCACGACTCCTTTGAGCCGTGGTAGGGTAGTAATCAAAGTACAGTGGGAACTCACACGAGACAAATGACGATCCCCAGGTCGATGAACTAACCTGCACACATGTCACCAGGGAACTGCCATCTGACGTCTGGTATATGACCAACTAGCATGTTCCCGGCGAGTCCTGTCCGGTGTACTCATAACCCAATGAGCACCTGTATACATCTTAGGTGATCCAACTGACACCAGTGGCTTGTGAGACCGGCCACCGCCCCTCGTCGGGGTCTCGACTGTATACACTAGTCTACTCTGGAGTATCGATGCCCTGTCTCGAAACTCCCACGACTAGGGACCTTTTAAGGATAAGCTTATAGACCCCCAGCTCCCACTTATATGATCGCCCTCATACTGCTGGTGGTCAAGCAAGAATCCTAGGGGCTCTATCAACGTGTAATAGCGACGTGTCATGTCACCTAAAGCAGTACACGATGATAAAGGTAAACCAGATAGCATGCTATCATTTCGAGTAAGACTGTCCTACCGGGATAGGTCCTCCCTCAATCATTACAATCACGTACCTGTGACCTAATAATTGACTCTGAGGGCACTATCTCCAACAATCTCCCACTTGCACTCAAGGCTAATTATTGCGATGTCGCATACTCACAGCCCGTGTGATACCGAACATCCAACTCCTCTACTAGTCAGTCTCACAAAGCTCATTTGCGGAACTATTGCGTTTGAGGAATAGCCTCAGTGAGTGGATCCGCTTAGTTGTTTCTTTCTATGTCTCTCTAAATCTCAAGTTCGCGGAGAAAGCCATCTCCCGAAATGAGCAATACCTGTCTTAGAATGTCTGGATGTCTGATGGGACCTAGCTCATAAATGAACACCAAATCCAAACTTCTTAGACTGTATCGTCAACTGAACTTAATCAGTATCCTGCGCCATGCTTCCCTCAGTATTGCCTTGGACCACCTGTCCAAAATACTGCCCCTCATCAGAAGGAAAAACTATAACTCTGACAACCTTCTTGTCGTCCATGTCACCTTGGAAGCCTGGAATGATAACTGTCTCCCGAATAAGGCTGTCGTTATCATATCCCTAGAACATCCACTTATGTTCTAAAACTGCTTCCGACTGTTTCTCCAGGATTGGATTAATGTCAACTTATTGCATCTAGTGCAAGAACAACATCTGGTGTGGTACTTGACATCTCACGATTGACTCAATTGCCTGAGCAAGTGATCTGCCAATCATGCACGTCCCTCTCCCCTTTAGTCTGTAAGACACCTTTGGAGAGGGTGACTCCATTACCTGCAGGTACACTACCGTGCCAGGAGTCGTCCATTCTAAATACCCTTAGAATGCTGTCTAAGTACCCTGATTGGGAAACCACCCAAATCTAGATCTAAAACCATAGATCTAGTAACCAGTATGTTAGACATAAAGTCCAAGTCCTTTGTGGAGAAACTACTGTGTGACGACCAAAGTATAACCGATTGTAGTATAGGAGTTTCTTTTCCTACTTTGTGTATGTCATCTAAATACTATGACATCACACCCTACTACCTTCTCAACAGATCCATCCCTATTCTGATGAAGTCAAACCCATGACTGTCACGTCAGAAATAGATGATCTATCTCCGCTACATCTGCTTTAGTCTATAAATAGACATAAGCATCCTGTCCACCAATGCTTCCGCTGCTCCCACTGACTACGACAACCCTCTGGCAGAGTCATATACACGTACACTTCTAAAACTAGTTTAGAACGACGCTATACTCATCCTCCTGTCGGGTCTCGCAGCCTGGAACAAAAGCAATGGTAATTGTGGGTAAACAAGAACTTCCCTGTCACCGTCCTTGAGGCTACTGTAGTACCTCTCTGGTGCCTGAAGTTACCCACCTTATCTGCGGAGTGGCCAATGGAATGTCAATCCAGATTGAATCTTTAGGTTCCTTATCAAATCTTCAGTAATCGTTTGTGGTTCTGGAATCACTTCCAGTTCTACCATACTCCCACTACTGTTTTCTGAAAAAAAAATCCATTTTTAAAAAAAACTGTGGCGAGTCTAGAACAATATTGCTATTGTTCATCCAGATGGTAGAAAGTCAACCCTCGTCATAGCCTGGGTCAACCCACAAACAGCCATTACAGAAACGTGCCTTGAGTTGTCCAGTGTCTGGTTTTAATCATAAGCCGGACAACTCCCCGTACCTTAACAACGTTAAGATATGAACTGTTCTATATCCAATATAGAACCAGAGGCACTGATTTAATTTAACCAGATTCAAATCATGCAGCTGTCTCCAGTGCATGTCAACTAAATGGAGAGAGGCCGATCAGCGTTACTCAACATAGGAATACTTCCAATTATGAGTAACCTGAAAGAGAAGCAATTTCTCTTTATCATTACTATCAACTGAATACCATACACAAGTATCTACATCTTCGATCACTTTGAAGAATCCCGATACTTGCTACACCTGGTTCTCTACTCTATTCAAATACCTATAACTCCTCAAAACTTAGACCCTGTGTTTCTACGAAACACATGTCTAAGAACCAGAGAAGTTAAAAGTAAACAGAATATAGTATGAGGACCAACCCCTCTGTCCAAATGGATACTGGACAACATACAATACTTTGTATAAGTCCGCTGAGTCTGACAACTCTTTCACTGTGTGTCGTAGGTTGAAAACTGTACTTATGGTTAAGAAGAATTACACCGCTGTTTAATACTCCTTACCTAACCATCCACTGATATAGGTAAATGTCATTGACATAATATCAAAAGGTATATCTCACTCTATGAAAATAGACGTACAGATATATCAATTTGAAATTGGTGCATAACAGCGGATATCCAAAACCAAATATTTGCCGACCGGCAAACAGCCCAGGTGATTTCCTCAAATATCACCGATTACAACGAATCCCGATATAATGAGGATAATCACCCAATTCCCAATAACTTACTCCCACTCATCATCTGTAAAACCATACAGATGTGAGAATCGTACTTGGTAAATACATACCCTGGAGTAAGTATCTAATCGGGAAATCAGTTCTCTATTAACATTACACAGTGAAACTGAAACATTGAAATGTTTCGTTGGGGTATCCTGGTATTCCTAGTAATGCCTCTACCATTATCCAGATTCACAACTATAACCGTATAATTCTTTGCCACCTCTCCAAATCCCTTCATATGTCTTTAGTCATTACCTTCTGTACACCCCTTTAGGCCAAATGGTTTTCTTCCTTCCCTACCGTACGGCACCAGCCTATGGTTTGGAAGAAGACTATCCAAAAAGCATAAAGGGTGTACTGTCCTAATCCTAGGAGCACTCGCATTGCGAGAGAGGGTGAAGATAAAAGACACCTGAATGTACTTTATTCCTATTTCTCCTGAACCAGGATCCATCCCCGAACTGGAACGAGTTCCTTTCGAGTTCGTATATAACCATACGATGGATTATCCAATAAAATGGGATCTTCGTAGTGATACGGGGTGTCCTGGAGAAATACAAAGGTGATTTAGGATTGGCGAAGAAATACTTGGTTTGGTCGTGAATAGCAGTCGCAATTTACTTTGCCCTCTTACTAATCCCTTGCTTTGTCTGAACTTAATATCTTCTGTACACCGTTTAGGCTAACTGGTTTTCTTCATTCCTTACCGGTCGGCACCAGCCTATGGTTTGGAAGAAGACTATCCAATTTGCGTAATAGGTGTACTACTCCTAAACCAAGGAGTACTCGCAGCCTGAGAGAAGGTGAAAAGAAAAGACAACTGAATAGTCCTATCCGTTTTCTCCAGAACCGGAAACCATCCTCGAATTCCTTCGAGTTCGTATCTAACCATACGATGGTTTTGTCCAATGGAAGTGGACGTTCGTAGTAATACAGGGTGTCCTGGAGAAAAGGGTAAAAGTAGGAGTGGCAATGAGGTCTGCAACTCTGACAATCCAAAAAGCCAGTGTTAAGTAGGTTCGGTTAATTTGGTCATTGAGTCAAAGTCTAGGGTCGGGTCAATGGTCGCTGCCAGGGAGAGAGAGAAAAGAAACACTCAGCGTGCACTCTAACCGAGATCAGAATGGTTACCAATTTATCTAATCTGGAATCCTCCCACTGTACCTCAAACTCTCCTCCAAACCTGAAAGAAGAATTAGTCGGGGTCACCCGAGGAGTAAACCAACTCATCAGTGGGAATCGGGATCCAACTCTCATCGCATGACAACGTGACGGAATCCGCTCACGGTATCACACTCCAGAAGGTATGCGCATATCTGGAAAGTTTCAGTACTTTTGAAACTCCCGATGTGATTTCTGCCCCATGCTCTTATGACCTTGGCGTGAGGTCAAAATATCATAAGTCACATGTCAAGTTCAGCCCATCATTATCCAGGTTAATTTGAACCCACCCGTACATACCCTTGACGTAGGCCAAAATAGTAGTACGACTGTCCCAAACCAACGCATCTATCTATGCAACAGATAAATACCCGGCAGCTACCAAACACTATGCCTTGGCGTGAGGTCAAAATACATAGCTTGAATACTACCGAATATTTAACTGAAATGATGGAGGGCTACGAATGGTTTCTGGCGAAAACCTTTAACGTAATGAACTTGATATCGTTGAAGGAACTGATAGCTTTTTTTAAAAAATATAGTGACGAAAACCGTTGCTAAAGAGGTCACTCCCGGTGAAGGGATCTCGGCTCTTTCCCCGTAGAATGGGGTGCAGGATATTCCAAATGAATACCACGGTGCAAAGCAAAAGTAATCGGCTATAGTGAAGTTAATGCCCTGACGCAAACTTCTGTCCAAGGGGTCACTCCCGGTGAAGGGATCTCGGCCCTTGCCTCGTCGACTGAGGAGCAGGATATTCCAAATGAATACCACGATGCAAAACAAAAGTGAACATCCTTGCAATAACAGCTTTTTTTGAAAAGTGTTCCAACAACATCAGATTAGGTTTGTTTAACTTGCATTGATCCGAATCAATGCAGTCCCACCAATAGATCACACCACAAAGAACGAAAATATACTGATGTACGTATATGCCATCCGCATTCGCCACTGGGTCCCGTCATTACCCGTTAGGTTAGCTAACTAACGACAGAGCGGGGACTGGACTAGCGCGGATGAAAAACATATACAACATCTACTAATATATATACCAATATATTATATTTCGCTCAAGGTGTGAAAAGAAATGCAACATCACAGAAATGTACAGCATCACAGAACAATACAGATATCTGGGATCCCCGGGTTTCACAGAGCCACTACTGAAACCCGACGTTCCCCTGGTCGTGTGGATAGCCTGTGCAATGAAATCCTAGACCCTTATGGGCGCGACAAGTCACCCGCCAAGACCTGAAGCGAGGCAGCCCCCTTCAGCGACGTGAATGGACCACCCGGCACTCCACGGAATCCGGCAACTTGGGCACCCCTCCTGGGTCAACCTGTACCCCCTACGAGTGCGGCGAATAGCCCTGCCAATCCTAGAGTGAAGCCCCCTCCGTCTCAATGCCATGAGATGCGGGCCCGTTGCCCTCTAGAACCCGGCTATCCGTGCACCCCTCCGCGGGGTAATCCTAGTACAGAAAGTAAAATATACATACACCGGGTACATCGACCGCAACCAGGTCGTGCCCCAAAATAATAATACAAACGGGCAGTGACGGCAGTCCACATGTCGGACGCTCGCCCCGCAATATCAAATGTACATAATACAACAAAACTGTACTAGCATTGCATCCAGGCTATCCCCACGACCGATCCGCAACATCACAGCAAATACATAGAACATCAACGTGAAAGTCACGTTCGCAAATCCGTCTAACCGGGCTATAGCAGTTAGACCGGGTTTACCGATCGAGTGACATTCACGGTCGCAGATATAATGTAAATACTGTGAAAAATGTGTTTAAAAAATTTCCGATTGATCAAACAATTAACAAGTGGGCCCCAAAGAAAACTGTAGCACTCACAGAAACAATTGGCCCAACTTTAATATTCCAAAGCCCATATTTTAAGCCCAGAAGGCCTCTGGAAAAATTTGGTGATGTGACGTGAATAGTGCGCGGCGGAAGGGCCGAACGAGGTGGGGTTTCGCGGCGCTTCCGCGCTCCAACTGTGGCGTTACATCGTCAAATTTTTACAGAACTCTTAGATTTTCCAGTACATCAATATTTTACATCCTGAAAAATTTTTGGACTTCAAAAAATTTCGACAGAAACTGATGTAAAGGGAAAAATACGGTTTTTGGAATTTTGGTCGATCGGAACTTAAAAACACATAAAACCAAGCTAGACGAAGTTAATGGCGAGGCTCTGATACCACTGTAAGTGCACGGCGGCGCCCCGGCCGTCAACCCGACGGCCAAACGCGGAAACGGTGGTAAACTTAAAATTTGCGGACTTAGCAAACCGGCACCACCGCGCACTAAACTCCGGATCGTGCCATTAAACTAGTCTAAGCTATCTAGAGAGGGGGTAGAGAAGTATACCATACGATCCAAGTCCTCCGGTCTTCATCTCCACTCCGATCTCCTCGCGGGATCTCCGTCCGTCTCCTCCTCGTCGGAAAGGGCACCACGAAGCCGGGTACTTTTACGGGCTCCCACCTCGATACTGAGGCAACTCGAGCATGAAGCCGGCAACTCGACATGCTCAAGATTTGCTGTAGGAATATAGTGTAGAATCATAGTCTCTCTTTTGGGGTTTGGTTGCCATTTGTGGATGATGGAGGAATGGTGTATAGAAAATTGGTGCTTTCAATTTTCTAGCAATGGAATGAGAAGAAGAATGATATGCACAAAAATGAATCACTCTCATTTTTCTTCCTCTCTTTTCTTTTCTTCTTCTCTCTTTTCTTTTCTTCTTCTCTCTTTTCTTTTTCTTCAACCATTTCATCAAGTGAGAGCAAGAGGGTGGAGGAATGAATATGATAGCATAAACATAGAAGGAAGGTGAGTGTAGGAAAAGTAGAAAGGTGACTATATCCTAAACATAATCATAACAATCTTTCTTATCAACCTCACTTCATTTCTAATCCTTTCTAATCACAATGAATGAAAGAAAAGCAAAGATGCTTTCATAATTAATCCTTATGCAAATAAATCCTCCACAAAAGTAATTTGCAAAACTGCAAATTACCCCCTCCATCAGAAAAGTCCGGCCGGGAAAGAACAAATGAAAACCGGCCGGAACGGAAAGCAAACAGGCAACTCCAGAAAACTGGTCCCGTAATAAATTACAGGATAACCCCGATACTGTGCATACACACCTGCATTTGTATTCCGTCCGGATACAAATGCAAAGAGACAAAATCTACACTGTACTAAACTAGGACCGGCTTAAGCCAAAGCCGGCTAGTAATATCCGTTCGATCCTGATCCGTGCAATACCGCACGTATCTGATCGAACCCTGCCATATAACCATACAGCCACTAGTACAAACTGTCCGATCCTGATCCGTACAATACCGCACGTATCTGATCGGACCCTGCCATATCTCCATACGGCCTCTACAGCGTTTCGCCCGAAAGCTTGAGTAACTGAAAGTGTGGTGGACTCTAAAGACTCGTCAATACTATGGCTGTGGATTTAACCACTAGCACGTCAGAGGTATAAGCCAATACGTGACGGGCCACCAGCTATTGACTAAAAGGGATGTCGATGAGGAAGCTCACCCCGACACCCAACTGAGCCTGTCAGTGACAATATCCGTGCAGTCCGGTCCGTTCGTCTATGAGTATCGCATGGCGGGCCTAGGGGGTTGGTAAAAAGTCAGACCCCCAAAAGCGGTACAAGTCGTGTCGGAGTGTAGCCCAGAACACCCTGAGATACTACTGGAATACCTACCAGTAAATCTCCTTGCCTTGGCCAAGGACTTTGTGTAATGGCTCTCCTAGACACAGCACGACCTCACCCCCAATACCGGGAGAGACGAACCCCTGAAGATACGCTCACTGCCTCCATGTGGCTCGGGACTGTACCCAACTAAAACCTGTTTGCACGACTCCTTTGAGCCGTGGTAGGGTAGTAATCAAAGTACAGTGGGAACTCACACGAGACAAATGACGATCCCCAGGTCGATGAACTAACCTGCACACATGTCACCAGGGAACTGCCATCTGACGTCTGGTATATGACCAACTAGCATGTTCCCGGCGAGTCCTGTCCGGTGTACTCATAACCCAATGAGCACCTGTATACATCTTAGGTGATCCAACTGACACCAGTGGCTTGTGAGACCGGCCACCGCCCCTCGTCGGGGTCTCGACTGTATACACTAGTCTACTCTGGAGTATCGATGCCCTGTCTCGAAACTCCCACGACTAGGGACCTTTTAAGGATAAGCTTATAGACCCCCAGCTCCCACTTATATGATCGCCCTCATACTGCTGGTGGTCAAGCAAGAATCCTAGGGGCTCTATCAACGTGTAATAGCGACGTGTCATGTCACCTAAAGCAGTACACGATGATAAAGGTAAACCAGATAGCATGCTATCATTTCGAGTAAGACTGTCCTACCGGGATAGGTCCTCCCTCAATCATTACAATCACGTACCTGTGACCTAATAATTGACTCTGAGGGCACTATCTCCAACAGAGAGGAGTGAAAGATCGGCTACGAGATTGTTCAATGTGTTCAGCAATAGACAAGGGTTTCGGAGTTACAATAGGACTCGAAAAAGTGGTATCAACGTATGAAGGTGGCGAAGGTTGATACAAAGTGGATTGCAAAGTCGAACTGTTTCTCCTAGACACTTCTATTCGATCTTTCAAAGAAATTTTGGGCATGGAGGAGTCATCCTTAAATCGACTGAAACAATTCGCATACGAGGCAAAGTTAGGTTAAGGATACCAAAGTTCGGCAAGAGATTTATGAGGTGGGGTACCCATGATGTAAGAAAGGAGAAGAGAAAGAAGGTGGGTGGTGCAAGGAGTTCTCAGCTACAAAATTTGCAAGTTTTTATAAAAATTTTCTCTCTTTTTTTTATGTGGTGCTTTTTGCAAAAATTTCCGACAAAGGGCTTAAACACACTTTCAATCAACCACAAATGCACAATCAGGCCTAGATCTAGGGTCACCTAGGTCAGCTAGACAGCTCCTAACTCTTCCAAAGGGCTAGAAATAGGACCGCAAACCACCTATTCACCACCAATTGCGGCCAGGTAAGTACCAGGTGAGTAGGAGGCTCTCCACTACAAGTAGTGGCCTTAATTAAGTAACCACTCGCCTTAGACACACTTGCCTAGACACCGAAAAGTCAGGTTAGGATCAACGGCCGATGCCTACGACTAGTCCTCTGTCCTATTGAGCGCGATGTCCTTAGGGCTGAGTCTAGTATTTTTTAATTAATATTGGTCAATGCATATGCCTTATTTGATTTCTGGGGTCCTGGGAAGGGTGATGAAATCCCCACCCAATCTGGATTGGTCTCAAGCCCCTTAAAGTAAGATTAAATATATGCAAAACAGTAACAACCACTTGCAATCAAATTTTTATTTTTTAAGCGCGGCACAAAGAATCCTGTACAAGATCAATTATTGGAAGGGGAAAGATTTTTTAAGCGCAAAGAATCCTGCAGTAGATTTTTCAGAGGAGATATCAGAGATTTGCAGAGGAGGAGATCAGAAGACTTACAGAGATTTTTCTTTTTTTTCTTTAGGAACCGATCCGTCGCCTCCATCGCGGAACCGCCGCGAATTGCCACTTACGACCGCTAATCCGCCGCGGGCTGGTCGCTTCGGAAGTTTTTTTATTGATGTCGCAAGATCGCCGCGGTTGGCTTGTTGACTCGGTCCTCCAAATTTCTTCTGTTGTCTGTTGTGATATTTCTCTGTTTGTTCAGATTTGATATTTGCTATTTTGATCTCTGGAGATTTCCAAATCCGAAATCGTATGTCGATCTTGCAAAATTCACACAAAAAATACCCTTCAAAAAATAAAAGATGATAAATTTTTATATTTTTTTGATTTTTCAGTTTTTATGATTTTTCAATTTTAGATTAACCCAAAATTGCAAAAAGGAAATAACACGCCATCCTCGGCAACGGCGCCATTTGATTTGTATGTCAAAAATATTTCCATACCGCAATTAAGAACGGCGTCGCTTGGTAGCTAGCCGGTGAGTACGGGTCGGTCCATAGGGATTTTGTGTTTTCCTAATTGCTTTTACGAGTTAATTTCGATAGGTGCCGGATTGATTATTTCTAAAACCTAAATTGATTTATACTAAGATTATCTAGATCTAAGTCTTGCTAGGGTTAGGTCTAGGGTAAGTTGGGAGATTGAATGTTTCCTCACCGCTTTCAATGCCCTATTTTAGATCTATTAGGTGTTATGGTAATTATCAATAAAAGGGATTAGTACCATCGGGAAGAAACGTTGTTTCTTCCTCTAGGTTCTTTTCCTTCCTTTATCGATCCTTACCCTAACCTCCATGGAAAACATACACAACCGGTCCTTTATACTACGGTATCACCGTTACCTCGAGGGGTAAGGTGCCGCAGGGAGCGGTGTGTGCGTGTATGTATGGAGTTCTAATTATTATGTGTGATGGGGCAAGAAAGGGGTGAGAGAGTTCATCTCTCAAACCTTTCCCTAAAGCTAACCCTAACAAGCAAGGAGACAACTCGCTCATTAGGGAATTGAATGACATTCTAAATTAAAGTAAACTAAGGCAATAGAATAAAAGAACTTACTAATTTTTATTGATGGCTCTCTCCAAACATCAACACAGTACAGATCTTAATTTATGAAATGAAAAGAGGCATGCCCTAATACAAGAATTTGGGTCTCTATTTATAGGATATAGAAAACCCTAGGTTTACAATCGCCGCATGTATGCTTTTACAAAAATACCCCTAGGAAGACTAGTCAGCGCCGTCTCACGTTTTGGTAAAATTTTTAACTTTTACGCGCACTACCCGGCCGCGGAACCGCGGCCATAGGCCAGGTTTGGCCGCGGTTCCACGGCCAAACTGGAGGCTTGGATCTTCAGTTTTTCTTCTGTGCTTTTGGGTGACATTGGCTTCTTTTTTCTTTGGTTGGTTCTTCAGATTGGCTTTTAGGTTTCTTCCAGATCTCCCAGTGAATAATTGTAGTGGACTTTTACCGTCGCTTCGTGATGAAGACTTGAACCTTGCAATGTTTTGTACTTTGTGAACTGATCTTTGTGTAGGCTTTATCAAGATTCCACCATTTGTAGTCTCACTTTTGTATTATCTTATGTCTTTTTTTCACTGTTTTTGCTCTGAGAACCTGTAACCTGTACTATGTAGCAGACATAGGTAAAAGCACCTGTTTATTTGTAAAATGCATAAGAATGGGGAATATAATAATGCAACATTATGGTAAGAACAATGATCCCATATCCATCGGTGTTTGACATCAAGGATGGTGTACGGGTGCTCAGTAGAGACTGGGTACACTGGACGGACTCGCCGAGAACTCCCAGATGGTATTATACCTCACGTCAGATGGCAGTTCTCTGGTGACACTGGTACAGGTTAGTCTGTAAATCCGAGATCGTTATAGAGTCTTGTGTGATTCCCACTGTGCTTTGATTTCCATCATACCATGTCCAAGAGGGCGTGCAAAAAGGTGGCTTTTGGGTACAGTCCCGAATCACATTGAGGCAATGAGCGATAGGAGGGGATTCGTCTCTCCCGGTATAGGGAGTTGATGTTGCACTGTGTTCGATTGGCTATAACTGAAAATCCCTGGCCAGGGTTGTTGAGATTTACTGGTAAGTATTATCAGTAGTTTCTCGAACTGTTATAGACCTCATATCGACACGACTTATCAAGCTACTGGGGTCTGACGTTTACCACCCCTAGGCAAGATATGCGACATATCAGACGGAGAGAACAGACTATACGGGAGTGTTACCGATTGGATTCGCAGGAGAATGTACAGGCTTGCTTGTTGATCTTCTGATCGCTCAATACCTGGGTGGCTGTTACGTTTAGCTGACCGCTTGCAGCTTGTGGGTGTTTGATATGATCATCACCTACTGCCGGCGTATTGACGATTCTTTAGAGTCCTACACAGAGGTTTCTTGACTCAGGAAAAATGGAGTAGGAGCAAATATGTGATATGTGCGGGACCGAGAACAATACGTGTATGTGATACCGTATTAGATTCTCGCGATATGAGATATCGGCCGGGTATATGAGATATAGCCGGGTCATCGGATTAAGTGTTGATTCGATGAACTGATACCGATAATATTAGTCGGTTATTTACGAAATAGCCGGATTATCGGATCAAGAGTTGATTCCATAATTTAATGTATAATTATATATTTGATATATTAAATTACATTAACTAGTATAAGCTCACTTAAAGATTCTTTTTCTCACTCGGGTAATACATTGATATATATGCGATATATGTTAATTGTATTATTTTATTTTGTTGCAATAAATATTGTATATGTGATATATAATATTGTAACATGTTATGGTTATAAATGCAACATGTTTTGTGGAGTTTAAATGTGGTTAAGGTTTGGATTAGGGTAAAGCTTGCATGAAGCTTTCAAGAAGCTTCTTGAAGCTTTGACTTTGACTTGGATATTTTGTGATATTTCTTTAACCCAACCCAACCCTTTAACCATAGTTGTTTCTCTACATGGGTTAAGTCTTCATACTTAACCCATGATTGCATTTCTAACCACACAAGAGATTTCATTATTCATAACAAAAGGTTTTGATCTTCTTCTTCTTCTTCCTTTGGTGAAAAAGCTTTCTAGCCTTTTCATTTGTGATGTTTATATGTGAGAAATTGAAAACAAATGAGAGCCAAATTCCTACTTCATCATCCTAATCTATCCTAGCTATTTAGATTAGAGTGTTCACTTCATTAGTGAGTGAGAGATTGTGTTAAAGAAACTTCAAGGTAGATCATCTTTGTTATCGAAGATCGGATGCAAGCTTGCATCTTTCTCTTCGTGGAGCCTCTCTAGAGTCCGGGTACTCGATGATCGCAGAGAAAGGACCTCAACACGGAGCTTTAGAAGTGAAGGACCGGACTACAAAGGTTGTATTCCCAAACTCTTAGAAGTAAAGTTGTTTACTTGCTTTGTTTCGCCTAATCTCTAGTCTAAAGATCTTGGTTAGGGTTGTTCGGCATGTCTAAATTTTAAATCGGGCATGCTTGATGCCTTATAGACCCTTGTGAGAGTGCCTAGTAACTCTACAGTGGTATCAGAGCCAAGCTAGAGCTTTAGGCGAAGTCTAGGCGAAGTTTAAAGTCCGATCGAACTCCGAAAACCCGATAAAACCTAGTTTCTGGAAATTTTTCAAAAAGTTAACATTTTTCATATTAAAAATGCTCAGAAAATTCAGCAGGTAAATTTATGGTGACCTGTGAGAAACGACCCCCTAAATCAATTAAAGCGCCGCGGAACCGCGGCCAAACCAGGGTATTGGTGGCGGTTCCGCGGCAAGTATTAAAGATTGAGGGATAGTTTTTATACAATAACATCCGTAGGTACTTTTGCTTGCTTCTGGGAATTTTTAATTCTATTCAAGTGTTGAGTTTTCTGGGTTGTATTAGGAACTCGTTGATTCGATCGGAAAGTATAACTTCGTTTAGTTTGTCCGGGTAATTTTTTAGAACGTGTTAAAAAGTTCGAACGGATATCAATAACTCACTTTTTCCCCTGCCGGAAAATTTCCAAGTGTTGGATTTTTTCTGTAGTTTAAGAACGTCCTTAGTCGTGCAAGTAACGCGGTGGACTCTCTAGAAGAACACAAACCTTAACTCGATTATGTGACCGTCTGAACTGCCTCTAAACCTTAGGGTTTGTGGCAGTATGGCGTTGCCACATGTGAGGCATTGGTTTGACCCTTCTACGGCTGGACCATTGGTACTGTGGCATGTGATGGATGTTTTTAAACTAATTTCAAGTGTTGAGAACGATTTTGGAAAACTTAGGTGTTTGATTACTCGATCGGAAAGTTTAACATTGTCTATTTATCTGGAATTTGAAACAATATTTGGAATCCATAAGTAGTTATGAGATAACTAATTTGAATGTTATAAATTTAGCAGTTTAGTCTCATTTGATCGGTTGCCACGGGATTTTGATGTGATCAAAAGTCCGTCGCAATCACGTAGTGTACGCGGATACTCGCCGGGGAAACTTAATAGACAGCCACGCCCCATAGCCCCGACCAAGTGACTGTAGGAGAACCCTGTCGCCAAAAGCATCCGTTTGGGTGCTCGCGGCAGCGGTGTTCCACCTTAGTGCACTTCGTCGACGGCATCCGGGGGTGCGGCCGTCTACTAAAGTTTGCGACGAGCATTCGATCAGAATGTCGAGAATCTTGTTGAATTGCCCGACTTGATATTGAAAAGAGTTTTCGATAATGAGACTAAAATACGGAGTTTATAATTGTTAGGCATGCGATGTCTAAGGAATTCATTTCGTTAGGCATGCGATGTCTAAGGAGGTTGCGGATTCCAACTGTTGTAGTTTTACACTTTCTTTTCTATGACCGTAAGCGTAGTATGTGGTGTATCGCCGGCTTCGTTGCTATACATCAACGACAATCGGGATACGCATACTTGCTTACATTGATGATATGAGATATTATGTGTTGCTGTGATATATTATATTGGATCGTCGCGTTTTGAATAGCCGGGGTTTTATGTGAGATGAGAGTTTTTATTTTCATTCATGTAAAATTCATTTGTATGTAATATTCTTTTATTGGGGCACTTCCGGGCTGAGGATGATGTCACCATTGTATATTATTTACTTTTCCGCATTAGGTTGACCCAAGGCGGGGAGCACAAGTAACCGGGTTCTATGGTCTAGTGGGAGACCATCTCGAAGAGTCGAGACCGGGTCTCCTAACCCTAGAATTGACAGTGTTGCTTTCCGCTCTCGTAGGGGTCTAGGGATATGGGTTTGGCTATTCATCGCCACCGTGGAATCCGTGTTTTATACAGGCTCGTACTAAAAACACGGACCTCCTAGTATATCCAATATTTCATATGTTATCTTCTGCTGCAATGTTCTGTGATGAGATCATATTACTGCCTAAGATGAATGTTTATATTATATATATGAGATATATGTTATATTGCAGATTTCGTTTCAAATGTGATGCTCGTGAAGTATAATAAAATGGGACTTCATTAATGAGATTAATGAAATAAAAGAAACCTAAAGATGTTGTAGAAACTTATTTAAAAACTGGTAGCTCTAGTTCTTGTTTTGCATAGCGGTGTTCCTTGTAGAACATCCAGCACCTTAATCGATAAGGAAAGAGCCGAGATCCCTTCACCGGGAGTGAACTCTTTAGCGAAACTAGCAGATGCTACAAACTCGGTTTTTCTTTAGATTGTGTTTATAGTTCTTGCTTTGCATAGAGGTATTTGTGAAATATTCTGCACCTTATTCGATAAGGAAAGAGCCGAGATCCCTTCACCGGGAGTGACCTCTTTAGCGAAACTAGCAGATGCTACAAACTCGGTTTTTCTTTTGATTGTTTTTATAGTTCTTGCTTTGCATAGAGGTATTTGTGAAATATTCTGCACCTTATTCGATAAGGAAAGAGCCGAGATCCCTTCACCGGAAGTGACCTCTTTAGCAAAACTAGAAAAGGCCTCAAAAACATTCTAATTAAAATCACTCGATTCTACAACGATATCAAGTTCATTACGCAAAGGGTTTTCTTAAAAACATGTCGTAGCCCTCCATCATTTCAGATAAGTAATAGTTAGTATTTGTGCTGCGTTTGTTGACCTTGTCAAGGCGTAGTGCGCGGTAGCTGATTACTGCTTATCTGTATAAGCATATGATGCGATTGGATTAGGATAGTCGTGAGACTTTTTTTACCTTGTCAGGGGTCATGCGGGTGGGTTTAATTCATATCAAGAAAAGACGGGTTGAACTTGACTTGCGGTCTATGGTTTGTTGACCTTGTCAAGGTCATAAATCGCTCGGGGTAAAATATTATTAGGAATTTCAAGTGTTGAAATTTGCAATGAGATTGCATACCTTCTATGAGATAGTTGGATCCTGATACCCGCTGCGAGTAAGAGTTACTCCTGCGAAAGTTTTACACATTATAATTAGCCGATCAAGTAGGTGTCTAGAAAGGTGTTAACGGGGTTATGCCCCTGGGAAAACGAGGTTTATTTTAATTAGGTCCGTGCGAAAGCGCGGGGAACCTCCCTCAAAGTACCGGCACTGACCTGGCTGAAAGATTGGCGAACTTGTAGGGTGTAATTAATCCCGGCTAGTCTTTCTTTTTAGGGTTTGAAGGAAGATTTGACTAAAACAGTAGGAGCCATCCTGATTAGATAAATTGATAACCAATCTAATCTTGTAAAAGCGCACGCTGAGTGTTTTCTTCTCTCTCTCTCCAGGTAGCGACCATGTCACGCCTTAATCAAGATAATAATACGGATTTATTGACCGAATCCGCTTGTTATACTGCGCTAGGGAACGTTGGTCCCGCTCCAACTTGTAATTGTTATAAGACAGAGCAAGAAAATAGGGGATTACCAGAATTCCTGTGCCGCCTAAATGAAGAAAGTGCATGTTGATGCATCATCTTCGGGTATGTTCATTACCGAGAACTGTTTCTCAGTATCCTTTACGTCCTGGGTATGAGATACCGGATCAGGATCCCAGATATGTAATTTGTTACATGGGCTACAGATAGGTAGAGAACTGAGAACGGGTGATAAGTTTCATGAGATAGAAACGGTGCAAGTGTTGCAGCCAAGTTTGTTGGTACTTATCACCCTGTATTAACAAATACATTGATTCTGAACGAATGTTATTAGATACCGAACCTGATATACAACATCATATCAGTCTCTTTATTAGTAAAGAAGGATATAATTTTGTATTGTTGGATAATGTTTTGAACATTTCCTATATCAAGAGTTGATCGGTTCAGGCACGCTATCTAAAAGCATAGACGTTCTAAATCAAACCACAGTTCTTAACGTATAGAACACACACAAGAGAAAGAGTTCAGAAATGAACGAATCCTTCTTGAGGCATTGTAGACTAGGTCATATCAATGTGACCCGACTAGCTGAAGTTACATTTAGATGCATATTTAAATTAGTTTGAATTTACATCTTGTGAAACTTGCCGGTCATGTCACAAAGATAAGATGACCACAGCTCTGTTTATTGGAAACAGAGAAAGTGTTAGTGAACTCTTGGGATTGATACATGCTGATGTATGAAGGTCCCCTGTCTACACATGCCAAGACCGGTTCTTTGTACTTCATTACATTCACTGATTATCTCTCAAGATTCAGACATATATTCCTGTTGAAACACAAATCCGAAACTTTTGAGACAATCAAAGAATATAAGTTAGAAGTAGAGAAGAAAAAACGGGTATAAGTATTATGTCCTTTGATGAGATCAAGGAGGAGAATACTTGAGCACGGGATTCCTGGACTATTCTAAAAGAGAATGAGATTCTCTCTCAGCATTACTCCTCCGAATACACCACAGCACTTCGGTGTATTGAGGCGGAGCAATTACACCCTATGTGATATGGTGCGCTCTATGACAAGTACTACTGAGTTTCCTATTTCCTTCTGGGAGTTATGCACTTGAGAAGCTGCATACCTATTGAATAGGGTTCTAATCAAATCAGTTGCCTATCACTTCATATGTGATATGGAATGGGAAGAGCCCATATCGTAAGTATGTTAAGATTTGGGGTTGTCCAGCATATGTCTAAAAGCATAATCCGGACAAGCTCGAGGCAAAGTCAGTTCTGTAGAAGTTTGTTGGATATCCCAAGCATTCGCAAGGGAATATCTTCTACCTAACCGAGGAACAAAAGATGTTTTGTTTCTCAGCATACCACCTTTGTGAAAGGGAATTTCTTGCGAAGAAATTATTGGTTATGAGGTAGAACTGGAAAGAGTTCCAGCTATACAAACTGCAGCTGATGATTTGGTAGAACCAAAGGATTTAATAGTTTCCAACGAACCTCAGCCTCTCCGCCGATCTAGTAGGGTTCCTCACTTACCTGAGAGATACTTCGGTTTCTCTATGACAGTGGGAGAGAGGATTGCATCATGAGATGATGACCCAACTAGTTTCGAGCTAGCCATCAGGAGTGGGACTCTGTAAGAATGGCTGGATGCTTAGCGATCTGAAATGGAATCCTTATACACCAACAATGTATGGACTTTGGTTGCTTTATCTGAAGGGTTAAATCCCCATCAGGAGAAAGTATATCTTGAGAAGATTACTTGGTGTACATGGAAAAGTTGAGACTTTCAAAGCTATGCTTAATTCCATCCAGATCCTACTTGCCACGGCTACATATCATGACTACGATATCTGGCGGTTGGGTGTCATGACTGCTTTTCTAAATGATGATTTGGAAGAGAGCGTCTATAAGTACACAGCCAGAGGGCTTCGTAGACAGTTGGAGCAGCGGAAACGTGAGCAAGATGTTTTATGTGATAAAGTAGGCATCGCGGAGTTGGAACGTCTGTTTTGATGTGGTAGTCAAAGAGTTTGGCTTCATCAAAATGGTAGATGAACCTTGTATAAACAAAAAGGTAGTAGGGAGTATGGTGATGATCCTCGTAGAGTACGTGGATGACATACTCTTGATAGGGAAGGAGTTTCCTATGCTACGCTCGGTCAATCTCCGCTTATCACAAGGATTCTCCATATAGAATCAAATTGATACCTACTAAATCCTGGGTTTTGGATCTATGAGATTATCTAATTAGATGTTAGGATACTCACTAGTTGTAGTGAGATGGTATCAATCGATCCTGGGGAGAATCACTGGAAAGGTTCCATGGTGATAAGGACGACTGAATGTCAGTCGCAGGCATTGTCTTTACCCTCAGTGGAGGGACGGTATGTTGGAAGAGTTCCAGGCTAGATACCGTGACTTACTAGACGATTAAATGTAAGATACGTCGTTACCAACGATGCTACCAAAGAGGCAATCTGGATATATATAAGTTCATGAGATGAACTTCGTTCCAACCATTGTGTGACAATGGAGTTGTGGCTTATGCCAAGGAACCCCCGTCCCATCAGAAATCCAGATATAATTCTTAGGCAGTATCACCTGATCATGGAGATGGTTGATCTCCAGGGAGATCAAGGTTAGGAGAGTAGACAAAGAGGATAACAGCACGGATCCACTCACAAAGGCCTATTTCCCAGTAGAGACTTTTATTGGATGGTTGAGTATGAGATACTTCAACCACAGCTAATTGTTGGGTATGTGATACCACAACAGATGGCCCTAGTGTAAGTGAGAGATTGTTAGTTATATATATGCCCTAGAGGCCATTACTGTACATATGATGTATATTGTAATGGATACTTGGACAAATATAGGGAGGACTTTCTTACTCGACATGATAGTATGCTATCTGGTTGTACTTTATCTTAACATGTACTCTGATTGTCTCTATGTTACATGTTGTAAAGCCCTTAGGATATGTACTCGACTACTGGGACTATGATGAGATCATACTAGTTGGGCCACGGTAGTCGACGAGTACATCCTATAGATGTTCCTAGTCGAGGGTGTATCGAGACAGGGCATCGATACACCAGAGTAGACTAGCGTATACGCATCTTGTCCCATATGATGGGCGAAAGATGATCCCATATCCATCGGTGTTTGACATCAAGGATGGTGTACGGGTGCTCAGTAGAGACTGGGTACACTGGACGGACTCACCGAGAACTCCCAAATGGTATTATACCTCACGTCAGATGGCAGTTCTCTGGTGACACTGGTACAGGTTAGTCTATAGACCCGAGATCGTCATAGAGTCTTGTGTGATTCCTACTGTGCTTTGATTTCCATCATACCACTTCCAAGAGGGCGTGCAAAAAGGTCGCTTTTGAGTACAGTCCCGAATCACATGAAGGCAATGAGCGATAGGAGGGGATTCATCTCTCCCGGTATAGGGAGTTGATGTTGCGCTGTGTTCGATTAGCTATAACTGGAAATCCCTGGCTAGGGTTGTTGAGATTTACTGGCAAGTGTTATCAGTAGTTTGTCGAACTGTTATAGACCTCATATCGACAAGACTTATCAAGCTACTGGGGTCTGACGTTTACTACCCCTAGGCAAGATATGCGATATATCAGACGGAGAGACCGGACTATACGGGAGTGTTACTGATTGGATTTGCAGGAGAATGTACAGGCTTGCTTGTTGATCTTCTGATCGCTCAATACCTGGTTGGCTGTTACGTTTAGCTGACCGCTTGCAGCTTGTGGGTGTTTGATATGATCATCACCTACTGCCGGCGTATTGACGATGCGTATTGACGATTCTTTAGAGTCCTACACAGAGGTTTCTTGACTCAGGAAAAACGGAGTAGGAGCAAATATGTGATATGTGCGGGACCGAGAACAATACGTGTATGTGATACCGTATTAGATTCTCGCGATATGAGATATCGGCCGGGTATATGAGATATAGCCGGGTCATCGGATTAAGTGTTGATTCGATGAACTGATACCGATAAAATTAGTCGGTTATTTATGAAATAGCCGGATTATCGGATCAAGAGTTGATTCCATAATTTAATGTATAATTATATATTTGATATATTAAATTACATTAACTTGTATAAGCTCACTTAAAGATTCTTTTTCTCACTCGGGTAATACATTGATATATATGCGATATATGTGCGATATATGTTAATTGTATTATTTTATTTTGTTACAATAAATATTGTATATATGATATATAATATTGTAACATGTTATGGTTATAAATGCAACATGTTTTGTGGAGTTTAAATGTGGTTAAGGCTTGGATTAGGGTTAAGCTTGCATGAAGCATTCAAGAAGCTTCTTGAAGCTTTGACTTTGACTTGGATATTTTGTGATATTTATTTAACCCAACCTAACCCTTTAACCATAGTTGTTTCTCTACATGGGTTAAGTCTTCATACTTAACCCATGGTTGCATTTCTAACCACACAAGATATTTCATTATTCATCACAAAAGGTTTTGATCCTCTTCTTCTTCTTCCTTTGATGAAAAAGCTTTCTAGCTTTTTCATTTGTGATTTTTATATGTGAGAAATTGAAAACAAATGAGAGCCAAATTCCTACTTCATCATCTTAATCTATCCTAGCCATTTAGATTAGGGTGTTCACTTCATTAGTGAGTGAGAGCTTATGTTAAAGAAATTTCAAGGTAGATCATCTTTGTTATTGAAGATCGGAAGCAAGCTTGCATCTTTCTCTTCGTGGAGCCTCTCTAGAGTCCGGGTACTCAATGATCGCAGCGAAGGGACCTCAACACGGAGCTTTAGAAGTGAAGAACCGGACTACAAAGGTTGTAATCCCAAACTCTTAGAAGTAAAGTTGTTTACTTGCTTTGTTTCGCCTAATCTCTAGTCTAAAGATCTTGATTAGGATTGTTCGGCACGTCTAAATTTTAAATCGGGCATGGTTGATGCCTTATAGACCCTTGTGAGAGTGCCTAGTAACCCTACACTTGGGTTGGGTTTTTGCGCATATTAGGTGCTTGGTATTGGATTTCATGCGCATCGGATGCTCTTGGGTGAGATTTTATTCGTGCATGTCGAATGCACTTGATTTAGATTTCATTCATCCATGATGGATGCACTTGACTTAGATTTTTATTCGTGCATGTTGGATGCGGTTGATTTAGATTTCATTCGTGCATGACGGATGCACTGGACTTGGATTTTCGCGCATGTTGGGCACAAGATATGAGATGGGATTTTATGCACACCGGATGCACTCGATTGGGATTTTCATTCATGCATGTTAGTTGCACTGGATTGAGATTTTCATGCACTATAAATGCACTAGATGTTGTTGTCGTGCACACCCGTTGCACTGGACAGATGCTGTCATGCACAACTGGACAGATACTTTCGTGCACACCGTTGCACTTAGTTTTGCTTTTGTGCACATTCATAGCACTTGTATTTGGCTTAGTTTCCGTGCGCACCAGACCCACGTGATTGTTGGATATGCTTTTCGAGGCTGATTTTTCTCTTGAGCACTTTGTTTTCATGATGGGTACTATATTATATAGTAATATAGTGGCCGAACAGGACTGATCTGAGGACAGTACCTTTGTACTTTGCATGCATTAAAAGTTTAACAAGAGATTTTCAAAAAGGAGCTATAGTCTCGCTATTTCCAACCTGTCCGCGTGCGACATGAACTTTTACAAGAAAAACCTTTTGGGATATTTAAAAAAATGGCGGAACGTATATTTTAAGTAAAACATATATGAACTTATATTTTAGCAAAACACATATGAACATATATTTATTACTTTACAAATGAGCGTCCGTCACTTATGCCGTGAGTTACGTATCACGCGGCTATTCAGAAAACATTTTACATGTGTTTTATTCGGTTTTAAAAGATTTTTCAAGGATGCATACTATATACGTATTATAGTATTTGACTAGTGCATATTGGATTTCGGTAGTGGATTTCGAGATATGTATCTCTATTGTAACTCCGCTGATATGCGTGCAAATCTAAAGATTTGCGTGACGCTTGACGGAGTTCGATTTTGGGTTTCATACTCGTTTTCAGGCACACGCGATGCGTTGTAGTATTTCAATATCTTCCGTGATTTCGGAGCCCCGTTTATTTGAGTTGATTATTGAAATATTTTAGCATTTGGGGGTCTAAATTTAAATTCGGGGACCGAATTTATTTAAGGGGAGAAGATTGTAACATTTCAGAAAATATAAAATATTATTTTTTGGAATTTAATATTAAAATAATATATTTCGTGAAAACTACCCGATTTGCGAAATTGGGTTTCGTAAAATGGTATAAATATTTACCAATAATTGTGAAATAATTGGAGAGTAAAATGATTTATTCAATTAAAACATAAATTTATTGGATTTGACATTTTTATAAATTATTATATGCAGTTTGAATAAAAAATTGATTAGTGCACTACTAATCGCGATTAAGCCAAATCTGTGTTTCTACAGTTTTCCATTGTTAGTGCACCATGTCATGTTGCATTATGTTGCATGTTGTGTTGTTTTTTGGTTTCATGTTGTATTTAGTTTTGTAAGAAAAGAAAATGAAGAGAGTGTATTATTGAGGGGAGAGAGAGGGGGACCACATCATGACTTGGAGCATGCCATGAAAGAGAAAGAGAGTGAGAATAAGTGAGGATAAGAGTGAGAGGGGAGCTGCCATTCCTTCACATTTCCTCCATTGTTCTTCATCTTCTTCAACTCCTCATCTCCCTCCACCTTCACCCCCAAGCTTCATCTCAATTTCCTTCCCAAAACTCTACATCCTCTTTATTAAAATTGATCCCCAGCTCATCCTCAACACTTTGGACCCATCAATGTTGGATTTAGGAGACTTTGGGAAGCTAGGGTTTTTCATGAGTTGCCCAAATGAGGTATATCTTCTTTCATTTAATTTAGTTTTTATTTCTTTATATCCTAGTTTAGTTAGAAGTTGATTTGGTTTGGTTATGCGATGTTTGGAAATTCATAGAGAGGGTTTGGGTGACTTATGGACTTGTGATCTTTAGTGAGTGTGTACAAGACCCTAGAGATCGATTTGTGGACTTAGAACAGAGAATACGAACTTAAGATTTGTTCCATGTCTGTTTTGTATAGAAATTGGGGACTACAGGGAATCTAGGATGACTTGGAACGTTTACGAGGAAAACTAGCAACTCCAGAGACCTAGTTAGACTAATAGGAGACCACCCTGAGAAGACTAACCCCAACGGAGCCACTGGGCCGAGCAGGACAGATTTTCAGGCAATGTGGCCGGCCAAATTTGGGTATTTGGTGTCTAGGTTTGTTCAGTAACTCACATACTCCATATACAACACCCTATACTTGCTAGTTTTGCTCCAATTGACCTGAACCAAAATCTGGGAGCACATTGGGGTGTTTTTGGTTATGGTTTCCGTAATTTGGAATTCTTGGTTTTAGTATTTGATACTGTATTGGGTCGTTGGATGTTTGTACGTCAACGACGAGAGTTGTTTGGTTGTTTTTGCATGTGTAGGCTATAGGTTCTAACCTATGAGCGCACCGTGTGCCGTATTGATTTTCCGGACTTGATTTTAATAACATTGCGACTATGTATTTATTGTAGGTACCTTCAAGTGGATTCCGAGACGACGGAGCACGGCGTCATCAACTTCGGCAAGCAAAGATCAAGGTGAGTAGATCTATATCAACGGGAGAAGTCAGGTGGATGGCGTATAGCACCCCCGCAAATTTTGGTGGAAACCGATATATAGGATATGGTTAAGGAAACCTATGTTAGGAAATTAGGGATATGGTTAAAAGGATAGTTAGAAGTGATGTGATATGATTAATATGTGATGACGAGATTTGAGATATCAATATGATGAGATAAGATGATACGAGCGGATACGATTGATATAAGATTTATAGAGGCATATTATAAGAATGTTATATACAAAAAGATATGGAATTTATGCAAATAACAGGATCTGAGATATATCCATATTAATGAGAATAGTGAGTGATATGCCGTACGAGACTTGAGATCAGTACCATCATTGTCATATAGGTCGATAGATCCCTATTTTGTTAAATGTCACCATACGTTGGATTACCGTACGCGATTTAAGTTACCGGATGGATGATCCGCGCTCGTGATTTGAGGATGATGTTCGATGATATTGCCGTATCGGATACTATAAGACTGGATAGTCGACTTAAATGTGTCATCTGAACCATACCTATTTCTAAACTGAAGAATCGTATGAATATTTTAAATAGATACCTTGAGGGACGTTACGGATTTTCAAATGATTTCTTTTCCTTAAAAACACCGTAACCCCTACTTTCAAAACTACGATTCACATCTTTTAAAAAATGATCGTATGGTTCAGGTGTAGATGTTAGATTAGATACGTATACCTTATAGCATTGCGCCCATGATTTACTTTACGCTACGTTCATGACATTGTCATTGCATTACATATATTTGTGCTAGTACACCTACACCATTATCGATGATGCATATGTTACACATACATAGATTGGTCAGCTCACAAACTTCATCATCGATAATTGCTATGCTAACATCATTATGATATGTCTCATGATATGTTGATATTGTCACATCACTGTTCCATGTTGCATGATATATGGATATGCTCGCATTTCTGTTATATGTTTGCATACATCAAGCTTTACGATTATAGGTATTGAGATGCTGTTTTCATGAGATTTCTGGATTTGAGAACAGTGGTTATTTCAAAAGAATGTATATATTGTTTTAAAAACCCGGTTTCTCTTGATATGATATTTAGAGACATCCACCATGTGTTTTCTCGGTTTTGGGATTGGCATGTGAAACCCGATTCGAGGTGTGGAAGGCACCGTCTGCGGGTATATGGTGGACCCGGTATGGTACCCCAGGGCGAGATGTGATTTTCGTGGTGTAGACGATGAGCCTGGCAGAGGGACTACTACCTACCGGTGATAGTATTTGGACTTGGCGGTTATCCGGAGGATACCGACCGAAGTCATCAGATGGATATGAGGGCCGACCAGAGTATGCGTCGCCTGAGGGCCGATCTGAGGATGCGGCGCCTGAGATATGAGGATTTACGTGTCGATGCTGGACATGGGTTTCATGATGTTTCGAGTGTCGGTGTTGGACACTCAAGTTCCATGATTTGATGTGTCACTGATGGACACACGTTCTTTGATATCCTCATATATTTACATGCATATGCTTTTATGATGTTTCGAGTGGACGAGATCCACATGCATATAGGCATTGATTATATTGTTGGATGATATCCACATGCATACATGCATTGATTATATTGTTGGATGATATCCACATGCATGCAGGCTTTGATTATTGTTGGCATATATGTAGACACGGTTACCCTAGATATCATAATATTACCCTTATGATATAGTTGACCTAGGAAATTGTTGTTTTATTCGATTTCTACCTGCTGATATTTTCTACTCACGAGTTAGCAACTCACCCCCGTTGTTCCATAGTTCTTACAGGTTGACCGCATCGATCAGTAGCGGCATCGCTGGCATACAGCTTGCATTCGGGTGATTGGCTTTGGTAGGTGGTACATGTTGGATCATACCATTCTTGTACTATTATTATTTTTTTGTATCTACTCAACTCCATCAATCAGAAACTAGTATTTGTATATGTAGTAAGACTTAACGAGACTTGTAGTTGCGAGACTTAGAGCGATGGGTTATATGTTCGCTTGGTGGGATGATGTCTTGCTTATTTCATTATCTTTTGTGTTGATCTTCGCCGTTGGGCGTCGTATACATGTTTTATGACTTGCGTGGTTGTGATTCCGCCGTTTGGCGAAGAGCTAGCTCCCGCTTGAGGATGCCTTTTATATTATCATGTATTTGTGGCTTTGGATAAAATATACAAAGGTGGTGCTGCCCAAAATTTTAAAATATGAAACAAGTTTTTTTTTCAACTAGTAAATCCACTTGCATTTTTCATGTTCCTTTATCTGTGCATTTAAGAAAACATTTGATTTCATTATACCTTTATTTCAAAACATCACCTCTTCTATTTTCTTAAAAAAGGTTTAGATTTCTGGGCTTCGGCTTACTTAAGTTACGTCACGCCTTTAGACGTTGCGTGATTTAAGTGTCAGTCATGAGCAAAACTTTCGGTTCGTGACAGTTCTAGAGTCCAGTGGGAGACCATCTCGAGGAGTCGAGTTCGGGTCTCCTAACTTTAGAATTGGCCGGGTTGCTTGCCGCTCTCGTAGGGGTCTAGGGATATGGGTTTGGCTATTCAATACTGTAGGGTTACTTAGGCACTCTAACAAGGTTCTACACGGCATCTACCATGCCCGATTCAAAAATTTAGCCGTGCCGAACAACCCTAACCAAGATCGTATACTAGAGATTATGCGAAAAACAGCAAGTAAACAACTTTAACACTAAGTGAAAGAGATTACAACCTTTGTAGATCTGGTCCTTCACTTCTAAAGCTCCGTGTTGACGTCCCTTCACTGCGATCATCGTGATCCCGGACTCTAGCGATGGTTTCCTCGGAGAAAAGAGCGGGCTAGGTCGTTGACTTCGAGGCCGAAGATGATCTACGTCGAGGAGACTCAAACTCAAGCTCCATCTTCACTAGGTCATGAACTTTCTGAAGAGAACACCCTAAACTAAATGGCAAGTAGTAGAGGATGATGAAATAGAAAGTGGGTTCACTTTGGATTTGGATTTCTCACTCTATTTCTTCACTTGAAAATTTTTCTAGCAAGCTTTTCTTCTTCTTTAAGAAGAAGAAGAAGAAGGAATAGAATAAGAAAAAAATGAATTATCTAAAATGAATAATCAAGTGAAGTCTATCATAATGCAATCATGGGTGAGCTAACCTTTGTAGAGACTAAACCATAGTTAATTATAATGGTTTGGTTAATGAATATCTTAATCAAGACAAAATGAGTGGACTTTGTCAAAGGTGCTTCAAGCTTCATGAAGCTTCAAGCCATGACAAAAGAAGCCACCATTTTGAATAATAAAGATAACTAAAAACCTAAATTATAATTAACATGGTGTATGTCACACACCCACCCATGTTTGCATGTATCATCAATCATGATACAAACTAGTGCACAAACATATATCACATATACAACTTGTGCACATCAAGTGAGAAAATCAATCTTAAGTGAACCAATACTAGTTAATGTAAAGTAATATATCAAATATATAATTATACATTAAATCATTAAATCAATACTTGATTTAACGATCCGGTCATATCGCATATAACCGACTAATATCTAGTGTATCAATATATCGAATCAACACTTGATTCGGTAACCCGGCTATATCTCATATAACCGTCCGATGATACAAATCGCGAGAATAGAATACAGTATCACATACTGGTATTATTCTCGGTCCCGCACATATCTCATATGCGCTCCTATTTCGTTTCGCTTGAGCAAGAAAATCTCTGTGTAGGACTCTAAAGACTCGTCAATACGCCGGCAGTAGGTGGTGATCATATCAATCACCCACAAGCAGCAAGCGGTCTGCTAAACGTAACGGCCACCCGGGTATTGAGTGATTAGAAGATCAACGAGCAAGCCTGCCCACACTCCTGTGAATCCAACCAATAACACTTACCGCACAGTCCGGTCTGTTCGTCTGATATGTCGCATATCTCGCCTAGGGGTGGTAAACGTCAGACCCCAGTAGCTTGATAAGTCATGCCGATGTAAGGTCCATAACAAGCATGAAACTACTGATAACACTTTCCAGTAAATCAGTGCAACCCTGGCCAGGGATTTCCAGTTATGGCCAGTCGAGCATGGCGCAACATCAACCCCCAATACCGCGAGAGAAGAACCCCCTCCTATCGCTCATTGCCTCCATGTGAATCGGGACTGTACCCAAAAACCACCTGTTTGTGTAGGGTTCCTAGGCACCCTAATGAGGTCTCACAAGGCAAAGAACATGCCAATTTCAAAATCTACGGTGCCGAGAAACCCTAAACTACGGATCGTTGGCTAGAAATTTAGGCGAAAAGTAAACTAGTTAACACTTAACTAAGAGAATACGGAAATACAACCTTTGTAGATCCGGTGCTCCACCTCCATAGCTCTGCAATGAAGTCTTCTCGCTGTCCAAAATAAATCCCGGGCTCTAGCGTCGGCTTCATCGGAGAATAGGCGAGCTAGGTCGTCGATGTCCATGCCGAAGATGATCTACGTCGAAGCATCGCAAGATCAAGCTCTCACTTCACCAAGTCATGAAACTTGTGAAGAAAACACACTCTACTACTTGGCAAGAGGTAGAGGATGAAGAAATAGGAAGTGGGTAGACTTTAGAATTGGATTTCTCACTCTTTATCATCAATCACCATTGATGACCTCAAGGTTTTCTTCTTGAGTTCAAGGAAGAAGAAGAAGAAATTGATATGATAAGTTATTTTAAAATTGGAAAAGAAATGAATACTTATCATATTAGAACCATGGTTAGGTGTAGAGAATCAATCATGGTTAAAAGAAATGTTTAGGGTTAAGCATGAGACAAAATTGGTGACAAAGTCAAACATTCATGAAAGTTCATGAAAGAATAAAAGAAAGCCACCAATTCATCTTATGCAAAATAATTTCCAAAAAGGAAATAGATAAATAAATAAGGGAATAAAACAAAACCCTAACCATTATCATGTAACCATGGTTTGATCTTTACACTAAAACCCTAGCATAACATGTATCATCAAACATGATACAATCAAGTGCACAAAACTATATCGAATATACAATGTGCACATCCGAGCAAGAAAATCCATTTAAAGTAAACCAATACTAGTTAATGCAAAGTAATATATCAAATATATAATTATGCATTAAATCATTAAATCAACACTTGATTCAATGATCCGGTCATGTCGCACACAACCGACTAGTATCCAATGTATCGGCTTATCGAATCAACCCTCGATTCGATAACTAGGTTATATCGCATACAACCATTCGATACATTCATCGCGAGAACAGAATACGGTATCACATACACGCATTATTCTCGGTCCCGCACATATCTCATATGCGCTCCTATTTCGTTTCGCTTGAGCCAGGAAACCTCTGTGTAGGACTCTAAAGACTCGTCAATACGCCGGCAGCAGGTGATGATCATATCAAACACCCACAAGCCGCAAGCGGTCTGCTAAACGTAACGGCCACCCGGGTATTGAGCGATCTGAAGATCGACGAGCAAGCCCGCTCACACTCCAGTGAATCCAACCAGTAACTCTACCGTACAGTCCGGTCTGATCGTCTGATATGTCGCATATCTCGCCTAGGGGTGGTAAACGTCAGACCCCAATAGCTCGATAAGTCGTGTTGATATGAGGTCTATAACAATTCGAGAAACTACTGGTAACACTTACCAGTAAATCTCAGCAACCCTGGCCAGGGATTTCCTGTTATAGCCAATCGAACACAGCGCAACATCAACCCCCTATACCGGGAGAGACGAATCCCCTCCTATCGCTCATTGCCTCCATGTGACTCGGGACTGTACCCAAAAACCACCGTTTTGCACGCCCTCTTGGACGTGGTAAGATGGAAATCAAAGCACAGTGGGAACCACACAAGACTCTATGACGATCTCGGGTCAACAGACTACTCTGTACCAGTGTCACCAGAGAACTGCCATCTGACGTGAGGTATAATACCATCTGGGAGTTCTCGGCGAGTCCGTCCAGTGTACCCAGTCTCCACTGAGCACCCGTATATCATCTCTGATGTCAAACACCGATGGATATGGGATCATCCATCGCCCATCTGTATGGGTCGAGAAGGTATACGCTAGTCTACTCTGGTATATCGATGCCCCGTCTCGATACACCCTCGACTAGGGACTTTGAAGGATGTACTTATGGACTACCATGTCCCCACTAGTATGATCCGCATCATAGTCCAGGTAGTTAAGTACACATCCTAAGGGCTTTACCAACATGTAATAGAGAGACAATCAGCGTACACGTTAAGGTAAAGATCAACCAGATAGCATACTATCATGTCGAGCAAGAAAGTCCTCACTATATATGTCCCAGCATCCACTACAATATACATCCTATGTATAGTAATGGCCTCTAGGGCATACATATAACTAACAATCTCCCACTTGCACTAGGGCCATCTGTAGCAGTGGTTTGAAGTATCTCATACTCAACCATCCCATAAAAGTCTCTCTCTGGGAACAGGCCTTTGTGAGTGGATCCGCTGTGTTGTCCTCTGAGTCTACTCTCCTGACCTCGATCCCCTGGAGATCAACCATCTCCATGATCAGGTGATACTGCCTTAGAATATGTCTGGATCACTGATGGGACCGGCGTTCCTCGGCATAAGCCACAACTCCATTGTCTCACAATGGTAGGAACGTAGTTCATCTCATGAACCAATATACACCCAAACAGCCTCTTCGGTAGCATCCTAAGTAGCGATGTATCCTGCCTTTATCGTCTAGTATGCCACGGTATCTAGCTTGGAACTCTTCCAACATACCGTCCCTTTACTGAGGGTATAGACTAAGCCTGTGACTGACATTCAGTCGTCTTTATCACCGTGGAACACTTCCAGTGATTTTCCCCAGGATCAATTGATACCATCTCACTACAACTAGTGAGAATCCTAACATCCATTTAGATCTATCTCATAGATCCAAAATCCAGGATTTAGGAGGTATCACTTTGATCCTATATGGAGAATCATTGTGATAAGCGGACATTGATCGAGCGTAGCATAGGAAACTCTTTTCCTATCAAGAGTATGTCATCCACGTACTCTACGAGGATCATCACCATACTCCCTACTACCTTTTTGTTTATACAAGGTTCATCTACTATTTTGATGATGTCAACTTCTTTGACTAATCCATCAAAATAGATGTTCCAACTCCGCGATGCCTGCTTTATCCTATAAAGCATCTTGCACACGTTTCCGCTGCTCCCACTGTCTACGAAGCCCTCTGGCTGTGTACTTATAGACGCTTTCTTCCAAATCATCATTTAGAAAAGCAGTCATGACACCCAACCACCAGATATCGTAGTCATGGTATGTAGCCGTGGTAAGTAGTATCTGGATGGACTTAAGCATAGGTACTGGAAAAGGTTTCATCATTATCCACTCCTGGTCGACGACGAAAACCTTTAACAAGTCTAGCTTTGAAAGTCTCAACCTTTCCATCTACACCAAGTAATCTTCTCAAGATGTACTTGCTCCTGATGGGGATTTAACCCTTCAGATATAGCAACCAAAGTCCATACTTTGTTAGTGTATATGGATTCCATCTCAGATCACTAAGCATCCAGCCATTCTTACAGAGTCATACTCTCGATGGCCAGCTCGAAACTAGTTGGGTCATCATCTCATGATGCAATTGTAAGTGCACGGCGGCGCCCCGGCCGTCAATCCGACGCCGGAAAGCGGAAGCGGTGAATAACTTTAAATTTTGCGGACTTTGCAAACCGGCACCACCGCGCACTTTAACCGGATCGAACCATTAACTAGTCTAAGCTACTAACAAGATGGGTTAGAGATATACCGACGATCCAAGTCCTCCGGTCTTCTCGCCATCGTCCCGATCTCCTGCGGAAAAGTCCCGTCTCCTCCTCGTCGCCGGAAGTGCACCACATCGCCTACTTTGTTTACGGGCTCCCACCTCAATGCCGAGGCAACTCGGGCACGAAGCCGGCTACTCGACGTGCCCAAGATTCGCTGTAGAATGTGTAGTGAGCTATTGTCTCTATTGGGGTTGAAGGAGTTGCCTTTTGTGGAGGGATTGAGCTATGGAGTTGAACTAGGGAATTTTGGTGAAGCAAGAATGATATATGATGAACCAAAAGACCCCCACCAATTTGGACAGCCCCACCTCAAAGTGAATGGCCGGCCAATGCAATAGAGAGAGGAGAAAAATGAGAGACTTTTCATGGATAATGAGAGAGCCATCTAATAATCCAATGGAGAGAGAGAGAGAAAGCTATCATATGGAAAATGAAATGATCACTCAAACAAAACAACACTCCACCAACCTCACCCCTCATCATCATCAACAACCATGATGACATCCAAAGTCAAGCCATGATGGAAAAGAAAGAGTCAAAGGATGGGCTCCATCATGAAACCATCATGATACAAACAAAGATGCAAAGACCCCCTCCACAAATGCCTATTTGCAACAATGCAAATAAGCCCTCCTCCACCAATCTTCGGCCAATGAACGGAACAATGGAAATTGGCCGAAACGGAAAGCAAACTGGCAACTCCAGAAAACTGGTCCCGTAATAAATTACAGGAAAAACCCCGATACTGTGCATACACACCCGCATTTGTATTTCGACCGAAATACAAATGCAATGAGACAAAATCTACACTGTACTATACTAGGATCCGGCTTATACCAAAACCGGCTAGTAATATCTGTTCGATCCTGATCCGTGCAATACCGCACGTATCTGATCGAACCCTGCCATATACCAATACGGCCTATAGTACAAACTGTCCGATCCTGATCCGTGCAATACCGCACGTATCTGATCGGACCTTGCCATATCTCCATACGGCCTCTACAACCTTTCGCCCGAAAGCTGAGTAACTGAATGTGGGGGACTCTAAAGACTCGTCAACACCTTGGTTGTGGATTTAACCACTAGCACGTCAGAGGTATAAGCCAATACGTGACGGGCTACCAGGTACTGACCAAATGGGACGTCGATGAGGAAGCTCACCCCGACACCCAACTGAGCCTGTCAGTGACAATATCCGTGCAGTCCGGTCCGTTCGTCTATGAGTATCGCATGGCGGGCCTAGGGGGTTGGTAAAAGTCAGACCCCCAAAAGCGGTACAAGTCGTGTCGGAGTGTAGCCCAGAACACCCTGAGATACTACTGGAATACCTACCAGTAAATCTCCTTGCCTTGGCCAAGGACTTTGTGTAATGGCTCTCCTAGACACAGCACGACCTCACCCCCAATACCGGGAGAGACGAACCCCTGAAGATACGCTCACTGCCTCCATGTGGCTCGGGACTGTACCCAACTAAAACCTGTTTGCACGACTCCTTTGAGCCGTGGTAGGGTAGTAATCAAAGTACAGTGGGAACTCACACGAGACAAATGACGATCCCCAGGTCGATGAACTAACCTGCACACATGTCACCAGGGAACTGCCATCTGACGTCTGGTATATGACCAACTAGCATGTTCCCGGCGAGTCCTGTCCGGTGTACTCATAACCCAATGAGCACCTGTATACATCTTAGGTGATCCAACTGACACCAGTGGCTTGTGAGACCGGCCACCGCCCCTCGTCGGGGTCTCGACTGTATACACTAGTCTACTAATGGAGTATCGATGCCCAGTCTCGAAACTCCCACGACTAGGGACCTTTTAAGGATAAGCTTATAGACCCCCAGCTCCCACTTATATGATCGCCCTCATACTGCTGGTGGTCAAGCAAGAATCCTAGGGGCTCTATCAACGTGTAATAGCGACGTGTCATGTCACCTAAAGCAGTACACGATGATAAAGGTAAACCAGATAGCATACTATCATCTCGAGCAAGACTGTCCTACTGGGATAGGTCCTCCCTCAATCATTACAATCACGTACCTGTGACCTAATAATTGACTCTGAGGGCACTATCTCCAACAATCTCCCACTTGCACTCAAGGCTAATTATTGCGATGTCGCATACTCACAGCCCGTGTGATACCGAACACCCAACTCCTCTACTAGTCAGTCTCACAAAGCTCGTTTGCGGAACTATTGCGTTCGAGGAATAGCCTCAGTGAGTGGATCCGCTTAGTTGTTTCTTTCTATGTCTCTCTATATCTCAAGTTCGCGGAGAAAACCTATCTCCCGAAATGAGCAATACCTGTCTCAGAATATGTCTGGATGTCTGATGGGACCTAGCTCATAAATGAACTCCAAATCCAAACTTCTTAGACTGTATCGTCAACTGAACTTAATCAGTATCCTGCGCGCCATGCCTCCCTCAGTATTGCCTTGGACCACCTGTCCAAAATACTGCCCCTCATCAGAAGGAAAAACTATAACTCTGACAACCTCTTTGTCGTCCATGTCACCTTGGAAGCCTGGAATGATAACTGTCTCCTGAATGAGGCTGTCGTTATCATATCCCTAGAACATCCACTTATGTTCTAAAACTGCTTCCGACTGTTTCTCCAGGATTGGATTAATGTCAACTTATTGCATCTAGTGCAAGAACAATGTCTGGTGTGGTACTTGACATCTCATGATTGACTCAATCGCCTGAGCAAGTGATCTGCCAATCATGCACATCCCTCTCCACTTTAGTCTGTAAGACACCTTTGGAGAGGGTGACTCCATTACCTGCAGGTACACTACCGTGCCAGGAGTCGTCCATCCTAAATACTCTTAGAACGCTGTCAAGTACCCTGATTGGGAAACCACCCAAATCTAGATCTAAGACCATAGATCTAGTAACCAGTATGTCTGATATAAAATCCATTTCCTTTGTGGAGAAACAACTGTGTGACGACCAAACTATAACCGATCGTAGTGTAGGAGTTTCCTTTCCTACTCTGTGTATGTCATCCAAATACCAGGATATCACACCCTACTACCTTCTCAACAGATCCATCCCCTATTCTGATGAAGTCAAACCCATGACTGTCACGTCAGAAATAGATGATCTATCTCCGCTACTGGTGCTTCAGTCTGTAAATAGACATAAGCTACCTGTCCACCAATGCTTCCGCTGCTCCCACTGACTACGACAACCCTCTGGCAGAGTCATATAGACGTGCACTTCTAAAACTAGTTTAGAATGACGCTATACTCATCCTCCCGCCGGGTCTCGCAGCCTGGGACAACAGCAATGGTAATTGTGGGTAAACAAGAACTTCCCTGTCACCGTCCTTGAGGCTACCGTAGTACCTCTCGGGTGCCTGAAGTTACCCACCTTATCTGCGGAGTGGCCAATGGAATGTCAATTCAGATTGAATCTTAAGGTTCCTTATCAAATCTTCAGTAATCGTTTGTGGTTCTGGAATCACTTCCAGTTCTACCATACTCCCACTACTGTTTTCTGAAAAAATCCATTTTTAATAAAACTGTGGCGAGTCTAGAACAATATCACTATTGTTCATCCAGATGGTAGAAAATCAACCCTCGTCATAGCCTGGGTCAACCCACAAACAGCCATTACAGAAACGTGCCTTGAGTTGTCCAGTGTCTGGTTTTAATCATAAACCGGACAACTCCCCGTACCTTAACATCGTTAAGATATGAACTGTTCTATATCCAGTATAGAAACAGAGGCACTGATTTAATTGAACCAGATTCAAATCATGCAGCTGTCCCCAGCGCATGTCAACTAAATGGAAGGAGGCCGATCAGCGTTACTCAACTTAGGAATACTTCCAATTATGAGTAACCTGAAAGAGAAGAAAGATCTCTTTATCATTACTATCAACTGAATACCATACACAAGTATCTACATCTTCGATCACTTTGAAGAATCCCGATACTTGCTACACCTGGTTCTCTACTCTATTCAAATACCTATAACTCCTCAAAACTTAGACCCTGTGTTTCTACGAAACACATGTCTAAGAACTAGAGAAGTTTAAAGTAAACAGAATATAGTATGAGGACCAACCCCTCTGTCCTGATGGACCCTGGACAACATACAATACTTTGTATAAGTCCCTTGAGTCTGATAACTCATTCACTGTATGTCGTAGGTTGAAAACTGTACTTATGGTTAAGAAGAATTACACCGCTGTTTAATGCTCCTTACCTAACCATCCACTGATATAGGTAAATGTCGTAGACATAATTTCAGAAAGGTATATCTCACTCTATGAAAATAGACGTACAGATATATCAATTTGAAATTGGTGCATAACAGTGGATATTCAAAACCAAATATTTGCCGACCGGCAAACAACCCAGGTGATTTCCTCAAATATCACCGATTACAACGAATCCCGATATAATGAGGATAATCACCCAATTCCCAATAACTTACTCCCACTCATCATCTGTAAAACCATACAGATGTGAGAATCGTATCTGGTAAATACATACCCTGGAGTAAGTATCTAATCGGGAAATCAGTTTTCTATTAACAGTACACAGTGAAACTGAAACATTGAAATGTTTCGATGGGGTATCCTGGTATTCCTAGTAATGCCTCTTCCAGATTCACGACTGTAACCGTATAGTTCTTTGTCACCTCTCCAAATCCCTTCATATGTCTTTAGTCTTTACCTTCTGCACACCCCTTTAGGCCAAATGGTTTTCTTCCTTCCCTACCGTTCGGCACCAGCCTATGGTTTGGAAGAAGACTATCCAATAAGCATATTGGGTGTACTGTCCCAATCCTAGGAACACTCGCAACACGAGAGAAGGTGAAGATAAAAGACACCTGAATGTACTTTATTCCTATTTCTCCTGAACCAGGATCCATCCCCGAACTGGAACAAGTTCCTTTCGAGTTCGTATATAACCATACGATGGAATATCCAAATAAACTGTGGATCTTCGTAGTGATACGGAGTGTCCTGGAGAAATACAAAGGTGATGTTAGGATTGGCGAAGAGATACTTGGTTTGGTCGTGAATATCTGTTGCAATTTACTTTGCCCTCCTACTAATCCCTTGCTTTGTCTGAACTTAATACCTTCTGCACACCATCGTTATGCTAATTGGTTTTCTTCATTCCCTACCGGTCGGCACCTGCCTATGGTTTGGAAGAAGACGATCCAATTTGCGTAATAGGTGTGCTACCCCTAAACCAAGGAGTACTCGTAACCTGAGAGAGGGTAAAAGGAAAAGACAACTGAATAATCCTATCCGTTTTCTCCAGAACCGGAAACCATCCTCGAATAAATCTGTCGAGTTCGTATCTAACCATACGATGGTTTTGTCCAATGGAAGTGGACGTTCGTAGCAATACGGGGTGTCCCGGAGAAAAGGGTAAAAGTAGGAGTGGCAATGAGGTCTGCAACTCTGACAATCCAAAAGCCAGTGTTTAGAAGGTTCGGTCAACTTGGTCACTGAGTCAAAGTCTTAGGGTCGGGTCAATGGTCGCTGCCAAAGAGAGAGAGAAAAGAAACACTCAGCGTGCACTCTAACCTAGATCAGAATGGTCACCAATTTATCTAATCTGGAAACCTCCCACTGTCACCTCAAATTCTCCTCCAAACCTGAAAGAAGAATTAGTCGGGATGTCCCGAGGAGTAAACTAACTCATCAGTGGGAATCGGGATCCAACTCTCATCGCATGATAACGTGACGGAATCCGCTCACGGTATCACACTCCAGAAGGTATGCGCATATCTGGCAAGTTTCAGTACTTTTGAAACTCCCGATGTGATTTCTGCCCCATGCTCTTATGACCTTGGCGTGAGGTCAAAATATCATAAGTCACATGTCAAGTTCTACCCGTCATTATCCAGGTTAATTTGAACCCACCCGTACATACCCTTGACGTAGGCCAAAATAGTAGTACGACTGTCCCAAACCAACGCATCTATCTATGCAACAGATAAATAACCGGCAGCTACCAAACACTATGCCTTGGCGTGAGGTCAAAATACATAGCTTGAATACTACCGAATATTTAACTGAAATGACGGAGGGCTACGAATGGTTTCTGGCGAAAACCTTTAACGTAATGAACTTGATATCGTCGAAGGAACGGATAGCTTTTAAAAATATAGTGACGAAAACCGTTGCTAAAGAGGTCACTCCCTGTGAGGGGATCTCGGCTCTTTCCCCGTAGAATGGGGTGCTGGATATTCCAAATGAATACCGCGATGCAAAGCAAAAGTAATCGGCTATAGTGAAGGTAATGCCCTGACGCAAAACTTCTGTCCAAGGGGTCACTCCCGGTGAAGGGATCTCGGCCCTTGCCTCGTCGACTGAGGAGCAGGATATTCTAAATGAATACCGCGATGCAAAACAAAAGTGAACGTCCTTGCAATAACAGCTTTTTGAAAAAGTGTTCCAACAACATCAGATTAGGTTTGTTTTTAACTTGCATTGATTCGAATCAATGCAGTCCCATCAATTGATCACACCAAAAAGAACGAAAATATACTGATGTACGTATATGCCATCCGCATTCGCCACTGGGTCCCGTCATTACCCGTTAGGTTAGCTTACTAACGACAGAGCGGGGACTGGACTAGCGCGGATGCAAAACATATACAACATCTACTAATATATATACCAATATATTATATTCGCTCAAGGCATGAATAAAAATGCAACATCACAGAAAATGTACAGCATCACAGAAACAATACAGATATCTGGGAACCCCGGGTTTCACAGAGCCACTACTGAAACCCGACGTTCCCCTGGTCGTGTGGATAGCCTGTGCAATGAGAATCCTAGACCCCTACGGGCGCGGCAAGTCACCCGCTAAAACCTGAAGCGAGGCAGCCCCCTTCAGCACCGTGAATGGACCACCCAGCACTTCACGGAATCCGGTAACTTGGGCACCCCTCCTGGGTCAAACCTGTACCCCCTACGAGTGCGGCGAATAGCCCGCCAATCCTAGAGTGAAGCCCCCTCCGTCCCAATGCCATGAGATGCGGGCTTGCTGCCCTCTAGAACCCGGCTATCCGTGCACCCCTCCGCGGGGCAATCCTAGTACAGAAAGTAAAATATACATACAACGGGTACATCGACCGCAACCAGGTCGTGCCCCAAAATAATAATACAAACGGGCAGTGACGGCAGTCCACATGTCGGACGCTCGCCCCGCAATAACAAATGTACATAATACAACAACAACTGTACTAGCATTGCATCCAGGCTATCCCCCACGACCGATCCGCAACATCACAGCAAATACATAGAACATCAACGTGAAAGTCACGTTCGCAAATCCGTCTAACCGGGCTATAGCAGTTAGATCGGATTTACCGATCGAGTGACATTCACGGTCGCAGATATAATGTAAATACTGTGAAAAATGTGTTTAAAATATTCCGATTGATCAAACTTTAACAAGTGGGCCCACAAAGAATACTGTAGCAATTAAAGAAAATATGGGCCCAATTTAAATATTCCAGAAACCCAAATTTAAGCCCAGAAGCCCACTGTAAAAACCCAACCCACTGATCCCTGTAGACTGCGGCGGAAGCGCGGCCAAACATGGGTTTTGGCCGCCCTTCCGCGGTCACGTGAGAGGAACAGTACGTCGAATTTGAACAGTGTTCTTAGAATTTCTAGCACAGTACTTTTATGCAACCTGAAAAATTTTTGGAGACAGAAAAATTTCAACAGAAACTGTCGTGGGTGTATTGGGGTTTTCGGACATTTCGATCGATCGGAACAGAAAAACACATTACACAAAGCTAGACTAAGTTAATGGGGAGGCTCTGATACCACTGTAAGTGCACGGCGGCGCCCCGGCCGTCAATCCGACGCCGGAAAGCGGAAGCGGTGAATAACTTTAAATTTTGCGGACTTTGCAAACCGGCACCACCGCGCACTTTAACCGGATCGAACCATTAACTAGTCTAAGCTACTAACAAGATGGGTTAGAGATATACCGACGATCCAAGTCCTCCGGTCTTCTCGCCATCGTCCCGATCTCCTGCGGAAAAGTCCCGTCTCCTCCTCGTCGCCGGAAGTGCACCACATCGCCTACTTTGTTTACGGGCTCCCACCTCAATGCCGAGGCAACTCGGGCACGAAGCCGGCTACTCGACGTGCCCAAGATTCGCTGTAGAATGTGTAGTGAGCTATTGTCTCTATTGGGGTTGAAGGAGTTGCCTTTTGTGGAGGGATTGAGCTATGGAGTTGAACTAGGGAATTTTGGTGAAGCAAGAATGATATATGATGAACCAAAAGACCCCCACCAATTTGGACAGCCCCACCTCAAAGTGAATGGCCGGCCAATGCAATAGAGAGAGGAGAAAAATGAGAGACTTTTCATGGATAATGAGAGAGCCATCTAATAATCCAATGGAGAGAGAGAGAGAAAGCTATCATATGGAAAATGAAATGATCACTCAAACAAAACAACACTCCACCAACCTCACCCCTCATCATCATCAACAACCATGATGACATCCAAAGTCAAGCCATGATGGAAAAGAAAGAGTCAAAGGATGGGCTCCATCATGAAACCATCATGATACAAACAAAGATGCAAAGACCCCCTCCACAAATGCCTATTTGCAACAATGCAAATAAGCCCTCCTCCACCAATCTTCGGCCAATGAACGGAACAATGGAAATTGGCCGAAACGGAAAGCAAACTGGCAACTCCAGAAAACTGGTCCCGTAATAAATTACAGGAAAAACCCCGATACTGTGCATACACACCCGTATTTGTATTTCGACCGAAATACAAATGCAATGAGACAAAATCTACACTGTACTATACTAGGATCCGGCTTATACCAAAACCGGCTAGTAATATCTGTTCGATCCTGATCCGTGCAATACCGCACGTATCTGATCGAACCCTGCCATATACCAATACGGCCTATAGTACAAACTGTCCGATCCTGATCCGTGCAATACCGCACGTATCTGATCGGACCTTGCCATATCTCCATACGGCCTCTACAACCTTTCACCCGAAAGCTGAGTAACTGAATGTGGGGGACTCTAAAGACTCGTCAACACCTTGGTTGTGGATTTAACCACTAGCACGTCAGAGGTATAAGCCAATACGTGACGGGCTACCAGGTACTGACCAAATGGGACGTCGATGAGGAAGCTCACCCCGACACCCAACTGAGCCTGTCAGTGACAATATCCGTGCAGTCCGGTCCGTTCGTCTATGAGTATCGCATGGCGGGCCTAGGGGGTTGGTAAAAGTCAGACCCCCAAAAGCGGTACAAGTCGTGTCGGAGTGTAGCCCAGAACACCCTGAGATACTACTGGAATACCTACCAGTAAATCTCCTTGCCTTGGCCAAGGACTTTGTGTAATGGCTCTCCTAGACACAGCACGACCTCACCCCCAATACCGGGAGAGACGAACCCCTGAAGATACGCTCACTGCCTCCATGTGGCTCGGGACTGTACCCAACTAAAACCTGTTTGCACGACTCCTTTGAGCCGTGGTAGGGTAGTAATCAAAGTACAGTGGGAACTCACACGAGACAAATGACGATCCCCAGGTCGATGAACTAACCTGCACACATGTCACCAGGGAACTGCCATCTGACGTCTGGTATATGACCAACTAGCATGTTTCCGGCGAGTCCTGTCCGGTGTACTCATAACCCAATGAGCACCTGTATACATCTTAGGTGATCCAACTGACACCAGTGGCTTGTGAGACCGGCCACCGCCCCTCGTCGGGGTCTCGACTGTATACACTAGTCTACTAATGGAGTATCGATGCCCAGTCTCGAAACTCCCACGACTAGGGACCTTTTAAGGATAAGCTTATAGACCCCCAGCTCCCACTTATATGATCGCCCTCATACTGCTGGTGGTCAAGCAAGAATCCTAGGGGCTCTATCAACGTGTAATAGCGACGTGTCATGTCACCTAAAGCAGTACACGATGATAAAGGTAAACCAGATAGCATACTATCATCTCGAGCAAGACTGTCCTACTGGGATAGGTCCTCCCTCAATCATTACAATCACGTACCTGTGACCTAATAATTGACTCTGAGGGCACTATCTCCAACAGCAATCCTCGCTCCCACTGTCATAGAGAAACAGAAGTATCTCTCAGGTGGGTGAGGAACCCTACTAGATCGGCGGAGAGGCTGTGGTTCGTTGGAATCTACTGGATCCTTTGGTTCTATCAAATCATCAGCTGCAGTTTGTATAGCTGGAACCTTTCCAGTCGTACATAACAGACCTTGCCTCGAGCTTGTCCGGATTTTGCCTTTAGACATAGCCCGGACAACCCCAAATATTAACTAATTTAAGACATGGGCTCTTCCCATACCATATCTCATATGAAGTGGTAGGCAACTGATTTGATTCGAACCCAATTCAATAGGTATGCAGCTTCTCAAGCGCATAACTCCCAAAAGGAAATAGGTAACTCAGTAGTACTCATCATAGAGCACACCTTATCACATAGGGTGTTATTGCTCCGCCCCGATATACCATCGTGCAATGGTGTATACGGAGGAGTAATGCTGAGAGAGAATCTCATTCTCCTTTAGAATAGTCCAGTATTTCCGTGCTCAAGTATTCTCCTCCTTGATCTCATCATAGGACATAATACTTATACCCGTATTCTGGTTCTCTACTTCTCGCTTATATTCTGTGAATATCTCAAAAGGTTCGGACTTGTGTTTCAACAGGAACATAGGTCTGAATCTCGAAAGATCATCAGAGAATGTAATGAAGTATAAAGAACCAGTCCTGGCATGTGTAGACAGGAGACCTTACATACATCATCATGTATCAGTCCCAAGAGTTCATTAACTCTTTCTCTGTTTCCAGTAAACGGAGCTATGGTCATCTTATCTTTGTGACATGATTGGCGAGTTTCACAAGATGTAAATTCAAACTGATTTAAATATGCATCTATATGTAACTCTAGCTAGTCGGGTCACATTGATCTGACCTAGTCTACAATGCCTCAAGAAGAATTCGTTCATTTCTGAACTCTTCCTCTTGTGTGTGATCCGTATACTAAGAACTGTAGTTTGATTTAGAACATCAATGCTTTTAGATAACGTGCCTGAACCGATCAACTTTTGATATAGGAAATGTTCAAAACATTATCCAACAATACAAAATTTTATCATTTCTTTACTAATAAAGAGAGTGATATGATTTTGTATATCAGGTTCGGTATCTAATAACATTCGTTCAGAATCAATGTATTGGTAATACAGGATGACAGTGACCGACAGACTTGGCTACAACTCTTGCCCCGTTTTCTGCCTCATGAAACTTATCACCCGTTCTCAGTTCTCTACCTATCTGTAGCCCTATGTAACAGATTACATATCTGGGATCCTGATCTGGTATCACATACCCAGGACGTAGAGGATACAGAGAAACAGTTCTTTGTAACGAACACACCCGAAGATGATGCATCAGCATGCACTCTCTTCGTTTGGACGGCACGGGAATTCTGATAATCCCCAATTTCCTGCTCTGTCTTATAACAATTATAAGTTGGAGCGGGACCAACGTTCCCTAGCTCAGTATAACAAGCGGGTTCGGTCAATAATCCGTATTATTATCTTGATTAAGGCGTGATATGGTCGCTACCAGGAGAGAGAGAGAAGAAAACACTCAGCGTGCGCTCTTGCAAGAATAGATTGGTTATTATTTTATCTAATCAGGATGGCTCCCACTGCTTTTTATCAAATCTTCCTTCAAACCCTAAAAGGAAAGACTAGCCGGGATTAATTACACACTACAAGTTCGCCGATTATTCAGCCAGGCCAGTGTCGGTACTTTGAGGGAGGTCCCCCGTGCTTTCGCACGAACCTAATTAATGTAAACCTCGTTTTCCCAGAGGCGTAACCTCGTTAACACCTTTCTAGACACCTACTTGATCGGCTAATTGTAATGTGTAAAATTCTCCCAGGAGTAACTCTTACTCACAGCGGGTATCGGGATCCAACTATCTCATAGAAGGTATGCAATTGCAAATTTCAACACTTGAAATTCCCGATAATATTTTGCCCCTAGCGTCCTATGACCTTGACAGAGGTCAACAAACCATAGGCTGCTAGTCAAGTTCAACCCGTCATTTCCTGATTGAAGTAAACCCACCCGCACGACCCTTGACAGAGGTCAACAAGGTCGCACGACTACCCTAAATCAATCACATCATATGCTTATGCAGATAAGCACTAATCAGCTACCGCACACTACGCCTTGACAGAGGTCAACAAACGTAGCACGAATACTAAATAGGACTTATCTGAAATGACGGAGGGCTACGACAGGTTTTTCTGAAAACCTTTTGCGTAATGAACTTGATATCGTTGTAGAATCAAATGATTTTAAAATGGAGTGTTTTTTAGGCTTTTCTAGTTTTGCTAAAGGAGTCACTCCCGGTGAAGGGATCGTCGGTCCTTTTCTCGTCGAATGAGGTGCGGGATATATCATATATATCACTGTGCAAAGGAAAAACACTTAAAAGCAATCAAAAGACAAACCGAAGGTTGTAGCATCTGCCAGTTATTGCTAAAGGAGTCACTCCCGGTGAAGGGATCTCGGTCCTTTCCTCATCGAATAAGGTGCAGGATATATCATATATACCGCTGTGCAAAGCAAGAACTATAGCTACCTGTTTTATTTTGAAATTCGATTCTACAACATCTTAGGTTTCTTTTATTTCATTAATCACATTAATGAAGTCCCATCATTTAAGTACCTAAACATCACAGATAAATACGACGTACACTTATGCCATCCGCATTCGCCTCGATGTCCCCTCGTGCACCGTTAGGTTAGGTAACTAACGGCAGAGCGGGGCAGGGCTAGCGCGGGTGTAAAACATAAGTAACGCCTATATAATATATCATATATACTATATACAGTATCTATCATTGAACATCACATGATCACATCACAGATATCGCAGCAGAAGAATCATATGAAATATTGGATATACTAGGACGTCCGTGTTTTCAATACGAGCCAGTATAAAATACGGATTCCACGGTAGTGATGAATAGCCAAACCCACACCCCTAGACCCCTACGAGAGCAGCAAGCAACCCTACCAATTCTAGAGTTAGGAGACCCGGACTCGACTCCTCGAGTTGGTCTCCCACTGGACTCCAGAACCCGGTTACTTGTGCTCCCCTCCTTGGGTCTATCCTAGTGCGGAAAAGTAAATAATATACAACGGGTGACTACTTCTGCAACCTGGAAGTGCCCCAATAAAAGAATATTACATACAAGTTTTTACATGAATGAAAATGAAAAACACTCATCTCACATAAAAAACCCCGGCTATTCAAACACGACGATCCAATATAACATATCCAGCAACACATAACATCACATGTCATCAACGTAAGTAAATATGTCCATCCCAATTGTCGTTGACATATAGCAACGAAACCGGCGATATCACATATTACACTTACGGTCACAGAAAAGAAAGTGTAAAACTACAACAGTTGGAATCCGCAACCACCTCGGACATCACATGCCTGACCAAATGAATTACTTAGACATCGCATGCCTAACAATTATAAACCCCGCATTTTAGTCTCAAAATTGAAAACACTTTTCAATATCAAGTCGGGCAATTCAACAAGATTCCCGACATCCTGATCGAATGCTCGTCGCAAACTTTAGTAGGCGGCCGCACCCCTGATACCGTCGACGAAGTGCACCAAGGCGGAACACCGCTACCGCGAGCACCCGAACGGATGCTTTCGGCGACGGGGTTCTCCTACAGTCACTTGGTCGTCGCTATGGGATGTAGCTGTCTATTAAGTTTACCCGGAGAGTATCCGCGTACGCTACGTGATTGCGACGGACTTTTGATCACATCAAAACTCCGTGGCAACCGATCAAGTGAGACTAAACTGCTATGTTTATAACATTCATTCAGTTATCTCATAACTCTTTGTGAATTCCAATTATTGTATCACATTCCAAATAATTAGAAAATGTTAGACTTTCCGATCGAACAATCGAACACCCAAGTTTTCCCGATACAGATCAACACATGAAATATGAGTCTAACAACATTCAGTTCGTGCCTCAGTACCAACGGTCCAGCCGTAGAAGGGTCAAGCCAACGCCTCACATGTGGCACGCCGTACTGCCCCAAACCCTAAGGTTCAAAGGGCAGTTCAAGACGGTCACATAATCGAGTTAAGGTTTGTTGTCTTCTAGAGGGTCCATCGAGTTACTTGCACTACTTAGAACGTCGTTAAACTACGGAAAAATCCAACACTTGGAAATTTCCCGACAGGGGAAAAATTGGGTATTTATATCCGGTCGAACTTTTTAACATATTCTAAAATTTATCCGGAAAGCCAAACAAACAAAATTTGATAATCCGATCGAACATTCGAATCCCCAAAACAATCCCAGAAAATTCAACTCTTGAATAAAATTTAAAAATACCCAGAAAATCCAGCATAATATAATAAGAGTTACTGCGCAAACATAGGAGGATGACGTCATCATCTCGCCGCGGAACCGCCGCAGAAGCCAGGCTTCTGCCGCGGTTCCGCTGCGATATTTACTGTTCATGACTCAATTTTTGCGTCGTAATTCTTATAATTCCCTGCTGAATTTTTTAAGCATTTTTAATATCGAAAAACTCCAGATTTTAGAAAAAGTCCAGAGAGCAAGTTTGTGATCGGGTTTCGGGTTCGTTCGGACTTCAAATTCAGTCTGGACTTCACCTAAGGCTCTAGCTAGGCTCTGATACCACTGTAGGGTTCCTAGGCACCCTAATAAGGTCTCACAAGGCATTGAACATGCCAATTTCAAAATCTACGGTGCCGAGAAACCCTAAACTACGGATCGTTGGCTAGAAATCTAGGCGAAAAGTAAACTAGTTAACACTTAACTAAGAGAATACGGAAATACAACCTTTGTAGATCCGGTGCTCCACCTCCATAGCTCCGCAATGAAGTCTTCTCGCTGTCCAAAATAAATCCCGGGCTCTAGCGTCGGCTTCATCGGAGAGTAGGCGAGCTAGGTCGTCGATGTCCATGCTTAAGATGATCTACGTCGAAGCATCGCAAGATCAAGCTCTCACTTCACCAAGTCATGAAACTTGTGAAGAAAACACACTCTACTACTTGGCAAGAGGTAGAGGATGAAGAAATAGGAAGTGGGTAGACTTTAGAACTGGATTTCTCACTCTTTATCATCAATCACCATTGATGACCTCAAGGTTTTCTTCTTGAGTTCAAGGAAGAAGAAGAAGAAATTGATATGATAAGTTATTTTAAAATTGGAAAAGAAATGAATACTTATCATATTAGAACCATGGTTAGGTGTAGAGAATCAATCATGGTTAAAAGAAATGGTTAGGGTTAAGCATGAGACAAAATTGGTGACAAAGTCAAACATTCATGAAAGTTCATGAAAGAATAAAAGAGAGCCACCAATTCTTCTTATGCAAAATAATTTCCAAAAAGGAAATAGATAAATAAATAAGGGAATAAAACAAAACCCTAACCATTATCATGTAACCATGGTTTGATCTTTACACTAAAACCCAAGCATAACATGTATTTTCAAACATGATACAATCAAGTGCACAAAACTATATCGAATATACAATGTGCACATCCGAGCGAGAAAATCCATTTAAAGCGAACCAATACTAGTTAATGCAAAGTAATATATCAAATATATAATTATGCATTAAATCATTAAATCAACACTTGATTCAATGATCCGGTCATGTCGCACACAACCGACTAGTATCCAATGTATCGGCTTATCGAATCAACCCTCGATTCGATAACTAGGTTATATCGCATAAAACCATTCGATACATTCATCGTGAGAACAGAATACGGTATCACATACACGCATTATTCTCGGTCCCGCACATATCTCATATGCGCTCCTATTTCGTTTCGCTTGAGCCAGGAAACCTCTGTGTAGGACTCTAAAGACTCGTCAATACGCCGGCAGCAGGTGATGATCATATCAAACACCCACAAGCCGCAAGCGGTCTGCTAAACGTAACGGCCACCCGGGTATTGAGCGATCTGAAGATCGACGAGCAAGCCCGCTCACACTCCAGTGAATCCAACCAGTAACACTACCGTACAGTCCGGTCTGATCGTCTGATATGTCGCATATCTCGCCTAGGGGTGGTAAACGTCAGACCCCAATAGCTCGATAAGTCGTGTTGATATGAGGTCTATAACAATTCGAGAAACTACTGGTAACACTTACCAGTAAATCTCAGCAACCCTAGCCAGGGATTTCCTGTTATAGCCAATCGAACACAGCGCAACATCAACCCCCTATACCGGGAGAGACGAATCCCCTCCTATCGCTCATTGCCTCCATGTGACTCGGGACTGTACCCAAAAACCACCGTTTTGCACGCCCTCTTGGACGTGGTAAGATGGAAATCAAAGCACAGTGGGAACCACACAAGACTCTATGACGATCTCGGGTCAACAGACTACTCTGTACCAGTGTCACCAGAGAACTGCCATCTGACGTGAGGTATAATATCATCTGGGAGTTCTCGGCGAGTCCGTCCAGTGTACCCAGTCTCCACTGAGCACCCGTATATCATCTCTGATGTCAAACACCGATGGATATGGGATCATCCATCGCCCATCTGTATGGGTCGAGAAGGTATACGCTAGTCTACTCTGGTATATCGATGCCCCGTCTCGATACACCCTCGACTAGGGACTTTGAAGGATGTACTTATGGACTACCATGTCCCCACTAGTATGATCCGCATCATAGTCCAGGTAGTTAAGTACACATCCTAAGGGCTTTACCAACATGTAATAGAGAGACAATCAGTGTACACGTTAAGGTAAAGATCAACCAGATAGCATACTATCATGTCGAGCAAGAAAGTCCTCACTATATATGTCCCAGCATCCACTACAATATACATCCTATGTATAGTAATGGCCTCTAGGGTATACATATAACTAACAGTTTGCATGACTCAGTAGAGCCATGGTAGGGTGGAAATCAAAGCACAGTGGGAGACACAAGACTCTATGACGATCTCGGGTCAACAGACTAAGCTGTACCAGTGTCACCAGAGAACTGCCATCTGACGTGAGGTATAATACCATCTGGGGGTTCTTTGTGAGTCCGTTCAGTGTACCCAGTCTCCACTGAGCACCCGCATACCATCTCTGATGTCAAACACCAATGGATATGGGATCATCCATCGCCCATCACATGGGTTAAGAAGATATACGCTAGTCTACTCTGGAATATCGATGCCCCGTCTCGATATTCCCACGACTAGGAACATTGAAGGATGTACTCATAGACTACCCAGGCCCCACTAGTATGATCTGCATCATAATCCTGCAAGTCGAGTACACATCCTAAGGGCTTTATCAATATGTAATAGAGAGACAGTAAGTATACATGTTAAGATAAAGAGCAACCAGATAGCGTACTATCATGTCGAGCAAGAAAGTCCTACCTATATATGTCCCAGCATCCACTACAATATACATCTTATGTACAGTAATGGCCTCTAGGGCATACATATAACTAACAATCTCCCACTTGCACTAGGGCCATCTGTAGCAGTGGTTGCAGTATCTCATACCCAACCATCCCATAAAAGTCTCTCTATGGGAAAAGGCCTTTGTGAGTGGATCCGCCGTGTTTTTCTCTGAGTCTGCTCCCCTAACCTCGATCACCGTAGAGATCAATTATCTCCATGATCAGGTGATACTGCCTTGGAATATTTCTGGGTCACTGATGGGACCGGGGTTCCTGGGCCAAAGCCTCAACACCATTGTTATACAATGGTATGAACCTAGTTCATCACATGAACTAATATACACCCAAACTGCCTCTTTGGTAGTATCGTTGATAGCGATTTCACCAGCCTTTATCGTCTAGTTTGCCACGGTATCTTAGCTTGGAACTCTTCCAACATACCGTCCCTCCACTGTGGGTAAAGACAATGCCTGCGACTGACATTCAGTCGTGCTTATATCCCTGGAAGCTATCCAGCGATTCTCTCCCGGATCGATTGACAACATCTCACTACACCTAGTGAGAATCCTATCATCCATTTAGATCTATCTCATAGATCCAAAATCCAGGATTTAGGAGGTATCACCTTTATTCTATTTGGAGAATCCTTGTGATAAGAGGAGATTGACCGTGCGTATCATAGGAAACTCTTTTCCTATCAAGAGTATGTTGTCCATGTACAATACGAGGATGACCACCTTACTCTCTACTACCTTTTTGTATGTACAAGGTTCATCTACTATTTTGATGAAGTCAAACTCTTTGACTATTACATCAAAACAGATGTTCCAACTCCGCGATGCCTGCTTTATCTCATAAAACATCTTGCACACGTTTCCGCTGCTCCCACTGTCTACGAAGCCATCTGGCTGTGTTCTTATAGACGCTTTCTTCTAAATCAATATTTAGAAAAGCCGTCATGACACCCAACCACCAGATATCGTAGTCATGGTATGTAGCAATGGCAAGTAAGATCCGGATGGACTTAAGCATAGCCACTGGAAAAGGTTCCATCATTATCCACGCCTGGTCGATGATGAGAACCTTTAACAAGTCTAGCTTTGAAAGTCTCAACCTTTCCATCTACACCAAGTAATCTTCTCAAGATATACTTGCTCCTGATGGGGATTTAACCATTCAGATATAGCAATCAAAGTCCATACTTTGTTGGTGTACATGGATTCCATCTCAGATCGTTAAGCATCCAGCCATTCTTACAGAGTCCTTATTCTCGATGGCCTGCTCAAAACTAGTTGGGTCATCATCTCATGATGCATTCCTCGCTCCCACTGTCATCGAGAAACCGAAGTATCTCAGGCGGATGAGGAACCCTACCAGATCGGCGGAGAGGCTGAGGTTCGTTGGGGACTATTGAATCCTTTGGTTCTGTCAAATCATCAGCTGTAGTTTGTATAGCTAGAAATCCTTCCAGTTCTACAGAACTGACCTTGCCTCGATCTTGTCCGAATTTTGCTTTTGACATAGGCCGGACAACCCTAAATCTTAACTTGCTTAAGAGATGGGCTCTTCCTATACCATATCTCATATGGAGTGGTAGGCAATGATTTGATTCGAACCCAATTCAAAAGGTATGCAGCTTCTCAAGTGCATAACCCCTAAAAGGAAACAGGTAACTCAGTAATACTCATCATAGAGCACACCATATTTCATACAGTGCGATTGCTCCGCCCTAATACACCGTTGTGCTGTGGTGTATACGGAAGGGTAATGCTGAGAGAGGATCTCATTCTCATTTGGAATAGTCCAGGAATTCCATGCACAAGTATTCTCCTCCCTGATCTCATCATAGGACATAATACTTCTACCCGTTTTGGTTCTCTACTTCTTACTTATATTCTTTGAATTTCTTAAAAGTTTCAGACATGTGTTTCAACAGGAACATGTGTCCGAACCTTGAGAGATCATCAGTGAATGTAAGGAAGTACAAAGAACCAGTCCTGGCATATGTAGACTGGGGACCTTCATACATCACTATGTATCAGTCCCAAGAGTTCACTAACTCTTTCTCTGTTTCCAGTAAACAGAGCTATAGTCATCTTATCTTTGTGACATGACTGGCAAGTTTCACAAGATGTAAATTCAAACTGATTTAAATATGCATCTTAATGTAACTTAGCTAGTCTGGTCGCATTGATATGACCTAGTCTACAATGCCTCAAGAAGGATTCTTTCATTTCTGAACTCTTCCTCTTGTATGTGTTCTGTATATTAAGAACTGTGGTTTGATTTAGAATGTCTATGCTTTTAGATAACGTGCCTGAACCGATCAACTCTTGATATAGGAAATGTTCAAATCATTATCCAACAATACAAAATTATATCCTTCTTTAATAAATAAACAGACAGATATGATGTTGTATGTCAGGTTCGGTATCTAATAACATTCGTTCAGAATCAATGTATTTTAGTAATACAGGGTGATAACTATCAACAGACTTGGTTGCAACACTTGCACCGTTTCTATCTCATGAAATTTATCACCCGTTCTCAGTTCTCTACCTATCTGTAGCCCATGTAACAGATTACATTTGCGGGATCCTGATCCGGTATCTAATACCCAGGACGTAGAGGATACAGAGAAACAGTTCTTTGTAATGAACATACCCGAAGAAGATGCATCATCATGCACTTTCTTCATTTGGGCGGCATGGGAATCCTGGTATTCCCCTAATTCCTACTCGGTCTTATAACAATTATAAGTTGGAGCGGGGCCAACGTTCCCCAGCTCAGTATAACAAGCGGGTTCGGTCAATACATCCATATTATTATCTTGATTAAGACGTGACATGGTCGCTACCTGGTGTCACGCCCCGCTTCCCAAAATACGGAATACGAGGGGTAGACAAGGCCAGCCATGCTCCTACGGTCAAGGAAAGTCCTGCCGTGGTCACACTTCGGCTTCTAGTTTCTCATGGTAAACAGTAAATAGTGCACAGGTAATGAGACATGCAGTAGCTGAAAGAAACGATGTAAAGACTGACCTGAAGTGGAACAAAATAATGTAACTCGGGAAGGCGAGTCAAGAAGTCTGTGATGCACTGGTCCAGGCTAAATCTTCTCCTCACACTGAGCATGCATACTCAGGTCGTCAGAGCGACACAATAACAATGTAATGTATAAAATCAAGTAACAGTTCTAACAGTGGTAATGAATATGAATAACAGTAAATCAATAACAGTGAGAATATAAATGAGCAGAGATGAATGCAGCGGGGCAGTAAAACAGTATAACGATATGTCATGTATGTCAACACAGTATATAAGGAATGCAAATGACAGTAACCCTATCAGTCTCTAAGTCTCACAGCACAGGTCAATAAGCCTATCGTCAGTCCAAGCGTGAGAGTCAACCACTCGCGAGTGTCCTCCACCCAAGGATAGAACCCAAGGGCAAGGGACCACGGGCCCAACATGTAACGAATGTATCACGATGTCTATAGCACATACCCTGTAAATCTCCATATAACTCCCTAAATATATAAGCCGGCATGGGACTCCCGAGATTCTGTTGAATTCACACTTGAACTACCCCACACCCCGAGGTCTACATCAAACACTAACCATCAATCTAAATACTAATCGATCCGTGACAAGTCTGCGCGAGAACTGGAGGCAGGACCTCCATCAAGCACGTCCCGATTAATACCTAAGATAAATGGCAGTGTCTGGTGTCTTATCTGTGACACCCGTGCAAACGCTTCCATAAATGTCCCATTCCACTTATTATTCACACGTGCACGCATCCCACAGACGTCGACAATGCAATAGAATAATATGGTCACTGATTGTGCACGAGTACGTATCACTATCATTTAATCACGAATACACGAACACTGACGTACTTGCCACAATCAACACTAAAATCTAACACTGGGTAAATGCACGATGTCACTAGGTTATCAATACGATGATATGGGTATGATATGATGCGTAAACAAGTATATAAACATGATGAGGATGCATGAACAGTATAAAAAGCACAATTAAGGTGTCATAAAAACAACAGTCTATTACTTGCACGATTTATCATGAAATATATGAATATAATTTGGCGAAATGATAAACAGATAGTAATTAACATGTTCAGTTAGCTATCCATAAAATTTTGTTTCAAGCCAATCGGGTTCTAGAATAACTAGTTATAACCATTTCATTTTAAGCGCTCGCGGCTGGAAATCCAATTTCAGAATCAGAAGTCTGTTTCGTAACGCATTTTGACCCCAGTTGGGATCAGATTTTAGCGACGCTACAGTTGGATGAATTCTAGGGTTCTCAGTAAGGTTTTCAACGCAACAAACGGATCTTCAATCGCGTTTGTACGTTAGGAGTTATAATCTGCTTAATATCAACATGTCAATTCTGATTCTGCTGGGACTGTTATGTGTCCCGATCTTCTAAATTACAGATTAAATAGTACATGATAACGAAATAGGATGAAACTAATTGTGTTGTCTGTCTAACAGAGTTACCTACAATAAGCAGCGGAGTTCCGCAACCTACGAGTTAAGGATATCCCATGGTATCCATTGCGGAACAGCAAACACGACTGAAGTCGCTCTGGTTTGCAGTCCAGAGTCGCACTCCGATCCGAATATCGTCACAGTTTAAATACAGAATTGTCTGGAAACTAGCATAGGGTTAAAGTTCGTCAAGTTAGCTTCGATTTGAGCCCTCGAACGCACCATTCTAATATGTATATAATTTATGATGAATTTAACTATTTTCAGGTGCAACAGAATTACAGTTTTTACGGTTAAACTTGAGGGTAGTTGTTTTAATCTTAAACGATCAAATTTTCCAGCGAAGTTTACACAGTAGGTCCACGACAATACGGGCCAAGCAATGATATCTAATTCCGTCAAATTGGATAAAGATTTTCTATGAGATCAAGCATCGAACGGTTTATTGGCTATATTTAGCATCAAGCAAAACATGTATTGTATCTACGATTTTGATTTGTAACTTAATAATAAATAGCATGAAAGCAAGTAAAAACTTGCCTGGAGGTGCCCCGGGATGTACGGTGGCTGTAACGTCATGAACGCGCGACACACGCGCGGCACGGCAACTTGATTTGGCTCGGACTCGTGTCTCGGCTTGAACTGGATGGCACGGGCTCGGTTGAGTTGGTTTTGCTAGGGGTTTGCGGGTGTTGTCGAGGCCGAGGATGAGGGATTTGCAGAGGGAGAAGGATTTGGAGAGAGAGAGAAAGTGCACACAGAGAGAGAGAGAGAGAGAGAGAGGGTTCAGTGAGAGAGAAAGTGCACACAGAGAGAGAGAGAGGGTTCAGTGAGAGAGAGAAAGGGAGAGAGAGGAAAAATTGTGTATGCAGTGAGAGAGAGGAGAGGGAGAGTAGAGAGTGAGAGAGACAGAGATATAGAGGGATGGGCAGAGAGAGAGCAGCACAGAGAGGGAGAGAGCTGAGCTAGAGAGAGAAAGAGAAGCACAGGGGAGAGAGAGAGAAAGAGTGAGAGAGAGAGATCGGGAGAGGGAGTTAGAGGGAAACGAGAGATGCAGAGAGAGAAAGAGATTTGCGACGACCACGACGACGATGCTGCAGTGAGGTACAGGGGTGGAGCTCGGTGTGGGTGATGGGTGTCGGGGATGGTGCTCGATTGAGGAGAAGGCGACGGTGGAAGTGTACTGCTGGGGATTGGGTTCGATGGGGGTGCTTAAGGTAGGGAAGAGAGGTGATGGAGGTTGGAGCCCCGGCGAGAGGAGCGGTGAGGGATTTGGAGCGCGGAGGTCGGTTATTGGGTGCAGGGGAGAACAATGGTGAGGCAGTGAGGGGATGGGGTGATCTGGGTTGGTGAGAGGGAGTGGGGAAGAGGGTACAGGGGTGTGCGCGACGTGGGCAACGCTCGCGCGAGCGAGGGCGAAGGCGAGGGAGACGGCGAAGGAAACGCGCGCGAGAAAGTGGGGAAGTAGCCGTTGGAAGCTTTGAAGAAGGAGGTGCACAGTGGTCGGGTCGGGTTCGTGAGTGAGGATGAAGCGGGCTGCAGGGGAAAAACGTGGGCCGGGCCAAGGAAATAATAAAGGAATTGTGAAGGGAATAGGAAAATAAGAAATTGGAGAGATTAAAAAAAGATAGGCTGAGACTGGGCTCTGGGCGCGGGCCAAAGGATTAAAGGAAAGAAATTTGGGAAAAGGAGAGACGGGCCGCAGGAATTTAAATGGGAAAAAGGGAAAAATGTGGGCTCGCAGGCCAAGGGATTTTGGAAGAAAAATTATTGGGGAATTAAAACTGTTGGGTTGAGAGGTGGGCCGGCTGAATTTGAAAGAAAATTAACAAATAAATAAGATGAAGGGGCCGGTTGAGTTGGGCTGGTTCAGAAGAAAATATATGGAAAATTTTGGATAAAATAAAGAATGGGACGGGGTTATTAAATGGCAAAAATTGTGCTTAGGGAAATATAAGTTTGGGTTTGGGGTTTAAAGAAGTTTCTTTTAAATAATTAAATAATAAAAAAAAATAACAAAAATCATAGTTTAAAGAGAAATACGGATTTAGGCGTATAAGAAAAACTGGGTATTACACCTGGAGAGAGAGAGAAGAAAACACTTTGCGTGCGCTCATGCAAGATTATATTGGTTATATATTTATCTAATCAGGGTGGCTCCCACTATTTTAATCAAATCTTCCTTCAAACCTTAAAAGGAAAGACTAGCTGGGATTAATTACACTCTACAAGTTCGCCAATCTTTCAGTCAGGCTAGTGCCGGTACTTTGAGGGAGGTTCCCCGTGCTTTCACACGGACCTAATTAAAATAAACCTCGTTTTCCCAGGGGCGTAACCCCGTTGACACCTTTCTAGACACCTACTTGATCGGCTAATTGTAAAGTGCAAAACTCTCCCAGGAGTAACTCTTACTCGCAGCGGGTATCGGGATCCAACTTTCTTATGGAAGGTATGCAATCTCATTGCAAATTTCAACACTTGAAACTCCCGATAATGGTTTTTACCCCTAGCACCTATGACCTTAACTATGGTCAACAAATCATAAGCACTAGTCAAGCTCTACCCGTCATTTCATGATTAATTAGACCCACCCATATGACCCTTAACTAAGGTCAACAAAATCACATGACTGTCCTAACTAATCGCATCATATGCTGTGTAGGAAGATATCACTTAGCTACCATACACTGTGCCTTGACTATGGTCAACAAATACAGCACTAACACTAAGTACTCTACTTCCTAAAATGACGGAGGGTTGCGGATGGTTTTTAAGAAAACCTTTAACGTTTTGAACTTGAGGAATCAAATGGTCTAAAATGGAGTGTTTTTAAGGCTTTTTCTAGTTTTGCTAAAGAGGTCACTCCCGGTGAAGGGATCTCGGTTCTTTCTTCGTCGAATGAGATGCAGGATATTCACAATAGCACTATGCAAAGAAAGAACTAGAAAAGCAGTCAAAAGACAAACCGAAGGTTGTAGAATCTGCTAGTTATTGCTAAAGAGGTCACTCCCGGTGAAGGGATCTCGGATCTTTCCTTATCGAATAAGATGCTGGATGTTCTACAAGGAACACCGCTATGCAAAGAAACAACTAGAGCTACCTGATTTTTTGAAATTCGATTCCACAACATCATTTAGGTTTATTTTCTTTCATTAATCTCATTAATGAATGTCCCATCATTTAAGTCCACCTAAACATCACAGATAAATACAACGTACACTTATGCCATCCGCATTCGCCTCGATATCCCGTCTGCACCGTTAGGTTAGGTAACTAATGGCAGAGCGGGGCAGGGCTAGCGCGGGTGTAAAATATAAGCAATGTCTATATAATATATCATATATACTATATACAGTATCTATCTGAACATATCACATGATCACATCACAGATAACGCAGCAGAAAATATCATATGAAATATTGGATATAGTAGAACGTCCGGGTTTTATTTTGAGCCTATATAAAACACGGATTTCACGGTCGTGATGAATAGCCAATCGCACACCCATAGACCCCTACGAGAGCGGCAAGCAACCCTACCAATTCTAGAGTTAGGAGACCCGGACTCGACTCCTCGAGGTGGTCTCCCACTGGACCCTAGAACCCGGTTACTTGTGCACCCTTCCTTGGGTCTATCCTAATGCGAAAAAGTAAATAATATACAATGGTGACATCATCATCAGCCCGGAAGTACCCCAATAAAAGAATATTACATACAATGAATTTTACATGAATGAAAAAGAAAAACTCTCATCTCACATAAAAAAAACCCGGTTATTCAAACACGACGATCCAATATAACATATCCAGCAACACATAACATCACATGTCATCAACGTAAGTAAATATGCGCATCCTAATTGTCGTTGATGTATAGCAACGAAACCGGTGATACTCCACATATTACACTTACGGTCGCAGAAAATAAAGTGTAAAACTAGAACAGTTGGAATCCGCAACTTCTTTAGACATCGCATGCCTAATCAAATGAATTCCTTAGACATCAAATCCCTAACTATTATAAACCCCGTATTTTAGTCTCAATATCGAAAACTCTTTTCAATATCAAGTCGGGCAATTCAACAAGATGTAGGGTTCCTAGGCACACTCAAGAGGATCCACAAGTCATCAACCATGCCAAAATCAAATTTTTCTATGTGCCGAGAAAACCCTAATGATGATCGTTAACTAGAGGTAAGGCGAAACTATGCAAGTTAACAACTTTAACTACAAGTGAAAGGGACTACAACCTTTGTAGATCCGGTCCTCCACTTCCAAAGCTCCGTGTAGACGTCCCTCCGCTGCGATCATCGGAATCCCGGACTCTAGCGATGGTTTCGTCGGAGAAATAAGCGGGCTAGGTCGTTGACTTCGATGCCAAAGATGATCTACGTCGGGGAGACCCAAACTCAAGCTCCATCTTCACTAGGTCATGAAACTAGTGAAGATAACACACTCTACTACATGGCAAGTTGTAGAGGATGAAGAAATAGGAAGTAGGTTCACTTTGGATTTGGATTTCTCACTTGATTTCATCACTTGAAAATTTTCAAGAAAGGTTTTCTTCACTTGAAGAAGATGAAGAAGAAGAAGAAGGAAAATGAATTATTCTTGAAAATAATAAATCAAGTGAATACTTATCATAATGCAACCATGGGTAAGTTTAACTCATGTAGAGAGCAAACCATAGTTTAGGTAATGGTTAGGTTTAAGAACAAAACAAAATGGCTAGACTTTTCAAAGAAGCTAAAAAGCTTCATGAAGCTTCAAGTATAAAACAAGAAAAGCCACCATTTTGTTTAATCAAAATAAATAAAGAAAATAAAACCCTAACCATTAACTAAACATGGTGTAAATCATACACATACCCAAGTTTGCATGTATCATCAAACATGATACAATCTAGTGCACAAAAATATATCACATATACAACTTGTGCACATCAAGTGAGAAAATCAATCTTAAGTGAATCAATACTAGTTAATGTAAAGTGATATATCAAATATATAATTATACATTAAATCATTAAATCAATACTTGATTTAATGATCCGGTCATATCGCATATAACCGACTAATATCTAGTGTATCAATGTATCAAATCAACACTTGATTCGGTAACCCGGCTATATCACATATAACCGTCCAATGATACAAATCGTGAGAATAGAATACAGTATCACATACTGGTATTATTCTCGGTCCCGCACATATCTTATATGAGCTCCTATTTCGTTTCGCTTGAGCCAGGAAACCCCTGTGTAGGACTCTAAAGACTCGTCAATACGCCGGCAGTAGGTGGTGATCATATCAATCACCCACAAGCCGCAAGCGGTCTGCTAAACGTAACGGCCACCCGAGTATTGAGCGATCAGAAGATCAACGAGCAAGCCCGCTCACACTCCTGTGAATCCAACCAGTAACACTCCCGTACAGTCCGGTCTCGTCGTCTGATATGTCGCATATCTCGCCTAGCGGTGGTAAACGTCAGACCCCAGTAGCTCGATAAGTCGTGTCGATATAAGGTCTATAACAGTTCGAGAAACTACTGGTAACACTTACCAGTAAATCTCAGCAACCCTGGCCAGGGATTTCCGGTTATAGCCAATCGAACACTTGCAACATCAACTCCCTATACCGGGAGAGACGAATCCCCTCCTATCGCTTATTGCCTCCATGTGATTCGGGACTGTACCCAAAAACCACCATTTTGCACGCCCTATTGGACGTGGTAAGGTGGAAATCAAAGCACAGTAGGAATCACACAAGACTCTATAACGATCTCGGGTCAACAGACTACTCTGTACCAGTGTTACTAGAGAACTGCCATCTGACGTAAGGTATAATACCATCTGGGAGTTCTCGGCGAGTCCGTCCAGTGTACCCAGTCTCCACTGAGCACACGTATATCATCTCTGATGTTAAACACCAATGGATATCGGATCATCTATCGCCCATCTGTATGGGTCGAGAAGGTATACGCTAGTTTACTCTGGTATATCGATGCCCCGTCTCGATACACCCACGACTAGGGACCTTGAAGGATGTACTTATGGACTACCATGTCCCCACTAGTATGATCCACATCATAGTCCAGGTAGTCAAGTACACATCCTAAGGGCTTTACCAACATGTAACAGAGAGACAATCAGTGTACACGTTAAGGTAAAGAGCAACCAGATAGCATACTATCATGTCGAGCAAGAAAGTCCTCCCTATATATGTCCCAGCATCCACTACAATATACATCCTATGTATCGTAATGGCCTCTAGGGCATACATATAACTAACAATCTCCCACTTGCATTAGGGCCATCTGATAGCAGTGGTTGTAGTATCTCATACTCAACCATCCCATAAAAGTCTCTCTCTGGGGAAAAAGGCCTTCATGAGTGGATCCGCGCTGTTGTCCTCTGCGTCTGCTCTCCTAGCCTCGATCTCCCAGGAGATTAACCATCTCCATGATCAGGTGATACTGCCTAAGAATTATATCTGGATTTCTGATGGGACAGGCGTTCCTAAGCAACAACCACAACTCCATTGTCACACAATGGTAGGAACGATGTTTATCTCATGAACATAATATCTATCCAGACTGGCTCTTTGGTAGCATCCTTGGTAACGATGTATCTTACCTTTAATCGTCTAGTAAGTCACGGTATCTAGCTTGGAACTCTTCCAACATACTGTCCCTCCACTGAGGGTAAAGACAATGCCTGAGACTGACATTCAGTTGTTCTTATCTCCCTGGAACCTTTCCAGTGATTCTCCCGAGGATCGATTGACACCATCTCACTACAACTAGTGAGTATCCTAACATCCAATTAGATCTATCTCATAGATCAAAAACCCAGGATTTAGTAGGTATCACTTTGATCCTATATGGAGAATTTTTGTGATAAGCAGAGATTGATCTAGCGTAGCATAGGAAACACCTTCCCTATCAAGAGTATGTCATCCACGCACTCTACGAGGATTATCACCATACTCCCTACTACCTTTTTGTATATACAAGGTTCATCTACCATTTTGATGAAGTCAAACTCTTTGACTACCACATCAAAACAGATGTTCCAACTCCGCGATGCCTGCTTTATCCTGTAAAGCAACTTGTACACGTTTCCGCTGCTCCCACTGTCTACGAAGCCCTCTGGCTGTGTACTTATAGACACTCTCTTCTAAAACATCATTTAGAAAAGTTGTCTTGACACCCAACCACCAGATATCGTAGTTATGGTATGTAGCCGTGGCAAGTAGGATCTGGATGGACTTAAGCATAGGCCCCAGAAAAATGTTTCATCATTAGCCACAATTGGTCTATGACGCAAACCATTAACAAGTCTAGCTTTGAAAGTCTCAACTTTTCCATGTACACCAAGTAATCTTCTCAAGATATACTTGCTCCTGATGGGGATTTAACCCTTCAGATAAAGCAACCAAAGTCCATACTTTGTTGGTGTATAAGGATTCCATCTCAGATCGCTAAGCATCCAGTCATTCTTACCTACTCCTGATGGCCAGCTTGAAACTAGTTGGGTCATCATCTCATGATGCAATCCTCGCTCCCACTGTCATAGAGAAACCGAAGTATCTCTCAGGTGGGTGAGGAACCCTACTAGATCGGCGGAGAGGCTGAGGTTCATTGGAAACCATTAAATCCTTTGGTTCTACCAAATCATCAGCTGCAGTTTGTATAGCTGGAACCTTTCCAGTTCTACGTAACAGACCTTGCCTCGAGCTTGTCCGGATTTTTCTTTTAGACATAGGCCGGATAACCCCAAATCTTAACATACTTAAGATATGGGCTCTTCCCATTCCATATCACATATGAAGTGGTAGGCAACTGATTTGATTGGAACGCCATTCAATAGGTATGCAACTTCACAAGTGCACAACACCCAAAAGGAAATAAGAAACACAGTAAAACTCATCATAGAGCACACCATATCACATAGGGTGCTATTGCTCCGCCCCGATATACCATCGAACCATGGTGTATACGAAGGAGTAATGCTGAGAGAGAATCTCATTCTCCTTTAGAATAGTCCAGGAATTCCGTGCTCAGGTATTCTCCTCCTTGATCACATCAAAGGATATAATACTTATACCCGTTTTGGTTCTCTACTTCTAACTTATATTCTGTGAATATCTCAAAAGGTTCGGACTTGTGTTTCAACAGGAACATATGTCTGAATCTTGAGAGATTATCAGAGAATGTAATGAAGTACAAAGGACCGGTCTTGGTATGTATAGACAGGGGATCTTCATACATCGGCATGTATCAATCCCAAGAGTTCACTAACTCTTTCTCTGTTTCCAATAAACAGAGCTATGGTCATCTTATCTTTGTGACATGACCGGAAAGTTTTCACAAGATGTAAATTCAAACAGATTTAAATATGCAACTATATGTAACTTAACTAGTCGGGTCGCATTGATATGACCTAGTCTACAATACCTCAAGAAGGATCCGTTCATTTCTGAACTCTTCCTCTTGTGTTTGTTCTGTATACTAAGAACTGTAGTTTGATTAAGAACGTCAATGCTTTTAGATAACGTGCCTAAACCGATCAACTTTTGATATAGGAAATGTTCAAAACATTATCCATCAATACAAAATTATATCCTTTCTTTACTAATAAAGAGACTGATATGATGTTGTATATCAGGTTCGGTATCTAATAACATTTGTTCAGAATCAATGTATTCTGGTAATACAGGGTGAAAGTGACCAACATACTTGGCTGCAACACTTGCACCGTTTTCTGTCTCATGAAACTTATCACCCGTTCTCAGTTCTTTACGTATCTGTAGCCCATGTAACATATTACATATGTGGGATCCTGATCCGGTATCACATACCCAGGACGTAAAGGATACTGAGAAACAGTTCTCTGTAATGAACACACCCGAAGATGATGCATCAACATGCACTCTCTTCGTTTGGGCGGCACGTGAATTCTGGTATTCCCCAATTTCCTGCTTTGTCTTATAACAATTATAAGTTGGAGCGGGACCAACGTTCCCCATCACATTATAACAAGCGGGTTCGGTCAATATATCCGTTTTATTATCTTGATTAAGGCGTGATATGGTCGCTACCTGGAGAGAGAGAGAAGAAAACACTCAGCGTATGCTCTTGCAAGATCAGATTGGTTATTATTTTATCTAATCAGGATGGCTTCCACTGTTTTTATCAAATCTTCCTTCAAACCCTAAAAGGAAAGACTAGCCGAGATTAATTACACGCTACAAGTTCGCCAATCTTTCAGCCAGGCCAGTGTCGGTACTTTGAGGGAGGTGCCCCGTGCTTTCGCACGGACCTAATTAAAGTAAACCTCGTTTTTCTAGAGACGTAACCTCGTTGACACCTTTCTAGACACCTACTTGATCGGCTAATTGTAATGTGTAAAACTCTCCCAGGAGTAACTCTTACTCGCAGCGGGTATCGGGATCCAACTATCTCATAGAAGGTATGCAATCTCATTGCAAATTTCAATACTTGAAATTCCCGATAATATTTTGCCCCAAACGATCTATGACCTTGACAAGGTCAACAAATCATAGACCGTAAGTCAAGTTCAACCCGTCATTTCTTGATTGAATCAAACCTACCCGCACGACCCTTGACAAGGTCAACAAGGCCGTACGACTACCCTAAAACAATCTGCATCATATGCATAAACAGATAAATACTGGTCAGCTACCGCACACTGCGCCTTGACAAGGTCAACAAACGCAGCACGAATACTAAGCAGGATTTATCTGAAATGACGGAGGGCTACGACAGATTTTTCTGAAAACCTATTGCGTAATGAACTTGATATCTGAAAGGCTCCTAGGCACACTATAGAGGTCTCACAAGGTATCAACCATGCCAATTTCAAATTTTATGGGTGCCGAGAAACCCTAATACGGATTGTTGACTAGAAATTTAGGCGATAAACGGAACTAGTTAACATCTTAACTAAAGGAGAGAGGCTACAACCTTTGTAGATCCGGTTCTCCACTTCCTTAGCTCCACGTACGCGTCCTCTCGCTGTCCATCTTGAATCCCGAACTTAATCGTCGGCTTCATCGGGAAAATGGGCGGACTAGGTCGTCGGCTTCGTGCCGAAGATGATCTACGTCGAGGCATCACAAGTTCAAGCTCCGACTTCACAAATTTATGAAACTTGTGAAGAAAACACCCAAAACAACTTGGCAAGAGGTAGAGGGTGAAGAAATAGGAGGTGGGTTCACTTTAGAATTTGATTTCTCACTTTAGAACTCAAGTTGCCATTGATGGCATCAAGCTTTTTCTTTTGAAGATGAAGAAGAAGATGAAGCTAGAATTATGATAAGTTATTTAAAAATGTAAAAGAAATGAATACTTATCATAATATGAACCATAGTTAGGTGTAGAGAATTGACTAAGGTTAGATGAATGGTTAAGGTTAAGTGTGAAGACAAAATGGCCACAAAGTCAAAGCTTCATGAAGCTTCATCAAAGTTCAAGAATGAAAGCAACCATTTTGTATTCTTATGCCATCCTTTTTCCAAAATGAAAAATAAAAGAATGGATAAATAAAAACCCTAATCACTTTCTTAACCTAGGTTTAATTCTTTACACTTAACCAAATGAGCAAGCATCATCAAACATGATACAAAGATGTGCATAAAAGTATATCACATATACAACTTGCACATCAAGTGAGAAAATCCATTTAAAGTGAACCAATACTAGTTAATGCAAAGTAATATATCAAATATATAATTATACATTAAATCACTAAATCAACACTTGATTCAATGATCCGGTCATGTCGCACATAACCGACTAGTATACAATGTATCGATTTATCGAATCAATGATTCGACAACTAGGTTATATCGCATACAACCAATCGAAACATTCATCGCGAGAATGAAATACTGTATCACATACACGCATTATTCTCGGTCCCGCACATATCTCATATGCGCTCCTATTTCGTTTCGCTTGAGCCAGGAAACCTCTGTGTAGGACTCTAAAGACTCGTCAATACGCCGGTAGCAGATGATGATCATATCAAGCACCCACAAGCCGCAAGCGGTCTGCTAAACGTAACGGCCATCCAGGTATTGAGCGATCAGAAGATCGACGAGCTAGCCCGCTCACACTCCTGTGAATCCAACCAGTAACACTTACCGTACAGTCCGGTCTGTTCGTCTTGATATGTCGCATATCAAGTTTAGGGGTGGTAAACGTCAGACCCCAATAACCGATAAGTCGTGCCGATATGAGGCTCATAACGGGTCGAGAAACTACTGGTAACACTTACCAGCAAATCTCTGATCAGCCCTGGCCAGGGACTTCCCTGTTACGGCCAATCGAGCACAATGCAACATCAACCCCCAATACCGGGAGAGACGAAACCCCTCCTATCGTTCATTGCCTCCATGTGACTCGGGACTGTACCCAAAGACCACCGTTTTGCATGCCCTCATGGACGTGGTAAGGTGGAGATCAAAGCACAGTGGGAATCACACAAGACTCTATGACGATCTCGGGTCTACAGACTAACCTGCACAAGTGTCACCTGAGAACTGCCATCTGACGTGAGGTATAATACCATCTGGGAGTTCTTGGTGAGTCCGTCCAGTGTACCCAGTCTCCACTGAACACCCGTATACGATCTCTGATGTCAAACACCAATGGATATGGGATCATCCATCGCCCATCTCATGGGTCGAGAAGCGCATACGCTAGTCTACTCTGGTATATCGATGCCCCGTCTCGATACACCCACGACTAGGGACCTTGAAGGATGTATCTATGGACTACCATGTCCCCACTAGTATGATCTGCATCATAGTCCAGGTAGTCAAGTACACATCCTAAGGGCTTTACCAACATGTAACTATAAGACAGTATAAAGAGACTAGTATACTTGTTAAGATAAAGAGTAACCAGATAGCATACTATCATATCGAGTAAGAAAGTCATCTCTATATATGTCCAAGCATCCAATATAATATACATCATCTGTACAATACTGGCCTCTAGGGCATACATACAACTAACAATCTCCCACTTGCACTAGGGCCAGCTGCTGTAGTATCGCATACCGAGCATCCCGAAGAGTCTCTCAAACTGTATCTGGGGAATGGCCTTCGTGAGTGGATCCGCCGTGTTGTTCTTCGTGTCAACCCTCCTGACCTCGATCTCCCGGCGATCAACTATCTCCCGGATCAGGTGATACAGCCTCAGAATATGCCTGGATCGCTGATAGGACCTGGGTTCCTTGGCCAAAGCCACCGCTCCATTGTTATCGCAATACAGAGGTATTGGATGCTCAATGGATGGAACCACTCCAAGTTCAGTAATGAACTTCTTGATCCAGACAGCCTCTTTGGCAGCATCGTTGGCAGCGATGTATTCAGCCTCCATCGTCGAGTCTGCCACGGTTTCCTGCTTGGAACTCTTCCAGCTAACCGCCCCTCCGTAAAGGGTAAAGACAAATCCCGACTGCGATTTAGAGTCGTCCTTATCACTCTAGAAGCTCGAATCGGTAAAGGACTCCACTTGGAGTTCTCCGTTACCATACACCAAGAGCATCTCTTTAGTCCTTCGCAAATAGTTGAGAATGCTCTTCACAGCTGTCCAGTGACTCTCTCCAGGATCAGCTTGATACCTACTCACTACACTTAGTGAGTATGCTACATCGGGTCTGGTACATAGCATCGCATACATGATAGAGCCTACAGCCGAAGCATAGGGTATCCCTTGCATGCGAGCTCTCTCCAAATCAGTCTTGGGAGACATCTCTTTGGAGAGAGTGACTCCAGAGATCGTGGGCAAGTTCCCACGCTTGGATTCTTCCATACTAAACCTCTTTAGTATGGTGTCAATGTACCTGGATTGGGACAATCCCAAAATCCGTTTGGATCTATCTCTATAGATCCTAATTCCCAATATGCAGGAGGCATCACCAAGATCTTTCATTGAGAATCTTTGTGATAAGAAGAGCTTGACCGATTGCAGCATAGGAATATCATTTCCTATCAAGAGTATGTCGTCCACGTACAATACGAGGAAGACAACCTTACTCTCTGCCACCTTCTTGTAAATACAAGGTTCATCTGGGTTATTGACAAAATCAAACTCTTTGATAACGACGTCAAAGCAGATGTTCCAACTCCGCGATGCTTGCTTTAATCCATAAATGGATTTAAGCAGCTTGCACACCTTCCCGCTGCTCCCACTGTCTACGAAGCCCTCTGGCTGAGTCATGTACACGCACTCATCTAAATCACCATTTAGAAAGGCGGTCTTAACATCCATTTGCCAGATTTCGTAGTCATGATACGCAGCGACGGCAAGCATGATTCGGATGGATTTAAGCATAGCCACTGGAGAAAAGGTTTCGTCATAGTCCACACCTGGTCTTTGACGAAAACCTTTTGCAACAAGTCTAGCTTTAAAAGTCTCCACTTTCCCATCTACACCAAGTTTTTTCTTGAAGATCCACTTGCTCCCGATGGGTTTTACCCCTTCAGGAGCAACTTCCAAAGTCCATACTTTGTTGGTGTACATGGATTCCATCTCGGACCGCATAGCATCCAGCCATTTCACTGAGTCCCTACTCATGGTGGCCTGCTCGAAGCTAGTTGGGTCATCATCCTCCATGATGCAATCCTCGCTTCCACCGTCAATGAGAAAACCGTAGTATCTCTCAGGTGGACGAGAAGCCCTACTAGATCGGCGGAGAGGCTGGGGTTCGTCGAGTTCCACTGAATCCTCTGGTTCTACCAAGTCTTCTGTTATAGTTTGTATTGCTGGAACCTCTTCCAGTTCTACCTCAATGCTACTTGTCTGTTTCATAAGAAAACTTTTTTCTAAGAAAGTGGCATGTCGAGAAACAAACACTTTTTGTTCCTCGGAGTGGTAGAAGATATACCCTCGCGAATGTTTGGGATATCCAACAAACTTATATAGAACAGACCTTGCCTCGAGCTTGTCCGGATTTTGTGTTTTAACATAGGCCGGACAACCCCATATCTGAATAAAATTAAGACATGGTCTCTTACCATTCCATATCTCATATGGAGTGGTAGGCAAAGATTTGGTTGGAACTCTATTCAATAGATATGCAGCAGTCTCCAGTGCGTATCCCTAGAAGGAAATAGGTAACTCAGCTGCACTCATCATAGAGCGCACCATATCTAATAGGGTGCGATTTCTCTGTTCCGATACACCGTTGTGCTGTGGTGTATAAGCAGGAGTAAGCTGAGAGAGAATCCCATTCTCTTTTAGATAATCTCTGAATTCGTTACTTAAGTATTCTCCTCCTCGATCAAATCGAAGGATCTTAATACTTTTGCCCGTTTGGTTCTCTACTTCTTGTTTATATTCTCTAAATTTCTCAAAAGCTTCTGATTTGTGTTTCATCAGGAACACATATCCGAATCTAGAGAGATCGTCAGTGAATGTAATGAAGTACAAAGAACCATCCCTGGCATGTGTAGACATGGGACCGCATACATCACTATGTATTAGTCCTAAGAGTTCGGTAACTCTTTCTCCGTGTCCCGTAAACGGAGTTTTGGTCATCTTGCCTTTGAGACATGACTGGCAAGTGTCATAAGATGAAAATTCAAACGGATTTAAATATCCATCCTTATGCAACTTAGCTAGTCGTGTCGCATTGATGTGACCCAGTCTACAATGCCACAAGAAGGATTCGTTCAGTTCAGAACTCTTCCTCTTGTGTGTATTTTGTAAATTGAGGACTGTATTTTGATTGAGAATGAATATGCCATTATGTAACGAGCCTGATGCAATCAACTTTTGATCTAGGAATATGTTCATAACATTATCCTTTACTACAAAATTATATCCTTCTTTACTTAATAAAGAAACTGATATAATGTTGCACATCATGTTCGGTATATAATAGCATTCATTTAGAATCAGTGTATCACCACTTGGTAATACAAGGTGATATTCGCCAACTGCTTTGGCTGCAACATTTGCCCCATTCCCTACTTGAACGGAATGATCACCTTTTCCCAGTTCTCTACCTTTCCGTAGCCCATGTAACATCTTACATATGTGGGATCCTGATTCGGTATCTAATACCCAGGACGTAGGGTGAACTGAGAAACAGTTCTCAATGACAAACACACCCGAAGATGATGCATCAACATGCATGTTCTTCTTTTGGGCGGTGTTAGAATCCAGATATTCTCCTGTTTCTTGTTCATTCTTATAACACTTATAAGATAGAACGGGTTCAACGTTCCCCTGCACAGTATAACATGCGGGTTCAGTCAATACATCCATATTATTATCTTTATTAGGGCATGAAATGGTCGCTACCTGGAGAGAGAGAGAAGAAAACACTTTAGCGTATGCTCGTGCAAGATCAGATTGGTTATTATCTTATCTAATCAGGATGGCTCCCACTGCTTTTTATCAAATCTTCCTTCAAACCCTAAAAGGAAAGATTAGCCGGGATTAATTACACACTACAAGTTCGCCAATCTTTCAGCCAGGCCAGTGTCGGTACTTTGAGGGAGGTCCCCCGTGCTTTCGCACGAACCTAATTAATGTAAACCTCGTTTTCCCAGAGGCGTAACCTCGTTAACACCTTTCTAGACACCTACTTGATCGGCTAATTGTAATGTGTAAAACTCTCCCAGGAGTAACTCTTACTCGCAGCGGGTATTGGGATCCAACTATCTTATAGAAGGTATGCAATCTTATTGCAAATTTCAACACTTGAAATTCCCGATAATATTTTGCCCCTAGCGTCCTATGACCTTGACGGAGGCCAAACAACCCATAGTCCGCTAGTCAAGTTCAACCCGTCATTTCCCGATTGAATTAAACCCACCCGCACGACCCTTGACGGAGGCCAAACAACGCCGTACGAATACCCTAATCCAATCGCATCATATGCTAGCAGATAAGCACTAATTAGCTACCGTACACTACGCCTTGACAGAGGCCAAACTACCGTAGCACGAATACTAACTAGTACTTATCTGAAATGACGGAGGGCTACGACATGTTTTTCTGAAAACCTATTGCGTAATGAACTTGATATCGTCGTAGAATCAAATGAAGTTTTAAAATGGAGTGATTTTGAGGCTTTTCTGGTTTTGCTAAAGGGGTCACTCCCGGTGAAGGGATCGTCGGCCCTTTCCTCGTCGAATGAGGTGCGGGATATATCATATATATCACTGTGCAAAGCAAAACTCAAAAACAATCAAAAGCAAACCGAGTTTGTAGCATCTGCCAGTTATTGCTAAAGGAGTCACTCCCGGTGAAGGGATCTCGGTCCTTTCCTCATCGAATAAGGTGCAGGGTATATCATATATACCGCTATGCAAAGTAAGAACTGTAGCTACCTGTTTTGTTTAAAATTTGATTCTACAACATCTTAGGTTTCTTTTCTTTCATTAATCACATTAATGAAGTCCCATCATTTAAATACCTAAACATCACAGATAAATACGACGTACACTTATGCCATCCGCATTCGCCTCGATGTTCCCTCGTGCACCGTTAGGTTAGGTAACTAACGACAGAGCAGGGCAGGGCTAGTGCGGGTGCAAAACATAAGTAACGTCTATATAATATATCATATATACTATATACTGTATCTATCACAGAACATCACATGATCACATCACAGATATCGCAGCAGAAGAAACATATGAAACATTAGATATACTAGGACGTCCGTGTTTTCAATACGAGCCAGTATAAAACACGGATTCCACGGTCGTGATGAATAGCCAATCCCACACCCCTAGACCCCTATGAGAGCGGCAAGCAACCCTGCCAATTCTAGGGTTAGGAGACCCGGACTCGACTCCTCGAGTTGGTCTCCCACTGGACCCCAGAACCCGGTTACTTGTGCTCCCCTCCTTGGGTCTATCCTAATGCGGAAAAGTAAATAATATACAAAAGGTGAAGACTTCCGCAACCTGGAAGTGCCCCAAATAAAAGAATATTACATACAAGTTTTTACATGAATGAAAATGAAAAACACTCATCTCACATAAAAACCCTCGGCTATTCAAACACGACAATCCAATATAACATATCCAGCAACACATAACATCACATGTCATCAACGTAAGTAAATATGCGCATCCAAATTGTCGTTGACATATAGCAACGAAACCGGCGATATCACATATTACACTTACGGTCACAGAAAAGAAAGTGTAAAACTACAACAGTTGGAATCCGCAACGTCTTTAGACATCACATGCCTAAACAAATGAAATACTTAGACATCACATGCCTAACAGTTATAAACCCCGCATTTTAGTCTCATTATCGAAAACTCTTTTCAATATCAAATGAAACTAAACCGCTAGATTTATAACATTCATTCAGTTATCTCATAACTGTTTGTGAATTCCAATTATTGTATCACATTCCAGATAAACAGAAAATGTTAAACTTTCCGATCGAACAGTCGAATACCCAAGTTTTCCCGATACAGGTTCGCAAATGAAATAAGTCTAACAACATTCAGTTCGTGCCTCAGTACCAACGGTCCAGCCGTAGAAGGGTCAAGCCAACATCTCACATGTGGCACGCCGTACTGCCCCAAACCCGAAGGTTCAAAGGGCAGTTCTAGACGGTCACATAATCGAGTTAAGGTTTGTTGTCTTCTAGAGGGTCCATCGCGTTACTTGCACTACTTAGAACGTCGTTAAACTACGGAAAAATCCAACACTTGGAAATTTCCCGACAGGGGAAAAGTTGGGTATTTATATCCGGTAGAACTTTTTAACAAATTCAAAAATTATCCGGAAGTACACAAAGACGAAATTTGATAATCCGGTCGAAACATCGAAGCTCTAAAACACCCCAGAAAATTCAAATCTTGAATAAATTAAAAAAAATACCCAGAGAACTCAGCACTGTTAAATAGGAATTACTGTGCAAATTGATAGGGATGACGTCATCAAGCCACCGCGGAACCGCCGCCTAAGCAGGCTTCTGCCGCGGTTCCGCCGCGGGTTGCACTGTTCATGGGTTCAATTTTGCGTCGTAATTCTTAGAATTCCCTGCTGAGTTTTCTGCATATTTTTAATTTGGAAAAAACCCATTTTTTAAAAAATGTACAGAGAGCCGTTTTCGGGTTAGAGTTTTGGTTCGATCGGACTTCAAACGTCGTCAGGACTTCGCCTAAGGCTCTATCTAGGCTCTGATACCAGTGAAAGGTTCCTAGGCACACTATAGAGGTCTCACAAGGCATCAACCATGCCAATTTCAAATTTTATGGGTGCCGAGAAACCCTAATACGGATCGTTGACTAGAAATTTAGGCGATAAACGGAACTAGTTAACATCTTAACTAAAGGAGAGAGGCTACAACCTTTGTAGATCCGGTTCTCCACTTCCTTAGCTCCACGTACGCGTCCTCTCGCTGTCCATCTTGAATCCCGAACTCAATCGTCGGCTTCATCGGGAAAATGGGCGGACTAGGTCGTCGGCTTCGTGCCGAAGATGATCTACGTCGAGGCATCACAAGTTCAAGCTCCGACTTCACAAATTTGTGAAACTTGTGAAGAAAACACCCAAAACAACTTGGCAAGAGGTAGAGGGTGAAGAAATAGCAGGTGGGTTCACTTTAGAATTTGATTTCTCACTTTAGAACTCAAGTTGCCATTGATAGCATCAAGCCTTTTCTTTTGAAGATGAAGAAGAAGAAGAAGCTAGAATTATGATAAGTTATTTAAAAATGTAAAAAAAATGAATACTTATCATAATATGAACCATAGTTAGGTGTAGAGAATTGACTAAGGTTAGATGAATGGTTAGGGTTAAGTGTGAAGGCAAAATGGTCACAAAGTCAAAGCTTCATGAAGCTTCATCAAAGTTCAAGAATGAAAGCAACCATTTTGTATTCTTATGCCATCCTTTTTCCAAAATGAAAAATAAAAGAATGGATAAATAAAAACCCTAATCACTTTCTTAACCTAGGTTTAATTCTTTACACTTAACCAAATGAGCAAGCATCATCAAACATGATACAAAGATGTGCATAAAAGTATATCACATATACAACTTGCACATCAAGTGAGAAAATCCATTTAAAGTGAACCAATACTAGTTAATGCAAAGTAATATATCAAATATATAATTATACATTAAATCATTAAATCAACACTTGATTCAATGATCCGGTCATGTCGCACATAACCGACTAGTATACAATGTATCGATTTATCGAATCAATGATTCGACAACTAGGTTATATCGCATACAACCAATCGAAACATTCATCGCGAGAATGAAATACGGTATCACATACACGCATTATTCTCGGTCCCGCACATATCTCATATGCGCTCCTATTTCGTTTCGCTTGAGCCAGGAAACCTCTGTGTAGGACTCTAAAGACTCGTCAATACGCCGGTAGCAGATGATGATCATATCAAGCACCCACAAGCCGCAAGCGGTCTGCTAAACGTAACGGCCATCCAGGTATTGAGCGATCAGAAGATCGACGAGCTAGCCCGCTCACACTCCTGTGAATCCAACCAGTAACACTTACCGTACAGTCCGGTCTGTTCGTCTTGATATGTCGCATATCAAGTCTAGGGGTGGTAAACGTCAGACCCCAATAACCGATAAGTCGTGCCGATATGAGGCTCATAACGGGTCGAGAAACTACTGGTAACACTTACCAGCAAATCTCTGATCAGCCCTGGCCAGGGACTTCCCTGTTACGGCCAATCGAGCACAGTGCAACATCAACCCCCAATACCGGGAGAGACGAAACCCCTCCTATCGCTCATTGCCTCCATGTGACTCGGGACTGTACCCAAAGACCACCGTTTTGCACGCCCTCATGGACGTGGTAAGGTGGAGATCAAAGCACAGTGGGAATCACACAAGACTCTATGACGATCTCGGGTCTACAGACTAACCTGCACAAGTGTCACCTGAGAACTGCCATCTGACGTGAGGTATAATACCATCTGGGAGTTCTCGGTGAGTCCGTCCAGTGTACCCAGTCTCCACTGAGCACCCGTATACGATCTTTGATGTCAAACACCAATGGATATGGGATCATCCATCGCCCATCTCATAGGTCGAGAAGCGCATACGCTAGTCTACTCTGGTATATCGATGCCCCGTCTCGATACACCCACGACTAGGGACCTTGAAGGATGTATCTATGGACTACCATGTCCCCACTAGTATGATCTGCATCATAGTCCAGGTAGTCAAGTACACATCCTAAGGGCTTTACCAACATGTAACTATAAGACAGTATAAAGAGACTAGTATACATGTTAAGATAAAGAGTAACCAAATAGCATACTATCATATCGAGCAAGAAAGTCATCTCTATATATGTCCAAGCATCCAATATAATTTACATCATCTGTACAATACTGGCCTCTAGGGCATACATACATCTAACAATATCGTTGTAGAATCAAATGATTTTAAAATGGAGTGTTTTTTTAGGCTTTTCTAGTTTTGCTAAAGGGGTCACTCCCGGTGAAGGGATCGTCGGCCCTTTCCTCATCGAATAAGGTGCAGGATATATCATATATATCACTATGCAAAGCAAAAACTCCAAAAGCAATCAAAAGACAAACCGAGGGGTGTAGCATCTGCCAGTCATTGCTAAAGGGGTCACTCCCGGTGAAGAGATCGTCGGCCTTTCCTCATTGAATAAGGTGCAGGATGCTCTATAAGGAACACCGCAATGCAAAGCAAGAACTGTAGCTACCTGATTTTATTTTTGAAATTCGATTCCAAAACATCTTTTAGGTTTCTTTTTCTTTCATTAATCATATTAATGAAGTCCCATCATTTAAGTCACCTAAACATCACAGATAAATACGACGTACACTTATGCCATCCGCATTCGCCTCGATGTCCCCTCGTGCACCGTTAGGTTAGGTAACTAACGGCAGAGCGGGGCAGGGCTAGCGCGGGTGTAAAACATAAGTAACGTCTATATAATATATCATATATACTATATACTGTATCCATCACAACATATCAAATGATCACATCACAGATATCGCAGCAGAAGAAACATATGAAACATTGGATATACTAGGACGTCCGTGTTTTCAATACGAGCCAGTATAAAACACGGATTCCACGGTCGCGATGAATAGCCAAACCCATATCCCCAGACCCCCTACGAGAGCGGCAAGCAACTCTACCAATTCTAGGGTAAGGAGACCCGGTCTCGACTCCTCGAGATGGTCTCCCACTGGACCCTAGAACCCGGTTACTTGTGCTCCCCGCCTTAGGTCTACCTAATGCGGAAAAGTAAATAATATACAAGTGGTGACATCAACCTCATCCCGGAAGTGCCCCACTAAAAGAATATTACATACAAGTTTTTTCATGAATGAAAATGAAAAACACTCGTCTCACATAAAACCCCTGGCTATTCAAACGCGACGATCCAATATAACATATCCAGCAACACACAACATCACATGTCATCAACGTAAGTAAATATGCGCATCCCAATTGTCGTTGACATATAGCAACGAAACCGGCGATATCACATATTACACTTACGGTCGCAGAAAAGAAAGTGTAAAACTACAACAGTTGGAATCCGCAACCTCTTTAGACATCGCATACCTAACCAAATTAATTCCTTAGACATCGCATGCCTAACAATTATAAACCCCGCATTTTAGTCTTATTTATCGAAAACACTTTTCAATATAAAGTCGGGCAATTCAACAAGATTCTCGATAATCTGATCGAATGCTCGTCACAAACTTTAGTAGACGGCTGCACCCCCGATACCGTCGACGAAGTGCACTAAGGCGGAACACCGCTGCCGTGAGCACCCGAACGGATGCTTTCGGCGACGGGGTTCTCCTACAGTCACTTGGTCGAGGCTATGGGGCATGGCTATCTATTAAGTTTACCCGGCGAGTATCCGCGTACGTAACATGATTTCAACGGACTTTTGATCACATCAAAATCCCGTGGCAATCGGTCAAGTGAGACTAAACTGCTAGATTTATAGCATTCATATTAGTTATCACATAACTACTTGTGGATTCCAATTATTGTATCACATTCCAGATAAATAGAAAATGCTAAACTTTCCGATCGAACAATCAAACACCCAAGTTTTCCCGGAACAGCTCAACACATGAAATAAGTTTAAAAACATCCACTTCATGCCACAGTAACAATGGTCCAGCCGTATAAGTGTAAAGCCAACGCCTCACATGTGGCACGCCGTACTGCCCCAAACCCTAAGGCTCAAAGGGCAGTTCAAGACGGTCATATAATCGAGTTAAGGTTTGTTGTCTTCTAGAGGGTCCATCGCGTTACTTGCACTAGTTAGAACGTTCTTAAACCACAGAAAAATCCAACACTTGGAAATTTCCCGGCAGGGGAAAAATTGGGTATTTATATCTGGTCGAACTTTTTAACATGTTCTAAATTTACCCGAAAAAACACAAACAAAGTTAAACAATCCGATCGAAACATCGAGTCCCCAAAACAACCCAAGAAACTCAACTGTTGAATAAATATTAAAAATTCCCAGAAAACACAGCACTTACAGAAAGAAATTACTGTGCAAAAAGTAAAGGATTACGTCATCATATGGTCGCGGAACCGCCGCAGAAGCCAAGCTTGTGCCGCGGTTCTGCGGCGCCTTGGACGCATCTTTTTGTCGTTTTGAACTGTATTTCTTAAAATTGCCTGCTGAATTTTTTAAGCATTTTTAATCTGGAAAAATCCACAGTTTCAGAAAATGTACAGAGAGGGGTATTCGATTGGGGTTTGGGGTTCGAACGGACTTCTAACTTCGTCTACACATCGCCTAAAGCTCTAGCTAGGCTCTGATACCACTGTAGGGTTCCTAGGCACACTTAAGAGGTTCCACAAGGCATCAACCATGCCAAAATCAAATTTTTCTATGTGCCGAGAAACCCTAATGAAGATCGCTAACTAGAGGTAAGGCGAAACTATGCAAGTTAACAACTTTAACTACAAGTGAAAGGGACTACAACCTTTGTAGATCCGGTCCTCCACTTCCAAAGCTCCGTGAAGACGTCCCTCCGCTGCGATCATCGGAATCCCAGACTCTAGCGATGGTTTCGTCGGAGAAATAAGCGGGCTAGGTCGTTGACTTCGATGCCGAAGATGATCTACGTCGGGGAGACCCAAACTCAAGCTCCATCTTCACTAGGTCATGAAACTTGTGAAGATAACACACTCTACTACATGGTAAGTTGTAGAGGATGAAGAAATAGGAAGTGGGTTCACTTTGGATTTGGATTTCTCACTTGATTTCATCACTTGAAAATTTTCAAGAAAGGTTTTCTTCACTTGAAGAAGATGAAGAAGAAGAAGAAGGAAAATGAATTCTTCTTGAAAATAATAAATCAAGTGAATACTTATCATAATGCAACCATGGGTAAGTTTAACTCATGTAGAGAGCAAACCATAGTTTAGGTAATGGTTAGGTTTAAGAACAAAACAAAATGGCTTGTCTTTTCAAAGAAGCTAAAAACCTTCATGAAGCTTCAAGTATAAAAAAAGAAAAGCCACCAATTTGTTTAACCAAAATAAATAAAGAAAATAAAACCCTAACCATTAACTAAACATGTTGTAAATCATACACATACCCAAGTTTGCATGTATCATCAAACATGATACAATCTAGTGCACAAAAATATATCACATATACAACTTGTGCACATCAAGTGAGAAAATCAATCTTAAGTGAACCAATACTAGTTAATGTAAAGTGATATATCAAATATATAATTATACATTAAATCATTAAATCAATACTTGATTTAATGATCCGGTCATATCGTATATAACCAACTAATATCTAGTTATCAATGTATCGAATCAACACTTGATTCGGTAACCCGGCTATATCACATATAACCGTCCGATGATACAAATCGCGAGAATAGAATACAGCATCACATATTGGTATTATTCTCGGTCCCGCACATATCTCATATGCGCTCCTATTTCATTTCGCTTAAGCCAGGAAACCCCAGTGTAGGACTCTAAAGACTCGTCAATACGCCGGCAGTAGGTGGTGATCATATCAATCACCCACAAGCCGCAAGCGGTCTGCTAAACTTAACGGCCACCCGGGTATTGAGCGATCAGAAGATCAACGAGCAAGCCCGCTCACACTCCTGTGAATCCAACCAGTAACACTCCCGTACAGTCCGGTTTCGTCGTCTGATATGTCGCATATCTCGCCTAAGGGTGGTAAACGTCAGACCCTAGTAGCTCGATAAGTCGTGTCGATATGAGGTCTATAACAGTTCTAGAAACTACTGGTAACACTTACCAGTAAATCTTAGTAACCCTGGCCAGGGATTTCCGGTTTTAGCCAATCGAACACAGTTCAACATCAACTCCCTATACCGGGAGAGACGAATCCCCCCTATCGCTCATTGCCTCCATGTGATTCGGGACTGTACCCAAAAACCTCCGTTTTGCATGCCCACTTGGATGTGGTAAGGTGGAAATCAAAGCACAGTGGGAATCACACAAGACTCTATGACGATCTCGGGTCAACAGACTACTAGTGTCACCAGAGAACTGCCATCTGACGTAAGGTATAATACCATCTGGGAGTTCTCGGCGAGTCTGTCCAGTGTACCCAGTCTCCACTGAGCACCCGTATATCATCTCTGATGTCAAACACCAATGGATATGGGATCATCCATCGCCCATCTGTATGGGTCGAGAAGGTATACGCTAGTCTACTCTGGTATATCGATGCCCCGTGTCGATACACCCACGACTAGGGACCTTAAATGATGTACTTATGGACTACCATGTCCTCACTAGTATGATCCGCATCATAGTCCAGGTAGTCAAGTACACATCCTAAGGGCTTTACCAACATGTAACAGAGAGACAATCAGTGTACACGTTAAGGTAAAGAGAAACCAGATAGCATACTATCATGTCGAGCAAGAAAGTCCTCCCTATATATGTCCAAGCATCCACTACAATATACATCCTATGTATAGTAATGGCCTCTAGGGCATACAAATAAATAACTCAAGATTCCCGACATCCTGATTGAATGCTCGTCGCAAACTTCAGTAGACGGCCGCACCCCCGGATGCCGTCGACGAAGTGCACTAAGGCGGAACACCGCTGCCGCGAGCACCCGAACGGATGCTTTTGGCTACGGTCTTCTCCTACAGTCACTTGGTCGGGGCTATGGGGCGTGGCTATCTATTAAGTTTACCCGGCGAGTATCCGCGTACGCTACGTGATTGCGACGGACTTTTGATCACATCAAAATTCCGTGGCAATCGATCAAATAAGACTGAAATGCTAGATTTACATCATTCAATTTAGTTATCTCATAACTGCTTGTGGATTCCAAATATTGTATCACATTCCAGATAAATAGACAATGTTAAACTTTCCGATCGAATAATCAAACACCCAAGTTTTCGCAAATAGTTCTCAACACTTGAAATTAGTTTAAAAACATCCATCACATGCTACAGTACCAATGGTCCAGCCGAAGAAGGGTCAAGCCAACGCCTCATATGTGGCACGCCGTACTGCCCCAAACCCTAAGGTTCAAAAGGCAGTTCAAGATGGTCACATAATCGAGTTAAGGTTTGTTGTCTTCTAGTGGGTCCATCGCGTTACTTGCACGACTTAGAACGTTCTTAAACTACGGAAAAATCCAACACTTGGAAATTTTCCTGCAGGGAAAAAAGTGAGTTATTGATATCCGGTCGAACTTTTTAACACGTTCTAAAATTACCCGGAAATACACATAGACGAAGTTAAACTTTCCGATCGAATCAACGAGTCCCCAATACAACCCAGAAAACTCAACTCTTGAGTATAAATTAAAAATACCCAGAAACAACAGAAAATATAACAGGGACATTACTGTGCAAAAAGGAAAGAATGACATCATCTTATGGCCGCGGAAACGCCGCGGGAGCCATGCTTGTGCCGCGGTTACGCGGCGCTTTGGGAGCCAAACTTTGTCGTTTTGCACTGTTTTCCATATAATTGCCTGCTGATTTTTTTAAGCATTTTTAATTCAGAAAATATCACAATTTCAAAAAATGTCCAGAGAAGGGTTTAAATTAGGGTTTCGGGGTTCGATCGGACTTCTAATTTCATCTACACTTCGCCTAAAGCTCTAGCTTGGCTCTGATACCACTGTAGGGTTACTTAGGCACTCTAACAAGGTTCTATAAGGTATCTACCATGCCCGATTCAAAAATTTAGCCGTGCTGAACAACCCTAACCAAGATCGTATACTAGAGATTATGCGAAAAATAGCAAGTAAACAACTTTAACACTAAGTGAAAGGGATTACAACCTTTGTAGATCCGGTCCTTCACTTCTAAAGCTCTGTGTTGACGTCCCTTCGCTGCGATCATCGGGATCCCAGACTCTAGCGATGGTTTACTCGGAGAAAAGAGCGGGCTAGGTCGTTGACTTCGAGGCCGAAGATGATCTACGTCGAGGAGACTCAAACTCAAGCTCCATCTTCACTAGGTCATGAACTTTGTGAAGAGAACACCCTAAACTAAATGGCAAGTAGTAGAGGATGATGAAATAAGAAGTGGGTTCACTTTGGATTTGGATTTCTCACTCTATTTCTTCACTTGAAAATTTTTCTAGCAAGCTTTTCTTCTTCTTGAAGAAGAAGGAAAAGAATAAGAAAAAAATGAATTATCTAAAATGAATAATCAAGTGAAGTCTATCATAATGCAACCATGGGTGAGCTAACCTTTGTAGAGACTAAACCATAGTTAATTATAATGGTTTGGTTAATGAATATCTTAATCAAGACAAAATGAGTGGACTTTGTCAAAGTTGCTTCAAGCTTCATGAAGCTTCAAGCCATGACAAAAGAAGCTACCATTTTGAATAATTAAGATAAATAAAAACCTAAATTATAATTAACATGGTGTATGTCACACACACACCCATGTTTGCATGTATCATCAATCATGATACAAACTAGTGCACAAACATATATCACATATACAACTTGTGCACATCAAGTGAGAAAATCAATCTTAAGTGAACCATTACTAGTTAATGTAAAGTAATATATCAAATATATAATTATACATTAAATCATTAAATCAACACTTGATTTAACGATCCGGTCATATCGCATATAACCGACTAATATCTAGTGTATTAATATATCGAATCAACACTTGATTCGGTAACCCGGCTATATCTCATATAACCGTCCGATGATACAAATCGCGAGAATAGAATACAGTATCACATACTGGTATTATTCTCGGTCCCGCACATATCTCATATGCTCTCCTATTTCGTTTCGCTTAAGCCAGGAAACCTCTGTGTAGGACTCTAAAGACTCGTCAATACGCCGGCAGTAGGTGGTGATCATATCAATCACCCACAAGCCGCAAGCGGTCTGCTAAACGTAACGGCCACCCGGGTATTGAGCGATCAGAAGATCAACGAGCAAGCCTTCCCACACTCCTGCGAATCCAATCAGTAACACTTACTGCACAATCCGGTCTGTTTGTCTGATATGTCGCATATCTCGCCTAGGGGTGGTAAACGTCAGACCCCAGTAGCTTGATAAGTCATGCCGATGTAAGGTCCATAACAAGCATGAAACTACTGATAACACTTACCAGTATATCAGTGCAACCCGGGCCAGGGATTTCCAGTTATGGCCAGTCGAGCATAGCGCAACATCAACCCCCAATACCGGGAGAGACGAATCCCCTCCTATCGCTCATTGCCTCCATGTGAATCGGGACTGTACCCAAAAAGCACATGTTTGCACGACTCAGTAGAGCCGTGGTAGGGTGGAAATCAAAGCACAATGGGAGACACATAAGACTCTATGACGATCTCGGGTCAACAGACTAAGCTGTACCAGTGTCACCAGAGAACTGCCATCTGACGTGAGGTATAATACCATCTGTGAGTTCCCTACGAGTACGTTCAGTGTACCAGTCTCCACTGAGCACCCACATACCATCTCTGATGTCAAACACCAATGGATATGGGATCATCCATCGCCCATCACATAGGTCGAGAAGATATACGCTAGTCTACTCTGGAATATCGATGCCCCGTCTCGATATTCCCACGACTAGGAACATTGAAGGATGTACTCATGGACTACCCAGGCCCACTAGTATGATCTGCATCATAGTCCTGCAAGTCGAGTACACATCCTAAGGGCTTTATCAACATGTAATAGAGAGACAGTAAGTATACATATTAAGATAAAGAGCAACCAGATAGCGTACTATCATATCGAGCAAGAAAGTTCTACCTATATATGTCCCAGCATCCACTACAATATATATCTCATGTACAGTAATGACCTCTAGAGCATACATATAACTAACAATTACGACAGTGGAATCCGTGTTTTTTACTGGCTTAATTTAAAACACGGACCTCCTAGTATATCCAATATTTCATATGTTGACTTCTGTTGCAATGTTCTGTGATGAGATCATATGACTACGTGAGACGAATACTTTATATTATATATATGATATATAATAAACGTTGCTTATGTTTTGCATCCGCGCTAGTCCTGCCCCCGCTCTGCCATTAGTTAACTAACCTAACGGTGCATGACGGGACCCCGTGGCGAATGCGGATGGCATAAGCGTACGTTGTATTTTCGTTTCTTTATCTGTGATGCTTAGAAAGCATAAATGATGGGACTTCATTAATGATATTAATGAAAAGAAAAGAAACCTAATGATGTTGTGGAATCAAATTTTCAAAAAGGTAGCTCTTGTTCTTGCGTTGCATAGTGGTATTCCTTGATGAATAGCCTGCACCTCATTCGATGAGGAAAGAGCCGAGATCCCTTCACCGGGAATGACCTCTTTAGCAAAAACTAGCAAATGCTATAACCTATTCGGTTTGTTTTGAAAACTATTCGATTTTAAAAAGCGGAGCTTAAACCACTCCTTTTCAAATCACTCAATTTTGCAACGATATCAAGTTTATTACGCAAAAGGTTTTCTTAAAAACTTGTCGTAGCCCTCCGTCTTTTCAAATAAATACTACTTAGTATTCGTGCTACGTTTGTTGGCCTCTATCAAGGCGTAGTGTGCGGTAGCTAATTAGTGCTTATCTGCAGCATGTGATGCGATTGGATTAGGGTAGTCGTGCGACTTTGTTGGCCTCCATCAAGGGTGGTGCGGGTGGGTTTAATTTAATCACGAAATGAACGGGTTGAATTTGACTAGCGGCTTATGGTTTGTTGGCCTCCGTCAAGGTCATAGGATGCTAGGGGCAAAAACATTATTGGGAATTTTAAGTGTTGAAATTGGCAATGAGATTGCATACCTTCTATGAGATAGTTGGATCCTGATACCCACTGCGAGTAAGAGTTACTCCTGAGAGAGTTTTCTACTTTACAATTAGCTGATCAAGTAGGTGTCTAAGAAAAGTGTTAACGGGGTTACACCCCTGCAGAAAGGTGGTTATTTAATTTGTTCCATGCGAAAGCATGGGGAGACTCCCTCGGAGTACCAATACCTGCCTGGCCGAATGATTGGCGAACTTGTATTGCGTAATTAATCCCGGCTAGTCTTACCTTTTAGGGTTTGAAGGAAGATTTGATAAAAACAGTGGGAGCTATCCTGATTAGATAAAATAATAACCAATCTAATCTTGCAAGATTATACGCTAAATTGTTTTCTTCTCTCTCTCTCTAGGTAGCGACCATGACACGCCTTAATCAAGATAATAATATGAATGTATTGACCGAACCCGCTTATTATACTGAGCTGGGGAACGTTAATTACGCTCTACCTTATAATTGTTATAAGTCTGAGCAGGAAATAGGGGAATATCCGGATTCCCACGCGACCTGAATGAGGAATGAGCATGTTGATGCATTTTCTTCGAGTATGTTCGTTACCGAGAACTTTTTCTCAGTACACTCTACGTCCTGGGTATTAGATACCGGATCAGGATTCCATATTTGTAATATGTTACATGGGCTAAAGAAAGGTAGAGAACTGGGAAAAGGTGACATTCTCTAAAAGTAGGGAATGGTGCAAATGTTGCAGCCAAAGCAGTTGGTGAATATCACCTTGTATTACCAAATGGGAATACATTGAACTTGAATGACTGTTATTACGTACCATCTATGATGTGCAATTTAATATCAATTTCTTTATTAGATAAAGAAGGATATAACTTTGTAGTAGAGAAAAATGTTATGAAATTTTTTCTAAATCAAGTGTTGATTGGGTTTGGTACGTTATGTAACGGTTTATACGTTCTGAATCAAAATACAGTTCTTAACGTACAGAACACACACAAGAGGAAAAATTCAGAAATGAATGAATTCTTCTTGTGGCATTGTAGACTAGGTCATATCAATGCGACACGACTAGCTAAGTTACATAAGGATGGATATTTGAACCCATTTGAATTTACATCTTATAAAACTTGCCAGTCATGTCTCAAAGGCAAAATGACCAAAACTCCATTTACTGGACATGGAGAAAGAGCTACTGAACTCTTGGGACTGATACATAGTGATGTATGCGGTCCTATGTCTATACATGCCAGGAATAGTTCCCCGTACTTCATCACATTCACCGATGATCTCTCAAGGTTCGGATATGTGTTCTTGTTGAAACACAAATCTGAAACTTTTGAGAAATTCAAGGAATACAAGTACGAAGCAGAGAACCAAGTGGGTAAAAGTATTAAAATCCTTCGATCTAATCGGGGAGGAGAATACTTAAGCACGGAGTTCCTGGATTATTTAAAAGAGAATGGGATTCTCTCTCAGATTACTCCTCCGTATACACCACAGCACAACGGTATATCGGAGCGGAGGAATCACACCCTATTAGATATGGTGCGCTCTATGATGAGTATTGCTGAGTTACCTATTTCATTTTGGGGTTATGCGTTTGAGACAGCCACATACCTATTGAATAGAGTTCCAACCAAATCAGTGCCTACCACTCCATATGAGATATGGAATGGGAAGAGACCATCTCTTAAACGAATTAAGATATGGGGTTGTTCGGCCTATGTTAAAAAACAAAATCCAGACAAGCTCGAGGCAAGGTCTGTTCTGTGCAAGTTTGTGGGATATCCAAAAAATTCCTATGGATATATCTTCTACCACACTGAGGAATAAAAGGTGTTTGTTTCTCAATATGCCACCTTTTTAGAAAAGGGATTTCTTGTGAAAGAGATTAGTGGTCATGAGGTAGAACTGGAAGAAGTTATAGCTACACAAGCTACAGCTGATGATTTGGTGGAGCCGGAGGATTCAATAGTCCCCGACGAACCTCAGCTACTCCGCAAATCTAGTAAGGTACCTCATCTACCTGAGAGATACTACGGTTTTCACGTAGATGGTGGGAGCGAGGATTACACCATGAAAAATGATGACCTAACTAGTTTCGAGCTGTCTATCACGAGTGGGGACTCTGTGAAATGGCTGGATGCTATGCGATCTGAGATGGAATCCATGTACACCAACAAAGTGTAAACTTTAGAAGTTGCTCCTGAAGGGGTAAAACCCATCGGGAGCAAGTGGATCTTGAGAAGATTCTTGGTGTAGATGGAAAATTTGAGACTTTCAAAGCTAGACTTGTATCAAAAGGTTTTCGTCAATAACCAGGTGTGGATTATGATGAACCTTTTCTCCAGTGGCCATGCTTAAGTCCATCAGGATCCTACTTGCCATTGCTGCATACCATGACTACGAAATCTGGCAGTTGCACGTTAAGACCGTTTTTCTAAATGGTGATTTATAAGAGAGCGAGTACATGACACAGCCAGTGGGCTTCGTAGATAGTGGGAGCAGCGGAAAGGTATGGAAGCTGCTTACATTAATCTGCGGATTAAAGCAGGCATCGCGGAGTTGGAACATCTGTTTTGATGTGGCAGTCAAAGAGTTTGACTTCATCAAAATCGTAGATGAACCTTGTATATACAAGAAGGTTGTAGAGAGTAAAATTGTCTTCCTCGTATTGTACGTAGATGACATACTCTTGATAGAAAATGATGTTCTTATGCTACACTCGGTCAAGCTCTTCTTATCACAAGGGTTCTCCATGAAGGATTTGGGTGATACCTCTTACATCCTAGGGAGAATCACTGGATAACTTTGAAGAACATTCTTAAGTACTTGAGATGGACAAAATAAATGTTCTTGATGTATGGTAACGGTGAACTCCAAATGGAGTCCTTTACTGATTCGAGCTTCCAGAGTGATAAGTTCAACTGAAAGTCAGTCTCGGGTTTTGTCTTTACCCTCAGTGGAGGGACGGTATGTTAGAAGATTTCCAAGCTAGATACCATAGCAGACTTGACGATGAAGGCTGAATACATCGCTACCAACGATACTGCCAAAGAGGCTGTCTGGATGAACAAGTTCATGAGATGAACTTGGTGAGGCTCCTACCATTAAGCATCCAATACTCGTGTATTATGATAACAACGGATCTGTGGCTTTTTCCTAGGAACCCAGGTCCCATCTATGATCCAGACATATTCTTAGGTGGTATCACCTGATCAGGAAGGGAGATAGTTGATCTCCGGGATATCGAGATCAGGAGAGTTGACACGAAGAATAACACGGCGGATCCACTCACGAAGGCCATTCCCCAAATAAAATTTGAGAGACTCTTCGGGATGTTGGGTATGAGATACTACAACAACCGGCCTTAGTGCAAGTAGGAGATTGTTAGTTGTATGTATGATCTAGAGGCCATTATTGTACATGATTGTATATTATAATGGATGCTTGGACATACATAGAGAGAACTTTCTTGCTCGACATGATAGTATGCTATCTGGTTGCTCTTTATCTTAACATATAGACTAGTATTGTGATACTGTCTTGCTCTCACATGTTTGATAAATCCCTTAGGATGTGTACTTGACTACCAGGATTATGATGCAGATCATACTAGTGGGGCCAAGGTAGTCCATAAGTTCATCCTTTAATTTTTCCTAGTCGTGGGAGTATCGAGACAGGGCATCGATATTTCAGAGTAGACTAGTGTGTACGTTTCTTGACCCTGTATGGGGCGATAGATGATCCGACATCCATTGGTGTTTGGCATCAAAGATTGTACACATGTACTCATTGGAGAATGTGTACACCGAACAGGACTCGCCAAGAACTCCTAGATGGTATTATACCTAACGTCAGATAGCAGTTCTCTGGTGCTACCGGTACAGGTTAGTCTGTAGACCCGAGATCGTCATAGAGTCTTGTATGATTCCTACTATGCTTTGATTTCCTCCTTACCATGCTCAAGAGAGAATGCAAATAGGTGGATTTTGGGTACAATCCCGAGTCACATGGAGGCAATGAACGATAGGAGGGGTTTCGTCTCTCCCGGTATTAGGGGTTGATGTTGTGCTGTGCTCGATTGGATATAACAGGAAGTCCCTGGTCAGGGCTGATGATGAGATTTACTGGTAAGTGTTATTAGTAGTTTCTCGACCCGTTATGAGCCTCACATCGGCATGACTTATCAAGTTATTAGGGTCTGACGTTTACCACCCCTAGACTCGATATGAGACATATCAGACGAAGAGACCGGACTGTACGGTAGTATTACTTACTAGATTCACGGGAGTATGAACAAGCTTGCTTGTTGATCTTCTGATCGCTCAATACCTGGGTAGTCATTATGTCCAGCTAGTACCGCTGACGGCTTGTGGGTGACTGATATGATCATCACCTACTGCTGGCGTATTGACGAGTCTATAGAGTCCTACACAAAGGTTTCCTCGCTCAAGAGAAACGAAATAGGGCACATATGTGATATGTGTAGGACCGAGATTAATACGTGTATGTGATACCGTATTCTAATCTCGCGATATATGATATCAGTCAGTTATATGAGATATAAACGGGTTATTGAATCAAGTGTTGATTCGATAAGTTGATATAAATGATATTAGTCGGTTATATGTGATATAGCCGGATTATTAAATCAAGTGTTGATTTAATAATTTAATATATAATTATATATTTGATATATTAATATATATTAACTAGTATTAGCTCACTTAAGAATTTCTTTTCTCTAAATACATATAAATATATATATGAATATATTAATGTATTTATTTTTGTGCCATGCTAGATGATACAATGGAATTGGGTGTATGAGACTCATACCTAACTAAAGATAATTTGGGTGATTAATTATCAAGGGAAAAATCGAAATTAGGTGGAAATTAGCATGGCTAAGATGCTTGTGGAAGTATGTAGAAGTCTTGACTTAAGTCCACTAATTTTGTTTTAGTCTAGATATTTATTAACCCAACCATTATCTTTAGCCATGGTTAAGTCTTTACAAGTGATATATGAGATATTTTTCACACCATAGTTCATCACTTGAGCTTCTTCTTCATCTCATTTTAGCCATCTAGGTTTTCATGAGGTAAAAAAAAGAGAAAAATAATTCTAAAGTGAGCAAAATTCCTACTTCATCAATCTATACTAAACAAGCCATTTAGTACAAGTTGTTAGCTTCACTAATTCATCAATTAGTGAAGAGGTAGCTAAAATTAGAGATTCTTAGACGTAGATCATCTTCGGCCTCGAAGATCCTTAAGCATGCTCGTTCCTTTCGTCTAGTGGAGCCTAAGAAGAGTTCGGGAGAACACTACTTGGAGCAAAGGGACAACTACACAGAGCTTTAGAAGTGAAGGACCGGTCTACAAAGTTTGTATTCCTATTTCACTTAGTGTAAAGTTGTTTACATGCTGTAAAACCCTTAATTCTCTAGTTAAATCCTTAGTTCGGGTTGCTTGGCACTCTAGATTTTTTGAAATTGCATACTTGATGCTCTCCGAAACCTAATGAGGGTGCTAAGCGAACCCAGCAGCAACCATGCTTGAATAGTTAGAACAAATGAATAAATAAAATCAAGTAGCCATGCTTCAACTATGCTATAATACACCTCATCCCTCTACCTCATTATCTATTTCAATAAATAGATTTAAAACAAAATGAGTTTTCTTCTTCTAGAAGCATTCTAGAGAAATTACTAGAATACCCCCACCGTATATACATACCCATATTCGTACTACAAAAAATACGAATATCAAGAGATAAAATAATCCAATAGTATAATACTAGAATACGGCTTAATCCTATGCCTGCTAGTATTATCCATCCGAACAAAAGCCGTGTAGGTAGTACACTTATATGATCGAAACCCTGCACACAAAACCATACAGCCTCTACATCGTTTCGCCTGAACCAGGAAAACCCTCTATGTGGGACTCTAAAGACTCGACAGTACGCTGGCAGTGAGTTTAACCACAAGCACGTCAGCGGCACTAGCTGTACATAACGGCTACCCAGGTACCTGTCGAAAAGAAGGCCGACGAGCAAACTCATCCGAACTCCTACTGAGCTTATCCGTGACAATCTTTGTACAGTCCGGTCTGTTCGTCTGAGAGTATCGCATACCGGGTTTAGGGAGTGGAAAATGTCAGACCCCTAATAACCTGACAAGTGTGGCTCAAGACCATCCGAGAATCTACTGATCTACCTATCAGTAATTCTCAATCGGACCTGACCAGAAACTTTTGGTGTTTGCCAATCGAACACAGCGCGACATCGACTCCCTATACCGGGAGAGACAAATCCCCGAAAATCGCTCACTACCTCCGTGTGGCTCGGGAGTGCACCCAACTAAAACCTGTTTGCACGACTCAGTAGAGCTGTTGTAGAGTAGTAATCAAAGCACAGTGGGAACTCATACGAGACAAATGACGACCTTAGGTCGACGGACTATCTATACTCATATCATCAGAGAACTGCTATCTGACGATTGGTATAATAGCATCTAGCCGGTTCTTGGTGAGTCCGTCGAGTGTACTCACCCCTAACGAGCACCTGCATATGATCTTAGGTGCCAAAGACCAATTGCTGCGGGACCAACCATCGCCCCTCGTTTGGGTCTCGAAACGTATACACCAGTCTACTCCTGAGTATCGATGCCCTGTCTTGATACTCCTACGACCAGGGACATTTAAGAATGTGTTTATCGACTACCCAGCTCACACAAGTATGATTGTTATCATAACGCTGGTAGTCAAGCAATGATCCTACGGGCTTTATCAACATGTATAAATGATACGTAATAACAAGTAAAATATATGCACATGTTAACATAAAGACAAACCAAATATCATACTATCATATCGAGCAAGATTGTCCTATACATACATATGTCCAAGCATCTACTTGTATACATATATAATAATAGCCTCTAAGGTATACATATCCAACAATCTCCCACTTGCACTAATGCCATATATTTGCGTATCGAGTACCCAACGTTTGCACTAGGGCTAGTTGTCGGCGTATCGCATACCAAACATCTCAAATAGTCTTTTGAACTGTGCTTGGGGGAGGGCCTTGGTGAATGGATCCGCCGTATTTTCTTTTGTGTCCACTCTCCGCACCTCGATCTCCCGGTGATCAACAATCTCCCTGATCAGTTGATACCGCCTCATGATGTGTCTGGATTTCTGATAGGACCGTGGTTCCTTTGCTAAATCCATAGCCCCATTGTTGTCGCAATACAAAGGTATTGGATCAATAATGGACGGAACCATCTCAAGTTCAGTAATGAACTTTTTTATCCAGACAGCTTCTTTTGCAGCATCGTTTACAGTAATGTATTCAGCCTCTATCGTCGAGTCTGCGACGGTGTCCTATTTGGAGCTCTTCCAATAGACCGCCCCTCCGTTGAGGATAAACACAAACCCGAGACAGACTTGCTGTCATCCTTGTCACTCTGGAAGCTCGAGTCGGTAAAGAACTCCACCTAGAGGTCCCCATTACCGTACACCAAGAACAGTTCCTTAGTCCTTCTCAGGTATTTAAGAATGATCTTCACTGCTATCCAGTGGTTCTCTCCTGGGTTCGACTGATACCGGCTCACCATGCTAAGCGTGTAAGGTACATCTGGTATGGTACATAGTATCGCATACATTATAGATCTTACCACCGAAGTATAGGGTAAAATGCTCATGTGAACACTCTCCTCATCAGTTTTGGGAGACATCTTTTTGGAGAGGGTGATTCCATGTAATGCGGGTATATTACCGTGCTTGGAATCTTCCATACTAAATCTCTTTAGTACGGACTCTATGTACCTGGATTGTGAAATTCCCAACAATCTCTTGGATCTATCTCTATAGATCTTAATCCCCAGAATATAGGAGGTATCACCCAGGTCTTTTATGGAGAACTTCTGTAACACTTTAGAATGCGATTAGAGTTAATTAAGCGTTATAATGCGTGTTTTTAATAAAATTTAACCAATAATTATTTTCACATATTTTATTTAATTAATTAATATTTTATTTAATTATTTTTGTACTTGCACACACGTGTGCATGTTAACCTAGGATTAAGTTTGTGTTAACCATGTTTTGTTAGCATGGCACCTTAACATATATATGTATATTTAGATTTTAAGTAAAAGGGTTTTAATTATTTTGAAAAATAAAGAGAAGAGAGAGGAGTTGAATAATGAGGCATAGCATGGGAGACAAGGTATGGGAGGCTATTAATGAAGAAAGAAAGAGAAAGAGAGAGAGAGAGAGAGAGCATGGCTCATTCACCCTCACACTCTCACTCTCTCATTCCTTCACCTCACTCTCTCATTTCCTCACAACTCTTTCATTTTCTTCTTCTCCTCCTCCTTCACTAAATTCTTCACTTGATATATTTTTCCTCCTCAAACCTTAAGCCTAAACTCTTATCAAACCTCACTAAAACTTTTCACAACTCATGCTAAAGCCCTATTGTGATGACTTGGAGCTTGATGGCTAGGGTTTCATTCAAGTTGTGGTGAGGTAATGATCTCAAATTGTTAACTAGACTCTAAGGAAGTTGTTTTGATTATTAGTTTCAGTTTAAAACCTTTAAGTTACAGTTTTATCCAAAATATCGTATCTTGTGATAAGTTTTGTTTCTCTACGATCTGCTATTATTACGAGGATCCACTATAAAATCTAACAATACAGTAGATTGATTCAAGAGCCCTGAGTGTACCCTAGAAACCCGAACCCCACCCCTCACCATTGGCCCAGCGAGAATCGTGTTTTGCCCGGCGCCGCCGGTCTTCCTGTGGAGATAGATGTTGGTTTTTCGTGGGTAGCTCTCTGTAGGTTAGTCTTGGTATTTGGTACACTTTGTTTTTCCTAAATTTTCTGTAAGCAAAATCTGGAACCGTTTAGCTAGTTTCTAGTGTTTCGGCAACATGCGATATGGATTATCCGACTTAGTTTAAGTGCTTCGTGTAGCTTGAAACCATGGGTTTGGTTTAGGGTGTTGCTACACATGTTAGCCGCTAAGCTAACACTTGATAGCTTGGGGAGTCGATGCGTTGGTTTAGGCGTTGTTTCCGTGTGTTATCGGAAGGTTTCTAATTACACTTGTCATGATTTTGTGTTATATTAGGATCGATTGCGGGGACTTCGGATGCTGCTAGGAAAGGGAAAGAGGTGATTGTAGGGATTCTCTAGCACTATGCCTAGGGTTTGGGTTGCATCACACATGCTATAATAAAAATTTAGGGGGTGCTAAACAATACTAACTATGATTCGAACTTGAAATTAGGGCAACAATAAATAGTATCACATACTAACAAGTGTCTAACACTAAGAGGTGGGTAATATAACCTTTGTGGACCTCCTATTGTGACTCTTTGGATCAACTAGGGTTTGAACCGGTTCGCTTGAGTCCTTCCAAGTCCACGACAATCCACCACGGAGTCCCTTTGCATAAGCTCCTAGCTTCACTTGAACCAAATGGAAGTGGAGCAAACAACCTACACTAGTGGGCTAGACTAATATAGATTGGTGATGTGGGTTTTGATCTCACTTAAAAAACTTTTCTTTTTATATTCTTCACTCACTTGAAAAAGCTAGAGAGCTTGAGTTGAGGAAGAAGAAAGAGATAATGGCTAAACTTAACTTAAGTGAAAATAATCAACATAATCATGAGAGAGAGGGTTATGTCATCCCTAACCATGGTTACAAAATATCTAGATATTTTGAGACTTGAGTTTAAGCAAAACCATGGGCTACTAAAACCAAGGTGTCACGACCCGAAAATATTGTTCGTGACCGGCACTTAAACTGCGCCACGTCTAAAGGCGTAACGTAATTCAAGTAAGCCGAAGCCCAGAAATCTAAACCTTTTTAAGAAAATAAAGAGGTGAAGTTTTGAAATAAAGGTATGGTGAAAATCATAAGTTTCCTTGAATACATAAGTAATGGAATATGAAAATGCAAGTAAATTTTACAGTTGAAAACATGTTCGTCTTTTACAAATTTGGGCAGCACCTCCTTTGTATATTTTGATTCAAAACCACAAATACATAAGATAATATAAAGGCATCCCCAAACGAGAGCTAGCTCTTTGCCAATCGGTGGATTCACAACCACGCAAGTCAAAATATAAGTATACGACGCCCAACGGCGAAGATCACCACAAAAGATAATGATATAAGAAAGACATCAAACCCACAAGTAGCGGAATAAACCCTCGCTCTAAGTCTCACAACCACAAGTCTCACTAAGTCTTACTAATTATACAAATACTAGTTTCTGATTTGATGGAGTTAACTAGATACAATAGGAATAATAAATACAAGAAGGGTACAATCCAACATGTACCAACTACCAAAGCAAACACCCGAATGCACTTATGTGCCAGCGATGCTGCTACTGATCAATGCGGTCAACCTGCAAGAACTGTGGCACAACGGGAGTGAGTTGTCAACTCGTGAATAGAAAATATCAACAGGTAGAAATCGAATAAATAATGATTTCCTAGGTCAACTATATCATGAAGGTAATATTATGAAATCTAGGGTGACCGTATCTGTATATGTGCCAACAATAAACAATGTCTATAAGCATGTGGATCTCATCTACGTGTCAACCAAAGACACAACAACATCATGCATGTAAATGTGATAAAAGCATATGCATGAAAGTATGAGGATATAAATCAACGTGTGTCTCTCGCGACACATCAAAATCATGGAACCTGAGTGTCCAGTATCGACACTCGAAACATCATGAAACCTGTGTCCAACATCGACATGTAAATCCTCATATATCTCGGGCTCCATCAGTCCGGATCGGCCGACGGGCTCCGTCTGCGGGATCGTCCCTCAGGCTCCGGCAGAACGGGTCGTCCCCTATCCATCTCTCGACTCCGGTCAGTATCCTCCAGATAACCACCAGGTCCAACCAATTACCGGTAGGTAGTTGTCCCTCTGCCAGGCTCAACGTATACTGCACAACATCCCTTTCTTGCCCCGGGGTACCATACGGGTCCACCATGAACCCCCAAACGTATCATCCAGCTCCTCGAATCGGGTTTCACATATCACACGTCTCAGAACCGAGAAAACTCATGGTGGACACACTGAAATATCATATCAAGAGAAACCGGGTTTTTAAAACAATACATACTTTCTTTTGAAATAACCATGGTTCTCAAATCCAGAAATATCATGAAAACAGTATATCTCAATGCGTATAATCATAAAGTATGATGTATGTGACATATAACAGAATGTAAGCATATACGTATATCATGCAACATGGAATAGTGATATAAATATAGCAAGTGAATCATGAAAGGAGTCATATCATGATGCAGCAATTCTACTGTGTAAGTGACATATCAATTATCGATGATGAAGTGTGTGAGCCGGCCGATCTGTGTAAGTGTACATATGCATCATCGATAATGGTGTAGGTGTACTAGCACAGGTATATGTAATGCAATGAGAATGACATAAACATATAATAAAGTACATCATCAGCTAAATGCTATAAGGTATATGTATCTAATATGACCGAGTCGGTGAATCTATCAATCGGCATCCAGCCTCACAACATCACATACGGTATAATCCATCTTACAACATCCTTTAGTCAAGGGTATGGATCAATCATCAAATAAACTCATCACGTACGGTAAATCATCGTACGGCGGCATTAAACAATTTGGGATCCTAACAACCTATATGACAATGAGGGTATGGACCTAACGTCTCGTACGACATATCACTCATGATTCACGACATCATATATACCTATATGCCTATATCCCAGGTCACATCCATAACAATCTCATATAGGGGGACCGGCAAAGGTATCAATCCTCTCATATAGACTTGCATCCGTATACCAACATATCAATGAAGTCATCATATCACATCGTATATTCTTTTCATCACATTGAGTCATCTTACATCAAGTCAATTTTATATATACATTCTATCTTATACATCAAATGTCATGCTATTCTAAAACTCATACCTATGCTAGTGCAACTACATATCTATAAGTCGTGATTCACATTCACTTTTCATATCCCTAAAGCTTTCATCTCATATCTCAAAATATATATTCAATCGCTCATATCATCTCTAACTATCTTTTTAACCATAACCCTAGTTTTCTAATCCAGGTTTCTATGAATGTAACCTATAGATCGGTTTCCATTTATAATTTGTGGGGGTGCTATACGCCATCCACCTGACTTCCCCCATAGATATAGATCTACTCACATTGATTCTTGCTTACCGAAATCGATGACGCCATGCTTCGTCATCTCGGAATCCACGCTGTAAGTCGATGTACAACACCCCACGACTTGCGGGGAGGCGAAAATATGAAAAACGATCTTGTTCTTTGCTTAAACATCGACTAACCGCATGAATCGAAGCTAAACGATAACTAACATCAAACATAGTTGTTAACAACTACTATGTAAAGGGATTATACCTAAAGAACCGTGTCTTTCGTCTTTATGAACTCCACCTCCTCCTCGGCCTTCTCGAAGTAGTAGACGATCCACCCGAGAGCTTTACTCTAAGCTTAGCCTCTAAACTTGAGGCAACTAACCTTCTTTAAGTGCTAATCAAAGAAGCTAGGTGATATAGAGTGAGGGTTATGGTTTAATTAGTCTAACTAATCCTTGTACTCAACACATGAGAGGGGAGGATTAGGGTTTGAAGAGGGAGAGCTTGAGGAGAGAGAAGGTGAAGATAATAATGAAGTGAGAAGAATGAGTTATCATAATATATATCAAGCATTTCTTTTTATCAAGAAAAGAAAAGAAATGAATTTAACAACTATACTTGATAATATCTAGTGATGATTCACATCCATGAGTCATTAAGCATTTATGATGCATTAATGACATGCATGAATCATCCATATGACTCACTAATCACATTCATTGTATATGCCACCTAAACCTCCTTAGTCACCATCTTCTAGAAGCTTCTCGCGCAATTACGAGAATGCCCCTCCTTTCCGCAAAAATACCGAAAAACTTTAGACTGTATAAATCCAATAACCGGATACCAGTAACTGGCTTAAACCAAAGCCGACTGGTAAAAACTGTCCGAAAGTCGTACGTGCGTAAACACACGTATGCGTCCGAACCCTTGTCGTAAAACCATACGACCTCTATATCGTTTCGCCTGGAGTAGGGAAACTCTCTGTGTGGGACTCTAGAGACTCGACTACTACGCTGGCAGTGGGTTTAACCACAGACCGCAAGCGGCACTAGCTGTACGTAACGGTCCCCAGGTAGATGTCGATAAGAAAGCCGATGAGGAAACCCATCCGAACTCCTACTGAGTCTGATGTGACAATCTCCGTACAGTCCGGTCCGTTCGTCTAAGACTATCGCATATCGGGCCTAGGGGGCGGCAAGCGTCAGTCCCCTAATAGCGGTATAAGTCGTGTCGGAGCGAAGCCCATTATACCCTGAAAAACTACTGGAACCTACCAGCAAATCTCGCTTGCCCTGGCCAGGGACTTTGCGTAATGGCTCTCTGACACAGCGCGATATCAACCCCCAATACCGGGAGAGACGAATCCTGTCTAACCGCCACTGCCTCCAAGTGCTCGGGACTGCACCCAACTGCTAACTGTTTGCACGACTCCTTTGAGCCGTGGTAGGGTAGCAATCTAAGAACAGTGGGACACACTCGAGGCGAAGTAGCAGTGTCAAGTCTGCGGACTATGCTGTACTCATGTCACCTGGGAACTGTTCACTGACGACTGGTATAAAACCAACCAACAGTCCCCTGTGGGTCCTGTCCGGTGTACCCATAACCTAACGAGCACCTGCATACTATCTCCAGTACGACGTACTGACGGCTGTGGGACAGACCATCTCCCCAACTGGGATGAGAAGCGTACACACTAGTCTACTCCGGAGTATCGATGCCCTGTCTCGATAATCCAACGACTAGGGACCTGAATAAGGATGTGCTTGTAGACTACCCAGCCCCCACTAGTGTGACTGCCATCACAACGCTGGTAGTCAAGCAAGATCCTAAGAGCTCTATCAATACGTATACTCACATATTAAGATAGAAAAACCAAGTAGCATACTACCATGTTTAGCAAGACTGTTATATACATGTGAATATCCCAAGCTTCCATTAAGTAATATACAAACTAGTATGATACAGTAATGGCCTTCTAGGGTATAAACACTAACAATCTCCCACTTGCACTAGGGCCATGTACTGGCGTATCGAAGACCGATGATCTCGAGTAGCCTTTCGAACTGAATCTGAGGTAGGGCCTTTGTGAATGGATCAGCAATGTTCTCTTCAGAAGCAACTCTCCGAACCTCGATCTCCTGACGATCAATGATCTCCCTGATCAGGTGATACCGCCTTAAGATGTGTCTGGACTTCTGATGGGACCTTGGTTCCTTCGCTAAAGCTATAGCTCCGTTGTTGTCGCAATACAGAGGTATTGGATCAACTATGGTAGGAACCACCTGAAGTTCTGTTAGGAACTTCTTCATCCAGACTGCTTCTTTTGCTGCATCGCAAGCAGCTATATACTCCGCTTCCATCGTTGAGTCAGCAACGGTGTCCTGCTTGGAGCTCTTCCAGCACACCGCCCCTCCATTGAGGGTAAAGACATAACCCGACATGGACTTGGAATCGTCCTTATCACTCTGAAAGCCGGAATCAGCAAAGGCCTCTAACCTGAGGTCTTTTCCGCCGTAAACCAAGAACATCTCCTTAGTCCTTCTCAGGTACTTGAGAATGTTCTTTACTGCTATCCAGTGCTTCTCCCCTGGGTCTGATTGATACCGGCTTACCACGCTCAGTGCGTAAGCTACATCTGGTCTGGTGCACAACATCGCATACATTATAGAGCCTACCGCAGAAGCGTAGGGTATAATAGACATGCGTTCCCTTTCTAAATCAGTCTTGGGAGACATCTCTTTGGAGAGGGTGATTCCGTGACAAGCCGGTAGATTACCGCGCTTAGAATCTTCCATACTGAATCTTTTCAGTACAGTGTCGATATACCTGGACTGCGAAAGTCCCAACATCCTTTTGGATCTATCACGATAGATCCGGATCCCTAGAATGTAAGAGGCATCACCCAGGTCTTTCATGGAGAACCTGTGTGACAAGAATCCTTTGACAGATTGTAGCATAGGAATGTCATTTCCTATCAATAGAATGTCATCCACGTACAAGACGAGGAATACGACACTTCTGGCTACAACTTTACTATATATGCATGGTTCATCTGGATTTTTGATAAAGTCATATTCTTTGACTGTCTCATCAAAACAGATGTTCCAACTCCGCGATGCCTGCTTTAGTCCATAAATGGACTTAAGCAGCTTGCATACTTTCCCGCTACTCCCACTCTGATTGAAACCCTCTGGCTGATCCATATAGACGCACTCTTCTAAATTTCCATTCAGAAAAGCCGTCTTTACGTCCATCTGCCGGATTTCATAATCATGGAAGGCAGCAATAGCAAGAAGGACCCGAATGGATTTGAGCATAGCCACTGGAGAAAAAGTTTCGTCATTGTCCAAACCAGGTCTTTGACGAAAACCCTTTGCAACAAGTCTAGCCTTATAGGTTTCCACCTGTCCATCTACACCAATCTTTTTCTTGAAGATCCATTTGCATCCTATGGGTTTTACCCCATCTGGAGCAAAGTCCAAAGTCCATACTTTGTTGGTGTACATGGACTCCATTTCGGTTCGCATTGCATCTAGCCATCGTACCGAGTCGCCACTCTGGATGGCCTGCTGGAAGTCAGTAGGTTCATCATCATCTATGATGCAATCCTCTCTATCCCCATCTATGATAAAACCGTAGTATCTCTCAGGCGGATGAGACGGCCTACTACTCCTGCGGAGGGGTGCGGGAATGTCCTGTTCTTCTTGAACTACCGGTTCTACCAAACTTTCAGTATCAGCTTGTGGTTCTGGAATTTCTTCCAGTTCTATTTTGCTCCCACTCTTCTGATTTTCTAAAAATTCAGTTTCCAAGAAGCGGGCATGACGAGAAACAAAAACCTTTTGTTCCTCTGCGTAATAGAAACAATATCCCATAGAGTTCTTTGGATATCCTACAAACTTACACTCTACTGAGCGTGCCTCGAGCTTGTCCGGATGCTGCTTTTTTACAAAAGCTGGACATCCCCATATCTTCAGGTACTGAAGATAGGGTTTCTTCCCACTCCACATCTGATATGGTGTGGTAGGCACAGTTTTGGTTGGAACTCTGTTCAAAAGATATGCCGCTGATTCTAGCGCATAACCCCAGAAAGATCGTGGTAACTCAGCATTACTCATCATGGATCGTACCATATCCAATAGGGTTCGATTCCGTCTCTCCGATACACCGTTATACTGTGGAGTGTATGGAGGAGTAAGCTGAGAGAGAATTCCTTTCTCTTTTAGGTAACCTAGGAACTCGGCACTCAAGTATTCACCACCTCGATCAGATCTAAGTGTCTTGATACTTTTGCCGGTTTGGTTTTCTACTTCATTCTTATACTCTTGGAATTTCTCAAAAGCCTCGGATTTATGTTTCATCAGATAAATGAATCCGTACCTTGAGTAATCATCCGTGAAAGTAATGAAATAGGAAAAACCACCTCTTGCATGTGTAGACATTGGACCGCATACATCGCTGTGTATGAGTCTTAAGAGCTCGCTCGCTCTTACTCCTTGTCCAGTAAATGGAGTCTTTGTCATCTTTCCTTTGAGACAAGATTGACAAGTGTCATAAGTTTGATATTCGAACGAGTCCAAATAACCTTCTCTATGCAACTTAGTCAACCTTCTCTCATTGATGTGACCCAGTCTACAATGCCATAAGAAAGCTTTATTTAAATCTGGAGACTTTCTTTTAAGTGTGTTCTGGACATTGAAAATTTGGAGTTGGTTTAAAACATATATACCGTTATTTAGTGTACCGGACCTAATCAAACCATGATTAAGGTGGATGTTAACAACATCTCTTACAAACGTGAAATCATAATCTTTATTTGATAACAAGGAAACTGATATGATATTACACGTTAAGCTTGGTACAAAAAAACAGTTATGTAAAACCAAAATGTGTCCACTCGTCAATCCTAGGTGATAATCCCCGACGGACGCAGCTCCCACGCTAGCTCCGTTAGCAACCTTTAGGGTCATATCACCTTCCTTCAGCACTCTACGGTTTCTCAGTGCCTGCAATGAATTGCAAATATGAGATCCTGATCCGGTATCCAATACCCAAGAAGTAGAGTTGATCGACAGACAATTCTCAATTACAAACACACCTGAAGTCGAAGCCACAGCTTGCTTCGGTTCCTGGTTCTTGGCGTTCCACGCCTTGCAATCCTTCTTCCAGTGCCCTTTCCTGTGACAATGGAAGCACTCATCCTGGCCAACTACCGGTACCGCAAACTTTTTCTTTCCCTTCCCTCCCACCTTACTAACACCTCCTCTAGGTTTGGTGGCGGCCTTCTTCTTCCTTCCTTTGGCCTTAGCCTTGGACCCGGAAGAAGATGCACCGCTAACAAACATAGCGGGTGTTTCCCTTGTTTTCTGCAAGGTGCCCTCTGCACTACTTAACATGTTCAGGAGTTCCGGAAGTTCAACTTCTTTTCTTTGAAGGTTGAAGTTCAGGATAAACTGGGCGTAGGTGTGAGGAAGGGACTGGAGAATAAGGTTTGTATAGAGCTCATTATCCAAAGTCGTCCCAAGGTCTGCGAGCTCTTCAATATAGCCGATCATCTTTAGGACATGTTCTCCTACCGATGACCCGACAGCCAACCTCGCTCGAAACAAGTTCTTAGAGGTCTCGTATCTTGCTATACGAGATTGCTCTCCATAAAGTTCCTTTGTATGGAGAAATATGCCATCTAGGTTCATATCCTCGTGCCTCCTCTGATGTTCATTGTTCATTGAGGCAAGCACGATGCACTTGGCTTTCGCGCGATCTAAATCCCAGGTTTTGCGGATTTCCTTATCCGCATTGCTGGATTTGGGACCAGGGACAGCATGTGCCGTAGCGGTGAGGACGTACCCCAATTTGTTATAGGTCAAAGCCATTTTGACATTCCGCAGCCAATCTTTATAGTTTGGCCCTGTCAGTATATTTTTCTCTAAAAGTAACTTAAGTCCAGTCATTTTCAGGGTCGCTGCAATTAGGAGAGAGAGAAGAAAACTCTTTAGCATGATGCTCTTGCAAGTTTAGAGTGGTTTTTAGTTTATCTAAACTGGATGGCTCCCACTGTTTCTCGAATCCTTCTTCAAACTATAAAAGAAGAATTAGCCAGGACTATTCTCACTGTACAATACTTGCTTAACCGTTCAGCCAGGCTAGTGTCGATACTTCGAGGGAGGTTTTCCAACGCTTTCGCGAAGTTCCTTAATTAAATAACCTCTTTTCTCTGGGGGCGTAACCCCGCTGACACCTTTCTTGACACCTACTTGGTTTATAGCATTGATCGTTAAGCGACGAATCTCTTGATAAGTAGCATATACTCACAGTAGGATCGGGATCCAAATATCATCGTATGATAATGTTGAAGGAATCCTACCAACATTCATCAAACTCCAAATGGTATGCATCTCTTTGCAAATTTCAGTTTCTTTAGAAATTCCTGATATAGGTTTTTGCCCCATGCTCTTATGACCTTGACGTAAGCCAACAAATCATAAGTCACATGTCAAGTTCTGCCCATCATTATCTTGTTAATTTGAACCCACCCGTATATACCCTTGACGTAAGCCAACAAGGTAATGCGACTGTCCCAAACCAACACATCTATCTATGCAACAAATGAATACCCAGTAGCTACCAAACACTATGCCTTGACGAAAGCCAACAAACATAGCTTGAATACTACTGACTATCCAAAAGAAATGACGGAGGGCTACGACTGGTTTTGGCGAAACCGTGAACGTAGTGAACTTGATATAACCGAAGGAACCTGATATCTTTTAAAAGGAGTGGTTAAAGCTCGGCATTTAAAAATATCTGTTTTTAAAATTAACCGAGTGGTTTCTTTTAAATTGTTCCAACGATTAACTTTTGGTTTATTTTCTTTGCATTATAAATAATGTGTCCCATCATTAACCTATCATTGCAGAAAACAACGAAAATACAACGTCCTCTTATGCCATCCGCATTCGCCACGGGGTCCCGTCATCACCCGTTAGGTTACTTAACTAACGAAAGAGCGGGGGCTGGGCTAGTGCGGGTGTAAAACATAAGTGACGTCTAAATAGCTATCATATATAGATATTGTAAATTCGTCAGACGCAATAATAGGCATTCCAGATCACAGATGAACTTTATTGGATTTGCAAGCAATCCGTGTTTGTTTTAAGCCTGCAACAAAAGACGGATTACACAGTTATGATGAATAGCCATTACCCCACCCAAGACCCCAACGGGTACGGCAAACTACCCGCCCGGCAGTTTGTGCACCCCACCTTGGGTCTGTCCTAGGAGCAAAAACAGTAAAATGAAATAATACAACGGTGGCTACAACCGCAACCTGGATGTGCCCCGCAAAATAATATTACAACAAAGTACATTTACATCAAATGAATTAAATAATAACCCATCACATAACCCCGGCTATACATCACAACAGTCCAACACAGTTCATATTCACAAACAGATAAAATCCATTACAGAAATGTGCAACCCCCTGCCAACCGACATACTAGCAGTTAGGGGAGGTTTACGAACACATTATACGAACACAGATATAATCCAACAAGCAAATACTGTATAATTTCTACCGATTAAACACTTTTAATTTTGCTCCAATACTTCTCTGTAAATCTGAAACCTGAGCAAAAACAAAATATTCCAGAAAATACCAAATATCACAGAGAAGCAACACAGAAAATTTGGGTTCCTGAATCGCCAACTCGGCGGCGGAAGCGCGGCGGATCGGTGCGATCCGCCGCGGTTCCGCGGCGCTTTAGGCGATTCAGGGGCCCAAATTTCTTGGGTGTTCTTCTACTGTCTTTTTAAGCTTTCTGAACCTCCCTGAAAAATTTTAGGACTTCATTTAAAATTCGACAGAAACTTGTGGTTTCGGGGTTTTCCGGTTTCGTTTTTTCCGTTCGAAATTCATACAAATTTGCAAGTAAGTTATTTATTGTTTAGCGAGGCTCTGATACCACTGTAAGTCGATGTACAATACCCCACGACTTGAGGGGAGGCGGAAATATGAAAAACGATCTTGTTCTTTGCTTAAACATCGACTAACCGCATGAATCGAAGCTAAACGATAACTAACATCAAACATAGTTGTTAACAACTACTATGTAAAGGGATTATACCTAAAGAACCGTGTCCTTCATCTTTACGAACTCCACCTCCTCCTCGGCCTTCTCGAAGTAGTAGACGATCCACCCGAGAGCTTTACTCCAAGCTTAGCCTCTAAACTTGAGGCAACTAACCTTCTTTAAGTGCTAATCAAAGAAGCTAGGTGATATAGAGTGAGGGTTATGGTTTAATTAGTCTAACTAATCCTTGTACTCAACACATGAGAGGGGAGGATTAGGGTTTGAAGAGGGAGAGCTTGAGGAGAGAGAAGGTGAAGATAATAATGAAGTGAGAAGAATGAGTTATCATAATATATATCAAGCATTTCTTTTTATCAAGAAAAGAAAAGAAATGAATTTAACAACCATGCTTGATAATATCTAGTGATGATTCACATCCATGAGTCATTAAGCATTTATGATGCATTAATGACATGGATGAATCATCCATATGACTCACTAATCACATTCATTGTATATGCCACCTAAACCTCCTTAGTCACCATCTTCTAGAAGCTTCTCGCGCAATTACGAGAATGCCCCTCCTTTCCGCAAAAATACCGAAAAACTTTAGACTGTATAAATCCAATAACCGGATACCAGTAACTGGCTTAAACCAAAGCCGACTGGTAAAAACTGTCCGAAAGTCGTACGTGCGTAAACACACGTATGCGTCCGAACCCTTGTCGTAAAACCATACGACCTCTATATCGTTTCGCCTGGAGTAGGGAAACTCTCTGTGTGGGACTCTAGAGACTCGACCACTACGCTGGCAGTGGGTTTAACCACAGACCGCAAGCGGCACTAGCTGTACGTAACGGTCCCCAGGTAGATGTCGATAAGAAGGCCGATGAGGAAACCCATCCGAACTCCTACTGAGTCTGATGTGACAATCTCCGTACAGTCCGTTCCGTTCTTCTAAGACTATCGCATATCGGGCCTAGGGGGCGGCAAGCGTCAGTCCCTAATAGCGGTATAAGTCGTGTCGGAGCGAAGCCCATTACATCCTGAGAAACTAATGGAACCTACCAGCAAATCTCGCTTGCCCTGGCCAGGGACTTTGCGTAATGGCTCTCTGACACAGCGCGATATCAACCCCCAATACCGGGAGAGACGAATCCTGTCTAACCGCCACTGCCTCCAAGTGCTCGGGACTGCACCCAACTGCTACCTGTTTGCACGACTCCTTTGAGCCGTGGTAGGGTAGCAATCTAAGAACAGTGGGACACACTCGAGGCGATGTAGCAGTGTCAAGTCTGCGGACTATGCTGTACTCATGTCACCTGGGAACTGTTCACTGACGACTGGTATAAAACCAACCAACAGTCTCCTGTGAGTCCTGTCCGGTGTACCCGTAACCTAACGAGCACCTGCATACTATCTCCAGTACGACGTACTGACGGCTGTGGGACAGACCATCTCCCCAACTGGGATGAGAAGCGTACACACTAGTCTACTCCGGAGTATCGATGCCCTGTCTCGATAATCCAACGACTAGGGACCTGAATAAGGATGTGCTTGTAGACTACCCAGCCCCTACTAGTGTGACTGCCATCACAACGCTGGTAGTCAAGCAAGATCCTAAGAGCTCTATCAATACGTATACTCACATATTAAGATAGAAAAACCAAGTAGCATACTACCATGTTTAGCAAGACTGTTATATACATGTGAATATCCCAAGCTTCCATTAAGTAATATACAAACTAATATGATACAGTAATGGCCTTCTAGGGCATAAACACTAACACACGCGAAGGTACCTACAATATCAACACATATCGCAATACCATTAAAATCGATTTCGGAAAACCAATATGGTACATGGTGCGCTTATAGGTTAGAACCTATAACCTACGCATGCAAAACAACCAAACAACCCTTGTTGTGGACGTACAAACGCCCAACAACCAAATACAATATCAAATACTAAAACCAAGAATTCCAAATACGGAAAACATAACCAAAACCACTCACAGTAGGTCCCAGATTCTCTCTCAGGTAAAATAGGAATAAATAAACAGTACTATGGGATAGTATATGGAGTGTGTGAGCTACTGGACCAAATCCAGAACCAAACACCACCAAGTGGCCGGCCACAACCCTCTGAAATATGGCGAGCTCGGCCTGGGTTGCTCCGTTGGGGTTCGGCTTCTCAGGGTGGTCTCCTAGTGTCTTAATTAGATATCTGGTATTGTTTGTTTTTCTAGTAAACGTTCCAGGTCATCCCAGATTCCCTATAGTCCCCAATTTATACACAAAACCGACATGGAACAAATCCTAAGTCCGTGTTTTGGGTTCTATACCCTGGTCCAGGTCAAGAATCACCTTTAAAGTCTTGTAAACAGCCACTACATCACCACATGTCCACACAATCACTCTACCCTTCTCTAGAAATTTCCAAATTCACAAACCCATACGTAAACAAATTCTAAACTAAACTAGAATGCTAGGAAATCTTAAAACTAAACTAAGTGAAAGGAATTATACCTCGTTTGGGCAACTCATAAAAAACCCTAAATGCCCAAGTTCATCAAAATCCAACTTTGCTTGGTACAATGTGTTGAGGATGAGGTGGGGATCATTTTTAATGAAGAGGGTGTAGGGTTTTGGGAAGGAAATTTAGATGAAGCTTGGGGGTGAAGTTGGAGGGAGATGTGGAGGAAGAAGATGAATTAAAATGATGGAGGTTGAGGAAATGGCAGCCCCCTCTATCTCTATCTCTTATTCTCACCCTCTCTCAATTATCACATGTCACATGTGGTCCTCTTTCTCTCTCTCTCCTCAATAATTCGTTCTCTTCTCTTTTTCTTCTCTCTTTTCCCTTCTCACAATTAACACCAAACATAATTAAAACAACATGTAACCAAAATGTAACATGATATGGTGCACTAGCCATGGAAAAATATAGAAATACGGATTTGGCCTAATCGCGATTAGCAGTGCACCAATTGGGTTTAATTTCAAACTTGCTATATAATAATTATAAAAATGCAGAATCCGATAAATATATTTTTAAATGAGTAAATCATTTTAATCTTCAATTATTTCACAATTATTGGTATATATTTATACCATTTTACGAAAACCCCAATTTCGCAAATCGGGTAGTTTTTGCGAAATATATTATTTTAATATTAAATTCCAAAAATAATATTTTATATTTCCTGAAATGTTACAATCTTGCCCCCTTAAATAAATTTGGTCTCCGAATTTAATTTTAAACCCCCAAATACTTAAACATTCTAATACTCAACTCAAATCAACGGGGCTCCGAAATCACGGAAGATACCGAAATACCACAGCGCATCATATGCGCATGAAACGAGTATAACACTCAAAATCGAACTCTGTCAAGCGTCACGCAAATCATCGGATTTGCACGCATATCATCGGAGTTACAATGGAGATACAGATCTCGAAATCCACTACTGAAATCCAATATATACTAGTCAAATACTAAAATACGTGTATAGTACGCATCCTTGAAAATATTCTAAAACTGAATAAAATACATACAAAATCTTTTCTGAATCGCCGTGTGATGCGTAACTCACGGCACAAGTGATGGACGCTCATTTGTAAAGTAATAATTATACGTTCATATATGTTTTGCTCAAATATATGTTCCGCCTTTTTGAAATATCCCAAAAGGTTTTCCTTTGTAAACATTCGTGTCACTCGCGGACACGTAGGAATAGCGAGACTATAGCTCCTTATTGAAAACCTCTTGTTAGAATTTTTATGCATGCCACGTACTCAGGTACTGTCCTCAGATCAGTCCTGTTCAGCCACTATATAATATAGTGCCCATCATGAACACAAAGTGCTCAAGAGCAAAATCAGCCTCAAAAGGCGTATCCAACAATCGCGTGCGTCTGGTGTGCACGGAAATCAAATCCAAATACAAGTGCCACAATATGCACAAAAGAAAAACTAAGTGCAACGGGTGTGCACGAATGCATCTGTCCAGTGCAATGGGTGTGCACGACAACAACATCTAGTGCACCTATAGTACACGAAAATCTCAATCCAGTGCAACTAACATGCACGAATGAAAATCCCAATCGAGTGCATCCGGTGTGCACAAAGTCACATCTCATATCATGCGCCTAACATGCGCGAAAATCCAAATCAAGTGGATCCGTCATGCACAAATGAAATCTAAATCAATGGCATCCAACATGCACGAGCAAAATCTCACTCAAGTGCTTCCGATGCGCCCAAATCCCAATATCAAGCGCCAAATATGCGCAAAATCCAACCCAAGCGCGTTAAGTCCAAATAAATGCCCAGTGCGGTAAAGCGCACGAAAAACGAACGTCAAGTCCAACGCGCACAAAAATATAAGTCTAGCGAAACAAATGATCAAATACATAAATCGGGTGCAACCAAGGTACGGAGTATAAATCTAGTGCAGCTAATGCATAAAATGAAAACCTAGTGCATCCAGTGCACGAAATACAAATCCGGTGCATCCAGTGCATGAAATACAACTCCAGTGCATCCAGTGCACGAAATACAAATACAATGCAACAAATGCACGGCGTAAAAATCTAGTGCAACAATCGCACAAAATACAAATCGGGTGCAACAAGTGCACGGAATACAATCTGGTGCGTCAAATGCACAAAATACCAATCAATAACTCAAATGCGTAAAAAGTAACACCGAGCGTACCAAGGTGTATAAAAATCAAAAACATGTGCACTGCGTGCACAAAACACGTATCAATGCACTGCAAGCACATATGACCTATACCGAGTGCAACAATCAAATCGAGTGCGTACCACATGCACAAAAATCATATCATCCGTATGAAATCCACGAAATCATAAACACATGCTACGAAGGTACAAAATCGACATCAAGTGCAATAGATATGCACAAATCGGAAATCAACACAACGGTGTATAAAATATATATCAAGTGCAATAACTATGAACAAAAATATAAATACCCAGCAGATGCAACCACGGTGCACGAAAACCATATCATGAAACTCAATCATCAAAACTCAAATCCAAGCGATATAAGCGTGATACTCGGATCACAAACGCAAATCGCAACAAATGACATTGAGGTACACCTCCTACAATGTCGAAAAAATGCCGGTGCGCCCAAAACTGGCAGAGCAAGATCATCTACTTGCCTCCTGCTCACGGTCTGGCGTCTTCTGTCTCTGGGTCTTCATTTTCTCTGTGGATTACCAATCTCGCAATTCATCGTCTCGTCGGCCGGTCAGGTGTACTAATGGAAATGATTCCGCTCTGGCACTCCTTTGGTCATCTCTCGGCCAATTAGCATGACCACTTGTAAGCAGCACGTCACTGGCGTCGGCCTCTGGTCCTCTGAATACACATGACACAACTGATCCTCGGTGCAAAATCTTAGTGCAGCAGTAACCTGGAAGGAACCTGCTCAGGATCTCTTCCGATCTCGTCTATGCCGAACGATACGGAGGCTGGTACTCTTCCATAATCATCTTCTCGTCTTCTAGACATCTGTGTTCTCATCACAACATTTCCTCGGGAACTGGTCGTATCCAAACGCCTCTGTATACATATCAGATCTCTAATCTCAACGGGGAGTAACAACAGCTCGTTAACATCTCGCACGAACCACTTGTTCCACTCGTCTTTATTATCGTCCGCTTTGACGTCACGTCATGCTATCTGCATACTGCAATTGTTCTCGGCTACAGTCAATCCAGAATCTCTCACACGGACTCGAAATCACGAACTCGGTATCTTCATCACTCTATAGAAGATCTCTAGCCAAACACGTCCTCGGGAACTCATCCCAATCATTGGAGGAATATACTTTATTCGTCCGCTCTCGATCAACTCACAACGCATCTGGGTGAGGTCCTCTATCCGAAGCTGGTCAAGTTACTGATCTCCTATCGGATCATCCGACGAACAACGTCCTCTCTGGGTCGATCTACTCTAGATCTGAATAAGATTCTCCACACTGGAAATCTTCAACTCAACTGGGCCTGCATCGGCGCATTAAATCAGATGAATCATCTTGTCTCTCAACTCAAGATAGACTAGATATCTACTGTCACATCTCTACCTGAAAGCTCCAGCGATCTCAGCTCGTAAATCCTGAAAGCGACATCACATCAATCTCAGCAACCGCTGGGTCATCTTTCTGCATGATAGACGACATCACGATCTCGGAGGTAGGCTGGAAATCAACCGTCCTATCACAACAGACAGCCTCTAACAATGGCCCGATCATCCGGTGCAAAACCGAACACTCGCCTCAACAAGAGGTCACAACATAAACACTAGCTCGAGACGTTCCCATGTCACCAGAAAACACAATGGTCAGTCCTCATCCATGACGAGCTCGTCTTGACCGCAACACTAGCAGCAGCTCAATCTGCGCTCAAACCATGGTGACAGGAATCTCAAGCATGTATCGAAGAATATAGATCAAAGGAATAAAAGGAATCAACAGATCCCAAAATGCATACATGATCATAAGGAGGAATGGAATCAGTAAGAGCATGATCATGGAAACGAATAGAATCAAGGATCTCAAATGGATGTATGATCAAGGGAACGATGAGAATCACAGATCTCAATATATGCACATCCTAAGGTTTCTTAAGTGGAGTATCGTATCGTAAATATGCCGCGGAACATACCTACGGTACGTCACTCTACTCAGCTACCTACTCCATCAATCAGGGTCAGCCGATGAAACGAAAGTTTGGGCCTAATACCTCCATGTTCAAGTCTAGGTTCCGTAAGGTCAAGCCTAGCTTCCGAAATACATATACGTCCTAGACTCCGCATAGTCAAACATAGACTCGAACCAAGGTTAAACCTAGCGCTCTGATACCAACTTTGTCACGACCCAAAAATATTGTTCATAACTGGCACTTAAACTACGCAACGTCCAAAGGCGTAACGTAATTCAAGTAAGACGAAGCTCAGAAATCTAAACATTTTTAAAAAAATAAAGAGGTGAAGTTTTGAAATAAAGGTATGGTGAAAATCATAAGTTTTCTTAAATACATAAGAATATGAAAATACAAGTAAATTTTACTAGTTGAAAACATGTTTCGTCTTTTTAAAATTTGGGCAGCACCTCATTTGTATATTTTGATCCAAAACCACAAATACATGAGATAATATAAAGGCATCACCAAGCGGGGGCTAGCTCTTCGCCAATCGACGGATTCATAACCACGCAAGTCAAAATATAAGTATACGACTGCAGGATTACCTAAGATGGAAGCAAGGTTTTGGGAGGCATCGTCCATGCCAAATTCAAAAATTTGCCGTTTTAGCTAACCCTAACTAAGAATCGTTAGCTAGAAATCGACGGAAATGAAAATGCAAACACTTTGAAAGTCTAGTGAGCAAGGAATGCAACCTTTGTAGACCGGTGCTTCACTTCAATAGCTCCGTTTAGTAGTCCCTTTCGCTGCGATCGTAAACTCTGGACTCTAGAGAGGCTCCCATGAAGAAATGAACATACTTGCTTCGAAGTCTTCGAGGCCGAAGATGATCTACGTCGAGGAGACACTAACACAAGCTATCTCTTCACTAATTATTGAATTAATGAAGCAAACACCCTATACTAAATGTCAAGTAGTAGAGGATGATGAAGTAGGAAGTGGGCTCACTTTAGATTTCATTTTCTCATACTTTTTCATCACAAACTCAAACCCTAGAAAACTCTTTTTTTGAGCTCTTGAAGAAGATGATGAAGAGAGAGTTATGAATGATAATCATGAGGTTAGAAATGCAAACATGTTCAAATAATATCATGCCTAACCATTGTAGAGAATAAACCATGTACTAATGTTAAGGGCTGGGTTAAATAAATATCCTAAACTAGATAAAAGAGTTGACTTTGTCAAAAGTTATCCATAAGCTTTGTCCAAGCTCAACCATGGCAAATTCACACTCTTTTGAATTAGCTTAAAATAAATAAAACCCTAACTTAACCCTAGTATGGTATAAGTCTCATACATACATGTTGCATGTGTAACCTAACATGAAACAAACATGTACACTTGCATATATCACATATATACAATGTACACAATCTAGTGAGAAAAGAAATCTTAAGTGAGCTAATACTAGTTAATGTAATGTAATTTATCAAATATATAATTATACATTAAATTATTAAATCAACTATTGATTTAATAATCCGGCTATATCACATATAACCGACTAATATCATGTGTGGCAACTTATCGAATCAACACTTGATCCGATAACCCGGCTATATCGTATATAACCGACCAATGTCACAAATCACGAGAATAGAATACGGTATCTCATATCATATCATTCTCGGTCCCGCACATATCGCATATGTGCTCCTACTCCGTTTCTCTTGAGCCAGGAAACACCTGTGTAGGACTCTAAAGACTCGTCAATACACCGACAGTAGGCGATGATCATATCAAACACCCACAAGCCGCAAGCGGTCTGCTAAACGTAACGGCCACCCGGGTATTGAGCGATCAGAAGAACAACAGGCAAGCCTGCTCACTCTCCTGCGAATCCAATCAGTAACACTACCGTACAGTCCGGTCTCTTCGTCTGATATGTCGCATATCTCGTCTAGGGGTAGTAAACGTCAGACCCAAGTAACTTGATAAGTCGTTTCGATATGAGGCTTATAACGGGTCAAGAAACTACTGATAACACTTACCAGCATATCTCTAAAGCAGCCTTGGCCAGGGACATCCTGTTATAGCCAATCGAGCACAGCGCAACATCAACTCCCAATACCGGGAGAGACGAAACCCCTCCTATCGCTCATTGCCTCCATGTGATTCTGGACTGTACCCAAAAACCACCGTTTTGCACGTTCTCTTGAACGTAGTAAGGTTGAAATAAAAGCACAGTGGGAATCACACAATACTCTATGATGATCTCGGGTCTATAGACTAACCTGTACTAGTGTCACCAGAGAACTGCCTTCTGACGTGAGGTATAATACCATCTGAGAGTTCTCGGCGAGTCCGTCTAGTGTACCTAGTCTCCACTGAGCACCCGTATACTGTCTCTGATGTCAAACACCAATGGATATGGGATCATCCATCGCTCATCTACATGTGGCGAGAAGCTATACGCTAGTCTACTCTGGTATATCGATGTCCTGTCTCGATATACCTACGACTAGGAACATTTGAAGGATGCACTTAGCGACTACACTGTCCCTACTAGTATGATCTACATCATAGTCCTGGTAGTCAAGTACTCATCCTAAGGGCTTTATCAACATGTAACATAGAGACAATCAGAGTACATGTTAAGATAAAGAGCAACCAGATAGCATACTATCATGTCGAGCAAGAAAGTCCTCACTATATATGTCCAAGCATCCACTACAATATACATCGTATGTACAGTAATGGCCTCTAGGGCATACATATAACTAATAATCCCCCACTTGCACTAGGGCCATCTGTTGTAGTATCTTATACCCAATAATCAGCAGTGGTTGAAGTATCTCATACTCAACCATCCCATATAAGTCTCTCCTGGGAATAGGCCTTTGTGAGTGGATCCGCCCTGTTCTCCTCTGTGTCTACTCTCCGGACCTCGATCTCCTTGGAGATCAACCATCTCCATGATCAGGTGATACTGCCTAAGAATATGTCTGGATCACTGATGGGACGAGGTTCCTAGTCCAATGCCACAACTCCATTGTCACACAATGGTAGGAACAAAGTTCATCTCATGAACTTATATATACCCAGACTGTTTCTTTGGTAGCATCCTTGGTAGCAATGTATCCTGCCTTTATCGTCTAGTTTGCCATGGTATCTAGCTTGGAACTCTTCCAACATACCGTTCCTCCACTGAGGGTAAAGACAATGCCTGTGACTGACATTCAGTCGACCTTACCATCCTGGAAGCTATCCAGTGATTCTCCCCAGGATCGATTGATACCATCTCACTACTCCCAGCGAGAATCCTAACATCCATTTAGATCTATCTCATTGATCCAAAACGCAAGATTTAAGAGGTATCATCTTGATCCTATATGGAGAATCCATGTGATAAGAGGAGATTGACCGAATGTAGCATAGGAAACTCCTTTCTTATCAAGAGTATGCCATCCACGTACAATACGAGGATCACCACCATACTCCCTACTACCTTTTTGTATATACAAGGTTCATCTACCATTTTGATGAAGTCAAACTCTTTGACAACCTCATCAAAACAGATGTTCCAACTCCGCGATGCCTGCTTTAACTCATAAAGCAACTTGTACACGTTTCCGCTACTCCCACTGTTTACGAAGCCCTCTGGTTGTGTACTTATAGACACTCTCTTCTAAATCAATATTCAGAAAAGCAGTCATGACACCCAACCACCAGATATTATAGTCATGGTATGTAGCAATGGCAAGTAGGATCCAGATGGACTTAAGCATAGGCACTAGAAAAGGTTTCATCATTATCCACACCTGGTCGATGGCGAAAACCTTTTGCAACATGTCTTAGCTTTGAAAGTCTCAACTTTTCCATATACACCAAGTAATCTTCTCAAGATATACTTTCTCCTGATGGGGATTTAACCCTTCAGATAAAGCAACCAAAGTCCATACTTTGTTGGTGTATATGGATTCCATCTCAGATCGCTTAGCATCCATCCATTCTCACAGAGTCCCCACTCCTGATAGCCTGCTCGAAACTAGTTGGGTCATCATCTCATGATGCAATCCTCACTCCTACTGTCACAGAGAAAACCGAAGTATCTCTTAGGTAGGTGAGGAACCCTACCAGATCGGCGGAGAGGCTGAGGTTCGTCGGGAAGCTATTGAATCCTCCGGTTCTACCAATTCATCAGCTTCAGTTTGTATAGCTGGAACTCCTTCCATTTCTACCTCATGTCCACTAATTTCTTCATAAGAAATTCCCTTTCCCAAAGGTGGCATGCTGAGAAACAAAACACCTTTTGATCCTCAGTGTGGTAGAAGATATTCCCATGCGAATGCTTAGGATATCCAACAAACTTCCACAGAACTGACCTTGCTTCGAGCTTGTCCGAATTTTGCTTTTAGACATAGGCCGGAAAACCCCAAATATTAACATCCTTAAGAGATGGACTCTTCCCATACTATATCACATATGGAGTGGTAGGCACCTGATTTGGTTGGAAACCTATTCAATAGGTATGCAGCTTCTCAAGTGCATAACCCCCAAAAGGAAATAGGAAACTCAGTAGTACTCATCATAGAGCGCACCTTATCGCATAGGGTGCATCTGCTCTGCCCCGATATACCAACGTGCTGTGGTGTATACGGTGGAGTAATGCTGAGAGAGAATCTCATTCTCCTTTAGAATAGTCCAGGAATTCCGTGCTCAAGTATTCTCCTCCCTGATTACATCATAGGACATAATACTTATACCCGGTTTTTGGTTCTCTACTTCTAACTTATATTCTTTGAATTTCTTAAAAGGTTCGGACTTGTATTTCTACAGGAACACATGTACGAATCTTGAGAGATCATCAGTGAATGTAATAAAGTACAAAGAACCAATCCTGGCATGTGTAGACAGAGAACTTACATACATCATCATGTATCAATCCCAAGAGTTTACTAACTCTTTCTCTGTTTTCAATAAACGGAGCTATGGTCATCTTATCTTTGTGACATGACTGGCAAGTTTCACAAGATATAAGTTCAAACTGATTTAAATATGCATCTAAATGTAACTTCGCTAGTCGGGTCGCACTGATATGACCTAGTCTACAATGCCTTAAGAAGGATTCGTTCATTTCTGAACTCTTCCTCTTTGTGTGTGTTCTGTACGTTAAGAACTGTTGTTTGATTTAGAACCTATATGCTTTTAGATAACGTGCCTGAACCGATCAACTCTTGATATAGGTAAATGTTCAAAACATTATCCAACAATACAAAATTATATCCTTCTTTACTAAATAAAGAGACTGATATGATATTGTATATCAGGTTCGGTATTTAATAACATTCATTCATAATCAATGTATTGGGTAATACAGGGTGATAACTGCCAACAGATTTGGCTGCAACACTTGTACCGTTTCCAACTCTTAAAACTTATAACCCATTCTTAGTTCTCTACCTTTCTGTATCCCATGTAACAGATTACATTTGTGGGATCCTGATTCGGTATCTTATACCCAGGACATAAAGGATACTGAGAAACAGTTCTCGGCAATGAACACACCCGAAGATGATGCATCAGTATGCACTTTCTTCGTTTGGGCGGCACGGGAATCCTGGTAATCCCCTATTTCCTGCTCTATTTTATAACAATTATAAGTTAGAGTGGAACCAACGTTCTTTAGCTCAGTATAACAAGGGGGTTCGGTCAGTACATCCGTATTTTCATGTTGATTAAGGCGTGACATAGTCGCTACCTGGAGAGAGAGAGAAGAAAACACTCAGCGTATGCTTTTGCAAGATTAGATTGGTTATTAATTTATCTAATCAGGATGGCTCCTACTGTTTTAGTCAAATCTTCCTTCAAACCCTTAAAGGAAAGACTAGCCGGGATTAATTACACCCTATAAGTTCGCCAATCTTTCAGCCAGGCCAGTGCCGGTACTTTGAAGGAGGCTCCCTGTGCTTTCGCACGGACCTAATTAAAATAAACCTCGTTTTCCCAGAGGCGTAACCCCGTTGACACCTTTCTAGACACCTACTTGATCGGCTAATTGTAATGTGTAAAACTCTCCCAGGAGTAACTCTTACTCATAGTGGGTATCGGGATCCAACTATCTCATAGAAGGTATGCAATCTCATTGCAAATTTCAACACTTGAAATTCCCAATAATATTTTACCCTAAAGCTCCTATGACCTTGACGGAGGCCAACAAACCATAGGCTATTAGTCAAGTTCAACCCGTCATTTCCTGATTGAATTAAACCTACCCGCACGACCCTTGACGGAGGCCAACAAAGTCGCACGACTACCCTAACTCAATCGTATCATATGCTTATGCAGATAAGCATAAATAGCTACCGCACACTACGCCTTGACGGAGGCCAACAAACGTAGCACGAATACTATGAAGTACTTATCTGAAATGACGGAGGGCTACGACAGGTTTTTAAGAAAACCTTTTGCGTAATGAAATTGATATCGTTATAGAATCAAATGATTTAAAATGGATTGTTTTTGAGGATTTTACTAGTTTCGCTAAAGAGATCACTCCCGGTGAAGGGATCGTCGGCTCTTTCCTCATCGAATGAGGTGCAGGATATTCATAATACCACTATGCAAAGCAAAAACTATAAAAGCAATCAAAAGGCAAACCGAGGGTTGTAGCATCTGCCAGTTATTGCTAAAGAGGTCACTCCCGGTGAAGGGATCTCGGCTCTTTCCTTATCGAATAAGGTGTCGGATATTCTACAAGGAATACCGCTATGCAAAGCAAGAACTTGAGCGACCAGTTTTCAAGACAAGTTTCTACAACATCTTTAGGTTTCTTTTATTTCATTAATATCATTAATGAAGTCTCGTCATTTTAAGTTACCTAAACATCACAGATAAATACATCGTACACTTATGCCATCCGCATTCGCCTCAATGTCCCCTCATGCACCGTTAGGTTAGGGAACTAACGGCAGAGCGGGGCAGTGCGGGCGCGGGTGTAAAATATAAGCAACATCTATATAATATATCACATCTACTATATCCTGTATTCATCTCATCAATATATCAAATGATCACATCACAAATATCGCAGCAGAAAACAACATATGAAATATTGGATATACTAGGATTTCCGTATTTTAAACTAAGCCTGTATAAAATACGGATTCCACGGTCATGATGAATAGCTAATCCCACACCTCTAGACCCCTACGAGAGTGGCAAGCAACCCTACCAATTCTAGAGTTAGGAGACCCGGTCTCGACTCCTCGAGATAGTCTCCCACTGAACCCTAGAACCCGGTTACTTGTTGTCACGACCCGAAATGGCACGTGACTGGCCCTTGAAGCATATGAAGTCTATAGGACCCCATCTAATTCAAATAAGCCAAAAGCCCAGAAATCTAAAATCATTTTTAAATAGTAAATGAAGGAAAACCGGTTTTAAAGAAGTGGTTTTAATAGCATAAGCCGAATGATGCGTTTTTGAAATCCCAAGTCTTTTCTGAAAATTTCGGCAGAGTTTCCTTTGTAAATACTGGCCCAAAAAGGGGCACAACATGCATAATATGAATAAAGGCATCCCCAATCGGGAGCTAGCTCTTCATCAATCGACGGTCACAACCACGCAAGCAATATAATACACAATGCTGAAGGGCGAGGATCAAAACTCAAAACATCAAGAAAACCATAATAATACAACGCGCGACTCTGAGGTCGAAATAATAAACAACTGGTTTTCTAAGTATGAAACAATATACAAGTCTGGTTGATGGAATTTTACTAGATACAATTGAAAATAAATAAGTACAATGGTGGTCACGATGCGAGTGAACCCACCTACCAAAGCAATCACCCAGAAAAGAAGCAGTGTTCCAGAAAGCCGCAATGAAACCTGTACGGCAAAAACCTGCAAGAACTGTAGCACAACGGAGGTGAGTTTCCAACTCGTGAGTAGAAAACATCACAGAGCAGAAATCGTATGTATGACTCAATCCTAGGTCAAACGATCAGTAGTATATATCCTCAATATGATAAAGTCTGAAGCATGATAATGTGGCAAAGGTAACATCTATACCAAGTATAATACCAAGTGCTCGTGTCAGTGCCTCAGGTAGCAACATATCATAAACATGAGGTATCATCAATGAAATCAGTGCCAACTATAGTATCAAGCCAATAAGTACGTGGATATCATCCAACAATGTACGGGTCAACCAATAACACAAAACATCATGCATGTAAATATCATAAAGCATATGCATGAAAGTATGAGAATATAAATCAACATGTGTCCCTCGCGACATATCAAAATCATGGAACCTGAGTGTCTAGTATCAACACTCGAAAACACCATGAAACCCGTGCCCAGCATTGGCACGTAAATCCTCATATATATAGAGCTCCGTCAGTCCGGATCGGCCCACGGGCTCCGTCACTCCGGATCGGCCCGTATCATCTCCCAACTCCGGTCGGTATGCTCCGGATATCCGCCGACCCCAAATATAATCACCGGTAGGTAGTAGTCCCTCTGCCTGGCTCACCGTCTGTATACACAGCATCCCTTTCTTGCCAGGGGGTACCATACCGGGCCCCACCATGTACCGGCACACGGCCCACGGCTCCTCCTCGCATTGGGTAAATATATATATCAGAATCGATAAAAATCATGGTGGCTGCTGAAATATCATTTAAAGAGAAACCGGGTTTTTAAAATAGTACATACTTTCCTTTGAAATACCCACGGTTCTCAAATCCAGAAATATCATGGAAACAACATATCTCAATGTGTATAATCATAAAGCATGATGTATGCGACATATAACAGAATGTAAGCATATCCGTATATCATGCAACCTGGAATAGTAATATGCACATATCGAGGGAAAACCGCTCTTATAAAATGAATCCAGTTCTAAAATATATCTTGCGGTTCCCAAATCTCCAAAATCAAGCCAAAATCATCTATGTACGTACAAATACGTATGTATGCAAGTATGCCATGCAAGGAATCACATTCTGATGCAACAATCCTACTGTGTAGTGACATGGCAATTATCGATGATGAAGTGTGTGAGCCGGCAAGCAGGTGTATGTGGAACATACTGTTAGTTGTATGTATGCCCTAGAGGCCAGTATTGTACAGATGATGTATATTATATCGGATGCTTGGACATATATAGAGATGACTTTCTTGCTCGATATGATAGTATGCTATCTGGTTGCTCTTTATCTTAACATGTACACATGTCTCTTTAAACTGTCTTATAGTTACATGTTGATAAAGCCCTTAGGATGTGTACTTGACTACCTGGACTATGATGCAGATCATACTAGTGGGGACATGGTAGTCGATAAGTACATCCTTCAAGGTCCCTAGTCGTGGGTGTATCAAGATAGGGCATCGATATACCAGTGTAGACTAGCGTATACGCTTCTCGACCCATGAGATGGGCGATGGATGATCCCATATCCATTGATGTTTGACATCAGAGATGGTATACGGGTGCTCAGTGGAGACTGGGTACACTGGACGGACTCGCCGAGAACTCTCAGATGGTATTATACCTCACGTCAGATGGCAGTTCTCAGGTGACACTTGTACAGGTTAGTCTGTAGACCCGAGATCGTCATAGAGTCATGTGTGATTCCCACTGTGCTTTGATCTCCACCTTACCACGTCCATGAGGGCGTACAAAACGGTGGTCTTTGGGTACAGTCCCGAGTCACATGGAGGCAATGAGCGATAGGAGGGGTTTCGTCTCTCCCGGTATTGGGGGTTGATGTTGCGCAGTGCTCGATTGGCCGTAACAGGGAAGTCCCTGGCCAGGGCTGATCAGAGATTTGCTGGTAAGTGTTACCAGTAGTTTCTCGACCCGTTATGAGCCTCACATCGGCACGACTTATCGGTTATTGGGGTCTGACGTTTACCACCCCTAGACTTGATATGCGACATATCAGACGAACAGACCGGACTGTACGGTAAGTGTTACTGGTTGGATTCACAGGAGTGTGAGCGGGCTAGCTCGTCGATCTTCTGATCGCTCAATACCCGGATGGCCGTTACGTTTAGCAGACCGCTTGCAGCTTGTGGGTGCTTGATATGATCATCATCTGCTACCGGCGTATTGACGAGTCTTTAGAGTCCTACACAGAGGTTTCCTGGCTCAAGCGAAACGAAATAGGAGCGCATATGAGATATGTGCAGGACCGAGAATAATGCGTGTATGTGATACCGTATTTCATTCTCGCGATGGATGTATCGAATGGTTATATTCGATATGACCTAGTTATCGAATCATTGATTCGATAAGCCGATACATAGAATACTAGTCGGTTATATGCGATATGACCGGATCGTTAAGTCAAGTGTTGATTTAATGATTTAATGTATAATTATATATTTGATATATTACTTTGCATTAGGTAGTATTAGTTCACTTTATATGGATTTTCTCACTTGATGTGCAAGAAGTATATGTGATATACTTTTGTGCACATATTTGTATCATGTTTGATGATACTTGATCATTTAGTTAAGTGTATAGAATTAAACCATAGTTAATTTGATAATTAGGGTTTTGCATATTCATTCATTTATTTATTTGTTTATTTATTTATTTGGAAAAGATAAAGATGAGAATGGTGGCTTTCTTTGTTTCTAGTTGAAGCTTCATGAAGCTTTGACTTCTTAACCATTCTTGTCTTCATGCTTAACCCTAACCCATCCAAGTAACCATGGTCTATTCTCTACACTCAACTATGGTTTGCTTATGATAAGTATTGAATTATTTTTCATTTTAATTCAACACTTATCATATTCTATCTTCTTCTTCATCTTCTTCTTCAAGATAGAAAGCTTGATGCCATCAATGGCAACTTGAGATCTAAAGTGAGAAATCCAATTCTAAAGTGAACCTACCTCCTATTTCTTCACCCTCTACCTCTTGCCAAGTTGTTTTGGGTGTTTTCTTCACAAGTTTCACGACTTTGTGAAGTCGGAGCTTGAACTTGTGATGCCTCGACGTAGATCATCTTCGGCACGAAGCCGACGACCTAGTCCGCCCATTTCTCCGATCAAACCGACGATCGAGTCCGGGATTCGAGATGGACAGCGAGAGGACACCTACGTGGAGCCAAGGAAGTGGATATCCGGATCTACAAAGGTTGTAGCTTCCTATCTTTAGTTAAGTTGTTAACTAGTTTACTGTTTCGCCTAAATTTCTAGTCGACGATCCGTATTAGGGTTTCTCGGCACCCATAAAATTTGAAATTGGCATGGTTGATGCCTTGTGAGACCTCTATAGTGTGCCTAGGAACCCTTCAGTGGTATCAGAGCCTAGCTAGAGCCTTAGGCGATGTCTAGACGATGTTTGAAACCCGATCGAACCCGAAAACCTAACTTTTTGACGCTCTCTGGACTTTTTCTAAAAACTGGGATTTTTCCAGATTAAAAATTGCTAAAAAATTCAGCAGGGCAATCTATGAATTACGGTGCAAAAATAACTTACTGAAGAGTCTACAGTGCGGCGGAACCGCGGCAGAAGCCATGCTTCTGCGGCGGTTCCGCGGCAAATTTATTGAATTATAAAATAATTTTTGCACAGTAACTGATTGATTCTGGTGTTGGATTTTCTGGGAATTTTTAAAATTTATTCAAGAGTTGAATATTCCAGGTTGTTTTGGGGATTCGATGATTCGATCGGATTATCAGATTTTGTCTATGTGGATTCCGGATAATTTTTTGAATTTGTTAAAAAAGTTCGACCGGATATAAATACCCAACTTTTCCCCTGTCGGGAAATTTCCAAGTGTTGGATTTTTCCGTAGTTTAACGACGTTCTAAGTAGTGCAAGTAACGCGATGGACCCTCTAGAAGACAACAAACCTTAACTCGATTATGTGACCGTCTTGAACTGCCCTTTGAACCTTCGGGTTTGGGGCAGTACGGCGTGCCACATGTGAGGCGTTGGCTTGACCCTTCTACGGCTGGACTGTTGGTACTGAGGCACGAACTGAATGTTGTTAGACTTATTTCTTGTGTTGAGCTGTATCGGGAAAACTTGGGTATTCGACTGTTCGATCGGAAAGTTTAACATTTTCTGTTTATCTGGAATGTGATGCAATAATTGGAATTCACAAACAGTTATGAGATAACTGAATGAATGTTATAAATCTAGCGGTTTAGTTTCACTTGATATTGAAAAGTGTTTTCGATAATGAGACAAAAATGCGGGGTTTATAACTGTTAGGCATTTGATGTCTAAGTATTTCATTTGATTAGGCATGTGATGTCTAAAGAGGTTGCGGATTCCAACTGTTGTAGTTTTACACTTTCTTTTCTGTGACCGTAAGTGTAGTATGTTCATATCGCCGGTTTCGTTGCTATACGTCAACGACAATTGGGGCATGCATACTTACTTACGTTGATGACATGTGATGTTATGTGTTGCTGGATATGTTATATTGGATCGTCGTGTTTGAATAGCCGGGGGTTTTTATGTGAGATGAGTGTTTTTCATTTTCATTCATGTAAAAACTTGTATGTAATATTCTTTTATTTGGGACACTTCCAGGTAGCGGAAGTTGTCACCTTTTGTATATTATTTACTTTTCCGCATTAGGATAGACCCAAGGAGGGGAGCACAAGTAACCGGGTTCTGGGGTCCAGTGGGAGACCAACTCGAGAAGTCGAGTCCGGGTCTCCTAACCCTAGAATTGGCAGGGTTGCTTGCCGCTCTCGTAGGGGTCTAGGGGTGTGGGATTGGCTATTCATCACGACCGTGGAATCCGTGTTTTATACTGGCTCGTATTGAAAACACGGACGTCCTAGTATATCCAATATTTCATATGATTTTTTCTGCTGCGATATCTGTGATGTGATTATGTGATGTTCTGTGATAGATACAGTATATAGTATATATGATATATTATATAGACGTTACTTACGTTTTGCACCCGCACTAGCCCTGCCCTGCTCTGTCGTTAGTTACCTAACCTAACGGTGCATGAGGGGACATCGAGGCGAATGCGGATGGCATAAGTGTCCGTCGTATTTATCTGTGATGTTTAGGTATTTAAATGATGGGACTTCATGTTAGTTGTATGTATGCCCTAGAGGCCAGTATTGTACAGATGATGTATATTATATTGGATGCTTCGACATATATAGAGTTGACTTTCTTGCTCGATATGATAATATGCTATCTGGTTACTCTTTATCTTAACATGTACACTTGTCTCTTTAAACTGTCTTATAGTTACATGTTGATAAAACCCTTAGGATGTGTACTTGACTACCTGGACTATGATGCAGATCATACTAGTGGGGACATGGTAGTCCATAAGTACATCCTTCAAGGTCCCTAGTCGTGGGTGTATCGAGACGGGGCATCGATATACCAGAGTAGACTAGCGTATACGCTTCTCGACCCATGAGATGGGCGATGGATGATCCCATATCCATTGGTGTTTGACATCAGAGATGGTGTACGGGTGCTCAGTGGAGACTGGGTACACTGGACGGACTCGCCGAGAACTCCCAGATGGTATTATACCTCACGTCAGATGGCAGTTCTTAGGTGACACTTGTACAGGTTAGTCTGTAGACCCGAGATCGTCATAGAGTCTTGTGTGATTCCCACTGTGCTTTGATCTCCACCTTACCACGTCCATGAGGGCATGCAAAACGGTGGTCTTTGGGTACAGTCCCGAGTCACATGGAGGCAATGAGCGATAGGAGGGGTTTCGTCTCTCCCGGTATTGGGGGTTGATGTTGCGCTGTGCTCGATTGGCCGTAACAGGGAAGTCCCTGGCCAGGGCTGATCAGAGATTTGCTGGTAAGTGTTACCAGTAGTTTCTCAACCCGTTATGAGCCTCACATCGGCACGACTTATCGGTTATTGGGGTCTGACGTATACCACCCCTAGACTTGATATGCGACATATCAGACGAACAGACCGGACTGTACGGTAAGTGTTACTGGTTGGATTCACAGGAGTGTGAGCGGGCTAGCTCGTCGATCTTCTGATCGCTCAATACCCGGATGGCCGTTACGTTTAGCAGACCGCTTGCGGCTTGTGGGTGCTTGATATGATCATCATCTGCTACCGGCGTATTGACGAGTCTTTAGAGTCCTACACAGAGGTTTCCTGGCTCAAGCGAAACGAAATAGGAGCGCATATGAGATATGTGCGGGAGCGAGAATAATGCGTGTATGTGATACCGCATTTCATTCTCGCGATAAATGTTTCGATTGGTTATATTCGATATGACCTAGTTATCGAATCATTGATTCGATAAGTCGATACATTGGATACTAGTCGGTTATGTGCGACATGACCGGATCATTGAATCAAATGTTGATTTAATGATTTAATGTATAATTATATATTTGATATATTACTTTGCATTAGCTAGTATTGGTTCACTTTATATGGATTTTCTCACTCGATGTGCAAGAAGTATATATGATATACTTTTGTGCACTTCTTTGTGTCATGTTTGATGATACATGTAGTTTGGTGTTGTGTTAAGACTTAAAACATGGTTATGATAATAGTTAGGGTTTTTATATATTTACTTATTTATTTATCTATTCTTTTTGATAAATAAATATATATGATAACAAAATGGTTTCTTTCATGAAGCTTGATGAAGCTTCATGAAGCTTTGACTAAAGTGACTATTTTGTCATCATCCTTAACCCTAACCATTCTCATTTGACCATGGTTTATTCTCTACACTTAACCTAGGTTAAAAGATGATAAGTGTTGATTTTATTATTCTTTTTTACACAATACTTATCATATTCTATCTACTTCTTCTTCTTCATCTTCAAGATAGAAACCTTGATGCCATCAATGGCAACTTGAGTTTTAGTGAGAGAAATTCAATTCTAAAGTGAACCCACCTCCTATTTCTTCACCCTCTACCTCTTGCCAAGTTGTTTTGGGTGTTTTCTTCACAAGTTTCACAACTTTGTGAAGTCGGAGCTTGAACTTGTGATGCCTCGACGTAGATTGTCTTTGACACGAAGCCGACGACCTATTCCGCTCGTTTTCCCGATGAAGCCGACGAATGAGTCTAGGATTCGAAAAGGACAGTGAGAGGACGACTACGTGGAGCTAAGGAAGTGGATAACCGGATCTACAAAGGTTGTAGCATCTAACTTTTAGTTAAGTAGTTAACTAGATTCGTATTTCGCCTAGAAATCTAGCCGACGATCCGTATTAGGGTTTCTCGGCACCCATAAAATTTGAAATTGGCATGGTTGATGCCTTGTGAGACTTCATTAGAGTGCCTAGGAACCCTACACTTCGTTAATGTGATTAATGAAAGAAAAGAAACCTAAGATGTTGTAGAATCAAATTTTAAACAAAACAGGTAGCTACAGTTCTTGCTTTGCATAGCGGTATATATGATATACCCTGCACCTTATTCGATGAGGAAAGGACCGAGATCCCTTCACCGGGAGTGACTCCTTTAGCAATAACTGGCAGATGCTACACATTCGGTTTGCTTTTGATTGTTTTTGAGTTTTGCTTTGCACAGTGATATATATGATATATCCCGCACCTTATTCGACGAGGAAAGGGCCGACGATCCCTTCACCTGGAGTGACCCCTTTAGCAAAACTAGAAAAGCCTCAAAATCACTCCATTTCAAAACTTCATTTGATTCTACAATGATATCAAGTTCATTACGCAATAGGTTTTTAGAAAAACCTGTCGTAGCCCTCCGTCATTTCAGATAAGTAGTAGTTAGTATTCGTGCTACGTTTGTTGGCCTGCGTCAAGGCGTAGTGTGCGGTAGCTAACTAGTATCTATCTGCTTATGCATATGATGCAGATTGGATTAGGGTAGTCGTACAACTTTGTTGGCCTGCGTCAAGGGTCGTGCGGGTGGGTTTAATTCAATCAGGAAATGACGGGTTGAACTTGACTAGCGCGCTGTGATTTGTTGGCCTGCGTCAAGGTCATAGGACGCTAGGGGCAAAATATTATCGGGAATTTCAAGTGTTGAAATTTGCAATGAGATTGCATACCTTCTATGAGATAGTTGGATCCCGATACCCACTGCGAGTAAGAGTTGCTCCTGGGAGAGTTTTACACATTACAATTAGCCGATCAAGTAGGTGTCTAGAAAGGTGTTAACGAGGTTACGCCTCTGGGAAAACGAGGTTTACATTAATTAGGTTCGTGCGAAAGCACGGGGGACCTCCCTCAAAGTACCGACACTGGCCTGGCTGAAAGATTGGCGAACTTGTAGTGTGTAATTAATCCCGGCTAGTCTTTCCTTTTAGGGTTTGAAGGAAGATTTGATAAAAACAGTGGGAGCCATCCTGATTAGATAAGATAATAACCAATCTGATCTTGCACGAGCTTACGCTAAAGTGTTTTCTTCTCTCTCTCTCCAGGTAGCGACCATTTCATGCCCTAATAAAGATAATAATATGGATGTATTGACCGAACCCGCATGTTATACTGTGCTGGGGAACGTTGGTTCCGTTCTTTCCTATAAGAGTTATAGGACTGAACAGGATATAGGGGAATACCAGGATTCCCATGCCACCCGAATGAAGAAAGTACATGTTGATGCATTTTCTTCGGGTGTGTTCGTTACAGAGAACTGTTTCTCCATTTGCCCTACGTCCTGGGTATTAGATACCGGATCAGGATCCCATATATGTAATCAGTTACATGGGCTTAGGAAAGTTAGAGAACTTGGAGAAGGTGATAAAGACATTAGAGTTGGAAATGGTGCAATTGTTGCAGCTAAGACTGTCGGGGAATATCACCTTGAATTACCAACTGGTAATACATTGGTTCTGAACGAATGCTATTACATGCCGAACCTGATATGCAACATTATATCAGTTTCTTTATTAAGTAAAGAGGGATATAATTTTGTATTACAGGACAATGTTATGAACATTTTCCGTAACCAAAAGTAGGTTGGATCAGGCACGTTGTGCAATGGCATTTATGTTCTAAATCAATCAACAGTTCTGAGCATAACTAACACACACAAGAGGAAGAGTTCTGAAATGAACGAATCCTTCTTGTGGCATTGTAGACTGGGTCACATCAATGCGACACGACTGGCTAAGTTGCATAAGGATGGATATTTGAATCCGTTTGAATTTTCATCCTATGACACTTGCCAGTCATGTCTCAAAGGCAAGATGACCAAAGCTCCGTTTACGGGACACGGAGAAAGAGTTACCGAACTCTTGGGACTGATACATAGTGATGTATGCGGTCCCATGTCTACACATGCCAAGGATGGTTCTTCGTACTTCATTACATTCACTGACGATCTCTCTAGATTCGGATATGTGTTCCTGATGAAACACAAATCAGAAGCTTTTGAGAAATTTAGAGAATATAAACAAGAAGTCGAGAACCAAACCGGAAAAAGTATTAAAATCCTTCGATCTGATCGAGGAGGAGAATACTTAAGCAATGAATTCCTGGACTTCCTAAAAGAGAATGGGATTCTCTCTCAGCTGACTCCTCCATATACACCACAGCACAACGGTGTATCAGAACGGAGGAACCGCACCCTATTGGATATGGTGCGCTCTATGATGAGCACAGCTGAGTTACCTATTTCCTTCTGGGGATATGCACTGGAAATAGCTGCAGATCTATTGAATATGGTTCCCACCAAAACCGTGCCAACCACTCCATATGAAATATGGAAAGGAAAGAGACCATGTCTTAATTATGTTAAGATATGGGGTTGTCCGGCATATGTAAAAACGCAAAATCCGGACAAACTCGCGGCAAGGTCCATTCTGTGTAAGTTTATTGGATATCCCAAACATTCGCGCGGGTATATCTTCTACCACACCGAGGAACAAAAGGTGTTTGTTTCTCGACATGCCACCTTTTTAGAAAAGGAATTTCTTGAAAAAGAGATTAGTGGCAAGGAGGTAGAACTGGAAGAGGTTCCAGCAATACAGACTACAACAGAAGATTTGATTGAACCAGAGGATTCAGTAGTTCCCAATGAACCTCAGCCTCTCCGCCGATCTAGTAGGGTTCCTCGCCCACCTGAGAGATACTACGGTTTTCTCATGGATGGTGGGAGCGAGGATTGCATCATGGAGGATGATGACCCAACTAGCTTCGAGCAGGCCATCACGAGTAGGCACTCAGTGAAATGGCTGGATGCTATGCGGTCCGAGATGGAATCCATGTACACCAACAAAGTATGGACTTTGGAAGTTGCTCCTGAAGGGGTAAAACCCATCGGGAGCAAGTGGATCTTCAAGAAGAAACTTGGTGTAGACGGGAAAGTGGAGACTTTCAAAGCTAGACTTGTAGCAAAGGGTTTTCGTCAAAGACCAGGTGTGGACTATGACGAGACCTTTTCTCCAGTGGCTATGCTTAAATCCATCCGGATCATGCTTGCCATCGCTGCATATCATGATTACGAAATCTGGCAAATGGATGTTAAGACCGCCTTTCTAAATGGTGATTTAGAAGAGTGCGTGTACATGACTCAGCCAGAGGGCTTCGTAGACAGTGGGAGCAGCGGCAAGGTGTGCAAGCTGCTTAAATCCATTTATAGATTAAAGCAAGCATCGCGGAGTTGGAACATCTGCTTTGATGTCGTTATCAAAGAGTTTGATTTCGTCAAAAACCCAGATGAACCATGTATTTACAAGAAGGTGGCAGGGAGTAAGGTTGTCTTCCTCGTATTGTACGTGGACGACATACTCTTGATAGGAAATGATATTCCTATGCTGCAATCGGTCAAGCTCTTCTTATCACAAAGATTCTCAATGAAAGATCTTGGTGATGCCTCCTGCATATTGGGAATCAGGATCTATAGAGATAGATCCAAACGGATATTGGGATTGTCCCAATCCAGGTACATTGACACCATACTAAAGAGGTTTAGTATGGAAGAATCTAAGCGTGGGAACTTGCCCACGATCTCTGGAGTCACTCTCTCCAAAGAGATGTCTCCCAAGACTGATTTGGAGAAAGCTCGCATGCAAGGGATACCCTATGCTTCAGCTGTAGGCTCTATCATGTATGCGATGCTAAGTACCAGACCCGATGTTGCATACTCACTAAGTGTAGTGAGCAGGTATCAAGCTGATCCTGGAGAGAGTCACTGGACAGCTGTGAAGAGCATTCTCAAGTACTTACGAAGGACTAAAGAGATGCTCTTGGTGTATCGTAACGGAGAACTCCAAGTGGAGTCCTTTACCGATTCGAGCTTCCAGAGTGATAAGGACGACTCTAAGTCGCAGTCGGGATTTGTCTTTACCCTGTACGGAGGGGCGGTTAGCTGGAAGAGTTCCAAGCAGGAAACCGTGGCAGACTCGACGATGGAGGCTGAATACATCGCTGCCAACGATGCTGCCAAAGAGGCTGTCTGGATCAAGAAGTTCATTACTGAACTTGGAGTGGTTCCATCCATTGAGCATCCAATACCTTTGTATTGCGATAACAATAGAGCGGTGGCTTTGTCCAAGGAACCCAGGTCCCATCAGCGATCCAGGCATATTCTGAGGCGGTATCACCTGATCCGGGAGATAGTTGATCGCCGGGAGATCGAGGTCAGGAGAGTTGACACGAAGAACAACACGGCGGATCCACTCACGAAGGCCATTCCCCAGATACAGTTTGAGAGACTCTTCGGGATGCTCGGTATGCGATACTACAGCAGCTGGCCCTAGTGCAAGTGGGAGATTGTTAGTTGTATGTATGCCCTAGAGGCCAGTATTGTACAGATGATGTATATTATATTGGATGCTTGGACATATATAGAGATGACTTTCTTGCTCGATATGATAGTATGCTATCTGGTTGCTCTTTATCTTAACATGTACACTTGTCTCTTTAAACTGTCTTATAGTTACATGTTGATAAAGCCCTTAGGATGTGTACTTGACTACCTGGACTATGATGCAGATCATACTAGTGGGGACATGGTAGTCGATAAGTACATCCTTCAAGGTCCCTAGTCGTGGGTGTATCGAGACAGGGCATCGATATACCAGTGTAGACTAGCGTATACGCTTCTCGACCCATGAGATGGGCGATGGATGATCCCATATCCATTGATGTTTGACATCAGAGATGGTATACGGGTGCTCAGTGGAGACTGGGTACACTGGACGGACTCGCCGAGAACTCCTAGATGGTATTATACCTCACGTCAGATGGCAGTTCTCAAGTGACACTTGTACAGGTTAGTCTGTAGACCCGAGATCGTCATAGAGTCTTGTGTAATTCCTACTGTGCTTTGATCTCCACCTTACCACGTCCATGAGGGCGTGCAAAACGGTGGTCTTTGGGTACAGTCCCGAGTCACATGGAGGCAATGAGCGATAGGAGGGGTTTCGTCTCTCCCGGTATTGGGGGTTGATGTTGCGCAGTGCTCGATTGGCCGTAACAGGGAAGTCGCTGGCCAGGGCTGATCAGAGATTTGCTGGTAAGTGTTACCAGTAGTTTCTCGACCCGTTATGAGCCTCACATCGGCACGACTTATCGGTTATTGGGGTCTGACGTTTACCACCCCTAGACTTGATATGCGACATATCAGACGAACAGACCGGACTGTACGGTAAGTGTTACTGGTTGGATTCACAGGAGTGTGAGCGGGCTAGCTCGTCGATCTTCTGATCGCTCAATACCCGGATGGCCGTTACGTTTAGCAGACCGCTTGCGGCTTGTGGGTGCTTGATATGATCATCATCTGCTACCATCTTATTGACGAGTCTTTAGAGTCCTACACAGAGGTTTCCTGGCTCAAGCGAAACGAAATAGGAGCGCATATGAGATATGTGCAGGACCGAGAATAATGCGTGTATGTGATACCGTATTTCATTCTCGCGATGGATGTATCGAATGTTTATATTCGATATGACCTAGTTATCGAATCATTGATTCGATAAGCCGATACATAGAATACTAGTCGGTTATATGCGATATGACCGGATCGTTAAGTCAAGTGTTGATTTAATGATTTAATGTATAATTATATATTTGATATATTACTTTGCATTAGGTAGTATTAGTTCACTTTATATGGATTTTCTCACTTGATGTGCAAGAAGTATATGTGATATACTTTTGTGCACATATTTGTATCATGTTTGATGATACTTGATCATTTAGTTAAGTGTATAGAATTAAACCATGGTTAATTTGATAATTATGGTTTTGCATATTCATTCATTTATTTATTTGTTTATTTATTTATTTGGAAAAGATAAAGATGAGAATGGTGGCTTTCTTTGTTTCTAGTTGAAGCTTCATGAAGCTTTGACTTCTTAACCATTCTTGTCTTCATGCTTAACCCTAACCCATCCAAGTAACCATGGTCTATTCTCTACACTCAACTATGGTTTGCTTATGATAAGTATTGAATTATTTTTCATTTTAATTCAACACTTATCATATTCTATCTTCTTCTTCATCTTCTTCTTCAAGATAGAAAGCTTGATGCCATCAATGGCAACTTAAGATCTAAAGTGAGAAATCCAATTCTAAAGTGAACCCACCTCCTATTTCTTCACCCTCTACCTCTTGCCAAGTTGTTTTGGGTGTTTTCTTCACAAGTTTCACAACTTTGTGAAGTCGGAGCTTGAACTTGTGATGCCTCGACGTAGATCATCTTCGGCACGAAGCCGACGACCTAGTCCACCCATTTCTCCGATCAAACCGACGATCGAGTCCGGGATTCGAGATGGACAGCGAGAGGACACCTACGTGGAGCCAAGGAAGTGGATATCCGGATCTACAAAGGTTGTAGCTTCCTATCTTTAGTTGTTAACTAGTTTACTATTTCGCCTAAATTTCTAGTCGACGATCCGTATTAGGGTTTCTCGGCACCCATCAAATTTGAAATTGGCATGGTTGATGCCTTGTGAGACCACTATAGTGTGCCTAGGAACCCTTCACATACGGATCATCGACAATGGTGCTGGTGTCCTGACATCATGGGTTTAATATAACAATAAACACATTTAAACTTGCAACGCAATGCAAATAGCAAGAATATACGGAAAATGAATAATAAACATAACAGTGAAGAATCTACATCAATATATATATATATCAAACAGTTTTGCCGTTTGAAATAACACGAATCGTGGTGTTTGGAAAAAAATAAGGGATACGGTGTTTTTAAGAAAAGTTGCGTCTTTTGAAAATATCCGTAGAATCCCTTGGCCTGTCTTTAAAATACTCACGATTCGTTAGTTTTGAAATAGGTATGACTCGGGTCTTGTCTAACATCTATAAGTAAACTACATGACTAATCGTAAGGTAAGGAAACCACTTAAATCTGAGTCGAAACATATAAATATAATAGTCGATGATCCCGCCTCATTAGTATCACATACGATATAATATATATTATGACATCCTCGAGTCAAGAGTGCGGATCTCTCATCAATATATAGCTCGTACGTAAATTCATCGTACGTCATCCCAAATCTGGGTACGGGTCAAATATCACATTCATCTCATTATTCATCTGGTATCCATTATCATCATATCTCATGAACTGGGGTACTGATCTAAGTCTGGTACAAACGTATACCATATATATATATATATATATATATATATATATATACACGTTTATGAGAACACACTCCTAAAGGCCCTCTATAACTCATGTCGTATATCATGGTACGAACCAAAACATATCACCGATCTCATGGCACCATGCCCAATCTCAACGACTCATCTCCAAATACCATAACAATCCTCATCATCTATGTGTATGTATATGTATATATATTTACATAGTCGCATACCTATGTGTGTGTGTATATACATATCCCCTATACGCACAAGTATAACAAAGTAAGCATGTGTGTGCGTGTGGGTGTGAACCTTATTCTAGGGCTCGCGACTAAACTAACTAGTGACACCATCATCCAATGATACTAAAATTATCCATGACTCCCAAGTCTATCTAGATAATCATAACCACACAATAATATACGAATATATCCATATAATATATATATACCATACACTATACTACGAACTGCGGGGGTGCTATACACCATCCACCCGACTTCCCCCGTAGATATAATCTACTCACCTGCTCTTGCTTGCCGATGTTGATGCCGCCATCCTCTTCTTCATTGTCTCGAAATCCCCATGGGGTACCTACATATCATAACACATCATAAATGCGTATTAAAATCAAGTCGGAAACCAAAACGGCACACGTTCCGCTCATAGGTCAAAACCTATAGCCTCGCATGCAAAATACGATCGGTAACTCTAGTCATGGACGTTCAAACGCCACGCGATGGAAACACAATATCAAATACCAAGTCCAAGATCATTAAAAGCCGTAAACGAAATCAGAATTCTTGAAAATTAGCTCCATATTTTACCCTAGGCCAAACTAGCCAATTTTGCATACAGGAGGGGTCTAATTTACTGGAGATAAAGCCACAGAACCAATACGAACCAATTTGAACCAGGTCTGTCCGCAAATTGCGGCCAGAATGAATATATTTGCGGCCATGGAGAGGAATTAGGGTCTAGGGCTTCAGTGGGGGGTCCTAGGTTGCCTGCACACTCCCCTGTGTTTGCTAAATAATTTTCAGGTCACCTGGGTGTTAGCAGATTTCATTATACCCTCACAGAATCCAAAATTCTCCAATATCAGGTTTTCTAAGTTCGTAATCCTGGGTTTAAGTCTCAGGTTCAGTCTACTATATCATCACAACAGGGGTTGTATAGCCTCTACTAATCTCAATTACACATCACAACTCAAGAATTTCCTCAAACCCTAACTAGAAATTTCTAAACCTCACTAAACGACACTAAATCGGTTCTAAGTTAACATTGATGCAAAGCAAAAGGGAAAACTACACTAATGATGGATAAATTACCTCCTTTGGCAACTCAAGAAAATTCTTGAGTTGCCCCTAGTGTCCAAAATCCTTGTTTTCTTGGTCCAAAGTGAAGCTTGTGAGCTTGTGCATATTTTTTGTGAAAGTGAGATGGAATTTTAATGGATTTTTGATGGATTTGTGAGGAGGTAGAGAGGAGAGGGAGAGAGGGCAGCAGCACTAGCCTTGTGAGAGGGAGAGGAGAGAAAATGTGTGAATGAGTGAAGAAAGAATGGCTCAAGACCAAGGTTTGACCTCTCACCCTCTCTTTCTCTCTCTTGCCCATACTTCTATATTATATTCTTTTCTTTTCTTCTCATTTCATTTTTAAAACCAAACACATAAATCCCAAATGAAACCATGGTTATAAAATGTAACACAAGTGTAAAATACGACACGGTGCATGTCATGTGCACAAAACAAGGTTAATGCACGATTAGCGATATTTAATCGCGATTAGCATTAAAATAGTGTATAATGAATCATAAAAACTTATAATTTGCATGAATCACATAGAACACCCTCTTTTTGGTAATTTCTATAATTTTCCAAATTTTTCCCAATTTATCGGTATTTAATTATACCGCAATATAAAAATATTCAATATATTTATTATTAAATTATAAAAATTCCCAAAAATAATATTTTATTTTTTTGAAATGTTACAATCTTCCCCCCTTAAAGAAATTCGGTCCCCGAATTTAAATTTAAACCCCTCAATACTAAAACATTTCAGTAAAAAGTCCAAATCGTTGGGGCTCCGAAATCATCAATACATAAAACGCATCATAGCGCAATGCATGAACAATGAGCAGATAACTCCAAATCAAATAACAAAACTCTGTCAAGCATCCCGCAATCATCGGAGTCATGGTGAAGACGCAAATGTCAAATCCAAATCGAAACCAATATGATATACATCAAAACTATACATGTAACCATCAAATCGGTACATGTAAATATCTGAAGGAAATGCATGCCATACCTTTCATGTTGCTGTGCGATGCGCGTATCGCGGCACGGTGTCGGACATCTATTTTAAGAAAATAACGATATATATATACTTATCCTTTGTTTAACATATACGTCCCGCCGTTTTTGAAAATAATTTAGAAGGGTTTCCTTGTTTTAAACATTTCGTGTTATATCAGACACGTAGGTAAATACTGAGACTATAACTCCCCTTTTGGAAATCCCTTCGCTAACTATCAATGCATGCAAAATATATCCAGGTACTGTCCTCTGACTAGTCCTGCTCAGTACGAAAACAAATAACAAATATCATAAAAACGTACTGCTCCAAAAGAAATCAATCCCAAAATGTGCATATGAATGCTACATGCATCTGGTGCGCACGGAAATCAAAATCCATGAATGTGCCATACATGTGCACAGAAATAAAATCTAAGTGCAACGGGTGTGCACGAAACACCTATCAAAGCCAACGGGTATGCCTGACAACAATATCAGGCGCATCTAATATGCACGAAGAATCCCGATTTAGTGCATCTGGTGTACACCAAATTCACATCTCGCATCATGCGCCCAACATGCGCGAAAATCCAAGTCAGGTGCATCCAACATGCATGAATAAAATCTAAATCATGTGCATCCAACATGCACGAAATCATGAAATCCAATATCAATGGCGCCAACATGCGCAAGAATTCAATCAGGTGCTCAAGGTGCACAAAACAAATCACATATATATCATAAATATGAAATCAAGATCAACATCTCGAATGATATCAAATCGAAGTCAGGTACAACTGCGGTGCACAAAATCTCAATCAAGCATATAAATCATCCAAAATACCAAATCAAAGATGGCAGAAATAGTCCCGCTCAAGCACATCCTCTAAGAATCTCTGGCCAACTGTCGTGGTCACTCATAACATGTCACGTCGATGATGCCGAACTCTGGCCTGCTATGTGTGCATAAAATGACCGCTACTGGGTCCAAGTCTTCTCGTAAATTATTCCAGAAAGGTTCTGTCAAAGTCTTTCCCAAATCTCGTTTCTGCCGAACTGCCCAGAAGCCATCGTCTTTTACTAAATCAATTCCTTGTTCAGGAACGGCTGCATACTCATCGCGACTCCTTCTAGAAAGTATATCTATATACAACGCCTCTGTATGCGTATCTATCAAGTCCCGAAAGTACGGAACATGACCGTCACTTAAACTACAAAACCTCTCGAAGCGTAAGTAATCTAAGTAAGCCGAAAATCCAGAAATCCAAACCAAGAAAAGTAGTAGAGTGAAGGAAAAACCAACTTAAAACAAGTAGTTTTAATAGCATAAGCCGAATTATACGTTTTTAAAACATCAAGTATTTCCTGAAAATTTCGGCAGAGTCTCCTTTGTAAATACTGGCCCCCAAACGGGATACAACATGAATAGTATACGAAATGAATAAAAAGGCATCCCAAGAGGGAGCTAGCTCTTCGTCAATCGACGGTCACAACCACGCAAGCAATATAATATACAACGCCAAGGGCGAGGATCAAAACTCAAAAGGAAACTTAAAACAGCAAGAAATCCATAGAAATACAATGCGCGACTCTAAGTTCGAAAGAATAAACATCACTGGTCTCTATCTCTGAAATAAATACATGTTTGGTTGATGGAACTTCTGGATGCAACAGAATAATAATATACAAGGTATAATGATGGGTACGATACAAATAAACCCACCTACTAGCAAATCACCCGGAATGGAAATAGTGCCAGCAAGCCGTAATGAAACCTGTACGGCAAAACCTGCAAGAACTAGGGCACAACGGGGGTGAGTTGCCAACTCGTGAGTAGAAAGACATCTACGAACAGAAATCTCATGAACAACGCAATCCTAGGTTATATGATTATAATATATCCTCGAATATAACCAGCAGCCTATAACAATGGCTAGGGTAAATGTCTAACCCAAGTATAATACCATGTGCCCGTGTCAGTACCTCAGGTAGCAATTATCATATGGATGATGTATGAATGCATAAAACAGAATGCATGTACTGAAGAAAACTGCTTTCATAAATTAGTGATATTTCTGTATCTTTTTAAAAACGAGGTATCATAAATGAAATCGGCATAACAGTGTCTAGCATCGACACAAAACATAAATCCCAATATCTCAATATCTCAGGCTCCGGCTATCCGGACTGGCTTGTATCATCAAATCTCAGTACCTCAATATCTCGAAATCTCAATGTCTCAATCTCAATATCTAGGGCGCCGTCAGTCCAGACCGGCCCCTACCATCCATCTCAAGACCACGACGGTATCCTCCGGATATCCAACGCGTCGGGTAAAATCACCGGTAGGTAGTTTCCCCCTGCCAGGCTCACATCGTCATCACAACACGCTTCTTGTTCCGAGGTACCTTACCGGGTCCACCATATACCCGAAACGGTTCCTCCACTCCTCGAACTCGGGTCTCACATGTCGCTCTCAGCACCGAGAAAACACATGGTGGATGCACTGAAATATCATATCAGGGTAACCGGGTTTTTTAAACAATTACATATTCTCTTTTGAAATACCTGCGGTTCCCAAATCCAGAAATATCATGGAAATCCGAATCCAAAACCTCAATAGCACATAAACTAGTGAATATAGGCATAAGAATCCATGAATGTGGCATAACAATGAATAACAATATGCATGAAGTGACAATTAATAACTACAATGTCTAAACTGGCATATAAGGCAAGTACACTAATATCATGTCAAACCATTAACTAACAAGCTAAGTCAAGCAATAGTATTTTCTAAGTGTACGTGACATGGCAATTACCGATGAAGATGTGTGTGAGCCGACAAGTAAGTGTACGTGGTACATACGCATCATCGGTAATGGTGCTGGTGTCCTAACAGCATGATATCAATAATGGAATATGAATTACAATAAGTATGCGATGTGAAGCAACAGCAATAATGTGCGGGAGCTGAATACTAAACACAATGATAACTAATCTGCATTTAATATAAATCTAGCCTAACAACTACACTAAAGTATAGGGCTGAGCTAACAGGCTAATTGAAGGTAAGGAAGCCGCCTAACATCTGAGTCGATACATATATATATATATATATATATATATATAAGAGTCGGTGATCACGCCTCAATAATATCACATCCAATACCATATCTATAATCAGATATTCCCAAGTCAAGAGTGCGGATCAAACATCAATATATAGCCCGTACGTAAATCTGTCGTACGGCATGCCAAATCTGGGTACGGGTCAATATCACATTCATCATATTATTCATCTGGTATTCTCTTTATCAAAGATCATAATCCGAGTACTGATCTATGCCTAGCACAATACTAATATCATCAATATAATCATGATCTGACCACTGATCGACAGTCTAGTACAAACCGATATCATCAGCACATATAATCATAAAGAAGTATACATCATCCAATGCGGCCTATCATAAACATCCTAACATATCATATCTCATAACACGATCACATGTCGATCATTTCATTATTACCACTATTCACATGGTATTGTCGTCCAAAGATCAGCTATGACATCATGACGTATCTCAAATACGAATCCTGCTATATCACCGATCTCACGGTCTTAAATCAATCCCATCGACTCACCTCAAATCCCAAATACTATACTCTAATCCGGTATGTGATCACATAGTCCCATACCCATGTGAACACATAAATACATATTCCCATATAAGCACAAATAAAAGAAGAATGTATGCAAGTATGGGTGTGTGCGTGTATGTGTGGTGCAACCACTACTCTAGGGTTTCGCAACACTAAACCTATCCAATCACACATAAAATCTATATTTATCATCAATAAACTCAACAATATATAATCAATATATATGTGTATATACGTATTCGTATACATCACCACGAACTGCGGAGGTGCTATACACCATCCACCCGACTTCTCACCGTAGATATAAATCTACTCACTTGGTCCTCGCTCGCCGGTGCCGACGTCGCCACGCGCTTGCTTGTCATCTCGAAGTCCACATGGGGTACCTACATATCATAACGCACCGTATCGCATTAAAATCCAACTCATGACTAAAACGACACACGAATCCCACATAGGTCAAAACCTATGGTTTGCTTTCACAAGTCAACCCAAAACCCTCGACATCGGCGTACAAACACCGAGTGATCGCGAAAAACTCAAACGCACCAATTGTGGTTTCAAAACTCACTAATTATATAAGAAATATGTTTTAATTCATCAAAACCATAAAAGTAAACAAAGCGTTTTATTTCCCAAAAATCTAGTTAGCGGTCGTTAACCGTTTTAATACAAATCTTGATATTTAAACAAAACTAATGGCCATAATATTTACTAAATAACTTAAATAAGCCATACAAACCATTTCCACAATTTAATTTCACCAAACTATATACGTTCAAAAAAACTAGTTTGCAATTTTACCCAAATTTCAACCATTTTAGCAAAAATGCATAAACAACAATTTAGCTTGGATTTGCTTGGTCTAAAATATTAAAATAAAATTTAAAATGTTAATAATAGCATGAATACCCTAATTATATTTTTATCCCAATTGATTAATTAAATTCCCAAAATCTAGTTAACAAAATTAACACAATTAGCAAAATTTTACACTAACAAATAGCAACTAGTAACCAGCTTTTCCTTACATGACTTAAGATCTCAAATTTCAACACACAAATCATGATCCAAATACCCAAACTCTAATTTGATCACAACCCCTTCTCTTGAATTTTCAATCATGCAATTTGAACCCATATAAAACCTAATTAACACTTATTTAAGCTAACATAAGCATTAATCAACAATTTAACAAAAAGGTCAAGATTTTTATACCTCACAACCCATTGATCCAACTTGAAATCTAGCCTCTCAAATTGCCATCTTGTTCCCTAGATCCATACCAGAATGGTCAAGTAAAAATGGGTAGGGATTAGATTTTGATTTTGTGAGATTTTTGAAGCATTTTGGATGATTTTTTTGATAGAATTTTGTGATGAAATCAGAGGGGATTTTTTGTGAGGGGCTGCTGTTGGAGAGAGAGGGGAGGCTCGGCAGGAAATAGGGAGGGGAAAAGAGAGAGAGAGTGTGGTGTGGGTATAAAGAATGGTCAAAGTCAACAAAGTCAAGTTTCTTTCTTTATTAAACCCCTTTTTCTTTACTCTTCTCTTGATTTTTCTTTTAACAATTCAAGTGGGGAAAATGAGGGGGAACTTGGGCTGCTAATTTGGAGATGGGAGAGAGGGTGTGGGTGAGTATGGGTAAGAGAAAAATGATAAATGTTATACCCCAATATCTATTTGTGCTAATTTCACTATTTAAGCCTTTTTCTTCGATATTTTCTAAAACCGTTTTGGCAAATGATTTCATTTCAGAAACAAAATGTTAAAATTTTGTTTAATGTGTTATGATGCACAAAATTTTTTTCAACTCATTCCAATTTGTAGTTTTCCCTAATTAAATGTATTAGTGACAACTTAAAATAATATTAAAATAATTATTTTCGGAAATTTTTTCAGAAAAATAGAAATTTTACCAGTGGCTCAATAAACATCAAATACTAGAAATTACATAGTTAGAATATGTATATTTAATTTTATAATAAAGATATTTGTATTTTGACTTTTTACAGAAAACCTCCTTATTTTACCGATTTTCCGAAATTTCACCGAAACGATTTTCAAAACGTTACAGTATCACATCTCCGATTTCAACGGAGTGGAACGTCATCTCGTCAAGATCTCGTGCGAACCGCTTACTCCACTTTTCTTTAATGTCGACTGCATCGGACTCATCACTTCGTGGCTGCATGAACTGTGCTCCAACGGCTATACTCGTATTTGGAGTCTCCTAAGCAATGTATCCCATCACATGATATCCGATTGAAGTCGAACCTTCCGATCGATTCATCAAAACCTCATAATCCCCCAAGAGATCAACATCTTGAGTACAGTTTAATAATATCGAGTACATACCACAGCACCTATGGAACAACCGTAGAAGGGCAAACCGAAGCCTCACTAATGACACCGCTGAACTGCCGCAAACCCTAAGGTTTCAAAGCGTTCTCATGGTCATTATGTCAAGTTAGGGTTTCATTCTTCTAGAGAGTCCATAGCATTACTAGCATTTGTCTCTGAATACTTTAAACTTGGAAAATGGGCTTCTGACATTCGATCGTTTCTATCGACTCCCAACATACCTGCGTGAAGTCGTCTCTAGCTGGAATCAATAAATCTGATGAACTCGCATCGGGGTAAGCGAACGAACCACATGTCCTAATCATTCATCCTCGGGTGACTAGCGACCTTCAATCATATCTCAAGTACAACTCGTACTGCAATAGCTCCAACATCTAGAGCGATATCTCGTCATTCGCAGTAACAACTGGCTCATCCGTCTGCACGCTGAACTGTACCTCAATCATCAAGAATCAGCGATACATCAACGGTCATCACATTCTGGCTGGCCTTTAGCAGTGGCCCAATCCTCTGCTGCTGATCTGCACGTTCGAGTAATCTTGTAAAAGCGATCCATCAAACGCTCATGGCGCGAAAACACAATAAAATGACACCTCTATGAAATCGTGTGCGTGGAATCATGCCCTGGTCAGTCCTCATCCGTGACGAGCTCATGCTGATGCAACTCTAGCCGTAGCTCTCTCTACCCGTGTAATTGTGGCAGCAAAACCATAAACCAATATCGATGAGGATAGATCATAGGAATGAATATAATACGTGCAAGAAAATGTACATCCTAAGGTTTCTTAAGCGGAGTAGCGTATCGTAAGTATGCTAAGGAACATACACACGGTACGTCACTCTACTGAAGTCACCTACTCCATCAACCAAGGTTAACCTACACGACGAAAGTTCGGGTATAATACCCCCTCGATTAAGTCTAAGTTCCGTAAGGTCAAGCCTAAGTTCCAAATATATACAAACGCTCCAGGCTCCGCATAGTCAAACTTAGAATCGAACCAAGGTTAACCTAGTGCTCTGATACCAACTTTGTCATGACCCGAAATGGCACGTGACTAGCCCTTGAATCATATGAAGTCTATAGGACACCATCTAATTCAAGTAAGCCAAAAGCCCAGAAATCTAAAATCATTTTTAAATAGTAAATGAATGAAAACTAGTTTTAAAGAAGTGGTTTTAATAGCATAAGCCGAATTATGCGTTTTTGAAATCCCAAGTCTTTTCTAAAAATTTCGGCAGAGTTTCCTTTGTAAATACTGGCCCAAAAAGGGGTACAACATGCATAATATGGATAAGGGCATCCCCAAGCGGGAGCTAGCTCTTCGTCAATCGACAGTCACAACCACGCAAGCAATATAATATACAACGCCGAAGGGCGAGGATCAAAACTCAAAACATCAAGAAAACCATAATAATACTGTAAGTCGACGTTGTACACCCCACGAGTTGCGGGGAGGCAGAAATATGAAAAACAATCTTTTTCCTTAAACTAACATCGACTAACCGTACGGATCTTTGCTAAACTCTAACTGTTGGATATAGTTCCCTCAAAGTCAATTATTGGATCACAAGCACGTGATTGCAATGATTGTGGAGGACCTATACCGGTAGGACAGTCTTACTCAAGATGATAGTATGCTATCCGGTTTGCCTTTATCAGTCGTGTACAGGTTCAGTTGACTGATCACTGTTACACGTTGATAGAGCCCTTAGGATCTTGCTTGACTATCAACAGTATGATGGCGATCATATATGTGAGAGTTGGGTAGTCCATAAGCACATCCTTAATAGTGGTTCCTAGTCGTGCGAGTACCGAGACTGGGCATCGATACTCCGGAGTAGACTAGTGTATCCAGTCGAGACCCCGACGAGGGGCGGTGGCCGGTCTCACAAGCCACTGGTGTCAGTTGGATCACCTAAGATGTATACAGGTGCTCATTGGGTTATGAGTACACCGGACAGGACTCGCTGGGAACCTGCTAGTTGGTATTATACCTATCGTCAGATAGCAGTTCCCTGGTGACATGTGTACAGGTTAGTTCATCGACCTGAGGTCGTCATTTGTCTCGTGTGAGTTCCTACTGTGCTTTGATTTCTACCCTACCACGGCTCAAAAGAGTCGTGCAAACAGGTATTTTTGGGGTACAGTCCCGAGACACATGGAGGCAAGTGAGCGGATCGGCAGGGGATTCGTCTCTCCCAGTATTGGGGGTGGAGATCGCGCTGTGTCTAGGAAAGCCATTACACCAAGTCCTTAGCAAAGGCAGGTGAGAATTACTGGTAGGTACTCCGGTAGTTTCTCAGGGTGTTCAGGGCTTGTCTCCGACACGACTTATACCGCTATTGGGGGTCTGACGTTACTAGCCCCCTAGGCCGGATATTCGATACTCATAGACGAACAGACCGGACTGTATATATATTGTTACTGTTAGGCTCAGTAGAGTTTCAGAATGAGTTCGCTCATCGGCCTCCCTTGAGGTCAGTACATGGGCAGCCGTTACGCATAGCTAGTGCCGCTGACGGCTTGTTGTTAAACCCACTGCCAGGGTACTGACGAGTCATTAGAGTCCCACACAGATAGTTTCCTAAGTTCTGGCGAAACGTTATAGAGGCCGTATGGTTTTATGGCAGGGTTCGGAAAATGCACGTGCGTTTACGCACGTGTCATATTTCGGGCAGATAATACTGGTGGGCTTTGGTTTAAGCCGGATCCGAGTATTATACTTTGTAGATATAATATCTTTGTCTCAGTTGCATTTGTATTCGGTCGTAATACAAATGCGGGTATATTTATAATGTTACGGGGTTATCCTGAAATTTGTTTCGGGATCGCTTTTGGAAGTTGCCAGTTTCCTGTTTTCTATCACCCGTCTTAAACATTCGGTTTAATACGGATTTATTTTTTTCTTGGGGTGAGTCATGAGTGTGGAAGCTTCTTGAATGGTGACTAGGATTAGTGAGTCACTCATTGCATTTAATGATTTGGTAAGGTGTTTCATGACTCATTATTGCATTAAATTATATGTTGCAAGGTGTTTAGGTGACTCATTCTTTTGATAATTGATCTTTATCTTATGGTTACCACTCCTTGCTCCTATACTCACTCTCTCCTCTCTTTATATTGGCCGGCCATTATGATGGAGGCAATATGGTTGTTAATTAAAAGTTTATGTGATTTGGTTCATGAAATTTCATAGCTCATTTCTCATTTCATATTATTTCAAATGGCAACTTCATTAACCGTTCGTCCATGGCTTTGGAAGAAGTGAGACAAAGTGTTCTACTCATTCTCTACATCAATCTTGGTCATCTCTTTTAGCAAACTTGATGACCGAGTTGCCTCGGGTCAGAGGCGGGAGCCCGTTTAAAGATCCGTTGACGTGGTGCCACCTGGACGAGGAGATCGGAGATCGATAGATCGGAGCAGCCGCAACGGAGCGTGGGATGATGGTTAAAGAACGAAGGACTCGGATCGTTCGGTATAACCTTTTAACCCTCTTTGTAGTTTTTTAGTTTAGCGTTAATGGCAGATCTGGGTTATAGTATGCGATAGCGCCAGTTATAAAAGTTTTTGTTCCGCATTTGGCGTCAGATTGACGGCCGGGGCGCTACCGTAGACTTACATGGTATCAGAGCCTTGCCATTAAGCTTTACTAACTTATGCTAACGCGTTTAAAACATCGATCGTGCGGAAATTTCAAAATCGCAATTTCCAAGTCTAAAGTTTCTGTTGATTTTAAATCTGATCTAAAAATTATTTTGAGCATACCAGAAAATTAAGCAGGCTTTTTAAAGGACACTGAAGAAATACGATCACCTGATCCGACCGTACGGCCGCGGATCCGCCGGTCAAGCCATGCTTTGGCCACGGAAACGCGGCCGTATTGGTGAATCAGTGGGTAGTTTTTCTTCTGGGGCTTCTACTTGGGAAATTGTGTTTTCTGGAACTGTTCTTTTGGGCCCAGATTTTGTTACTGTACAGCAGATGTACGTGGGGCCCACTTCGGGAAGTTTTGTCGATCGAAATTTTAAACTTGTTAGTTTGCAGTACTTACATTATATCTCCGACCGTGAATGCCATTCAAGCGGTGAACCGCGTCTAATTGCTATAGTTCTATTAGACAGGTTTGCGAACGTGACATTCACGTTGATGTTCTGTGTTATGCTGTGATGTTGCGGATTTGTCATGGTGGATAGCAGTATGAAATGGTAGTGCAGTTTGGATTTATTTGTACATTTTATATTGCGGGGTGAGCGTCCAACATGTGGACTGCCGTCACTGCCTGTTTGTATAATATTCTTTTGGGGCACGACCGGGCTGAGGTCGATGTACCCATTGTACATATTTTTCATTTCTGTACTAGGTTTTACCCCGCGGCGGAGTGCACGGATAGCTGGGTTGTGGAGGGCAACGGGTCCGCATCTCATGGCTTTGAGAGGCATAGGGGCCTCACTTTAGAATTGGCAGACTATTCGCCGCACTCGTAGGGGGTACAGGTTGACCCAAGGAGGGGTGCTCAAGTTACCGGATTCCGTGAAGTGCAGGGTGGTCCATTCACTTTGCTGTAGGGGGCTGCCTCGCTTCAGGTTTTGGCGGGTAACTTGCCGCGGCCGTAAGGGTCTTCGTTTCATTCTACAGGCTATCCACACGACCAGGGGAACGTCGGGTTTCAGCAGCGGCTCTGTGAAACCCGGGGATCCCAGATTATCTGTATTGTTCTGTGATGCTTATTAATTTTCTATAATATTGCATATTATCACGCCTGGAGCGATTATTGTATATTGGTATATATACTAGTAGATGTTGTATATGTTTTGCACCCGCGCTAGTCCAGTCCCCGCTCTGTCGTTAGTTAAGTAACCTAACGGGTAATGACGAGACCCAGTGACGAATGCGGATGGCATATAAGTACATTTTATTTTCGTTCTTTTCTGGTGTGATTAGTTGATGGGACTGCGTTGATTCTGATCAATGCAAAGGAAAACAAACCTGTTTGGATGTTGTTGGAACAGTTTTAAAAAGTGTTATTACAAAGACGTTTTCTTTTGTTTTGCACAGTGGTATTCGGTTGGAATATCCTGCACCTCATTCGACGAGGCAAGGGCCGAGATCCCTTCACCGGGAGTGACCCCTTGGGCAGAAGTTTACATCAGGGTAATAACTTCACTATAGTCGATTACAAGTTGCTTTGCATCACGGTATTCAGTGGAATATCCTTCACCTCATTCCACGAGGAAAGAGCCGAGATCCCTTCACCGGGAGTGGCCTCTTTAGCAAAGGTTTTCGCCGCTATATTTTTATAAAAATCTATCAGGTTCCTTCAACGAGATCAAGTTCATTACGTTAAAGGTTTTTTGCCAAAAACCAGCCGTAGCCCTCCGTCATTTCATATGAATTGTCAGTAGTATTCAAGCTATGTTGGTCTGGCCCTTAGCCAGGACATAGTGATTGGTAGCTCCTGGGGTGTTCACATGTTGCATAGATAGATGCGTTGGTTTGGGACAGTCGTACAGCTTAGTTGGCCCTTAGTCAAGGGCGAGTACGGGTGGGTTCAAATTAACAAGATAATGATGGGAAGAACTTGACATGTGACTTATGATGGGTTAGCCCTTAGTCACGATCATAAGAGCATGGGGCAAAAATCATATCGGGGGTTTCTAAAGAAACTGAAACTTGCCAAGTATGCGCATACCTTTTGGAGTGTGATAACATGAGTGGATTCCGTCACGTTATCATGCGATGAGAGTTGGATCTCGATTCCCACTGATGAGTTGGTTTACTCTTCGGGTGATCCCGATTGATTCTTCTTTTAGGTTTAGAGGAGAATTTGACAGTACAGTGGGAGGTTTCCGGATTAGATAAAATGATAACCATTCTGATCTAGGTTAGAGTGCATGCAGAGTGTTTCTTTTCTCTCTCTCTTTGGCAGCGACCTATGACCGACCCTAGACTACGACTCAGTGACCAAATTGACCGAACCTTCTTAAAATACTGGCTTTTGGATTGTCCGAGTTGCATAAGTCATTGCCACTCCTTCTTCTACCCTTTGCATTTCTCAGAACACCCCGTATTACTACGGACATCCACTTCCATTGGATAGATCCATCGTATGGTTATATACGAACTCGAAGGGACTTCTTCGAGGATGGATCAAGATTCAGGAGAAATAGAATTGGTTTATTCAGTTGTCTTTTATTATCACCTTCTCTCAGGTTGCGAGGGCTCCTTGGTTTAGGAGAGTACACCTATTACGCTTATTGGATAGTCTTCTTCCAAACGATAGGCAGGTGCCGAAAGGTAGGGAATGAAGAAAACCAATTAGTCTAAGTAGGGTGTACAGAAGGTAATATGTAAAGACAAAATAAAGGGATTAGAAAGAGGGCAAAGTAAATTGCGACTGCTATCATTCACGACCAAACCGCGTACTTCATCGCCACTCCTATTTCACCTTTGCTTTTTTCCCCAGTTCGGGAGAAATAGAATAAGGTATTATTCAGTTGTCTTTTATCATCACATTCTCTCAGATTGCGAGTACTCCTTGGTTTAGGAGGGTACACCTATTACGCTTATTGGATAGTCTTCTTCCAAACCATAGGCTGGTGCCGAACGGTAGGGAAGGAAGAAAACCATTTAGCCTAACGATGGTGTACAGAAGAAAATGACTAAAGACAAATAAAGGGATTTGGAGAGATGGTAAAGAAATATACGGTTACAGTCATGAATTAGATTATGGAAGAGGCATTACTAGGAATACCAGGATACCCCTACGAAACATTTTCATGTTTTAGTGCATTGTTAAAGGAAAACTGATTTCCCGATTAGATACTTACTCCAGGGTATGTATTTACCAGGTATGATTCTCACATCTGTATGGTTTTACAGATGATGAGTGGGAGTAGGTTATTGGGAATAAAGTGATCATCCTCATTATATCGGAATTCGTTCTAATTGGTGATATTTGAGGAAGTCGCCTGAGTTTTTGCCGGACGGCATGTATTTGGTTTTGAGTATCCGTTGTTGTGCACCAATTTCAAAACGATATATCTGTACGTTTATTTTTATAAAGTGAGATATAACTTTTTTAAATTAAGTCTGTGACATTTACCTATATCAGTTGACGATTGGGTAAGGAGCATTGAACAACGGAGTAGTTCTTAACCATAAGTATAGTTTTCAACCTACGATGCACAGGTTTTGAGTTATTCAACTCAGCGGACTTATACAGAGTATTGTATGTTGTCCAGTGTCCATCAGGACAAAGGGGCTGGTCCTCGTACTATGTTCTGTTAACTTATGACTTCTCTAGTTATTAGACAAGTGTTTCGCAGAAATACAAGGTCTAAGTTTTGAGAAGTTGTGGGTATAAGAATAAAGTAGAGAATCAGGTGTCGCAAGTATCGGGATTCTTCAAAGAGATCGAAGATATAGATACTTGTGATTGGTATTCAGTTGATAGTGATGTTTTTTGAGAAACTTGTTTCTCTTTCAGGTTACTCATAATTGGATGGATTCCTAAGTTGAGTAATGCTGATTAGCCTCTCTCCATTAAGTTGATATGCACTAGAGACAGCTGCATGATTTGAATCCGGTTCCAATTAAATAAGTACCAAAGTTTCTATATTGGATATAGAATAGTTCATATCTTAACGATGTTAAGGTACGGGGAGTTATCCGGCTTATGCTTAAAACCAGACTCTGGATAACTCAGGGCACATTTCTGTAATGGTAGTTTGTGGGTTGACCTGGGCTATGTCGAGGGTTGACATTCTACCATCTGGAAGATCAATAGTGATATTGTTCTTGACTCGCCACAGTTTTAGTAAAATGGATTTTTTCAGAAAACAGTAGTGGGAGTATGGTAGAACTGGAAGTGATTCCAGAACCGCAAACGATTACGGAAAATTTAATAGGACCTAAAGATTCAATCAGGTTTGACATTCCAATAGCCACTCCGCAGATATGGTGGGTAACCTCAGACACCCGAGAGATACTCCGGTAGCCTTAAGGACGGTGACAGGGAGGTTCTTGTTTACCAAGAATTGACACTACTGTTGTTCGAGACTATGAGACCCGGCAGGAGGTTAAGTATAGCGTCGTTCTAAACTAGTTTTAGAAGCGCACGTATATATTATTCTGCCAGAGGGTTGTTGTGGTCAGTGGGAGTAGCGGAAGCATAGTGGGCAAGTAGCTTATGTCTATTTATAGACTTGAGCAGATATAGCGGAGATAGATTATCTAATTTTGATGTGACAGTCATGGGTTTGACTTCATCAGAATAGGGGATGGATCTGTTAAGAAGGTAGTAGGGTGTGATGTCCTGGTATTTGGATGACATACACAGAGTAAGAAGTAAAATTCCTATACTACGATCGGTTGTACTGTGGTCGTCACACAGTTGTTTCTCCAAACAGGATATTGATATAATATCAGACATTCTGGTTTCTAGATCTATGGTTTTAAATCTAGATTTTGGTAATTTCACAATGTGGGTACTTTGACAGTATTCTAATGGTTTTTAGAGATGACTCCTGGCATGGTGGTGTACCTGCAGGTGATGGAGTCACCCTCTCTAAAGGTGTCTTACAGACTAAAGGGGAGAGGGAGTGCATGATTGGCAGATCACTTGCTTACGCAATTGAGTGGATCGTGAGATGTCAAGTACCACACCAGATGTTGTTTTTGCACTAGATACAATAAGTTTATATTAATCCAATACTGGAGAAACATAAGGAAGCAGTTTTAGAACATAAGTGGATGTTCTACGGATTTGATAACGGCAGCCTCCTTCGGGAGACGGTTATCATTCCAGGCTTCAAAGGTGACATGGATGATAGAGTGGCTGTCAGAGTTATAGTTTTCCCTCTGACGAGGGGCAGTATTATGGACAGGTGGTCCATGAGGATACAGTGGGAGGCATGGTGCAGGATACTGATTAGGTTCAGTTGACGATACAGTCTAAGAAGTTTGGATTTGGAGTTCATTTATGAACTAGGTCCCATCAGATATCCAGACATATTCTAAGACAGGTATTACTCAATTCGGGAGATGGCTTTCTCCGCGAACTTGAGATTAAGCGAGACATAGAAAGAAACATCAGGGCGGATCCACTCACTGAAGCTATTTCTCGAACACAATAGTTTTACAAACGGGCTTTGTGAAACTGATTAGTAGAGGAGTTGAATGTTCGGTATCTCACGGGCTGTGAGTATGCGACATCGCAATAATTAGCCTTAAGTGCAAGTGGGAGATTGTTGGATATAGTGCCCTCAAAGTCAATTATTGGATCGCAGGCACGTGATTGCAATGATTGCGGAGGGCCTATACCGGTAGGACATTCTTATTCGAGATGATAGTATGCTATCTGGTTTGCCTTTATCAGTCGTGTACAGGTTCAGGTGATTGATCACTGTTACACGTTGATAGAGACCCTAGGATCTTTCTTGACTACCAACAGTATGATGGCGATAATATACGTGAGAGTTGGGTAGTCCATAAGCACATCCTTAATAGTGGTCCCTAGTCGTGGGAGTACCGAGACAGGGCATAGATACTCCAGAGTAGACTAGTGTATACAGTCGAGACCCCGATGAGGGGCGGTGGCCGGTCTCATAAGCCACTGGTGTCAATTGGATCACCTAAGATGTATACAGGTGCTCATTGGGTTATGAGTACACAGGAAAGGACTCGCCGGGAACCTGCTAGTTGGTATTATACCTATCGTCAGATAGCAGTTCCCTGGTGACATGTGTACAGGTTAGTTCATCGACCTGAGGTCGTCATTTGTCTCGTGTGTGTTCCCACTGTGCTTTGATTTCTACCCTACCACGGCTCAAATGAGTCATGCAAACAGGTATTTTTTGGGTATAGTCCCGAGCCACATGGAAGCAAGTGAGCGGATCGGCAGGGGATTCGTCTCTCCCGGTATTGGGGGTGGAGATCGCGTTGTGTCTAGGAAAGCCATTACACCAAGTCCTTGGCTAAGGCAGGTGAGAATTACTGGTAGGTACTCCGGTAATTTCTCAGGGTGTTCAGGGCTTGTCTCCGACACGACTTATACCGCTATTGGAGGTCTGACGTTACTAACCCCCTAGGCCGGACGAACGGACCGGACTGTATATACATTGTCACTTTTAGGCTTAGTAGGGTTTCAGGATGAGTTCGCTCATCGGCCTCCCTTGAGGTCAGTACATGGGCAGCCGTTACGCACAGCTACTGCCGCTGACGGCTTATGGTTAAACCCACGGCCAGTGTACTGACGAGTCATTAGAGTCCTCCACAGATAGTTTCCTAAGTTCGGGTGAAACGTTGTAGAGGCCGTATGGTTTTATGGCAGGGTTCGGAAAATGCACGTACGTTTACGCACGTGTCATATTTCGGGCAGATAATACTGATGGGCTTTGGTTTAAGCCGGATCCGAGTATTATACTTTGTAGATATAATATCTTTGTCTCAGTTGCATTTGTATTCGGTCGTAATACAAATGCGGGTATATTTATACTGTTACGGGGTTATCCTGAAATTCGTTTCGGGATCGCTTTTGAAAGTTGCCAGTTTCCTGTTTTCTATCACCCGTCTTAAACATTCGGTTTAATACGGATTTATCTTTTTCTTGGGATGAGTCATGAGTCTGGAAGCTTCTTGAATGGTGACTAGGATTAGTGAGTCACTCATTGCATTAAATGATTTGGTGAGGTGTTTCATGACTCATTATTGCATTATATGTTGCAAGGTGTTTAGGTGACTCATTCTTTTGATGATTGATCTTTATCTTATGGTTACCACTCCTTGCTCCTACACTCAATCTCTCCTCTCTTTATATCGGCCGGCCATTATGATGGAGGCAATATGGTTGTTAATTAAAAGTTTATGTGATTTGGTTCATGAAATTTCATAGCTCATTTCTCATTTCATATTATTTCAAATGGCAACTTCATTAACCGTTCGTCCATGGCTTTGGACGAAGTGAGACAAAGTGTTCTACTCGTTCTCTACATCAATCTTGGTCATCTCTTTTAGCAAACTTGATGACCGAGTTGCCCCGGGTCAGAGGCGGGAGCCCGTGTAAAGATCCGTTGACGTGGTGCCACCTGGACGAGGTGATCGGAGATCGACGAGATCGAAGCAGCCGCAACGGAGCGTGGAATGATGGTTAAAGAACGAATGACTCGGATCGTTCGGTATAACCATTCTACCCTCTTTGTAGTTTGTTAGTTTAGCATTAATGGCAGATCCGGGTTATAGTATGCGATAGTGCCAGTTATAAAAGTTTTTGTTCCGCATTTGGCATCAGATTGACGGCCGGGGCGCTACCGTAGACTTTCACTAACTAACAATATCATAGGAGGAATTAGCTACTATGAAAGAAGATTATACCTAATGAACCAAGTCCTTCTTCTTCTCATTAACCACCTCCTCGTCGGCCTTCTCTTTGTAATAGAAGATCCACCCGAAAGCTACAACTCCAAGCTATGCCTCTAACTTGAGGAAACTAGGTTACTCAAAGTGCTAATCAAAGCAACCTAGGGAATATAGAGTGTGATTAGGGATTAATAAGTCTTGCTAACCCTTGATCTCAACACATGAGAGGTTAGGGTTAGGGTTTGAAGAGAGAGAACTTGAGGAGAGAGAAGGTGAGAGTGAGAATAAAATGAAATAATATCTCATCTTGAATATATGAAGCATAATGATTTATTAAATGAATAATTCAAATGATTTATCAACCATGCTTCATTTATTCACTTTGTGTGATTCATCTCATGAGTCATTAGTCATTAAATGCATCATTAACTCCATGGATGAATCACACTAATGAGTCACTAAATCTATAAATGCAAATGCCACCTCAGCCCTCAAGTCATCATCCTTCTAGAAGCTTCTCGATAATTTACGAGAACGCCCCTCCTATCCGTGAAAACACGAAAATACTTTAGACTGTATAAATCCAATAATCCAATACTAGAATCTGGCTTAAACCAAAGTCCGCTAGTAAAAACTGTCCGATCATCGTACGTGCATAAATGCACGTGCATGTCCGAATCCTGTCGTAAAACCATACGACCTCTATATCGTTTCTCCCGAAGCAGGGAAGCTCTCTGTGTGGGACTCTAAAGACTCGACTACTACGCTGGCAGTGGGTTTAACCACAGACCGTAAGCGGCACTAGCTGTACTGTCACGACCCGAAAGAGCACGTGACTGGCCCTTGAACCATATGAAGTCTATAGGACTCCATCTGATCCAAGTAAGCCAAAAGCCCAGCAATCTAAAACCATTTTAAGAGTAAATAAAGAAAACTGGTTTAAAGAAGTGAAGAAAAACATGTTTGAAAGTCAAGGTTTTTAAATAACTAAGCCGAATATGCATTTTAAAAATGTACGGTCTTTTCTAAAAATTTCGGCAGAGTTTCTTTTGTAAATACTGGCCCCGAACGGGGTACAACAAGAACAATATATATATGCAATGATAAAAGGCATCCCCAAGCGGGAGCTAGCTCTTCGTCAATCGACGGTCACAACCACGCAAGCAATATAATATACAATGCTAAATGGCGAGGATCAAAACTCAACAGAAACCCAATAAGCATGAAAACCGTAATACTGCTAAGCGCGACTCTAAGGTCGAATAATACATCACTAGTGTCTAAGTCTGAAACAATATACAAGTTTTTGGTTGATGGAATTCTAGATACAATGAATAATACAAGTACAATGGTGGTTCTTGATGCAAAAGAACCCACCTACCAAATGCAATTCACCCGCAAGGAAGCAGTGTGCCAGAAATGCCGCAATGGAACCTGTACGGCAAAACCTGCAAGAACTGTGGCACAACGGGGGTGAGTTGCCAACTCGTGAATAGAAATATCTACAAGGAGAAACCGAATGCAAGACATAATCCAAGGTCAATATGATCAGTAATATAAACCACAAGAGTACGTCTGAAGCATGATAAGGTGGCAATGTAACATCTAAACATGTATGTAGTGCCAAGTACTCAGGTAATAACATGTCATAAGTATAAGGTATGTTTGCATGAAGTAAATATGAAGAAGTATCAAATGGATATCAATACACATATATTAGCGTCCCATTCCACTAATATTGGTGTAAGGGTATATATAACAGCGCCCTCATACTCTGTTATATATACAAATGAAGTATGATCAATGTAAATCCAGTCTGTATGTGATCAAGTCTGTATAAACGTGGAACCCGTCCACCCGTCACCCAATGACAATAAACGTGGAACCCGTCACCCAATGACAATAAACATCATGTATGTACACTAGTAAAATAGGGGGTTGCCCCTACGGATATTGAAATCCGTAGGGTCATATTTAGCTTGGCCCTACGGATTAATCCGTAGGGCTAAAAGGTTGCACCTACGGGCCCAGACGCCCAAGAAGAAAAATATTAATTCTTAATTTGGTGTTTGCCCCTACGGAGCCGCAAACAAAGGACCTACGGGCAAATCCGTAGGGGCAACTAAATATCGATTTAATAAAGGCACAGATCGATCGCCTACGCTCACTTTCTTCCTCTCTCTCTCGATCGCGCGCGAAAAAAATCCCCAAATCGCCACACCGTTCTCCTCGTCGCCACCGCCGTTCTCCTCGTCGCCACCGCCGTTCTCGTCGCCACCACCGCCGTTCAGGTCGTCGCCACCGCCGTTCAGGTGAGTAAATCTTCAGGTAAATTAAAGAATTTTTTGATTATTTTGGGCTTAGGGTTCATGGCTGGGTCTGGGGTTGCACGCACGAGTTGGGGTTCGGCAGGGGTCGCGGTCGGGGTCTGGGTCGGGGTTGGGGTTAGGGTTAGGGTTGGGGTTCGGCTGCTGCTGGGGCTGGGGCTGGGGTTAGGGTTTGCCTTAGGGTTGGTGTTGGGGTTTAGCTGGCCACGCTGGGGTTAGGGTTAGGTTGGGGCGAGGCTGGGCTGGGCTGGGCTGGGGCTGGGGCTGGGGCTGGGGCTAGGGTTAGGTTTGGGTTAAGGTTAGGTGGATTGATGACAACAAAATACCATAATTTATAACTATATTACTCATCTAATGTGTATAGCATGTGAAAGCTAGATGAAGGTCGAGGCAAGCACAACAAATTTGTTGGATGGGACAATGTCAATAGGAGCTCAATGCTATTTGGAAAAATAATAATTCAAAGACATAGTGGAGTTTCCGATTGGTGGCATGGACTAGTTTGATGTATGTAGTTGGTTTGATTTATGAAAAAATTGGGTGACAACATGCATGTATGCATATAGGTAACATCTGCCAATATACCATATCCAGACCGCAATCTATTTTTGCCTATTGGCTAATATGAAAATATCGGCCCGCGTATATGACATAATCAAAGTTGTTAAATCTTGATACGGTTTGTGTTTCGTTTTTTTATTTATCAGTTCTATCAATGTTGCGTATAACGCTTTATGATTTCAGTATCCTACATTTGTAGTTTTAATTGTTGATTGTTATAGATGAATACCATTGCAATAATAGTTTTTGGTTGATGAATGCTATTGCAATGTAGGATGATCGGTTCTATCAATCTTAATCTCAATGGTTTAAAATCATGTTACACATACAACACGAATGCACAACAAACGCATAATTAGAGAGCGATTCGAGATATTCAGGTTAAAACCAATATATGATACTCGATGATAATATGAAACCTTCATATTCCCATCGATACTCATATATGAAACTAAAAGCGCCACTTAGTCCCCGTCTATCGGTTAACATACGTGCGATGCTCGTCGTGACCTAGAACTATACGAAAGTTGTTAAATATCGGACAGTATAGCTCGATACTAACAACCGTCGTATAGTCTACGCGACGAGAAAATTCAATCGTATGGTAACCCATAGATTTGTCCCGTGAGGACAAGTTAAGAATGTATAAAGCAAACGCCATCATTCACTTGTGTTTTCATCCGTTTCGAGATATTTCGTCGGTACCTTTCCGCTGGTTCTCCGTGTACAAAGATAGATTAGATGTTCATTTCAACGTTGTTTTACAGCTTTGAAATGATTATCTATTCTATTACAGTGTACTCGGAGAACAGCGGGGAGGTGCTGCCGAAATTTACTCGAAACGGTTGAAAGCACAAGTGATGGGCGTTCGCTCTATACATTCTTAATGGCATAGAAGCCTACCCCCGACAGCCCGAACACACACATACAACAAGAATACACAACAAACGCATAATTAGAGAGCGATTCGAGATGTTCGGGTTAAAACCAATATATGATACTCAATGATAATATGAAACCTTCATATTCCCATCGATACTCATATATGAAACTAAAAGCGCCACTTAGTCCCCGTCTATCGGTTAACATACGTGCGATGCTCGTCATGACCTAGAACTATACGAAGGTTGTTAAATATAGGACAGTATAGCTCGATACTAACAACCGTCGTATAGTCTACGCGACGAGAAAATTCAATCGTATGGTAACCCATAGATTTGTCCCGTGTGGACAAGTTAAGAATGTATAAAGCAAACGCCTTCATTCACTTGTGTTTTCATCCGTTTCGAGATATTTCGTCGGTACCTTTCCGCTGGTTCTCCATGTACAAAGATAGATTAGATGTTCATTTCAACGTTGTTTCACAGCTTTGAAATGATTATCTATTCTATTACAGTGTACTCGGAGAACAGCGGGGAGGTGCTGCCGAAATTTACTCGAAACGGTTGAAAGCAAAAGTGATGGGCGTTCACTCTATACATTCTTAATGGGATAGAAGCCTACCCCCGACAGCCGGAACACACACATACAACAAGAATACACAATAAACGCATAATTAGAGAGCGATTCGAGATGTTCGGGTTAAAACCAATATATGATACTCGATGATAATATGAAACCTTCATATTCCCATCGATACTCATATATGAAACTAAAAGTGCCACTTAGTCCCCGTCTATCGGTTAACATACGTGCGATGCTCGTCGTGACCTAGAACTATACGAAGGTTGTTAAATATCGGACATTATAGCTCGATACTAACAACCGTCGTATAGTCTACGCGACGAGAAAATTCAATCGTATGGTAACCCATAGATTTGTCCCGTGTGGAAAAGTTAAGAATGTATAAAGCAAACGCCTTCATTCACTTGTGTTTTCATCCGTTTCGAGATATTTCGTCGGTACCTTTCCGCTGGTTCTCCGTGTACAAAGATAGATTAGATGTTCATTTCAACGTTGTTTCACTGCTTTGAAATGATTATCTATTCTATTACAGTGTACTCGGAGAACAGCGAGGAGGTGCTGCCGAAATTTACTCGAAACGGTTGAAAGCACAAGTGATGGGCGTTCGCTCTATACATTCTTAATGGGATAGAAGCTTACCCCCGACAGCCGGGACACACACATACAAACGCATAATTAGAGAGCGATTCGAGATGTTCGGGTTAAAACCAATATATGATAATATGAAACCTTCATATTCCCATCGATACTCATATATGAAACTAAAAGTGCCACTTAGTCTCCGTCTATCGTTTAACATACGTGCGATAATTTATTCTTTTCAACGACAAACGCACACACAAAGCATATTCACGGATTTTCTCCTTTGTCAGTAACTATCTTGTTCTTATATTTCTCAATATAGTCAGCATAACTTACAATTTATATGTTATTCAGTCTAACATGGCCCATGAGTACGTCAGAGTTAAGGACTGGATGTATGTGGATTGGAAACAACGTTTGCAACCTTAGTTTGTCGCAGGAGTGCTTTCCTTGCATTTGCACGCGCACATAATAAGATCATAATAGAGAAGATTCTCTGTCCGTGCGATAGATGTGGCAATAAGTACTGGCAGAAGGTAGAATTGGCAGAGCTTCATATTGTAAAACATGGGTTTACTAGACTTTATTCAACTTGGAAATGTCACGGGGAAGGAGAAGAATGCAGTACTGTGGTAGAAGAAGAAGGAGAACACGATAATGCGGCAGGAGAAGAAGAAGAATTCGGTAATACGGCAGGAGACGGAAATTTATTTCCATCAGAAGAAATGGAGGATATGGTAGAGGCTGCCCTAGGTGAATCTATTCGTACCGAAAATGACATTCCTTCCGGTCAAGGACCGCATGCGGATAAATATGAAAATTTCATGAATGATGCTAGGAAACCAATTTATGAGAATGCGAAGTATTCCACCCTCTCATGGTTCGTCCAACTTTTCCGGATTAAGTGCCTAAATGGATGGAGCAACAAGTCATTCACAATGCTTCTTTCGTTCTTGAAAGATTCTATGCCTCCGGGAAATAATGTGCCCGAAAGCTGGTACGAAGCCCAGAAGATGATGTCTAATTTGGGTCTAAAGTGCGAGAAGATTCAAGCATGTCCTAAAAATTGCGTGTTGTACCGGAAAGAGAATTCAGATTTGAAAGAGTGTCCAACATGCGGAGAGGCCAGGTATAAGCCGAAAGATTCTGATAAGAAGCCTGATATACCTGTGAAGATAGCACGATACTTTCCCATAACACAGAGGCTACAGAGGCTATTCAGGTGCAAGAAAACAGCCGAGGCAATGATTTGGCATCACCGTGCTCCTCCAAGCGAAAATGGAAAAATGAGCCATCTAAGAGATTCACCGGCATGGAAGGATTTCGATAGGAGGCACGCAATATTCAGTAGCGATCCTCGCAATGTCCGGCTCGGACTGGCTACCGATGGCTTCTGCCCATTCAACTATATGGCTGGAAGTCACAGTACATGGCCCGTTGTAATGATAATTTATAATCTGTCGCCTTGGTTGGCTATAGACCAATCATGCTTTATGATGCCTCTTCTTATCGACGGACCAAACTCACCTGGGAACAATATCGACGTCTATCTCCGACCTCTGATCGAGGAGCTGAAAACTTTGTTCATTGATGGTGTAGAGACATATGATTCAAACACAAATACAACCTTTATACTGCGTGCGGCTTTAATATGGACAATTAATGACTTTCCTGCGTATGGAATGCTATCAGGTTGGTCCGTACATGGTCATAAAGCATGTCCTCATTGCCATGAACACACAACATCAAAAATTTTGAATTTTAGCAGGAAGGTTTGTTATTGCGGCCATCGACGTTTTCTACCTCCAGGCCACCCCTATAAGTTAGACACGGTTCACTTTGATGGTCATCAGGAGCTTCTTGGGCCTCCATCCCCATTGTCCGGAGAGGACGTGACTGCTAAATGGGATGGTTACAATAACGTGACCTTCGGGATGGATCCGACGAAACAGGTCAAACCACAATATTGGAACAAGTTAAGCATTTTCTTCGAGCTTCCGTACTGGTCTACAAATTCAGCGCGTCATTATCTGGACGTCATGCATATAGAGAAGGGAGTATCAGAGCACATACTTAACTTGCTTCTGTGTAAAGACGGGAAATCGAAAGACAACATGAATGCTCGGATGGATCTACAAGAGTGGGGAATAAGAAGTGAACTGCACCCTAAACCGGTAGCGGGTTAACCGGGCAAGTTTGTACTTCCCAATGCCGCTTATCATATGTCACAACCGGAGAAGAAAAGATTCCTGCAGGTGTTGCATGATTTGAAAGTCCCTACAGGTTTCTCAGGATCATTCAGTAAGAAAATAAAAATTGTGAAGGGCAAGATCGATGGGCTGAAAAGTCATGATCACCATGTTATCGTGGAGCACCTTCTTCCATTAGCCCTCAGGAATTCTCTCCCCGACTCGGTTGGTCTAGTAATCAACGACCTATGTTGTTTTTTCAGGGAGTTGTGTGCTAAAACACTGGAGGTTGCGACGATGGATAAACTAGAAAGTTCTATTGCGTTGATACTTTGCAAGTTTGAGCGTATTTTCCTACCGTCATTCTTCGATATCATAATACACTTGACGGTTCATCTTGCAACTGAGGCGAAGTTAGCCGGACCGGTACAATATCGATGGATGTATCCCGTCGAGAGGTACGTGTAATTTTTCGTTTCGCGCAATTTATAAATTTATTGTTGTCCTGTATGCCCGTATTTATTTATTCAACATATTCTCATTAGGTACCTTTACACTCTTAAGAAGTATATACGCAATAAAAATCGACCAGAGGGTTCTATCATGCAAGGTTATCTTCTTGATGAAGCAATCACATTTTGTTCCCGCTATCTGGACGAGAACATTGAGACAAGGCTTAACCGACCACGAAGAATTCAAGACGGGCCATATGGTAAAGCCGAGTATAAGAGGGTAGACACTATGTTTATCAACAAGATATACCGGTTTATCTTGCTTAATTGCGCATGTCTTGAACAAATTAGAGAGTAAGTTCTTTTGGATTAATTGTTATATCTGTGTTTGTGTGTGTATGAAATAACATAATATTAATCTCATAATTATTTGTCGAAAACAGAACTCATTTTAACGAGGTACGTGAGGGGCATCCTGATTGGAACGAAGAACGTTTGGAAAAATACCATCAGGATAATTTTTGTGATTGGGTCACAGAGCATGTAAGTTATTCGAATTACATTTTATTGTTATCAGTTTTAATCTAAACTTGTATCGTTATGTAATTGTCGTAAAATTTGTTTTGTTAGATCCACGATCCGAACTTTCTGCATCATTTGAGAGTGATTCAAGATGTTTAGCTCAATTTCCTAGTATGGAGGTTGCATATTACAAAAGATTTGGTGTCCTTGGATACAAATTCGAAGTTAAGGACATAGAAACATCTCGAACCACTCAGAATAGTGGGATTGCGACGGTAGGATCGGACGGTGTGATTTACTATGGGTACTTAAATTGTATACTCGGCATCCACTATCCCGGATGATCAGAACCCTTTTATATATTCCAGTGTACTTGGTACGATCCGCGAACCGATACGGACAGGTGGAGAAGCAGCCTTAGGACTTGGAAAGATGAATATGGATTGACCAGTGTGAACACACTTCGATTTTACGGTCAGGACGATCCGTTTATCTTTCCGAACCAAGCGTTCCAAGTATACTATTCACAGTGTTTGAAGCATCTGGAGTGGAGTGTTGTATGCCGATGGAAACCCAGAGATGTCTACGATGTCCCAGAATACGAGGACAGCGATGAGGACGAAGAAGAGAGAAGGCTTAAAGTGCTCCGACCGTCTGTTTCGAAGGACGGGTTGTCTTCGACCGATAATGAAGTTACGTGTGTTAGAAATGACATCGACGATGAAATCCAAGTAGATATGTATGATGCGCCCACGAAACGAAAAAGGTTATCAGTAATGTTATATTATTACTTCACATTTTACGCTCTATACATATATAGTCAATACTTTTAATGATTTTCTAATGCATCCACAAACCGTTTATCTAGATTTGATGACGATGTCGGGAGCAGCGAGGGGCGGCAGGAGCTCCAGCCGCGGCAGAGGCAGAGGCAGAGGCAGAGCGGTTCTGCCGCCCGGAGAGCTCCGTAGGGAGCTTCAGAGGGCCGGTCTTGCACCTAGATCGGAGACCCCTTCGGATGCCTCCTTCCGTGTGGATTTTGCCACACCTCCAGGTATACTGCACGCATATCCATTTTGAATATAATATTACAGATATTCATGCCTGTTTATGTCAAAATTACTTATACTGTCAATGTTTGATTGTCTAGTTGTTGGTGATGCGTCCACATCTGGGACAGAGGCCACCCCCGCTCCTCCAGGTATGTTTATATATCATATAGTGTATGTATATTGATTTAGAATGCTATATCATAAATACACACATTCCTTTTGCTCTTACTTAGCAATTTTTATTATTGTCTAGCTGTAGGTGGTGACACCACCACACCTGCGGGTATGTTTATATATCCTATAGTGCATGCATATTGATTTAGAACGTTATATTATTGATCCACACATTCTTTTTGCAATTACTTATATAATCTATTTTTAATTGTCTAATTATAGGTGGTGCGTCCACATCTTCCGCAGGGGCCACTCCTGCCGCTTCCATACCCTCCGCATCGTCTGCAGGTTAGTATGAATAAATTTAAAATATTTACTCATTTTACATATGCTCTATAGAATAAATATGAACTTCATGGAAATTTAGCGTCGATGTTTATTTTCTAGTTGGAGGGGATGCGTCCGCATCCGGGACCCCGGTTGTTCCTCACCGGAGGAACTATCGTCCCGCTCGTGCTGCTGCCCGAGCCCAGGCTCGTGCGATAGTCACCGGAGGTATATATCACACTTGAATTTTCGTTTAACCTTGATTTCTTAATGCAACTTTGTCTTATTATTGATTGTCTTGATATTTCATGCAGACGCAGGGCCTCCCCATCCCCAGAGGGGGACTCGAGGCCCGAATCAGTCCCACAGGCTGAGGCCTGACAGAGCTAGGGGGGAGGCAGCATTCCCCCCTTTTTTACCCTTGACTATCACTATACCGGTCCTTATGCCGAGAGGTTCGGCCGGTATTTGGGGGACGAGAGCCGGCTCGTGAAGAACTATCGACTTCACGTTGAGTGAGGCGAGCAGCACCAGCGCTCATTCGCCCTCTTCTTTGATCAGGCTCGGGTATGTATTAATATATATTTTCATTTGATCTATCCAATATATTTATTATTAACACTTGCAATCTAATAACAATGTTTTTTTGTATTTTCAGCTGGATTACGATTTTCAGCCTGTAGTCGACCCTGATCACCCGGGGAGGGTGCTCGACCTTCATGCTCTGTACAATGGCCTGATGAAGAACATGTAGGCCAAGGTCCGATACAACAGGAATGAGCTGAAGGCCGACTGCTACTCGCTGTGGATGGCGACCCCCGAGGCAGAGAGAGCGGCCCTCCTATCTACTCCGGCGTTTGCGAGAGTCGACGTAGAGACATGGCCTCTATTGTGCGCTTATTTCGACTCCCAACGCAAACAGGTATGTATTTTAAATGTAATTCATTATTTATGATATAATTTATTTCTTTGTGTTTCTTAATTAGAAAACTAAATGTTAATGCGTTGTGCAGAAACAGGCCGCTCAGAATACAGAGAAAAGGAAGTCGGCGAAGAGGGGTCGCCCCACTTACACAGGTGGCTCGAGGAACATTATTCGAGCCATGGAGTTATCGGTAAATTACAATAGACCGACCTTTGTGATATTCTGCAATATTAAGAGTTATTTTCTAATATTTCTAATATTAAGAGTTACTTTCTAATATTGCAAACATCTCGGACCGTGGCGTCAGGTGGTACACCGAGCGTGCTGTCCGCATATCTTGCCGTCCACGGCACCTCGACAGATCCCGCCACGGGCGAGCTTCGATATCCCGACGTCGCTACCCAGGAGTACTGCGTAAGTGTTAATATTTTTTCTACCCAAATTTGAAATTTTAGATTTGGAAGGTTCAAGTTTAATTCTTATACTTATACTTTACTGCTTAATGTGGGTGTAGGAGCGGGTGGTTGAGCAGGCCCAGGCGTCGGGGATCGATTTTACCGGATAGAGCGATCCGAGGCTGCTGACCCCAGTTCTGGACGCCGCACACGGAGGGCACCACGGAGGTTGGGAGAGAGGCCGGGGACTGGGCCCTAGCAGGGCCCATATGAGGTTGGACTCCATCCCGGCGGTTACTTCCTCCGTCTCCGGTGACCGACGTGTCCATCAGGAACTGGAGAGCTTGAGGGCCACCGTTCAGGAGTTGAAGGAGATGCTGGTATGTATATTGCTTTATAGTAAAATATCATGTCATATTATATAGATATCAACATATCCATAATTAGTACGTAGCTTGAGCTTATTTGGTTTTAGACTTAAGTTTGATCATACATACAGATGTAATTAAAATAAACAACAAACTAGATATCCAAACGGGGTTTCAAAATAACTTAATAATGATACGAATTCGAATAAAACACAGTTCTTACACGCTTATTACACACGTTAGGTCCAGACGCGACAGGGTACATCGACCGAGCCTCCACATGCATCTCCTTCGGCTGCGGCTCCGCAAGCCACTACATCGGCTACGCTTCCGCAGACAGCTCCTGTAGCTCCACCGCCCACTCAGACTCCCGCAGCCACGGCTTCGCAAGTGACTACCTCGACGGCGGCTGCGCAGACCACATCTCCAGCTCCACAGGCCGCTCAGACTCCCGCTCACGCCGAATTGCAGAGTTTATTGACCGAGGAGCAGGCGCGCATTATTCTATCGTTATTCAGAGGTAGAGCTGGACCGAACTAGGGTAACTTTTTGGTTCTTATTTTTTGAAACATGTATTTATTTATATCATACACATTGTACTACATTTTGAAACGATATTGATATTGGTTTATATTTATATCATATTCAGTTTTTGGATTTCTTTTGTATATTATATGCGTGAGATGTGATTATGAATACTGCAATATATGTTGTGTGATGATTATTTTTATATTTGATTGATGTATATATTATTGTGCACAGGGCAGGAAAAAATCAAGCAGCCCATTTTTTAAAAAAAAATACAGATAATATGTAACTACGGATTAATCCGTAGGTACACATGTTGCCCCTACGGATAAATCCGTAGGGGCAAAATATCAGCAGCAACTGATATTTCCCCCCTGATCTCAGTACCAGGGGGTTGGGGAGTGCCCCTACGGACATATCCGTAGGGGCCACTGCCTATCCCCTACGGAGATATCCGTAGGGGCAAAATATCAGGATTCCTGATATTTTGCCCCTACGGATAGGTACCTACGTAGCTATCCGTAGGGGGTATAACTTGGACCTACGGATCTGTCCGTAGGTACACTTAATATATTAAAAAAAACGTAAATAATATAAATTTTTTTACCCTACGGCTTAGTCCGTAGGGGAAATAGGACCTACACAGAAATCCGTAGGGGGAAGAATTTGCCCGTAGGGGCAAGTTCAGGGCCTCAACTTGCACCTGCGGCCTTCGCACCTACGGGGTATTTTTCGCCCCGACGCATATATCCGTAGGGGCAGTGGGTTGCCCCTACGGATAAATCCGTAGGGGCAACCCATATTTGTAGTAGTGGTAAATATGAGGATATAAACAAAATCATGGAAAACATCACGAAATCTGTACCAAGCATCGGCACGAAAATCCTCATCCATCAGGCACTGTCACCAAGACTAGCCCTGATAGGTACGTATCATATGTTATATCGAAACCCGAGTGCCCAGCTTCGACCCTCGAATTGCGACGTATGCATACGTACAAGCTCCGGTCGGTATCCCCAAGATAACCGCCGAGTAAAAGGTAATATCACCGGACAGTATGGTTCCCCAGCCGGGCTCATCGGCTCATAGCACATCGACATCCCTTTCTTGCCCCGGGGTACTCCGGGCCCCACCATGTACCCTCATACGGCCTCGATGCCTCCTCGTAAGGGTATATAAATCAGAACCGATAAAACTCATGGTGGAAGCTGAAATATCATATCAAGGGTAACCGGGTTTTAAAACATTTACATAATCTCTTGAAATACCCACGGTTTCCCAAATCCAGAAATATCATGAAAACAAATATCCCAATGCGCATAATCAGAAAACATGATGTATGTGACATATAGATGAAATGCAAGTATAACAGCATATCATGCAATCATAGAATAATGGTATGCACATACAAGGTCATATCCTGATGCAATAATACTACTGTGTAGTGACATGGCAATTATCGATGATGAAGTGTGTGAGCCGGCAAGCAGTGTACGTGGAACATATGCATCATCGATAATGGTGCTGGTGTCCTAACGGCATGATGGTAATATAGCAATAAATACATGCAAAGCGATGTGGATAGCATGAATATGCGGAAATCGAATAATCAACGCAACAGTAAAGAATCTACATCCATGTGTATATGTCATGCAGTTATGCCATTTGAAATAAGACGAATCGGGGTTTTTGTAAATCAAAGGTTACGGTGTTTTTAAGAATAGATACGTCTTTTGAAAATACCCGTAGAATCCATTTACTTATCCTTAAGATATTCCCGATTCGTTAGTTTTGAAATAGATATGACTCGGGTCTAGTCTAACATCTACTATGCAAACTACAGATCTAAGTATCAAGTAAACCGGGAGGGGTATGGAAACCACCTAAATCTGAGTCGATATGTATATGTATATAGTAGTCGGTGATCCCGCCTCAGTAGTATCGCGTACGAAACAGTAAATCATATGACATCCTCAAGTCATGAGTGCGGATCTATCATCAAAATAAAGCTCGTACGGTAAATCGTCGTACGGCATCCCAATAGCTAGGTACGGGTCAGTATCACATTCTTCTCATCAAATATCAGGTATCATTATCATCATATCACATAATCTGGGGTACTGATCTAAATCTAGTACAAATCGATACCATCTATAAGGTATGAATGCGGGGGTAAACACACATCCAAAGCCCGCAAGAATCACATGTCGTATCCCAAATACGAATCATATCAAATCACCGATCTCACGGCACAATTCCCAAAACCATCAACTCATCTCCAATGCCATCCAATATCATCATCAACACAGTGTAAATGTAAGGAATATGCAAGTGTGTGCGTATGGGTGTAAACCTATCCTAGGGTTCGCAACTAGGAAATATTCTAGCTTACTTCTAACCCTATCACATCTAACACATCTCAAATAATCCACGACACTATACTATCATATAAAAACACATAAGGTATACCAACTACGGACTGCGGGGGTGCTATACGCCATCCACCCGACTTCCCCCTGTAGATATAATCTACACACCTTGTATCTTCATTTGTAGACGTCGCCACACGCTTCCTTGTCGTCTCGAAGTCTTCATGTGTACCTACATATCAAAACATCGTATATGCGCATTAAAACCAAATCAAAGCTAAAACGGCACGCGAAACCCAAAACGATACGATAAGGGGCCTATAGGTTAGAACCTATGGGCACGCCTTCAAAACCATCAATCAATCCTCGATATCGTCGTATAAACGCCAATTAGTCGAGTTAAAACACAATACACAATCTCAGAATTAAAAATACGGAATACGGAAACACGAATCCAAAACAGCAACTCAGGAAATAGGCTCCAGATTTCACCCTAGGTCAAACTAGACAAATCTATACATACCAGGGGTCTAATCTATGCATGTAGGGGCTACATAACCAAAACGAGCAAGTTTGGTGCAGATATGGCCGCAAATTGCGGCCAATGGGAATAAATTGGCGGCCTGGAAATAGAAGTGGGGGCTGGGGTCTTGTGTGGTGATTCCTGGGTGCCTGCACATCTCACTGTCCAATCAATTTTATTTTAGGATGTCTCGGGTGATAGCAGATTCCCAAATACAATCCCAGAATTGCAGTTTTTCACGACATCGTCTCATAAATCCATATTCTGCGTTAAAGCTTCAGGTTAGGGTCCAATATAACATCACACCAAGATTCTAAGGTCACAACAAGTCTTAGTTTCACTTCACAACTCAATATTTCCTCAAACCCTAACTAGGTTATCCTCAAATCCACAAAAACACACAATATCGATATGAAACTTGAATCGAAGCTTAAGCACAAGAAATACCACTCTAACTGTGGAGGAATTACCTTAAAAGACCCACATGAATCCTCAACAGCGCCAAAATGAAAACTTTCTTGGTCCATCCTATAGCTTGCAAGCTTGTGCACATCTTTTGTGAAATGAGAGTGGGGTTTTAGTGAAGTTTGTGAGATGATTTGGGGCTTGAAGTGGGGAGGATGAAGAGGGGCAGCAGCTTCAGCAGGAGATGGAGGAAGAGGGAGAGAGAAGATGAGAGGAGAAATGAAGAGATGGCTAGGTCCAAGGTCAAAGAAGGCCATACCTCTCTCTCTCACACCATGCTTCATATTTTATTCCCTTTTCCATTTTCTTTTCCTTTTCTTTTTTCCCTTTTCTCCAAAACCTTCTCACTAGAATAGTAACCCCAAATAACATGATAGAAAATGCACAAGTGTGAAAAAAAAGTGATATGTGCATGTTTTGCACAAAATTGCTAAAGAACCGATTAGCGATTTTTAATCGCGATTAGCACTAAATTAGCATATAACTAATCATAAAAACTTAAAAATGGAATAATTCTATAAATTACCCTATTTTAGAATTTTCCATAATTTTTCTAAAATTTTTCCCATTTATTTGTATTTAATAATACCAAAATATTAAAATATTCAATAAAATAATATTAAAATATAAAAATTCCCAAAAATAATATTTTATTTTTTTTGAAATGTTACAATCTACCCCCCTTAAATAAATTCGGTCCCCGAATTTAAATTTAAACGCCCAAATACCAAAACATTTCAGTAAAAATCCAAATTGTCGGGGTTCCGAAAACATCAATACGTAGCGAATATCATAAAAAATGTACTGCTCTATAAGAAATCAATCCCCAAAAATGTATATAAGAATATCCGGTGCGTCTGGTGCGCATGGAAATCAAAATCCATATATGTGCCCTACAGGTGTACAAAACAACATCTAGGTGCAACTGGTGTGCACGAAACATCTGTCATAGACAACGTGTGTGCCTTACAGCAAAATCAGGTGCATTTGACATGCACGAAGAATTTCGATTTAATGCATCTGGCGTGCACCAAAATCGTATATCAAAACACTAAAGATGCATGAAAGCTATGCTGGAAGTGTAAATCAAATCACTGCATAAGATAGGCGTGAAATCAAAATCAATACCTCAAATGTAATAACTATGCGCAAAATATAACTACACAGTGGGTGCATAAAACAAATATCATGAAACTCAGTCATCAAAACTAAAGCATGCAATAGAATGCGCAAAATATCAAAATCCAAGATGACGGATACGTGATAATCGAATCACAAAATCACAAATCATAAATACCGTCATCGGTAGTTCCTCCTTCAAAGTCGAGAAGGAGTCGGTGCATCCAATGCTAGCAGCGCAAGATATCCACTTGCCTCTTGCTCACGGTTTGGCGTCCTCTGCCTCTGGGTCCTTATCTTCTCTGCGGATTACCTATCTCGCAATCAATCGGCTCATCGGCCCTGTCAGGTGTGCTAACGGGGACAATTCCGTTCTGGTACTTCTCTGGTCATCTCTTGGTCAATCATCACGACCACTCATAAAGCAGCATATCACTGACGTCGGCCTCTGGCTCTCCGAATGCACATCACACATCTGATCCTGGGTGCAAACATCTTTGCAGCAATGTCCTGGAAGGAATCCTGTTCAAGGTCTCTACCGATCTTGCCTATGCCGATCTGTATGGAAGCTGGTACTCTTGCATAACTCTTCTCGCTCAATGGACATCTGCGTCCTCAGCACAACATTTCTCGGAAATTGGTCGTATCTCAACGCCTTTGTAAGCATATCAGGGCTCTGGTCTCGACGGAAAGTAATGACAGCTCGTCGGCGTCTCGCACGAACCTCTGGTTCCACTTGTCTGTATTTCCGTCGACTTCGACGTCACGTCTCAATCTGCGCACTGCAATGCTCTCGGCTACGGTCGATCCGAAGTCTCTCGCATATCTCTTTTCTGCCGAATTGCCCGGAAGTCATCATCCTTTACTGAAGCTAATTCTTATTCCGGAATGGCTGCATACTCATCGCGCCTCTTTTTGGAAGCTATGTCCATATACTATGCCTCTGCGTGCGTATCGCATCACTGGTGTCGGCGGAGTGGGACGTCATCTCATCGAAATCTCTAGCGAACTCTTTACTTCACTCTGCTTTAGTGTCGACTGATTCGGACTCGTCTCATCGTGGCTGCATGGACTGTGCTCCAACGGCTATACTCGTATCTGGAGTCTCCTAAGCAAAGCATCCCATCACATGATATCTGAATGATGTCGAAACATTCGATCAACTCGTCCGAACCTCATAATCCCCCAAGAGATCAACATCTTGAGTACAGTTTAATAGTATCGAGTATATGCCACAGCGTCGGTGGTCCAGCCGTAGAAGGGCAAACCCAAGCCTCACTAATGGCGCCGCGGAACTGCCGCAAACCCTAAGGTTCAAATGCTTTCACATGGTCATTAAGTCGAGTTAGGGTTTCATTCTTCTAGAGGGTCCATAGAATCGCCTGCATGTCTTTCCGTATACTTTAAACTTGGAAAATGGGCTCCTGACATTCGATCGTCTCTGTCGACTCTCAACGTCTCCGCGTGAAGTCGTCTCTAGATGGAAGCAATCTATCTGATGACCTCGCCTCAGTAAGCGAACGAACCACACGCCCTAGTCATCCACCCTCGGTGACTAGCGACCGTCTATCATATCTCCAAGTATGTACTCATGCTGCAGTAGCTCCAATCGTCTGGGCAATATTTCGTTATTGGCAGCAGCAACTGGCTCATTCGTCTGTACGCCGAACAGCGCCTCAATCATTCTAAATAAGCGGTATATCAATGGCCAACACATCCTGGCTGGCCTCTAGCAGTAGCCTGCTCCTCTGGTACCCATCGGCATGTCCTAGAAATCTCGTGAAAGCGATCTGTCAAACGCTCATGGCACGAAAACACAAAAAGACGATGCCTCTCAATGCGATCGTAAGTCTCTGGAATCGCATCCTGGTCAGTCCTCGTCCACGACGAGCTCATGTTGACACAACTCGAGCCGTAGCTCTCTCTGCCCGTGTGATCGCGGCAGCAAAATCATAACCAGTATCGATGAAGATAGATCATGAATGAATATAATACTGTGCAAGGAAATGTACATCATAAGGCTCCTTAAGCGGAGTAGCGTATCGTTAGTATGCCGCGGAACATACACACGGTACGTCACTCTACTGCAGTCACCTACTCCATCAACCAAGGGTCATCCTACGCGACGAAAGTTCGGGTCTAATACCCCCTCGACTAAGTCTAAGTTCCGTAAGGTCAAGCCTAAGTTCCGTATATATATAGACGCCCTAGGCTCCACATAGTCAAACTTAGACTCGAACCAAGGTCAACCTAGCGCTCTGATACCAACTTTGTCACGATCCGAAAGAGCACGTGATTGGCCCTTGAACCATATGAAGTCTATAGTACTCCATCTGATCCAAGTAAGCCAAAAGCCCAGCAATCTAAAACCATTTTAAGAGTAAATAAAGAAAACTGGTTTAAAGAAGTGAAGAAAAACATGTTTGAAAGTCAAGGTTTTTAAATAACTAAGCCGAATATGCATTTTAAAAATGTACGATCTTTTCTAAAAATTTCGGCAGAGTTTCTTTTGTAAATACTGGCCCCGAACGGGGTACAACAAGAACAATATATATATGCAATGATAAAAGGCATCCCCAAGCGGGAGCTAGCTCTTCGTCAATCGACGGTCACAACCACGCAAGAAATATAATATACAACGCTAAATGGCGAGGATCAAAACTCAACAGAAACCCAATAAGCATGAAAACCGTAATACTGCTAAGCGTGACTCTAAGGTCGAATAATACATCACTAGTGTCTAAGTCTGAAACAATATACAAGTTTTTGGTTGATGGAATTCTATATACAATGAATAATACAAGTACAATGGTGGTTCTTGATGCAAAAGAACCCACCTACCAAATGCAATTCACCAGCAAGGAAGTAGTGTGCCAGAAATGCCGCAATGAAACCTGTACGGCAAAACCTGCAAGAACTGTGGCACAACGGGGGTGAGTTGCCAACTCGTGAATAGAAATATCTACAAGCAGAAACCGAATGCAAGACATAATCCTAGGTCAATACGATCAGTAATATAAACCACAAGAGTACGTCTGAAGCATGATAAGGTGGCAATGTAACATCTAAACATGTATATAGTGCCAAGTACTCAGGTAATAACATGTCATAAGTATAAGGTATGTCTGCATGAAGTAAATATGAAGAAGTATCAAATGGATATCAATACACATATATTAGCGTCCCATTCCACTAATATTGGTGTAAGGGTATATATAACAGCGCCCTCATACCCTGTTATATATACAAATGAAGTATGATCAATGTAAATCCAGTCTGTATGTGATCAAGTCTGTATAAACGTGGAACCCGTCCACCCGTCACCCAATGACAATAAACGTGGAACCCGTCCACCCATCACCCAATGACAATAAACATCATGTATGTAAATATGAGGATATAAACAAAATCATGGAAAACATCACGAAACCTGTGCCTAGCATCGGCACGAAAATCCTCATCTATCAGGCACTGTCACCAAGACTAGCCCTGATAGGTACGTATCATACGCTATATCGAAACCCGAGTGCCCAGCTTCGACCCTCGAATTGTGACGTATGCATACGTACAAGCTCCGGTCGGTATCCCCAAGATAACCGCCGAGTAAAAGGTAATATCACCGGACAGTATGGTTCCTCAGCCGGGCTCATCGGCTCATAGCACATCGACATCCCTTTCTTGCCCCGGGGTACTCCGGGCCCCACCATGTACCCTCATACGACCTCGACGCCTCCTCGTAGAGGTATATAAATCAGAACCGATAAAACTCATGGTGGAAGCTGAAATATCATATCAAGGGTAACCGGGTTTTAAAACATTTACATAATCTCTTGAAATACCCACGGTTTCCCAAATCCAGAAATATCATGAAAACAAATATCCCAATGCGCATAATCAGAAAACATGATGTATGTGACATATAGATGAAATGCAAGTATAACAGCATATCATGCAATCATAGAATAATGGTATGCACATACAAGGTCATATCATGATGCAATAATACTACTGTGTAGTGACATGGCAATTATCGATGATGAAGTGTGTGAGCCGGCAAGTAGTGTACGTGGAACATATGCATCATCGATAATGGTGCTGGTGTCCTAACGGCATGATGGTAATATAGCAATAAACACATGCAAAGCGATGTGAATAGCATGAGTATGCGGAAATCGAATAATCAACGCAACAGTAAAGAATCTACATCCATGTGTATATGTCATGCAGTTATGCCATTTGAAATAAGACGAATCGGGGTTTTTGTAAATCAAAGGTTACGGTGTTTTTAAGAATAGATACGTCTTTTGAAAATACCCGTAGAATCCCTTTACTTATCCTTAAGATATTCCCGATTCGTTAGTTTTGAAATAGGTATGACTCGGGTCTAGTCTAACATCTACTATGCAAACAACAGATCTAAGTATCAAGTAAACCGGGAGGGGTATAGAAACCACCTAAATCTGAGTCGATATGTATATATATAGTAGTCGGTGATCCCGCCTCAGTAGTATCGCGTACGATACAGTAAATCATATGACATCCTCAAGTCATTAGTGCGGATTTATCATCAATATAAAGCTCGTACGGTAAATCGTCGTACGGCATCCCAATAGCTGGGTATGGGTCAGTATCACATTCTTCTCATCAAATATCAGGTATCATTATCATCATATCACATAATCTGGGGTACTGATCTAAATCTAGTACAAATCGATACCATCTATAAGGTATGAATGCGGGGGTAAACACACATCCAAAGCCCACAAGAATCACATGTCGTATCCCAAATAAGAATCATATCAAATCACCGATCTTACGGCACAATTCCCAAAACCATCGACTCATCTCCAATGTCATCTAATATCATCATCAACACAGTGTAAATGTAAGGAATATGCAAGTGTGTACGTATGGGTGTAAACCTATCCTAGGGTTCGCAACTAGGAAATATTCTAGCTTACTTCTAACCCTATCACATCTAACACATCTCAAGTAATCCACGACACTATACTATCATATAGAAACACATAAGTTATACCAACTACGGAGTGCGGGGGTGCTATACGCCATCCACCCGACTTCTCCCTGTAGGTATAATCTACTCACCTTGCGTCTTCATTTGTAGACGTTGCCACGCGCTTCCTTGTCGTCCCGAAGTCTTCATAGGTACCTATATATCAAAACATCGTATATGCGCATTAAAACCAAATCAAAGCTAAAACGGCACGCGAAACCCAAAACGATACGATAAGGGGCCTATAGGTTAGAACCTATAGGCATGCCTTCAAAACCATCAATCAATCCTCGATATCGTCGTATAAACGCCAATTAGTCGAGGTAAAACACAATACACAATCTCAGAATTAAAAATACGGAATACGGAAACACTAATCCAAAACAGCAACTCAGGAAATAGGCTCCAGATTTCACCCTAGGTCAAACTAGACAAATCTATACATACCAGGGGTCTAATCTATGCATGTAGGGGCTACAGAACCAAAACGAGCAAGTTTGGTGCAGATATGGCCGCAAATTGCGGCCAATGGGAATAAATTGGCGGCCTGGAAATAGAAGTGGGGGCTGGGGTCTTGTGTGGTGATTCCTGGGTGCCTGCACATCTCACTGTCCAATCAATTTTATTTTAGGATGTCTCGGGTGATAGCAGATTCCTAAATACAATCCCAGAATTGCAGTTTTTCATGACATCGTCTCATAAATCCGTATTCTGGGTTAAAGCTTCAGGTTAGGGTCCAATATAACATCACACCAAGATTCTAAGGTCACAACAAGTCTTAGTTTCACTTCACAACTCAATATTTCCTCAAACCCTAACTAGGTTATCCTCAAATCCACAAAAACACACAATATCGATATGAAACTTGAATCGAAGCTTAAGCAAAAAAAATACCACTCTAACTGTGGAGGAATTACCTTAAAAGACCCACATGAATCCTCAACAGCGCCAAAATGAAAACTTTCTTGGTCCATCCTATAGCTTGCAAGCTTATGCACATCTTTTGTGAAATGAGAGTGGGGTTTTAGTGAAGTTTGTGAGATGATTTGGGGCTTGAAGTGGGGAGGATGAAGAGGGGAAGCAGCTTCAGCAGGAGATGGAGGAAGAGGGAGAGAGAAGATGAGAGGAGAAATGAAGAGATGGCTAGGTCCAAGGTCAAAGAAGGCCATACCTCTCTCTCTCACACCATGGTTCATATTTTATTCCCTTTTCCATTTTCTTTTCCTTTTCTTTTTTCCCTTTTCTCCAAAACCTTCTCACTAGAATAGTAACCCCAAATAACATGATAGAAAATGCACAAGTGTGAAAAAAGTGATATGTGCATGTTTTGCATAAAATTGCTAAAAAACCGATTAGCGATTTTTAATCGCGATTAGCACTAAATTAGCATATAACTAATCATAAAAACTTTAAAATGGAATAATTCTATAAATTACCCTATTTTAGAATTTTCCATAATTTTTCTAAAATTTTTCCCATTTATTTGTATTTAATAATATTAAAATATTCAATAAAATAATATTAAATTATAAAAATTCCCAAAAATAATATTTATTTTTTTTGAAATGTTACATGTACGTAACGGTCCCTAGGTAGATGTCGATAAGAAGGCCGATGAGGAAACCCATCCGAACTCCTATTGAGCCTGATGTGACAATCTCCGTACAGTCCGGTCTGTTAGTCTAGGACTATCGCATATCGGACCTAGGGGAGGCAAGCGTCAGTCCCCTAAAAGCGGTATAGGTCGTGTCGGAGCGAAGCCCATTACACCTTGAGAAACTGCTGGAAAACCTACCAGTAAATCTCGCATGCCATGGCCAGGGACTTTGCGTAATGGATCTTCAGACACAACGCGATATCAACTCCCAATACCGAGAGAGACGAATCCTATCTAGCCGCCACTGCCTCCAAGTGCTCGGGACTGCACCCAACTGCTACCTTTTTGCACGAACCTTTGAGCCGTGGTAGGGAAGCAATCTAAGAACGGTGGGAACACACTCGAGGCGAAGCAGCAGTGTCAAGTCTGCGGACTATGCTGTCCTCATGTCACCTGGGAACTATTAACTGACGACGGGTATAATACCAACCAACAGTTCCCTGTGAGTCCTGTCCGGTGTACCCGTAACCCAACGAGCACCTGTATACTATCTCCAGTACGACGTACTGATGGTTGTGGGACAGACCATCTCCCCAACTGGGATGAGAAGCGTACACACTAGTCTACTCCGGAGTATCGATGCCCTGTCTCGATAATCCTACGACTAGGGACCTGAATAAGGATGTGCTTGTAGACTACCCAACCCCCACTAGTGTGACTGCCATCACAATGCTGGTAGTCAAGCAAGTTCCTAAGGGCTCTATCAATACGTACATACATATTAAGATAGATATAAACCAAGTAGCATACTAATATGTTTAGCAAGACTGTTAATATAACTGTGAATATCCCAAGCTTCCATTAAGTAATATACAAGCTAGTATGATACAATAATGGCCCGTAGGGCATATACACTAACAAATAAAACGCGCGACTCTAAGATCGAAATAATAAACAACTGGTTTTCTAAGTCTGAAACAATATACAAGTCTGGTTGATGGAATTTTATTAGATACAACTGAAAATAAATAAGTACAATGGTGGTCACGATGCGAGTGAACCCACCTACCAAAGCAATCATCCAGAAAGGAAGCAGTGTGCCAGAAAGCCGCAATGAAACCTGTACGGCAAAAAACTGCAAGAACCGTGGCACAACGGGGGTGAGTTACCAACTCGTGAGTAGAAAACATCACAGAGCAGAAATCGTATGTATGACTCAATCATAGGTCAAACGATCAGTAGTATATATCCTCAATATGATAAAGTCTGAAGCATGATAAGGTGGCAAAGGTAACATCTATACCAAGTGTAATACCAAGTGCTTGTGTCAGTGCCTCAGGTAGCAACATATCATAAACATGAGGTATCATCAATGGAATCAGTGCCAACTATAGAATCAAGCCTATAAGTATATGGATATCATCCAACAATATAATCAATGCCTGTATGCGTGTGGATCTCGTCCATGGGTTAACCAATGACACAAAACATCATGCATGTAAATATCATAAAGCATATGCATGAAAGTATGAGGATATAAATCAACGTGTGTCTCTCGCGACACATCAAAATCATGGAACCTGAGTGTCTAGCATCGACACTCGAAAACATCATGAAACCCGTGCCCAGCATTGGCACGTAAATCCTCATATATATAGGGCTCCGTCAGTCCGGATCGGCCTACCGGTTCCGTCAGTCCGGATCGGCCCGTATCATCTCTCAACTCCGGTCGGTATCCTCTGGATATCCGCCGAGCCCAAATGCAATCACCGGTAGGTAGTAGTCCCTCTGCCAAGCTCACCGTCTGTATACACAGCATCCCTTTCTTGCCCCGGAGTACCATATCGGGCCCCACCATGTACCCGCACATGGCCCACGGCTCCTCCTCGCATGGGGTATATATATATCAGAACCGATAAAACTCATGGTGGCTGCTGAAATATCATATTAAGAGAAACCGGGTTTTTAAAACAGTACATACTTTCCTTTGAAATACCCACGGTTCTTAAATCCAGAAATATCATGGAAACAACATATCTCAATGCGTATAATCATAAAGCATGATGTATGCGACATATAACAGAATGTAAGCATATCTGTATATCATGCAACCCGGAACAGTAATATGCACATATCGAGGGAAAACCACTCTTATAAAATGAATCCAGTTTTAAAATATATCTTGCAGTTCCCAAATCTCCAAAATCAAGCCAAAATCATTTATGTACGTACAAATACGTATGTTTGCAAGTATGTCATGCAAGGAGTCACATCCTGATGCAACAATCCAACTATGTAGTGACATGACAATTATCGATGATGAAGTGTGTGAGCCGGCAAGCAGGTGTACGTGGAACATACGCATCATCGAAAATGGTGCTGGTGTCCTGACAGCATGGGTTTAATATAACAATAAACACATTTAAACATGCAACGCGATGCGAATAGCAAGAATATGCGGAAAATGAATAATAAACACAATAGTGAAGAATCTATATCAATATATATATATATCATACAGTTTTTCCGTTTGAAATAATACGAATCGTGGTGTTTGGAAAAAAATAAGGGATACGGTGTTTTTAAGAAAAGATGCGTCTTTTGAAAATATCTGTAGAATCCCTTGGCCTGTCTTTAAAATACTCACGATTCGGTAATTTTGAAATGGGTATGACTCGGGTATTGTCTAACAACTATAAGTAAACTACATGACTAATCGTAAGGTAAGGAAACCACCTAAATCTGAGTCGATACATATAAATATAATAGTCTGTGATCCCGCCTCATTAGTATCACATACGATACAATATATATTATGACATCCACGAGTCAAGAGTGCAGATCTCTCATCAATATATAGCTCATATGTAAATCCGTCGTACGGCATCCCAAATCTGGGTACGGGTCAAATATCACATTCATCTCGTTATTCATCTGGTATCCATTATCATCATATCTCATGAACTGGGGTACTGATCTAAGTCTGGTATAAACTGATACCATATATATATATATATATATATATATATACACGAGTATGAGAACACACGCCTAACGGCCCGCTATAACTCATGTCGTATCTTATAGTACAAACCAAAACATATCACCGATCTCATGGCACCATGCCCAATCTCATCGACTCATCTTTAAATACCATAACAATCCTCATCATCCATGTGTAGGTATATGTCACGACCCGAAAGTATGGAACGTGACTGACACTTAGATTACGAGACGTCTAAAGGCGTAATGCAACCTAAGTCAGCCAAAGCCCAGAAAAATCTAAACCAAAACCAAAAGAGTGAAGGAAACCTTACATGAAAATGATTTTGAAATCAATTAAGTTGCATTGAACTCCTTTTTAAAAACATCAAAAATTTCGGAAAATTTCGGCAGAGTCTCCTTAGAAATTCTATCGCCCAAAATGGGTACAACAATATATATAAATCTGTAATCACAAAATGGCATCCCCAAGCGGGAGCTAGCTCTTCGCCCAAGGCGGATCACAACCACACGCAATATATATATATATGTAATCTCAAGAAAAGAGCATAAAGAAATGCAATATACAAGAAAACACAACGTCGGCTCAAGTGAGCTCGACCAAAAGAAACCACATATACACAAATCTCTCAGTCTCATCACTAGGCCGCATATACACATAAGAAGTGGTAGATGGAGAATACTAGATACAAAAATAGTACAAAAGAGATAAAAGCACTCTCGCAACCCGCCTACAAGCAATGTCGCGAGTCTGAGCAAAAGAAGTCACTAACAAGATAAGCCGCCGCTACTAGGCTAATGAGTCCGACCTGCAAGACACTGTGGCACAACGGGGGTGAGTTGCCAGCTCGTGAGTACAATATAACATCTCGTAAGGCTATCGTAAGAATGCACGCAAATGAGTCACAGCATGTATGTTCAGATGTGATGTAATACCTCTAGTATGCATGCACATGTATGCAATATCAATACTAAATCCTTAAGTGTTTTAAATGCTATGAGTTCTGCATTCTTAACTTTAGAAAAAGAATATCTGTATAATAGCTAAATACCATCAAGAAATCATCTGAAAACCCATGTCAAGCATCGACACCAAATATGAAAACACATCTGTCTCAATGTCTCACTGTATCAATGTCTCAATACATCGGGCTTCGTCAGTCCGGATCGGCCCATATCATCAAATCTCACGACAACGGTCGGTATCCTCCGGATATCCGCCGCGCCAGACATCACCAGTAGCTAGTCTTCCCCTGCCAGGCTCATCGTCTACAACTCGATCTTCTTGCCCCGGGGTACCATACCGGGCCCACCATATACCCGAGATGGTTCATCCACTCCTCGAATCGGGTCTCGAAATCCAACAGAAAACATGAAAACTCATGGTGGACGACACATACATCATGAGAAAACCGCAACTTTGTTTTAAAAAATGATAAATATAAGCTTTTGTTAAATTCTTGCGGTTTTCCCCCAAAATCCAGAAATCGCAGCAATACTGAAATCCTCAATAAAATCATAATACTCAACATGTTGTATATGATAAATGTCTATGATATCAAGGTATGCGATGTGAATTGTGGCTAGAATCTATGTAAGTATGAAGATGATGCGAGGTATATACATGCTATGCGATTTCATATATCGTGTATAATGCAAATGGTGATACTAAACTAAACAGGTCCTACAGTGCTCATGGCATGGTAATTACCAAAGGCGTGTGTGTCACATGAATAGTGTGCATGCAACAGGAGCCAATGGTAATGGTGTTCGTGTCCTACGAAGTGATATCGCACATGTGTATATGGATATCCTATGCAAATCTTGCAGACGAATAGCTATACATGTATGAAATGTGCATGAGGGGGGGTTAGCTAACTAACAATACAAATCTTGCAAGGAATAAAGTAATCCTAACTAGGGGGCGCCTCGCGCCATCCAGACGATTCCCCCATAGATGAATACATCTACTCACCTGAATGCCTCGCTAATCCGATCCGACCACCGCCTTGCCTTTGCGCGCCGCGTCCGATGTTTCCGCGACCGATCCTAGAATTGCATAACACACAATATAAGATTACAGATTTCTAAAATGACGCAACTCACAATATGAAAAGATCGGCGCTCTCGAATTAATCACAACGTGCACTCGGTACGCGGAAAATACACGAAAATCGCTAAAACCTTAACTAAAATCGCCGTTTCGGGGCAATCGTCAAAACTAGAACCCGACTAGAAAAAACTCCACATTCACACACCCTAATAGTTGTATAAGATGCTAATTATATCGCCAAAATAACACAATTATGTCACCTCCTAAAATTTTAGAAAAACTAGTAAGCAATTAGCATACCGATTTCGATGCAAATATCGCGAATTAACGATATCGCGATCACAAACCAACTCCAACATCCAATTCAAACTACTAGATGCCCACAACACAAATTTAACCCAATTATCATACTTCAAACCCTAATCTAGAATTTCATTAAACAAGGAATTATAAACAAATAACACTTTAAAATACTAATTTAGCTTATTTAAACTATAAATTTAACAACTAGTTTAAAACTTATACCTCCCAAGTTATGATTCCCTTGCACTAAGCCTCCAAAGTGGCCTCCTTTCTTCACTTCTCAAACAAATTAGGGTTAGGGAAGGGATGGATTAGGGTTTTGGTTTAGATTTGTGAAGGAAAATTGTGAATTTTTATGGATTTTTGTTGATTTTTGAAGCAATTTTGAGGCAAGAAAGAGAAGGGAAAATGTGGAGCTGCAGCAATAGGTTTCGGCCAAAGCTATGATGGGGGGAAAAGTGAGGGAAATGTGTAGAATTTTCTAGGAGGAAAGTCTCTTCAAAGGCATTAAATGCATATCACACAAATTTTACAAAAAAACCCCTTTTTAAGCCATTTTTGCTTTAATTTTTTAACCATAGAACTAAAATCATGAAAAGTCTTGATAAAATTTTATTAACACTAAATTTTAGTTATACTGTTTCCTAAGTGTTTAATTTATCTAATTAAATTTGTATTTATCACTAATTTAATGTATTTTTAAAAGCTTAAAATAATATTAAAAATAATTAAATAAGGAATTTTTTTTAACTAGAAATTTTTAAGTGACATTTTAGTGACCAATTTATAGTAATATCTTATTTAAATTTTGTATAATTAGGTCTATAATGAAAAATACCTATTTTGACTTTTCTACGGAAAAAGCTGTTAAGTCAGCCGATTACCGAAAAACTGCCTAAACAATTTTCGAAGTATTACAATCTTCCCCCCTTAAAGAAATTCGGTCCCCGAATTTAGAATTTAACTACGTGTACCTTCAAAAAGATGGGGATATCTCTTCCTCATATCGACCTCGGTCTCCCAGGTGACCTCCTCGCTGTTCGGGCCATGCCAAAGGACCTTGACGGACGGTATAACCTTCGACCTCAATTTCTTCACCTGCCGATCCAAAATGACCACCGGCTGCTCGGTGAATGAAAGATCACGCTCTAGCTGGATCGTCTGGTGCTGAATCGCATGGGAAGGATCATGAAAGTACTTGTGGAGCATCGAAACATGGAACACGGGGTGAACATTAGGGAAGCTGGGCAGAAGAGCTAATCGATAAGCGACTGGACCAACACGCTCTAGGATCTCGAAGGGACCAACATATCTAGAACTAAGCTTCCCTTTCTGCCCAAATCTCATCACACCCTTCATCGGAGATGTAAGTCGATGTGCAACACCCCACGACTTGCGGGGAGGCGGAAATATGAAAAACGATCTTGTTCTTTGCTTAAACATCGACTAACCGCATGAATCGAAGCTAAACGATAACTAACATCAATCATAGAAGTTCTAAACTACTATATGAAATGATTATACCTCAAGAACCGTGTCCTTCGGGTCTTCATCGCTGTCCTCCACTCCTCGTAAGCTCCTTGGAACATCGGCAACATCACGGCCTCCTCAAATCAAAGACGATCCACCCGAAAGTTCCTACGCCAAGCTTAATCTCAAACTTGAGATAACTAGTTTGCTCAAATCGCTAATCTAAGCTAACTAGGTGATATAGAGTGAGGGTTATGGTTTAATTAGTCTAACTAATCCTTGTACTCAACACAAGAGAGGAGAGGATTAGGGTTTGAAGAGAGAGAGCTTGAGGAGAGAGAAGATGAACATGATAATCAAATAAGAAAATGAGCTATCATAATATATATCAAGCATTATTGTTTTTTCAAGAAAAGAAAAAAAAATGATTTACAACCATGCTTGATAAATATCTTATGGTGATTCATCTCCATGAGTCATTAAGAATTTATGAAGCATTAATGACATGGATGAATCATCCATATGACTCACTAATCTCATTCAATGTATATGCCACCTTAACCCCCTTAGTCACCATCTTCTAGAAGGTTCCCGACAAATTACGAGAATGCCCCTCCAATCCGTGAAAACACGGAAAAACTTTAGACTGTATAAAGCCAATAACCCGATACTAGAATCTGGCTTAAACCAAAGCCGGCTAGTAAAAACTGTCCGAAAAACTCGTACGTGCGTAAACACACGTACGCATTCGAACCCTTGTCGTAAAAACCATACGACCTCTATATCGTTTCACCTGGAGCAGGGAAACTCTCTGTTTGTGACTCTAAAGACTCAACACTACGCTGGCAGTGGGTTTAACCACAGACCGCAAGCGGCACTATCTGTACGTAACGGTCCTCAGGTAGATGTCGATAAGAAGGCCGATGAGGAAAATCATCCGAACACCCACTGAGCCTGATGTGACAATCTCCGTACAGTCCAGTCTGTTCGTCTAAGACTATCGCATATCAAGCCTAGGGGGCGGCAAGCGTCAGTCCCCTAATAGCTGTATAAGTCGTGTCGGAGCGGAGCCCATTACACCCTGAGAATCTACTGGAACCTACCAGTATATCTCGCTTGCCCTGGCCAGGGACTTTGCGTAATGGCTCTCTGACACAGCGCGATATCATCTCCCAATACCGGGAGAGACGAATCCTATCTAACCGCCACTGCCTCCAAGTGCTCGGGACTGCACCCAACTGCTACCTGTTTGCACGACTCCTTTGAGCCATGGTAGGGTAGCAATCTAAGAACAATGGGACACACTCGAGGCGAAGTAGCAGTGTCAAGTCTGCGGACTATGCTGTACTCATGTCACCTGGGAACTGATAATTGACGATGGGTATAATACCAACCAATCAGTTCCTCGGCGAGTCCTGTCCGGTGTACCCGTATCCTAACGAGCACCTGTATATTATCTCCAGTACGACGTACTGATGGCTGTGGGACAGACCATTTCCCCAACTTGGATGAGAAGCGTATACACTTAGTCTACTCCGGAATATCGATGCCCTATCTCGATAATCCAACGACCAGGGATCTGTATAGGATGTTGCTTACAGACTACCCAGCCCCCACTAGTGTGACTGCCATCATGACGCTGGTAATCAAGCAAAGATCCTATGGGCTTTACTAATATGTATATGTGATACGTTACAAGAAACATATGCGCATATTAAAGTAAACTCAAACCAAGTAGCATACTACCATGTTTAGCAAGACTGTTATATACAACTGTGAATATCCCAAGCTTCCATTAAGTAATATACAAGCTAGTATGATACAATAATGGCCCCTAGGGCATATACACTAACAATCTCCCACTTGCACTAGGGCCATGAGCTGGAATATCGTAGACCTATCATCTCGAATAGCCTCTCGAACTGTGTCTGAGGAAGGGCCTTTGTGAATGGATCAGCAATGTTATTCTCTGTCTCTACTCTCTTCACCTCGATCTCCCGGCGATCTACGATCTCCCTGATCAGGTGATACCGCCTTAAGATGTGTCTGGACTTCTGATGGGACCTGGGTTCCTTTGCTAAAGCTATAGCGCCGTTGTTGTCACAATACAGAGGTAGGACCAACACTGGTAGGAACCACCTGAAGTTCCGTGAGGAACTTCTTCATCCAGACTGCTTCTTTTGCGGCATCGCAAGCAGCTATGTACTCCGCTTCCATTGTTGAGTCAGCAACGGTCTCCTGCTTGGAACTCTTCCAACAGACCGCCCCTCCATTGAGGGTAAAGACATTACCCGACATGGATTTGGAGTCATCTTTGTCACTCTAGAAGTCGGAGTCGGAAAAGGCCTCCATCTGGAGGTCTTTTCCGCCATATACTAAGAACATCTCCTTAGTCCTTCTTAGGTACTTGAGAATGTTCTTTACTGCTATCCAGTGCTTCTCCCCTGGGTTTGCCTGATACCGGCTTACAACGCTCAATGCGTATGCTACATCTGGTCTGGTACATAACATCGCATACATTATAGAGCCTACCGCAGAAGCGTAGGGTATAATCGACATGCGATCCCTTTCCAAATCAGTCTTGGGAGACATCTCTTTGGAGAGGGTGATTCCGTGACAAGCCGGTAAGTTACCGCGCTTAGAATCATCCATATTGAATCTCTTCACTATGGTGTCTATGTACCTGGACTGTGGAAGTCCCAACATCCTTTTTGATCTATCACGATAGATCCGGATTCCCAGAATGTAGGTGGCATCACTTAGGTCTTTCATGGAGAATTTATGTGACAAGAATCTTTTGACTGACTGTAACATAGGAATATCATTTCCTATTAGGAGAATGTCATCCACGTACAAGACGAGGAATGCTACAGCTCTCCCTACAATCTTACTGTATATGCATGGTTCATCTGGATTTTTGATAAAGTCAAATTCTTTGACATCATCATCAAAACAGATGTTCCAACTCCGCGATGCCTGCTTTAGTCCATAAATGGACTTAAGCAGCTTGCATACTTTACCGCTGCTTCCACTCTGAATGAATCCTTCTGGCTGATCCATAAAGACGCTTTCTTCCAAATTACCATTTAGAAAGGCCGTCTTTACGTCCATCTGCCAGATTTCATAATCGTGGAAGGCAGCAATAGCAAGAAGGACCCGAATAGATTTAATCATAGCCACTGGAGAAAAGGTTTCGTCATAGTCCAAACCAGGTCTTTGACGGAAACCCTTTGCAACAAGTCTAGCCTTATAGGTTTCAACCTGTCTATCTACACCAATCTTCTTTTTGAAGATCCATTTGCATCCTACGGGTTTTACCCCATCTGGAGCAATGTCCAAAGTCTATACTTTGTTGGTGTACATGGACTCCATTTCGGTCCGCATAATATCCAGCTATTTTACCGAGTCGCCGCTCTGAATGGCTTGCTAGAAGCTAATAGGCTCATCATAATCAATAGTGCAATCCTCTCTATCCCCGTCTATGAGAAAACCGTAGTATCTCTCGGGCAGATGAGATTTCCTACTACTCCTGCGGAGTGGCGTCGGGATGTCCTGTTCTCCTGAACCCTCTGGTTCTACCATACTTTCAGTAACCATTTGTGGTTCTGAAATTTCTTCCAGTTCTATTGCGCTCCCACTCTTCTGATTTTCCAAAAATTCAGTTTCCAAGAAGCAGGCATGAAGAGAAACAAAGACTTTTTATTCCTCTGCGCAATAGAAATAATATCCCTTGGAGTTCTTCGGATATCCCACAAATTTGCATTTTACTGTGCGTGCCTCGAGCTTGTCCGCATGCTGCTTCTTTACAAAAGCTGGACATCCCCATGTCTTAAGATACTTAAGACTAGGTTTCTTCCCACTCCACATCTGATATGGTGTGGTAGGCACAGTCTTGGTTGGAACTCGGTTCAAAAGATATGCAGCTGATTCTAGTGCATATCCCCAGAATGATCGCGGTAACTCAGCATTACTCATTATGGAACGAACCATATCAATAGGGTTCGATTCCTCCTTTCCGATACACCGTTATGTTGTGGAGTGTACGGAGGAGTAAGCTGAGAGAGAATTCCATTCTCTTTTAAGTAACCCAGGAACTCGGCACTTAAGTATTCACCACCTCGATCAGATCTTAGTGTCTTTATACTCTTGCCTGTTTGTTTTTCCACTTCATTCTTGTATTCTTGGAATTTCTCAAAGGCCTCGGATTTATGCTTCATTAAGAAGACATATCCATACCTAGAAAAATCATCCGTAAAAGTAATGAAGTAGGAATAACCACCTCGTGCATGTATAGACATCGGACCGCACACGTCACTGTGTACGAGTCCCAGGAGCCCGCTTGCTCTTACTCCGTATCCAGTAAACGGAGCCTTTGTCATCTTTCCTATGAGACAAGATTCACAAGTAGTATAAGATTGATATTCGAACGGATTCAAATATCCTTCTCTATGTAACTTAGTCAACCTTCTCTCATTGATGTGACCTAGTCTACAATGCCATAAGAAAGCCTGATTTAATTCCAGAGACATTCTTTTAAGTGTGTTCTGGACACCGAAAATCTGAGCTTGATTTAATACGTATATTCCGTTTTCTAATGTACCTGACCCAATCAAATCTTGATTTAGGTGGATGTGAACCACATCTCTTGTAAAAGCAAAATCGTATCCTTCCTTAGAAAGTAAGGGTACAGATATGATATTACAAGTCGTACCTGGTATATAAAAACAGTTATGCAGAATCAATATCTGCCCAGTTGTCATTCCAAGATGATATTCTCCTACGGATTCAGCGTCCATGCTCATTCCGTTAGCAACTGTGAGGGTCATATCGCCTATCCCGATAAACCTACGATTTCTCAGAGCCTGTAATGAATTACAGATGTAAGTTCCTGATTCGGTATCCAATACCCAGGAAGTAGGGTTAACTGACATACAGTTCTCAATAACAAACACACTTGAGGCTGAAGCCACAACATGCTTCGTATCCTGGTTACTGGCTTCTAAAGCCTTGCGATCATTCTGCCAATGTCCAATCCTATAATAATAGGAACTACCCTCTTTTACTACATTAAGTCCCGAAACTTTTGCCGTTCTCTTTCCTTCTGCTTCCCTGGTTTCCTTCAGGGTAGGAGGCAGAGACTGTAGAATCAAGTCAGTATCTGACCTGTTTCCCAACGTGGTCTACAGGTCCTGGAGCTCATTAATACAGCTAGTCATTGTAAGGACATTGTCCCCTACAGATGACTCGTCAGCTAACCTCGCTTGAATTAATTCGTTCGAGGTTTCATATCTTGCGATATGAGATTGCTCTCCATATAAATTTTTGTTATGGAGAAAGATGGAAACTAAGTCCATCTTCTCGTGCTGCTTCTGGTATACACCATCAACTGAAGATAACACGAAGCACTTAGCTTTCGCTTTATCTTTTTCCCTTGTCTGACGGATATCCATATCCGCGACAGTGGAAACTGGGCCTGGGACGGCGGGATCTTGAGTAGTAATAGGGTGTTCCAGCTTGTCATAGCCAATGGACATCTGGACAGACCTTTGCCAGTCATATAAGTCAGATTCAGTCAATTTGTTATCTAGAAGTAACCTATGTGTGGTCACAAGGTCGCTGCAATTAAGAGAGAGAGAAGAAAACATTTTAGCATGATGCTGTTGCAAGTTTAGATTGGTTTTATGTTTATCTAAACAGGATGGCTCCCACTGTTTCTCGAATCCCTCCTCAAACCATAAAAGAAGAATTAGCCAGGACAATTCTCACCGTACAATTCTTGCTTAACCGTTCAGCCAGGCCAGTGTCGATACTTCGAGGGAGGTTTTCCAACGCTTTCGCAAAATTCCTTAATTAAATAACCTCTTTTCTCTGGGGGCGTAGCCCCGCTGACACCTTTCTTGGCACCTACTAGGTTTATAGTATTGATCGTTAAGTGACGAATCTCCTGATAAGTAGCATGTACTCACAGTAGGATCGGGATCCAAAATATCATCGTAAGATAATGTTGAAGGAATCCTACCAACATTCATCAAACTCCAAAATGGTATGCATCTCTCTGCAAATTTCAGTTTCTTTTAAAACTCCCGAAATGGATTTTTGCCCCATGCTCTTATGAACTTGACTTTGGCCAACAAATCATAAGTCACATGTCAAGTTCTACCCGTCATTGTCCAGGTTAATTTGAACCCATCCGTACATACCCTTGACTTTGGCCAACAAAGCAGTACGACTGTCCCAAACCAACGCATCTATCTATGCTGTATATGAATATTCAATAGCTACCAAACACTGTGCCTTGACTTTGGCCAACAAACACAGCTTGAATACTATTGAATACCCAAATGAAATGACGGAGGGCTACGAATGGTTTTGGCAAAACTGTGAACGTAGTGAACTTGATATAATCGAAAGAACCTGATACTTTTAAAAAAAGGAGTGGTTAAAGCTCCGCAATTAAAAAATTCTGCTCTTTTAAAATAACCGAGTGGTTTCTTTTAAATTTGTTCCAACGATTAAGCTTTGGCTTATTTTCTTTGCATTATTAATAATGCGTCCCATCATTAACCTATCATTACAGAAAACAACGAAAATACAACGTCCTCTTATGCCATCCGCATTCACCACTGGGTCCCGTCATCACCCGTTAGGTTACTTAACTAACGACAGAGCGGGGGCTGGGCTAGCGCGGGTGTAAAACATAAGTGACGTCTAAATAGCTATCATATATAGATATTGTACATTCGTCAGACGCAATAATATTCATTCCAGATCATAGATGAACTTTATTGGATTTGCAAGCAATCCGTGTTTGTTTTGAGCCTGCAACAAAAGACGGATTACACAGTTGTGATGAATAGCCATTACCTTACCCAAGACCCCTACGGGTGCGGCAACCTACCCGCCCGGCAGTTTTTGCACCCCACCTTGGGTCTGTCCTAGGAGCAAAAACAGTAAAATGAAATAATACAACGGTGGCTACAACCGCAACCTGGATGTGCTCTGCAAAATAATATTACAACAAATTACATTTACATCAAATGAATTAAATAAAATCCCATCACATAACCCCGGCTATACATCACAACAGTCCAACACAGTTCATATACACAAACAGATAAAATCCATTACAGAAATGTGCAACCCCCTGCCAACCGACATACTAGCGGTTAGGGGAGGTTTACGAACACATTATACAAACACAGATATAATCCAACAAGCAAATACCGTATAATTTCGATCGATTAAACACATTTAATTTTGCTCCAATACTTCTCTGTAAATCTGAAACCTTAGCAAAAATTAAAAAATTCCAGAAAATACCAAATATCATAGAGAACCCACACAGGAAAATTGGGCTGATGAATCGGCAACTCGGCGGCGGAATCGCGGCGGATCGGTGGGATCCACCGCGGTTCCGCGGCGATTTAGCCGATTCATGAGCCCAGTTTTCTTGGGTGTTCTAATACTATCATTTAGGGCTTTCTGAACCTCCTTGAAAAATTTTTGGACTTCATTTAAAAATCGACAGAAACTCATGATATCGGGGTTTTCCGGTTTCGTTTTTTCCGTTCGAAATTCATACAATTTTGCAAGTGAGTTATTTATTGTTTAGCGAGGCTCTGATACCACTGTAAGTCGATGTGGAACACCCCACGACTTGCGGGGAGGCGGAAATATGAAAAACGATCTTGTTCTTTGCTTAAACATCGACTAACCGCATGAATCGAAGCTAAACGATAACTAACATCAATCATAGAAGTTCTAAACTACTATGTGAAATGATTATACCTCAAGAACCGTGTCCTTCGGGTCTTCATCGCTGTCCTCCACTCCTCTTAAGCTCCTTGGAACATCAGCAACTTCACGGCCTCCTCAAATCAAAGACGATCCACCCGAAAGTTCCTACGCCAAGCTTAATCTCAAACTTGAGATAACTAGTTTGCTCAAATCGCTAATCTAAGCTAACTAGGTGATATAGAGTGAGGGTTATGGTTTAATTAGTCTAACTAATCCTTGTACTCAACACATGAGAGGGGAGGATTATGGTCTGAAGAGAGAGAGCTTGAGGAGAGAGAAGATGAACATGATAATCAAATGAGAAAATGAGCTATCATAATATATATCAAGCATTATTGTTTTTTCAAGAAAAGAAAAGAAAATGATTTACAACCATGCTTGATAAATATCTTATGGTGATTCATCTCCATGAGTCATTAAGCAATTATGAAGCATTAATGACATGGATGAATCATCCATATGACTCACTAATCTCATTCAATGTATATGCCACCTTAACCCCCTTAGTCACCATCTTCTAGAAGGTTCCCAACAAATTACGAGAATGCTCCTCCAATCCGTGAAAACACAGAAAAACTTTAGACTGTATAAATCCAATAACCCGATACTAGAATCTGGCTTAAACCAAAGCCGGCTAGTAAAAACTGTCCGAAAAACTCGTACGTGCGTAAACACACGTACGCGTTCGAACCCTTGTCGTAAAAACCATACGACCTCTATATCGTTTCGCCTGGAGCAGGGAAACTCTCTGTGTGGGACTCTAAAAACTCGACACTACGCTGGCAGTGGGTTTAACCACAGACCGCAAGCGGCACTAGCTGTACGTAACGGTCCCCAGGTAGATATCGATAAGAAGGCCGATGAGGAAAATCATCCGAACTCCCACTGAGCCTGATGTGACAATCTCCGTACAGTCCGGTCTCTTCATCTAAGACTATCGCATATCAAGCCTAAGGGGAGGCAAGCGTCAGTCCCCTAATAGCTGTATAAGTCGTGTCGGAGCGAAGCCCATTACACCCTGAGAAGCTACTGGAACCTACTAGTATGTCTCGCTTGCCCTGGCCAGGGACTTTGCGTAATGGCTCTCTGACATAGCTTGATATCATCTCCCAATAACGGGAGAGACGAATCTTATCTAACCGCCACTGCCTCCAAGTGCTCGGGACTGCACCCAACTGCTACCTGTTGGCACGACTTCTTTGAGCCGTGGTAGGGTAGCAATCTAAGAACAGTGGGACACACTCGAGGCGAAGTAGCAGTGTCAAGTCTGCGGACTATGCTGTACTCATGTCACCTGGGAACTGATAACTGACGATGGGTATAATACCAACCAATCAGTTCCTCGGCGAGTCCTGTCCGGTGTACCCGTATCCTAACGAGCACCTGTATACTATCTCCAGTACGACGTACTGATGGCTGTGGGACAGACCATTTTCCCAACTGGGATAAGAAGCGTATACACTTAGTCTACTCTGGAATATCGATGCCCTATCTCGATAATCCAACGACCAGGGACCTTGTAGCGCCTTGAAAAGTCATTTTGGTGTTTTCCTGAAAATCGGTGAAAATTCGGTATTTTTTCCGTAAACCGTCTTTTTGTTATTTTACAGTTTAGGACTAATTATACCTAATTTGGATAGGTAATTGCTAGTTTTTAGTAGCAAATGAGTTACTTATGAAATTCTGGTCGTTTAAAATTTTTCCCTAATTTTTCAATATTATTTTAAGCCGGTAAGAAAATACATTAAATTAGCGATAAATACAAATTTAAATGTGCTAAATTTAAGCTTTAAAATCATGTCAATTAAAATCTAGTTGTAACATAAATTTTTAGTAATTCATTTTAAGTTTTAACTAATTTTTATTATGGAAATCGAAATTTATGGAATTTAAGCTAAAACTTGCAATTTTGGACTTGTAGGGGGTCTTTTTGCATAAAATTTCTTTTGTAAAACCCCTCTCACTCTTCCCTCACCCCTAGGCCGGCCCATTTCCAGCAACTCAAGAAAAAATTCCTTGCCTCTTTGACTTTTATTCTTGTGTAGAAAAGAGGTGTTTTTTTAAAGGATTTTGACTTTTATTTGGGTATGGGTCTTTAGTGATTGGTATGGGTTGAATTTGAGTTTTCCCACACCCCACACCATCCCCCACTCCCTTGTGCAGGCTGAAATCTGCAGCCCCTCCCCTTTTCAGCATTTTTCTTTTCATCTTCTTCAAAAATTCTTCAAGTTTGCTCCAAAATTGCAATTTAAACCTCACAAATTAAACCCCATCCTTCATCCCATTCTCCTTAGCCTCTCTTGCTTGGATCATGGTGCTATGAAGCCATCTTTGGAGGCCTCTTGTTCTTGCTAGATCCATAGATCTTGAGGTATAATTTCCACCAAGTTAAGTTCTTTTGGTTAGAATTCTTTAATGGAGTTGTTTTAGTGTTAATATTAGTGCTAATTTCATTCTAGATTTTTTTTAAAGTTAATGGTTTGAGTTAACTAAGGTTTTAGAAACCATTATTTAGTTAATTAAATCTATTTAGCTATCTAGTTGTTTACTAAACCAATCTATAAGGTTACTTTGCTTAAGTGGCTTCATATTATGCTAATCTAAGTTGAACTTGTGTGAAATTTTTATTGTAATTGCTAATTACAAAAATCAAGAAAGGGGTTTGTGTTGGAATTATGGTTTGATGCTTTGTAAAAGGTTTAAAATTAGTGTAGTGGCTATCTAGTGGGTTAGTTTGGATGTTTGTGTTGGATTGTGAGCACTTTATCGCATAACGGCGATGTTGCGTCGTTTTTTTTGGAATGTTTGTGCTTACTAGTTTTGTGATAAAATTATGTGATGAATTAATTGCGATATCTTGATGATATTTTTGGCATATCCTATGATAATTAGGATGTATGAGTGCGGATTTTTGAGTGATCGGGTTTTAGCTTTGCCGGGCGACCAAATCGACGATTTTAGTTAGTTTTTGCGATTTTCGCGTGTGTTCCGCGCACCTCGTGCACGTTGTACCTAGCTTGTGAACTATGGTATTTTCGTTTGGGATTTGCGTCGTTCTTGATATGTAACCTTATGTTTGTATTGATGTAAATTCCAGGTTCGGTCGCGGAGACGTCAGACGCGGCACGAAAGGGGAAAGCGGTGATTGGACGTGACTAGCTAGGGATTCCGGTGAGTAGATGTGACATCTACGGGAGACTATCGTTGGATGGCGTAAGCCGCCCGATAGTTTTAGTAGCTTAAAAAGATTCTTAGTAATATTAGTAATTAGGGGTGTAATACTTGTATGATTAATTGCTTCATCCATGTCTTATATTGACATACATATGCGAAACCATTCTATAGGACACCTGCACCATTGCCAGGGTTTTTATATGCAGCACGAGCACTATTCGTGCTTACACACACACCCTGGTAATTGCCATGCCACCACACTAGATAACCTATAATTTGAAACCTTTTACTAATTGATACTTAAACTTGTGCTATTACCTTTAATTCCTTAAAATGAAATCATAAGATTGCCAATCATGTGCATGTACCTCATCATGTTATTTGTTCATGCTTAGTCTATCAATCATACATTGCAACTTGATTATTGATACCATATGCATTCATTATCATTGGCATATGCATTTATGAGGATTTCTTGAGATTTTGTGATATTTCTGGATTTCGGGGGAAAGCCGAAAAATTTCTAAACTTATTATATTTTTAAAATATGTAAATTGCGGTTTTCTAGTGATGTAAGTGTCGTCCACCATGAGTTTGCTGTGGTTTTCGAGACCCGTTTCAAGGAGTTGGATGAACCGTCTCGGGTACATGGTGGGCCCGGTAAGATACCCCGGGGCAAGAAGCTCGTGGTGCTGACGATGAGCCTGGCAGGGGGCGGATTACCTACCGGTGACTGTTTGGGACGGCGGATATCCAGAGGATACCGACCGTGTCCGCGAGATGATGAGATATTGATATTGAGATGGGTCAGCCGGATGGCTGAGACCAGAGATACTATGACATGGATATATGAGATTTGTGATAGTTTTGAGGTGTCGTTGCTGGACACAGGCTCTTGTTGATTCTATTGGTATTGTGCTGGTATTTCAAAAGAGATTCCTAAAGGGAAAACATGATTCTTATACTTACACATTCAGATCATGAGTTGATTCGCATTGCATTCATACCTGCTAGTATATTCATATTGCATACATACCTGCTTTTATGTCCTGCCTTACCTGTATTTTAGATGCTAGGATGCTTGTGTACAAGCATTCGATAACCTGTGTAGATGTTATTTATTACTCACGAGTTGGCAACTCACCCCCATTGTGCCACAGCCTTTTGCAGGTCCGCTCCGTCAGTACAGTAGCGGCGGGTGCACTTGCTTCTTTTGCCTCTTTTGTCTGGACTCGAGGTTTTGCTCTTATGTGGGTTATATTATTATTTTTGCACCACCTTGTATATTCTTTGTATCTAGTGTACTCCATCTACTGTATCTACCAGTATTGTTGTATATTGACCTAGAGATGAGACTGTGAGATTTGTGGACTTTTTGCTGTATTTTGGGGTCGAGCTCACTTGAGTCGACGTGCTGTTTTTCTCATGCTTCTTTATGATTATTTTGCATGTTGTTGTTTTATATTGCGTGGGATTTGTGACCGCTTTGTGCCGAAGAGCTAGCTCCCGCTTGGGGATGCCATATTTGTTGGATTTATATATATTCTTGTTGTACCCATTTTGGGGGCCAGTATTTACAAAGGAGACTCTGCCGAAATTTTCGGAAAAATTGATATTGTTTTTAAAAAGGTTTTATATGACTTATTTGATAAACTCGCTTTCAATTGATTGGGTTTTCTTCACTCTTTTGCTTATTTGGTTTTGGTTTCTGGGCTTTGGCTTACTTATTTTACGGACGTCTTGAGACGTTTCGTAAACTTAAGTGCCAGTCACGTTCCGTACCCTGCGGGTCGTGACAAAGTTGGTATCAGAGCGATAGGTTGTACCTTTTTGAGTGTAGGATGACCTTTGGTAGATGGAGTAAGTGACTTAAGTAGGGTAACGTAGCGTGTGTATGTCCGCGGCATACTTGCGATATGATACTCCGCCTAAGTGACTTTAGGATATACTTGCTTGAAAATTCCTTCTTCAATTCCGTGTTTCCCATGATCCTATTGCACTGTTCTTATTATCCATTTTCCTGTAACAGCCACTATGCCGCCGAAAGCTATGAGGGCACAGAGGGCTGCCGCCCGAGACGAGATTCGAGCTGGCTCGTCCGAGACTAGGACTGAGCAGGGTGGTATGCCTACGCCGCAGGGACAGACCGATCCACCTTCCCCAGGCCGTATGGATAGGCTTGAGACTGGTATGGAGGAGTTGCGACAGATGATGGGGAGTATGCAGGAGCTACGTCAGATGGTAGGATCCCTAGTTGCAGCCAGTCGTACACCGAGGCCGGATGACTCACCTACTACATCCCAGACTACTATGATACCTGCTCCTACTACTACCACCGTGGCCATTCCGGTTTCACTACAGGATTTCATGAGGCCGAGACCTCCAGTATTCACCGGCACCGAAGCAGCGGAGGACCCACAGACGTTCCTTGACAGTTTAGCCAGGATCTGCCGTTCGCTGAGATGTTCAGATGATCGATGGGTAGAGCTTGCGAGTTTCCGACTAGAGGGTCTCGCGCAGACATGGTGGGAGTCAGTCTTGAGAGGTCGAGCTGCAGGTCTACCGCCTATGACTTGGGCCGAGTTTACAGCGGTCTTTCTAGCTCGTTTCCTCCCAGAGAGCGTTCGTGACACCAGAGCTCGTAGCTTCGAGGCCTTAGTCAAGACACCTGGGATGACGGTGTCTGAGTATGACATCCAGTTTACACAGTTATCCTGATATGCTCCGTATTTGGTGGATACCAAAGAGAAGATGGTGAAGAGGTTCGTACAGGGACTTGATGCCCAACTATATCTTGCCATTGGCGCCCAGCACTACGACACTTATTCAGCTGCTATGGATACGGCATTACGGATGGAGGCACGCATATCACAGACTTCGGCCGTTTCTGGGCCGAAGAGGATTCGCACCGAGGTGCCGTCTCAGAGGCAGCGTGCCAGATTCTTTCCGAGGGATGGGCCTGGCAGGGGATTTGGACGGGGTCAGTTATATGGTTCATATCCCCAGGGACAGCAGCCGTCACCAGGATGTTTTGGGTGCGGGAGTCCGCACCATCTTGTCAGAGACTGTCCGGTAAGACGACAGGGAGCAGCGACAGTTCCGCATGTGACCTTACCACCATCACCACCCCTTCCTCAGAGAGCCCTACTTCCTACCACAGGCGATGCTCCACGCCAGTTAGGTGCACACAGAGGCCGTGGACGCGACGGTCCTGTTCAGAGAGGACGAGGAGGCAGAGGCCGAGGTCGAGATCAGCCCGCTATCGGTGGAGGACAGGCCCGAGTATTTGCTTTGACACCGCAGGATGCGCAGGCATCCAATGCCGTTGTGACAGGTACCTTATCTATATGTTCTTTCGACGCTCGGGTATTATTCGACCCAGGTTCCACACATTCGTATGTCTCTACACACTTTGCACCGATGTTGGGCCGTGAGTCGTCGTCGTTAGATCATCCGCTTGTTGTTGTTACTCCGGTAGGCGAGTCGTTTGTCGCTCGTTTTGTTTTTCGATTGTGTTCTGTTCGTATCGGGGAGAGGGATTCATCGGTTGATTTGATTCTCCTCGATATGTTGGACTTTGATGTGCTTCTGGGCATGGATTGGCTAGCCACTTGTTATGCTTCGGTGGACTGCCGTGAGAAGGCAGTCATATTTAGCTTTCCGGGAGAGCCAGTCCTTGTTATTCAGGGAGACCGCAGCGTCACCCTTCCCAGCTTGATTTCGTCTCTTCGCGCTGGTCAGCTCTTGCGGAAGGGATGTCAGGGATTCTTAGCGTATATTTGTGATACTCGAGCTGCAGAGGTTCCGTTGGACCGGGTCCCGGTTGTTTGTGAGTTCCCTGATGTTTTCCCTGATGAGCTACCTGGGCTACCACCTGAGCGCGATGTTGAGTTCTACATTGATTTGATTCCCGGCTCGGGGCCTATTTCTATACCGCCTTATCGGATGGCCCCGGCAGAGCTTCGAGAGCTGAAGGATCAGTTGCAGGATTTGTTAGATAAGGGGCTTATTCGACCTAGTGTTTCTCCGTGGGGTGCTCCGGTCCTGTTTGTCAAGAAGAAGGACGGAAGTTTGCGCTTATGTATCGACTACCACCAGCTGAACAAGGTTACCGTTCGGAACAGATATCCGTTGCCACGCATTGATGATTTGTTAGACCAGCTTCAGGGGGCGGGGTATTTTTCGAGGATCGACTTGCGATCAGGATACCATCAGCTGCGAGTTCGACAGGAGGATATACCGAGGACAGCTTTCCGCACGCGCTACGGCCACTATGAGTTTTTGGTGATGTCGTTCGGACTCACCAACGCCCCAGCAGCATTCATTGATTTGATGAACCGTACATTTAGGCCATATCTTGACTTGTTCATCATCGTGTTTATCGACGATATCTTGGTGTACTCCCGGAGCAGAGAGGAGCACGAGCAGCACTTGCAGATTACGTTACAGACTCTGAGGGAGCACCAGCTGTTCGCAAAGTTCTCCATGTGTGCATTCTGGCTTGACAGCGTCGGATTCTTGGGTCACGTGGTTATGAGAGACGGCATATGTGTGGACCCGAAGAAGATTGAGGTTGTTCAGCAGTGGCCCCGACCTATATCGGTTACTGAGATCCGTAGTTTTCTAGGCCTGGAGGGCTACTACAGGCGTTTTGTTCAGGACTTCTCCCGTATAGCTGCACCTTTGACCGGTTTGACCCGGAAGGGAGTTCCTTTCGTTTGGACAGAGGAGTGCGAGCGCAGTTTTCAGCAGCTACGGACTTGTTTGACTACGGCGCCGGTATTATCTTTGCCTTCGGGTCAGGCGGATTTGTGGTCTACTGTGATGCTTCGCGAGTGGGGTTAGGATGCGTATTGATGCAGCATGGCCGGGTGATCGCTTATGCTTCTCGGCAGTTGAAGATGCATGAACAGAACTACCCCACTCACGATTTGGAGATGGCTGCAGTGGTCTTTGCACTGATGATTTGGCGACATTACCTATATGGAGAGTCGTGCCAAATATTCACAGACCACAAGAGCTTAAAATACATATTTCAGCAGCGAGACCTGAACCTCAGACAGCGTCGTTGGATGGAGTTGGTGAAAGACTACGACTGCGAGATCCTTTACCACCCAGGCAAGGCGAATGTGGTGGCAGATGCTTTGAGCAGGAGGCCCGGGGGTAGTCTATCCTATTTGCGCGCAGTGCAGAGGCAGTCTCCAGCAGATTGGCAGATGTTATTCGATAGCCGAGTTGAGTTCGAGTTCACTCAGACAGGGGGACAGCTCGCGCATGTTCGTGCACGCCCACAGTTGCTTGACCGTATATATGAGGCACAGCGCAGTGACGACCGTTGCTCAGAGATCGTGGCACAGATGGGACATGGCAGATTTTCCGAGTTCATGATTGACGATCAGGGGATTTTACGCTATGGATCTAGACTATGCGTACTAGATGCTGATGGATTGCGGCGCGACATTCTTGAGGAGGCACACCGATCAGTGTATAGTGTCCACCCCGGTTCCACCAAGATGTACCATGATATGAGAGAGACCTACTGGTGGGACGGGATGAAGAGGGACATTGCGAAGTTTGTATCGAGATGCCTGACTTGTCAGCATGTCAAGGCCGAGCACCAGAGGCCCGCAGGAGAGCTACAGCCGTTGCCCATTCCGGAGTGAAAATGGGAGCAGATTTCGATGAATTTCGTTGTGGGTCTACCCAGGACCAGTCGAGGGTATGACTCCATCTGGGCGATCGTAGATCGATTGACGAAAGCGGCTCACTTCCTGCTAGTGAAGACGACTTTCAGCTTCGCTCAGTATGCCCAGCTTTACATCGACGAGATCGTGCGGTTGCATGGCGTACCGACTTGTATCGTGTCAGATCGAGGCACCCAGTTCACCAGCCGACTTTGGCAGAGACTTCAGGAGGCTTTGGGCACTCGTTTGAGCTTCAGCACAGCGTTTCATCCGCAGACCGACGGACAGTCAGAGCGGACCATTCAGACTCTCGAGGACATGCTCAGAGCGTGCGTTTTAGACTTCGGCGGTAGCTGGGATCGTCATTTACCTCTAGTGGAGTTCTCCTACAACAACAGCTTTCAGGATACTATTCAGATGGCACCTTTCGAGGCATTGTATGGGAGGAGATGCAGATCGCCAGTCTGTTGGACAGAGCTCAGCGAGAGCAGTATTTTGGGGCCGCAGCTTGTTGAGGAGACGACAGCGAAGATACAGTTGATTCGAGACCGGATGAAAGCAGCTCAGAGCAGGCAGAAATCGTATGCAGACAGGCGCCGTCGCAGACTAGAGTTCGCAGTTGGCGATCATGTTTTTCTGAGGGTCTCTCCGATGAAGGGCGTGATGCGATTTGGGCGGAAAGGAAAGCTTAGTCCCAGATTTGTGGGTCCCTTCGAGATTCTCGAGCGTGTCGGCGCAGTTGCATATCGTTTGGCCCTTCCACCCAGCTTTCCCGATGTTCACCCCGTCTTCCATGTTTCGATGCTCCGCAAGTACCTTCACGACCCTTCGCATGCGATTCAGCACCCGACAGTCCAGCTAGAGCGCGACCTTTCTTTTGCAGAGCAGCCGGTGGCCATCCTGGATCGGCAGGTGAAGAAGTTGAGATCGAAAGTTATACCGACCGTCAAGGTCCTTTGGCGTGGCCCGAGCAGCGAGGAGGTCACCTGGGAGACCGAGGGCGAGATGAGGAAGAAATATCCCCATCTCTTTGAAGGTACGCGTAGTTATATTTTTTTTAATTCGGGGACCGAATTTCTTTAAGGGGGGAAGATTGTAGCGCCTTGAAAAGTCGTTTTGGTGTTTTCCTGAAAATCGGTGAAAATTCGGTATTTTTTTTCCGTAAACCGTCTTTTTGTTATTTTGCAGTTTAGGACTAATTATACCTAATTTGGATAGGTAATTGCTAGTTTTTAGTAGCAAATGAGTTACTTATGAAATTCTGGTCGTTTAAAATTTTTTCCTAATTTTTCAATTTTTTAATATTATTTTAAGCCGGTAAGAAAATACATTAAATTAGCGATAAATACATATTTAAATGGGCTAAATTTAAGCTTTAAAATGATGTGAATTAAAATCTAGTTGTAACATAAATTTTTAGTATTTTATTTTAAGTTTTAACTAATTTTTATTATGGAAATCGATATTTATGGAATTTAAGCTAAAACTTGCAATTTTGGACTTGTAGGGGGTCTTTTTGCATAAAATTTCTTTTGTAAAACCCCTCTCACTCTTCCCTCACCCCTAGGACAGTTCATTTCCAGCAACTCAAGAAAAAATTCCTTGCCTCTTTGACTTTTATTCTTGTGTAGAAAAGAGGTGTTTTTTAAAGGATTTTGACTTTTATTTGGGTATGGGTCTTTAGTGATTGGTATGGGTTGAATTTGACTTTTCCCACACCCCACACCATCCCCCTCTCCCTTGTGCAGGCCGAAATCTGTAGCCCCTCCCCTTTTCAGCATTTTTCTTTTCATCTTCTTCAAAAATTCTTCAAGTTTGCTCCAAAATTGCAATTTAAACCTCACAAATTAAACCCCATCCTTCATCCCATTCTCCTTAGCCTCTCTTGCTTGGATCATGGTGCTATGAAGCCATCTTTGGAGGCCTCTTGTTCTTGCTAGATCCATAGATCTTGAGGTATAATTTCCACCAAGTTAAGTTCTTATGGTTAGAATTCTTTAATGGAGTTGTTTTAGTGTTAATATTAGTACTAATTTCATTCTAGATTTTTTTTAAAGTTAATGGTTTGAGTTAACTAAGGTTTTAGAAACCATTATTTAGTTAATTAAATCTATTTAGCTATCTAGTTGTTTACTAAACCAATCTATAAGGTTACTTTGCTTAAGTGGCTTCATATTATGCTAATCTAAGTTGAACTTGTGTGAAATTTTCATTGTAATTGCTAATTACAAAAATCAAGAAAGGGGTTTGTGTTGGAATTATGGTTTGATGCTTTGTAAAAGGTTTAAAATTAGTGTAGTGGCTATCTAGTGGGTTAGTTTGGATGTTTGTGTTGGATTGTGAGCACTTTATCGCATAACGGCGATGTTGCGTCGTTTTTTTTGGAATGTTTGTGCTTACTAGTTTTGTGATAAAATTATGTGATGAATTAATTGCGATATCTTGATGATATTTTTGGCATATCCTATGATAATTAGGATGTGTGAGTGCGGATTTTTGAGTGATCGGGTTTTAGCTTTGCCGGGCGACCAAATCGACGATTTTAGTTAGTTTTTGCGATTTTCGCGTGTGTTCCGCGCACCTCGTGCACGTTGTACCTAGCTTGTGAACTATGGTATTTTCATTTGGGATTTGCGTCATTCTTGATATGTAACCTTATGTTTGTATTGATGTAAATTCCAGGTTCGGTCGCGGAGACGTCAGACGCGGCACGAAAGGGGAAAGCGGTGATTGGACATGACTAGCTAGGGATTCCGGTGAGTAGATGTGACATCTACGGGGGACTATCGTTGGATGGCGCAAGCCGCCCGATAGTTTTAGTAGCTTAAAAAGATTCTTAGTAATGTTAGTAATTAGGGGTGTAATACTTGTAAGATTAATTGCTTCATCCATGCCTTATATTGACATACATATGCGAAACCATTCTATAGGACACCTGAACCATTGCCAGGGTTTTTATATGCAGCACGAGCACTATTCATGCTTACACACACACCCTGGTAACTGCCATGCCACCACACTAGATAACCTATAATTTGAAACCTTTTACTAATTGATACTTAAACTTGTGCTATTGCCTTTAATTCCTTAAAATGAAATCATAAGATTGCCAATCATGTGCATGTACCTCATCATGTTATTTGTTCATGCCTAGTCTATCAATCATACATTGCAACTTGATTATTGATACCATATGCATTCATTATCATTGGCATATGCATTTATGAGGATTTCTTGAGATTTTGTGATATTTCTGGATTTCGGGGGAAAGCCGCAAAATTTCTAAACTTATTATATTTTTAAAATATGTAAATTGCGGTTTTCTAGTGATGTAAGTGTCGTCCACCATGAGTTTGCTGTGGTTTTCGAGACCCGTTTCGAGGAGTTGGATGAACCGTCTCGGGTATATGGTGGGCCCGGTAAGGTACCCCGGGGCAAGAAGCTCGTGGTGCTGACGATGAGCCTGGCAGTGGGCGGATTACCTACCGGTGACTGTTTGGGACGGCGGATATCCAGAGGATACCGACCGTGGCCGCGAGATGATAAGATATTGATATTGAGATGGGTCAGCCGGATGGCTGAGGCCAGAGATACTATGACATGGATATATGAGATTTGTGATAGTTTTGAGGTGTCGTTGCTGGACACAGGTTCTTGTTGATTCTATTGGTATTGTGCTGGTATTTCAAAAGAGATTCCTAAAGGAAAAACATGATTCTTATACTTACACATTCAGATCATGAGTTGATCGCATTGCATTCATACCTGCTAGTATATTCATATTGCATACATACCTGCTTTTATGTCCTGCCTTACCTGTATTTTAGATGCTAGGATGCTTGTGTGCATGCATTCGATAGCCTGTGTAGATGTTATTTATTACTCACGAGTTGGCAACTCACCCCCGTTGTGCCACAGCCTTTTGCAGGTCCGCTCCGTCAGTACAGTAGCGGCGGGTGCACTTGCTTCTTTTGCCTCTTTTGCCTGGACTCGAGGTTTTGCTCTTAGGTAGGTTATATTATTATTTCTGCACCACCTTGTATATTCTTTGTATCTAGTGTACTCCATCTACTGTATCTACCAGTATTGTTGTATATTGACCTAGAGATGAGACTGTGAGATTTGTGGACTTTTTGCTGTATTTTGGGGTCGAGCTCACTTGAGTCGACGTGCTGTTTTTCTCATGCTTCTTTATAATTATTTTGCATGTTGTTGTTTTATATTGCGTGGGATTTGTGACCGCCTTGTGGCGAAGAGCTAGCTCCCGCTTGGGGATGCCATATTTGTTGGATTTATATATATTCTTGTTGTACCCATTTTGGGGGCCAGTATTTACAAAGGAGACTCTGACGCAATTTTCGGAAAAATTGATATTGTTTTTAAAAAGGTTTTATATGACTTATTTGATAAACTCGCTTTCAATTGATTGGGTTTTCTTCACTCTTTTGCTTATTTGGTTTTAGTTTCTGGGCTTTGGCTTACTTATTTTACGGACGTCTTGAGACGTTTCGTAAACTTAAGTGCCAGTCACGTTCCGTATCCTGCGGGTCGTGACAGACCTGTATAGGATGTTGCTTACAGACTACCCAGCCCCCACTAGTGTGACTGCCATCACGACGCTGGTAATCAAGCAAAGATCCTATGGGCTCTACTAATATGTATAAGTGATACGTTACAAGAATCATATGCACATATTAAAGTAGACTCAAATCAAGTAGCATACTACCATGTTTAGCAAGACTGTTATATACAACTGTGAATATCCCAAGCTTCCATTAAGTAATATACATGCTAGTATGATACAATAATGGCCCCTAGGGCATATACACTAACAGGAGAGACCCTCAGGAAAACATGATCGCCAACAGCGAACTCGAGTCGGCGACGGCGCCTGTCAGCGTATGATTTCTGCCTACTCTGTGCCGCTCTCATCCTGTCCCGAATCAGCTGTATCTTTTCGGTCGTCTCTTGTACGATCTGCGGCCCCAAAATACTGCTCTCCCTGAGCTCTGTCCAACATACAGGCGATCAACATCTCCTCCCATATAAAGCCTCGAAAGGTGTCATCTGAATCGTCTCCTGGAAGCTATTATTGTAGGAGAACTCGATCAAAGGAAAATGACGATCCCAGCTACCACCGAAATCTAAAACACATGTTCTGAGCATGTCCTCAAGAGTCTGAATAGTATGCTCCGACTGACCGTCAGTCTGCGGGTGAAAGGCTGTGCTAAAACTCAATCGGGTGCCCAATGCTTCCTGGAGTTTCTGCCATAATCGGCTGGTAAGCTGGGTGCCCCGGTCGGACACGATGCAAGTCGGAACGCCATGCAGTCGCACGATCTCATCAATATAAACCTAGGCGTACTGAGAAAATCCAAAAGTGGTCTTCACTGGCAGGAAATGAGCCGCTTTCGTCAGTCGATCCACAATCACCCAAATAGAGTCATACCCTCGACTGGTCCTGGGTAGACCCACAATTAAGTCCATGGAGACCTGCTCCCACTTCCACTCAGGGATGGGCAAAGGCTGTAACTCGCCGGCTGGCCTCTGGTGCTCGGCCTTGACTTGCTGACAAGTCAGGCATCTCGACACAAAGTCTGTATCATCCTTCTTCATCCCGTCCCACCAGTAAACCTCTCTCAAATCATGGTACATCTTGGTGGAACCTGGATGCACACTGTATACGGATCTATGTGCCTCCTCGAGGATATCGCGCCTCAGTCCCTCAGAATCTGGTACGCACAGTCGAGTCCTAAATCGAAGTATCCCCTGATCATCAATCACGAACTCAGAAACTCTGCCCTGCCGAATCTGCTCAATAAACTCTAAAATACGGGCATCGCCGGACTGTGCCTCGCGGATACGGTCAAGTAACTGTGGGCGTGCTCTGAAATAGGCCAGCTGTCCCCCTGTAGGAGTAAACTCGAACTGCACTCTGCTGTCACATAAAATCTGCCAATCCGCCGTCGACTGCATCTATACTGCGCTCAAACAATATAGACTACCTCCGGGCCTCCTACTCAAAGCATCTGCCACCACATTCGCCTTGCCCGAATGGTATAAAATCTCGCAGTCATAATCTTTCACCAACTCCATCCAACGGCGCTGTCTCAGATTCAGATCTTGCTGCTGAAAGATATACTTCAAACTCTTGTGTTCAATGAATATCTGGCATGACGCGCCGTATAGGTAATGTCTCCAGATCTTAAGTGCAAATACCACTGCAGCCATCTCTAAACATGGGTAGGGTAGTTCTGTTCATGTTTCCTCAGCTGCCGAGAAGCATACGCGATAACTCTGTCGTGCTGCATCAATACACAACCCAGCCCCACTCGAGAAGCATCACAATATACCACGAACCCGCCTGATCCTGAAGGCAATGCTAACACAGGTGCAGTGGTCAGACGAGTCTTCAACTGCTGGAAACTATCCTCACATGCCTGGGTCCAATCAAAAGGGACCCCCTTCCGGGTCAACCCGGTCAGCGGTGCAGCAATACGGGAGAAATCCTGGACAAAACGTCGATAATAGCTGGCAAGACCTAGAAAGCTGCGAACCTCTGTAACTGATACCGGTCTAGGCCAACGCTGAACTGCCTCGATCTTCTTCGGGTCCACACAAATACCATCTCTCGTCACCACATGACCCAAGAAGTCGACACTATCTAACCAGAATGCGCACTTGGAAAATTTGGCGAACAGCTGATGCTCCCTTAAAGTCTGCAATATGATACGTAAGTGCTGCTCATGCTCTACCCGGCTCCGAGAATAAACCAAGATGTCGTCAATGAACACAATGATGAACCGATCGAGATACGGCCTGAATACACGGTTCATCAAGTCCATAAATGCTGCCGGGGCATTGGTGAGCCCGAACGACATCACCAAGAACTCATAATGAATATATCGAGTACGGAAAGCTGTCTTCAGAATATCCTCCTTTCGAACCCGCAACTGGTGATAACCTGACCGTAAATCAACCTTCGAGAAAAACCCTGCAACCTAGAGCTGATCGAATAAGTCATCAATGCGGGGTAGGGGATATCTGTTCCGCACAGTAACATGGTTCAGCTGACGATAATCAATGCATAAGCGCATACTTCCGTCCTTCTTCTTAACAAACAGGACGGGAGCACCCCAAGGTGACACACTCGGTCGAATAAGCCCTTTGTCCAGCAAGTCCTATAACTGATCCTTCAGCTCTCTCAGCTCCGCCGGGGCCATCCGATAAGGCGGTATGGAGATAGGCCCCGTGCCGGGGATCAAGTCGATGCAGAACTCAATCTCGCGCTCTGGTGGCAGACCAGGCAGCTCGTCAGGGAATACATCAGGAAACTCTCTCACAACAGGTACCTGGTCCAACGGAACCTCTGTGGAGCTAGTATCACAAACATAGGCTAAGAATCCCTGACACCCTTTCCTTAAGAGCTGACCAGCGCGAAGAGAAGAAATCAAGCTGGGAAGGGTAGCGCTACGATCTCCCTGAATAACCAGAACCGGCTCACCAGGAAAACTGAATCTGACTGCTTTCTCACGGCAGTCCACGGATGCATAACAGGTGGCTAGCCAGTCCATACCAAGAAGAACGTCAAAGTCTAGCATATCAAGGAGAATCAAATCAACTGAAGAATCTCTCTCCCCGATACGAACGGAACATGATCGGTACACAAAAAGAGCAACAACCGACTCGCCTACCGGTGTAATAACAACAAGCGGCTGATCTAACGGAGAAGACTCTCGGCCCAACCTCGGTGCAAAGTACGTGGATACATAGGAATGTGTGGAGCCTGGATCAAATAATAACCGTGCATTAAAAGAACATACTGGCAGAGTACCTGTCACGACGGCATTGGATGCCTGTGCATCCTGAGGAGTCAACGCGAACACTCAGGCCTGTCCACCACTAATAGCTGGCTGTCCTCTGTCTCTACCTCGGCCTCTGCCTCTGTCGCCTCATCCTCACTGAATCGGACCGCCACGCACACGACCTCAAGGAGCATCTGGCTGGCATGGAGCATCATCAGGGATAGGAAGTAGAGCTCTCTGAGGAGGTGGTGAGGGTGGTTAGGTCATATGCGGGACAGTCGCCGTGCCCTGGCGCCCTATAGTACAGTCTCTGATACGGTGGTAGTGACTCCCGCACCGAAAACATCCTGGCGATGACTGCTGGGTCTGTGGATATGAACCAAATAACTGACATTGTCTCAATCCTCGGCCTCTACCATCTCCCGGAAATAATCTGTCGCGGTGTCTACCCATCTGCCACTGAGCTGGCGTATCAGTATGGATCCTCTTCGGCCCAGAAACGACCGGAGTCTCAGAAATACGCTCCTCCAAAAGTAGGGCTGCGTCCATCGCGGCTGCGTATGTATCAAAGTGCTAGGTGCCGATGGCAAGGAATAGCTGTGTATCAAGCCCTCTCACAAACCTCTTTATTCTCTTCTCTTCTGTGTCTACTAGGTACGGAGCATATCGAGACAACTGGGTAAACTGTATATCATACTCCGACACCGTCATCCCAGGAGTCTTGCGCAGAGACTCAAAACTACGGGCTCGAGCATCTCGGACACTCTCCGGAAGAAAACGGGCAAGAAAAGCAGCTGTAAACTCGTCCTAGGTCATAGAAGGTAGACCTGTAGCTCGGCCTCTCTCTACTGAATCGTACCATGTCTGGGCAAGACCCTCCAGACGAAAACTCGCGAACTCCAGCAATCTATCATCAGAACACCTCAATGAACGGCAAATCCTAGCCATCCTATCAAGAAATGCCTGTGGGTCCTCTGTCGCATCCGTACCGGTAAAAGCTGGAGGTCTCAATCTCATGAACTCCTGTAGTGAAACAGGGATAGCCGCAGTAGTAGCAGGAGCGACCATCTGTGCAGCAGGTACAATCGTGGTCTGTGCGGTGGAAGGAACGTCCTCGGATCTCTGTGCCCGACTGGACTCAACTAAAGATCCCATCATCTGTCGCAACTCCTGCATGCCGGCCTCTAATCTGGCAATACGGTCTGGATAAGGAGGATCAATATGACCCTGAGGGGTAGGCGTATCATCCCGCTCGATCCTCGCCTCAAACGAGCCCGCTCGAATCTCATCCCTAGCGGCAGCCCGCTGAGCCCTCGTAGTCTTTGGCGGCATCGAAGCTGGAATAAGAAACAGGAGCGATAAGAACATTGCAGTTGAATCAGGGAATGCAAGGAATCAAGATGGGAAATACAAGAAATTTTGTCCTAAGGTCACTTAGGCGGAGTACCGTATCGTAAGTATGCCGCGGATCATACCCACGCTACGCCACTCTGCTTAAGTCACCTACTTTATCTACCAAGGTCGTCCTACACTCAGAAAGGTAAAACCTACGCTTTGATACCAACTTTGTCACGACCCGAAAGTATGGAACGTGGCTGACACTTAGATTACGAGACGTCTAAAGGCGTAACGTAACCTAAGTCAGCCAAAGCCCAGAAAAATCTAAACCAAAACCAAAAGAGTGAAGGAAACCTTACATGAAAACGATTTTAAAATCAATTAAGTTGCATTGAACCCCTTTTTAAAAACATCAAAAATTTCCGAAAATTTCGGCAGAGTCTCCTTTGTAAATTCTATCCCCCAAAATGGATACAACAAAACATATAAACCTGTAATCACAAAATGGCATCCCCAAGCGGGAGCTAGCTCTTCGCCCAAGGCGGATCACAACCACACGCAATATATATATGTAATCTCAAGAAAAGAGCATAAAGAAATGCAAAATACAAGAAAACACAACGTCGGCTCAAGTGGGCTCGACCAAAAGAAACCACATATACACAAATCTCTCAGTCTCATCACTAGGTCGCATATACACATAAGAAGCGGTAGATGGAGAATACTAGATACAAAAATAGTACAAAAGAGATAAAAGCACTCTCGCAACCCACCTACAAGCAATGTCGCGAGTCTGAGCAAAAGAAGTCACTAATAAGATAAGCCGCCGCTACTAGGCTGATGAGTCCGACCTGCAAGACACTGTGGCACAACGGGGGTGAGTTGCCAGCTCGTGAGTAGAATATAACATCTAGTAAGGCTATCGTAAGAATGCACGCAAATGCGTCACAGCATGTATGTCCAGATGTGATGTAATACCTCTAGTATGCATGCACATGTATGCAATATCAATACTAAATCCTTAAGTGTTTTAAATGCTATGAGTTCTGCATTCTTAACTTTAGAAAAAGAATATCTGTATAATAGCTAAATACCATTAAGAAATCATCTGAAAAATCGTGTCAAGCATCGACACCAAATATGAAAACACATCTGTCTCAATGTCTCACTGTATCAATATCTCAATACATCGGGCTCCGTCAGTCCGGATCGACCAATATCATCAAATCTCACGACAACGGTCAGGATCCTCCGGATATCTGCCGCGCCAGACATCACCGGTAGGTAGTCTTCCCCTGACAGGCTCATCGTCTACAACTCGATCTTCTTGCCCCGGGTACCATACCGGGCCCACCATGTACCTGAGACGGTTCATCCACTCCTCGAATCAGGTCTCGAAATCCAACAGAAAACATGAAAACTCATGGTGGACGATACATACATCACGAGAAAACTGCAACTTTGTTTTTAAAAATGATAGATATAAGCTTTTGTTAAATTCTTGCGGTTTTCCCCCAAAATCCAGAAATCGCAGCAATACTGAAATCCTCAATAAAATCATAATACTCAACATGTTGTATATGATAAATGTCTATGATATCAAGGTATGCAATATGAATTGTGGCTAGAATCTATGTAAGTATGAAGATGATGCGAGGTATATACATGCTATGCGATTTCATATATCGTGTATAATGCAAATGGTGATACTAAACTAAACAGGTCCTACAGTGCTCGTGGCATGGCAATTACCAAAGGCGTGTGTGTCACATGAATAGTGCGCATGCAACAGGAGCCAATGGTAATGGTGTTCGTGTCCTATGAAGTGATATCGCACATGTGTATATGGATATCCTATGCAAATCTTGCAGACGAATAGCTATACATGTATGAAATTTGCATGAGGGGGGGTTAGCTAACTAACAATGCAAATCTTGCAAGAAATAAAGTAATCCTAACTAGGGGGCGCCTCGCGCCATCCAGACGATTCTCCCATAGATGAATACATCTACTCACCTGAATGCCTCGCTAATCCGATCCGACCACCGACTTGCCTTTGCGCGCCGCGTCCGATCCTAGAATTACATAACACACAATATAAGATTACAGATTTCTGAAATGACGCAACTCACAATATGAAAAGATCGGCGCTCTCGACTTAATCACAACGTGCACTCGGTACGCGGAAAATACACGAAAATCGCTAAAACCTTAACTAAAATCGTCGTTTCGGGACAATCGTCAAAACTAGAACCCGACTAGAAAAACTCCACATTCACACACCCTAATAGTCGTATAAGATGCTAATTATATCGCCAAAATAACACAATTAGATCACCACCTAAAATTTTAGAAAAACTAGTAAGCAATTAGCATACCGATTTCGATGCAAATATCGCGAATTAACGATATCGCGATCACAAACCAACTCCAACATCCAATTCGAACTACTAGATGCCCACAACAAAAATTTAACTCAATTATCATACTTCAAACCCTAATCTAGAATTTCATTAAACAAGGAATTATAAACAAATAACACTTTAAAATACTAATTTAGCTTATTTAAATTACAAATTTAACATCTAGTTTAAAACTTATACCTCCCAAGTTATGATTCCCATGCACTAAGCCTCCAAAGTGGCCTCCTTTCTTCACTTCTCAAACAAATTAGGGTTAGGGAAGGGATGGATTAGGGTTTTGGTTTAGATTTGTGAAGGAAAATTGTGAATTTTTATGGATTTTTGTTGATTTTTGAAGCAATTTTGAAGCAAGAAAGAGAAGGGAAAATGTGGAGCTGCAGCAATAGGTTTCGGCCAGAGCTATGATGGGGGGAAAAGTGAGGCAAATGCGTAGAATTTTCTAGGAAGAAAGTCTCTTCAAAGACATTAAATGCATATCACACAAATTTTACAAAAAACCCCCTTTTTAAGCCATTTTTGCTTTAATTTTTTAACCATAGAACTAAAATCTTGAAAAGTCTTGATAAAATTTTATTAACACTAAATTTTAGTTATAATGTTTTCTAAGTGTGTAATTTACCTAATTAAATTTGTATTTATCACTAATTTAATGTATTTTTAAAAACTTAAAATAATATTAAAAATAATTAATTAAGGAAAAAAATTTTAACTAGAAATTTTTAAGTGACATTTTAGTGACCAATTTATAGTAATATCTTATTTAAATTTTGTATAATTAGGTCTATAATAAAAAATACCTATTTTGACTTTTTTACGGAAAAAGCTGCTAATTCAACCGATTACCGAAAAACTGCCTAAACGATTTTCGAAGCGTTACAGTATACGTGTGTGTATATATATATATATATATATATATATATATATATATACATATTCCCATACCTATGTGTGTGTGTGTATATATACATATCCCCCTATACGCACAAGTATAACAAAGTAAGCATGTGTGTACGTGTGGGTGTAAACCTTATTCTAAGGCTCGCGACTAAATTAACTAGCGACACCATCATCCAATGATACTAAAATTATCCATGACTCCCAAGTCTATCTAGATAATCATAACCTCACAATAATATATGAATATATCCATATAATATATATATACCATACACTATACTACGAACTGCGGGGGTGCTATACGCTATCCACCCGACTTCCCCCGTAGATATAATCTACTCACCTGCTCTTTCTTGCCGATGTCAATGCCGCCATCCTCTTCTTCATTGTCTTGAAATCCCCGTGGGCTAACTACATATCATAACACATCGCAAATGCGTATTAAAATCAAGTCGGAAACCAAAACGGCACTCGTCCCGCTAATAGGTCAAAACCTATAGCCTCGCATGCAAAACACGATCAGTAACCCTAGTCGGGGACGTTCAAACGCCACACGACGGAAACACAATATCAAATACCAAGTCCAAGTTCATTAAAAGCCATAAACGAAATCAGAATTCTTGAAAATTAGCTCCAGATTTTACCCTAGGCCAAACTAGCCAATTTTGCATACAGGAGGGGTCTAATTTACTGGAGATAAAGCCACAGAACCAATACGAACCAATTTGAACCAGGTCTGGCCGCAAATTATGGCCAGAACGAATATATTTGCGGCCATGGAGTGGATTTAGGGTCTAGGGTTTCAGTGGGGGGTGCTAGGTTGCCTGCACACTCCCCTGTGTTTGCTAAATAATTTTCCGGTCACCTGGGTGTTAGCAGATTTCATTATACGCTCACAGAATCCATAATTCTCCAATATCGTGTTTTCTAAGTTCGTAATCCGGGGTTTAAGTCTCAAGTTCAGTCCACTATATCATCACAACAGGGGTTGTATAGCCTTTACTAACCTCAATTACACATCATAACTCAAGAATTTCCTCAAACCCTAATTAGAAATTTCTAAATCTCACTAAACGACACTAAATCGGTTCTAAGTTAACATGGATGCAAAGCAAATGGGAAAACTACACTAATGATGGATAAATTACGTCCTTTGGCAACTCAAGAAAATTCTTGAGTTGCCCCTAGTGTCCAAAATCCTTGCTTTCTTGGTCCAAAGTGAAGCTTGTGAGCTTGTGCACATTTTTTGTGAAAGTGAGATGGACTTTTAATGGATTTTTGATGGATTTGTGAGGAGGTAGAGAGGAGAGGGAGAGAGGACAGCAGCAGCAGCCATGTGACAGGGAGAGGAGAGAAAATGAGTGAATTAGTGAAGAGAGAATGGCTCAAGACCAAGGTTTGACCCCTCACCCTCTCTTTCTCTCTCTTGCCCATACTTCTATATCTTTTCATTTCTTTTCTTTTCTTTTCTTTTCTTCTCATTTCATTTTTAAAACCAAACACATAAATCCCAAATGAAACCATGGTTATAAAATGTAACTCAAGTGTAAAATACGACACGGTGCATGTCATGTGCACAAAAAAAGCTTAATGCGCGATTAGCGATATTTAATCGCGATTAGCATTAAAATAGTGTATAATGAATCATAAAAACTTATAATTTGCATGAATCACATAGAACACCCTCTTTTTAGTAAGTTCTATAATTTTCCAAAATTTTCCCAATTTATCGGTATTTAATTATACCGCAATATAAAAATATTCAATATATTTATTATTAAATTATAAAAATTCCCAAAAATAATATTTTATTTTTCTGAAATTTTACACTTGTGCTCCCCTCCTTGGGTCTATCCTAATGCGGAAAAGTAAATAATATACAATGGTGACATCATCCTCAACCCGGAAGTGACTCAATAAAAGAATATTACATACAATGAATTTTACATGAATGAAAATGAAAAACTCTTATCTCACATAAAACCCCAGGCTATTCAAAACACGACGATCCAATATAACATATCCCAGCAACACATAATATCACATGTCATCAACATAAGTAAATATGCGTATCCCAATTGTCGTTGGCCTATAGCAACGAAACCGGCGATACACCATATTTTACACTTACGGTCGCAGAAAAGAAAGTGAAAAACTACAACAGTTAGAATCCGCAACCACCTTAGACATCACATGCCTAACCAAATGAATTCCTTAGACATCGCATGCCTAACAATTATAAACCCCGCATTTTAGTCTCGATTTCGAAAACACTTTTCAATATCTAGTCGGGCAATTCAACATGATTCCTGACATTCTGATCGAATGCTCATCGGAAACTTTAGTAGACGGCCACACGCCCCGATGCCATCGACGAAGTGCACTAAGGCGGAACACCGCTGCCGCGAGGACCCGAACGGATGCTTTTGGCGACGGGGTTCTCCTACAGTCACTTGGTCGGGGCTATGGGGTGTGGCTATCTAATAAAGTTAACCGGCGAGTATTCCCGTACGCTACGTGATTGCGACGAACTTTTGATCACATCAAAATCCCATGGAAACTGATCAAATGAGACTAAAGTGCTAGATTTATAAAATTCAAACTAGTTATCTCATAACTACTTATGGATTCCAAATATTGTATCCCATCACATAATATCCGGACGACGTTAAACTTTTCGATCGATTCATCAAAGTCCCACGATTTCCCGACAGCTCAACACTTGAGTATAGTTTTAATAATACCCAGAATATGCTCCATTACCTATGCACCAGCCGTAGAAGGGTAAACCCATGCCTCACTCATGTCGCCATGGAACTACGGCAAACCCTAGGGTTTGACCGCGGTTCCGTGATCCAAAAAGTCGAGTTAGGGTTTCATTCTTCTAGAAAGTTCATAGACTTGCATATTTTTCTGAATACGTTAAACTTGGAAAAATGGGTTTTTAACATTCGATCAAACTTTTTAACTTCGCCTAGACAACTTGCGAATAACCCGAAACAATGTTACAATTACGAATACGAAACACTCCGAATTGTTTATAGTGTAAGATTACATCACATGCAAAATTAGCAAAAACAAACAACACCTGAAACATCAAAACCAAGTCACTGGAACATAGGCAAAAAATTAGGGGGTGGGGCTCAGATTTGGCCGAGATGAAGGTATATGGGGCCAACCACTTTTTATCAAAAAAGCTTGAAATTTTGTCAGTGTTCATGTTATATCATATATAGCACTCTGTACTTGTTAAAAAAAATTTGACAATTATTTAAAATCGACAGAAACATGATTTTCGCGTTTCAAGTTACGGAGTATTTCGGTTTCGTAATCCTAACAAAATCCGTATAAATTTCTAGCATGGCTCTGATACCACTGCAGGGTTACCTAAGACGGCAGCAAGGTTCGGGAGGCATCGTCCATGCCAAATTCAAAAATTTGCCATTTTAGCTAACCCTAACTAAGAATCGTTAACTAGAAATCGACAGAAATGAAAATGCAAACACTTTGCAAGTCTAGTGAGCAAGGAATACAACCTTTGTAGACCAGTCCTTCACTTCAATAGCTCCGTGTAGTAGTCCCTTTCGCTGCGATCGTAAACTCCGAACTCTAGAGAGGCTCCCATGAAGAAACGAACATGCTTACTTCGAAGTCTTCGAGGCCGAATATGATCTATGTCGAAGAGACACTAACATAAGCTATCTCTTCACCAATTATTGAATTAGTGAAGCAAACACCCTATACTAAATGGCAAGTAGTAGAGAATGATGAAGTAGGAAGTGGGCCCACTTTAGATTTCATTTTCTCACACTTTTTCATCACAAACTCAAACCCTAGAAAACTCTTTTCTTGAGCTCTTGAAGAAGAAGATGAAGAGAGAGTTATGAATGATAATCATGAGGTTAGAAATGCAACCATGGTCAAATAATATCATGCCTAACCATTGTAGAGAATAAACCATGCACTAAGGTTAAGGGTTGGGTTAAATAAATATCCTAAACTAGACAAAAGAGTTGACTTTGTCAAAGGTAATCCATAAGCTTTGTCCAAGCTCAGCCATGACAAATTCACACTCTTTTGAATTATCTTAAAATAAATAAAACCCTAACTTAACCCTAACATGGTATAAGTCTCATACATACATGTTGCATGTGTAACCTAGCATGAAACAAACATGTACACTTGCATATATCACATATATACAATGTACACAATCTAGTGAGAAAAGAAATCTTAAGTGAGCTAATACTAGTTAATGAATTGTAATATATCAAATATATAATTATACATTAAATTATTAAATCAACTCTTGATTTAATAATCCGGCTATATCACATATAACCGACTAATATCATGTGTAACAACTTATCGAATCAACACTTGATCCGATAATCCGGCTATATCGCATATAACCGACCGACGTCACAAATCGCGAGAATACAATACGGTATCTCATATCGTATCAATCTCGGTCCCGCACATATCACATATGTGCTCCTACTCCGTTTTGCTTGAGCCAGGAAACCCTTGTGTAGGACTCTAATAACTCGTCAATACGCCGGCAGTATGTGATGATCATATCAAACATCCACAAGTCGCAAGCGTTCTGCTAAACTTAACGGCCACCCGGGTATTGAGCGATCAAAAGATCAACAAGCAAGCCTGCTCTCACTCCTGCGAATCCAATCAGTAACCCTACCGTACAGTCCGGTCTCTTCGTCTGATATGTCGCATATCTCGTCTAGAGGTTGTAAACGTCAGACCCCAGTAACTCGATAAGTCATGTCGATATGAGGCTTATAATGGGTCGAGAAACTATTGATAACACTTACCAGTATATCTCTAAAGTATCCCTAGCCAGGGACTTTCTGTTATAGCCAATCGAGCACAGCGCAACATCAACTCCCAATACCGGAAGAGACGAAACCCCTCCTATCGCTCATTGCCTCCATGTGATTTAGGACTGTACCTAAAAGCCACCATTTTGCACGTTCTCTTGAATGTGGTATGGTGGAAATCAAAGCATAGTGGGAATCACACAAGACTCTATAATGATCTCGGGTCTACAGACTAACATGTACTAGTGTCGCCAGAGAACTGCCATCTGACGTGAGATATAATACCATCTGGGAGTTCTCGGCGAGTCCGTCCAGTGTACCCAGTCTCCACTGAGCACCCATATACCGTCTCTGATGTCAAACACCAATGGATATGGGATCATCCATCGCCCATCTACATGGGTCGAGAAGCTATATGCTAGTCTATTCTGGTATATCGATGCCCTGTCTCGATATACCTGTGACTAGGAACATTTGAAGGTTGTACTTAGCGACTACACAGTTCCCACTAGTATGATCTACATCATAGTCCTGGTAGTCAAGTACTCATCCTAAGGGCTTTATCAACATATAACATAGAGACAATCAGAGTACATGTTAAGATAAAGAGCAACCAGATAGCATACTATCATGTCGAGCAAGAAAGTCCTCACTATATATGTCCAAGCATCCATTACAATATACATCGTATGTACAGTAATGGCCTCTACGGCATATGTATAACTAACAACGACGCCCAACGACGAAGATCACCACAAAAGATAATCATATAAGCTAGACATCAAAACCACAAGTAGCGGAATAAACCCTCGCTCTAAGTCTTGCAACCACAAGTCTCACGAAGTCTTACTAATTATACAGATACTAGTTTTTGATTTGATGGAGTTAACTAGATACAATAGGAATAATAAATATAAGAAGGGTACGATCCAACATGTACCACCTACCAAAGCAAAATACCCGAATGCAGCTATGTGCCAGCAATGCCGCTATAGATCCATGCGGTCAACCTACAAGAACTGTGGCATAACGCGGGTGAGTTGCTAACTCGTGAGTAAAAAATATCAATAGGTAGAAATCGAATAAACAACAATTTCCTAGGTCAACTATATCATGAAGCTAATACTATGATATCTAGGGTGACCGTATCTGCATATGTGCCAACAATAAACAATGTCTATAAGCATGTGGATCTCGTCCACGTGTCAACCAATGACACAACAATATCATGCATTTAAATGTCATAAAAGCATATGCATGAAAGTATGAGGATATAAATCAACGTGTCCCTCGCGACACATCAAAATCATGGAACCTAAGTGTCCAGCATCGACACTCGAAACAACATGAAACCCGTGTCCAACATCGACATGTAAATCCTTATATAACTCGGGCTCCGTCAGTACGGATCGGCCGACGGGCTCCGTCTGCGGGATCGGCCCTCGGACTCCGGCAGAACGGGTCGGCCCCTATCCATCTCTCGACTCCGGTCGGTATCCTCCGGATAGCCACCAGGTCCAACCAATCACCGGTAGGTAGTAGTCCCTCTGCCAGGCTCATCATTTACTGCACAACATCCCTTTCTTGCCCCAGGGTACCATACCGGGTCCACCTTAAACCTGTAAACGGATCATCCAGCAATTCGTCGAGTTTCACATATCACACGTCTCAGAACCGAGAAAATGCATGGTGGATGCACTGAAATATCATATCAAGAGAAATCGGGTTTTTAAAACAATACATACATTCTTTTGAAATAACCACGGTTCTCAAATCCAGAAATCTCATGAAAACGGCATATCTCAATGCGTATAATCATAAAGCATGATGTATACGACATATAACATAATGTAAGCATATCCGTATATCATGCAACATAGAACAGTGATGTGAACATAGCAAGTGAATCATGCAAGGAGTCATATCATAATGCAGCAATTCTACTGTGTAAGTCACATAGCAATTATCGATGATGAAGTGTGTGAGCCGGCCGATCTGTGTAAGTGTACATACGCATCATCGATAATGGTGTAGGTGTACTAGCACAGGTATATATAATGCAATGAGAATGGCATAAACGTAGCATAAAGTATATCGTCAGCTAAATGCTATAAGGTACGTATCTAACATGATCGAGTCGGTGAATCTATCAATCGGCATCCAGCCTCACAACATCACGTACGGTATAATCCATCGCACGGCATCCTCTAGCCAAGGGTTTGGATCAATCAACAAATAAACTCATCACGTACAATAAATCATCGTACGGCGGCATTAAACAATTTGGGATCCTAACAACCTATATGACAATGAGGGTACGGACCTAACGTCTCGTACGACATATCACTCATGATTCATGACATCATATATACCTATATGCCTATATCCCAGGTCACATCCATAACAATCTCATATAGGGGGACCGGCAAAGGTATCAATCCTCTCATATAGACTCGCATCCGTATACCAACATATCAATCAAGTCATCATATCACATCGTATATTCTTTTCATCACATTGAGTCATCTTACATCAAGTCAATTTTATATATACATTCTACTTTATACATCAAATGTCATGCTATTCTAAAACTCATACCTATTCTAGTGCAACTACATATCTATAAGTCGTGATTCACATTCACTTTTCATATCCCTAAAACTTTCATCTCATATCTCAAAATATATATTCAATCGCTCATATCATCTCTAACTATCTTTTTAACTATAACCCTAGTTTTCTAATCCAGGTTTCTATGAATGTATCCTATAGATCGGTTTCCATTTATAATTTGCGGTGGTGTTATACGCCATCCACCTGACTTCCCCGTAGATATAGAACTACTCACCTTGATCCTTGCTTACCGAACTCGATGACGCCATGCTCCGTCGTCTCGGAATCCACGCAAAGGTACCTACAATATCAACACATATCGCAATACCATTAAAATCGAGTTCAGAAAACCAATACGGCACACGGCACGCTTATAGGTTAGAACCTATAACCTACGTATGCAAAACAACCAAACAACCCTTGTTGTGGACGTACAAACGCCCAACAACTAAATACAATATCAAATACTAAAACCAAGAATTCCAAAATACGGAAAACATAACCAAAACCACTCACAACAGCTCCCAGATTCTCTCTCAGGTAAGATGGGAATAAACAAACAGTACTATGGGATAATATATAGAGTGTGAGAGCTACTGGACCAATTCCAGAACCAAACACCACCAACTGGCCGGCCAGAACCCTCTGAAATCCGGCGAGCTCGGCCTGGGTTGCTCCGTTGGGGTCTGTCTTCTCAGGTGGTCTCCTAGTGTCTTAATTAGGTCTCTGGTATTGTTTGTTTTTCTAGTAAACGTTCCAGGTCGTCCCAGATTCCCTGTAGTCCCCAATTTGTACACAAAACCGACATGGAACAAATCCTAAGTCCGTGTTTTGGGTTCTATACTCTGGTCCAGGTCAAGAATCACCTCTAAAGTCTTATAAACAACCACTACATCACCACATGTCCACACAATCACTCAACCCTTCTCTAGGAATTTCCAAGTTCACAAACCCATACGTAAACAAATTCTAAACTAAACTAGAATGCTAGGAAATCTTAATACTAAACTAAGTGAAAGGAATTATACCTTGTTTGGGCAACTCATGAAAAACCCAAGATGCCCAAGTTCATCAAAATCCAACTTTGCTTGGTCCAATGTGTTAAGGATGAGGTGGGGATCATTTTTAATGAAGAGGGTGTAGGGTTTTGGGAAGGAAATTTAGATGAAGCTTGGGGGTGTAGATGGAGGGAGATGAGGAGGAAGAAGATGAATTAAAATGATGGGGAATGAGGAAATGGCAGCCCCTCTCTCTATATATCTCTTATTCTTACCCTCTCTCAATTGTCACATGTCACATGCGGTCCCCTCTCTCTCCTCAATAATTCATTCTCTTCTCTTTTTCTTCTCTCTTTTCCTTTCTCACAATTAACACCAAACACAATTAAAACACGTAACCAAAATGTTACAGGATGTAGGATTACTAGGCACTCTAATGAAGCTCTACAAGGCATCAACCATGCCGGATTAAAATTTTTAGGTGCCGAACAACCCCAAACAAGATCGTTAACTAGAGATTAGGCGAAAACTATGGCAAGTAAATCATATTTACACTAAAGGAAAGGCACTACAACCATTGTAGATCCGGTCCTCCACTTCCAAAGCTCCGTGACGGCGTCCAATCGCTGCGATCAACCAACTCCCGGACTCTCGGACGGCTCCATGAGGAAATTGCAACGAGATCGCTTGAAGTCTTCGGTGCCGAAGATGATCAACGTCGAGAGAATACGGACTCAAGCTTCTACCTCGCTAACCATAGAATTAGTGAAGCAAACACCCTAAACTAAAGTGCTAGTCTAGTAGAGGATGGTGAGATAGGAAGTGGGTACTCTTTAGATTTTGATTTCTCACTTGGATTCATCACTTGATAATTTTCTAGCAAGCTTTTCTTTTTCTTCATGAAGAAGAAGAAGAAGAAAGAAAAGAATCAATCCTCAAAATAGAAAATCAAGTGATGTTTTTCATATTGCAACCATGGGTGAGTTAACACATGTAGAGAATAAACTAGGGTTTAGGTTGATGGTTAGGTTAAGGATAAAACAAAATGGCAAGACTTTTTCAAAGATGCTAGCATGCTTCATGAAGCTTCTAGCAAAGAAACAAAAGGCCACCATTTAGTTTTTCCAAAATAAATAAAATACATAAAACCCTAACCATTAACCTAATCAAGGGGTAAGTGATACACACACCCAAGTTTGCATGTATCATCAAACATGATACAAACTTGTGCACAAAAATATATCGCATATACAACTTGTGCACATCAAGTGAGAAAATCAATCTAAAGTGAACCAATACTAGTTAATGTAAAGTAATATATCAAATATATATAATTATACATTAAATCATTAAATCAACACTTGATTTAACGATCCGATCATATCGCATATAACCGACTAATATCCAATGTATCGACTTATCGAATCAACCCTTGATTCGATAACTAGGTTATATCGCATACAACCGATCGATACAATCATCGCGAGAATTGAATACGGTATCACATACTCGCATCATTCTCGGTCCTGCACATATCACATATGCGCTCCTATCTCGTTTTGCCTGAGCCAGTACAACCTGTATGTAGGACTCTAAAGACTCGTCAATACGCCGGCAGTAGGTGATGATCATATCAAGCACCCACAAGCCGTCAGCGGTACTAGCTGGACGTAACGGCTACCCAGGTATTGAGCGATCAGAAGATCAGCAAGCAAGCCCGCTCCAACTCCTGTAAAAGCCTGACAGTGGCACTACCGTACAGTCTGGTCTGCTCGTCTGATATGTCGCATATCAAGTCTAGAGGTGGTAAACGTCAGACCCCAATAACCGATAAGCCATGCCGATATGAGGCTCATAACGGGTCGAGAAACTACAGGTAACACTTACCAGTATATCTCTAAACCAGCCCTGGACAGGGACTTCCCTGTTATGGCCAATCGAGCATAGCGCAACATCCACCCCCAATACCGGGAGAGACGAAACCCCTCCTATCGCTTATTGCCTCCATGTGACTCGGGACTGTACCCAAAAACCACCGTTTTGCATGCCCTCTTGGACGTGTTAAGGTGGAAATCAAAGCACAGTGGGAATCACACAAGACTCTATGACGATCTCGAGTCTACAGACTAACCTGTACCAGTGTCACCTGAGAACTGCCATCTAACGTAAGGTATAATACCATCTGGGAGTTCTCGGCGAGTCCGTCCAGCGTACCCAGTCTCCACTGAGCACTCGTATATCATCTCTGATGTCAAACACCAATGGATATGGGATCATCCATCGCCCATCTGTATGGGTCGAGAAGGTATACGCTAGTCTACTCTGGTACATCGATGCCCCGTCTCGATATACCCACGACTAGGGACCTTGAAGGATGTACTTATGCACTACCATGTCCCCACTAATATGATCCGCATCATAGTCCAGGTAGTTAAGTATATATCCTAAGGGCTTTACCAACATGTAACAGAGAGACAATCAGTATACACGTTAAGGTAAAGAGTAACCAGATAGCATACTATCATGTCGAGCAAGAAAGTCCTCCCTATATATGTACAAGCATCCACTACAATATACATCCTATGTATAGTAATGGCCTCTAGGGCATACATATAACTAACAATCTCCTACTTGCACTAGGGCCATCTGATAGCAGTGGTTGTAGTATCTCATACTCAACCATCCCATAATAGTCTCTCTCTGGGAAAAGGCCTTTGTGAGTGGATCCGCCGTGTTGTCCTCTGAGTCTACTCTCCTGACCTCGATCCCCTGGAGATCAACCATCTCCATGATCAGGTGACACTGCCTCAGAATATGTCTGGATAACTGATGGGACGGGCGTTCCTAGGCATAAGCCATAACTCCATTGTCTCACAATGGTAGGAACGAAGTTCATCTCATAAACTAATATACACCCAGACTTCCTCTTTGGTAGTATCTTTGGTAACGATGTATCTTGCCTTTAATCGTCTAGTATGTCACGGTATTTAGCTTGGAACTCTTCCAACATACCGTCCCTTTACTGAGGGTAAAGACAATGCCTGTGACTGGCATTCAGTCGTCCTTATCATCCTGGAACCCTTCCAGTGATTCTCCCTAAGATCGATTGATACCATCTCACTACAACTAGTGAGAATCCTAACATCCAATTAGATCTATTCTCATAGATCCAAAACCCAGGATTTAGTAGGTATCATTTTGATCCTATATGGAGAATCCTTGTGATAAGCGGAGATTGATCGAGCGTAGCATAGGAAAACTCTTCCCTATCAAGAGTATGTCATCCACGTACTCTACGAGGATCGCCACCATACTCCCTACTATCTTTTTGTATATACAATGTTCATCTACCATTTTGATGAAGTCAAACTCTTTGGCTACTACATCAAAACAGATGTTCCAACTCCACGATGCCTGCTTTATCACATAAAACATCTTGCACACGTTTCCGCTGCTCCCACTATCTACGAGGCCTTCTGGCCGTGTACTTATAGACGCACTCTTCTAAAACATCATTTAGAAAAACAGTTATGGCACCTAACCGCCAGATATCGTAGTCATGGTATGTAGCCGTGGCAAGTAGGATCTGGATGGACTTAAGCATAGCTACTTAGAAAAGGTTTCATCATAATCCATACCTGGTTAATGATGCAAACTTTTAAAAAGTCTAGCTTTGAAAGTCTCAACCTTTCCATGTACACCAAGTAATCTTCTCAAGATATACTTACTCCTGATGGGGATTTAACTCTTCAGATCAAGCAACCAAAGTCCATACTTTGTTGGTGTATAAGGATTCCATCTCAGATCGATAAGCATCCAGCCATTCTTATAGAGTCCCACTCCTGATGGCCAGCTCGAAACTAGTTGGGTCATCATCTCATGATGCAATCCTTGCTCCCACTGTCATAGAGAAACCAAAGTATCTCTCAGGTGGGTGAGGAACCCTACTAGATCGGCGGAGAGGCTGAGGTTCGTTGGTTCCTATTGAATCCTTTGGTTCTACCAAATCATCTGCTGTAGTTTGTATAGCTGGAACTGCTTCCAGTTCGACCTCATGACCACCTGTTTTTTTTTCACAAGAAATTCCCTTTCACAAATGTGGCATGCTGAGAAACAAAACATCTTTTGTTCCTCGGTTAGGTAGAAGATATTCCCTTGCAATTGCTTGGGATATCCAACAAACTTCTACAGAACTGACTTTGCCTCGAGCTTGTCCGGATTATGCTTTTAGACATAGGCTGGACAACCCCAAATCTTAACAAACTTAAGATATGGGCTCTTCCCTTTCCATATCTCATATGGAGTGGTAGGCATCTGATTTGGTTGGAACGCCATTCAATAGGTATGCAACTTCATAAGTGCATAACTCCCAAAAGGAAATAGGTAACTCAGTAGTACTCATCATAGAGCACACCTTATCATATAGGGTGTGATTGCTCCGTCCCGATACACCGACGTGTTATGGTGTATATGGAGGAGTAATGCTGAGAGAGAATCTCATTCTCCTTTAGAATAATCCAGAAATTCCGTGCTCAAGTATTCTTCTCCTTGATCGCATCAAAGGACATAATACTTATACCCGTTTTGGTTCTCTACTTCTAACTGATATTCTGTGAATATCTCAAAAGGTTCGGACTTGTGTTTCAACAGGAACATATGTCTGAATCTTGAGAGATCATCAGAGAATGTAATGAAGTACAAAGAACCGGTCTTGGCATGTGTAGACAGGGGACCTTCATACATCAACATGTATTATCCCAAAAGTTCACTAACTCTTTCTCTTTTTTCATTAAACAGAGCTATGGTCATCTTATCTCTGTGACATAACTAGCAAGTTTCACAAGATGTAAATTCAAACTAATTTAAATATGCATCTATATGTAACTTCAGCTAGTCGGGTCGCATTGATATGACCTAGTCTACAATACCTCAAGAAAGATCCGTTCATTTCTGAACTCTTCCTCTTGTGTGTGTTCTGTATACTAAGAACTGTAGTTTGATTTAGAACGTTAATGGTTTTAGATAACGTGCCTGAACCGATCAACTTTTGATATAAGAAATGTTCAAAACATTATCCAACAATACAAAATTATATCCTTCTTTATTAATAAAGAGATTGATATGATGTTGTATATCAGGTTCGGTATCTAATAACATTTATTCTGAATCAATGTATTCCGGTAATACAGGGTGATAGTGACCAACAGACTTGGCTGCAACATTTGCACCGTTTTTTATCTCATGAAATTTATCACCCGTTCTCAGTTCTCTACCTATCTGTAGCCCATGTAACAGATTACATATGCGGGATCCTGATCCGGTATCATATACCCAGGATGTAAAGGATGCTGAGAAACAGTTCTCTGTAATGAACACACCCGAAGATGATGCATCAGTATGCACTTTTTTCGTTTGGGTGACACGGGAAATCTGGTATTCCCCAAATTTCTTGCTCTGTCTTATAACAATTATAAGTTGGAGCGGGACCAACGTTCCCCAGCTCAGTATAACAAGCGGGTTTGGTCAATACATCCGTATTATTATCTTGATTAAGGCGTGATATGGTCGCTACCTGGAGAGAGAGAGAAGAAAACACTCTGCGTGCGCTCTTGCAAGATCAGATTGGTTATTATTTTATCTAATCAGGATGGCTCCCACTGTTTTTATCAAATCTTCCTTCAAACCCTAAAAGGAAAGACTGGCCGGGATTAATTACACTCTACAACTTCACCAATCTTTCAGCCAGGCCAGTGTCGGTACTTTGAGGGAGGTTCCCCGTGCTTTCGCACGGACCTAATTAATGTAAACCTTGTTTCCCAGAGGCGTAACCCCGTTGACACCTTTCTAGACACCTACTTGATCGGCTAATTGTAATGTGTACAACTCTCCCAGGAGTAACAATTACTCGCAGTGGGTATCGGGATCCAACTATCTCATAGAAGGTATGCAATCTCATTGCAAATTTCAATACTTGAAATTCCCGATAATTTTGCCCCAAACGATCTATAACCTTGACAAGGTCAACAAACCATAGACCGTAAGTCAAGTTCAACCCGTCATTTCTTGATTGAATTAAACACACCAGCACGACCCTTGACAAGGTCAACAAGGCCGTACGACTACCCTAAAACAATCTGCATCATATGCATAAGCAGATAAATACTGGTTAGCTACCGCACACTGCGCCTTGACAAGGTCAACAAACGCAGCACGAATACTAAGCAGGACTTATCTGAAATGACGGAGGGCTACGACAGGTTTTTCTGAAAACCTATTGCGTAATGAACTTGATATCGTTGTAGAATCAAATGATTTTAAAATGGAGTGTTTTTTAGGCTTTTCTAGTTTTGCTAAAGGGGTCACTCCCGGTGAAGGGATCGTCGGCCCTTTCCTCATCGAATAAGGTGCAGGATATATCATATACACTGCAGTGCAAAGCAATAACTATAGGAGCAATCAAAAGACAAACCGAGGGTTGTAGTATCTGCCAGCCATTGCTAAAGGGGTCACTCCCGGTGAAAGGATCTCGGCCCTTTCCTTATCGAATAAGATGCAGGATGTTCTACAAGGAACACCGCGATGCAAAGCAAGAACTGTAGCTACCTGTTTTTGAAAATTCGATTCCACAACATCTTTTAGGTTTCTTTTACTTTCATTAATCATATTAATGAAGTCCCATCATTTAAGTCACCTAAACATCACAGATAAATACGACGTACACTTATGCCATCCGCATTCGCCTCGATGTCCCCTCGTGCACCGTTAGGTTAGGTAACTAACGGCAGAGCGGGGCAGGGCTAGCGCGGGTATAAAACATAAGTAACGTCTATATAATATATCATATATACTATATAAAGTATCCATCACAGCATATCAAATGATCACATCACAGATATCGCAGCAGAAGAAACATATGAAACATTGGATATACTAGGACGTCCGTGTTTTTAATACGAGCCAGTATAAAACATGGATTCCACGGTCGCGATGAATAGCCAAACCCACACCCCTAGACCACTACGAGAGCGGCTAGCAACCCTACCAATTCTAGAGTTAGGAGATCCGGACTCGACTCCTCGAGTTGGTCTCCCACTGGACTCCAGAACCCGGTTACTTGTGCTTTCATCCTTGGGTCTATCCTAGTGCGGAAAAGTAAATAATATACAAAAGGTGACATCAACCTCAACCCGGAAGTGTCCTAATAAAAGAATATTACATACAAGTTTTTACATGAATGAAAATGAAAAACACTCATCTCACAAAAAAAACCCCGGCTATTCAAACACGACGATCCAATATAACATATCCAGCAACACATAACATCAAATGTCATCAACGTAAGTAAACATGCGTATCCCAATTGTCGTTGACATATAGCAACGAAACCGGCGATATCATATATTACACTTACGGTCACAGAAAAGAAAGTGAAAAAGTACAACAGTTGGAATCCGCAACCTCCTTAGACATCGCATGCCTAACCATCTGAATTCCTTAGACATCACATGCCTAACAATTATAAACCCTGCATTTTAGTCTCATTATCGAAAACACTTTTCAATATGAAGTCGGGTAATTCAACAAGATTCCCGATATCCAGAATGAATGCTCGTCGCAAACTTTAGTAGACGGCCGCACCCCCGATACCGTCGACGAAGTGCACTACGGTGGAACACTGCTGTCGCGAGCACCCGAACGGATGCTTTCGGCGACGGGGTTCTCCTACAGTCACTTGGTCGGGGCTATGGGGCATGGCTGTCTATTAAGTTTACCCGGCGAGTATCCGCGTACGCTACGTGATTGCGACGGACTTTTGATCGCATCAAAATTCCGTGGCAACCGATCATATGAGACTAAACTGCTATGTTTACAACTTCAAATCAGTTATCTCATAACTGCTTGTGGATTCCAAATATTGTATCACATTCTAGATAATTAGAAAATGTTAAACTTTCCGATCGAATAATCAAATACCCAAGTTTTCCCGGAAAAACTCAACACATGAAATAAGTTTAAAAACATCCACTTCATGCCACGGTACCAACGGTCCAGCCGTAGAAGGGTCAAGACAACGCCTCACATGTGGCACGCCGTACTGCCCCAAACTCTAAGGTTCAAAGGGCAGTTCAAGACGGTCACATAATCGAGTTAAGGTTTGTTGTCTTCTAGAGGGTCCATCGCGTATCTTGCACGATCTAGATGTTCTTAAACAAACGGAAAAATCCAACACTTGGAAATTTTCCGGGTCGGGAAAAAGTGAGTTATTGATATCCGTTCGAACTTTTTAATACTTTCTAAATATCCGGAAAACATTACAAAATTAAATATTCCGATCGAATCAACGACTACAAAATAAACCCCAGAACACTCAACACTTGAGTCAGGTTAAAAATACCCATAAAATTCAAATCACAGAAATAAGAATTACTGTGCAAAAAACATGACATAATCACACTGTACGGCCGCGGATTCGTGGCCCAAGAAGGGTATGGCTGCGGTTCCATGGCATGATGTAGGGATTACGTCATCGAATTTCATAGTAAAGCTTAGAAAACGCTGCTGAATTTTTTAGATATTTTTAATTCTGGAAAATCCCAGTTTTGGAAAAATGTACAGAGAGGGGTATAAAATGCGATATATCGAGTTCGATCGGGGTTTGAACTTCGTTAACGCATCGCGTAATGCTCTAGCTAAGCTCTGATACCACTGTAGGGTTACTAGGCACTCTAATGAAGCTCTACAAGGCATCAACCATGCCGGATTAAAAATTTTAGGTACCGAACAACCCCAAACAAGATCGTTAACTAGAGATTAGGCGAAAACTATGACAAGTAAATCACATTTACACTAAAGGAAAGGGACTACAACCTTTGTAGATCCGGTCCTCCACTTCCAAAGCTCCGTGACGGCGTCCCTTCGCTGCGATCAACCAACTCCCGGACTCTCGGACGGCTCCATGAGGAAATTACAACGGGATCGCTAGAAGTCTTCGGTGCCGAAGATGATCTACATCGAGGGAATACGGACTCAAGCTTCTACCTCACTAACCATAGAATTAGTGAAGCAAACACCCTAAACTAAAGTGCTCGTCTAGTAGAGAATGGTGAGATAGGAAGTGGGTACTCTTTAGATTTTGATTTCTCACTTGGATTCATCACTTGATAATTTTCTAGCAAGCTTTTCTTTTTCTTCATGAAGAAGAAGAAGAAGAAAGAAAAGAATCAATCCTCAAAATAGAAAATCAAGTGATTGTTTTCATATTGCAACCATGGATGAGTTAACACATGTAGAGAATAAACTAGGGTTTAGGTTGATGGTTAGGTTAAGGATAAAACAAAATGGCAAGACTTTTTCAAAGATGCTAGCATGCTTCATGAAGCTTCTAGCAAAGAAACAAAAAGCCACCATTTAGTTTTTCCAAAATAAATAAAATACATAAAACCCTAACCATTAACCTAATCAAGGGGTAAGTGATACACACACCCAAGTTTGCATGTATCATCAAACATGATACAAACTTGTGCACAAAAATATATCGCATATACAACTTGTGCACATCAAGTGAGAAAATCAATCTAAAGTGAACCAATACTAGTTAATGTAAAGTAATATATCAAATATATATAATTATACATTAAATCATTAAATCAACACTTGATTTAACGATCCGATCATATCGCATATAACCGACTAATATCCAATGTATCGACTTATCGAATCAACCCTTGATTCGATAACTAGGTTATATCGCATACAACCGATCGATACAATCATCGCGAGAATTGAATACGGTATCACATACTCGCATCATTCTCGGTCCTGCACATATCACATATGCGCTCCTATCTCATTTTTCCTGAGCCAGTACAACCTGTATGTAGGACTCTAAAGACTCGTCAATACGCCGGCAGTAGGTGATGATCATATCAAGCACCCACAAGCCGTCAGCGGTACTAGCTGGACGTAACGGCTACCCGGGTATTCAGCGATCAGAAGATCATCAAGCAAGCCCACTCCAACTCCTGTAAAAGCCTAACAGTGGCACTACCGTACAGTCCGGTCTCCTCGTCTGATATGTCGCATATCAAGTCTAGGGGTGGTAAACGTTAGACCCCAAACTGATAAGTCATGCCGATATGAGGCTCATAACGGGTCGAGAAACTACTGGTAACACTTACCAGTATATCTCTAAACCAGCCCTGGCCAGGGACTTCCCTGTTATGGCCAATCGAGCATAGCGCAACATCAACCCCTAATACCGGGAGAGAAGAAACCCCTCCTATCGCTCATTGCCTCCATGTGACTCAGTACTGTACCCCAAAACCACCATTTTGCATGCCCTCTTGGACGTGGTAAGGTGGAAATCAAAGCACAGTGCGAATCACACAAGACTCTATGACGATCTCGGGTCTACAGACTAACCTGTACCAGTGTCACCTGAGAACTGCCATCTGACGTAAGGTATAATACCATCTGGGAGTTCTCGGCGAGTCTGTCCAGTGTACCCAGTCTCCACTGAGCACCCGTATATCATCTCTGATGTCAAACACCAATGGATATGGGATCATCCATCGCCCATCTGTATGGGTCGAGAAGGTATACGCTAGTCTACTCTGGTACATCGATGCCCCGTCTCGATATACCCACGACTAGGGACCTTAAAGGATGTACTTATGCACTACCATGTCCCCACTAGTATGATCCGCATCATAGTCCTAGTAGTTAAGTATACATCCTAAGGGCTTTACCAACATGTAACAGAGAGACAATCAGTATACACGTTAAGGTAAAGAGTAACCAGATAGCATACTATCATGTCGAGCAAGAAAGTCCTCCCTATATATGTCCAAGCATCCACTACAATATACATCCTATGTATAGTAATGGCCTCTAGGGCATACATATAACTAACACATGACATGGTGCATTGTCCATGGGAAAATGTAGAAACACGGATTTGGCCTAATTGCGATTAGCAGTGCACTAATCGGGTTTAATTTCAAACTTGCATATAATAATTTAAAAAATGTCAAATCCGATAAATATATTTTTAAATGAGTAAATCATTTTAATCTGCAATTATTTCACAATTATTGATATATATTTATACCATTTTACGAAAACCCAATTTCGCAAATCGGGTAGTTTTCGTGAAATATATTATTTTAATATTAAATTTGAAAAATAATATTTTATATTTTCTGAAATGTTACACATGGGCAATGAAACCATGGTTTTGACTTTAGTCAACACAAGAGGAGATGAGTGTAGAAAATCAAGCGTGATTTTATTTCCATTTTGCTTTTCTCAATAATCAAAATATATAAATATGTTACGATGTGAGTCTTGCATTGCCATCACCAATGTATCATCAACCATGAAACATGTATGCATGCATGTGTGCATCCATTTCAACATATACATACACTCATGCATGCATCATAAAGAAATAGGTTTTAATAAATGAGCTAATGGACATAATATGAAATCAACACTTGATTTAATAACCCGGTCATATCACATACGACCCGTCCAATAGTAATCGCTCAATTAAAATACGGTATCAAATACACGCATTTAATCGAGCTCCCGTGCATATCCCATATGCACCCCACATCTTTTTACCTGAGCTAGGAAACCCCTTTGTGGGACTCTAAGACTAGTCAATACGCTAGCAGTAGGCAGTGATCCTATCACATGCCTACAAACCGTCAGTGGCACAAACTGTACGTAACGGCTCCCAGGCATTAAGCAATCAGAAGAAACACAAAAGAACCTGTCAAAACTCCCGTTGAGCCAACTGGTAACACTTACCGTACAGTCCAGTCTCTTCGTCAGATATGCTACATATCGAGTCTATGGTTGGTATCGTCAATCCCAATAACTCAATAAGTCATGCTGGTATATGGCTCATAACAGATCGAGAAACTACTGATAACACTTATCAGTAATGCTCATCAGCCCTGGCCAGGGACTTCCTGTTATACCCAATCGAGCATAGCGCAACATCAACCCACAATACCGGGAGAGACGAAAGCTCTCCTATCGCTCATTGCCTCCATGTGCCTCAGGACTGTATCCAAAATCCACTTGTTTGCACGACTCAGTAGAGCCGTGGTAGGGTGGAGATCAATGTATAGTAGGAGGACACACAAGACTCTATGACGATCTCGGGTCTACAAATAACCTGTACCAGTATCACCTGAGAACTGCTATCCGACGATAGATATAATACCACATATGAGTTCTCGGCGAGTCCGTTCGGTGTACCCAGTCTCACTGAGCACCCGTATACGGTCATTGGTGTCACCACACCAATGGATATGGGATCATCCATCGCCCATCATATGGGTCAAGTAACGTATACACTTGTATACGCCGGAATATCGATGCCCCGTCTCGATACACCCACAACTAGGAACATTGTAAGGATATGCTTATAAACTACATATGTCCCACTAGTATGATCCGCATCATAATCACAGTAGTCAAGAAAATATCCTAAGGGCTTTATCAACATGTACCAAATGAGTAATATGCATGACCAAGTGAACATGTTAAGATAAAGAACAACCAGATAGCATACTGTCATGTCGAGCAAGAATGTCCTTTGAATATATATACACACATACTGATACATCCACTATCATATAATGGCCTCTAAGGCATACATATATCCAACAATCTTCCACTTGCACTAAAGCAAATTATTGGCGTATCTCATACCCAACATCTCAAAAGTTCGCTCATGTTGCGGCAGAGGGAGGGTCTTAGTGAGTGGATGTTAGTTATATGTATGCCCTAGAGGCCATTACTGTACATAGGATGTATATTGTAGTGGATGCTGGGACATATATAGGGAGGACTTTCTTGCTCGACATGATAGTATGCTATCTGGTTGAACTTTACCTTAACGTGTATACTGATTGTCTCTCTGTTACATGTTGGTAAAGCCCTTAGGATGTATGCTTGACTACCTGGACTATGATGCGGATCATACTAGTGGGGACATGGTAGTCCATAAGTACATCCTTCAAAGTCCCTAGTCGAGGGTGTATCGAGACGGGGCATCGATATACCAGAGTAGACTAGCGTGTACCTTCTCGACCCATACAGATGGGCGATGGATGATCCCATATCCATTGGTGTTTGACATCAGAGATGATATACGGGTGCTCAGTGGAGACTGGGTACACTGGACGGACTCGCCGAGAACTCCCAGATGGTATTATACCTTACGTCAGTTGGCAGTTCTCTGGTGACACTGGTACAGAGTAGTCTGTTGACCCGAGATCGTCATAGAGTCTTGTGTGGTTCCCACTGTGCTTTGATTTCCATCTTACCACGTCCAAGAGGGCGTGCAAAACGGTGGTTTTTGGGTACAGTCCCGAGTCACATGGAGGCAATGAGCGATAGGAGGGGATTCGTCTCTCCCGGTATAGGGAGTTGATGTTGCGCTGTGTTCGATTGGCTATAACCGGAAATCCCTGGCCAGGGTTGCTGAGATTTACTGGTAAGTGTTACCAGTAGTTTCTCGAACTGTTATAGACCTCATATCGACACGACTTATCGAGCTATTGGGGTCTGACGTTTACCACCCCTAGGCGAGATATGCGACATATCAGACGATCAGACCGGACTGTACGGTAGTGTTACTGGTTGGATTCACTGGAGTGTGAGCGGGCTTGCTCGTCGATCTTCTGATCGCTCAATACCCGGGTGGCCGTTACGTTTAGCAGACCGCTTGCGGCTTGTGGGTGTTTGATATGATCATCATCTGCTGCCGGAGTATTGACGAGTCTTTAGAGTCCTACACAGAGGTTTCCTGGCTCAAGCGAAACGAAATAGGAGCGCATATGAGATATGTGCGGGACCGAGAATAATGCGTGTATGTGATACCGTATTCCATTCTCGCGATGAATGTATCGAAAGGTTGTATGCGATATAACCTAGTTATCGAATCAAGGGTTGATTCGGTAAGCCGATACATAGGATACTAGTCGGTTATATGCGATATGACCGGATCGTTAAATCAAGTGTTGATTTAATGATTTAATGTATAAATATATATTTGATATATTACTTTGCATTAACTAGTATTGGTTCACTTTAAATGGCTTTTCTCACTTGTATTGTGCAAGTTCTATATGTGATATACTTTTGTGCACTTGTTTGTATCATGTTTGATGATACATGCTAACTTGATTAGGTGTTTGATTAAACCATGGTTAGTTAATGGTTAGGGTTTCATTTGATTTATTTATGCCTTTATTTATTTTGTTTTGACAAAAAGAAAAAGGGGAATGAAAACAAAAGGGTTGCTTTCAAAGATGAAGCTTGTTGAAGCTTCATGAAGGTTTGACCAAAGTGACCATTTTGTCTTCATCTGTAAACCTAACCATTCACTAACCCTAGTTCATTCTCTACACCTAACCATGGTTTGCTTAAGATAAGAATTGATTTTATTTTCTATTTAAAAAATTCTTATCATAACATTTATCATCATCTTCTTCTTCTTCTTCAAGAAGAAAGCTTACTTCATCAATGGTGATTTGAGCATAAGTGTGAGAAATCCAAATCTAAAGTGAACCCACTTCCTATTTCTTCATCCTCTACCTCTTGCCAAGTAGTATAGGGTGTTTCCTTCACAAGTTTTCATGGCTTGGTGAAGGTGGAGCTTAATCTAGCGATGCCTCGACGTAGATCATCTTCGGCATGGACATCGACGACCTAGCTCACCATTTCTCCGACGAAGCCGACGCTAGAGCCCGGGAATTCATTTGGACAGAGAGGGGACTTCGTTGCGGAGCTATGGAGGTGGAGCACCGGATCTACAAAGGTTGTATTTCCGTTTACTTGTAGTTAAGTGTTAACTAGTTTATTGTTTCGCCTAGAAATCTAGCCAACGATCCGTTCTAGGGTTTCTCGGCACCGTTTAAATTTGAAATTGGCATGGTTGATGCCTTGAGAGACCTCATTAGGGTGCCTAGGAACCCTACAGTGGATCCGCGGTGTTATTCTTTGTATCTACTCTCCGAATCTCGATCTCGTGGCGATCAACTATCTCCCGGATCAGATGATATCGCCTCAGGATGTGTCTGGATCGCTGATGGGACCTGGGCTCTTTGGCCAACGTCATAGCCCCATTATTATCACAATACAATGGTATTGGATCAATAATGGTTGGAACTACTCCTAGCTCCGAGATGAACTTCCTCATCCAGAAGGCTTCCTTGGCAGCATCATTTGCAGCAATATACTCAGCTTCCATCATGGAGTCTGCAACGGTATCCTGTTTGGAACTCTTCTAACATACCGCCCCTCCATTGAGGGTAAAGACAAAACCTGAGATAGATTTGCTGTCATCCTTATCACTCTGGAAGCTCGAATCGGTAAAGTCCTCCATTTGGAGATCCCCGTTACCATACACCAAGAACATTTTTTTAGTCCTTCATAAGTACTTAAGAATGTTCTTCACAGCTGTCCAGTGATTCTTCCCTGGGTTGGATTGATACCTGCTTACTACACCCAGTGCATAAGCTTCATCAGGGCGTGTACATAACATCGCATACATTATAGATCCAACGGCTGAAGCGTAGGGTATAATGCTCATGCGAGCTCTCTCTTCATCAGTCTTTGGGCAAAAGTCCTTGGAGATAGTGACTCCATGACTAGCGGGTAAAGTACCCCGCTTGGTGTCTTCCATACTAAACCTTTTTAGGATGGTGTTAATGTACCTGGTTTGGGACAATCCCAACAACCTTTTAGATCTATCCCTATAGATCTTCATGCCCAATATGTACGAGGCATCACCCAGGTCCTTCATAGAGAACCTTTATGATAAGAACAGTTTGACCGATTGTAGCATAGGAACATCGTTTCCTATCAGAAGAATGTCATCCACGTACAATACGAGAAATCTGACAGTACTTCCTACAATCTTCTTATAAACACAAGGTTCATCTGGATTTTTGACGAAATAAAACTCTTTGATAACATCATCAAAATAGATGTTCCAACTCCGTGATGCCTTCTTTAATCCATAAATGGATTTAAGAAACCTACATGCTTTCCCGCTGCTCCCACTATCAATGAAGCCCTCTGGCTGATCCATATAAACGCATTCTTCTAAATCACAATTTAGAAAAGCAGTTTTAACGTCCATCTGCCAGATTTCATAGTCGTAGTGAGCAGCAATAGCAAGTAGGATCCGAATGGATTTAAGCATGGCTACAGGAGAAAAGGATTCGTCATAGTCCAGTCCTGGTCTTTGACGAAATCCTTTCGCCACAAACCTCGCCTTATAGGTCTCCACCTGCCCATATACACCGATCTTTCTATTAAAGATCCATTTGCACCCTACGGGTTTTACCCCAGAGGGTACAACATCCAAAGTCCATACTTTGTTGGTGTACATAGACTCCATTTCGGATCTCATGGCATCCAGCCACTTCATAGAGTCACCACTCGTGATAGCTTGCTGAAAACTGGTAGGGTCATCATCATCCATGATGCAATCTTCTCCATCACCATCGATGAGAAAACTGCAGTATCTCTCCGGTGGGCGAGAAGTCCTACCAGATCTACGGAGTGACTGGGGTTCATAAGATTCTGTTGCAATATCAGGTTCAACCAAGTCATCATTTGTAACTTGTATCTCTAGAACATCTTCTAGGTCTACCACCTTGCCATTAGTATCATTTGGAAAAATCTTATTTTCTAAAAATGTGGCATGTTCAGAAATAAATACCTTTTGTTCCTCCTTGTGATAGAAAAGATATCCAAACGAATGTTTTGGATAGCCCACAAATATACACTTGACCGATCGTGTCTCGAGTTTGTCTGGATTCTGCTTTTTAACAAAAGCCGGACAACCCCAAATCTTAACTCATTTAAGAGATGGTCTCTTCCTATACCATATCTCATATGGAGTGGTAGACACGGTCTTGGTTGGAACTTTGTTCAACAGAAAAGCTGCATTCTCCAATGCATGCCCCCAAAAGGAGAGAGATAACTCAGCATCACTTATCATGGATGGTACCATATCTAATAGGGTACGATTCCGCCGCTCTGACACACCGTTGTGCTGTGGTGTGTAAGGGGGAGTGAGCTGAGAGAGAATCCCATTCTCTTTTAGGTAGTTTGAAAACTTTGTACTAAGATACTCTCCACCTCAATCTGTTCGAAGTATTTTGATACTCATTCCTGTTTGTTTTTCTACTTCAAGTTTGTACTCCTTGAATTTCTCGAATGTTTCAGACTTATGCTTTAATAAAAACACATGACCGAATCTCGAGAAATCATCAGTAAAAGTTATGAAGTAAGAAAAACCGCCTCTTGCATGTGTAGACATTGGCCCACATACATCACTATGTATGAGGCCCAAGAGCTCTGTAGCTCTTTCTTCCTGTCCAGTAAACGGAGTTTTGGTCATTTTCCCTTTGATACAAGACTGGCAAGTCGCATAAGATTTATATTCAAAAGGATTTAAATATCTATCTTTATAAAGCTTGTTTAGTCTTTTCTCATTAATATGACCGAGTCTACAATGCCAAAGAAAAGCTTCATTTATGTCTGAAAATTTTCTTTTATTTGTGTGTTGTTTGTTGAAAACTGTGTGTTGATTTAGGACGTATATCCTGTTATTAAGTGTACCAGAACTAATCAACTCTTGATTTAGTTTAATGCTCATAACATTATGCTGCAATACAAAATGATATCCTTCATTGTCTAATAAAGAAACGGATATTATATTACAAAGCATGCTAGGTACAAAATAACATGGGTTCAAAACCAATATACAACCCGACGGCAACCCTAGCTGATACTCTCCCACTGAAACTGCATATACATTGGAACCATTTCCAACTCGGAGAGTGTGATCACCGGTCTTCAAAAATCTGCTATTTCTCAAGCCCTGCATAGAATTGCAGATATGAGAACCCGAACCGGCATCCAATACCCAGGAAGCAGAGTTTATAGAAAAACAGTTTTCAGTCACAAACACACCTGAAGCAGAAGCATCACCATGCTTCCTTTTCTTGAGATCATGGTATTCAGTACAGTTCCTCTTTCAGTGCCCTGTCTTCTTGCAGTGAAAACATTCTCCTTTTCCCGACTTCTCAATCTTGGATTTGTTTCTCCCTTGTGCCTTCTTGATTCCACATCTTGGTTTGGTGGATCTCTTCTTATTCCTTCCCTTGGCCTTGGCTTTTGGGATGGAAGAGGAAGATTGTCCAACAATCAGAGAGGGAGACTTCGCTTTAAGCGTGCTGTCCGCACTTCTCAACATATTGAGAAGTTCGGGTAGTGACTTCTCCATGCTATGCATGTTGAAGTTCACTATGAATGGAGCAAAGGCAGAGAGAAGAGACTGTAGAACAATATCAATATATTGCTCATTCTCCATTGACCATCCGAGGCCCTCAAGCTCTTCAATAAGAGCTATCATCTTCAAAACGTGATCACCTACGGGTGTGCTGGGAGCCATCCGCATCTGAAACAGCTTTCGAGACGCTTCGTATCGTAGGATACGAGATTGCTCCGCATACAACTCTTTTGTATGGAGAAAGATGGATTGAACATCCATCTGCTCGTGCTGCTTTTGATGTGTATTGTCAATCGATGCAAGCGCGAGGCATTTGGCAGTAGCACAGTCAATATCCCACGTTTTGCGGATCTCTATATCCGCAACAAAAGATTCAGGGCCTGGGCTGGGAGGGGCTGAGGCAGTGAGGACATATAATACATTATCATATGTGAGAGCAATGTTAATGTTACTCAGCCAATCTTTATAGTTCGGCCCAGTTAGCTTATTTTTCTTTAATAGTAGCTTAAGTCAAGTCATGTTATCTGTCATTAGGAGAGAGAAAAAAATACACTTACCGAAAGCGTTTGCAAAGATCAGATTGCTTATTATCTTATCTAATCGATGTCTCCCACTGCTTTTATCAAATTTTCCTTCAAACCTTAAAAAGAAAATTAGCCAGGATTAATTACATTCTACAACTTCGCTAACCGTTCAGCCAGGCCAGTACCGGTACTTTGAGGGAGGTTCCCCGTGCTTTCGCACGGACCTGATTAGAATAAACCTCATTTTCCCAGAGGCGTAGCCCCGTTGACACCTTTCTAGACACCTAATGGGTTAGCTTATTGTAAAGTGCAAAACTCTCATGGGAGCAAATTTTACTCATAGTAGGATCGGGATCCTGCTATCTCATAGAAGATATGTAATCTCATTACAAATTTCAACTCTTGAAACTCCCGATATGGTTTTTACCTCTAGCACTTATGACCTTGGCTATCGTCAACATATCATAAGCACTAGTCAAGTTCTACCCGTCATTTCATGATTAATTGGACCTACCCACATGACCCTTGGGTATGGTCAACATAATCATGTGACTGTCCTAATTAATCGCATCATATGCTGTATAGGAAGACATCACTTAGCTACCGTACACTACGCCTTGGCTATAGTCAACATACGTAGAACGAATACTAAGTACTCTACTTCCTAAAATGACGGAGGGCTGGGAATGGTTTTTAAGAAAACCTTTAACGGTTTGAACTTGATATCGTTGTAAAATCTAATGATTTAAAAGAAGTGGCTTAAGCTCCGTATTTTGAAAACTTGCTTTTTCAAAAAAGCCGAGTAGGTTTCAAATTCGATTCTACAACATCTTTTTAGGTTCCTTTCTCTTTACATTAATCTCATTAATGTAGTCCCATCATTTATGTCCTTAAGCCATTACAGAAAAGAAACGAAAACATAATGTACGCTTATTCCATCCGCATTCACTACAATGTCCCGTTAGGTTACTTAACTAACGGCATAGCGGGGCGGGACTAGCGCGGATGCAAAACATAAGCAACGTTTATTATATATCATATATATAATACATCATTCGTCTCAGCATATAAAGTGATCACATCACAGAATATCAACAGCAGAAGCACATATATGAAAATATAGGACATTCTAGGAGGTCCGTATTTTGCATTTAGCCAACAATAGAAAATACGGATTCCATGGTCGTGATGAGTAGCTAAGCCCGCACCCTTAGACCCCTATGAGAGCGGCAGGAGACCCTTCCAATTCTAGAGTTAGGAGACCAGGTCTCGACTCCTCGAGATGGCCTCCCACTGGACCCTAAAACCCGGTCACTTGTGCTCCCCACCTTGGGTCTATCCTAATGCGGAAAAGTAAATAATATACAACAATGGTGACATCATCCTCAACCAGAAAGTGCCCCAATAAAAGAATATTACATACAATGAATTTTACATGAATGAAAAGAAAAACTCGCATCTCATATAAAAACCCTGGCCATTCATTCACGATGATCCTGTACATCATATCTCAGCAACACATAACATCACATATCATCAACGTAAGTAAGTATGCGTACCCTAATTGTCATTGATGTATAGCAACGAAATCGGTGATACACCACATACTACACTTACGGTCGCAGAAAAGAAAATGAAAAACTACAACAATTGGAATCAACACTGCCTTTAGATATCATAAACCCGGAATATCACATATTCTGGATTTCATGCCTAACGATGCAAATCTTACATTTGGGTCTCATCTATGAAAACACATTTTCAAAAGAAATCTGGTAATTCAACAAGATTCCTGATTCCACCTGAGGCCAAAATATTAGATTTACACGCAACTAATTACTTTTCAAAAAACTAATTAGTGTAGATTCCAATTATTATATCACATCCACAAATATCTAGACGATGTTAAACGTTTCGATCGAATCAACAAACACCCACAAATTACCCCGAAAGCTCAACACTTAAGAAAAGTTGAAATATCCAAAACATGCCACAGTGCCTATGGACTAACCGTAGAAGGGTCAACCGTTGCCTAACCTATGGCGCCACGGGACTACGGCAAACCCTAAGGTTTGGCCGCGGTTCCATGGTCATAGAATCGAGTTAGGGTTACGTTCTTCTAAAGGGTCCATAGGGCTACTTGCATGATCTTTCGAATATATTTAACTTTGAAAATACTAACACTTGGAAAATTTCCAACGAGAGTAATGAGTTGGTGTGTGATGTTCGTTCAAACTGTTAAACGTCGTCTGGGTTACCAAAAACAATGTTAAAATTATGACTATTAAATACTCCGAATTAGACCCTAAAAAAAATTAACATCACATGAAATTTTGGGCTAAACAAACAATACCTGAAACCCTTAAACCAACGGACCAGAGCGCCGGAGGAAAACGAGGCAAAATGGAGGCAATAGGACCGGCCAGGCCAGAAAATATGGGCATGTGACCGGGTCAAAACCGGTGGATGGGCCTCATTTTTCTCTAGTGTTCTCAGTGCATCATATGCAAGCTTCTACAGTTTCTTAAAAAAAATTTCGAGGCCATTTAAAAATTGACAGAGAGCATATTTCAGGGTTTCAGTTTATCGTATTTTCGGAGTTGTTTCGGTTTCGTACTATTTATAACATCGTCTACGTTTCTAGCTTGGCTTTGATACCACTGTAGGGATTCTCTAGCACCATGCCTAGGATTTGGGTTGCATTACACATACTATAATAAAAATTTAGGGGGTGCTAAACAATACCAACCATGAATTGAACTAGGAAGTTAGGGTAACAATAACTAGTATCGCATACTAACAAGTGTCTAACACTAAGAGGTGAGTAATACAACCTTTGTGGACCTCCTCTTATGACTCCTTGGATAACCTAAGGTTTGAACCGGTTCGCTTGAATCCTTCCAAGTCCACGACGATCCACCACGGAGTCCCTTTGCACAAGCTCCTAGCTTCACTTGAACCAAATGGAAGTGGAGCAAACAACCTACACTAGTAGGCTAGACTAATATACATTGGTGATGTGGTATTGGATCTCACTTAAAAACCTTTTCTTTTTATGTTCTTCACTCACTTGAAAAAGCTAGAGAGCTTGAGTTGAGGAAGAAGAAAGAGATAATAGCTAAACTTGACTCAAGTGAGAATAATCAACATAATCGAGAGAGAAAGGGGGGGGGTTATATCATCCCTAACCATGGTTATATAATATCTAGATATTTTGAGACTTGAGTTTAAGCAAAACCATAGGCTACTAAAACCATGGGCAAAGAAACCATAGTTTTGACTTTAGTCAACACAAGAGAAGAGTGTAGAAAATCAAGTATGATTTTATTCCCATTTTGCTTTTCTCAATAATCAAAATATATAAATATGTTACCATGTGAGTCTTGCATTGCCATCACCAATGTATCATCAACCATGACACATGATGTAACATTTCAGAAAATATAAAATATTATTTTTGGAATTTAATATTAAAATAATATTTTTCCCGAAAACTGCCCGATTTGCGAAATTGGGGTTTTCGAAAAGGGTATAAATATATACCAATAATTGTGAAATAAATGGAAATTAAAATGGTTTATTAATTTAAAAATATAATTAAAGGATTTGGCATTTTTAAAATTTATTATATGCAGTTTGGATAAAAACCCGATTAGTGCACTGCTAATCGCGATTAAGCCAAATTCGTGTTTCTACAGTTTTCATGGTTAGTGCACCATGACATGTTTCATTTGGTTACTTGTTCATTGTGTTGTTTATGTTATGGTTTTATTGTGGTGAGAAAAGAAAAGAAAAGAAAGGGAAAATGTGTCATAATGACTTGAGGAGAGAGAGGGGGCATAATGATGATAGGAGACCATGCTTGGAGAGAGAGAGAGCGAGAGAGTGAGAATAATTGAGAGAGAGAGAGAGAGGGGGGCTGCCTCATTTGATTCTCCACCATTTTCTTCTCCTTCTTCTTCCTCATCTCCCTCCACCTTCAACCTTAAAAATCCATCTCCAAACCTTCCTCAAAATCCTATACCCCTTTCACAAAAAATGATCACCTGTTCATCCTCTACCCAATGGACCAAGCAAAGTGGGATTTTGACAACTTTAGAACTTCTAGGGTTTTGCTTAGGTGTAACCATGAGGTATATCTCTTTTCATTTAGTTTAGTTTTGATTTCCTAGCATTTTGTTTAAGTTTAGAAGTCGTTTAGTGATGGATTTGTGAGTTTTGAAATTCTAGAGAAGGGTTTGGGAGATTGATGATGTTAGTGGCTGTCAATAAAACTTAGAGGTGATTCTTGACCTGGACCATGGCATAGAAACCGGTATACGGATTTAGGACGTTTTGTGAGGAATTGTGAGCCTACAGTGAATCTGGAGCAACCCGGGGAATTTTTGAGGAAACCAAACGATACCAGGGACCGAATTAGGGTACTAGGAGACCACCCCGACCATACAAACCCAAATGGAAACCATGGTGCCGAGGAGGCCGGATTTTTAGGCTAAGTGGCTGGCCACATTGGAGGGGTTTGGGTCTAGGTTGGTCCAGTAGCTCATATACACTATATACAGCACCCTAGACTTGTTTGTGCAAATCCTTTTGTCCTGAGTCAAAATCTGGGAGCACATTAGTGTGATTTTTGGATATGTTTTCCGTATTTTGAATGATGAGTTTTGATATTTGGATTTGTATTTGGTTGTTGAATGTTTGTACATCAACGACTAGGGGTAATTTGTTGCTTTTGCATACGTGGGCTATAGGTTCTAACCTATAGGCGATCCGTGTGCCGTTTTGGTTTCTGGACTTGATGTTAATAGCGATTGCGATTGTTTTTTATTGTAGGTACTCTTGCGTAGATTCCGAGGTGACGGAGCATGGCGTCATCGACTTCGACAAGCAAGGATCAATGTGAGTAGATCTATATCTACGGGGGAAGTCGGGTGGATGGCGTATAGCACCCCCGCAAACTTTGATGGAAACCGATTTATATATATATATATTATGATTAATGAAACCTTTAATAGGAAACTATAGATAGAGTTAAAAGGTAGTTAGAGAACCATATTAGAAGCTAAGGATAGTTAGAAGTAATATGATACGACTTGTATGTGATGACGGGATTTGAGGATGATATTTGATGATATTGCCGTTTAGGGTACTATAAGACTAGATAGTCGACGTAGATGTGTCATCCGAACCAAACCTATTTCCAAACTAAAGAATCATATGCATATTTTAAACAGATACCTTGAGGGACGTTACGGATTTTCAAATGATATCTTTTCTTTAAAAACACCGTAGCCCTACTTTCAAAACTACTATTCGCATCTTTCAAAAACTGTTTGTATGGTTCGGGTGTGTATTTTAGATTAGATACGTATACTTATAGTAAAGGTAGGATGTATTTGTAAAATTGACTTGATGTGGGATATAAATGCGATGAAAAGAATATATGACGTGATATGATGATTTGATGATATGTTGGTATACGGATGCAAGTCGATTGAGATGATTTATACCCTACCGGTCCCCTGATATGAGATTGTTGCGGATGTGACCTGGAAAATAGGTATATAGAGATATTTATATATGTTGTGAATTGTGAGTGATAGCCGTATGAGACGTTAGGCCCGTACCCTCCTCGTCATATAGGTTGATAGGATCCCTGATAGCTTAATGCTGCCGTACGATGATTTTCCGTACCTGATGAGTTTGACTTGATGTTTGATCCATACCCTTGACTAGAGGATGCCGTACGATGGATTATACCGTACGCGATGTTGTGAGGCTGGGTGCCGATTGATAGATTCACCAAATCGATCATGTTAGATATGTATACCTTATAGGTTTTAGCTGGCGATTTACCTTATGATGCATTCATGTTATTCGCATTGCATTACTTATACCTGTGCTAGTACACTTACACCATTATCGATGATGCGTATGTTACACGTACATAGATTTGCCGGCTCACACACTTCATCATCGATAATTGCCATGTCACTACACAGTAAGGTTGCTGCATTATAATATACATATTGTATACTCATACATGCGTATATACCACTTGTACATCCATATTGGCGCATATACATATTGTACACTCATACATGTGTATATACCACTTGTACATCCATACTTGCGCACATACATATTGTACATTCATACTTGCGTATATACAACTTGTACATCCATACTTGCGTACATACACATTGTACACTCATACTTGCGTATATACCACTTGTGCATTCATACCTACATACATACTTATTGCACTTAAATAGAGATGCTGGCTTTGGTTTTGAAGAATTGGGGACCGCATGAGATATTTTCAAAACTGGATTCATTTAAAAGAGCGGTTTTCCCTCGATATGTGCATATTACTGTTCCATGTTGCATGATATACGGATATGCTTACATTTCTAACACATGTCGCATACATCATGCTTTATGATTATACGCATTGAGATATGTTGTTTTCATGAGATTTCTGGATTTGAGAACCGTGGTGATTTCAAAAGAAAGTGTGTATTGTTTTAAAAACCCGGTTTCTCTTGATATGATATTTCAGTGCGTCCACCATGTGTTTTCTCGGTTCTGAGAGTGGCATGTGAAACCCGATTCGAGGAGCGGTAGGCACCATCTGCGGGTACATGGTGGACCCGGTGAGGTACCTCGGGGCAAGAAGACTCGTATTGTTAGACGGTGAGCCTGGCAGGAGAGCACTACCTACCGGTGAGAGTATTTGGACCCGTCGGTTATCCGGAGGACACTGACCGGAGTCATGAGATGGATATGAGGGCCGACCAGAGTAGGCGGCGCCTGAGACAAGATATATATGAGGGCCGATCTGAGGATGCGGCGCTTGAGATATGAGGATTTACGTGTCGATACTGGACATGGGTTTCATGATGTTTCGAGTGTCGATGTTGGACACTCAGGTTCTATGATTTTGATGTGTCGCGAGGGACACACATTGATTTACATCCTCATACTTCCATTCATATGCTTTTATGATATTTACACGTATGATATTGTTGTGTCATTGGTTGACGCGTGGATGGGATCCACATGCATACATACATTAATTATATTGTTGGATGATATCCACATGCTTATAGGCATTGATTTCATTGTTGGCACATATACAGACCCGGTCACCCTAAATATCATAATATTACCTTTATGATATAGTTGACCTAGGAGTCGTTGCTTATTCGATTTCTACTTGTTGATGTTTTTCTACTCACGAGTTGGCAACTCACCCCCGTTGTGCCACAGTTCTTGCAGGTTGACCGCATGGATCCGTAGCGGCATCGTTGGCACATAGCATCTTTTGGGTGTTTTGCAGTGGTAGATGGGACATTTGTATCGTACCCACTCTTGTATTTATAACTCATATTGTATCTAGTCAACTCCATCAATCAAACTAGTAATTGTGTAAGTAATGAGACTTAGCAAGACTTGTAGTTGCGAGACTTGAGCGATGGGTTTTATGTTCGCATTTGGGGTTGATGCCTTGCTTATTTATTTATCTTTTGTGGTGAACTTCGCCGTTGGGCGTCGTATACTTATATTTATGCTTTGCGTGGTTGTGATCCTCCGGTTGGCGAAGAGCTAGCTCCCACTTGGGAATTCCATTATTCTTGTTATGTATTTGTTGTTTTGGATCAAAATATACAATGGAGGTGCTGCCCAAATTTTTAAAAGACGAAACATGTTTTCAAAACTAGAAATTTTCATTTGCATTTTTATGTCCCTTTTCTATGCATTAAGAAAACTTGATTTCCTTATACCTTATTTCAAAACTTCACCTCTTTCATTTTCTTAAAAAGGTTTAGATTTCTGGGTTTCATCTTGAATTACGTTACGCCTTTAGACGTTGCTTGATTTAAGTGCTAGTCATGAGCTAATATTTCGGGTCGTGACAAAGTTGGTATCAGAGCGCTAGGTTTAACCTTGGTTCGAGTCTATGTTTGACTATGCGTAACCTAGGGCGGGTATGTATTTCGGAACCTAGGCTTGACCTTACGGAACTTAGACTTGAACGGGGGAGGGGGTATTAGACCCGAACTTTTGTTTCATAGGCTGACCCTGATTGATGGAGTAGGTAGCTTGAGTAAAGTGACGTACCGTACGTATGTTCCGCGGCATATTTACGATACGATACTCCACTTAAGAAACCTTAGGATGTACATATTTTAAGATACTTAAGTCTATTCGTTTCTGTGATCATACTCTCATTGATGATGTTCCTTCTTATGATCATGTATCCATTATGGATCTGTCGTTTCCTTTCATCCCTTTGATCTGTTTTCATCGATACATGATTGAGGTTCCTATCACCATGGTTTGAGCGTAGATTGACCTGCTGCTAGTTATGCAGTCAGGGCGAGCTTGCATGGTACGAGGGCTGAACATTGTGTTTTCTGGTGACATGGGAACGTCTTGATGTAGTGTTATGTTGCGACCTCTTGTGAAGGCGAGTGTTTAGTTTTACAACGGATGATCGGGCCATTGTTAGAGCTGTCAGTTGTGAGATGACTGTTGATGTACAGCATACCTCAGAGATTTTGATGTCGCCTAACGTGCAGATAGATGACCCAGCTGTTGCTGAGATGATGGGATGTCGCTTTCAGGGCTTACGAGGTGAGATCGCTGGAGCTTCCAGGCAGAGATGCGACAGGTGATAGCTAGTCTATCCCGAGTTGAGAGACGAAGGTGATTCGTCATATTGATGTGCCGATGCAGGCCCAGTCGAGTTGAAGATTTCCAGTGTGGAGAGTCTTACTCAGATGTGGAGACCGATCCAGAGATGACCGTCGATGTATCGCCTTTCCTAGAGGATTGAGGCATTGTTTAGCATGCGGACGAAGGGTATTCGCATGTTGCTTAGGCGAAGTTAAAAAGTTTGAACGAATGTCAGAAAACCCATTTTTCCAAGTTTAAAGTGTTCGGAGGAAAATACAAGTGATTCTGTGGACCCTCTAGAAGAATGAAACCCTAACTCGACATGATGAGCATGGAACTGCTTTTGAACCTTAGGGTTTGTGGAAGTTTAGCGGTGCCATCAGTGAGGCTTGGGTTTTCCCTTCTACGGCTGGTCCAGAGGTACTGTGGTATGTACCAGATATTATTAAATTGTGCTCAGGTGTTGAGCTTTCGGGAAATTTTGGGACCTTGATGACTTGATCGAAAAGTTTAGTGTCGTCCGGATATCATGTGATAAGAGATCAGCAAGCTAACCAGTTTCGGATAGAGGATCTCACTCAAATGTGTTGTGAGTTGATCGAGAACGGGCGACTATTGAGTATTCCTCTGATGGTTGGGATGAGTTCCCGAGGACGTGTTCGGCTAGAGATCTTCTACAGAGTGATGAAGATACCGAGTTCGTAATTTCGAGTCCATGTGAGAGACTTCGGATTGACCGTAGCCGAGAACAGTTGCAGTGTACAGATAGTATGACGTGACGTCGAAGTGGATGATGATAAAAACGATTAGAACAAGAGATTCGTGCGAGATGCTGACGAGTTGTGGTTACTCCCCGTTGAGATTAAAGATCAGATATGTCTACAGAGGTGTTGGGATGCGGCCAGTTCCCGAAGAAATGCTGTGCTGAGAGCTCAGATGTCTAGAAAGCGAGAAAAGATTATGCAAGAGTACCAGCCTCCGTACAGTTCGGCATAGGCGAGATTGGAAGAGACCTTGAGCAGGTTCCTTCCAGGGCACTTATGCAATAAGATTTGCACCGAGGATCAGTTGTGTCACCAGTATTCAGAGGACCAGAGGCCAATGCCAGTAACATGCTGCTTTATGAGTGGTCGTGATGATTGGCCGAGAGATGACCAGAGAAGTGCTAGAGCGGAATCATTCCCGTTTGCACACCTGACCGGGCCGATGAGCCGATGGATTGCGAGATTGGTAATCCGAGGAGAAAATGAGGACCCAGAAACAGAGGATGCCAGCCGTGAGCAGGAGGCAAGCGGATATTCTTGTTCTGCCGGTTTTAGGCGCACCGAGTTATTTTTTGACATTGTAGGAGGTGTATCTCAATGTCATTTATTGCGATTTGCGTTTATGATCCGAGTATCAAGATTAAATCGCTTGGATTTGAGTTTTGATGATTGAGTTTCGTGATATCATTTTCGTGCACCATGGCTGCACCTACTGGGTATTTACATTTTTGTACATAGTTATTGCACTTGATATATATTTTATACACCGTTGTGTTGATTTGCGATTTGTGCATATCTATTACACTTGAGATTCGGTTTGTGCCTTGGCTGCACGTATTTACGATTTCGTGGATTTCATACGGTTGATTTGATTTTGTGCGTGTGGTACGCACTCGATTTGATTTTTGCACTCGGTATAGCTTACATGTGCTTTGATACGTATTTTGTGCACGCAGTTGTACGTGTTTACGATTTTATTCACCCTGGTATACTCGGTGTTGCTTTTATACGCATTTGAGTTATGGATTCGTATTTCGTGCACTGGATGCACTGTATTCGTATTTTGTGCACCGGATACACTGTATTCGTATTTCGTGCACTGGATGCACTGTATTCGTATTTCGTGCACTGGATGCACTGCATTCGTATTTCGTGCACTGGATGCACCAGATTTATATTTTGTGCATTTGCTGCACCAGATTCGTATTTCGTACATTAGTCACACTAGATTTGCATTTCTTGAATTTGTTGCACCGGACGGGTATTTTTGCATTTGTCGCACTGGATTTATACTCCGTACCTTTGTTGCACCCGATTTATGTCCTTGAGCATTCGTTTTACCAGATTTGTATTTTCGTGCGCGTTTGTACTTGATGTTCGTTTTTGTGCATGCTACAGCACTAGATATTTCTTACGAACCTGACGTGCTTTGGTTGAATATTTGCGTATATTAGGCGCTTGATTTTGGGTTTTTGTGCGCATCGGATGCACTTGAGTGAGATTTTACTCGTGCATGTTGGATGCGCTTGATTTAGATTCTTTCGTGCATGATGGATGCACTTGATTTGGATTTTTCACTCATGTTGGGCGCATGATATGAGATGTGGTTTTGTGCACACCGGATGCACTCAATTGGGATTTTCATTCGTGCATGTTAGTTGCACCGGATGCACTCTAGATGCACTTGATATTGTTGTCGTGCACACCCGTTGCACTTAGTTTTGGTTTTGTGCACATTCATAGCACTTGTATTTGGATTTAATTTCCATGTGCACCAGATGCACGTGATTATTGGATACGCCTTTTGAGGCTGATTTTGCTTTTGAGCACTTTGTTTTCATGTTGGGCACTATATTGTGTGGTAGCCAAACAGGACTGATCTGAAGACAGTACCTGAGTACTTTGCATGCATTAAAATTTTAACAAGAGGTTTTCAAAAAGGAGCGATAGTGTCGCTATTTCCTATGTGTCCGTGAGTGACATGAACGTTTATAAAGAAAAACCTTTTGGGATATTTTAGAAACAACGGAACGTATATTTAGAAAAACATATATTATTATTTTATAAATGAGCGTCCGTCACATATGCCGTGAGTTACACATCACACGGCGATTCAGAAAAGATTTTGCACGTATTTTATTCAGATTTTGAAGTTTTTCCAGAGATGCGTACTATACACGTATTATAGTATTTGACTAGTGTATATTGGATTTCAATAGTGGATTTCGAGATCTATATCTCTATTGTAACTCCTAGGATATGTGTGCAAATCAAATGATTTGTGTGACGCTTGACGGAGTTTGATTTGAGTCTTGTATTCGTTTTCAGGCGCACGCGATGCGCTGTAGTATTTCTATATCTTCCGTGATTTCGGAGCCCCGTTGTTTTGAGCTGATTATTGAAATGTTTTAGTATTTGGGGGTTTAAATTAAAATTCGGGGACCGAATTTATTTAAGGGGGGAAGCTTGTAAAATTTCAGAAAATATAAAATATTATTTTTGGAATTTAATATTAAAATATTATTTTTCCCGAAAACTGCCCGATTTGCGAAATTGGTGTTTTCGGAAAAGGGTATAAATATATACCAATAATTATGAAATAAATGGAAATTAAAATGGTTTATTCATTTAAAAATATAATTAAAGGATTTGGCATTTTTAAAATTTATTATATGCAGTTTGGATAAAAACCCGATTAGTGCACTGCTAATCGCGATTAAGTCAAATTCGTGTTTCTACAGTTTTCATGGTTAGTGCACCATGACATGTTTCATTTGGTTACTTGTTCATTATGTTGTTTTATGTTATGGTTTTATTGTGGTGAGAAAAGAAAAGAAAGGGAAAAGGTGTCATGATGACTTGAGGAGAAAGAGAGGAGACATAATGATGATAGGAGACCATGCTTGGAGAGAGAGAGTAAGAATAATTGAGAGAGAGGGGGGCTGCCTCATTTGATTCTCCACCATTTTCTTCTCCTTCTTCTTCCTCATCTCCTCCACCTTCAACCTCAAAAATCCATCTCCAAACCTTCCTCAAAATCCTATACCCCTTTCACAAAAAATGATCATCTCTTCATCCTCTACCCAATGGACCAAGCAAAGTGGGATTTTGACAACTTTGGACTTTCTAGGGTTTTGCTTGGGTGTAACCATGAGGTATATCTCTTTTCATTTAGTGTAGTTTTGATTTCCTAGCATTTTGTTTAAGTTTAGAAGTCATTTAGTGATGGATTTGTGAGCTTTGAAAATCTAGGGAAGGGTTTGGGAGATTGATGATGTTAGTGGCTGTCAATAAGACTTAGAGGTGATTCTTGATCTGGACCATAGCATAGAAACCAGAATACGGATTTAGGACGTTTTGTGAGGAATTGTGAGCCTACAGTGAATCTGGAGCAACCCGGGGAATTTTTTAGGAAACCAAACAATACCAAGGACCAAATTAGGGTACTAGAAGACCACCCCGACCATACGAACCCAAATGGAGGCCATAGGGCTGAGGAGGCCAGATTTTTAGGCCAAGTGGCTGGCCACATTGGAGGGGTTTGGGTCTAGGTTAGTCCAGTAGCTCATATACACTATATACACCCCCCTAGACTTGTTTGTGCAACTCCTTTTGGCCTGAGTCAAAATCTGGGAGCACATTAGTGTGATTTTTGGATATGTTTTCCGTATTTTGAATGATGAGTTTTGATATTTGGATTTGTATTTGGTTGTTGAATGTTTATACATCAACGACTATGGGTAATTTGTTGATTTTGCATACGTGGGCTATAGGTTCTAACCTATAGACGATCCGTGTGCCGTTTTGGTTTCCGGACTTGATGTTAATAGCGATTGCGATTGTTTATTATTGTAGATACTCTCGCATGGATTCCGAGGTGATGGAGCATAGCGTCATCGACTTTGACAAGCAAGGATCAATGTGAGTAGATCTATATCTACGGGAGAAGTCGGGTGGATGGCGTATAACACCCCCGCAAACTTTGATGGAAACCGATTTATATATATATATATATATTATGATTAATGAAACCTTTAATAGGAAACTATAGATAGAGTTAAAAGGTAGTTAGAGAACCATATTAGAAGCTAAGGATAGTTAGAAGTGATATGATACGACTAGTATGTGATGACGGGATTTGAGGATGATATTTGATGATATTGCCGTTTAGGGTACTATAAGACTAGATAGTCGACGTAGATGTGTCATCCGAACCAAACCTATTTCCAAACTGAAGAATCATATGCATCTTTTAAACAGATATCTTGAGGGACGTTACGGATTTTCAAATGATATCTTTTCTTTAAAAACACCGTAGCCCTACTTTCAAAACTACGATTCGCATCTTTCAAAAACTGTTTGTATGGTTCGGGTGTGTATGTTAGATTAGATACGTATGCTAATAGTAAAGGTAGAATGTATTTGTAAATTTAACTTGATGTGGGATATAAATGTGATGAAAAGAATATATGACGTGATATGATGATTTGATGATATCTTGGTATACGGATGCGAGTCAATTGAGATGATTTATACCCTACCGGTCCCCCGATATGAGATTGTTGCGGATGTGACCTGGGACATAGGTATATAGAGATATTTATATATGTTGTGAATCATGAGTGATAGCCGTACGAGACGTTAGGTCCGTACCATCCTAGTGTTATAGGTTGATAGGATCCCTGATAGCTTAATGCCGCTGTACGATGATTTTCCGTACCTGATGAGTTTGACTTGATGTTTGATCCATACCCTTGACTAGAGGATGCCGTACGATAGATTATACCGTACGCGATGTTGTGAGGCTGGGTGCTGATTGATAGATTCACCAAATCGATCATGTTAGATATGTATACCTTATAGATTTTAGCTGGCGATTTATCTTATGATGCATTCATGTTATTCGCATTGCATTACTTATACATGTGCCAGTACACTTACACCATTATCGATGATGCGTATGTCACACGTACACAGATTTGCCGGCTCACTCACTTCATCATCGATAATTGCCATGTCACTACACAGTAGGGTTGTTGCATCATGATATGCATATTGTACACTCATACATGCGTATATACCACTTGTACATCCATATTGGCGCATATACATATTGTACACTCATACATGCGTATATACCACTTGTACATCCATACTTGCGCACATACATATTGTACATTCATACTTGCGTATATACAACTTGTACATCCATACTTGCGCACATACACATTGTACACTCATACTTGCGTATATACCACTTGTGCATCCATACCTACATACATACTTATTGCACATACATAGATGATGCTGGCTTTGGTTTTGAAGAATTGAGGACCGCATGAGATATTTTCAAAACTGGATTCATTTAAAAGAGCGGTTTTCTCTCGATATGTGCATATTACTGTTCCATGTTGCATGAATACGGATATGCTTACATTTCTATCACATGTCGCATACATCATGCTTTATGATTATATGCATTGAGATATGCTGTTTTCATGAGATTTCTGGATTTGAGAACCGTGGCGATTTCAAAAGAAAGTGTGTATTGTTTTAAAAACCCGGTTTCTCTTGATATGATATTTCTGTGCGTCCACCATGTGTTTTCTCGGTTCTGAGAGTGTCATATGAAACCCGATTCGAGGAGCGGTAGGCACCGTCTGCGGGTGCATGGTGGACCCGGTGAGGTACCCCGAGGCAAGAAGACTCGTATTGTTAGACGGTGAGCTTGGCAGGGGAGCACTACCTACCGGTGATAGTATTTGGACCCGTCGGTTATCCGGAGGATACCGACCGGAGTCATGAGATGGATATGAGGGCCGACTAGAGTAGGCGGCGCGTGAGACGAGATATATATGAGGGCCGATCTAAGGATGCGGTACCTGAGATATGAGGATTTATGTGTCGATGCTGGACATGGGTTTCATGATGTTTCGAGTGTCGATGTTGGACACTCAGGTTCCATGATTTTGATGTGTCGCGAGGGACACATGTTGATTTACATCCTCATACTTTCATGCATATGCTTTTATGATATTTACACGTATGATATTGTTGTGTCATTGGTTGACGCGTGGATGGGATCCACATGCATACATATATTGATTATATTGTTGGATGATATCCACATGCTTATAGGCATTGATTACATTGTTGGCACATATACAGACCGGTCATCCTAGATATCATAGTATTACCTTTATGATATAGTTGACCTAGGAGTCGTTGTTTGTTCGATTTCTACTTGTTGATGTTTTTCTACTCACGATTTGGCAACTCACCCCTTTGTGCCATAGTTCTTGCAGGTTGACCACATGGATCCATAGCAGCATCGTTGGCACATAACTTCTTTTGGGTGTTTTGCAGTGGTAGGTGGGACATTTGTATCGTACCCACTCTTGTATTTATAATTCATATTGTATCTAGTCAACTCCATCAATCAAACTAGTAATTGTGTAAGTAATGAGGCTTAGCAAGACTTATAGTTGCGAGACTTGGGCGGTGGGTTTTATGTTCGCATTTAGGGTTGATGTCTTGCTTATTTATTTATCTTTTGTGGTGAACTTCTCCGTTGGGCATCGTATACTTATATTTATGCTTTGCGTGGTTGTGATCCGCCGGTTGGCGAAGAGCTAGCTCCCGTTTGGGGATGCCATTATTCTGTTATGTATTTATGGTTTTGGATCAAAATATACAATGGAGGTGCTGCCCAAATTTTTAAAAGACGAAACATGTTTTCAAAACTAGAAATTTTCATTTGCATTTTTATGTCCCTTTTCTGTGCATTAAGAAAACTTGATTTCCTTATACCTTTATTTCAAAACTTCACCTCTTTCATTTGCTTAAAAAGGTTTAGATTTCTGGGTTTCAGCTTACTTGAATTACGTTACGCCTTTAGACGTTGCATGATTTAAGTGCTGGTCACGAGCTAATATTTCGGGTCGTGACACATGTATGCTTGCATGTGTGCATCCATATCAACATATACATACACTCATGTATGCATCATAAAGAAATAGGTTTTAATAAATGAGCTAATGGCCTTAATAATAAATCAACACTTTATTTAATAACCCGGTCATATCACATACGACCCGTCCAATAGTAAACGCTCGATTAAAATATGGTATCAAATACACGCATTTAATCGAGCTCCCGCGCATATCCCATATGAACCCCACATCTTTTCGCCTGAGCTGGGAAACCCCTTTGTGCGACTCTAAGACTCGTCAATATGCTAGCAGTAGGCAGTGATCATATCATATGCCCACAAACCGTCAGTGGCACAAGCTGAACGTAACGGCTCCCAGGTATTGAGCTGTTGGATATATGTATGCCCTAGATGCCATTATATGATAGTGGATGTATCGGTATGTGTATATATATATATTCAAAGGACATTCTTGCTCGGCATGATAGTATGCTATCTGGTTGTTCTTTATCTTAACATGTTAACTTGTTCATACATATTACTCATTTGGTACATGTTGATAAAGCCCTTAGGATATTTGCTTGACTACTGGGATTATGATGCGGATCATACTAGCAGGACATGTGTAGTTTATAAGCATATCCTTTAAATGTTCTTAGTCGTGGGTGTATTGAGACGGGGAATCGACATTCCAGAGTAGACTAGCATATACATTACTTGACCCATATAATGGGCGATGAATGATCCCATATCCATTGGTGTAGAGACACCAAAGACTGTATACAGGTGCTCAATGATACTGGGTACACTGAACGAACTCGCCGAGAACTCCTATGTGGTATTATATCTATCGTCGGATAGTAGTTCTCAGGTGACACTGGTACAGGTTAGTCTGTAGACCTGAGATCGTCATAGAGTCTTGTGTGTCCTCCTACTGTACTTTGATCTCCACCCTACCACGGCTCTGCTGAGTCATGCAAACAGGCGGATTTTGGGTACAGTCCCGAGGCACATGGAGGAAACGAGCGATAGGAGGGGTTTCGTCTCTCCCGGTATTGGGGGTTGATGTTGCGCTATGCTCGATTGGCTATAACAGGAAGTCCCTGGCCAGGACTGATGAGATTTACTGATAAGTGTTATCAGTAGTTTCTCAATCTGTTATGAGCCATATACCGGCATGGCTTATTGGGTTATTGGGGTCGACAATACCATCCATAGAATCGATATGCAGCATATCTGACGAAGAGACCGGACTGTACGGTAAGTATTGCCAGTTGGCTCGATGAGAGTTTTGACAGATTCGCTTGTGTTTCTTCTGATCGCTCAATACCTGGGAGCCGTTATGTACAGCTTGTGCCACTGACAGTTTATGGGTATGTGATATGATCATTGCCTACTGCTAGCGTATTGACAAGTCTTAGAGTCCCACAAAGGGGTTTCCTAGCTCAGGCGAAAAGATATAGGGGTGCATATGGGATATGTGTGGGAGCTCGATTAAATGCGTGTATTTGATACCGTATTTTAATCGGGCGTTTACTATTGGACGGGTCGTATGTGATATGACCGGGTTATTAAATCAAGTGTTGATTTAATATTATGCCCATTAGCTCATTTATTAAAACCTATTTCTATATGATGCATGCATGAGTGTATGTATATGTTGATATGGATGCACACATGCAAGTATACATGTGTCATGGTTGATGATACATTGGTGATAGCAATACAAGACTCACATGGTAATATATTTATATATTTTGATTTTTTGAGAATAGCAAAATGGGAATAAAATCATGGTTGACTATTCTACACTCTTTTCTTGTGTTGACCAAAGTCAATACCATGGTTTAATTGTCCATGGTTTTGGTAGCCCATGGTTTTGCTTAAACTCAAGTCTCAAAATATCTAGATATTTTGTAACCATGGTTAAGGATGACTTAATTCTCATTCTCTTTGGATTATTTTGATATTATTCTCACTTGAGTCAAGTTAAGCATCTCTCCTTCTTCTTCTTCCTTCAAGCTCTCTAGGGTTTCAAAAGTGAGTGAAGAACATAAATAGAAAAGGTTTTTAAGTGAGATCCAAACCCACATCACCAATCTATATTAGTCTAGCCCACTAGTGTAGGTTGTTTGCTCCACTTCTTCAAAGATCAAGTGAAGCTAGGAGCTTGAGCAAAGGGACTTCGTGGTGGATCGTCATGGACTTGGAAGGATTCAAGCGAACCGGTTCAAACCCTAGTTGATCCAAGGAGTCACAAGAGTAGGTCTATAATGGTTGTATTACTTTCCTCTTAGTGTTAGACACTTATTAGTATGTGATACTTGATGTTGTTACCATAATTTTCTAGTTCGATTCATAGTTGGTATTGTTTAGCACCCCCTAAAATTTTATTATAGCATGTGTGATGCAACCCAAACCCTAGGATGGTGCTAAGGAATCCATTCATGAGCGATCAGAAGAAACACAAGCGAACCTGTCAAAACTCCCGTCGAGCCAACTGGCAACACTTACAGTACAGTCTGGTCTCTTCGTCAGATATGCTACATATCGAGTCTGAGGATGGTATCGTCGACCCCAATAACTCAATAAGTCATGCCGGTATATGGCTCATAACAGATTAAGAAACTACTGATAACTTATCAGTAAATCTTATCAGCCCTGGTCAGGGACTTCCTGTTATAGTCAATCGACCATAGCGCAACATCAACCCCCAATACCGGAAGAGACGAAACCCCTCCTATCGTTCATTGCCTCTATGTGCCTCAGGATTGTAACCAAAATCCACCTGTTTGCACGACTTAGTAGAGCCGTGGTAGGATGGAGATCAAAGTACAGTGGGAGGACACACAAGAATCTATGACGATCTCGAGTCTACAGACTAACCTATACTAGTGTCACCTGAGAACTGCTATCTAACGATAGATATAATACCACATAGGAGTTCTCGGTGAGTCCGTTCAGTGTACCCAGTCTTACTGAGCACCCGTATACAGTCTTTGGTGTCACTACACCAATGGATATGGGATCATCCATCGCCCATCATATGGGTCAAGTAACGTATACGCTAGTCTACTCTGGAATATCGATGCCCCGTCTCGATACACCCACGACTAGGAATATTTCAAGGATATGCTTATAAACTACATATGTCCCACTAGTATGATCCGCGTCATAATCCCAGTAGTCAAGAAAATATCCTAAGGGCTTTATCAACATGTATCAAATGAGTAATATGCATGATCAAGCGAACATGTTAATATAAAGAACAACCAGATAGCATACTATCATGTCGAGCAAGAATGTCCTTTGAATATATATATACACACATACCGATACATCCACTATCATATAATGGCCTCTAGGGCATACATATATCCAACAGTGATTGGATTCACCTAGCTCGAGATCGTCCGGTGAGTAGATTTAACATCTATTGGGGAATCGCCTGTCTTGAGTTATGCGTCGAAGGATAGATTCAGTGATATAACCATTATGATTATATGTAGATATATTGATCGTGCATGAGTACCATTTTGCACATCCTATTACCTGTTGTACATGGACATAGAATTATTGAACATTGCACCATTACTAACGGTTCATGTTGCACGAGCACCGAATTGTATGCCACACACACACCGTTGGTAATTTCCATGACACGCACACTATAGAAATTTCCACGGATAATATATTGTACCACTTCCGTTATTATTAATAGTTAGACATTGATTCTTGTTCAATTGCGCATATGAATTGCATCATATGTACATACATACATGCGTACATACATACATGCATGCATACATACATTGCTATAGTTACATATACACTCTCATATGATTTTGCATTTCGATTTCATGGATTTGGAAAACCGCAAGATACCTTTGAAACTTGATACATTTAAAAAGAGCGGTTTTCCCTTGATATGCTCACATTACTGTTCTATGTTTGCATACATCGTATTTCATGGATATATGTATTGAGATACTAATTTCTTGCGATTTCTGGATTTAAGAACCACGGATATATTTCAAATAAAATTATAAATTGTTTTAAAAAACGCGGTTTCTCGTGATGTGATTTCGAGGCGACCACCATGAGTTTTCTCGGTTCTGAGCTTGTTTTCGAGACCCGATTCGAGAAGTTGGATGAACTGTCTGCAGGTATATGGTGGACTCGGTAAGGTACCCTAGGGAAAGAAGATCATGGGGATGACGATGAGCCTGGCAGGAGAGAGCACTACCTACAAGTGATAGTTTGGACCCAGCGGTTATCCGGAGGATACCGACCGGAGTCGTGAGATGGATATGGGCCGATCCGGACCGACGGAGCCCATGGGCCGATCCAGAATGACGGAGCCCGAGATATGTGGATTTATGTGTCAATGCTGGACACGGGTTTCATGATATTTCAAGTGTCGATGTTGGACACTCAGGTTCCATGATGTGACGGATATGAGGGCCGATCAGAGTGACAGCGCCTGATATATTGGGATTTGGGGTGTCGTTGTTGGACACCGGATTTGATGATGATGATTCATTGACGAGGATTATGTTTTATTCCATATTCAGGATTTATTATGAAATGCACTTTTCATGTAGTTGTTGTACCCTGGTGGTGTACCATGAGCATGATTTGTTGCATATCCGTATTGTTATACTTATGCCATCAGATTACATATTTCAGATTATCGCTTTTTCGTGCATGCTTGTGATTATCTGTATGATGTTATTTACTATTCATGAGTTGGCAACTCACCCCCGTTGTGCCACAGTGTTTTGCAAGCTTGACCCTCAGTATAGTCATGGCAGGGCTCCTTATTGCATTTACTTCTGCGGATACCGCTACCGTTGGTCGTGATTTTGGTGTAGGTGTGTTTTGCGGGCATCCGTATGATTCCATTGTATATCTTATTTTGTATCTAGTACTCTCCATCTACCACTTACATGTATTTGACTTAGAGACGAGATTGTGAGGATCGATATTGTATTATTTGTGACTCTGGGTGTCGCGCTCGTGTGAGCCGGCTTTTATTTCATGTTGTGATGTTGTTTTACTTCCTCTTTGCTTATTTCTTCACTACGGTATCGCATTTATACCTGTTGTAGTTGTGTTCCGCCTTTTGGCGTGAGTTGCTCCCGTTTGGGGATGCCTTTTATTTATTCTATGCTTGTACCCGTTTTGGGCCAGTTTTTACAAAGGAGATGCTGACGAAATTTTTAAGAAAATAAATTTAAGTTGAGATTTTATAACTTGAGACTTTTAAATGTTTTTAACTACTGTTTTCTCACTTTTACTTCTTTTCTTGGTTTTGATTTCTGGGTTTTTCTGTTTACTTGAATTGCGTTATGCCTTTTGACGTCGCGTGATTTAAATGCTGGTGGCGTTCCTAAATTGGGCCATGACAAAGTTGGTATCAGAGAGCTTGGTTTTACCTTTTGGAGTGTAGGATGACCCTTGGTATGATGGAGTAGGTAGCTTAAGCAGAGTGACGTATCGTGTGTGTGTTCCGCGGCATACTTACGACACGGTACTCTACCTTGGTGACCTTAGGACATATTTACTTTTAATTCCTTTCTTGATTCCATATATCCTTATGATTTGATTTCTATGTTCTTATCGAATCCCGTTTTCTTATTCCAGCCACTATTCCGCCAAAGACTACGAAGGCACAGAGAGCTGCCGCTAGAGCCGAGGTCAGGGCAGGCTCGTCTGAGACGAGGACTGACCAGGGCGGTATGCTTATTTCTCAGGAGCAAATTGATCCACCTTCTCCAGGATATATTGATAGGCTAGAGGCCAGTATTCAGGATTTACATCAGATGGTGGGATTGTTGGTTGAGACCATTCGAGCACAGAGATCGGAGATTGTTCCAACTATTATGGGGACTGTGATGGTACCTACTGTTAGGAATATGTTTGTCCTAAAGGCAATTATTATACATGTGATGTATATTATAGTGGATGCTTGGACATATATATAGAGGACTTTCTTGCTCGACATGATAGTATGTTATCTGGTTACACTTTATCTTAACATGTTGACTGGTATTCTGTTAGTTATATGTATGCCTTAGAGGCCATTACTATACATAGGATGTATATTGTAGTGGATGCTTGGACATATATACGGAGGATTTTCTTGCTCGACACGATAGTATGCTATCTGGTTGATCTTTACCTTAACGTGTACACTGATTGTCTCTCTGTTACATGTTGGTAAAGCCCTTAGGATGTGTACTTGACTACCTGGACTATGATGCGGATCATACTAGTAGGGACATGGTAGTCCATAAGTACATCCTTCAAGGTCCTTAGTCGTCGATGTATCGAGACGGGGCATCGATATACCAGAGTAGACTAGCGTATACCTTCTCGACCCATACAGATGGGCGATGGATGATCCCATATCCATTGGTGTTTGACATTAGAGATGATATACGGGTGCTCAGTGGAGACTGGGTACACTGGACGGACTCGTCGAGAACTCCCAGATGGTATTATACCTCACGTCAGATGGCAGTTCTCTGGTGACACTGGTACAGATTAGTCTGTAGACCCGAGATCGTCATAGAGTCTTGTATGATTCCCATTGTGCTTTGATTTCCACCTTACCACGTCCAAGAGGGCGTGCAAAACGGTGGTTTTTCGGTACAGTCCCGAATCACATGGAGGCAATGAGCGATAGGAGGGGATTCGTCTCTCCCGGTATAGGGAGTTGATGTTGCGCTGTGTTCGATTGGCTATAACCAGAAATCCCTGGCCAGATTTGCTGAGATTTACTGGTAAGTGTTACCAGTAGTTTCTCGAACTGTTATAGACCTCATATCGACACGACTTATCGAGCTACTGGGGTCTGACGTTTACCACCCCTAGGCGAGATATGCGACATATCAGACGAACAGACCGGACTGTACGGTAAGTGTTACTGGTTGGATTCACAGGAGTGTGAGCGGGCTTGCTCGTTGATCTTCTGATCGCTCAATACCCGGGTGGCCGTTACGTTTAGCAGACCGCTTGCGGCTTGTGGGTGTTTGATATGATCATCACCTGCTGCCGGCGTATTGACGAGTCTTTAGAGTCCTACACAGAGGTTTCCTGGCTCAAGCGAAACGAAATAGTAGCGCATATGAGATATGTGCGGGACCGAGAATAATGCGTGTATGTGATACCGTATTCTATTCTCGCGATGAATGTATCGATTGGTTGTATGCGATATAACCTAGTTATCGAATCGAGGATTGATTCGATAAGTCGATACATTGGATATTAGTCGGTCATATGCGATATGACCGGATCGTTAAATCAAGTTTTGATTTAATGATTTAATGTATAATTATATATTTGATATATTACTTTACATTAAATAGTATTGGTTCACTTAAGATTGATTATCTCACTTGGATGTGCACATTGTATATATGATAAATGTTTGTGCACTAATTTGTATCATGTTTGATGATACATGCAAACTTGGGTATATGTTAAACCATCTTTAGGTTAATGGTTAGGTTTTAATTTGTTTTATTTATTTTCTTTATTCATTTTAGTTAAAATGAAATGGTGGCTTGCTTTGTATTATTGTTGAAGCTTCATGAAGCTTTGAAAAAGTAACCATTTTGTTTTATCTTTTAAACCTAACCATTACCTAAACTAGGGTTTGCTCTCTACATGAGTTAGCCTCACCCATGGTTGCATTATGATAACCATCACTTCATTTTCTTTTTGAAAATAATTCATAATTGTTTTTCTTTCTTCTTCTTCATCTTCTTCATGAAGAGAAGAAAACCTAGCTAGAAAATTCTAAGTGATGAATCCAAGTGAGAAATCAAAATCCAAAGTGAACCCACTTCCTATTTCTTCATCCTCTACCACTTGCCATGTAGTAGAGTGTGTTATCTTCATAAGTTTCATGACCAAGTGAAGATGGAGCTTGAGTTAGAGTTGCCTCGACGTAGATCATCTTCGGCATCGAAGTCAACGACCTAGCCCGCTCATTTCTCCAACGAAACCATCGCAAGAGTCCGGGATCCCGGTGATCGCAGTGAAGGGACGTCATCATAGAGCTAAAGAAGTTGTGGACCGGATCTACAAAGGTTGTAGCCCCTTTCACTTTGTAGCAAAGTAGTTTGCTTGCTTGTTTTTCGCCTTAATCTCTAGTTAGCGATCTAGTTTAGGGTTTCTCGGCACCGGAAAATTTTGAATTTGGCATGGTTGATGCCTTATGGAATCTCTTGAGTGTTTCTAGGATCCCTACAGTGGTATCAGAGCCTAGCTAAAGCCTTAGGCGAAGTGTAGACGATGTTAGAAATCCGAACGAACCCCGAAACCCTAACTCAAACCATTCTCTGGACATTTTCTGGAATTTTGGATTTTTGTGAATTAAAAATATGCTGAAAAATCAGCAGGGTTTTCTAGGTGTTACTGTGCAAAACGAGCGCTTAAATCAATCAAAGCGCTGCGGAACCGCGGCACGAGCATGGCTCGTGAGGCGGTTCCGCGGCCATACTGTTGCTTCTTTTGTCAAGTTTTGCACAGTAATTTATTTCTGGAGTTGCTGTGTTTTCTGGGAGGTTTTAAATTTTACTCAAGAGTTGAGTTTTCTGGGTTGTATTGGGGACTCGGTGTTTCGATCGAGATGTCTAATTTCATCTATATGTTTTTCCGGGTAATTTTAAAATATGTTAAAAAAGTTCGACTGGATATAAATACCCAATTTTTCCCCTGCCGGGAAATTTCCAATTGTTGGATTTTTCCGTAGTTTAATGACGTTCTAAGTAGTGCAAGTAACGCGATGGTCCCTCTAGAAGACAACAAACCTTAACTCGATTATGTGACCGTCTTGAACTGCCATTTGAACCTTAGGGTTTGGGGCAGTACGGCGTGCCACATGTGAGGCGTTGGCTTGACCCTTCTACGGCTGGACCGTTGGTACTGAGGCATGAACTGGATGTTTTTAAACTTATTTCATGTGTTGAGCTGTTTTGGGAAAACTTGGGTGTTTGAATGTTCGATCGGAAAGTTTAACATTTTCTATTTATCTGGAATGGGATACAATACTTGGAATCCACAAGTAGTTATGAGATAACTGATATGAATGTTATAAACATAGCATTTAAGTCTCACTTGATCGGTTGCCACGGGATTTTGATGTGATCAAAAGTCCGTCGCAATCACGTTGCGTACGCGGATACTCGCCGGTAAACTTAATAGACAGCCACACCCTAAAGCCCTGACCAAGTGACTGTTGGAGAACCCCGCCGCCGAAAGCATCCGTTCGGGTGCTCGCGGTAGCGGTGTTCCGCCTTAGTGCATTTCGTCGACGGTATCGGGGGTGCAGCCGTCTACTAAAGTTTGCGACGAGCATTCGTACCGGGTGTCAGGAATCTTGTTGAATTTCCCGACTCGATATTGAAAAGAGTTTTCGATAATGAGACTGAAATGCGGGGTTTGTAATTGTTAGGCATGCGATGTCTAAAGAATTCATTTGGTTAGGCATGTGATGTCTAAAGAGGTTGCGGATTCCAATTGTTGTAGTTTTACACTTTCTTTTCTGTGACCGTAAGTGTAATATAAGATATCGCCGGTTTTGTTGCTATATGTCAACGACAATTGGGATGGGCATATTTACTTACGTTGATGACATGTGATGTTATGTGTTGCTGGATATGTTATATTGGATCGTCGTGTTTGAATAGCCGGGGGTTTTTATGTGAGATGAGTGTTTTTCATTTTCATTCATGTAAAAACTTGTATGTAATATTCTTTTATTGGGACACTTCCAGTTTGCGGAAGATGTCACCTTTTGTATATTATTTACTTTTCCGCACTAGGATAGACCCAAGGAGGGGAGCACAAGTAACCGGGTTCTAGAGTCCAGTGGGAGACCAACTCGAGGAGTCGAGTCCGGTCTCCTAACTCTAGAATTGGTAGGGTTGCTTGCCGCTCTCGTAGGGGTCTAGGGGTGTGGGTTTGGCTATTCATTGCGACCGTGGAATCCGTGTTTTATACTGGCTCGTATTGAAAACACGGACGTCCTAGTATATCCAATGTTTCATATGTTTCTTCTGCTGCGATATCTGTGAAGTGATCATTTGATATGCTGTGATGGATACTGTATATAGTATATATGATATATTATATAGACGTTACTTATGTTTTACACCCGTGCTAGCCCTGCCCCGCTCTGCCGTTAGTTACCTAACCTAACGGTGCACGAGGGGACATCGAGGCGAACACGGATGGCATAAGTATACGTCGTATTTATCTGTGATGTTTAGGTGACTTATATGATGGGACTTCATTAATATGATTAATGAAAGAAAAGAAACCTAAAAGATGTTGTGGAATCGAATTTTTCAAAAATAGGTAGCTACAGTTCTTGCTTTGCATCGCGGTGTTCCTAGTAGAACATCCTGCACCTTATTCGATAAGGAAAGGACCGAGATCCCTTCACCGGGAGTGACTCCTTTAGCAATAACTGGCACATGCTACAACCCTCGGTTTGTCTTTTGATTGCTTCTATAGTTCTTGCTTTGAACAGCGGTATATATGATATATCCCGCACCTTATTCGATGAGGAAAGGGCGGACGATCCCTTCACCGGGAGTGACCCCTTTAGCAAAACTAGAAAAGCTTCAAAAACACTCCATTTTTAAATCATTTGATTCTACAACGATATCAAGTTCATTACGCAATAGGTTTTCTTAAAAACCTGTCGTAGCCCTCCGTCATTTCAGATAAGTTGTATATAGTATTCGTGCTGCATTTGTTGGCTTTCGTCAAGGTGCAGTGTGCGGTAGCTATATGCTGCTTATCTGCTGCATATGATGCGATTGGATTAGGGTAGTCGTGCGGCTTTATTGGTTTTCGTCAAGGGTCGTGCGGGTGGGTTTAATTTAATCAAGAAATGACGGGTTGAACTTGACTAGCGGGTTATGCTTTGTTGGCTTTCGTCAAGGTCATAGCACGTTAGGGGCAAAATATTATCGGGAATTTCAAGTGTTGAAATTTGCAATGAGATTTCATACCTTCTATGAGATAGTTGGATCCCGATACCCGCTGCGAGTAAGAGTTACTCCTGAGAGAGTTTTATACATTACAACTAGCCGATCAAGTAGGTGTCTAGAAAGGTGTCAACGGGGTTACGCCTCTGGGTAAACGAGGTTTACTTTAATTAAGTTCGTACGAAAGCACGGGGGACCTCCCTTAAAGTACCGACACTGGCCTGGCTGAAAGATTGGCGAACTTGTAGTGTGTAATTAATCCTGGCTAGTCTTTCCTTTTAGGATTTGAAGGAAGATTTGATAAAAACAGTGGGAGCCATCCTGATTAGATAAAATATATAACCAATCTAATCTTGCAAGAGCGCACGTAGAGTGTTTTCTTCTCTCTCTCTCTAGGTAGCGACCATATCACGCCTTAATCAAGATAATAATATGGATATTTGACCGAACCCGCTTGTTATACTGAGCTGGGGAACGTTGGTCCCGCTCCAACATATAACTGTTATAAGAAAGAGCAGGAAATTGGGGAATACCAGAATTCCCATACCGCCCAAACGAAGAAAATGCATGATGGTGCATCATCTTCGGGTGTGTTCATTACAAAGATCTGTTTCTCAGTATGTGATACCGGATTAGGATCCTGCATATGTAATAAATTACATGGGCTATAGATAGGTAAAGAATTGAGAACGGGTGATAAGTTTCATGAGATAGAAAACGGTGCAAATGTTGCAGCCAAGTCTGTTGGTCACTGTCACCCTGTATTCCAAATACATTGATTCTGAACGAATGTTATTAGATACCGAACCTGATATACAAAATCATATCAGTCTCTGTATTAGTAAAGAAGGATATAATTTTGTATTGTTGGATAATGTTTTGAACATTTCCTATATCAAAAGTTGATCAGTTAAGGCACGTTATCTAAAAGCATTGACGTTCTAAATCAAACTACAGTTCTTACTATAAAGAATACATACAAGAGGAAGAGTTCAGAAATGAACGGATCCTTCTTGAGGTATTGTAGACTAGGTCATATCAATGCGACCCGACTAGCTAAGTTGAACATAGATGCATATTTAAATCTGTTTGAATTTACATCTTATGAAAACTTGCAGGTCATGTCACAAAGATAAGATGACCATAGCTCTGTTTATTGGAAACAGAGAAAGAGTTATTAAACTCTTGGGACTGATACATGATGATGTATGTCAGGTCCCCTGTCTACACATGCCAGGACCTGTTCTTTGTACTTCATTACATTCTCTGATGATCTCTCAAGATTCAGACATATGTTCCTGTTGAAACACAAGTCCGAACCTTTTGAGATATTCATAGAATATAAGTTAGAAGTAGAGAACCAAAACGGGTATAAATATTATGTCCTTTGATGCGATCAAGGAGGAGAATACTTGAGCACGGAATTCCTGGTTTATTCTAAAGGAGAATGAGATTCTCTCTCAGCATTACTCCTCCGTATACACCATAGCACGATGGTATATCGGGGCGGAGCAATAGCACCCTATGAAATATGGTGTGCTCTATGATGAGTACTACTGAGTTTCCTATTTCCTTTTGGGAGTTATGCACTTGAGAAGATGCATACCTATTGAATAGGGTTCAAATCAAATCAGTTGCCTACCACTTCATATGTGATATAGAAAGGGAAGAGCCCATATCTTAAGTTTGTTAAGATTTGGGGTCGTCCAGCCTATGTCTTAAAGCAAAATCCGGACAAGCTCGAGGCAATGTCTGTTATGTAGAACTGGAAAGGTTCCAGCTATACAAACTGCAGCAGATGATTTGGTAGAACTGAAGGATTCAATAGAAACCAACGAACCTCAGCCTCTCTGCCGATCTAACAGGGTTCCTCACCCACCTTAGAGATACTTCGGTTTCTCTATGACAGTGGGAGCGAGGATTGCATCATGAGATGATGACCCAACTAATTTCGGGCTGGCCATCAGGAGTGGGACTCTGTTAGAATGGCTGGATGCTTAGCAATCTGAGATGGAATCCTTATACACCAACAAAGTATGGACTTTGGTTGCTCTATCTGAAGGGTTAAATCCCCATCACGAGCAAGTAAATCTTGAGAAGATTACTTGGTGTACATGGAAAAGTTAAGACTTTCAAAGCTAGACTTGTTAAAGGTTTGCATCATTGACCAGGTATGGATTGTGATGAAACCTTTTCTAAGTACCTATGCTTAAGACCATCCAGATCCTACTTGCCACGGCTACATACCATGACTACGATATCTGGCGGTTGGGTGTCATGTCTGCTTTTCTAAATGATGTTTTAGAAGAGAAAGTCTATAAGTACACAGTCAGAAGGCTTCGTAGACATAGGGAGCAGCGGAAACATGTGCAAGATGTTTTATGTGATGAAGCAGGCATCGCGGAGTTGGAACATCTGTTTTGATGAGTTAGTCAAACAGTTTGACATCATCAAAATGGTAGATGAACCTTGTATATACAAAAAGGTAGTAGGGAGTATGGTAGTGATCCTCGTAGAGTACGTGGATGACATACTCTTGATAGGGAAGGAGTTTCCTATGCTACGCTCGGTCAATCTCCTCTTATCACATGGATTCTCCATATAGGATCAAAATGATACCTCCTAAATCCTGGGTTTTGGATCTATGAGATAGATCTAAATGGATGTTAGGATTCTCACTAGTTGTAGTGAGATGGTATCAACCGATCCTGGAGAGAATCACTGGAAAGGTTCCAGGGTGATGAGAACGACTGAATGTCAGTCACAGGAATTATCTTTACCCTCAGTGGAGGGACGGTATGTTGGAAGTGTTCCAAGCTAGATACCGGCAGACTAGACGATAAAGGCTGGTAACATCGCTATTGAAGATACTACCAAAGAGAAAGTTTGGGTGTATATTGGTTCATAAGATGAACTAGGTTCCTACCATTGTGTGACAATGGAAGTGTGGGTTTGGCCCAGGAACCCTGGTCCCATCAGTGACCCAGACATATTCTGAGGCAGCATCACCTGATCATGGAGATAGTTGATCTCCAGGGTGATCGAGATTAGGAGAGTAGACTCAGAGGACAACACAGCGGATCCATACACAAAGGCTTTTTCCTAGAGAGAGACTTATATGGGATGGTTTAGTATGAGATACTGCAACCACTGCTACAGATGTCCCTAGTGCAAGTGGGAGATTGTTAGTTATATGTATGCCCTAGAGGCCATTACTATACATAGGATGTATATTGTAGTGGATGCTTGGGCATATATAGGGAGGACTTTCTTGCTCGACATGATAGTATGTTATCTGGTTGCTCTTTACCTTAACGTGTACACTGATTGTCTCTCTGTTACATGTTGGTAAAGCCCTTAGGATGTGTACTTGACTACCTGGACTATGATGCGGATCATACTAGTAGGGAAATGGTAGTCCATAAGTACATCCTTCAAGGTCCCTAGTCGTGGGTGTATCGAGACAGGGCATCGATATACCAGAGTAGACTAGCGTATACCTTCTTGACCCATACAGATGGGCGATGGATGATCCCATATCCATTGGTGTTTGACATCAGAGATGATATACGGGTGCTCAGTGGAGACTGGGTACACTGGACAGACTCGCCGAGAACTCCCAGATGGTATTATACCTCACGTCAGATGGCAGTTCTCTGGTGACACTGGCACAGGTTAGTCTGTAGACCCGAGATCGTCATAGAGTCTTGTGTGATTCCCACTGTGCTTTGATTTCCACCTTACCACGTCTAAGAGGGCATGCAAAATGGTGGTTTTTGGGTATAGTCCCGAATCACATGGAGGCAATGAGCGCTAGGAGGGGATTCGTCTCTCCCGGTATAGGGAGTTGATGTTGCCCTGTGTTCGATTGGCTATAACCAGAAATCCTTGGCCAGGGTTGCTGAGATTTACTGGTAAGTGTTACCAGTAGTTTCTCGAACTGTTATAGACCTCATATCGACACGACTTATCGAGCTACTGGGGTCTGACGTTTACCACCCCTAGGCGAGATATGCAACATATCAGACGAACAGACCGGACTGTACGGTAAGTGTTACTGGTTGGATTCACAGGAGTGTGAGCGGGCTTGCTCGTTGATCTTCTGATCGCTCAATACCCGGGTGGCCGTTACGTTTAGAAGACCGCTTGCGGCTTGTGGGTGTTTGATATGATCATCACCTGCTGCCGGCGTATTGACGAGTCTTTAGAGTCCTACACAGAGGTTTCCTGGCTCAAGCGAAACGAAATAGGAGCGCATATGTGATATGTGCGGGACCGAGAATAATTCGTGTATGTGATACCGTATTCTATTCTCGCGATGAATGTATCGATTGGTTGTATGCGATATAACCTAGTTATCGAATCGAGGATTGATTCGATAAGTCGATACATTGGATATTAGTCGGTCATATGCGATATGACCGGATCGTTAAATCATGTGTTGATTTAATGATTTAATGTATAATTATATATTTGATATATTACTTTACATTAACTAGTATTGGTTCACTTAAAATTGATTATCTCACTTGGATGTGCACATTGTATATATGATATATGTTTGTGCACTAATTTGTATCATGTTTGATGATACATGCAAACTTGGGTGTACGTTTGCTTTAAACCATCTTTAGGTTAATGGTTAGGTTTTAATTTGTTTTATTTATTTTCTTTATTCATTTTAGTTAAAATGAAATGGTGGCTTGCTTTGTATTATTGTTGAAGCTTCATGAAGCTTTGAAAAAGTAACCATTTTGTTTTATCCTTTAAACCTAACCATTACCTAAACTAGGGTTTGCTCTCTACATGAGTTAGCCTCACCCATGGTTGCATTATGATAACCATCACTTCATTTTATTTTTTAAAATAATTCATAATTGTTTTTCTTTCTTCTTCTTCATCTTCTTCATGAAGAGAAGAAAACCTAGCTAGAAAATCCTAAGTGATGAATCCAAGTGAGAAATCAAAATCCAAAGTGAACCCACTTCCTATTTCTTCATCCTCTACCACTTTCCATGTAGTAGAGTGTATTATCTTCACAAGTTTCATGACCAAGTGAAGATGGAGCTTGAGTTAGAGTTGTCTCGATGTAGATCATCTTCGGTATCGAAGTCAACAACCTAGCCCGCTCATTTCTCCGACGAAACCATCGCAAGAGTCCGGGATCCCGGTGATCGCAGCGAAGGGACGTCATCACGGAGCTAAAGAAGTGGTGGACCGGATCTACAAAGGTTGTAGCCCCTTTCACTTTGTAGCAAAGTAGTTTACTTGCTTGTTTTTCGCCTTAATCTCTAGTTAATGATCTAGTTTAGGGTTTCTCGGCACCGGAAAATTTTGAATTTGGCATGGTTAATGCCTTGTGGAACCTCTTGAGTGTGCCTAGGATCCCTACATATTCTTTACTGTCTTGCTCTGTCATGTTGATAAAGCCCTTAGGATATGTACTTGACTACCAGGATTATGGTGAGATCATACTAGTGGGGCCAGGATGGTCCACAAGTACATCCTTTAATCAGTTCTTAGTCATGGGAATATCGAGACCAGGGCATCGATATTCCAGTATAGACTAGTGTGTATATTTCTTGTCCCTTAGAGGGCGATAGTTGATCCCACAACCATTAGTGTGTGACATCAAAGATTGTACACAGGAGCCCATTGGAGAATGGGTACACCGAACGGGACTCGCCGAGGACTCCTATGTGGTAGTATACCTATAGTCAGATAGCAGTCCTCTGGTGATACTGGTACAGGTTAGTCTATAGACCCGAGATCGTCATAGAGTCTTCTGTGGCTCCCACTGTGCTTTGATTTCCTCCCTACCATGGCTCAAAGGAGTCGTGCAAACAGGTGAATTTTGGGTACAGTCCCGAGTCACATGGAGGAAATGAGCGATAGGAGGGGTTTTGTCTCTCCCGGTGTTGGGGTTGATGTTGCGCTATGCTCGATTAGCTATAACTAGAAGTCCATGGCCAGGGCTGCTGCTGAGATTTACTGATAAGAGTTATCAGTAGTTTCACGAACCGTTATAGGCCAGACATCGGCATGACTTATCACGTTACTGGGGTCTGACGTTTACCACCCCTAGACATGATATGCGACATATCAGACGAAGAGACCGGACCGTACGGTAGTGTTACAGATAGGCTTCATAGAGAGTATGGACGAGCTTTCTTGTTGATCATCATATCGCTCAATACCAGGTTAGCCGTTACGTCCAGCTGGCTTGTATGTGACTGTTATGATCATCACCTACTGCTGGCATATTAACGGGTCTTTAGAGTCCCACACAGAAGTTTCCCGGCTCAAGCAAAACGAAGTAGGACACATATGTGATATGTGTGTGGGCCTGATTAAATACGTGTATGTGATACCGTATTATAATCTGGCAGTTATCTGTTATCGGTTCGGTTATATGTGATATAACCAGATTGTCTAATCAAGTGTTGATTTGATAATGTGATATACAGGTAAATGATATTAGTCGGTCATATGTGATATAACCGGATTATTAAATCAAGTTGATTTAATAATGTGATATACATTATGTGTGATATAATTATATCTTAACTAATATCATTAGCTCACTAATTATTCTTCATTATATATATTAATATATATGATATATATATATATATATAATAATGAAGCATGGCTTAATTTTCTATTTTTGAGAAAAATAGAAATGAGGTGTAAATTGAGAGCATGGTTGCAAGCATGAGAGTTATATTTGTTTATTCATCTTGACTCACTATTCAAGCATGGTTGCAATTTTATATTGCAAAATTCTATACTTGAATGAGTGGGGGTCAAGAGTTGCCATTCATTCTAGTCTCATTCTCAACACTTAGCCATTTTGCTTGCTTTGCTCTCCTGGTTGCTCTCTAGCTTCTTCTTCTTCCTCAATCCCATGGTTCAAGCTTCAACCCTCACATGTGATGTGAACTATGAAGCTTGAATACAAACTAGTGAGCAAATTAAACCCCTACTTCACCATCACACATTAGATTAGCAATTTGATATGGAGTGCTGCCTTCACTAATGAGATTAGTGAAGGGTTAGCTTGAGCTTGTTGACTTCGAGTGGTTCGTCTTTGGCGCGAAGATCACATAAGAGGTTCGTTCAACTCGAAAAAAAGCCTAGTAGAGTCGCGTGGACTTCTACACGGAGCATGTGAGGTGAGGGACTTGATCCTAAAGGGTATAGCCTTCTTTCATGTAACATTTCTGAAATCATTATATGAATTTTTCCGTTTTAGGGTAAAATAGTCGGTATTTTTCCGTTTTAACTCGATAGTGATCAAACTTCTGTATAGACTTGTGTCATGATCCGAAAAGTATGGAACATGACCGGCACTTAAATTACGAAACGTTTCGAGGCGTACGTAATCTAAGTAAGCCAAAACCCAGAAATCAAAACCAATTAAAGCAGTAGAGTGAAGGAAAAACCAATTTTAAAGCAAGATGTTTAACAACATAAGCCGAAATATGCATTTTTAAAATCTCAAGTCTTTTCTGAAAATTTGGGCATAGTTTCCTTTGTAAATACTGACCCCAAACGGGTACAAAACCTGATAAAGCATATATAATGAACAAAGGCATCCCCAAACGGGAGCTAGCTCTTCGCCAAAAGGCAGACACAATCACGCAAGCAATATAATATACAACGCCGAAAGGCGAGAATCAAAACTCGAAATGAAACCCATCATCATCAAGAAAACCAGAGGAAAACCATAATAATACAGCACGCGACTCTAAGGTCGAAAGAATATACACTGATCTTCTATCTCTATCAAATATACAAATATGGTTGATGGACTTTTACTAGATACAACTGAAATAATAAATGTACAATGGTGGTCACGATGCAAGTAAACCCACCTACCAAAGCAATCACCCAAAATGAAAGCAGAGTGCTAGCAAGCCGTCAAGAAATCTGTACGGCAAAACCTGCAAGAAACTATGGCACAACGGGGGTGAGTTGCCAACTCATGAGTAGAAAATATCACAGAGCAGAAATCGAATGTATGACGCTATCCTAGGTCATAACAAGTAATATCCTCAAATAATATCCTGATCCATCTACATATAAGTGCAATACTACGTGCTCGTGTCAGTGCCTCAGATAGCAATATATCAGATATATGATGTATGAATGCATTACGAATGGAAACAGAATACATCATGAGTGAGACAACTGTTTTCTTTATTTAATGAGATTCCTGTATGTATATAAATTGAATATCATCAATGAGATCAATAGAAAAATCAGTGTCAAGCATCTACACAAAACATGAATCTCAATATCTCAATATCTCAGGCTCCGGCTATCCGGACTGGCCTGCATCATCAAATCTCAATATCTTAGTGTCTCAAATCTCAATATTTCAATATCCCAATACCTCAGGCTCCGTCAGTCCGGATCGGCCCATATCATCAATCACACGACCAAGAACGGTATCCTCCGGATATCCGCCATGTCAGACAATCACCAGTAGGCAGTCTGCCCCTGCCGGGCTCATCGTCTACAACTCGAGCTTCTTGCCCCGGGGTACCATACCGGGTCCACCATGTACCCGCAGACGGTTCATCCAACTCCTCGAATCGGGTCTCGAAAACCATCTCAGAACCGAGAAAACATCATAGTGGACAATACTCATCATATCAACGAAAACCACAATTTTTTCTCTTTAAAAATAAATCATCAGTTTATAAAACTTTCACATGCGGTTTCTAAATCTAGAAAATCTCAAGAAGGATCCGAAATATCAAAATCATGATATCAATAATCAGTGAATACCGGCAAAAATCTCCATAATACTGCATGACCAATGAATATATGACTGCATCTGATATCATGCAATAAATGCAATAGTTAAACTAGCATATGAAAGCTATAACATATTGCAACTATCAACTAACAAGCTATGTAAATGAATAGTATTCTCTAAGGTGTACGTGACATAGAAATTACCAATGATGATGTGTGTGAGCCAGCAAGCAATTGTATGTGGAACATACACATCATCGGTAAGGGTGCTGGTGTCCTGACAGCAGGGTTTCATAATAAATACAGATAACATATGTACGAGCATGCAATGCGATGAAACATCATGAATATACAGAAAGTGATGTAGTAACAGCAACACCAAACAATATACCAACCCAATATACTGTAAGTCCACGGTAGCGCCCCGGCCGTCTAACAGACGCCAAATGCGGAACAAAAACTTTTTACAACTGGCGCTATCGCGTACTATAACCCGGATCTGCCATTAAAACTAAACTAACAAACTACAAAGTGAGTAGAACAGTTATACCGAACGATCTGAGTCCTTCGGTCTTCAACCATCATCCCACGCTTTGTTGCGGCTGCTCCGATCTCCTGAATCTCCAGTCTCGTCGTCCAGATGGCACCACGTCGACGGATCTTTAAACGGGCTCCCATCTCTGAACTGAGGCAATTCGATCGTCAAGTTTGCTAGAAGAGACGACCAAGATGATGTAGAGAATGAGTAGAACACTTTGTCTCGTTACGTCCAAGGCTATGGATGAACGGTTATGGAAGTTGCCTTTTGGATCGAATGGAAATGAGAAATCGATCACATCTAATTTCTATGCACCAAAACTTATATCTTTTTTCAATCAACAACCATTATCTTCACCAAGTGAAGGGCCGACCACTTTATAGAGGGGAGGGAGGTGAGTGTAGGAGAGGGGGAGGTGAGCATAAGATCAATGAAGAGGATGAGTCACTTAACACCTTGTATGAATGCATTAAATGCATACATTGAACCATAACCCTTAGTCATCAAGTATTAATTGCTCCATTAATGCACTTAGCCACCTCACCATCCTCGTCACCTCTTCTAAAAACTTCTAGAACCTTCCACACTCATCTCAAGAAAAGATAAATCCGCATTTTAACCAAATGTTAAATACGGCTGATAGAAAACTGGAAACTGGTAACTTCCAAACGTGATCCTGAAACGAATTTCAGAATAAACCCGTATCAGTATTAACATACCCGCATTTGTATTACGACCGAATACAAATGCATCTGAGACAAAGATATTATATCTACACAGTATAATACTCGGATCCGGCTTAAACCAAAGCCGACCAGTATTATCTGCCTGAAAAATGACACGTGCGAAAACGCACGTGTATTTTCCGAACCCTGCCATAAAACCATACGGCCTCTACAACATTTCGCCCGAACTTAGGAAAGTGTCTGTGGGGGACTCTAATGACTCATCAACACACTGGCACTGGGTATAACCTCTAGCACGTCAAAGGTACAAGCTGTACGTAACGGTTGCCTATATATTGATTGGAAGGGAAGCCGACGAGCGAACTCATCCATAAACCCTACTGAGCCTGACAGTGACAATGTATATACAGTCCGGTCCGTTCGTCTAAAGAGTATCGCATATCGAGTCTAGTGGAGTGGATAAAGTCAGACCCCTAATAACGCGATAATTCGTGTCGGTATGAAGCCCATCACCACCTGAGAAACTACTGATCCAAATCAGTAATTCTCCACTACCTCGGCCGAGGGTTTCTAGTGATGGCCACCCATGCACTGTGCGATATCAACCCCCAATACCGGGAGAGACGAATCCCCGACGATCCGCTCACTGCCTCCATGTGGCTCGGGACTGTACCCAACTAAAACCTGTTTGCACAACTCCTTTGAGCGTGGTAGGGTAGTAATCTAAGCACAGTGGGAACTCACACGAGAAAAATAACGATCTCAGGTCGACAAACTAACCTGTACACATGTCACCAGGGAACTGCTATCTGACGATATGTATAATACCAACTAGCATGTTCCCGGCGAGTCCTGTCCGGTGTACTCATATCCTAATGAGCATCTGTATACATCTTAGGTGATCCAACTGACACCAGTGGCTTGTGAGACCGGCCACCGCCCCTCGTCGGGGTCTCGACTGTATACACTAGTCTACTCTGGAGTATCGATGCCCTGTCTTGAAACTCCCATGACTAGGGACACTTTAAGGATGTGCCTATAGACCCTAGCTCCCACGTATATGATCACCATCATACTGCTGGCTGTCAAGCGGAATCCTATGGGCTCTATCATCATGCAATAGTGAACTAAAGCATGTATACGATGATAAAGACAAACCAGATAGTATACTATCATCTCGAGCAAGACTGTCATACCGGTATAGGTCCTGCCTTAATCATTGCAATCACGTACCTGCGATCCAATAATTGACTTTGAGGGCACTATCTCCAACAATCTCCCACTTGCACTTAAGGCTAATTATTGCGATGTCGCATACTCACAGGCAGTGTGATACCGAACATCCAACTTCTCTACTAATCAGTTTCACAAAGCTAGTTTGTAAAACTCTTGTGTTCGAGAAATAGCCTCAGTGAGTGGATCCGCCCTGATGTTTCTTTCTATATCTCTCTAAATCTCAAGTTCGCGGAGAAAGCCATCTCCCAAATCGAGTAATACCTGTCTTAGAATATGTCTGGATATCTGATGGGACCTAGTTCATAAATGAACTCCAAATCCAAACTTCTTAGACTGTATCGATAACTGAACCTAATCAGTATCCAGCACCATGCCTCCCACAGTATCCTCTTGGACTACCTGTCCATAATACTGTAAGTCCATGCTACCTCTCCCGGTACTTACGGGCTTGCGAAATTTGATGAAAAACAATTTTCTAGAGGCGGTAACATGGACTCAAAACGGATCTTTGTTAAACTATCTACCTAACAACCTAACTACAAGTTGTTAACTACTCGGTTAGGGGGTTATACCTTTCTTTCTTGAACTCCTTCGTCTTCATCTCTTGATGGTGTACGGATCGGCTTCACCCCATCGTCTCTTTGCGCCGAAGATCGATCCACCCGAAAGCTTCTACCTTTGGCTTCTTCTTCGAACTTTGAAGAAACTAGTTCACTTGGTTTGCTAAACCTTGTGAACTAGAGTGAGTAGAGGAGAGTGTGATGGGATTTTCTCTATGGTTCTTGCTTCTCAACACATGAGACAAGTGAACCATAGACAAGAGAGAGAGCAAGAGGAAGAGAGTGAGAGCAAGAGAATGAGAGAGCTCAAAACCAAGAGAAAGAAAGACCAAGAAAGAATGAGCCTCTCTTTTGTCATACACCCTCTCATAATCCAAAAGCATCATGAGCCATAATGTTGATCAAGTATTATGTGATGGTTCATATCATGTTAAAGGCAATATCATTTCCATGCACTCATTTTGCAAACCACAACAAGCAAGCAAAAGTCTTTGCATTAAAATGACAACCATTGTGATGATGATGGTCAACTAGTCCAACCTAGTCAACCGGTCAACAAAGTCAACAAGTCAACAAAGTCAACCCCTCAACAACCATGTCACTATAATACTTAATTAATATTATTGCTAATTATGTTTCATATTCTCATTAGTGTTTAGCAAAAAGTTAATAGTCAACAGTCAACAGTCAACAACCCTAATGAGAATCCTCTGCCTCTGTCTCTCTGTCAACTGTGCATACACACCCGCATCCGCGTTCCGAGGAACCCGAATACATACGAGATAAAACCAATCCCAAAACGTACACTAGGATCTAGCTTAAACCAAAGCCCGCTAGTGTTAACTGTCCGGATACTGTACGTGCACAAGTGCACGGATGTGACCGAACCCTGTCGCAAAACCATGCGACCTCTACTCTTTTGCCTAAACGCGAATAGCTTTCTGTGTGGGACTCTAAAGACTCGACACTACGCTGGCAGTGGGTTTAACCACAGACCGCAAGTGGCACTAGCTGTGCGTAACGGTCCCCAGGTAGATGCCGACAAGAAGACTGACGAGGTGAAACCCATCTGAACTCCTACTGAGCCTGAATGTGACAGTCTCCGTACAGTCCGGTCTGTTCGTCTGATATATCGCATGGCGGGCCTAGGGGACGGTAAACATCAGTCCCCTAATAGCGGTACAAGTCATGTCGGAGTGAAGCCCAGAACACCCTGAGATAACACTGGAAACCTACCAGAATATCTCGCTTGCCTTGGCCAGGGACTACTCGTGTAATGGCTCTCCTAGACACAGCGCGATGTCAACCCCTAATACCGGGAGAGACGAATCCTGTCTAACCGTCACTGCCTCCAAGTGCTTCGGGACTGCACCCAAAAACTACCTGTTTGCACGACTCCTTTGAGCCGCGGTAGGGTAGTAATCAAAGTACAGTGGGAACACACTCGAGGCGAAGTGACAGTGTCATGTCAGCGGACTAAGCTGTACTCATGTCACCTGGGAACTGATAACTGACGATAGGTATAATTCCAACCAATCAGTTCCCGACGAGTCCTGTCCAGTGTACTCGTAACCTAATGAGCACCCGCATACTATCTCAAGTACGATGTACTGACGGCTGTGGGACAGACCGTCTTCCGAGCTGGGATAAGAAGCGCATACGCTAGTCTACTCCGGAGTATCGATGCCCTATTTCGATAGTCCTGCGACTAGGGACCTGCATAAGGATGTGCTTATAGATTACCCAGCCCCCACGAGTGTGACTGCCATCACAACGCTGGTAATCAAACAAAGATCCTAAGGGCTCTACTAATATGTATAAGCGATATGCTAAAAGAAACACATGCACATATTAAAGTAGAAACAAACTAAGTAGCATACTACCATTTTGAGCAAGATTGTCAATACAAGGTGAATATCCTAAGCTTCCATTAAGTAATATACATACTAGTATGATACAGTAATGGCCTCTAGGGCATATACACTGACAATCTCCCACTTGCACTAAGGCCATGTTCTGGCGTATCGAAGACCTATCATCTCGATCAGCCGCTCGAACTGAGTCTGGGGTAAGGCCTTCGTGAGTGGATCAGCAGTGTTATCTTCCGTATTTACTCTCTTCACCTCGATCTCCCGGCGATCAACGATCTCCCTGATCAGGTGGTACCGCCTCAAAATATGCCTGGACTTCTGATGGGACCTGGGTTCCTTCGCTAAAGCTATAGCGCCATTGTTGTCACAATACAGCGGTACTGGATCAACACTGGTAGGAACCACCTGAAGTTCCGTAAGGAACTTCTTCATCCAGACAGCTTCCTTTGCGGCATCGCAAGCAGCTATGTACTTCGCTTCCATAGTTGAGTCAGCAACGGTTTCCTGCTTGGAACTCTTCCAGCAAATCTCCCCTCCATTGAAGGTAAAGACATAACCCGACATGGACTTGGAGTCATCCTTATCACTCTGGAAGCTGGAGTCAGCAAAGGCCTCAATCTGGAGGTCTTTTCTGCCATACACCAAGAACATCTCCTTAGTCCTTCTCAGGTACTTGAGAATGTTCTTTACTGCTATCCAGTGTTTCTCCCCTGGGTTCGACTGATACCGGCTTACAACGCTCAATATGTATGCTACATCTGGTCTGGTACACAACATCGCATACATAATAGAGCCTACCGCAGATGCGTAGGGTATTGATAACATGCGAGCCCTTTCCAAATCAGTCTTGGGAGACATCTCTTTGGAGAGGGTGATTCCGTGACAAGCCGGTAGATTACCGCGCTTGGAATCTTCCATACTGAATCGTTTCAGTATGGTGTCGATGTACCTTGACTGTGAAAGTCCCAACATCCTCTTAGGTCTATCACGATAGATCTGGATCCCCAGATTGTAGTTGGCATCGCCCAGGTCCTTCATGGAGAACCTCTGCGACAAGAATCCTTTGACTGACTGTAGCATAGGAATATCATTTCCTATTAGGAGACTGTCATCGACGTACAAGACGAGGAATACGACATTTCTCCCTACAATCTTACTGTAAATGCATGGTTCATCTGGGTTTTTGACAAAGTCGAATTCTTTGACAGTATCATCAAAGCAGATGTTCCAATTCCGCGATGCCTGCTTGAGTCCATAGATGGACTTGAGCAACTTGCACACTTTACCGCTGCTCCCACTCTGAATGAATCCCTCTGGCTGATCCATATAGACGCACTCTTCCAAATTTCCATTTAGAAAAGCCGTCTTTACTTCCATCTGCCAGATTTCATAATCGTGGATGGCAGCAATGGCAAGAAGGATCCGAATGGATTTGAGCATGGCTACTGGAGAAAAGGTCTCTTCATAGTCCAAACCAGGTCTTTGACGAAAACTCTTTGTAACAAGCCTAGCTTTATAGGTTTCAACCAGCCCATCTACACCAATCTTCTTTCTGAAGATCCATTTGCAGCCTACGGGTTTTACCCCTTCTAGAGCAAAGTCCAAAGTCCAAACTTTGTTGGTGTACATGGACTCCATCTCGGTCCGCATTGCATCCGGCCATTTTACCGAGTCAGCGCTCTGAATGGCTTGCTGGAAGCTAGTAGGCTCATCATAATTAACTGTGCAATCCTCTCTATCCCCGTCTATGAGAAAACCGAAGTATCTCTCGGGCGGATGAGACTTCCTACTACTTCTGCGGAGCGGCGTAGGAATGTCCGGTTCCCCTGAACCTTCTGGTTCTACTAAGGTTTCAGTAATAGCTTGTGGTTCTGGAATTTCTTCCAGTTCTATTGCGCTCCCACTTATCTGATTTTCTAAAAACTCAGTTTCCAAGAAGCGGGCATGATGAGAAACAAAGTCTTTTTGCTCCTCTCCGTAATAGAAAAGATACCCCTTGGAGTTCTTTGGGTATCCCACAAACTTGCACTGTACTGAACGTGCCTCGAGCTTGTCTGCATGCTGCTTTTTTACAAAAGCTGGACATCCCCATGTCTTAAAAGGTTTAAGACAGGGTTTCTTCCCACTCCACATCTGATATGGTGTGGTAGGCACTGTCTTAGTAGGAACTTGCTTCAAGAGATATGCAGCTGTTTCTAGTGCATAACCCCAGAAATATCGCGGTAACTCAGCCTTACTCATCATGGAACGAACCATATCCAATAGGGTTCGATTCCTCCTTTCCGATACACCGTTGTGTTGTGGTGTGTATGGAGGAGTAAGCTGAGAGAGAATTCCATTCTCTTTTAAGTAGCCCAGAAACTCGGCACTCAAGTATTCACCACCTCGATCAGATCTCAGTGTCTTGATACTTTTGCCTATTTGTTTTTCAACTTCATTCTTGTATTCCCGAAATTTCTCAAAGGCCTCAGATTTGTGCTTCATTAAGAAGACATGTCCATACCTAGAGAAATCATTTGTGAAAGTAATGAAGTATGAATAACCGCTTCGCGCATGTGTAGATATTGGACCACACATGTTACTGTGTATGAGTCCCAAGAGCTCGCTCGCTCTTACTCCGTGTCCAGTGAACAGAGTCTTTGTCATCTTTCCCATGAGACAAGATTCACAAGTGGCATAAGACTGGTACTCGAACGGATCCAAGTATCCTTCTTTATGTAACTTAGTCAATCTTCTCTTATTGATGTGACCCAGTCTACAATGCCATAAGAAAGCCTGATTTAATTCCGGAGACTTTCTTTTAAGTGTGTTCTGGACACTGAATATCTGAGCTTGATTCAATACGTATATACCGTTATTCAATGTACCTGACCCAATCAGAACTTGATTTAGGTGGATGTTTACTACATCGCTTACAAAAGTAAAATCATATCCTTCCCTAGAAAGTATGGATACAGATATGATATTACAAGTCGCACCTGGTACATACAAACAGTCACGCAGAATCAATATCTGCCCAGTTGTCAGTCCAAGGTGATATTCCCCTACGGATACAGCATCCATGCTCATTCCGTTAGCAACCCTGAGAGTCATATCACCTTTCCTGATAACCCTACGGTTTCTCAAATCCTGTAACGAATTACAGATGTAAGATCCTGATCCGGTATCCAATACCCAGGATGTAGGGTTAACTGACATACAGTTCTCTATCACTAACACACCCGAAGCCGAAGCCACAACATGCTTCGAATTCTGGCTACTGGCTTTACTAGACCTACAATCCTTCTGCCAATGTTCATTCTCACAACAATAGGAACGTCCTTCTTTCACTACATCCATTCCCGAAACTTTTGCCCTTCTCTTTCCTTCTGCTTCCCTGGTTTCCTTCAGGGTAGAAGGTAGAGACTGTAGAATCAAGTCAGCTCTTGACCCTTTCTTCAACATGGTCTTCAGGTCCGTGAGCTCAAAATAGCTGGTCTCTGCAAGGACGTTGTCCCTTGTAGATGACCCGATAGCCAACCTCGCTTGAAGCAATTCGTTCGAGGTCTCATATCTTGCGATACGAGATTGCTCTCCATATAAATCTTTGTTATAGAGGAAGATAGAAACTAAGTCCATCTTCTCGTGCTGCCTCTGGTCTGCACCATCAACTGAAGCTAACACGAGGCACTTGGCTTTCGCACATTCCTTTTCCGATGTCCTATGGATATCAATATCCGTGACAGGGGAAACTGGACCTGAGACGGCAGGGGTTGGATTAGTTAAGAGGTGTCCCAGCTTGTCATGGGCAATGGACATCTGGACAGACCTTTGCCAGTCATGACAGTCAGATTCAGTCATTTTATTATCTAGATGTAACCTAGGTGTGGTCACAGGATCGCTGCAATTAAGAGAGAGAGAAGAAAACACTCAGCATGATGCTCTTGCAAGTTTAGATTGGTTTTTAATTTATCTAAACAGGATGGCTCCCACTATCTCTCGAATCCCTCCACAAACAATAAAGGAAGAATTAGTCGGGATCAATCTCACCGTACAATACTTGCTTAACCGTTCAGCCAGGCCAGTGTCGGTACTTCGAGGGAGGTTTTCCAACGCTTTCGCGAAGTTCCTTAATTTAAGAACCTCTTTTCCCTGGGGGCGTAGCCCCGCTAACACCTTTCTAGATACCTACTTGGTTTATAGCATTGATCGTTAAGTGAGAAAGTTCTCGAGGAGTAGCATATACTCACAGTAGGATCGGGATCCAAATATCATCGCGTGACAAAACTGAAGGAATCCTACCAGAATCATCACACTCCAAATGGTATGCAGTGCTAGCAAGTTTCAGTACTTATGAAACTCCCGATGTGGATTTTTGCCCTATGCTCTTATGACCTTGACTAAGGCCAACAAATCATAAGTCACATGTCAAGTTCTACCCGTCGTTGTCCAGGTTGATTTGAACCCACTCGTATATACCCTTGATTATGGCCAACAAAGTAATACGACTGTCCCAAACCAACGCATCTATCTATGCAACATATGAATACCCCCCAGCTACCAATCACTGTGCCTTGACTAAGGCCAACAAACACAGCTTGAATACTGTTGGATATTCATATGAAACGACGGAGGGCTACGAATGGTTTTGGCGAAACCGTGAACGTAGTGAACTTGATATAATCGAAGGAGCCATGATAGCTTTTAAAAGGAGTGGCTTAAGCTCCGCGTTTAAAAGTTGCTTTTTGAAAAGAAACCGAGTGGTTTTGAAAATGTTCCAACGACTTTTACTTTGGTTTATTTTCTTGCATTAGTTCTTTTAATGCGTGTTATTCTTACATTAGTTCTTTTAATGCGTCCCATCATTTAATCCTACCATTGCAGAAAACAACCAAAATATGACGTACGCTTATGCCATTCGCATTCGCCACGGGGCCCCGTCATTACCCGTTAGGTTACTTAACTAACGACAGAGCGGGGGCTGGGCTAGCGCGTCTGTAAACCATAAGCAACGCCTAAATAATATCATATATAGATATATTGCAATGGTAGCCATTTCAGATCACAGATGAACACATTGGATATACTAGGAACCCGCAATTCGTACGAGCCTGTAACGAAAAGCAGATTACACGGTCGCGGTGAATAGCCAATACCCTACCCAAGACCCCTACGGGTGCGGCAAACTACCCGCCAAGTACCCAAAGCGAAGCAACCTCCCTCAACTCCGTGAGTAGGCCACTCGGTACTTCGGGATACCCGGTAGTTTGTGCACCCCCTCCATGGGTCTATCCTAGGAGCAAAAACAGTAAAAAGAAATTATACAATGACGGCTACAACCCCGACCCGGTTGTGCGGCCATATAAATAATTATTACATCAATTTACAAATTTACATGAATTGAAAGAAAAGAAAACTCTCGTCTCACAACCCCTGGCTATTCACCCGCGACAATCCAATGAATTCATATACACATACCAATAACATTACAGATCACAGATTTGTATAACCCCCACTAATCGACATATAGCGATTAGCAGACGTTCAATACAAATATCACATCACAGATAAAAACCCGTCAGCTTAAGTCTTTAGAAGTTCGGTCAAAAATACGGATTTTTAGGCCCCAAACACAAATTTTCTTTCTGGAAAATCTGGGCTGAAAAGACATATTCCAAAAATCCCAAAACAACCCCAGAAACACACTGCACAAAATTTGGACCTCGGCCGAGTCAACTCGGCCGCGGAACCGCGGCGCTTTGACCGGTTCGTTGGACCAAATTTTGTGGGTGTTTAATAAAAAGCCTGAGCCGATTTTTAAGATGAAATTTATCGTTTTTTGAACAGAAAAAAAATCGGCAGAAACTCGACATATCGGGTTCGTTTCGCGACTTTTTCTTTGATCGATCTTCTAGTTACTTTGCTAACATATTAGATAGAGTTGAACTAGGCTCTGATACCACTGTAAGTCCATGCTACCTCTCCCGGTACTTACGGGCTTGCGGAATTTGATGAAAAACAATTTTCTAGAGGCGGTAACATGGACTCAAAACGGATCTTTGTTAAACTATCTACCTAACAACCTAACTACGAGTTGTTAACTACTCGGTTTGGGGGTTATACCTTTCTTTCTTGAACTCCTTCGTCTTCATCTCTTGATGGTGTACGGATCGGCTTCACCCCGTCGTCTCCTTGCGCCGAAGATCGATCCACCCGAAAGCTTCTACCTTTGGCTTCTTTTTCGAACTTTGAAGAAACTAGTTCACTTGGTTTGCTAAACCTTGTGAACTAGAGTGGGTAGAGGAGAGTGTGATGGGATTTTCTCTATGGTTCTTGCTTCTCAACACATAAGACAAGTGAACCATAGACAATAGAGAGAGCAAGAGGAAGAGGGTGAGAGCAAGAGAATGAGAGAGCTCAAAACCATGAGAGAGAAAGACCAAGAAAGAATGAGCCTCTCTTTTGTCATACACCCTATCATAATCTAAAAGCATCATGAGCCATAATGTTGATCAAGTATTATGTGATGGTTCATATCATGTCAAAGGCAATATCATTTCCATGCACTCATTTTGCAAACCACAACAAGCAAGCAAAATTCTTTGCATTAAAATGGCAACCATTGTGATGATGATGGTCAACTAGTCCAACCTAGTCAACCGGTCAACAAAGTCAACAAGTCAACAAAGTCAACCCCTCAACAACCATGTCACTATAATACTTAATTAATATTATTGCTAATTATGTTTCATATTCTCATTAGGGTTTAGCAAAAAGTCAATAGTCAACAGTCAACAACCCTAATGAGAATCCCCTGCTTCTGTCTCTCTGTCAACTGTGCATACACACCCGCATCCGCGTTCCGAGGAACCCGAATACATACGAGATAAAACCAATCCCAAAACGTACACTAGGATCTGGCTTAAACCAAAGCCCGCTAGTGTTAACTGTCCGGACACTGTACGTGCACAAGTGCACGGATGTGACCGAACCCTGTCGCAAAACCATGCGACCTGTCGCAAAACCAAGTGACCTCTACTCTTTTGCCTAAAGGCGAATAGCTTTCTGTGTGGGACTCTAAAGACTCGACACTACGCTGGCAGTGGGTTTAACCACAGACCGCAAGCGGCACTAGCTGTGCGTAACGGTCCCCAGGTAGATGCCGACAAGAATACTGACGAGGTGAAACCCATCTGAACTCCTACTGAGCCTGAATGTGACAGTCTCCGTACAGTCCGGTCTGTTCGTCTGATACATCTCATGGCGGGCCTAGGGGGTGGTAAACGTCAGTCCCCTAATAGCGGTACAAGTCGTGTCGGAGTGAAGCCCAGAACACCCTGAGATAACACTGGAAACCTACCAGTATATCTCGCTTGCCCTGGCCAGGGACTACTCGTGTAATGGCTCTCCTAGACACAGCGCGATGTCAACCCCCAATACCGGGAGAGACGAATCCTGTATAACCGTCACTGCCTCCAAGTGCTTCGGGACTGCACCCAAAAACTACCTGTTTGCACGACTCCTTTGAGCCGTGGTAGGGTAGTAATCAAAGTACAGTGGGAACACACTCGAGGCGAAGTGACAGTGTCAAGTCAGCGGACTAAGCTGTACTCATGTCACCTGGGAACTGATAACTGACGATAGGTATAATTCCAACCAATCAGTTCCCGACGAGTCCTGTCCAGTGTACTCGTAACCCAACGAGCACCCGCATACTATCTCAAGTACGACGTACTGACGGCTGTGGGACAGACCGTCTCCCGAGCTTGGATAAGAAGCACATACGCTAGTCTACTCCGGAGTATCGATGCCCTGTCTTGATAGTCCTGCGACTAGGGACCTACATAAGAATGTGCTTATAGATTACCCAGCCCCCATGAGTGTGACTGCCATCACAACGCTGGTAATCAAGCAAAGATCCTAAGGGCTCTACTAATATGTATAAGCGATATGCTAAAAGAAACACATGCACATATTAAAGTAGAAACAAACCAAGTAGCATACTACCATTTTGAGCAAGATTGTCAATACAAGGTGAATATCCCAACCTTCAATTAAGTAATATACATACTAGTATGATACAGTAATGGCCTCTAGGGCATATACACTAACAAATACTGTCCCTTGTCAGAGGGAAAACTATAACTCTGACAATCACTCTGTCATCCATGTCACCTTTGAAGCCTGGAATGATAACCGTCTCCCGAAAGAGGCTGCCGTCATCAATTCCGTAGAACATACACTCATGTTCTAAAACTGTTTCCTTATGTTTCTTCAGGATTGGATTAATATAAACTTATCGTATCTAGTGCAAAAACAACATCTGGTGTGGTACTTGACATCTCATGATCGACTCAATTGCCTAAGCAAGTGATCTGCCAATCATGCACATCCCTCTCCCTTTAGTCTGTAAGACACCTTTTAGAGAGGGTGACTCCATTACCTGTAGGTACACCACCATGCCAGGAGTCATCTATTCTAAAATACTATTAGAATACTGTCAAAGTACCCACATTGGGAAACTACCCAAATCTAGATCTAAAACCATAGATCTAGTAACTAGAATGTCTGATATGTAAGTGCACGGCGGTGCCCCGGCCGTCAATCCGACGCCGGAATTTGGAAACGAAACTTTTCTAAAAACTAGAAACCGGCACCACCACGCACAAAAATCCCGGATCGGGCCATTAACCTAACTCTAGCAAACAAGAATAAGAGAAGCTATACCAAGCGATCCGTGTCCTTCGGTCTTCGCCTCCACTCCAATCTCCTCGCGGAATCTCCGGTCGTCACCTCCTCGTCGATACGGGCACCACATCGCCGGGTTCTTTTACGGGCTCCCACCTCTGGACCGAGGCAACTTGAGCACGAAGTTGGCGAGCCGACGTGCCCAAGGTTGAAGTAGAGAAGTGTAGAATGGTTTGTTTCTTTGGGGGTTTGAAGTTGCCTTTGGATGGATAGGAGAGAGTGATCTTTTGAGAGAGGTAAAAGAATATATGTAGCAAGCATAATGAGATGAGTAATTTTCCCACACACCAAAAATAACTCTCTCTCCCTCACCCTAGAAGTGGCCAGCCCTCTCATGAGAATGGTAGAGGAAAACACAAGAATAAATCCAAGTGGGAAAATATGTGATAAAAAGAAATATAAAGATCATCACAAGATCAACCTCACATCCTTTCAATAACCCATCATAATAAATGCAATGGAAGAGACTAGAAAAGAATCTCATCATGAAGCCACAAATTTACAAAGGACCCCCTTCACAAATGATAATTTGCACACTTGCAAATTACCCCTCCAACGAAAAAGTCAGGCCGCAAAGGAACAAAGGAAAACTGGCCGGAACGGAATACAAACTAGCAACTTCAGAAAACTGATCCCGTAATAAATTACAGGAAAACCCCGTGATTGTATATACATGCTCGCATTTGTATTCCCACTGAATACAAAAGCAAAGAGACAAAATCTACACTGTACAATACTAGGATCCGGCTTAAACCAAATCCCGCTAGTATTGTCCGTCCGATCATGATCCGTGCAATACCGCACGTATCTTATCGAACCCTGCCATATCTCGATATGGCTTCTACAGCGTTTCGCCCGAAACTTGAGAAACTGGTCTGGGGGGGACTCTAAAGACTCGTCAACACCTTGGTTATGGATTTAACCACTAGCACGTCAGAGGTATTAACCAATACGTAACGGGCTACCAGGTACTGACCAAAAGGGACGTCGATGAGCGAACTCATCCTGACACCCTACTGAGCTTGTCAGTGACAATATCCGTACAGTCCGTTCCGTTCGTCTATGAGCATCGCATGGCGGGCCTAGGGGTTGGTAAAAGTCAGACCCCCAAAAGCGGTACAAGTCGTGTCGAAGTGTAGCCCAAAACATCCTGAGATACTACTGGAATACCTACCAGTAAATCTCCTGCCTTGGCCAAGGACTTCGTGTAATGGCTCTCTTAGACACAGCGCGACCTCACCCCCAATACCGAGAGAGACGAACCCCTGCAGATCCGCTCACTGCCTCCATGTGGCTCGGGACTGTACCCAACTAAAACCTGTTTGCACGTCTCCTTTGAGCGTGATAGGGTAGTAATCAAAGCACAGTGGGAACTCACACGAGATAAATGACGATCTCAGGTCGATGAACTAACCTGTACACATGTCACCAGGGAACTGCTATCTGACGTCAGGTATAATACCAACTAGCATGTTCCCGGCGAGTCCTGTCCGGTGTACTCATAACCCAATGAGCACCTGTATACATCTTAGGTGAACCAACTGACACCAGTGGCTTATGAGACCAGCCACCGCCCCTCGTCGGGGTCTCGACTGTATACATTAGTCTACTCTGGAGTATCGATGCCCTGTCTCGAAACTCCTACGACTAGGGACCTTTAAAGGATGTGCTTATAGACCCCAGCTCCCACGTATATGATCGCCCTCATACTGCTGGTAGTCAAGCAAAAATCCTAGGGGCTCTATCAACGTGCAATAGTGACCTGTGAGGTCACCTAAAGCAGTACACGATGATAAAGATAAACCAGATAGCATACTATCATCTTGAGTAAGACTGTCCTACTGGGACAGGTCCTCCCTCAATCATTGCAATCACGTGCCTGTGATCCAATAATTGACTCTGAGGGCACTATCTCCAACAATCTCCTACTTGCACTCAAGGCTAATTATTGCGATGTCGCATACTCACAGCCCGTGTGATACCGAACACCCAACTCCTCTACAATCAGTCTCACAAAGCTCGTTTGCGAAACTATTGCGTTCGAGGAATAGCCTCAGTGAGTGGATCCGCTGTGATGTTTCTTTCTATGTCTCTCTTTATCTCAAGTTCGCGGAGAAAGCCATCTCCCGAAATGAGCAATACCTGTCTTAGAATATGTCTGGATATCTGATGGGACCTAGCTCATAAATGAACTCCAAATCCAAACTTCTTAGACTGTATCGTCAACTGAACTTAATCAGTATCCTGCGCCATGCCTCCCTCAGTATCCGCCTGGACCACCTGTCTAAAATACTGCCCCTTGTCAGAGGGAAAACTATAACTCTGACAGTCACTCTGTCATCCAGGTCACCTTGGAAGCCTGGAATGATAACATTCTCCCAAAAGAGGCTGCCGTTATCATATCCCTAGAACATTCACTTATGTTCTAAAACTGCTTCCGAATGTTTCCCTAGGATTGGATCAATATAAACTTACTGCATCTACTGCAAAAAACAATATCTGGTGTGGTACTTGACATCTCATGACTGACTCAATTGCCTAAGCAAGTGATCTGTCAATCATGCACATCCCTCTCCCCTTTAGTCTGTAAGACACCTTTAGAGAGGGTGACTCCATCACCTGCAGGTATACTACCGAGCCAGGAGTCGTCCATTCTAAAAACTCTTAGAATGCCGTCTAAGTACCCTGATTGGGAAACCACCCAAATCTAGATCTATAGATCTAGTAACCAGAATGTCTTGATAATATATCCAAGTCCTATGTGGAGAAACCACTGTGTGACGACCAAAGTATAACCGATCGTAGTGTAGGAATCTCACTTCCTACTCTGTGTATGTCATCCAAATACCAGGACATCACACCTTACTACCTTCTTAACAGATCCATCCCCTATTCTGATGAAGTCAAACCTATGACTTTCACATCAGAAATAGATGATCTATCTCCGTAATATCTGCTTTAGTCTATAAATAGACATAAGCCACCTGTCCACCAATGCTTCCGCTGCTCCCACTGACCATGACAACCCTCTAGCAGAGTCATATAGACGTACACTTCTAAAGCTAGTTTAGAACGACGCTATACTCATCCTCCTGCCGGGTCTTATAGCCTGGAACAACAGCAATGGCAAGTCTGGGTAAACAAGAACCTCCCCGCTACCGTCCTTGAGGCTACCGGAGTACCTCTCGGGTGCCTGAGGTTACCCACCGTATCTGCGGAGTGGCCAATGGAATGTCAAACCAGATTGAATCTTTAGGTTCCTATCAAATTTTCAGTAATCGTTTACGGTCCTAGAATCACTTCCAGTTCTACCATACTCCCACTACTGTTTTCTGAAAAAATGCATTTTTATTAAAACTGTGGCGAGTTAAGAACAATATCACTATTGATCTTCCAGATGGTAGAAAATCAACCCTCGTCATAGCCCGGGTCAACCCACAAACAGCCATTACAGAAACGTGCCTTGAGTTATCCGGAGTCTGGTTTTAAGCATAAGCTGAACAACTCCCCATACCTTAACAATGTCAAGATATGAACTGTTCTATATCCAATATAGAAACAGAGGCACTGATTTAATTGAACCAGATTCAAATCATGCAGCTGTCTCCAGTGCATGTCAACTAAATGGAAGGAGGCCGATCAGCGTTACTCAACTTAGGAGTGCTTCCAATTATGAGTAACCTGAAAGAGAAGCAAGTTCTCTTAATCATTACTATCAACTGAATACCATACATAAGTATCTGCATCTTCGATTACCTTGAAGAATCCCGATACTTGCAACACCTGGTTCTCTACTTTACTCATATATCTATAACTTCTCAAATCTTGGACCCTGTGTTTCTACGAAACACTTATCTAAGAACTAAAGAAGTCATAAGTAAACCGAATATAGTACGAGGACCAACCCCTCTGTCCTGATGGACACTGGACAACATACAATACTCTGTATAAGTCCCTTGAGTCTGATAACTCAATCCCTGTGTGTCGTAGGTTGAAAACTGTACTTATGGTTAAGAAGAATTACACCGCTGTTTAATGCTTCTTACCTAACCATCCACTGATATAGGTAAATGTCATAGACATAATTTCAAAAATGTATATCTCACTCTATAAAAATAGACGTACAGATATATCAATTTGAAATTGGTGCATAACAATGGATATTCAAAACCAAATATTTGTCGTCCGGCAAACAACCCAGGTGACTTCCTCAATTATCACCAATTACAACGAATCCCGATATAATGAGGATGATCACCTAATTCCTAATAACTTACTCCCACTCATCATCTGTAAAACCATACAGATGTGAGAATCAATCCTGGTAAATACATACCCTGGAGCAAGTGTCTAATTGGGAAATCAGTTTTCTTTTAACAGTACACAGTGAAACTGAAACATGTGAATATTTCGTAGGGGTATCCCGGTATTCCTAGTAATGCCTCTTCCATTATCCAGATTCACAACTGTAACCGTATAATTCTTTGCCATCTCCCCAAATCCCTTTATATGTCTTTAGTCATTACCTTCTGTACACCCCTTTAGGCCAAATGGTTTTCTTCCTTCCCTACCGTTCGGCACCAGCCTATGGTTTGAAAGAAGACTATCCAATAAGCATAATCGGTGTACTGTCCTAATCCTAAGAGCACTCGCAATGCGAGAGAAGGTGAAGATAAAAGACAACCGAATAAACCTTATTCCTATTTCTCCTGAACCAGAATCCATCCCCGAACTGGAGCAAGTTCTTTTCGAGTTCGTATATAACCATACGATGGAGTATCCAATAAACTGTGGATCTTCGTAGTGATACGGAGTGTCCTGGAGAAATACAAAGGTGATTTAGGATTGGCGAAGAAATACTTGGTTTGGTCGTGAATATCAGTCGCAATTTACTTTGCCCTCCTTCTAATCCCTTTCTATGTCTTTACTTAATACCTTCTGTACACCATCGTTATGTTAATTGGTTTTCTTCATTCCCTACCGTTCGGCACCAACCTAAGGTTTGGAAGAAGACTATCCAATTTGCGTAATAGGTGTACTATCTCCTAAACCAAGGAGTACTCACAACCTGAGAGAAGGTAAAAGGAAAAGACAACTGAATAGTCCTATTCGTTTTCTCCAGAACCGGAAACCATCCTCGAATAAATTCCTTCGAGTTCGTATATAACCATACGATGGTTTTGTCCAATGGAAGTGGACGTTCGTAGTAATATGGGGTGTCCTGGAGAAAAGGGTAAAAGTAGGAGTGGCAATGAGGTATGCAACTCTGACAATCCAAAAGACAGTTTTTAAGAAGGTTCGGTTAATTTTGGTCACTGAGTCATAGTCTAGGGTCGGGTCAATGGTCGCTGCCAAAGAGAGAGAGAAAAGAAACACTAAGCGTGCACTCTAACCTGGATCAGAATGTTTATCACTTTATCTAATCTGGAAACCTCCCACTGTAACATCAAATTCTTCCCCAAACCTGAAAGAAGAATTAGTCGGGATAACCCGAGGAGTAAACCAACTCATCAGTGGGAATCGGGACCCAACTATCATCGCATGATAACGTGACGGAATCCGCTCACGTTATCACACTCCAGAAGGTATGCGCATATCTGGCAAGTTTCAGTTTCTTTAGAAACTCCCGATGTGATTTTTGCCCTATGCTCTTATGACCTTGACGAAGGCCAACATATCATAAGTCACATGTCAAGTTCTATCCGTCATTGCCCAGGTTAATTTGAACCCACCCGTACATACCCTTGACGAAGGCCAAAATAGTAGTACGACTGTCCCAAACCAACGCATCTATCTATGCAGCAGAAAAGTAACAAATAGCTACCATACACTATGCCTTGACGAAGGCCAACATACATAGCATGAATACTAAGTGCTACCTTTCTGAAATGACGGAGGGCTACGAATGGTTTCTGGCGAAAACCTTTAATGTAATGAACTTGATATCGTTGAAGGAACCGGATAGCTTTATAAAAATATAGTGACGAAAACCTTTGCTAAAGAGGTCACTCCCGGTGAAGGGATCTCGGCTCTTTCCCCATAGAATGAGGTGCAGGATATTCCAACTGAATACCACGATGCAAAGCAAAAGTAATCGGCTATAGTGAAGTTATTGCCCTGACGCAAAATTCTGTCTAAGGGGTCACTCCCGGTGAAGGGATCTCGGCCCTAGCCTCGTCGACTGAGGAGCAGGATATTCCAACTGAATACCACTGTGCAAAACAAAAGAGAACGTCCTTGCAATAACAGCTTTTTGAAAAAATTGTTCCAACAATATCAGAATATGTTTGTTTAGCTTGCATTGATCCGAATCAACGCAGTCCCATCAATTGATTACACCATAAAAGAACGAAAATAATGATGTACATATATACCATCCGCATTCGCCACTGGGTCCTGTCATCATCCGTTAGGTTACTTAACTAACGACAGAGCGGGGACTGGACTAGCGCGGATGCAAAACATATACATCTACTAGTATATATATCAATATATAATATTTCGCTCAAGGCGTGATAAAATGCAACATCACAGAAATGTAACCAGCATCACAGAACAATACAGATATCTAGGATCCCCGGGTTTCACAGAGCCGCTACTGAAACCCGACGTTCCCCTGGTCGTGTGGATAGCCTGTGCAATGAAATCCTAGACCCCTACGGGCGCAGCAAGTTACCCGCCAAAACCTGAAGCGAGGCAGCCCCCTTCAGCAACGTGAATGGACCACCCAGCACTTCACGGAATCCGGTAACTTAGGCACCCCTCCAGGGTTAACCTGTACCCCCTACGAGTGCGGCGAATAGCCCGCCAATTCTAGAGTGAAGCCTCCTCCGTCTCAATGCCATGAGATGCGGGCCCGTTGCCCTCTAGAACCCGGCTATCCGTGCACCCCTCCGCTGGGTAATCCTAGTACAGAAAGTAAAATATACATACAACGGGTACATCGACCTCGACCCGGTCGTGCCCCAAAAGAATAATATACAAACAGGCAGTAACGGCAGTCCACATGTCGGACGCTCGCCCCGCAATATCAAATGTACATATAAAACAAAACTGTACTAATATTGCATCCAGGCTATCCCCCACGACCAATCCGCAACATCATAGCACAACACAGAACATCAACGTGAATCTCACGTTCGCAAATCCGTCTAAAAGGGCTATAGCAGATAGACAGGATTTACCGATCAAATGACATTCACGGTCGCAGATATAATGTAAATACTGTGAACTAACATGTTTAAAATTTTCGATCGATCAAATATACCCAAGTGGGCCCCAAGCACTACTGTAGCACTCACAGAAAATCTGGGACCAAAAAGAATGTTCCAAAAACCCTATTTCCATGTAGAAAGCCCTCTGGAAATATTTGGTACGGCGTTGACTTTCTTTCACCGTGGAACCGCGGCTAAACCAGGGTGTTTGGCCGCTTTTCCGCGGTCGTACTGAAGCGACACGTCACCAAATTTTTGCAGAATGCTTAAAATTTCCTGCACATGTTTCTGCAATGTACTGGAAAATTTTTCGAGCCAAAACAAAATCGACAGAAACCTGATGCATTGGAAAATACGGTTTTTGGGGATTTTTGTTCGATCGAGTTCTAAACATACTAGAGCAAGCTAGACAAGGTTAATGGCGTGGCTCTGATACAAGTGTAAGTGCACGGTGGCGCCCCGGCCGTCAATCCGACGCCGGAATGCGGAAACGAAACTTTTCTAAAAACTAGAAACCGGCACCACCGCGCACAAAAATCCCAGATCGGACCATTAACCTAACTCTATCAAACAAGAATAAGAGTAGAGAAGCTATACCAAGCGATCCGTGTCCTTCGGTCTTCGCCTCCACTCCAATCTCCTCCCGGAATCTCCGGTCGTCACCTCCTCGTCGAAACGGGCACCACATCGCCAGGTTCTTTTACGCGCTCCTACCTCTGGACCGAGGCAACTCGAGCACGAAGTTGACGAGCCGACGTGCCCAAGGTTGAAGTAAAGAAGTGTAGAATGGTTTGTTTCTTTGGGGGTTTGAAGTTGCCTTTGGATGGATAGGAGAGAGTGATCTTTTGAGAGAGGTAAAAGAATATATGTAGCAAGCATAATGAGATGAGTAATTTTCCCACACACCAAAAAGAACTCTCTCTCCCTCACCCTAGAAGTGGCCGGCCCTCTCATGAGAATGGTGGAGGAAAACACAAGAATAAATCCAAGTGGGAAAATATGTGATAAAAAAAAATATAAAGATCATCACAAGATCAACCTCACATCCTTTCAATAACCCATCATAATAAATGCAATGGAAGAGACTAGAAAAGAATCTCATCATGAAGCCACAAATTTACAAAGGACCCCCTTCACAAATGATAATTTGCACACTTGCAAATTACCCCTCCAACGAAAAAGTCCGGCCGCAAAAAACAAAGGAAAACTGGCCGGAACGGAATACAAACTGGCAACTTCAGAAAATTGATCCCGTAATAAATTACAGGAAAATCCCGCGACTGTATATACATGCCAGCATTTGTATTCCCACTGAATACAAAAGCAAAGAGACAAAATCTACACTGTACATTACTAGGATCCGGCTTAAACCAAAGCCCGCTAGTATTGTCCGTCCGATCATGATCCGTGCAATACCGCACGTATCTGATTGAACCCTGCCATATCTCCATATGGCCTCTACAGCGTTTCGCCCGAAACTTGAGAAACTGGTCTGTGGGGGACTCTAAAGACTCGTCAACACCTTGGTTGTGGATTTAACCACTAGCACGTCAGAGGTATTAGCCAATACGTAACGGGCTACCACGTACTGACCAAAAGGGACGTCGATGAGCGAACTCATCCTGACACCCTACTGAGCCTGTCAGTGACAATATCCGTACAGTCCGGTCTGTTCGTTTATGAGTATCGCATGGCGGGCCTAGGGGTTGGTAAAAGTCAGACTCCCAAAAGCGGTACAAGTCGTGTCGGAGTGTAGCCCAGAACACCCTGAGATACTACTGGAATACCTACCAGTAAATCACCTGCCTTGGCCAAGGACTTCGTGTAATGGCTCTCCTAGACACAGCGCGACCTCACCCACAATACCGGGAGAGACGAACCCCTGCAGATCCGCTCACTGCCTCCATATGGCTCGGGATTGTACCCAACTAAAACCTGTTTGCACGTCTCCTTTGAGCGTGGTAGGGTAGTAATAAAAGCACAGTGGGAACTCACACGAGACAAATGATGATCTCAGGTCGATGAATTAACCTGTACACATGTCACCAGGGAACTGCTATCTGACGTCAGGTATAATACCAACTAGCAGGTTCCCGGCGAGTCCTGTCCGGTGTACTCATAACCCAATGAGCACCTGTATACATCTTAGGTGAACCAACTGACACCAGGGGCTTGTGAGACCGGCCACCGCCCCTCGTAGGGGTCTCGACTGTATACACTAGTCTACTCTGGAGTATCGATGCCCTGTCTCGAAACTCCCACGACTAGGGACCTTTTAAGGATGTGCTTATAGACCCCAGCTCCCACGTATATGATCGCCCTCATACTGCTGGTACTCAAGCAAAAATCCTAGGGGCTCTATCAACGTGCAATAGTAACCTGTAAGGTCACCTAAAGCAGTACACGATGATAAAGATAAACCAGATAGCATACTATCATCTTGAGTAAGACTGTCCTACTGGGACAGGTCCTCCCTCAATCATTGCAATCACGTGCCTGTGATCTAATAATTGACTCTGAGGGCATTATCTCCAACATGATATTATATCCATATCCTTTGTGGAGAAACAACTGTGTGACGACCAAAGTACAACCGATCGTAGTATAGGAATTTTACTTCCTACTCTGTGTATGTCATCCAAATACCAGGACATCACACCCTACTACCTTCTCAACAGATCCATCCCTATTCTGATGAAGTCAAACCCATGAATGTCATATCAAAATTAGATGATCTTATCTCCGCTATAACTGCTGATGTTTATAAATAGACATAAGCTACTTACCCACTATGCTTCCGCTGCTCCCGTTGACTACGATAACCCTCTGGCAGAATAATATCTACGTACACTTCTAAAGCTAGTTTAGAACGACGTTATACTTATTCTCTTGCCGGGTCTCATAGTCTGGAACAACAGTAGTGTCAAGTCTGGGTAAAGAAGAACCTCACTGTCACCGTCCTTGAGTGTACCGGAGTACCTCTCGGGTGTCTGAGGTTACCCACCATATCTGCGGAGTGGCTAATGGAATGTCAAACCTGATTGAATATATAGGTCCTATTAAATTTTCCGTAATCGTTTGCGGTTCTGGAATCACTTCCAGTTCTACCATACTCCCACTACTGTTTTCTGAAAAAAATCATTTTACTAAAACTGTGGCGAGTCAAGAACAATATCACTATTGATCTTCCATATGGTAGAAATGTCAACCCTCGTCAAAGCCAGGGTCAACCCACAAACTGCCATTACAGAAACGTGCCTTGAGTTATCCAGTGTCTGGTTTTAAGCATAAGCTGGATATCTCCCCGTACCTTAACATCGTTAAGATATGAACCATTCTATCTACAATATAGAAATAAAGGCACTAATTTAATTGGAACCAGATTCAAACCATGCAGCTGTCTCCAGTGCATATCAACTTAATGTAAAGTGGCTACTCAGCATTACTCAACTTAGGAATCCATCCAATTATGAGTAACCTGAAAGAGAAACGAGTTTCTCAAAACTATTACTATCAACTGAATACCTATCACAAGAATCTACATCTTCGATCTCTTTGAAGAATCCTGATACTTGCGACATCTGGTTATTCTTATACCCACAGCTTCTCAAAACATAGACATTGTATTTCTATGAAATACTTGTCTAAAATCTAAAGAAGTCATAAGTAAACAAAACATAGTACGAGGACCTACCCCTTTGTTCTAACGGACACTAGACAACATACAATACTCTATATAAGTCCGCTGAGTTGAATAACTCAAAACCTGTGTGTTGTAGGTAGAAAACTGTACCCAGGTGATTTCCTCAAATATCACCAATTACAACGAATTCCGATATAATGAGGATGATCACCTAATTCCCAATAACTTACTCCCACTCATCATCTATAAAACCATACAGATGTGAGAATGAAACCTGGTAAATACATACCCTGGAGTAAGTATGTAATCGGGAAATCAGTTTTCTTTTAACAATGCACAGTGTAACTGAAACATTAAAATGTCTCATAGGGGTATCCTGGTATTCCTAGTAATGCCTCTTCCATAATCTAATTCATGACTTTAACCGTATATATCTTTTCCATCTCTCCAAATCCCTTTATTTGTCTTTAGTCGTTACCTTCTGTACACCTTCGTTAGGCTAAATGGTTTTCTTCCTTCCCTACCGTTCGGCACCAGCCTATGGTTTGGAAGAAGACTATCCAGTAAGCATAATAGGTGTACTCTCCTAATCCTAGGAGTACTCGCAACTTGAGAGAAGGTGATGATAAAAGACTACTTAATAATACCTTATTCTATTAAAGGTGAAATAGGAGTGGCGATGAAGTACACGGTTTGGTCGTGAATGATAACAGTCGCAATTTACTTTGCCCTCTTTCTAATCCCTTTATCCTGTCTTTACATATTACCTTCTGCACACCCTACTTAAGCTAATTGGTTTTCTTCATTGCCTACCTTTCGGCATCAGCCTATGGTTTGGAATAAGACTATCCAATAAGCGTAATAGGTGTACTCTCCTAAACTAAGGAGCTCTCGCAACCTGAGAGAAGGTGATAACAAAAGACAACTGAATAAACCAATTCTATTTCTCCTGAACCTGGATCCATCCTCGAAGAACTCCCTACGAGTTCGTATATAACCATACGATGGATCTATCCAATGGAAGTGGATGTCCGTAGTAATACGGGGTGTTCTGAGAAATACAAAGGGTAAAAGAAAGAGCGGCAATGATTTATGCAACTCAGACAATCCAAAAGTTAGTATATTAAGAAGGTTCAGTCAACTTGGTCACTGAGTCATAGTCTAGGGTCGGTCAAAGGTCGCTGCCTAAGAGAGAGAGAAAAGAAACACTCTGCGTGCACTCTAACCTAGATCAGAATGGTTATCACTTTATCTAATCAGGAAACCTCCCACTGTTATCTCAAATTCTCCTCCAAACCTGAAAGAAGAATTAGTCGGGATCACCCGAAGAGTAAACCAACTCATCAGTGAGAATCGGGATCCAACTATCATCGCATGATAACTTGATGGAAGCCACTCAAGTTATCACACTCCAGAAGGTATGCGCATGCCGGCAAGTTTGCTTTATGTTTGAAACTCCCGATGTTATTTTTGCCCCATGCTCTTATGACCTTGGCGTTAGGTCAAAATATCATAAGTCACATGCCAAGTTCTACCCGTCACTATCCAGGTCAATTTGAACCCACCCGCACATGCCCTTGGCGTTAGGTCAAAATGGCAGAACGACTGTCCCAAACCAACATATCTATCTATACAACAAATGAATACCCAGCAGCTACCAAACACTATGCCTTGGCGTTAGGTCAAAATACATAGCTTGAATACTACTGACCATCCATAAGAAATGACAGAGGGCTACGGCTGGTTTTTGGCGAAAAACCTTTAACGTAATGAACTTGATCTCGTTGAAGGAACCTGATAGCTTTTATAAAAATATAGTAGCGAAAACTTTTTGCTAAAGAGGCCACTCCCGGTGAAAGGATCTCGGCTCTTTCCTCGTGGAATGAGGTGCAGGATATTACAACTGAATACCGCGATGCAAAGCAACTTGTAATCGACTATATTGAAGTTATTACCCTGACGTAAACTTCTGCCCAAGGGGTCACTCCCGGTGAAGGGATCGGTCACTCCCGGTGAAGGGATCTCGGCCTTTGCCTCGTGGAATGAGGTGCAGGATATTCTAAACTGAATATCACTATGCAAAACAAAAGTAAACATCTTTGTAATAACATCTTTTAAAATTTGTTCCAACAACATCAAATATAGGTTTGTTTAATCCTTGCATTGATAAGAATCAATGCAGTCCCATCAATCAATCACACCAGAAAAGAACGAAAATAAAATGTACGTATATGCCATCCGCATTCATCACTGGGTCTCGTCATCACCCTTTAGGTTACTTAACTAACGACAGAGCGGGGGTTGGACTAGCGCGGGTGTAAAACATATACAACATCTAATAATATATATACCAATATACAATAATTGCTCCAGGCGTGATAATATGCAACATTACAGAAAAGTAATAAGCATCACAGAACAATACAGATAATCTGGGATCCCCGGGTTTCACAGAGCCGCTGCTGAAACCTGACGTTCCCCTGGTCGTGTGGATAGCTTGTCCAATGAAACCTAGACCCCTACGGGTGCGGCAAGTTACCCGCCAAAACCAGAAGCGAGGTAGTCCCCCACAGCATAGTGAATGGAACACCCTGCACTTTACGGAATCCAGTAAATTGAGCATCCCTCCTTGGGTCAACCTGTACCCCCTACAAGTGCGGCGAATAGTCTGCCAATTCTAGAGTAAGGTCCCTCTGCCTCTTAAAGCCATGAGATACGGACCCGTTGCCCTCCAGAACCCGGCTATCCGTGCACTCCATCACGGGATAAACCTAGTACAGAAATGAAAAATATATACAACGGGGACATCGACCTCAACCCGATCGTGCCCCAAAAGAATATTATACAACAAGCAGTGACGGCTGTTCACATGTTGGACGCTCGCCCCGCAATATCAAATGTACAAATAAATCCAAACTGCACTACCATTGCACACTGCTATCCACCACGACATATCCGCAACATCACAGCACAACACAGAACATCAACGCGAATGTCACGTTCGCAAACCCGTCTAAAAGAACTATAGCAATCAGACGCGGTTTACCGATCAAATGACATTCCCGGTCGGAGATATAATGTAAATACTGCAAACTAACAAGTTTAAAATTTCGATCGACTAAATTTCTCGAAGTGGGCCCCACGTACATCTGCAGTACAGTAACAAAATCTGGGCCCAAAAGAAATATTCCAAAACCCACAAATTCCCAAAACAAGCTCACTGCAAAAAAATGGATCACTGTTCCCACATAACGGCCGCGGTTCCGCGGTCAAACCCAAGGTTTGACCGCGGATACGCGGCGTTACTGTAGGATCACGTGCCCAATTTTTTGACGTAGGCATAAAAAACCCTACTTAATTTTCTGACATGATCAAAATAATTTTTAAACACTGTTTAAAATTAACAGAAACTTTGAATTTGGAATTTGCGTTTTTTGAAAATCCGTTCGATCGATGTTTTAAACGTGTTAGCGCAAGTTAGTATAGCTTAATAGTGAGGCTCTGATACCACTGTAAATCCACGGTAGCGTCCCGGCCGTCTAACAGACGCCAAATGCGGAACAAATTTTTTTTACAACTGGCGCTATCGCGTACTATAACCCGGATCTGCCATTAAAGCTAAACCAACAAACTACAAAGTGAGTAAAAGAGTTATACCGAACGATCCGAGTCCTTCGATCTTCAACCATCATCCCACCTTTTTTGCGGCTGCTCCGATCTCCTGAATCTCCAGTCTCGTTGGTCAGGTGGCACCACGTCGACGGATCTTTCTGAACCGAGGCAACTCGATCGTCAAGTTTACTAGAAGAGACGACCAAGATGATGTAGAGAATGAGTAGAACACTTTGTCTCATTACGTCCAAGGCTATGGACGAATGGTTATGGAAGTTGCCTTTTGGATCGAATGGAAATGAGAAATCGATCACATCTAATTTCTATGCACCAAAACTTATATCTTTTTTCAATCAACAACTATTATCTTCACCAAGTGAAGGGCCGACCACTTTATAGAGGGGAGGGAGGTGAGTGTAGGAGAGGGGGAGGTGAGCGTAATTTCAATGAAGAGGATGAGTCACTTAACACCTTGTATGAATGCATTAAATGCATACATTGAACCATAACCCTTAGTCATCAAGTATTAATTGCTCCATTAATTCACTTAGCCACCTCACCATCCTAGTCACCTCTTCTAGAAACTTCTAGAACCTTCCACACTCATCTCAAGAAAAGATAAATCCGCATTTTAACCAAATGTTAAATACGGCTGATAGAAAACTGGAAACTGGCAACTTCCAAAAGTGATCCTGAAACGAATTTCAGGATAACCCCGTATCAGTATAAACATACCCGCATTTGCATTACGACCGAATACAAATGCATCTGAGACAAAGATATTATATCTACACAGTATAATACTCGGATCTGGCTTAAACCAAAGCCGACCAGTATTATCTGCCCGAAAAATGACAGGTGCGAAAACGCACGTGTATTTTCCGAACCCTTCCATAAAACCATACGGCCTCTACAACGTTTCGCCCGAACTTGGGAAAGTGTCTGTAGGGGACACTAATGACTCATCAACACACTAGCACTGGGTATAACCTCTAGCACGTCAGAGGTACAAGCTGTACGTAACGGTTGCCTATGTATTGATTGGAAGGGAAGCCGACGAGCGAACTCATCCATAAACCCTACTGAGCCTGACAGTGACAATGTATATACAGTCCGGTCCATTCGTCTAAAGAGTATCGCATATCGAGTCTAGGGGGTGGATAAAGTCAGACCCCTAATAACGCGATAATTCGTGTCGGTATGAAGCCCATCACCGCCTGAGAAACTACTGATCCAAATCAGTAATTCTCCAATACCTCGGCCGAGGGTTTCTAGTGATGGCCACACGTGCACTGTGAGATATCAATCCCCAATACCGGGAGAGACGAATCCCCGACGATCCGCTCACTGCCTCCATGTGGCTCGGGACTGTACCCAACTAAAACCTGTTTGCACAACTCCTTTGAGCGTGGTAGGGTAGTAATCTAAGCACAGTAGGAACTCACACGAGACAAATGACGATCTCACATCGACAAACTAACCTGTACACATGTCACCAGGGAACTGCTATCCGACGATATGTATAATACCAACTAGCATGTTCCCGGCGAGTCCTGTCCGGTGTACTCATATCCTAATGAGCATCTGTATACATCTTAGGTGATCCAACTGACACCAGTGGCTTGTGAGACCGGCCACGGCCCCTCGTCGGGGTCTCGACTGTATACACTAGTCTACTCTGGAGTATCGATGCCCTGTCTCGAAACTCCCATAACTAGGGACACTTTAAGGATGTGCTTACAGACCCCATCTCCCACTTATATGATCACCATCATACTGCTGGCTGTCAAGCAGAATCCTATGGGCTCTATCATCATGCAATAGTGAACTAAAGCATGTATACGATGATAAAGACAAACCAGATAGCATACTATCATCTCGAGCAAGACTGTCATACCGGTATAGGTCCTGCCTCAATCATTGCAATCACGTACCTGCGATCCAATAATTGACTTTGAGGGCACTATCTCCAACATATACGAATCATACAGTTTGGTATTTAAATTACTCACAATTCTCCACTTTTGAAAACTAGTATAACTCGAGCCTAATCAAAAGGGTAAGGGAATCCATCTAAGTCTGAGTCGACCTATATATATATCTAGTAGTCGGTGATCTCGCCTTAATAGTATCATATACGATACAATATATCATATGACATCCTCGAGTCAAGAGTGCGGATCTAACATTATAATTATATCTCGTACGGTAAATCCATCGTATGGCATCCCAAATCTGGTTACGGTTCAAATATCATATTTATCTTATTACTCATCTGATATCTTTATCATCACATATCGTGAACAGGGGGTACTGATCTAAGTCTAGTACAATACTAATATCATCAACATATACGTACGCGTGTGTGTGAATACACATCGCCCATCAATCCGCTAATATCATGTCGTATCTCATAATACGAACCAAATCACATCACCGATCTCACGGCATCAAGCCCAATCACATCGACTCACCTCCAAGTACCATATACTATCCTCTATCATCCGTGTACCCGTATATGTATATATATAAACCGACACATCCACATCTATCCACATACATATAACTTGTACACCTAAAACCATATCCCGTGCGTGCATGTGTATGGGTAACAACCTCACTCTAGGGTTCGCGACTAAGAAACCAACTAAACCAATTTCCTCAATTCTCACTATCATTAACCCATGATCTCCTAAAGGTTTTCTTGCTAAGTGTTCATATCTCTCAGTAACACATAAATGTACATCTATATCACATCACATCATTTCTTACAACTTTACGGGGGTGCTATACGCCATCCACCTGACTTCCCCCGTAGATATAAATCTACTCACTATGCTCTTCGCTTTTCGTTGCCGACGTCGCCACACGCTTGCTTGTCGTCTCGAAGTCCTCGTGGGGGTACCTACACATCATAATGTATCGTATCGCATTAAAATCCAAATCAAAGCCAAAACGACACGCTAAAAGCCTATAGGTTCGAACCTACGGACTACGCCTTCAAAACCACCAAACAACTCTCGATATCGTCGTACAAACGTCAAACCATCAAGTTAAAACCAAATTCCTAAATTTGGAATTCAAAATACACAAAACAAAACCCTGAATCAAAACAGCAACATAAGGAAATGGTCCCAGATTTTACCCTAGGCCAAATTAGTCAATTTTGTATATGCAAAGGGTCTAGTTTACCGGAGATGGATCTACAGAACAAGCACGAACCAAAATGGACCAGGTCTGACCGCAATTTGCGGCCAGAGGGGATTTATTTGCATCTTGGGTGAGGGTATAGGGGCTGGGGTCTTGGGTGATGCTTACTAGGTACCTGCACACTCCTCTATGTTTGCTAAATAATTTTATAAGTCTCCGGATATTAGTAGAATCAGTTTTCCTATCACAATTCTCACAATTTCAATGTCGGCAGAAATTCAAAGTTCGCGTTCCAGGGTTAAGTCTCAGGTTTGGGTCTGAAATCTAGCACTAGAGGGTTTGTGTGGCCTCTACTAAGCTCAATTACACATCACAACTCAAGAATTACACAAAACCCTAACTCGGAATTTTCAAAGTTCACTAAACCGCATCAAAACACTTCTAATCTTGTATGTGTGCTAAGGTAGTGGAAATATAATGCTAATGGTGCAGAAATTACCTTATTTGGCAACTCAGGAATTTTCTTGAGTTGCCCCAAGTGCTCAAAATCCTTGCTTTCTAGGTCCAAAGTGTTTGCCATGAGCTTATGAACATTTTTAATGAAGTGGGGATGAGGTTTTGATGGTGTTTTGTGAGTTTGAAGAGGAGGGAGGAGAGAGTGCTGCCATGGATGATGAGAGAGTGAAAAAGATGAAGGAAAATGAAGAGAGTAGTAATGAGCCTTGACTATGGTTGACCCCTCACCCTCTGTCTCTCTCATGCCCATACCCCTTTCTTTATTATTTTCCCTTTTCTTTTCTTTTCTTTTCTTTTCTTTTCTCACATAAAACCCAAACCATGAATGAAAATGAAGAGAAAGCCATGTAGGGAAATGTAACACAAGTGTTAAAATGACATGGTGCATGTTTTGTACAAAACAAGTTGAATGCGCGATTAGCGATTTTTAATCGCGATTAGCACTAAAATAGTGTATAATAAATCATAAAATTTCATAATTGCTTAAATCCAATAAAACACCCTCTTTTTAGTAATTTCTATAATTTTCCAAATTTTCCCCAATTTATCGGTATTTAATTATACCGTAATATTAAAATATTCATTATATTTATTATTTAATTATAAAAATTCTCAAAAATAATATTTTATTTTTCTGAAATGTTACAATCTTCCCCCCTTAAAGAAATTCGGTCGCCGAATTTAAATTTAAATCACTCAAATACTAAAACATTTCAGTAAAAAGATCATGTTTACGGGGCTCCGAAATCATCAATACATAAAATGCATCATAGCGCAATGCATGCGCATGAAAAATGAGCAGATAACTCATAATCAAAACTCCGTCAAGCATCCCGCAATCATCGGAGTCACGGTGAAAACACAGATGTCAAATCCAAAACGAAACCGATATGATATATATCAAAACTACACATGTAAACATCAAATCTATACATGTAAACATCTAAAGGAAATGCATGCCAAACCTTTCATGTTGATGTGCGATGCACATAACACTGCACAGTGGCGGGCGTCTATTATAAGAAAATAACCATATATGTATATATCTTTTGTTTAACATACGTCCCGCCATTTAGAAAAATAATTTAGAAGGGTTTCCTTTGAAAAATTCTTCGTGTCATCTCGGACACGTAGGTAAATACTGAGACTATCGCTCCCTTTTGGAAATTTCTTCGATAACTATCGATGCATGCAAAAACATAAACAGGTATTGTCCTCGGACTAGTCCTGCTCAGCTACTATACCAATTAATAAATATCATAAACATCATCTCAAAGGGAAATCAAGTACAAAATATGTACAAGAATGCCACGTGCGTCTGGTGCGCACGAAAATCGAAATCAATGAAATGTGCCATACATGTGCACAGAAACAAAATCTAAGTGCAACGGGTGTGCACGAACACCTGTCAAGGGCAACTAGTGTGCCTGACAGCCAAAACCAGGTGCATCTGATATGCACGAAGAATCTCGATTGAGTGCATCTGGTATGCATCAAAATTGCATCTAGCACCCAAATATGCGCAAGAATCCAAATCCAGTACACAAGGTGCAGGAAAACAATATCGAATATCACAACCGAAATCGACGGTATACAACACATCTCAATCCAAATCCAAATCAGGTATACCGTGGTATATAATCTCACAACCATGTGCATCAGTGTGCATAAAATCGAATCAAAATACTAAAAGTGTATGAAAACTATGCCGAAAGCATAAGTCAAATCACATGCATACTACAGGCATGAAATCAAAATCAACATCTCGAATGATATCTAATCAAAATCAAGTGCTACTGTGGTGCACGAAATCTCAATCATGCAAATAAATCGCTCAAAATATCAGGCATGGAATAAAACTCAACATCTCGAATGTCATCAATCGAAGTTGAGTGCAACTGTGGTGCACAAAATCTCAATCCAGTGTAACTATCGCACAAAAATACAAATATGGTGCATCAAGTGCACAAAATACCAACTCCAGTGCATCCAGTACACGAAATATCAAATACTGTGCATCCAGTGCACGAAATGCCGAATACAGTGCCTCCAGTGCACGAAATGCCGAATACAGTGCATCCAGTGCACGAAATACCAAATACAGTGCATCCAGTGCACAAAATACCAAATACAGTGCATCCAGTGCACGAAATACAATATGGTGTAACAATGCATAGCGTAAAAACCTAGTGCAACAACTGCACAAAATACAAATCGGGTGCAACAAGCGCACGGAAATGCATCAATAACTCAAATGTGTATAAAAAGCAACACCGAGTGTGCTAAGGTGTATAAAATCATAAACGCGTGCAACTACATGCACAAAACACGTATCCATGCACTGCAAGCATATGTAGGCTATACCGAGTGCAGAAACCAAATCGAGTGCATACCACCTGCACAAAAATCAAATCAGCTGTATGCAATCCATGAAATCATAAACATGTGCAGCCAAGACACAAAACAGAATCAAGTGCAATAAACTTGCACAAATCATAAATCAACACAACGGTGTATAAAGTATATCTCAAGTACAACAACTATGCACAAAACGTAAATACTCAGTAGGTGCAGCCATGGTGCACGAAAACAATACCATAAAGCCCAATCATCAAAACTCAAATCCAAGTGACATAAGCGTGATATTCAGATCACAACGCAAATCGCAACGAAAGACATTGAGGTACGCCTCCTACAATGTCAAAAAGTGTCGGTGCGCCCAAAACTGGCAGAGCAAGAACATCCGATGCCTCCTGCTCACGGTCTGGCGTCTTTTGTCTCTGGGTCTTCATTTCCCTGTGGATTACCGATATTGCAATCCATTAGCTCGTTGGCCCAGTTCGGTGTACTAACAGAAACGATCCACTTTAGCATATCCTCTAAAGATCTCTGGCCAATTATCATGGTCACTCATAACATGTCTCGTCGACGATATCTAACTCTGGCCTGCTGGGTGTGCACAATACGACCTCTCCTGGGTCCAAGTCTTCTCTTATAGTATTCCATAAAGGTTCCGGCGAAGCCCCTCTCAATCTCGTTTCTGCCGAACTGCCCGGAGGTTATCACCTTTTTCTATATCAATTTCTGGTTCCGGTAAGGCTGCATATTCATCGCGACTACTTCTGGAAGATATATCCATATATAATGCCTCTGCATGCGCATCACATCTCGGATGTCGGTGGAGTGGAACGTCATCTCGTCGAAATCTCGTGCGAACTCTTTACTCCACTTTTTCTCTAATGTCGACTGCTTCGGACTCGTCTCTTCGTGGCTGCATGGACCGTGCTCCAACGGCTATACTCGTATCTTGAGTCTCCCAAGAATTGCATCCCATCACAAGATATCAGAATGAAGTCGAACTTTTCGATTGATTCGTCAAAACCTCATAATCCCCCAAGAGCTCAACATCTTGGGTACAGTTTAATAGTATCGAGTACATACCACAGCATCGGTGGACCAACCGCAGAAGGGCAAACCCAAGCCTCACTAATGGCACAGCGGAACTTCCGCAAATCCTAAGATTCAAAGGCTTTCATATGGTCATTATGTCGAGTTAGGGTTTTCATTCTTCTAGAGGGTCCATAGAATTTCTTGCATGTCTTTCCGAATACTTTAAACTTAGAATATGGGTTTCTGACATTCGATCGCCTCTATCGACACTCAACGTACCTGCGTGAAGTCGTCTTTAGCTGGAATCAATCAATCTGATGACCTCGTATCGGGGTAAGCAAACGAACCACATATCCTAGTCATTATGTTAGTTATATGTATGCCCTAGAGGCCATTACTGTACATTGGATGTATATTGTAGTGGATGCTGGGACATATATAGGTAGGACTTTCTTGCTCGACATGATAGTACGCTATCTGGTTGCTCTTTATCTTAACATGTATACTTTATGTCTCTCTGATTACATGTTGATAAAGCCCTTAGGATGTGTACACGACTTCCAGGACTATTATGAAGATCATACTAGTGGGGCCTGGGTAGTCAATGAGTACATCCTTCATTGTTCCTAGTCATGGAATATCGAGACGGGGCATCGATATTTCAGAGTAGACTAGCGTATATCTTCTCGACCTATGTGATGGGCGATGGATGATCCCATATCCATTGGTGTTTGACATCGGAGATGGTATGCGGGTGCTCAGTGGAGACTGGGTACACTGAACGGACTCGCCGAGAACTCCCATATGGTATTATACCTCACGTCAGATGGCAGTTCTCTGGTGACACTGGTACAGCTTAGTCTGTTGACCCGAGATCGCCATAGAGTCTTGTGTGTCTCCCACTGTGCTTTGATTTCCACCCTACCACGTCTCTACTGAGTCGTGGAAACAGGTGGTTTTTGGGTACAGTCCCGATTCACATGGAGGCAATGAGCGATAGGAGGGGATTCGTCTCTCCCGGTATTGGGGGTTGATGTTGCGCAATGCACGACTGGCCATAACAGGAAATCCCTGGCCAGGGTTGCTGTGATATACTGGTAAGAGTTATCAGTAGTTTCACGAAAGTTATGGACCTCACGTCGGCATGACTTATCGAGCTATTGGGGTCTGACGTTTACCACCCCTAGGCGAGATATGCGACATATCAGACGAACAGACCGGACTGTACGGTAAGTGTTACTGGTTGGATTCACAGGAGTGTGAGCGGGCTTGCTCGTCGATCTTCTGATCGCTCAATACCCGGGTGGCCGTTACGTTTAGCAGACCGCTTGCGGCTTGTGGGTGTTTGATATGATCATCATCTGTTGCCGGCGTATTGACGAGTCTTTAGAGTCCTACACAGAGGTTTCCTAGCTCAAGCGAAACGAAATAGGAGCGCATATGAGATATGTGCGGGACCGAGAATAATGCGTGTATGTGATACCGTATTTCATTCTCGCGATGAATGTATCGATTAGGTTATATGCGATATAACCTAGTTATCGAATCAAGGATTGATTCGATAAACCGATACATTGAATATTAGTCGGTTATATGCGATATGACCGGATCATTGAATCAAGTGTTGATTTAATGATTTAATGTATAATTATATATTTGATATATTACTTTGCATTAACTAGTATTGGTTCACTTTAAATGGATCCGTTCACTTTTAATTATATATTTGATATATTACTTTGCTATGTTTTCCGGTATTTGGATTTCTTGGTTTTGCGACTGGATATTGTATTTGGTCGTTGGACATTTATACGTCAACGATGAGAGCTGTTTGGTTGTTTTGCATGCGTAGGCTATAGGTTCTAACATATGAGCGCACCGCGTGCCGTATTTGGATTTCGGAATTTGATGTTAATAGCATTGCGATTTCATATTGATTGTTGGTACCTTCGCGGGGATTTCGAGATGACGAAGCTCATCGACTATGGCTAAGCGAGGAGTTAGCAGGTGAGTAGATTTATATCTACAGGGGAAGTCGGGTGGATGGCGTATAGCACCCCCGCAACCATTGATATGGAATATCGTTGATTTTTTTATCCTGATAAATGATATGCGACGGATATGATTGTAGGATTTACAAACGATAATATGATAGAAGTTGTGCTAATGGACATATTGACATATGAGAATGTAATGATAAGTGAATCATGATAGGTACGAATTTGAAAGAGAACAAGTGTGACGTTTTTTTCTATGCGAGATATTAATGTGATGAATGAGTATACGATGTGATATGATGACTTAGTGTGATATGTCGTTATATGGATTAGAGTCGATATGAGATTGTTGATAGCTTTGTAGGTCCCCTGATAGGAGTTTGACATCGATGTGATCTGAGAGATAGGTATACTTATATGGATAATGATTGCATAATGAGTGATATGCCGTACGAGACTTAGATCCGTACCCCGATGTTGTATAGGTTGATAAAATCCCTATTTGTTAATGTTGTCGTATGATAGATTACCGTATGCGATGAGTTTTACTTGTTGATTTATCCATACCCTTGATTAATGGATGCCGTACGATGGATTGTACCGTACGTGATGTTGTGAGGCAGGATGCCGATTGATAAATTCACCGACTCGGTCATGTTAGATACGTATACCTTATAGCATTTAGTTCACGATGTGCATTATGCTGCATTCATATTATTCTCATTGCATTTCATATAGCTATGCTAGTACACCTACACCATTATTGATGATGCGTATGTTACACTTACACAGATTGCCGGCTCACACACTTCATCATCAATAATTGCTATGTCACTACACAGTAGAATTGCTACATCATGACATGATATACTTGCTATTCTCACATCACTATGCTATGTTGCATGATATACTTTTTATGCTCACATCACTATGTTATGTTGCATGATATACTTGCTATGTTCATATCACTGTTCCACGTTGCATGAGATATACGGATATGCTTACATTCTGTTATATGTTGCATACTTACATGCTTATACATATACCCTACTATAGCTACGCGTTCATATTCATATGATGTTTTCTGGATGTTTTACTCCTAAGTATATATATCAGTGGTATGGGACGCTGTTATAAATGAATATATGTATATGTATATGTATATGTATATGTGGTATGTGACACTGTTACATATAAATATATATATATATATAATTTATCATCATGATCTATGTATGTATTCTTATTCTTTACTTTATATTTGGATGTAATTCACTCTGAGACTTGTTTTATAAACCGATACGTGGATCACAAGTGTCGGTGTTTGACACTTAGGATTCGCGGAGCGTATAAACCGATACGTGGATCATAAGTGTCGGTGTTTGACACTTAGGATTCGAGGAGCGTATAAACCGATACGTGGATCACAAGTGTCGGTGTTTGACACTTAGGATTCGAGGAACGTATGTATTTATGTGTCGATGCTGGACACGGGTTTCATGATGTTTAGAATGTCGATGTTGGACACTCAGGTTTCATGATTTTGTTATGTCGCGAGGGACACACATTGATTTACATCCTCATTTTTACCTGCATATGCTTTTATGATATTTACAGGCAGGAGTTGTTGTGTCAGTGGATGATACGTGGACGAGCTCCACTGCATACATGCATTGATTATATTGTTGGATGATATCCACTTGCTAATAGGCATTTATTATGTGTTGGCACATACGCAGATACGGTCACCCTAGATATCATAGTATTACCTTTATGATATACTTGACCTAGGAATCGTTGTTTATTTCGATTTCTACCTGATGATGTTTTCTATTCACGAGTTGGCAACTCACCCCCGTTGTGCCACAGTTCTTACAGGTTGACCACATGGATCAGTAGCGGCATCGCTGGCACACAGCTGTTTTCGGGTGATTTGCTTCTGGTAGGTGGTACATGTTGGATCGTGCCCCTCTTGTATTCATTATTCATATTGTATCTAGTTAACTCCATCAAATCAGAAACTAGTAATTGTATATGTTGCAGACTTAGAAGTCTTGTAGTTGCGAGACTTGAACGATGGGTTTTATGTTCGCTTTTGGGGTTGATGTCTTGCTTTACTTTATTTCCTTATGTGGATCTTCGCCGTTGGGCGTCATATACTAGTTATTTATGCTTGTGGTAGTTGTTTCTGCCGTTGGGCGTGATTTGCTCCAGTTTAGGGATGCTTTATTTTATTCTATGTTGTACCCGTTTTCGGGGTTAGTTTTTACAAGGTAGGTGCGGCCCAAATTTTCAAAGGACAAAACATGATTTATTATACCTTTATTTCAAAGCTTCACCTCTTTATTTCTTAAAAAGGTTTAGATTTCTAGGTTTCAGCTTACTTGAATTACGTTACGCCTGTAAACGTCCCGTGATTTAAGTGCTGGTCGCGAGCTAATATTTTGGGTCATGACAAAGTTGGTATCAGAGCGCTAGGTTTAACCTTGGTTTGAGTTTAGGTTTGACTATGTGGGGTCTAGGGCGTATATATTTTGGAACCTAGGCTTGACCTTACGGAGCTTAGACTTGAACAAGGGGGTGTTAGACCCGAACTTTCATTACATAGGGTAACCCTGATTGATGGAGTAGGTAGCTTGAGTAGAGTGACGTACCGTACGTATGTTCCGTGGCATATTTACGATGCGATACTCCACTTAAGAAACCTTAGGATGTACATATCTTGAGACTGGTGATTCTCTTCGTTTCCTTGATTATACACCCGTTTGAGATCTTTGATTTTATTCACTTCCATGATCATACTCTCAGTGATTTGACTACTCCTTATGATCATGTATCCATTTTGGGATCGGTTGACCTTTTTCATCCCTTTGATCTTTTTTGTCGATACTTGTTTGAGGTTCCTGTCACCATAGTTTGAGTACAGTTTGAGCCACTGCTGGTGATGCGGTCAGGACGAGCTCGTCGTGGACGAGGACTGACCATCGTGTTTTCTGGTGACATGGGAACGTATCGATGTAGTGTGGTGTTGTGACCTCTCGTTTGAGGCGAGTGTACGATTTTGTACCGGATGATCAGGCCATTGTTAGAGGCTACCTACTGTGTAAGGACTGTTGATGTACAACATACTTCAGAGATTGTGATGTCATCGACCGTGCAGACAGATAACCCAGATGTTGCTGAGATTGATATGATGTCGCTTCCAAAGCTTACGAGGTGAGATTGCTGGAGCTTCCAGGCAGAGATGCGACAGGTGATAGCTAGTCTATCTTGAGTTGAGAGATGAAGTGATTCGTCAGATTGATGAGCTGACGCAGGCCCTGTTGGGTTGAAGATTTCCAGTGTGGAGAGTCTTACTCAGATCTAGAGTAGATCGATCCAGAGATGACGTTGTTCGTCGGATGTTCCAATGTGAGGTCGGTAAGCTGACCAGTTTCATATAAAGGACCTCACCCAGATGTGTTATGAGTTGATCGAGAAACGGATGAGTATTGAGTATTTCTTCGATGGTTGGGACGAGTTCCCGAGGACGTGTTCGGCTAAAGATCTTCTACAGAGTAATGAAGATACCGAGTTTATGATTTCGAGTCCGTGCCAGAGATTCCGGATTGATTGTCGCCGAGAACATTTGCAGTACGCAGATAGCATGACATGATGTCAAAGTGGACGATAATAAGGACGAATGGAACAAGAGGTTCGTGCGTGATGCTGACGAGCTGTTGTTACTCCCTGTCGAGATTAGAGATCTGATATGTATGCAGAGACGTTGGGATACAGCCAGTTCCCAAGAAAATGTTGTGCTGAGAACGCAGATGTCCAGAAAGCGAGAAAAGATTTGTAAATGTACCAGCCTCTGTACAGTTCAGTATAGGTGAGATCAGAAGAGACCTTGAGCCGGTTTCTTCCAGGACACTGCTGTGATGAGATTGCATCGAGGATCAGTTGTGCCACGTGTTTTTAGAGGACCAGAGGCCGACGACAGTGACATGCTGCTTTATGAGTGATCATACTAATTGGCCGAGAGATGACCTGAGGAGTGCCAGAGCGGAATCGTTTCCGTTAGCACACCTGACCGGGCCGATGAGCCGATAGATTGCGAGATTGGTAGTCCGCAGAGAAATGAGGACCCTAAGACAGAAGACGCCAGACTGTGAGCATGAGGCAAGCGGATGTTCTTGCTCTTCCAGTTTGGGCGCACTGACTTTTTTCGACATTGTAGGAAGTGTACCTCAATGTCATTTGTTGCGATTTCTGTTTGTGATCCGAGTATCACGCTTATATCGCTTGGATTTGAGTTTTTGATGATTGAGTTTCAAGATATTGTTTCGTGCACCATGGCTGCACTTACTGGGTATTTCCATTTTTGTGCATAGTTATTGCACTCGATATATTTTATACACCGTGGTGTTGATGTCGATTTTGTGCCTTAGATGCACATGTTTTTGATTTCCTGGATTTCCTACACAGGATTTGATATTTCGTGCAGTGGATGCACAGGATTTGATATTTCATGCACTAGATGCTTTCTACGAACCCGACATGCTTGTTTTGAATTTTTGCGCATATTAGGCGCTTGGTATGGGATTTTGTGCGCATCGGATGCACTTGAGTGAGATTTTACTCGTGCATATTGGATGCCCTTGATTTAGATTTTTATCTGTGCATATTAGATGCAATTTTATTCGTGCATGTGGGATGCACTTGGTTTAGATTTCGTTCGTGCATGACGGATGCACTTGATTTGGACTTTCGCGCACGTTGGGTGCGTGATATGATTTTTGTGCACACCTGATGCACCCGATTTGGGGTTTTCGCTCGTCCATGTTAGTTGCACTGGATTGAGATTTTCGTGCACTATAGATGCACTAGTTGTTGTTGTCGTGCACGCCAGTTGTATTGGACAGATGTTTTGGTGCACACCCATTGCACTTAGTCTTACTTTCGTGCATATTGTGGCACCTGTACTGGGATTTGATTTCCGTACGCACCAGACGTATGTGATGGTTGGGCATGCCTTTTGAGGCTGATTTTTGCTTTTGAGCACCTTGTTTTCATGATGAGGCCCTATCTTTGGAGTAGCCTAACAGGACTGATCCGAGGACATTACCTGAGTATTTTGCATGCATCAAAAGTTTTACAAGGGGTTTTCAAAAAGGAGCTATAGTCTCGCTGTTTCTTACGTGTCCGCGAGTGACACAAACGCTTACACAGGAAAACCTTTTGGGATATTTCAAAAAGGCAGAACGTATATTTGAGCAAAACTTATATGAAAGTATATTATTACTTTACAAATGTGCATCTGTCATTTGTGCCGTGAGCTACACATCACACGGCGATTCAGAAAAAGATTTTGCATATGTTATTTCAGTTTTTGGACATTTTTCAAAAAGGATGTGTACTATATACATATTATAGCATTTGCTTAGTGTATATTGGATTTCAGTAGTGGATTTTGATATCTGTATCTCCATTGTAAATCCGATAATATGCGTGCGAGTCCGATGATTTACGTGACGCTTGACGGGGTTCGGTTTTGAGTTCTTTCACGGCTTCAGGCACATGCGATGCACTATGTTATTTCTATTGCTTCCGTGATTTTGGATCCCTGTTGATTGAGTTGGATTTTGAAATGTTTTAGTGTTGGGGGTTTAAATTTAAATTCGGGGACCGAATTTCTTTAAAGGGAAGATTGTAACGTTTCTGAAATCGTTATATAAATTTTTCCGTTTTAGGGTAAAATAGTCGGTATTTTTCCGTTTTAACCCAATAGTGATCAAACTTCTATATAGACTTGTTTGCAACTAGTTTTACTGGAATGAAGCTAGTTTGCGGGTTTTGTGGGTCACTTGGAAGTTTTGGTTCACTTTTAAAATATTCCCTAATTAAATTATTATTTTAAGTTGTTATTTATGCACTTAATTATTGGTTAATTTAGGTGCATTCATTTTTGGCCAAAATATCTTTCATCTAGTCATGGCCGAATTTATCAATTTGTTTTATGGGTGAGTCATTAATTTTGTGATTTCTAGAAAGGCATGGATTGATTCATGACTCATCCTTTTCATTTAAATCTTTTGTTCACTTAAGGATATTTGAGGTAGATCTTTTGTGATGTATTTTCCTTATGGTTACCATTTCTTTGTTGTGCTCAACCCCCCCCCCCCCACACACATTTGGCCGAGCCCTCCTTCATGCTGCCCTCACTTGATCTCTTACCCATTTTCATATTGCTCAAGCTAAATAATTCAACAAAAATCATCAAATATTCACACAAACTCATAAATGAATCCATACCCACAATTCTTCATCTCTAAACAAACTTAGATCAAGAGGAAAGACTTCATTTTGGATGATAAAATTTGGAGTTTTGTTGCTAATTTGTGATCTAGTAAAGGTATAAACTCTAAGCCTAATCTTTAATTGTTGTTTAAATCCTTAAAACTTGCTTATTTAGATGTTTAATATAGCTTCAATTTCATGTTTAGAATTTTCGTGAAAAGGATTATGAATTTCAAGTTAGGGTTTTGATGTGTTTAAGTGGTTAATCATGAAGTATAGACTTGGGAAAACTTAATCAAATTGTGAGAATGATATTTGTTATTTTTCCTAATTGTCTTTTAAGCTTAATCGCAAACTAAGTTTTTCTAAATCCTATTTGGGTGAGACTAAAATTGTGGTTATGGTTTGGATATCTAAGTTAAGCTACTATGTGTTGTTGGAAATCGCAAGAATTGTTAAATTTCTAGACTTGTGCAAAATTTTCAATAAAATTGCTTACTAGCTTTTCGCTAAAATTAAACGTGGGTTTTAATTGTCATAGAGATGACGTATATATTATTATCTACGATATTTAATATGTTGTGAATGAGTATTGGTACGATTGGGTTTTGGCGAGGCAGTTTTCATGTATAGCGACCCTAGTTAGGGTTTTGGCTATGTTTTCCGGTATTTGGATTTCTTGGTTTTGCGACTAGATATTGTATTTGGTCGTTGGACGTTTGTACGTCAACGACGAAGGTTGTTTGGTTGATTTGCAGGCATAGGCTATAGGTTCTAACCTATGAGCGCACCGCGTGCCATATTTGGATTTCGAAATTTGATGTTATTTAGATTTCGGAATTTGATGTTAATAGCATTGCGATTTCATATTGATTGTAGGTACCTTCGCTGGGATTTCGAGATGACGAAGCGCATCGACTACGGCTAAGCGAGGAGTTAGCAGGTGAGTAGATTTATATTTACGGGCGAAGTCGGGTGGATGGCGTATAGCACCCCCACAACCATTGATATAGAATATCGTTTGATTATTTTATCCTGATAAATGATATGCGACAGACATGATTGTACGATTTACAAACGATAATATGATAGAAGTTGTGCTAATGGACATATTGACATATGAGAATATAATGATAAGTGAATCATGATAGGTACGAATTTGAAAGAGAACGAGTGTGACGTTTTTTTATGCAAGATATTAATGTGATGAATGAGGATACGATGTGATATGATGACTTAGTGTGATATGTCGTTATATGGATTAGAGTCGATATGAGATTTTTGATACCTCTGTAAGTCCCCTCATACGAGTTTGACATGGATGTGATCAGAGAGATAGGTATACTTATATGGATAATGATTGCATAATGAGTGATATGCCGTACGAGACTTAGATCCATACCCCGATATTGTATAGGTTGATAAAATCCCTATTTTTTAATGCTGACGTACGATAGATTACCGTACACGATGAGTTTTACTTGTTGATTTATCCATACCCTTGATTAAAGGATGCCGTACGATGGATTGTACCGTACGTGATGTTGTGAGGCTGGATGCCGATTGATAGATTCACCGACTCAGTCATGTTAGATACGTATACCTTATAGCATTTAGTTCACGATGTGCATTATGCTGCATTCATATTATTCTCATTGCATTTCATATACCTATGCTAGTACACCTACACCATTATCGATGATGCGTATGCTACACTTACACAGATTGTCGGCTCACACATTTCATCATCGATAATTGCTATGTCACTACACAGTAGAATTGCTACATCATGCCATGATATACTTGCTATGCTCACATCATTATACTATGTTGCATGATATACTTGCTATGCTCTCATCACTATGCTATGTTGCATGCTATACTTTCTATGTTCATATCACTCTTCCACGTTGCATGAGATATATGGATATGCTTACATTCTGTTATATGTTGCATACTTACATGCTTACACATATACCCTGCTATAGCTACGCGTTCACATTCATATGATGTTTTCTGGATGTTTTACTCATGAGTATATATATCAGTGGTATGGGACGCTGTTATATATATATATATATATCAGTGGTATGTGACGCTGTTATATATGTGTGTGTGTGTATGTGTGTGTGTGTGTGTATAATTTATCATCATGATCTATGCAAGTATTCTTATTCTTTACTTGATATTTGGATGCAATTCACTCTGAGACTTGTTTTATAAACCGATACGTGGATCACAAGTGTTGGTGTTTGACACTTAGGATTCGAGGAGCGTATAAACCGATACGTGGATCACAAGTGTCGGTGTTTGACACTTAGGATTCGAGGAGCATATAAACCGATACGTGGATCACAAGTGTCGGTGTTTGACACTTAGGATTCGAGGAACATATGTATTTATATATCGATGCTGAATACAGGTTTCATGATGTTTAGAGTGTCGATGTTGGACACTCAGGTTCCATGATTTTGTTGTGTCGCGTGGGACACACGTTGATTTGCATACTCATTTTTACCTGCATATGCTTTTATGATATTTACAGGCAGGAGTTGTTGTGTCAGTGGATGACACGTGGACGAGATCCACTGCATACATGCATTGATTATATTATTGGATGATATCCACTTGTTGATAGGCATTTATTATGTGTTGGCACATATGCAGATACGGTCATCCTAGATATCATAGTATTACCTTTATGATATAGTTGACCTAGGAATCGTTGTTTATTTTTATTTCTACCTGATGATGTTTTCTATTCACGAGTTGGCAACTCACCCCCGTTGTGCCACAGTTCTTACAGGTTGATCGCATGGATCAGTAGCGGCAAACCTGGCACACAGTTGTTTTCGGGTGATTTGCTTCTAGTAGGTGGTACATGTTGGATCGTGCCCCTCTTGTATTCATTATTCATATTGTATCTAGTTTACTCCATCAAATCAGAAACTAGTAATTGTATATGTTGCAGACTTAGAAGTCTTGTAGCTGCGAGACTTGAGCGATGGCTTTTATGTTCGCTTTTGGGGTTGATGTCTTGCTTTACTTTATTTCCTTATGTGGATCTTCACCGTTGGGCGTCGTATACTTGTTATTTATGCTTGTGCTGGTTATTCCGCCGTTGGGCATAATTTTCTCCCATTTAGGGATGCTTTATTTTATTCTATGTCGTACCCATTTTCAGGGTTAGTTTTTACAAGGGAGGTGCTGCCCAAATTTTCAAAGGACAAAACATGATTTATTATACCTTTATTTCAAAGCTTCACCTCTTTATTTCTTAAAAAGGTATAGATTTCTGGGTTTCAGCTTACTTGAATTATATTACGCTTGTAGACGTCATGTGATTTAAGTGTTGGTCGCGAGCTAATATTTTGGGTCGTGACATTTCACTTTCTCTAGTTGTTCACATCATCCAACCATAACCCTAATATTCTAGCAAGGATCTTGTTTAGTCTAGCTTAGCACTACTAAAAATTAAAATTGGGCATGCTTCATGCCATAAGAACCTCATGGTGGTGCTAAAGTCGACTTTCACCTACTGCTCAGACAGTCGTACCTACCGCAACCGAGATTATCGCTGTATCTTTATCAGAGTTTATGAGGCTGAAGCCTCTGGTTTTCACCGGCACCGACGTAGCTGAGGATCCACATTCGTTCCTCGATCGGATTGCCAGGATCTGTCGTTCGTTGAGATGCTCCGATGCGAGATTGGTAGAGTTTGCTAGTTTTTGTCTGGAGGGTCTTGCCCAGACATGGTGTGAGTCTTTGGAGAGAGGTCGAGCCGCAGGTCTTCTTCCTATGACCTGGGTTAAGTTCGCGATGGTTTTTATTGCTCATTTTCTCCCGCAGAGCATCAGAGATTCTCAAGCTCACAGCTTTGTGTTTTTGCGCCAGACTCTTAGTAAGACAGTGGCGGAGTATGATATTCAGTTCACTCAGCTATCCATTTATGCTCCATATTTGGTGGAAACTAAAGAGAAGCGCGTCAAGAGATTTGTACGAGGCTTGGTTACCCATTATTTCCTCTCTATTGGCGCACAACATTTTGATACGTATGCAGCCATGGTGGACGAAGCCCTACTGATAGAGGAGCGTATTTCTGAGACTTCGGTTGTTCCGGGACCAAAGCGGATTTGTACTAATGTATCAGCCTAGAAGCGGATAGGTAGATGCTGAGGCAGACCCTCTCCAGGTGGTGGTGATTGCAGAGGCTTGAGACGAGGCCGGTTATATAGCTCTTACCCACAGGGTCAGCAGCCGTCGTCTAGATGTTTTCGGTGTGGGAGTCAGTATCATCGCGTCAGAGATTGTACTGAGGCACGTCAGGGCGAGGCAGCTGTTAGTTATATGTATACCCTAGAGGCCATTACTGTACATAGGATGTATATTGTAGTGGATGCTGGGACATATATAGGGAGGACTTTCTTGCTCGACATGATAGTATGCTATCTGGTTGATCTTTACCTTAACGTGTACACTAATTGTCTCTCTGTTACATGTTGGTAAAGCCCTTAGGATGTGTACTTAACTACTTGGACTTTGATGCGGATCATACTAGTGGGGACATGGTAGTTCATAAGTACATCCTTCAAAGTCCCGAGTCGTGGGTGTATCGAGACGGGGCATCGATATACCAGAGTAGACTAGCGTATACCTTCTCGACCCATACAGATGGGCGATGGATGATCCCATATCCATTGGTGTTTGACATCAGAGATGATATACGGGTGCTCAGTAGAGACTGGGTACACTGGACGGACTCGCCGAGAACTCCCAGATGGTATTATACCTCACGTCAGATGGCAGTTCTCTGGTGACACTGGTACAGAGTAGTCTGTTGACCCGAGATCGTCATAGAGTCTTGTGTGGTTCCCACTGTGCTTTGATTTCCATCTTACCACGTCCAAGAGGGCGTGCAAAACGGTGGTTTTTGGGTACAGTCCCGAGTCACATGGAGGCAATGAGCGATAGGAGGGGATTCGTCTCTCCCGGTATAGGGAGTTGATGTTGTGCTGTGTTCGATTGGCTATAACAGGAAATCCCTGGCCAGGGTTGCTGAGATTTACTGGTAAGTGTTACCTGTAGTTTCTCGAATAGTTATAGACCTCATATCGACACGACTTATCGAGCTATTGGGGTCTGACGTTTACCACCCCTAGGCAAGATATGCGACATATCAGACGATCAGACCGGACTGTACGGTAGTGTTACTGGTTGGATTCACTGGAGTGTGAGCGGGCTTGCTCGTCGATCTTCAGATCGCTCAATACCCGGGTGGCCGTTACGTTTAGCAGACCGCTTGCGGCTTGTGGGTGATTGATATGATCATCACCTGCTGCCGGCGTATTGACGAGTCTTTAGAGTCCTACACAGAGGTTTCCTGGCTCAAGCGAAACGAAATAGGAGCGCATATGAGATATGTGCGGGACCGAGAATAATGCGTGTATGTGATACCGTATTCCATTCTCGCGATAAATGTATCGATTGGTTGTATGCGATATAACCTAGTTATCGATTCAAGCATTGATTCGATAAACCGATACATAGGATACTAGTCGGTTATATGCGATATGACCGGATCGTTAAATCAAGTGTTGATTTAATGATTTAATGTATAATTATATATTTGATATATTACTTTGCATTAACTAGTATTGGTTCACTTTATATGGATTTTCTCACTCGGATGTGCGCATTATATATGCGATATATTTTTGTGCACTTGATTGTATCATGTTTGATGATATATGTTAACTTGGATTTGTGTGAAGATTAAACCATGGTTATGAGAGTGGTTAGGGTTTTCTTTTCTTACTTACTTATTTATTTATTTATTTTGAAGAGATGAGAAAAGAATGGTTGCTAGTTTTGGAGTTTAGTTGAAGCTTCATGAAGCTTTGACTTTGTAACCATTCTTGTCTTCATCTTTAACCCTAACCATTAATCTAACCTTAGTTAATTCTCTACACTTGACCATGGTTCTAATATGATAAGTATTTATTTTCTTTTCCAAATATAATTAACTTATCATAGCTTTATCTTCTTCTTCTTCTTCATCTTCAATGAAGAAACCTCCACTTCATCAATGGTGATTGATGAAGATGAGTGAGAAATCCAATTCTAAAGTCTACCCACTTCCTATTTCTTCATCCTCTACCTCTTGCCAAGTAGTAGAGTGTGTTTCCTTCACAAGTTTTCAAGGCTCGGTGAAGGTGGAGCTTGATCTAGTGATGCTTCGACGTAGATCATCTTCGGCACGTTGTCGATGACCTAGCCCGTCCATTCTCCGATGAAGCCGACGCTAGGGCCCGGGATCCGTCTTGGACAGCGAGGAGACTTCATTGCGGAGCCGTGGAGGTGGAGCACCGGATCTACAAAGGTTGTATTTCCGTATCTCTTAGTTAAGCGTTAACTAGTTAGCTTTTTTGCCTAGTTTTCTAGCAAACGATCCGTAGTCGGGTTTCTCGGCACCTAAATTTTTTGAAATTAGCATGGTTGATGCCTTGTGAGACCTCATTAGGATGCCTAGGAACCCTACAGTGGTATCAGAGCCTAGCTAGAGCCTTAGGCGAAGTCTAGACGGAATTTGAAACCCGAACGAACCCGAAACCCGATCACAAACATGCTCTCTGTCCATTTTTTAAAATCTGGTCTTTTGCCAAATTAAAAATATGCAGAAAATCAAGCAGGGTTTTCTAAGAATTACTGTAAATTTCGTGGACCTAATTCCACTTTCCCACCGCGGTTCCGCGGCATGAGCAACGCTCATGCGGCGGATCCGCGGCCGTACGGCCACTGTATTTATATTATTTGGCACAGTAATTCTTAGTTTCCAGTGGTGATTTTTCTGGGAATTTTTAATATTTATTCAAGAGTTGAATTTTCCAGGGTTGTTTTGGGGATTCAGTATTTCGATCGGATTATCAAATTTCGTCTTTTGTGGCTTTCCGGATAAATTTTTGAATATGTTAAAAAGTTCGACCGGATATAAATACCCAAGTTTTCCCCTGTCGGGAAATTTCCAAGTGTTGGATTTTTCCGTTGTTTAACGACGTTCTAAGTAGTGCAAGTAACTCGATGGACCCTCTAGAAGACAACAAACCTTAACTCGATTATGTGACCGTCTTGAACTGCCCTTTGAACCTTCGGGTTTGGGGCAGTACGGCGTGCCACATGTGAGGCGTTGGCTTGACCCTTCTACGGCTGGACCGTTGGTACTGAGGCACGAACTGAATGTTGTGAGACTTATTTCATGTGTTGATCTATATCAGGAAAACTTGGGTGTTTGACTGTTCGATCGAAAAGTTTGACATTTTCTATTTATCTGGAATGGGATACAATAATTGGAATTCACAAAAAGTTATGAGATAACTGAATGAATGTTATAAACATAGCACTTTAGTCTCACTTGATCGGTTGCCACGGAATTTTGATGCGATCAAAAGTCCGTCGCAATCACATAGCGTACGCGGATACTCGCCGGGTAAACTTAACAGACAGCCTCACTCCATAGCCCCGACCAAGTGACTGTAGGAGAACCCCGTCGCCGAAAGCATCCGTCCGGGTGCTCACGGTAGCGGTGTTCCGCCTTGGTGCACTTCGTCGACGGTATCGGGGGTGCGGCCGCCTACTGAAGTTTGCGACGAGTATTCGATCAGGATGTCGGGAATCTTGTTGAATTGCCCGACTTGATATTGAAAAGTGTTTTCGATTTTGAGACTAAAATGCGGGGTTTATAATTGTTAGGCATGCGATGTCTAAGTAATTCATTTAGTCAGGCATGCGATGTCTGAGGAGGTTGCGGATTCCAATTGTTGTAGTTTTATACTTTCTTTTCTGTGACCGTAAGTGTAATGTATGATATCGCCGGTTTCGTTGCTATATGTCAACGACAATTGGGATGCGCACATTTACTTACGCTGATGACATGTGATGTTATGTGTTGCTGGATATGTTATATTGGATCGTCGTGTTTGAATAGCCGGGGGTTTTTATGTGAGATGAGTGTTTTTCATTTTCATTCATGTAAAAACTTGTATGTAATATTCTTTTATTGGGGCGCTTCCAGGTTGCGGAAGTTGTCACCGTTTGTATATTATTTACTTTTCCGCACTAGGATAGACCCAAGGAGGGGAGCACAAGTAACCAGGTTCTGGAGTCTAGTGGGAGACCAACTCGAGGAGTCGAGTCCGGGTCTCCTAACTCTAGAATTGGTAGGGTTGCTTGCCGCTCTCGTAGGGGTCTAGGGGTGTGGGTTTGGCTATTCATCACGACCGTGGAATCCGTGTTTTATACTGGCTCGTATTGAAAACACGGACGTCCTAGTATATCCAATATTTCATATGATTCTTCTGCTGTGATATCTGTGATGTGATCATGATATGTTCTGTGATAGATACAGTATATAGTATATATGATATATTATATAGACGTTACTTATGTTTTACACCCGCGCTAGCCCTGCCATGCTCTGCCGTTAGTTACCTAACCTAACGGTGCACGAGGGGACATCGAGGCGAATGCGGATGGCATAAGTGTACGTCGTATTTATCTGTGATGTTTAGGTACTTCAATGATGGGATTTCATTAATGTGATTAATGAAAATAAAAGAAACCTAAGATGTTGTAGAATCGAATTTCAAAATAAAACAGGTAGCTACAGTTTTTTGCTTTGCATAGCGGTATATGTGATATATCCTGCACCTTATTCGATGAGGAAAGGACCGAGATCCCTTCACCGGGAGTGATCCTTTAGCAATAACTGGCAGATGCTACACACTCGGTTTGTCTTTTGATTGCTTTTAAGAGTTTTTGCTTTGCATAGTGATATATATGATATATCCCGCACCTCATTCGACGAGGAAAGGACCGACGATTCCTTCACCAGGAGTGACTCCTTTAGCAAAACTAGAAAAGCCTCAAAAGCACTCCATTTTAAAATCATTTGATTCTACAGCGATATCAAGTTCATTACGCAATAGGTTTTCAGAAAAACCTGTCGTAGCCCTCCGTCATTTCAGATACGTACTAGTTAGTATTCGTGCTGCAGTTGTTTGGCCTCCATCAAGGCGTAGTGTACGGTAGCTAACTAGTGCTTATCTGCTAGCATATGATGCGATTGGATTAGGGTATTCGTACGGCGTTGTTTGGCCTCCGTCAAGGGTCGTGCAGGTGGGTTTAATTCAATCAGGAAATGACGGGTTGAACTTGACTAGCGGACTATGGGTTGTTTGGCCTACGTCAAGGTCATAGCGAGCTAGGGGCAAAATATTATCGGGAATTTCAAGTGTTGAAATTTGCAATGAGATTGCATACCTTCTATGAGATAGTTGGATCCCGATACCCGCTGCGAGTAAGAGTTTCTCCTGGGAGAGTTTTATACATTACAATTAGCCGATCGAGTAGGTGTCTAGAAAGGTGTCAACGAGGTTACGCCTCTGGGAAAACGAGGTTTACAGTAATTAGGTTCGTGCGAAAGCACGGGGGACCTCCCTCAAAGTACCGACACTGGCCTGGCTGAAAGATTGGCGAACTTGTAGTGTGTAATTAATCCCGGCTAGTCTTTCCTTTTAGGGTTTGAAGGAAGATTTGATAAAAAGCAGTGGGAGCCATCCTGATTAGATAAAATAATAACCAATCTATTCTTGACAGAGCGCACGCTGAGTGTTTTCTTCTCTCTCTCCAGGTAGCGACCATATCACGCCTTAATCAAGATAATAATACGGAATTTTGACTGAACCCGCTTGTTATACTGAGCTGGGGAACGTTGGTCCCGCTCCAACTTGTAATTGTTATAAGACAGAGTAGGAAATTGGGGAATACCAGATTTCCCGTGCCGCCCAAACGAGGAGAGTGCATGATGATGCATCATCTTCGGGTGTGTTCATTATATAGAACTGTTTCTCAGTGTCCTTTACGTCCTGGGTATGTGATACCAGATCAGGATCCCAGATATGTAATCTGTTACATAGGGCTACAGAATGGTAGAGAACTGAGAACGGGTGATAAGTTTCATGAGGCAGAAAACGGGGCAAGAGTTGCAGCCAGGTCTGTTGGTCACTGTCACCCTGTATTACCAATACATTGATTCTGAACGAATGTTATTAGATACCGAACCTGATATACAAAATCATATCTGTCTCTTTATTAGTAAAGAAACGATAAAATTTTGTATTGTTGGATAATGTTTTGAACATTTCCTATATCAAAAGTTGATCGGTTCAGGCACGTTATCTAAAAGCATTGCTGTTCTAAATCAAACTACAGTTCTTAGTATACAGAACACACACAAGAGGAAGAGTTCAGAATTGAACGATTCCTTCTTGAGGCATTGTAGACTAGGTCATATCTATGCGACCCGACTAGCTGAAGTTACATTTAGATGCAAATTTAAATCAGTTTGAATTTACATCTTGTGAAACTTGCTAGTCATGTCACAAAGATACGATGACCATAGCTCTGTTTACTGGAAGCAGAGAAAGAGTTAGTAAACTCTTGGGACTGATACATGATGATGTATGTAGGTCCCCTGTCTACATATGCCAAGACCGGTTCTTTGTACTTCATTACATTTTCTGATAATCTCTCAAGATTCAGACATATGTTCCTGTTGAAACACAAGTCCGAACCTTTTGAGATATTCATAGAATATAAGTAAGAAGTAGAGAACCGAAATACGGGTATAAGTATTATGTCCTTTGATGAGATCAAGGAGGAGAATACTTGAGCACGGAATTCCAGGACTATTCTAAAGGAGAATGAGATTCTCTCTCAGCATTACTCCTCCGTATACACCATAGCACGATGGTATATCGGGGCGGAGCAGATACACCCTATTTGATATGGTGTGCTCTATGATGAGTAATATTGAGTTACCTTTTCCTTTTGGGAGTTATGCACTTACGAAGTTTCATACCTATTGAATAGGGTTCGAATCAAATCAATGCCTACCACTTCATATGTGATATGGAAAGGGAAGAGCCCATATCTTAAGTTGGTTAAGATTTGGGGTTGTCCGGCCTATGTCTAAAAGCAAAATCCGGACAAGCTCGAGGCAAATACTGTTATGTAGAACTGGAATGGTTCCAGCTATACAAATTACAGCAGATGATTTGATAAAACCAAAGGATTCAATAGTTACCGACGAACCTCAGCCTCTCCGCCGATCTAGAAGGGTTCCTCACCCACCTGAGAGATACTTCGGTTTCTCTATGACAGTGGGAGCGAGGATTACATCATGAGATGATGACCCAACTAGTTTTGAGCTGGCCATCAAGAGTAAGACTTTGTAAGAATGGCTGGATGCTTAGTGATCTGAGATGGAATCCTTATACACCAACAAAGTATGGACTTTGGTTGCTATATCTGAAGGGTTAAATCCCCATCAGGAGCAAGTATATCTTGAGAAGATTACTTGGTGTAGATGGAAAAGTTGAGACTTTCAAAGCTAGACTTGTTAAAGGTTTGCATAATTGACCAGATATGGATCATAATGAAACCTTTTTCTAAGGATCTATGCTTAAGTCCATCCAGATCCTACTTGCCATGGCTACATACCATGACTACGATCTCTGGTGGTTGGGTTTCTTGACTGCTTTTCTAAATGATGATTTGGAAGAGAGCGTCTATAAGTACACAGCCAGAGGGCCTCGTAGACAGTGGGAGCAGCGGAAACGTGTGCAAGATGCTTTATAGGATAAAGCAGGCATCGCGGAGTTGGAACATCTGTTTTGATGAATTAGTCAAAGAGTTTGACATCATCAAAATGGTAGATGAACCTTGTATATACAAAAAGGTAGTAGGGAGTATGGTGACGATCCTCGTAGAGTACGTGGATGACATACTCTTGATAGGGAAGGAGTTTCTTATGCTACGCTCGATCAATCTCCGTTTATCACAAAGATTCTCCGTGTAGGATCAGAGTGATACCTCCTAAATCCTGAGTTTTGGATCTATGAGATAGATTTAATTGGATGTTGGGATTCTCACTAGTTGTAGTGAGATAGTATCAATTGATCCTGGGGAGAATCACTGGAAGTGTTCCAGGGTGATAAAGACGACTGAATGTCGGTCGCAGGCATTGTCTTTTCCCTCAGTAAAGGGACGGTATATTGGAAGAGTTCCAAGCTAGATACCGTGACATACTAGACGATAAAGGAAGGATACATCGCTACTTAAGATACTACCAAAGAGGCTGTTTGGGTTTATATTGGTTCATAAGATGAACTATGTTCCTCCCATTGTGTGACAATGGAGTTGTGGCTTATGCCAAGGAACGCAGGTCCCATCAGTGATCCAGACATATTCTAAGACAGTATCGCCTGATCATGGAGATGGTTGATCTCCAGGGTGATCGAGGTTTGGAGAGTAGACTCAGAGGACAACACAGCGGATCCACTCACAAAGGCCTGTTCCCAGAGAGAGACTTTTATGGGATGGTTGAGTATGAGATACTACAACCACTGCTATCAGATGGCCCTAGTGCAAGTGGGAGATTGTTAGTTATATGTATGCCCTAGAGGCCATTACTGTACATAGGATGTATATTGTAGTGGATGCTGGGACATATATAGGGAGGACTTTCTTGCTCGACATGATAGTATGCTATCTGGTTGATCTTTACCTTAACGTGTACACTAATTGTCTCTCTGTTACATGTTGGTAAAGCCCTTAGGATGTGTACTTAACTACTTGGACTATAATGCGGATCATACTAGTGGGGACATGGTAGTTCATAAGTACATCCTTCAAAGTCCCTAGCCGTGGGTGTATCGAGACGGGGCATCGATATACCAGAGTAGACTAGCGTATACCTTCTCGACCCATACAGATGGGCGATGGATGATCCCATATCCATTGGTGTTTGACATCAGAGATGATATACGGGTGCTCAGTAGAGACTGGGTACACTGGACGGACTCGCCGAGAACTCCCAGATGGTATTATACCTCACGTCAGATGGCAGTTCTCTGGTGACACTGGTACAGAGTAGTCTGTTGACCCGAGATCGTCATAGAGTCTTGTGTGGTTCGCACTGTGCTTTGATTTCCATCTTACCACGTCCAAGAGGGCGTGCAAAATGGTGGTTTTTGGGTACAGTCCCGAGTCACATGGAGGCAATGAGCGATAGGAGGGGATTCGTCTCTCCCGGTATAGGGAGTTGATGTTGTGCTGTGTTCGATTGGCTATAACAGGAAATCCCTGGCCAGGGTTGCTGAGATTTACTGGTAAGTGTTACCTGTAGTTTCTCGAATAGTTATAGACCTCATATCGACACGACTTATCGAGCTATTGGGGTCTGACGTTTACCACCCCTAGGCAAGATATGCGACATATCAGACGATCAGACCGGACTGTACGGTAGTGTTACTGGTTGGATTCACTGGAGTGTGAGCGGGCTTGCTCGTCGATCTTCAGATCGCTCAATACCCGGGTGGCCGTTACGTTTAGCAGACCGCTTGCGGCTTGTGGGTGATTGATATGATCATCACCTGCTGCCGGCGTATTGACGAGTCTTTAGAGTCCTACACAGAGGTTTCCTGGCTCAAGCGAAACGAAATAGGAGCGCATATGAGATATGTGCGGGACCGAGAATAATGCGTGTATGTGATACCGTATTCCATTCTCGCGATAAATGTATCGATTGGTTGTATGCGATATAACCTAGTTATCGATTCAAGCATTGATTCGATAAACCGATACATAGGATACTAGTCGGTTATATGCGATATGACCGGATCGTTAAATCAAGTGTTGATTTAATGATTTAATGTATAATTATATATTTGATATATTACTTTGCATTAACTAGTATTGGTTCACTTTATATGGATTTTCTCACTCGGATGTGCGCATTATATATGCGATATATTTTTTTGCACTTGATTGTATCATGTTTGATGATATATGTTAACTTGGATTTGTGTGAAGATTAAACCATGGTTGTGAGAGTGGTTAGGGTTTTCTTTTCTTACTTATTTATTTATTTATTTATTTTGAAGAGATGAGAAAAGAATGGTTGCTAGTTTTGGAGTTTAGTTGAAGCTTCATGAAGCTTTGACTTTGTAACCATTCTTGTCTTCATCTTTAACCCTAACCATTAATCTAACCTTAGTTAATTCTCTACACTTGACCATGGTTCTAATATGATAAGTATTCATTTTCTTTTCCAAATATAATTAACTTATCATAGCTTTATCTTCTTCTTCTTCTTCATCTTCAATGAAGAAACCTCCACTTTATCAATGGTGATTGATGAAGATGAGTGAGAAATCCAATTCTAAAGTCTACCCACTTTCTATTTCTTCATCCTCTACCTCTTGCCAAGTAGTAGAGTGTGTTTCCTTCACAAGTTTTCAAGGCTCGGTGAAGGTGGAACTTGATCTAGTGATGCTTCGACGTAGATCATCTTCGGCACGTTGTCGATGACCTAGCCCGTCCATTCTCCGATGAAGCCGACGCTAGGGCCCGGGATCCGTCTTGGACAGCGAGGAGACTTCATTGCGGAGCCGTGGAGGTGGAGCACCGGATCTACAAAGGTTGTATTTCCGTATCTCTTAGTTAAGCGTTAACTAGTTAGCTTTTTCGCCTAGTTTTCTAGCAAACGATCCGTAGTCGGGTTTCTCGGCACCTAGATTTTTTGAAATTGGCATGGTTGATGCCTTGTGAGACCTTATTAGGATGCCTAGGAACCCTACAGCAGCCGTTCCACATGTTACCTTACCACCTTCTCCACCTCAGAGAGCATTGCCCTTTACACCCGTTGTTGCTTCACGCCAGACCTATGCTCAGAGAGGCCGTGGTCGTAGTGGTTTTGTTCAGAGGGGACGAAGTGGCAGAGACGGAGGACAGCCGGATGCCGGTAGAGGACAGGCCCGAGTTTTTCCGTTAACTCCTCAGGATGCGCAGGCGTCAAATGCAGTAGTGACAGGTACTCTTCCAGTGTGTTATTTCGATGCGCGCATATTGTTCGACCCAGGATCTACGCACTCGTATGTTTCCACACATTTCGTATCGAGGTTGGGCCGAGATTCGTCCTTGTTATTGCTGGATATATGTATGCCCTAGAGGCCATTATTTGTATAGAGGATGCTTGGACATGTATATATATAGATTTAACACTTTGAATTTCCGTTAGAATGTTTTTCGTGATAATTAGTAATTATACGTGTTATTGTATATGTGTACATAGGATTATTAGTTATATTTAGTCGTGTTGGCAAATTGGGAAATTTTCCTTTGTAGTGTACACTTGCACACTTAGCCATTTTTGTGACTTAGGGTTTTTGGTATAACATCTTAACCATTCTTGGGTTGCATGGTTGTTATTTTCCCCACCCTTTTATCCAAAAAAAAACCCCATTTTATAATTCAAAATCCAATGAAACAATGAGGCATGGTGGTTAGGTGAAAGTTTGACCTTTAGACCCATTTTCTTCCCTTCTCTCTCTCTCTTTTCCCCACTTCAGAATTCTGCAGCATTCCAGCAGAAAAACCCCATCTTTCTCCATCTTTTCTTCTCCTTTTTCATTTCCCTTTGATCCCTACACAAAACCCTACACAAATCAACTCATTTTCTTTACAAAACCATGGAAAAGTGAGCTTTTTGAGGTGTTTGAAAGCAAATCTGCACACTTGATGTTAGGGCTGGGATTTTTGGTGTTTCATAGGGTCTTTTGAAGGTATTAACTCATGTTAGCACTCTTTTTCCTTAAACTTGTAGTATTCTTTAGTAAAAATCTCTTTTTTGTGCATTTTTAGTGATATTAAGGGATATTTGTGATTCACATGTTAGATTCGGGTTTTGTTGGTTGTGTTAGCTCCATTATGTGTTATTAGAGCTATTTTAGGCCAGGTTTGTTTCAGTTTGCACAGAAATACCATAAAGTTCCATTTTTGTGCAAAAGTGTGGATTTTAACTTGATTTAAGGCTCTGTAGGATCTGCTGCTACCCGAGATGTTCCAGAACAAAACTAGATGTTACTGTAGCATGTATGGGGGGTATAGAGTGTACACACCAAACCTTGGAGCCCACCCCCATACCCAGGCCGCCGGAATATTCGTTCTGGCCGCAGTTTGCAGCCAGATAGGTAAGTTGGGATTTGGGGTTTGGGCCACTGGAGTCTGCTGCTATGTGGGTTATTTTGGTATATATAGTTTTACATTATCATTTCTGTATCAAAATCTGGAGTAGAATACCCTATTTCCCGTATTTTTAATCTCTCGCGACACTCGTGATACGTATGTATGGGTTTTGGATTTCTGCGTATCGCGACGCGTCGGAGTGGGTTCAGGCGCGTAATCACACGTTTTAGCGTATCGCGCACACGCGCGCTTTGTTCACGACACGAGTTACTAGTTCGGCCTTAATGTCGTGTTTGTGTGACTTCAAGCTTATGTATGATGTATTGTGTAATTCTAGGTTCGCAGGCGAGTACGGCGGACGCCGCGTAGAAGGGGAAACAAGTTGTTGGCTATACCTAGCGAGTGACTACTGTGAGTAGATTTAACATCTACGGGGATATCGCCCGCATGGCGTTCTACGTCAGGGCTGATAGGACCTTATAGCTACATTTACATACATTGACTGTGCATGGCTACTATTTAATGCATACTGCATTCTCTTCTATATGGATATAAACTTGAATTGATAGAACACCGCACCATTACTAACGGTCCATGTTGCACGAGCACTATCCTGCATGTTACACACACACCGTTAGTAATTGCCATGACACTCACCCTGTAGAATTTACATCGGATCATTATATTATAGCTCATCTATATGTGACTTGACATGATATTCATACTTGATTCATATATCACATCGGATCATTATATTGTAGCTCATCTATATGTGACTTGACATGATATTCATACTTGATGCATATATCACATCGGATCGTTATGTTGTAGCTTATCTTTATGTGACTTGACATGATATTCATACTTGATGCATATATTACATCGGATCGTTATGTTGCAGCTCATCTATATGTGACTTGACATGATATTCATACTTGATTCATATATCACATCGGATCATTATATTGTAGCTCATCTATATGTGACTTGACATGATATTCATACTTGATTCATATATCACATCGGATCATTATATTGTAGCTCATCTATATGTGACTTGACATGATATTCATACTTGATGCATATATCACATCGGATCGTTATGTTGTAGCTCATCTTTATGTGACTTGACATGATATTCATACTTGATGCATATATTACATCGGATCGTTATGTTGTAGCTCATCTTTATGTGACTTGACATGATATTCATATTTGATGCACATATCATATCGGATCATTGACTTGCATATTGGTTTGGATTACATGTGATTTCTGGATTTGGGAACCGTGGTTATTTCAAATATGTAATCATTTAAAAACCCGGTTCCCTTGATATGATATTTCGGTGCGTCCACCATGTGTTTCCTCGGTGCTAGAGTGATATATGTGAACCCGAATCGAGGAGCTGGTTGAGGCCGATTACGGATACATGGTAGACCCGGTATGGTACCCCGGGACGAGAACGGTTTCGCTGTGTAGTAGATGGTGAGCCTGGCAGAGGGACTACTACCAACCGGTGATTGGTTAGACCTGACAGTTATCCGGAGGATACTGATCAGAGTCGATAGATGGATGCGGGGTGATCCGTACTGCCGGGGCCGAGGGCCGATACCGCAGACGGAGCCCGTGGGCTAACCCGGACTGACGGGGCCCGATGGATGAGGATTTGCGTGTCGATGCTGGACACGAGTACTTATGATATTTGGGTGCCGATGTTGGGCACTCGGGATTCTCAGAGATTTACAGGATTTGAGGGCCGATGAGAGTGCCGGCGCCTGAGCTATTTGGGGGATCTGGGTGCATTGATGGATACCGAATATATATTCCACGTTGACATTCCGTGTAGATGTTATGTTGCCCATACTCAGCATTTATTATTGTACCTCATCCTGTAGTTATATTACCTGATAAAGCACTTGCATGATTATTGCACATACTGCTTATCACACATTGATATCATCTGTTGGCATATGATAGAGTAGCGCAGTACGTGCATGCTCGCGATTACCTTTATATGTTATCTCTATTCACGAGTTGGCAACCCACCCCCGTTGTGCCACAGTGTTTGCAGGTTGCCCTTCGGAGTAGTCGCAGCAGGCTGCGTTTTGCATCTTTTGACACAGATACCCCCATAGTTGGTGTACTAGCTCTTTTGCTGATAGGTGGGTTTTGTGCGGTATCTGTTTATCTTTCAGTTATGTACATTGTTGTATCTAGTATTCTCCATCTACCATGTATGTATTTGACTTAGAGGCAGTGTGAGGACGATGATGTATATTATTTGTATTTTGGTGTCGAGCTCGTTGTGAGCCGACTGTAATTGCAGTTTATTCTATCTGTGATGTTCCCACTTGTGGATCTTGATCTTCGCTACGGCGTCGTATATTGTTATCTTGGTGATCGTTTACTTAGATTTCTTATCATGTTAGTAAGTGCTTTCATTTTAAACTTATAACACTCTATACTTTTACTGGTTTGACTTCTGGGTTTTCGGTTCACTTAGTCGCGTTACGTCTGTAGACGTTACGTGGTTAAGTGCCGGTCACGGGCCAAACTTTGGGTCGTGACAAAGTTGGTATCAGAGCGTAGGTTTTACCTTTCGGAGTGTAGGACGACCCTGGTATGTTGGAGTAGGTAGCTGCAGTAGGGTAGCGTAGCGTGTGTATGTTCCGCGGCATACTCACGACACGGTACTCCGCCTACGCGACCTTAGGACTTGTTGATTTAAATTCCTTCTTGAGTATATACATTCTTGCGATTCGATTTCCATATCCTTATCGAATCCTATTGTTCCTTTCAGCCATTATGCCGCCAAAGACTACGAGGGCGCAGAGAGCGGCCGCGAAGGCCGAGATTCGAGTTGACTCGTCCGAGAAGAGGACTGATCCGGGTAGTACACCGGTTGTGCCCGTGCAGGCCGTTCCTGCCGTGACAGATCAGATTTCTATGTTAGGAGCTGGTGTGCAGGAGATGCGCCAGACGATGGGATCCAGTATGCAGGAGATGCGCCAGATGATAGGATCTCTAGTTGAGACACTTCGAGCGCAGCGACCAGAGGTAGTTCCACCCGTTGTAGAGACCGCGGTGGTACCCACAGTTCAGGCAGTTGCACCTGCGACTACAGAGGTTATTACAGTATCGCTGTCAGAGTTTATGAGGCTGAAGCCTCCGGTCTTCACTGGCACCGATGTGGCCGAGGACCCACAGTCTTTCATTGATAGGATGGCGCGGATATGTCGTTCACTTAGATGCGCAGATGCGAGATGGGTTGAGTTCACGAGCTTTCGCCTGGAAGGTCTTGCGCAGAAATGGTGCGAATCAGTCGAGAAGGGTAGAGCAGCAGGTCTTCCTCCTATGACCTGGACAGAGTTCGTGGCGCTATTCCTTGCCCACTTTCTTCCCCTGAGTGTCTGAGATGCTAGAGCACGCAGGTTCGAGTCCTTACGCCAGACTCCGGAGATGTCAGTGGCAGAGTATGATGTGCTGTTCACCGAGCTATCAGTTTATACTCCATACCTAGTGGCTACTGAGGAGTTGCGAGTTAAGAGATTTGTCCGAGGCTTGCTCACACCACTGTTCCTTGCGATCAGCGCGCAGCACTACGAGACATATGCAGCAGCTGTAGATGCAGCCTTATTGGTTGAGGAGCGCCTTGCTGAGACTTCGGCAGTCCCAGAGCCGAAGAGAGTTCGTGCAGATAGGTCAGTGCAGAGACGGCCTTTTCGGCGTCGTGACAGGCACCTTGCAGGTGGCAGAGATTCGAGGCGAGGCCGATTATTTAGCTCCTATCCCCAGAAGGGTCAGCTACCATCATCGGGATGTTACCGTTGTGGGAGTTCTTATCATCGTGTGCGAGATTGTCCAGAGGCACCCCGGAGTAGGGCGGCAGCACCGCATGTTACATTACCACCTTCACCACCCCAGACGGTATTGCCGATAGTACCTACTGTTACTCCGTGTCAGACGCATGCACAGAGAGGTCGTGGTCGCGGAGGATTTGTTCATAGAGGACGAGGTGACTGAGGCAGAGGGCAGCCAGCGGCCGGCAGGGGAAAGTTAGTTGCAGGTGGAGGACAGGCGCGAGTTTTTGCTTTAACGCATCAGGACGCACAGGCGTCCAATGCGATGGTCTCAGGTATCCTTCCTGTATGTTCGGTTGATGCACACGTGCTATTCGATCCCGGATCCACGCACTCGTACGTATCCACACACTTTGTGCCGAGTTTGGGTAGAGAGTCTGGTTTGCTTGACCAGCCGCTTGTTGTGACTACTCCTGTGGGAGAGTCATTTGTTGGTAGGCATGTGTTCCGATTCTGTACCGTCCGAATTGGCGAGAGAGAGTTGCCTGTCGATTTGATCCTTCTTGAGATGTTGGACTTCGACGTTCTTTTAGGCATGGATTGGTTAGCCACGTGCTATGCTTCTGTTGACTGCCGAGAGAAGACAGTTCGATTTTGTTTTCCCGGCGAGTCGGTTGTTGTTGTGTTGGGGGACCGTGGTGCCACCCCTCACAGTGTGATTTCTTCTGTTCACGCTGGACAGCTTTTGTGGAAGGGATGTCAGGGATTTCTTGCCTCAGTTTGCGATACTAGAGCTACAGAGGTTCCGATGGATCAGGTTCCGGTTGTTAGCGAGTTCCCTGATGTGTTCCCTGACGAGCTTCCTGGGCTACCGCTCGAGCGTGATATTTCTTTCTGTATTGATTTGGTTTCTAGCGCGGGGCCTATTTCTGTACCGCCTTATCGGATGGCCCCGGCGGAACTTAGAGAATTGAAGGGTCAGTTGCAAGATTTGCTGGATAAGGGACTTATTCGACCCAGTGTTTCTCCTTAGGGTGCTCCAGTCCTGTTTGTCAAGAAGAAGGACGGCAGTTTGCGTTTGTGTATCGACTACCGCCAGCTGAACAGGGTGACAGTGCGGAACAGGTATCCTTTGCTACGCATCGACGATTTGTTCGACCAGCTTCAGAGGGCAGGATACTTTTCGAGGATCGATTTGCGATCAGGCTACCATCAGCTGCGGGTTCGGCAGGAGGACATTTCTAGGACAGCTTTCCGCACACGCTACGGCCATTATGAGTTTTTGGTGATGTCGTTCGGACTCACCAACGCGCCAGCAGCATTTATAGACTTGATGAACCGAATTTTTCGGCCGTATCTTGATCTGTTCATCATAGTGTTCATTGACGATATCTTGGTGTATTCTCGGAGTAGAGAGTAGCACGAGCAGCACCTGTGGATTACACTGCAGACCTTGAGGGGGCATCAGCTTTTCGCCAAATTCTCCAAGTGTGCTTTCTGGCTAGACAGCGTAGACTTCTTGGGGCACGTGATTACACGAGATGGTATATGTGTAGACCCGAAGAAGATCGAGGCAGTTCAGAGTTGGCCTAGACCCACGTCAGTGACAGAGATTCGCAGCTTTCTAGGGCTGGCAGGCTATTACAGGCGATTCGTGCAGGACTTCTCTCGCATTGCTACACCTTTGACCGGGTTGACCCGGAAGGGAGTTCGCTTCGATTGGACGGAGGAGTGTGAGCATAGTTTCCAGCAGCTACGGGCTCTACTGACTACGACACCAGTTCTATCATTGCCTTATGGGTCAGGCGGATTTATGGTCTACTGTGACGCTTCACGAGTGGGGCTAGGGTGCGTTTTGATGCAGCATGACAGGGTGATCGCGTATGCTTCACGGCAATTAAAGAAACATGAACAGAATTACCCCACTCATGATCTGGAAATGGCTGCAGTGGTCTTTGCACTCAAGATCTGGCGACATTATTTGTATGGAGAGTCGTGCCAGATATTCACTGACCACAAGAGCTTAAAGTATATATTTCAGCAGCGAGATCTGAACCTTAGACAGCGTCGATGGATGGAGTTAGTGAAGGACTACGATTGTGAGATCTTGTATCACCCGGGTAGGGCGAATGTAGTAGCGGATGCTTTGAGCAGGAGGCCCGGGGGTAGTTTATCTTGTTTGAGCGCAGTGCAGAGGCAGTCGTCGGCAGATTGGCAGATCTTATGCGACAGCCGGGTACAGTTCGAGTTTACGCCGATCAGAGGACAGATTGCACATGTTCATGCACGCCCACAGTTGCTTGACCGTATACATGAGGCACAGCACAGTGATGACCGCTGTTCAGAGATCAGGACACAGATAGGAAAGGGCAGATTTTCCGAGTTCGTGATCGATGATCAGGGGATACTACGATTTGGAACTAGACTGTGCGTACCAGATGCTGAGGGATTGCGGAGCGAGATTCTTGAGGAGGCACATCGGTCGGTATATAGTGTTCATCCCGGTTCCACCAAGATGTACCATAACTTGAGAGGTGTTTACTGGTGGGACGGAATGAAGAGAGACATTGCAGATTTTGTGTCGAGATGCCTGACTTGTCAGCAAGTCAAGGCTGAGCACCAGAGGCCCGCGGGAGAGCTACAGCCGTTACCCATTCCGGAGTGGAAATAGGAACAGATATCTATGGACTTCATTGTGGGTCTACCCAGGACTAGTCGAGGGTATGACTCCATCTGGGTGATCCTGGATCGTTTGACGAAGGCGGCTCACTTCCTACCGGTGAAGACGACTTTCGGATATGCTCAGTATGCCCAGATTTACATTGACAAGATTGTACGACTGCACGGAGTTCCGTCATGTATCGTGTCCGATAGAGGCACCCAGTTTACCAGCCGGCTATGGCAGAGGCTTCAGGAGGCTTTGGGCACTCGCTTGAGTTTCAGCACAGCATTCCATCCGTAGACCGATGGACAGTCAGAGCGGACTATTCAGACTCTCGAGGACATGCTCAGAGCATGCGTATTAGACTTCGGAGGTAGCTGGGATCATCATTTGCCCTTAGTAGAGTTCTCCTATAATAACAGCTACCAGGAGACCATTCAGATGGCACCGTTTGAGGCTCTTTATGGGAGGAGATGCAGATCGCCCACCTGTTGGACGGAGCTCAGTGAGAGCAGTATCTTGGGGCCGCAGATTGTGGAGGAGACGACCGTGAAGATCCAGTTGATTCGCGATAGGATGAGAGCAGCCCAGAGTAGGCAGAGGTCTTATGCGGACCGTCGTCGGCGCAGACTTGAGTTTTCTGTTGGTGATCATGTTTTATTGAGGGTCTCCCCAATGAAAGGCGTGATGAGGTTTGGGAAGAAGGGGAAGCTTAGTCCCATATATGTGGGCCCCTTCGAGATCCTCGAGCGTGTTGGTGCGGTTGCGTATCGATTAGCCCTTCCGCCCAGTTTTCCAGACGTGCACCCCGTATTTCACGTTTCGATGCTCCGCAGATATCTTCATGATCCTTCGCATGCGATTCAGCACCCGAAGATCTAGCTTGAGCGCGGCCTTTCCTATGTAGAGCAGCCGGTGATGATCTTGGATCGACAAGTGAAGAAATTGAGGTCGAAAGAGATACCGTCCGTCAAGGTACTTTGGCATGGCCAGAGCGGCGAGGAGGTCGCTTGGGAGACCGAGAGCGAGATGAGGAAGAGGTATCCCCATCTTTTTGAAGGTGCGTATAGTTAGATTTAAAAATTCGGGGACCGAATTTCTTTAAGGGGGGTAGATTGTAACACTTTGAATTTCCGTTAGAATGTTTTTCGTGATAATTAGTAATTGTACGTGTTATTGTATATGTGTACATAGGATTATTAGTTATATTTAGTCGTGTTGGCAAATTGGGAAATTTTCCTTTGTAGTGTACACTTGAACACTTAGCCATTTTTGTGACTTAGGGTTTTTGATATAACATGTTAACCATTCTTGTGTTGCATGGTTGTTATTTTCCCCACCCTTTTATCCAAAACAAAACGCCATTTTATAATTCAAAATCCAATTAAACAATGAGGCATGGTGGTTAGGTGAAAGTTTGACCTTTAGACCCATTTTCTTCCCTTCTCTCTCTCTCTCTCTTTTCCCCACTTCAGAATTCTGCAGCATTCCAGCAGAAAACCCCCATCTTTCTCCATCTTTTATTCTCCTTTTTCATTTCCCTTTGATCCCTACACAAAACCCTACACAAATCAACTCATTTTCTTCACAAAACCATGGAAAAGTGAGCTTTTTGAGGTGTTTGAAAGCAAATCTGCACACTTGATGTTAGGGCTGGGATTTTTGGTGTTTCATAGGGTCTTTTGAAGGTATTAACTCATGTTAGCACTCCTTTTCCTTAAACTTGTAGTATTCTTTAGTAAAAATCTCTTTTTTGTGCATTTTTAGTGATATTAAAGGATATTTGTGATTCACATGTTAGATTAGGGTTTTGTTGGTTGTGTTAGCTCTATTATGTGTTATTAGAGCTATTTTAGGCCAGGATTGTTTCAGTTTGCACAGAAATACCATAAAGTTCCATTTTTGTGCAAAAGTGTGGATTTTAACTTGATTTAAGGCTCTGTAGGATCTGCTACTACCCGAGATGTTCCAGAATAAAACTAGATGTTACTGTAGCATGTATAGGGGGTATAGAGTGCACACACCAAACCTGGGAGCCCACCCCCCTACCCAGGCCGCCGGAATATTCATTCTGGCCGCAATTTGCGGCCAGATAGGTGAGTTTAGATTTGGGGTTTGGGGCACTGGAGTCTGCTGCTATGTGGGTTATTTTGGTATATATAGTTTTACATTATCATTTCTGTATCAAAATCTGGAGTAGAATACCCTATTTCCCGTATTTTTAATCTTTCGCGACACGCGTGATACGTATGTATGGGTTTTGGGTTTCTGCGTATCGCGACGCGTCGGAGTGGCTTCAGGCACGTAATCACACGTTTTAGCATATCGCGCACACGCGCGCTTGGTTCACGACACGAGTTACTAGTTCGGCCTTAATGTCATGTTTGTGTGACTTCAAGCTTATGTATGATGTATTGTGTAATTCTAGGTTCGCAGGCGAGTACGGCGGACGCCGCGCAGAAGGGGAAACAAGTTGTTGGCTATACCTAGCGAGAGACTATTGTGAGTAGATTTAACATCTACGGGGATATCGCCCGCAAGGCGTTCTACGTCAGGGCTGATAGGACCTTATAGCTACATTTACATACATTGACTGTGCATGGCTACTATTTAATGCATACTGCATTCTCTTCTATATGGATATAAACTTGAATTGATAGAACACCGCACCATTACTAACGGTCCATGTTGCACGAGCACTATCCTGCATGTTACACACACACCGTTAGTAATTGCCATGACACTCACCCTGTAGAATTTACATCGGATCATTATATTGTAGCTCATCTATATGTGACTTGACATGATATTCATACTTGATTCATATATCACATCGGATCATTATATTGTAGCTCATTTATATGTGACTTGACATGATATTCATACTTGATGCATATATCACATCGGATCGTTATGTTGTAGCTCATCTTTATGTGACTTGACATGATATTCATACTTGATGCATATATCACATCGGATCGTTATGTTGTAGCTCATCAATATGTGACTTGACATGATATTCATACTTGATTCATATATCACATCGGATCATTATGTTATAGCTCATCTATATGTGACTTGACATGATATTCCAACTTGATTCATATATCACATCGGATTATTATATTGTAGCTCATCTATATGTGACTTGACATGATATTCATACTTGATGCATATATCACACCGAATCGTTATGTTGTAGCTCATCTTTATGTGACTTGACATGATATTCATACTTGATGCATATATTACATCGGATCGTTATGTTGTAGCTCATCTTTATGTGACTTGACATGATATTCATATTTGATGCACATATCATATCGGATCATTGACTTGCATATTGGTTTGGATTACATGTGATTTCTGGATTTGGGAACCGTGGCTATTTCAAATATGTAATCATTTAAAAACCCGGTTCCCTTGATATGATATTTCGGTGCGTCCACCATGTGTTTCCTCGGTGCTAGAGTGATATATGTGAACCCGAATCGAGGAGCTGGTTGAGGCCGATTACGGGTACATGGCGGACCCGGTATGGTACCCCGGGGCGAGAACGGTTTCGCTGTGTAGTAGACGGTGAGCCTGGCAGAGGGACTACTACTTACCGGTGATTGGTTGGACCTGACAGTTATCCGGAGGATACTGATCAGAGTCGATAGATGGATGCGGGGTGATCCGTACTGCCGGGGCCCAGGGCCGATACCGCAGACGGAGCCCGTGGGCTAACCCGGACTGACGGGGCCCGATGGATGAGGATTTGCGTGTCGATGCTGGACACGAGTATTTATGATATTTGGGTGCCGATGTTGGGCACTCGGGATTCTCAGAGATTTACAGGATTTGAGGGCCGATGAGAGTGCTAGCGCCTGAGCTATTTGGGGGATCTGGGTGCATTGATGGACACCGAATATATATTCCACGTTGACATTCCGTGTAGATGTTATGTTGCCCATGCTCAGCATTTATTATTGTACCTCATCCTGTAGTTATATTACCTGATAGAGCACTTGCATGATTATTGCACATACTGCTTATCACACATTGATATCATCTGTTGGCATATGATAGAGTAACACAGTACGTGCATGCTCGCGATTACTTTTATATGTTATCTCTATTCACGAGTTGGCAACTCACCCCCGTTGTGCCACAGTATTTGCAGGTTGCCCTTCGGAGTAGTCGCGGCAGGCTGCGTTTTGCATCTTTTGACACAGATACCCCCATAGTTGGTGTACTAGCTCTTTTGCTGATATGTGGGTTTTGTGCGGTATCTGTTTATCTTTCAGTTATGTACATTGTTGTATCTAGTATTCTCCATCTACCATGTATGTATTTGACTTAGAGGCAGTGTGAGGACGATGATGTATATTATTTGTATTCTGGTGTCGAGCTCGTTGTGAGCCGACTGTACTTGCAGTTTATTCTATCTGTGATGTTCCCACTTGTGGATCTTGATCTTCGCTACGGCGTCGTATATTGTTATCTTGGTGATCGTTTACTTAGATTTCTTATCATGTTAGTAAGTGCTTTCATTTTAAACATATAACACTCTATACTTTTACTGGTTTGACTTTTGGGTTTTCGGTTCACTTAGTCGCGTTACACCTATAGACGTTACGTGGTTAAGTGCCGGTCACAGGCCAAACTTTGGGTCGTGACAATAGAGGATTTTTTGCTCGACATGATAGTATGCTATCTGGTTATTCTTTATCTTAACATATTCACTTGATTATGTTTTCTGTTCATTTGATACATGTTGTTAAATCCCTTAGGATATCAGCTTGACTACCATGACTATGATGCAGATCATACTAGTAGGGCATATGTAGTCTATAAGTATATTCTTAATAGTTCCTAGTCGAGGGAGTATCGAGACAGGGTATTGATATTCCATAGTAGACTAGTATATATGTTTCTTGACCCGGTATAGGGGCGATGGATGATCCCATATCCATTGGTGTTTGACATCAAAGATTATATACAGGTGCTTACTGGAGATTTAGTACACTGGACGGACTCACCGAGAACTCCTATATGGTATTATACCTATCATCGAATAGCAGTTCTCTGGTGACACTTGTACAGGTTAGTCTGTAAGCCCGAGATCGTCATAGTGCCTTGTGTGTTTCCCACTATGCTTTGATTTCCACCCTACCACGGCTCTACTGAGTCATGCAAATAGGTAGCTTTTAGGTACAGTCCCGAAAGACACATGGAGGAAGTGAGCGATAGGAAGGGTTTCGTCTTTCCCGGTATTGGGAGTTGATGTTGCACTATGCGTGATTGGCGATAACTAAAAGTCCCTGGCCAAGGCTGATGAGATTTACTGATAAGTGTTATCAGTAGTTTCTCGACCTGTTATAGGCCACACATCGGCATGACATATTGAGTTATTAGTTCTTGACGATTCCATCCCCAGACTCAATATACAACATATCAGATGAAGAGACCGGACTCTACGGTAGGTGTTGCTTGTTGGCTCTACGGGAGTTTGAACAAGTTCGCTTGTTGTTCTTCTGTTCGTACAATACCTGGGTAGTTGTTACGTCCAGCTAGTACCGCTGACGGTTTGTGGGTATTTGATATGATTGTTACCTACTGCTAGCATATTGACGAGTCTTAAGAGTCCCAGAATAAAGGTTTCCGAGCTCAAACGAAATGAAGTGGGGCGCATATAGAGATATGTGTGGGAGCTTGATTAAATGCGAGTATGTGATACCGTATTTTAATCTAGCGGTAATGATTAGTCGGATTATATATGTGATATGACCGGTTTATTAAATCCAGTGTTGATTTAATAAAATGACTAATTGCTCATTTATATCTCCTTTCTTTATGTATGCACATATGTATATAAATATTTATATTTGTATTTATATGTGTGTGTGTGTGTGTGTGTGTGTCATGGTGGATGATACATTGGACATGGCTATGCGAGACTCACATGGAAGTATATTAGATATTTAAATGTTTTTGAGAAATTAGAAATTGTAGTAATGAGCCATGGTTTCTACACTCTTCTAAAAATATCTCAACCATGGCTCATTATTTTAATCTCCACCCACATCTTAAATATCTAAGATATTTCTCCAAGGGTTCATTATCTTTCTTAAGCTAAGCCATTAGTTCATCTTCTTCCTCTCACCTCTCTAGCTTTTCCTAGAAAGAAAAAGAGAAAGAAAAAGAAAGGTTTTTTAGTGAGAAAAATCCCACTTCATCAATGTATATTAGTTTAGCAAACTTGTATAGGTTGTTAGCTTCACTTCTACTTAGTTTAGTGAAGTAAGAGTTTGAGTGTAAGATTCTCCGTGGTGGATCATTATAGACATCGAAGACTTCAAGCGGAATTGTTCCTAGCTTCAAGTGGAGCCAAGAGGAGCCCAAGGACTTCTACATGGAGCCATTGAAGAGAAGGAGTGGTCTACAAAGGTTGTAATTCTCTTTCTCTTAGGTTTTTACACTCTTATCTTTTGATAGTAACCCTAATCTCTAGTTCGATTCGTGGTTTGTGTGCTTTAGCTCTCTAATTTTTTAAAATCCTTCAAAAATTGATGTTTAAACCAAAGTAGAGGTGCTAAGACACACTTACATGGTATCAGAGCTACTAGGCATTGGATGTCGGCCTATGTGGGTTCTCACTGTGTGACAGTGTGGCGAAGCATAGGCACTTACCCCCAGGGTGTCTCGAGACCGGAAGGTGTTCCGGCGGGTTGTAGTCCTTACGTGGGGGCATGCGTAAAAAGTAGCTGCTGAGGGACCTGTAGGTGCCACGACGACCCCATTGGTGTAAGTCTACGCTAGCGCCCCGGCAGTCTACAGACGCCAAAATGCGGAACAAAACTTTTAAACTTGGCGCTATCGTATACTTTAACCCGGATCTGCCATTATTGCTAAACTAACAAACTGTAAAGAGTGTAGAATGGTTATACCGAACGATCCGAGTCCTTCGTTCTTCAACCATCATCCCACGCTCCGTTGCGGCTGCTCCGATCTCGTCGATCTCCGATTCCTTCGTCGAGGTGACACCACATGATCGGTTCTTTAAACGGGCTCCCGCCTCTGACTCGAGGCAACTCGATCGTCAAGTTTGCTAAAAGAGACGACCAAGATTGATGTAGATAATGAGTAGATGACTTTATCTCACTTCGTCCAAATCCGTGGACGATCGGTTAATGAAGTTGCCGTGGAAATCGGGTGATGGAATGAAATGAACTGTAAATTCCATACACCCCAAACTATCATAATCTTTTTCCTAACCGATGAAATCTCAAGTGAGAGAGTGAATGAGAGAGAGAGGAGGCTTATCATATATATAGAATGAAGGGAGGTGACCGTAGGAGAGGGGGGTGACCATATGATAAATATCATATGTGAACACAAACAAATATCTTGCTTAAAGATCTTAAGCAAAACAAGAAAGTAATGAAATCAAAGCATGAGTCACAAAGCTTAGTCACAAATCCTAGAACCTTCTAGAACCTTCTAGAAGCACGACTCACTCTCATCCAAGAAAAGATAAATCCGTCTTTAACAGAATGTTAAAAGACGGCTGATAGAAAACTGGAAACTGGCAACTTCCAAAAGTGATCCTGAAACGAATTTCAGGACAACCCCGAAACAGTATAAATATACCCGCATTTATATTACGACCGAATACAAATGCAACTGAGACAAAGATATTATACCTACTCAATATAATACTCGGATCCGGCTTAAACCAAAGCCGACCAGTATTATCTGCCCGAAAAATAACACGTGCGTAAACGCACGTGCATTTTCCGAACCCTGCCATAAAACCATACGGCCTCTACAACGTTTCGCCCGAACTTGGGAAACTGCCTGTGGGGAACTCTAATGACTCGTCAGCACCCTGGCAGTGGGTTTAACCACAAACCGTCAGCGGCACTAGCAATGCGTAACGGCTGCCCACGGACTGACCTCAAGGGTGGCCGAGGAGCGAACTCAAGGGAGACCGATGAGCGAACTCCTCCGAAAACCCTACTGAGCCTAACAGTGACAATGTATATACAGTCCGGTCCGTTCGTCAATGAGTATCGCATATCCGCCTAGGGGGCTAGTAACGTCAGACCCCCAGAAGCAGTATAAGTCGTGTCGGAGTGAAGCCCAATTACACCCTGAGATACTACTGGAGTACCTACCAGTAAATCTCTTGCCATGGCCATGGACTTTGTGTAATGGCTCTCCTAGACACAGCACGATCTCGCCCCCAATACCGGGAGAGACGAATCCCCTGCCGATCCGCTCACGTGCCTCCATATGGCTCGGGACTGTACCCAAAAGCTACCTGTTTGCACGACTCCTTTGAGCCGTGGTAGGGTAGAAATCAAAGCACAGTGGGAACTCACACGAGACAAATGACGACCTCAGGTCGATGAACTAACCTGTACACATGTCACCAGGGAACTGCTATCTGACGGTAGATATAATACTAACTAGCAGATTCCCGGCGAGTCCTGTCCGGTGTACTCATAACCCAATGAGCACCTGTATACATCTTAGGTGATCCAACTGTCACCAGTGGCTTGTGAGACCGGCCACCGCCCCTTGTCGGGGTCTCGACTGTACACACTAGTCTACTCCGGAGTATCGATGCCCTGTCTCGAAACTCCCACGACTAGGGACCACAATTAAGGATATGCATATAAACTACCCAACTCTCACGTATATGATCGCCCTCATACAGTTGGTAGTAAAGCAAGATCCTAAGGGCTCTATCAAAGTGTAACATGCAATCAGTCACCTGAACATGAACACGACTGATAAAGGCAAACCAGATAGCATACTATCATTTCGAGTAAGACTGTCCTACCGGGATAGGTCCTCTGCAATCATTGCAATCACGTACCTGCGATCCAATAATTGACTATGAGGGCACTATCTCCAACAATCTCCCACTTGCACTCAAGGCTAATATTGCGATGTCGACTACTCACAGCCCGTGTGAAACCGAACATCCAACTCCTCTACTAATCAGTTTCACAAAGCCCGTTTGTAAAACTATTGTGTTCGAGAAAATAGCCTCAGTGAGTGGATCCGCCTAGAAGTTTCTTTCTGTATCTCTCATAATCTCAAGTTCGCGGAGAAAACCATCTCCCGAATTGAGTAGTACCTGTCTTAGAATATGTCTGGATATCTGATGGGACCTTAGTTCATAAATGAACACCATATCCAAACTTCTTAGACTGTATCGATCACTGAACCTAATCAGTATCGGGCACTATGCCACCCACAGTATCCTTTGGACCACCTGTCCATAATACTGTCTCTCGTCAGAGGGAAAACTAAAACTCTGACAATCACTCTGTCATCCATGTCACCTTTGAAGCATGGAATGATAACCGTCTCCCGAAAGAGGCTGCCGTTATCAAATCCGTAGAACATCTACTAGTGTTCTAAAACTGCTTCCTTATGTTTCTCCAGGATTGGATTAATACAAACTTATTGCATCTAGTGCAAAAACAACATTTGGTGCGGTACTTGACATCTCATGATTGACTCAATTGCCTAAGCAAGTGATCTGCCAATCATGCACATCCCTCTCCCCTTTAGTCTATACGACACCTTTAGAGAGGGTGACTCCATCACCTGCAGGTACTCTACCATGCTAGGAGTCAACTATTCTAAAAACCATTAGAATATCTGTCAAAGTACCCATATTGGGAAACCACCCAAATCTAGATCTAAAACCATAGATCCAGAAACCAGAATGTCTAATATTATATCCATGTCTTGTCTGGAGAAACAACTGTGTGACGACCACAGTACAACCGATTGTAGTATAGGAATTTTGCTTCCCACTCTGTGTATGTCATCCTGATACCATGACATCACACCCTACTGCCTTCTTAACAGATCCATCCCCTATCCTGATTGAAGTCAAACCCATGACTGTCACATCAAAATTAGATGATCTATCTCCGCTATAACTGCTCAAGTCTATAAATAGATATAAGCATCTTGCCCACTATGCTTCCGCTGCTCCCACTGACTACGACAACCCTCCTACCGGGTCTCATATCCTGGAACAACAGTAGTGTCAAGTCTGGGTAGATAAGAACCTCCCTGTCACCGTCCTTGAGGCTACCGAAGTACCTCTCGGGTGTCTGAGGTTACCTACCAAATCTGCGGAGTGGCTATTGGAATGTCAAACCTGATTGAATGTATGGGTCCTATTAAATTTTCCGTAATCGTTCGCGGTTCTGGAATCACTTCCAGTTCTACCATACTCCCACTACTGTTTTCTGAAAAAGATCCATTTTACTAAAACTGTGGCGAGTCAAGAACAATATCACTATTGATCTTCCAAATGGTAGAATATCAACCCTCGTCATAGCCAGGGTCAACCCACAAAACAGCCATTACAGAAACGTGCCCTGAGTTATCCAGAGTCTGGTTTTAAGCATAAGCTGGACAACTCCCCATACCTTAATTTCTTTTAAGGTACGATCCATTCTATATCCAATACAGAAACTTTGGCACTTATTTAATTGGAACCATATTCAAACCATGCAGCTGTCTCCAGTGCATATCAACTTAATGGAAAGAGGCTATTCAGCATTACTCAACTTAGGAAACCATCCAATTATGAGTAACCTGAAAAAGAAACACGTTTCTCAAAACCATCACTATCATCTGAATACCAATCACAAGAATCTACATCTTCGATCTCTTTGAAGAATCCCGATACTTGTGACACCTGGTTCTCCACTTTATTCTTATACCCACAACTTCTCAAAACTTAGACCTTGTATTTCTACGAAACACTCGTCTAAATACTAGAGAAGTTATAAGTAAACAGAACAAAGTACGAGGACCTACCCCTTTGTCCTGAAGGACACTTGGACAACATACAATACTCTGTATAAGTCCGCTGAGTTAAACAACTCAAAACCTGTGCGTCGTAGGTAGAAAACTGTACCCTGGCGATTTCCTCAAATATCACCAATTACAACGAATTCCGATATAATGAGGATGATCACCTAATTCCCAATATCTTACTCCCACTCATCATCTGTAAAACCATACAGATATGAGAATGAGACCTGGTAAATACATACCCTTGGAGTAAGTGTCTAATCGGGAAAACAGTTTTTCTTTAACAATGCACTGAAACATGAAAATGTTTCGTAGGGGTATCCTGGTATTCATAGCAATGCCTTTTCCATAATCCAATTCATGACTTCAACCGTATATCTCTTTGCCATCTCTCCAAATCCCCTTTATTTGTCTTTAGTCGTTACCTTCTGTACACCATCGTTAGGCTAAATGGTTTTCTTCCTTCCCTACCGTTCGGCACCAGCCTATGGTTTGGAAGAAGACTATCCAGTAAGCATAATAGGTGTACCCTCCTAAACCAAGGAGTACTCGCAACTGAGAGAAGGTGATGATAAAAGACAACTGAATAATACCTTATTCTTTTAAAGGTGAAATAGGAGTGGCGATGAAGTACGCGGTTTTGGTCGTGAATGATATCAGTCGCAATTTACTTTGCCCTCTTTCTAATCCCTTTATTTTGTCTTTACATATTACCTTCTGCACACCCTACTTAGGCTAATTGGTTTTCTTCATTCCCTACCTTTCGGCACCAGCCTATGGTTTGGAATAAGACTATCCAATAAGCGTAATAGGTGTACTCTCCTAAACCAAGGAGCTCTCGCAACCTGAGAGAAGGTGATAATAAAAGACAACTGAATAAACCAATTCTATTTCTCCTGAACCTGGATCCATCCCCGAAGAAGTCCCTTCGAGTTCGTATATAACCATACGATGGATCTATCCAATGGAAGTGGATATCCGTAGTAATACGGGTGTTCTGAGAAATTCAAAGGGTAAAAGAAGGAGTGGCAATGACTTATGCAACTCAGACAATCCAAAAGCCAGTATTTTAAGAAGGTTCGGTCAACCTGGTCACTGAGTCATAGTCTAGGGTCGGTCAAAGGTCGCTGCCAAAGAGAGAGAGAGAAAAGAAACACTCTGCGTGCACTCTAACCTAGATCAGAATGGTCATCACTTTATCTAATCCGGAAACCTCCCACTGTCCTGTCAAATTCTCCTCCAAACCTAAAGAAGAATCAATCGGGATCACCCGAAGAGTAAACCAACTCATCAGTGGGAATCGGGATCCAACTCTCATCGCATGTTAACGTGATGGAATGCATCCACGTTATTCATACTCCAGAAGGTATGCGCATACTTGGCAAGTTTCAGTTTCTTTAGAAACTCCCGATCTGATTTTTGCCCCATGCTCTTATGACCTTGGCGTATGTCAACAAATCATAAGTCACATGTCAAGTTCTGCCCGTCATTATCTTGTTAATTTGAACCCACCCGTACATACCCTTGACGTATGCCAACAAGGTAATACGACTGTCCCAAACCAACTCATCTATCTATGCAACAAATGAATACCCAGCAGCTACCAAACACTATGCCTTGACGTATGCCAACAAACATAGCTTGAATACTACTGACCATCCATAAGAAACGACGGAGGGCTACGACTGGTTTTTGGCGAAAAACCTTTAGCGTAGTGAACTTGATATCGCTGAAGGAACCTGATAGCTTTTTAAAATATAGTGGCGAAAACCTTTTGCTAAAGAGGTGACTCCCGGTAAAGGGATCTCGGCTCTTTCCTCGTGGAATGAGGTGCAGGATATTCCACTGAATACCGCTATGCAAAGCAACTTGTAATCGACTATAGTAAAGTTATTACCCTGACGCAAACTTCTGTCCAAGGGGTCTTTCCCGGTGAAGGGATATCAGCCCTTGCCTCGTCGAATGAGGTGCTGGATATTCACACCGAATACCGCTATGCATAACAAAAAGAAACGTCTTTGTAACAACACTTTTTAAAATTGTTCCAACAACTTTAAACAGGTTTGTATTACTTTGCATTGATCTGAATCAACGCAGTCCCATCATTCAATCACACCAGAAAAGAACGAAAATAAAATGTACGTATATGCCATCCGCATTCGTCACTGGGTCCCGTCATCACCCGTTAGGTTACTTAACTAACGACAGAGCGGGGACTGGACTAGCGCGGGTGTAAAACATATACAACATCTAATAGTATATAAGCCAATATACATAATCGCTCCAGGCGTGATAATATGCAACATTACAGAAAAGTAATAAGCATCACAGAACAATACAGATATCTGGGATCCCCGAGTTTCACAGAGCCGCTGCTGAAACTCGACGTTCCCCTGTCGTGTGGATAGCCAGTGCAATGAAACCTAGACCCCTACGGGTGCGGCAAGTTACCCGCCAAAACCTGAAGCGAGGTAGTCCTCACAGCATAGTGAATGGAACACCCGGCACTTCATGGAATCCGGTAATCTTGGGCACCCCTCCTTGGGTCAACCTGTACCCCCTACGAGTGCGGCGAATAGTCTGCCAATTTTAGAGTGGGGCCCCTCTGCCTCCCAAAGCCATGAGATGCGGACCCGTTGCCCTCCAAAACCCGGCTATCCGTGCACTCCGTCGCGGGGTAAAACCTAGTACAGTAATGAAAAATAGTACAACAGGTACATCGACCGCAACCTGGTCGTGCCCCAAAAAGAATATTATACAACAGGCAGTGACGGCAGTCCACAAGTTGGACGCTCGCCCCGCAATATCAAATGTACAAATAAACTCAAACCGTACTACCATTGCACACTGCTATCCACCACGACAAGTCCGCAACAATACAGCACAACACAGAACATCAACGCGAATGTCACGTTCGCAAACCCGTCTAAAAGAACTATAGCAATCAGACGCAGTTTACCGATCAAATGACATTCCCGGTCGGAGATATAATGTAAGCACTGTAAACTAACGTGTTTAAATTTCGATCGACCAAAGACCAAATATCAAAAAGTGGGCCCCAAAGCTTACTGGTGAACAGTAACAAAATCTGGGCCAAAACTAAATATATCAAAAACCCCAAAATCCACAGAAGAACCCACTGCAAAAATTTGGGAGCACGTGCTCCTCACATGGCCGCGGAAGCGCGGCGAAACCATGGGTTTGGCCGCCCTTCCGCGGCAACTTGGAGGAGTCACGACTCCAAATTTTGTCGTGGGTCTTATAATCGCCTGCACGGATTTTTAAGACATTCAGAAATCAATTTTGATACCGTTTAAAATTAACAGAACTGTCAAGTGAAGAAAAATGCGATTTTTGCAGTTTTCGATTTTCGGTCGGATCGATGTTTTAAACGCGTTAGCACAAGTTAGTATAGCAAAATGGTGAGGCTCTGATACCACTGTAAGTCTACGCTAGCGCCCCGGCAGTCTACAGACGCCAAAATGCGGAACAAAACTTTTAAACTTGGCGCTATCGTATACTTTAACCCGGATCTGCCATTATTGCTAAACTAACAAACTGTAAAGAGTGTAGAATGGTTATACCGAACGATCCGAGTCCTTCGTTCTTCAACCATCATCCCACGCTCCGTTGCGGCTGCTCCGATCTCGTCGATCTCCGATTCCTTCGTCGAGGTGACACCACATGATCGGTTCTTTAAACGGGCTCCCGCCTCTGACTCGAGGCAACTCGATCGTCAAGTTTGCTAAAAGAGACGACCAAGATTGATGTAGATAATGAGTAGATGACTTTATCTCACTTCGTCCAAATCCGTGGACGATCGGTTAATGAAGTTGCCGTGGAAATCGGGTGATGGAATGAAATGAACTGTAAATTCCATACACCCCAAACTATCATAATCTTTTTCCTAACCGATGAAATCTCAAGTGAGAGAGTGAATGAGAGAGAGAGGAGGCTTATCATATATATAGAATGAAGGGAGGTGACCGTAGGAGAGGGGGGTGACCATATGATAAATATCATATGTGAACACAAACAAATATCTTGCTTAAAGATCTTAAGCAAAACAAGAAAGTAATGAAATCAAAGCATGAGTCACAAAGCTTAGTCACAAATCCTAGAACCTTCTAGAACCTTCTAGAAGCACGACTCACTCTCATCCAAGAAAAGATAAATCCGTCTTTAACAGAATGTTAAAAGACGGCTGATAGAAAACTGGAAACTGGCAACTTCCAAAAGTGATCCTGAAACGAATTTCAGGACAACCCCGAAACAGTATAAATATACCCGCATTTATATTACGACCGAATACAAATGCAACTGAGACAAAGATATTATACCTACTCAATATAATACTCGGATCCGGCTTAAACCAAAGCCGACCAGTATTATCTGCCCGAAAAATAACACGTGCGTAAACGCACGTGCATTTTCCGAACCCTGCCATAAAACCATACGGCCTCTACAACGTTTCGCCCGAACTTGGGAAACTGCCTGTGGGGAACTCTAATGACTCGTCAGCACCCTGGCAGTGGGTTTAACCACAAACCGTCAGCGGCACTAGCAATGCGTAACGGCTGCCCACGGACTGACCTCAAGGGTGGCCGAGGAGCGAACTCAAGGGAGACCGATGAGCGAACTCCTCCGAAAACCCTACTGAGCCTAACAGTGACAATGTATATACAGTCCGGTCCGTTCGTCAATGAGTATCGCATATCCGCCTAGGGGGCTAGTAACGTCAGACCCCCAGAAGCAGTATAAGTCGTGTCGGAGTGAAGCCCAATTACACCCTGAGATACTACTGGAGTACCTACCAGTAAATCTCTTGCCATGGCCATGGACTTTGTGTAATGGCTCTCCTAGACACAGCACGATCTCGCCCCCAATACCGGGAGAGACGAATCCCCTGCCGATCCGCTCACGTGCCTCCATATGGCTCGGGACTGTACCCAAAAGCTACCTGTTTGCACGACTCCTTTGAGCCGTGGTAGGGTAGAAATCAAAGCACAGTGGGAACTCACACGAGACAAATGACGACCTCAGGTCGATGAACTAACCTGTACACATGTCACCAGGGAACTGCTATCTGACGGTAGATATAATACTAACTAGCAGATTCCCGGCGAGTCCTGTCCGGTGTACTCATAACCCAATGAGCACCTGTATACATCTTAGGTGATCCAACTGTCACCAGTGGCTTGTGAGACCGGCCACCGCCCCTTGTCGGGGTCTCGACTGTACACACTAGTCTACTCCGGAGTATCGATGCCCTGTCTCGAAACTCCCACGACTAGGGACCACAATTAAGGATATGCATATAAACTACCCAACTCTCACATATATGATCGCCCTCATACAGTTGGTAGTAAAGCAAGATCCTAAGGGCTCTATCAAAGTGTAACATGCAATCAGTCACCTGAACATGAACACGACTGATAAAGGCAAACCAGATAGCATACTATCATTTCGAGTAAGACTGTCCTACCGGGATAGGTCCTCCGCAATCATTGCAATCACGTACCTGCGATCCAATAATTGACTATGAGGGCACTATCTCCAACAATTGGATGGGGTGGTTTCCTGAATTTCTTGGTATCAGAGCCAAGCTAGAGCATTAGGGTAGTTTAGACGACGTTAAAAGTGTTCGATCGAAATCAAAATCACGGTTTTTTTACTAGTTTCTGTACATTTTTCCAAAATTTGGTATTTTAAAAATAATCAGAAATTCGTGCAGGGTATATAGTGGAGCCCCAAGAAATTCGAGGGCCCAACTCAATCAATTGGCCGTGGAACCGCGGCCTAACATGGCGTTTAGCCGCACGGTTGCGCGGCAGTATTGATGAGTTGTGGACTCATTCTTCTTGTGCTGCTCCATAGTGATACTTTGCACTTTTCTGGATATTTTTGGTAAGGCTCAAGATGTTGAGGTCTCTGTGATTTGATGATGATCTGTGATGTCGATCGAAATGTTTAATATCGTCTGGACAGTTACTATTTATGATATAATATTTGGAATCAACACTAATTAATTTTGTGAAAATTAATTGGTTGTTTGTGAATCTAACATTTCAGTCTCATTGATAATCAGGAATCTTGTTGAATTACCTGACTCATTTTTGAAAAGTTGTTTTCAATTCGAGACTTAAATGTAAGATTTACTGGGTTAGGCATGAAATCCGGAATATGAGATAATTCGGGTTTGCGATGTCTAAGGATTGTGCGGATTCCAACTGTTGTAGTTTTACATTTCATTTCTGCGACCGTAAGTGTAATATGTCTGTCCCTAATCTCGTTGCTATATGTCGACGACATTAGGAATACGCATATTTACTTACGTTGATGATCTGTGATGATTATTCTGTTGCTGTACTAATATGATGTATAGGATCATCGTGATTGAATAGCCGGGTTTTTTTTATGTGAGATGAGAGATTTTCTTTTTCTTTCATGTGAATTCAATGTATGTAATATTCTTTATTGGGACACTTCCAGGTTGAGGTTGATGTCACCATTGATGTATATTATTTACTTTTCCGCATTAGGATAGACCCAAGGTGGGGAGTGGGGCACTTCCGGGTTCTAGAGTCCAGTGGGAGGCCATCTCGAGGAGTCGGACCGGTTGTCTAACTCTAGAATTGGCAGGGTTGCTTGCCGCCCTCGTAGGGGTTTAGGGGTGTGGGCTTGGCTATTCATCACTACCGTGGAATCCGTATTTTTTTTATCATTGGCTTAATCTAAAAATACAGACCTCCTAGTATATCCTATATTTTCATATATCCGCTCCTGCTGTTGTTACTCTGTGATGTGATCATATGAACTGCGTGAGACGAATGCTATTTATATATATGATATATAATAAACGTTGCTTATGTTTTGCACTCGCACTAGTCCTGCCCCCGCTCTGCCGTTAGTTAAGTAACCTAATGGTGCATGACGGGACCCCGTAGCGAATGCGGATGGCATAAGCGTACGTTCTATTTTCGTTTCTTCTGTGATGTTTAGGAAACTTAAATGATGGGACTACATTAATGAGATTAATGTAAAGAAAAGAAGCCTAAAAATGTTGTAGAATCAAATTTGAAACCTACTCGGCCTTTTTATGAAAAAGTAAGTTTCAAAATATGGAGCTTAAGCCACTCCTTTTTAAATCATTTAGTTCTACATTGATATCAAGTTCAAAATGTTAAAGGTTTTTATCAAAACCATCCATAACCCTCCTTCATTTTAGGAAGTAGAGTACTTAGTATTCGTGCTACGGTTGTTGACCATAGTTAAGGCATATTGTACGGTAGCTAAGTGATGTCTTCCTATATTGCATATGATGCGATTAATTAGGACATTCATATAACTTTGTTGACCATAGTTAAGGGTCATATGAATGGATATAATTAATCACGAAATGACGGGTAGAACTTGACTCATGCTTATGATTTGTTGACAATAGTTAAGGTTATAAGCTGCTAGGGGTAAAAACCATATCGGGAATTTTAAGAGTTGAAATTTGCAATGAGATTGCATACCTTCTATATTGATAGTTGGATCCCGATCCCACTGTGAGTAAAAGTTACTCCCGGGAGAGTTTTACACTTTACAATTAGCTAATCCAGTTGGTGTCTAGAAAGGTGTCAATGGGGTTATACCAATAGGGAAATGAGATTTATTTTAATTAGATCTGTACGAAAGCACGGGGAACCTCCTTCAGAGTACCGACACTGGCCTGGCTGACCAGTTAGCGAACTTGTAGAATGTAATTAATCCTGGCTGATTTTCTTTTTGAGGTTTGAAGGAAAATTTGATAAAAGCAGTGGGAGATATCGATTAGATAAGATAAATAACGAATCTAATCTTGCAAGAGCTTTCGCTGAGTGTTTTCTTTTCTCTCTCCTAATGGTAAATACCAATGACTGGACTTAAGCTTCTACTAAAGAAAAATAAACTGATAGGACCAATTATAAAGACTGGCTGAGGAACGTAAACATTGCCCTTACATACGATAAGGTTGCATATGTCTTCACTGCTCCAGCCCCTCCCATCCCAGGCCCTGAATCCTCTATTACGGATAAATAGATCCGCAAGACATGGAATATTGATTGTGCCACAGCCAAATGCCTCACGTTAGCTTCGATGGACAATGAACATCAAAAGAAACATGGGAAGATAGATGTTCAATCCATCTTTTTCCATACAAAGGAGTTGTATGGGGAGCAATCTCATGCTCTACGTTACGAGGCATCAAGAAAGTTGTTACAAATGAAAATGGCTGCTGGTACTGTAGGGATCCTAGGAACACCCATGAGGTTCTACAAGTGATCAACCATGTCCAATTCAAAAATTTTCTATGTGCCGAGAAACCCTAATCAAGATCGATAACTAGAGGTAAGGAGAAACAAGCAAGTAAACAACTTTATTGCTAAATGAAAGAGACTACAACCTTTGTAGATCCGGTCTTCCACTTCTCTAGCTCCGTGTTGACGTCCCTCCGCTACGATCATCAGAATCTCAGACTCTAGTGTCGGTCTCATCGGAAAAATAGGCGGGCTAGGTCCTTGACTTCGATGCCGAAGATGATCTACGTCGAGGCGACTCTAACTCGAGCTCCATCCTCACTAGGTCATAAAACTTGTGAAGAAAACACCCCATACAACATGGAAAGTGGCAGAGGATGAAGAAATAGGAAGTGGGTTCACTTTAGAATTGGATTTCTCACTTGATTTCATCACTTGGAAATTTCAAGAATGGTTTTCTTTTCTTCATGAAGAAGATGAAGAAGAAGAATGAAAAAGAACTAATGAAAAATAATAAATCAAGTGATCTTATCATATTGCAACCATGGGTGAAGATAACTCATGTAGAGAGCAAACCCTAGTTTAGGTAATGGTTAGGTCTAAGGGTAAAACAAAATGGTTACTTATTCAAAGCTTCATGAAGCTTCAACAAAGAAACAAAGCAAGCCACCATTTCATTTATCTTTCCAAAAATGAATTAAAGAAAATAAATAAAATAAATATAAAACCTAACCATTAACCTAAACATGGTTTAAAATAAACACACACCCAAGTTTGCATGTATCATCAAACATGATACAAACTAGTGCACAAAACTATATCATATATACAATGTGCACATCAAGTGAGAAAATCCATCTTAAGTGAACCAATACTAGTTAATGTAAAGTAATATATCAAATATATAATTATACATTAAATCATTAAATCAACACTTGATTTAATGATCCGGTCATACTGCATATAACCGACTAATATCAAGTGTATCAATGTATCGAATCAACACTTGATTCGGTAACCCGGCTATATCATATATAACCGTCCAATGATACAAATCGCGAGAATAGAATACAGTATCACATACTGGTATTATTCTCGGTCCCACACATATCTCATATGCGCTCCTATTTCGTTTCGCTTGAGCCAGGAAACCTCTGTGTAGGACTCTAAAGACTCGTCAATACGCCGGTAGCAGGTGATGATCATATCAAACACCCACAAGTCGCAAGTGGTCTGCTAAACGTAACAGCCACCCGGGTATTGAGAAATTAGAAGATCAACGAGCAAGCCCGCTCACACTCCTGTGAATCCAACCAGTAACACTTACCGTACAGTCCGGTCTCGTCGTCTGATATGTCGCATATCTTGCCTAGGGGTGGTAAACGTCAGACCCCAATAGCTCGATAACTCGTGTCGATATGAGGTCTATAACAGTTCGAAAAACTACTGGTAACACTTACCAGTAAATCTCAGCAACCCTGGCCAGGGATTTCCGGTTATAGCCAATCGAACACAGCGCAACATCAACTCCCTATACCGGGAGAGACGAATCCCCTCCTATCGCTCATTGCCTCCATGTGATTCGGGACTGTACCCAAAAACCACCGTTTTGCACGCCTTCTTGGATGTGGTAAGGTGGAAATCAAAGCACAGTGGGAATCACACAAGACTCTATGACGATCTCGGGTCTACAGACTAACATGTACCAGTGTCACCAGAGAACTGCCATCTGACGTAAGGTATAATACCATCTGGGAGTTCTCGGCGAGTCCGTCCAGTGTACCCAGTCTTCACTGAGCACCTGTATATCATCTCTGATGTCAAACACCAATGGATATGGGATCATCCATCGCCCATCACATAGTTCGAGAAGATATACGCTAGTCTACTCGGGAATATCGATGCCCCGTCTCGATATTCCCACGACTAGGAACATTGAAGGATGTACTCATGGACTACCCAGGCCCCACTAGTATGATCTACATCATAGTCCTGGAAATCGAGTACACATCGTAAGGGCTTTATCAACATGTAACAGAGAGACAGAAGGTATACATGTTAAGATAAACAGCAACCAGATAGCGTACTATCATGTCGAGCAAGAAAGTCCTACCTATATATGTCCCAGCATCCACTACAATATACATCCTATGTACAGTTATGGCCTCTAGGGCATACATATAACTAACAATCTCCCACTTGCACTAGGGCCATCTGTAGCAGTGGTTGCAGTATCACATACTCAACCATCCCATATTAGTCTCTCTTTGGGAAAAAGCCTTTGTGAGTGGATCCGTCGTGTTGTCCTCTAAGTCTACTCTCCTAACCTCGATCACCCTGGAGATCAACTATCTCCATGATCAGGTGATGCTGCCTCAGAATATGTCTGGGTCACTGATGGGACCGGGGTTCCTTGGTTAAAGCCACACTTCCATTGTCACACAATGGTAGGAACCTAGTTCATCTCATGAACCAATATACACCCAAACTGCCTCTTTGGTAGTATCTTTCATAGCGATGTTACCAGCCTTTATCGTCTAGTTTGCCACGGTATCTAGTTTGGAACTCTTCCAACATACCGTCCCTCCACTGAGGGTAAAGACATTGCCTGGGACTGACATTTAGTCGTCCTTATCACCCTGGAACCTTTCCAGTGACTCTCTCCAGGATCGATTGATACCAACTCACTACAACTAGTGAGAATTCTAACATCCATTTAGATCTATCTCATAGATTCAAAACCCAGGATTTAGGAGGAATCACCTTTATCCTATTTGGAGAATCCTTGTGATAAGAGGAGATTGACCGTGCGTAGCATAGGAAACTCCTTCCCTATCAGGAGTATGACATCCACGTACTTTACGAGGATCATCACCATACTCCCTACTTCCTTTTCGTATACACAAGGTTCATCTACCATTTTGATGAAGTCAAACTCTTTGACTACCACATCAAAACAGATGTTCCAACTCCGCGATGCCTGCTTTATCACATAAAACATCTTGCACACGTTTCCGCTGCTCCCACTGTCTACGAAGCCCTCTGACTGTGTGCTTATAGACTCTCTATTCTAAATCTTTATTTAGAAAAGCAATCATGACACCCAACCGCCAGATATCGTAGTCATGGTATGTAGCCGTGGCAAGTAGGATCTGGATGGTCTTAAGCATAGGTACTTAGAAAAGGTTTCATCACAATCCATACCTGGTCAATGATGCAAATCTTTAACAAGTCTAGCTTTGAAAGTCTCAACATTTCCATGTACACCAAGTAATCTTCTCAAGATATACTTGCTCCTGATGGGGATTTAACCCTTCAGATATAGAAACCAAATTCCATACTTTGTTGGTGTATATGGATTCCATCTTAGATCGCTAAGCATCCAGCCATTCTTACAGAGTCCCTACTCTCGATGGCCAGCTCGAAAATAGTTGGGTCATCATCTCATGATGCATTCCTTGCTCCCACTGTCATCGAGAAACCGAAGTATCTCTCAGGCGGATGAGGAACCCTACCAGATCGGTGGAGAGGCTGAGGTTCATCGGGGACTATTGAATCCTTTGGTTCTGTCAAATCACCAGCTGCAGTTTGTATAGCTGGAACCTTTCCAGTTCTACATAACAGACTTTGCCTCGAGCTTGTCCGGATTTTGCTTTTAGACATAGGCCGGACAACCCTAAATCTTAACAAACTTAAGATATGGACTCTTCCCATTCCATATCACATATGAAGTGGTAGGCAACAGATTTGATTGGAACCCTATTCAATAGGTATGCAGCTTCTCAAGCGCATAACTCCCAAAAAGGAAATAGGAAACTCAGTAGTACTCATCATAGAGCACACTATATCACATAGGGTGCTATTGCTCCGCCCCGATTTACCATCGTGCTATGGTGTATACGGAGGAGTAATGCTGAGAGAGAATCTCATTCTCCTTTAGAATAGTCCAGGATTTCCGTGCTCAAGTATTCTCCTCCCTAATCTTATCATAGGACATAATACTTATACCTGTATTTTGGTTCTCTACTTCTAACTTATATTCTGTGAATATCTCAAAAACTTCAGACTTATGTTTCAATAGGAACATATGTCTGAATCTTGAGAGATTATCAGATAATGTAATGAAATACAAAGAACCGGTCTTGGCATGTGTAGACAGGGGATCTTACATACATCACTATGTATCAATCCCAAGAGTTTAACAACTCTTTCTCTGTTTCCAATAAACAGAGCTATGGTCATCTAATCTTTGTGACATGACTGGAAGTTTCATAAGATGTAAATTCAAACTAATTTAAATATGCATCTAAATGTAACTTCAGCCAGTGGGGTCGCATTGATATGACCTAGTCTACAATGCCTCAAGAAGAATTCGTTCATTTCTGAACTCTTCCTCTTGTGTGTGTTCTGTATACTAGGAACTATAGTTTGATTTAGAACGTCAATGCTTTTAGATAACGTGCCTGAACCGATCAACTTTTGAAATAGGAAATGTTCAAAACATTATCCAACAATACAAAATTTTATTATTTCTTTACTAATAAAGAGACTGATATGATTTTGTATATCAGGTTCGGTATCTAATAAAATTCGTTCAGAATCAATGTATTGGTAATACAGCGTGACAGTGACTAACAGACTTGGCTGCAACACTTGCCCCGTTTTCTGTCTCATGAAACTTATCACCCGTTCTCAGTTCTCTACCTTTCTGTAGCCCTATGTAACTGATTACATATCTGGGATCCTGATCCGTCATTAAATACCCAGGACGTAGAGAATACTGAGAAACAGTTCTTTGTAATGAACACACCCGAAGGAGATGCATCATATGCACTTTCTTCGTTTGGGCGGCATAGGAATTCTGATATTCTCCTATTTCCTGCTCTGTCTTATCACAATTATAAGTTAGAGCGGGACCAACGTTCCCCAGCTCAGTATAACAAGCGGGTTCGGTCAATATATCTGTTTTATTATCTTGATTAAGGTGTGACATGGTCGCTACCTGGAGAGAGAGAGAAGAAAACACTCTGCGTGCGCTCTAGCAAGATCAGATTGGTTATTATTTTATCTAATCAGGATGGCCCCCACTGTTTTTATGAAATCTTCCTTCAAACCCTAAAAAGAAAGACTAGCCGAGATTAATTACACGCTACAAGTTCGCCGATCTTTCAGCCAGGCCAGTGTCGGTACTTTGAGGGAGGTTTCCCGTGCTTTCGCACGGACCTAATTAATGTAAACCTCATTTTCCCAGAGGCGTAACCCCGTTGACACCTTTCTAGACACCTACTTGATCGGCTAATTGTAATGTGTAAAACTCTCCCAGGAGTAACAATTACTCGCAGCAGGTATCGGGATCTAATTATCTCATAGAAGGTATGCAATCTCATTGCAAATTTCAACACTTGAAATTCCCGATAATATTTTGGCCCTAGCGTTCTATGACCTTGACGCAGGCCAACAAACCATAGTGCGCTAGTCAAGTTCAACCCGTCATTTCCTGATTGAATTAAACCCACCCGCACGACCCTTGACACAGGCCAACAAAGTCGCACGACTACCCTAATCCAATCTGCATCATATGCATAAGCAGATAAATACTAGTTAGCTACCGCACACTACGCCTTGACGCAGGCCAACAAACGTAGCACGAATACTAACTACTACTTATCTGAAATGACGGAGGGCTACGACAGGTTTTTCTGAAAACCTATTGCGTAATGAACTTGATATCGTTGTAGAATCAAATGATTTTTAAATGGAGTGTTTTTTATGCTTTTCTAGTTTTGCTAAAGGGGTCACTCCCGGTGAAGGGATCGCCGGCCCTTTCCTCATCGAATAAGGTGCAGGATATATCATATATACCACTATGCAAAGCAAAAACTCCAAAAGCAATCAAAAGACAAACCGAGGGGTGTAGCATCTGCCAGTCATTGCTAAAGGGGTCACTCCCGGTGAAGGGATCTCGACCCTTTCCTTATCGAATAAGGTGCAGGATGTTCTACAAGGAACACCGCGATGCAAAGCAAGAACTGTAGCTACCTATCTTTGAAAATTCGATTCCACAACATCTTTTAGGTTTCTTTTTCTTTCATTAATCATATTAATGAAGTCCCATCATTTAAGTCCACCTAAACATCACAGATAAATATAACGTACGCTTATGCCATCCGCATTCGCCTCGATGTCTCGTCTGCACCGTTAGGTTAGGTAACTAACGCCAGAGTGAGGCAGGGCTAGCGCGGGTGTAAAACATAAGCAACGTCTATATAATATATCATATATACTATATACGATATCTATCTGAATATATCACATGATCACATCACAGATAATGCAGCAGAAAATATCATATGAAATATTGGATATACTAGGACGTCCATGTTTTTAATACGAGCCAGTATAAAACACGGATTCCACGGTCGTGATGAATAGCCAATCCCACACCCCTAGACCCCTACGAGAGCGGCAAGCAACCCTACCAATTCTAGGGTTAGAAGACCCGGACTCGACTCCTCGAGATGGTCTCCCACTGGACCCTAGAACCCGGTTACTTATGCTCCCTTCCTTGGGTCTATCCTAATGCGGAAAAGTAAATAATATACAAATGGTGACATCATCAGCAACCTGGAAGTGCCCCAATAAATGAATATTATATACAAGTTTTTACATGAATGAAAATGAAAAACACTCGTCTCACATAAAAAAAAAACCCGGCTATTCAAACACGATGATCCAATATAACATATCCAACAACACATAACATCACATGTCATCAACGTAAGTAAATATGCCCATCCCAATTGTCGTTGACATATAGCAACGAAACCGGTGATATCACATATTACACTTACGGTCATAGAAAAGAAAGTGTAAAACTACAACAGTTGGAATCCGCAAACTCTTTAGACATCGCATGCCTAACCAAATGAATTCCTTAGACATCGCATGCCTAACAAGTATAAACCCCGCATTTTAGTCTCAATATCGAAAACACTTTTCAATATCAAGTCGGGCAATTCAACAAGATTCCCGACATCCTGAACGAATGCTCGTCGCAAACTTTAGTAGACGGCCGCACCCCCGATACCATCGACGAAGTGCACTAAGGCGGAACACCGCTGCCGTGAGCACCCAGACGGATGCTTTTTGGCGACGAGGTTCTCCTACAGTCACTTGGTCGAGGCTAAGGGGTGTAGCTGTCTATTAAGTTTATCCGGCGAGTATCCGCGTACGGTACGTGATTGCAACGGACTTTTGATCACATCAAAATTCCGTAGCAACCAATCAAGTGAGACTAAAGTGCTATGTTTATAACATTCATATTAGCTATCTCATAACTACATGTGGATTCCAAATATTGTATCACATTCCGGATAAATAGAAAAATGTTAAACTTTCCGATCGAACAATCAAACACCCAAGATTTCCCGAAACATCTCAACACATGAAATAAGTTTAAAAACATTCACTTCATTCCTCAGTACCAACGGTCCAGCCGTAGAAGGGTCAAGCCAACGCCTCACATGTGGCACGCCATACTGCCCCAAACCCTGAGGTTCAAAGGGCAGTTCAAGACGGTCACATACTCGAGTTAAGGTTTGTTGTCTTTTAGAGGGACCATCGCGTTACTTGCACTACTTAGAACGTCATTAAACTACGGAAAAATCCAACAATTGGAAATTTCCCGGCAGGGGAAAAAGTGGGTATTTATGTCACGCTCGGGTGTTACAATTTATATCCAGTCGAACTTTTTAACATATCCTAAATTATCCGGAAAAACACAGACAAAGTTAAACAATTCAATCGAATCATCGAGTCCCCAAAACAACCCAGAAAACACAACTCTTGAGTAAATATTAAAGATTCCCAGAAAATACAGCACCTCCAGAAACAAATTACTGTAAACCACGTGGCCTAACTCACCAGTATGGCCGCGGAACCGCCGCACAAGCAGGGTTGGGGCCGTGGTTCCACGGCGCTTTGGTCGAGTTAGGGTCACATGCATCACAGTAACTCATACAATTTCCTGCTGAATTTTTTGGATATTTTTAATTTGGAAAAATCCACTTTTTCAGAAAAGGTCCAGAGAGTAGTTTTGAATTAGGGTTTCGGGTTCGATCGGGTTTCTAACATCGTCAACACATCACCTAAAGCTCTAGCTAGGCTCTGATACCACTGTAAGGATCCTAGGCACACCCATGAGGTTCTACAAGTGATCAACCATGTCCAATTCAAAAAATTTCTATGTGCCGAGAAACCCTAATCAAGATCGATAACTGGAGGTAAGGCGAAACAAGCAAGTAAACAACTTTATTGCTAAATGAAAGAGACTACAACTTTTGTAGATCCGGTCCTCCACTTCTCTAGCTCCGTGTTGATGTCCCTCCGCTGCGATCATCGGAATCCCAGACTCTAGTGTCGGTCTCATCGGAAAAATGGGCGAGCTATGTCCTTGACTTCGATGCCGAAGATGATCTGCGTCGAGGCGACTCTAATTCGAGCTCCATCCTCACTAGGTCATAAAACTTGTGAAGAAAACACCCCATACAACATGGCAAGTGGTAGAGGATGAAGAAATAGGAAGTGGGTTCACTTTAGAATTGGATTTCTCACTTGATTTCATCACTTGGAAATTTCAAGAATGGTTTTCTTTTCTTCATGAAGAAGATGAAGAAGAATGAAAAAGAACTAATGAAAAATAATAAATCAAGTGATCCTATCATATTGCAACCATGGGTGAAGATAACTCATGTAGAGATTGTTGGAGATAGTGCCCTCAGAGTCAATTATTGGATCACAGGCACGTGATTGCAATGATTGAGGGAGGACCTATCCCGGTAGGACAGTCTTACTCGAGATGATAGTATGCTATCTGGTTTACCTTTATCATCGTGTACTGTTTCAGGTGACCTGACATGTCGCTATTACACGTTGATAGAGCCCCTAGGATTCTTGCTTGACTACCAGCAGTATGATGGCGATCATATACGTGGGAGCTGGTAGTCTATAAGCACATCTTTAAAAGGTCCCTAGTCGTAGGAGTTTCGAGACAGGGCATCGATACTCCATTAGTAGACTAGTGTATACAGTCGAGACCCCGACGAGGGGCGGTAGCCGGTCTCACAAGCCACTGGTGTCAGTTGGTTCACCTAAGATGTATACAGGTGCTCATTGGGTTATGAGTACACTGGACAGGACTCGCCGGGAACCTGCTAGTTGGTCATATACCAGATGTCAGATAGCAGTTCCCTGGTGACATGTGTACAGGTTAGTTCATCGACCTGAGATCGTCATTTGTCTCGTGTGAGTTCCCACTGTGCTTTGATTACTACCCTACCACGGCTCAAAGGAGTCGTGCAAACAGGTTTTAGTTGGGTACAGTCCCGAGCCACATGGAGGCAGTGAGCGGATCTGCAGGGGTTCGTCTCTCCCGGTATTGGGGGTGAGGTCGCGCTGTGTCTAGGAGAGCCATTACACAAAGCCCTCGGCCGAGGCAGGAGATTTACCGGTAGGTATTCCAGTAGTATCTCAGGGTGTTCTGGGCTACGCTCCGACACGACTTGTACCGCTTTTGGGGGTCTGACTTTTACCAACCCCCTAGGCCCGCCATGCGATACTCATAGACGAACGGACCGGACTGTACGGATATTGTCACTGACAGGCTCAGTAGGGTGTCGGGGTGAGCTTCCTCATCGACGTCCCTTTTGGTCAATAGCTGGTGGCCCGTCACGTATTGGCTTATACCTCTGACGTGCCAGTGGTTAAATCCACAGCCATGGTATTGACGAGTCTTTAGAGTCCACCACACTCAGTTACTCAAGTTTCGGGCGAAACGCTGTAGAGGCCGTATGGAGATATGGCAGGGTTCGATCAGATACGTGCGGTATTGCACGGATCGTTGATCGGACGGTTTTTACTAGCCGGCTTTGGCTTAAGCCGGATTCTAGTATTTGATAGTGTAGTTTTGTCTCTTTGCATTTGTGTTCAGTGGGAATACAAATGCGGGCATGTATTTGCAGTAGTGGGTTTTCCTGTAATTTATTACGGGACCAGTTTTCTGGAGTTGCCAGTTTGCATTCCGTTCCGGCCGGTTTTCCTTCATTCCTTCTCGGTCGGACTTTCTTGGTGGAGGGTGTTAATTGCAAGTTTGCAATTAACATTCAGTGGAGGGTTTTCTTGCATATGTTGCATTATGATGAGACTTGCTTCATGATGATATTCTATTTTGGTCATTTCCATTGCTTATCTTATGAGTGGATTTGTGATGAGAGAGATGTGTGACTTTAATCTTTATTATTCTTTTCTTTTGAGATATATTTGGAGATGTATTCCTTTTTCTCTCTCCAATCTCATTCTTGAGAGAGAGGGCCGGCCACTATTCAAGGGAGAAGAGGGTATTTCATTTTGTGTGAGGAAAAATGTTTCATATCATTTTTGATGCTACCAAAAATTCACAAGCACACATTTTCTATAGTTGCTTTCTTCTCTTCCTCACATCCTTCCATCAAGGCAACTTCAAGATCCCCAAAAGAGACAAGTTCACTACACTATTTCTATAGCAAGCCTTGGACGCGTCGGCTAGCCAACTTCGCGCCCGAGTTGCCTCGGTCAAGAGGCGGGAGCCCGTAAAAGATTCCGGCTACGTGGTGCCCTTTCCGACGAGCGAGGAGGTGACGGAGATTCCGCGGGAGATCGGAGTGGAGACGAAGACCGAAGGACACGGATCGCTCGGTATACTTCTCACCCCATCTCTAGTTAGCTAGTATAGGTTAATGGTTTACGATCCGGGTTTTCATTGTCCGCGGTAGCGCCGGTTTCCGAGTAAGGAAAATTTTTGATTCCGCATTTTGGCCTCGAGTACGAGGCCGGGGCGCTGCCGTGGCGCAACATGGTATCAGAGCCACGCCATTAACCTTACCTAGCTTGTTCTAATGTGTTTTTCAGTTCCGATCGACCGAAATTCCAAAAACCGTATTTTTTCCTTCACATCAGTTTCTGTCGAAATTTTTTGGAGTCTAAAAATTTTTCAGGTGGTCTCAGAATGATGTGCAGGGAGTTCTAAGAACTCTGGGAAAATTCAAGACAGTGATCACTCAACAGGAGCGCGGAAGCGCCGCAAGAACCCCATTTGTGCCGCCCTTCCGCCGCGGGTTGGTGGGCTCACTGCTTCGAATTTCTCCAGTGGGCTTCTGGGCTATAATTAGGGTTTTTGGAATATTAAAATTGGGCCAATTATTTCTGTGAGTGCTACAGTTTTCTTTGGGGCCCACTTGTTAATTGTTTGATCAATCGGAAAAATTTTAAACACTTTATTTCACAGTATTTACATTATATCTGCGACCGTGAATGTCACTCGATCGGTAAATCCGGTCTAACTGCTATAGCCCGGTTAGACGGATTTGCGAACGTGACTTTCACGTTGATGTTCTATGTTTATGCTGTGATGTTGCGGATCGGTCGTGGGGGATAGCCTGGATGCAATGCTAGTACAGTGCTGTTGTATTATGTACATTTGATATTGCGGGGCGAGCGTCCGACATGTGGACTGCCGTCACTGCCTGTTTGTATTATTCTTTTGGGGCACGACCTGGTTGCGGTCGATGTACCCGGTGTATGTATATTTTACTTTCTGTACTAGGATTACCCCGCGGAGGGGTGCACGGATAGCCGGGTTCTAGGGGGCAACGGGCCCGCATCTCATGGCATTGAGACGGAGGGGGCTTCACTCTAGGATTGGCGGGCTATTCGCCGCACTCGTAGGGGGTACAGGTTGACCCAGGAGGGGTGCCCAAGTTACCGGATTCCATGAAGTGCTGGGTGGTCCATTCACGGAGCTGAAGGGGGCTGCCTCGCTTCAGGTTTTGGCGGGTGACTTGCCGCGCCCGTAGGGGTCTAGGATTTCATTGCACAGGCTATCCACACGACCAGGGGAACGTCGGGTTTCAGCAGCGGCTCTGTGAAATCCGGGGCTTCCAGATATCTGTATTGTTCTGTGATGCTGTACATTTCTGTGATATTGCATTTTATTCATGCCTTGAGCGAAATACTATATATTGGTATATATATTAGTAGATGTTGTATATGTTTTTCATCCGCGCTAGTCCAGTCCCCGCTCTGCCGTTAGTTAGCTAACCTAACGGGTGATGACGGGACCCAGTGGCGAATGCGGATGGCATATACGTACGTCAGTATATTTTCGTTCTTTGTGGTGTGATCAATTGATGGGACTGCATTGATTCGGATCAATGCAAGATAAACAAACCTATTCTGATGTTGTTGGAACATTTTTTAAAAAAAGCTGTTATTGCAAGGACGATTACTTTTGCTTTGCATCGTGGTATTCATTTGGAATATCCTGCTCCTCAGTCGACGAGGCAAGGGCCGAGATCCCTTCACCGGGAGTGACCCCTTGGACAGAAGTTTGCGTCAGGGCATTAACTTCACTATAGCCGATTACTTTTGCTTTGCATCGTGGTATTCAGTTGGAATATCCTGCACCTCATTCTACGGGGAAAGAGCCGAGATCCCTTCACCGGGAGTGACCTCTTTAGTAAAGGTTTTCGTCACTATATTTTATAAAAAGTTGTGCAGTTCCTTCAACGATATCAAGTTCATTACGTTAAAAGTTTTTCGCCAAAAACTAGACGTAGCCCTCCGTCATTTCTTACAAGTATTACTTAGTATTCGTGCTGCGTTTGTTGACTGTGTCAAGGCGTAGTGTGCGGTAGCTAAGTAGTGTTTGTTTGCAGCATATAAATGGGATTGGTTAGGACAGTCGTGCGACCTTGTTGACTGTGTCAAGGGCTCGTACGGGTGGGTTTAATGCAATCCAGGATAATGACGGGTTGAACTTGACTAGGACTCTTTGATTTGTTGACTGTGTCAAGGTCACTTGAGTCCTAGGGGTAAAACACACATCGGGAGTTTCAAAAGAACTGAAACTTGCCAGGCATGCGCATACCTTCTGGAGTGTGGTGACGTGAGTGGATTCCGTCACGTTATCATGCGATGAGAGTTGGATCCCGATTCCCACTGATGAGTTAGTTTACTCCTCGGGTGACCCCGACTAATTCTTCTTTTAGGTTTGGAGGAGAATTTGAGATACAGTGGGAGGTTTCCAGATTAGACAAAGTGATAACCATTCTGATCTAGGTTAGAGTGCACGCTGAGTGTTTCTTTTCTCTCTCTCTTTGGCAGCGACCATTGACCCGACCCTTGACTATGACTCAGTGACCAAGTTGACCGAACCTTCTTAACACTGGCTTTTGGATTGTCAGAGTTGCAGACCTCATTGCCACTCCTACTTTTACCCTTTTCTCCAGGACACCCCGTATTACTACGAACGTCCACTTCCATTGGACAAAACCATCGTATGGTTATATACGAACTCGAAGGAATTCGAGGATGGTTTCTGGTTCTGGAGAAAACGAATAGGACTATTCAGTTGTCTTTTCTTCTCACCTTCTCTCAGGTTGCGAGTACTCCTTGGTTTAGGAGTAGTACACCTATTACGCAAATTGGATAGTCTTCTTCCAAACCATAGGCTGGTGCCGACCGGTAGGGAATGAAGAAAACCAGTTAGCCTAAACGGTGTACAGAAGGTATTAAGTTAAGACATAGCAAGGGATTAGTAAGAGGGCAAAGTAAGTTGCGACTGCTATTCACGACCAAACCAAGTATTTCTTCGCCAATCCTAAATCACCTTTGTATTTCTCCAGGACACTCCGTATCACTACGAAGATCCCATTTTATTGGATAATCCATCGTATGGTTATATACGAACTCGAAAGGAACTTGTTCCAGTTCGGGGATGGATCCTGGTTCAGGAGAAATAGGAATAAAGTACATTCAGGTGTCTTTTATCTTCACCTTCTCTCGCATTGAGAGTGCTCCTAGGATTAGGACAGTACACCCTTTATGCTTTTTGGATAGTCTTCTTCCAAACCATAGGCTGGTGCCGAACGGTAGGGAAGGAAGAAAACCATTTGGCTTAAAGGGGTGTACAGAAGGTAATGACTAAAGACATATAAAGGGATTTGGAGAGGTGGCAAAGAATTATACGGTTATAGTTGTGAATCTGGATAATGGAAGAGGCATTACTAGGAATACCAGGATACCCCGACGAAACATTTCAATGTTTCAGTTTCACTGTGTACTGTTAATAGAAAACTGATTTCCCGATTAGACACTTACTCCAGGGTATGTATTTACCAGGTATGATTCTCACATCTGTATGGTTTTACAGATGATGAGTGGGAGTAAGTTATTGGGAATTGGGTGATCATCCTCATTATATCAGGATTCGTTGTAATCGGTGATATTTTGAGGAAGTCACCTGGGTTGTTTGCCGGACGGCAAATATTTGGTTTTGAATATCCGCGGTTATGCACCAATTTCAAATTGATATATCTGTACGTCTATTTTCATAGAGTGAGATATACCTTTTGATATTATGTCTATGACATTTACCTATATCAGTGGATGGTTAGGTAAGGAGCATTAAACAGCGGTGTAATTCTTCTTAACCATAAGTACAGTTTTTCAACCTACGACACACAGTGAAAGAGTTGTTAGACTCAGCGGACTTATACAGAGTATTGTATGTTGTCCAGTGTCCATTAGGACAGAGGGGTTGGTCCTCATACTATATTCTGTTTACTTATGACTTCTCTAGATTTTAGACAGCTGTTTCGTGGAAACACAGGGTCTAAGTTTTGAGGAGTTATAGGTATTTGAATAGAGTAGAGAACCAGGTGTAGCAAGTATCGGGATTCTTCAAGGTGATCGAAGATGTAGATACTTGTGTATGGTATTCAGTTGATAGTAATAAGAACTTGCTTCTCTTTCAGGTTACTCATAATTGGAAGCATTCCTAAGTTGGGTAACGCTAATCGGCCTCCTTCCATTTAGTCGACATGCACTGGAGACAGCTGCATGATTTGAATCTGGTTCAATTAAATCAGTGCCTCTGGTTCTATATTGGATATAGAACAGTTCATATCTTAACGATGTTAAGGTACGGGGAGTTGTCCGGCTTATGATTAAAACCAGACACTGGACAACTCAAGGCACGTTTCTGTAATGGCTGTTTGTGGGTTGACCCAGGCTATGACGAGGGTTGATTTTCTACCATCTGGATGAACAATAGCAATATTGTTCTAGACTCGCCACAGTTTTTATTAAAAATGGATTTTTTCAGAAAAAGTAGTGGGAGTATGGTAGAACTGGAAGTGATTCCAGAACCACAAACGATTACTGAAGATTTGATAAGGAACCTAAAGATTCAATCTGATTTGACATTCCATTGGCCACTCCGCAGATACGGTGGGTAACTTCAGGCACCCGAGAGGTACTCCGGTAGCCTCAAGGACGGTGACAGGGAAGTTCTTGTTTACCCACAATTACCATTGCTGTTGTTCCAGGCTACGAGACCCGGCAGGAGGATGAGTATAGCGTCGTTCTAAACTAGCTTTAGAACTGCACGTCTGTATGACTCTGCCAGAAGGTTGTCGTAGTCAGTGGGAGCAGCGGAAGCATTGGTGGACATCAGGCTTATGTCTATTTATAGACTAAAGCAGATACAGCGGAGATAGATCATCTATTTATGATGTGACAGTCATAGGTTTGACTTCATCAGAATAGGGGATGGATCTGTTGAGAAGGTAGTAGGGTGTAATGTCATGGTATTTGGATGACATACACAGAGTAGGAAAGGAAACTCCTATACTACGATCGGTTATACTTTGGTTGTCACACAGTGTTTTCTCCACACAGGACTTGGATATTATATCAGACATTCTGGTTACTAGATCTATGGTTTTAGATCTAGATTTGGGTGGTTTCCCAATCTGGGTACCTTGACAGCATTCTATGAGTATTTAGAATGGACGACTCCTGGCATGGTAGTGCACCTGCAGTTGATGGAGTCACCCTCTCTAAAGGTGTCTTATAGACTAAAGGGGAGAGGGATACTCATGATTGGCAGATCACTTGCTTAGGCAATTGAGTCAATCATGAGATGTCAAGTACCACACCAGATGTTGTTCTTGCACTAGATGCAATAAGTTGATATTGATCCAATCCTGGAGAAACAGTCGGAAGCAGTCTTAGAACATAAGTGAATGTTCTAGGGATATGATAACGACAGCCTTATTTGGGAGACAGTTATCATTCCAGGCTTCCAAGGTGACATGGACGACAAGGAGGTTGTCAGAGTTATATTTTTCCTTCTGACGAGGGGCAGTATTTTGGACAGGTGGTCCAAGGCAATACTGAGGGTGGCATGGCGCAGGATACTGATTAAGTTCAGTTGACGATACAGTCTAAGAAGTTTGGATTTGGAGTTCATTTATGAGCTAGGTCCCATCAGACATCCAGACATTCTAAGACAGGTATTGCTCATTTCGGGAGATGGCTTTCTCCGCGAACTTGAGATATAGAGAGACATAGAAAGAAACTTCTCTGCGGATCCACTCACTGAGGCTATTCCTCGAACGCAATAGTTTCGCAAACGAGCTTTGTGAGACTGACTAGTAGAGGAGTTGGGTGTTCGGTATCACACGGGCTGTGAGTATGCGACATCGCAATAATTAGCCTTGAGTGCAAGTGGGAGATTGTTGGAGATAGTGCCCTCAGAGTCAATTATTGGATCACAGGCACGTGATTGCAATGATTGAGGGAGGACCTATCCCGGTAGGACAGTCTTACTCGAGATGATAGTATGCTATCTGGTTTACCTTTATCATCGTGTACTGTTTCAGGTGACCTGACATGTCGCTATTACACGTTGATAGAGCCCCTAGGATTCTTGCTTGACTACCAGCAGTATGATGGCGATCATATACGTGGGAGCTGGTAGTCTATAAGCACATCTTTAAAAGGTCCCTAGTCGTAGGAGTTTCGAGACAGGGCATCGATACTCCATTAGTAGACTAGTGTATACAGTCGAGACCCCGACGAGGGGCGGTGGCCGGTCTCACAAGCCACTGGTGTCAGTTGGTTCACCTAAGATGTATACAGGTGCTCATTGGGTTATGAGTACACTGGACAGGACTCGCCGGGAACCTGCTAGTTGGTCATATACCAGATGTCAGATAGCAGTTCCCTGGTGACATGTGTACAGGTTAGTTCATCGACCTGAGATCGTCATTTGTCTCGTGTGAGTTCCCACTGTGCTTTGATTACTACCCTACCACGGCTCAAAGGAGTCGTGCAAACAGGTTTTAGTTGGGTACAGTCCCGAGCCACATGGAGGCAGTGAGCGGATCTGCAGGGGTTCGTCTCTCCCGGTATTGGGGGTGAGGTCGCGCTGTGTCTAGGAGAGCCATTACACAAAGCCCTCGGCCGAGGCAGGAGATTTACCGGTAGGTATTCCAGTAGTATCTCAGGGTGTTCTGGGCTACGCTCCGACACGACTTGTACCGCTTTTGGGGGTCTGACTTTTACCAACCCCCTAGGCCCGCCATGCGATACTCATAGACGAACGGACCGGACTGTACGGATATTGTCACTGACAGGCTCAGTAGGGTGTCGGGGTGAGCTTCCTCATCGACGTCCCTTTTGGTCAATAGCTGGTGGCCCGTCACGTATTGGCTTATACCTCTGACGTGCCAGTGGTTAAATCCACAGCCATGGTATTGACGAGTCTTTAGAGTCCACCACACTCAGTTACTCAAGTTTCGGGCGAAACGCTGTAGAGGCCGTATGGAGATATGGCAGGGTTCGATCAGATACGTGCGGTATTGCACGGATCGTTGATCGGACGGTTTTTACTAGCCGGCTTTGGCTTAAGCCGGATTCTAGTATTTGATAGTGTAGTTTTGTCTCTTTGCATTTGTGTTCAGTGGGAATACAAATGCGGGCATGTATTTGCAGTAGTGGGTTTTCCTGTAATTTATTACGGGACCAGTTTTCTGGAGTTGCCAGTTTGCATTCCGTTCCGGCCGGTTTTCCTTCATTCCTTCTCGGTCGGACTTTCTTGGTGGAGGGTGTTAATTGCAAGTTTGCAATTAACATTCAGTGGAGGGTTTTCTTGCATATGTTGCATTATGATGAGACTTGCTTCATGATGATATTCTATTTTGGTCATTTCCATTGCTTATCTTATGAGTGGATTTGTGATGAGAGAGATGTGTGACTTTAATCTTTATTATTCTTTTCTTTTGAGATATATTTGGAGATGTATTCCTTTTTCTCTCTCCAATCTCATTCTTGAGAGAGAGGGCCGGCCACTATTCAAGGGAGAAGAGGGTATTTCATTTTGTGTGAGGAAAAATGTTTCATATCATTTTTGATGCTACCAAAAATTCACAAGCACACATTTTCTATAGTTGCTTTCTTCTCTTCCTCACATCCTTCCATCAAGGCAACTTCAAGATCCCCAAAAGAGACAAGTTCACTACACTATTTCTATAGCAAGCCTTGGACGCGTCGGCTAGCCAACTTCGCGCCCGAGTTGCCTCGGTCAAGAGGCGGGAGCCCGTAAAAGATTCCGGCTACGTGGTGCCCTTTCCGACGAGCGAGGAGGTGACGGAGATTCCGCGGGAGATCGGAGTGGAGACGAAGACCGAAGGACACGGATCGCTCGGTATACTTCTCACCCCATCTCTAGTTAGCTAGTATAGGTTAATGGTTTACGATCCGGGTTTTCATTGTCCGCGGTAGCGCCGGTTTCCGAGTAAGGAAAATTTTTGATTCCGCATTTTGGCCTCGAGTACGAGGCCGGGGCGCTGCCGGGGCGCAACAGAGAGCAAACCCTAGTTTAGGTAATGGTTAGGTTTAAGGGTAAAACAAAATGGTTACTTATTCAAAGCTTCATGAAGCTTCAACAAAGAAACAAAGCAAGCCACCATTTCATTTATCTTTCCAAAAATGAATTAAAGAAAATAAATAAAACAAATATAAAACCTAACCATTAACCTAAACATGGTTTAAAATAAACACACACCCAAATTTGCATGTATCATCAAATATGATACAAACTAGTGCACAAAACTATATCATATATACAATGTGCACATCAAGTGAGAAAATCCATCTTAAGTGAACCAATACTAGTTAATGTAAAGTAATATATCAAATATATAATTATACATTAAATCATTAAATCAACACTTGATTTAATGATCCGGTCATACTGCATATAACCGACTAATATCAAGTGTATCAATGTATCGAATCAACACTTGATTCGGTAACCCGGCTATATCATATATAACCGTCCAATGATACAAATCGCGAGAATAGAATACAGTATCACATACTGGTATTATTCTCGGTCCCGCACATATCTCATATGCGCTCCTATTTCGTTTCGCTTGAGCCAGGAAACCTCTGTCTAGGACTCTAAAGACTCGTCAATACGCCGGTAGCAGGTGATGATCATATCAAACACCCACAAGCCGCAAGCGGTCTGCTAAACGTAACGGCCACCCGGGTATTGAGCGATCAGAAGATCAACGAGCAAGCCCGCTCACACTCTTGTGAATCCAACCAGTAACACTTACCGTACAGTCCGGTCTCGTCGTCTGATATGTCGCATATCTTGCCTAGGGGTGGTAAACGTCAGACCCCAATAGCTCGGTAAGTCATGTCGATATGAGGTCTATAACAGTTCGAGAAACTACTGGTAACAGTTACCAGTAAATCTCAGCAACCCTGGCCAGGGATTTTCGGTTATAGCCAATCGAACACAGCGCAACATCAACTCCCTATACCGGGAGAGACGAATCCCATCCTATCGCTCATTGCCTCCATGTGATTCGGGACTGTACCCAATAACCACCGTTTTGCACGCCCTCTTGGACGTGGAAAGGTGAAAATCAAAGCACTATGGGAATCACACAAGACTCTCTGACGATCTCGGGTCTACAGACTAACCTGTACCAGTGTCACCAGAGAACTGCCATCTGACGTAAGGTATAATACCATCTAGGAGTTCTCGACGAGTCCGTCCAGTGTACCCAGTCTCTACTGAGCACCCGTATATCATCTCTGATGTCAAACACCAATGGATATGGGATCATCCATCGCCCATCATATGGGTCGAGAAGATATACGCTAGTCTACTCTGGAATATCGATGCCCTGTCTCGATATTCCCACGACTAGGAACATTGAAGGATGTACTCATGGACTACCCAGGCCCCACTAGTATGATCTACATCATAGTCCTGGAAGTCGAGTACACATCCTAGGGGCTTTATCAACATGTAACAGAGAGACAGAAAGTATACATGTTAAGATAAAGAGCAACCAGATAGCATACTATCATGTCGAGCAAGAAAGTCCTACCTATATATGTCCCAGCATCCACTACAATATACATCCTATGTACAGTAATGGCCTCTAGGGCATACATATAACTAACAGGTACATCGGTAGGTGATCATGTCTTGAAGATGATAGGACTTATTAAATAACTTGAGGACCTGGGATAGACCATAGAGAACGAATAATATATTGATATTGTTCTACAGTCTCTCCCTCCTGCCTATGCTCAGTTTATAGTGAACTTCAATATGCACAACATGGAGAAGTCACTTCCTGAACTTCTCAATATGTTGAGAAGTGCAGAGAGCACGCTTAAGACAGTGAAAACTCCCTCTCCGATTAATGGGCCCATTCTCTCTTTCGTCCCAAAAGCCAAGGCTAAGGGAAAGAAGAAGAAGAATCCCACTAAACCGAGAGGTGGAGTTGAAAAGGCAAAGGGGAAAGTCAAATCCGGGGCCGCGGGATCTGAAAAAGGAGAATGTTTCTTCTGCCACAAATTGGGACATTGGAAGCATAATTGTACTATGTACCTCGTTGATCTCAAGAAGAAGAAGCATGGCGATGCTTCCGCTTCAGGTGTGTTCATCACCGAAAACTGTTTTTCTATAAACTATGCATCCTGGGTATTAGATACCGGTTCAAGTTCTCATATCTGCAATTGTGTGTAGGGACTGAGAAATAACAAAGTTTTTAAGACAGGTGATCACACTCTCCGAGTTTGAAATGGTTCCGATATACATGCTGTATCAGTGGGAGAGTATCACCTAGGGTTGCCTTCGGGATGTATATTGGTTTTGAACCCATGTTATTTTGTACCAAGCATGCTATGTAATATAATATCTATATCTTTGTTAGACAGTGATGGATATCATTTTGTGTTGCAAAATAATGTTATGAACATTAACCTGAATTAACAGTTAATTGGGTATGGTACACTAAATAACGAAATTTACGTCCTAAATCAACACACAGTTTTCAACATACAACACACAAACAAAAGAAAATTTTCAGATATAAATGAACCTTTTGTATGGCATTATAGACTTGGTCATACTAATGAAACAAGACTAACCAAGCTACATAAAGATGGGTATTTAAATCCTTTTGAATATAAATCTTATGCGACTTGTCAGTCTTGCATCAAGGTTAAAATGACCAAAACTCCGTTTACTGGACACGGAGAGAGAGCTACTGAACTCCTAGGCCTCATACATAGTGATGTATGCGGACCAATATCTACACATGCTAGAAGCGGTTATTCATACTTCATAACTTTTACTGATAATTTTTCGAGGTACGGACATGTGTTCTTGTTGAAACATAAGTCTGAAGCTTTCGAAAAATTCAAGGAGTATAAACTTGAAGTAGAAAAATAAACTGGATTGAGCATCAAGAAACTTCGATCAGATCGAGGAGGAGAGTATTTGAGTACAATGTTTCTAGATTTTCTAAAAGAGAATGGGATTCTCTCTCAGCTGACTCCCCCTTACACACCACAACACAACGATGTGTCAGAATGGAAGAATCGTATCCTATTGGATATGGTACGTTCAATGATGAGTGATGCTGAGCTACCACTTTCCTTTTGGGGAATGCATTAGAGACTGCAGTATATCTATTGAACAGGGTTCTAACCAAAACCGTGCCTACCACTCCATATAAGATATGGTATGGGAAGAGGCCATCTCTTAAACGAATTAGGATATGGGGTTGTCCTGCTTTTGTGAAAAAGCAGAATCCAGACTAACTCGAGACACGATCGGTTCTATGTACATTTGTGGGATATCCAAAACATTCATATGGATATCTTTTCTACCACAAGGAGGAACAAAGAGTGTTTGTTTCTCAGTATGCCACATTTTTAGAAAATGGATTTTTTACAAATAATACTGATGGCAATACAGTAGAACTAGAAGAAGTTCTAGAGACACAAATAACTACTGACGATGTGGTTGAGCCTGAAGTTGCAATAGAACCCCACGAACCTCAGTCACTCCGTAGATCCAGTAGGACTTCTCGCCCACCAGAGAGATACTATGGTTTCCTCATAAATGGTGATAGAGAAGATTGCATCATGGATGATGATGACCCTACTAGTTTTTAGCAAGCTATCACGAGTGGTGACTCAGTGAAATAGCTGGATGCCATGAGATCCGAAAGGAGTCCATGCACACCAACAAAGTATGGACTTTGGAAGTTGCACCTTCTGGAGTAAAACCCGTAGGGTGGAAATGGATCTTTAAGAAAAAGATTGGTGTAGATGGACAGGTAGAGACCTATAAAGTAAGACTTATAGCAAAAGGATTCCATCAAAGACCGGGATTGGGCTATGACGAGACATTTTCTCCAGTCACAATGCTTAAATCCATTTGGATCCTACTTGCTATTTCTGCTTACTATGACTATGAAATCTGGCAGATGGAAGTTAAGACTGCATTTCTAAATGGTGATTTGGAAGAATGCGTTTTTATGGATTAGCCGGAAGGCTTCATTGACAGTGGGAGCAACAAAAAAACATGCAGATTGCTTAAATCTATTTATGGATTAAAGCAGGCATCACGGAGTTAGAACATTTGCTTTAATGATACAATCAAAGAGTTTGATTTTATCAAAAATGTAGATGAACCTTGCATTTATAAGAAGATTGTAGGAAGTACGGCCACATTCCTCGTATTGTACGTTGATGCCATTCTCTTGATAGGAAATGACGTTCCTATGCTACAATCGGTCAAACTATTCTTATCACAAAGGTTCTCCATGAAGGACTTGGGTAACGCCTCATAAATATTGGGCATTAAGATCTATGGAGATAGATCTAAGAGATTATTGGGATTGTCCCAATCAAGGTACATTAACACCATCCTAAAGAGGTTTAGTATGGAAGATTCCAAGCGAGGTACTTTACCCGCATCATAGTCACAATAGTCAAGCAAATATCCTGAGGGCTTTATCAACATGTGCAAATGAAAAAAAGCATGATCAAATCAACATGTCAAGATAAACTAAACCAGATAGCAAACTATCATGTTGTGCGAGAAAGTCATCTATATTCATATATACATGTCCAAGCATCCACTATACATATAATGGCCTCTAGGGCATACATATATCTAACAATCTCCCACTTGCACTAAGGCCAGTTATTGGCGTATCTCATACCCAACATCTCAAAAAGTAGCTCATGCAACGGTAGTGGAAGGGCCTTGGTGAGTGGATCCACTGTGTTATCCTTTGTATCTACTCTCCGAATCTCGATCTCCTGGCGATCTACTATCTCCCGGATCAAATGATATCGCCTCAGGATGTGTCTGGATTTCAGATGGGACCTTGGTTCTTTGGCTAACGCCATAGCTCCATTATTATGACAATACAATGGTATTGGATCAACAATGGTTGGAACTACTCCTAGTTCCGCGATGAACTTCCTTATCCAGACGGCTTCCTTGGCAGCATCATTTGCAGCAATATACTCAGCTTCCATCGTGGAGTCTGCAACGGTATCCTGTTTGGAACTCTTCCAACTAACCGCCCCTCCATTGAGGGTAAATAGAAATCCTGAGATAGATTTGCTGTCATCCTTATCACTTTGGAAGCTGGAATCGGTAAAGGCCTCCATCTGGAGATCCCCATTACCATACACCAAGAACAATTCGTTAGTCCTTTGTAAGTACTTAAGAATGTTCTTCACTGCTATCCAATGTTTCTCCCCTGGGTTGGATTGATACCTGCTTACTACAGCTAGTGCATAAGCTACATCAGGGCGAGTACATAACATCGCATACATTATAGATCCTACGGCTGAAGCGTAGGGTATAACGCTCATGCGAGCTCTCTCTTCATCAGTCTTCGGATAGATGTCCTTAGAGAGAGTGATTCCATGACAAGCAGGCAAGGCACCACGCTTGGAATCTTCCATACTAAACCTTTTTAGGATGGTGTCTATGTACTTTGATTGGGACAGTCCCAATAACTTTTTGGATTTATCTCTATAGATCCTAATGCCCAAAATGTAAGAGGCATCACCCAGGTCCTTCATGGAGAACCTTTGTGATAAGAATAGTTTGACCGATTGTAGCATAGGAATATCATTTCCTATCAGGAGAATTTTATCTACATACAATACGAGAAATGTGACAGTACTCCCTACAATCTTCTTATAAATGCATGGTTCATCTATATTTTTGATAAAATCAAACTCTTTGATTGTATCATCAAAGCAGATGTTCCAGCTCCGTGAGGCCTGCTTTAATCCATAAATGGATTTAAGCAATCTACATGCTTTCCCATTGCTCCCACTGTCAATGAAGCCCTCTGGCTGATCCATAAAAACGCATTCTTCTAAATCACCATTTAGAAATGCAGTTTTAACGTCCATCTGCCAGATTTCATAATCATAGTGAGCAGCAATAGCAAGTAGGATCCTAATAGATTTAAGCATTGCTACTAGAGAGAAAGTTTCAACATAGTCCAATCCTGGTCTTTGACGAAAACCTTTCGCTACTAGCCTTGCTTTAAAGGTCTCTACCTGTCCATCTACACCAATCTTTCTTTTAAAGATCCATTTGCACCCAACGGGTTTTATCCCAGGAGGCGCAACGTCCAAAGTCCATACTTTGTTGGTGTACATGGACTCCATTTCGGATCTCATGGCTTCCAGCCCAGCCACTTTACTGAGTCACCACTCGTGATACCTTGCTGAAAACTAGTAGGGTCATCATCATCCATGATGCAATCTTCTCTATCACCATCAATGAGAAACCCATAGTATCTCTCTGGTGGGTGAGAAGTTCTACTAGATCTCCGGAGCGGCTGAGGTTCTTGAAGTTCTACTGCAACATCAGTTTCAACCAATTCGTCCTGAGTAATTTGTGTCTCTAGAACCTCTTCTAGTTCTACTGCATTGCCATCAGTACTATCTGTAAAGATTTCATTTTCCAAAAATGTGGCATGCTGAGCAACAAAAACCTTTTCTTCCTCCTTGTGGTAGAATAGATATCCATATGAATGTTTTGGATATCCCATAAATTTACACATGACCGATCGTGTCTCGAGTTTGTCTGGATTCTACTTTTTAACAAAAGCCGGACAACCCTAAATCCTAACTCTTTTAAGAGATAGTCTCTTTCCACTCCATATTTCATATGGAGTGGTAGACACGGTCTTGGTTGGAACCCAGTTTAACAGATACATCGTTGTCTCTAATGCATGCCCCCAAAAGGAAAGTGGTAACTCAGCATCACACATCATGGATCGTACTATATCTAATAGGGTACGATTCCTCCGTTCTGACACACCATTGTGCTGTGGTGTGTAAGGAGGAGTGAGCTGAGAGAGAATCCCATTCTCTTTTAAGAAGTCTAAAAACTCTGTACTTAATACTCTCCACCTCGATCTGATCGAAGTTTCATGATACACAAGCCTGTTTGTTTTTCTACTTCAAGTTTGTACTCCTTGAATTTCTCGAAAGCTTCGGATTTGTGCTTTATCAAAAACACGTGTCCGAATCTTTAGAAATCATCAGTAAAAGTAATGAAGTATGAAAAACCACCTCTAGCATGTGTAGACATTGGTCCGCATACATCACTATGTATTAAGAGTTCCACAGCTCTTTCTCCGTGTCCAGTAAACGGAGTTTTGGTCATTTTTCCTTTGATACAAGACTGACAAGTCGCATAAGATTTATATTCAAAAGGATTTAAATATCCATCTTTATGTACCTTGTTTAGTCTTGTTTCACTAATATGACCAAGTCTACAATGCCAAAGAAAAGCTTCATTTATATCTGAAAACTTTCTTTTATTAGTATGTTGTATATTGAAAACTGTGTGTTGGTTCGGGATGTAAATAGCGTTATTTAGTGTACCATACCCAATCAACTTTTGATTCAAGTTAATGTTCATAACATTATTTTGCAACACAAAATGATATCCTTCATTGTCCAACAAAGAAACAGATATTATATTACATAGCATACTAGGTACAAAATAACACGGGTTCAAAACCAAAATACAACCCGAAGGCAATCCAAGATGATACTCTTCTACGGATACAGCATGTACATTGGAACCATTTCCAACCCGCAGAGTATGGTCACCTATCTTCAAAACTCTACTTTCTCAATCCCTGCATACAATTGCAGATGTGAGAACCAGAACCGCTATCTATACCCAAGATGCCGAGTTTAAAGAAAAATTGTTTTCAATTACAAACACACCTGAAGTGGAAACATCAGCATTCTTCTTCTTCTTGAGATCAGCAAGGTACACAACACAGTTGCGTTTCCAATGTCCCGACTTGTGGCAGTAAAAACATTCTCCTTTCCCGCTTCCTGCAGCCCCGGATTTGTCTTTTCCCTTCGCCTTTTTCACTCCATCTTTCGGTTTGATAGACTTCTTCTTCTTCTTTCCCTTGGCCTTGGCTTTTGGGACTGAAGAGGAAGATGGCCCAGCAAGCAGAGCGGGAGTTCTCATTGTTTTCAACATGCTCTATGCACTTCTCAACATATTGAGAAGTTCAAGCAATGATTTCTCCAAATCGTTCATATTGAAATTCACTATGAACGGAGCAAAGGCAGGGGGGAGAGACTGTAGAACAATATCCGTATATTACTCATTATCCATGGTCCATCCCAGTTCCTCAAGTTCTTCTATAAGACCAATCATATTCAAAACATGGTCTCCTACTGATGTACCATGGGCCATTCGCATCTTAAACAACTTTCGAGATGCGTCGTATCTAAAAGTACGAGATTGCTCTTCATACATGTCCTTTGTGTGAAGAAAGATGGATTGCACATCCATATTCTCGTGTTTCTTCTGATGGATATTGTCCATAGAAGCAAGCGCGAGGCACTTGGCCGTGTTACAATCAATATCCCAAGTTTTTCGGATCTCCCTATCCGAGACAGATGATTCAGGTCCTGGGACGGGTGGGGCTTTGGTTCTGAGGACATATGATACTTTATAATATGTGAGTGCAATGTTCAAGTTCCTCAACCATTCTTTATAGTTCGGTCCTGTCAGTTTGTTTTTCTCTTGTAGAAGCTTAAGTCCCGTCATCGGTATCTGCCATTAGGAGAGAGAAAAGAATACACTCAGCGGAATGCTCTTGCAAAGATTTAGATTGGTTATTATCTTATCTAATCGATGTCCCCCACTGCTTTTATCAAATTTTCTTTCAAAACCTGAAAAGAAAACTAGCCAAGATTAATTACATTCTACAGTTTCGCTAACCGGTCAGCCAGGCCAGTGTCGGTACTTTGAGGGAGGTTCCCCGTGCTTTCGCACAGACCTAATTAAAATAAACCTCGTTTTCCCAGAGGTCAAACCCCGTTAACACCTTTCTAGACACCTACTGGATTAGCTAATTGTAAAGTGCAAAATTCTCCTGGAAGTAACACTTACTCACAGTGGGATTGGGATCCAACTATCATATAGATGGTATGCAATCTCATTGCAAATTTCAACTCTTGAAATTCCCGATATGGTTTTTACCCCTAGTTACTTATTACCATGGCTATGGTCAAAATATCATAAGCACTAGTCAAGTTCTACCCGTTATTTCGAGATTAACTAGACCCACCCATATGACCCTTGACTATGATCAACATAATCACATGAATGTCCTAATTGATCGCATCATATGCTTTATAGGAAGACATCACTTAGCTACCGTACACTACGCCTTGAATATGATCAAAATATGCAGCACGAATACTAAGTATTCTGTTTCCTAAAATGACGGAGGGTTGCGGATGGTTTTTATGAAAACCTTTAACGCATTAAACTTGATCTCGTTATAGAATCAAAACAGTTTAGAAAAGGAGTGGCTTAAGCTCCGCATCTTTTGAAACTTGCATTTTTCATAAAAAAGCCGAGTGGGTTTCAAATCTGATTCTACAACATCTTTTAGGTTTCTTTTACTTTACATTAATCTCATTAATGTAATCCCATCATTTAAGTTCCTACGCCATCACAGAAAAGAAACGAAAATAGAACGTACACTTATGTCATCCGGATTCGCCACAGTGTCCCGTTATGCACCGTTAGGTTACTTAACTAACGGCATAGCGAGGCAGGACTAGTGCGGGTGTAAAACATAAGCAACGTTTATTATATATCATATATATAATAATAATCCATTCATCTCAGATACTAAGTAATCACATTACAGAATATCAACAGCAGAAGCACATATGAAAATAAAAGGATATCTAGGATGTCCATATTTTGTATTTAGCCAACAATAGAAAATACAGATTCCACGGTCGCGATGACTAGCCAAGCCCACACCCCTAGACCCCTACGATAGCGGCAAGTGATCCTGCCAATTCTATAGTTTAGGAGACCCGGTCTCGACTCCTCGAGATGGCCTCCCACTGAACCCTAGAACCCGATCACTTGTGCTCCCCTCCATGGGTCTATCCTAATGCGGAAAAGTAAATAACATACAATAATGGTGACATCATCCTCAACCCGGAAGTGCCCCAAATAAAAGAATATTACATACAATTGATTTATACATGAATGAAAATAAAACTCTCATCTCACATAAAACCCCGGCTATTCAATCGCGACAATCCTGCACATCATATCTCAGTAACACATAATATCTCATATCATCAACGTAAGCAAGTATGCATATCCCGATTGTCATTGATGTATAGCAACGAAAACGGCGATACACCACATACTACACTTACGGTCGCAAAAAATAAAGTGAAAAACTACAACATTTGGAATCCACAATCACTTTAGATATCGTAAATCCGAAATATCACATACTTCGCATTTCATGCCTAACTTTATGAATTCCACATATTGTATCACATTCCAGATAAGTAGACAATGCTAAACTTTTCGATCGAATAAACAAATACCCAAGATTTCCCAAATTGCACAACACTTGAGCCGAGTTCAAAAATTTCCAGAACATGTCACAGCCCCGATGATCCAGCCGTAGAACGGTCAAACCAATGCCTCACATGTAGCAACGCTAAACTACCACAAACCCTAGGGTTCAGTGGCAGTTTTGACAGTCATATAATCTAGTTAAGATTACGTTCTTCTAGAGGGTCCACAGATACGCTTGTATGATTTTCCGAAAGTTTCAAACTCATGGAAAAATCCAACACTTGAAAATCTTCCGATACGGGAAAAAGTGAGTTATTGATATTTGTTCGAACATTTTAACACGTTCTAAATTACCTGAAAAACTAAACGATGTTAAACTTTCCGATCGAATCAACGAATACAAAAGATCTCCAGAAAACTCAATACTTGAGTAATATTAAAAATACCCAGAAGCATGTAATAATACATACGGATGAATCCTAAAAATAACTATCCCTGACACCCAAGTACGGCCGCGGAACCGCCGCTAAAATCATTGTATGGCCGTGGTTCCGCAGCAACTTAAAGGCTACAGTGACTCGTATTTCACAGTAATCCATAAAATTACCTGCTTGAATTTTTGAGTATTTTTAATGTAGAAAAAATCATTTTTTTAGAAAATTTCCAGAGAGGGGTCTAAATAGGTGTTTCGTGGTTCGATCGGACTTTTAACTTCGTCTACGCATTACCTAAAGCTCTAGCTTGGCTCTGATACCATTTTTGTGTTTACCTAACACCTCATCAAGGGTTTGGAAGCATCACATATGCCGCAATCAAATTTTAAAGGTGCTAAATGAACATGACAAGAATCATAACTAGAAATTTAGGGTTCCATTCAACTAAACATCACATGCAAATTAAAAACTATCACTAAGGGTAGAGATTACAACCTTTGTAGACATCCCTTGGTGACTCCTTAGCACTATGAGAGTTTGGAACGGATTGATGGAAGCCTTCCTAGTCCACGAAGATCCACCCGAAGTCGCTTTGCCCAAAGCTCCTTGCTTTACTTGATTTGTGAATGAAGTAGAGCAAACACCCTACACAAATAGGCTAGATGTGTGTAGTATGATGATGTGGTTTGTATTCTATAATCAAAACCCTAACTGTTTTATCAACCTCACTCAAGAGAAAAATCAAGAGAGGAAGAAGAAGATGATGGCTTAGCTTGAGCTCAAAGATATTTGTGATGAATAATTAAGATGATAATGAAATATCAATAATATATCCTTCTCATTTCAACCATGGTTAGTAATTATCTAGATATTTACCTATTGAATTAATTATCAAAAGAGAATTAACTCATGGTTAAAAGTTAGGTAAAGTTTAGTCAAGTGTGGATAATTGACCATGAGTGAATTATCTTTAGATTAACTCAAAATGATATATATATATATATATATATATATATATATATATTTATATATATAATTACTACAAAATGAGTCTTGCATTGCCACCAAATTTGTATCAACAACCATGATACAATATATGTATGTATGTGTCCATGCACATCATCATGTGCATACATGCATGCATACAAAATAGAAAAGGGTTTAATTAAAGAATTAATCTAAAAGTCATTTGTTAAATCAACACTTGATTTAGCAAACCGGTCATATCACATAAGACTTGACCAATAGAAAATGCCCGATTAATATACGGTATCACATATCCGTATTTAATCAGGTCCCCGCGCATATCTCATATGCACACCACATCTTTTCGCCTGAGCCAGGAAACTTCATTGTGGGACTCTAAGACTCGTCAATACGCTGGCAGTAGGTGATGATCATATCAAACACCCACAAGCCGCAAGCGGTCAGCTAAACGTAATGGCCACCCGGGTATTGAGCGATCAGAAGAAAACCAGCGAAGCTGTCAAAACTCCAGTCGAGCCAACTGGCAACACTTACCGTACAGTCCGGTCTCCTCGTCAGATATGTTGCATATCAAGTCTAGGGATGGAATCGTCGACCCCAATAACTCAATAAGTCATGCTGGTGTATGGTTCATAACAGATCGAGAAATTACTAATAACGCTTATCAGTAAATCTCAGCAGCCCTGGCCAGGGACTTCCTATTTTAGCCAATCGAGCAAAGCTCAACATCAACTCCCAATACCGGGAGAGACGAAACCCCTCCTATCGCTCATCGCCTCCATGTGCCTCGAGACTTTACCCAAAGACCACCTGTTTGCACGACTCAGTAGAGCCGTGGTAGGGTGGAGATCAAAATATAGTAGGAGGACACACAAGACTCTATGACGATCTTGGGTCTACAGACTAATCTGTACCAGTATTACCTGAGAATTGCTATTTGACGATAGATATAATACCACATAGGAGTTCTCAGCGAGTCCGTTCAGTGTACCCAGTCTGCACTGAGCACCCGCATACAATCTTTGGTGTCACCTCACCAGATGGATATGGGATCATCCATCGCCCATCATATGGGAGAAGAATAGTATACGCTAGTCTACTCTGGAATATCGATGCCCCGTCTCGATACACCCACGACTAGGAACAGTTCAAGGATATGCTTATAAACTACACATGCCCCACTAGTATGATCTGCATCATAGTCATAATAGTCAAGCAAATATCCTGAGGGCTTTATCAACATGTGCAAATGAATAAAAGCATGATCAAATTAACATGTCAAGATAAAGTAAACCAGATAGCATACTATCATGTTGAGTGAGAAAGTCACCTATATTCATATATACATGTCCAAGCATCCACTATAATATAATGGCCTCTAGGGCATACATATATCTAACATCAATGATGGAAGCTGAGTACATTGCTGCCAATGATGGAAGCTGAGTACATTGCTGCAAATGATGCCGCCAAGGAAGCAGTCTGGATGCAGAAGTTCATCTCGGAACTTGGAGTAGTTCCCACCATCATTGATCCAATACCATTGTATTGTGATAATAATGGGGCTATGGCATTGGCCAAAGACCCCAGGTCCCATCAACGATCCAGACATATCCTGAGGCGATATCATTTGATCCAGGAGGTAGTTGATCGCCGCGAGATTGAGATTCAGAAAGTAGATACAAAGAATAATACCGCGGATCCACTCACCAAGGCCCTTCCACAGCCGCAACATGAGTGACTTTTTAAGATGTTGGGTATGAGATATGCCAATAATTGGCCTTAGTGCAAGTGGGAGATTGTTGGATATAGGTATGCCCTAGAGGTCATTATTTGTATAGTGGATGCTTGGACATGTATATATATAGAGGTCTTTCTTGCTCGACATGATAGTATGCTATCTGGTTGTTCTTTATCTTAACATGTTCACTTGATTATGTTTACAGTTCATTTGATACATGTTGATAAAGCCCTTAGGATATCAGCTTGACTACCATGACTATGATGCAGATCATACTAGTAGGGCATGTGTAGTCGAGGGAGTATCGAGACAAGGCATCAATATTCCAGAGTAGACTAGTGTATACGTTTCTTGACCCGGTATAGGGGCGATGGATTATCTCATATCCATTGGTGTTTGACATCAAAGGTATATAGGTGCTCATTGGAGACTGAGTACACTGAACGGACTCGCCGAGAACTCCTATAGGGTATTATACGAATCGTCGAATAGCAGTTCTCTGGTGACACTTGTACAGGTTAGTCTGTAGACCGATGATCATTATAGTGCCTTATGTGTTTCCCACTGTACTTTGATTTCCACCCTACCATGGTGTAGGGTTACTAGGCACTCACACAAGGGTCTATAAGGCATCAACCATGCCCGATTTAAAATTTAGACGTGCCGAACAACCCTAACCAAGATCATAGACTAGAGATTAGGCGAAACAAATAGCAAGTAAACAACTTTACTTCTAAGTGAAAAGGATTACAACCTTTGTAGTTCAGTCCTTCACTTCATAAGCTCCGTGTTGTGGTCCCTTCGCTGCGATCATCGAGTACCCGGACTCTAGCGAGGCTCCACGAAGAGAAAGATGCAAGCTTGCTTCCGATCTTCGATAACAAAGATGATCTACCTTGAAGTTTCTTTAACACAAGCTCTCACTCACTAATCAAGTGAACACCCTAATCTAAATGGCTAGGATAGATTAGGATGATGAAGTAAGAATTTAGCTCTATTTTATTTTCTTAATCTCACTCATTTTCATCACCTCTCAGAAAGCTAGAAAGCTTTTCAAGCAAGAAGGAAAAAGAAGAAGAAGCTAACTCTTTTGTGATGAATAATGAAATAACTCAAGTGTGAGGTCAGAAATGCAACCATGGTATAAGAGAGAAGAACTAACCCTTGTAGAGATTGAACTATGGTTAAAAGGTTTGGTTGGGTTAAACAAATATCTCACAAAATATCATAACAAATATATTTGCTTAAAACAAAAGCAAAGCTTCTAGAAAATTCTAGAAAAGATTAACCCAAATCAAACCTTTGTTGGATATATATGCCCTGAAGGCCTACATTGTATAAGATACTTGGGATATGTATGTATATGACAGTCTTGCTTGATATGATAGTACGCTATTTGGTTTGTCTTTATCTTAACATATGATATATCTTACTTGGTGTTTATATATATATATATATATATATATATATATATAACCCCATAGGGTGTTTGTCTGACTACCGGCGTTGTGATGGCAGTCATACTAGTGGGAGCTGGATAGTCAATAGGCACACCCTTAGATGTCCCTGGTCGTAGGAGTATCGAGACTGGGCATTGATACTCTGGAGAAGACTAGTGTATACATATCTAGACCCTGAGGAGGGGCGATGGATTGGTCCCGCAGCCATTGGTGGAGTGCACCTAAGATTGTATACAGATGCTCACTGGGTGTGAGTACACCGGACAGGACTCGCCGAGAACTGACTGGATGGTATTATACCTAACGTCAAATAGCAGTTCTCAGGTGACATGTGTGCAGATAGTCCGTTGACTTAAGGTCGTCATTTGTCTCGTGTGAGTTCCCACTGTGCTTTGATTACTACCCTACCACGATTTAAAGGAGTCGTGCAAACAGGTTTTAGTTGGGCACAGTCCCGAGCCATGTGGGGGCAGTGAGCGACTGTTAGGGATTCGTCTCTCCCGGTATAGGGAGTTGATATCGCACGGTGATCGGTTGATCATTACCATAAGTCCTGTCCAGGGCTGATTGAGAATTACTGATAGATTGATCAGTAAATTCTCGGATGGTGATAGAGCTATACCGACACGACTTGTACGGTTATTAGGGATCTGACGTGTACCACCTCCCTAGACCATACATGCGATACTCTTAGACGAACAGACCGGACTGCGCGGATATTGTCACGGACAGGCTCAGTAGGATTTCGGATGGGTTACCTCATCGGCTTTCTTATCGACAACTCCCTGGGGACCGTTACGTACAGCTAGTTCCGCTTGCGGTCTGTGGTTAAACCCACTGCCAGCATAGTAGTCGAGTCTTTAGAGTCCCACACAGAGATTTCCCAAACCCAGGCGAAAAGATATAGAGGTCCTATGGTTTTACGACAAAGGTTCGGACGCATACGTGTTTAAACGTGCGTACGACATTCGGACAGTTTTTACTAGCCGGCTTTGGTTTAAGCCAGATTCTAGTATCAGGTTATTGGATTTATACAGTCTAAAGTTTTTCCGTGTTTTCACGGATGCGAGGGGTGTTCTCGTAATTTCCGAGAAGCTTCTAGAAGGATGTGACATGAGGGGTTGAGGTGGCATTTTCATTAATTGTTTTAGTAACTCATTCATATGATTCATCATATCATTAAATGCATCATTAATGCATCATTAATGATCTAATGACTCACATGATGAATCACTCTCCTTGAATAAATGAAGCATGGTGAATAATTATTTAATTGATATTATTTGATAATTCATTATGTATCATATATTCAAGTGAGAAGCTTTTTATTCTCATTATCATCTCCACCTTCTCTCTCCTCAAGCTCTCTCTCCTTCACCAAACCCTAATCCTACCACTCATGAGTTGAGAACAAGGATTAGGAAAGACTAAACACTCCATAACCAATCTTTACATCATCTTAGTTCCTTTATTAGCAACTAGAGAAACTAAGTAACCTCAAGTTTAGAGGTTATAGCTTGGATTAGGGTTCTCGGGTGGATCGTCTATCACGGAAAGGAAGCCGAGGAGGACGTGGAGATCCAAGGAGGCCATAGAGATCGTAAAGATGAAGGACTAGAATCGTTTGGTATAATCTTTTAACATAGTAGCTTAGAACTCTATGCTTTTTGTTAATTATCGTTTAGCAAAGATCTTCGGTTAGTCGATGTTCGCTTAATAAACAAGATTGTTTTCATATTTCCGCCTCCCCGCAACTCGTGGGGTGTTGCACATCGACTTACAGTGGTATCAGAGCCTCACTAAACAACAATTAACTCACTTGCAAAGTCGTATGAATTTCGAACGGAAAACAAACCGTAAAAAACCCCGATATCCTATAGTTTCTGTCGATTTTAAAATGAGGTCCAAAAATTTTTCAGGGACTTCCAGAATGACCCACATGAAAATATAAGAACACACAAGAAAAATGGTCTCCTGAATCGGCCAAAGAGCCGTGGAACCGCGGCCGATCCCACCGATCCGCCGCGGATCCGCGGCCGAGTTGGGGCCGATTCAGCCCAGTTTTCTTCTGTGCATCTGCTGTGATATTTGGTATTTTCTGGTATTTTTTAATTTTTGCTCAGGTTTCAGATTTACAGAGAAGTATTGGAGCAAAATTAAATGTGTTTAAATGATCAAAATTATACGGTGTTTGCCTGTTTGATTATATCTGTGAAATGTTTTATGTGTTCGTAAACCTCCCCTAACTGCTAGTATGTCGGTTGGCAGGGGTTGCACATATCTGTGATGTTATATATAACTGTTTGTGTATATAAACTGTATTGGACTGTTGTGGTGATTAGCCGGGTTTTGTGATGGGTTATTGTATTAATTCATTCGTTGTAATTGTAATAAGTTGTAATATTATTTTGCGGGGCACATCCAGGTTGCGGTTGTAGCCACCGTTGTATTATTCTTTTTACTGTTTTTGCTCCTAGGATAGACTTAAGGTGGGGTGCACAAACTACCGGGTATTTTGAAGTGTTGAGGTAGACCACTTCATTTCTGGTACTTGGCGGGTAGTTTGTCGTACCGTAGGGGTATGGGGTGGGGTAAATGGCTATTCATCACAACTGTGTAATCCGTATTTCGTTGCAGGCTCAAAAGAAACGCGGATTGCTTGCAAATCCAATATTGTTTATCTGTGATCTGGAATGCCTATTATTGCGTCTGACGAATGTACAATATCTATATAGACGTCACATATGTTTTACACCCGCGCTAGCCCAGCCCCGCTCTATCGTTAGTTAAGTAACCTAACGAGTGATGACGGGACCCAGTGGCGAATGCGGATGGCATAAGAGGACGTTGTATTTTCGTTGTTATCTGTAATGATAGGTTAATTGATGGGACGCATTATTATTAATGCAAAGAAAATAAAACCTAAACTGAATCGTTGGAACAATTTCTAAAACCACTCGGTTTTCTTGAAAAAGCAAATTTTAAATGCGGAGCTTAAACCACTCATTTTAAATAAAAGCTATCTCTGTTCCTTCGATCATATCAAGTTCATTACGTTAACGGTTTTTTGCCAAAAACCAGCCGTAACCCTCCGTCGTTTCAGATAGACAGCACATCGTATTCATGCTATGCTTGTTGGCCTACATCAAGGCATAATGTATGGTAGCAGTGTGTGTGCCTATTTGTTGCATAGATAGATGCATTAGTTTAAGGCAGACGTACACCTTGTTGGCCTACATCAAGGGCTTGTACGATGTACTTAAATTGATCAGGACAACGACGGGTAGAACTTGACTTGCGTCTCATGACTTGTTGGCCTACGTCAAGGTCTATAAGAGCTTGGGGTAAAAATCACATCGGGAGTTTCAAACATAAAGGAAACTTGCAGATTTAGCATACCTTCTGGAGTGTGGTGACTAGAGTGGCTTCCATCTAGGGCATCATGCGATGATAGTTGGATCGCAATCCCACTGATGAGTAGGATTACTCTCGGGAATTTTTCTCACTTAACAATCAATGCTATAAACCAAGTAGGTGACTAGAAAGGTGTTAGAGGGGCTATGCCTCCAGGGAAAAGAGGTTATTTAATTAAGGAACTTCGCGCAAGCGTTGGAAAACCTCCCTCAAAGTACCAACACCAGCCTGGCTGAAAGGTTAAGCAAGTATTGTGACGTATGATTAAATCCTGACTAGTTCTTCTTTTAAGGTTTTGAAGAAGGATTTGAGGAAACAGTGGGAGCCATCCTGTTTAGATAAATTAATAAACCAATCTAAACTTGCAAGAGCATATGCTGAGTGTTTTCTTTTCTCTCTCTCTGGCAGCTACCATGACTGGACTAAAACTATTACTTGAAAAAAATATACTGACCAGGCAGAACTATAAAGATTGGCTAAGGAACGTCAATATTGCACTGACTTATGACAAAGTAGCATATGTTACCACCGCTGTTCCTCCCCTTATCCCAGGACCAGATTCCTCAGTTGTGGACAGGGAAGTCCGCAAAACCTGGGATCTAGATTGTGAGCGAGCTAAGTGTATCGTGCTGGCGTCCATGAACAATGAACTCCAGAAACAGCACGAGAGTATGGATATTGTATCCATCTTTCTCCATGTCAAAGAATTGTGTGGGGAGGACTCCCGTATCGCGAGGTACAAAACCTCAAGGAAACTCTTCCAGATGAGGTTAGCTCCAGGATCGCCTGTAGGAGAGCACGTCCTCAAAATGATCATCCTCATTGAGGAACTCGCAAACCTGGGATGCATGCTAGAAAACGATTTGTATATCGACTTGATTTTGCAGTCCCTTCCCCACACCTTCTCTCAGTTCGTGCTGAACTTCAACATGCACGAAATGGAAGCGGATCTTCCAAATCTCCTCAATATGTTGAGGGTAGCAGAGACCTCCTTGAAAAAGGAGAAGACCCCCGTTCTGTATGTTGGCCAATCATCTTCTTCTAAATCTAAAGCGAAAGCTAAAGGGAAGAAGAAGATGAAAGCCACCAAATCGAAGGGTGGGGTCAAGAAGGTGCAGGGAACGAACAAGGCAAGAAGGGTGAAGACAGAAAAGAACGAGGGCTTCTATTGTCACAAGCAAGGGCACTGGAAGAAGGATTGTCAGGCCTTCAAAGCCAAGGACATGAAGCAAGCAGTTGCTTCTACTTCAGGTGTGTTTGTAATCGAAAATTGTTTTTCAGTTAACTCTACATCATGGGTACTTGATACCGGTTCTGGTTCTCATATCTGTAATTCATTGCAGGATCTGAGAAATAGTAGAGTGTTGGGGACAGGTGATATGACTCTCCGGATGTGCAATGGAATGCATGTAGATGTAATTGCAATAGGGGAATATCACCTAGGGTTGATTAGTGGGCACATTTTGGTGTTGTACAGCTGTTTTTGTATTCCCAGTATGTTGTGTAATATTATATCAGTATCTTTGATATCGAATGAAGGATATAATTTTGCGCTTGAAAGAAATATTATGAACATTCACCTAAATCAAGAACTGATTGGGTATGGCACACTGGAAAACGGCATATACATACTTAATCAACCTCAAATTTTTAATATTGAAAACACGCGTAAAAGAAAGGCTCCAGATTCAAACCAAGCCTTCCTATGGCATTGTAGACTTGGTCATATAAATGAAACAAGGTTGACTAAGTTACATAAAGATGGATATTTAGATCCGTTTGAATATTCATCATATGCAACTTGTCAATCATGTATCAAAGGAAAAATGACCAAATCTCCGTTCACCGGACACGGAGAAAGAGCCACAGAACTCTTGGGACTAGTACACAGTGATGTATGTGGTCCGATGTCTACGCATGCACGAAGTGGTCACTCCTACTTCATCACTTTTACTGATGACTTCTCTAGGTATGGACATATATTCTTAATGAAACATAAATCCGAGGCCTTTGAGAAGTTTAAGGAGTATAAAAATGAAGTAGAGAAACAGACTGGTAAAAGCATCAAGACACTTCGATCTGATCAAGGTGGAGAATACTTAAGTACCAGTTTCCTTGAATACTTAAAAGAGAATGGAATTATCTCTCAGCTTACTCCACCTTATACACCTCAGCATAATGGTGTATCAGAAAGGAGGAATCGCACTCTGTTAGACATGGTGCGTTCAATGATGAGTAGTGCTGAGTTGCCACTTTCCTTCTAGGGATTTGCTCTAAAATCAGCAGCATACCTATTAAATAGAGTTCCGACTAAGTCTGTGCCTACCACTCCATATGAAATGTGGAGCGGGAAGAGACCATATCTCAAGTATATCAAGATATGGGGGTGTCCGGTATATGTTAAAAAGCATAATCCGGACAAGCTCGAGGCACGATCGATTTTGTGCAAGTTTGTAGGATACCCCAAGCATTCAAGAGGGTATATGGTCTACCACACTGAAGAACAAAAGGTGTTTGTCGCTCGCCACATTTTCTTCTTAGAAAGCGAATTTCTTGCAAAAGAAATTAGTGGGAGCGCGGTAGAACTGGAAGAAATTCCAGAACCTCAAACTGCTACCGAGGACTTAGAAGAATCTCAGATTTTAATAGAACATGACGAACCAATGCCACTCCGCGGATCTAGTAGGCTTTCTCATCCTCCTGAAAGATACTATGGTTTTCTTCTTGATGGGGATCGAGAGGATTGCATCATCGATGATGATGAGCCTACTAGTTTTCAGCAGGCTATCACGAGTAGCAACTCGGTGAAGTGGCTAGATGCTATGAGATCCGAAATGGAATCCATGTACACCAATAAAGTATGGACTTTAGAAGTTGCTCCTCCTGGGGTGAAACCAGTTGGATGCAAATAGATCTTCAAAAAGAAGATTGGTACATTTGGACAAGTGGAAACCTACAAAGCTAGACTTATTGCAAAAGGTTTTCGTCAAAGACCGGGATTGGACTATGATGAAACCTTTTCACCAGTAGCTATGCTTAAATCCATTCGGATCATGCTTGCCATTGCTGCCTTCCATGACTATGAAATCTGGCAGATGGATGTAAAAACAGCTTTTCTAAATGGACATTTAGAAGAGAGTGTTTACATGGATCAACCAGAAGGTTTCTTAGACTGTGGGAGCAGCGGAAGAGTGTGCAAATTGCTTAAATCCATTTATGGATTAAAGCAAGTATCGCGGAGTTGGAACATCTGCTTTGATGAGACAGTCAAGGAATTTGACTTTATCAAAAATGTAGATGAACCATGTATTTATAGAAAGATTGTAGAAGAAGCAGTAGTCTTCCTCGTTTTGTACGTCGACGACATACTATTGATAGGGAATGATATCCCTATGCTACAATCAGTAAAGCTATTCTTGTCACAGAAATTCTCTATGAAAGACTTGGGAGATGCATCGTACATTCTGGGCATTAAGATCTATCGTGATAGATCTAATAGAATGTTGGGACTTTCACAGTCCAGGTATATTGACACTATACTAAAGAGATTTAGTATGGAAGATTCCAAGCGCGGTAATATGCCCGCTTGTCACGGAATCACCCTCTCCAAAGAGATGTCTCCAAAGACTGATGAAGAGAGGGCTCGCATGAGCATTATACCCTACGCTTCAGTGGTAGGATCAATAATGTATGCGATGTTATGTACCAGACCGGATGTAGCTTACGCACTTAGTGTGGTAAGCAGGTATCAGTCTGACCAAGGTGAGAAGTATTGGATAGCGGTAAAGAACATTCTCAAGTACCTAAGAAGGACTAAGGAGATGTTCTTGATTTACGGTAATGGGGACCTCCAGGTTGAGGCTTTTACCGACTCCGGATTCCAAAGTGACAAAGATGATTCTAAATCCATTTCGGGTTTTGTGTTTACCCTCAATGGAGGGGCGGTATGTTGGAGGAGTTCCAAACAGGATACCGTCATAGACTCAACTATGGAGGCTGAGTATATAGCTGCTAGTGAAGCCGCAAAAGAGGCTGTCCGGATGAGGAAGTTCATTTCTGAACTTCAGGTGGTTCCGTCCATTGCCAATCCAATACCTTTGTATTGTGATAATAATGGCGCTGTAGCTTTAGCGAAGGAACCAAGGTCCCATCAAAGATCCAGGCATATTTTAAGGAGGTTTCACCAGATCAGAGAGATCGTGGATCGTCGGGAGATCGAGATACGGAGAGTGGACACAAAAGACAACACGGCAGATCCATTCACCAAGGCCATCCCTCAAGTGCAGTTCGAGAGGCTGTTTGAGATGTTGGGCATGCGGTACGCCAGCAACTGGATCTGGTAGAGACAGTGGGTACTCATTGCACCAATTATAGGCCTTAGTGCAAGTGGGAGATTGTTGGATATATATGCCCTAGAGGCCTACATTGTATAGGATGCTTGGGATATGTATGTACATGACAGTCTTACTTGATATGATAGTATGCTATTTGGTTTGTCTTTATCTTAACGTATGATATATTTTACTTAGTGTTTATATATATATGTTGATAAAGCCCATAGGGTGTTTGTCTGACTACCGACGTTGTGATGGCAGTCATACTAGTGGGAGCTGGATAGTCAATAGGCACACCCTTAGATATCCCTGGTCGTAGGAGTATCGAGACTGGGTATTGATACTCCGGAGAAGACTAGTGTATACATATCTAGACCCTGAGGAGGGGCGATGGATTGGTCCCGCAGCCATTGATGGAGTGCACCTAAGATTGTATACAGATGCTCACTGGGTGTGAGTACACCGGACAGGACTCGCCGAGAACTGACTGGATGGTATTATACCTAACGTCAGATAGCAGTTCTCAGGTGACATGTGTGCAGATAGTCCGTTGACTTAAGGTCGTCATTTGTCTCGTGTGAGTTCCCACTGTGCTTTGATTACTACCCTACCACGATTTAAAGGAGTCATGCAAACAGGTTTCAGTTGGGCACAGTCCCGAGCCACGTGGAGGCAGTGAGCGACTGTTAGGGATTCGTCTCTCCCGGTATAGGGAGTTGATATCGCACGGTGATCGGTTGGTCATTACCATAAGTCCCTGGCCAGGGCTGATTGAGAATTACTGACAGATTGATCAGTAGATTCTCGGATGGTGATAGAGCCATACCGAGACGACTTATACGGTTATTAGGGGTCTGACGTCCACCACCTCCCTAGACCATACATGCGATACTCTTAGACGAACAGACCGGACTGCGCGGATATTGTCACGGACAGGCTCAGTAGGATTTCGGATGGGTTACCTCATCGGCTTTCTTATCGACAACTACCTGGGGACCGTTACGTACAGCTAGTACCGCTTGCAGTCTGTGGTTAAACCTACTGCCAGCGTAGTAGTCGAGTCTTTAGAGTCCCACACAGAGATTTCCCAAACCCAGGCGAAAAGATATAGAGGTCCTATGGTTTTACGACAAAGGTTCGGACGCATACGTGTTTAAACGCACGTACGACATTCGGACAGTTTTTACTAGCCGGCTTTGGTTTAAGCCAGATTCTAGTATCAGGTTATTGGATTTATACAGTCTAAAGTTTTTCCGTGTTTTCACGGATACGGGGAGCGTTCTCGTAATTTCCGAGAAGCTTCTAGAAGGATGTGACATGAGGGGTTGAGGTGGCATTTTCATTAATTGTTTTAGTGACTCATTCATATGATTCATCATATCATTAAATGCATCATTAATGCATCATTAATGATCTAATGACTCACATGATGAATCACTCTCCTTGAATAAATGAAGAATGGTGAATAATCATTTAATTGATATTATTTGATAATTCATTATGTATCATATATTCAAGTGAGAAGCTTTTTATTCTCATTATCATCTCCACCTTCTCTCTCCTCAAGCTCTCTCTCCTTCCCCAAACCCTAATCCTACCACTCATGAGTTGAGAACAAAGATTAAGAAAGACTAAACACTCCATAACCAATCTCTACATCATCTTAGTTCCTTTATTAGCAACTAGAGAAACTAAGTAACCTCAACTTTAGAGGTTATAGCTTGGATTAGGGTTCTCGGGTGGATCGTCTATCACGGAAAGGAAGCCGAGGAGGACGTGGTGATCCAAGGAGGCCATAGAGATCGTAAAGATGAAGGACTAGAATCGTTTGGTATAATCTTTTAACATAGTAGCTTAGAACTCTATGCTTTTTGTTAATTATTGTTTAGCAAAGATCTTCGGTTAGTCGATGTTCGCTTAATAAACAAGATCGTTTTTCATATTTCCGCCTCCCCGCAATTCGTGGGGTGTTGCACATCGACTTACAACCTTAACCATGTTTAATCTCCACTAAACATGTTGCATTAATAACCCTAACATGTTTCAATATTATATATCACATATACAATATTTATTGTAACAAAATAAAATAATACAATTAACATATATCGCATATATATCAATGTATTACCCGAGTGAGAAAAAGAATCTTTTAGTGAGCTTATATTAGTTAATGTAATTTAATATATCAAATATATAATTATACATTAAATTATCGAATCAACACTTGATCCGATAATCCGGCTATTTCACAAATAACCGACTAATATAATCTGTATCAGTTCATCGAATCAACACTTGATCCGATGACCCGGCTATATCACATATACCCGACCGATATCTCATATCGCGAGAATCTAATACGGTATCATATACACGTATTGTTCTCAGTCCCGCACATATCATATATGTTTTCCTACTCCGTTTTTCCTGAGCCAGGAAACCTCTATGTAGGACTCTAAAGAATCGTCAATACGCCGCTAGTAGGTGATGATCATATCAAACACCCACAAGCTGCAAGCGGTCAGCTAAACGTAACAGCCACCCAAGTATCAAGCGATCATAAGATCAACAAGCAAGCTTGTACATTCTCCTGCGAATCCAATCAGTAACACTCCCGTACAGTCCGGTCTCTTCATCTGATATGTCGCATATCTCGCCTAGGGGTGGTAAACGTCAGACCCCAGTAGCTTGATAAGTCATGTCGATATGAGGTCCATAACAGTTCGAGAAACTACTGATAATACTTACCAGTAAATCTCAGCAACCCTGGCCAGGTATTTCCAGTTATAGCCAATCGAACACAGCGCAACATCAACTCCCTATACCGGGAGAGACGAAACCCCTCCTATCGCTCATTGCCTCTATGTGATTCGGGACTATACCCAAAAGCCACCTTTTTGCACGCCCTCTTGGACATGGTATGATGGAAATCAAAGCACAATGGGAATCACACAAGACTCTATAACGATCTCGGGTCTACAGACTAACCTGTACCAGTGTCACCAGACAACTGCCATCTGACGTGAGGTATAATACCATCTGGGAGTTCTCGGCGAGTCCGTCCAGTGTACCCAGTCTCCACTGAGCACCCGTATACCTTCTCTGATGTCAAAAACCAATGGATATGAGATCGTCCATCGCCCATTATATGGGTCAAGAAGCGCATACGCTAGTCTACTCTGGAGTATCGATGCCCTGTCTCGGTACTCCCACGACTAGGAACATTTGAAAGATGTACTTGACGACTACACTGTCCCTACTAGTATGATCCACATCATAGTCCTGGTAGTCATGTACTCATCCTAAGGGCTTTATCAACATGTAACATAGAGACAATCAGAGTACATGTTAAGATAAAGAGCAACCAGATAGCGTACTATCATGTCGAGCAAGAAAGTCCTCCCTATATATGTTCAAGCATCCATTACAATATACATCGTATGTACAGTAATGGCCTCTAAGGCATACATATAACTAACACATGGCTCTACTGAGTCATGCAAACATGTGGCTTTTGGGTACAGTCCCGAGACATATGGAGACAGTGAGCGATAGGAGGGGTTTTGTCTCTCCCGGTATTGGGAGTTGATGTTGTACTATGCGTGATTGGCTATAACTGAAAGTCCCTGGCTATGGCTGATGAGATTTACTGATAAGTGTTATCAGTAGTTTCTCGAACTGTTATAGGCCATACATCGGCATGACTTATTGAGTTATTAGGTCTTGACGATTCCATCCCCAGACTCAATATGCAACATATCAGACGAAGAGACCGGACTGTACGGTAAGTGTTGCTTGTTGGCTCTACGGGGGTTTGAACAAGTTCTTTTGTTGTTCTTCTGTTCATACAATACCTGGGTAGCTGTTTCGTCCAGCTAGTACCGCTGACGGTTTGCGGGTATCTGATATGATCGTTACCTACTGCTAGCGTATTGACAAGTCTTAAGAGTCCCACAATAGGGGTTCCGAGCTCAAACGAAATGAAGTGGGGGTGTATATGAGGATATGTGCGGGAGCTTGATTAAATGTGAGTATGTGATACTGTATTTTAATCCATCGGTTTTGATTAGTCGGATTATATATGTGATATAACCGGTTTATTAAATCAAGTGTTGATTTAATAAAATGACTAATTGCTCATTTACATTTGCTTTCTTTATGTATGCACATATGTATATAAATATTTATATTTGTATATATATGTATGTTTGTGTGTGTGTGTGTGTGTGTCATGGTAGATGATACATTGGACATGGATATGCTAGACTCACATGGAAATATATTAGATATTTAAAAGTTTTTGAGAAATTGGAAATTGTGGTAACGAGTCATGGTTTCTACACTCTTCTAAAAATATCTCAACCATGGCTCATTATTTTAATCTCCACTCACATCTTAAATATCTAAGATATTTTTCCAAGGGTTCATTATCTTTCTTAAGCTAAGCCATTAGTTCATCTTCTTCCTCTAACCTCTCTAGCTTTTCCTAGAAAGAAAAAGAAAGGCTTTTTAGTGAGAAAAATCCCACTTCATCAATCTATATTAGTTTAACAAACTTGTATAGGTTTTTAGCTTCACTTCTACTTAGTTTAATGAAGTAAGAGTTTGAGTGTAAGATTCTCCATGGTGGATCATCGTAGACATCGAAGACTTCAAGCGGAGTTGTTCCAAGATTCAAGTGGAGCCAAATGACTTCTACACGGAGCCATTGAAGAGAAGGAGTGGTCTATAAAGATTGTAGTTCTCTTTCTCTTAGGATTTTACACTCTTAGCTTTTGATAGTAACCCTAATATCTAGTTCGATTCGTGGTTTGTGTGCTTTAGCTCTTTAATTTTTTAAAATCCTTCACATATTGATGTTTAAACCAAAGTAGAGGTGCTAAAACACACTTACAGTCGCTTGTCGTGATTACTCCAATTGGTGAGTCTTTTGTTGCGCGACATGTGTTTCGGTCGTATGCCGTTCGTAGTGGAGATAGAGATTCGTCCATCGATTTGTTCCTTCTTGATATGTTGGACTTTGACGTTCTCCTTGGCATGGACCGGTTAGCTACTTGCTATACCTCTGTGGACTGCCGTAATAAGGCAGTTAGTTTTTGTTTTCTGGGCGAGTCGGTTCTTGTTGTGAAGGGGGCCGTAGTGTCGCTCCTCACAATTTGATTTCAGCCCTTTGCGCTAGTCGGCTCTTGAGGAAAGGATGTCGGGGATTCTTAGCCTTTATTCGTGATACTGGAGCCACAGCAGAATCGTTGGACCAGGTTCCTATTTTGAGAGAGTTTCCCGACATATTTCCCGATGAGTTACCTGGATTGCCGCCAGAGTGCGATATCGAGTTTTGCATTGATTTGATTCCTGGCACGGGGCCGATTTCTATACCGCCTTATCGGATGGCCCCGGCGGAGCTTAAAGAGTTTAAGAATCAGTTGCAAGAGTTGCTTGACAGGGGACTTGTTCGTCCGAGTGTTTCACCTTGGGGAGCTCCTGTTCTGTTCGTCAAGAAGAAAGACGGCAGTATGAGACTGTGCATTGATCATCGTCAATTGAAACGAGTTATGGTGCGGAATAGGTATCCTTTACCTCGCATTGACGATTTGTTTGATCAGCTCCAGGGTGCAGGACATTTTTCCTAGATTGATTTGAGGTCGGGTTATCATCAGTTGCGGGTTCAGAAGGATAACATTCTGAAGACTGCTTTTCGTACGCGCTACGGGCATTATGAGTTTTTGGTGATATCGTTCGGACTCACCAATGCCCAAGCAGCGTTCATGGATTTGATGAACTAGATATTTAGGCCGTTCCTTGACCAGTTCATTATTGTATTTATTGACGACATTCTGGTCTATTCCAGAAGTCGAGAGGAGCATGAGCAGCACTTGAGGATTACCTTGCAGACATTGAGAGAGCAACAGCTATTTGCCAAATTCTCGAAGTGCGCATTCTGGCTTGATAGTGTTGACTTCTTGGGTCATGTGGTTACGGGAGACGGTATACAAGTGGACCCGAAGAAGATCGAGGTCGTACATCTTTAGCCCAGACCTGTGTCAGTGACAGAGGTACGCGGCTTCTTGGGCATAGCCTGCTATTACCGCCGTTTCGTGCAGGATTTCTTGAATATCTCTGCACCACTGACCGGACTGATCCGGAAAGGAGTTCCTTTTCTTTGGACTGAGGCTTGTGAGCTGAGTTTCTAGCAGTTGAAGACTCGTTTGATGACTGCACCAGTTCTATCTTTGCCTTCAGGATCAGGCGGCTATGTCATTTATTGTGATGCTTCTCGAGTGGGGCCGGGTTGTGTGTTGATGCAGCATGACAGAGTTATCGCTTATGCTTCCAGGCAGTTGAAGAAGCATGAACAGAACTATCCCACTCATGATCTTAAGATGGCCGCGGTGGTCTTTGCGCTTAATATTTGGAGACACTACTTGTACGGAGAACCGTGTCAGATTTTTATAGACCACAAGAGCTTTAAGTACATCTTCCAGCAGTGGGATCTGAATTTGAGGCAGCGCCGTTGGATGGAGCTTGTGAAGGATTATGATTGTGAAATCCTTTATCACCCGGGTAAGGCGAATGTGGTAGCTGATGCTTTGAGTCGTAGGCCCGGAGGTAGCTTGTTCTATTTGAGCGCAGTTCAGAGACAGATTGGCAGATCTTGTGCGATAGTAGAGTACAGTTCGAGTTCACTTCCGTTGGATGGCAGCTTGCTCATGTCCACGCCCGTCCACTCCTACTTGATTGGATCCGTGAGGCGTAGCCCGATGATGCTCGTTTGTCTGAGATTTTAGAGCATGTTGGGCAGGGTAGAGATTCGGAGTTTGTGATTGATGACCAGGGTGTGCTACATTTTGGGACACGTCTGTGTGTGCCAAATTCCAAGGGGCTGAGACGCAAGATCCTAGAGCAGGAACATCAGTCAGCTTACAGTGTTCATCCAGGTTCCACCAAGATGTATTATGATTTGAGAGATATCTACTGGTGGGAAGGGATGAAGAGAGATGTTTCGGATTTCGTTTCGAGGTGCCTGACTTGTCAGCAAGTCAAGGCTAAGCATCAGAGACCGGCAGGAGAGTTACAGTCGTTACCCATTCCGGAATGGAAATAGGAGCAGATCTCCATAGACTTCGTTGTAGGTCTACCCAGGTCCAGTCGAGGGTATGACTCCATTTGGATGATTGTTGACTGGTTGATGAAATCGGCTCACTTCCATCCAGTGAAGACCACTTTAGGATATACTCAGTATGCTCAGTTGTACATTGATGAGATTATGCGTTTGCACGGCGTTCTTTCATGCATTGTATCCGACAGAGGCACCCAGTTTACCAGCCATCTTTGGCAGAAGCTTCAGGAAGCTTTGGGTACCCGGTTGAGTTTTAGCACCGCTTTCCATCCGCAGACCGATGGTCAGTCGGAGCGAACTATACAGACTCTTGAGGATATGCTTCGTGCGTGCGTGCTTGATTTTGGTGGCAGTTGGGATCATCACTTGCCGTTAATAGAGTTCTCCTACAATAAAAGTTTCCAGGAGACGATTTAGATGGCACCTTTTGAGGATTTGTATGGGAGAAAATTTCGATCGCCGGTCTGTTGAACCGAACTCGGCGAGAGCAGGATTTTAGGACCACGGCTAGTTCAAGAGACTACGGAGAAGATCCAGTTGATTCAGAACATGATGAGAGCAGCCCAGTGCAGGATGAAGTCTTATGCCGACCGTCGTCATCGCAGACTTGAGTTCGCAGTGGGTGATCAAGTATTCCTACAGATTTCTCTGATAAAATGCGTGATGAGATTTGGGAAGAAAGGGAAGCTTAGTCCTAAATTTGTGGGTCCTTTTGAGATCCTTGAGAGAGTTGGTACCGTTGCCTATCGTTTGGCTCTTCCGCCCAGTTTTCCGGATGTTCACCCCGTATTTCATGTATCGATACTTCGCAAGTACCTTCATGACCCTTCTCATATGATTCAGCACCAGACCGTCCAGCTGGAGCGCACTCTTTCGTTCACCGAGCAGCCGGTAGTTATATTGGATCGACAGGTGAAGAAACTTCGGTCAAAGGTCTTACCATCAGTAAAAGTTCTTTAGCATAGCCCGAAAAGCCAAGAGGTCACATAGGAAGCCGAGAGCAAGATGCGGAAGAATTTCCCTCATCTCTTCGAAGGTACGCATAATAAGATTTTTAAATTCAGGGACCGAATTTCTTTAAGGGGGAATATTGTAACACCTGCGATTAGAGTTAATTAAGCGTTATAATGTGCGTTTTTAATAAAATTTAACCAATAATTATTTCACATATTTTATTTAATTATTTTTCTACTTGCACACACATGTGCATGTTAACATATGGTTAAGTTTGTGTTAACCATGTTTTGTTAGCATGGCACCTTAACATATATATGTATATTTAGTTTTTAAGTAAAAGGGTTTTAATTATTTTGAAAAATAAAGAGAAGAGAGAGGAGTTGAATAATGAGGCATGGCATGTGAGACAAGGTATGGGAGGCTATTAATGAAGAGAGAGAGAGAGAGAGAGAGAGCATGGCTCATTCACCCTCACACTCTCACTCTCTCATTCCTTCACCTCACTCTCTCATTTCCTCACAATTCTTTCATTTTCTTCTTCTTCTTCTCCTCCTTCATTAAATTCTTCACTTGATATATTTTTCCTCCTCAAACCTTAAGCCTAAACTCTTGTCAAATCTCATTAAAACCCTTCACAACTTATGCTAAAACTCTATTGTGATGACTTGGAGCTTGATGGCTAGGGTTTCATTCAAGTTGTGGTGACGTAATGATCTCAAACTGTCAACTAGGCTCTAAGGAAGTTGTTTTGATTATTAGTTTCAGTTAAAAACCTTTAAGTTATAGTTTTGTGCAAAATATCGTATCTTGTGATAAGTTTTGTGTCTCTGTGATCTGCTGTTATTACGATGATCCACTATAAAATCTAACAATACAGTAGATTGATACAAGAGCCCTGAGTGTACCCAAGAAACCCGGACCCCACCCCTTACCATTGGCCCGGCGAGAATCGTGTTTTTCCCGGCGCCGCCGGTCTTCCTGTGGAGATAGATGTTGGTTTTTGGTGGGTAGCTTTCTGTAGGTTATTCTTGGTATTTGGTACACTTTGTTTTTCCTATATTGTCTGTAGGCAAAATCCGGAACCATTTAGCTAGTTTCTAGTGTTTCGGCAATGTGCGATACGGATTATCCGACTTGGTTTAAGTGCTTCGTGTGGCTTGCAGTTATAGGTTTGGTTTAGGGTGTCGCTACACACGTTAGCCGCTAAGCTAACATTTGATAGCTTGGGGGAGTCGATGCGTTGGTTTAGCCGTTGTTTCCGTGTGTTATCAGAAGGTTTCTAATTACACTTGTTATGATTTTGTGTTATATTAGGATCAATTGCGGGGTCTTCGGACGCTGCTAGGAAAGGGAAAGAGGTGATTGGATTCAACTAGCTCGAGATCGTCCGGTGAGTAGATTTAACATCTATGGAGGAATCGCTTATATGGTGTTATGCGTCGAAGGATAGATTCAGTGATATAACCATTATGCTTACATGTATATATATTGATCGTGCATGAGTACCATTTTGCACATCCTATTACCTGTTGTACATGGACATAGTATTATTGGAAACTGCACCATTACTAACGGTTCATGTTGCACGGGCACCGAATTGTATTCCATACACACACCGTTGGTTATTTCCATGACACGCACACTATAGAAATTGTCACGGATAATATATTATACCGCTTCTATTATTATTAACAGTTAGACATTGATTCTTGTTTTATTGCGCATATGAATTGCATCATACGTACATACATACATGCGTACATACATACATACGTACATTGCTATAGTTACATATACACTCTCATATGATGTTGCATTTCGATTTCGTGGATTTGGGAAACTGCAAGATACCTTTGAAACTTGATACATTTAAAAAGAGCGGTTTTCCCATGATATGCTCACATTACTGTTCTATGTTTGCATACATCGTATTTCATGGATATATGTATTGAGATACTGATTTCATGTGAAATCTGGATTTGAGAACCGCGGATATATTTCAAAGGAAATTATAAATTGTTTTAAAAAAATGAGGTTTCTCGTGATGTGATTTCGAGGCGTCCACTATGAGTTTTCTCGATTCTAAACTTATTTTCGAGACCCGATTCGAGGAGTTGGACGAACCGTCTATGGATACATGGTGGACCCGGTAAGGTACCCCGGGGCAAGAAGATCGTGGGGATGATGATGAGCCTGGCAGGAGGGAGCACAACCTACCGGTGATAGTTTGGACCTGGTGGTTATCCGGGAGATACTGACCGGAGTCGTGAGATGGATATAGGCCGATCCGGACTGACGGAGCCCACGGGCCGATCCGGACTGACGGAGCCCGAGATATATGGATTTACGTGTCGATGCTGGACATGCATTTCATGATATTTCGAGTGTCGATGTTGGACACTCAGATTCCATGATGCGACAGATATGAGGGTCGATCAGAGTGACGGCGCCTTAGATATTGAGATTTGGGGTGTCGTTGTTAGACACCGGATTTGATGACGATGATTCATTGATGAGGATTATATTTTATCCCACATTCAGAATTTATTATGACATGCACTTTTTCATGTAGTTGTTGTACCCTGGTGGTGTACCTTGAGCATGATTTGTTGCATATCCGTATTGTTATACTTATGCCATCAGATTTCATATTTTAAATTATCGCTTTTTCGTGAATGCTTGCGATTATCTGTATGATGTTATTTACTATTCATGAGTTGGCAACTCACCCCCGTTGTGCCACATTGTTTTGTAGACTTGACCCTCGGTATAGTCGCGGCAGGGCTCCTTATTGCATCTATTTCTGCGGATACCGCTACTGTTGGTCATAATTTTGGTGTATGTGGGTTTTGCGGGTATCCGTATGATCCATTGTATATCTTATTTTGTATCTAGTACTCTCCATCTACTACATACATGTATTTGACTTAGGGACGAGATTGTGAGGATAGATATTGTATTATTTGTGACTCTGGGTGTCGCGCTCATGTAAGCCGGCTTTTATTTCATGTTGTGATGTTGTTTTGCTTTCTCTTTGCTTATTTCTTCGCTACGACGTCATATATATACCTGTTGTGGTTGTGTTTCACCTTTGGCATGAGTTGCTCCCGTTTAGGGATGCCTTTTATTTATTCTATGCTTATACTCATTTGGGGCTAGTTTTTACAAAGGAGATACTGCCGAAATTTTTAAGAAAATAAATTTAAGTTGAGATTTTATAACTTGAGATTTTTAAATGTTTTCAACTACTGTTTTCTCACTTTACTTCTTTTCTTGGTTTAGATTTCTGGGTTATTCGGCTTACTTGAATTGCGTTACGCCTTTTGACGTCGCATGATTTAAGTATCGGTCGCGTTCCTAAATTGGATCGTGACAACTTCTGTGACAAGAAGTTTTTGACCGATTGTAGCATATGAATGTCATTTCCTATCAAAAGAATGTTGTCCACGTACAAAAATAGAAATACAACAGTTCTTCCTACAATCTTCTTATAAATACAAGGCTCGTCTTCGTTTTTGATGAAGTCAAATTTCTTGACTGTTTCATCAAAATAGATGTTCCAGCTCCGCGATGCCTGCTTTAATCCATAAATAGATTTAAGAAACTTGCACGCCTTCCCGCTGCTCCCACTATACATGAATCCCTCCAGTTGATCCATATAAACACTCTTCCAAACTTCCGTTCAGAAAAGCCGTTTTTACGTCCTTCTACCAGATTTCATAGTCATGGAAGACAGCAATGGCAAGTAGGTGTAACATTTCAGAAATATAAAATATTATTTTTTTTGGAATTTAAATATTAAAATAATATATTTCACGAAAACTATTCGATCTGTGAATAGGGATTTTTCGTTAAATGGTATAATTATATACCAATATTTAGAATATAAGTAGAGATTAAAATGATTTATTTATTATAAAGATATTTATCGGATTTTGGTATTTTTATAATTAATTATATACAAGTTTAAATTAAACTTGATTAGTACACTATTAATCACGATTTGGCCAAATCCGTATTTTTACATTTTCCATGGCTAGTGCACCATGTCATGTTATATTTTGGTTGCACGTTGTTTTCATTGTGTTTGGTTTTAATGAGTGAGAGTGAAAAAGAGAAAAGAAAAAGAATAAATCTTTGTGACATGGCATGGAGACAAAAGAGATATTTTGAGAGAGAGTGAAGATAAGAGAGAGAGACCCTTGACTTCTTCTTCATTCTCATTTGTTCTTCTTCAACTCTTCCTTCTTCACTTCCTCCACCTCCTCTACCTCCATGAATCATCTTCAAACCATCACCAAAACCCCATGACACCTTCAATAAAAAGATGCACAATCTCTTCCTAAACCATTTGGACCAATCAAGTTTCGATTTTGAAGACTTTGGGCAACCCAAGGATTTTCTTGAGTTACCAAATGAAGTATATTTCCTTTCCTTTAGTTAAGTTGTTTATGTTTGTGTATCCTAGTTTAGTTTAGAATTCGTATTAGTTAGATTGTGATCTTGGAAATTTCCAAGTTGGTGTTTAGTGATTTTATGGACTTATGATGTGGTTGTTGAAGAGTAATGAGTGTTTACAAGACTTTAGAGATAATTTCTGACCAAGACCAGAGAATAGAACCCAATACACGAGTTTAGAATTTGTTCCGTGTCGGTTTTGTGGAGTTTGGTTGGACTACAGGGAATCTGGAGCTATTTGGGATGTTTTTATAAAAATCAAACAAGTCCATTGGCTTAGATAAACCACTAGAAGAACACCAGTCTAAAAGTCCACATATAAACCGTAGGCGCCAGATTTTAACGCATCTCGTCGGGCCCCCTTTTTGCACTGGTGTTGGTGTTTGGTCTGTAGCACACACTCCCTATAACCTAGCCCTGTATTTTTAGTTTAGTCCTAGACCCCCTGTGCCAAAATCTAGGAGCATCTTGAGTTGGTTGTGTCTATGTTTTCCGATATTTGAAACTTGGTTTTATGAAATTCTTGATGTGATTTGGTCGTTGGACATTTGTACGTCAGCGACGAGGGTTATTTGGTTGATCTTGCATGCGTAAGATATAGGTTCTAACCTATGAGCATTTCGTGTGCCGTATCGGTTTTCCGGACTTGGTTTTAATAACGTTATGATGTGTTGATATGTAGGTACCTTCGCGTGGATTTCCGAGACGACGAACCACAACGACTTCGGCTCAACAAGGAGTTTAGCAGGTGAGTAGATTTATATCTATGGGGGAAGTCAGGTGGATGGCATATAGCACCCCCGCAACTAATGATGAAAGGACCGATATATAAGTATAGTCTGGAGAAACCTAAGTATGAACCTACGGATATGATTAAAGGATATGAAATTATAATGATATAAGATGATACAAGCGGATACGATTGATATGAGGATGTGAATCATGATATATGTATATATGTGATTGAAAGAGGACAAGTATGAGATTTATAGTGGCATATTATGAGATCGATATAGACATGACAAGAAAACGATAAATACGATAAGATTGAGGTAGATATGTTTTGAGATCGATAAGATATGACGTACGAGACCATAGATCCGTACCCTTATTGATGAATAGGATGATAGAATCCATATTCCGTTGATGTTACCATACGATAGATTACCGTATGCGATGAGTTTTACCGGATGTTTGATTTGCGCTCGTGATTTGAGAATGATGATCGAGGATATTGCCATATCGGATTCTATGAGGCAGGATCGCCGATGTAAAGATGCCACCCGAACCATTCTTATTTCCAAAACTGACGAATTGTATGCATCTCTTAAACGGATATCTTAAGGGTCGCTACGGATTTCCAAATAGTGTCTTTTCCTCAAAAACACCATAGCCCCCACTTTTAAAACTACGATTCGTATCCTTGAAACTGATCGTATGGTTCATGTGTAGTTGTATACCTTTCATTAGTTCTTGATTATGTTGGTTTAGCCCTCGTGATATACGTGTTATGTTTCCGGTATTTACCGCATTATGATATCTTCTGCTAGTAGACCTGCACAATTATCGATGATGCGCATGTTACGCTTGTAGGGTTACTAGGCACTGTCACAAGGGTCTATAAGGTATCAACCATGCCCGATTTAAAATTTAGACGTGCCGAACAACCCTAACCAAGATCTTAAACTAGAGATTAGGCGAAACAAAACATGTAAACAACTTTACATCTAAGAGTTAGGGATCACAACCTTTGTAGTCCGTTCCTTCACTTCTAAAGCTCCGTGTTGAGGTCCCTTCGCTGCGATCATCATGTACCCAGACTGTAGAGAAGAAAACTTGCTTCCGATCTTCAATAACAAAGATGATCTACCTTGAAGAAAATCAAACCCAAGCTCTTGCTTTGCTAATCAAGTATTCGCAAAGCAAACATCCTAATCTAAGTGACAAGAATAGATGAGGATGATGAAGTAGGAATTTAGCTCTCATTTGTTTTCAATTTCTCACTCATTTTCATCACTTTGCAAAAAGCTAGAAAGGTTTATCAAGAGGAAGAAGAAGAATCTATTTGTGATGAATAATGAATTGTGTGTGAGGTTAGAAATGCAACCATGGGTTAAGTAAGAAGACTTAACCCATGTAGATATTTAACTAAGGTTAAAAGGTTGGGTTGGGTTAAAGAAATATCTTTGCAAAATATCATGAAATATCTTTGCAAAATATCATAAAATATCAAGGACAAAGTCAAAGCTTCAAGAAGCTTCTTGAAAGCTTCATGAAAGCTTAACCCTAATCCAAACCCTAACCATATTTAAACTCCACAAATCATGTTTCATTTATAACCATAACATGTTACAATATTATATATCACATATACAATATTTATTGTAACAAAATAAAATAATACAATTAACATATATCACATATATATATCAATGTACTACCCGAGTGAGAAAATGAATCTTTTAGTGAGCTTATATTAGTTAATGTAATTTAATATATCAAATATATAATTATACATTAAATTATCGAATCAACTCTTGATCCGATAATCCGGTTATTTCATAAATAACCGACTAATATAATCTGTATCAGTTCATCGAATCAACACTTGATCCGATGACCCGGCTATATTACATATACCCGGCCGATATCTCATATCGCGAGAATCTAATACGGTATCACATACGTATTGTTCTCGGTCCCGCACATATCATATATGTGCTCCTACTCCGTTTTGCCTGAGCCAGGAAACCTCTGTGTAGGACTCTAAAGAATTGTCAATACGCCCGCAGTAGGTGATGATCATATCAAACACCCACAAGCTGCAAGCGGTCAGCTAAACGTAACAGCCACCGAGGTATTGAGCAATCAGAAAATCAACAAGCAAGCCTGTACATTCTCCCGTGAATCCAACCAGTAACACTCCCGTACAGTCCGGTCTCTTCGTCTGATATGTCGCATATCTCACCTAGGGGTGGAAAACGTCAGACCCCAATAGCTTGATAAGTCATGTCGATATGAGGTCCATAACAGTTCGAGAAACTACTGATAACACTTACCAGTAAATCTCAGCAACCCTGACCAGGGATTTCCAGTTATAGCCAATCGAACACAGCGCAACATCAACTCCCTATACCGGAAGAGACGAAACCCCTCCTATCGCTCATTGCCTCCATGTGATTCGGGACTGTACCCAAAAGCCACCATTTTGCACGCCCTCTTGGACGTGGTATGATGGAAATCAAAGCACAGTAGGAATCACACAAGACTCTATGACGATCTCGGGTCTACAGACTAACCTGTACCAGTATCACCAAAGAACTGCCATCTGACGTGAGGTGTAATACCATCTTGGAGTTCTCGGCGAGTCCGTCCAGTGTACCCAGTCTGCACTGAGCACCCGTATACCTTCTCTGATGTCAAACACCAATGGATATAGGATTATCCATCGCCCATCATATGGGTCAAGAAGCGCATACGCTAGTCTACTCTGGAGTATCGATGCCCTATCTCGGTACTCCCACGACTAGGAACATTTGAAGGATGTACTTGGCGACTACACTGTTCCCACTAGTATGATCTGCATCATAGTCCTGGTAATCATGTACTCATCCTAAGGACTTTATCAACATGTAACATAGAGACAATCATTGTACATGTTAAGATAAAGAGTAACCAGATAGCATACTATCATGTCGAGCAAGAAAGTCCTCCCTATATATGTCCAAGCATCCACTACAATATACATCGTATGTACAGTAATGGCCTCTAGGGCATACATATAACTAACAATCTCCCACTTGCACTAGGGCCATCTATTGTGGTATCGCATACCCAACAATCAGCTGTGGTTGAAGTATCTCATACTCAACCTTCCCATAAAAGTCTCTACTGGGAAATAGGCCTTTGTGAGTGGATCCGCGCTGTTGTACTCTGAGTCTACTCTCCTAACCTCGATCTACCTGGAGATCAAACATCTCCATGATTAGGTGATACTGCCTAAGAATATGTCTGGATCATAAATGGGACAGGGGTTCCTAGGCCTAAGCCACAACTCCATTGTCACACAATGGTAAGAACAAGATTCATCTCATGAACTCATATATATCCAGACTGCCTCTTTGGTAGCATCCTTCGTAACGATGTATCTTGCCTTTAATCGTCTAGTAAGTCATGGTATCTAGCTTGGAACTCTTCCAACATACCGTCCCTCCACTGAGGGTAAAGACAATGCCTGGGACTGACATTCAGTCGTCCTTATCACTCTGGAACCTTTCCAGTGATTCTCCCCGGGATTGATTGATACCATCTCACTACAACTAGTGAGAATTCTAACATCCAATTAGATCAATCTCATAGATCCATAATCCAGGATTTAGGAGGTATCACCTTGATCCTATATGGAGAATCTTTGTGATAAGAGGAGATTGACCGAGCGTAGCATAGGAAACTTCTTCCCCATCAAGAGTAAGTCATCCATATACTCTACGAGGATCACCACCATACTCTCTACTACCTTTTTGTATATACAAGGTTCATCTACCATTTTGATGAAGTCAAACTCTTTGACTACTACATCAAAACAGACGTTCCAACTCCGCGATGCCTGATTTATCACATAAAACAACTTGCACACGTTTCCGCTGCTCCCACTGTCTACGTAGCCCTCTGGCTGTATAATTATAAACGCTCTCTTCTAAATCATCATTTAGAAAAGCAGTCATGACACCCAACCGCCAAATATCGTAGTCATGGTATGTAGCCGTGGCAAGTAGGATCTGGATGGACTTAAGCATAGCTTTGAAAGTCTCAACTTTTCCATGTACACCAAGTAATCTTCTTAAGATATACTTACTCCTGATGGGGATTTAACCCTTCAGATAAAGCAACCAAAGTCTATACTTTGTTGGTGTATAAGGATTCCATCTCAGATCGCTAAGCATCCAGCCATTCTCATAGAGTCCCCACTCCTGATGGCCTACTCGAAACTAGTTGGGTCATCATCTCATGATGCAATCCTCGCTCCCATTATCATAGAGAAACCGAAGTATCTCTCAGATGGATGAGGAACCCTACCAGATCGGCGGAGAGGCTGAGATTCGTTGGAAACTATTGAATCCTCCTGGTTTACCAAAACATCAGCTGCAGTTTGTATAGCTGGAACTCCTTCCAGTTCTACCTCATGACCACTAATTTCTTCACAAGAAATTCCCTTTCACAAAGGTGGCATGCTGAGAAACAAAAACACCTTTTGTTTCCCAGTTTGGTAGAAGATATTCCCTTACGAATGCTTGGGATATCCAACAAACTTCCACAGAACCGACCTTGCCTCGAGCTTTTCCGGATTTTGCTTTTGACATAGGCCGGACAACCCCAAATCTTAACTTCCTTAAGAGATGGGCTCTTCCCATACTATATCACATATGGAGTGGTAAGCATCTGATTTGGTTGGAACCCTATTCAATAGGTATGCAGCTTCTCAAGTGCATAACTCCTAAAAGAAAATAGGCTACTCAGTAGTACTCATCATAGAGCACACCATATCACATAGGGTGTATTTTCTCCGCCCCGATACACCGACGTGCTGTGGTGTATACGGAGGAGTAAAGCTAAGAGAGAATCTCATTCTCCTTTAGAATAGTCCAGGAATCCCGTGCTCAAGTATCCTCCTCCTTGATCTCATCAAAAGACATAATACTTATACCCGTTTTTGGTTCTCTACTTCTAACTTATATTCTGTGATTATCTCAAAAGTTTCGGACTTGTGTTTCAACAGGAACATATGTTTGAATCTTGAGAGATCATCAGTGAATGTAATGAAGTACAAAGAACCGGTCCTGGCAAATGTAGACAGGGGATTTTCATACATCAACATGTATCAATCCCAAAAGTTCACTAACTCTTTCTCTGTTTCTAATAAACGGAGCTATGGTCATCTTATCTTTGTGACATGACTGGCAAGTTTTACAAGATGTAAATCCAAACTAATTTAAATATGCATCTTTATGTAGCTTCAACTAGTCGGGTCGCATTGATATGACCTAGTCTACAATGCCTAAAGAAGGATTCGTTCATTTCTGAACTCTTCCTCTTGTGTGTGTTCTGTACGTTAAGAACTGTGGTTTGATTTAGAACGTCTATGCTTTTAGATAACGTGCCTGAACCGATCAACTCTTGATATAGGAAATGTTCAAAATATTATCCAACAATACAAAATTATATCCTTCTTTACTAATAAAGAGACTATATGATGTTGTATATCAGGTTCGGTATCTAATAACATTCGTTCAGAATCAATGTATTCTGGTAATACAGGGTGATAACTGCCAACAGACTTGGCTGCAACACTTGCATCATTTCCAACTCTTGAAACTTATCACCCGTTCTCAGTTCTCTACCTATCTGTAGCCCATATAAAAAATTACATTTGCGGGATCCTGATCCGGTATCTCATACCCAAGACTTAAAGGATGCTGAGAAACAATTCTCGGTAATGAACACACCCGAAGAAGATGCATCAGTATGCACTTTCTTCGTTTGGGTGGCACGGGAATTCTTGTAATCCCCTATTTCCTGCTCTGTCTTATAACAATTATAAGTTGGAGCGGGACCAACGTTCCTTAGCATAGTATAACAAGCGGGTTCGATCAATACATCCGTATTATTATCTTGATTAAGGCGTGATATGGTCGCTACCTGGAGAGAGATAGAAGAAAACACTCAGCGTATGCTCTTGCAAGATTAGATTGGTTATTAATATATCTAATCAGGATGTCTCCCACTGTTTTAGTCAAATCTTCCTTCAAACCCTAAAAGGAAAGACTAGCCGGGATTAATTACACTCTACAAGTTTGCCAATCTTTCAGCCAGGCCAGTGCCGGTACTTTGAGGGAGGTTCCCCGCGCTTTCGCACGGACCTAATTAAAATAAACCTCATTTTCCCAGGGGCGTAACCCCGTTGACACCTTTCTAGACACCTACTTGATCGGCTAATTGTAATGTGTAAAACTCTCCCAAGAGTAACTTTTACTCGTAGCGGGTATCGGGATCCAACTATCTCATAGAAGATATGCAATCTCATTGCAAATTTCAACACTTGAAATTCCCAATAATATTTTGCCCCTAGCGTCCTATGACCTTGACGCAGGCCAACAAACCATAGTCTGCTAGTCAAGTTCAACCCATACAATTCATGATTGAATTAAACCTACCCGTACGACCCTTGACGCAGGCCAACAAAATCGCACGACTACCCTAATCCAATCGCATCGTATGCTGCAGATAAGCACTAGTTAGCTACCACACACTAGGCCTTGACGCAGGCCAACAAACGTAGCACGAATACTAAGTAGTACTTTATCTGAAATGACGGAGGGCTACGACAGGTTTTTAAGAAAACCCTTTGCGTAGTGAACTTGATATCGTTGTAGAATCGAGTGATTTTAAATGGAATGTTTTTTAGGCCTTTTCTAGTTTTGCTAAAGAGGTCACTCCCGGTGAAGGGATCTCGGCTCTTTCCTCATCGAATAAGGTGCAGGATATTTCACAAATATCACTATGCAAAGCAAAAACTATAAAAACAATCAAAAGACAAACCGAGTTTGTAGCATCTGCTAGTTTCGCTAAAGAGGTCACTCCCGGTGAAGGGATCTCTGCTCTTTCCTTATCGAATAAGGTATTGGATATTCTACAAGGAATACCGCTATGCAAAGCAAGAACTAGAGCTACCAGTTTTTAATACAAGTTTCTACAACATCTTTAGGTTTCTTTTAGTTTTATTAATCTCATTAATGAAGTGTAACGTTTTGAAAATCGTTTCGGTGAAATTTCGGAAAATCGGTAAAATAAGGGGGGTTTCCGTAAAAAGTCAAAATGTAAATATCTTTAATATAAAATTTAATATACATATTCTAGCTATGTAATTGCTAGTATTTGGTGTTTATTGAGCCCCTGGTAAAATTTCAAAATTTCTAAAATTTTTTCCGAAATTAATTATTTTAATATTATTTTAAGCCGTCACTAATACATTTAATTAGGGAAAATTACAAATTGGAATGGGTTGAAACAAATTTTATGCATCATAACACATTAAACAAAATTTTAACATGTTTTTGAAATGAAAAAAATTGTCAAAACGGTTTTAGAAAATATCGAAAAAAGGCTTAAATAGTGAAATTAGCGCAAATAGATATTGGGGTATAACATTTATCATTTTTTCCTTACCCACACTCACCCACACCCTCTCTCCCTTCTCTAAATCAGTAGCCTAAGTGCCCCTCATTTTCCCCACTTGAATTGTTAAAAGAAAAATCAAGAGAAGAGTAAAGAAAAAGGGGTTTAATAAAGAAAGAAGCTTGACTTTGTTGACTTTGACCATTCCTTATACCCACACCACTCTCTCTCTCTCTCTCTCTCTCTCTCTCTCTCTGTTTCTTCCCCTCCCCATTTCCAGCCGAGCCTCCCCTCTCCCTCCAACAGCAGCCCTCACAAAAAAATCCCCTCTCATTTCATCACAAAATTCCATCAAAAAATCATCCAAAATGCTTCAAAAATCCCACAAAATCAAAATCTAATCCCTACCCATTTTTACTTGACCATTCTAGTATGGATCTAGGGAACAAGATTGCAATTTGGGAGGCTATGCGTGCTTGTGGGATCTTCAAATTTATTGGGTATAAATTCTAACCCTTCTGCTTAATTTGTTAGTTAATTTCTTAAAGCTAATTTATTTAAGTGCTAATTAGGCTTTAGTTGCAAGTTTGGAATTTCTAGAATTGGGTATGGATCAAGTTAGGGTTTTATATCATTTGAACATGGTTTAAGTGTGTAATTTAACATATTAAGGCATGTAAAATCATACCTAGTAACTAGTTTGCTAATTGTTATTTTAAAATTTTACTAATTAAGCTATTTTGCTAACTAGGTTTTTTGGAAATTTATTAAATGCCTTAGATTAAAATATAATTAAGGTTTCATGTCACTATTAATATTATAATGAGTGGTTTAATGGTGTAGTTATCATGCTAAGCCATAGAAAACTAATCTATTTGCTCAATTGCTAGATTGCTACATTTCAATTGTCCAAATTGCTTAAATTGCAAAATAGGTTTTTGTAAACCATGAATTTGATTAAGAGAAAAATGTAATTAGATTTTTCATGACTTCATTAACATTATAAAATGTAGTTTAATGCTTTAGATTATGCAAATCCAAGCTAGATTGTTGTATGTGCATTTTTGCTATAAAAATGTTAAAATTGGTTAATTTGTAAACTAGAATTTTGGGGCTAATGAAATTTAATGAGATTAAATTATGGAAATGGTTTTTATGACTTATTTAAGATGTTTAATAAGTATTATGGCTATTAGAATTGTTAAAACATCAAGTTTTGTACTAAAACGGTAAATTTTTGCTTGCTAGATTTTCGGAAAAATGGCTTTTAAAGTGAGTTTGGGGTTTTTGTGAATTTTAACCTATTTTATATTATAATTAGTGTTCGTGAATGTGCAAATGAGTGTGCTTGGGTTTTTCTCGATGGTTTGGCGTTTGTACGCCGACGTCGAGGGTTTTTGGGCTGATTTGTGAAAGCAACCATAGGTTTTGACCTATGTGGGATTCGTGTGTCGTTTTGGTCATGAGTCGGATTTTAATGCGATACGGTGCGTTATGATATGTAGGTACCCCATGTGGACTTCGAGACGACAAGCAAGCGCGTGGCGACGTCGGCACCGGCGAGCGAGGACCAGGTGAGTAGATTTATATCTACGGGGAGAAGTCGGGTGGATGGCGTATAGCACCCCCGCAGTTCATGGTGATGTATACGAATACGTATACACACATATATTGATTATATATATTGTTTGAGAGTATTGATGACATAGATGGATTTTGGGTGTGATTGGATTAGTTTAGTGTTGCGAGACCCTAGAGTAGAGGTTGCACCACCTTTACACACACACACCCATACTTGCATACATTCTTCTTTCATATGTGCTTATATGGGGTTATATTGTTATGTGTTCACATGGGTATGGGACTATGTGTTCACATACTGGATTTGAGGATAGTATTTGGGATTTGAGGTGAGTCGATGAGATTGATTTGAGACCGTGAGATCGGTGATATAGCAGGATTCGTATTTGAGATACGTCATGATGTCATAGCGGATCTTTGGACGACGATACCATGTGAATAGTGTTAATAATGAAATAATCGACATGTGATCGTGTTATAAGATATGATATGATAGGATGTTTATGATAGGCCGCATTGGGCGATGTATACTTCCTTATGATAATATGCGCTGATGATATCGGTTTGTATGAGACCGTAGATCAGTACCCGGATTACGATCTTGATAAAGAGGATACCAGATGAATAATATGATGAATGTGATATTGACCGTACCCAGATTTGGGATGCCGTACGACGGATTTACGTACGAGCTATATATTGATGTTTGATCCGCACTTTTGACTTGGGAATATTTGATTATTGGTATCAGATGCGATATTATCAAGGCGGGATCACCGACTAATATATATATATATGTGTGTGTGTGTGTGTGTGTGTGTGTGTGTGTATCGACTCAGACGTTAGGCGGCTTCCTTACCTTTAGTTTAGCTTGATAGCTCAGCCCTATAGTTTAGTGTAGTTGTTAGCCCATATTAGTCGTCGTTGTGTCTAGTATTCAGCTCCCGCTCATTATTGTTGTTCGCTCCGCATCGCATACTTATATTGTAATTTCTTATTGCATTGTTATATCATACTGTTAGGACACCAGCACCATTACCGATGATGCGTATGTACCACGTACACTTACTTACCGGCTCATACACATCTTCATCGGTAATTGCCATGTCACGAACACTTTAGAAAATACTATTTCATTGACATAGGTTGGCTAATAGTTTAGACAAGATATTAGCGTACTTGCTTTATATGCTAGTTTAGACATTGTAGTTATCACTTGCTACTTCATGCATGCTATTATTCACTGTTATGCCGTATTCATGGATTTTTATGCCTATATTCACTGTTTACATGCTATTGATGATTTGGATTCGGATTTTCATGAGATTTCCTGGATTTGGGGGAAAACCGCAAAAACATTTATAAACTTCTTTCTCTCCCTTTTTAAACGAAAAGTGCAGTTTTCCCATGATGTATGAGTCGTCCACCATGAGTTTGCTGATGGATTTCGAGACCCAATTCGAGGAGTTGGATGAACCGTTTCGGGTACATGGTGGGCCCGGTAAGGTACCCCAGGGCAAGAAGCGCGTGGTAATGATGATGTGAGCCTGGCAGGGAAGCACTACCTACCGGTGATTTTACCCAACGCGTCGGATATCCGGAGGATACCGTCGTGGTCTTGAGATTGATGGTAGGGGCCGGTCTGGACTGACGGCGCCCTAGATAGTGAGATTGACATACAGAGATTTTGAGATATTGAGGTACAGAGATTGCGACATAGAGATATCGAGAGATTTGGATGCTTGTTTTGTGTCGATGCTAGGCACTGTTTATGCTGATTTCATTATGATACCTCGTTTTTTTTAAAAGATACAGAAATCTCACTAATTTATGAAAGCAGTTTTCTTCAGTACATGCATTCTGTTTCATGTATTCATACATCATCCATATGATATATTGCTACCTGAGGCACTGACACGAGCACATGGGATTACACTTGGGTTAGATATTTACCCTAGCCATTGTTATAGGCTGCTGGTTATATATTTGAGGATATATTATGATCGTATGACCTAGGATTGCGTTGTTCATGCGATTTCTGTTCGTAGATGTTTTTCTACTCACGAGTTGGCAACTTACCCCCGTTGTGCCCCAGTTTCTTGCAGGTTTTGCCGTACAGGTTTCATTACGGCTTGCTGGCACTATTTCCATTCCGGGTGATTTGCTAGTAGGTGGGTTTATTTGTATCGTACCCATCATTATACCTTGTATATTATTATTCTGTTGTATCTAGAAGTTCCATCAACCAAACATGTATTTATTTCAGAGATAGAGACCAGTGGTGTTTATTCTTTCGACCTTAGTATCGCGTGTTGTATTCTATGGATTTCTTGCTGTTTTGAGTTTCCTTTTGAGTTTTGATCCTCGCCCTTGGCGTTGTATATTATATTGCTTGTATGGTTATGACCGTCGATTGACGAAAAGCTAGCTCCTGCTTGGGGATGCCTTTTATTGATTTCGTATACTATTCATGTTGTATCCCGTTTGGGGGCCAGTATTTACAAAGCAGACTCTGCCGAAATTTTCAGGAAATATTTGATGTTTTTAAAAACGCATAATTCGGCTTATACTATTTAAACTACTTACTTTAAGTTGGTTTTTCCTTCACTCTACTGCTTCTTTGGTTTTGATTTCTGGGGTTTGGCTTACTTAGATTACATATGCCTCGAGACGTCCGTAATTTAAGTGTCGGTCATGTTCCGTACTTTTCGGGTCGTGACATGAAGTCCCATTTTATTATGCTTCACAAGTATCACATTTGAAATGAAATCAGCAATATAACATATATCTCATATATATAATATAAACATTCGTCCCAGGCAGTAATATGATCTCATCACAGAACATTGCAGCAGAAGATAACATATGAAATATTGGATATACTAGGATTTCCGTGTTTTATGCGAGCCTGTATAAAACGCGGATTCCATGGTCGCGATGAATAGCCAAACCCACATCCCTAGACCCCTACGAGAGCGTCAAGCAACACTGCCAATTCTGGGGTTAGGAGACCCGGTCTCGACTCCTCGAGATGGTCTCCTACTAGACCCTAGAACCCGGTTACTTATGCTCCTCGCCTTGGGTCTAACTAATGCGGAAAAGTAAATAATATACAATTGTGATATCATCCTCAGCCCGGAAGTGCCCCAATAAAAGAATATTACATACAATGAATTTTATATGAATGAAAATAAAAACCCTCATCTCACATAAAACCCCCGGCTATTCAAAACACGACGATCCAATTTAACATATCACAGTAACACATAATATCTCATATCATCAACGTAAGCAAGCATGCGTATCCCGATTGTCGTTGATGTATAGCAACGAAGCCGGCGATACACCACATACTACGCTTACGGTCACAGAAAAGAAAGTGAAAAACTACAACAGTTGGAATTCGCAACCTCCTTAGACATCGCATGCCTAACTAAATGAATTCCTTAGACATCGCATGCCTAACAATTATAAACCCCGCATTTTAGTCTCGATCTCGAAAACACTTTTCAATATCAAGTCGGGCAATTCAACAAGATTCCCGACATCCTGATCGAATACTCGTCGCAAACTTTAGTAGACGGCCGCACCCCCGGATGCCGTCGACGAAGTGCACTAAGGCGGAACACCGCTGCCGCGAGCACCCGAACGGATGCTTTTGGCGATGAGGGTTCTCCTATAGTCACTTGGTCGGGGCTATGGGGCGTGGCTATCTATTAATTTTATCCGGCGAGTATCCGTGTACGCTACGTGATTGCGACGGACTTTTGATCACATCAAAATCCCGTGGCAACCGATCAAATGAGACTAAACTGCTAGATTTATAACATTCAAATTAGTTATCTCATAACTACTTGTGGATTCTAAATATTGTATCACATTCCAGATAAATAGACAATGTTAAACTTTCCGATCGAATAAACAAACACCCAAGATTTCCCAAATAGCTCAACACTTGAGCGGAGTTCAAAAAGTATCCATCACATGCCACAGTACCAATGGTCCAGCCGTAGAAGGGTCAAACCAATGCCTCACATGTGGCAACGCCGTACTGCCCGAAACCCTAAGGTTTAGAAGCGGTTCAGACGGTCACATAATCGAGTTAAGGTTTGTGTTCTTCTAGAGGGTCCACCGCGTTACTTGCACGACTATGAATGTTCTTTAATTAAGGAAAAAATCCAACACTTGGAAATTTTCCGACAGGGGAAAAAGTGAGTTATTGATATCCGTTCGAACTTTTTAACACGTTCTAAAATTACCCAGAAAAACTTAAACGAAGTTAAACTTTCCGATCGAATCAACGAAAACAAAAGATCTCCAGAAAACTCAACACTTGAGTAGAATTAAAAATTCCCAGAAGCAGTAGGTAACACCTATGGATCAACTGTTGAAAAAAGATTCCTTAATCCACAAGTCTTGTCGTGGAACCGCCGCCAATACCCTGGTTTGGCCGTGGTTCCGCGGCGCTTTAATGGATTAAGGGGTTTGTTTTTCTCAGGCCTCCATAAAAGCACCTGCTTAATTTTCTGAGTATTTTTAATACAAAAAAATGAACATTTTAAAAAAAATTCCAGAGAGGGGGTAAAACTCGATGTTTCGGGGTTCGATCGGACTTTAAACTTCGTCTAGACTTCGCCTAATGCTCTAGCCTTGCTCTGATACCACTGTAGGGTTACTAGGCACTGTCACAATGGTCTATAAGGCATCAACCATGCCCGATTTAAAATTTAGACGTGCCGAACAACCCTAACCAAGATCTTAGACTAGAGATTAGGCGAAACAAAGCATGTAAACAACTTTACATCTAAGAGTTAGGGAGTACAACCTTTGTAGTCCATTCCTTCACTTCTAAAGCTCCGTGTTGAGGTCCCTTCACTGCGATCATCATGTACCCGGACTCTAGAGAGGCTCTATGAAGAGAAAGGTGCAAACTTGCTTCCGATCTTCAATAACAAAGATGATCTACCTTGAAGAAACTCAAACCCAAGCTCTTGCTTTGCTAATCAAGTATTAGCAAAGCAAACACCCTAATCTAAGTGGCAAGAATAGATGAGAATGATGAAGAAGGAATTTAGCTCTCATTTGTTTTCAATTTCTCACTCATTTTCATCACTTTGCAAAAAGCTAGAAAGCTTTATCAAGAGGAAGAAGAAGAAGAATCTATATGTGATGAATAATAAATTGTGTGTGAGGTTAGAAATGCAACCATGGGTTAAGTAAGAAAACTTAACCAATGTAGAGATTTAACTATGGTTAAAGGGTTGGGTTGGGTTAAAGAAATATCTTTGCAAAATATCACAAAATATCAAGGTCAAAGTCAAAGCTTCAAGAAGTTTCTTGAAAGCTTCATGAAAGCTTAACCCTAATCCAAACCCTAACCATATTTAAACTCCAAAAATCATGTTGCTTTATAACCATAAAATGTTACAATATTATATATCAAATATACAATATTTATTGTAACAAAATAAAATAATACAATTAACATATATCACATATATATCAATGTACTAAGTGAGAAAAAGAATCTTTTAGTAAGCTTATATTAGTTAATGTAATCTAATATATCAAATATATAATTATACATTAAATTATCGAATCAACTCTTGATCCGATAATCCGGTTATTTCACAAATAACCGACTAATATGATCTGTATCAGTTCATCGAATCAACACTTGATCCGATGACCCGGCTATATCACATATACCCGGCCGATATCTCATATCACGAGAATCTAATACGGTATCACATACGTATTGTTCTCAATCCCGCACATATCATATATGTGCTCCTACTCCGTTTGGCCTGAGCCAGAAAACCTCTGTGTAGGACTCTAAAGAATCGTCAATACGCCGGCAGTAGGTGATGATCATATCAAACACCCATAAGCTGCAAGCGGTCAGCCACCCAGGTATTGAGCAATCAGAAGATTAACAAGCAAGCCTGTACATTCTTCCGTGAATCCAACCAGTAACACTCCCGTACAGTCCGGTCTCTTCGTCTGATATGTCGCATATCTCGCCTAGGGGTGGAAAACGTCAGACCCCAATAGCTTGATAAGTCATGTCGATATGAGGTCCATAACAGTTCGAGAAACTACTGATAACACTTACCAGTAAATCTCAGCAACCCTGGCCAGAGATTTCCAGTTATAGCGAATCGAACACAGCGCAACATCAACTCCCTATACCGGGAGAGACGAAACCCCTCTTTCGCTCATTGCCTCCATATGATTCGGGACTGTACCCAAAAGCCACCATTTTGCACGCCCACTTGGACGTGGTATGATGGAAATCAAAGCACAGCGGGAATCACACAAGACTCTATAACGATCTCGGGTCTACAGACTAACCTGTACCAGTGTCACCAGAGAACTGCCATCTGACGTGAGGTATAATACCATCTGAGAGTTCTCGGCGAGTCCGTCCAGTGTACCCAGTCTGCACTGAGCACCCGTATACCTTCTCTGATGTTAAACACCAATGGATATGGGATCATCCATCGCCCATCATATGGGTCAAGAAGCGCATACGCTAGTCTACTCTGGAGTATCGATGCCCTGTCTCGGTACTCCCACGACTAGGAACATTTGAAGGATGTACTTGGAGACTACATTGTCCCCACTAGTATGATCTGCATCATAGTCCTGGTAGTCAAGTACTCATCCTAAGGACTTTATCAACATGTGACATAGAGACAATCAGTATACATGTTAAGATAAAGAGTAACCAGATAGCATACTATCATGTCGAGCAAGAAAGTCCTCCCTATATATGTCCAAGCATCCACTACAGTATACATCGTATGTACAGTAATGGCCTCTAGGGCATACATATAACTAACAACGCTTACATAGATTTGCCGGTTTACACATTCATCATCGGTAATTGCTATGTCACTTGCACAGTAGAACTGCCACATCATGATATTATCCTTAACTGTAAAGTACATTCATTGTTCAGCACTATCATAGTACATGCTTGCATGATATACGTGACATACTTATATTACTGTTCTATGTTTTTGTACATCGTACTTTATGGTTATATGCATTGAGATGTTGTTTTCATGAGATCTCTGAATTTGAGAACCGCAGTTATATTTCAAAGGAAATTATGTATCGTTTTTAAAACGCGGTTTCTCTTGATATGATATTTCGAGACGTCCGCCATGAGTTTTCTCGGTTCCGAGATTGTTTTCGAGACCTGATTCGAGGAGTTGGCGGATTCCGTTTGCAGGTACATGGTGGACCCGGTATGGTAACCCGGGGCAAGAAATGATTTTTGTGGTGTAGGCGATGAGCTTGGCAGAGGGAGCACTACATACCGGGATTGTATAGAACTCGACGGATATCCGGAGGATACCGTTTTGGAGTTATGAGATGAGATAGATATGAGGGCCGATCTGAGTATACGGCGCTTGAGATGAGATAGATATGAGGGCCGATCTGAGTATGTGGCGCCTGAGATATGAGGATTTACGTGTCGATGCTGGACACGGGTTTCCTGATGTTTCGAGTGTCGATGTAGAACACTCAGGTTCCATGATTTTGATGTGTCGTTGATGGACACATGTTGTTGATATCCTCATACATACAGGCATATGTTTTCATGATGATTCGAGTGTCGATGTTGGACACTCAGGTTCCATGATATTGATTGTTTCGTTGATGGACACACGTGGATGATGTCCACATGCATGCAGGCATATAAGTTCAGATGTTTATTTATATATGCCATTTGCATTGACTCGATTGTTGACACATATGCATACATGGTCACCCTAAATATCATAATATTACCTTCATGATATAGTGACCTAGGAAATCGTTGTTTTATTCGATTTCTATCTGCTGATGTTTTCTACTCACGAGTTGGCAACTCACCCCCGTTGTGCCACAGTTCTTGCAGGTTTGACCGCTTGGGATCAGTAGCGGTATAGCTGGCACACAAATTCATCCAGGATGTTTTGCTTTGGTAGGTGGGACACATTTGGATCGTGCCCACTCTCGTATTTATTATTCTGTTGTATCTAGATAAACTCCATCAATCAAAAACTAGACTTTGTATATTTGGTGACCTAGTCTGACTTGGGTATTTTTGCGAGACTTTGAGCGATGGGCGTATGTTCGCTTCTTGAGATGATGATGTCTTGCTTTAATTGCTTATCCTTTCAGTGTTGATTTTCGCCGTTGGGGCGTCGTATATATTGCTTATTTGCGTGGTTATGATTCCACCGATTGGGGAAGAGCTAGCTCCCGCTTGGGGATGCCTTTTATTGTATGTATGTGGTTTTGGATCAAAATATACAGGAGAGGTGCTGCCCAAATTTTTAAAGGACGAAAAATGTTCTCAACTTTAGTATATTCTACTTGCATTTTCTTATATCATTAGCTATGCATTTATAGATAAACTTTATTTCATTATACCTTTATTTCAAAACTGCACCCCCACTATTTTCCGCCAAAAGGTTTAGATTTTCTGGGATTCGGCTTATTTGAATTATGTTACGCCTTTAGACGTTGCGTGATTTAAGTGCCGGTCACGTGCTAAATTATGGGTCGTGACAGTAGGATCCGAATAGATTTGAGCATTGTCACTGGAGAAAATGTTTCATCATAGTCCACACCTGGTCTTTGATGAAAACCTTTTGCAATAAGTCTAGCCTTATAAGTTTCCACATGTCCATTTACACCAATCTTCTTTTTGAAGATCCATTTGCATCCAACGAGTTTTACCCCAGGAGGAGAAATATCCAAGGTCCAAATTTTATTGGTGTACATGGACTACATTTCGGATCGCATAGCATCCAGCCATTTATCAGAGTCCCTACTTGTAATGGTCTGCTAGAAACTAGTAGGATCATTTTCTTCCAAGATGCAATCCTCTCGATCCCCGTCTATGAGAAAATTATAGTATCTCTCGGGCGGATGAGAAATCCTACTATATCTGCGGAGTGGATGAGGTTCATCTAGGACTACTAAATCTTGAGGTTCCACCAAATTCTCAGTTTCAGTTTGTGGTTCCGCTATTTCATCCAGTTCTACCGTGCTCCCACTTATTTTTTTTGGCAAAAAATTGCCATTCTAAAAAGGTGGCACGACGAGCAACAAACACCTTCTGATCCTCGGTGTGGTAGAACAGATATCCTCGAGAATTTTTAGGATATCCCACAAACTTGCATAAAACTGACCATGCCTGATGTTTGTCCGGATTTTGTACTTTTACATAGGCCAGACAACCCCATATCTTAATACGTTCAAGATATGGTCTTTTGCCACTCAATATTTCATATGGAGTCTTAGGCACAGATTTGGATGGAATATGATTCAATAGGTATGATGCTGTTTGAAGCGCATGTCCCCAGAATGAAAGAGGTAACTCAGTATTGCACATCATGGAGCGAACCATATCCAATAAGGTACGATTCCTCCGGTCCAATACACCATTGTGTTGTGGTGTATACGGAGGAGTAAGCTGAGAAAGAATTCCATTCTCTTTTAAATAGTCAAGGAATTCCATGCTTAAGTACTCCCCTCCTCTATCAGATCGGAGAATCTTGATACTTTTGCCAGTCTGGTTCTCCACTTCGCTCTTATATTCTTTAAATTTATCAAAAGTTTTAGATTTGTGTTTTATGAGAAATACATATCCGAACCTAGAGAGATCATAAGTGAATGTAATGAAGTACGAGAACCTTCCCCTTGTATGTATAGACATTGGACCACATACATCAATGTGTACGAGTCCCAAGAGCTCTGTTTCTCTTTCTCCGTGTCCGGTGAACGGAGATTTGGTCATCTTTCCTTTAAGACAAGACTGATGTCACACCCCGCTTTCTAAAGTATGGAATACGGAGAGCAACGAAGGCTAGCTGTGTTACCTATGGTAAGGAAAGATCCTCCTATAGTCACATAAGGTTGTCTAGCTTAACCTGTCAAAAAATAAAATCCAAAACCAAAAGGGATAATACTGATAATCATGTTGCAACGAAATTGAAAAGGAATACTAAAAAAATGGGTCCATTAGATTATTGATGCAAATAAATACCCAATACAAAAGGTTCAAAATAAGAATAAGATCCGAAAGGAGATACATAAGTCCTAATGTCCCACAAGGGCGCACATGTTAAATACTAGCAAAAAAAGAAATAAACCTATGGGTTACTGATCTGCGGCAAAGTCCTGATAGTCGCTGTGATCCTGCTCAGCCTGAAAATCTGTCTCTAAACCTGAGATGGAAAATCTCAGGGATGTCAGAACATCCCAGCAAGTACTCAACGTATAAGGTGTATGTGTGGTATGATAACATGAATACATATAAGTGTAGTGAAGCCCGGTGCGCAAGTAGAATAGGTATATATAAAAGCATTAGCACTATGAAACAGATATATATATAAACAGATCAAGTTATAACCTAACTGGTCACTAAAAGGTAATCTATCATATCGTGAGTTCGAGTGTGTGCGTCAAGCTCTGCAGGAGTATTCCTAACCCAAGAGTAAAGCCCCAGGTGCTAGAAAACATGGGCCCAAATGTGGAATGAACAAGCGACCGATATAGCCTGGTACGAGCTGTAATAACATGCGACCGATATAGCCCGGTATGAGCTGTAATAACATACGACCGATATAGCCCGGTATGAGATGTCGGCATGGGACTCCTGAGATCCCATTGTACGAACGCACACGCAAACTACCCCAACACCCGCGTGTTCATATCTACTATGGTAGGACTAGATCACTACTTAAGAATGCTGAAATGACTGGAATTTATAGTATGATAATTGTACGGAAATGAAGGTGGTAAATAGTAGTGTAATATGGCATGTAATTCAGCATTCTAACTAGAGATCTTGTTCTTAGTAAAATGGACTAGAGTAATGAATAATCATGGCATGTCAATGAAATCTTAATATGGTAAGAGTGTCCGCATGAAAGCGATACATAAGCAAGCACTAGTCACAAATGTAGCCTTTGTCGTTAGCCTTGATGTGTGAAAAATAAATAATTACAGGATAGATACTTATATATATGAAATGGGTTAACAACCTCAAGCTTTTATTTGTATTCAATATAAATTTCATTTTAAAACCACACTTGCTAATTTTTATACTTGCTGCATAAAAGTTTGCCTATATATATTTTTGTATGATATAACGAAAAATAGGTACTAACACATTTCTCTTTTATTCTAACAGGGCAGGAAAAAATATATATGCATATACACATGAAGGAATGCCGATGTACATCGACCAAAAGTAAAGCAAGAATACTTTCCTGATCGGATCTCACGACGGGGTGCGTACGCTGCATCCGACGTCGGGTAAATATCGCGATGCACACACGCATGTACAGAACAGGACAAAGCTATGCAAGAACGCGACCACGCTGGATGAGGACATCTGCTAGATTGCCCAGATCGTCGGCGATGAGCATGGCTCCGGCGATCACCAGAAAAATATGAATCAAGAAAGAGAAGAGAGGAAGTAGAAGAAGAGGAAGTAGAAGAAAGGGGACTGGGTTTGGTGCTCTGGATTTGGGACAGAGACAAGGACAGAGAGGGTGATGACGAGTCGTGGGTATCCGGCGATGGGCAGTGGATCGGGCTATTGAAGTCGGGATCGGGTGAGGTGTGCAGGGGATGGAGCTTAGGATCTGGGGAGTAAGAGAGAGAAGAGAGGGGGAGAAGTCATGGCAAGGGGTGAGGCCGACGGGGGTCGGAGCTCCGGTGAGGGTGCAGGGGAAGGTTGCAAGCGATGGGTTTCGGGTGTGCAGTCGGGGTTCTCGGGTTGTGCAGGGAAATGAGTCGGGAAAAAAGGAGTGGAGGAAGAAGAGAAGAGGAGAGGGCATTAGGTTGGTAGACGACGAAGGCAAGGTGTAAGTGAGGTCAGGCGGTGGGTTCGGGTGATAGGTTCGTCGGGGTTCTTGGGTGAGGCTGAGAGGAAAGGGTGAAGGCGGTGGAGGTTATGACGATGAGGGTGAGGAGATCGGGGTCGAGGGTGGAGGCGGCGACGGCGAACACGAGTTAGGGTTATGGTTTGGTGATGAGGCAGAGGAAGGAAAAGAAGTGAGGAGACGACGACGTGGGGAAAGTAGGGGTTTGGGTTTAGAATAGGATTTAATATATAAATAGATAGATAGATAGAGAGAGAGAGAGGGCTATGATATTCTGTGCAGAGAGATGTTGGGATTTGGAGTGAGATAGAATATATTTTGAAATATATTTAGTTATAAATATATATATATAATAGTTAAAATATATTAGAATATAATATTGATTATATTTGAGTTTTCTGGAAAATACAAAATTACTCCAAAATATAGCCGGGTTGGGTCTAAAATTACGGCTTGAAAATATGGATAATATACGTATCAACCAAAACCAAAAAGAAATGTCCGGTTAAAGAAAATGCATATCCCCAAGAACGGATACACATAGTATGCACGTAGCGATCCAAACGAGTCTGTTTCACTAAACGAGACCTGAACATGATGTAGGGATCCAACCACAGTATCAGGGGTGTGATGCAGGCCATGCTAGGTATTTAAAAATATATTATTTGACTATAAATATAATATTAAAAAATTTTAGATGCCAGATATACGATGCAGGTATACGGAACATATGTGTGCACGGATCCTCAGAACTAGCAGAGATAAGATGTAATCAAGGACCAAGACGGGTTTCGAACATGCGGGTCGGGTCGGATACCAAGCACAGGAACCAAAACACTATCCGTACCCAAAAATAATTAAAACGGGAAATAGCCATAAGATAAATAGAATAAACAAATCGAACATGGTATAACTGAACTAGGGTGTCATCCAAATACCAGGAAATCACTCCTAACTACCTTCTTACCAGGTCCATTTGTTGTTCCGATGAAGTCAAAATCTATGAGTGTCACATCAAAACTAGACGATCTATCTCCGCTATATCTGCTTTAGTCTATAAATAGACATAAGCTACTTTCCCACTATGCTTCCGCTGCTCCCACTGACTACAATAACCCTCTAGCAGAGTCATATACACGTGCACTTCTAAAGCTAATTTAGAACGACGTTATACCCATCTTTCTGCCAGATCTCATAGTCTAGAACAGCAGTAGTGGCAAGTTTGGGTAATCAAAAACCTCCCTGTCACCATCTTAAAGGAGACCGAAGTACCTCTCGGGTGCCTGAGGTTACCCACCAAATCTGCGGAGTGGTTAATGGATCGTCGAAACCAGTTGAATCCTTAGATTCTACTAAATTTTCAGTAATCGTTTGTGATTTTGGAATAACTTTCAGTTCTACCATACTCCCACTAATGTTTTCTGAAAAATAATTCATTTTACTAAAACTGTGGCGAGTCAAGAACAATATAACTATTGATCTTCCAGATGGTAGAATGTTAACCCTCGTCAAAATCCGGGATAACCCACAAACTGCCATTACTGAAACGTGCCTAGAGTTTATCTGGATTCTGGTTTTAAGCATAAGCCGGACAACTCCATATACATTAACATTGTTAAGATATGAATCCATTCTATATATTCAATATAGAAACAAAGGCACTAATTTAATTTGAACCAGATTAAAAAAAACATGCAGCCGTTTCCAGTGCATATCAACAAGATGGAAGGAGGCCAGGCAGCATTACTCATCAAGGAGCGCACCCATGCATGAGTAACCTGAGAGAGAAGAAAGTTCTCAAAACTATTACCTACAACGGAAAACCAAACACAAGTATCTACATCTTCGATCACCTTGAAGAATCCTAATACTTGCAATATATGGTTCTCTATTTTATTATTATACCTATATCTTCTCAAAATATGGACCTTGTATTTCAACAAAATACTTGTCTAAAACTAGAGAAGTCATGAGTAAACTGAATATAGTATGAGTACCAACCCCTTTGTCCTAACGGACACCGGACAACATACAACACTCTGTATAAATCCACTGTGTTTAATAACTCATACTATGTGCGTCATAGGTTAAAAACTGTGCTAACACCGATGTTGAATGCTCCTTACCTAACCATCAACCGATATGGGTAAATTTCATAGACATAATTTCAAAAAGTTATATCTCACTTTATAAAATAAACATACAGATATATCAGTTTGAAATTGGTGCATAACAACGGATATTCAAAACCAAATATTTGCCGTCAGGCAAAACCCAGGTGATTTCCTCAAATATCGCCAATTACAAAGAATTCCGATATATAGAGAATCTAATCACCCAATTCCTAATATCTTACTCCCACTCAGCATCCGTAACGCCATACAGATGTGAGAATCAAATCTGGTAAATACATACCCTGGAGTTAGAATCTAATTGGGAAAATAGTTTTCACTTAACAGCGCACAGAAAAACTGAAACATGAAAATGTTTCGAAAAGGTGGCCGGGTATTCCTAGTAATGCCCCTTCCACTATCCAGATTCATGACAGTAACCGTATACTTCCTTACCCTCACTGCAATCCCTTTATATATCTTTACTTATTACCTTCTGTACACCACACTTGGGCTAATTGGTTTTCTTCCTTCCCTATCTTTTGGCACCTGCCTATGGTTTGGAAGAAGACTATCCAATAAGCGCAATAAGTGTACTCTTCTAATACTAGGAGCCATCGCAACCTGAGAGAAGGTAAAGGGAAAAGACAACCAAATAATCCTATTCAATTTCTCCAGAACCAGAATCCATCCTCGAACTGGAACGAGTTCCTTCGAGTTTGTCTGTAACTATACGATGGAATATCCAAGAAATGTGGATCTTCATAGTGATACGGAGTATTCTGGAAAAATACAAAGGGAAAATAGGAGTGGCAATGATATATGCAACTAAATGACAATCCATTAGCCAAAGTGTTTTAAGAAGGTTCGGTTAACATGGTTCATGAGTTTTTAAGGTCAGGCCATGGTCGCTGCTAAAGAGAAAGAGAAAACAAATACTCAGCAAGCACTCTAACCTAGATTAGATTGGTTAATTACTTTATCTAATCAAGATGACTCCCACTGTTTCCTCGAATTCTCCCTCAAACTCTAAAAGGAGAATTAGTCGGGATCATCTGAAAATCACCCGAGGAGTAACACCTACTCATCAGTGGGAATCGGGATCCAACTATCATCGCATAATAACTTGATGGAAGCCACTCAAGTCACCACACCCTAGAAGGTATGTGCATGCCTGGCAAGTTTCTTGTATGTTTGAAACACCCGATGTGGTTTTCACCCCTAGGATCTAAGTGACCATGACAAGGTCAACATGTCAAAGGGTTCTAGTCAAGTTCAACCCGTCACTATCTTGATTGCATTAGACCCACCCGCACAGACCCTTGAAGAGGTCAACAAGGTCGAACGATTGTCCTAACCAATCTACATATTCATGCGACAGAAAAGTAGTACAGAGCTACCGCACACTACGCCTTGACGAGGTCAACAAACGCAGCACGAATACTAAGCAATACTAATCTGAAATGACGAAGGGCTACAGCTAGGTTTTTGGCGAAAAACTCTTTAACGTAATGAGCTTGATATCGTTGAAGGAACCGAGTGATTTTTACAAATATATAGTGGCGTAAACTTTTTCTAAAGTGGTCACTCTCTGTGAAGGGATCTCGGCTCTTTCCTCATCGAATGAGGTGTAGGATATTCCAAACTGAATACCACGATGCAAAGCAAAAGAATCGACTATAGTGAAGTTATTACAATGACGTAAACTTTTGCCCAAGAGGTCACTCCCGATGAAGGGATCTCGGCTCTTGCCTCGTCGAATGAGTTGCAGGATATTCCTAACTGAATACCGCGGTGCAAAGCAAAAGGAAACGTCTGTAATGTCAGTTTTTAAAAACTTTGGTTCCAACAACATCATTTAGGTTTATTTTTCCTTGCACTAATCATAATTAATGCAGTCCCACAAATTAATCCATATCACATAAGAAAAGAACGAAAATAAAATATACTATATGCCATCCGCATTCACCACGGGGCTCCGTCATGCACCGTTAGGTTACTTAACTAACGGCAGAGGGGAGCTAGACTAGCGTGGGTGCAAAATATATAGAACATATACTTGTTGGAGATAGTGCCCTCAGAGTCAATTATTTGATCACAGGCACGTGATTGCAATGATTGAGGGAGGACCTATCCCGGTAGGACAGTCTTACTCAAGATGATAGTATGCTATCTGGTTTATCTTTATCATCGTGTACTGCTTTAGGTGACCTTACAGGTCACTATTGCACGTTGATAGAGCCCCTAGGATTCTTTCTTGACTGCCAGCAGTATGAAGGCGATCATATACGTGGGAGCTGGTAGTCTATAAGCACATCCTTAAAAGGTCCCTAGTCGTGGGAGTTTCGAGATAGGGCATCGATACTCCAGAGTAGACTAGTGTATACAGTCGAGACCCCGACGAGGGGTGGTGGCCGGTCTCACAAGCCACTGGTGTCGGTTGGATCACCTAAGATGTATACAGGTGCTCATTGGGTTATGAGTACACCGGACAGGACTCGCCGGGAACATGCTAATTGGTCTTATACCTGACGTCAGATAGCAGTTCCCTGGTGACATATGTACAGGTTAGTTCATCGACCTGAGGATCGTCATTTGTCTCGTGTGAGTTCCCACTGTACTTTGATTACTACCCTACCACGCTCAAAGGAGACGTGCAAACAGGTTTTAGTTGGGTACAGTCCCGAGCCATATGGAGGCAGTGAGCGGATCTTCAGGGGTTCGTCTCTCCCGGTATTGGGGGTGAGGTCGCGCTGTGTCTAGGAGAGCCATTACACGAAGTCCTTGGCCAAGGCAGGAGATTTACTGGTAGGTATTCCAGTAGTATCTCAGGGTGTTCTGGGCTATACTCCGACACGACTTGTACCGCTTTTGGGGGTCTGACTTTTACCAACCCCCTAGGCCCGCCATGCGATGCTCATAGACGAACGGATCGAACTGTATGGATATTGTCACTGACAGGCTCAGTAGGGTGTCAGGATGAGTTCGCTCATCGACGTCCCTTTTGGTCAATACTTGGTAGCTCGTTACGTATAGGCTAATACCTCTGACGTGCTAGTGGTTAAATCCACAACCAAAGTATTGACGAGTCTTTAGAGTCCCCCACAGACCAGTTTCTCAAGTTTCGGGCGAAACGCTGTAGAGGCCGTATGGAGATATGGCAGGGTTCGATCAGATACGTGCGGTATTGCACGGATCACGATCGTACGGTTTATACTAGCGGGCTTTGGTTTAAGCCGGATCCTAGTATTGTACAGTGTAGACTTTGTCTCATTGCATTTGTATTTCGGTCGGAATACAAATGCGGGTATGTATATACAGTAGCGGGGTTTTCCTGTAATTTATTACGGGATCAGTATTTTGGAGTTGCCAGTTTGTTTTCCGTTTCAGCCATATTTCTTTGTATCTTTCATTGGCTGAAGATTGGTGGAGAAGGGCTTATTTGCATTTGTGCAAATAAGCATTTTTGAGGGTTGTCTTTGCATATTGTAGTGTCATGATGGTTGCACCATCTCTTGACTTTCTTGACTCCATGATTGCTTGACTTTGGATGTGATGATGGTTGTTTTGGAATGAGGGTTTATTATGTGAAGATGATTTCTCATGATACCCTTTTTTCTCTCTCCTTGATTATTGGCTCACACTCATTCCTTTGATACTCTCTCACTCTCCTATCATTCTCATGACTATGGCCGGCCAAGCCAAGAGGGGGGCTGCCCAAAATTTGAGAGAGGAATTTTTGTTCATTTCTTGCTACAAAAATTCCCTAGTTCATTGCAAAAGATTCATGGTTCATTTCCTCCACCAAAGGCAACTTCCTCAAACCCCAAATGAGACATAGAGCACTACACGTGTTCTACAGCAATCCTTGGGCACGTCGGCTCTCCAACTTCGTGCCCGAGTTGCCTCGGTCCAGAGGTGGGAGCCCGTAAAAGAAGCCGGCGACGTGGTGCCCTTCCGGCGACTTGGTGGAGACCGGAGATTCCACGGGGAGTTCGGGACGACGACGAGAAGACCGAAGCACACGGATCGCTCGGTATATCTCTCTACCCCTTCTTGTTAGCTAGGACTAGATTAATGGCACGATCCGGGTTTATAGTGCGCGGTGGTGCCGGTTTTAAAGTTTAAAGAAAAGCATCGCTTCCGCATTCCGGCGTCGGATTGATGGCCGGGGCGCCGCCGTGCACTTACACTGGTATCAGAGCCTCGCCATTAACCTAGTCTAGCTTTGTCTAGTGTGTCTACATTTTCGATCGAACAAAATTCCAAAAACCGCGTTTTCATGCGCATCAGTTTCTGTCGAAAAATTTTTAGCTCCAAAAATTTTTCAGGTTGTTGCAGAATGATGTGCAGGGAATTCTAAGAATTCTGTGAAATTTTGGTCTCGTGAACACACTACATCACCGCGGAACCGCGGCCAAACCCATACTTGGGCCGCGATTCCGCCGCGACTTGAACTGTTCGATGTACCAAAATTTTGCAGAAAGCTCCTGACTTGAAAATAGGGTTTTTGTAATGTTCTTTTTGGGCCCAGATTTTCTGTGAGTGCTACAGTAGTGCTTGGGGCCCACTTGGGTAAATTTGATCGATCGAATATTTTAAACACATTAGTTCACAGTATTTACATTATATCTGCGACCGTGAATGTCACTTGATCGGTAAATCCTGTCTAACTGCTATAGCCCAGTTAGACGGATTTGCGAACGTGACATTCACGTTGATGTTCTGTGATTGTGCTATAATGTTGCGGATTGGTCATGGGGGATAGCCTGGATGCAATGCTAGTACAGTTTTGGTTGTATTATGTATATTTGATATTGCGGGGCGAGCGTCCGACATGTGGACTGCCGTCACTGCTCGTTTGTATATTATTCTTTTGGGGCACGACCAGGTTGCGGTCGATATACCCGTTGTATGTATATTTTACTTTCTGTACTAGGATTGCCCCGCGGAGGGGTGCACGGATAGCCGGGTTCTAGAGGGCAACGGGCCCGCATCTCATGGCATTGAGATGGAAGGGGCTTTACTATAGAATTGGCGGGCTATTCGCCGCACTCGTAGGGGGTACAAGTTGACCCGGGAGGGGTGCCCAAGTTACCGGATTCCGTGAAGTGTTGGGTGGTCCATTCACATTGCTGAAGGTGGGCTGCCTCGCTTCAGGTTTTGGCGGGTAACTTGCCGCGCCCGTAGGGGTCTAGGATTTCATTGCACAGGCTATCCACACGACCAGAGGAACGTCGGGTTTCAGTAGCGGTTCTGTGAAACCCGGGGATCCCAGATATCTGTATTGTTCTGTGATGCTGTACATTTCTGTGATGTTGCATTTTATCATGCCTTGAGCGAAATATTATATATTGATATATATACTAGTAGATGCTGTATATGTTTTGCATCCGCGCTAGTCCAGTCCCTGCTCTGTCGTTAGTTAACTAACTTAACGGGTAATGACGGGACCCAGTGGCGAATGCGGATGGCATATACGTACGTCATTGTTTTCGTTCTTTATTGGTGTGATCAATTGATGGGACTGCGTTGATTCGGATCAATGCAAGTTAAAAACAAACCTATTCTGATGTTGTTGGAACACTTTTCAAAAAGCTGTTATTGCAAGGACGTTCTCTTTTGTTTAGCATCGTGGTATTCAGTTGGAATATCCTGCTCCTCAGTCGACGAGGCAAGGGCCGAGATCCCTTCACCGGGAGTGACCCCTTGGACAAAAAGTTTGCGTCAGGGCAATACCTTCACTATAGCCGATTACTTTTGTTTTGCACCGTGGTATTCAGTTGGAATATCCTGCACCTCATTCTACGGGGAAAGAGCCGAGATCCCTTCACCAGGAGTGACCTCTTTAGCAAAGATTTTCGTCACTATATTTTCATAAAAGCTATCTGGTTCCTTCAACGATATCAAGTTCATTACGTTAAAGGTTTTCGCCAGAAACCATTCGTAGCCCTCCGTCGTTTCACATGGATAGTCAATCAGTATTCAAGCTATGTTTGTTGGCCAAAGTCAAGGCATAGTGATTGGTAGCTATTGGGTATTCATGTGCAGCATAGATAGATGCATTGGTTTGGGGCAGTCGTATAGTCTTGTTGGCCAAAGTCAAGGGCTTGTGCGGGTGGGCTCAAATTAACCTGGAGAATGACGGGTAGAACTTGACATGTGACTTATGATTTGTTGGCCAAAGTCAAGGTCATAAGAGCATGGGGCAAAAATCACATCGGGAGTTTCTAAAGAAACTGAAACTTGCCAGATATGCGCATACCTTCTGGAGTGTGATAACGTGAGCGGATTCCGTCACGTTATCATGCGATGATAGTTGGATCCCGATTCCCACTGATGAGTTGGTTTACTCCTCGGGTGATCCCGACTAATTCTTCTTTCAGGTTTGGAGGAGAATTTGACGGTATAGTGAGAGGTTTCCTGATTAGATAAATTGGTAACCATTCTGATCTAAGTTAGAGTGCACGCTGAGTGTTTCTTTTCTCTCTCTCTCTTTGGCAGCGACCATTGACCCGACCCTAAGACTATGACTCAGAGACCAAAATTAACCGAACCTTCTTAACACTGGCTTTTGGATTGTCAGAGTTGCAAACCTCATTGCCACTCCTACTTTTACCCTTTTCTCCAGGACACCCCGTATTACCACGAACGTCCACTTCCATTGGACAAAACCATCGTATGGTTAGATACGAACTCGAAGGAATTTATTCGAGGATGGTTTCTGGTTCTGGAGAAAACGAATAGGACTATTCAGTTGTCTTTTCCTTTTACCTTCTCTCAGGTTGCAAGTACCCCTTAGATTAGGGGATAGTGCACCTATTACGCAAATTGGATAGTCTTCTTCCAAACCTTAGGCCGATGCCGAACGGTGGGGAATGAAGAAAACCAATTAGCATAACGATGGTGTACAGAAGGTATTAAGTAAAGACATATCAAGGGATTAGAAGGAGGGCAAAGTAAATTGCGACTGCTATTCACGACCAAACCAAGTATTTCATTACCACTCCCACATCACCTTTGTATTTCTCCAGGACACTCCGTATCACTACGAAGATCCACAGTTTATTGGATATTCCATCGTATGGTTATATACGAACACGAAAGGAACTTGTTCCAGTTCGGGGATGGATTCTGGTTCAGGAGAAATAGGAATAAGGTTTATTCGGTTGTCTTTTATCTTCACCTTCTCTCGCATTGCGAGTGCTCCTAGGATTAGGACAGTACACCCATTAGGCTTATTGGATAGTCTTCTTCCAAACCATAGGCTGGTACCGAACAGTAGGGAAGGAAGAAAACCATTTGGCCTAAAGGGGTGTACAGATGGTAATGATTAAAGACATATGAAGGGATTTGGAGAGATGGCAAAGTAATATACGGTTACAGGTGTGAATCTGATAATGGAAGAGGCATTACTAGGAATACCAGGATACCCCATCGAAACATTTCAATGTTTCAGTTTCACTGTGTACTGTTAAAGGAAAACTGATTTCCCGATTAGATATTACTCCAGGGTATGTATTTACCAGGTATGATTCTCACATCTGTATGGTTTTACAGATGATGAGTGGGAGTAAGTTATTGGGAATTGGGTGATCATCCTCATTATATCGGGATTCGTTGTAATCGGTGATATTTGAGGAAGTCACCTGGGTTGTTTGCCGGACGGCAAGTATTTGGTTTTGAATATCCGTTGTAATGCACCAATTTCAAATTGATATATCTGTACGTCTATTTTTATAGAGTGAGATATAACTTTTTGAAATTATGTCTATGACATTTACCTATATCAGTTGATGGTTAGGTAAGGAGCATTAAACAGCGGTGTAATTCTTCTTAACCATAGGTACAGTTTTCAACCTACGACACACAGGGATTGAGTTATCATACTTAAGGGACTTATACAGAGTATTGTATGTTGTCCAGTGTCCATTAGGACAAAGAGGTTGGTCCTAGTACTATATTCGGTTTACTTATGACTTCTATAGTTTTTAGACAGGTGTTTCGTAGAAACACAGGGTCCGAATTTTGAGAAATTATAGGTATATGAATAAAGTAGAGAACCAGGTGTTGCAAGTATCGGGTTCTTCAAGGTGATCGAAGATACAGATACTTGTGTGTGGTATTCAGATGATAGTAATGTTTAAGAGAACTTGCTTCTCTTTCGGGTTACACATAATTGGAAGCATTCCTAAGTTGAGTAACGCTGATCGGCCTCTTTCCATTTAGTTGACATGCACTGGGGACAGCTGCATGATTTGAATCTGGTTCAATTAAATCAGTGCCTCTGTTTCTATATTGGATATAGAACAGTTCATATCTTAACGATGTTAAGGTACGGGGAGTTGTCCGGCTTATGCTTAAAACCAAACTCTGGATAACTCGAGGCACGTTTCTGTAATGGCTGTTTGTGGGTTGACCCAGACTATGACGATGGTTGACTTTCTACCATCTGGAAGATCAATAGTGATATTGTTCTTGACTCGCCACAGTTTTAATAAAAATGGATTTTTTCAGAAAACAGTAGTGGGAGTATGGTACAACTGGAAGTGATTCCAGAACCGCAAACGATTACTGAAGATTTGATAAGAACCTAAAGATTCAATCTGGCTTGACATTCCATTAGCCACTCCGCAGATATGGTGGGTAACCTCAGGCGCTCGAGAGGTACTTCGGTATGCTCAAGGACGGTGGCAGGGAGGTTCTTGTTTACCCAGACTTGCCATTGCTGTTGTTCCAGGCTGCGAGACCCGGCAGGAGGATGAGTATAGCATCGTTCTGAACTGGCTTTAGAAGTGTACGTCTATATGACTCTGCCAGAGGGTTGTCGTAGTCAGTGGGAGCAGTGGGAGCATTGGTGGACAGGTAGCTTATGTCTATTTATAGACTAAAGCAGATATAGCGAAGATAGATCATCTATTTTTGATGTGACAGTCATAGGTTTGACTTCATCAGAATAGGGGATGGATCTGTTAAGAAGGTAGTAGGGTGTAATGTCCTGGTATTTGGATGACATACACAGAGTAGGAAGTGATATTCCTATACTACGATCGGTTATACTTTGGTTGTCACACAGTGGTTTCTGCACAAAGGAAATGGATTTCAAATCAAACATTCTGGTTACTGGATGTATGGTTTTAGATCTATATTTGGGTAGTTTCCCAATCTGGGTACTTAGACAGCATTCTAAGAGTATTTAGAATGGACGACTCCTGGCACGGTGGTGTACCTGCAGGTGATGGAGTCACCCTCTCTAAATGTGTCTTACAGACTAAAGGAGAGAGGGATGTGTATGATTGGCAGATCACTTGCTCAGGCAATTGAGTCAATCATGATATGTCAAGTACCACACCAGATGTTGTTCTTGCACTAGATGCAATAAGTTGACATTGATCCTATCCTGGAGAAACAGTCGGAAGCAGTTTTAGAACATAAGTGGATGTTCTAGGGATATGATAACGACAGCCTCATTCGGGAGACAGTTATCATTCCAGGCTTCCAAGGTGACTTGGACGATAGGGAGGTTGTCAGAGTTATAGTTTTCCCTCTGACGAGGGGCAGTATTATGGACAGGTGGTCCAGGAGGATACTGAGGGAGGCATGGCGCAGGATACTGACTAAGTTCAGTTGATGATACAGTTTAAGAAGTTTGGATTTGGAGTTCATTTATGAGCTAGGTCCCATCAGACATCCAGACACATTCTAAGACAGGTATTGCTCATTTCGGGAGATGGCTTTCTCCACGAACTTGAGATATAGAGAGACATAAAAAGAAACTTCAAGGCGGATCCACTCACTGAGGCTATTCCTCGAACGCAATAGTTTCGCAAACGAGCTTTGTGAGACTGACTAGTAGAGGAGTTGGGTGTTCGGTATCACACGGGCTGTGAGTATGCGACATCGCAATAATTAGCCTTGAGTGCAAGTGGGAGATTGTTGGAGATAGTGCCCTCAGAGTCAATTATTGGATCACAGGCACGTGATTGCAATGATTGAGGGAGGACCTATCCCGGTAGGACAGTCTTACTCAAGATGATAGTATGCTATCTGGTTTTAGTTGGGTACAGTCCCGAGCCACATGGAGGCAGTGAGCGGATCTTCAGGGGTTCGTCTCTCTCGGTATTGGGGGTGAGGTCGCACTGTGTCTAGGAGAGCCATTACACGAAGTCCTTAGCCAAGGCAGGAGATTTACTGGTAGGTATTCCAGTAGTATCTCAGGGTGTTCTGGGCTACACTCCGACACGACTTGTATCGCTTTTGGGGGTCTGACTTTTACCAACCCCCTAGGCCCGCCATGCGATGCTCATAGACGAACGGACCGGACTGTACGGATATTGTCACTGACAGGCTCAGTAGGGTGTCAGGATGAGTTCGCTCATCAACATTCCTTTTAGTCAATACCTGGTAGCCCGTTACGTATAGGCTAATACCTCTGACGTGCTAGTGGTTAAATCCATAACCAAAGTATTGACGAGTCTTTAGAGTCCCCCACAGACCAGTTTCTCAAGTTTCGGGCGAAACGCTGTAGAGGCCGTATGGAGATATGGCAGGGTTCGATCAGATACGTGCGGTATTGCACGGATCACGATCGGACGGTTTATACTAGCGGGCTTTGGTTTAAGCCGGATCCTAGTATTGTACAGTGTAGACTTTGTCTCATTGCATTTGTATTTCGGTCGGAATACAAATGCGGGTATGTATATACAGTAGCGGGGTTTTCCTGTAATTTATTAAGGGATCAGTTTTTTGGAGTTGCCAGTTTGTTTTTCGTTTCAGCCATATTTCTTTGTATCTTTCATTGGCTGAAGATTGGTGGAGGAGGGCTTATTTGCATTTGTGCAAATAAGCATTTTGGAGGGTTGTCTTTGCACATTGTAGTGTCATGATGGTTGCACCATCTCTTGACTTTCTTGACTCCATGATTGCTTGACTTTGGATGTGATGATGGTTGTTTTGGAGTGAGGGTTTGTTATGTGATGATGATTTCTCATGATACCTTTTTTTCTCTCTCCTTGATTATTGGCTCACACTCATTCCTTTGATACTCTCTCACTCTCCTCTCATTCTCATGACCATGGCCGGCCAACCCAAGAGGGGGGCTGCCCAAAATTTGAGAGAGGAATTTTTGTTCATTTCTTGCTACAAAAATTCCCTAGTTCATTGCAAAAGATTCATGGTTCATTTCCTCCACCAAAGGCAACTTCCTCAAACCCTAAATGAGACATAGAGCACTACACGTATTCTATACCAATCCTTGGGCACGTCGGCTCGCCAACTTCATGCCCGAGTTGCCTCGGTCCAGAGGTGGGAGCCCGTAAAAGAAGCCAGCGACGTGGTGCCCTTCCGGCGACTTGGTGGAGACCGGAGATTCCGTGGGGAGATCGGGACGACGACGAGAAGACCGAAGGACACGAATTGCTCGGTATATCTCTCTACCCCTTCTTGTTAGCTAGGACTAGATTAATGGCACGATCCGGGTTTATAGTGCGCGGTGGTGCCGGTTTTAATGTTTAAAGAAAAGTATCGCTTCCGCATTCCGGCGTCGGATTGACGGCCGGAGCGCCGCCGTGCACTTACAATACTAGTATACATAAATATATATATAATATTCGTCCCAGGCATGATATAAGAGACATCACAGAATAACTGATAATCTAGGAGCCCCGGGTTTCACATGGGCCGCAAGTGAAACCCGACGTTCCCCAGTTGTGTGGATAGCATGTGTATTGAAAACCTGGACCCCTACGAGCGTGGAAAATTACCCGCCAATCCCAGAAGTGAGGAAACCCCAATCAACAAAGTAAATGGGCCACCCAGCACTTCACGGGATCTGATAACTTGAGCGCCCCTCCATGGGTCATCCTATACCCCCTACGAGTGCGACGAATAGCCCGCTAATTCTAGAGTGAGGCCCCCTCCGTCTCAAGGCCATAAGATGCGGGCCCGTTGCCCTCTAGAATCCGGCAGTTCGAGCACTCCACCACGGGGTAATCCTGAAGGGTTCCGGCAGCGCCCCGGCCATCGAAACGAGGCCAAAATGAGGAACAAAAATTTCTGAAACCGGCGGTACCGTTACCCGATTTACGGATCGACCTTAAACCCTAAACTAACAAGTTAAACTAAGAGTTAGAAAAGTTATACCAAGTTGACCCATGTCCTTCGGTCTTCATTCCAAGCTCCTAGTAGTCCTTTGATGATGTTGGGTTGCCGGTCTTCCTCCATTTCCGATGATCCACCCGAGGGAAACGGCGCAAGCTCCAACCTCGTCGAACGAGGCAACCAACGCTCCAAAGTCGCTAGCGATGGAGAGTGGGGGTGCATGAAAGTGTCACTACAATTTTCTCTCAACCATTGAGCTCAATGAGAAACTCAAGAAAGATAAAGAAGGAGGTGAACTTTGCATGAGCAAAAATGGCTAAGTGCGCAAGTAATGAGAGTGAGAGAGTGGGATAGCATAATGTCTAATGTATGTTGCAATTTCCAAATGAAAAACACCCCACCATGAAAGTGGCCGGCCCCCCTCTCTCTCTCCCATCAAAAAATATCATTTTTCTTTTTTCAATAAACAATTCACACCATACTTTGAACCATGCTCAAAACCATACCATGAAACATGCTCATGCCACATCACACCCTCCACCTCATTATAATACAAATGAATTTCCTAAAAAGGAAAATCAATGATGAGGTGGCAAATCTTCTAGAAACTATTCCGTATAAAATACGGAATACTTCCCGGTACATGTATCGAAATACATATATGCGTATTCGTACAAAAATACGAATAGCCAAGAGAGAAAATAAATAGCAAACAATAATACTAGAATACATATATATAAATATATATGTAAATTATTAAATCAAAACCCGATTTAATAATCCGGCTTAATCCTAAGCTGCTAGTATTATCAACCGTCCGATTAAAGTCTGCGCAGCAAGTGCACATATTTAATCGGACACCCGTATGTACCAACATACGACATATACACCATATCGCCTGAACCGTGAAAACCCTCTGTGTGGGACACTAAAGACTTGTCAATACGCTGGCAGTGGGTTTAACCACAAGCACGTCAGCGGCACTAGCTGTACGTAACGGCTACCCAGGTATTGAGCGAAAGGGAGGCCGACGAGCAAACTCATCCTGAACCCCTACCGAGCCTGTCTGTGACAATATCCGTACAGTCCGGTCTGTTCGTCTAAGAGTATCGCATATCGATTCTAGGGGGTGGATAAAGTCAGACCCCTAACAACGCGATATTTAGTGTCGGCATGTAACCCATCACCTCCTGAGAAACTATCGATCCTGGATCGGTAATCCTCGTCTACCATGGCCATGGATTTGTGGTGATGGCCACCCGTACACAATGCGACATCAACCCCCAATACCGGAAGAGACGAATCCCCGACGATCCGATCACTGCCTCCATGTGGCTCGGGACTGTACCCAACTAAAACCTGTTTGCACGACTCCTTTGAGCCGTGGTAGGGTAGTAATCAAAGCACAGTGGGAACTCACACGAGACAAATGACGATCTCAGGTCAGCAGACTAACCTGCACACATGTCATCTGAGAACTGATATCTGACAATAGGTATCATACCAACTAGCAGGTTCCCGACGAGTCCGTCCAGTGTACTCATAACCCAATGAGCACCTGTATACTATCTTAGGTGAACAAACTAACACCAATGGCTTGTGGGACCTGGCCACCGCCCCTCGTCGGGGTCTCGATCAGTATACACTAGTCTACACTGGAGTATCGATGCCCAGTCTTGATACTTCTACGACTAGGGACATTTAAGAATGTGCTTATAGACCCCAGCTCCCATATATATGATCGCCATCATAATGCTGGCAGTCAAGCAAGAATCCTATGGGCTCTATCAACATGATGATAAAGACAAACCAGATAGCATACTATCATCTTGAGTAAGACTGCTTTATCGGTATAGGTCCTCACTCAATCATCATGATCACAAGTCCGTGACTATGATAATTGCCTTGAGGGTACTATAACCAACAATCTCCCACTTGCACTTAAGGCCAATTATTGCGATGTCGCATATTCACAGCCCGTGTGATACCGAACACCCAACTTCTGTACTAATCAGTTTCGCAAAGCCCGTTTGCGAAAATGATTGCGTTCGAGAAATAGCCTCAGTGAGTGGATCCGCTCCAATGTTTCTTTCTGTATCTCTCTTAATCTCAACTTCATGGAGAAAGTTATCTCCCGAAATGAGCAATATCTGTCTTAGAATTTGTCTGGATATCTGATGGGACCCAGTTCACAAACGAGCTCCAAATCCAGCAAACCTCCTATACTGTATCATCCACTGAATTTAATCAGTAACATGCGCCATGCCTTCCTTAGTATCCGCTTGGACCATCTGTCCAACATACCGTCCCTCAGAAGAGGGAAAACTATAACTCCGACAGCCACTCTGTCATCCAGGTCACCTTGGAAGCCTGAAATGATAACCGTCTCCTGATGGAAGCTGCCGTTACCATATCCCAAGAACATTCACTTATGTTCATAAACTGCTTCCCAATGTTTCTCCAGAATTGGATTAATATGTCTGCTTATTGCATCTAGTGCAAAAGCAATATCTGGTGTGGTACTTGACATTTCATGATTAACTCAATTGCCTAAGCATGTGATATGCTAATCATGGAGATCCCTCTCCCCTTTAGTCTGTAAGACACCTTTAGAGAGGGTGACTCCATCACTTGCAGGTACACCACCATGCCAGGAGTCATCCATTTACTGTCAAAGTACACAGATTAGGATACTTCCCAAATCTAGATCCAAAACCATAGATCTAGTAACCAGAAATCCTGATATTACATTCATATCCTGTGTGGAGAAACAACTTTGTAACAACCACAGTATAACCGATCGTAGTATAGGAATATCTCTTCCTATCAAGTGCATGTCATCCTAATACCTGGACATCACTCTCTACTACCTTCTTACCAGATCCATCTCCTATTCTGATGAGGTCAAAGCCTATGACTGTCACATCAAAATTAGATGATCTAATTCCGCTATACCTGCTTTAGCCTATAAATAGACATAAGCTCCTTACCCACTATACTTCCGCTGCTCCCACTGACTACAACAACCCTCTGGCAGAGTCATATATATGTGCACTTCTAAAACTAGTTTAGAACGATGCTATACTCATCCTCCTTCCGGGTCTTATAGTCTAGAACAACAGCAATGGCAAGTCTGGGTAAACAAGAACCTCCTTGTCACCGTCTCTGTGAAGACCGAAGTACCTTTCGGGTGACTGAGCTTACCCACCAAATTTGCGAAGTGGCTAATGGAATGTCGAAACTAATTGAATCCTCAGGTTCTATTAAATCTTCAGTAATCGTTTGTGATTCTGGAATCACTTTAAGTTCTACCATACTCCCACTACTATTTTCTGAAAAAATCCATTTTATTAAAACTGTGGCGAGTCAAGAACAATATAAATATTGATCTTCCTGATGGTAGAAAGTTAACCCTCGTCAAAGCCCGGGATAACCCACAAACAGCCATTACTGAAACGTGCCTTGAGTTTATCCGGATTCTGGTTTTAAGCATCAGCCGGACAACTCCCTATACCTTAACATCATTAAGATATAAATTGATTCTATATATATCTAATATAGAAACAAAAGCACTAATCTAATTTGGAACCAGATTCAAAATCATGCAGCTGTCTCCAGCGCATATCAACCAAATGGAAAGAGGACAATCAACATTACTCATCTAGGAATGCATCCAAATATGAGTAACCTGAAAGAGAAGCAAGTTCTCAAAACCATTACTATTAACTGAATACCAAACACAAGTATCTACATCCTCGAATACTTCGAAGAATCCCGATACTTCTAATAAATGGTTCTCTACTTTATTCTTATACCTATAACTTCTCAAAATCTGGACCATGCATTTCAACGAAATACTTGTCCAGAACTGGAGAAGTCACAAGTAAACAGAATATAGTATGAGTACCAACCCTATTGTCCTAACGGACACTGGACAACATACAATACTTTGTATAAGTCCCCTGAGTCCAATAACTCAAACTCTGTGCATCGTAAGTTGAAAAACTGTACTTTGGTTAAGAAGATTTACACCGCTGTTGAATGCACCTTACCTAATCACCAACTGATATAGGTAAATGTCATAGACACAATATCAAAAAGTTATATCTCACTTTATAAAATAAATGTACAGATATACCAGTTTGAAATTGGTGCATAACAATGGATATTCAAAACCAAATGTTTGCCATTCGGCAAAATCCAGATGATTTCCTCAAATATCACCAATTACTACAAATTCCGATATAATGAGGATCTAATCACCCAATTCCCAATATCTTACTCCCACCCACCATCTGTAATAACATACAGATGTGAGAAACTGATCTGGTAAACACATACCCTGGAGTTAGATTCTTATTGGGAAAACAGTTTTTAATTAACATCGCATAGTAAAACTGAAACATGAAAAAGGTTTCAAAAGGGGTTAACCGGTATTCCTAGTAACTCCTCTTCCACTATCCTGAATCATGACAGTAACCATATACTTACCTGCCCTCACTATAATCCCTTTATTATGCTTTTACTTATTACCTTCTGTACACCTTCTTTAGGCTAATTGGTTTTCTTCTTTCCCTACCCTTCGGCACCATCCTAAGGTTTGGAAGAAGACTATCCAATAAGCATAATAGGTGTACCCTCCTAATCCTAGGAGCCATCACAACCTGAGAGAAGGTAAAGAGAAAAGACATCTGAATAATCCTATTCTTTTTCTCCTGAACCAGAATCAATCCTCGAAAAAATTCCTTCGAGTTCGTATGTAACTATACGATGGATTTATCCAATGGAAGTGGATATCCGTAGTGATACGGAGTGTCCTAGAGAAATGCAAAGTGGATGTAGGAGTGGCAGGGGTATACCTGGTTTCGTCGTGAATGATGGTGATCGCATTTCCTTTGCCATTATTCTAATCCCTTTATATGTCTTTACTTATTACCTTCTGTACACCACACTTAAGCTTAATTGGTTTTCTTCCTTCCCTACCGTTCGGCACCTTCCTATGGTTTGGAGGAAGACTATCCAATAAGCTCAATAGATGTACCCTCTCTTAATCCTAGGAGCCCTCACAACCTGAGAGAAGGTAAAGAGAAAAGACAACCGAATAATCCTATTCAATCTCTCCAGAACCAGAATCCATCCTCGAAAAAGATCCTTCGAGTTCGTATATAATCATACGATGGATTTATCCAATGGAAGTGGACGTTCGTAGTGATACGAGGTATTCTGGAGAAATTCAAAGGTGATATAGAAGTGGCAATGATGTATGCGACACCGTAACATTCCAAAAGCCAAAGTGTTTAAAGAAGGTTTGGTCAACTTGGTTTATGAGTTTTAGTCAAGGGTCGGGTCATAGTCGTAGCCAGAGAGAGAAAGAAGAAACACTCAGCGTGCACTCTAACCTAGATCAGAATAGTTAATCATTTTATCTAATCTGGATGGATCCCACTGTTTTCTCAAATTCTCCTCCAAACCCAAAAGGAGAATTAGTCGGAATCACCCGAGGAGTAATCCTACTCATCAGTGGGAATCGGGATCCAACTATTATCGCATGATAACTTGATGGAAGCCACTCAAGTCACCACACTCCAGAAGGTATGTGCAAGCCTGGCAAGTTTCCAGTATGTTTGAAACTCCCGATATGTGTTTTTACCCCTAGAACCCAAGTGACCTTGACAATGCCAACATATCAAAGAGTCCTAGTCAAGTTCAACCCGTCATTATCTTGATTGCGTTAAACCCACCCGTACGAGTTCTTGACAATGTCAACATAACCGTACGACTGTCCTAACCAATCCATATATCCATACGAAAGAAAATCATTATAGAGCTACCGAACACTACGCCTCGGCAATGCACGACATACGTAGTACGAATACTAAGCAATACTGACCTGAAATGACGGAGGGCTGCGGCTGGTTTTTGGCGAAAAACCTTTAACGTAATGAACTTGATATCGTTGAAGGAATCCAAGTGGTTTTATAAATATATAGTGGCGAAAACTTTTGCTAAAGAGGTCACTCCCGGTGAAGGGATCTCGGCTCTTTCCCCGTAGAATGAGGTGCAGGATATTCCAAACTGAATACCACGATGCAAAGAAAAAATAATCGACTATAGTAAAGTTATTACGTTGACACAAACTTTTACTCAAGGGGTCACTCCCGATGAAGGGATCTCGACCCTTGCCTCGTCGAATGAGGTGCAGGATATTCCAAAATGAATACCACGATGCAAAGCAAAAGAGAACGTCTGTAATGTCAGTTTTTAAAAACTTGGTTCCAACAACATCATATATAGGTTTGTTTTATCTTTGCATTGATAAGAATCTATGCAGTCCCATCAATTAATCACACCAGAAAAGAACGAAAATAAAATGTACGTATATGCCATCCGCATTCGCCACTGGGTCCCGTCATCACCCGTTAGGTTACTTAACTAACGATAGAGCGGGGACTGGACTAGCGCGGGTGCAAAACATATACAACATCTACTAGTATATATAAATATATATATAACAATTGTCCCAGGCATGATATAAAGTAACATCACAGAAACATCACAGAAGCAACACAGAATGGTAGATAATCTGGAGCCCCGGGTTTCACTTGAGCCGCAAGTGAGACCCGACGTTCCCTGTCGTGTGGATAGCCTGTGCAATGAAACCTAGACCCCTACGAGCGCGGCAAGTTACCCGCCAAAACCAGAAGCGAGGCAGCCCCCTTCAACAACATGAATGGACCACCCAGCACTTCACGGAATCCGGTAACTTGAGCACCCTTCCTGGGTCAACCTATACCCCCTACGAGTGCGGCGAATAGCCCGACAATTCTAGAGTAAAGTCCCCTCCGTCTGAAAGCCTTGATATGCTGACCCGTTGCCCTCTAGAATCCGGCTATTCGTGCACTCCACCTTGGGGTAATTCTAGTACAGAAAATAAAATAATATACAAGGGTGACATCGACCTCAGCCCGGTCGTGCCCCAAAAGAATAATATACAAACTGGCAGTGACGGCAGTCCACATGTCGGACGCTCGTCCCGCAATATCAAATGTACAAATGAAATTAAACTGTACTAATATTGCACCACTGGCCATCCACCACGACAATCTAACCAACATCACAGCACAACCCAGAACATCAATGTAAATGTCACGTTCGCAAACCCGTCTAAAAGAACATATAGCAGTTAGACGGGTTTACCGATCAAATGACATTCACAGTCGCAGATATAAATGTATGTACTATTAAACGCCCACTTAAATTATCGATCGACAAAATTCCAAATTGTCCCCAATAGCAATAACAGCACGGCACAGAAAACTGGGCCAAAACATAATATCACAAAAATCAAAATTCCAAGAAATAGAGCTACAGAAAAATTTTGGACGCCCATTGCCACAAATCCGCCACGGAACCGCCGCCAATGGGGGCTAAGTGCTGCGGATCCGCGGCACTTTAGAGGAGTCATGGGCCCAAATTTTTTGTGTACTCCTAAAAAAGCCTGCACGAATTTTTAAGCCTCTGGAAAATATTTTTTGACCACTTTTGAAAATCGGCAGAAACATAAAAAATGAAATCGTGATTTCGGTAAAATCCGTCGATCGATATTTTAAGCACGTATAAACAAGCTAGTAAGGGGTTTAAAGGGTGACTCTGATACCATGAAGGGTTCCGGCAGCGCCCCGGCCATCGAAACGCAGCCAAAATGTGGAACAAAAATTTCTGAAATCGGCGCTACCGTTACCCGATTTATGGATCGACCTTAAACCCTAAACTAACAAGTTAAACTAAGAGTTAGAAAAGTTATACCGAGTTGATCCGTGTCCTTCGGTCTTCATTCTAAACTCCTAGTGGTCTTTTGATGATGTTTGGTTGTCGGTCTTCCTCCATCTCCGATGATCCACCCGAAGGAAACGGCGCAAGCTCCAACCTCGTCGAACGAGATAACCGACGCTCCAAAGTCGCTAGCGATGGAGAGTGGGGGTGCATGAAAGTGTCACTACAATTTTCTCTCAACCATTGAGCTCAATGAGAAACTCAAGAAAGATGATGAAGGAGGTGAACTTTGCATGAGCAAAAATGGCTAAGTGTGCAAGTAATGAGAGTGAGAGAGTGGGCTAGCATAATGTCTAATGTATGTTGCAATTTCCAAATGAAAAACACCCCACCATGAAAGTGGACGGCCCCCCCTCTCTCCCCCATCAAAAAATATCATTTTTCTTTTTTCAATAAACAATTCACACCATACTTTGAACCATGCTCAAAACCATACCATGAAACACGCTCATGCCACATCACACCCTCCACCTCATTATAATACAAATGAATTTCCTAAAAAGGAAAATCAATGATGAGCTGGCAAATCTTCTAGAAGCTATTCCGTATAAAATACGGAATATTTCCTGGTACATGTATCGAAATACATATACGTGTATTCGTACAAAAATACGAATAGCCAAGAGAGAAAATAAATAGCGAACAATAATACTAGAATACATATATATAAATACATATGTAAATTATTAAATCAAAACCCGATTTAATAATCCGGCTTAATCCTAAACCGCTAGTATTATCAACCGTCCGATTAAAGTCTGCGCAGCAAGTGCACATATTTAATCGAACACCCGTATGTACCAACATACGACATGTACACCATATCACCTGAACCGTGAAAACCCTATGTGTGGGACTCTAAAGACTCGTCACTACGCTGGCAGTGGGTTTAACCATAAGCACGTCAGCGGCACTAGCTGTACGTAACGGCTACCCAGGTATTGAGCGAAAGGGAGGCCGACGAGCAAACTCATCCTGAACCCCTACCGAGCCTGTCAGTGACAATATCCATAAAGTCTGGTATGTTCGTCTAAGAGTATCGCATATCGAGTCCAGGGGGGTGGATAAAGTCAGACCCCTAACAACGCGATATTTAGTGTCGGCATGTAACCCATCACCTCCTGAGAAACTATCAATCCTGGATCGGTAATCCTCATCTACTATGGCCATGGATTTGTGGTGATGGCCACCCGTACACAATGCGACATCAACCCCCAATACCGGGAGAGATGAATCCCCGACGATCCGATCACTGCCTCCATATGGCTCGGGACTGTACCCAACTAAAACCTGTTTGCACGACTCCTTTGAGCCGTGGTAGGGTAGTAATCAATGTTGGTGTATATGCCCTAGAGGCCATTACTGTATCATACTAGTATGTATATTACTTGATGGAAGCTTGGGATATTCACAGTTGTACAGACAATCTTGCTCAATATAGTAGTATGCTACTTGGTTTGTCTCTGCTTTAATGTGTACATGTGTGTTTATTTATTATATCACCTATACGCATTAGTAGAGCCCTTAGGATCTTTGCTTGATTACCGGCATTGTGATGGCGATCACACTCGTGGGGGCTGGGTAATCTACAAGCACATCCTTATACACGTCCCTAGTCGTGGGAGTATCGAGATAGGGCATCGATACTCCGGAGTAGACTAGCGTATGCGCTTCTCATCCCAGCTCGGGAGACGGTCTGTCCCACAGCCGTCAGTACGTCGTACTTGAGATAGTATGCGGGTGCTCGTTAGGTTACGAGTACACTGGACAGGACTCGTCGGGAACTGATGGTTGGTATTATACCTATCGTCAGTTATCAGTTCCCAGGTGACATGAGTACAGCTTAGTCCGCTGACTTGACACTGTCACTTCGCCTCGAGTGTGTTCCCACTGTTCTTTGATTGCTACCCTACCACGGCTCTACTGAGTCGTGCAAACAGGTAGTAGTTGGGAGCAGTCCCGAAGCACTTGGAGGCAGTGACGGTTAGACAGGATTCGTCTCTCCCGGTATTGGGGGTTGACATCGCGCTGTGTCTAGGAGAGCCATTACACGAGTAGTCCCTGGCCAGGGCAAGCGAGATATACTGGTAGGTTTCCAGTGTTATCTCAGGGTGTATTGGGCTTCACTCCGACACGACTTGTACCGCTATTAGGGGACTGACGTTTACCGCCCCCCTAGGCCCGCCATGCGATGTATCAGACGAACAGACCGGACTGTACGGAGATTGTCACATACAGGCTCAGTAGGAGTGCAGATGGGGTTCACCTCGTCAGTCTTCTTATCGACATCTACCTGGGGACCGTTACGTACAGCTAGTGCCGCTTGCGGTCTGTGGTTAAACCCACTGCCAGCGTAGTGTCGAGTCTTTAGAGTCCCACACAGAGAGCTATTCGCCTTTAGGCAAAACGAGTAGAGGTCGCATGGTTTTGCGACAGGGTTCGTTCGCATCCGCGCACTTGTGCACGTTTGCTGTCCGGACAGTTTATACTAGCGGGCTTTGGTTTAAGCCGGATCCTAGTATATGATTTGAGATTGGTTTTTCTCATTGTGTTCGTGTTCCTCGGATCACGAATGCGGGTGCGTATGCACAGTTGCTTGAGATTGGGGGAGAGGACCTTGTTTAGGGTTAATGGCTTTTGTCATTTTATTAACCCTATTGTTTTTGTGTGGATTATTGTTAATTGATAATTAGCTTAATTATTGTGCATGGTTGTTGTTGACAATTTGACTTCATTGACTTGTTGACCATGTTGACAACTTGACCATAATCATTTCATTTGGAAGATGCTCTTTGATCTTTGCAAAAATGAAATGATAATGGTCAATTCATGATTTATCATGACAATTTTCAAGCTAATTATCTAATTAAAATTATCCTCACATATTAGTGAGAATGGCTCACTAATTTCTCATTCTCTCATATCTTTTCTCTCTCTTGCTCATCCTCTCCCTCAAGCTCTCTCCCTCTCATGTGTTGAGAAACAAAAAGCTTGAGAAAAACCCTCTCTTGATCTTCTCTACTCACTTCTAGGGTTCAAGCCTTAGCATTTCTTGCACTCTAGTTACTCCTAGCTTGGAGTTGAAGCTAAAGGTGGTGGCTTTCAAGTGGATCTTTCTTTGACGGATGAAGACAAGCAAGGTGAACTCTTTCTACCATTCCGACGAGCAAGGAGAGAAGGAGTTCGAGCTCAAGGTATAACCTTTCTACAACTTACTTAGTTGTTAGTTTACTTTAGCTAGTTTTCGTTTAGTAAAGATCCGGCTTTTACGGTCCATGTTACAAACCATAGAAAAATTTTTGTTTACCGTTTCCGCAACCCCGAAAGTACCGGGAGTGGTAACGTGGACCTAACAGTGGTATCAGAGCCTGACTAAACATAAACTAGCTTGGTAGTAAAGTGTATCGAAGTTCGAAACGGAAAAATCGAAAAAACCAAGTTATAAAAATCTGAGTTTCTGTTAAAACTTTTTCTGGTCAAAACAAAATTTGTTATATCCCAAAAATCATCTCAGGCTTTTTAGAAGAAACCCACCAAAAACGACACAGTAACTCACCAGATCGGCCGCGCTTCCGCGGCAATAGCTTGCTATTGCCGCGGAAGCGCCGCACTCTGGTGGAGTTGCTGTCTCGTTTTTGGTGCGGTTTGTTTCTTACATGGTTTTAGGATTTTTCTGATATATTATATGTTCCCAGATTTGCCAGAATAGAAATTTGTTTTTGGGGGCCTATAATTCCGTATTTTTCCGAACTTCAATATACTTTGACTATAAAGGTTATATCTGTGATGTTCTTATGTATTGAACGTCGGCTAATCGCTATATGTCGATTAGTCGGGGTTATACATATCTGTGATCTGTGATTGTTGTTGATGGTTTGTGTATATGAACTCGTTGGATTGTCGCGGATGAATAGCCGGGGTGGATGTGAGATGAGAGTTTCTTTTTCTTTCATTCATGTAATAAATTTGTAAATTGATGTAATATTATTTGTTTGGCCGCACAACCGGGTCGGGGTTGTAGCCGTCATTGTATAATTCTTTTTACTGTTTTTGCTCCTAGGATAGACCCATGGAGGGGTGCACAAACTACCGGGTAGCTCGAAGTGCCGAGTGGCCTACTCATGGCATTGAGGGAGGTTGCTTCGCTTCGGGTACTTGGCGGGTAGTTTGCCGCACCCGTAGGGGTCTTGGGTGGGGTATTGGCTATTCATCGCGACCGTGTAATCCGTTTTTCGTTGCAGGCTCGAACGAATTGCGGATTCCTAGTATATCCAAAGTGTTCATCTGTGATCTGTAATGTCTATCATTGCTATATTGCTATATATAATAACTATTTAGGCGTTGCTTATGTTTTACAGCCGCGCTAGCCCAGCCCCCGCTCTGTCGTTAGTTAAGTAACCTAACGGGTGATGACGGGGCCCCGTGGCGAATGCGAATGGCATAAGCGTACGTCATATTTTGGTTGTTTTCTGCAATGGTAGGTTTTAAATGATGGGACGCATTAAAAGAACTAATGCAAGAAAATAAACCTAAAAGACGTTGTTGGAACAAGTTTTTCAAAAAGCTGTTATTGCAAGGACGTTCATTTTTGTTTTGCATCGCGGTATTCGGTTATGAATGCCCAGCACCTCAGTCGACGAGGCAAGGGCCGAGATCCCTTCACCGGGAGTGACCCCTTGGACAAAACTTTGCGTCAGGGCAATAACTTCACCATAGTCGATTATTCTTGCTTTGCATCGAGGTATTCATCTTACGAATGCCCAGCACCTCACTCGACGAGGAAAGAGCCGAGATCCCTTCACAGGGAGTGACCTCTTTAGCAAAAGTTTTCGCCACTATGTTTTACAAAAGGATGTATCACGTTCCTTCAACGATATCAAGTTCATTACGTTAACGGGTTTTTCGCCAAAAACCCAGCCGTAGCCCTCCGTCGTTTCTTATAAGTTATACTTAGTATTCGTGCTGCGTTTGTTGACTGTGTCAAGGCGCAGTGAACGGTAGCTAAGTGTAGCTTATTTGCTGGATACAAAGTGATTGGTTAGGACATTTGTAGAACCTTGTTGACTGTGTCAAGGGTTATGCAGGTGGGTTTAATGCAATCAAGATAATGACGGGATGAACTTGACTAGGACCTTTTGATTTGTTGACTGTGTCAAGATCACTTGGGTCCTAGGGGCAAAAACCACATCGGGAGTTTCAAAAGAACTGAAACTTGCAGATTTAGCATACCTTCTGGAGTGTGGTGACTAGAGTGGATTCCATCTAGGTTATCACACAATGACAGTTGGATCCCGATCCCACTGATGAGTTGGTTTACCCTCGGGAGATTATTTCACTTAACGATCAATGCTATAAATCTAGTAGGTGTCTAGAAAGGTGTTAGCGGGGTTACGCCCCCAGGGAAAAGAGGTTATTTAATTAAGGAACTTCGCGAAAGCGTTGGAAAACCTCCCTCGAAGTACCGACACTAGCCTGGCTGAAAGGTTAAGCAAGTATTGTGACGTGAATTAAAACCCGGCTAGTTCTTCTTTTAAAAGGTTTTAAGAAGAATTTGAGTAAACAGTGGGAGACATCCTGGTTAGATAAATTAATAAACCAATCTAATCTTGCAAGAGCATACGCTGAGTGTTTCTTTTCTCTCTCTCCAGGCAGCAACCTTTTCACGCCCTAATCAAGATAATAAAATGTATCGCTTGACCGATCCGAATTCTTATTCGGGACTGGGGAAAGTTGGTTCAGCTCTAACTTGTGACAACAGTCATGAGTATGAGGATGGGAAAGAGGAAAGTATGGATTTCCAGGATACCCAGTTGAAGAAGAAGCATGGTTTTGCATCTACTTCAGGTGTTCTTGTAATTGAGAACTGTTTTACGGTCAGCCCTACCTCCTGGGTACTTGATACCGGATCAGGATCTCATATCTGTAATTTATTGCAGGGACTGAGAAAAAGTAGGATAGTTGCACCGGGTGATATGTCGCTCAGAGTAGCGAACGGAGCACAAGTTTATGCGGCAGCCGTCGGTGAATATCACCTAGTATTGCCAAATGGCAAGACTATGATTTTGAACGATTGCTACTATGTACCCTCCATGGTTTGCAACATAATATCAGTTTCTTTACTCGATAAAGATGGATATGACTTTGTTCTTGAAAAGAATATCATGAACATTTACCTTCATAAGGTACTGGTTGCAGAGGGTACACTGTGTAATGGTATCTACGTTCTAAATCAGAATACAGTTCTCAATATACAAAACACACGCAAGAGGAAGAATTCAGATACGAATGAATCCTACTTGTGGCATTGTAGGCTTGGTCATATCGGAGAGAAAAGACTGAGTAAGTTGCATAAAGATGGACTCTTGAATACGTTCGAGTTTTCATCTTATGAAACTTGTCAGTCTTGTCTCAAAGGAAAGATGACCAAATCTCCGTTCACCGGATATGGAGAAAGAGCAAGAGAGCTCTTGGGACTCATACACAGTGATGTGTGTGGTCCGATGTCTATACATGCAAGGGGTGGGTTCTCGTACTTCATCACATTCACTGACGATCTCTCTAGGTTCGGATATGTGTATCTGATGAAACACAAATCTGAAGCTTTTGAGAAATTCAAGGAATTCAGAAACGAAGTAGAGAACCAGACTGGCAAAAGTATCAAGATCCTCCGGTCTGACAGGGGAGGGGAGTACTTAAGCACGGAATTCCTAGATTACTTAAAAGAGAATGGTATTCTCTCTCAGCTTACTCCTCCTTATACACCACAGCACAACGGTGTATCGGAGCGGAGGAATCGTACCCTACTGGATATGGTTCGCTCCATGATGAGTAGTGCTGAGTTACCTCTTTCATTCTGGGGATATGCACTTCAAACTGCAGCACATCTATTGAATCAAGTTCCATCCAAATCCGTGCCTAAGACTCCGTATGAAATATGGAGTGGTAAAAGTTTGTATCTTAAACGTATTAAGATTTGGGGTTGCCCAGCTTATGTCAAAAAGCAGAACCCAGACAAACTTGAGGCACGGGCAGTTTTGTGTAAGTTTGTGGGATACCCAAAAGATTCAAGTGGGTATCTATTCTACCATGCAGAGGAACAGAAGATAATTGTTTCAAGAAATGCCACATTTTTAGAAAAAGAATTTCTTGTTAAAAACATTAGTGGCAGCACGGTAGAACTGGATGAGATTCCAGAAACACAAGCTTTAACAGAAAATTTGGAGGAACCGCTAGATTCAATAACCCCAAGCGAACCTCAGCCACTCCGCAGATCTGGTAGGATTTCTCATCCGCCCGAGAGATACTACGGTTTTCTCATAGACGGGGATCGAGAGGATTGCATCTTGGAAGAAGATGACCCTACCAGTTTCAGGCAGGCCATTATCAGTAGGGACTCTGATAAGTGGCAGGAAGCAATGCAATCCGAAATGGAGTCCATGTACGCCAATAAAGTGTGGACCTTGGATATTGCTCCATCTGGGGTAAAACCCGTTGGATGCAAATGGATCTACAAAAGGAAACTTGGTGTAGATGGGCAGGTGGAAACCTATAAAGCTAGACTCGTTGCAAAAGGTTTCCGTCAAAGACCTGGTTTGGACTATGACGAAACTTTTTCTCCGGTGGCTATGCTCAAATCCATTCGGATCCTACTTGCCATTGCTGCCTTCCATGACTATGAAATCTGGCAGATGGATGTTAAAACGGCTTTCCTAAACGGTTGTTTGGAAGAGTGCGTTTACATGGATCAACCAGAAGGTCTCGTAGACAGTGGGAGCAGCGGAAAGGTGTGCAAGTTGCTTAAATCCATTTATGGATTAAAGCAGGCATCGCGGAGCTGGAACATCTGTTTTGATGAGGCAATCAAAGAATTTGATTTCATCAAGAACGAAGATGAACCCTGTGTTTATAAGAAGATTGTAGGACGAACTGTCGTATTCCTAGTCTTGTACGTGGACGACATTCTTCTGATAGGAAATGACATTCCTATGCTACAATCGGTCAAGCTGTTTTTGTCACAAAGGTTCTCCATGAAGGACCTGGGTGATGCCTCGTACATTCTGGGGATCAAGATCTATAGAGATAGATCCAAGAAACTATTGGGACTTTCGCAGTCCAGGTACATAGAGACCGTACTAAAGAGATTTAGTATGGAGGATTCCAAGCGCGGTAACATACCCGCATTGCACGGAATTACCCTCTCCAAGAAGATGTCTCCTAAGACTGACGAGGAGAGGGTTCGCATGAGCACTATACCCTACGCTTCGGCGGTAGGATCTATAATGTATGCGATGCTATGTACAAGACCAGATGTAGCTTACGCGTTGAGCACGGTAAGCCGGTATCAGTCGGACCCAGGGGAGGACCACTGGACAGCAGTGAAGAACATTCTCAAGTACCTGAGAAGGACTAAGGAGATGTTCCTGGTTTACGGTAATGGAGACCTTAGGGTCGAGTCCTTTACCGATTCAAGCTTCCAGAGTGACAAAGATGATAGCAAGTCCGTCTCGGGTTTTGTGTTTACCCTCAACGGAGGGGCGGTATGTTGGAGGAGTTCCAAGCAGGATACCGTCGCAGACTCGACGATGGAGGCTGAATACATTGCTGCAAGCGATGCCGCAAAAGAGGCGGTCTGGATTAAGAAGTTCATTAGTGAACTTCAGGTGGTTCCGTCCATTGTTGACCCAATACCTTTGTATTGCGATAACAATGGGGCTATAGCTTTAGCGAAGGAACCAAGGTCCCATCAGAAATCCAGGCACATCTTAAGGCGGTATCACCTGATCAGGGAGATCATTGATCGACAGGAGATCGAGGTGCGGAGAGTGGACACAAAGGACAACACAGCGGACCCATTCACGAAGGCTTTACCCCAGACTCAGTTCGAGCGGCTGATCGAGATGATAGGTCTTCGATACGCCAGTACATGGCCTTAGTGCAAGTGGGAGATTGTTGGTGTATATGCCCTAGAGGCCATTACTGTATCATACTAGTATGTATATTACTTGATGGAAGCTTGGGATATTCACAGTTGTACAGACAATCTTGCTCAATATAGTAGTATGCTACTTGGTTTGTCTCTGCTTTAATGTGTACATGTGTGTTTATTTATTATATCACCTATACGCATTAGTAGAGCCCTTAGGATCTTTGCTTGATTACCGGCATTGTGATGGCGATCACACTCGTGGGGGCTGGGTAATCTACAAGCACATCCTTATACACGTCCCTAGTCGTGGGAGTATCGAGATAGGGCATCGATACTCCGGAGTAGACTAGCGTATGCGCTTCTCATCCCAGCTCGGGAGACGGTCTGTCCCACAGCCGTCAGTACGTCGTACTTGAGATAGTATGCGGGTGCTCGTTAGGTTACGAGTACACTGGACAGGACTCGTCGGGAACTGATGGTTGGTATTATACCTATCGTCAGTTATCAGTTCCCAGGTGACATGAGTACAGCTTAGTCCGCTGACTTGACACTGTCACTTCGCCTCGAGTGTGTTCCCACTGTTCTTTGATTGCTACCCTACCACGGCTCTACTGAGTCGTGCAAACAGGTAGTAGTTGGGAGCAGTCCCGAAGCACTTGGAGGCAGTGACGGTTAGACAGGATTCGTCTCTCCCGGTATTGGGGGTTGACATCGCGCTGTGTCTAGGAGAGCCATTACACGAGTAGTCCCTGGCCAGGGCAAGCGAGATATACTGGTAGGTTTCCAGTGTTATCTCAGGGTGTATTGGGCTTCACTCCGACACGACTTGTACCGCTATTAGGGGACTGACGTTTACCGCCCCCCTAGGCCCGCCATGCGATGTATCAGACGAACAGACCGGACTGTACGGAGATTGTCACATACAGGCTCAGTAGGAGTGCAGATGGGGTTCACCTCGTCAGTCTTCTTATCGACATCTACCTGGGGACCGTTACGTACAGCTAGTGCCGCTTGCGGTCTGTGGTTAAACCCACTGCCAGCGTAGTGTCGAGTCTTTAGAGTCCCACACAGAGAGCTATTCGCCTTTAGGCAAAACGAGTAGAGGTCGCATGGTTTTGCGACAGGGTTCGTTCGCATCCGCGCACTTGTGCACGTTTGCTGTCCGGACAGTTTATACTAGCGGGCTTTGGTTTAAGCCGGATCCTAGTATATGATTTGAGATTGGTTTTTCTCATTGTGTTCGTGTTCCTCGGATCACGAATGCGGGTGCGTATGCACAGTTGCTTGAGATTGGGGGAGAGGACCTTGTTTAGGGTTAATGGCTTTTGTCATTTTATTAACCCTATTGTTTTTGTGTGGATTATTGTTAATTGATAATTAGCTTAATTATTGTGCATGGTTGTTGTTGACAATTTGACTTCATTGACTTGTTGACCATGTTGACAACTTGACCATAATCATTTCATTTGGAAGATGCTCTTTGATCTTTGCAAAAATGAAATGATAATGGTCAATTCATGATTTATCATGACAATTTTCAAGCTAATTATCTAATTAAAATTATCCTCACATATTAGTGAGAATGGCTCACTAATTTCTCATTCTCTCATATCTTTTCTCTCTCTTGCTCATCCTCTCCCTCAAGCTCTCTCCCTCTCATGTGTTGAGAAACAAAAAGCTTGAGAAAAACCCTCTCTTGATCTTCTCTACTCACTTCTAGGGTTCAAGCCTTAGCATTTCTTGCACTCTAGTTACTCCTAGCTTGGAGTTGAAGCTAAAGGTGGTGGCTTTCAAGTGGATCTTTCTTTGACGGATGAAGACAAGCAAGGTGAACTCTTTCTACCATTCCGACGAGCAAGGAGAGAAGGAGTTCGAGCTCAAGGTATAACCTTTCTACAACTTACTTAGTTGTTAGTTTACTTTAGCTAGTTTTCGTTTAGTAAAGATCCGGCTTTTACGGTCCATGTTACAAACCATAGAAAAATTTTTGTTTACCGTTTCCGCAACCCCGAAAGTACCGGGAGTGGTAACGTGGACCTAACAATCAAAGCACAGTGGGAACTCACACGAGACAAATGACGATCTTAGATCAGTAGACTAACCTGCACACATGTCACCTGGGAACTGCTATCTGACAATAGGTATAATACCAACTAGCAGGTTTCCGGCGAGTCCGTCCAGTGTACTCATAACCCAATGAGCACCTGTATACTATCTTAGGTGAAAAAATTAACACCAATAGCTTGTAAGACCTGGCCACCGCCCCTCGTCGAGGTCTCGATCAGTATACACTAGTCTACACTGGAGTATCGATGCCCGGTCTCGATACTCCTAGGTCTAGGGACATTTAAGGATGTGCTTATAGACCCCAGCTCCTACATATATGATCCCCATCATAATGCTGGCAGTCAAGCAAGAATCCTATAGGCTCTATCAACATGATGATAAAAACAAACCAGATAGCATACTATCATCTTGAATAAGACTGCTTTATCGGTATAGGTCCTCATTCAATCATCATGATCACAAATCCGCGACTATGATAATTGCCTTGAGGGCACTATAACCAACAAATCCTAGTACAAAAAAGAAAAGTATATATACAATGGTGGCATCGACCTCAACCCGGTCGTGCCCCAATAAAAGAATATACAAACTGGCGGAAACGGCAATCCACATGTCGGACGCTCATCCCGCAATAACGAATATACAAATGAATCTAAACTGTACAACAACCATTGCACAAGAGGCTATCCTACATGACAATCCGTACAAATCCATCACAAATATCAACATCACAGCAGTATAAGCAAGTATGTGCAACCCCGTCTAAACGACATATAACAAATAGACGACGTTTGAAAAACACATACACCACATCACAGATATCAACGATTCAAAATTTCAAGTTTTGAAACTTTCCAAGTTCCCCCCAAAGCAAAGACAAGGCTAAATGAAATCTGGGGAAAACAAACAAGACCAAAACACCAATTTACAAAACCCAAGACACAGAATGAAAATGAGGCCCACTGGTGAATAGTAAAAAGGTGAGGCCGGGAATTGGGCAATGTGGTCGGCCAAGTTTGGTTGAAAATGCCTCGTTTTCATTCTGTTTCATTCTCATGTCTTAACTAAGACTCTGCAATTGTTTAAAAAAAATTCAGAGATCAAAATTTTTTCAGAACAGACAGTGGGTTTTGAAATCGCAGTTTTTCGGTTTTGAAACTAATACATCATCTACTACTAGTTTCTAATGTTTGGGTGGCTCTGATACCATGTTGGAGTTCCTAGCGCCCTGGCCATCTACCGTGGCCGATTGCAGAACAAAAATTTTGGCGTTTAAAGAACTTGGCGCTAGAAACAACTACTTAGAATCGAATCCAAACATGAAACTATTAATCTAAAAGAATATGTCTATTGTGATCGAGTGTTATACCGAACGAACCATGTCCTTCGGTCTTCCACCATCTCCCTTAGCTCCTTGAGGTCCATTGGATCGAGCTTGGCCGCCGGTCTTCCTCCGTCGAAGATGATCCACCCGAGGGATGTAGCTCATGGCTCTAGCTCCACATAAAAGATCAAGTGAAGCAACTAGGGATTCTAGATGGCTAGTCTAGAATGCCTAGGATGTAGTGGATTGTTCCAAGTGTATCTCTACCTCACCTCCTCTCTTGATTCTCAACACATGAGAGGGTAGAGAGAAGGTTGAAGATGAAGTTGGAGGAAGCTCAAGAAAACTTGAGAGGGGAGCGATGCCAATAGTGAGAAGAAAAAGTCATGCTCATAAAAATGAACCATACAACATCTTTTTTCTTTCATCAAGAGAGAAAATATCATGAAGCATGCTTTTAACAAACTCATTTTTCCATTTAAAAATTCCCACCATGCTTGAATAGTTTGCACAAATGAATAAACAATTCATTTGTGCAACTATAGAAGCATGGTTCTTACCATACTCCCCTCTCTCCTTTTTCCACCTCATATCCCATTTAAAATAAATGGATAAAATCTAAATGAGGTGTCCGCCTTCTAGAATGTTATCTGTAAAAAATACGGATTACACTCTACTATATATACATACACGTATTCGTACCAAAATACGAATACCCGAAAAGATAGAATAACATAAAGAACATAATACTAGAATATACATATCGAAATACATATACGTAAATTATTAAACCAATACCTGATTTAATAATCCGGCTCAATCCCGAGCCGGCCAGTATTATCAACTGTCCGATCGAAAGTCCGGATACATAGTACAATCAATCGATCAGAACCCTGCACGTATCAATACGGCTACTACATCATTTCGCCTTAACCAGGGAAACCCTCTTTGTGGGACTCTAAAGACTCGTCAATACTGTTCATATCAGATTTTTGCATTTTTATATCGCCCATTCTTAATCACATTGCATATAACTAGGTATTTTTTATCTATGTCTGCTAAATAGTTGCAGGTTACAGGTTCTCAGCTCTTTACAATGAAATTCATGAAAATTCGCAACAAATGTGAGACTACGACCAACAATAGATAAATACTGATCTCCGCTAACCATTCATATGATGCCGCCTACTAGTTCAAGAGGCAAAATGGAAAATCGTTGATCACTTCAATGCACAAAGCACAAAGGCAGCACAAGATCCAAGACTTCAACGTGGAGCTCAAGGCAAAAGTCCACATTATCTTGCGCTATTAAAAATCTGGAAGGAAATTGAAGAGATTCTGAGAAACCAAGAGGATAAAACAGAAGATAAAAGCAACATGAAAAAGACCAGAAAGTTTGATGCCCCAAGTCCACCAAATGGCCGCGGAACAGCGGCCAATCAGGCACTCTGCCGCGGAACCGTGGCCGCGTTCTGTGCATGTCGGTGGCAGTGTCGGTGCTTTGACTCGGCTCTCTTAGGGTAGTTTTGTAATTTCGTGTATGGATCGGAATGTAAACGTAGGGTTTTTCTATCTATAAATAGGAAAGCTGAAAGCCAAATTAGTATGCCTCTTTTTATTTTTAGATTTAGAATTTAAAATTCTCTATGAAAATTTGTAGTGAGTTTTTGAGAGGTTATCAATAAAAGTAAATTCTTTTTATTTTTCTCGCATTTGTTTATCGCATTTTTATTATCTGCAATTTTCATTTATTCACTTAGTCATATAATTAAATCTGTGTTTTTCTTTTGTTATCTCATTTTCTATTTTTCTTTGACAACGATGATGCTTAAGTAAGATCCTTACCTAGGTGAGGTCTCGAATAGCTAGTTGTAAAAATTCCTCTTAACCTAAAATTCTTTCTACCTTCCCTTTTGTTTTATTTTTATCTTTTTAATGGGTGAGTAATTTCACACTTGTTAGGGCAGGAGAAGGAAGGTTTGAGAGAAAGAAATCTCTCTCACTCCTTTCTTTGCCCAACACTTTAAATTCGGACTCCTCCTAATTAAACCACAATCCGCTCACTACGGCATCCTATCCTACATGATAGCGGTGATTCCATAGTTTAACCGGTTGTGGTTGAATTAACCCGGGGTTAGGGCTAAGAGCCAAGAACTGACGGACAAGGACCAAAAGGAAGAAACTAAGCATGGAAAGCCTAGCTTAAACTTGCAAGTTCCTTCCTAGTCGTGATAATCCCCATTATTGCCGATTACCTTAACACTGATATCAATAAGGGCATTGAGAAAAAATGAGGAATTCCTAAAACTCGAACTAACCTAATCCTAACCCTAGCAAGTATTTTATCATCACTTATCTCATTCGTAGATCTTAAAACAAACCACCAATTTTTTGGACTTAACTCGTTAAAACATAAAGAAAAAGATTCCATCTCCCTGTGGATCGACCCATACTCAACCGGCTAGCTACCAAGCGACACCGTCTTGATTGTGGTAATTAAAAATTAAAAACACGTAACAATCAAATGACGCCGTTGCCGGGGAGACGGTAATTTCTTTCTTTGTGTAATTTCAGGTTAATTAAAAATTTAAAAATATAAAAATTGAAAAACCAAATCATCTTTTTATTTTTGAAAAGTTTTTGTGCAAGTGTGCAGGATTAGAAGAAGGCTTGATTCAGATCTGGAGCAAACTCAGTGAACAAATCCAGAATTAGGAGATCTCAAAAGAAAGAGGAGAACCAACTCAGCACAGGGAAAAAGTCAGAAGATCCAAACCAACTGTTCAACCACGGATCTGCGGCAGAATCAAGGGTTTGACCGCAGAACCGCGGTCAACTCGTGACGTCAGTACCCAATTTTCTCTGTAAGTATCTCTTTTCTTCTTTCCTCTCCTCTGCACTCCACTGAAAAAAAATTCCTGCAGGTTTCTTTGCACAGATTCTCTTTCTCCTATCCAATAAATTGTTTTTGTGCAGGATTCCTTGCGCTACCAAATAAAAAAAAATTTGCAAGTGTTTTAGATTTTTGGTGTGTTACTGCTTTACATAATTAATACAGAATTTAATGGGCTATAACACCAACTCAGATTGGGTGAGAATTTCATTACCCTTCCTAAGACCCCAAAAATCACTAAAAGCATATGCATCACCCTTGAGCTAAATTAAAAAATATCTAGACTCGGCCAACTAAGGACTGTCGTGCTCATTAGGATAGAGGAAGGTTGTGGCCATTCAATCGTTTATCTAAACTTGACTTTGTGGTGCATAAGCTAGACAAGTGAGAAAGGTAACCTTAAAAGGCCCGTCTCACGGTGATTTGTGAGCGGAACCCTCCTTTCTTCATTTGTGCTTACCTGGCCACAATTGGCAGTGAAGAGACAATTTGAGGGTTATCTCACAACTTGTCACTTTGGAACAGTTAAGAGCAGTCTAGTGGACTTAGAAGACCCTACCTCTAGGTTTGATTGTGCATCTTTTAAACTGTGATTGTTTCAAGTAAGTCCGTACAAATTCTTGCAAAAACTCTTTCTAAAAAACAAAAATAAATAAAAAAAACAAAACAAAAACTTTTATAAAAACTTACCCTTTTGTCGCTAGAATCCCATTCCACCCACCTTTCCTCCGCATTTTCTTCATTGACGTTTTCTTACCCTCACATTCTACACTTTGACTATATTAAACTCGTTTAGTGTATGTCCGGTTGGACTCGGGACACTAGTGCCCATCTAGTCCGTGTTTCGTTAGTCGCTACCGACTATGCGATCGACTCCGACGTCGAAACTCCCTCCACACCTCTTTCATCTTTACCTTTGCCGGCCAACTCCGACGTTGACCGGAATTCTGTTAACACATCTTCACCTTCATCTTCATCTTCTGAGATGTCAGGATTTCCTCCTAACATCCCTTTACCTCCCTCGGGACTGATTCCCCCTCGGGACTGATTCCACCTCATCTGGGTGCGAATAACCCGCAACCACCTCCTGTTGAAGTGCCTCAGCAAATCGCGCTCCAGGATCGTTTCTATCCCACCCGCTCCACGCTTCCTACATGTCTTTCACTTCAGCCAGCCAATGGGGATAATTTCGAAATTAAGCCCCACATCATCAACATGTTGCCTAAATTTCACATACTGGAATCCGAAGATGCCTATATCTTCATCAACAAGTTCCAGAACGTCTGTGCAATAATGAAAACTACTCAACTGTCTGACGATGCTATACGGCTACGAGTCATTCCTTTCACTCTATGTGACTTAGCTGAAAAGTGGCTGTATAGCACCGTGTAGCATTCCATAACCAGTTGGGATGAATTCGAAAAAGCGTTTCTTAAACAATTCTACCCAAATCACAAAACCGCGAGAATACGAAACGAAATTAACCAATTTTCCCAACTTCCTGCCGAACCTTTTTGGAATTGCTTTGACCGATACAAAGACCTTCTTGTTCAGTGCCCTCATCACGGTATTGAGAGATGGCAACTTTGCCAGACCTTATACGAAGGACTGAACCCAGCATCGAAGTAGTTGTTGGAGACCATTTGTCAAGGTCACTTCCTATCCAAATCTGACGAGGAAGCTTGGAAATTTTTCGACGATCTCGTAGAGCGACGCTTCAGTGGGAAAGCACCAGACCGAACACTTCATCTGCTTCATCTATTTCTTCCGGTCTCTCTAGGGCAGGTGTTCATCAACTTGATATCTCAATCGCAATGAAAGCCGAAATGGCTGCGATCACACGAAAACTAGAAGCAATTGAGAGCAAATTTTCATCACCTTCTCCTGCCTCTGCTCTTCCCCCTCGTACCATTTGCGCTTGTTGTTCAGACCCATCCCATCTGACCGAAGAGTGTCCTTACAACCTACCTGCTCAAGGACAGGATCAGGTCAATGCTGCATTTCAGCAAAGACAAAGAAATGATCCATACTCTTCCACTTACAATCCTGGTTGGAGGAACCACCCCAATTTCACCTGGAATCAAAATCAGCAACAATTCCAAGGCCAAAACAACTTCCAAAGGCCTCCTCCTCCTCAACAACAAGCTCAAAATCAATATCAGCAACCTTTCCAACCCCAACCTTTTCAAAATCCGACGAACAATTTTGCACCCAACAATTCTTTTCCTCAAAACAATTTTGTTCCGTCAAACAATGATAAGGTTTTCTCGCTAGAACGAAATCTGGAGGCATTTGTAAAGCAATCGACTCAATCAAACGCTAACATCAAGTCTTCCATTCAGTCTTTGGTGCAGCACACTGCTGTGCAAGGGCAAAGCATCAAAACCATTAAAGCCCAGATTTCACAACTAAATGCAGCTTTAAGCGAGCGAGAGAAAGGAAAGCTTCCATCTCAACCACTTCCAAATCTTGGTCACCCACAGAATGCACATGTTGCTCTTGAACAACAAAACCAAAATGTGAGTGTCATGACTACGTTCAGATCTGGAAGAATGCTGCACAACAACGTTGGCACAAATGATGACACCCCGGCCGCTTCTTCCTCTTCTTCTTCTTCTTCTTCTTCTTCATCTTCTGAGCCTGTTCTCCATTCTTCAAAAGGCTCTTCTTCTTCTGCTTCTCCGAACGGACCCATATCTCACTCCATGAAAACACCAGCACTGGGATCCGTTCCAACTCCACAATCTCCTCCACAAGCATTGGACTCAACCAATTTCCAAATCATTCCATTTCCAAACCGGTTGAAGTATAATAAACAAAATCCACACATGGAAAAGATTGTGGAGTTATTTAAATTGGTTTACATTAACATTCCCCTCTCGGATGCAATCCAACAAGTCCCTTCCTACGCAAAAATCTAGAAGGACTTGTGCACTAAGAAGAGGAAATCTCAGGTATCCAAGAAGATTTTCTTAGCTAGTGCCGTGAGTGCTGCTCTTACCCAAACTTTACCTCAAAAATGAAAGGACCCTGGCTGTCCTACGATTTCAATAACTATTGAGGATAAGAACATCAACCACGCACTTTTGGATCTTGGTGCCAGTGTTAACCTGCTTCCGTATTCGGTGTATGAACAACTAGGTATAAGAGAGATGAAACCCACACATTGTACTCTCTAAATGGACGACCGATCTATCACCCATCCTAGGGATGAGCTAGAGGACGTGTTAATAAAGGTAGGGGACTTCATATTCCCTGTTGATTTCATTGTTTTAGACACACAACCTGTAGCTAACCCCCGAAAGCAAATTCCGGTGATACTCGGTTGACCATTCCTTGCGACCTCAAATGCTTGATCAATTGTAGAAATGTTTCGATGAACCTATCTTTTGGAAACATGACAATTGAACTCAACATTTTTAGGTTGGTGAATCAGCCCTCCGAACCTAATGCTCATATACTAGACATTTGTTTGATCCAGGAGATCGTCCCTGAGGACTGTGAGTTCGAAAAAAATTTGTTCGATCACAGCAATCTTGAAGCCACTAGTGCGTTCTTTCTTGAATCTGATACTGCTCTCGATAGTGATTATGAGTGTTTCACTTTCTTGAACGATCTTGACTTGTAGATTCCATTGAAGGAGTGGAGCACAGCGGAACGTCGCCACCTGAGCTTGAATCCTTTGAATTTTCGGATGAGTTAGCTGAACAATCCGACTCGGTCGCGTACACTCGTTTTGAGCCTTTGTTAGAATCTTTCGAGTTCGAGACATTTTCGCCGATTTTGCCTTCAATCGTTTCACCTCCAACGCTCGAACTCAAGCCATTGTCGTCTCACATCAAGTATGCTTACTTAGGTAAGAACGAGACCCTACCTATCATCATCTCGGCTTCTCTAGTTTCAGAGCAAGAGAAAGCCCTTCTGACGGTCTTGCATAGCAATCGGCAAGCTTTTGGCTGGACTATGGCTGACATCAAGGGGATTAATCCCTTGATCGTTGAACACCACATTCATATGATGGATGATGCCAAACCAGCCAGGGATCCACAAAGGCGACTCAATCCAGTCATGAAGGAGGTTGTGAAAAAAGAGATCATAAAATATCTTGATAGTGGTATCATTTACCCTATCTCTGATAGCCAGTGGGTCAGCCCGATACATGTTGTCCCCAAAAAGTCAGGCATAACGGTCATCACCAATCAGGAGAATGAGTTGATCCCTACTCGCACCCAAACTGGGTGGCGAGTGTGCATAGATTACAGAAAACTCAACGCTGCAACGCGGAAAGACCACTTTCCGCTACCTTTTATTGACCAAATGCTTGAACGATTGGCTGGACACGAGTACTACTGCTTTTTGGATGGGTATTCCGGCTATAACCAGATTCCCATCGCCGAAAAGGACCAAGACAAAACAACGTTCACTTGTCCTTTCGGTATATTTGCTTATCGCCGCATGCCTTTTGGGTTATGAATGCACCCGGTACCTTCCAGCGGTGTATGATGGGAATTTTTTCAGACATGGTGGAAAAATTCATGGAGATATTCATGGATGATTTCTCCATTTTCGGCGATTCCTTTGATAAGTGTTTACAGCATCTCGACGCTGTCCTTACCCGGTGTAAGGATAAGAACCTTACTTTAAATTGGGAGAAGTGCCACTTCATGGTACACGAAGGTATTGTCTTAGGACATATCATCTCGCAAAATGGCATTGAGGTAGATAAAGCAAAGATTGAAGTCATTTCTAATCTCCCTCCTCCCAAATGCGTCCGAGACATTCGAGCCTTTCTTGGCCATGCCGGTTTCTATAGACGGTTCATCAAGGACTTTAGCAAGATTGCTAGGCCCTTGACTCTTCTGCTGTCCAAGGACACCATATTCGATTTCGAATCGAGCTGTATGAATGCGTTCAAGTCATTGAAAAGCTCACTTACTTCTTCTCCTGACTGGACGTATCCGTTTGAGATTATGTGCGATACATCTGATTTTTCCATTGGTGCTGTCCTTAGACAGCACATCGATAAGATACCGCATGTAATCTATTATGCTAGCCGAACCTTGAACGATGCCCAATTGAATTACACAACAACCGAGAAGGAATTCTTGGCTGTTGTGTTTGCATTAGAAAAGTTCAGGCCTTACTTGATCGGCTCTCTAGTCATCGTATACACGAATCATTCAGCTCTTCGCCATCTTTTTGCAATGAAGGACGCTAAATCTCGTCTGATACGTTGGATCCTCTTACTCTAAGAGTTTGACCTTGTCATCAAAGACAAAAGAGGATGTGAAAACGTAGTGGCCGACCATCTTTCATGACTTCCTTCTTCGCCGACGCTTTCATTTCTAATAAATGACATTTTTCCAGATGAACAGCTCTTGACAGTATCATGCGAACCCTGGTTCGCAGATATTGTGAATTATTTAGCAACAGGATTACTACCAAACGAGTGGTCAAGTCAGGACAGACTTCGATTCTTATCCCAAGTGAAGCACTTTTACTGGGACGAACCGTATCTGTTTAAATACTGTCCCGACCAGATTATTCATCGGTGTGTGCCTAATAATGAATTCAAGAGTATGCTGTCATTTTGCCACGATCAAGCGTGTGGCGGGCATTTTGGCCCAAGAAAGACAGCCGCGAAGATCTTGCAGTGTGGCTTCTACTGGCCACAACTCTTCAAAGATGCTTATGATTACTGCAAAACTTGCTCCTGGTACCAACACGTGGGCCGGATATCCAGGAGAAACGAGATGCCTCTCCAACCAATCTTGGTTGTGGAGATTTTTGATGTTTGGGGGATTAATTTTATGGGGCAGTTTCCTAGCTCTTTTGGGAACTTGTATATTCTTCTCGCTGTTGATTATGTCTCTAAGTGGGTAGAGGCTATGCCCAGCCGGACTAACGACAACAAGGTTGTCGTTAGATTCCTTAAGGAAAACATTTTCTCCCGGTTTGGACACCCCCGTGCAATCATTAGCGACAATGGAACCCATTTCTATAATAGGACTTTCGAGTCCTTAGTGCGGAAATATTCCATTAATCATAAGCTGTCAACGCCCTACCACCCCCAAACATGTGGGCAAGCCGAGGTTTCAAATCGGCAAATCAAACAGATTTTGGAGAAAATGGTTTCCAAAAAACCGTAAGGATTGGTATTTAAAACTTACTGATGCCCTTTGGGCATTTCGAACTGCTAATAAGATCGATCTTGGCATGTCTCCTTATCGGCTTGTTTACGGAAAGGCTTGCCACCTTCCAGTGAAAATAGAGCATCGTGCATTTTGGGCTATAAAGGAGTTGAATTTGTCTCTTGATAATGCGGGCAGCCATCGGAAGCTGCAGTTAAACGAATTGAACGAGCTTCGGGATGAATCTTACGAAAATGCGGTTGTCGTTAAAAACCGAACTAAGGGGTTTCACAATAAACACTTTACGCAAAAAACTTTCAAACCTGGTCAACAGGTCCTTCTTTACGACACCCAGTTAAATTTCCATCCCGGGAAGCTCCGATCTCGCTGGAAAGGACCATATTTTGTGCGGACTGTATATCCGCACGGTGCGGTCGATTTAGAAAATCTTGAGGACGGTTCACTCTTCAAAGTGAACGGACATAGGTTAAAACCGTTCCTCACCGCCAAACCTTCGGAGGAGCTCCTGATGTTGCAGGAGCCAATTTACATTGACTGATTTTCCTCTGCTTACCCCCAAATTTCGGTTATCTAGCCATAAACAGTGGAAACACTGTTTCAAATAAGTTTGGGGATATGTCACGCTTGTAATTATAAAAAAAATTATAAAAAAATAAAATAAACAAATTTTTTTTCAAACTTTCAGGGGTACTTTTGTAAATATTCAGTTCTATTAAATAAATAAATAAATAATACTATAATTTTTCCTTTACAAAATAAATTCCTCTTTTCAAGGGGTCTTTTGTACAAATAACCTATAACCCCTATAAAAACACCCTGACCTCTGCATTTACAGAACCCTAAATTTCACCCTCTGAAAAAACCCTAGCCGCCGCAGCAGAAAGAGCAGTGAGATCGTATCCACCTGCCGCGGACCCGCCGCCCAACTCCTCATCTGCCGTGCATCCGCCGCTCTTCAACCTCTTCTCCCTCTGAAAATTTCAGAGGAGGTTTGCCTCGCTGTTTTCTCTCTCTGTAGATTTTAATTTTTCTGCATTTACTCTCTGTGATGGCACCCACTTTGCAATTTGAAAGGTATTTTTCCCAGCTGTTTGCACATAATGTTTATGGTAGTTATTTCGGCGAAGAGATCCGAAAGCGTGGATGGAACTTTTTGTTATTTAACCATCCAAATGCATTCGCGCTTCCGGATCTAGTTGCCCGTTTCTACGAATGTATGGAGCAAGGTTGTCTTGCGCAACACGGGTATATTAGACTAATGTGGGGGATAGGGAAATTTTAATTGATAGGGACTTCATTCACGAAGTCACCTTAATACCACGGCTCCCCATTCACGACCAACCCCTCCGTTTTGAAGACTACCTACCTCTAATGGGTTGTTTTAGGGAGCCCCGAAAGAGTATTCAGGCTCGCACACTTTTTACGAATGTTTTAACTGTGTGTCGTTGGGTACAAAATAATATTTTTGGAAGTTCGCACAACACAACTTTTTTCACCCCAGCTCTACACATAGTGGACACACTAATGACTCGAAACCCTAGTTACGATATGTGCACTGTATTGCTTCACTCGATTGGCGCTGGCAAGAGGGTTGTCAATTATCCATGCCCTATGTTGGTAACACAACCGTGTCGCCATTTCCTCCCTGTTAAGGAATTTGAATTTTATATGCATAGTGGGATTCCAATTCGACCCTTCTTGAGGGTGTCTCCACGTCCTACACACGTTTACATGATTTATGGTCGCGCACCGAGCCGGCCAAGGACGTGATGGTCAAGACCCCTAACTCGAGCTCCACAGTGAGCCACAAAGAGCTTACCCCCACTGCGCAAGCGCGCTTGATGCGACGAACCCAAAGGGGGTAGAACGATTGATAGGGATGATGACCAACTTTGATCAGCGAGTGACGGGTCTGGAACAGGGAATGGCCACCCTACTGGCCAGAGAGGAACGATCCCGCTCACGATCGAAGGGACGGGGAGCCGATAGGGGAGAGGCTGGGACCAGTGAGGCCGCGTCTAGTAGACGCCGCAGGGAGCAGTGAGAACACTGCTATTAATAAATTTGGGGGTGAGGGTATTGTAAATAGTTATCTTTGCATTGCATCTGCATATTTTTATTTTTTGTACATATTTGTTTTTTCTTTGCATATTTAATTCCGCATTGCATCTTTATAAAAATTAAAAAAATAAAATTAAAATAAATAAAAATTATAAAATTATAAAAATTAAAAAGTTCAATTTTGGCCATATTTGACTTAAGTTCAACATGACGGTTGACTAGTTAGGAAAAACTAGAACCTAAATTTAGTAAATTAAAAACCCTAAAAATAACATTTCTTAAAGTTTAACTGTAGAAAATATACGTCCTTATAGTTTATTTAGAAATAGGTAAATTTTGAGTTCAGTTCTTGGGCTAAATCGAAATAAGGGATAGTAGAGGATACCTTGAAATGCTGTTGTCTAAAATCCTTAGTATGAAGGAAAATAAAATAAAAGTATAAGTGGTGAATAAAGAGATAAAGAAATGAACACTGGTTTTGTAATTACTTAAGGCAGCATAAATAAAAAAAATATAGCGAGGGTGCTTTATCACCTAGTGCCTTAGACCAACTGGTTTGGGAGTCACTACTAAGCCTTAGGTATTGCAAGATGAGGAATTACGCCTAAATACGCAAGCATATTTTGTAATCGGTCATTTAATACCTCAAAAAGTATTAACGGTCGCATGAAGGATGTGTGAGCAATTTTATTTAGAATTCACCAACTAAAAAGTATTTTGGAAGATGGACGAGAGTATGATAGCTTGAATTAAATTTCCAAGTGTAGGGGTGATAATTACACTCACGTAGGGGTATATGATTGGAGTTTGGAGGAGAGATAAGAATAAAAGATAGGGCTTATAATTTCAGTAGAGATGATAAAAATTCATGAGTTAAGACCGCACCTTAGAAGGAAAACTTAGGAGATGCTGAAAGCTTTATAAACTGGCAAAACGTATATGATCTTAAGATAAATGAAAAGGAAGTGTGAAAAATACAGGTTGATGATTTCTAAGTTGAAGATAATAGAATTTCTTGCTAGAATACTGAATTGAAGAAATAGAGTCAGAGGCCAAATTGATCGGAATTTATGGGTAGTATCCGCTAAAAACCCTCAGAAGACAACACTCCTCCTACTAGGGACACCTAAAGGTTTAACGACTTGTTGCACAAGCTCAGTGCAATCGCGTTCCCTGCGAAAGTGAGGTTAGGACTTTTTGAGAATAAAATTGGTTTTGCTCGGGACGAGCAAAAGATAAGTTTGGGGGTATTTGTTCACATCAGATTTTTGTATTTTTATATCTTCCATTCTTAATCACATTGCATATAAGTAGGTACTTTTGATCCATGTCTGCTAAATAGTTGCAGGTTACAGGTTCTCAGCTCTTTACAGTGAAATTCATGAAAAGTCTCAACAAATGTGGGACTACGACCAACAACAGATGAATACTGATCTCCTCTAACCATTCGTATGATACCGCCTACTAGTTCAAGAGACAAAATGGAAAATCGTTGATCACTTCAATGCACAAAGCACAAGGGCAGCACAAGATCCAAGACTTCAACGCGGAGCTCAAGGCAAAAGTCCACATTATCTTGCGCTATTAAAAATCTGGAAGGAAATTGAAGAGATTCTGAGAAACCAAGAGGATAAAACAGAAGATAAAAGCAACATGAAAAAGACCAGAATGTTTGATGCCCCAAGTCCACCAAATGGCTACGGGACCGTGGCCAATCAAGCATTTCTGTCGTGGAACCGCGGCCGCGTTCTGCGCATGTCGGTGGCAGTATCAGTGCTTTGACTCGTCTCTCTTGGGATAGTTTTGTAATTTCGTGTATGGATCAGAATGTAAACCTAGGATTTTTCTGTCTATAAATAGGAAAGCTAAAAGCCAAATTAGTATGCCTCTTTTTATTTTTAGATTTAGAATTTAAAATTCTCTATGAAAAATTGTAGTGAGTTTTTAAGAGGTTATCAATAAAAGTAAGTTCTTTTTATTTTTCTCGCATTTGTTTATCACATTTTTATTATCTGCAATTTTCATTTGTTAACTTAGTCGTAGAATTAAATCTGTGTTTTTCTTTTGTTATCTCCTTTTCTATTTTTCTTCGACAACGATGATACTTGAGTAAGATCCTTGCCTAGGTGAGGTCTCGAATAGCTAGTTGTAAAAATTCCTCTTAACCTAAAATTCTTTCTACCTTCCCTTTTGTTTTATTTTTATCTTTTTAATGGGTGAATAATTTCTTACTTGTTAGGGCAGGAGATGGAAGGTTTGAGAGAAGGAAATCTCTCTCACTCCTTTATTTGCCCAACACTTCAAATTCGGACTCCTCTTAATTAAACCACAATCCATTCACTACGGCACCCTATCCTACATGATAGCGATGATTCTATAGTTCGACCGGTTGTGGTTGAATTAACCAGAGGTTCGGGCTAAGAGCCAAGAACGGACGGACAAGGACCAAAAGGAAGAAACTAAGTATGGAAAGCCTAGCTTAAACTTGCAAGTTCCTTCCTAGTCATGCTAATCTTCGTTGTTGCCGATTACCTTAACACCGATATCAATAAGGGCATTGAGAAAAAGTGAGGAATTCCTAAAACTCGAAATAACCTAATCCTAACGCTAGCAAGTATTTTATCATCATTTATCTCATTCGTAGATCTTAAAACAAACCACCAATTTTTTGGACTTAACTCGTTAAAACATAAAGAAAAAGATTCCATCTCCCTATGGATCGACCCGTACTCAATCGGCTAGCTACCAACCGACACCGTCTTGATTGCGGTAATTAAAAATTAAAAACACGTATTAATCAAATACGCTGGCAGTGGGTTTAACCACAAGCACGTCAGTTGCACTAGCTATACGTAACGGCTGCCCAAGTATTGAGCGAAAGGAAGGCCGATGAGCAAACTCATCCGAACCCCTACTGAGCCTGTCCGTGACAATCTCCATACAGTCCGGTCTGTTTGTCTAAGAGCATCGCATATCAGGTGTAGGGGTGGATAAAGTCAGATCCCTAATAACGCGATATTTTATGTCGGTATGAAGCCCATAACCCACTGAGAAACTACTATTCCAAATCAGTAATTCTCGACTACCTTGGCCAAGGATTTCTGCTGATGGCCACCCGTGCACAATGCCACATCAACCCCCAATACCGGGAGAGACGAATCCCCGACGATCCGCTCACTGCCTCCATGTGCTCGGGACTGTACCCAACTAAAACCTGTTTGCACGACTCCTTTGAGTCGTGGTAGGGGGTAGTAATCAAAGCACAGTGGGAACTCACACGAGACAAATAACGATCTCCGGTCGACAGACTAACCTGTACTCATGTCACCTGGGAACTCCTATCTGACAATAGGCATAATACCATCTAGCATGTTCCCGGCGAGTCCATCCAGTGTACTTATAACCCAATGAGCACCTATATACTATCTTAGGTGACTGACTGACACCAATGGCTTGTGAGACCGGCCACCGCCCCTCGTCGGGGTCTCGATAAGTATACACTAGTCTACTCCGGTGTATCGATACCCAGTCTCGGTATTCCTTCGACTAGGGACATTTTGTTAGTGTATATGCCCTAGAGGCCATTACTATATCATACTAGTTTGTATATTACTTAATGGAAGCTTGGGATATTCACAGTTGTATAGACAATCTTGCTCAAAATGGTAGTATGCTACTTGGTTTGTTTCTACTTTAATATATGCATGTGTTTCTTTTAGCATATCGCCTATATATATTAGTAGAGCCCTTAGGATCTTTGCATGATTACCAGCGTTGTGATGGCAGTCACACTTGTGGGGGCTGGGTAATCTATAAGCACATCCTTATACAGGTCCCTAGTCGTAGGATTATCGAGACAGGGCATCGATACTCAGGAGTAGACTAGTGTATGCGCTTCTCATCCCAGCAGGGGAGATAGTTTGTCCCACAGCCATCAGTACGTCGTACTGGAGATAGTATGCGGGTGCTCGTTAGGTTACGAGTACACTGGACAGGACTCGTCAGGAACTGTTGGTTGGTACTATACCTATCGTCAGATAACAGTTCCCAGGTGACATGAGTACAGCTTAGTCCGTTGACTTGACACTGTCACTTCGCCTCGAGTGTGTTCCCACTGTTCTTTGATTACTACCCTACCACGGCTCAAAGGAGTCGTGCAAACAGGTAGTAGTTGGGTGCAGTCCCGAAGCACTTGGAGGCAGTGACGGTTAGATAGGATTCGTCTCTCCCGGTATTGGGGGTTGATATCGCGCTGTGTCTAGGAGAGCCATTACACAAAGTCCCTGGCTAGGGCAAGCGAGAATTACTGGTAGTGTTTCCAGTAGTTTCTCAGGGTGTTCTGGGCTACACTCTGGCACGACTTGTATCGCTATTAGGGGTCTGACATTTACCGCCCCCTAGGCCCGCCATGCGATACTCTCAGACGAACAGACCGGACTGTACGGAGATTGTCACATTCAGGCTCAGTAGGAGTTCGGATGGGTTTACCTCATCGGCCTTCTTATCGACATCTACCTGAGGACCGTTACGTACATCTAGTGCCGCTTGCGGTCTGTAGTTAAACCCACTGCCAGCGTAGTGTCGAGTCTTTAGAGTCCCACACAGAGAGTTTCCCTGTACTGGGCGAAAGGTGTAGAGGCTGTATGGTTTTACGGCAGGGCTACGATCACTTACGTGCACTTGTGTGTGTATGATGTTCGGGCAGACAATACTAGTGGGCTTTGGTTTAATCCGGATCCTAGTATTGTATGGATGGATTAGTTTTGTCTTCTGTGCATTCGCATTCTACGGAATGCGGATGCGGGTGTGTATGCACAGTTGTGAGGAGCGAAGAAGAAGGAGGTGCCTCATTAGGGTTTTGACAGTTGGTTCGGTTAAAACCATTATGAGGCGGGGACATTATTTACTAATCTTTTTTTAATGATAATTATGTTATGGCTAATTGCTTTGACCATTTGACCATACTTGACCTTGTTAACAATTTGACCATTGTTGACTAGGATCTTTCATGTGAGATCTAGAGTCTTCTTTTTTGTTTTGGTTTTATTTTGAGATGATAATGGTCAAATAAATGTAGCCATCAACTTTATCATGATAAGAGATTAGTAATAATAATTTTGGTGGATCATTATTCTCTTCTCATTCTCTCTCTTGAAAGAGTGAGCTCCCATGGTTCCTCCTCCTTCTTCTTCCTCTTGATTTTTCTATAGCTCTCATGTGTTGAGAAAAATAGAAACAAAATAGACAAACAAATCCACCACCATCTTCTACATCACCTAGGACATCAAGCATAGCACACTTGTTGCCCTAGTTACCTCGGCTTGAGGTGGAGCTCGGAACACAAACTCTCGGGTGGATCGTCTTCAACTCAAGGAGACCGCGGAGGTGAGCAAGATCCGGATCGATCCTTGGAGCTTGCATGGATGAGGAGGAAAGAGGAGAGAAGACCCGAAGGGCTTGGTTCGTGAGGTATAATCTCTTGAGCATAGTAGATAGAACCTCTTCTAGTTTTGTTAGCAATGGTTTGGCAAAGATCCTTAAGTTTTTAGTCCGTGTTACCATGTGTCAAAAATTGATTTTTATCTATTCCGCCTCCCCGTAAGCACCGGGGTGGGTAACGTGGACTTACAGTGGTATCAGAGCCTCGCTAAACCATTACTAACTTGTTAGCAAAGTGTTAGAAAATCGATCGCCGGAAAAAATCGCAAAACACGTCGAAAAATGCACTTTTCTGTCGTTTTTAAAAACGGGTCCAAAAATTTTTCAGTGGACCTTAAAAATACGTGCAGGGTTTTCTGAGGAAACTGTAGAAATTTGGGCGCCTGAGTCACTCAGAAGACCGCGGATCCACGGCCGATCCAAGCGATCCACCGCGGATCCGCGGCCGAGTTGACTCGGCCACGCACCAAATTTCTTCAGGTGTTCTCTGTGATGGTTTTGTGATTTTTGAGATAGTTTGTTTCTGCCCAGATTTTGCTGAGTACTATATTGTGCTTGGGGTAATTTCAAATCAAGTTTTCGATCGAAATTCTAAGTACTTTTGCTAATCGGATATTCTGTGATGTGATATATGTATTGAACGTCTACTAATCGCTATACGTCGATTAGTGGGGGTTATACATATCTGTGATCTGTGGTGTTGGATTGTGTATATGAACTTGTTGGATTGTCGCGGATGAATAGTGTCACGACCCGAAAGTACGGAACATGACCGGCACTTAAATTACGAAACGTCTCAAGGCGTACGTAATCTAAATAAGCCGAAAACCCAGAAATCCAAACCAAGAAAAGTAGTAGAGTGAAGGAAAAACCATTTTAAATCAAATAGTTTGCAACATACGCCGAAATATGCATTTTAAAATCACAAGTCCTTTCTAAAAATTTCGGTAGAGTTTCCTTTGTAAAAACTGAACCCAAACGGGTACAAAACCTGATAAAGCATATATAATGAATAAAGGCATCCCCAAGTGGGAGCTAGCTCTTCGTCAATCGACGGCCACAACCACGCAAGCAATATAATATACAACGCTGAAGGGCGAGGATCACAACAGAAAAGGAAACTCAATACAGCATGAAATCCATAGAAATACAACGCGCGACTCTAAGATCGAAAGAATAACATCACTGGTCTCTATCTCTGAAATAAATACATGTTTGGTTGACGGAACTTATAGATACAACTGAATAATAATATACAAAATATACCGATGGTCATGATACGAGTGAACCCACCTACTAGCAAACCACCCGGAAATGGAAGTAGTGCTAGCAAAGCCGTAATGAAACCTGTACGGCAAAACCTGCAAGAAACTATGGCACAACGGGGGTGAGTTGCCAACTCGTGAATAGAATACATCTACGAACAGAAATCGCATGTATGACGCAATCCTAGGTCATACGATCAATATATAACCAGCAGCCTATAACAATGGCTAGGGTATACCTCTAAACAACAGTAATACCAAGTGCTCGTGTTAGTGCCTCAGGTAACAATATATCATATGGATGAGGTATGAATGCATGAAAACAGAGTACATGTAAACGAAGAAACTGCTTCCATAATTTGGTGAGATTTTTGTATTTTCAAAACGAGGTATCATAAATGAAATCAGTATAAACCATGTCTAGCATCGACACAAAACATAAATCCAAATATCTCAATATCTCAGGCTCCGGCTACCCGGACAGACCCGGATCATCAAATCTCAGTATCTCGATATCTCAAAATCTCAATCTCACGCTATCTAGGGCGCCGTCAGTCCAGACCGGCCCCTACCATCAATCTCAAGACCACGACGGTATCCTCCGGATATCCGATGCGTCGGGTAAAATCATCGGTCGGTAGTACTCCCCTGCCAGGCTCAATGCCATCATCTGCGACCTTCTCGCCCCGGGGTACCGCACCGGGCCCACCATGTACCCGAAACGGTTCATCCAACTTCTCGAATCGGGTCTCAAAATCCATCAGCAAACTCATGGTGGATGACTCATACATCATGGGAAAACCGCACTTTTCATTTAAAAAGAGAGAGAAAAGAAGTTTATAAATGTTTTTGCGGTTTTCCCCCAAATCCAGGAAATCTCATGAAAATCCGAATCCAAATCATCGATGGCATGTAAACAGTGAATATAGGCATGAGAATCCATGAATGCAGCATAACAGTGAATAATAACATGCATGAAACAGCAAGTAATAACTACAATGTCTAAACTGGCATGTAAGGCAAGTACACTAATATCATATCGCAACTACTAGCTAACAAGCTAAGTCAAGGAAATAGTATTTTCTAAAGTGTGCGTGACATGGCAATTACCGATGAAGATGTGTGTGAGCCGGCAAGTAAGTGTACGTGGAACATCCGCATCATCGGTAATGGTGCTGGTGTCCTAACAACATGATATCAATAATGGCATAAGAACTCACAATATAAGTATGCGATGCGGAGCGAACATCAATAATATGCGGGAGCTGAATACTAGACACAACGATAACTAATCTGCATTTAACATAAAATAAGAGTTCTACAGTGGTGCCATTTGAAATAACACGAATCGCGGTGTTTTGAAAATAAGGGCTACGGTGTTATTAAGAAAAGATAAGTCCTTTGAAATATCCGTAGAATCCCTTGACCTGTCTTTTAAAATACCCGTGATCCGTTAGTTTTTGAAATAGGTAGGAATCTAATCTAGTCTGACAACTACACTAAACTATACGGCTGAACTAACAAGCTGAATTAAGGGTAAGGAAACCGCCTAATATCTGAGTCGATACATATATAAACATATATATTAGTCGGTGATCCCTCCTCGATAATATCACATCCGATACCATATCTATAATCAGATATTTCGAAGTCAAGAGTGCGGATCAATCATCAATATATAGCTCGTACGTAAATCCGTCGTATGGCATCCCCAAATCTGGGTACAGGTCAATATCACATTCATCACATTATTCATCTGGTATCCTTTTTATCAAGATCATAATCCGGGGTACTCATCTACGTCTAGTACAAATTCTAATATCATCAATATAATCATGATCTGACTACTGATCGACAGTCTCGTGCAAACCGATATCATCAGCACATATCATCATAAAGAAGTATACATCGCCCAATGCGGCCTATTATAAATATCTTAACATATCTTATCTCAATCTCGATCATAAGTCTGTTAGTGTACATGCCCTAGGGGCCATTATTGTATCATACTTGTATGTATATTACTTAATGGAAGCTTGGGATATTCACAGTTGTATATACAGTCTTGCTAAAAATGGTAGTATGCTACTTGGTTTGTGTCTACTTTAATATGTGCATATGTTTCTTGTAACGTATCACTTATACATATTAGTAGAGTCCATAGGTTCTTTGCTTGATTACCAGCGTTATGATGGCAGTCACACTAGTGGGGGCTGGGTAGTCTATAAGCAACATCCTATACAGGTCCCTTGTCGTAGGATTATCGAGACAGGGCATCGATACTCCAGAGTAGACTAGTGTGTACGCTTCTCATCCCAGTTGGGGAGATGGTCTGTCCCATAGCCATCGGTACGTCGTACTGGAGATAGTATACAGGTGCTCGTTAGGTTACGAGTACACCGGACAGGACTCGCAGGGGAACTGATTAGTTGGTATTATACCCGTCGTCAGTTAACAGTTCCCAGATGACATGAGTACAGCATAGTCCACAGACTTGACACTGCTACTTCACCTCGAGTGTGTCCCACTGTTCTTAGATTGCTACCCTACCACGGCTCAAAGGAGTCGTGCAAACAGGTAGCAGTTGGGTGCAGTCCCGAGCACTTGGAGGCAGTAGTGGTTAGACAGGATTCGTCTCTCCCGGTATTGGGAGATGATATCGCGCAATGTCAGAGAGCCATTACGCAAAGTCGCTGGCCAGGACAAGCGAGATATACTGGTAGGTTCCAGTAGCTTCTCAGGGTGTAATGGGCTTCGCTCCGACACGACTTATACAGCTATTAGGGGACTGACGCTTGCCACCCCCTAGGCTAGATATGCGATAGTCTTAGACGAACAGATCGGACTGTATGGAGATTGTCACATCAGGCTCAGTAGGGGTTCGGATGGTTTTCCTCATCGGCCTTCTTATCGACATCTACCTGGGGACCGTTACGTACAGCTAGTGCCGCTTGCGGTCTATGGTTAAACCCACTGCCAGCGTAGTGTCGAGTCTTTAGAGTCCCACACAGAGAGTTTCTCTGCTCCAGGAGAAACGATATAGAGGTCGTATGGTTTTACGACAATGGTTCGGACGCGTACGTGTGTTTACGCACGTACGACTTTTCAGACAGTTTTTACTAGCCGGCTTTGGTTTAAGCCAGATTCTAGTATCAGGTTATTGGATTTATACAGTCTAAAGTTTTTCCGTGTTTTCACGGATTAGAGGGGCATTCTCGTAATTTGTCGGGAAGCTTCTAGAAGAGTGGTGACTTGGGGGGTAAGGTGGCATTACATTAAATGAGATTAGTGACTCATTTGTGTGATTCATCCATGTCATTAATGCATCATAAATGCTTAATGACTCATGGAGACGAATCACTCATAGATATTTATGAAGCATGGTTGTTAATTCTATTATTTCATTTTTGATAAATAAATAATGCTTCATATATATTATGATAGATCATTATCTCATTTCATTATTATTTTCACCTTCTCTCTCCTCAAGCTCACTCTCTCTTCAAACCCTAACCCTAACCTCTCATGTGTTGAGATCAAGGGTTAGCTAGACTAATACATCCATAACCTCACTCTATATCCCCTAGGTAGCTTAGATTAGCACTTTTAGCAACCTAGTTATCTCAAGTTTGAGATTAAGCTTGGCGTAGGAGCTTTCGGGTGGATCGTCTTTGATTCGAGGAGGCCGTTGAGGTGCCGATGTTCCAAGGAGCCTACGAAGAGTGGAGGACAGCGATGAAGACCCGAAGGACATGTAACGTGAGGTATAACTTTGAATCCGAGTAGTTAAACCTCTAGTAGATAGTTAGCAATGGTTTAGATAACGATTCATGCGCTTAAGTTCGTGTTACGAAACTTTGATAATCGTGTTACATATATTCCGCCTCCCCGTAAGTTCGTGGGGTGCGTGACATGGACTTACAGTGGTATCAGAGCCAACTAAACCATTACTAGCTTGTTAGCAACTAATTAGAAGTTCGATCGACGGAAAACACGAAAAAAAAAACCCTGAAAATCCCATGTTTCTGTTAATTTTAAACCTGTCTGAAAAATTATTTGATGTCTTAAAAATCACAGCAGAGAATTTGATGAATTCTGGGAAAATACAAGCTCACAAAACGACAAGACAGCCGTGGATCCGCGGCCAAATAGTGCTTCTGGCCGCGGATCCGCCGCCGAGTCAACTCGGTTTTGACTCCGATTTTCTCTGTTATTCATAATTTTTAGTGTTTTGTCTTCCAGTATGTTCTGTTTCTACCCAGGTTACTTCAGTGCAGGTTTGTTTTTAGGGTAGACATGGAATATGGTAATCGATCGATATTCTAAGATATTTGCTAATTGGGTTTTTATCTGTAATGTTTAATGTGTTCGTAAACCTCCCCTAACTGCTAGTATGTCGGTTGGCAGGGGGTTGCACATTTCTGTAATGTTTACTGTTTGTGTATATGAACTGTGTTGGACTGTTGTGATGATTAGCCGGGGTTTGAGATGTGTTTAATATTCATTCAATGTAAATGTAATTTGATGTAATATTCTTTTGCGGAGCACATCCAGGTTGCGGTTGTAGCCACCGTTGTATTATTATTTCTTTTTACTGTTTTTGCTCCTAGGATAGACCCAAGATGGGGTACACAAACTACCGGGTACGTTGAACTGTTTAGTGGCATACTCACGTTGTTGAGGGAGACCGCTTCACTTCGGGTACTTGGCGGGTAGTTTGCCGTACCCGTAGGGGTCTGGGGTGGGGTAATGGCTATTCATCACAACTGTATAATCCGTCTTTTATTGCAGGCTCAAAGCAAATGCGGATTGCTAGTAAATCCAATAAAGTTCATCTGTGATCTGGAATGCTTATTATTGCGTCTGACGAATGTACAATATCTATATATGATAGCTATTAGACGTCACTTATGTTTTACACCCGCGCTAGCCCAGCCCCCGCTCTGTCGTTAGTTAAGTAACCTAACGGGTGATGACGGGACCCCGTGGTGAATGCGGATGGCATAAGAAGACGTGGTATTTTCGTTGTTTTCTGCAATGATAGGATAAATGATGGGACGCATTTTTATAATGCAAAGAAAATAAACCAAAGTTAAATCGTTGGAACAAATTTAAAAGAAACCACTCGGTTATTTTAAAAGATCGAAAATTTTAAATTACGGAGCTTTAACCACTCCTTTTAAAAAGTATCAGGTTCCTTCGATTATATCAAGTTCACTACGTTCACGGTTTTATCAAAACCAGTCGTAGCCCTCCGTCATTTCATATGGATAGTCAATTGTATTCAAGCTGTGTTTGTTTGGCCAAAGTCAAGGCATGGTGTTTGGTAGCTATTGGATATTCATATGTAGCATAGATAGATGCGTTGGTTTTGGACAGTCGTACTACCTTGTTTGGCCAAAGTCAAGGGTATGTACGGGTGGGTTCAAATTAACCTGGATAATGACGGATAGAACTTGACATGTCACTTATGATTTGTTTGGCCAAAGTCAAGGTCATAAGAGCATGGGGCAAAAATCCATATCGGGAATTTCTAAAGAAACTGAAATTTGCAGAGATAGCATACCATTTTGGAGTTTGATGAATGTTGGTAGGATTCCTTCAACATTATCATACGATGATATTTTGGATCCCGATCCTACTGTGAGTATATACTACTTATCAGGAGATTCGTCACTTAACGATCAATGCTATAAACCAAGTAAGTTCCTAGAAAGGTGTCAGCGGGGTTAAGCCCCCAGAGAAAAGAGGTTATTTAATTAAGGAACTTCGCGAAAGCGTTGGAAAACCTCCCTCGAAGTATCGACACTGGCCTGGCTGAACGGTTAAGCAAGTATTGTACGGTATGAATAGTCCTGGCTAATTCTTCTTTTATGGTTTGAGGAAGGATTCGAGAAACAGTAGGAGCCATCCTGTTTAGATAAACTTAAAACCAATCTAAACTTGCAACAGAATCATGCTAAAATGTTTTCTTCTCTCTCTCTTAATTGCAGCGACCAAGTGACCACACATAGGTTACATCTAGATAACAAATTGACTGAATCTGACTTATATGACTGGCAAAGGTCTGTCCAGATGTCCATTGCCTATGACAAGCCGGACCACCCTATTACTACTTAAGATCCCGCCGTCCCAGGTCCAGTTTCCACTATCGCGGATATGGATATCCATCAGACAAGGGAAAAAGATAAAGCGAAAGCTAAGTGTCTCGTGTTAGCTTCAGTTAATGGTGTATACCAGAAGCAGCACGAGAAGATGGACTTAGTTTCCATCTTTCTCCATAACAAGGATTTATATGGAGAGCAATCTCATATCATTAGATATGAAACCTCGAACGAATTAATTCAAGCGAGGTTGGCTGACGGGTCATCTGTAGGGGACAACGTCCTTACAATGACTAGCTGTATTGATGAGCTCCAGGACCTGGAGACCGCGTTGGGAAACGAGTCAGATACTGACTTGATTCTACAGTCTCTGCCTCCTACCCTGAAGGAAACCAGGGAAGTAGAAGGAAAGAGAAGGGCAAAAGTTTCGGAACTTAATGCAGTAAAAGAGGGTAGTTCCTATTATTATGGGATTGGGCATAGGCAGAATGATTGCAGGGCTTTGGAAGCCAGTAGCCAAGATACAAAGCATGTTGTGGCTTCGGCCTCAAGTGTGTTTGTTATTGAGAACTGTTTGTCAATTAACTCTACTTCCTGGGTATTAGATACTGGAGCAGGATCTCATATCTGTAATTCATTACATGCTTTGAAAAACCGTAAAGTTATAGAGGTGGGTGATTGGTCTCTCAAAGTTGCAAACGGAATGACGGTGAATGCTGAATCCGTGGGAGAATATCGCCTAGGTTCGACAAGTGGGCATATATTGATTTTGCGTAGCTGTTTATACATACCTAGTATGACTTGTAATATCATATCAATGTCCTCACTTTCGAGAGAGGGATATGATTTTACATTCGTAAGCGATGTAGTTAACATCCACCTAAATCAAGTTCTGATTAGGTCAGGTACATTAGATAACGGCATATACGTATTAAGTCAAGCTCAGGTTTTCAATATCCAGAATACACTTAAAAGAAAGTCTCCGGAATTAAATCAGGCTTTCTTATGGCATTATAGACTAGGTCACATCAATGAGAGAAGGTTGACTAAGTTACATAGAGAAGGATATTTGAATCCATTCGAATATCAATCTTATGCTACTTGTAAATCTTGTCTCATAGGAAAGATGACAAAGACTCCATTTTCTGGACACGGAGTAAGAGCAAGCGAGCTCTTGGGACTCATACACAGTGACGTATGCAGTCCAATGTCTACATATGTGCGAGGTGGTTATTCCTACTTCATTACTTTTATGGATGATTTCTCTAGGTATGGATATATCTTCTTAATGAAGCATAAATCTGAGGCCTTTGAGAAATTCCAAGAATACAAGAATGAAGTGGAAAAACAAACCGGCAAAAGTATCAAGACACTGAGATCTGATCGAGGTGGTGAATACTTGAGTGCCGAGTTTCTTGGTTACTTAAAAGAGAATGGAATTCTCTCTCAGCTTACTCCTCCATACACACCACAACACAACGGTGTATCCGAAAGAAGGAATCGAACCCTATTGGATATGGTTCGTTCCATGATAAGTAAGGCTGAGTTACCACGATCATTCTGGGGATATGCACTAGAATCAGCTGCATACCTTTTGAACCGAGTTCCAACTAAGACTGTGCCTACTTCACTATATCAGATGTGGTGTGGGAAGAAACCCTATCTTAAGCACATTAAGATATGGGGATGTCCAGCTTTTGTAAAGAAGCAGTTTGCGGACAAGCTCGAAGCACGATCAGTACAGTGTAAGTTTGTGGGATATCCAAAGAACTCCAAGGGATATTATTTCTATTACGCTGAGGAACAAAAGATTTTTGTTTCTCATAATGCTCGCTTCTTGGAAACTGAGTTTTTAGAAAATCAGATAAGTGAGAGCGCAATAGAACTGGAAGAAATTCCAGAACCACAAACTATTACTGAAACCTTAGTAGAACAAGAAGGTTCAGGAGAACCGGACATCCCAGCGCCTATCCGTGGAAGTAGTAGACAGTCTCATCCACCTGAGAGATACTACGGTTTTCTCATAGACGGGGATCGAGAAGATTGCGTCATTGATAATGATGACCCTACTAGCTTCCAGCAAGCCATTCATAGCGGCGACTCAGTAAAATGGCTGGATGCAATGCGGACCGAAATGGAGTCCATGTACACTAACAAAGTATAGACTTTGGACATTGCTCCAGATGGGATAAAACCCGTAGGATGCAAATGGATCTTCAGAAAGAAGATTGGTGTAGATGGACAAGTTGAAACCTATAAGGCTAGACTTGTTGCAAAGGGTTTCCGTCAAAGACTTGGTTTGGACTATGACGAAACCTTTTCTCCAGTGGCTATGCTGAAATCCATTCGGGTCCTTCTTGCTATTGCTGCCTTCCACGATTATGAGATCTGGCGGATGGACGTAAAGACGGCTTTTCTAAATGGAAATTTGGAAGAGAGCGTCTATATGGATCAGCCAGAAGGATTCATTCAGAGTGGGAGCAGCGGTAAAGTATGCAAGCTGCTTAAGTCCATTTATGGACTAAAGCAGGCATCGCGGAGTTGGAACATCTGTTTTGATGATACTGTCAAGGAATTTGACTTTATCAAAAATTCAGATGAACCATGCATATACAGTAAGATTTTAGGGAGAGCTGTAGTATTCCTCGTCTTATAGGTGGATGACATTCTCCTAATAAGAAATGATATTCCTATGTTACAGTCAGTCAAAAGTTTTTTTTCACAGAAGTTCTCCATGAAAGACCTAGGTGATGCCACCTACATTCTGGGGATCCAGATCTATCATGATAGATCAAAGAGGATTGTGGGACTTTCGCAGTCCAGGTACATAGACACCATATTGAAAAGATTCAGTATGGAAGATTCTAAGCGCGGTTACCTACCGGCTTGTTACGGAATCACCCTCTCCAAAGATATGTCTCCCACGACTGATTTGGAAAGGGATCGCATGTCGATTATACCCTACGCTTCAGCGGTAGGCTCTATAATGTATGCGATGTTATGTACCAGACCAGATGTAGCATACGCATTGAGCGTAGTTAGCCGGTATCAAGAAAACCCAGGGGAGAATCATTGGATAGCAGTAAAGAACATTCTCAAGTACCTGAGGAGGACTAAGGAGATGTTCTTGGTGTATGGCGGAAAAGACCTCCAGATGGAGGCCTTTGCCGACTCCAGCTTCCAGAGTGACAAAGATGACTCCAAGTCCATGTCGGGTTATGTCTTTACCCTCAATGGAGGGGCGGTCTGTTGGAAGAGTTCCAAGCATAAGACCGTTGCTGACTCAACAATGGAAGCAGAGTACATAGCAGCTTGCGATGCCGCAAAAGAAGCTGTCTGGATGAAGAAGTTCCTCATAGAACTTCAGGTGGTTCCTTCCAGTGTTGGTCTAATACCTCTGTATTGTGACAACAACGGCGCTATAGCTTTAGCGAAGGAACCCAGGTCCCATCAAAAGTCCAGACACATCTTAAGGCGGTACCACCTAATCAGGGAGATCGTAGATCGCCGGGAGATCGAGGTGAAGAGAGTAGAGACGGAGAATAACAATGCTGATCCATTCACAAAGGCCCTTCCTCAGACGCAGTTCGAGAGGCTATTCTAGATGATAGGTCTACGATATGCCAGCTCATGGCCCTAGTGCAAGTGGGAGATTGTTAGTGCATATGCCCTAGGGGCCATTACTGTATCATACTTGTATGTATATTACTTAATGGAAGCTTGGGATATTCACAGTTGTATATATAGTCTTGCTAAAAATGGTAGTATGCTACTTGGTTTGTGTCTACTTTAATATGTGCATATGTTTCTTGTAACGTATAACTTATACATATCAGTAGAGCCCATAGGTTCTTTGCTTGATTACCAGCGTTGTGATGGCAGTCACACTAGTGGGGGCTGGGTGGTCTATAAGCAACATCCTATACAGGTCCCTAGTCGTAGGATTATCGAGACAGGGCATCGATACTCCAGAGTAGACTAGTGTGTACGCTTCTCATCCCAGTTGGGGAGATGGTCTGTCCCATAGCCATCAGTACGTCGTACTGGAGATAGTATACAGGTGCTCGTTAGGTTACGGGTACACCGGACAGGACTCGCAGGGGAACTGATTAGTTGGTATTATACCCGTCGTCAGTTAACAGTTCCCAGATGACATGAGTACAGCATAGTCCGCAGACTTGACACTGCTACTTCGCCTCGAGTGTGTCCCACTGTTCTTAGATTGCTACCCTACCACGGCTCAAAGGAGTCATGCAAACAGGTAGCAGTTGGGTGCAGTCCCGAGCACTTGGAGGCAGTAGTGGTTAGACAGGATTCGTCTCTCCCGGTATTGGGAGATGATATCGCGCTATGTCAGAGAGCCATTACGCAAAGTCCCTGGCCAGGACAAGCGAGATATACTGGTAGGTTCCAGTAGCTTCTCAGGGTGTAATGGGCTTCGCTCCGACACGACTTATACAGCTATTAGGGGACTGACGCTTGCCGCCCCCTAGGATAGATATGCGATAGTCTTAGACGAACAGACCGGACTGTACGGAGATTGTCACATCAGACTCAGTAGGGGTTCAGATGGTTTTCCTCATCGGCCTTCTTATCGACATCTACCTGGGGACCGTTACGTACAGCTAGTGCCGCTTGCGGTCTGTGGTTAAACCCACTGCCAGCGTAGTGTCGAGTCTTTAGAGTCCCACACAGAGAGTTTCCCTGCTCCAGGTGAAACGATATAGAGGTCGTATGGTTTTACGACAACGGTTCGGACGCGTACGTATGTTTACGCACGTACGACTTTTCGGACAGTTTTTACTAGCCGGCTTTGGTTTAAGACAGATTCTAGTATCATGTTATTAGATTTATACAGTCTAAAGTTTTTCCGTGTTTTCACGGCTTAGAGGGGCATTCTCGTAATTTGTCGGGAAGCTTCTAGAAGAGTGGTGACTTGGGGGGTAAGGTGGCATTGCATTAAATGAGATTAGTGACTCATTTGTGTGATTCATCCATGTCATTAATGCATCATAAATGCTTAATGACTTATGGAGATGAATCACTCATAGATATTTATGAAGCATGGTTGTTAATTCTATTATTTCATTTTTGATAAATAAATAATGCTTCATATATATTATGATAGATCATTATCTCATTTCATTATTATCTTCACCTTCTCTCTCCTCAAGCTCACTCTCTCTTCAAACCCTAACCCTAACCTCTCATGTGTTGAGATCAAGGGTTAGCTAGACTAATACATCCATAACCTCACTCTATATCCCCTAGGTAGCTTAGATTAGCACTTTAACCAACCTAGTTATCTCAAGTTTGAGATTAAGCTTGGCGTAGGAGCTTTCGGGTGGATCGTCTTTGATTCGAGGAGGCCGTTGAGGTGCCGATGTTCCAAGGAGCCTACAAGGAGTGGAGGACAGCAATGAAGACCTGAAGGACATGTAACGTGAGGTATAACTTCGAATCCGAGTAGTTAAACCTCTAGTAGATAGTAAGCAATGGTTTAGATAGCGATTCATGCGCTCAAGTCCGTGTTACGAATTTTTGATAATCGTTTTTCATATACTCCGCCTCCCCGCAAGTTCGTGGGTTGCGTGACATGGACTTACAAAGTCGACTATTCTATGTATATCACCATTCACATGGTATCGTCGTCAAAAAGTCCGCTATATCCTCAGGACGTATCTCAGATACGAATCCTGCTATATCACCGATCTCACAGTCTCAAATCAAATCTCATCGACTCAGCTCAAATCCCAAACACTATCCTCAAGTTTGTATATGAACACATAGTCTCATACCTAAGTGAACACATAACTATATAATCCCATATACACACATATGTAAGAAGAATGTATGCAAGTATGGGTGTGTGTGTGTGTATGTGTGGTGCAACCCCTACTCTAGGGTTTCGCAACACTAAACCAATCCAATAACACCTAGAATCCATCTTTATCATCAATAATCTCAAATAATATATAATCAATATATATTTGTATACGTATTCATATACATCACCACAAACTGCGGGGGTGCTATACGCCATCCACCCGACTTCCCCCCATAGATATAAATCTACTCACCTTGCTTCTCGTGTGCCGATGCTGATGTCGCCATCTTTATCTTCAACGCCTCGACGTCACGTGGGGTACCTACAAGGATATCACAAACGCTAAAGTACATGAAAATCACATCGGAAACCAAAACGGCATACGCTACGCCCATAGGTAAAAACCTATAGTCTCACATGCAAACACGATAAATAACCCTTTGCCGTTGACGTTCAAACGCCACCCGACAGAAACGAATCCCAAACACCAAAAACCATGCTAAAGCAAGTCGTAAACCATGCACCAACTCAAGAAAACCAACCTAGATTTTACCCTAAATGGAATCAGACAAAATTGCACATGCCAAGGGTCAAGTTTATAGGGTAAAAGGCTACAGAACAAAAACGAGGGGGTTCCAACCTGGTCTGGCCGCAAATTGCGGCCAGAAGGGATTTATCTGCGGCCTGGGGAAGGAGATAGGGGCTAGGGTTTTGTGTGGTGGTTCCAGGATGCCTGCACATCTCACTGTCAAACCAAAATTATTTTAGGAGTCTCGGGGTGAAAGCAGATTCCCAAATACACTCCCAGATTTACAGTTTTTCTCGATATCGTGTTCATAATTCCGTATTCTGGGTTTTAATCTCTAGTTTGGTCCATGTTCCCCTCCGAATGGCGGCGCACAGGACCGCGATGTCCTGACGCTGAGATTCGGGGCAGATGCTATTTGGTTTTATCCGTCTACCTCTCCGAAGATGCCAAGTTGATTTATGGCACCGTGTATCGGAGGTTTAGACGGATGCGGCCGATGTAGCAGACTTCGTCAGATTCTCCCTCGCTTGAGGGGTTTTTGATTGTGGGGACGCTCTTCCCTGCAGGCGCAAGCCCCTGCAGTTAATTACGCTACCGCATCGCGGTAGCAACTTTCTCCTTCTCCAGAATTTCACTTCGTGTCGTGTGTGTTTGTTTTGTTTGTGGTTGCCCGTGGATTGTATACGGAGACTAAGTAATGCCGTCGCCCGTAGGACGTGGATTAGTCTAAATCCGTATTTACTTAGATTTGGGTTTGGTGTTTTTAGTTTAAGGATGCATTAGTCGCGTTGCGGCTAAGATCAACTTAAACATTTGTTAAGGATACGTTGGTCCTGTTTTGAGACTAAGATCGACTTAACGTGATAATCCATTTAATATCTGGCCATCGGGACTCGTCACCTCTCTAACGTCGTTGAAGGATTACAACGGCAGATGTCAGAGGAGTTCAGAGATGTACCCTTGAACCAAGGTTGACTTGGAGTTTTATAGTCCATTTGAATGTTTAAGGATACGTTAGCCGTGTTTGGGGGCTAAGATCAACTTAAACGGGATCGTTTAGATCCGGCAAAAGAGCATTTGGAGGCTCTATTGTTCCAGTTTAGGGACGTAGTGGTCCATATTCCAGTTTAGGGACGTGGTGGTCCGTGCTCCAATTTAGGGACGTGGTGGTCCATATTCCAGTTTAGGAACATGGTGGTCTGACATTAGTTTAAGGACATTTCGGTCCGACATTAGTTTAAGGCCGTTTCGGTCCGACATTAGTTTAAGGACGTTCCGGTCCACGAGTTTAAGGACCCCGCAGTCCATATTGATGTGTGGTCGTTGGGACCCGTCACCTCTCTGACGTCGTTGAAGGATTACAACGATGGGTGTCAGAGGAGTTCGGAGATGTACCCTCGAACCGGAGGTAAATTGATTTAAGAGAGCAATCTTGCTCAGTCAATTTAATTTAAGGACTTACGGCCAAAATTGGGCTAAGTCCAGTTGAAAATGTTCAACATTTTATTTGCTTTTGCGTTGCATTTCTTTTTATTTTTATTTGGGCTTTGCCCAGAAAGGATGCAGAGCATCGATTTGTTTTGGGCTCTGCCCTTTATAAATGATGCAGAGCATCAATTTCATTTGGGCTCTGCCCTTTTATTGCTTTGCAATTTATTTTGGCCTGCTTGGTCTTTTTGATTTGGGCTTGGCCCTTTTAGGAAATGCATTGCATTTATCAGGCGCTTTGCGCCAATCAGAGAGCGCAAGCGCTCATGGTGATGACACGTGTCATGCAGCGCAGTGCGCTGCGCTAATGCGCTACGCTTGCGCTGCTGACACGTGGCGTGCTCTGGTGAGTTGCGCCAATTTCAGAGAGCAAAGATCTATTCAAAAGCGCATAGCGCAAACGGTTCAGACGCTGACACGTGGCGTGCTCTGGTGGCTTGCGCCAGCCCAAGAGCGCAACAGTGCAGATTTATAAGTGCAAAGCACTATTAATTTGAGAATCTTTTAGATTCAAGAACCGATGGTTCATAGGAGAAGTGCGGAGCACTATTTGATTTCTTGATCTAATTTAGATCAAAGAAAAATAAGTTTTTCTTGTTTTTCTTATCTCAGAGAACCAAAGGTTCATGAAAAGTGCAAAGCACTATTTAATTAATTAAAGATCATTGATTTTCTTTTTAGATCTATGATCTGTTCATAAGAGAACTTTCTCTTTCGCTAAAGGTTTTTACCTTTTTGTTCTTGAGGAATTCTTTAGAGCTCTCTTTTTTTTTAGAAAAATGTTCATCCCTTTGGATTGAGGTCTGGGTCCTTTTTATAGTGCCCATAAATTAGTTAAATTTGTTAAAGAGATCTTTCTCTGAGTGATTTGGGGAATTTTCCCCACCGTTGGATCTTTGATCCAAGGGCCTCTGTTTTACAGAAGAAAATCTTCTTATTTTAACAAGAACAGAAAAGATTTCTTTAGAATTTTAATTCTGTTTGGCGCAGATGCCCCAGCGCATGACACGTGTCGTGCAGCGCACAGCGCAGCGCAACTACGCTAGCGCATCTGCGCTGACACGTGTCGCGCAGCGCAGCTGGGCGCGCTGCCTTGGGCGCTGTGCTGCCGTATCAGCTTTTGACACGTGGCGCATTGCGCGCAGCGCACGGGATTTGAAGCGTTGCTTCAAACTTTTGAATTTTTGAAATTCAAACAGAGCCTTGCTCTAATTGGGGGAAACAAATGCCCCATCACCGTTGCGCTCACGTGGCGCGCACGTGAGTGCAGCGGTGGCAAGATCCCAGCCTTTGGATCAACTGACAAGTTGAAGGGGCGTAGGCGCCTATAAATAGGACCCTTGGTCCTTAGTAAATGTTTTATCATTTTCAAGAATCTTGAGTTTTCAGAGCCTTGCTCTTGCTTTTTCACAAGAACTCCAGAGTTCAGAACTTGAAAACATCTTAGGTATTAATAAAATTAAATTAAATTAAAATTGATTAATAGAGCCTTGCTCTAATAGATCTTTGATCTAAAACCCTTTTGGGGTTTCATCAACAGAGCCTTGCTCTGGAAAGTTCATAGATCTACAGAGATCTTGTTCATGGGTTTTAACTCATGAACAGAGCTTTGCTCATGGATCAAATGTAGATCTTTTCTGATCTGAAAATGGAGAACTCCTAAAAGTTTTCATTGATCTTTAAAATCCTAAATTTTAATCTTTAAGGGTTGAAGTTTTCTTTTTGATGGATTTTCCATCATTAATATAGGTCTAGGCTCTCCTTAAAGAAATTTTATTCCCTTGAGACCAGAGTTTGACAAATGTCACTCTGTAACAGAGCTTTGCTCCAAAAGAAGAGATTTTCTCCTTGTCTCTAGGAATTTCCCACCAATGAGGATATTCTCTTGTGGATCTTTTAATGAATTTACAGTCTCATCTAATGATGGGATTGTCTTATTAAATGATGCACCGTCATCCAGATTTTGTGGGTCCCCCTTTGGTCCCCTACCCACTGCATCACAGTGTGGAGTAAGATTTTAAAATGCCAAGCGTTAGAACACTAACGGTTATTTTTGTCTTTCTACAGGAAACATGTCTAACGACTTGTCTTTCCCCTTCGTTCGCTCAGAAGGAGGGTTCCCCCATGCGCCAGTGGACCGGGTGGCGTTCGCTCTTATTAAAGATCATGACCCCGAGCGCAAAAAACTCCACCTGTGGGGAAGGTGGTACAGCCAGATCATCCAGGGTCGCCGCAGTTTTAGTTTTGCCATGCCGTCTGAGCCCATAGTTACGATCCCCTATGCGAACGAACCCCCGGTGAAGTATGCCGTGGAGGTTAAAAATTGGAATTCTGATGACCTCCTCCAGCCTGCAATCGGTACCATCCCCGTGCAGCCGCCGCCGGCAATAGACATTCTGGGGAGGCGAATTTGTCAGGGTGAAGCACACCCTTGAGGACAGGCTTACAATATTGGACTGATCCCGCGACCGCCCGTCGAATATTTGCAGTAGGCCCGGTACATCTTATCGGCTAAAAGGACTCATTTAATGAAGATCGGTTTGTATTCGGCCATCTACGTTTCGCTCTTCGAATATCCTTCCCCTCCAACATGGTGGATTAAAACTTTTATCGAGCAATGGAATATCCCCACCCACACTTTCTTGACGACGGATAGGGAGGTCTCTATTTCTTTGGAGGAGTTTGCCGAACTCTCGGGTCTACCGATGAGGGGGGAGCATTATGAGGAGTTGCTCCCTCCTGACGAATACATCTTTGCTACCAAGCCGCTGGTGTTCGACCTGACTCCGGAGAACGCCGTTCAGCATCAGTACCCAGGCTTGGTGAAGGTATTGGAAATTTATGAAGGACTCCATCTGGAATTGGGTGACCGGGGCGTCAGTTTTGCAGATTTTATTGCCCGCTTCGCTCGCCCGGAGTTCTTATCGGAGCAGGGCGAGAAGTTCGCCCGGCTCGACGACCCTTTTGGATTCGGTTCGGATCGCCGACCCACATCGGAGAATGAGCACCAAGACTTTTACCTTCCCGGTGTCGCTGTCGTCCCTTTCTCAGAAATTACCGTCCCGGGCTGGATGAGGAGACTTTTTTTATAGGATTCTTGGGCTTGTGGCTATGCAGCTTTGCGCTCCCTATGCACCCGCGCCACATGCGGCCCTCCGTCTTTTACCCAGCGCATCGGATGGTGGCTGGTCTGCAGTTATCGGTAGGAATCGCTGGGCTGGCTCACCTTTATAATGGACTTAGCATAGCGGCGGACGCTAGTGAGCCTGGGGTGCAGCCCGCTAACTTCCCGATGCACTATTTCACCTCCTGGATGGAGATGCACGTGCAAGGGGTGTTCGGTGCCCATAAGATTCCTCCGTTCTTTGAGAAATGCAGAATCCCGAGAGTCATGCGGTTGGTTGGCGCTTCAATTGTGGCTGCACCCCCACGGGAGTCTAGGGGGCTGCTCCTTCGTCCACATCTGGTGGGAGCGAAGGTTTCCTTTGTGGATAAAGTCATAACAATAGGCTCAGAGACCACCAAGTCAGTAGTGTCGCTACGCGATGATTTTAAAGATGGGGCTTCCATATTGAAGGCTCGGGAAATCCTCCATCTCTATTCCATTCGGCCGGGCTATCTAGTGTTTAGGCAGAATGAGACAACACTTTTCATGAGGTACAACCTGCACTGGTTTGCTCAGCAATCGAGCTACAACCAAGGGATCCCGATGGAAGCTTTCTTGGAAAATCCCGTGGTCAGCCTAGAGGGGATGAAGAATGCAATGCACCATTTCACACGGCGTAACACGGGTTCCTATTTTTTTATCAGCGAACCCAGCTGTGTCCCTAAGATGCTCAACACGTATGTGGCTTGGTATGCGCATGCGATGGGCCCAGTTATATTAACGGAAAAGCGCATGCTGGTTGACCGTAGGGGTGAGCCTCCTGGTAGTGATCGCAAGGCCCCCTTGAAGCCAAGGATCCTGGTCATTCCTCCGTTAAAAGATGCCGGAGTCGATCGACCACGCGTGTTGAGCCCCCCGCGTGGATTGCCACTGCCTGCTATGGTGAATGCACCACCGGCGCCCCGTGCTCCCACGAAGACGGTTAATGTAGTATCGCCAGAGTCCGGCGCAGGAGCGGACATCGGGACACGCCGCCCTAAGGTGACTGCCAAGCGCAAATCAGTTCCAGGTGCATCTAGAGCTGGCGGGCAAAAGAAGAAGAAGTCTATCCTTTCCCTCGATGCGATCCTCAGTTTAGAGCCTGAGGCTCCTCTCAACGAAGGAATAAGTGAATATGGAAGCAACGAGGGCTTCTTGGTAGACCCCGCAGACACCAATTTGGCGGCCGCCATTGCAGCTTCGGAGCGATCGGCGAGGCTCGAAGCGATGTTAAGTAAACTCGCTGAGTCAGGTAACCATTAGCCACTTCCTTCGTCACTTTATTGCATTTTTTATCATTATATTTTTTTTACTAATATTTTCCCCATTTTCAACAGGTGTCTCTACCGAAGAAGCTATTGCTGCCTCTTTGAAAACTTTCCAAGAGGAGGAGGAGAAACGTGCTCTAGCAGGCGTTGGTACGTCTCACCCCTTTTCTTTTACAAGAAAAATTTGTTATCTCTTCTGATGGTCAACCTAACCTTCTTCCTTTGTTTCTTTGCAGGGGCTATATCAGTTGATGCGGGGATCCTCCCCAAGCCTGTTACTGAAGTCCCGGTCTCGTCGGGGCTGCTGCAAGAGCCTCGACTTGACAAAATGACGAGGGATGCCTTGAAAAATTTGGAGGCATCCCTATTCACGGACGAAGACACCTCAATTAAAGAGGCTCTAGTGGCATCCGTCTCAACGGCTCGGGAGGAGAGGAAGCGGTTGAGACGCGAAGCAAAGGCGCACAGAGTTGCTTTGGCCATGGGAGCGGGCCCTAGAACCATCCCTCGCGCTAATACTCCCTCCGAAGAGGCCCCTGTCGCCCTATCTACTGCTCGTAGGCAAGTGGCGCGCGCGGTTCGAAGTGCAAATGATAAATCCTCTTCAGGTAGCATTTCTTTCAGAACCTTGTTGTAAGAATTATAAAACCATCGGTTCTTATGTATCCCATCTTGCAGGGCCAAGTCCAACCGAGGGGGAGGCGAAGACCGTTGATCCCAAAGAAATAGAGGGAGCGGCACCTGCCGAACCTGAGCCGACGGTGGGCAACGTCACTGGGGCTGCAGAGCCTGAGTTGGGGGCCGAGGGAGCTGCACTTGAGAAAGTCGTTGATGCCGAGCCTGAGGTGGCGGCGAATGAGACGACCGCTATAACTGAGCCCGGGGCAGCGGCGGATGAGGCGCTTGAGGCCGGCGACCTCATGGTGACGGTGGATGAACCGATGGAGACCGCTGAGCTTGAAGAAGTAGCGGATGAGATGGGCACGACTCTTGGGGAAGAGCTAGCCGCTCTTTCTTAAGAGTCCAGCAATGCTCCGATCATTGCCCTCCCCGTCTACGGTCTTCCGCCATCTCCTGGCCGCGCGAGTACGACGACGGCCCCCGTGGAGTCTGGGGATGAGGCCACGGGTGGTGAACTCATGTCACTGGAGGAGGGAGACGCCTCTGTCTCGGCTGGAGGCTCATCAGGTAAATTTCGAATTACTGGTTCCCCCCTTTTTTTATCTTGCAATCTTTCCTGACAGGTTTACCCTTGTCTTTTAACGCAGGTGTAGGCAGTGCCGACGCTCCATTGCTCAAGGGAGCGCCGTCAACTACTGCCTTGGCGGTGGTCACCTCTCAGCCTTCTTTCGTACCATCGAAGATGTTGGAAGGTATGGGTTCGTAACTTATTAGTCTTATCTTTCAGATGTATAGTTTATGTACTGAAGTCGTGTTGTTGTGTCTTTTCAGGAGTACTTTTTGACTATCTTTATCAGGTGTTGCTCCCACACTTCTCCTTCCCATCTGAACTCGCTTCTCTCTCTGGTGGTGCTGGTGAGTATAGTTCCCGATTGATATCTTTCTTTTTCAGTGACAGAATTATTTCTAACTTTTTCTCGTCCTGACTGCAGTGCTACAAATCGAAGGGGGAGAAGAAAGATCGGTCGTGCCACCGGCCCTTCCGGCCTTGCCACCTGCCTCAGCTGGTACAGTGACTATCACATTGATAACTCCCTCCTTTTTTTATCTCTTGAACTGTTATCTGATCGTATTTTTTTTTCAGCTGTCGTTCCGGTCTCGTCGCCCTTCGAGCCTTATATCATAATGCCGGCGGGTCCTTTCCTGAGACGTCCGTCTTCCAAAGGCGCCGCGAATAGTCTGCGCATGTTGAGCGACTACATCGAGGAACTCGACGTCGAGACTCCTACATCTGCTGCGGACTTCGCTACGGCGGTTAACCCGATGCTGGTGATACTCGTAAATTTCCATGACGAGGGCATCGTTGCGTCTTGGGTTAACCACTGCAGAAAGATCGAAGCTCGCCTGCATCAGCTGGAATCGGTGCGTTCTGCCCCTGAGGTTTTGGCCGTGAGTACTGAAAGAGCGGCGTGGATCGAGAAAAGCGCTTCTTACGTCCACCATTTGGAACAAGAAGCAGCTTTAAGGCTGAAGGAGTGCCAGGAGTCCTCAAGTGAAACTGCTCGCCTACGTACCGAAGTTGAGGCGAACGCTGCCGAGGTGAAGGCTATCTTTGAGGGCCTCCTGGAACGCATCTCTCATGGGCTAAGCTTGAAGCGAAAGCTTGATGTCGCCGAGCGTGACACCCCAGGCCGTGAAGCTACTCATCAGGCCGTTAGGGAGCAGCTCGCGTCTATCTTGCAGCAGCGGGCTCAAGCGGAAGCAGAGCTGGCGGTGGTGGCTGATCTGGAGAAAGCTTGGAAGGAGGTGCGCGAGAAATTGCTAGAGTTATGCAAGACGCTTCCTTCCCAGTAGTTCTCCTTGTATCCATATACTTATAAAAAAAGTTTTCTTTTTTGAATAAGATGTATCCATTCTTTATTCTTTTGTACGCTTCACCTTGTACTTGATTGAATTAATAAATAAAGATACACATTTCTTTTTTGCAATGTCTTGTATGCTCTTTTCCTCTTTCTCTTTATCAACATGTTGTCTTCATAAACACAACTGAAAGATAATAGAGTAAGCATCTAGATTTCTCAAGAGATAGCGATGGCTTAGGCCGCAGGTTCAGATCTGCCGCCTAAGACTTTTCAACTATATAAGCCGTGAGGGTCTCATAGAGACTTTTCTCCCTACGGATCGAGAGGATCTCGTAGGTGTATTTTCTCCTTAAGAATCGTGAGGATTCCTAAGCGCGTTTTCTCTTATAAGTCGTAAGGATCCTATAAGAGAATTTTCCCTCTTACGAGTCGAGAGGACCCGTAAGCGGTTGTTTCCCTCCTTGTCGAAATTTGACTTTGGAGAGTGAGACCCGTGAATAGTATGCAAGAGACCGTTTTAGACTGACTTGCAGGGTCCCATTGTTCAGGAAGCAAGTTTTTTAGTCCCTGCTGCCTGAGGCTTTATCCTGCAATTTGAGACGAATCGGGAATTTTCCCGCGGAGACACTGGTTTCTCTGCGAGCAGACGCGAATCCGGAGGCTCTCGTCAAGGAGTGTTTGTATCCATGAGTCGAGGAGTTTGCTAGGGATTATTTGTTTCCCAAGCGCCAAGGATTATTTGTTTCCTTGGGGTTTGAAACGAGTCGAGAATTTCCCACGGAGGCATTGGTGGCTCTGCGAGTCGACGCGGATCAGGAGGCTCTCGTCAAGGAGTGTTTGTATCCGTGAGTTGAGGAATTTGCTAGGGATTATTTTTTTCCCAAGCGCCAAGGATTATTTGTTTCCTTGGGGTTTGAAATGAGTCGAGGATTTCCCACGGAGGCACTGGTGGCTCTGCGAGTCGACGCGGATCAGGAGGCTCTCGTCAAGGAGTGTTTGTATCCGTGAGTCGAGGAATTTGCTAGGGATTATTTGTTTCCCAAGCGCCAAGGATTATTTGTTTCCTTGGGGTTTGAAACGAGTCGAGGATTTCCCATGGAGGCACTGGTGGCTCTGCGAGTCGACGCGGATCAGGAGGCTCTCGTCAAGGAGTGTTTGTATCCGTGAGTCGAGGAGTTTGCTAGGGATTATTTGTTTCCCAAGCGCCAAGGATTATTTGTTTCCTTGGGATTTGAAACGAGTCGAGGATTTCCCACGGAGGCACTGGTGGCTCTGCGAGTCGACGCGGATCAGGAGGCTCTCGTCAAGGAGTGTTTGTATCCGTGAGTCGAGGAGTTTGCTGAAGACACTGGTTTCTTCGGAGTTGGACTGAACCGTCGAGATTTGGCTTCGTCTTCTGGAGAACCTGTTGGGAAAGTATGGTTCCCTATTTGTTTACGCCCTTGGATTGTATACAGGGATCGATGTGATCTTAACTGTAGGGCCAAAGTTTTATCATCATTTTTTTTTCTCCGCGATGCTCTATCATTTCAGCTTCTATATCGCGAAGGTCGCGATTGCCCAATCATTTCGGCTATTTTTCGCGGTGCCCAATCATTTCGGCTATTTATTTTATTTTTACCCGTTGCTTTTTATTGCGAGTTGCCCAATCATTTCAGCTATTTATTTTATTTTTACTCGCTGCTTTTTATTGGGAGTTGCCCCATCATTTTGGCTATTTCGCATGCATACATTTTTACTTGTTGCTTTTATTGCAAGTTGCCCCATCATTTCAGCTACTTCATATGCACGAGCGGCCTACTGGCTTTCGCCGTAAACCTAGAATTAGACACCGATTTCGGCATCAGCACCGCTACAACTGGGATATTACCAGGAGCGAATCATCATCTGCCTCTGTCGATGTCGAACAAAGGTGGCTTAGCGACCAGGGTTAAGGTCCTGTCGGCTAAGGCTTTTGACTTCATGAGCCGTAAGGGTCTCACAAAGGTATTTCTCCCTACAAGTCGTGAGGATCTTGTAGGTGTATTTTCTCCTTAGGGATCGTGAGGATTCCTAAGTGTTCGTTTCCTCTGTAAGTCGTAAGGATCCTACAGGAGGGTTTTCTCCTCATAAATCGAGAGGATTTACAAGGGTTGTTTACCATGCGAACATATCCCCAGTCACGGATGAGACTTGGTTAGGGAAATGTTTATTCGCGCCCGTGGATTGTATACAAGGGTCAGTATTGAGCCACTTGTAGGGCAATATTGGAAGTTTGTGGGGGTTTGCTTAAGCACAGGTTTAGGTCTCTGTAACTTAAGACTTTCAAATCTTATGAGCCGTGAGGGTCCCATAAGAGAGTTCTCCTCACGAGTCGTGAGGATCTCGCGAGCGTATTTTCTCCCTAGGAATCGTGGGGATCCCTAAGTGTGTTGCTCCCTTGTGAGTCGTAAGGATCTCACACAGGTGGTTTCTCCTTACAAGGTCGAGAGGACCCTATAAGTGTCCTTTAACGAGGTTGCGCCCTTTCAGGTTTTCACAAACACTCGCCGGTAGCCCTGCTGTTTTTACTCACGGAGCCCTTTCGGGTTTTCATCCGTGCCCATTTTGCTTATGGACATACCGTTTTTTTTTATTCTTTTTATTTTTATATATTTTTTTTTACGAGGTCGCGCCCTTTCGGGTTTTCACGAACACTCACCGGTAGCTCTGCTGTTTTTACTCACGGAGCCCTTTCGGGTTTTCATCCGTGCCCTTTTTGCTTATGGACATACCGTTTTTTTTTTTTATATGTTTTTTTATCTTGTCAGCCTAAAGATGCTGCGGTAGTAGTTTAAAGACGTTTCGGTCTGCTACTAGTTTAAGGACATTTCGGTCGGACTTTGAGAAGGTTGGTTACTGCTGATAGAGTTTGAGCTTAGGAAGATAGCGAGCGGACATAGTCGTCGTCATTTATCATTGACCTAGGCTGTGGCTCATTAAGCGTAGTATCTCTTTAGGAAGCGACCGTTTATTGGCCTGAAAGGCCTTTCACCGTGCATGTCCATGAGTAGATAGGCCCCACCCTGGTAGACCTTATCTATGATGTACGGCCCTTCATAGTTTGGCTCGAATTTTCCCCGCTTGGCGCGATTGGGGATCATAGGCCTTTTGACCACTAGCACGAGTTCGCCTTGGCGGAATGTCCTCGGTCGGGTCAATCTTTCGTATGAGCGCGTCATCTTTGCTTTATAAGCTTCCAGATTTTGTTGCGCTATGAGCCGGGTTTCATCAAGGGCGTCAAGCTCCTCAAGCCGAAGGTGAGCATTTTCTTCGTCCGTCGGCTCGTAGTGGACTGCCACTCGTAGAGAGGGTAACTCTATCTCGAGGGGGAGTACTGCTTCCGTCCCAAATACCAACGCGTACGGCATTGTGTTTGTGGCCGTTTTAAACGTAGTTCGATATGCCCACAGAGCTTCTTGCAGTTTCTCGTGCCAGTCTTTCTTATTTCGTGACACCGTTTTCTTTATGATCTTTGTCAAAGTCTTGTTGAAGGCCTCAGCTAGACCATTAGCTCGTGGATTATAAACTGAGGAATATCTCCAGTCTATATTGTACTGTTGCGCAAAGCGACTGATCTTGTGGCTTCTGTAAGCTGGCCCATTATCGGAGATGATCCGTCGCGGAGTTCCAAACCGATATATGACATGCGTCTTGAAGAAATGGAGGATATTCTCCGTCTTAACTTCTCTTAACGGTACTGCTTCTGCCCATTTAGAGAAGTAGTCAGTCGTCGCCAGGATGAAACGATGTCCCCTAGACGATGCTGGTTCGATAGGGCCGACTATATCAGTTCCCCACATCTCGAACGGCCAGCTAGCCACCGTTGGATGTAATGGATTTGGATGCTGATGGATGAAATCCCTATGAATTTGACATGAGTGACACTGCTTTGCTTATTCGAGGCAGTCCTGAATCATCGTGGGCCAGTAGTAGCCCATGCGTTTGATCTTCAACTTCATCTTTGGGCCTGCTTGGTGAGAACCGCAGAGTCCGTCATGAACTTCCTGGACGACCCTCCTCGCTTCGTCAGGTCCTAGGCATCTCAGCCACAGAGAATCAAATGACCTCTTGTATAGAGTATCATTGACGAAGGCGAAAGATAGAGCTCGTTTCATGAGCTGATGTCTTGTGGCCGCTTCTTCGGGCATTCGGTGGGATTTAAAGTAGTCTATGAAGACTTCTCTCCAATCCCCAGTATTTTCCCAATCTTTTACTTGCAGGGTAGTCTGCTCGTTCGCTCCTTTTTCTTCGGATGATTCCGGAGATATTTCTGTTGGGGCAAGCACCCGACAGCTTTGTACCATGATTCTGACGTCATCGAGGTTCTCATCAGCCAGCTCTTTAGCAAGTTTGGCCAACGCGTCTGCTTTGCTGTTTTCCGTGCGCGGTATGTTCTCCAAAGTATAGGAGGGAATTTGGGTCAACAGTTGTTGCACTTTTTCGCCGTACTTCACCAGTTCTGGCTTGCACGTTTGGTAGTCGCTGTTTACTTGACTAATGACCAATTGAGAATCTCCGTATATAAGGAGGCTTTCAATTCCCATGTCGATGGCGATCTCAAGACCTGCTATCAAGGCTTCATATTCGGCTTCGTTATTCGTCCTCGGCTCTGTTAAGGAGAAAGCGAAGCGCATTATCCCTCCTTGTGGAGTCACGAAGATGAGGCCTACACCCGATTTGATTATAGGGGTACTTTGTTTGCGTTTTTTCATGGAAGATGCTCCATCGAAATAAAGTTCCCATTGTGTATCACCACCGTCGATCGCGTCAAACGCATGTTCGTCTGGCAAATTGCAATTCAGAAGAGAATCGGCAGGTATCGGGTGCTCAGCGAGGAAGTCGGCAATGGCTTAGCCTTTCACTGCCTTGAGAGGTTGATATGTTATCGAGAACTCCATCAAGAGCAGGGCCCATTTAGCGAGTCGTCCTGTCAACATGGCCTTTGACATCAAGTATTTAAGGGGGTCCACCTTTGAAATGAGACGGACTTCATGCGCCAACGCATAGTGCCTGAGCTTTGTTATCACGAAGATCAACGCCAGGAAGTGTTTTTCAATGGAAGAGTAGTTGCTTTCTGCCCCCAGCAGAACTCGACTTAAGTAGTAGAGTGCTCTTTCTTTTCCTTGATCGTTCTCTTGTGCCCATAATGCGCCTAAGGAACCTTCGAGGGCGGTTGTATAAAGAATGAGGGGTTTTCCCTTGACCGGAGCAGCCAACACCGGCGGGTTCTGCAGGTACTGTTTAATTTCGTCCAGCGCACCCTGGCATTTTTTATCCCAGACGAATGGAGTTCCCTTTTTCATCAGGTGACTATAAGGGCGGCACTTGCCAGAGAGGTTGGCTATAAATTGCCGAATGTATGCGAGCTTCCCTTGGAGAGATCGCAACTGTTTGAGAGTTCTCGGCGGAGGCATTTCCATGATCGCTTTGATCTTTGACGGATCTATTTCAATACCTCGGTGTCGAACAATGAATCCCAGGAATTTGCCTGAGGAAACTCCGAATGCACACTTGAGCGGGTTCATCTTCAAGTTGTATTGCCGAAGGCGTTGAAATACGGTCTTCAAATGCTCGAGGTGTTCCTCGTATGATTTGCTTTTAACCACGAGATCGTCGATATAGCATTCGACGATTTCATGTATAAGGTCATCGAAGATCTTCGTCATGGCCCTTTGGTAAGTGGCACCGGCGTTCTTCAAACCGAAGGGCATCACTTTATAACAGAATATTCCCAAAGGGGTCTTGAAGGCTGTGTGCTTCTGGTCTTCGGGATGCATTTTTATCTGATTATAACCTGATGAGCCGTCCATGAAGGAGAAAACCTCATGAGTGGACGTATTGTCTATCATCAGTTCGGTGACTGGCACTGGGAAATCATCCTTCGGGCAAGCTTTATTGAGATCCCGAAAGTCCACGCATATGCGCACCGTCCTATTTTTCTTCATCACCGGGACGATGTTAGCGATCCATTCAGGATATTAAACCTCCTGGATAAAAACAGAGTCGATCAGCTTCTTGACCTCGGCGTTGATACTCATCTCGAGCTCGAGCCGCATTCTCCTCGGCGCCTGTTTGACTGGCTTGATGTCCGGGGATATCGCCAATTTGTGTACAGCAATTTCTGGATCTAGTCCCGGCATTTCGGAATAGTTCCACGCGAAGCAATCTCTATGCCGCAGAAGCACATCCTTTAACGCAACTACCCTTTCTTCAGATAGTAACTCGCTGATGAATGTCGGTCGTGGATCGTCTGCCGTCCCCAACTCAATCTTCTTAAGGTTATCTGCAGTGGTATGGATTCCATCTTCCAGCTCTTTTGGCGCTGGTGGGAATTCTGAGATTATCTCATCGCTGCTATTTTCGAAGCACCAAGGGAGCTCATCTATGTCCTCGGGCTCTTCTTTTAACATTGTAATCATGTGACAGGTGCGAATTCGCTTCCAATCCCAATGTGGAACCGGTTCTTCTTTCGTGGCCTTGGGCTCGTGATTCTGTGGCGGCGCTACCCTCCAGTTGTCAAACAGAGTGAATTTGCCAAGCTGATACTGATCTTCGACCCAATTCTTGAAGGTGAAGCAATCTTCAAGAGGATGCCCTATTACTTGATGGTAAGAGCAATAGTCCGGGTGTGAGACTTCGCCCGCTCTTTCGGGATGTTTAGACTCCGCCAATGTAAGCATTTGATGTTTTAGAGCAAGATCACGTATCTTCTTCGTCTTGTCCCGAGGAAACGAGTACGCTCGACCCATTTTCTTCATGAGGGATAGATTAATAACGCTCAACTCCCGTTTGCGTGGCTTCTTAGTCCTGCTTTGTTGTTGTTGAACGCCTTTTTGGCCTTTCGACTTATTTCTGCTTTTGCGTCGAGCCTTCTTTATAACAGGTTGACAAGGAGCGGCATTTTCATCCTTTACGGCCTGTTGGAGAAGGCGTTGCGTCTTGGCTTTCTCGTAGATGGCCGTCTCACGGTTGTGATCATCTCGGACTTTTTGACCAGCTTTCTTTATAAGTTTGTCCATTTGTTCCTCGAACGACGGACTGGGCTCCTTTGCATCTGGAATTTTCACTGGCTTAGGATTAGCGTCCTCCCATTGAGCATCCGCTTCTTCATTAATGTCATTCACGATGTAGCAGCCGGGTAGTAACTCTCGTTTCTTTGACCGGATGTATCCAAGCCCTTTTGTTCCCATTCTCCCGTTAGGCAGTTTGCGTTGAGTCCCAGGGACGTTCCAGACCCTGTCATAGAATTTGGCCTTTCTAACGGTCTGCTTGAAGGGTATCCCCTGGCGTTTCAGCAGCTTTTTCAAACCTTCCGTATAATATCTGGGGAGACGGATAGGCTGAAGCCTGTCGAGCGTAGAATCCGCGCCATGCCAGATTTCATTTTCTACCTTGGTTTCTTCAGAGCGGTAAAACAGGATTGCCTTCTCGCTCTCTTGCCTGGGAGGGATATAGAATGTCCGCAACTCTTCTACACTGTAGATATTAAGTGCATCCAGTTCTTTATGGTGTTTAAGCGGCACTATGGCGACTTGTAGACTTTGCTCTTCATCAGCGGACGTTTGTATTGAAGGTCGAGCAGAGAATACAGCATGGACTTCATCTTTCGAGTCGCTGCCAAAGATCAACGTAGGAGCTGATGGTCCCGGCTTGTTGTGTTGGGGCGGACCCGAATAAACCATCTCCTCTTCCTCCTCGGTATCACTGCCGAAGACAGGGATGGTGGCATTAGCTTTATTCCCCGGCTTGTGGCACTTCTCCGTATCTTCGAAATCCAGTAAGAAGTATTTGGCATCTTCGTATTTGCAGACCTCGCTCACAGAGAACGGGTTCAGTTCTCCCGTCACGGTATACTCGAAACCATCCTTAAAATACTTCATACACTGATGTTGTGTAGAAGGGATGATATTGTACTCGTGTAACAATGGTCGGCCGAGCAAAGCGTTGTAGCATGTCTTGGCGTCTATGACGTGGAACTTAATGTCCATGATGAGTAGCCCAAAGCGTAGCGTCAGTATCACAGATCCAAGAGTTTTTGACGATTGGGAGTCGAACCCGGAGATGGTGATCTTGTCCCGAGAAAGGTGCTGGACGCTCATGCAGATTTCCTTCAACACCCGCACGTTGAGTAGGTTAACAGAAGACCCGTTATCGATCAGGATTTTGCCTATCTTTATATCATGGCAGTATTCCGAGACATAGAAAGAGCGGTTGTGTTCGCACGTTCCAAGTAGAAGGTCTTCGTCGCCGAAAGTGACATCGGCCGTGTGCACTTCCTCCAATTCATCCTTCATCTTTTCCTCGGCCAGGCATGCTTGGAATTGTTCTGGGTCTTGGAGCGCCTTAATCAACGAATCTCTCGCCTCTTTTGATAGCAAAAGGGCGTCAAGAATGCTGAGCTGTGAGGGCAGCTTCCTCAGATGTGCTAAGACGTTGTAATCCACCTTATTCTTCTTTGGTGGGTCTTTGGCAGCTAGCTCTTCCACCACTTGGTCATCTAAGACGATATCTTCAGTGGCATTTTCTTTCCCTTTATCTTTTTTGTTCGAGGGTCCGAGGTTCTTTTTGGGCAGCGTGCGATTACGTAGCCGGATATTTTCGCAAACCTTCGGTTCTTCTTCTTTTCTCGAAGCGGACTCTTTAAAGAGAGGGGCAAGTTCTAGCTCTTCATCAGAATCACTCCCGAATGTAGGCACTTGTGATCTACCGGTGTTAACCATGCAACAATCGCCAGCAGTTCTTTTAAGCCCTTCGGTCGTATTTCTTTGCTCTCGACGAGTTTTACGCTTTTCCCGCTTAAAGCGTTGTCGATGAGCAACATATCCTTGCCACCATCTATCGAAAGCTTTGCACTCTTGAATGGGGTGCGAAATCTTTTGATGATATAAGCAATAGGAGGGGTGCGTTTCCATTTCACCAGTGATGTTTCCTTCGGAGGATGGTAGCTTCATGCCCATTGATATGGCCTTAGCAAACTTTTTCCTCATCTTGAATTGGCTTTTGTCGGTAGCGGAGGTGTTTAGCTCCAACGGGATCGTCTGAGCTCCTTCATCAAGTCGCTGAAGCTTGGCCTTTTCAAATATAACCGCTTCGTGCTCCCGATCAGCTTTGCTTTTTAAGAACGCTTCATTGAGGAATGCATCAATCACTTCATCCGACGGCTCCAGAACTTTTGGTTCAGAATCTGCCCCCAGCTTTTCGGTGCAAGGAGTCTCCTCATCGTTCGTGATCGAATGGGAAATCATATGACAGCTCGCCACATATTCCTCGGATTCATCCGATGAACTTTCTCCCTCATCTTCTTCTTGAAAGACGTAATTGAGGAACTCTTGGAGCGTAATGGGAGTCCGTGCCTTTTGGTTGTATTCATCCAGCGCATCAATTTGCTTTTGTAAGTCCGTGCGCTTGTCGCCAGGCTTCACGGGCTTCTTAGATTTCTTCTTCTTCTTTTTCGAAGATTTTGACGGCTGGCTGCAAGTGCTTGAACCACCACCATCGGTCTTTGGAGTTGGACGTGGCTTCAACATCCCTTCAATGACCTGCGGTTCCAAAGGGTTCTTCCACCTAATCGTTGGACATGTCTGAAGGTCGTTCAGCATTCTCTTTGTCTTGGCTGATAATATAACCTCCCAAGGAGCTTCTTCAATGACGAAGCATGTTGCCCCCGGCGTATTCGTCCCCTTAGAGGTGTGGGGCTGCGGGGGATTCACCTTCCATTTGTCAGATAACGCGAACATGCCCTGTCGGTACTGGTTTTCAAGCCAATTTTTGAAAACGTAGCAATCTTCGATCGGATGGCCTAGTACTCGATGATAAGAACAGTAGTTGGGCTCGTTGACGTCACTTGGTTGCAACGGACGTTTTGGATCCGGCAGATTTATGAGTCTGTTGCGTAATGCCAGCTCGAATAACCTTCTTGTTTTATCGCGGGGAAACGAGTAAGGACGCCCTAGTCTCTCCTCAAGGTCTACGTACGGACGCATATTATTTTGACGCACAACCGGCTTCGAGTTGTTCGGTTGTTGTTGAGCATTAGCGACGACGATCGCTTTTCCCTTCCCTTTGTCATTTCGGGAGTCTGGCCTTGGAAGAGGGGGTTTATGGCCCATTTGATCCATTTGCGCTAGTTTGTCAATCAAGGCCTGGAAGGTAGTTGGCTTGAAAAACATCATAAATTGTGAGATGGTTGCTTGCGGATCAAGGGTTCCCACAAACATACCTACCGCGGGAGCTTCTTCAATGCGCTGCTCACACTTCGACCATAAGTTCCGCCATCGTATAGCGTATTGAACCCACGTCTCGCCGGGTTTTATCCTGGCGTTAATCAGTGCCGTCATCGGGGTATGTTCACTGGCGCTTGCAAAACGCTGAGTAAACAGCAGCTCCATCTCCGTGAAGGTTTTAATAGAGTCGTTCAGGAGCTCAGAGTACCATTCGAACGCCGTATCTGATAAGCTTCCAACAAACTGGCAAAGCAACAGCTTGTCATCACCGCCGGTGTTGCCGCAGAGTGCCCTGAACAGGGCAACATGTTGATGAGGATTGCCCGTCCCTTTGTAGACATGGAACTTGGGAATTGTGTAACCGGGTGGGTACTTGATTTGATCGTACCAACTTGGATATGGCCGCCCTGTTTTTACGACCTGGCCGGCCGCTTCGGTCGCATGATGAACCTATATTTGCTGGGCGATGTACTCATCCAAATCAGCTTTGGAGATTGTATCCTCCTTAGCCATCGACAGAGCTGGTGGAGGATTTGATGTCTCTCCCCTATCATCTACAAGGACAATCGGGGGCTCTTCAGCCGGACGATCTTGTTGTATCATCATCCCTATCATGTCTTGGAAGAGGAGGCCTATACGCTGTATGTTGGCTGCTTGTTCAGCAGCCTCTTTGTCCTTCTTCTCCAATATCCGACGAAGGAATTCGGCGTCGGTTTCTTCCTCTTGGCGTTCATCCGAGGACGCTTCAGGGTTTTCTTTTGGCCCTGTAAGTGCGGCCATAGCGTTCATCATTTCTTGGAGCTTCTGCTGCTGCTCCTGAGCCTTGGTCACTGACCTCATGTGCGGTCTATGACCTATTGATATGCGGCTATCCTCCTTTCCCGATGCCACATAAACTGTATGAACTATCATGCCCCCGGACTTAGGGCGTTTAGGCTCACCACCTTTGGCATTTGCCGCGGGCGTGGGGGTTTTCTCCGGCCTTCTTCTTTTGTGGGCCGTTGAAGTTGAAGGGGCCGTGGCAGTGGGCATCTTGGTGATCATTGTCCTCTGCTGCTTAATAGGACGGTCCTTTTCTTCTTGCACCTTCATCTTCTTTCGTTGACGGGAGTGATCCGTGTCGATCACGGAGTCTTGAACCCTCCTCCAAACTTTATAAATTCTTGAGGACAGCCGTTGAAGGGGTTGTTCTTGCTTCGTTTCTAGGACTCTCTCCGCAGGCGGAGGAGATCTTTTCAGTGTAGCGGTTGGAGAATTCTTCCGTACCCTCCTCAGCAGTTCAAAGCTGTTCCCAGTTGGAACAGCAGCGTTGACTTCCACCACTGGAGCCGGTGGAGTTAGCCCTGAGGGGGAGTTGCCCCCTGCCTTCCTCACTCGTTGCCAATGGCGACGTCGAGCATGACGAGCCGTTGAGACTGGCTCGGAGATTGAGACATCTTCTTTTTGCCCCCTGTCTGAATGAGGCGTCGCTGGTGTTAACCTCTCAAAGACTGAGGTTGTCCTTTTAGGGATGATATTTAACCTGTCGAAGACGGATCCTCGAGCAGGGGGAGGAGCAGGAATCGTCAGCCTTGAAAAGACTGACTCTTTGACAGGGGAAGCCGCCTTGACGACTTCTGGAGCAGCAGTTATTGCCTTCCTCGGGACAGCGAATTTAGAGTTCTGATTTAGCCTGGTGAAAACAGAGGCTATCGGTTTGGTAGTGAGCGACCCGTTGACAGGGCCATCGTAGCAGTGAGCCGATCGAAGACCGACTTTTTGTTCACTTCCGGTGCAGGTATTGGCGTAGGGAAGCTTGTAAGTGGGATCATGGTCCCGAAGAACAGACCAGTAGTGGCTTGGGTCACCTGGTCTACCGGCAGAGCGAGGAAGGAAGCCACTTGGGGCCCATATACTACACCTCCTGGTGAGGTGGAGCGTCCGTTGCAGTGGCACCTCGAACAGTTGGTGAAATTAGAGGCCATTGAATCTTGAGTTCTGCACCAGGAAAAAAACCAAATCTTAGTAACCTAAAATCCGAAGGCAACCATTTAACAAACCGCGATTGGTTCGCGAGGACGACACACGAAGTGTGGAGTGGAAAGAGGAAGAGGCCCCACCGGGCGTGCCAGAATCTGTTCCCCTCCGAATGGCGGTGCACAGGACCGCGATGTCCTGACGCTGAGATTCGGGGCAGATGCTATTTGGTTTTATCCGTCTACCTCTCCGAAGATGCCAAGTTGATTTATGGCACCGTGTATCGGAGGTTTAGACGGATGCGGCCGATGTAGCAGACTTCGTCAGATTCCCCCTCGCTTTAGGGGTTTTTGATTGTGGGGACGCTCTTCCCTGCAGGCGCAAGCCCGTGCAGTTAATTACGCTACCGCATCGCGGTAGCAACTTTCTCCTTCTCCAGAATTTCACTTCGTGTCGTGTGTGTTTGTTTTGTTTTTGGTTGCCCGTGGATTGTATACGGAGACTAAGTAATGCCGTCGCCCGTAGGACGTGGATTAGTCCAAATCCGTATTTACTTAGATTTGGGTTTGGTGTTTTTAGTTTAAGGATGCATTAGTCGCGTTGCGGCTAAGATCAACTTAAACATTTGTTAAGGATATGTTAGTCCTATTTTGAGACTAAGATCGACGTAACATGATAATCCATTTAATATCTGGCCATCGGGACTCGTCACCTCTGTAACGTCGTTGAAAGATTACAACGGCAGATGTCAGAAGAGTTCAGAGATGTACCCTTGAACCAAGGTTGACTTGGAGTTTTATAGTCCATTTGAATGTTTAAGGATACGTTAGCCGTGTTTGGGGGCTAAGATCAACTTAAACGGGATCGCTTAGATCCGGCAAAAGAGCATTTGGAGGCTCTATTGTTCCAGTTTAGGGACGTAGTGGTCCATATTCCAGTTTAGGGACGTGGTGGTTCGTGCTCCAATTTAGGGACGTGGTGGTCCATATTCCAGTTTAGGGACGTGGTGGTCCGACATTAGTTTAAGGACGTTTCGCTCCGACATTAGTTTAAGGACGTTTCGGTCCGACATTAGTTTAAGGACGTTCCGGTCCACGAGTTTAAGGACCCCGCAGTCCATATTGATGTGTGGTCGTTGGGACCCGTCACCACTCTGACGTCGTTGAAGGATTACAACGATGGGTGTCAGAGGAGTTCGGAGATGTACCCTCGAACCGGAGGTAAATTGATTTAAGAGAGCAATCTTGCTCAGTCAATTTAATTTAAGGACTTACGGCCAAAATTGGGCTAAGTCCAGTTGAAAATGTTCAAAATTTTATTTGCTTTTGCGTTGCATTTCTTTTTATTTTTATTTGGGCTTTGCCCAGAAAGGATGCAGAGCATCGATTTGTTTTGGGCTCTGCCCTTTATAAATGATGCAGAGCATCAATTTCATTTGGGCTCTGCCCTTTTATTGCTTTGCAATTTATTTTGGCCTGCTTGGTCTTTTTGATTTGGGCCTGGCCCTTTTAGGAAATGCATTGCATTTATCAGGCGCTTTGCGCCAATCAGAGAGCGCAAGCGCTCGTGGTGATGACACGTGTCATGCAGCGCAGTGCGCTACGCTTGCGCTGCTGACACGTGGCGTGCTCTGGTGAGTTGCGCCAATTTCAGAGAGCAAAGCTCTATTCAAAAGAGCATAGCGCAAACGGTTCAGACGCTGACACGTGGCGTGCTCTGGTGGCTTGCGCCAGCCCAAGAGCGCAACAGTGCAGATTTATAAGTGCAAAGCACTATTAATTTGAGAATCTTTTAGATTCAAGAACCGATGGTTCATACGAGAAGTGCGGAGCACTATTTGATTTCTTGATCTAATTTAGATCAAAGAAAAATAAGTTTTTCTTGTTTTTCTTATCTCAGAGAACCAAAGGTTCATGAAAAGTGCAAAGCACTATTTAATTAATTAAAGATCATTGATTTTCTTTTTAGATCTATGATCTGTTCATAAGAGAACTTTCTCTTTCGGTAAAGGTTTTTACCTTTTTGTTCTTGAGAAATTCTTCAGAGCTCTCTTTTTTTTTAGAAAAATGTTCATCCCTTTGGATTGAGGTCTGGGGTCCTTTTTATAGTGCCCATAAATTAGTTAAATTTGTTAAAGAGATCTTTTTCTGAGTGATTTGGGGAATTTTCCCCACCGTTGGATCTTTGATCCAAGGGCCTCTGTTTTATAGAAGAAAATCTTCTTGTTTTAACAAGAACAGAAAATATTTCTTTAGAATTTTAATTCTGTTTGGCGCAGATGCCCCAGCGCGTGACACGTGTCGTGCAGCGCACAGCGCAGCGCAACTGCGCAAGCGCATCTGCGCTGACACGTGTCGCGCAGCGCACAGCGCAGCGCAACTGCGCAAGCGCATCTGCGCTGACACGTGTCGCACAGCGCAGTGCTTGCGCAACTGAAGCGTTGCTTCCTTTAATTTTGCTTAAAAAATAGAGCTTTGCTCTGATTGGGCGCTGTGCTGCCGTATCAGCTTTTGACACGTGGCGCATTGCGCACAGCGCAGGGGATTTGAAGCGTTTCTTCAAAATTTTGAATTTTTGAAATTCAAATAGAGCCTTGCTCTAATTGGGGAAAACAGTCCAATGTAACTTCACAACAGGGGTTGTAGTCCCTAATTACACCTCAATTCACCTTTGATTTCAGATCAAACCCTAAACCCTAACTTGAATTTTCCATAGTCCTCAAAACACACAATATCGAAATGAAACAAGAATGGATGCACAAAAAATCAAAATACTTCTCTAATGGTGTAGAATTTACCTCCTTTGGCAACTCAAGAAAATTCTTGAGTTGCTCAAAGTCTTCCAAATCCATTCCTTCTAGGTCCAAAGTGTAGCTAGTGAGCTCGGGAACATTTTTTATGAAATGGGAATATGGTTTTGGGGTGAATTTCATGGTGGATCTAAGCTTGAAGAGGGAGGAGGAAGAAGGAAAGAGCAGGAGGAGCAGCAGCTCTTTGAAGGGGAAGAGAGAAATGAGATGATAAAATGATGGGGGAGGGTCAAACAAATCAAAAGTAACCCACTCTCTCTCTCTCTCATCATCATACTTTACTTTTTCTTTTCCTTTTCTTTTCTTTTCCTTCTCACTCAATGGCAATCCTAGCCAACCATACACCGACAACATGTAAGAAAATGCAACAAGTGTGGAAAAATATGATATGTGCATGTTTTGCACAAAAACGCCAAAAATCCGATTAGCGATTTTAAATCACGATTAGCACTAAATTAGCATATAATTAACCGTAAAAACATAAAAATATCATAATTCCCCAAAATGCCCTATTTTAGGATTTTCCATAATTTTTCCAAAATTTTCCCCATTTATCGGTATTTAATTATACCGAAATATTAAAATATTCATTAAAAATTAATATTAAATTATAAAAATTCCCAAAAATAATATTTTATTTTCTTGAAATGTTACAAATATCCGGGGTTTGTGAGATGAGAGTTTATTTATCTTTCATTCAATGTAACATGTAAATTGATGTAATATTATTTTTATGGCCGCACATCCGGGATGAGATTGTAGCCGCCATTGTATATTATTTCTTTTACTGTTTTTGCTCCTAGGATAGACCCAAGGTGGGGTGCACAAACTACCGGGTATTTTTATGTGCTGAGTGGCCTACTCACGTTGTTGAGGGAGGTTGCTCCACTTCGGGTACTTGGCGGGTAGTTTGCCGCACCCATAGGGGTCTAGGGTGGGGTTTGGCTATTCATCGCGACCGTGTAATCCGTCTTCGTTGCAGGCTCGAACGAAACGCGGATTCCTAGTATATCCAATGTGTTCATCTGTGATTTGAAATGGCTATCATTGCATCTGACGAATGTATATATCTATATATGATATCTAGTAGGCGTTGCTTATGTTTTGCATCCGCGTTAGTCCAGCCCCCGCTCTATCGTTAGTTAAGTAACCTAACTGGTGATGACGGGGCCCCGTGGCGAATGCGGATGGTATAAGCGTAGGTCATATTTTCGTTGTTTTCTGCAATGGTAGGATTAATTGATGGGACGCATTATATTAATGCAAGAAAATAAACCAAAGTTAAAATCGTTGGAACAATTTCAAAACCACTCGGTTTCTTTTCAAAACAGAAAACTTTTAAAAAACGCGGAGCTTAAACCACTCCTTTTAAAAGCTATCAAGGTTCCTTCGATTTTATCAAGTTCACTACATTCACGGTTTCGCCAAAACCATTCGTAGCCCTCCGTCGTTTCATATGAATATTCAACAGTATTCAAGTTATGTTTGTTGGCCTTAGTCAAGGCATAATGATTGGTAGCTACTGGGTATTCATATGTTGCATAGATAGATGCGTTGGTTTGGGACAGTCGTATTACGTTGTTGGCCATAGTCAAGGGTATATATGGGTGGGTTCAAATCAACCTGGACAATGACGGGTAGAACTTGACATGTGACTTATGATTTGTTGGCCTTAGTCAAGGTCATAAGAGCATGGGGCAAAAATCCACATCGGGGGTTTCTAAAGAAACTGAAACTTGCTAGTGCTGCACACCATTTAGAGTTTGATAATGTTGGTAGGATTCCTTCAGCATTATCTCACAATGATATTTGGATCCCGATCTTACTGTGAGTATCCGCTACTCCTCGGGAAACTTTTTCACTTAACGATCAATGCTATAAACCAAGTAGGTGTCTAGAAAGGTGTTAGCGGGGCTACGCCCACAGGGAAAAGTGGTTATTTAATTAAGGAACTTCGTGAAAGCGTCGTAAAACCTCCCTCGAAGTACCGACACTAGCCTGGCTGAACGGTTAAGCAAGTATTGTACGGTGAGATTGATCCCGACTAATTATTCTTTTATGGTTTGAGGAAGGATTCGAGAAACAATGGGAGCCATCATGTTTAGATAAATTAAAAACCAATCTAAACTTGCAAGAGCATCATGCTGAGTGTTTTCTTCTCTCTCTCTTAATTGCAGCGACCCAGTGACCAGACATAGGTTACATCTAGATAATAAAATGACTGAATCTGACTGTTATGACTGGCAAAGGTCTGTCCAGATGTCCATTACCCATGACAAGCTGGGACACCTCCTAACTAATCAAACCCCTGCCGTCTCAGGACCAATTTCCCCTGTCACGGATATTGATATCCGTAAGACCTCGGAAAAGGACTGTGCGAATGCCATGTGCCTCGTGTTGGCCTCAGTTGATGGTGCATACCAGAGGCAGCACGAGAAGATGGACTTAGCTTCTATCTTCCTCCATAACAAAGATTTATATGGAGAGCAATCTCGTATCACAAGATATGAGACCTCGAACGAATTGCTTCAAGCGAGGTTGACTATCGGGTCATCTGTAGGGGGCAACGTCCTTACAGAGACCAGCTATTTTGATGAGCTCACGGACCTGAAGACCATGTTGAAGAACGGGTCAAATACTGACTTGATTCTACAGTCTCTGCCCTCTACTTATACCCTGAAGGAAACCAAGGAAGAAGGAGGAAAGGGAAGGGCAAAAGTTTTGGGACTAGATTTAGTAAAGGAGGGACGTTCATATTGTTACGGGAATGAACATTGGCAGAAGGATTGCAGGGCTAGCAAAGCCAGTAGCCAGGATTCGAAGCATGTTGTAGCTTCGGCTTTGGGTGTGTTTGTAATAGAAAATTGTATGTCAATTAACCCTACTTCCTGGGTATTGGATACCGGATCAGGATCTCATATTTGTAATTCATTACAGGCTTTGAGAAACCGTAGAGTTATCAGGATAGGTGATATAACTCTCAGGGTTGCCAACGGAATGAGCGTGGACGCTGAATCCGTTGGGGAATATCACCTTAGATTGACAACTGGGCAGATATAGATTCTGTGTGACTGTTTGTATGTACCTAGTATGGCTTGTAATATCATATTTGTATCCATACTTTCTAAGGAAGGATATGATTTTACTTTTGTAAGCGATGTGGTCCACATCCACCTAAATCAAGTTCTGATTGGGTCAGGTACATTAGAAAACGGAATATACGTACTGAATCAAGCTCAGGTTTTCAGTGTCCAGAACACACTTAAAAGAAAGTCTCCGGGAACAAATCAGGCTTTCTTATGGCATTGTACACTGGGTCACATTAATGAGACACGGTTAACAAAGTTACATAAAGAGGGATACTTGAATCCGTTCGAGGATCAGTCTTATGCTACTTGTGAATCTTGTCTCATGGGAAAGATGACAAAGACTCCGTTTACTGGACACGGGGTAAGAGCGAGCGAGCTCTTGGAACTCATATACAGTGATGTGTGTGGTCCAATGTCTACACATGCACGAAGTGGTTATTCATACTTCATTACTTTTACGGATGATTTCTCTAGGTATGGACATGTCTTCCTGATGAAGCATAAATCCGAGGCCTTTGAGAAATTCCGGGAATACAAGAATGAACTTGAAAAACAAACATTCAAAAGTATCAAGACACTGAGATCTGATCGAGGTGGTGAATACTTGAGTGCCGAGTTTCTGGGCTACTTAAAAGAGAATGGAATTCTCTCTCAGCTTACTCCTCCATACACACCACAACACAACGGTGTATCGGAAAAGCGGAATCGAACTCTATTGGATATAGTTCGTTCCATGATGAGTAGGGCTGAGTTACCGCGATCTTTCTGGGGTTATGCACTAGAAACAGCTGCATATCTTTTGAACCAAGTTCCTACTAAGTCAGTGCCTACAACACCATATCAGATGTGGAGTGAGAAGAAACCCTGTCTTAAACACTTTAAGACATGGGAATGTCCAGCTTTTGTCAAAAAGCAACATGCGGACAAGCTCGAGGCACGCTCAGTACAGTATAAGTTTGTGGGATACCCAAAGAACTCCAAGGGGTATGTTTTCTATTACGCAGAGGAACAAAAGGTCTTTGTTTCTCGTCATGCCCGCTTCTTGGAAACCGAGTTTTTAGAAAATCAGATAAGTGGGAGCGCAATAGAACTGGAAGAAATTCCAGAACCACAAGCTATTACTGAAAGCTTGGTAGAACCGGAAGTTTCAGGAGAACCGGACATCCTAGCGCCACTCCACAGCAGTAATAGGAAGTCTCATCCGCCCGAGAGATATTACGGTTTTCTCATAGACGGGGATCGAGAGGATTGCGTCATTGAAAATGATGAGCCTACTAGCTTCCAGCAAGCCATTCAGAGCGGTGATCAGTAAAATGGCTGGATGCAATGCGGACCGAGATGGAGTCCATGTACACCAACAAAGTTTGGACTTTGGACATTGCTCCAGAAGGGGTAAAACCCGTAGGATGCAAATGGATCTTCAGAAAGAAGATTGGTGTAGATGAACATATTGAAACCTATAAAGCTAGACTTGTTGCAAAGGGTTTCCGTCAAAGACCTGGTTTGGACTATGACGAAACCTTTTCTCCAGTGGCTATGATCAAATCCATTCGGATCCTTCTTGCCATTGTTGCCTTCCACGATTATGAGATCTGGCAGATGGACGTAAAGACGGCTTTTCTAAATCGAAATTTGGAAGAGTGCGTCTATATGGATCAGCCGGAGGGTTTCATTCAGAGTGGGAGCAACGGTAAAGTGTGCAAGTTGCTTAAGTCCACTTATGGACTGAAGTAGGCATCGCGGAGCTGGAACATCTGCTTTGATGATACTGTCAAAGAATTCGACTTTATCAAAAATTCGGATGAACCATGCATTTACAGTAAGATTGAAGGGAGAACTGTAGTATTCCTTGTCTTGTACGTGGATGACATTCTCCTAATAAGAAATAACATTCCTATGCTACAGTCAGTCAAAGGATTCTTGTCACAGAGGTTCTCCATGAAGGACCTGGGCGATGCTAACTACATTCTGGGGATCTAGATCTATCGTGATAGATCTAAGAGGATGTTGGGACTTTCGCAGTCAAGGTACATCGACACCATACTGAAACGATTCAGTATGGAAGATTCTAAGCACGGTAATCTGCCGGCTTGTCACGGAATCACCCTCTCTATGGATATGTCTCCCAAGACTGATTTGGAAAGGGCTCGTATGTCATCTATACCCTACGCATCTGTGGTAGGCTCTATAATGTATGCGATGTTGTGTACCAGTCCAGATGTAGCATACGCATTAAGCGTTGTAAGCCGGTATCAGTCGGACCCAGGGGAGAAACACTGGATAGCAGTAAAGAACATTCTCAAGTACCTGAGAAGGACTAAGGAGATGTTCTTGGTGTATGGCGGAAAAGACCTCCAGATCGAGGCCTTTGCTGACTCCAGCTTCCAGAGTGACAAAGATGACTCCAAGTCCATGTCGGGTTATGTCTTTACCCTCAATGGAGGGGCGGTTTGCTGGAAGAGCTCCAAGCAGGAAACCGTTATTGACTCAACTATGGAAACGGAGTACATAGCTGCTTGCGATGACGTAAAGGAAGCTGTAAGAAGTTCCTCACGGAGCTTCAGGTGGTTCCTACCATTGTTGATCCAATACCGCTGTATTGTGACAACAACGGCGCTATAGCTTTAGCGAAGGAACCCAGGTCCCATCAGAAGTCCAGACACATTTTGAGGTGGTACCACCTGATCAGGGAGATCGTAGATCACCGGGAGATCGAGGTGAAGAGAGTAGATTCGGAGAATAACACTGCAGATCGATTCACGAAGGCCATACCCCAGACTCAGTTCGAGCGGCTGATCGAGATGATAGGTCTTCGATACGCCAGTACATGGCCCTAGTGCAAGTGGGAGATTGTTAGTGTATATGCCCTAGAGGCCATTATTGTATCATAATAGTTTGTATATTACTTAATGGAAGCTTGGGATATTCACAGTTGTATAGACAATCTTGCTCAAAATGGTAGTATGCTACTTGGTTTGTTTCTACTTTAATATGTGCATGTGTTTCTTTTAGCATATCGCTTATACATATTAGTAGAGCCCTTAGGATCTTTGCTTGATTACCAGCGTTGTGATGGCAGTCACACTTGTGGGGGCTGGGTAATCTGTAAGCACATCCTTATACAGGTCCCTAGTCGTATGATTATCGAGACAGGGCATCGATACTCCGGAGTAGACTAGCGTATGCGCTTCTCATCCCAGCAGGGGAGATGGTTTGTCCCACCGCCATCAGTACGTCGTACTGGAGATAGTATGCGGGTGCTCGTTAGGTTACGAGTACACTGGACAGGACTCGTCGGGAACTATTGGTTGGTACTATACCTATCGTCAGATAACAGTTTCCAAGTGACATGAGTACAGCTTAGTCCGTTGACTTGACACTGTCACTTCGCCTCGAGTGTGTTCCCACTGTTCTTTGATTACTACCCTACCACGGCTCAAAGGAGTCGTGCAAACAGGTAGTAGTTGGGTGCAGTCCCGAAGCACATGGAGGAAGTGACGGTTAGACAGAATCCGTCTCTCCCGGTATTGGGGGTTGATATCGCGCTGTGTCTAGGAGAGCCATTACACAAAGTCCCTGGCCAGGGCAAGCGAGAATTACTGGTAGTGTTTCCAGTAGTTTCTCAGGGTGTTCTGGGCTACACTCCGGCACGACTTGTACCGCTATTAGGGGTCTGACGTTTACCGCCCCCCTAGGCCCGCCATGCGATACTCTCAGACGAACAGACCGGACTGTACGGAGATTGTCACATTCAGGCTCAGTAGGAGTTCGGATGGGTTTACCTCATCGGCCTTCTTATCGACATCTACCTGGGGACCGTTACGTACAGCTAGTGCCGCTTGCGGTCTGTAGTTAAACCCACTGCCAGCGTAGTGTCGAGTCTTTAGAGTCCCACACAGAGAGTTTCCCTGTACTGGGCGAAAGGTGTAGAGGCCGTATGGTTTTACGGCAGGGCTACAATCACTTACGTGCACTTGTGCATGTATGATGTTCGGGCAGACAATACTAGTGGGCTTTGGTTTAAGCCGGATCCTAGTATTGTATGGATGGATTAGTTTTGTCTTCTGTGCATTCGCATTCTACGGAATGCGGATGCGGGTGTGTATGCACAGTTGTGAGGAGCGAAGAAGAAGGAGGTGCCTCATTAGGGTTTTGACAGTTGGTTCAGTCAAAACCATTATGAAGCGGGGATATTATTTACTAATCTTTTTTTAATGATAATTATGTTATGGCTAATTGCTTTGACCATTTGACCATACTTGACCTTATTGACAATTTTACCATTGTTGACTAGGATCTTTCATGTGAGATCTAGAGTCTTCTTTTTTGTTTTGGTTTTATTTTGAGATGATAATGGTCAAATCAATGTAGCCATCAACTTTATCATGATAAGAGATTAGTAATAATAATTTTGGTGGATCATTATTCTCTTCTCATTCTCTCTCTTGAAAAAGTGAGCTCCCATGGTTCCTCCTCCTTCTTCCTCCTCTTGATTTTTCTATAGCTCTCATGTGTTGAGAAAAATAGAAACAAAATAGACAAACAAATCCACCACCATCTTCTACATCACCTAGGACATCAAGCATAGCACACTTGTTGCCCTAGTTACCTCGGCTTGAGGTGGAGCTCGGAACACAAACTCCCGGGTGGATCGTCTTCGACTCAAGGAGGCCGCGGAGGTGAGCAAGATCCGGATCGATCCTTGGAGCTTGCATGGACGAGGAGGAAAGAGGAGAGAAGACCCAAAGGACTTGGTTTAAATTTAATCTAGGACGGAGAATGAAAAATTACCTAGGGCAAGAATTGAAATTACCTACTTAATTTACAAATGGCTCTCTCTAAACATCAACACAAGACTTTTCAGATCTGAATTTCTGAAATAAAAAGAGGCATCGATGCTCTCCAAAAGAAATCTAAATTTTATTGATAAAAAGAGGCATGAGGGAGGCATAGCCTTTACAATGATTTAGAGTTCCTATTTATAGAGGATAGGAAACCCTAGGTTACAATTGATTCGCACGTCTACATTTACCAAAATATCCTTAGGAAGACCTAATCAAAGTAGACTCCAAGCTTTGGTAAAATTTTATGTCTCTGTCTCTTTAAAAGGAAGTATTGGGCCTTGAAATTTCCTTTGTTGGCTCTTCTGTCTTTGGGCTTCCTTATTATTTGGTTCTTTTATTAAAATAGCTTTTATGTTTCTTCCAGATCTCCAGTGAATAATTGCGGTGGACTTTTAATCGTTCGCTTTGTAATCTTGGACCTTGCATTGCCTTGTACTTTGTGAATTTTATCTTTGATGTAGGCTTGATCAAGAGTCTTCTGTTTATTGGTCAAAGTCCACTTTTGCATCGTCTTTTCATCGTTTTCACTGTTTTCTGTCCAAGAACCTGTAACCTGTAATATGTAGCAGTCATGCGTCAAAAGCACCTGTTTATTTATAAAACGAATAAGGATGGGGAATATAATAATGCAATATTATGGTGTGAACAAATACCCCCAAACTTATCTTTTGCTCGTTCTCGAGCAAACTTATTTTTTTATTCTCGACAAAAACCTAACCTCACTTTCGCAGGGAAACGCGATTGCATTGAGCTCGTGCAACAAGCCGTTAAACCTCTAGGTGTCTCTAGTAGGAGGAGTGTTGTCTCCTGAGGGTTTTCAGCGGACTACACCCACAAAATCCTATCAATTAGGCCCACTGACTTTAATTCTCCAATTAGGTTTTTCTAACAAGGAATTCTATTATCGTTGACTCGTAAATTATCCACCCATATTCTTCACACTTCCTCATCATTTAACTTAAGAATATATATGTTCTATAGACTTACTTAGCTTTCGGCATCTCTTAAGTTTTCCTTCTAGGTTTCCATCTCCACTTAGGAATTTTTATCAACTCTATAAAAGATACAAATTATATTCTTCATTCCTCTCTCTTATCTAAATCCCAATCACATATCCCTACGTGTGTGTATAAATCACCCCTACACTTAGAAATTCAAATCAAGCAATCGTACTCTTGTCCGTTGTCCAAAGCACTTACTAATTGGTGAATTTTTAAATGAATTTTGCTTACACATCCTTCATGCGATAGTTAATACTTCTTGAGGTACCAACGACCGATTACAAAATGCGTTTGCACTTTAAAGCGTAATTCCTAGTCTTACAACACCCAAGGCTTTAGCAGTGACTCCCAAACCAGTTGGTCTAAGGCACTAGGTGATGAAGCACCCTCGCTAAATATTTTTCTATTTTTGCAGCCTTAAGTAATCACAAAAACCAGTGTTCATTTTTTTCTCTTTTCATTTGTATTTTTTTTTTCTTCATACTAAGGACTTTAGACAAGAGCATTTCAAGGTCTTCTCTACTATTCCAAGTTTCAAGGTGCGTGTTTGTGCAAATTGTAGGGTATACATTTTCAGAATCTAGACTTAAACTAGGAACTATTTTTCAAACTTATACTCTAATAAGAACATCAATATTTTTCCTATGTTTCGACTTAGCCCAAGAAGTGAACCCAAAATTTGCCTATTTCTAAATAAACTAAAAAGACATATACTTTCTACCGTTAAACTCAAAGAAAGGTTATTTTTAGGGTTTTTAATTTACTAAGTCTAAGATCTATTTATTCCTAGCCAGTTAACCTATTTGTCAAACTCAAGTCAAATAAGACCAAAATTGAATACATAAATTTTTATAATTTTTGAATTTTTTTAATTTTTATGGGTTTTAAAATAAGTATGCAAATGCAAAAAATATGTACAAATGAATGCGAAGGAAGAAGACGTACCGAGCATACCCCCAAATTTAAAGTTGACAGTGTCCTCACTGTCATGCTGCACCAAGAGGGTCAAAATGTCGGCACTCCCCTGTTTATTTATTTATAAAAAAATTTATTTTTTATTGTTTTGAATTTTATTTTTTATTTTTTATTTTTAATAGAAAAAGAAAACAAAAAATATATATACATATATACAACAAGGTCCTCCCCAAACTAAACAAGGCCTTAGACAAGCCAAAGGTTAGCACCAACCATTCAAAAATCTTATCGTGGTAATGGTAGAGTTGGTGAAAGGAGAGAGTGGAAAGAAGAGAAATGAGAAGCACACGAGACCGTATGAGAAGAAGAGTGGAATATGGTCTCGGTGGAGGAGAAGAATGACGGAAAAGAGAAAGAAGTGGAGTACGATCTTGAGGGTGTAAATCGAGTGAATAAATTAGCGCAATTTGTGATGACCGATGTGTTAAAAGCAATTGTGCTAACCTATCAACCCGTCGAGAAATGGGATCAAATCCCTCAAGATTCGCAAGAAAGCATGGGTACGCCGAACTTGGTATTGGAGATGAAAGTGTAACGGTCTCTTGCACGGTCGGAACGATAGGAAGGACGAAAGGGAGTGAATTAGGGATAGGCTCATTCTCACCGTAGTAAACTATCTCAAATTTGATAGATTCCATCAATGGTTCGAAACGACTGTAAGCAACCGAGTCTGATGGTTCAACTAACTCATCTGAAAATTCAAAGGACTCAAACTCGTGCGGTGAGTCTTCAACATCGTCCGAAAAAGTGAAACACTCTTAAGTGTTATCGGCAGTGAGGACTGTGTCAGATTCAAAGGGAAATTTTTCAAGCTCACAATTTTCAAGCGTGATCTTTTGCGTGGTCGGAACGATGGAAAGGAGGGAGGGTGATATAACAGTTAAAGGTTCAAGAGGATGAATTGGAAAATCCGACACATCAAAGAAAAATGGTTCAATCTCAATATTATCCTCAATATTCTCCTCAATACTATCCTCATAATTCTCCTCAATATTTAGCTCATCCATGCCAGTATCATCAAAATCAAGACGCATATGAAGTTCGGGAGAAACAATTAATGACTCGGGATGATGAATTGGACTTAAAATTTCAATCAAATCTACTGGTTCATCATCCAAAATATTCCCGGCGTCTATATCCTTAATCAAGTGAAAATCAATATTTTCTGACACCTCGTCAAAAGCATGGATATTTATCGATTTAGGTTCTATAGTGGAGGTGTAAGGATCGAAAGGATTAAGTGTGGTTTCACTCGAAAGGGGTTCTTCACAATCTGGCAAATCAAGTACTACAAAGTCACAAAACTCGTTAGATGTTTTGTTTGTAACTTGTGAATCATTTGGGACAATCGATGGAAAACCGGAGTTGTGGGCTTCAAGTGGGTATGGGTAGGTCTGATTTGGAAATGTGTAGAACTCACTCGCTCCTCTCAAATTCTCCCTCCGTCCAACCGCCTCCTCATACATTGAAAAATTTGAAGCTACTTGGAAACTAGCCGCCGGTTCACTAGGTTGCATAAGGGCGGTAATGGACGCATCCACATTCCTCATCATTTTGTTTGTTGCTGTGATGTACGCCTCCAACGACTGTTCCAAACTAGAAATGGGTTGTGAAGGGGTTTCGGTAAAAGATTCGAAACTGTTTGGATACGTGAAACTCCCAAAAGGCTGTGTAGAAGCAATGTCTAGTGACGGTGGGAAAGTGGGGTAGGACTAGTAGGAAGTGGATGGTTGGACAGGAGTAGGATCAACATGTGGATAAAAAGATAGATGGACTTGTTGATTCCTAGAACTAGATGAGTGGAGAGGGGTGAAAGATCGGCTACGAGATTGAGCAATATGCTCAGCAATGGACATCGGTTTAGGAGTTACAGCAGGACTTGAAAAAATGGTATCAACATATGAAGGTGGTAAAGGTTGACTTGGTTGACACAAAGTGGGTTGCAAAGTCGAACCGTTTCTCCTAGACGCTTCTATTTGATCTTTCAAAGAAATTTTGGGCATGGAAGGATTTTCCTTAAATCGACCGAAACAATTGACATACGAAGCAAAGTTAGGTTCAGGATACTAAGGTTCGGAAAGTGATTTATGATTTAGGGTACCCATGATAGAAGAAAGGGAAGAGAAAGAAGGTAGGGGGTGCAAGTGGGGTGCAAGGATTTCTTAGCGACAAAATTTGCAAGTCCTTTTTAAAAAAAATTCCTTTTTCCTTTTTCTCTTTATTTAGAACTGTTTGCAAAAAGATTTTCGAGAAAAGAGCTAAGACACACTTTCGATCAACCAAAAATGCACAATCAGGCCTAGATCTAGGGTCACCTAGGTCAGCTAGACAGCTCCTAACTGTTCCAAAAGGCTAGAAATAGGACCTCAAACCGCCTCTTCACCGCCAATTGCGGCCAGGTAAGTGGGAGGCTCCCCGCTACAAGTAGCGGTCCTAATTAAGTAACCACTTGCCTTAGACACATTTGCCTAGACACCGCAAAGTCAGGTTAGGATAAACGGTCGATGCCTATAACTAGTCCTCTGTCCTATTGAGCTCGAAGTCCTTAGGGCTGAGTCTAGTATTTTTTAATTAAGAATGGTCAATGCAAATGCCTTATGTGATTTCTGGGGTCCTGGGAAGGGTGATGAAATCCCCACCCAATCTGAATTGGTCAAAAGCCCCTTAAAATCCGATTAAAGATATGCAAAACTGTAAATCACTTGCAATCAAAGATTTTTTTGTTATTGCAATTTGAGAAAAGATATGCAAAACAGAAAAGATTTCTTGCAATCAATTTTTATTTTAAACACACGCAAAGAATCCTGCACAAGATTTGTTATTTGGAAAGGGGAAGATTTTTAAGCGCAAAGAAATCCTGCAGGCAAATTTACAGAAGATATATCAAGATTTACAGAGAAGAAACAGAGGAGCTTACAGTGCAAATTTAGACAGGTGTCGCCACCAAACCGTACCCTTTCCGAGGCCAAAGTGGGGGTCCCACCACGGTTCCGCGGCGGGGTAGTCAGCTCGGACCCCGAGAAAATTTTGGGGCTTCTGATTCCTTCAAAGCACCGCGTTTCCGCGGTTGGAGCAGGGCTATAGCGGCGGATCCGCGGTCTACTTGTTGAATTGGCTCTTCTGTTTTCTTCTATTGTTCTGTTGGATTAATCCCCTGTTGTTCAGATCTGTCTTTTTCTGTTTCGCTTTCTGTAGATTTCCAGATCCGAAGTTGTTCGTATATCCTGCAAAATTCTCACAAAAATACCCTTTTCCAAAAATATATTTTTATATATTTTTTTTGATTTTTCAGATTTTTATGATTTTTAATTTTAGATTAACCCGAAATTGCAAAAAGGAAATAACACGCCATCCCCGGCAACGGCGCCATTTGATTTTTGATTGATCTCAAAAACTATCTATTACCGCAATCAAGAACGGCGTCGCATGTAGCTAGCCGGTGAGTACGGGTCGGTCCACAAGGATTTTGTGAATTTCCTAATCACTCTTACGAGTTAATTCCAAACGGTGTGAATGGATTAATTAAATCTAAAAACTAAATTAATCTAGGGCAATTGAATTAAAGATCTAACTATCTAACTAGGGCAAGGAATTAAATTTAATCTAGGGCAGAGAATGAAAAATTACCTAGGGAAAGAATTGAAATTACCTACTTACTTTACAGATGGCTCTCTCCAAACATCAACACAAGACTTGTCAGATCTGAATTTCTGAAATGAAAAGAGGCATGGATGCTCTCCAAAAGAAATCTAAATTTTATTGATTAAAAGAGGCATGAGGGAGGCATAGCCTTTACAATGATTTAGAGTTCCTATTTATAGAGGATAGGAAACCCTAGGTTACAATTGATTCGCACGTCTACATTTACCAAAATATCCTTAGGAAGACCTAGTCAAAGTAGACTCCAAGCTTTAGTAAAATTTTATGTCTCTGTCTCTTTAAAAGGAAGTATTGGGCCTTGAAATTTCCTTTGTTGGCTCTTCTGTCTTTGGGCTTCCTTATTATTTGGTTCTTTTATTAAAATAGCTTCTATGTTTCTTCCAGATCTCTAGTGAATAATTGCGGTGAACTTTTAACCGTTCGCTTTGTAATCTTGGACCTTGCATTGCCTTGTACTTTGTGAATTTTATCTTTGATTTAGGCTTGATCAAGAGTCTTCTGTTTGTTGGTCAAAGTCCACTTTTGCATCGTCTTTTCATCGTTTTCACTGTATTCTGTCCAAGAACCTGTAACCTGTAATATGTAGCAGTCATGCGTCAAAAGCACCTGTTTATTTATAAAACGAATAAGGATGGGGAATATAATAATGCAATATTATGGTGTGAACATTGGCCATCATAAGTGTAGACTCTGTAAAATGGCTGGATGCTATGCGATCTGAGATGGAATCCATGTACACCTACAAAGTATGGACTTTAGAAGTTGCTCCTGAAGGGATAAAACATATTGGGAGCAAGTGGATCTTCAAGAAAAAAATTGGTGTAGATGGAAAGGTTGAGACCTTCAAAGATAGACATGTAGCAAAAGGTTTTCATCAACGACCAGGTGTCAATTATGATGAAACATTTTCTCCAGTGGCTATGCTTAAGTCCACCAGGATCTTACTTTCCATTGAAGCATACAATGACTATGAAATCTAGAAGATGGACGTCAAGACCGCTTTTCTAAACGGTGATTTAAAAGAGAGCATGTATATGACACAGCCAGAGGGATTTGTAGACAGTGGGAGCAGCGGAAAGGTATGCAAGCTGCTTAAATCAATCTACGGATTAAAGCAGGCATTGCGGAGCTGGACCATCTGTTTTGATGTAGCAGTCAAAGAGTTTGACTTCATCAAAAACGTAGATGAACCTTGTATATATAAAAAAATTGTAGAGAGTAAGGTCGTCTTCCTCGTATTGTACGTGGATGACATATTCTTGATAGGAAATGATGTTCCTATGCTGCACCCGGTCAAACTCTTCCTATCACAAAAGTTCTCCATGAAAGATCTGGGCAATGCCTCCAACATCCTGGGGATAAAGATCTATAGAGATAGATCTAAAAGGATGTTGGGATTGTCCCAATTCAGGTACATAGACACCATACTAAAGAGGTTTAGTATAGAAGATTCTAAGCGTGGTAATTTACTCGATTGTTCAGGAATCACTCTCTTTCAACAGATGTCTCCCAAGACTGATTTGGATAGGGCTCGCATGCACGTGATACCCTATGCTTCTGCAGTTGGGTCTATCATATACACGATGTTATGCACCAGACCGGATGTAGCTTACGCACTTAGTGTGGTAAGTAGGTATCAATCAGACCCAGGGAAGAAGCACTGGACAGCTGTGAAGAATATTCTTAAGTACTTGAGAAGGACTAAAGAGATGTTCTTGGTGTATGGTAACGGAGAACTCCAGGTGGAGTCCTTTACCGATTCGAGTTTCCAGAGTGATAAGGATGACAGCAAGTCTGTCTCGAGTTTTGTCTTCACCCTCAATTGAGGGGCGGTATATTGGAAGAGTTCTAAGCAAGATACCTTGGCAGACTCGACGATGGAGGCTGAATACATCGCTGCCAACGATACTGCTAAAGAGGCTGTCTGGATGAAAAAGTTCATTACTGAACTTGGTGTGGTTCCATCCATTAAGGATCCAATACCCTTGTATTTTGATAACAATAACGTTGTGGCTTTGGCCAAGGAACCCCGGTCCCATCAGTGATCCAGACATATTCTGAGGCGATATCACCTGATCCGGGAGATAGTTGATCACCAGGAGATCGAGGTCAGGAGAGTTGATACGAAGGACAACACGGTGGATCCACTCACGAAGGCCCTCCCCCAGACGCAGTTTGAGAGACATTTTGGGATGTTGGGTATGAGATACTACAACAACTGGCCTTAGTGCAACTGGGTGATTGTTAGGAATATGTATGCCTTAGAGGCCATTACTGTTGGGTTATGCCAGCACCCTGGCCATCAAACCGCGGCCGAATTGGGAACAAAAATTTTCTAAAACTGGCGCTAGAACAACCCGATGCTATGGATCAACCATTAACCCTAAGCTAGCAAACATAAAGAGAGTTAGGAATGGTTATACCGAATGATCCATGTTCTTCGGTCTTTAACCATCATCCCAAACTCCTAGAGGCCTCCATGATTAAGCTTGATCTCCGATCTCCCTCCATCGAAAATGATCCACCTCGGGATTTGTATTTTGAGCTCCAATCTCATAGCCGTGGTAACTAGGGTACCTAGTTCGCTAAACTAGATAGCCTAGAGAATGTAGTTACTAATGATGGATTAATTTGTCTCCAAACACTCTAGGTTTCTCAACACATGAGACTTGAAAGGTGGAAGTAGAAAAAGAAGCTTGAGGATGAGAGTGTGAGGCAACTCAAGAAAAATGGCTAAGTGTTGTGAGCAATAATGAAGCCACTAATAAACATCTCAAGTCTCCAAAATATCTTAAGTCCTCAAAATATCTTAAGTCTCCAAAATATCTCACAACAAAACAAAATATCAAGCATGCTTGAATAGTAACCATAAGTCACTATAAAGCCATGCTACAATAAATGCATAAAACACCTCATCCTCTCCACCTCATTAACCATTTAATCCTAAATGGTTAAAAACTAAATGAGGTGGCATCTTCTAGAAGCACCTTGTAATAAATTACAAGAATACCCCTCATCCGTATATACATACCCGCATCTGTATTCCGAAGAATACGAATACAAAGAGACGAAAATAATCCAACAATATAATACTAGAATCCGGCTTAAACCAAAGCCCTCTAGTATTATCCGTCCGAATCATGATACGTGCACAAGTGCATGTATATGATCGAACCCTGCCGTAAAACCATACGGCTTCTATATCGTTTTGCCTGAAGCAGGGAAACCATATGTGTAGGACTCTAAAGACTCGTCAATACGCTGGCAGTGGGTTTAACCACAAGCACGTCAATGGCACTAGCTGTACGTAATGGCTACCCAGGTATTGAGCGAAAGGAAGGCCGATGAGCAAACTCATCCGAACCCCTACTATGCCTGTCTGTGACAATATCCGTCCAGTCCGATCAGTTCGTCTAAGAGTATCGCATATCGAGTCTAAGGAATGGATAATGTCAGACCCCTAATAACGCGACATTTCGTGTCGGTATGAAGCCCATCACCAACTGAGAAACTACTGATCCAAATCAGTAATTCTTGACTACCTTGGCCAAGAATTTCTGGTGATGGCTACCCATGCACTGCACGACATCAACCCCCAATACCGGGAGAGACGAATCCCCGACGATCCGCTCACTGCCTCCATGTGGCTCGGGACTGTACCCAACTAAAACCTGTTTGCATGACTCCTTTGAGCCATGGTAGGGTAGTAATCAAAGCACGGTGGGAACTCACATGAAACAAATGACGATCTCAAGTCGACAAACTAACATATACACATGTCAGCTGGGAACTGCTATCTGACAATAGGTATAGTACCAACGAGCATGTTCCCGGTGAGTCCGTACAGTGTACTCATAACCCAATGAGCACCTGTATACTATCTTAGGTGAATAAACTAACACCAATGGCTTGTGAGACCTTGCCACTGCCCCTCGTCAGGGTCTCGATCAGTATACACTAGTCTACTCTGGAGTATCGATGCCCAGTCTCGATACTCCCACAACTAAGGACATTTAAGGATGTGCTTATAGACCACTCAACTCCCACGTATATGATCGCCATCATAATGCTAGTAGTTAAGAAAGAATCCTATGAGCTCTATCAACATGTAATAGAGATCTATAATACCACATAAAGCATGTACATGATGATAAAAACAAACCAGATAGCATACTATCATCTTGAGTAAGACTGCTCTGTCCGTATAGGTCCCCCTCAATCATAGCAATCGCGTGTCTGCTATTCAATAATTGACTTGAGTGCTCTATAGCCAACAATCTCCCACTTGCACATAAGGCTAATTATTGCGGTGTCGCATACTCACAGCCCGTGTGATACTGAACACCCAACTTCTCTACTAATCAGTCTCACAAAACTCGTTTGTGAAACTATTGCGTTCGAGAAATAGCCTCAGTGAGTGGATCTGCACCAATGTTTCTATTATTATCTCTCTTTATCTAAACTTCACGGAGAAAGACTATCTTTCGAAATGAGCAATACCTATCTTAGAATTTGTCTGGATATCTGATGGGACCCAGTTCACTAATGAACTCCAAATCCAACAAACTTCTTAGACTGTACCATCTACTGAATTTAATCAGTATCCTGCGCCATGCCTTCCACAGTATCCACTTGGACCACCTGTCCAACATACTGCCCCTCAAGAAGAGGGAAAACAATAACTCTGACAGCCACTCTGTCATCCAGGTCATCTTGGAAGCCTGAAATGATAACCGCCTCCCAAAGGATGCTGTCATTACCATATACCAAGAACATCCACTTACATTCATAACTGCTTCCCAATGTTTCTCCAGAATTGGATTAATATATATACGCTTATTGCAGCTAGTGCAAAAGCAATATCTGGTGTTGTACTTGATATCTCATGATTGACTCAATTGCCTAAGTAAGTGATATGTCAATCATTCAAATCCCTCTCCTCATCAGTCTAGAAGACATCTCTTTAGAGAGGGTGACTCCATCACCTGCGGGTACACCACCACTCCGGGAGTCGTCCATTCTAAAAACCTTTAAAATAGTGTCAAGTACCCGAATTGGGACACTTCCCAAATCTAGATCTAAAACCATATATCTAGTTACAAGAATCCCTAATATTTTATCCAGATCCTATATAGAGAAACACTTTGTAACAACCACAGTATATAACCGATCGTAGTATAAGAAGATCTCTCCCTATCAAGTGCATGTCATCCAAATACCAGGACATCACTACTTACTACCTTCTTATCAGATCCATCTCTTGTTTGATGAAGTCAAACTCTATGACTATCACATCAAAATTAGATGATCTATCTCCATTGTACATGCTTTAGTCTATAAATAGACATAAGCTACTTGCCTGCTATGCTTCCGCTGCTCCCACTGACTACAACAACCTTCTGGCAGAGTCATATACACGTGCACTTTCTAAAACTAATTTAGAACGACGTTATACTCATCCTCCTGCCAGGTCTCATAGTCTAAAATAGTAGCAATGGCAGGTTTGGGTAATCATAAACCTCCCTGTCACCGTCTTTGAGGATATCGAAGTATCTCTCGGGTGTCTGAGGTTACCCACCAAATCTGCGGAGTGGCTAATGGATCGTCGAAACCATTTGAATTCTTAGGTTCTATTAAATTTTCAGTAATTGTTTATGGTTCTGGAATCACTTCCAGTTCTACCATACTCCCACTAATGTTTTCTGAAAAGAATCCATTTTACTAAAACTGGTGGCGAGTCAAGAACAATATAATTATTGATCTTCCTGATGGTAGAAAGTTAACCCTCGTCAAAACCCGGGATAACCCACAAACTGCCATTACTGAAACGTGCCTAGAGTTTATCCAGATTCTGGTTTTAAGCATCAGCCGGACAACTCCATATACCTTAACATCGTTTAGATATGAATCCATTCTATATATCCAAAATAGAAACAAAGGCACTAATTTAATTGGAACCGGATTCAAAAATCATGCAGCTGTTTCCAGTGCATATTAACCAATTGGAAGGAGGCCATACAGCATTACTCATCTAGGAATACATCCTCGTATGAGTAACCTGAAAGAGAAGCAAGTTCTCATAACCATTACTTACAACGGAATACCTAGCACAAGTATCTATATCTTCGATTACCTAGAAGAATCCAGATACTTCTAACAAATGGTTCTCTACTTTATTCTTATATCTATAACTTCTCAAAATCCAGACTTTTTATTTCAACGAAATACTTATCTAGAATGGGAGAAGTCAAAAGTAAAAAAAAAATATAGTACGAGTACCAACCCTTTATCTTGCAACATATGGTTCTCTACTTTATTCTTTCACCTATATCTTCTTAATATCTGGACCTTGTATTTCAATGAAATACTTGTCTAGAACTGGAGAAGTCATGAGTAAACAGAATATAGTACGAGTACCAACCCCTTTGTCTTAACGAACACCGGACAACATACAATACTTTGTATAAGTCACCTGAGTTCAATAACTCAAACCCTGTGCGTTGTAGGTTGAAAAACGGTACTATGGTTAAGAAGAATTACACCATTTTTGAATGCACCTTACCTAATAACCAACTGATATAGGTAAATGTCATAAACATAATTTCAAAATGTTATATCTCACTTTATAAAATAAACGTACAGATATATCAGTTTGAAATTGGTGCATAACAATGGATATTCAAAACCAAATATTTTCCATCAGGCAAAACCCAGGTGATTTCCTCAAATATCACTAATTACAAAGAATTCCGATATAATGAGGATATAATCACCCAATTCCCAATAATCTACTCCCACTAATCATCTATAACACCATACAGATGTGAGAATCAAAGCTGCTAAATACATATCCTGGAGTCAGAATCTTATTGGGAAAACAATTTTCAATTAACACTGCACAGTAAAAACTGAAACATGAAAATGTTTCGAAGGGGTACCCAGGTATTCCTTGTAATGCCTCTTCCACTATCCAGATTCATGACAGTAATCGTATACTTCCTTACCCTCACTCCAATCCCTTTATGTGTCTTTATTTATTACCTTCTGTACACCATACTTAGGCTAATTGATTTTCTTCCTTTCCTACCTTTCGGCACCAACCTAAGGTTTGGAAGAAGAATATCCAATAAGCGTAATAGGTGTACTCTCCTTATACCAGGAGCCCTCGCAACCTGAGAGAAGGTAAAGACAAAAGACAGCCTGAATAATCCTATTCGATTTCTCCTGAATCGGAAACCATCCTCGATCTGAAACAAGTTTCATCGAGTTCGTATGTAACTATATAATGGCGTATCCAAGAAATATGGATCTTCGTAGTGATACAGAATGTTCCGGAGAAATGCAAAGGTGAAGTAGGAGTGGCAAGGGTATACGCGGCTGTAAGTCGATGTCACGCACCCCACATGTTCACGGGGAGGCGGAATTTGCAAAAAATTATTTTTACGAGCTTCGGAACACCGACTAGAACCAAGGGTCGTCCATAAACCTTAGCTAGCAAACTACTTGAAGTTTAACTACTAGGATACGAAGTTATACCTCATGATACATGTCCTTCGGGTCTTCATCGCTGTCCTCCTCATCGTCGTAGGCTCCAAGGATCGATCCGGATCGTAACTTCTTCGACGGCCTCCTCGAGTCAAAGAAGATCCACCCGAGAGTCTATAGTCCGAGATCCACCTCAAAACCGAGGTAACTAGAGCAACAAGCTTGCTAAACTTGATGGCCTAGGTGATGTAGAGTATGAATATGGATTTATTTGTCTCTTGAAACCCTAGGATTCTCAACACATGAGAGCTTTTAGGGTTTTGTTGTGAGAAAGAAGAAGAGAGCTAGCTTGAAGAAAGAGAAATGATTTTTGATAATGATAAAGATAATGTGAGATGGCTACCTTGACTTGACTACAAGCATAGCATGAAAAATACCTCATCAAAATATCTAGGTCACAAAATATCTCACAAAAATATCTAAGTCAAATAGTCAAACCAAGTCAAGTGGTCAAACCAAGTCAAATGGTCAAACAAAGCCAAGTAGTCAAAACAAGTAGCCATTCCTCAATTATCATTTACAAAAATAACAAATACTTTCCTCCACTTCATAATTGTTTTAATCAAGTCAATGGTCAAAACCCTAATGAGGTGTCTCCTTCTATGCCCCTATCATCCGTATATACATACCCGCATTCGTGTTCCGAGAAACACGAATACAAAGAGACGAAACTGATCCATCAATATAATACTATGATCCGGCTTAAACCAAAGCCTACTAGTATTATCCGCCCGAACATCATACTCGCACAAGTGTATGTAAGTGATCGAAGCCCTGCCGTAAAACCATACAACTTCTACACCTTTTGCCCGGTGCAGGAAAACTCTCTATATGGGACTCTAAAGACTCGACACTACGCTGGCAGTGGGTTTAACCACAGGCCGCAAGCGGTACTAGCTGCACGTAATGGTCCCCAGGTAGATTTCGATAAGAAGGCCGATGAGGAAAACCCATTTGAACTCCTACTGAGCCTGAATGTGACAATCTCTGTACAGTCCGGTCTGTTCGTGTAAGAGCATTGCATATCGGGCCTAGGGGTGGTAATCGTCAGACCCCTAATAGCGCAATAAGTCATGCCGGAGTGTAGCCCAAAACACCCTGAGAAACTACTGGAATACCTACCAGTAAATCTCGCTTGCCCTGGCCAGGGACTTTGTGTAATGGCTCTCCGAACACAGCACGATATCAACCCCCAATACAGGGAGAGATGAATCCTATCTAACCGCTACTGCCTCCAAATGCTTCGGGATTGCACCCAACTACTACCTGTTTGCACGACTCCTTTAAGTCATGATAGGGTAGTAATCAAAGTACAGTGGGAACACACTCGAGGCGAAGTAGCAGTGTCAAGTCAACGGACTAAGCTACACTCATGTCACCTGGGAACTGCTGCTCGACGATAGGTATAATACCAACCAACAGTTCCCAACGACTCTGTCCAGTGTACTCATAACCTAACGAGCACCTACATACTATCTCCAGTATAACGTACTAATGGATGTGGGACAGACCATCTCCCCTGCTGGGATAAGAAGCGTATACACTAGTCTACTCCGGAGTATCGTTGCTCCGTCTCGATAATCCTACGACTAGGGACCGTATAAGGATGTTCTTGTAGATTACCCAGCCCCCACTAGTGTGACTGCCATCACAACGCTGGTAATCAAGCAAAGATCCTAAGGGCTCTACTAATATGTATAAGCGATATGCTCAAAGAAACACTTTGTCACGACCCGAAATGGCACATGACTGGCACTTGAATCATATGAAGTCTACAAGACCCCGTCTAATTCAAGTAAGCCAAAAATCCATGAAATCTAAACCATTTTAAGGAAGAAGTGAAGAAAACTAGTTTTAAAACAAGTGGTTTTACAAACATAAGCCGAAGTATGCACTTTTGAAATCCCAAGTCTTTTCTGAAAATTTCGGCAGAGTTTCCATTGTCAATACTGGCCCCAAACGGGTACAACATGCATAATATGAATAAAGGCATCCCCAAGAGGGAGCTAACTCTTTGTCAATTGAAGGTCACAACCACGCAGAAATATAATATACAACGCCGAAGGGCGAGGATCAAAACTCAAAAGGAAACTCAAAATATCAAGAAAACTATAATAATACAACGCGCGACTCTAAGGTCGAAAGAATATACAATTGGTTTTCTAAGTCTGAAATAAATGTACAAGTCTGGTTGATGGAATTTTACTAGATACACCTGAAAATAAATAAGTACAATGGTGGTCACGATGCGAGTGAACCCACCTACCAAAGCAATCACCCAGAATGAAGTAATGTGCCAACAAAGTCGCCAAGGAAAAACCTGTATGGCAAAACCTGCAAGAAACTGTGGCACAACGGGGGTGAGTTGCCAACTCGTGAGTAGAAAACATCACAGAGCCTAAATCGTATGTATGACTCAATCCTAGGTCAAATACGATCAGTAATATATATCCTCAAAATGATAAAGTCTGAAGCATGATAAGGTGGCAAAGGTAAACATCTATACATCAGTGTAATACCAAGTGCTCATGTCAGTGCCTCAGGTAGCAACATATCATAAATATAGGTATGATCAATGTAATCAATATGAATCAGTGTCAACTATATCATGAAGTCGATAAGTATGTGGATAACATCCAACTATGTAATCAATGGCTGTATGCATGTGGATCTCATCCATGTGTCAACCAATGACATAACAACATCATGCATGTAAATGTCATAAAAGCATATGCATGAAAGTATGAGAATATAAATCAACGTGTGTCCCTCGCGACACATCAAAATCATGGAACCTGGGTGTCTAGCATCGACACTCGAAAACATCATGAAATCCGTGCCCAGCATCGGCACGTAAATCCTCATATATCAGGCTCCGTCAGTCCAGATCAGCCCACGGGCTCCGTCAGTCCGGATCGGCCCATATCATCTCTCGAATCCGGTCGATATCCTCCGGATATCCGCCGAGCCCAAATACTATCACCGGTAGGTAGTAGTCCTTCTGCCAGGCTCATCGTCATCCACACGAAATCTCTCTCTCGCCCCGGGGTACCATATCGGGTCCACCATGTACCCCCAAACAGAATCATCCGCCTCCTCGAATTGGGTTTCACATATCACACGTCTCAGAACCGAGAAAACGCATGGTGGACGCACTGAAATATCATATCAGGAGAAACCGGGTTTTTAAAACAGTACATACATTCTTTTGAAATACCCACGGTTCTCAAATCCAGAAATCTCATGAAAACAACATATCTCAATGAGTATAATCGTAAAGTATTATGTATGCGACATATAAAATAAATGTAAGCATATCAGTATGTCATGCAACATGGAATAGTAATATGCACATATTAAGGGAAAACTGCTCTTTCAAATGAATTTAGTTTTAAAATATATCTTGCGATTCCCAAATCTCCAAAATCAAGCCAGAATCATCTATGTATGTGCAAAAAGGTATGTATGCAAGTATGAGTGTACAAAAATGTCTGTGTACTAATATGAATGTATAAGTAGGTATATACGCAAGTATGAGTGTACAATATGCATGTGCGCCAATATGGATGTACAAGTAGGTATATACGCAAGTATGAGTGTACAATACGCTTGTGTGCTAATATGGATGTACAAGTAGGTATATACGTAAGTATGAGTGTACAATATGCTTGTGCACCAATATGGATGTACAAGTAGGTATATACACAAGTATGAGTGTCCAATACGCATGTGGGCCAATATGGATGTACAAGTAGGTATATACGCAAGTATGAGTGTACAATACGCATGTGTGCCAATATGGATGTACAAGTAGGTATATACAAAAGTATGAGTGTACAATATGCATGTGCGCTAATATGGATGTTCAAGTAGGTATATACGCAAGTATGAGTGTACAATATGCATGTGGGCCAATATGGATTTACAAGTAGGTATATACGCAAGTATGAGTATACAATATGCATGTGTGCTAATATGGATGTACAAGTAGGTATATACGCAAGTATGAGTGTATAATATATATGTGCGCCAATATGGATGTACAAGTAGGTATATAGGCAAGTATGAGTTTACAATATGCATGTGGGCCAATATGGATGTACAAGGGGTCATATCCTGATGCAACAGTCCTACTGTGTAGTGACATGGCAGTTATCGATGATGAAGTGTGTGAGCCGGCAAGCAGGTGTACGTGGAACATACGCATGATCGATAATGGTGCCGGTGTCCTGACGGCATGAGTTTAATATAACAATAAACACATTTAAATATGCAATGTGATGCGAATAGCAAGAATATGCAGAAAATGACTAATAAACACAACACTGAAGAATCTACATCAATATATATATGTCATACTGTTTTTTCCATTTGAAATAACACGAATCGTGGTGTTTAGAAAAATAAGGGCTATGGTGTTTTTAGGAAAAGATGCGTCTTTTAAAAATATCCGTAGAATCCATTGGCCTGTCTTTAAAATACTCATGATTCGTTAGTTTTGAAAAAAGTATGACTCGAGTCTTGTCTAACATCTATAAGTAACTACGAGACTAATCGAAAGGTAAGGAAACCATCTAAATCTGAGTCGATACATATAAATATAATAGTCGGTGATCCCGCCTCAATAGTATCACATACGATACAATAAATAACATGACATCCTCGAGTCAAGAGTGCGGATCTATCATCAATATAAGGCTCGTACGGTAAATCCATCATACGGCATCCCAATCTGGGTACGGGTCAAATATCACATTCATCTCATCATGCATCTGGTATCCATTACCATCATATCTAATGAACAGGGGGTACTGATCTAAGTCTAGTAAAAACTGATATCATCTATATATACATATGTGTGTGTGAAAACACACGCCTAAAGGCCCGCTATAATCTCATGTCGTATCTCCTAATATGAAACAAAACATATCACCGATCTCATGGCATCATGCCCAATCTCATCGACTCATCTCCAAATACCATGTACAATCCTCATCATCCATGTATAAGTATACGTGTGTGTGTGTATAATCCCACCTATGTGTGTATATATATATACACACATCCCCATATACGCACCAGTAAAACAAAGTAAGCATGTGCGTGCGTGTGGGTGTAAACCTTATTCTAGGGCTCGCGACTAAACTAACTAGCGACACCATCATCCAATGATACTAAAATATCCATGACTCCCAAAGTCTATCTAGATTATCATAACCTCACAATAACATATAAATATATCCATATAAAATATATATACCAGACTATACTACGAACTGCGGGGATGCTATACGCCATCCACCCGACTTCCCCCGTAGATATAATCTACTCACCTTAATCCTCGCTTACTAGAGTCGATGACGCCACGCTCATCCTCGTCATCTTGAAATCCAAGTGGGGGTACCTACATATACACACAAGATATCATAACCGAAATCACGCATGAAACCAAATCCGCACGAGTATCATACATAGGTTTAAAACCTATCGTTTACGCATGCAAGAATAACCAACAACTCTCGACGATTGACGTATAAACGTGAATCGACCGATCAAAACACCAATACCAAAACTTCATTTCATAAATATCACGAAATACAAGGCAGCAACTCATGAAAATGGTCCCAGATTTTACCCTAAGTGAAATTAGCCAATTTTGCATATGGGAGGGGTCCAGTTTACTGAAGATAAAGCCCTGGACCAAACACGGATCATTTCCACTCTACCCAGGCCGCAAATTGCGGCCAAAATGAGTAAATTTGCGGCCATAACTTGGAGTGGGGGTCTCAGGTTTTGGGTATAGGTTCTAGGTTGCCTGCACATCTCTCAGTCTTCGATAAATTTTTTCAGGTCACCCGAGTTATAGCAGATCACAAAACTTCATCATAGCAGTTATCAAAATACGATAGCGGAGTTTCTAAGTTTGGGAATTGGGGGTTTACTCTATGGTTTAGCCCACTATACCATCCCTACAGGGGTCGTAGTCCCTAATTACACCTCAATTGCACTTTTGGAATCAATTCAAACCCTAATCCCTAACTTGGAATTTTCAAAGTTCGCTAAACTACACAATATCGATTCTAAACATGTATAGATGCTTAAGAAATTGAAATACTATTCTAATGGTGCAGAAATTACCTCATTTGTCAACTCAAGAATTTTCTTGAGTTGCCCCAAGTGATCAAAATCGGATTTTTTTTTGTCCAAGGTGCTTGTGATGGTCTTGTGCATGTTTTTTTGTGAAATGGAGATGGATTTTTGAGGTGATTTTGGGGGTGTTTTGAATCTTGAAGAGGGGGAAGGAGTGAGGGAAGCTACCCTAGAGACGAGAAGGAGAAGGAAGGATGAAAATGATGAATGAAACAAAGGTCCAAGACCAAGGTTTGACCCCTCACCTCTCTCTTCTCTCTCATGCCCATACTTCTATATTATATTCACTATTCTTTTCATTTCTTTTCTTTTCTTTTCATTTAAACCAAAACATGCTTGAAAATGAAGAAAAGACATGCTAGGAAAAATGTAAAAATGCCAAAAATGACATGTGCATGCCATGTGCACAAAACACGCTTAATGCGCGATTAGCGATATTTAATCGCGATTAGCATTAAAATAGTGTATAATAAATCATAAAATTTCATAATTTGCATAAATCACATAAAACACCCTCTTTTTAGTAATTTCTATAATTTTCCAAAAAAAATTCCCCTATTTATCGGTATTTAATTATACCGCAATATTAAAATATTCAATATATTTATTATTAATTATAAAAATTCCCAAAAATAATATTTTATTTTTATGAAATGTTACAATCTTCCCCCCTTAAAGAAATTCGGTCTCCGAATTTAAATTTAAACCCCTCAAATACTAAAACATTTCAGTAAAAAGTCCAAGTCGTCGGGGCTCCGAAATCATCAATACATAAGACGCATCATAGCGCAATGCATGCGCATGAACAATGAGCAGATAACTCCAAATCAAAACTCCGTCAAGCATCTCGCAATCATCGGAATCATGGTGAAGAACAAATGTCAAATCTAAAACGAAACCAATATGATATACATCAAAAGTATACATGTAAACATCAAATCTATACACATAAGCATCTGAAGGAAATGCATGTCAAACCTTTCATGTTGTTGTGCGATGCGCATGACACTGTACAGTGGCGGACGTCTATTGTAAGAAAATAACTATACATGTATATATCTTTTGTTTAATATGTACGTCCCGCCATTTTGAAAACAATTTAGAAGGGTTTCCTTGTTTTAAACGTTTCGTGTCATATCAGACACATAAGTAAATACTGAGACTATAGCTCAGTTTTTTGGAAATCCCTTCGATAACTATCAATGCATGCAAAATATATCCAGGTACTATCCTCTGACTAGTCCTGCTCAGTATGAAAACAAATAGAAAATATCATAAAAACGTACTGCTCCATAAGAAATCAATCCCAAAATGTGCATATGAATGCTACGTGCGTCTGGTGCGCACAGAAATCGAAACCCATGAATGTGCCATACATGTGCACAGAAACAACATCTAAGTGCATTGGGTGTGCACGAAACATCTGTCAAGGGCAACGGGTGTGCCTGACGGCAATATCAGGTGCATCTGATATGCACCAAGAATCTCGATTTAGTGCAACTGGTGTGCACCAAAATCGGATCTCATATCATGCGCCTTACATGCGCGAAAATCCAAATCAGGTGCAGCCATCATGCACAAATAAAATCTAAATCATGTGCACCCAACATGCACGAAATCAAGAAATCCAATATCAAGCGCCGAGCATGCGCAAAGTCCAATCCAAGCGCGTCAAATATGCGCAAGAATCCAATCAGGTGCACAAGGTGCACAAAACATGTAGGGGACCTAGGCACACTTGTGAAGGTTCATAACACATCAAACATGCACGAATAAAATTTTACATGTGCCGAACAACCCAAAGACAGGATCTTTGCTAGATTATTCGGGTTTAGCATGCAAGATAACATCTTTTTATCTAAGTGTGAGGGATTACAACCTTTGTAGTCCGCTCCTTCGCTTCACAAGCTCCGAGTAGAAGTCCCTTCACCGCGATCCATGATCTCCCGGACTCAAGAGAGGCTCCACGACTCGAACGATCCATACTAGCTTGAAGTGTTCCGAATCTCCGATGATCTACGTCGAAGTTGCAATAACCCAAGCTTTCTCACTCTAAAGAGATGAACACCCTAATCTCATGGGCTAGATAAGATGAGGATGAGGGAGTAGTATTTATGCTTTCTTTTTAATTCACTTTCTCACAATTTATCTTCACAAATGAAATTACTAGTGAGCTCAAAATCAAGAGAGAAGAAGATGATAATGAAAAATGATAAAATCCTTTTGTGATGAATAGAAAAGAAATCTATATGATTGATATATCAACCATGGTCAAGGATGAGTGGCTAAGAGTTTGTAGAGAATAAACTAGAGTTAGGGTTTGGTTAGGTTAAGTTATGAGTCATGGAAAAATATCAACCATAATATCTTAACCAAGACAAAAGCAAAGCTTCTAGAAGGTGCAAGAAGAAGCTAACCCTAATCAAACCCTGATCCCATTTAATCATCCTTAAACATGTTTAATAATAAATCATATTATGTCACAATAATATATATCACATATATATTATATATTTGCAACAAAAGAAAATAATACAATTGACATATATCGCATATATATCAATGTATCATCCAGTGAGAAAATGAAATAGTAAAGCGAGCCAATATTAGATAATGTAATACAATATATCATATATATTATTATACATTAAATTATCGAATCAATACTTGATCCGACGATCCGGCTATATCGAATATTACCGACTAATATATCATGTACCGATTCATCGAATCAACACTTGATCCGATGACCCGGTTCATATCTAAATATCGCAAGAATATAATACGGTATCTCATATCGCATTATTCTCGGTCCTGCACATATCACATATGTTCCTCTACTCCGTTTCGCCTGAGCCAAGAAACCTCTGTGTAGGACTCTAAAGAATCGTCAATACGCCGGTAGTAGGTGATGATCATATCAAACACCCACAAGCTGCAAGCGGCCAGCTAAACATAACAGCCACCCATGTATTGAGCGATCAGAAGATCAACAAGCTAGCCTGTGCGTTCTCCTGTGAATCCAATCAGTAACACTCCCGTACAGTCCGGTCTGTTCGTCTGATATGTCGCATATCAAGTCTAGGGGTGGTAAACGTCAGACCCCAATAACCGATAAGTCGTGTCGATGTTTGGCTCATAACGGGTCGAGAAACTACTAGTAACACTTACCAGTAAATCTCTATATCAGCCCTGGCCAGGGACTTCCAGTTATAGCCAATCGAACACAGCACAACATCAACTCCCTATACCGGGAGAAACGAATCCCCTCCTATCGCTCATTGCCTCCATATGATTCGGGACTGTACCCAAAAACCACCGTTTTGCACGCCCTCTTGGACGTGGTAAGGTGGAAATCAAAGCACAGTGGGAATCACACAAGACACTATGACGATCTCGGGTCTACAGACTACCCTGTACCAGTGTCACCGGAGAACTGCCATCTGACGTGTGGTATATCACCATCTGGGAGTTCTCGGCGAGTCCGTCCAGTGTACCCAGTCTCTACTGAGCACCCGTACACCATCTCTGATGTCAAACACCGATGGATATGGGATCATCCATCGCCCATCATATGGGTCAAGATGCGTATACGCTAGTCTACTCTGGTGTATCGATGCCCTGTCTCGATATACCCTCAACTAGGAACAGTTATAGGATGTACTCATCGACTACCATGGCCCCACTAGTATGATCTCATCATAGTCCCAGTAGTCGAGTACAGATCCTAAAGGCTTTATCAACATGTGAGAGAAAAACAGTAAACCAATACAAGTCAACATGTTAAGATAAAGTGAAACAAAATAGCATACTATCATGACGAGCAAGAAAGTCATCTCTATATATATCCAAGCATCCATTATAATATACATCATATGTACAACAATGGCCTCTAGGGCATATACATAACTAACAATCTCCCACTTGCACTAAGGCCAGCTGCTGTAGTATCTCATACCTAGCATCCCGAATAATCTCTCAAACTGTATCTGGGGAATAGCCTTCGTGAATGGATCCGCAGTGTTCTCCTTCGTATCTACTCTCCTGACCTCGATCTCCCGGCGATCAACTATCTTCCTGATCAGGTGATACCGCCTCAGAATATGTCTGGACTTCTGATGGGATCTGGGTTCCTTGGCCAAAGCCACAGCTCCATTGTTATCGCAATACAGAGGTATTGGATGCTCAATGGATGGAACCACACCAAGTTCACTAATGAACTTCTTGATCCAGACAGCCTCTTTGGCAGCATCGTTGGCAGCGATGTATTCAGCCTCCATCGTCGAGTCTGCAACGGTATCCTGTTTGGAACTCTTCCAACATACCGCCCCTCCATTGAGGGTAAAGACAAATCCCGAGTGCGGCTTAGAGTCGTCCTTATCACTTTGGAAGCTGGAATCGGTAAAAGACTCCACCTGGAGTTCTCCGTTACCATACACCAAGAATATCTCCTTAGTCCTTCGTAAGTACTTGAGAATGTTCTTCACAGCTGTCCAGTGACTCTCTCCAGGATCTGCTTGATACCGACTCACTACACTTAGTGAGTATGCTACATCGGGTCTGGTACATAGCATCGCATACATGATAGAGCCTACTGCCGAAGCATAGGGTATCCCTTGCATGCGAGCTCTCTCCAAATCAGTCTTGGGAGACATCTCTTTGTAGAGAGTGAGTCCAGAGATCGTGGGTTGGTTCCCACGCTTGGATTCTTCCATACTAAACCTCTTTAGTATGGTGTCAATGTACCTGGATTGGGACAATCCCAGTATCCTTTTAGATCTATCTCTATAGATCATGATTCCCAATATGCAGGAGGCATCACCTAGATCTTTCATTGAGAATCTCTGTGATAAGAAGAGCTTGACTGATTGCAGCATAGGAATATCATTTCCTATCAAGAGTATATCATCCACGGACAATACGAGGAAGACAACCTTACCCTCTGCTACCTTCTTATAGATACAAGGTTCATCTATATTTTTGATGAAGTCAAACTCTTTGACTACAACATCAAAACAGATGTTCCAACTCCGCGATGCTTGCTTTAACCAATAAATGGATTTAAGAAGCTTGCACACCTTTCCGCTGCTCCCACTATCTACGAAGCCCTCTGGCTGAGTCATGTACACGCTCTCTTCTAAATCACCGTTTAGAAAGGCGGTCTTAACATCCATTTGCCAGATTTCGTAGTCATGGTATGCAGCAATGGCAAGTAAGATCCGGATGGACTTAAGCATAGCCACTGGAGAAAAGGTTTCGTCATAATCCACACCTGGTCGTTGACGAAAACCCTTTGCTACAAGTCTAGCTTTGAAAGTCTCAACTTTTCCATCTACACCAAATTTCTTTTTAAAGATCCACTTGCTCCCAATGGGTTTTACCCCTTCAGGAGCATTTTCCAAAGTCCATACTTTGTTGGTGTACATGGATTCCATCTCAGATCGCATTGCATCCAACCATTTCACAGAGTCACCACTCGTGATGGCCTGCTCGAAACTAGTCGGGTCATCATCGTCCATGATGCAATCCTCGCTTCCACCATCAATGAGAAAACCGTAGTATCTCTCAGGTGGACGAGAAACCCTGCTAGTTCGGCGGAGAGGCTGGGGTTCGTCGGGTATTACTGAATCCTCTGGTTCCACTAAATCATCTGTTGTAGTTTGTTCTGCTGGAACTTCTTCCAGTTCTACCTCAAAGCCACTAATTTCTTTTGCAAGAAATTCCTTTTCTAAAAAGGTGGCGTGCCGAGAAACAAACACCTTTTGTTCTTCGGTGTGGTAGAAGATATACCCGCGTGAATGTTTGGGATATCCAATAAACTTGCACAGAATAGACCTTGCGCCGAGTTTGTCCGGATTTTGTGTTTTCACATATGCCGGACAACCCCATATCCTAACATAATTAAGATATGGTCTCTTTCCTTTCCATATCTCATATGGAGTGGTTGGCACAGATTTGGTGGGAACCATATTCAATAGGTCTGCAGCTGTCTCCAGTGCATACCCCCAGAAGGAAATAGGTAACTCAGCTGTACTCATCATCGAGCGCACCATATCTAATAGGGTGCGATTCCTCCGCTCCGATACACCGTTGTGTTGTGGTGTATAAGGAGGAGTGAGCTGAGAGAGAATCCCATTCTCTTTTAGATAATCTAGGAACTCACGGCTTAAGTATTCACCTCCTCGATCAGATCGAAGAATCTTAATACTTTTGCCCGTTTGGTTCTCTACTTCGTGCTTATATTCTCTGAATTTCTCAAAAGCTTCAGACTTGTGTTTCATCAGAAACACATGTCCGTATCTAGAGAGATCGTCAGTGAATGTAATGAAGTAGAAAGAACCGTTCCTGGCATGCGTAGACATGGGACCACATACATCACTATGTATCAGTCCTAAGAGTTCTGTAACTCTTTCTCTGTGTCCACTAAACGGAGCTTTGGTCATTTTTCCTTTGAGACATAAATGGCAAGTATCATAAGATGATAATTCGAACGGATTCAAATAACCATCCTTATGTAACTTAGCCAGTCGTGTCGCATTGATATGACCAAGTCTACAATGCCACAAGTAGGATTCGTTCATATCTGAACTTTTCCTCTTGTGTGTGTTTTGTATATTCAGGACTGTATTCTGATTCAGAATGAATATGCCATTATCTAACGAGCCTGATGCAATCAACTTTTGATCTAGAAATATGTTCATAATATTATCCTTTACTACAAAATTATATCCTTCTTTACTTAATAAAGAAACTAATATAATATTGCACATCATGTTCGGTATATAATAGCACTCATTTAGAATCAGTGTATTACGACTTGGTAATACAAGGTGATATTCACCAACTGCTTTGGCTACAATACTTGCACCGTTCCCTACTTGAACGGAATGATCACCTTTTCCCAGTTGTCTACCTTTTCGTAGCCCATGTAACAATTTACATATATGGGATCCTGATCCGGTATCCAATACCCAGGACGTAGGGTGAACTGAGAAACAGTTCTCAATAACTAACACACCTGAAGAAGATGCATCAACATGCATGTTCTTTTCGGCGGTGTGAGAATCCAGATATTCTCCTATTTCCTGTTCAGTCTTATAACTCTTATAAGAAAGAACGGGTCCAACGTTCCCTTGCTCAGTACAATAATCAGGTTCAGTCAATACATCCATATTATTATCTTGATTATGGCCTGACATGGTCGCTACCTGGAGAGAGAGAGAGAAGAAAACACTTTAGCGTATGCTCTTGCAAGATTAGATTGGTTATTATCTTATCTAATCAGGATGTCTCCCACTGTTTTTATCAAATCTACCTTCAAACCCTAAACGGTAAGATTAGCCGGGATTAATTACACCCTACAATTTCGTCAATCTTTCAGCCAGATCAGTGTCGGTACTTTGAGGGAGGTTCCCCGTGCTTTCACACGGACCTAATTAAAGCAAACCTCATTTTCGCAGAGGCGTAATCTCGTTAACACTTTTCTAGACACCTACTTGAATGACTAATTGTCCTGTGTAAAACTCTCCCAGGAGTAACTCTTACTCGCAGTGGGTATCGGGATCCAACTATCTCATAGGAGGTATGCAATCTCATTGGAAATTTCAACACTTGAAATTCCCGATAATATTTTGCCCCTAGTGTCCTATGACCTTGACGCAGGCCAACAAACCATAGTGCGCTAGTCAAGTTCAACCCGTCATTTCTTGATTGAATTAAACCCACCCGCACGACCCTTGACGCAGGCCAACAAAGTCGCACGACTACCCTAATCCAATCTGCATCATATGCATAAACAGATAAATACTAGTTAGCTACCGCACACTACGCCTTGACGCAGGCCAACAAGCGTAGCATGAATACTAAATAATATCTATCTGAAATGACGGAGGGCTACGCAGGTTTTTCAGAAAAACCCTGAGCGTAATGAACTAGATATCGTCGTAGAATCATGTGGTTTTGAAAAGGAGTGTTTTTTAGGCTTCTAGTTTCGCTAAAGGGGTCACTCCCGGTGAAGGGATCGTCGGCCCATTCCTCATCGAATAAGGTGCAGGATATATCATATATACCGCTGTGCAAAGCAAAACTTTAAAAGCAATCAAAAAGACAAACCGAGTTTTGTAGCATCTGCCAGTTTCGCTAAAGAGGTCACTCCCGGTGAAGGGATCTCGGCTCTTTCCCCATCGAATAAGGTGCAGGGTATATCATATATACCACTATGCAAAGCAAAACTGTAGCTACCCTTTTTATAAAGTTTTGATTCTACAACATCTTTTAGGTTTCTTTTCTTTTTATTAATCTCATTAATAAAATCCCATCAGCTTATGCTTCCTAAGCATCACAGAAGAAACGAAAGCGGTAATATTTATATATCAGCATATATATATAGTATAAGCATTCGTCTCAGGCAGTAATATGATCTCATCACAGAACATTGCAGCAGAAGAACATATATGAAATATTGGATATACTAGGACGTCCGTGTTTTCAATACGAGCCTGTATAAAACACGGATTCCACGGTCGCGACGAATAGCCAAACCCACATCCCAAGACCCCTACGAGAGCGGCAAGTAACACTGCCAATTCTAGGGTTAGGAGACCCGGTCTCGACTCCTCGAGATGGCCTCCCACTGGACCCTAGAACCCGGTTACATGTGCTCCCCTCCTTGGGTCTACCTAATGCGGAAAAGTAAATAATATACACTGGTGACATCAACCTCAACCTGGAAGTGCCCCAAATAAAAGAATATTACATTACAAATGAATTTTACATGAATGAAAATAAAAACCCTCATCTCACATAAAACCCCCGGCTATTCAGAACGCGACGATCCAATATAACATATCACAGCAACACATAATATCACATATCATCAATGTAAGTAAATATGCGCATCCCAATTGTCGTTGACATATAGCAACGAAACCGGCGATATCACATATTACACTTACGGTCACAAAAAAGAAAGTGTAAAACTACAACATTTGGAATCCACAATCACTTTAAACATCGTAAATCCGAAATATCACATACTTCGCATTTCATGCCTAACTCTATGAATTCCACATATTGTATCACATTCCAGATAAATAGACAGTATTAAACTTTTCGAACAGATAATCAAATACCCAAAATTTCCTAAAGTGCTCAACACTTGAGCGGAGTTCAAATAATCCCAGAATATGTCACAGTACCAGTGATCCAGCCGTAGAAGGGTCAAGCCAACGCCTCACATGTGGCACGCCGTACTGCCCTAAACCCGAAGGTTCAAAAGGCAGTTCAAGACGGTCACATAATCGAGTTAAGATTTGTTGTCTTCTAGAGGGTCCACCGCATAACTTGTACAATTTTTCCGAAAGATTTAAACCCGATAAAAATTCAACACTTGAAAGTTTGCCGTGCCGGGAAAAAGTGAGTTAATGATATCCGTTCAAATAGTTTAACAGTTTCTAAATATCCGGAAATAATAACGAATTTAAATTTTCCGATCGAATCTACGATTACAAAATAAACCCCAGATTAAACAACACTTGAATCACTTTTAAAACTACCCAGAAGCATCAACAAGCACCTACGGATATTACCATGAAAACCACGTGTCACAATTCCAAAATTCCACCGCGGAACCGCTGCGGAAAGCAGGTTTCCGCCGCGGTTCCGCCGCGGTTTAGTGGAGTTGTGGGCCCGTGTTTCATGGTAATTCTTAGAATTACCTGCTGATTCTTTTAGGTATTTTTATTTCAGAAAAATCCCAGATTTTGAAAAATTTCCAGAGAGGGGGTTATTTTCGTCGGTTCGGGTTCGATCGGAGTTTTAACTTCGTAAACACATCGCCTAATGCTCTAGCTAGGCTTTGATACCACTGTAGGGTTTCTAGGCATACTTGTGAAGGTTCATAACGCATCAAACATGCACGAATAAAATTTTACATGTGCCGAACAACCCAAAGACAGGATCTTTGCTAGATTATTAGGGTTTAGCATGTAAGATAACATCTTTTTATCTAAGTGTGAGGGATTACAACCTTTGTAGTCCGCTCCTTCGCTTCACAAGCTCCGAGTAGAAGTCGCTTCGCCGCGATCCATGATCTCCCGGACTCAAGAGAGGCTCTACGACTCGAACGATCCATGCTAGCTTGAAGTGTTCCGAATCTCCGATGATCTGCGTCGAAATTGCAATAACCCAAGCTTTCTCACTCTAAAGAGATGAACACCCTAATCTCATGGGCTAGATGAGATGAGGATGAGGGAGTAGTATTTATGCTTTCTTTTTAATTCACTTTCTCACAATTTATCATCACAAATGGAATTACTAGTGAGCTCAAAATCAAGAGAGAAGAAGATGATAATGGAAAATGATAAAATCCTTTTGTGATGAATAGAAAAGAAATCTATATGATTGATATATCAACCATGGTCAAGGATGAGTGGCTAAGAGTTTGTAGAGAATAAACTAGAGTTAGGGTTTGGTTAGGTTAAGTTATGAGTCATGGAAAAATATCAACCATAATATCTTAACCAAGACAAAAGCAAAGCTTCTAGAAGGTAAAAGAAGAAGCTAACCCTAATCAAACCCTGATCCCATTTAATCATCCTTAAACATGTTTAATAATAAATCATATCATGTCACAATAATATATATCACATATATATTATATATTTGCAACAAAAGAAAATAATACAATTAACATATATCGCATATATATCAATGTATCATCCAGTGAGAAAATGAAATAGTAAAGCGAGCCAATATTAGATAATGTAATACAATATATCATATATATTATTATACATTAAATCATCGAATCAACACTTGATCCGACGATCCGGCTATATCGAATATTACCGACTAATATATCATGTACCGATTCATCGAATCAACACTTGATCCGATGACCCGGTTCATATCTAAATATCGCGAGAATATAATACGGTATCTCATATCGCATTATTCTCGGTCCTACACATATCACATATGTTCCTCTACTCCGTTTCGCCTGAGCCAAGAAACCTCTGTGTAGGACTCTAAAGAATCGTCAATACGTCGGTAGCAGGTGATGATCATATCAAACACCCACAAGCTGCAAGCGGCCAGCTAAACATAACAGCCACCCAGGTATTGAGCGATCAGAAGATCAACAAGCTAGCCTGTGCGTTCTCCTGTGAATCCAATCAGTAACACTCCCGTACAGTCCGGTCTGTTCGTCTGATATGTCGCACATCAAGTCTAGGGATGGTAAACGTCAGACCTTAATAACCGATAATTCGTGTCGATGTGTGGCTCATAACGGATCGAGAAACTACTAGTAACACTTACTAGTAAATCTCTATATCAGCCCTGGCCAGGGACTTCCAGTTATAGCCAATCGAACACAGCACAACATCAACTCCCTATACCGGGAGAGACAAATCCCCTCCTATCGCTCATTGCCTCCATATGATTCGGGACTGTACCCAAAAGCCACCGTTTTGCACGCCCTCTTGGACGTGGTAAGGTGGAAATCAAAGCACAGTGGGAATCACACAAGACACTATGACGATCTCGGGTCTACAGACTACCCTGTACCAGTGTCACCGGAGAACTGCCATCTGACGTGTGGTATATCACCATCTGGGAGTTCTCGGCGAGTCCGTCCAGTGTACCCAGTCTCTACTGAGCACCTGTACACCATCTCTGATGTCAAACACCGATGGATATGGGATCATCCATCGCCCATCATATGGGTCAAGATGCGTATACGCTAGTCTACTCTGGTGTATCGATGCCCTGTCTCGATATACCCTCGACTAGGAACAGTTATAGGATGTACTCATCGACTACCATGGCCCCACTAGTATAATCTTATCATAGTCCCAGTAGTCGAGTACAGATCCTAAGGGCTTTATCAACATGTGAGAGAAAAACAGTAAACCAATACAAGTCAACATGTTAAGATAAAGTGAAACCAAATAGCATACTATCATGACGAGCAAGAAAGTCATCTCTATATATATCCAAGCATCCATTATAATATACATCATATGTACAACAATGGCCTCTAGGGCATATACATAACTAACAAAACAAATATCGAGTATCACAATCGAAATCGACGGTATACTTCACACTTCAATCCAAATCCAAATCAGGTATACCGTGGTATATAATCTCACGACCATGTGCATCAGCGTGCACAAAAGCAATCAAAATACTAAAAGTGCATGAAAACTATGCCGAAAGCATAAGACAAATCATATGCATGCCCTAGGCATGAAATCAAAATCAATGTCTCAAATGACATCAAAACGAAGTCAGGTGCAACTGTGGTGCACAAAATACGTATCAATGCACTGCAAGCATATGTAAACTATACCGAGTGCAAAAACCAAATCGAATGCGTACCATATGCACAAAATCAACCCAACTGTATGAAATCCATGAAATCATAAACATGTGCAGCCAAGGCACAAAACGATATCAAGTGCGATACTGTACATAAATCATAAATCAACACAACGGTGTATAAAGCATATTTCAAATGTAATAACTATGCACAAAATATAAATACCCAGTGGGTGCGGCCATGGTGCACGAAAACAAACATCATGAAACTCGGTCATCAAAACTAAATCATGCGAATAGATCACCCAAAATACCAAAATCCAAGGTGACGGATACGTGATAATCGAATCACCAAATCACAAATCATAAATACTTTCATCGATATGTCCTTCCTTCAAAGTCGAGAAGGTGTAGGTGCATCCAAAGCTAGCAGAGCAAGATATCTACTTGCCTCCTGTTCATGGTCTGGCGCCTGGTGCCTTTAGGCTCTTGTCTCTCACTGCGAATTGCTAGATATATAGCTCCTCGGCTCAACGGCCCAATATGGAATGACGACGGAAACAGTCTCGCTCTAGCACATCCTCTAAAGATCTCTGGCCAACTATCTCGTCGACGATGCCGAACTCTGACCTACTGGGTATGCGCAATATGACCGCTCCTGGGTCCAAGTATTTTCGTATAGTATTCCAGAAAGGTCCTGTCGAGGTCTCTCCCAAATCTCGTTTCTGCTGAACTGCCCGGAAGTTATCATCCTTTACTAAATCTGTATCTTGTTCCGGAACGGCTGCATACTCATCGCGACTCCTTCTGGAAGATATATCCATATACAACGCCTCTGCATGCGTATCACATCTCTGATGTCGGCAGAGTGGAACTTCATCTCATCAAGATCTCGTACGAACCTCTTACTCCACTTTTCTCTAATGTCGACTGCTTCGGACTCGTCTCTTCGTGGATGCATGGACTGCACTCCAACGGCTATACTCGTATCTAGAGTCTCCCAAGCAATGTATCCCATCACATGATATTCGAATGATGTCGAACCTTTCGATCGATTCGTCAAGGTTCCATAATCCCCCAAGAGCTCAACATCTTGGGTACAGTTTAATAGTATTCTAGTACATGCCACAGTACTTATGGACCAACCGTAGAAGGACAAACCCAAGCCTCACTAATGGCACCGCTGAACTGCCGCAAACCCTAAGGTTTGAAAGCGTTCTCATGGTCATTATATCGAGTTAGGGTTTCATTCTTCTAGAGGGTCCATAGCATTACTTGCATTTGTCTCTGAATACTTTAAACTTGGAAAATGGCCTTCTGACATTCGATCGTCTCTATCGACTCCCAACGTACCTGCGTGAAGTCGTCTCTAGCTGGAATCAATCAATCTGATGACCCAGCATCAGGGTAGGCAACGAATCACATATCCTAGTCCTTCCTCCATGGGTGACTAGAGATCTTCAATCATATCTCTAAGTACTGTTGGATATAGTGCCCTTAAAGTCAATTTTTGGATCACAGGCACGTGATTACAATGATTGAAGAGGACCTATACCGGTAGGACAGTCTTACTCGAGATGATAGTATGCTATCTGGTTTGCCTTTATTAGTCGTGTATAGGTTCAGATAACTGATCACTATTACACGTTGATAGAGCCCTTAGGATCTTGCTTGACTACCAACAGTATGATGGCGATCATATACGTGAGAGTTTGGTAGTCTATAAGCACATCCTTAATTGTGGTCCCTAGTCGTGGGAGTTTCGAGACTGGGCATCGATACTCCGGAGTAGACTGGTGTATACAGTCGAGACCCCGACGAGGGGCGGTGGCCGGTCTCATAAGCCACTGGTGTCAGTTGGATCACCTAAGATGTATACAGGTGCTCATTGGGTTATGAGTACACCGAACAAGACTCGCCGGGAACCTGCTAGTTGGTATTTATACCTAGCGTCAGATGGCAGTTCCCTGGTGACATGTGTACAGGTTAGTTCATCGACCTGAGGTCGTCATTTGTCTCGTGTGAGTTCCCACTGTGCTTTGATTTCTACCCTACCACGGCTCAAAGGAGTCGTGCAAACAGGTCTTTTTTTGGTACAGTCCCGAGCCACATGGAGGCAAGTGAGCGGATCGGCAGGGGATTCGTCTCTCCCGGTATTGGGGGTGAGATCGCGCTGTGTCTAGGAGAGCCATTACACAAAACCCTCGGCCGAGGTAGGAGATTTACAGGTAGGTACTCCAGTAGTATCTCAGGGTGTTCTAGGCTACACTCCGACACGACTTATACCGCTATTGGGGGTCTGACGTTAGCAGCCCCTAGGCCCGATATGCGATACTCATAGACGAACGGACCAGACTGTATGTATATTGTCACTGTTAGGCTCAGTAGGGTTTCAGGATGAGTTCGCTCATCGGTTTCCCTTGAGGTCAGTACATGGGTAGCTGTTACGCACAGCTAGTGCCGCTAACGGCTTGTGGTTAAACCCACTGCCAGGGTACTGATGAGTTATTAGAGTCCCCCACAGATAGTTTCCTAAGTTCGGGCGAAACGTTGTAGAGGCCGTATGGTTTTATGGCAGGGTTCGGAAAATGCACGTGCGTTTACGCACGTGTCATATTTCGGACAGATAATACTGGTGGGCTTTGGTTTAAGCCGGACCCATGTATTATATTGTGTAGATATAATATCTTTGTCTCAGTTGCATTTGTATTCGGTCGTAATACAAATGCGGGTATGTTTATACTGTTACGGGGTTATCCTGAAATTCGTTTCGGGATCGCTTTTGGAAGTTGCCAGTTTTCTATCACCCGTCTTAAACATTCGGTTTAATGCGGATTTATCTTTTTCTTGAGGGTGAGTCATGAGGGTGAGTCATGAGTGGAAGATTCTAGTATGGTGACTAGGTTTAGTGTGTCACCATTTTGCATTAAATGGTTGATGACTAGGATTAGTGATTCATTGTTTGTATTGAATATTTTGTGAGGTGTTTTAAGTTACTCATTCATTTCATTATTGCTTATGGTCACCCTCCCTTGCTCCTACACTCACCCCCTACCTCATATAGTGGCCGGCCCTTATGGATGCCCTCTTGATTTTGATTTTTCCACTCTCTCACATGGTTGTTAAAATGAGATGATAGATTTGGTTCATGGAAATTTGAATGCTCATTTCTCATTACTCCAAAAGGCAACTTCATTAACCGTTCATCCATGATTTTGGATGAAGCGAGACAAAGTGTTCTACTCATTCTCTGCATCAATCTTGGACATGTCGGTTAGCAAACTTCATGTCCGAGTTGCTTCATTATAGAGGCGGGAGCCCGTTTAAAGATCCGTAGATGTGGTGCCACCTCGACGAAGAGCCAGGAGATCGGAGCAGCCGCAACAGAGCGTGGGATGATGGTTAAAGACCGAAGGACTCGGATCGTTCGGTATAGATTTTCTACCCACTTTGTAGTTTGTTAGTTAGCGTTATTGGCAGATCCAGGTTATAGTATGCGATAGCGCCAGTTTAAAAGTTTTTGTTCCGCATTTGGCATCTGAAAGACGGCCGGGGTGCTACCGTAGACTTACAATGGTATCAGAGCCATGCCATTTAAGCTTTACTAACTTGTTCTAACGCGTTTAAAATATCGATCGAACGAAATTTCCGAAACCGCATTTTTCATGTTAAAGTTTCTGTCGAATTTTTAAACAGGTCTAAAAATCATTTTGAGCATCGCAGAAAATCGTGCAGGCTTTTTTAAGAATACTGGTGAAATTTGGTCAACTGTTGACTCCAAAGCGCCGCGGAACCGCCGCACAAACCCGAGTTTGGCCGCGGTTCCGCCGCCGTTTTAGAGCTACAGTGAACCATTTTTCTACAATAGGGTCTTCATTGAAAATTATGGTTTCTAGAATATTTCTTTTGGGCCCAGATTTTTTTACTGTACTGCAGATGTACGTGGGGCCCACTTCAGGAAGTTTTATCGATCAAAATTTTAAACTTGTTAGTTTACAGTACTTACATTATATCTCCGACCGTGAATGTCATTCGAGCGGTAAATTGCGTCTAATTGCTATAGTCCTTTTAGACAGATTTGCGAACGTGACATTCACGTTGATGTTCTGTGTTGTGCTGTGATGTTGCGGATTTGTCATGGTGGATAGCAGTATGCAATGGTAGTGCAGTTTGGATTTATTTGTACATTAGATATTGCGGGGCGAGCGTCCAACATGTGGACTGCCGTCACTGCCTGTTTGTATAATATTCTTTTGGAGCATGACCGGGCAAGGTCGATGTACCCGTTGTACATATTTTTCATTTTTGTACTAGGTTTACCCTACGACGGAGTGCACGGATAGCCGGGCTCTGGAGGGCAACGGGTCCGCATCTCATGGCTTTGAGAGGCAGAGGGGCTTCACTCTGGAATTGGCAGACTATTCGCCGCACTCGTAGGGGGTACAGGTTGACCCAAGGAGGGGTGCTCAAGTTACCAGATTCCGTGAAGTGCAGGGTGGTCCATTCACTTTGCTGTAGGGGCTGCCTCGCTTCAGGATTCAGCGGCTAACTTGTCGCACCCGTAAGGGTCTAGGTTTCATTGCACAGGCTATCCACACGACCAAGGGAATGTCGGGTTTCAGAATCGGCTCTGTGAAACCCGGGGATCCCAGATTATCTGTATTGTTCTGTGATGCTTATTACTTTTATATAATGTTGCATTTATCACGCCTGGAGCGATTATTATATATTGGTATATATACTAGTAGATGTTGTATATGTTTTACACCCGCGCTAGTCCAGTCCCCGCTCTGTTATTAGTTAAGTAACCTAATGGGTGATGACGGGACCCAGTGACGAATGTGGATGGTATATACGTACATTTTATTTTCGTTCTTTTCTGGTGTGGTTAACTGATGGGACTGCGTTGATTCTGATCAATGAAAAGGAAAACAAACCTGTTTGGATGTTGTTGGAACAGTTTTAAAAACTGTTATTACAAAGACATTTCCTTTGGTTTTGCACAGTGGTATTCGGTTGGAATATCCTGCACCTCATTCGACGAGGCAAGAGCCGATATCTCTTCACCGGGAGGGACCCCTTGGGCAGAATTTTGCGTCAGGGTAATAACTTCACTATAGTCGATTACATGTTGCTTTGCATCGCGGTATTCAGTTGGAATATCCTGCACCTCATTCCACGGGGAAAGAGCCGAGATCCCTTCACCGGCAGTGACCTCTTTAGCAAAGGTTTTTGCCAATATATTTTTATAAAAAGCTATCAGGTTCCTTCAGCGATATCAAATTCATTACGTTAAAGGTTTTTCGCCAAAAACCAGCCGTAGCCCTCCTGTAAGTCTACGATAGCGCCCCGGCCGTCTAACTGATGCCAAATGCGGAACAAAAACTTTTATAACTGGCGCTATCGCATACTATAACCCGGATCTGCTATTAACGCTAAACTAACAAACTACAAAGTGGGTAGAAAAGTTATACCGAACGATCCGAGTCCTTCGTTCTTTAACCATGATCCCACGCTCCGTTGCGGCTGCTCCGATCTCGTCGATCTCCGATCTCCTCGTCCAGGTGGCACCACGTCAACGGATCTTTAAACGGGCTCCCGTCTCTGACCCGAGGCAACTCAGTCATCAAGTTTGCTAGAAGAGATGACCAAGATTGATGTAGAGAATGAGTAGAACACTTTGTCTCACTTCGTCCAAAGCCATGGACGAACGGTTAATGAAGTTGCCATTTGAAACTATGATGGAATAAAAGGAGCTATGAAATTTCCATACACCAAATCACATAAACTTTTTAATCAACAACCATCTCTCCTAGCATTGAGGGGCCGGCCAATATAAGGTGGGGGGTGACTGTAGGAGCAAGGGAGAGGGTGACCATAAACATGAAACCTTATCATAACACTGAATGAAAAGAATGACTCACTTAAAACAATTAATGCAAATGAATGATTCATTAACCTAGTCACCATTCATTTAATGCATACATTGAACCAAAATCAAGTCACCATTTCAAGAAGCTTCTAGAACCTTCCACACTCATGACTCACCTCAAGAAAAGATAAATCCGTATTAAACCGAATGTTTAATACGGGTGATAGAAAACTGGCAACTTCCAAAAGCGATCCCGAAACGAATTTCAGGATAACCCCGTAACTGTATAAATATACCCGCATTTGTATTACGACCGAATACAAATGCAACTGAGACAAAGATATTATATCTACAAAGTATAATACATGGATCCGGCTTAAACCAAAGCTCACCAGTATTATCTGCCCGAAATATGACACATGCGTAAACGCACGTGCATTTTCCGAACCCTGCCATAAAAACATACGGCCTCTACAACGTTTCGCCCGAACTTGGGAAACTATCTGTGGGAAACTCTAATGGCTCGTCAGTACCCTGGCAGTGGGTTTAACCACAAGCCGTCAGCGGCACTAGCTGTGAGTAACGGCTGCCCATGTACTGACCTCAAGGGAGGCCGATAAGCGAACTCATCCTGAAACCCTACTGAGCCTAACAGTGACAATGTATATACAGTCCGGTCCGTTCGTCTATGATATCGCATATCGGGCCTAGGGGCTGGTAACGTCAGACCCCCAATAGCGGTATAAGTCGTGTCGGAGACAAGCCCTGAACACCCTGAGAAACTACTGGAATACTTACCAGCAATTCTCACCTGCCTTGGCCAAGGACTTGGTGTAATGGTTTTCCTAGACACAGCGCGATCTCAACCCCCAATACCGGGAGAGACGAATCCCCTGCCGATCCGCTCACTTTCCTCCATGTGGCTCGGGACTGTACCCAAAAAATACCTGTTTGCACGACTCCTTTGAGCCATGGTAGGGTAGAAATCAAAGCACAGTGGGAACTCACACGAGACAAATGACGACCTCAGGTCGATGAACTAACCTGTACACATTTCACCAGGGAACTGTTATCTGACGATAGGTATAATACCAACTAGCAGGTTCCCGACGAGTCCTGTCCGGTGTACTCATAACCCAATGAGCACCTGTATACATCTTAGGTGATCCAACTGACACCAGTGGCTTGTGAGACCGGCCACCGCCCCTCGTCACGGTCTCGACTGTATACACTAGTCTACTCCGGAGTATCGATGCCCTGTCTCGGTACTCCCACGACTAGGGACCACTATTAAGGATGCGCTTATAGACTACCCAACTCTCATGTATATGATCGCCATCATACTGTTGGTAGTCAAGCAAGATCCTAAGGGCCCTATCAACATGTAATCGTGATCAGTCACCTGAACCTATACACGACTGATAAAGGCAAACCAGATAGCAAACTATCATCTCGAGTAAGACTGTCCTACCGGTATAGGTCATCCTCAATCATTGCAATCACATACATGCGATCCAATAATTGACTTTGAGGGCACTTTATCCAACAATCTCCCACTTGCACTTAAGGCTAATTATTGCGATGTCGCATACTCACAGCCCGTGTGATACCGAACATCCAACTCCTCTACTAATCAGTTTCACAAAGCCCGTTTGTAAAACTCTTGTGTTCGAGAAATAGCCTTAATGAGTGGATCCGCCCTGATGTTTCTTTCTATGTCTCTCTTAATCTCAAGTTCGCGGAGAAAGCCATCTCCCGAATCGAGTAATACCTGTCTTAGAATTTGTCTGGATATCTGATGGGACCTAGTTCATAAATGAACTCCAAATCCAAACTTCTTAGACTGTATCGTCAACTGAACCTAATCAGTATCCTGCACCATGCCTCCCACAGTATCCTCTTGGACCACCTGTCCATAATACTGCCCCCTTCGTCAGAAGGAAAACTATAACTCTGACAATCACTCTGTCATCCATGTCACCTTTGAAGTCTGGAATGATAACCGTCTCCAAAGGAGGCTGCCGTCATCAAATCCGTAGAACATTCACTTATGTTCTAAAACTGCTTCCTTATGTTTCTTCAGGATTGGATTAATATAAACTTATCGCATTTAGTGCAAAAACAACATCTGGTGTGGTACTTGACATCTCACGATTAACTCAATTGCCTAAGCAAGTGATCTGCCAATCATGCACATCCCTCTCCCTTTTAGTCTGTAAGACACCTTTAGAGAGGGTGACTCCATCACCTGCAGGTACACCACCATGCCAGGAGTCATCTATTCTAAAAACTATTAGAATACTGTCAAAGTACCCACATTGGGAAACTACCAAAATCCAGATCTAAAACCATAGATCTAGAAACCAGAATGTCTGATATTATATCCATATCCTGTCTGGAGAAACAACTATGTGACGACCATAGTACAACCGATCGTAGTATAGGAATTTTACTTCTTACTCTGTGTATGTCATCCAAATAGCAGGACATCACACCCTACTACCTTCTTAACAGATCCATCCCCTATTCTGATGAAGTCAAAGCCATGACTGTCACATCAAAATTAGATAATCTATCTCTGCTATAACAGCTCTAGTCTATAAATAGACATAAGCAACTTGCCCACTATGCTTCCGCTGCTCCCACTGACCACAACAACCCTCTGGCAGAATAATATATACGTGCACTTCTAAAACTAGTTTAGAATAACGCTATACTTAACCTCCTGCCGGGTCTCATAGTCTGGAACAACAGTAGTGTCAAGTCTGGGTAAGCAACAACCTTCCTGTCACCGTCATTGAGGCTACCGGAGTACCTCTCAGGTGCCTGATGTTACCTACCATATCTGCGGAGTGGCTATTAGAATGTCAAACCTGATTGAATCTTTAGGTCCTATTAAATTTTCCGTAATCGTTTGCGGTTCTGGAATCACTTCCAGTTCTACCATACTCCCACTACTGTTTTCTGAAAAAAATCCATTTTACTAAAACTGTGGCAAGTCAAGAACAATACACTATTGATCATCCAGATGGTAGAAAGTCAACCCTCGACATAGCCCGGGCCAACCCACAAACTGCCACTACAGAAATGTGCCCTGAGTTATCCAGAGTCTGGTTTTAAGCATAAGCCGGACAACTCCCCGTACCTTAACATCGTTAAGATATGAACCATTCTATAACCAATATAGAAACTTTGGCACTTATTTAATTGGAACCAGATTCTAATCATGCAACTGTCTCCAGTGCATATCAACTTAATGGAGAGAGGCTAATCAGCATTACTCAACTTAGGAATGCATCCAATTATGAGTAACCTGAAAGAGAAACAAGTTTCTCAAAACCATTACTATTAACTGAATACCAATCACAAGAATCTACATCTTCGATCTCTTTGAAGAATCCCGATACTTGCAACGCCTGGTTCTCTACTTTATTCTTATACCCACAACTTCTCAAAACTTAGACCTTATATTTCTATGAAACACTTGTCTAAAAACTAGAGAAGTCATATGTAAACAGAACATAGTACGAGGACCAACCCCTTTGTCCTGATGTACACTGGACAATATACAATACTCTGTATAAGTCCGTTGAGTTGAATAACTCAAAACCTGTGCATCGTAGGTTGAAAACTGTACTTATGGTTAAGAACTACTCCGTCGTTCAATGCTCCTTACCCAATCGTCAACTGATATAGGTAAATGTCACGGACATAATTTCAAAAAGTTATATCTCACTTTATAAAAATAAACGTACAGATATATCATTTTGAAATTGGTGCACAACAGCGGATACTCAAAACCAAATACATGCCGTCCGGTAAAAACTCAGGCGATTTCCTCAAATATCAACAATTACAACGAATTCCGATATAATGAAGATGATCACCTTATTCCCAATAACCTACTCCCACTCATCATCTGTAAAACCATACAGATGTGAGAATCATACCTGGTAAATACATACCCTGGAGTAAGTATCTAATCGGGAAATCAGTTTTCCTTTAACAACGCACTAAAACATGAAAATGTTTCGTAGGGGTATCCTGGTATTCCTAGTAATGCCTCTTCCATAATCCAATCATGACTATAACCGTATATTTCATTGCCATCTCTCCAAATCCCTTTATTTGTCTTTAGTCGTTACCTTCTGCACACCCTCATTAGGCTAAGTGGTTTTCTTCCTTCCCTACTATTCGGCACCAGCCTATGGTTTGGAAGAAGACTATCCAGTAAGCATAATAGGTGTACCCTCCTAAACCAAGGAGTACTCGCAACCTGAGAGAAGGTGATGATAAAAGACAACTGAATAATACCTTATTCTATTTCTCCCGAACTGGGGAAAAAAGCAAAGGTGAAATAGGAGTAGCGATGAAGTACGCAGTTTGGTCGTGAATGATAACAGTCGCAATTTACTTTGCCCTCTTTCTAATCCCTTTATTTTGTCTTTACATATTACCTTCTGTACACCTTACTTAGGCTAATTGGTTTTCTTCATTCCCTACCTTTCGGCACCTGCCTATGGTTTGGAAGAAGACTATCCAATAAGCGTAATAGGTGTACTCTCCTAAACCAAGGAGCCCTCGCAATCTGAGAGAAGGTGATAATAAAAGACAACTGAATAAACCAATTCTATTTCTCATGAACCTGGATCCATCCTCGAAGAAGTCCCTTCGAGTTCGTATATAACCATACGATGGATCTATCCAATGGAAGTGGATACTCGTAGTGATACGAGGTGTTCTGAGAAATGCAAAGGGTAAAAGAAGGAGCGGCAATGACTTATGCAACTCGGACAATCCAAAAGCTAGTATTTTAAGAAGGTTCGGTCAACTTGGTCACTGAGTCATTGTCTAGGGTCGGTCAAAGGTCGTTGCCAAAGAGAGAGAGAAAAGAAACACTCTGCGTGCACTCTAACCTAGATCAGAATGGTTATCATTTTATCTAATCCGGAAACCTCCCACTGTACTGTCAAATTCTCCTCCAAACCTGAAAGAAGAATCAATCGGGATCACCCGAAGAGTAAACCAACTCATCAGTGGGAATCGGGATCCAACTCTCATCGCATGATAACGTGACAGAATCCACTCACGTTATCACACTCCAGAAGGTATGCGCATGCCTGGCAAGTTTCGGTTTCTTTAGAAACTCCGGATAAGATTTTTGCCCCATGCTCTTATGATCGTGACTAAGGGCCAACCCATCAAAAGTCACATGTCAAGTTCTTCCCATCATTATCTTGTTAATTTGAACCCAACCGTACTCGCCCTTGACTAAGGGCCAACAAGGCTGTACGACTGTCCCAAACCAACGCATCTATCTATGCAACATGTGAACACCCCAGCAGCTACCAATCACTATGTCCTGGCTAAGGGCCAGACCAACATAGCTTGAATACTACTGACCATTCATATGAAATGATGGAGGGCTACTGCTGGTTTTTGGCGAAAAACCTTTAACGTAATGAACTTGATCTCGTTGAAGGAACCTGATAGCTTTTTATAAAAATATAGTGACGAAAACCTTTGCTAAAGAGGTCACTCCCGGTGAAGGGATCTCGGCTCTTTCCTCGTGGAATGAGGTGCAGGATATTCCACTGAATACCGCGATGCAAAGCAACATGTAATCGACTATAGTGAAGTTATTACCCTGATGTAAACTTCTGCCCAAGGGGTCACTCCCGGTGAAGGGATCTCGGCCCTTGCCTCGTCGAATGAGGTGCAGGATATTCCAACCGAATACCACTGTGCAAAACAAAAGAAAACGTCTTTGTAATAACACTTTTTAAAACTGTTCCAACAACATCCAAACAGGTTTGTTTTTCTTTGCATTGATCAAAATCAACGCATTCCCATCAATTAATCATACCAGAAAAGAATGAAAATAAAATGTATGTATATACCATCCGCATTCGTCACTGGATCCCATCATCACCCGTTAGGTTACTTAACTAACGACAGAGCGGGGACTGAACTAGCGCGGGTGTAAAACATATACAACATCTACTAGTATATATACCAATATACAATTATCGCTCCAGGCGTGATAATATGCAATATTACAGAAAAGTAATAAGCATCATAGAACAATAAAGATAATCTGGGATCCCCGGGTTTCACGGAGACGCTGCTGAAACCCGACGTTACCCTGGTCGTGTGGATAGCCTGTGTAATGAAACCTAGACCCCTACGGGTGTGGCAAGTTACCCGCCAAAACCTGAAGCGAGGCAGCCCCCTACAGCATAGTGAATGGACCACCCTGCACTTCACGGAATCCGGTAATTTGAGCACCCCTCCTTGGGTCAACCTGTACCCCCTACGAGTGCGGCGAATAGTCTGCCAATTCTAGAGTGAGGCCCCTCTGCCTCTCAAAGCCATGAGATGCGGACCCGTTGCCCTCTAGAACCCGGCTATCCGTGCACTCCATCGCGGGGTAAACCTAGTACAGAAATGAAAAATATGTACAACGGGTATATCTGTTAGTGTTTATGCCCTAGAAGGCCATTACTGTATCATACTAGTTTGTATATTACTTAATGGAAGCTTGGGATATTCACATGTATATAACAGTCTTGCTAAACATGGTAGTATGCTACTTGGTTTTTCTATCTTAATATGTGAGTATACGTATTGATAGAGCTCTTAGGATCTTGCTTGACTACCGGCGTTGTGATGGCAGTCACACTAGTGGGGGTTGGGTAGTCTACAAGCACATCCTTATTCAGGTCCCTAGTCATAGGATTATCGAGACAGGGCATCGATACTCCGGAGTAGACTAGTGTGTACGCTTCTCATCCCAGTTGGGGAGATGGTCTGTCCCACAGCCGTCAGTACGTCGTACTGGAGATAGTATGCAGGTGCTCGTTAGGTTACGGGTACACCGGACAGGACTCACAGGGAACTGTTGGTTGGTTTTATACCAGTCGTCAGTAAGCAGTTCCCAGGTGACATGAGTACAACATAGTCCGCAGACTTGACACTGCTACTTCGCCTCGAGTGTGTCCCACTGTTCTTAGATTGCTACCTTACCACGGCTCAAAGGAGTCGTGCAAACAGGTAGCAGTTGGGTGCAGTCCCGAGCACTTGGAGGCAGTGGCGGTTAGACAGGATTCGTCTCTCCCGGTATTGGGGGTTGATATCGCGCTGTGTCAGAGAGCCATTACGCAAAGTCCCTGGCCAGGGCAAGCGAGATTTGCTGGTAGGTTCCAGTAGTTTCTCAGGGTGTAATGGGCTTCGCTCCGACACGACTTATACCGCTATTAGGGGACTGACGCTTGCCGCCCCCTAGGCCCGATATGCGATAGTCTTAGACGAACGGACCGGACTGTATGGAGATTGTCACATCAGACTCAGTAGGAGTTCGGATGGGTTTCCTCATCGGCCTTCTTATCGACATCTACCTGGGGACCGTTACGTACAGCTAGTGCCGCTTGCGGTCTGTGGTTAAACCCACTGCCAGCGTAGTAGTCGAGTCTCTAGAGTCCCACGCAGAGAGTTTCCCTACTCCAGGCGAAACGATATAGAGGTCGTATGGTTTTACGACAAGGGTTCGGACGCATACGTGTGTTTACGCACGTACGACTTTCGGACAGTTTTTACTAGTCGGCTTTGGTTTAAGCCAGTTATTAGTATCCGGTTATTAGATTTATACAGTCTAAAGTTTTTCCGCGTTTTCGCGGATAGGAGGGGCGTTCTCGTAATTGCGCGAGAAGCTTCTAGAAGATGGTGACTAAGGAGGTTAAGGTGGCATATACATTGAATGAGATTAGTGAGTCATATGAGTGATTCATCCATGTCATTAATGCATCATAAATGCTTAATGACTCATGGTAATGAATCACCATTAGATATTTATGAAGCATGATTATTCATCATTTGTTTTTCTTTTATTGATAAATCTTAATGCTTCATATATATTATGATAACTCATTTTCTCATATCAATTATTCTTCTCACCTTCTCTCTCCTCAAGCTTCCTCTCTTCAAACCCTAATCCTCCCCTCTTATGTGTTGAGTACAAGGATTAGTTAGACTACTTAATCCATAACCCTCACTCTATATCATCTAGGTACTTTGATTAGCACTTAAAGAAACCTAGTTGCCTCAAGTTTAAAGGCAAAGCTTGGAGTAAAGCTCTCGTGGTGGATCGTCTACTACTTGAGAAGGCCGAGGAGGAGGTGGAGTTCGTAAAGACGAAGGACACGGTTCTTCAGGTATAATCCCTTTACATAGTAGTTGTTAACTTCTATGTTTGATGTTAGTTATCGTTTAGCTTCGATTCTTGCGGTTAGTCGATGTTTAAGCAAAGAACAGGATCGTTTTTCATATTTCCGCCTCCCCGCAAGTCGTGGGGTGTTGTATATCGACTTACAATATCGACCTCAGCCCGGTCGTGCCCCAAAAGAATATTATACAAACAGGCAGTGACGGCAGTCCACATATTGGACGCTCGCCCCGTAATATCAAATGTACAAATAAATCCAAACTGCACTACCATTGCACACTGCTATCCACCACGACAAATCCGCAACATCACAGCACGACACAGAACATCAACGCGAATGTCACGTTCGTAAACCCGTCTAAAAGAACTATAGCAATTAGACGCGGTTTACCGCTCGAATGACATTCACTGTCGGAGATATAATGTAAGTACTGTAAACTAACACGTTTAAATTTCGATCGACAAAACTTCTCGAAGTGGGCCCCACAAACATCTGCTGTACAGTAACAAAAACTGGGCCCAAAAGAACCATTCCAAAAACCACAATTTCCCATGTAGAAGCTACTGTAGAAATTTGGTGCACTGCGGCTACAGTACGGCGGCGGATCCGCCGCCAAAACGTGGTTTTGGCCGCTGATCCGCCGCGCTACACTAAAATCAGCCTACCAAATTTTCACAGTTTTCTTAGAAAAGCCTGCTCGATTTTCTGAGATCCTCAAAATGATTTTTAGGCCTGTTTTAAAATCGACAGAAACTTTAGACTTGGAAATTGCGATTTTGAAAATTCTGCTCAATCGATATTTTAAACGTGTTAGCACAAGTTAGTAAAGCTTAATAGTGAGGCTCTGATACCATGTAAGTCTACGGTAGCGCCCCGGCCGTCTAACGGACGCCAAATGCGGAACAAAAACTTTTATAACTGGCGCTATCGCATACTATAACCCAGATCTGCCATTAACACTAAACTAACAAACTACAAAGTGGGTAGAAAAGTTATACCGAACGATCCGAGTCCTTCGTTCTTTAACCATGATCCCACGCTCCGTTGCGGCTGCTCCGATCTCGTCGATCTCCGATCTCCTCGTCCGGGTGGCACCACGTCAACGGATCTTTAAATGGGCTCCCGCCTCTGACCCGAGGCAACTCGGTCATCAAGTTTGCTAGAAGAGATGACCAAGATTGATGTAGAGAATGAGTAGAACACTTTGTCTCACTTCGTCCAAAACCATGGACGAACGGTTAATGAAGTTGCCATTTGAAACCGTGATGGAATAAAAGGAGCTATGAAATTTCCATACACCAAATCACATAAACTTTTTAATCAAAAACCATCTCTCCTAGCAATGAGGGGTCGGCCAATATAAGGTGGGGGTGAGTGTAGGAGCAAGGGAGAGGGTGACCATAAATATGAAAGCTTATCATAACACTTAATGAAAAGAATGACTCACTTAAAACAATTAATGCAAATGAATGATTCATTAACCTAGTCACCATTCATTTAATGCATACATTGAACCAAAATCAAGTCACCATTTCAAGAAGCTTCTAGAACCTTCCACACTCATGACTCGCCTCAAGAAAAGATAAATCCGTATTAAACCGAATGTTTAATACGGGTGATAGAAAACTGGCAACTTCCAAAAGCGATCCCGAACCGAATTTCAGGATAACCCCGTAACTATATAAATATACCCGCATTTGTATTACGACTGAATACAAATGCAAATGAGACAAAAATATTATATCTACAAAGTATAATACATGGATCCGGCTTAAACCAAAGCTCACCAGTATTATCTGCCCGAAATATGACACGTGCGTAAATGCACGTGCATTTTCCGAACCCTGCCATAAAACCATACGGCCTCTACAACGTTTCGCCCGAACTTGGGAAACTATCTGTGGGGGACTCTAATGACTCGTCAGTACCCTGGCAGTGGGTTTAACCACAAGTCGTTAGCGGCACTAGCTGTGCGCAACGGTTGCCCATGTACTGACCTCAAGGGAGGCCGATAAGCGAACTCATCCTGAAACCCGACTGAGCCTAACAGTGACAATGTATATACAGTTCGGTCCGTTCGTCTATGAGTATCGCATATCGGGCCTAGGGGGCTGGTAACGTCAGACCCCCAATAGCGGTATAAGTCATGTCGGAGACAAGCCCTGAACACCCTGAGAAACTACTGGAATACTTACTAGTAATTCTCACCTGCCTTAGCCAAGGACTTGGTGTAATGGTTTTCCTAGACACAGCGCGATCTCAACCCCCAATACCGGGAGAGACAAATCCCCTACCGATCCGCTCACTTGCCTCCATGTGGCTCGGGACTGTACCCAAAAAATACCTGTTTGCACGACTCCTTTAAGCCGTGGTAGGGTAGAAATCAAAGCACAGTGGGAACTAACACGAGACAAATGACGACCTCAGATTGATGAACTAACCTGTACACATGTCACCAGGGAACTGCTATCTGACGATAGGTATAATACCAACTAGCAGGTTCCCGGCGAGTCCTGTCCGGTGTACTCATAACCCAATGAGCACCTGTATACATCTTAGGTGATCCAACTGACACCAGTGGCTTGTGAGACCGGTCACCGCCCCTCGTCGGGGTCTCTACTGTATACACTAGTCTACTCCGGAGTATCGATGCCCTGTCTCGGTACTCCCACGACTAGGGACCACTATTAAGGATGCGCTTATGGACTACCCAACTCTCACGTATATGATCGCCATCATACTGTTGGTAGTCAAGCAAGATCCTAAGGGCTCTATCAATGTGTAATCGTGATCAGTCACCTGAACCTATACACGACTGATAAAGGCAAACCAGATAGCATACTATCATCTCGAGTAAGACTGTCCTACCGGTATAGGTCCTCCCCAATCATTGCAATCACGTACCTGCGATCCAATAATTGACTTTGAGGGCACTATATCCAACACCTCCGTCATTTCTTTTAGGTATTCAGTAGTATTCAAGCTATGTATTTTGACCAAAGCCAAGGCATAGTGTTTGGTAGCTGCTGGGTATTCATTTGTTGCATAGATAGATGAGTTGGGTTGGGACAGTCGTTCTGCCATTTGGCCAAAGTTAGGGGCATGTGCGGATGGGTTCAAATTGACAAGATAATGATGGGTAGAACTTAGCATGTGACTTATGACATTTTGGCCAAAGTCAAGGTCATAAGAGCATGGGGCAAAAATCTTATCGGGAGTTTCTAAAGAAACTGAAACTTGCCAAGTATGCGTATACCTTCTGGAGTGTGATAACATGAGTGGATTCCTTCACGTTATCATGCGATGAGAGTTGGATCCCGATTCCCACTGATGAGGTTGTTTACTCTTCGGGTGATCCCGATTGATTCTTCTTTCAGCTTTGGAGGAGAATTTGACAGTATAGTGGGAGGTTTCCTGATTAGATAAAGTGATAACTATTCTGATCTAGGTTGGAGTGCACGCAGAGTGTTTCTTTTCTCTCTCTCTCTTTGGCAGCGACCATTGACTGACCCTAGATTATGACTCAGTGACCAAGTTGACCGAACCTTCTTAAAATACTGGCTTTTGGATTGTCCGAGTTGCATAAGTCATTGTCGCTCCTTCTTTTACCCTTTGCATTTCTCAGAACACCCCATATTACTACGGACATCCACTTCCATTGGATAGATCTATCGTATGGTTATATACGAACTCGGAGGGGCTTCTTCGAGGATGGATCCAGGTTCAGGAGAAATAGAATTGGTTTATTCAGTTGTCTTTTATCATCACCTTCTCTCAAGTTGCGAGTACTCCTTGGTTTAGGAGAGTACACCTATTATGCTTACTGGATAGTCTTCTTCCAAACCATAGGCAGGTGCCGAAAGGTAGGGAATGAAGAAAACCAATTAGCCTAAGTAGGGTGTACAGAAGCTAATAACTAAAGACAAAATAAAGGGATTAGAAAGAGGGCAAAGTAAATTGCGACTATTATCATTCACGACCAAACCGCGTACTTCATCGCCATTCCTATTTCACCTTTCCTTTTTTTCCCAGTTCGGGAGAAATAGAATAAGGTCTTATTCAGTTGTCTTTTATCATCACCTTCTCTCAAGTTGCGAGTACTCCTTAGTTTTGGAGGGTACACCTATTATGCTTACTGGATAGTCTTCTTCCAAACCATAGGCTGGTGCCGAACGGTAGGGAAGGAAGAAAACCACTTAGCCTAAAGGGGTGTACAGAAGGTAATGAATAAAGACAAATAAAGGGATTTGGAGAGAAGGCAAAGAAATATACGGTTATAGTCATGAATTGGATTATGGAAGAGGCATTATTAGGAATACCAGGATACCCCTACGAAACATTTTCATGTTTCAGTGCATTGTTAAAGGAAAACTGATTTCCCGATTAGATACTTACTTCAGGGTATGTATTTACCAGGTTTCATTCTCATATATGTATGGTTTTACAGATGATGAGTGGGAGTAAGTTATTGGGAATTAGGTGATCATCCTCATTATATCGGAATTCGTTGTAATTGGTGATATTTAAGGAAATCGCCTGGGTACAGTTTTCAACCTACGATGCACAGGTTTTGAGTTATTCAACTCAGCGGAATTATACAAAGTATTGTATGTTGTCCAGTGTCCATCAGGACAAAGGGGTTGGTCCTCGTACTATGTTCTATTTACTTGTGATTTCTCTAGCTTTTAGACAAGTGTTTCGTAGAAATACAAGGTCTAAGTTTTGAGAAGTTGTGGGTATAAGAATAAAGTAGAGAACCAGGTGTCGCAAGTATCGGGATTCTTCAATGAGATCGAAGATGTAGATTCTTGTGATTGGTATTTAGATGATAGTAATGGTTTTGAGAAAATTGTTTCTCTTTCAGGTTACTCATAATTGGATGGATTTCTAAGTTGAGTAATGCTGATTAGCCTCTCTCCATTAAGTTAATATGCACTGGAAACAGCTGCATGATTTGAATATGGTTCCAATTAAATAAGTGCCAAAGTTTCTATATTAGATATAGAATGGTTCATATCTTAACGATGTTAAGGTACGGGGAGTTGTCCGGCTTATGATTAAAACCAAACTCTGGATAACTCAAGGCACGTTTCTGTAATGGCAGTTTGTAGGTTGGCCCAGGCTATGTCGAGGGTTGACTTTCTACCATCTGGAAGATCAATAGTGATATTGTTCTTGACTCGCTACAGTTTTAGTAAAATGGATTTTTTTCAGAAAACAGTAGTGGGAGTATGGTAGAACTGGAAGTGATTCCAGAACCGCAAACGATTACGGAAAATTCAATAGGACCTAAAGATTCAATCAGGATTGACATCCCATTAGCCACTCCGCAGATATGGTGGGTAACCTCAGACACCCGAGAGGTACTCCGGTATCCTCAAGAACGGTGACAGGGAGGTTCTTGTTTACCCAGACTTGACACTACAGTTGTTTTAGGCTATGAGACCCGGCAGGAAGTTAAGTATAGCGTCGTTCTAAACTAGCTTTAGAAGTGCACGTATATATTATTCTTCAAGAGGGTAGTTGTGGTCAGTGTGAGCAGCGGAAGCATAGTGGGCAAGTAGCTTATGTCTATTTATAGACTAGAGCAGATATAGCGGAGATAGATCATCTATTTTTGATGTGACAGTCATGGGTTTGACTTCAGCACAATAGGGGATGGATCTGTTAAGAAGGTAGTAGGCTGTGATGTCCTGGTATTTGGATGACATACACAGAGTAGGAAGTAAAATTCCTATACTACGATCGGTTATACTGTGGTTGTCACACAGTTGTTTCTCCACAAAGGATATGGATATAATATCTGACATTCTGGTTACTAGATCTATGGTTTTAGATCTAGATTTGGATAGTTTCCCAATGTAGGTACTTTGACAGTATTCTAAAGGTATTTAGAATAGATGACTCCTGGCATGGTGGTGTACCTGCAAGTGATGGAGTCACCCTCTCTAAAGGTGTCTTACAGACTAAAGGGGAGAGGGATGTGCATGATTGGCAGATCACTTGCTTAGGCAATTGAGTCAATCATGAGATGTCAAGTACAACACCAGATATTGTTTTTGCACTAGATGCGATAAGTTTATATTAATCCAATCCTGAAGAAACATAAGGAAGCAATTTTAGAACATAAGTGAATGGTCTACGGAATTGATGACGGCAGCCTCCTTCGGGAGACGGTTATCATTCCAGGCTTCAAAGGTGACATGGATGACAGAGTGATTGTCAGAGTTATAGTTTTCCCTCTGAAGAGGGACAGTATTATGGACAGGTGGTCCAAGAGGATACTGTGGGAGGCGTGGTGCAGGATACTGATTAGGTTCAGTTATCGATACAGTCTAAGAAATTTGGATTTGGAGTTCATTTATGAACTAGGTCCCATCAGATATCCAGACATATTCTAAGATAGGTATTACTCAATTCGGGAGATGGCTTTCTCCGCGAACTTGAGATTAAAAGAGACATTGAAAGAAACATCAGAGCGGATCCACTCACTGAGGCTATTTCTCGAACATAATAGTTTTACAAACGGGCTTTGTGAAACTGATTAGTAGAGGAGTTGGATGTTCGGTATCACACCGGCTGTGAGTATGCAACATCGCAATAATTAGCCTTAAGTGCAAGTGGGAGATTGTTGGATATAGTGCCCTCAAAGTCAATTATTGGATCGCAGGCATGTGATTGCAATGATTGAGGAGGACCTATACCGGTAGGAAAGTCTTACTCGAGATGATAGTATGCTATCGGGTTTGCCTTTATCAGTCGTGTATAGGTTCAGGTGACTGATCACTATTACACGTTGATAGAGCCCTTAGGATCTTGCTTGACTATGGCGATCATATACGTGAGAGTTGGGTAGTCTATTAGCACATCCTTAATTGTGGTCCCTAGTCATGGGAGTTTCGAGACAGAGTATCAATACTCCGGAGTAGACTAGTGTATACAGTCGAGACCCCGACGAGGGGCGATGGCCGGTCGCACAAGCCACTGGTGTCAGTTGGATCACCTAAGATGTATACAGGTGCTCATTGGGTTATGAGTACACCGGACAGGACTCGCCGGGAACCTGCTAGTTGGTATTTATACCTAGCGTTAGATGGCAGTTCCCTGGTGACATGTGTACAGGTTAGTTCATCGACCTGAGGTCGTCATTTGTCTCGTGTGAGTTCCCACTGTGCTTTGATTTCTACCCTACCACGGCTCAAAGGAGTCGTGCAAACAGGTCTTTTTTGGGTACAGTCCTGAGCCACATGGAGGCAAGTGAGCGGATCAACAGGGGATTCGTCTCTCCTAGTATTGGGGGTGAGATCGCGCTGTGTCTAGGAGAGCCATTACACAAAACCCTCGGCTGAGATAGGAGATTTACTGGTAGGTACTCCAGTAGTATCTCAGGGTGTTCTGGGCTACACTCCGACACGACTTATACCACTGTTGGGGGTCTGACGTTACCAGCCCGATATGCGATACTCATAGACGAACGGACCGGACTGTATGTATATTGTCACTGTTAGGCTCAGTAGGGTTCCAGGATGAGTTCGCTCATCGGCTTCCCCTGAGGTCAGTATATGGGCAGCCGTAACGCACAGCTAGTGCCGCTGACGGCTTGTGGTTAAACCCACTGCCAGGGTACTGATGAGTCATTAGAGTCCCCCACAGATAGTTTCCCAAGTTCGGGCGAAACGTTGTAGAGGCCGTATGGTTTTATGGCAGGGTTCGGAAAATGCACGTGCGTTTACGCACGTGTCATATTTCGGACAGATAATACCGGTGGGCTTTGGTTTAAGCCGGATCCATGTATTATATTATGTAGATATAATATCTTTGTCTCAGTTGCATTTGTATTCAGTCGTAATACAAATGCGGGTATGTTTATACTGTTATGGGGTTATCCTGAAATTCGTTTCGGGATCGCTTTTGGAAGTTGCCAGTTTTCTATCACCCGTCTTAAACATTCGGTTTAATGCGGATTTATCTTTTTCTTGAGGGTGAGTCATGAGTGGAAAATTCTAGTATGGTAACTAGGTTTAGTGTGTCACCATTTTGCATTAAATAGTTGATGACTAGGATTAGTGATTCATTGTTTGCATTGAATGTTTTGTGAGGTGTTTTAAGTGACTCATTCATTTCATTATTGCTTATGGTCACCCTCCCTTGCTCCTACACTCACCCCCCACCTCATATAGTGGCCAGCCCTTATGGATGCCCTCTTGATTTTGATTTTTCCACTCTCTCACATGGTTGTTAAAATGAGATGATAGATTTGGTTCATGGAAATTTGAATGCTCATTTCTCATTACTCCAAAAGGCAACTTCATTAACTGTTCATCCATGGTTTTGGATGAAGCGATACAAAGTATTCTACTCAATCTCTACATCAATCTTGGACATGTCGGCTAGCAAACTTCATGTCCAAGTTGCCTCGTTATAGAGGCGGGAGCCCGTTTAAAGATCCGTAGATATGGTGCCACCTCGACGAGGAGCCAGGAGATCGCCACAACTGAGCGTGGGATGATGATTAAAGACCGAAAGACTCGGATCGTTCGGTATAGCCTTTCTACCCACTTTTTAGTTTGTTAGTTTAGCGTTATTGGCAGATCCGGGTTATAGTATGCGATAGCGCCAGTTTAAAAGTTTTTGTTCCGCATTTGGCGTCTGAAAGACGGCCGGGACGCTACCGTAGACTTACAATTACAACTCGTACTGCAATAACTCCAACATCTAGGGCGATATCTCGTCGTTCTCAGCAACAACTAGCTTATTTGTCCGCACGCTGAACAGTGTCTCAATCGTCAAATAATCGGTGCATCGACGGTCATCACATTCTGGCTGGCCTCTAGCAGTAGCCTGATCCTCTAGTGCTAATCTGCACGTCCGAGAAATCTCGTAAAAGCGATCCATCAAAAGCTCATGGCTCGAAAACACACTAAAACGACGCCTCTAAGCAAATCGTACGTCCCTGGAATCACGCCCTGGTCAGTCCTCGTCCGTAACGAGCTCGTGCTGACGCAACTCTAGCCGTAACTCTCTCTGCTCGTATAATCGTGGCAGCAAAACCATAAACCGATAATGATGAGGATAGATCGTAGGAATGAATATAATACTGTGCAAGGAAATGTACATCCTAAGGCTCCTTAAGCGGAGTAGCATATCGTAAGTATGCCGCGGAACATACACACGGTACGTCACTCTACTGAAGTCACCCACTCCATCAACTAAGGTCAACCTACGCGACGAAAGTTCGGGTCTAATACCCCCTCGACTAAGTCTAAGTTCCATAAGGTCAAGCCTAAGTTCCGAATATATACAAACGCTCTAGGCTCCGCATAGTCAAACTTAGACCCGAACCAAGGTTAACCTAGCGCTCTGATACAAACTTTGTCACGACCCGAAATGGCACTTGACTGGCACTTGAATCATATGAAGTCTATAGGACCCCATCTAGTTCAAGTAAGCCAAAAATCCCAGAAATCTAAACCATTTTAAGGAAGAAATGAAGAAAACTAGTTTTAAAACAAGTGGTTTTAAAAACATAAGCCGAAGTATGCACTTTTGAAATCCCAAGTCTTTTCTGAAAATTTCGACAGAGTTTCCATTGTAAATACTGGCCCCAAACGGGTACAGCATGCATAATATGAATAAAGGCATCCCCAAGCGGGAGCAAGCTCTTCGTCAATTGACGGTCACAACCACACAAGCAATATAATATACAACGCCAAAAGGTGAGAATCAAAACTCAAAAGGAAACTCAAAATATCAAGAAAACCATAATAATACAACGCGCGACTCTAAGGTCGAAAGAATATACAATTGGTTTTCTAAGTCTGAAATAAATGTACAAGTCTTGTTGATGGAATTTTACTAGATACAACTGAAAATAAATAAGTACAATGGTGGTCACGATGCGAGTGAACCCACCTACCAAAGCAAACACCCGGAATGAAGTAATGTGCCAACAAAGCCACCAAGGAAAAACCTGTACGGCAAAACCTGGAAGAAAATGTGACACAACGGGGGTGAGTTGCCAACTCGTGAGTAGAAAACATCACATAGCAGAAATCGTATGTGTGACTCAATCCTAGGTCAAATACGATCAGTAATATATATCCTCAAAATGATAAAGTCTGAAGTATGATAAGGTGGCAAGGGTAAACATCTATACATCAGTGTAATACCAAGTGCTCGTGTTAGTGCCTCAGGTAGCAACATATCATAAATATGAGGTATGATCAATGTAATCAACATGAATCGGTGTCAACTATATCATGAAGTCTATAAGTATGTTGATAACATCCAACTATGTAATCAATGTCTGTATGCATGTGGATCTCGTCCGCTTGTCAACCAATGACATAAAAACATCATGCATGTAAAAGTCATAAAAGCATATGCATGAAAGTATGAGGATATAAATCAACGTGTGTCCCTCACGACACATCAAAATCATGGAACCTGAGTGTCTAGCTTCGACACTCGAAAACATCATGAAACCCGTGCCCAGCATCGGCACGTAAATTCTCATATATCTGGCTCCGTCAGTCCGGATCGGCCCACGGGCTCCGACAGTCCGGATCGGCCCATATCATCTCTCGATTCCGGTCGGTATCCTCCGGATATCCGCCGAGCCCAAATATTATCACCGGTAGGTAGTAGTCCCTCTGCCAGGCTCATCATCATCCACACGAAATCTCTCTCTCGCCCCGGGGTACCATACCGGGTCCACCATGTACCCGCAAACGAAATCATCCGCCTCCTCGAATCGGGTTTCACATATCACACGTCTCAGAACCGAGAAAACGCATGGTGGATGCACTGAAATATCATATCAAAAGAAACCGGGTTTTTAAAACAGTACATACTTTCTTTTGAAATACCCACGGTTCTTAAATCCAGAAATCTCATGAAAACAGCATATCTCAATGCGTATAATCGTAAAGCATTATGTATGCGACATATAAAAGAAATGTAAGCATATCAGTATATCATGCAACATAGAATAGTAATATGCACATATCAAGGGAAAACCGCTCTTTCAAATGAATCCAGTTTTAAAATATATCTTGCGGTTCCCAAATCTCCAAAACCAAGCCAGAATCATCTATGTAGTTGCAAATAGGTATGTATGCAAGTATGAGTGTACAAAATGTCTTTGTGCCAATATCGATGTACAAGTAGGTATATACGCAAGTATGAGTGTATAATATGCATGTGCGCCAATATGGATGTACAAGTAGGTATATACGCAAGTATGAGTGTACAATATGCATGTGCGTCAATATGGATGTGCAAGTAGGTATATACGCAAGTAAGAGTGTACAATACGCATGTGGGCCAATATGGATGTACAAGTAGGTATATACGCAAGTAAGAGTGTACAATACGCATGTGGGCCAATATGGATGTACAAGTAGGTATATATGCAAGTATGAGTGTACAATACGCATGTGTGCCAATATAAATGTATAAGTAGGTATATACATAAGTATGAGTGTACAATATGTATGTGCGCCAATATGGAAGTACAAGTAGGTATATACACAAGTATGAGTGTACAATATGCATGTGGGCCAATATGGATGTACAAGTAGGTATATACGCAAGTATGAGTGTACAATATGCATGTGTACCAATATGGATGTACAAGTAGGTATATACGCAAGTATGAGTGTACAATATGCATGTGCGCCAATATGGATGTACAAGTAGGCATATACGCAAGTATGAGTGTACAATATGCATGTGGGCCAATATGGATGTACAAGGGGTCATATCCTGATGCAACAGTCCTACTATGTAGTGACATGGCAATTATCGATGATGAAGTGTGTAAGCCGGCAAGCAGGTGTATGTGGAACATACGCATCATCGATAATGGTGATGGTGTCCTGACAGCATGGGTTTAATATAACAATAAACACATTTAAACATGCAATGCGATGCGAATAGCAAGAATATGCGGAAAATAAATAATAAACACAACACTGAAGAATCTACATCAATATATATATGTCATACTGTTTTTGCCATTTGAAATAACACGAATCATGGTGTTTAGAAAAATAAGGGCTACGGTGTTTTTAGGAAAAGATGCGTCTTTTAAAAATATCCGTAGAATCCATTGGCCTGTCTTTAAAATACTCACGATTCGTTAGTTTTGAAATAGGTATGAATCGAGTCTTGTCTAACATCTATAAGTAAACTACGGGACTAATCGAAAGGTAAGGAAACCACCTAAATCTGAGTAGATACATATAAATATAATAGTCGGTGATCCCGCTTCAATAGTATCACATACGATACAATAAATAATATGACATCCTCGAGTCAAGAGTGCGGATCTATCATCAATAAAAGGCTCGTACGGTAAATCCATCGTACGGCATCCCAATCTGGGTACGGGTCAAATATCACATTCATCTCATCATGCATCTGGTATCCATTACCATCATATCTAATGAACAGGGGGTACTGATCTAATTCTAGTACAAAATGATACCATCTATATATACATATGCGTCTGTTAAAACACATGCCTAAAGTCCCACTATAATCTCATGTCGTATCTCCTAATACGAAACAAAACATATCACCGATCTCATGGCATCATGCCCAATCTCATCGACTCATCTCCGAATACCATGTACAATCCTCATCATCCATGTATAAGTATACGTATATATATATATATAATCCCACCTATGTGTGTATGTATATATACACATCCCCATATACGCACCAGTAAAACAAAGTAAGCATGTGCGTGCGTGTGGGTGTAAACCTTATTCTAGGGCTCGCGACTAAACTAACTAGCGACACCATCATCCAATGATACTAAAATATCCATGACTCCCAAAGTCTATCTAGATAATCATAACCTCACAATAACATATAAATATATCCATATAAAATATATATACCAGACTATACTACGAACTGCGGGGGTGTTATACGCCATCCACCCGACTTCCCCCGTAGATATAATCTACTCATCTTGATCCTCGATTGCTGGAGTTGATGACGCCACGCTCATCCTTGTCGTCTTGAAATCCATGTGGGGGATTTACATATATACACACAAGATATCGTAATCGAAATCACGCACGAAAACCAAATCGGCACGAGTATCATACATAGATTTAAAACCTATCCTTTATGCATGCAAGAATAACCAACAACTCTCGACGATTGACGTATAAACGTGAATCGACCAATCAAAACACCAATACCAAAACTTCATTTCATAAATATCACGAAATACAAGGCAGCAACTCATGAAAATGGTCTCAGATTTTACCCTAGGTAAAATTAGCCAATTTTGCATATGGAAAGGGTCTAGTTTACTGAAGATAAAGCCCTGGACCAAACACGGATCATTTCCACTCTACCCAGGCCGCAAATTGCAGCCAAAATGAGTAAATTTGCGGCCATAACTTGGAGTGGGGGTCTCAGGTTTTGGGTATAGGTTCTAGGTTGCCTGCACTTCTCTCAGTCTTCGCTAAATATTTTTCAGATCACCCGGGTTATAGCAGATCACAAAACTTCATCACAGCAGTTATCAAAATACGATAGCGGAGTTTCTAAGTTTGGGAATTGGGGGTTTACTCTATGGTTTAGCCCACTATACCATCCCTATAGGGGTCGTAGTCCCTAATTACACCCCAATTACACCTTTGGAATCAATTCAAACCCTAATCCCTAACTTGGAATTTTCAAAGTTCGCTAAACTACACAATATCGATTCTAAACTTGTATGGATGCTTAAGGAATTGAAATACTATTCTAATAGTGCAGAAATTACCTCATTTGGCAACTCAAGAATTTTCTTGAGTTGCCCTAAGTGATCAAAATCGGATTTTTCTTAGTCCAAGGTGCTTGTGATGGTCTTGTACATGTTTTTTGTGAAATGGAGATGGAGTTTCGAGTTGATTTTGGGGGTGTTTTGAATCTTGAAGAGGGGGAGGGAGTGAGGGAAGCAGCCCTAGAGAGGAGAGGGAGAAGGAAGGATGAAGATGATGAATGAAACAAAGGGCCAAGACCAAGGTTTGACCCATCACCTCTCTCTTCTCTCTCATGCCCATACTTCTATATTATATCCACTTTTCTTTTCATTTCTTTTCTTTTCTTTTCATTTAAACTAAAACATGCTTGAAAATGAAGAAAAGCCATGCTAGGAAAAATGTAAAAATGCCAAAAATGGCATGTGCATGTCATGTGCACAAAACACGCTTAATACGCGATTGGCGATATTTAATCGCGATTAGAATTAAAATAGTGTATAATAAATCATAAAATTTCATAATTTGAATAAATCACATAAAACACCATCTTTTTAGTAATTTGTATAATTTTCCAAAAAAAAAAAAATCCCCCATTTATCGGTATTTAATTATACCGCAATATTAAAATATTCAATATATTTATTATTTAATTATAAAAAATTCCCAAAAATAATATTTTATTTTTCTAAAATGTTACACACATGCACATATTGAAGTAGAAACAAACCAAGTAGCATACTGCCATTTTGAGTAAGACTGTCAATATAACTGTGAATATCCCAAGCTTCCTTTAAGTAATATACAAACCAGTATGATACAATAACTGCCTCTAGGGCATATACACTAACAATCTCCCACTTGCACTAGGGTCATGTATTGGCATATCGCAGACCTATCATCTCGATTAGCCTCTCGAACTGTGTCTGAGGAATGGCCTTCGTGAGTGGATCTGCAGTGTTATTCTCCGTATATACTCTCCTCACTTCGATCTCTCGGCGATCTACAATCTCCCTGATCAGGTGGTACCGCCTCAAAATGTGTCTGGACTTCTGATGGGACCTAGGTTTCTTCGCTAAAGGTATAGCGCCATTGTTGTCACAATATAGAGGTATTGGATTAACAATGGTCTGAACCACCTGATGTTCCATAAGGAACTTCTTCATCTAGACAGCTTCTTTTGCGGCCTCGCAAGCAGCTATGTACTCTGCTTCCATCGTCAAGTCAGTAACGGTGTCCCGCTTGGAACTCTTCCAATAGACGGCCCCTCCATTAAGGGTAAAGACATAACCCGGCATGGACTTGGAGTCATCTTTATCACTCTGGAAGCTGGAGTCAGCAAAGGCCTCGATCTGGAGGTCTTTTTCGCCATACACCAAGAACATCTCCTTAGTCCTTCTCAGGTACTTGAGAATGTTCTTTACTGCTATTCAGTGCTTCTCCCCTGGGTTTGACTGATACCGGCTTACAACACTCAATGCGTATGGTACATCTGGTCTGGTACATAACATCGCATACATTATAGAGCCTACCGCAAATGCGTAGGATATAGTTGACATGTGAGCCCTTTCCAAATCAGTCTTTGGGGACATCTCTTTGGAGAGGGTGATTCCGTGACAAGCCGGTAGATTACCGCGCTTTGAATCTTCCATACTGAATATTTTCAGTATGGTGTCGATGTACCTTGACTGCGAAAGTCCCAACATCCTTTTAGATCTATCATGATAAATCTGGATCCCCAGAATGTAGTTGGCATCACCCAGGTCTTTCATGGAGAACCTCCGTGACAAGAATCCTTTGACTGATTGTAGCATAGGAATGTCATTTCCTATCAAGAGAATGCCATCCACGTATAAGACAAGGAATACCACATTTCTCCCTACAATCTTACTATATATGCATGGTTCATTCGTATTTTTGATAAAGTTGAATTCATTGACTGTATTATCAAAACAGATGTTCCAACTCCGCGATGCCTGATTTAGTCCATAAATGGACTTAAGCAACTTGCACACTTTCCCCTGCTCCCACTCTGAATGAAACCATCTAGCTGATCCATATAGACGCACTCTTCCAAATTTCCATTTAGAAAAGCCTCCTTTACGTCCATATGCCAGATCTCATAATCGTGGAAGGCTGTAATGGCAAGAAGGATCCGAATGGATTTGAGCATAGATACTGGAGAAAAGGTTTCATCATAGTCCAAACCAAGTCTTTGACGAAAACCTTTTGCAACAAATCTAGCCTTATAGGTTTCAACATGTCCATCTACACCAATCTTCTTTCTGAAGATCCATTTGCAGCCTACAGGTTTTACCCCTTCTGGAGCAATGTCCAAAGTCCATACTTTGTGGTGTACATGGACTCCATCTCGGTCTGCATTGCATCCAGCCATTTTACCGAGTTGCCGCTCTGAATGGCATGCTAGAAGCTAGTAGGCTCATCATTGTCAATGATGCAATCCTCTCGATCCTCGTCTATGAGAAAACCGTAGTATCTCTTGGACGGATGAGACTGCCTACTACTTCTGCGGAATGGCGCGGGGATGTCAGTTTCTTCTGAAATCTCTGGTTCTACCAAGCTTTCAGTAATAGCTTGTGGTTCTGGAATTTCTTCCAGTTCTATTGCTCTTCCACTATTCCCTTTTACAAAAAATTGATTTTCTAAAAAGTGGGCATGACGAGGAACAAAAACATTTTGTTCCTCTGCGTAATAGGAAAGATACCCCTTGAAGTTCTTTGGGTATCCCACAAACCTATACAATACTGAGCGTGCCTCGAGCTTGTCCGCATACTACTTTTCAACAAAAGCCGGACATCTCTATATCTTCAGATATTGAATATATTTCTTCCCGCTCCACATCTGATATGGTGTAGTAGGCACAGTCTTGGTAGGAACCTTATTCAAAAGATATGCAGCTTATTCTAGTGCATAACTTCAGAAGGATCGCGGCAACTCAGCGTTACTCATCATGGAACGAACAATATCCAATAGGGTTCTGTTCCGCCTTTCCTATACACCGTTGTGTTGTTGTTGGATATATGTATGCCCTAGAGGCCATTATATGATAGTGGATGTATTTATACATGTATATATATATATATATTCAGTGTACATTCTTGCTCGACATGATAGTATGCTATCTGGTTCTTCTTTATCTGACATATTGATTTGATCATGCTTTTATTCATTCATACATGTTGATAAAGCCCTGAGGATATAGGCTTGACTACTGTGATTATGATAGAGATCATACTAGTAGAACATCTGTAGTTTATAAGCATATCCTGAAATGTCCCTAGTCGTAGGTATATCGAGACGGGCATTGATATACCAGAGTAGACTAGCGTATATGATACTAGACCCATATGATGGGCGATGGATGTTCCCACATTCATCGATGTTTGACATCGAGATCTTATACGGGTGCTCAATGGTGACTGGGTACACTAGACGGACTCACCGAGAACTCCTATATGGAATTATATCTATCGTCGGATAGCAGTTCTCAGGCGACACTGGTGCAGGTTAGTCTGTAGACCCGAGATCGTCATAGAGTCTTGTGTGTTCTCCCACTGTACTTTGATTACCACCCTACCACGGCTCTACTGAGTGTAGGGTTCCTAGGCACACACATGAGGTCCCACAAGCCATCAACCATGCCAAAATCAAAATTTTCTTGTGCCGAGAAACCCTAATACTAGATCGATAACTAGAGGCAAAGGCAAAACATGCAATTAAACAACTTTATTGCTAAGTGAATGGAAATACAACCTTTGTAGATCCGCTCCACCATTTCTTTAGCTCCGTGTTGACGTCCCTCCACTGCGATCATCGGGATCCCGGACCCTAGTGTCGATTTCATCGGAGAAATGGGCAGGCTAGGTCATTGACTTCGATGCCGAAGATGATCTATGTCGAGGCGACTCAAACTCGAGCTCCACCTTCACTAGGTCATGGAACTTGTGAAGATAACACACTCTACTACATGGCAAGTGGTAGAGGATGAAGAAATAGGAAGTGGGTTCACTTTGGATTTGGGTTTCTCACTTGATTTCATCACTTGACATTTTTGTAGAAAGCTTTTCTTCTCTTCACTTGAAGAAGAAGATGGAGAAGAAGAAAAAATGAATTATGAAATTAATTTTTTTAAAAAGAAAAATGAAGTAATGGTTATCATAATGCAACCATGGGTGAGGCTAACTCATGTAGAGAATAAACTAGGGTTTAGGTAAATGGTTAGGGTTAAGGAATAAAACAAAATGGTCAAAGCTTTTTCAAAGCTTCATGAAGCTTCAACAAAATCCAAACAAAGCCACCATTTTATTTCTAGACAAAATGAATAGATAAATAAATGAATAAATAAATAAGTCAAATGAAACCCTAACCATTTACTAAACATGGTTTAAATCAAGCATATACCCAAGTTTGCATGTATCATCAAACATGATACAATCAAGTGTACAAAAATATATCACATATATAACTTGTGCACATCAAGTGAGAAAGTTAATCTTAAGTGAACAAATACTAGTTAATGTAAAGTAATATATCAAATATATAATTATACATTAAATCATTAAATCAACACTTGATTTAATGATCCGGTCATATCACATATAACCGACTAATATCAAGTGTATCAATGTATCGAATCAACACTTGATTCGATAACCCGGCTATATCACATATAACTTGCCGATGATACAAATCGCGAGAATAGAATACAGTATCACATACTGGTATTATTCTCGGTCCCGCACATATCTCATATACGCTCCTATTTCGTTTCGCTTGAGCCAGGAAACCACTGTGTAGGACTCTAAAGACTCGTCAATACGCCGGCAGCAGGTGATGATCATATCAAACACCCACAAGCCGCAAGCGGTCTGCTAAACGTAACGGCCACCCAGGTATTGAGCGATCAGAAGATCAACGAGCAAGCCCGCTCACACTCCTGTGAATCCAACCAGTAACACTTACCGTACAGTCCGGTCTGTTTGTCTAATATGTCGCATATCTCGCCTAGGGGTGGTAAACGTCAGACCTCAATAGCTCGATAAGTCGTGTCGATATAAGGTCTATAACAGTTCGAGAAACTACTGGTAACATTTACCAGTAAATCTCAGCAACCCTGGCCAGGGATTTCCGGTTATAGCCAATCGAACACTGCGCAACATCAACTCCCTATACCGGGAGAGACGAATCCCCTCTTATCGCTCATTGCCTCCATGTGATTCGGAACTGTACCCAAAAACCACCGTTTTGCATGCCCTCTTGGACGTGGTAAGGTGGAAATCAAAGCACAGTGGGAATCACACAAGACTCTATGACGATCTCGGGTCTACAGACTAACCTGTACCAGTGTCACCAGAGAACTGCCATCTAACGTAAGGTATAATACCATCTGGGAGTTCTCGGCGAGTCTGTCCAGTGTACCCAGTCTCCACTGAGCACCCTAATATCATCTCTGATGTCAAACACCAATGGATATGGGATCATCCTGTAGGGTTCCTAGGCACCCTATGAAGGTCTCACAAGGCATCGAACATGCCAATATAAAATTTTACGGGTGCCGAGAGACCCGACTACGGATCGTTTGCTAGAAAACTAGGCGAAAAACAATCTAGTTAACACTTAACTACAAGATACGGAAATACAACCTTTGTAGATCCGGTGCTCCACCTCCATAGCTCCGCAACGAGGTCCTCTCCGCTGTCCAAATCAAATCCGGGCTCAAGCGTCGGCTTCGTCGGAGAATGGGCAAGCTAGGTCGTCGATGTCCATGCCGAAGATGATCTACGTCGAGGCATCGCTGAATCAAGCTCCACCTTCACCAAGCCCTAAAACTTGTGAAGGAAACACACTCTACTACTTGGCAAGAGGTAGAGGATGAAGAAATAGGAAGTGGGTAGACTTTAGAATTGGATTTCTCACTTGTTTGCTCAATTCACCATTGATAAAGAAAGCTTTTTCTTCTTGAGTTCAAGGAAGAAGAAGAAGAAATGTTATGATAAGAATTATTTTAAATGAAAAGAATAATCTATTCTTATCATAAGTGAACCATGGTAAAGTGTAGAGAGCTAATCATGGTTAAAGGAATGGTTAGGGTCAAGCTAGAGACAAAATGGTCACTTAGTCAAAAGATCAAGAAGCTTCAACTAGAATCCAAAATTAGCAACCATTTCATTTCATTTTCTTTTATTCATTTATCATAAATAAATGGATAATTAAATAAGATAAATGAATAACAAATAATAAACCCTAACCATCATCTTAACCTTTGTTTAATTCTATACACTTAACCAAAAACCATGTATCATCAAACATGATACAAACATGTGCACAAAATCATATCGCATATTTAATGCGCACATCCGAGCGAGAAAATCCATTTAAAGTGAACCGATACTAGTTAATGCAAAGTAATATATCAAATATATAATTATGCATCAAATCATTAAATCAACACTTGATTTAACGATCCGGTCATATCGTATATAACCGACTAGTATGCAATGCATCGGTTTATCGAATCAACCCTTGATTCGATAACTAGGGTATATCGCATATAACCTAATCGATACATTCATCGCGAGAATGAAATACGGTATCACATACACGCATTATTCTCGGTCCCGCACATATCTCATATGCGCTCCTATTTCGTTTCGCTTGAGCCAGGAAACCTCTGTGTAGGACTCTAAAGACTCGTCAATACGCCGGCAGCAGATGATGATCATATCAAGCATCCACAAGCCGCAAGCGGTCTGCTAAACGTAACGGCCACCCGGGTATTGAGCGATCTGAAGATCGACGAGCAAGCCCGCTCACACTCCAGTGAATCCGACCAGTAACACTACCGTACAGTCCGGTCTGATCGTCTGATCTGTCGCATATCTCGCCTAGGGGTGGTATACGTCAGACCCCAATAGCTCGATAAGTCGTGTCGATATGAGGTCTATAACTGTTCGAGAAACTACTGGTAACACTTACCAGTAAATCTCAGCAACCCTGGCCAGGGATTTCCTGTTATAGCCAATCGAACACAGCGCAACATCAACTCCCTATACCGGGAGAGACGAATCCCCTCCTATCGCTCATTGCCTCCATGTGACTCGGGACTGTACCCAAAAACCACCGTTTTGCACGCCCTCTTGGACGTGGTAAGATGGAAATCAAAGCACAGTGGGAACCACACAAGACTCTATGACGATCTCGGGTCAACAGACTACTCTGTACCAGTGTCACCAGAGAACTGCCATCTGACGTGAGGTATAATACCATCTGGGAGTTCTCGGCGAGTCCGTCCAGTGTACCCAGTCTCTACTGAGCACCCGTATATCATCTCTGATGTCAAACACCAATGGATATGGGATCATCCATCGCCCATCTGTATGGGTCGAGAAGGTACACGCTAGTCTACTCTGGTATATCGATGCCCCGTCTCGATACACCCTCGACTAGGGACTTTGAAGGATGTACTTATGGACTACCATGTCCCCACTAGTATGATCCGCATCATAGTCCAGGTAGTCAAGCACACATCCTAAGGGCTTTACTAACATGTAACAGAGAGAGAAAATCAGTGTACACGTTAAGGTAAAGTGTAACCAGATAGCATACTATCATGTCGAGCAAGAAAGTCCTCCCTATATATATCCCAGCATCCACTACAATATACATCCAATGTACAGTAATGGCCTCTAGGGCATACATATAACTAACAATCTCCCACTTGCACTAGGGCCATCTGTAGCAGTGGTTGTAGTATCTCATACTGAACCATCCCATAAAAGTCTCTCTCTGGGAATAGGCCTTCATGAGTGGATCCGCCGAGTTGTCCTCTGAGTCTGCTCTCCTAACCTCGATCACCCTGGAGATCAACTATCTCCATGATCAGGTGATGCTGCCTTAGAATATGTCTGGATCAGTGATGGGACGGACGTTCCTTGGCATAAGCCACAACTCCATTGTCACACAATGGGAGGAACATAGTTCATCTCATGAACCAATATACACCCAGACTGCCTCTTTGGTAGCATCTTAAGTAGCGATGTATCCTGCCTTTATCGTCTAGTATGTCACGGTATCTAGCTTGGAACTGCTCCAACATACCGTCCCTCCACTGAGGGTAAAGACAATGCCTGTGACTGACATTCAGTCATCTTTATCACCCTGGAACACTTCCAGTGATTCTCCCCAGGATCGATTGATACCATCTCACTACAACTAGTGAGAATTCTAACATCCATTTAGATCTATCTCATAGATCCAAAATCCAGGATTTAGGAGGTATCACTTTGATCCTATATGGAGAATCATTGTGATAAGCGGACATTGATCGAGCGTAGCATAGGAAACTCTTTTCCTATCAAGAGTATGTCATCCACGTACTCTACGAGGATCATCACCATACTCCCTACTACCTTTTTGTTTATACAAGGTTCATCTACTATTTTGATGATGTCAACTTCTTTGACTAATCCATCAAAATAGATGTTCCAACTCCGCGATGCCAGCTTTATCCTATAAAGCATCTTGCACACGTTTCCACTGCTCCCACTGTCTACGAAGCCCTCTGGCTGTGTACTTATAGACGCTTTCTTCCAAATCATCATTTAGAAAAGCAGTCATGACACCCAACCACCAGATATCGTAGTCATGGTATGTAGCCGTGGTAAGTAGTATCTGGATGGACTTAAGCATAGGTACTGGAAAAGGTTTCATCATTATCCACTCCTGGTCGATGACGAAAACCTTTAACAAGTCTAGCTTTGAAAGTCTCAACCTTTCCATCTACACCAAGTAATCTTCTCAAGATATACTTGCTCCTGATGGGGATTTAACCCTTCAGATATAGCAACCAAAGTCCATACTTTGTTGGTGTATATGGATTCCATCTCAGATCACTAAGCATCCAGCCATTCTTACAGAGTCTTACTCTCGATGGCCAGCTCGAAACTGTAAGTCCATGCTACCTCTCCCGGTACTTTCGGGAATGCGGAATTTGGTAAAAAACGATTTTCTTAAAGATGGTAACATGGACCTATAACCCGGATCTTGGTTAAACATCTATCTAACATCCTAACTAAGAGATTCTAGCTACTCGGTTAGGGGGTTATACCTAGCTTGTCTTGAACTCCTTCTCTTCAAGCTCCGATGGTGGTCCGATGGCTCCTTCTCGTCGTCTCCGTACGCCGAAGATAGATCCACTTGAAAGCTCCAACCTTTAGCTCCTTCTTCGTTCTTTGAAGAAACTAGTTCACTTGGTTTGCTAAACCTAGTGAACTAGAATGAGTAGAGAGGAAATAGAATGGGATTTTATCTATGGTTCTTGATTCTCAACTCATGAGACAAGAGAACCATAGAATCAAGAGAGGGAGGAAGAGGTTGAGGGTGAGAGCAAAAGGAGAGCTCAAGAACAAGAGAGAGAATGAGCAAGAAAGAATGAGGCTCTCTTTTGTCTTTCACCCTCTCATAATCCAAAGTGATCATAACTCATCATATCAAAAAAGTCTTATGTGATGGTTTGAAGCAACCATAACCATATCATTTCATGCACTCATTTTACACAAATGAGCAAGTAAACAAAAGTCTTTGCCATGAAATGATGGCTATGGTTATCATGATGGTCAACTAGTCAAGCCTAGTCAACCGGTCAACAAGTCAACAAAAGTCAACAAGTCAACAAAGTCAACAAGTCAACAAAAGTCAACAAGTCAACAACCATATCACCATAATACTTAATTAATATAATAGTTAATCACATATCATATTCTCATTAGGGTTGAGCATAAAGTCAAATAGTCAACGGTCAACTGTCAACAACCCTAATGAGAATCCGCTGCCTCTGCCTCCCTGTCAACTGTGCATACACACCCGCATCCGCGTTCCGAGGAACACGAATGCAAACTGGATAAATCCAATCCCATAAGGTACACTAGGATCTGGCTTAAACCAAAGCCCGCTAGTGAAAACTGTCCGGACACTGTACGTGCACAAGTGCACGGATGTGACCGGACCCTGTCGCAAAACCATGCGACCTGTCGCAATACCATGCGACCTCTACTCTTTTGCCTAAAGGCGAAAAGCTTTCTGTGTGGGACTCTAAAGACTCGACACTACGCTGGCAGTGGGTTTAACCGCAAGCGGCACTAGCTGTGCGTAACGGTCCCCAGGTAATGCCGACAAGAAGACCGACGAGGCGAAACCCATCTGAACTCCTACTGAGCCTGAGTGTGACATTCTCCGTACAGTCCGGTCTGTTCGTCTGATACATCACATGGCGGGCCTAGGGGGCGGTAAACGTCAGTCCCCCAATAGCGGTACAAGTCATGCCGGAGCGAAGCCCAAAACACCCTGAGATAACACTGGAAACCTACCAGTATATCTCGTTTGCCCTGGCCAGGGACTACTCGTGTAATGGCTCTCCTAGACACAGCGCGATGTCAACCCCCAATACCGGGAGAGACGAATCCTGTCTAACCGTCACTGCCTCCAAGTGCTTCGGGACTGCACCCAACCACTACCTGTTTGCACGACTCCTTTGAGCCGTGGTAGGGTAGTGATCAAAGTACAGTGGGAACACACTCGAGGCGGAATGACAGTGTCAAGTCAGCGGACTAAGCTGTACTCATGTCACCTGGGAACTGATAACTGACGATAGGTATAATACCAACTAGTCAGTTCCCGACGAGTCCTGTCCAGTATACCCGTAACCTAACGAGCACCCGCATACTATCTCAAGTACGACGTACTGACGGCTGTGGGACAGACCGTCTCCCACACTGGGATGAGAAGCGCATGCGCTGGTCTACTCCGGAGTATCGATGCCCTGTCTCGATAGTCCTGCGACCAGGGACCTGCATAAGGATGTGCTTATAGATTACCCAGCCCCACTAGTGTGACGGCCATCACATCGCTGGTAATCAAGCAAAGATCCTAAGGGCTCCACTAATGTGTATAGGCGATATACAAAAATAAACACATGTACACATTGAAGTAGAAACAAACCAAGTAGCATACTACTATTTTGAGCAAGATTGTATATACAAGGTGAGTATCCCAAGCATCCATTAAGTAATATACAAACTAGTATGATACAGTAATGGCCTCTAGGGCATATACACTAACAATCTCCCACTTGCACTAAGGCCATGTACTGGCGTATCGAAGACCTATCATCTCGATCAGCCGCTCGAACTGAGTCTGGGGTAGGGCCTTGGTGAATGGATCTGCAGTGTTATCTTCTGAAGCGACTCTCCGAACCTCGATCTCCTGGCGATCTACGATCTCCCTGATCAGGTGATACCGCCTTAAGATGTGCCTGGATTTCTGATGGGACCTGGGTTCCTTCGCTAAAGCTATAGCCCCGTTGTTGTCGCAATACAGAGGTATTGGATCAACAATGGACAGAACCACCTGAAGTTCTTTCAAGAACTTCCTCATCCAGACAGCTTCTTTTGCGGCATCAGATGCAGCGATGTATTCCGCTTCCATCGTCGAGTCTGCAACGGTTTCTTGTTTGGAACTCTTCCAACACACCGCCCCTCCATTGAGGGTAAAGACAAAACCCGACATGGACTTGGAATCATCCTTGTCACTCTGGAAGCTGGAGTCAGCAAAGGCCTCGATCTGGAGGTCTTTTCCGCCGTACACCAAGAACATCTCCTTAGTCCTTCTCAGGTACTTGAGAATGTTCTTTACCGCTATCCAGTGTTTCTTCCCAGGGTTTGACTGATACCGGCTTACCACACTCAGTGCATAAGCTACATCCGGTCTGGTACACAACATCGCATACATTATAGAGCCTACCGCAGAAACGTAGGGTATAATAGACATGCGATCCCTCTCCAAATCAGTCTTGGGAGACATCTCTTTAGAGAGGGTGATCCCGTGACAAGCCGGTAGGTTACCGTGCTTGGAATCTTCCATACTGAATCTCTTCAGTATGGTGTCGATGTACCTGGACTGTGAAAGTCCTAATATCCTCTTGGATCTGTCACGGTAGATCCGGATACCCAGAATGTACGAGGCATCACCCAGGTCTTTCATGGAGAACCTGTGTGACAAGAACCCCTTGACAGATTGTAGCATAGGAATGTCATTTCCTATTAAGAGAATGTCATCCACGTATAAAACGAGGAATACTACAGTTCTCGCTACAAATCTACTATAGATGCATGGTTCATCTGGATTTTTGATAAAGCCAAATTCTTTGACCGTTTCATCAAAGCAGATGTTCCAACTCCGCGACGCCTGCTTTAGTCCATAGATGGACTTAAGCAACTTGCACACCTTTCCGCTGCTCCCACTCTGAATGAAACCCTCTGGCTGGTCCATATAGACACACTCCTCTAAATTTCCATTTAGAAAAGCTGTCTTTACGTCCATTTGCCAGATCTCATAATCGTGGAAGGCAGCAATGGCAAGAAGGATCCGAATGGATTTCAGCATGGCTACTGGAGAAAAGGTTTCGTCATAGTCCAAACCAGGTCTTTGACGAAAACCTTTTGCTACCAGCCTAGCTTTATAGGTCTCAACCTGTCCATCTACACCAATCTTCCTTTTGAAGATCCACTTGCATCCTACGGGTTTTACCCCGTCCGGAGCAATGTCCAACGTCCATACCTTGTTGGTGTACATGGACTCCATTTCGGTCCGCATTGCATCCAGCCATTTCACTGAGTCAACGCTCTGAACGGCCTGCTGGAAGCTAGTAGGCTCATCATAATCTATGATGCAATCCTCTCTATCCCCGTCAATGAGAAAACCGTAGTATCTCTCGGGCGGATGAGTCTGCCTACTACTTCTGCGGAGCGGCGCAGGAATGTCTTGTTCTGTTGAACCCTCTGGTTCCACTAAACTTTCAGTAATAGTCCGTGGTTCTGGAATTTCTTCCAGTTCTACTGCGCTCCCACTTATTTCTTTTTCTATGAACTGGTGTTCTAGAAAGTGGGCATGACGAGAAACAAGAACTTTTTGTTCCTTTCACAGTAGAAGAAATATCCCTTGGAATTCTTTGGATATCCCACAAACTTGCACAGTACTGAGCGTGCCTCGAGCTTGTCCGCATGCTGCTTTTTGACAAAAGCTGGACTTCCCCATATCTTAATGTGATTAAGATGGGGTCTCTTCCCACACCACATCTCAAATGGCGTAGTAGGCACAGTCTTAGTGGGAACTCGGTTCAAAAGGTATGCGGCTGATTCTAGCGCATATCCCCAGAATGATCGCGGCAACTCAGCGTTACTCATCATGGACCGTACCATATCCAATAGGGTGCGGTTCCGTCTCTCCGATACACCGTTATGTTGCGGGGTGTATGGAGGAGTAAGCTGAGAGAGAATTCCGTTCTCTTTTAAATAGTCCAGGAACTCGGCACTTAAGTATTCTCCACCTCGATCCGATCTTAGAATCTTAATACTTTTGCCGGTCTGTTTCTCTACTTCATTCTTATACTCCTGGAATTTTCCAAAGGCCTCGGACTTATGTTTCATCAAGAAGACATAACCGTACCTTGAGAAGTCATCCGTAAAAGTAATGAAGTAAGAATGTCCGCTTCGGGCATGTGTAGACATTGGACCGCACACGTCACTGTGTACGAGTCCCAAGAGCTCGCTCGCTCTTACTCCATGTCCAGTAAACGGAGTCTTTGTCATCTTTCCTTTGAGACAAGATTGACAAGTGGCATACGATTGATATTCGAACGCATTCAAATATCCTTCTGTATGTAACTTAGTCAACCTTCTCTCATTGATGTGACCCAATCTACAATGCCATAAGAAAGTCTGATTTATTTCTGGAGACTTTCTTTTGTGTGTATTCTGGACGTTGAAAATCTGTGGTTGGTTTAACACGTATATACCATTACTCAATGTACCTGACCCAATCAAAACTTGATTAAGGTGAATGTTTACAACATTACTTATAAACGCAAATTCATAACCTTCTTTAGAAACTAAAGATACAGAAATGATATTACAAGTTGCGTTGGGTACAAAAAAGCAATTACGCAAAACCAAAACATGTCCATCTGACATTCCCAGGTGATAGTCCCCCACGGCTTTAGCATCCATGCTAGCTCCGTTCGCAACTCTGAGGGTCATGTCACCTGCCTTCAAAACCCTACGGTTTCTCAACGCCTGCAAAGAATTACAGATATGAGATCCTGATCCGGTATCCAATACCCAGGAAGTAGAGTTTATTGAAAGACAGTTTTCAATAACATACACACCTGAAGCTGAAGCTGCAACCTGCTTCAATTCCTGTGTTCTGGCCTTCCAGGCCCTGCAATCATTCTTCCAGTGTCCTTTCTTATGACAATAGAAGCATTCTTCCTTGTCCACAAGCTTCCCCGCTATCTTTGTTGCTTTTGCTTTTCCCTTCGTATCCACTTTACTAACACCGCCCCTTGGTTTGGCGGGGGCCTTCTTCTTCTTTCCCTTGGCTTTCGCCTTGGACCTAGAAGAAGATGATCCTCCTACAAACAAAGTGGATGTATCCCTACCTTTCTGTAGGGTGCCCTCTGCGCTCCTCAGCATGTTGAGGAGCTCTGAAAGTTCAACCTATTTTTCTTGTAAGTTGAAGTTCAGTATAAACTGGGCGTAAGTGGAAGGAAGGGACTGGAGAACTATATCCGTATATAGCTCACTCTCCAATGTGATCCCTAGGTCAGCGAGCTCCTCAATGTAGCCGATCATCTTTAGCACATGCTCGGCTACTGATGATCCGACGGCCATTCTTGTCGAAAATAACTTTTTCGACGCTTCGTATCTTGCGATACGAGATTTCTCTCCATACAGATCTTTTGTATGAAGCAATATGGATTCCATGTCCATATTCTCATGCCTCCTCTGATGTTCGTTGTCCATCGAGGCAAGCAGGAGGCATTTGGCCTTCACGCTATCAATCTCCCAAGTCTTGCGGATTTCCTTATCCGCGACGCTGGAAGTTAGACCAGGGACAGGGGGAGCTTTGGTGGTAAGAAGATACCCCAGCTTGTCGTAAGTGATTGCTATCTTGACATTCCTGAGCCAATCTTTGTAGTTTGGCCCTGTCAGTTTGTTTTTATCTAGGAGTAACTTAAGTCCAGTCATGTTGATTGGTCGCTGCAATTAGGAGAGAGAAGAAGAAACACTCAGCATGATGCTCTTGCAAGTTTAGAGTGGTTTTTAGTTTGTCTAAACAGGATGGCTCCCACTGTTTCTCGAATCCCTCCTCAAACCATAAAGGAAGAATTAGTCAGGATCAATCCCACCGTACAATACTTGCTTAACCGTTCAGCCAGGCCGGTGTCGGTACTTCGAGGGAGGTTTTCCAACGCTTTCGCGAAGTTCCTTAATTAAAGAACCTCTTTTCCCTGGGGGCGTAGCCCCGCTAACACCTTTCTAGGCACCTACTAGGTTTATAGCATTGATCGTTAAGTGAGAAATTTCCCGAGGAGTAGCATATACTCACAGTAGGATCGGGATCCAAATATCATCGCGTGACGAAACTGAAGGAATCCTACCAGAATCATCACACTCCAAATGGTATGCAAATCTAGCAAGTTTCAGTACTTATGAAACTCCCGATGTGGATTTTTTTTTTGCCCCATGCTCTTATGACCTTGACTTTGGCCAAAATATCATAAGTCACATGTCAAGTTCTACCCGTCATTATCCAGGTTAATTTGGATCCATCCGTACCTACCCTTGACTTTGGCCAAAATGGCAGTACGACTGTCCCAAACCAACGCATCTATCTATGCTACACATGAATACCCAATAGCTACTAATCACTGTGCCTTGACTTTGGCCAACATACACAGCTTGAATACTATTGACTATTCATGTGAAACGACGGAGGGCTACGGATGGTTTTGGCAAAACCGTGAACGTAGTGAACTTGATATAGTCGATGGAACGAGATAGCTTTTAAAAGGAGTGGCTCAAGCTCCGTATTTAAAAGTTGTTTTTGAAAAGAACCGAGTGGTTTTTCGAAAGTGTTCCAACGACTTTAACTTGGTTTATTATCTTGCATTAGTTCTTTTAATGCGTGATATTCTTGCATTAGTTCTTTTAATGCGTCCCATCATTTAATCCTACCATTGCAGAAAACAACCAAAATATGACGTACGCTTATGCCATTCGCATTCGCCACGGGGCCCCGTCATTACCCGTTAGGTTACTTAACTAACGACAGAGCGGGGGCTGGGCTAGCGCGTCTGTAAAACATAAGCAACGCCTAAATAATATCATATATAGATATACTGCAATGATAAACATTTCAGATCACAGATGAATACATTGGATATACTAGGAATCTGTAATTTGTACGAGCCTGTAACAAAAGACAGATTACACGGTCGCGGTGAATAGCCAAATACCCCACCCAAGACCCCTACGGGTGCGGCAAACTACCCGCCAAGTACCCAAAGCGTAGTAACCTCCCTCATCTCCATGAGTAGGCGACTCGACACTTCGGCATACCCGGTAGTTTATGCACCCCCTCCATGGGTCTATCCTAGGAGCAAAAACAGTAAAAAGAAATTATACAATGACGGCTACAACCCCGACCCGGTTGTGCGGCCATACAAATAATTATTACATCAATTTACAAATTTACATGAATTGAAAGAAAAGAAAACTCTCGTCTCACAACCCCCGGCTATTCACCCGCGACAATCCAACATATTCATATCCACATTCCAGCAACATTACAGATCACAGATTTGTATAACCCCCACTAATCGACATATAGCGATTAGTAGACGTTCAATACAAATAACACATTACAGAAAACCCGTTAGCTTAAGTCTTTTAGAAGTTCGATCAAAAATACGGATTTTCGGGACCCCAAAATAAAATTTTCGTTCTGGAAAATCTGGGCAGAAAATATATATTCCAAAAATCCCAAAATACCCCCAGAAGAACACTGCACCAAAAAGGGACCACGGCCGAGTCAACTCGCTCCCGCCGCGGATCCGTGGCGCTTTGACTCGATCGTGCGACCAATTTTGGTGGGTGTTCACAGAAAAGCCTGAGCCGATTTTAGGTGTTAAAATAATCAACTTTTGAACAGTGGAAAAATCGACAGAAACTGCAAAATTTTTGGGGTTTGTTTCGGGACTTTTTCGTTGATCGATCTTCTAGTTACTTGCTAACATGCTAGATAGAGTTTAACTAGGCTCTGATACCACTGTAAGTCCATGCTACCTCTCCCGGTACTTTCGGGAATGCGGAATTTGGTAAAAAACGATTTTCTTAAAGATGGTAACATGGACCTATAACCCGGATCTTGGTTAAACATCTATCTAACATCCTAACTAAGAGATTCTAGCTACTCGGTTAGGGGGTTATACCTAGCTTGTCTTGAACTCCTTCTCTTCAAGCTCCGATGGTGGTCCGATGGCTCCTTCTCGTCGTCTCCGTACGCCGAAGATAGATCCACTTGAAAGCTCCAACCTTTAGCTCCTTCTTCGTTCTTTGAAGAAACTAGTTCACTTGGTTTGCTAAACCTAGTGAACTAGAATGAGTAGAGAGGAAATAGAATGGGATTTTATCTATGGTTCTTGATTCTCAACTCATGAGACAAGAGAACCATAGAATCAAGAGAGGGAGGAAGAGGTTGAGGGTGAGAGCAAAAGGAGAGCTCAAGAACAAGAGAGAGAATGAGCAAGAAAGAATGAGGCTCTCTTTTGTCTTTCACCCTCTCATAATCCAAAGTGATCATAACTCATCATATCAAAAAAGTCTTATGTGATGGTTTGAAGCAACCATAACCATATCATTTCATGCACTCATTTTACACAAATGAGCAAGTAAACAAAAGTCTTTGCCATGAAATGATGGCTATGGTTATCATGATGGTCAACTAGTCAAGCCTAGTCAACCGGTCAACAAGTCAACAAAAGTCAACAAGTCAACAAAAGTCAACAAGTCAACAACCATATCACCATAATACTTAATTAATATAATAGTTAATCACATATCATATTCTCATTAGGGTTGAGCATAAAGTCAAATAGTCAACGGTCAACTGTCAACAACCCTAATGAGAATCCGCTGCCTCTGCCTCCCTGTCAACTGTGCATACACACCCGCATCCGCGTTCCGAGGAACACGAATGCAAACTGGATAAATCCAATCCCATAAGGTACACTAGGATCTGGCTTAAACCAAAGCCCGCTAGTGAAAACTGTCCGGACACTGTACGTGCACAAGTGCACGGATGTGACCGGACCCTGTCGCAAAACCATGCGACCTGTCGCAATACCATGCGACCTCTACTCTTTTGCCTAAAGGCGAAAAGCTTTCTGTGTGGGACTCTAAAGACTCGACACTACGCTGGCAGTGGGTTTAACCACAGACCGCAAGCGGCACTAGCTGTGCGTAACGGTCCCCAGGTAATGCCGACAAGAAGACCGACGAGGCGAAACCCATCTGAACTCCTACTGAGCCTGAGTGTGACATTCTCCGTACAGTCCGGTCTGTTCGTCTGATACATCGCATGGCGGGCCTAGGGGGCGGTAAACGTCAGTCCCCCAATAGCAGTACAAGTCGTGCCGGAGCGAAGCCCAAAACACCCTGAGATAACACTGGAAACCTACCAGTATATCTCGTTTGCCCTGGCCAGGGACTACTCGTGTAATGGCTCTCCTAGACACAGCGCGATGTCAACCCCCAATACCGGGAGAGACGAATCCTGTCTAACCGTCACTGCCTCCAAGTGCTTCGGGACTGCACCCAACCACTACCTGTTTGCACGACTCCTTTGAGCCGTGGTAGGGTAGTGATCAAAGTACAGTGGGAACACACTCGAGGCGGAATGACAGTGTCAAGTCAGCGGACTAAGCTGTACTCATGTCACCTGATAACTGATAACTGACGATAGGTATAATACCAACTAGTCAGTTCCCGACGAGTCCTGTCCAGTGTACCCGTAACCTAACGAGCACCCGCATACTATCTCAAGTACGACGTACTGACGGCTGTGGGACAGACCGTCTCCCACACTGGGATGAGAAGCGCATGCGCTGGTCTACTCCGGAGTATCGATGCCCTGTCTCGATAGTCCTGCGACCAGGGACCTGCATAAGGATGTGCTTATAGATTACCCAGCCCCACTAGTGTGACGGCCATCACATCGCTGGTAATCAAGCAAAGATCCTAAGGGCTCCACTAATGTGTATAGGCGATATACAAAAATAAACACATGTACACATTGAAGTAGAAACAAACCAAGTAGCATACTACTATTTTGAGCAAGATTGTATATACAAGGTAAGTATCCCAAGCATCCATTAAGTAATATACAAACTAGTATGATACAGTAATGGCCTCTACGGCATATACACTAACAGAAACTAGTTGGGTCATCATCTCATGATGCAATCCTCGCTCCCACTGTCATAGAGAAACAGAAGTATCTCTCAGGTGGGTGAGGAACCCTACTAGATCGGCGGAGAGGCTGAGGTTCGTTGGAATCTACTGAATCCTTTGGTTCTACCAAATCATATGCTGTATTTTGTATAGCTGGAACCTTTCCAGTTCTATATAACAGACTTTGCCTCGAGCTTGTCCAGATTTTGCTTTTAGACATAGGTCGGACAACCCCAAATCTTAACTGTCTTAAGACATGGGCTCTTCCCATACCATATCTCATATGGAGCGGTAGGCAACGATTTGATTCGAACCCTATTCAATAGGTATGCAGCTACTCAAGTGCATAACTCCCAAAAAGGAAACAGGTAACTCAGTAGTACTCATCATAGAGCACACCTTATCATATAGGGTGTGGTTGCTCCGTCCCGATATACCATCGTGCTATGGTGTATACGGAGGAGTAATGCTGAGAGAGAATTCCATTCTCCTTTAGAATAGTCCAGGAATTTCGTGCTCAAGTATTCTCCTCCTTGATCTCATCAAAGGACATAATACTTATACCCGTATTGGTTCTCTACTTCTAACTTATATTCTGTGAATATCTCAAAAGGTTCGGACTTATGTTTCAACAGGAACATATGTCTGAATCTCAAGAGATTATCAGAGAATGTAATGAAGTACAAAGAACCGGTCTTGGCATGTGTAGACAGGGGACCTTTATACATCAACATGTATCATCCCAAGAGTTCACTAACTCTTTCTCTGTTTCCAATAAACGGAGCTATGGTCATCTCATCTCTGTGACATGACTGGCAAGTTTCACAAGATGTAAATTCAAACTAATTTAAATATGCATCTTTATGAAACTCTAGCTAGTCGGGTCGCATTGATATGACCTAGTCTACAATACCTCAAGAAGAATTCGTTCATTTCTGAACTCTTCCTCTTTTGTGTGTTCCGTATACTAAGAACTGTAGTTTGATTTAGAACATTAATGCTTTTAGATAACGTGCCTGAACCGATCAACTTTTGATATAGGAAATGTTCAAAACATTATCCAACAATACAAAATTTTATCATTTCTTTACTAATAAAGAGACTGATATGATTTTGTATATCAGGTTCGGTATCTAACAACATTCGTTCAGAATCAATGTATTGGTAATACAGGGTGACAGTGACCAACAGACTTGGCTGCAACACTTGCCCCGTTTTCTGCCTCATGAAACTTATCACCCGTTCTCAGTTCTCTACCTTTCTGTAGCCCTATGTAACATATTACATATCTGGGATCCTGATCTGGTATCACATACCCAGGACGTAAAGGATACTGAGAAACAGTTCTCTGTAATGAACACACCCGAAGATGATGCATCAGCATGCACTCTCTTCGTTTGGGCGGCACGGGAATTCTGGTAATCCCCTATTTCCTGCTCTGTCTTATAACAATTATAAGTTGGAGCGGGACCAACGTTCCCCAGCTCAATATAACAAGCGGGTTCGGTCAATATTCCGTATTATTATCTTGATTAAGGCGTGATATGGTCGCTACCTGGAGAGAGAGAGAAGAAAACACTCAGCGTGCGCTCTGTCAAGAATAGATTGGTTATTATTTTATCTAATCAGGATGGCTCCCACTGCTTTTTATCAAATCTTCCTTCAAACCCTAAAAGGAAAGACTAGCCGGGATTAATTACACACTACGAGTTCGCCAATCTTTCAGCCTGGCCAGTGTCGGTACTTTGAGGGAGGTCCCCCGTGCTTTCGCACGAACCTAATTAATGTAAACCTCATTTTCCCAGAGGCGTAACCTCGTTAACACCTTTCTAGACACCTACTTGATCGGCTATTTGTAATGTGTAAAACTCTCCCAGGAGTAACTCTTACTCGCAGCGGGTATCGGGATCCAACTATCTCATAGAAGGTATGCAATCTCATTGCAAATTTCAACACTTGAAATTCCCGATAATATTTTGCCCCTAGCTCGCTATGACCTTGACGGAGGCCAAACAACCCATAGTCCGCTGGTCAAGTTCAACCCGTCATTTCCTGATTGAATTAAACCCACCCGCACGACCCTTGACGGAGGCCAAACAACGCCGTACGAATACCCTAATCCAATCGCATCATATGCTAGCAGATAAGCACTAGTTAGCTACCGTACACTACGCCTTGACGGAGGCCAAACAACCGCAGCACGAATACTAACTAGTACGTATCTGAAATGACGGAGGGCTACGACAGGTTTTTCTAAAAACCTATTGCGTAATGAACTTGATATCGTTGTAGGATCGAATGATTTTAAAATGGAGTGCTTTTGAGGCTTTTCTAGTTTTGCTAAAGGAGTCACTCCCGGTGAAGGGATCGTCGGTCCTTTCCTCGTCGAATGAGGTGCGGGATATATCATATATATCACTCTGCAAAGCAAAAACTCTTAAAAGCAATCAAAAGACAAACCGAGTGTGTAGCATCTGCCAGTTATTGCTAAAGGAGTCACTCCCGGTGAAGGGATCTCGGTCCTTTCCTTATCGAATAAGGTGCAGGATATATCACATATACCGCTGTGCAAAGCAAGAACTGTAGCTACCTGTTTTATTTTGAAATTCGATTCTACAACATCTTAGGTTTCTTTTATTTCATTAATCATATTAATGAAGTCCCATCATTTAATTACCTAAACATCACAGATAAATACGACGTACACTTATGCCATCCGCATTCGCCTCGATGTCCCCTCGTGCACCGTTAGGTTAGGTAACTAACGGCAGAGCGGGGCAGGGCTAGCGCGGGTGTAAAACATAAGTAACGTCTATATAATATATCATATATACTATATACTGTATCTATCACAGAACATATCATGATCACATCACAGATATCGCAGCAGAAGAATCATATGAAATATTGGATATACTAGGACGTCCGTGTTTTCAATACGAGCCAGTATAAAACACGGATTCCACGGTCGTGATGAATAGCCAAACCCACACCCCTAGACCCCTACGAGAGCGGCAAGTAACCCTGCCAATTCTAGAGTTAGGAGACCCGGACTCGACTCCTCGAGTTGGTCTCCCACTGGACTCCAGAACCCGGTTACTTGTGCTCCCCTCCTTGGGTCTATCCTAGTGCGGAAAAGTAAATAATATACAAACGGTGACAACTTCCGCAACCTGGAAGTGCCCTAATAAAAAGAATATTACATACAAGTTTTTACATGAATGAAAATGAAAAACACTCATCTCACATAAAAACCCCCGGCTATTCAAACACGACGATCCAATAAAACATATCCAGCAACACATAACATCACATGTCATCAACGTAAGTAAGTATGCATACCCCAATTGTCGTTGACGTATAGCAACGAAACCGGCGATATGAACATACTACACTTACGGTCACAGAAAAGAAAGTGTAAAACTACAACAGTTGGAATCCGCAACCACCTCAGACATCGCATGCCTGACCAAATGAATTACTTAGACATCGCATGCCTAACAATTATAAACCCCGCATTTTAGTCTCATTATCGAAAACTCTTTTCAATATCAAGTCGGGTAATTCAACAAGATTCCCGACATCCTGATCGAATGCTCGTCGCAAACTTCAGTAGACAGTCGCACCCCCGATACCGTCGACGAAGTGCACCAAGGCGGAACACCGTTACCGGGAGCACCCGAACGGATGCTTTCGGCGACGGGGTTCTCCTACAGTCACTTGGTCGGGGCTATGGAGTGAAGCTGTCTATTAAGTTTATCCGGCGAGTATCCGCGTACGCTACGTGATTGCGACGGACTTTTGATCACATCAAAATTCCGTGGCAACCGATCAAGTGAGACTAAACTGCTATGTTTATAACATTCATTCAGTTATCTCATAACTATTTGTGAATTCCAATTATTGTATCACATTCTAGATAAACAGAAAATGTTAAATTTTCCGATCGAACACCCAAGTTTTCCCGATACAGATCAACACATGAAACAAGTCTAACAACATTCAGTTCGTGCCTCAGTACCAACGGTCCAGCCGTAGAAGGGTCAAGCCAACGCCTCACATGTGGCACGCCGTACTGCCCCAAACCCGAAGTTCAAAGGGCAGTTCAAGACGGTCACATAATCGAGTTAAGGTTTGTTGTCTTCTAGAGGGACCATCGCGTTACTTGCACTACTTAGAACGTCGTTAAACTACGGAAAAATCCAACACTTGGAAATTTCCCGACAGGGGAAAAATTGGGTATTTATATCCGGTCGAACTTTTTAACATATTCTAAAATTTATCCGGAAAGCCACACAGACAAAATTTGAAACCCCGATCGAATCTTTGATTCCCAATACAACCCAAAAATGCTCAACTGTTTACTGCATATTAAAAATTCCCAGGAAAACCAGCACTGAAAAATAGGAGTTACTGTGCAAAATTCAATGGCAGATAAGACAAAAGGGCCGCGGAAGGGCCGCATTAGCACGCTAATGCCGCGGTTCCGCCGCACTTTAGAAAGATCATTAGGTAATTTTTGCATCGTAATTCTTATATTTACCTGCTTATTTTTCTGCATATTTTTAATTTGCAAAAATCCACATTTTACAAAAAAGTACAGAGAGCAATTTGGAAATCGGATTTCGGTTCGATCGGACTTCAAACTTCGTCTACGCTTCGCCTAAGGCTCTAGCTAGGCTCTGATACCACTGTAGGGTTCCTAGGCACCCTATGAAGGTCTCACAAGGCATCGAACATGCCAATATAAAATTTTACGGGTGCCGAGAGACCCGACTACGGATCGTTTGCTAGAAAACTAGGCGAAAAACAATCTAGTTAACACTTAACTACAAGATACGGAAATACAACCTTTGTAGATCCGGTGCTCCACCTCCATAGCTCCGCAACGAGGTCCTCTCCGCTGTCCAAATCAAATCCGGGCTCAAGCGTCGGCTTCGTCGGAGAATGGGCAAGCTAGGTTGTCGATGTCCATGCCGAAGATGATCTACGTCGAGGCATCGCTGAATCAAGCTCCACCTTCACCAAGCCCTAAAACTTGTGAAGGAAACACACTCTACTACTTGGCAAGAGGTAGAGGATGAAGAAATAGGAAGTGGGTAGACTTTAGAATTGGATTTCTCACTTGTTTGCTCAATTCACCATTGATAAAGAAAGCTTTTTCTTCTTGAGTTCAAGGAAGAAGAAGAAGAAATGTTATGATAAGAATTATTTTAAATGAAAAGAATAATCTATTCTTATCATAAGTGAACCATGGTAAAGTGTAGAGAGCTAATCATGGTTAAAGGAATGGTTAGGGTCAAGCTAGAGACAAAATGGTCACTTAGTCAAAAGATCAAGAAGCTTCAACTAGAATCCAAAATTAGCAACCATTTCATTTCATTTTCTTTTATTCATTTATCATAAATAAATGGATAATTAAATAAGATAAATGAATAACAAATAATAAACCCTAACCATCATCTTAACCTTTGTTTAATTCTATACACTTAACCAAAAACCATGTATCATCAAACATGATACAAACATGTGCACAAAATCATATCGCATATTTAATGCGCACATCCGAGCGAGAAAATCCATTTAAAGTGAACCGATACTAGTTAATGCAAAGTAATATATCAAATATATAATTATGCATCAAATCATTAAATCAACACTTGATTTAACGATCCGGTCATATCGTATATAACCGACTAGTATGCAATGCATCGGTTTATCGAATCAACCCTTGATTCGATAACTAGGGTATATCGCATATAACCTAATCGATACATTCATCGCGAGAATGAAATACGGTATCACATACACGCATTATTCTCGGTCCCGCACATATCTCATATGCGCTCCTATTTCGTTTCGCTTGAGCCAGGAAACCTCTGTGTAGGACTCTAAAGACTCGTCAATACGCCGGCAGCAGATGATGATCATATCAAGCATCCACAAGCCGCAAGCGGTCTGCTAAACGTAACGGCCACCCGGGTATTGAGCGATCTGAAGATCGACGAGCAAGCCCGCTCACACTCCAGTGAATCCGACCAGTAACACTACCGTACAGTCCGGTCTGATCTGTCGCATATCTCGCCTAGGGGTGGTATACGTCAGACCCCAATAGCTCGATAAGTCGTGTCGATATGAGGTCTATAACTGTTCGAGAAACTACTGGTAACACTTACCAGTAAATCTCAGCAACCCTGGCCAGGGATTTCCTGTTATAGCCAATCGAACACAGCGCAACATCAACTCCCTATACCGGGAGAGACGAATCCCCTCCTATCGCTCATTGCCTCCATGTGACTCGGGACTGTACCCAAAAACCACCGTTTTGCACGCCCTCTTGGACGTGGTAAGATGGAAATCAAAGCACAGTGGGAACCACACAAGACTCTATGACGATCTCGGGTCAAAAGACTACTCTGTACCAGTGTCACCAGAGAACTGCCATCTGACGTGAGGTATAATACCATCTGGGAGTTCTCGGCGAGTCCGTCCAGTGTACCCAGTCTCTACTGAGCACCCGTATATCATCTCTGATGTCAAACACCAATGGATATGGGATCATCCATCGCCCATCTGTATGGGTCGAGAAGGTACACGCTAGTCTACTCTGGTATATCGATGCCCCGTCTCGATACACCCTCGACTAGGGACTTTGAAGGATGTACTTATGGACTACCATGTCCCCACTAGTATGATCCGCATCATAGTCCAGGTAGTCAAGCACACATCCTAAGGGCTTTACTAACATGTAACAGAGAGAGAAAATCAGTGTACACGTTAAGGTAAAGTGTAACCAGATAGCATACTATCATGTCGAGCAAGAAAGTCCTCCCTATATATGTCCCAGCATCCACTACAATATACATCCAATGTACAGTAATGGCCTCTAGGGCATACATATAACTAACACATCCATCGCCCATTTGTATGGGTCGAGAAGGTATACGCTAGTCTACTCTGGTATATCGATGCCCCGTCTCGATACACCCACGACTAGGGACCTTGAAGGATGTACTTATGAACTACCACGTCCCCACTAGTATGATCCGTATCATAATCCAGGTAGTCAAGTACACATCCTAAGGGCTTTACCAACATGTAACAGAGAGACAATCAGTGTACACGTTAAGGTAAAGAGCAACCAGATAGCATACTATCATGTCGAGCAAGAAAGTCCTCCCTATATATGCCCAAGCATCCACTACAATATACATTCTATGTACAGTAATGGCCTCTAGGGCATACATATAACTAACACTGAGTCGTGCAAACAGGTGGCCGTTGGGTACAGTCCCGAGACACACGAAGGCGATGAGCGATAGGAGGGGTTTCTTCTCTCCCGGTATTGGGAGTTGATGCTGTGCTGTGCTCGATTGGCTATATCAGTAAGTCCCTGGCCAGGGCTGTTGAGATTTACTGATAAGTGTTATCAGTAGTTTCTCGATCTGTTGTAGACCATTCATCGGCACGACTTATTGAGTTATTGGGGTCGACGTTACCATCCCTAGACTTGATATACAGCATATCTGACGAAGAGACCGGACTGTACGGTAGTGTTGCCGGTTGGCTCAACGGGAGTTGTGACAGGTTCGCTTGTTTTCTTCTGATCGCTCAATACCCGGGTGGCCGTTACGTTTAGCTGACCGCTTGCGGCTTGAGGGTGCTTGATATGATCATCTCCCACTGCCGGCGTACTGACGAGTCTTAGAGTCCCACAATGGAGTTGCCTAGTCCAGGCGAAACGATGTGGTGCGCATATGAGATATGCGCGTGGACCCGGTTAAAATGCGCGTATGAGATACCGTATATTAATCGGGCGGTTTGCTTTTGGTCGAGTCGTATGCGATATGACCGGTTTGCTAAATCAAGTGTTGATTTATCATTGACCGTTAGTTTCTCACTTTAAACCCTTTCTTGTCTTTTTGTTGTATGCATTCATTCTCATTCATGCACATAGGATGTGCATGCACACATACATGCATACATAATCTATCATGGTTGTTGATATAGTGGATGGTGGCATTATAAGACTCACACCATATATATAAATATATAGATATTATTTTTTGGAAAAGAAAAATGGAAATGGAAATTGTTATCATGGTTTAATATTTTATTCTTGCACTAACTCTTTGGTTTAACCATGATTCATTTTCTATGGCCATTTTTGTTCCAAACTAAAATATCTAAATATTTTATAACTATGGTTAAGAATGAGGAAGTGAAAATATATATATTTTCATTTCTTATTTTTATTCACAAGTTTATCATTATCTTGAGCTCTTTACAAGCCATCGTCTTCTTCCTCCTTTCTCTCTTGCTCTCTAGTTTTCTCAAGTGAGCAAAAGAGTCACCAAGTTAGGATTTTGAAGTGAGAAAACAAACCACATCACCATTCTACACTAGTCTTGCCCATTAGTGTAGAGTGTTAGCTTCCATTTCTTCTCTTGATCTAGTGGAGCTTCAAGCTTGGACAAAGAGGACTCCGGATGGATCGTCGTGGACCTAGAGGATCTCAAGCGAACCTTTTTCCCAACCCTCAAGTAGCCAACGAGTCTAGCATAGGGAGCTACAAAGGTTGTACTCTCAAAACCCTAGCTTTTACTACTTGTGTTTATGTTGCCCTAAACTTTCTAGCATGATCCTTAAGATAGTTTCTTTAGCACCATATAAAATTTAAATATGGCATGTGTGTTGCCTCCAAACCCTTATAGTGGTGCTGTAGGAAACCCTTCAAGGTATCAGAGCCAAGCTAGAGCTTTAGGCGACGTTTAGGCGAAGTTAAAACTCCGATCGAACCACGAAATACGGATTTTGACCCTTCTCTGGACATTTTTTGAAACTGTGTTTTTTTCTGAATTAAAAATAATTTAAAAAATTCAGCAGGTAAATATAAGCAATACTGTAGAAAATGACACCATGATCCGTACATATCGCCGCGGAACCGTGGCCATACCTTGCTTGGGTTGCGGATCCGCGGCCGTACAGAAGCCTTATGGCATCGATTTTGTACAGTAATGTCAGTAGCTGCTTGTACATATTTTGGGTATTTTTAATCTGACTCAAGTGTTGAGTGATCTGGGGTTTATTTTGGATTCATTGATTCGATCGGAAAATTTAATTTCGTGCGGGTAATTTAGAAAGTATTAAAAAGTTCGAACGGATATCATTAACTCACTTTTTCCCGGCACGAAAAACTTTCAAATGTTGAATTTTTCTCGAGTTTAAATCTTTCGGAAATACGTGCAAGTAACATGGTGGGCCCTCTAGAAGAACACAAACCTTAACTCGATTATGTGACCGTCTGAACTGCCTCTAAACCTTAGGGTTTGGGGCAGTACGGCGTGCCACATGTGAGGCGTTGGCTTGACCCTTCTACGGCTGGACCGCTGCTACTGTGACATGTTCCCGGATTTTTGAACTCCGCTCAAGTGTTGAGCTATTAAGGAAATCTTGGGTATTTGATTATTCGATCAGAAAGTTTAATACTGTCTATTTATCTGGAATGTGATACAATATGTGGAATTCATATAGTTAGGCATGAAATGCGAAGTATGTGATATTTCGGATTTACGATGTCTAAAGTGATTGTGGATTCCAAATGTTGTAGTTTTACACTTTCTTTTCTGTGACCGTAAGTGTAGTATGTCGCATATCGCCGGTTTCGTTGCTATACTTCAAAGACAATCGGGGTACGCATACTTACTTACGTTGATGATATATGATATTATGTGTTGCTGAGATATGATGTGCAGGATTGTCACTATTGAATAGCTGGGGGGTTTTATATGAGATGAGAGTTTTCTTTTCATTCATGTAAAATTCAAATGTAATATAATATTCTTTTATTTGGAGCACTTCCGGGTTGAGGTTGATGTCACCAGTGTTGTATATTATTTACTTTTCCGCATTAGGATAGACCCAAGGAAGGGAGCACAAGTGACCGGGTTCTGGGGTTCAGAGGGAGGCCATCTCGAGGAATCGAGACCGGGTCTCCTAAACTCCAGAATTGGTAGGGTCGCTTGCCGCTCTCGTAGGGGTCTAGGGGTGTAGGCTTGGCTATTCATCGCGACTGTGGAATCCGTATTTTCTATTGTTAGCTAAATACAAAATTCGGACGTCCTAGTATATCCTATATTATCATATCTGTGTTTCTGCTGCCTGTATTCTGTGATGTGATATCTGAGACGAATGATATATTATATATAAGATATATAGTAGACGTTGCTTATGTTTTACACCCGCGCTAGTCCCGTCCCGGTATGCCGTTAGTTAAGTAACCTAACGGTGCATAACGGAACATTGCGGTGAATGCGGATGGCATAAGCGTACGTTGTATTTTCGTTTCTTTTCTGTGATTGGCATAAGGACTTAAATGATGAGGCTACATTAATATGATTAATGTAAAGAAAATAAACCTAAAAAGATGTTGTAGAATCGGATTTGAAAACCACTCGGCTCTTTATGAAAAAGCTACATTTCAAAACTGCGGAACTCAATCCACTCCTTTTGAAAACCATTTGATTCTACGATGATATCAAGTTCAAAGCGTTAAAGATTTTCTTAAAAATCATCCGCAACCCTCTGTCATTTTAGGAAGTAGAGTACTTAGTATTCGTGCTACGTTTGTTGACCTTAGCCAAGGCGTAGTGTACGGTAGCTAAGTGATGTCTTCCTACAATGCATATGATGCAGATTAATTGGGACGGGCATGTGACTTTGTTGACCTTAGCCAAGGGACATGTGAACGGGTCTAATTAATCAAGAAATGACTTGTTGAACTTGACTAGTGCTTGTGATTTGTTGACCATAACCAAGGTCATGAGTACTAGGGGTAAAAACCACATCGGGAATTCCAATAGTTGAAATTTGCAATGAGATTGCATACCTTCCATATGATGGTTGGATCCCGATCCCACTGTGGGCAATAGTTGCTCCCAGGAGAGTTTTGCAGTTTACAATTAGCTAACCCATTAGGTGTCTAGAAATGTGTTAACGGGGCTACGCCTCTGGAAAGACGAGGTTTACTTTAATTAGGTCCGTGCGAAAGCACGGGGAACATCCCTCAAGTACCGACACTGGCCTAGCTGAACGGTTAGCGAAATTGTAGACTGTAATTAATCCTGGCTAGTTTTCTTTTTAAGGTTTGAAAGAAAAACTTGATTAAAGCAGTGGGAGACATCGATTAGATAAGATAATAACCAATCTGATCTTTGCAAGAGCTTTCGCTGAGTGTATTCTTTTCTCTCTCTTAATGGCAGATACCAATGACCGGACTCAAGCTTCTACTAGATAAAAATAAACTGAATGGGACCAATTATAAAAACTGGCTGAGGAATCTGAACATTGCCTTGACTTATGATAAAGTATCATATGTCCTCACGGCTCCAGCCCCGCCCGTCCCAGGTCCAAAATCCTCAGTTGCGGATATTGAAGTCCGCAAGACATGGGACGCTGACTGTGCCACGGCCAAATGCCTCGCGCCTGCATCGATGGATAACACACATCAAAAGTAGCACGAGAATATGGACGTTCACGCCATATTCCGCCATACAAAGGAGTTGTATGGAGAGCAATCCCGCGTATTACGATACGAAGCATCAAGGAAACTGTTTCAGATGCGAATGGCCCCTGGCACACCAGTAGGAGACCATGTTCTGAAGATGATAGCTCTCATAGAAGAGCTTGAGGACCTTGGATGGACGATGGACAATGAAAAATATACGGATATTATTCTACAGTCCCTACCCTCCACCTTTGCTCAATTTATAGTTAACTTCAACATGCACAATATGGAGAAGGAACTACCTAAACTCCTTAATATGTTAAGGAGTGCAGAGAGCACACTGAAATCAGTAAAAACTCCCGTTTTGAGTGTTGGGCAATCTTCCTCTTCTCGCCCAAAGGCTAAGGCCAAGGGAAAGATGAAGAAGAAGCCCACCAAGCCTAGGGGTGGAGTAAAAAAGGTTAAGCGGAAGGACAAGTCCAAAGCTGGAGAATCGGGGAAAGGGGAATGTTATCACTGCCACAAAACAGGACATTTGGAGTACTTAAATCTCAAGAAGAAGCATGGGGATGCTTCCGCTTCAGGTGTGTTTGTGACAGAAAACTGTTTTTCAATAAACTCTGCTTCCTGGGTATTAGATACCGGTTCAGGTTCTCATATTTGCAATTCTATGCAGGGGCTGAGAAATAGCAAGGTTTTGAAGACAGGTGACCATACTCTCCGCGTTGGAAATGGTTCCAATGTACATACAGTTGCAGTGGGAGAGTATCATTTGGGGTTGCCATCTGGGTGTATATTGGTTTTGAACCCATGTTATTTTGTACCTAGTATGCTTTGTAATATAATATCCGTTTCTTTGTTAGACAATGGAGGATATAATTTTGTATTGCAGAACAATGTTATGAACATTCACCTGAATCAAATGTTGGTTGGGTATGGTACGCGTAATAACGGGATATACGTCCTAAATCAACACACAGTTTCAGCATACAACACACTAATAAAAGAAAACTTTCAGAAATAAATGAAGCTTTTCTTTGGCACTGTAGACTTGGTCATATTAACGAAACAAGACTAAACAAGTTACACAAAGATGGATATTTAAAACCTTTTGAGTATAAATCTTATGCGACTTGCCAGTCTTGTATCAAGGGTAAAATGACCAAAACTCCGTTTATCGGACACGAAGAAAGAGCTACTGAGCTCCTAGGCCTCATACATAGTGATGTATGTGGGCCAATGTCTACACAGGCTAGAGGCGGTTTTTCATACTTCATTACTTTCACTGACGATTTCTCAAGATTCGGTCATGTATTTTTATTAAAGCACAAATCCGAAGCTTTCGAGAAATTCACTGAATATAAACTCGAAGTAGAAAAACAAACCAGCTTGAATATCAAAATGCTTCGATCAGATCGAGGTGGGGAGTACCTCAGTACAGAATTTGCAAACTTCCTAAAAGAGAATGGGATTCTCTCTCAGCTCACTCCTCCTTACACACCACAGCACAACGGTGTGTCTGAACGACGGAATCGGACCCTATTAGATATAGTCCGATCCATGATGAGTGATGCTGAGTTACCCGTCTCATTTTGGGGGCATGCATTGGAGACTGCAGCGTTTCTACTGAACAGCGTCCTAACCAAAACTGTGTCTACCACACCATATGAGATATGGCATGGGAAGAGACCATCTCTTAAGAGAATTAAGATTTGGGGTTATCCAGCCTATGTTAAAAAGCAGAATCCGGACAAACTCGAAACACGGTCAGTCATGTGTAACTTTATGGGATATCCAAGGAATTCTTATGGATATCTTTTCTACCACAAGGAGGAACAAAAGGTGTTGTTTCTCAGCATGCCACATTCTTGGAAAAAGAGTTTTTCACAAATGAAACTGATGGCAATGTGGTGGATCTAGAAGAGGTTCTAGAGACACAAACTACAAATGACGACTTGGTTGAACCGGCTGTTGCAATAGAAACTGAGGAACCTCGGCCACTCCGTAGGTCTGGTAGGACTTCTCGCCCACCGGAGAGGTACTACGGTTTCCTCATTGATGGTGACAGAGAAGACTGCATCATGGAGGATATCCTACCAGTTTTCAGCAAGCTATGACGAGTGGAGACTCTGTGAAGTGGCTGGATGCCATGAGATCCGAAATGGAGTCTATGTACACCAACAAAGTATGGACTTTGGACGTTGTACCCCCTGGGGTAAAACCTGTGGGGTGCAAATGGATCTTTAAAAGAAAGATTGGTGTAGATGGGCAGGTAGAGACCTATAAGGCAAGACTTGTGGCGAAGGTTTTTCGTCAAAGACCAGGTTTGGACTATGACGAGACTTTTTCTCCCGTAGCCATGCTTAAATCCATTCGTATCCTACTTGCTATTGCTGCTCACTACGACTATGAAATCTGGCAGATGGACGTTAAAACGGCATTTCTAAATGGAGATGTAGAAGAATGCGTTTATATGGATCTGCCAGAGGGCTTCATTGACAGTGGGAGCAGCGGAAAAGCATGTAGATTGCTTAAATCCATATATGGGTTAAAGCAGGCATCACGGAGTTGGAACATCTGTTTCGATGATGTTATCAAAGAGTTTGATTTCATCAAAAATCCAGATGAACCTTGTATTTATAAAAAGGCTGTAGGGAGAGCTGTCACATTTCTCGTATTGTACATGGATGACATTCTTCTGATAGGAAATGATATTCCTATGCTACAATCGGTCAAATCTTTCTTATCACTAAGGTTCTCCATGAAGGACCTGGGTGATGCCACATACATTCTGGGCATTAGGATCTATAGGGATAGATCCAAGAGATTATTGGGATTGTCCCAAACCAGGTACATCAACACCATCCTAAAAAGGTTTAGTATGGAAGACTCCAAGCGGGGTGCCTTACCCGCTTGCCATGGGGTCACTCTTTCCAAGGACTCTTGCCCAAAGACCGATGAAGAGAGAGCTCGCATGAGCATTATACCCTATGCTTCGGCAGTAGGATCTATAATGTATGCGATGTTATGTACACGCCCAGATGTAGCTTATGCACTTAGTGTTGTAAGCAGGTATCAATCCAACCCAGGGGAGAATCACTGGATAGCTGTGAAGAACATTCTTAAATACTTGTGAAGGACTAAAGAATTGTTCTTGGTGTATGGTAATGGAGATCTCCAAATGGAGGCCTTTACCGATTCGAGCTTCCAAAGCGATAAGGACGACAATAAATCTATCTCTGGGTTTGTATTTACCCTCAATGGAGGGGCGGTAAGTTGGAAGAGTTCCAAACAGGATACCGTTGCAGACTCTACGATGGAGGCTCAGTACATTGCTGCGAATGATGCCGCCAAGGAAGCCGTCTGGATGAAGAAGTTCGTCTCGGAGCTAGGAGTAGTTCCAACCATTATTGATCCAAGACTATTGTATTGTGATAATAATGGGGCTATGGCGTTAGCCAAGGAGCGCAGGTCCCATCAGCGGTCCAGACACATCCTGAGGTGCTTTCATTTGATCTGGGAGATTGTAGATCGCCGCGAGATCGAGATTAGGAGAGTAGACACAAAGAATAACGCCGCGGATCCACTCACCAAGGCCCTCCCTCAGCCGCGGCATGAGCAACTTTTTGAGATGTTGGGTATGAGATACGCCAATAACTGGCCTTAGTGCAAGTGGGAGATTGTTAGATATATGTATGTCCTAGAGGCCATTATATGATAGTGGATGTATTTATACATGTATATATATATATATATATATATATATATTCAGTGTACATTCTTGCTCGACATGATAGTATGCTATCTGGTTCTTCTTTATCTGACATGTTGATTTGATCATGCTTTTATTCATTCATACATGTTGATAAAGCCCTGAGGATATAGGCTTGACTAATGTGATTATGATGGAGATCAGACTAGTAGGACATCTGTAGTTTATAAGCATATCCTGAAATGTCCCTAGTCATAGGTATATCGAGACGGGGCATCGATATACCAAAGTAGACTACTGTATATGATACTAGACCCATATGATGGGCGATGGATGTTCCCACATTCATCGATGTTTGACATCGAGATCGTATACGGATGCTCAGTGGTAACTGGGTACACTGGATGGTTTCACCGAGAACTCCTATATGGAATTATATCTATCGTCGGATAGCAGTTCTTAGGTGACACTGGTGCAGGTTAGTCTGCAGACCCGAGATCGTCATAGAGTCTTGTGTGTTCTCCCACTGTACTTTGATTACCACCCTACCACGGCTCTACTGAGTCATGCAAACAGGTGGCCGTTGGGTACAGTCCCGAGACACACGAAGGGGATGAGCGATAGGAGGGGTTTCGTCTCTCCCGGTATTGGGAGTTGATGCCGTGCTGTGCTCGATTGGCTATATCAGTAAGTCCCTTGCCAGGGCTGTTGAGATTTACTGATAAGTGTTATCAGTAGTTTCTCGATCTGTTGTAGACCATTCATCGGCACGACTTATTGAGTTATTGGGGTCGACGTTACCATCCCTAGACTTGATATGCAGCATATCTGACGAAGAGACCGGACTGTACGGTAGTGTTGCCGGTTGGCTCGACGGGAGTTGTGACAGGTTCGCTTGTTTTCTTCTGATCGCTCAATACCCGGGTGGCCGTTACGTTTAGCTGACCGCTTGCAGCTTGGGGGTGCTTGATATGATCATCACCCACTGCCGGCGTATTGACGAGTCTTAGAGTCCCACAATGGAGTTGCCTAGTCCAGGCGAAACGATGTGGTGCGCATATGAGATATGCGCTTGGACCCGGTTAAAATGCGCGTATGAGATACCGTATATTAATCGGATGGTTTGCTTTTGGTCGAGTCGTATGCGATATGACCGGTTTGCTAAATCAAGTGTTGATTTATCATTGACCATTAGTTTCTCACTTTAAACCCTTTCTTGTCTTTTTGTTGTATGCATTCATTCTCATTCATGCACATAGGATGTGCATGCACACATACATGCATACATAATCTATCGTGGTTGTTGATATAGTGAATGGTGGCAATATAAGACTCACACCATATATATAAATATATAGATATTATTTTTTGGAAAAGAAAAATGGAAATGGAAATTGTTATCATGGTTTAATATTTTATTCTTGCACTAACCCTTTGGTTTAACCATGATTCATTTTCTATGGCCATTTTTGTTCCAAACTAAAATATCTAGATATTTTATAACTATGGTTAAGAATGAGGAAGTGAAAATATATATATTTTCATTTCTCATTTTTATTCACAAGTTTATCATTATCTTGAGCTCTTTACAAGCCATCATCTTCTTCCTCTTTTCTCTCTTGCTCTCTAGTTTTCTCAAGTGAGCAAAAGAGTCACCAAGTTAGGATTTTGAAGTGAGAAAACAAACCACATCACCATTCTACACTAGTCTTGCCCATTAGTGTAGAGTGTTAGCTTCCATTTCTTCTCTTGATCTAGTGGAGCTTCAAGCTTGGACAAAGAGGACTCCGGGTGGATCGTCGTGGACCTAGAGGATCTCAAGCGAACCTTTTTCCCAACCCTCAAGTAGCCAAGGAGTCTAGCGTAGGGAGCTACAAAGGTTGTACTCTCAAAACCCTAACTTTTACTATTTGTGTTTATGTTGCCCTAAACTTTCTATCATGATCCTTAAGATAGTTTCTTTAGCACCATATAAAATTTAAATATGGCATGTGTGTTGCCTCCAAACCCTTATAGTGGTGCTGTAGGAAACCCTTCAGTTGTGGTGTGTATGGAGGAGTAAACTGAGAGAGAATTCTATTCTCTTTTAGGTTATCCAGGAACTCAGCAATTTAAGTATTCACCACGTCGATCAGATCTCAATGTCTTGATACTTTTGCCTGTTTGTTTTTCCACTTCATTCTTATATTCCGGAATTTTTCAAAGGGTTCGGATTTATGCTTTAACAAGAAGACATGTCCTAACCTAGAGAAATTATCCGGAAAAGTAATGAAATAGAAATAACCACTTCGTGCATCTGTAGATATTGGACTATACATGTCGCTGTGTATGGGTCCTAAGAGCTCGCTTACTCTTACTCCGTGTCCAGTGAACGGAGTCTTTGTCAACTTTCCTATGAGACAAGATTGACAAGTTGTATAAGACTAATATTCGAACAGATCCAAATATCCCTCTCTATGTAACTTCGTCAACCGTGTTTCATTGATATGACCTAGCCTACAATGCCTTAAGAGAGCCTTATTTAATTCTGAAGACTTTCTTTTAAGTGTGTTCTGTACATTTGAAAACCTGAGCTTGACTAAATATATAATGTCCTCTAGTGTACCTGACCTAATAAAACTTTGATTTAGGTGGATGTGAACCACATCGCTTACAAACTAGACTTGGTACATACAAACAGTTATGTAGAATCAATATCTGCTGACTTGTCAATTCTAGGTGATATACCATACGGATACAGCATCCACGCTCATTCCGTTAGCAACCCTGAGAGTCATAGCACCTGCCCTGATAACTCTACGGTTTCTCAAAACCTGTAATGAATTACAGATATGAGATCCTGATCTGGTATCTAGTACCCAGGAAGTAGAGTTAATTGGCATACAATTTTCTATTACAAACACACACCTGAAGTCAAAGCCACAACATGTTTCGGATTCTAGATTCTGATTTTCAAAGCCCGGTAATCCCTCTGCCAATGCCCTTTTCCCGTGACAATAAGAATATCCCTCCTTCTCTACTGTTAGCCCAGAAAATTTTGCCCTTCCCTGTCCTTCTACCTTACTGACACCGCATATCGGCTTTGTGGAGGTCTTCTTCTTCTTACCCTTTGCTTTCGCCTTGGATGCAGAAGAGGAAGATTCCCCAATAAGCTGAGTGGGTGTCACCCCGGTTTCCTTCAAGGTGCCCTCAACTGGAAGTATAACTTTCTTCCCCTGGGCGTAAGTAGTAGGTAGGGACTGTAGAATCAAGTCAGCATATGACTCCTTCTCCAATATGGTCTCCAGGTCCGTGAGCTTTTTAATATAGCTTATCATTGTAGGGATGTGGTCCCCTACAGATGATCCGACAGCCAACCTCACTTGAAGCAATTCCTTCGAGGTTTCATATCTTGCGATACGAGATTTCTCTCCATATAAAACATTGTTATGGAGGAAGATGGAAACTAAGTCCATCTTCTCGTGCTGCCTCTGGTTTACACCATCCGCTGAGGCCAACACGAGAAACTTGGCATTCGTACTGTCCTTTTCCCTTGTCTTACGGATATCCTTATCTGCGACGGTGGAAACTGGACCTGGGACGGCGGGGGCTTGAGTAGTAATGAGGTGGTCCATCTTGTCATAGGTAATGGACTGTAAGTTGATGCTATGTACCCCGCGGAATCGCGGGGAGGTGGAAGGTGTAAAAAATGATAATTTTAGCATCATAACATCGACTGTAAGCCATGATCGTAATTTAAACCGTATCTAGCAAAAGCAAATGAAGTATAAATAAAAGTACAGAAGTTTATACCTCAAGAAATCTGGTCCTTCTTCTCCTTATCTCGCTGTCCTCCTCACCTGCACGAACTCTTCGAAGTGTACGGATGTCGTCTTCTCGTCGGCTTGCTCGAATCCTAGATGATCCACCCGAACGTTTTGCACCAAGCTTTTCTTCTAAACCAAAGAAACTAGATCAAGTAGTTTGCTAAACTAAATGATATAGGGTGTGTAGATGATATAGATGGATTGAGGAGTCTAATTTAGCTCAAGGTTACTCAATTCATGAGTGTTCGTGAGCTTGAGGGAATTGGAGATGGTGAAAAAAAATGGTATGAACTAAGAAAATGAAGAAGGATAGGGTTTTTCTCTCTCTTGTTCTAAACTGAACTCTACACTATCATGAATTAGAAAAACTAATTCGATAATAGATAATAGGTTCAATGGTCAAACAAATGACTCATGGGTCAATTGATCAACATGTGTCCATAAAACCCAAGTCCTTATTCATTCATAATACACATCATTTCTTAATTACCTAAAATGTATTAATTATTTAAAACTAAATGATTAATACAATTAGGTCATGCCATCTACAAATAAATTTTGTACAAATTACGAAAACGCCCCTCGTCCGTATATACATAACTGTATTCGTATTCCGAAAAATACGAATACCGAAGACGACAATCCATCAGTACAAACTAGGATCCAGCTTAAACCAAAGCCCACTAGTATTGTCCGTCCGACTCATCGTGCGTGCACGAGTGTACGCACGTGATCAAACCCTTTCGTAAAACCATAAGATATCTACACGTTTTGCCCGATGCAGGGAAACGCTCTGTGTGGGACTCTAAAGACTCGACTCTACGCTGGCAGTGGGTTTAACCACAGGCCGCAAGCAGTACTAGCTGTACGTAACGGTCCCCAGGTATTGTCGATAAGAAAGCCGATGAGCATAACTCATCCGAACTCCTACTGAGTCTGTATGTGGCAATCTCCGTACAGTCCGGTCTGTCCGTCTAAGAGTATCGCATATCTGGCTTAGGGGGACGATAAACGTCAGACCCCTAATAGCAGTATAAGTCATGTCGGAGTACGGTCCAATACACCCTGAGAAACTACTTACCTACCAGTAAATCTTGCTTGCCCTGGCCAGGGACTATGTGTAATGGCGTTCCGAACACAGCACGACATCAACCCCCAATACCAGGAGAGACGAATCCTATCTAACCACCATTGCATCCAAGTGCTTCGGGACTTCACCCAACTACTACCTGTTTGCACGACTCAGTAGAGTCGTGGTAGGGTAGTAATCTAAGAACAGTGGGAACACACTTGAGGCGAAGCAGCAGTGTCAAGTCAACGGACTAAGCTGTACTCATGTCATCTGGGTACTGCTATCTGACGATAGGTATATTACCAACCAGCAGTTCCCAATGAGTCCGTCCAGTGTAACTCACAACCTAATGAGCACCTGCATACTATCTCGAGTACGACGTACCGATGGCTGTGGGACAGACCATCTCCCAGGCTGAGAAGGGAAGCGTATACACTAGTCTACTCTGCAGTATCGATGCCCTGTATCGATAATCCCGTGACTAGGGACTTGTATAAGGATGTGCTCATAGATTACCCAGCCCCCACTAGTGTGACTGCCATCACAACGCTGGTAATCAAGTATAGATCCTAAGGGCTCTACTAATATGCATAGGCGATATGTTAAAAGAAACATACGTACATATTGAAGTAGAAACAAACCAAGTAGCATACTACTATTTTAAGCAAGAATGTTATTACAACTGTGAATATCCCAAGCTTTCATTAAGTAATATACAAACTAGTATGATACAGTAATGACCTCTAGGGCATATACACTAACAATCTCCCACTTGCACTAGGGCCATGTACTGGCATATCGCAGACCCATCATCTCGAATAGCCTCTCGAACTGCGTCTGAGAAATAGCCTTTGTGAATGGATCTGCAGTGTTGTCTTCTGTAGCAACTCTCCGAACCTTGATCTCCCAGTGATCCACGATCTCCCTGATCAGGTGAAACCGCCTCAAGATGTGTCTGGACTTTTGATGGGACCTGGGTTCCTTTGCTAAAGCTATAGCCCCGTTGTTGTCATAATACAGAGGTATTGGACCAACAATGAAAAGAACCACCTGAAGATCTGTCAAGAACTTCCTCATCCAGACTGCTTCTTTAGCGGCGTCAGAAGCAGCAATATACTCCGCTTCCATAGTTGAGTCAGCAACGGTATCCTGTTTGGAACTCTTCCAACATACCGCCCCTCCGTTGAGGGTGAAGACATAACCCGACATGGACTTAGAGTCATCCTTATCACTCTGGAAGCTGGAGTCAGCAAAAGCCCCGCCATACACCAAGAACATATCCTTAGTCCTTCTCAGGTACTTGAGAATGTTCTTTACCGCTATCCAGTGGTTATCTCCTGGGTCTGACTGATACCGGCTTACCATGCTTAGTGCGTAAGCTACATCTGATTTGGTACACAATATCGCATACATTATAGAGCCTACTACAGAAGCATATGGTATAATAGACATGCGATCCCTTTCCAAATTAGTCTTGGGAGACATCTCTTTGGAAAGGGTGACTCCATGAAAAACCGGTAGGTTACCGCATTTGGAATCTTCCATACTGAATCTTTTCAGTATGGTGTCAATATACCTGGATTGTGAAAGTCCCAACATCCTCTTTGATCTATCACGATAGATCCGGATCCCCAGTATGTAAGTATCATCACCCAGGTCTTTCATAGAGAACCTTTATGATAAGAATCTTTTGACAAATTGTAGGATAGGAATGTCATTTCCTATCAAAAGAATGTCGTCTACGTATAATACGAGGAACACAACAGTTCTCCCTACAATCTTACTATATAAACACGGTTCATCTGGATTTTTGATAAAGTCGAAGTCTTTGACTGTTTCATCAAAACAGATGTTCCAACTCCGCGATACCTGCTATAGTCCATAAATGGACTTAAGCAGCTTGCACACTTTCTCGCTGCTCCCACTCTGATTAAAACCTTATGGCTGATCTATATAGATGCACTCTTCCAAATGTCCATTTAGGAAAGCCGTCTTTACGTCCATCTGCCAGATTTCATAATCGTAGAAGGCAGCAATGGAAAGAATAATCCGAATGGATTTGAGCATAGCCACTGGAGAAAAGGTTTCATCATAGTCCAAACCAGGTCTTTGACGAAAACCTTTTGCAACAAGTCTAGCCTTATAGGTTTCAACCTGTCCATCTACACCAATCTTCCTTTTGAAGATCCATTTGCAGCCAACGGGTTTTACCCCTTCTGGAGCAAAGTCCAAAGTCCATACTTTGTTTGTGTACATTGACTCCATTTCGGTCTGCATTGCATTTAGCCATTTTACCGAGTCTTGCTCTGAATGGCTTGCTGGAAGCTAGTTGGCTCATCATTTTCAATGATGCAATCCTCTCTATCCCCGTCTATGAGAAATCCGTAGTATCTCTCGGGCGGATGAAAAAACCTACTACTCCTGCGGAGTGGTGCGGGAGTGTCCTGTTCTTTTGAATTTTCTGGTTCCACTATGCTTTCAGTAATAGCTTGTGGTTCTTGAATTTCTTCCAGTTCTATTGCGCTCCCACTTATCTGATTTTCTAAAAATTCAGTCTCCAAGAAGAAGGCATGACGAGAAACAAAAACCTTTTGTTCCTCTGCGTAATAGAAAAAAATACCCCTTAGAGTTTTTTGGATATCCCACAAACTTGCACTGTACTGAGCGTGCATCGAGTTTGTCCGTATACTGCTTTTTAACAAAAGCTGGACATCCCCAAGTCTTAAAGTATTTAAGATAGGGTTTCTTCCCACTCTACATCTGATATGGTGTGGTAGGCACTGTCTTAGTGGGAACCCGGTTCAAAAGATATGCAGCTAATTCTAGTGCATAACCCCAAAAAGATCGCGGTAACTCAGCATTACTCATCATGGAACGAACCATATCCAATAGGGTTCTGTTCCTCCTTTTCGATACACCATTGTATTGTGGAGTGTATTGTAGGGTTACTAGGCACTCTAACAAGGGTTAAGAAAGCATCAACCATGCCCGATTAAAATTTTAGCCGTGCCTAACAACCCTAAACAAGATCTTTGCTAGAAAATTAGGGTTTCACTTGCAAGTAAATAACATTTACGTCTAAGTGAATACGAAATACAACCTTTGTAGATCGGTCCTTCACTTCTAAAGCTCCTTGTTGTAGTCCCTTCGCTGCGATCATTGCTTTCCCGGGCTCTTGCATGGCTTCACGATGCGAAAGAAGCGTCCTTGCTTGAAGTCTTCGAGGCCGAAGATGATCTACGTCGAGGGAATACCAACTCAAGCTACTACTTCACTAACTAGAGAATTAGTGAAGTAAACACCCTAAACTAAAGTGCTAGTCTAGTAGAGGATGGAGAAATAGGAAGTGGGTTCACTTTAGAATTTATTTTCTCACAATGCTTCTCACTTTGGATCAAACCCTAGAGAGCTTTTTAGCTCAAGGAAGAAGATGAAGAAATGAAATGAGAAAGATAATGATCAAGTGAGTGAGCTAACCATGGGTGAGTGAGTATCATATACTAACTCATGTAGAGACTTAATCATGGTTAAGTGTGATGGTTAGGTTAACAAAAATCCAAAGTAAAAACAAACTTAGTGGACTTTAGTCAATGCATCCACAAGCTTCCACAAGCTTCATGCATTTTCTAATTTTCCACTAATTTTGTAAATATTAAACCCAACATAACAAATAGCATGGTGTAAGTCTCATACACCCATGAAAGATGTATCATCAATCATGATACAAAAAAGAAAACACATTTTAATATATATCACATATATATTAAAGTTGTGCACATGTGAGAAAAATCCTTAAGTGAACAAATGTTAGTTAATGTAAATTAGTATATCCTATATACAATTATACACTAAATTATTAAATCAACACTTGACTTAATAATCCGGTTATATCTCATATAACCGACTAACATCCAATGTATCGACTTATCGAATCAACACTTGATTCGATAACCCGGCTATATCACATATAACCGACCGATACAAAAAGTCGCGAGAATAGAATACGGTATCACATACACGCATTATTCTCGGTCCCGCACATATCACATACGTGCTCCTATTTCGTTTTGCCTGAGCCAGTAAAACCTCTATGTAGGACTCTAAAGACTCGTCAATACGCCGGCAGTAGGTGATGATCACATCAAGCACCCACAAGCCGTCAGCGGTACTAGCTGGACGTAACGGCCACCCGGGTATTGAGCGATCAGAAGATCAGCAAGCAAGCCCGCTCCAACTCCTGTAAAAGCCTGCCGGTAACACTTCCCGTACAGTCCGGTCTCCTCATCTGATATGTCGCATATCAAGTCTAGGGGTGGAAAACGTCAGACCCCAATAACCGATAAGTCGTGCCGATGTGAGGCTCATAACGGGTCAAAAAACTACTGGTAACACTTACCAGTAAATCTCTAAATCATCCGTGGCCAGGGACTTCCCTGCTATGGCCAATCGAGCACAGCGCAACATCAACCCCCAATACCGGAAGAGACGAAACCCCTCCTATCGCTCATTGCCTCCATTTGACTCGGGACTGTACCCAAAAACCACCGTTTTGCACGCCCTCTTGGACATGGTAAGGTGGAAATCAAAGCATAGTGGGAATCACACAAGACTCTATGACGATCTCGGGTCTACAGACTAACCTGCACAAGTGTCACCAGAGAACTGCCATCTGACGTGAGGTATAATACCATCTGGGAGTTCTCGGCGAGTCCGTCCAGTGTACCCAGTCTCCACTGAGCACCCGTATACCATCTCTGATGTCAAACACCAATGGATATGGGATCATCCATCGCCCATCTCATGGGTCGAGAAGCGTATACGCTAGTCTACTCTGGTATATCGATGCCCTGTCTCGATACACCTACGACTAGGAACAATAAAGGATGTACTTATGGACTACTCTGTCCCCACTAGTATGATCTGCATCATAGTCCAGATGGTCAAGTACACATCCTAAGGGCTTTACCAACATGTAGTTATAAGACAGTATCAAGAGACAAGTATACATGTTAAGATAAAGAGCAACCAGATAGCATACTATCATATCGAGCAAGAAAGTCCTCTCTATATATATCCAAGCATCCAATATAATATACATCATCTGTACAATACTGGCCTCTAGGGCATACATACAACTAACATGTATGGAGGAGTAAGCTGAGAGAGAATTCCATTCTATTTTAGGTAATCCAGGAACTCGGCACTCAAGTATTCACCACCTCGATCAGATCTCACTATCTTGATACTTTTGCCGGTTTATTTTTCCACTTCATTCTTATATTCCCGGAATTTCTCAGAAGCTTCGGATTTATGCTTCATCAGGAAGACATGTCCGTACCTTGAGAAATCATCCATAAAAGTAATGAAGAAAGAATAACCGCTTCGTGCATGTATAGACATTGGACCACACACATCGCTGTGTATGAGTCCCAAGAGCTCGCTTGCTCTTACTCCTTGTCCAGTGAATGGAGTCTTTGTCATCTTTTCTTTGAGACAAGATTGACAAGTTGCATAAGATTGATATTCAAACGGATCCAAATATCCTTCTTTATGCAATTTAGTCAACCGTATTTCATTGATGTGACCCAGTCTACAATGCCATAAGAAAGCATGATTAATTTCTGGAGACTTTCTTTTGTATATTCTGGACATTGAAATCTGCGGTTGGTTTAATACTTATATACCGTTGTTTAATGTACCCGACCCAATCAAGTTATAATTAAGGTGGATGTTTACGACATCGCTTACAAATGCAAAATCATAATCTTCTTTAGACATTAAAGATACTGATATGATATTACAAGTCAAACTAGGTACATAATAACAGTTGCGCAAAACCAAAACAGTCCATTAGTCAATCCTAAGTGATATTCCCCCACGGACACAGCATCCATGATTGCTCCGTTTGCAACTCTGAGGGTCATATCACCCGCCTTCAAAACTCTACGGCTTCTCAGTGCCTGCAAAGAATTGCAGATATGAGATCCTGAACCGGTATCCAATACCTAGGAAGTAGAGTTGATTGACAGACAGTTTTCAATAATATACACACCTGAAGCTGAAGCCACAACCTGCTTCGTTCCCTGGTTCTGGGCTTTCCAGGCAATCCTTCTTCTAATGGCCCTTCTTGTGACAATAAAAGCATTCTTCCTTCCCTACAGTTTCCCCTTAACTTTTGCTTTTCCTTTTGCTTCCACCTTATCAACACCGCCTTTCGCTTTGGTGGGGGCCTTTTTCTTCTTTCCTTTGGCTTTCGCCTTGGACCTGGAAGAAGAAGTACCACTAACAAATAGAGCGGGTGTTTCCCTTGCTTTCTGCAGGGTGCCCTCAGCAATCCTCAACATGTTGAAAAGTTCCGGAAGTTCAACTTCTTTATTAAAATTCAAAATAAACTGGGCGTAGGTGGAAGGAAGGGATTGGAGAATCAAGTCTGTATACAGCTCATTCTCTAACGTGGTCCCGAGGTCTGCGAGCTCCTCAATGTAGCCAACCATCTTAAGGAAGTGTTCCCCGACAGATGTGTAAGTGCACGGCGGCGCCCCGGCCGTCAATCCAATGCCGGAATGCGGAAACGAAAAACTTTTCAAACTAGAAAACTGGCACCACCGCGCACTATAAAAGCCGGATCGGGCCATTAATCTAATCCTAGCAAACTAGAAAATGGGAAGGAAGCTATACCGAGTGATCCGTGTCCTTCGGTCTTCGGCCTCCACTCCGATCTCCTCGCAGAATCTCCGGTCTTCATCTCCTCGTCGAAACGGGCACCACATCACCGGCTTCTTTTACGGGCTCCCACCTCTGGACCGAGGCAACTCGGGCACGAAGTTGGCGAGCCGACATGCCCAAGGGTGCTGTAGGATCAGTGTAGTAGCTTTGTCTCAATAGGGTATGTGAAGTTGCCATGATGGAGGTGAAGAAGGAACTTTGAAATGGAACTTTTGAACTTTGATACAAAAATGAGATAAACATTTTTCCCATACCAAAAATGAACTCTCTCCCTCCCCCATCTAAAATGGCCGGCCCCTTATCAAGAAAAATGAGGAGGAAAAAAAAGAATAACCAAACCAAGAAGGGAGGTGAGTGTAGGAACCAAAAGGTGTGACCACAACCAAATGTGATGATAACAATGTCACATCTAATCCTAATCAACTCTAATCTCATTGATGCAAGAAATGATCACAAGAAAAGCAAAGATGCTTTACCCATCATAATCCCTCATTTCATAAATAACCCCTCCACAAATGCTAATTTGCAAACTTGCAAATTAGCCTCTCCAACAGAAAAATCCGGCCAAGAAGGAACAAAGGAAAACTGGCTGGAACGGAATGCAAACTGGCAACTTCAGAAAACTGATCCCGTAATAAATTACAGGAAAACCACGCGACTGTATATACATACCCGCATTTGTATTTCCACTGAATACAAATGCAAAGAAACAAAATATACACTGTACAATACTAGGATCCGACTTAAACCAAAGCCCGCTAGTAAAATTCGTCCGATCATGATCCGGGCAATACCGCACGTATCTGATCGAACCCTGCCATATCTCCATATGGCCTCTACAGCGTTTCGCCCGAAACTTGAGAAAACGGTCTGTGGGGGACTCTAAAGACTCATCAATACTTTGGTTGTGGATTTAACCACTAGCACGTCAGAGGTATTAGCCTATACGTAACGGGATACCAGGTATTGACCAAAAGGGACGTCGATGAGCGAACTCATCCTGACGCCCTACTGAGCCTGTCAGTGACAATATCCGTACAGTCCGGTCCGTTCGTCTATGAGCATCGCATGGCGGGCCTAGGGGGTTGGTAAAAGTGAGACCCCCAAATGCGGTACAAGTCGTGTCGGAGTGTAGCCCAGAACACCCTGAGATACTAATGGAATACCTACCAGTAAATCTCCAGCCTTGGCCAAGGACTTTCATGTACTGGCTCTCCTAGACACAGCGCGACCTCACTCCCAATACCGGGAAAGACGAACCCCTGCAGATCCGCTCACTGCCTCCATGTGGCTCGGAACTGTACCCAACTAAAACCTGTTTGCACGTATCCTTTGAGCGTGGTAGGGTAGTAATCAAAGTACAGTGGAAACTCACACGAGACAAATGACGATCTCAGGTCGATGAACTAACCTGTACACATGTCACCAGGGAATTGCTATCTGACGTCAGGTATAATACCAACTAGCAGGTTCCCGGCGAGTCCTGTCCGGTGTACTCATAACCCAATGAGCACCTGTATACATCTTAGGTGAACCAACTGACACCAGTGGCTTGTGAGACCGGCCACCGCCCCTCGTCGGGGTCTCGACTGTATACACTAGTCTACTCTAAAGTATCGATGCCCTGTCTCGAAACTCCCACGACTAGGGACCTTTTAAGGATTTGCTTATAGACCCCAGCTCCCACGTATATGATCACCCTCATACTGCTGGCAGTCAAGCAAGAATCCTAGGGGCTCTATCAACGTGCAATAGTGACCTATAAGGTCACCTAAAGCAGTACATGATGATAAAGATAAACCAGATAGCATACTATCATCTCGAGTAAGACTGTCCTACCGGTATAGGTCATCCCTCAATCATTGCAATCACGTGCCTGTGATCCAATAATTGACTCTGAGGGCACTATCTCCAACAATCTCCTACTTGCACTCAAGGCTAATTATTGCGATGTCGCATACTCATAGCCCGTGTGATACCGAACACCCAACTCCTCTACTAGTCAGTCTCACAAAGCTCGTTTGCGAAACGATTGCGTTCGAGGAATAGCCTCAGTGAGTGGATCCACTGTGATGTTTCTTTCTATGTCTCTCTTTATCTCAAGTTCGCGGAGAAAGCCATCTCCCGAAATGAGCAATACCTGTCTTAGAATATGTTTGGATGTCTGATGGGACCTAGTTCATAAATGAACTCTAAATCCAAACTTCTTAGACTGTATCGTCAACTGAACTTAATCAGTATCTTGCGCCATGCCTCCCTCAGTATTTGCCTGGACCACTTGTCCAAAATACTGCCCCTCGTCAGAGGGAAAACTATAACTCTGACAACCTCTCTGTCATCCACGTCACCTTGGAAGCCTGGAAGGATAACTATCTCCCGAATGAGGCTGTCGTTATCATATCCCTAGAACATCCACTTATGTACTAAAACTGCTTCCGATCGTTTCTCCAGGATAGGATTAATATCCTAAGTGGAGAAACCGCTGTGTGACAACCAAAGTATAACCGATCGTAGTATAGGAATATCACTTCCTACTCTGTGTATGTTATCCAAATACCAGGACATCACACCCTACTACCTTCTTAACAGATCCATCCCCTATTCTGATGAAGTCAAACCTATGACTGTCACATCAGAAATAGATGATCTATCTCCGCTATATCTTCTTCAGTCTATAAATAGACATAAGCCACTTGTCCACTATGCTTCCGCTGCTCCCACTGACTACGACAACCCTCTGGCAGAGTCATATAGACGTACACTTCTAAAGCTAGTTCAGAACGACGCTATATTCATCCTCCTGCCGGGTCTCACAACCTGGAACAACAGCAATGGCAAGTCTGGGTAAACAAGAACCTCCCTGCCACCGTCCTTGAGCATACCGAAGTACCTCTCGAGCGCCTGAGCTTACCCACCTTATCTGCGGAGTGGTCAATGGAATGTCAAATCAGATTGAATCTTTAGGTTCTTATCAAATCTTCAGTAATCGTTTGCGGTTCTAGAATTACTTCCAGTTCTAGAATTACTTCCAGTTCTACCATACTCCCACTACTGTTTTCTGAAAAAAAAATCCATTTTTATTAAAACTGTGGCGATTCTAGAACAATATCACTATTGATCTTCCAGATGGTAGAAAATCAACCCTCGTCATAGCCCGGGTCAACCCACAAACAGCCATTACAGAAACGTGCCTTGAGTTATCCAGAGTCTGGTTTTAAGCATAAGCCGGACAACTCCCCGTACCTTAACATCGTTAAGATATGAACCGTTCTATATCCAATACAGAAACAGAGGCACTGATTTAATTGAACCAGATTCAAAACATGCAGCTGTCACCAGTGCATGTCAATTAAATGGAAGGAGGCCGATCAGCGTTACTCAACTTAGGAATGCTTCCACTTATGAGTAATCTGAAAGTGAAACAAGTTCTCTTAAACATTACTATTAACTGAACACCATTCACAAGTATCTACAACTTCAATCACCTTGAAGAATCCCGATACTTGCAACACCTGGTTCTCTACTTTACTCTTATACTTATAACTTCTCAAAACTTGGACCTTGTATTTCTACGAAACACAAGTCTAAGAACTAGAGAAGTCACAAGTAAACATAATATAGTACAAGAACCAACCCCTCTGTCCTAATGGACACTGGACAACATACAATACTCTGTATAAGTCCCCTGAGTCTAGTGACTCAATCCCTGTGTGTCGTAGGTTGAAAACTGTACTTATGGTTAAGAAGAATTACACCGCTGTTTAATGCTCCTTACCTAACCATCCACTGATATAGGTAAATGTCATAGACATAATTTCAAAAAGTTGCATCCCACTTCATAAAAATGAATGTACAGATATATCAATTTGAAATTGGTGCATTACTGCGGATATTCAAAACCAAATATTTGCCATCCGGCAAACAACCCAGGTGACTTCCTCAAATATCACCAATTACAACGAATCCCGATATAATGAGGATAATCACCCAATTCCCACTAACTTACTCCCACTCATCATCTGTAAAACCATACAAATGTGAGAATCATACCTGGTAAATACATACCCTGGAGCAAAATCTGATTGGAAAATCAGTTTTCTTTTAACAGTACACAGTGAAACTGAAACATTGAAATGTTTCGATGGGGTATCCCGGTATTCCTAGTAATGCCTCTTCCATTATCCAGATTCACAACTGTAACCGTATAATTCTTTGCCATCTCTCCAAATCCCTTTATATGTCTTTAGTCATTACCTTCTGTACACCCTCTTAGGCTAAATGGTTTTCTTCCTTCCCTACCATTCGGCACCAGCCTATGGTTTGGAAGAAGACTATCCAATAAGCATAATGGGTGTACTGTCCTAATCCTAGGAGTACTCGCAATGCGAGAGAAGGTGAAGATAAAAAACAACCGAATAAACTTTATTCCTATTTCTCCTGAACCAGAATCCATCCCCGAACTGGAACAAGTTCCTTTCGAGTTCGTATATGACTATACGATGGAGTATCCAATAAACTGTGGATCTTCGTAGTGATACGGAGTGTCCTGGAGAAATACAAAGGTGATTTAGGATTGGCGAAGAAATACTTGGTTTGGTCATGAATAGCAGTCGCAATTTACTTTGCCCTCTTACTAATCCCTTTCTTTGTCTTAACTTAATACCTTCTGTACACCGTTTAGGCTAATTGGTTTTGTTCATTCCCTACCGGTCGGCACCAGCCTATGGTTTGGAAGAAGACTATCCAATTTGCGTAATAGGTGTACTGTCCTAATCCAAGGAGCACTCGCAGCCTGAGAGAAGGTAAAAGGAAAAGACAACTGAATAATCCTATTCGTTTTCTCCAGAACCGGAAACCATCCTCGAATCATTTCCTTCTAGTTCGTATATAACCATACGATGGTTTTATCCAATGGAAGTGGACGTTCATAGTAATACGGGGTGTCCTGGAGAAAAAGGTAAAAGTATGAGTGGCAATGAGGTATGCAACTCTGACAATCCAAAAGCCAGTGTTTAAGAAGGTTCGGTTAATCTTGGTCACTGAGTCATAGTCTAGGATCGGGTCATGGTCGCTGCCAAAGAGAGAGAGAAAAGAAACACTCAGCGTGCACTCTAACCTAGATCAGAATGGTTATCACTTTATCTAATCAGGAAACCTCCCACTGTACCGTCAAATTCTCCTCCAAACCTGAAAGAAGAATTAGTCGGGATCACCCGAGAAGTAAACCAACTCATCAGTGGGAATCGGGATCCAACTATCATCGCATGATAACGTGACGGAATCCGCTCACGTTATCACACTCCAGAAGGTATGCGCATATCTGGCAAGTTTCAGTTTCTTTAGAAACTCCCGATGTGATTTTTGCCCCATGCTCTTATGACCTTGACTAAGGCCAACAAATCATAAGTCACATGTCAAGTTCTACCCATCATTGTCCAGGATAATTTGAACCCACCCGTACAAGCTCTTGACTAGGGCCAACAAGGCTATACGACTGTCCCAAACCAACGCATCTATCTATGCAACAGAAAGGTAACAAGCAGCTACCATACACTATGCCTTGACTAAGGCCAACAAACATAGCATGAATACTACGTGCTACCCGTCTGAAATGACGGAGGGCTATGAATGGTTTCTGGCGAAAAACCTTTAACGTAATGAACTTGATATCGTTGAAGGAACTGAATAGCTTTTATAAAAATATAGTAACGAAAACCTTTGCTAAAGAGGTCACTCCCGGTGAAGGGATCTCGGCTCTTTCCCCGTAGAATGAGGTGCAGGATATTCCAACTGAATACCACGATGCAAAACAAAAGTAAACGACTATAGTGAAGTTATTGCCCTGACGCAAACTTATGTCCAAGGGGTCACTCCCGGTGAAGGGATCTCGGCCCTTGCCTCGTCGACTGAGGTGCCGGATATTCATAACCGAATACCACTATGCAAAACAAAAGAGAACGCCCTTGCAATAACAGCTTTTTGAAAAATGTTCCAACAACATCAGAATAGGTTTGTTTAACTTGCATTGATCCGAATCAACGCAGTCCCATCAATTGATCACACCAATAAAGAACGAAAATAATGATGTACATATATGCCATCCGTATTCGCCACTGGGTTCCATCATCACCCGTTAGGTTACTTAACTAACGACAGAGCGGGGACTGAACTAGCGCGGATGCAAAACATATACAACATCTACTAGTATATATATATCAATATATAATATTCGCTCAAGGCATGATAAAATGCAACATCACAGAAATGTAATAAGTATCACAGAACAATACAGATATCTGGGATCCCCGGGTTTCACAGAGCCGCTACTGAAACCTGACGTTTCCCTGGTCGTGTGGATAGCCTGTGCAATGAAATCCTAGACCCCTACGGGCGCGGCAAGTTACCCGCCAAAACCTGAAGCGAGGCAGCCCCCTTCAGCAACGTGAATGGACCACCCAGCACTTTACGGAATCCGGTAACTTGGGCACCCCTCCTGGGTCAACCTGTACCCCCTACGAGTGCGGCGAATAGCCCGCCAATTCTAGAGTGAAGCCCCCTCCGTCTCAACGCCATGAGATGCGGGCCCGTTTCCCTCTATAATCCGGCTACCCGTGCACCCCTTCGCGGGGTAATCCTTGTACAGAAAGTAAAAATATACATACAACGAGTACATCGACCTCAGGCCGGTCGTGCCTCAAAAAGAATAATATACAAACAGGCAGTGACGGCAGTCCATATGTCGAACGCTTGCCCCGCAATATCAAATGTACATAATACAACCAAACTGTACTACCATTGCATCCAAGCTATCCCCCACGACCAATCCGCAACATCACAGCACAACACAGAACATCAACGTGAATGTCACGTTCGCAAATCCGTCTAAAAGGGCTATAGCAGTTAGACAGGATTTACCAATCGAGTGACATTCACGGTCGCAGATATAATGTAAATACTGTGAACTAACATGTTTAAAATTTTTGGATCGATCAAATTTACCGAAGTGGGCCCCAAGCACTACTGTAGCACTCAAAGAAAAACTGGGCCAAAACAGAACATTCCAAAACCCCAATTTCCCTGTACAAAGATCACTGTGCAAAAATGGTGCAGTGAAGGCACTGTGCTGCGGCGGAACCGCGGCCGTAACGTGGGTTTGGCCGCGGTTCCGCGGTCAAGCTACAGTGTCACACTACTATTTTTTCACAGATGTCTTAGAATTTCCTGCATGTCTTTCTGCAATGTACTGAAAAATTTTTAGAGCCAAAAATAATTCGACAGAAAACTGATGCTTTGAAATCGCGGTTTTGGGATTTTTGTCCGATCGAAAATGTAAACACGTTAGAGTAAGCTAGACTAGGTTAATGGCGTGGCTTTGATACCAATATAAGTGCACGGCGGCGCCCCGGCCGTCAATCCAACGCCGGAATGCGGAAACGAAAAACTTTTCAAACTAGAAAACCGGCACCACCGCGCACTATAAAACCCGGATCGGGCCATTAATCTAATCCTAGCAAACTAGAAAATGGGAAGGAAGATATACCGAGCGATCCGTGTCCTTCGGTCTTCGGCCTCCACTCCGATCTCCTCGCAGAATCTCCGATCTTCATCTCCTCGTCGGAACGGGCACCACATCACCGGCTTCTTTTACGGGCTCCCACCTCTGGACCGAGGCAACTCGGGCACGAAGTTGGCGAGCCGACGTGCCCATGGGTGCTATAGGATCAGTGTAGTAGCTTTGTCTCAAGTGGGTATGTGAAGTTGCCATGATGGAGGTGAAGAAGGAACTTTGAAATGGAGCTTTTGAACTTTGATACAAAAATGAGATGAACATTTTTCCCATACCAAAAATGAACACTCTCCCTCCCTCATCTAAAATGGCTGGCCCCTTATCAAGAAAAATAAAGAGGAAAAAAAAGAATAACCAAACCAAGAAGGGAGGTGAGTGTAGGAACCAAAAGGGGTGACCACAACCAAATGTGATGATAACAATGTCACATCTAATCCTAATCAACTCTAATCTCATTAATGCAAGAAATGATCACAAGAAAAGCAAAGATGCTTTACCCATCATAATCCCTCATTTCACAAATAACCCCTCCACAAATGCTAATTTGCGAACTTGCAAATTAGCCCCTCCAACAGAAAAATCCAGTCGTGAAGGAACAAAGGAAAACTTGCCGGAACGGAATGCAAACTGGCAACTTCAGAAAACTGATCCCGTAATAAATTACAGGAAAACCCCGCGACTGTATATACATACCCGCATTTGTATTCTCACTGAATACAAATGCAAAGAGACAAAATCTACACTGTACAATACTAGGATCCGACTTAAACCAAAGCCCGCTAGTAAAATCCGTCCGATCATGATCCGTGCAATACCGCACGTATATGATCGAACCCTGCCATATCTCCATACGGCCTCTACAGCGTTTCGCCCGAAACTTGAGAAAACGGTCTGTGGGGGACTCTAAAGACTCGTCAATATTTTGGTTGTGGATTTAACCACTAGCACGTCAGAGGTATTAGCCTATACGTAACGGGCTACCAGGTATTGACCAAAAGGGACGTCGATGAGCGAACTCATCCTGACACCCTACTGAGCCTGTCAGTGACAATATCCGTACAGTCCGGTCCATTCGTCTATGAGCATCGCATGGCGGGCCTAGTGGGTTGGTAAAAGTGAGACCCCCAAAAGCGGTACAAGTCGTGTCGGAGTGTAGCCCAGAACACCCTGAGATACTACTGGAATACCTACCAGTAAATCTCCTGCCTTGGCCAAGGACTTTCATGTACTGGCTCTCCTAAACACAGCGCGACCTCACCCCCAATACCGGGAGAGACGAACCCCTGCTGATCCGCTCACTGCCTCCATGTGGCTCGGGACTGTACCCAACTAAAACCTGTTTGCACGTCTCCTTTGAGCGTGGTAGGGTAGTAATCAAAGTACAGTGGGAACTTACACGAGACAAATGACGATCTCAGGTCGATGAACTAACCTGTACACATGTCACCAGGGAACTGCTATCTGACGTCAGGTATAATACCAACAAGCAGGTTCCAGGCGAGTTCTGTCCGGTGTACTCATAACCCAATGAGCACCTATATACATCTTAGGTAAACCAACTGACACCAGTAGCTTGTGAGACCGGCCACCGCCCCTCGTCGGGGTCTCGACTGTATACACTAGTCTACTCTGGAGTATCGATGCCCTGTCTCAAAACTCCCATGACTAGGGACCTTTTTAAGGATTTGCTTACAGACCCCAGCTCCCACGTATATGATCGCCCTCATACTGCTGGCAGTCAAGCAAGAATCCTAGGGCCTCTATCAACGTGCAATAGTGATCTATAAGGTCACCTAAAGCAGTATACGATGATAAAGATAAACCAGATAGCATACTATCATCTCGAGTAAGACTGTCCTACCGGTATAAGTCCTCCCTCAATCATTGCAATCGCATGCCTGTGATCCAATAATTGACTCTGAGGGCACTATCTCCAACAAGATGATCCGACGGCTAATCTCGCTTGAAACAGTTTCTTCAAGGTCTCGTATCTTGCGATATGAGATTGCTCTCTATATAATCCCTTTGAATGGAGGAATATGGATTCTAGGTCCATATTCTCATGCCTCCTCTGATGTTCATTGTCCATAGAGGCAAGCACGAGGCACTTGGCCTTCTCGCAGTCAATCTCTCATGTCTTACGGATTTCCCTGTCCGCGACACTGGAGTTTGGGCCTGGGACGGCGGGGGCTTTTGTAGTAAGAACATAGCCCAACTTGTCATAAGTAATAGCGATCTTGACATTCTTGAACCAATCTTTATAGTTTGGCCCTGTCAAGATGTTTTTATCTAATAGCAACTTAAGGCCCGTCATGTTTGGTCGCTGCAATTAGGAGAGAGAGAAGAAACACTTTAGCATGATGCTCTTGCAAGTTTAGAATGGTTTTTTGTTTGTCTAAACAGGATGGCTCCAACTGTTTCTCGAATCCCTCCTTAAACCAGAAAAGAGAAATTAGTCAGGATTAATCTCACCATACAATTCTTGCTTAACCGTTCAGCCAGGCTAGTGTTGGTACTTCGAGAGAGGTTTTCCAACGCTTTCTCGAAATTCCTTAATTACAAAACCTCTTTTCCCTGGAGGCGTAGCCCCGCTAACACCGTTTAGATACCTACTTGGTTTATAGCATTGATCGTTTAGTGAAAAAATCTTCCGAGGAGTAGCATATACTCACAGTAGGACCGGGTTCCAAATATCATTGTGTAATAAAGCTGAAGGAATCCTACCAAAATTATCACACTCCAAATGGTATGCAACACTAGCAAGTTTCAGTTTCTTTAGAAACTCCCGATGTGGATTTTTTCCCCATGCTCTTATGACCTTGACTTTGGCCAACAAATCATAAGTCACATGTCAAGTTCTACCCGTCATTCTCCAGGTTAATTTGAACCCACCCGTACCTACCCTTGACTTTGGCCAACAAAGTAGTACGACTGTCCCAAACTAACGCATCTATCTATGCTTCATATGAATATCCAACAGCTACCAATCACTATGTCTTGACTTTGGCCAACAAACATAGCTTGAATACTATTGACTATTCATATGAAATGACGGAGGGCTACGAATGGTTTTGGTAAAACCGTGAACGTAGTGAACTTGATATAATCGAAGGAACTTGATAACTTTAAAAAGGAGTGGTTTAAGCTCCGCATTTAAAAGTTTGCTGTTTTTGAAAAAACCGAGTAGTTTTCAAATTTGTTCCAACGATTTAACTTTGGTTTATTTACTTTGCATTAATCTAATGCAGTCCCATCATTTACTTCTATCATTAAAGAAAGAATTGAAAAAAAAAATATCACGCCTCTTATGCCATCCGCATTCGCCACGAGGCCCCATCATCACCCGTTAGATTACTTAACTAACAACAGAGCGGAGGTAGGGCTAGCGCGGATGTAAAACATAAGTGATACCAACTATATACTATATATAGATATTTTACAATCATCTCATGCAATAATAATCATTCCAGTCACAGATAAACATTTCAGATATGCTAGGAATGTCGCGTTTCGTTTAAACCTACAACGAAAAACGGATCCCACGGTCGCGATGTGTTAGTTATATATATGCCCTAGAGGCCATTGTTGTACATATGATGTATATTATAGTGGATGCTTGAATATATATAGAGAGGACGTTCTTGCTCGACATGATAGTATGCTATTTGGTTTCACTTTGTCTTAACATGTTGACTTGTATTAGTTTACTGTCTTGCTCTCACATGTTGATGAAGCCCTTAGGATATGTACTCGACTACTGGGACTATGATGAGATCATATTAGTGGGGCCACGGTAGTCTATGAGTACATCCTATAATTGTTCCTAGTCGAGGGTGTATCGAGACAGGACATAGATACACCAGAGTAGACTAGCGTATACGCATCTTGACCTATATGATGGGCGATGGATGATCCCATATCCATCGGTGTTTGACATCAAAGATGGTGTATGGGTGCTCAGTGGAGACTGGGTACACTAAACGGACTCGCCGAGAACTCCTAGATGGTAATATACCTATCGTCAGATAGCAGTTCTGCGGTGACACTGGTACAGGTTAGTCTGTAGACCCGAGATCGTCATAGAGTCTTGTGTGATTCCCACTGTACTTTGATTTCCACCTTACCACGTCCAAGAGGGCGTGCAAAACGGTGGCTTTTGGGTACAGTCCCGAATCACATGGAGGCAATGAGCGATAGGAGGGGTTTCGTCTCTCCTGGTATAGGGAGTTGATGTTGTGCTGTGTTCGATTGGCTATAACTGGAAGTCCCTGGCCAGGGCTGATATAGAGTACTACTGGTAAGTGTTATCAGTAGTTTCTCGACTGGTTATGAGCCTCACATCGACACGACTTATCGGTTACTGGGGTCTGACGTATACCACCCCTAGACTTGATATGCGACATATCAGACGAAGAGACCGGACGGTACGGTAGTGTTAATGATTGGATTCACAGGAGAATGTACAGGCTTGCTTGTTGATCTTCTGATCGCTCAATACCTGGGTGGCTGTTATGTTTAGCTGACCGTTTGCAGCTTGTGGGTGTTTGATATGGTCATCACCTACTGCCGACGTATTGACGATTCTTTAGAGTTCTACACAGAGGTTTCTTGACTCAGGCAAAACGGAGTAGGAGCACATATGTGATATGTGCGGGACCGAGAATAATACGATATGAGATACCGTATTCTATTCTCGCGATATCTGATATCGGCCAGGTATATGTGATATAACCGGGTCATCGGATCATGTGTTGATTTGATGAATCGGTACATGATATATTAGTCGGTTATATGCGATATAGCCGGATTGTCCGATCAAGTGTTGATTCGATAATTTAATGTATAATTATATGTGTGATATATTACATTACATTATCTAATATAAGCTCACTTTATTGATTCATTTTCTCACCGGATAATACATTGATATATATGCGATATATGTTAATTGTATTATTTTCTTTTGTTACAAAAATATATTATATATGTGATATATAATATTGTAACAAGTTATGATTACAAATGCAACATGATTTGTGGAGATTAAACATAGTTAGGGTTTGATTTGGGTTAGCTTTTTCATGAAGCTTCTAGAAGTTTTATTTTTGTTTTAAGCATAGATATTTTGTATAGATATTTTCTAACCCAACCCAAACCCTTTACCATGGTTGATTCTCTACAAAGGTTAAGCCCTTCATACTTAACGAAAGGTTGCAATTATAACCATAGCAATAATTCATTATTCATCACAAATACTTTTATTCTTCTTCTTCCTCCTTGAAAAGCTTGCTAGCTTTTTACATGTGATGATTTTGTGTGAGAAATTGATAATAAAAGAGAGCATAATTCCTACTTCATCATCCTTATCTATTTTAGCCACTTAGATTAGGGTGTTCACTTCATTAATACTTGATTAGAGAAGTGAGAGCTTGAGTTAAAGATTCTTCAAGATAGATCATCTTCGAAAAGGAAGACTTCAAGGAAGCATGGATCATTCGGATTGTGGAGCTTCTTTAGAGCCGGAGGTTCATGGATCGCGGCGAAGGGACTACTATTTGGAGCTTATAAAGAGAAGGAGCGGACTACAAAGGTTGTAATCCCTCTCTCTTAGATGTAAAGATTTTTACATGCTTTGTTTATCCTAATAATCTAGCAAAGATCCTCGCTTTAGGTTGTTCGGCACTTGTAAATTTTGAATTCGGCATGGTTGATGCCTTATAGACCCTTGTGATAGTGCTAAGTAACCCTACAGTGGTATCAGAGCCTAGCTAGAGCATTAGGCGACGTGTAGACGAAGTTAAAAGTCCGATCGAACCCCGAAACGTCGTATTTGACCCCCTCTCTGGAAATTTTTTAAGAAGATGGTTTTTTCCACATTAAAAATACTCAAAAAATCAAGCAGGTAATTGTATGGATTACTGTGAAATATAAGTTACTATAGCCTTTAAGAAACAGCGGAACCGCGGCCATACCATACTTTTGGCGGCGGTTCCGCGGCCATACTTGGGTGTCAGGGATTGTAATTTCTTGGGTTCATCCGTATGTATTACTACATGCTTCTGGGAATTTTTAATATTACTCAAGTGTTGAGTTTTCTGGAGATCTATAGAATTCGTTGATTCGATCGGAAAGTTTAACATCGTTTAGTTTTTTGGGTAATTTAGAATGTGTTAAAAGGTTCGAACGGATATCAATAACTCATTTTTTTCATGACGGAAAACTTTCAAGTGTTGGATTTTTTCCTCTGTTTGAAACTTTCGGGAAATCATGTTAGCGTATCTGTGGACCCTCTAGAAGAATGTAACCTTAACTCGATTATGTGACCATCAAAACTGCCACTGAACCCTAGGGTTTGTGGTAGTTTAGCGTTGCCACATGTGAGGCATTGGTTTGACCCTTCTACGGCTGGTTCATTGGCGCAGTGACATGTTCTGGGATTTTTGAACTCCGCTCAAGTGTTGAGCTATTTGGGAAATCTTGGGTATTTGATTATTCGATCGGAAAGTTTGACATTGTCTATTTATCTGGAATGTGATACAATATGTGGAATTCATTAAGTTAGGCATGAAATGCGAAGTATGTGATATTTCGGATTTAAGATGTCTAAAGTATTTATGGATTCCAAATGTTGTAGTTTTACACTTTCTTTTCTGTGACCGTAAGCGTAGTATGGGGTGTATCGCCGGCTTCGTTGCTATACATCAACGACAATCGGTATACGCATACTTGCTTACGTTGATGATATGAGATATTATGTGTTGCTGTGATATGTTATATTGGATCGTCGTGTTCTGAATAGCCGGGGGTTTTATGTGAAATGAGGGTTTTAATTTTCATTCATGTAAAATTCATTTGTATGTAATATTCTTTTATTGGGGCACTTCCGGGTTGAGGATGATGTCACTATTGTATATTATTTATTTTTCCGCATTAGGTAGACCCAAGGAGGGGAGCACAAGTAACCGGGTTCTAGGGTCCAGTGGGAGGCCATCTCGAAGAGTCGAGACCGGGTCTCTTAACCCTAGAATTGGCAATGTTGCTTGCCGCTCTCGCAGGGGTCTAGGGATGTGGGTTTGGCTATTAATCGCGACCGTGGAATCCGTGTTTTATACAGGCTCGATGTAAAACACAGACTTCCTAGTATATCCAATATTTCATATGTTATCTTCTGTGATGCTTAGGAAGCATAACTGATGGGATTTATTAATGAGATTAATAAAAGAAAAGAAACCTAAAAGATATTGTAGAATCAAAACTTTATAAAAATGGTAGCTACAGTTTTGCTTTGCATAGTGGTATATATGATATACCCTGCACCTTATTCGATGAGGAAAGAGTCGAGATCCCTTCACCGGGAGTGACCTCTTTAGCAAAACTGGCAGATGCTACAAACTTGCGGTTTAGTTTTTAATTGCTTCTATTGTTCTTGCTTTGCACAGCGGTATTTGTGAAATATCCTGCGCCTTATTCGATAAGGATAGAGCCGAGATCCCTTCACCGGGAGTGACCTCTTTAGCGAAACTAGAAAAGCCTCAAAAACACTCCTTTTCAAAATCACTTGTTTCTACAACGATATCAAGTTCATTACGCTCATGGTTTTCTGAAAAACCTGTGTAGCCCTCCATCATTTCAGATAGAGACTAGTTAGTATTCGTGCTGCGTTTGTTGACCTTAGCCAAGGCGTAGTGTACGGTAGCTAATTAGTATTTATCTGCTAAAACATATGATGTGATTGAGTTAGGGTAGCCGTACGACTTTGTTGACCTTAGCCAAGGGTCGTACGGGTGGGTTTAATTCAATCAGGAAATGACGGGTTGAACTTGGCTAGCACTTATGATTTGTTGACCTTAGCCAAGGTCATGAGTTGCTAGGGGAAAAAGTATTATCGGGAATTTCAAGTGTTGAAATTTGCAATGAGATTGCATACCTCCTATGAGATAGTTGGATCCCGATACCCACTGCGAGTAAGAGTTACTCCTGGGAGAATTTTACACAGGACAATTAGCCGATTAAGTAGGTGTCTAGAAAGGTGTTTATGGGGTTATGCCTCTGGGAAAACGAGGTTTACTTTAATTAGGTCCGTGCGAAAACACGGGGAACCTCCCTCAAAGTACCAACACTGACCTGGCTGAAAGATTGGCGAACTTGTAAGGTGTAATTAATCCCGGCTAGTCTTACCTTTTAGGATTTGAAGGAAGATTTGATGAAAACAGTGGGAGACATCTTGATTAGATAAGATAATAACCAATCTAATCTTGCAAGAGCATACACTAATGTGTTTTCTTCTCTCTCTCTCCAGGTAGCGACCATGTCAGGCCTTAATCAAGATAATAATATGGATGTATTGACTGAACCCGCTTATTATACTGAGAAGGGGAACGTTGGTCCCGTTCTTTCTTATAAGTGTTATAAGACTAAGCAGGGAATGGGAGAGTATCTGGATTCTCATACCACCCAAACGAAGAATAAGTATGCTGATGCATCTTCTTCAGGTGTGTTGGTTATCGAGAACTGTTTCTCAGTTCACTCTACGTCCTGGGTATTAGATACCGGATCGGGATCCCACATATGTAATATGTTACGTGGGCTACGTAAAGGTAGAGAACTGGGAATGGGTGATCATTCCGTAATAGTAGGGAATGGTGCAAATGTTGCAGCCAAAGCAGTTGGTGAATATCACCTAGTATTACTAAATGGTAATACATTAGTTCTGAACGAGTGCTATTACATTCCGACCCTGATATGCAATATTTTATCGATTTCTTTATTGAATAAAGAAGGATATAATTTTGTAATACAGGATAATGTTATGAACATATTCCTAAATCAAAAGTTGATAGGATCAGGATCGTTAAATAATGGCATGTACGTTTTCAACCAAACTACAGTACTTAATGTACAAAACACACACAAGAGGAAGAGTTTAGAAATGAACGAATTCTTCTTGTGGCATTGTAGACTAGGTCATATCAATGCGACAAGGCTAGCTAAATTTCATAAGGATAGATATTTGAATCTGTTCGAATTATCATCTTATGACACTTGCCAGTCATGTCTCAAAGGCAAAATGACCAAAACTCCGTTTGGTAGACACGGAGTAAGAGTTACAGAACTCTTAGGGCTGATACATAGTGATGTATGTGGACCCATGTCTACACATGCCAGGAACGGTTCTTCCTACTTCATTACATTCACTGACGATCTCTCAAGATACGGACATGTGTTCCTGATGAAACACAAGTCTGAAGCTTTTGAGAAATTCAGAGAATATAAGAACGAAGTAGAGAACCAAACGGGCAAAACTATTAAGATCCTTCGATCTGATCGAGGAGGAGAATACTTGAGCAACGAGTTCCTAGATTATCTAAAAGAGAATGGGATTCTCTCTCAGCTTACTCCTCCCTATACACCACAGCACAACGGTGTATCGAAGCAGAGGAATCGCACCCTATTAGATATGGTGCGCTCTATGATGAGCAATGCTGAGTTACCTATTTCCTTCTGGGGGTATGCGCTTGAGACAGCCATATACCTATTGAATAAAGTTCCAACCAAATCGATGCCTACCACTCCATATGAGATATGGAATGGGAAGAGACCATCTCTTAAATGAGTTAAGATATGGGGTTGTCCGGCCTATGTTAAAAAACAAAATCCGGACAAGCTCGAGGGAAGATCAGCTCTTTGCAAGTTTGTAGAATATCCAAGCAATTCGTATGGATATCTATTCTACCACGGTGAACAACAAAAGGTGTTTTTTGCTCAACATGCCATCTTTTTAGAAAAGGAATTTCTTGTCAAAGAAATTAGCGGCGAAGAAGTAGAGCTGGAAGAGGTTCCAGCACCATAAACTATAACTGATGATTTAGTGGAACCAGAGGATTCAGTAGTTCCCAACAAACCCCAGCCTCTCCGCCGATCTAGTAGGGTTTCTCATCCACCTGAGAGATACTACGGTTTTCTCGTTAATGGTGGGACCGAGGATTGCATCATGGAAGATGATGACCTAACTAGTTTCGAGCAGGCCATCATGAGTAGGGACTCTGTGAAATGGCTGGATGCAATGCGATCTGTGATGGAATCCATGTACACCAACAAAGTATGGACTTTGGAAGTTGCTCCTGAAGGGGTAAAACCCATTATGAGCAAATGGATCTTTAAGAAGAAACTTAGTGTAGATGGAAAAGTTGAGACTATCAAAGCTAGATTTGTTGCAAAGGGTTTTCGTCAACTACCAGGTGTGGATTATGACGAAACCTTTTTTCCAGAGGCTATGCTTAAGTCCATCCGGATCTTACTTGCCATTGCTGCATACCATGACTACGAAATCTGGCAAATGGATGTTAAGACCGCCTTTCTAAATGGTGATTTAGAGGAGTGCGTGTACATGACTCATCCAGAGGGCTTCGTAGATAGTGAGAGCAGCGGAAAGGTGTGCAAGCTGCTTAAATCCATTTACGGGTTAAAGCAGGTATCGCGGAATTAGAACATCTGCTTTGATGTTGTAGTCAAAGAGTTTGACTTCATCAAAAACGTAGATGAACCTCGTATATATAAAAAGGTTGCAGAGAGTAAGGTTGTCTTCCTCGTATTGTACGTCGATGACATACTCTTGATAGGAAATGATGTTCCTATGCTGCAATCGGTCAAGCTCTTATTATCACAAAGATTCTCAATGAAAGATCTAGGTGATGCCTCCTGCATACTGGGAATTATGATCTATAGAGATAGATCTAAACGGATACTGGGATTGTCCCAATCCAGGTACATTGACACCATACTAAAGAGGTTTAGTATGGAAGAATCCAAGCATGGTAACCAACCCACGATCTCTGGACTCACTCTCTCCAAAGAGATGTCTCCCAAGACTGATTTGGAAAGAGCTCGCATGCAAGGGATACCCTATGCTTCGGCAGTAGGCTCTATCATGTATGCGATGCTATGTACCAGATCCGATGTAGCATACTCACTAAGTATAGTGAGTAGGTATCAAGCAGATCCTGGATAGAGTCACTGGATAGCTGTGAAGAACATTCTCAAGTACTTGAGAAGGACTAAAGAGATGTTCTTGGTGTATGGTAACGGAGAACTCCAGGTGGAGTCCTTTACCGATTCGAGCTTCCAAAGTGATAAGGATGACTCTAAGTCGCACTCGGGATTTGTCTTTACCCTCAATGGAGGGGCGGTGTGTTGGAAGAGTTCCAAACAGGAAACCGTTGCAGACTCGACGATGGAGGCTGAATACATCGCTGCCAACGATGTTGCAAAAGAGGCTGTCTGGATGAAGAAGTTCATTACTGAACTTGGTGCGGTTCCATCCATTGAGCATCCAATACCTTTGTATTGTGATAACAATGGAGCTGTGGCTTTGTCCAAGGAACCCAGGTCCCATCAGAAGCCCAGACATATTCTGAGGCGATATCACCTGATCCGGGAGATAGTTGATTGCCGGGAGATCGAGGTCAGGAGAGTTGATACGAAGGACAACACTGCGGATCCACCCACGAAGACCATTCCCCAGAAACAGTTTGAGAGACTCTTCGGAATGTTGGGTATGAGATACTACAACAGCTGGCCTTAGTGCAAGTGGGAGATTGTTAGTTATATATGCCCTAGAGGCCATTGTTGTATATATGATGTATATTATAGTGGATGCTTGGATATATATAGAGAGGACTTTCTTGCTCGACATGATAGTATGCTATTTAGTTTCACTTTGTCTTAACATGTTGACTTGTATTAGTTTACTGTCTTGCTCTCACATGTTGATAAAGCCCTTAGGATATGTACTCGACTACTGGGACTATGATGAGATCATACTAGTGGGGCCACGGTAGTCTATGAGTACATCCTATAATTGTTCCTAGTCGAGGGTGTATCGAGACAGGGCATCGATACACCAGAGTAGACTAGCGTATACGCATCTTGACCTATATGATGGGCGATGGATGATCCCATATCCATCGGTGTTTGACATCAAAGATGGTGTACGGGTGCTCAGTGAAAACTGGGTACACTGAACGGACTCGTCGAGAACTCCTAGATGGTAATATACCTATCGTCAGATAGCAGTTCTCCGGTGACACTGGTACAGGTTAGTCTGTAGACCCGAGATCATCATAGAGTCTTGTATGATTCCCACTGTGCTTTGATTTCCAACTTACCATGTCCAAGAGGGTGTACAAAACGGTGGCTTTTGGGTACAGTCCCGAATCACATGGAGGCAATGAGCGATAGGAGGGGTTTCGTCTCTCTCGGTATAGGGAGTTGATGTTGTGCTATGTTCAATTGGCTATAACTGGAAGTCCCTGGCCAGGGCTGATATAGAGTGCTACTGGTAAGTGTTATCAGTAGTTTCTCGACTGGTTATGAGCCTCACATCGACACGACTTATCAATTACTGGGGTTTGACGTATACCACCCCTAGACTTGATATGCAACATATCAGACGAAGAGACCGGACTATACGGTAGTGTTACTGATTGGATTCATAGGAGAATGTATAGGCTTACTTGTTGATCTTCTGATCGCTCAATACTTGGATGGCTGTTACGTTTAGCTGACCTCTTGCAGCTTGTGGGTGTTTGATATGATCATCACCTACTGCCGGCGTATTGACGATTCTTTAGAGTCCTACACAGAGGTTTCTTGACTCAGGCAAAATGGAGTAGGAGCACATATGTGATATGTGCGGGACCGAGAATAATACGATATGAGATACCGTATTCTATTCTCGTGATATCTGATATCGGCCGGGTATATGTGATATAGCCGGGTCATCGGATCAAGTGTTGATTCGATGAATCGATACATGATATGTTAGTCGGTTATATGCGATATAGCCGGATTGTCGGATCAAGTGTTGATTCGATAATTTAATGTATAATTATATATGTGATATATTACATTACATTATCTAATATAAGCTCACTTTATTGATTCATTTTCTCATCGGATAATACATTGATATATATGCGATATATGTTAATTATATTATTTTCTTTTGTTACAAAAATATATTATATATGTGATATATAATATTGTAACAAGTTATGATTATAAATGCAACATGATTTGTGGAGATTAAACATAGTTAGAGTTTGATTTGGGTTAGCTTTTTCATGAAGCTTCTAGAAGCTTTATTTTTGTTTTAAGCATAGATATTTTGTATAGATATTTTCTAACCCAACCCAAACCCTTTACCATGGTTGATTCTCTACAAAGATTAAGCCATTCATACTTAACGAAAGGTTGCAATTATAACCATAGCAATAATTCATTATTCATCACAAATACTTTTCTTCTTCTTCTTCCTCCTTGAAAAGCTTGCTAGCTTTTTACATGTGATGATTTTGTGTGAGAAATTGATAATAAAAGAGAGCATAATTCCTACTTCATCATCCTTATCTATTCTAGCCACTTAGATTAGGGTGTTCACTTCATTAATACTTGATTAGAGAAGTGAGAGCTTGAGTTAAAGATTCTTCAAGGTAGATCATCTTCGAAAAGGAAGACTTCAAGCAAGTATGGATCATTCGGCTTGTGGAGCCTCTCTAGAGTCCGGAGGTTCATGGATCGCGGCGAAGGGACTACTACTTGGAGCTTATGAAGCGAAGGAGCTGACTACAAAGGTTGTAATCCCTCTCTCTTAGATGTAAAGATTTTTGCATGCTTTGTTTATCCTAATAATCTAGCAAAGATCCTCGCTTTAGATTGTTCGGCACTTGTAAATTTTGAATTCGGCATGGTTGATGCCTTATAGACCCTTGTGATAGTGCCAAGTAACTGTAGGGTTACTAGGCACTCTAACAAGGTTCTACAAGGCATCTACCATGCCCGATTCAAAAAATTTAGCCATGCCGAACAACCCTAACCAAGATCGTATACTAGAGATTAAGCGAAAAAAACAAGTAAACAACTTTAACACTAAGTGAAAGGGATTACAACCTTTGTAGATCCGGTCCTTCACTTCTAAAGCTCCGTGTTGACGTCCCTTCGCTGCGATCATCGTGATCCCGGACTCTAGCGATGGTTTCTTCGGAGAAAAGAGCGGGCTAGGTCGTTGACTTCGAGGCCGAAGATGATCTACATCGAGGAGATTCAAACTCAAGCTCCATCTTCACTAAGTCAAGAACTTTGTGAAGAGAACACCCTAAACTAAATGGCAAGTAGTAGAGGATGATGAAATAGGAAGTGGGTTCACTTTGGATTTGGATTTCTCACTCTATTTCTTCACTTGAAAATTTTTCTAGCAAGCTTTTCTTCTTCTTGAAGAAGAAGAAGAAGAAGAAAGAAAAGAATATGAATAAAAATGAATTATCTAAAAAGAATAATCAAGTGAAGTCTATCATAATGCAACCATGGGTGAGCTAACCTTTGTAGAGACTAAACCATAGTTAATTATAATGGTTTGGTTAATGAATATCTTAATCAAGAAAAAATGAGTGGACTTTGTCAAAGTTGCTTCAAGTTTCATGAAGCTTCAAGCCTCATGAAGCTTCAAGCCATGACAAAAGAAGCCACCATTTTGAATAATTAAGATAAATAAAAACCTAAATTATAATTAACATGGTGTATGTCACACACACACCCATGTTTGCATGTATCATCAATCATGATGCAAACTAGTGCACAAACATATATCACATATACAACTTGTGCACATAAAGTGAGAAAGTCAATCTTAAGTGAACAAATACTAGTTAATGTAAAGTAATATATCAAATATATAATTATACATTAAATCATTAAATCAACACTTGATTTAACGATCCGGTCATATCGCATATAACCGACTAATATCTAGTGTATCAATATATCGAATCAACACTTGATTCGGTAACCCGGCTATATCTCATATAACCGACTGATGATACAAATCGCGAAAATATAATACAGTATCACATACTGGTATTATTCTCGGTTCCGCACATATCTCATATGCGCTCCTATTTCGTTTCGCTTGAGCCAGGAAACCTCTGTGTAGGACTCTAAAGACTCGTCAATACGCCGGCAGTAGGTGGTGATCATATCAATTACCCACAAGCCGCAAGCGGTCTGCTAAACGTAACGGCCACCCGGGTATTGAGCGATCAGAAGATCAACGAGCAAGCCTGCTCACACTCCAGCGAATCCAATCAGTAACACTTACCGCACAGTCCGGTCTGTTCGTCTGATATGTCGCATATCTCGCCTAGGGGTGGTAAACGTCAGACCCCAGTAGCTTGATAAGTCATGCCGATGTAAGGTCTATAACAAGCATGAAACTACTGATAGCACTTACCAGTAAATCATTGCAAACCTGGCCAGGGATTTCTAGTTATGGCCAGTCGAGCATAGCGCAACATCAACCCCAATACCGGGAGAGACGAATCCCCTCCTATCGCTCATTGCCTCCATGTGAATCGGGACTGTACCCAAAAACCACCTGTTTGCACGACTCAGTAGAGCCGTGGTAGGATGGAAATCAAAGCACAGTGGGAGACACACAAGACTCTATGACGATCTCGGGTCAACAGACTAAGCTGTACCAGTGTCACCAGAGAACTGCCATCTGACGTGAGGTATAATACCATCTGGGAGTTCTCGGCGAGTCCGTTCAGTGTACCCAGTCTCCACTGAGCACCCGCATACCATCTCTGATGTCAAACACCAATGGATATGGGATCATCCATCGCCCATCACATGGGTCGAGAAGATATACGTTGGTCTACTCCGGAATATCGATGCCCCGTCTCGATATTCCCACGACTAGGAACATTGAAGGATGTACTCATGGACTACCCAGGCCCCACTAGTATGATCTGTATCATAGTCCTGCAAGTCGAGTACACATCCTAAGGGCTTTATCAACATGTAACAAAGAGACAGTAAGTGTACATGTTAAGATAAAGAGCAACCAGATAGCGTACTATCAAGTCGAGCAAGAAAGTCCTACCTATATATGTTCCAGCATCCACTACAATACACATCTCATGTACAGTAATGGCCTCTAGGGCATACATATAACTAACAATCTCCCACTTGCTCTAGGGCCATCTGTAGCAATGGTTGTAGTATCTCATACTCAACCATCCCATAAAAGTCTCTCTCTAGGAAAACGCCTTTGTGAGTGGACCCGCCGTGTTGTCCTCTAAGTCTACTCTCCTAACCTTGATCTCCCTGGAGATCAACTATCTCTATGATCAGGTAATACTGTCTTGGAATATTTCTGGGTCACTGATGGGACCGGGGTTCCTGGGCTCAAGCCTCACCTCCATTGTCTTACAATGGTAGGAACCTAGTTCATCCCATGAACTAATATACACCCAAACTTCCTCTTTGGTAGTATCTTTGATAGCGATGTCACCAGCCTTTATCGTCTAGTTTGCCACAGTATCTTAGCTTGGAACTCTTCCAACATATTGTCCCTCCACTGAGGGTAAAGGCAATGCATGCGACTGACATTCAGTCGTCCTTATAACCCTGGAACTTTTCCAGTGATTCTCCCCAGTGTTAGGTTTACCTAGCACCTCATGAAGGGTTTGGAAGCATCACATGTGTCAAAATCAAATTTTTTTAAGGTGCTAAGTGAACATACAAAGAATCATCACTAGAAAATTAGGGTTTCTAAACATACACATCATCACAAGTAGATAAAGTTAGGGTTTTAAGAGTACAACCTTTGTAGCTCCCTACGCTAGACTCCTTGGCTACTTGAGGGTTGGAAAACGTCCGCTTGAGAACCTCTAGGTCCACGATGATCCACCCGGAGTTCTCTTTGTCCAAGCTTGAAACTTCACAAGATCAAGAGAAGAAATGGAAGGTAACACTCTTCACAAGTGGGCAAGACTAGTGTAGAATGGTGTTGTGGTTGGTTTTCTCACTTCAAAATCCTAACTTGATAAGTATTTTGCTCACTTGAGAAATCTAGAGAGCAAAAGAGAGAGGAGGAAGAGCCTTGGTGAGTGGATCTGCGGCGTTATTCTTTGTGTCTACTCTCTTAATATCGATCTCGTGGCGATCAACAATCTCTCGGATCAAATGAAAGCGCCTCAGGATGTGTCTGGATCGCTGATGGGACCTGGGCTCCTTGGCTAACGCCATAGCCCCATTATTATCACAATACTTTGGTATTGGATCAATAATGGTTGGAACTACTCCTAGCTCCGAGACGAACTTCCTCATCCAGACTGCTTCCTTGGCAGCATCATTCGCAGCAATGTACTCAGCCTCCATCGTAGAGTCTGCAACGGTATCCTGTTTGGAACTCTTCCAACTTACCACCCCTCCATTGAGGGTAAATACAAACCCAGAGATAGATTTGTTGTCGTCCTTATCGCTCTGGAAGATCGAATCGGTAAAGGCCTCCATTTGGAGATCTCCATTACCATATACCAAGAACAATTCTTTAGTCCTTCGCAAGTACTTAAGAATGTTCTTTACAGCTATCCAGTGATTCTCCCCTGGGTTGGATTGATACGTACTTACAACACTAAGTGCATAAGCTACATCTGGGCGTGTACATAACATTGCATACATTAAAGATCCTACTGCCGAAGCATAGGGTATAATGCTCATGCGAGCTCTCTCTTCATCGGTCTTTGGGCAAGAGTCCTTAGAGAGAGTGACCCCATGGCAAGCGGGTAAGGCACCCCGCTTGGAGTCTTCCATACTAAACCTTTTTAGGATGGTGTTAATGTACCTGGTTTGGGACAATCCCAACAACCTCTTGGAACTATCCCTATAGATCCTAATGCCCAGAATGTATGTGGCATCACCCAGGTCCTTCATGGAGAACCTTAGTGATAAGAAAGATTTGACCGACTGTAGCATAGGAATAGCATTTCCTATCAGAAGAAAGTCGTCCACGTACAATACGAGGAATGTGACAGCTCTCCCTACAGCCTTCTTATAAACACAAGGTTCATCTGGATTTTTGATGAAATCAAACTCTTTGATAACATCATCGAAACAGATGTTCGAACTCCGTGATGCCTGATTTAACCCATATATGGATTTAAGCAATCTACATGCTTTCCCGCTGCTCCCACTGTCAATGAAGCCCTCTGGCTGATCCATATAAACGCATTCTTCTAAATCCCCATTTAGAAATGTTGTTTTAACGTCCATCTGCTAGATTTATAGTCGTAGTGAGCAGCAATAGCAAGTAGGATTCGAATGGATTTAAGCATGGCTACGGGCGAAAAAGTCTCGTCATAGTCCAAACCTGGTCTTTGACGAAAACCCTTCGCCACAAGTCTTGCCTTATAGGTCTCTACCTGCCCATCTACACCAATCTTTCTTTTAAAGATCCATTTGCAGCCCACAGGTTTTACCCCAGGGGGTACAATGTCCAAAGTCCATATTTTGTTGGTGTATATAGACTCCATTTCGGATCTCATGGCATCCAGCCACTTCACAGAGTCTCCACTCGTGATACCTTGCTGAAAACTGGTAGGATCATCATCCTCCATGATGCAGTCTTCTCTATCACCATCAATGAGGAAACCGTAGTACCTCTCCGGTGGGCGAGAAGTCCTACCAGACCTACGGAGTGGCCGAGGTTCCTCAGTTTCTATTGCAACAGCATGTTCAACCAAGTCGTCATTTGTAGTTTGTGTCTCTAGAACCTCTTCTAGATCCACTACCTTGCCATCATCTTTATCTGTGAAAAACTCTTTTTCTAAGAATGTGGCATACTGAGAAACAAACACCTTTTGTTCCTCCTTGTGGTAGAATAGATATCCATAAGAGTTCCTTGGATATCCCACAAAGTTACACATGACTGACCGTGTCTCGAGTTTGTCCGGATTCTGCTTTTTAATATAGGCCGGGCAACCCCAAATCTTAATTCTCTTAAGAGATGGTCTCTTCCCATGCCATATCTCATATGGCGTGGTAGACACGGTTTTGGTTGGAACCCTGTTCGAAAGAAACGCTGCAGTCTCCAATGCATGCCCCCAAAATGAGACAGGTAACTCAGCATCACTCACCATGGAACAGACCATATCTAATAGGGTCCGATTCCGTCGTTCAGACACACCGTTGTGCTGTGGTGTGTAAGGAGGAGTGAGCTGAGAGAGAATCCCATTCTCTTTTAGGAAGTTTGCAAATTCTATACTGAGGTACTCCCCACCTCGATCTGATCGAAGCATTTTGATACTCAAGCCTGTTTGTTTTTCTACTTCTTATTTATATTCAGTGAATTTCTCGAAAGCTTCGGATTTGTGTTTTAATAAAAATACATGACCGAATCTTGAGAAATCGTCAGTGAAAGTAATGAAGTAGGAAAAACCGCCTCTAACCTGTATAGACATTGGCCCACATACCTCACTATGTATGAGTCCTAGGAGCTCGGTAGCTCTTTCTCCGTGTCCGGTAAACGGAGTTTTGGTCATTTTACCCTTGATACAAGACTGTAAGACCCGGTTCTTTTTATACGCCTAAAATCCGTATTTCCCTTTTTAAACCAAATTTTGTTATTTAATTATTTTAATAAAACCCACTCCCTATATTTATCCCCATTTAATTTCCTATTAATCCCAGCCCAGCCCACTTCTTTTATTTAAAATCTTAAATCCAACCTTATTTTTCTTTTGCAGCCCAAGCTCCCCACTCCCTTAATTTCCCTATTTTTCCTTATAATAAATTCCAGCTTGGCCCGTTCCCAATTCCCTTTAATTCATTTATATTTATTTTAGCCCAGCAGCCCAACCAAGCGTTGGCCCCTCTTCTTATTTATTTTGTTGTTTTCTTTTTTAAAAAAAATTCTCAGGCCCGGCCCACTCGGTTCCTTCTCACCCGCTTCCCCAAACCCGACCCGCACCCTATACCTCCCTCTTCTCCAACGGCTACCTCCTCCTTTCCCGCTCGCGACCCATTTTCCCCGCCGCGCCTCGCGCCCACGCTCACGCCCCGCTTCTGCCGTTACAACCGCGACGCGCACACCCCCTCGTCTCCATTAGCTCCCTCATCACTCGCTTCTCCCCTCATTTTTTCTAATCCCTCATCTCTCTTCCTCTCGAAACTCACCGAGCACCCAACGCCGCCGTGTTTCCCCACTCCACCATCGGCGAACACCCATCACTCCGCTCGACCCCACGACGATGACAGCTCCTCCTCCACCAACCTTCTCCCTCGCTCACTCATCTCTCCAAGAAACCCATCGAACTCGAGCCCTGCACTCATCCGCCACCGAGACTCAACAACTCCGACGACGCCAGCGACGACCCCACCATCTCGTACTCACCCTCAACTTCGACCACCACCTTCTCGATCTCGACGCCACCATCAACGTCGACATCCTCACCTCTTCACCACCCTCTCCTCGCCCCGAGCCCCCTCTTTCCCATTTTCCACCTCCGACGAGCCCTGAACATCACCTCGGCATCACCTACGACCTCTCCTCGCCATCATCTCCATTTCTCTCTCTGTTCCGCCCTCTCTCTCTCCACCCCCACTTTCTCACTATCTCTCCCTGATCCCCTCCCTCTGTACTCATTCTCTTTCTCTCTCTTTCTGTCTCTAACTCTGTCTCTCTCTCTCAGCTCTCTCTCTGCTCTCTCTCTCTCTCCCTCTCTCTCTGTTCTCCCTCTCTCTATTCATCTCTATCTCCCGCATATCAAGTCATGGACGACTTAGAGCACTGAAGAGGAAGGAAAGGCACGGAGAGCAACGGGATTGATTACGATCGTCTGATTCCAAAGCCAAACTTGTGCTGCGCCTGTGACACGATCGTGCTATTGATACTGCCGGGCATCGCCAAAACGTCTCCAGGCAAGTTACCTACTTGCTTCATGCTATTATATTTCTGTTACAAATCCAAATCATATAAATTGCTATATTACTTTTCCTGAAAACGTACACTATTTACCTGTTCGACGTGTGTCCCCAATGAGAATCCTTTCCTAATTTGACGGAACTAAATGGTATCGTTTGGTCCGTATGGCTGTGAACCTAGTGCGTGAATTTCGTTGGATAATATGACCGTTAACGACTAAAATGACTACCCCCAAGTTTACTAGTAAAAACTGGAATTTTCTTATACCTGAAAACTATTAAAATCGCCATAAATTATATACATACTGGAATGGTGCGTTCGAGGGCTCAAATCGAAGCCGACTCGACGAACTTTAACCCTATACTTTTTTCTAGATATTCCTGTACTTAAACTATGACGATATTTTGATCGGAGTGCGACTCTGGACTGCAGTCCAGAGCGACTCAAATTGTTGCTTGCTGTCCCGTAATGGGTACCACAAGATTTCCCAAACTCATAGGTTACGGAACTCCACTGTTCATTGCAGGTGAGCCTGTTAGCTAGATAACACAAGTGGTTTCATTCTGTTTCGTTATCGTTTGTTATTTATTTTGTAATTTAAAAGATCGGGACGCATAACAGTCCCAACAGAATCAGAACTGACATGTTGGTATTGAACAGTGTATATCTCCTAACATACAGACGCGATTGAGACTCCGTCTATTGCGTTGAAAACCTTACTGAAAACCCTAGATTTCATCTAACTGTAGCATCGCTAAAATCTGATTCCAATTGGGATTAAAATGCGTTGCGAAACGGATTTCTGATTCTGAAACCGGATTTCCAGCCGTGAACGCTTAAAATGAAATGGCTATAACTAATGATCCTGGAACCTGATTGGCATGAAACTAAATTCGATGGATAGATAACTGAACATACTAATAATTACCTGTTCATTGTTTCGCTAAATTGTAACCGTATGATTTATGATAAATTATGCAAGTGGTAGATTATTGATTCAGGACATCCTAAACATGCTTTATATATTGTTTATGCATCATATCATACATGTGTTATTGCATTGACAACCTAGTGATAACGTGCATTACCCAGTGTGAGGTATTAGTGATGATTGTGGCAAGTACGTCAGTGTTCGTGTATCAGTGAATAAGTGAAAGTAATACGTACTTGTATACAATCAGTGACCCTATTATTCTATTGCATTGTCGACGTCTGTGGGATGCGTGTACGTGTGACTATAAGTGGTATGGGACACTTATGGAAGCGCTTGCACGGTGTCACAGATAAGACATCAGATACTGCCATTTATCTTAGGTATTAGTCGGGACGTGCTTGATGGAGGTCCTGCCTCCAGTTCTCGCGCAGACTTGTCACGGATCGATTAGTATTTAGGGTTATGGTTAGCGTTTGATGTAGACCACGGGGTGTGGGGTAGTTTAAGTGTGAGTTCAACAGAATCTCGGGAGTCCCATGCCGGCTTATATATTTAGGGAGATATATGGAGATTTACAGGGTATGTGATTATCACCGTGATATACATGTTGGGCCCGTGGTCCCTTGCCCTTGGGTTCTACCCTTGGGTGGAGGACACTCGCGAGTGGTTGACTCTCACACTTGGACTGACGATAGGCTTAGTGACCTGTACAGTGAGACTTAGAGACTGATAGAGATACTGGCATTGATATATCTTATTTACTGTGTTGACATACGTGGCATATCGTTCTACTGCTTTTACTGTTCCGCTACATTGATTACTGCACATTCATATTCATGTTGTCATTGAGTTACTGTTATACATACCTATTACCACTGTTAGAGTTGTCACGTGATTTTATATATATTATATTGCTATCGTGTCGCTCTGACGACCTGAGTATGCATGCTCAGTGTGAGGAGAAGATTTAGCTTGGACCAGGACTAGACGCATATCATAGACACCTCGACTTGCTATCCAGAGTTATATCCATATTGTTCTCCCTCAGGTCAGTTCTTTACATTGTTTCTTTCAGTTACTGCATTTCTCACTACCTGCGCATCATTTACTGTTTACCATGAAAAACTAGAAGCCGAAGTGTGACTACGGCAGGACATTTCCTTGACCGTAGGAGCATGGTTGGCCTTGTCTACCCCTCGTATTCCGTATTTTAGGAAGCGGGGCGTGACAAAGACTGGCAAGTCGCATAAGATTTATATTCAAAAGGGTTTAAATATCCATCTTTGTGTAACTTGTTTAGTCTTGTTTCGTTAATATGACCAAGTCTACAGTGCCAAAGAAAAGCTTCATTTATTTCTGAAAGTTTTCTTTTATTAGTATGTTGTATGCTGAAAACTGTGTGTTGATTGAGGACGTATATCCCGTTATTAAGCGTAACATACCCAACCAATATTTGATTCAGGTGAATGTTCATAACATTGTTCTGCAATACAAAATTATATCCTTCATTGTCTAACAAAGAAACAGATATTATATTACAAAGCATACTTGGTACAAAATAACATGGGTTCAAAACCAATATACACCTAAATGGCAACCCCAAGTGATACTCTCCCACTGCGATTGTATGTACATTGGAACCATTTCCAACGCGGAGAGTATGGTCACATGTCTTCAAAACCTTGCTATTTCTCAGCCCCTGCATAGAATTGCAAATGTGAGAACCTGAACCGGTATCTAATACCCAGGAAGCAGAGTTTATTGAAAAACAGTTTTCTGTCACAAACACACCTGAAGCGGAAGCATCCCCATGCTTCTTCTTGAGATTTAAGTACTCCGTACAGTTGCGCTTCCAATGTCCTATTTTATGGTAATGAAAACATTCACTTTTCCCCGATTCTCCAGCTTTGGACTTTTCATTCCCCTTGACCATTTTAACTCCACCCTTAGGATTGGTGGGCTTCTTCTTTTTCTTTCCCTTGGCCTTAGCCTTTGGGCGAGAAGAGGAAGATTGTCCAACAGTCATAACGGGAGTTTTCACTGATTTTAGTGTGCTCTCTGCACTTCTTAACATATTAAGGAGTTCAGGTAGTTCCCTCTCCATGTTGTGCATGTTGAAGTTAACTATGAATTGAGCAAAGGTGGAGGGGAGGGACTGCAGAATAATATCCGTATATTGTTCATTGTCAATTGTCCATTCAAGGTCCTCAAGCTCTTCTATGAGAGCTATCATCTTCAGAACATGGTCTCCTACTGGTGTGCCAGGGGCAATTCGCATCTGAAACAATTTCTATGATGCTTCGTATCGTAATACGCGGGATTGCTCTCCATACAACTCCTTTGTATGGAGAAATATGGCTTGAATGTCCATATTCTCGTGCTACTTTTGATGTGTGTTGTCCATCGATGCAAGTGCGAGGCATTTAGTTGTGGCACAGTCAGCGTCCCATGTCTTGCGGACTTCAATATCCGCAACTGAGGATTTTGGACCTGGGACGGGCGGGGCTGAAGCCGTGAGGACATATGATACTTTATCATAAGTCAAGGCAATTTTCAAATTCCTCAGCCAGTCTTTATAATTGGTCCCATTCAGTTTATTTTTATCTAGTAAAAGCTTGAGTCCAGTCATTGGTATCTGCCATTAAGAGAGAGAAAAGAATACACTCAGCGAAAGCTCTTGCAAAGATCAGATTGGTTATTATCTTGTCTAATCGATGTCTCCCACTGCTTTAATCAAGTTTTTCTTTCAAACCTTAAAAAGAAAACTAGCCAGGATTAATTACAGTCTACAACTTTGCTAACCATTCAGCCAGGCCGGTGTCGGTACTTGAGGGAGGTTCCCCGTGCTTTCGCACGGACCTAATTAAAGTAAACCTCATTTTCCCAGAGGCGTAGCCCCGTTAACACCTTTCTAGACACCTAATGAGTTAGCTAATTGTAAACTGCAAAACTCTCCTGGGAGCAACTATTGCCCACAGTGGGATCGGGATCCAACCATCATATGGAAGGTATGCAATCTCATTGCAAATCTCAACACTTGAAATTCCTGATGTGATTTTTACCCCTAGTACTTATGACCTTAACTATGGTCAACAAATCATAAGCACCAGTCAAGTTCTACCCGTCATTTCTTGATTAATTAGACCCACCCATATGACCCTTAACTATGGTCAACAAAGTCGCATGAATGTCCTAATTAATCTGCATCATATGCAGTGTAGGAAGACATCACTTAGCTACCGTACACTACGCCTTAACTATAGTCAACAAACGTAGCACGAATACTAAGTACTCTACTTCCTAAAATGACGGAGGGTTGCGGATGATTTTTAAGAAAATCTTTAACGCTTTGAACTTGATATCGTCATAGAATCAAATGGTTTTCAAAAGGAGTGGCTTGTGCTTCGCGATTTTGAAATATAGCTTTTTCATAAAGAGCCGAGTGGTTTTCAAATCCGATTCTACAACATCTTTTTAGGTTTATTTTCTTTACATTAATCATATTAATGTAGTCTCATCATTTAAGTCCTTAAGCCAATCACAGAAAAGAAACGAAAATACAACGTACGCTTATGCCATCCGCATTCACCGCAATGTTCCGTTATGCACCGTTAGGTTACTTAACTAACGGCATACCGGGACGGGACTAGCGCGGGTGTAAAACATAAGCAACGTCTACTATATATCTCATATATAATATATCATTCGTCTCAGATATCACAGAACACAGGCAGCAGAAACATAGATATAATGTGGGATATACTAGGATGTCCGTATTTAGTATTTAGCCAACAATAGAAAATACGGATTCCACGGTCGCGATGAATAGCCAAGCCCATACCCCTAGACCCCTACGAGAGTGGCAAGCGACCCTACCAATCCTGGAGTTTAGGAGACCCGGTCTCGACTCCTCGAGATGGCCTCCCACTGAACCCCAGAACCCGGTCACTTGTGCTCCCCTTCTTGGGTCTATCCTAATGCGGAAAAGTAAATAATATACAATACTGGTGACATCAACCTCAACCCGGAAGTGCCCCAAATAAAAGAATATTACATTACATTTGAATTTTACATGAATGAAAATAAAACTCTCATCTCACATAAAACCCCCGGCTATTCAATCGCGACAATCCTGCACATCATATCTCAGCAACACATAATATCATATATCATCAACGTAAGTAAGTATGCGTATCCCGATTGTCGTTGATGTATAGCAATGAAACCGGCGATAAACGACATACTACACTTACGGTCACAGAAAAGAAAGTGTAAAACTACAATATTTGGAATCCACATTAGACATCGTAAATGCGAAATATCACATACTTCGTATTTCATGCCTAACTATATGAATTCCACATATTGTATCACATTCCAGATAAACAGACAGTATTAAAGTTTTCAAACGAATGATCAAATACCCAAAATTTCATAAGGCTCAACACTTGAGCGGAGTTCAAAAAACCCGGAATGTGTCACAGTAGTAGCGGTCCAGCCGTAGAAAGGTCAAGCCAATGCCTCACATGTGGCACGCCGTACTGCCTCAAACCCTAAGATTCAAAAGGCAGTTAAGAACGGTCACATAATCGAGTTAAGGTTTGTTGTCTTCTAGAGGGTCCACCACAAAACTTGCACGTATTTCCGAAAGATTTAAACCCCGTGAAAAAGTGAGTTAATGATACTCGTTCGAACATTTTAATACTTTCTTAATTACCCGGAAAAAGGAACGAAATTAAAATTCTGATCGAATCACCGAATCCAAAACCATCCCCAGAACATTCAAGACTTGAATCAGATTAAACATACCCAAAAATGTATACAAGCAGGTAGGAACAATATTGTACAAACACGAGCCAATGATTCCTCTGTACGGCCGTAGAGCCGCGGCCCAAGCAAGCTCTGGCCGCGGTTCCGCGGTGGTATGTACTGTTCATTGGTTCGTTTTTCACAGTATTGCTTAGATTTGCCTGCTGAATTTTTTACGTATTTTTAATTCTGAAAATAACCAGTTTTGGAAAAATGTCCAGAGAGGGTTCAAAAAGTCTGTATTTTGGTTCGATCGGAGTTTTAACTTCGCTAAAATGTCGCCTAAAGCTCTAGGTCGGCTCTGATACCAATGTTAGGTTTACCTAGCACCTCATGAAGGGTTTGGAAGCATCACATGTGTCAAAATCAAATTTTTTTAAGGTGCTAAGTGAACATCCAAAGAATCATCACTAGAAAATTAGGGTTTCTAAACATACACATCATCACAAGTAGATAAAGTTAGGGTTTTGAGAGTACAACCTTTGTAGCTCCCTACGCTAGACTCCTTGGCTACTTGAGGGTTGGAAAACGTCCGCTTGAGAACCTCTAGGTCCACGATGATCCACCCGGAGTCCTCTTTGTCCAAGCTTGAAACTTCACAAGATCAAGAGAAGAAATGGAAGGTAACACTCTTCACAAGTGGGCAAGACTAGTGTAGAATGGTGTTGTGGTTGGTTTTCTCACTTCAAAATCCTAACTTGATAAGTATTTTGCTCACTTGAGAAATCTAGAGAGCAAAAGAGAGAGGAGGAAGAAGATGGATGTAAAATATCTTAGATATTTTGTTTGGAGTAAAAATGACCATAGAAATTAAACCATGGTTAGTGAAAGGGTTAATGCAAGGTCAAAGCAATAAACCATGAAACAATTTCCATTTCAATTTTCTTTTTCCAAATAAATAATATCCATAAATATTTTACAAAGGTGTGAGTCTTATATTGCCACCATCTACTATATAAACAACCATGATAACCTTTATGTATGCATGTATGTGTGCATGCACATCCTATGTACATGAATGAGAATGAATGCATACATACATGCACAAAGACATGAAAGGATTTCAAGTGAGAAACTAATGGTTAATGATAAATCAACACTTGATTAAGCAACCCGGTCATATCACATACGACCCGACCAAAAGCAAGCCGCCCGATTAATATACGGTATCTCATACGCGCATTTTAACCGGGTCCACGCGCATATCGCATATGCGCACCACAACGTTTCGCCTGGACTAGGTAACTCCATTGTGGGACTCTAAGACTCGTCAATACGCCGGCAGTGGGTGATGATCATATCAAGCACCCCCAAGCCGCAAGCGGTCAGCTAAACGTAACGGCCACCCGGGTATTGAGCGATCAGAAGAAAACAAGCGAACCTGCCACAACTCCCGTCGAGCCAACCGGCAACACTACCGTACAGTCCGGTCTCTTCATCAGATATGTTGCATATCGAGTCTAGGGATGGTAACGTCGACCCCAATAACTCAATAAGTCGTGCCGATGAATGGTCTATAACAGATCGAGAAACTACTGATAACACTTATCAGCAAATCTCAACAGCCCTGGCCAGGGACTTACTGATATAGCCAGTCGAGCACAGCACAGCATCAACTCCCAATACCGGGAGAGACGAAACCCCTCCTATCGCTCATCGCCTTCGTGTGTCTCGGGACTGTACCCAAAGGCCACCTGTTTGCACGACTCAGTAGAGCCGTGGTAGGGTGGTAATCAAAGTACAGTGGGAGAACACACAAGACTCTATGACGATCTCGGGTCTACAGACTAACCTGTACCAGTGTCGGGGACTATTGAATCCTTTGGTTCTGTCAAATCATCAGCTGTAGTTTGTATAGCTGGATCTCCTTCCAGTTCTACAGAACTGACCTTGCCTCGAGCTTGTCCGGATTTTGCTTTTGACATAGGCCGGACAACCCCAAATCTTAACTTGCTTAAGAGATGGGCTCTTCTCATACCATATCTCATATGGAGTGGTAGGCAGTGATCTGATTCGAACCTAATTCAATAGGTATGCAGCTTCTTAAGTGCATAACCCCCAAAAGGAAACAAGTAACTCAGTAATACTCATCATAGAGCAACAATATCTCATAGGGTGTAATTGCTCCGCCCCGATACACCGTTGTGCTGTGGTGTATACGGAGGAGTAATGCTGAGAGAAAATCTCATTCTCATTTGGAATAGTCCAGGAATTCCATGCACAAGTATTCTCCTCCCTGATCTCATCATAGGACATAATACTTCTACCCAGTTTTGGTTTTCTACTTCTATCTTATATTTTTTGAATTTCTCAAAAGTTTCAGACATGTGTTTCAACAGGAACATGTGTCCGAATCTTGAGAGATCATCAGTGAATGTAAGGAAGTACAAAGAACCAGTCCTGGCATATGTAGACTGGGGATCTTCATACATCACTATGTATCAGTCCCAAGAGTTCACTAACTCTTTCTCTGTTTTCAGTAAACGGAGCTATGGTCATCTTATCTTTGTGACATAACTGGCAAGTTTTACAAGATGTAAATTCAAACTGATTTAAATATGCATCTAAATGTAACTTAGCTGGTCGGGTCGCATTGATATGACCTAGTCTACAATGCCTCAAGAAGAATTCGTTCATTTCTGAACTCTTCCTCTTGTGTGTGTTCTGTACATAAGGAACTGTGGTTTGATTTAGAATGTATATGCTTTTAGATAACATGCCTGAACCGATCAACACTTGATATAGGAAATGTGCAAAACATTATCCAACAATACAAAATTATATCCTTCTTTAATAAATAAAGTGTCACGACCCGAAAGTACGGAACGTGACCGGCACTTAGATTACGAAGCGTCTAGAGGCGCCACGTAACCTAAGTAAGCCGAAGCCCAGAAATCTAAACCATGAAAAAGAAGAAGAAGCAGTAAAAGAAAACAAGTATAAAATCATCAGCAAATTTTACCAAAAATTTCGGCAGAGTCTCCTCTGTAAAAACTGGCCCCCAAACGGGTACAACAAGTATAATATACATAAACAATAAAAAGCATCCCCAAACGGGAGCTAGCATCAACGCCAACAGGCGGAAACAACCACAGCAAGCACAATAATATACAACGCCAATAGGCGAGGCTCAAAACTCAAAAGAAAACAAACCACCAGATCTGAATAATACATGCGCGACTCTAAGGTCGAAATAAAAGACCGGTCCTATAAACTTATCAAGTAATACAAATATGGTTGATGGAGCTTACTAGATACAAATGAATGAATAAAAGTACAATGGTGGTTCGGATACAAGTGAACCAACCTACCGTGCAAATCACCCTGAAGAAAAGATGTGCCAACAAGCTGCCACGGAAACCTGTACATCGAACCTGTAAAGAATTTGGCACAACGGGGGTGAGTTGCCAACTCGTGAGTAGAAGACATCTACGAAAAGAAATCGAATGCACGACGCTATCCTAGGTCATAATAATACACTACTATATCCCAAACATCTAGTAATAGCAGGGTAATACTACGTGTAAGTGCAACTACTCCGTATCGTGTCAGTACCTCATATAATACTATGTCATATGAATGAAATGCATGCACCATGAATGTAAAGTAACAAATCCTGAAATCCAGATATATATGTATAAGAAATCTTTAGCTGTTATCATAGTTGAATGTGTATAAGAATCTGAAATCTCAATAATGAAATCCATGGAAATCCGTGTCAAACATCGACACAACACATGTAATCTCAAGTCTCAATATCTCGGGCTCCGTCAGTCCGGATCGGCCCATATCATCAAATCTCACGACAACGGTCGGTATCCTCCGGATATCCGCCGCGCCAGACATCACCGGTAGGTAGCCTTCCCCTGCCAGGCTCATCGTCTACAACTCGATCTTCTTGCCCCGGGGTACCATACCGGGCCCACCATGTACCCGAGACGGTTCATCCACTCCTCGAATCGGGTCTCGAAATCCAATAGAAAACATGAAATCTCATGGTGGACGACACATACATCACGAGAAACCGCATCTTATTTTAAAAAGAGAAGAGGAGAGAGAGAGAGAGAAGTTTTTATATATTTTTGCGGTTTTCCCCAAAAATCCAGAAATCTCATAGAAATCCAAATCTCAAAATCATGAGTAAGTATATGATAAGTGTCGGCATATGCCCATAATACTGCATGATAACATGAAAATATGAATGCATGAATGTCTAAGCAATAAATATCATGTCTGTACTAATGTCAGAGAATAACCACAATATTATAGCGGTCTAATTGTTAACTGATTCTATCCATAAAAGTCAATATGATCTAAGTGTACGTGACATAGCAATTACCGATGATGATGTGTGTGAGCCGACAAATAAGTGTGCGTGGAATATGCGCATCATCGGTAATAGTGCTGGTGTCCTAACAGGTAAAGTTTATACTGATTATAGCAACATATAAAAGAACATGCACCATGATAATTACAGTATGAATGTAAATACAGATGTGCATTATCCACTCCTCTGCGAGATACGAGTACAACTACCACTATATGAGTCGAACCTAAACCAGTGTCCATCTAACATCCTAAGGAACTAAACCTAATAGACTAGTCGGTAAGAAACTAGAGTCTACCTAAGGTCTGAATCAATATCTCTAATAGTCGGCGATCCCGCCTCAATAGCGTCACGTACGTAGTACGGCTTCCTCGAATCAAGAGTGCGGATCAATCATCAAATCTAAGTCTCGTACGGTAAAATCCATCGTACGGCATCCCAATATCGAGGTACGGTCAAGTATCTCCTAGGTGTCTCCTCATTCGTATAATGTCATCATCAGCACATCTCATGATCAAGGTGTTAAACTGTGATCGCATACATCAATCATATATCATTGCCATCATGATAAGCATCATTAGTTTATCCTAAGAAATATCATGTCATATGTATCATATTGTGACTAGGTCATACTTATATGATATCGGCATCAGGTCACACCAATATAATGTCGTAATCAAGTTATACATATATCATATCGTGATCAGTCACAAGTTACAGTCCGGGTACTATTCTAGCGTCCCATGTACATCAATATCACCACCACTCTTTATAATTTATATATTCATGTTCATTATCTCATTCTCTAATGATCCGCTAACACTTTATTACGACTGTATAGTCAAGAATCACGGCATCAAGCCCAGTTATACTGTTTCATCATACCTCGGATATCATATCACATCAATGAATCACCTATACGTGTTGTATATATATGTATATACCTATACCTAGTTCTATATATGTACACATACACGTACCCCATGTCGAGTTTCAGTGTGTGCGTGGGTGTGTTTCTATCTGAAACCTACGAACCTCTTCCAAGGTACTCATCCTCTGATATGGTTTTCCTAAATCAGTCTAGTCCAGCCTAGGGTCAATACCAGGGTCCTACTAGGGTCACATCTGGTTTCCTAATGTCAATAAGTACTATTACTATTCTACGTTGCGGGGGTGCTAAACGCCATCCACCCGACTTCCCCCCGTAGATATACATCTACTCACCTGGTCCATGTCTGCCGAAGACGGTGTCGCCATCCTCCTCTTCATCGCCCGCAGTCCACGTGAGGGGTACCTAAACGCAACATATAAATAGCATCGTAAACTGAATCACATACAAAAGTCAAAACGACGCAATGAACCAGCATAGGTTAAAGCCTATGTCCCGTCCACGCAAAAGAACCAAATATCGCTCGATATCGGCGTACAAACTCCGATGGATCGAGATAAACATTAACAAATAACTCGTAGTTTTAAAACACATTACTTATATTATAAAACATGATTAAATCTATCGAAACCCTAAAATCCATCAAACCGTCCAATTTCGTAAAAACCGAAATTGCCAATTTACCGTTTTTCATCAAAACTTGACATTTAAATGAAACCAATAGTTATAAAACTCATTATATAGCATAACTAGACTATACAAACCGTTACTATATTTTTATTACACAAATTTATATAAATTTGAAATTTCTAGTTTGCAACATTTAACAATTTTTAACATTTTACAAGCAAAGCACCACAATTCCACCACAAAACATGATTTGCATGAATTAATGTATTAAACCACAATTCATAATGATAATGATTCAATGAAACCATAAATTATATTTTTAATCACATTTATTTAGAAATTCCTAAAATCTAGTTTACAAAATAATAGCATTTTATTACTATTTTTCCAATTATCAAAGTAATCTAGTGATCAAACTAAGTTTTTCATTCAATTAATATGCTAATATTCTCATTAAAACCACCATCTAATGATAGCAACTTTAATTGGAATTTTATATTACCCACAAACACATTTTAGAAAAATCTAGTTAGCTAATTTCCTTATTTAAAACAATTTTAAATGAAAATTTTACAATTTAACAACCATGCAATATTTTCCAATTCTAAAAGTGTTAAACTAACTATTATAACCCTAATTAATTATTAAAAACCCTAACTTGAATTTACAACCCTAACTTGCATTTTAAAAATTAAACATAGAATTAATATAATAAATCTAATTATGCTTTAAAAGAACATTTAATAGAAATAATTCAAAAGAGAAAGATTTATACCTCCACAATCTCATGTCCAAACTTGAAAATGAGCCTCAAAAATACATGCTTTCCCACTCCAAAATCCATGTAAAGAAGAGTAGAGAATAAAGGGTATGAAATAATTAGGATTTTGTGTATTTTTTGTTGAATTTTTGATGTAATTTGATGGATTTTTGTGCAAAAATGAGGTGGGAAATGGGGGGGGCAGCCATGGGGGGTTGTGGCCGGCCTTGAGGGAGTGAGGGAGAGAAAGAAATGATTAAGGAAAAGTGTAGAAGTTTCAAGAGGAGAATTATCACTTAAAGGTCTTTTCATGGTTTATTTAATTATTTATTTATTTGTTTACTATAGCAAGTCAAAAAAGCTCTAGAAAATAGGAAAAATTTGCAAATAATTTTTGCATGATACATACTAAATTCTAACATGCCATGGTTCATTTTTACAAATTAAAACCATTTAAATTTGTAATTTACACTAATTTAGTGTAAAAATAAAGCTTATGTTAATATTTAAAATAATTAATTTAGGAAAAAATTTTAATTAAACTAAAAATTATAAGTGGCTAAATAAACACTATTTACTAGTAATTAAATAATTAAATAGGTATTTTTGAATTTATAATGAAAAATAATTGCGGTTTGATTTTACGAAAAATACATTTTGCGTTACCGAAAATCATAAAATTCACTTAAACAATTTTATTCATTTAATTATTTATTTAATTATTTTTAAAACGTTACATAAAGAGACTGATATAATGTTGTATGTCAGGTTCGGTATCTAATAACATTCGTTCAAAATCAATGTATTTGGAAATATAGGGTGATAACTGCCAACACCTTGGCTGCAACAATTGCACTGTTTCTAACTCTTGAAATTTATCACCCGTTCTCAGTTCTCTACCTTTCTATAGCCCATGTAACAGATTACATATGCGGGATCCTGATCCGGTATCTCATACCCAGGACATAAAGGATACTGAGAAACAGTTCTCTGTAATGAACACACCCGTAGAAGATGCATCAGCATGCACTTTCTTCGTTTGGGCGGCACGGGAATCCTGATATTCCCCTAATTTCTGCTCGGTCTTATAACAATTATAAGTTGGAGCGGGGCCAACGTTCCCCAGCTCAGTATAACAAGCGGGTTCGGTCAATACATCTATATTATTATCTTGATTAAGGCATGACATGGTTGCTACCTGGAGAGAGAGAGAAGAAAACACTCTGCGTGCGCTCATGCAAGATTAGATTGGTTATATATTTTATCTAATAAGGATGGCTCCCACTGTTTTTATCAAATCTTCCTTCAAACCTTAAAAGGAAAGACTAGCCGGGATTAATTACACTCTACAAGTTCGTCAATCTTTCAGCCAGGCCAGTGTCGGTACTTTGAGGGAGGTTCCCCGTGCTTTCGCACGGACATAATTAAAATAAACCTCGTTTTCCCAGGGGCGTAACCCCGTTGACACCTTTTTAGACACCTACTTGATCGGCTAATTGTAAAGTGCAAAACTCTCCCAGGAGTAACAATTACTCGCAGTGGGTATCAGGATCCAACTATCATATAGAAAGTATGCAATCTTATTGCAAATTTCAACACTTGAAACTCCCGATAATGGTTTTTACCCCTAGCACTTATGACCTTAACTATGGTCAACAAATCATAAGCACTAGTCAAGCTCTACCCGTCATTTCGTGATTAATTAGACCCACCCACATGACCCTTAACTAAGGTCAACAAAGTCACATGACTGTCCTAATTAATCACATCATATGCGGTGTAGGAAGACATCACTTAGCTACCGTACACTGTGCCTTGACAATGGTCAACAAACATAGCACGAATACTAAGTACTCTACTTTCTAAAATGACGGAGGGTTGCGGATGGTTTTTAAGAAAACCTTTAACGCTTTGAACTTGATCTCGTTGCAGAATCAAATGGTTTTTAAATGGAGTGTTTTTGAGGCTTTTGCTAGTTTCGCTAAAGAGGTCACTCCCGGTGAAGGGATCTCGGCTCTTTCCTCGTCGAATGAGGTGCAGGATATTCACAATACCACTATGCAAAGCAAGAACTAGAAAAGCAGTCAAAAGACAAACCGAAGGTTGCAGCATCTGCTAGTTATCACTAAAGAGATCACTCCCGGTGAAGGGATCTCGGCTCTTTCCTTATCGAATAAGGTGCTGGATGTTCTACAAGGAACACCGCTATGCAAAGCAACAACTAGAGCTACCTAATTTTTGAAATTCGATCCCACAACATCTTTTAGGTTTATTTTCTTTCATTAATCTCATTAATGAATGTCCCATCATTTAAGTCCACCTAAACATCACAGATAAATACAACGTACACTTATGCCATCCGCATTCGCCTCGATGTCCCGTCTGCACCGTTAGGTTAGGTAACTAACGGCAGAGCGGGGCAGGGCTAGCGCGGGTGTAAAACATAAGCAACGTCTATATAATATATCATATATACTATATACAATATCTATCTGAACATATCACATGATCACATCACAGATAACGCAGCAGAAAATATCATATGAAATATTGGATATACTAGGACGTCCGTGTTTTATTTTGAGCCTCTATAAAACACGGATTCCACGGTCGTGATGAATAGCCAATCCCACACCCCTAGACCCCTACGAGAGCGGCAAGCAACCCTACCAATTCTAGAGTTAGGAGACCCAGACTAGACTCCTCGAGATGGTCTCCCACTGGACCCTAGAACCCGGTTACTTGTGCTCCCCTCCTTGGGTCTATCCTAATGCGAAAAAGTAAATAATATACAATGGTGACATCATCCTCAGCCCGGAAGTGCCCCAATAAAAGAATATTACATACAATGAATTTCACATGAATGAAAAAGAAAAACTCTCATCTCACAAAAAAAAACCTGGCTATTCAAACACGACGATCCAATATAACATATCCAGCAACACATAACATCACATGTCATCAACGTAAGTAAATATGCCCATCCCAATTGTCGTTGACATATAGCAACGAAACCGGCGATATCACATATTACACTTACGGTCGCAGAAAAGAAAGTGTAAAACTACAACAGTTGGAATCCGCAACCTCCTTAGACATCTCATGCCTAACCAAATGAATTCCTTAGACATCGCATGCCTAACAATTATAAACCCCGCATTTCAGTCTCAAAATCGAAAACTGTTTTCAATATTAAGTCAGGCAATTCAACAAGATTCCCGACATCCTGATCGAATGCTCGTCGCAAACTTTAGTAGATGGCCGCACCCCTGGATGCCGTCGACAAAGTGCACTAAGGCGGAACACCGCTGCCGCGAGCACCCGAACGGATGCTTTTGGTTACGGGGTTCTCCTACAGTCACTTGGTCGGGGCTATGGGATGTGGCTATCTATTAAGTTTACCCGGCGAGTATCCGCGTACGCTACGTGATTGCAACAGACTTTTGATCACATCAAAATCCTGTGGCAACCGATCAAATGAGACTAAAGTGCTAGATTTATAACATTCAAATTAGTTATCTCATAACTTACTTGTGGATTCCAAATATTATATCACATTCCAGATAAATAGACAATGTTAAACTTTCCGATCGAATAATCAAACACCCAAGTTTTCCCAAATAGCTCAACACTTGAAATAAGTTTAAAAACATCCATTTCATGCCACAGTACCAACGGTCCAGCCGTAGAAGGGTCAAGCCAACGCCTCACATGTGGCAACGCCGTACTGCCCCAAACCCTAAGGTTCAGAAGGCAGTTCAAGACGGTCACATAATCGAGTTAAGGTTTGTTGTCTTCTAGAGGGTCCATCGCGTTACTTGCACGACTTAGAACGTTCTTAAACTACGGAAAAATTCAACACCTGGAAATTTTCCGGCAGGGGAAAAAGTGAGTTATTGATATCCGGTCGAACTTTTTAACACGTTCTAAAATTACCCGGAAACACACATAGACGAAGTTAAACTTTCCGATCGAATCAACGAGTCCCCAATACAACCCAGAAAACTCAACTCTTGAGTATAAATTAAAAATACCTAGAAACAACAGAAAATATAATAGGGACATTACTGTGCAAAAAGGAAAGAATGACGTCATCTTATGGCCGCGGAACCGCCGCGGGAGCAATGCTTGTGCTGCAGTTCCGCGGCGTTTTGGGCGCCAAACTTTGTCGTTTTGCACAGTTTTCCATATAATTGCCTGCTGAATTTTTTAAGCATTTTTAATTCAGAAAATATCACAATTTCAAAAAATGTCCAGAGAAGGGTTTTAATTAGGGTTTCGGGGTTCGATCGGACTTCTAACTTCGTCAACACTTCGCCTAAAACTCTAGCTTGGCTCTAATACCACTGTAGGCTTACTAGGCACTGTAACAAGGTTCTACAAGGCATCTACCTGTAGGGTTCCTAGGCACTCTCAAGAGGTCTCACAAGGCATCAACCATGCCAATTTCAAAAATTACGGTGCCGAGAAACCCTAATACGGATCGTTGGCTAGAAGTTTAGGCGAAAAAGAAACTTGTTAAAAACTTAACTAAATGGTAAACGGAAATACAACCTTTGTAGATCCGGTTCTCCACCTCCATGGCTCCGCGATGATGTCTCCTCGCTGTACAAATCGGATCTTGGGCTCTAGCGTCGGCTTCATCGGAGAAAAAGCGGGCTAGGTCATCGACGACAATGCCGAAGATGATCTACGTCGAGGCATCGCTAGATCAAGCTCCAACTTCACCAAGTCATGAAACTTGTGAAGAAAACACACTCTACTACTTGGCAAGAGGTAGAGGATGAAGAAATAGGAAGTGGGTTCACTTTAGAATTGGATTTCTCACTCATTTCATCAAGTCACCATTGATGAAGTCTAGGTTTTCTTCATGAAGAAGAAGAAGAGGAAGAAGATGATAGAATATGATAAGTGTTATGATAAAAAGTAAATAATATGAATACTTATCATATCCTAACCCTAGTTAGGTGTAGAGAATAGACCATGGTTAGTTTAAATGGTTAGGATTAAGCATGAAGACAAAATGGTTACAAAGTCAAACCTTCATGAAGATTCAACTAAAAACAAATAATGCCACCATTTTCCCTTTATTCTTTCCAAAATAAATAAATAAATAAATAAGAAAGAAAAAGCAAAACCCTAATCATCAACTTAACCATGGTTTAATTCTATACACTTAACCAAATAAGCATGTATCATCAAACATGATACAATCGTGTGCACAAAAGTATATCACATATACAACTTGCACATCCAAGTGAGAAAATCCATATAAAGTGAACCAATACTAGTTAATGCAAAGTAATATATCAAATATATAATTATACATTAAATCATTAAATCAACACTTGATTTAATGATCCGGTCATGTCGCACACAACCGACTAGTATACAATGTATCGTTTTATCGAATCAATCCTTGATTCGATAACTAGGTTATATCGCATACAACCATTCGACACATTCATCGCGAGAATGAAATACGGTATCGCATACACGCATTATTCTCGGTCCCGCACATATCTCATATGCGCTCCTATTTTGTTTCGCTTGAGCCAGAAAACCTCTGTGTAGGACTCTAAAGACTCGTCAATACGCCGGCAGCAGGTGATGATCATATCAAACACCCACAAGCCGCAAGCGGTCTGCTAAACGTAACGGCCACCCGGGTATTGAGCGATCAGAAGATCGACGAGCAAGCCCGCTCACACTCCAGTGAATCCAACCAGTAACACTACCGTACAGTCCGGTCTCGTCGTCTGATATGTCGCATATCTTGCCTAGGGGTGGTAAACGTCAGACCCCAATAGCTCGATAAGTCGTGTCGATATGAGGTCTATAACAATTTGAGAAACTACTGGTAACACTTACCAGTAAATCTCAGCAACCCTGGCCAGGGATTTCCTGTTATAGCCAATCGAACACAGTGCAACATCAACCCCCTATACCGGGAGAGACGAATCCCCTCCTATCGCTCATTGCCTCCATGTGATTCGGGACTGTACCCAAAAACCACCGTTTTGCACGCCCTCTTGGACGTGGTAAGATGGAAATCAAAGCACAGTGGGAACCACACAAGACTCTATGACGATCTCGGGTCAACAGACTACTCTGTACCAGTGTCACCAGAGAACTGCCATCTGACGTAAGGTATAATACCATCTGGGAGTTCTCGGCGAGTCCGTCCAGTGTACCCAGTCTCTACTGAGCACCCGTATATCATCTCCGATGTCAAACACCAATGGATATGGGATCATCCATCGCCCATCTGTATGGGTCGAGAAGGTATGCGCTAGTCTACTCTGGTATATCGATGCCCCGTCTCGATATACCCACGACTAGGGACTTTGAAGGATGTACTTATGGACTAACATGTCCCCACTAGTATGATCCGCATCATAGTCTAGGTAGTCAAGTACACATCCTAAGGGCTTTACCAACATGTAACAGAGAGACAATCAGTGTACACGTTAAGGTAAAGATCAACCAGATAGCATACTATCATGTCGAGCAAGAAAGTCCTCCCTATATATGTCCAAGCATCCACTACAATATACATCCTATGTATAGTAATGGCCTCTAGGGCATACATATAACTAACAATCTCCCACTTGCACTAGGGCCATCTGATAGCAGTGGTTGCAGTATCTCATACTCAACCATCCCATAATAGTCTCTCTCTGGAAAAAGGCCTTTGTGAGTGGATCCGCCGTGTTGTTCTCTGAGTCTACACTCCTAACCTCGATCACCCTGGAGATCAACCATCTCCATGATCAGGTGACACTGCCTTAGAATTTGTCTGGATCACTGATGGGACGGACGTTCCTTGGCATAAGCCACAACTCCATTGTCTCACAATGGTAGGAACGAAGTTCATCTCATGAACTAATATACACCCAAACAGCCTCTTTGGTAGCATCTGAAGTAGCGATGTATCCATCCTTTATCGTCTAGTATGCCACGGTATCTAGCTTGGAACTGTTCCAATATACCGTCCCTTTACTGAGGGTAAAGACAATGCCTGCGACTGACTCTCAGTCGTCCTTATCACCCTGGAACCCTTCCAGTGATTCTCCCCAGGATCGGTTGATACCATCTCACTACAACTAGTGAGAATCCTAACATCCAATTAGATCTATCTCATAGATCCAAAACCCAGGATTTAGGAGGTATCACTTTGATCCTATATGGAGAATCCTTGTGATAAGCGGAGATTGACCGAGCGTAGCATAGGAAACTCCTTCCCTATCAAGAGCATGTCATCCACGTACTCTACGAGGATCGCCACCATACTCCCTACTACCTTTTTGTTTATACTAGGTTCATCTACCATTTTGATGATGTCAAACTCTTTGACTAATCACATCAAAACAGATGTTCCAACTTCGCGATACCTGCTTTATCCTATAAAGCATCTTGTACACGTTTCCGCTGCTCCCACTGTCTACGAAGCCCTCTGGCTGTGTACTTATAGACGTTCTCTTCTAAAACATCATTTAGAAAAGCAGTCATGGCACCCAACCGCCAGATATCGTAGTCATGGTATGTAGCCATGGCAAGTAGGATCTGGATGGACTTAAGCATAGCCACTTGAAAAGGTTTCATCATTATCCATGCCTGGTCGATGACGAAAAGCTTTATCAAGTCTAGCTTTGAAAGTCTCAACTTTTCCATTTACACCAAGTAATCTTCTCAAGATATACTTGATCCTGATGGGGATTTAACCCTTCAGATATAGCAACCAAAGTCCATACTTTGTTGGTGTACATGGATTCCATCTCATATCACTAAGCATCCAGCCATTCTTATAGAGTCCCACTCCTGATGGCCAGCTCGAAACTAGTTGGGTCATCATCTCATGATGCAATCCTCGCTCCCACTGTCATAGAGAAACCGAAGTATCTCTCAGGTGGGTGAGAAACCTTACTAGATCGGCGGAGAGGCCGAGGTTCGTTGGTAACTATTGAATCCTTTGGTTCTGTCAAGTCATCAGCTGCAGTTTTGTATAGCTGGAACCTTTCCGGTTCTACATAACAGATCTTTCCTCGAGCTTGTCCGGATTATGCTTTTAGACATAGCCCGGACAACCCCAAATCTTAACCAACTTAAGATATGGGCTCTTCCCTTTCCATATCACATATGAAGCGGTAGGCAGCTGATTTGATTTGAACCCTATTCAATAGGTATGCAGCTTCTCAAGTGCATAACTCCCAAAAAGGAAATAGGTAACTCAGTAGTACTCATCATAGAGCACACCTTATCATATAGGGTGTGACTGCTCCACCACGATATACCATCGTGCTATGATGTATACGGAGGAGTAATGCTGAGAGAGAATCTCGTTCTCCTTTAGAATAGTCTAAGAATTCCGTGCTCAAGTATTCTCCTCCTTGATCTCATCAAAGGACATAATACTTATACCCGTATTGTGGTTCTCTACTTCTAAATCATATTCTTTGAATATCTCAAAAGGTTCGGACTTGTGTTTCAACAGGAACATAGGTCTGAATCTCGAAAGATCATCAGAGAATGTAATGAAGTACAAAGAACCAGTCCTGGCATATGTAGACAGGGGACCTTACATACATCAACATGTATCATCCCAAGAGTTCACTAACTCTTTTTCTTTTTCCAATAAACAGGGCTATGGTCATCTAATCTTTGTGACATGACTGGCAAGTTTCACAAGATGTAAATTCAAACTGATTTAAATATGCATCTAAAATGTAACTTCAGCCAGTCGGGTCGCATTGATATGACCTAGTCTACAATGCCTCAAGAAGGATTCGTTCATATCTGAACTCTTCCTCTTGTGTGTGTTCTGTATACTAAGAACTGTAGTTTGATTTAGAACATCAATGCTTTTAGATAACGTGCCTGAACCGATCAACTTTTGATGTAGGAAATGTTCAAAACATTATCCAACTATACAAAATTTTATCATTTCTTTACTAATAAAGAGAGTGATATGATTTTGTATATCAGGTTCGGTATCTAATAACATTCGTTCAGAATCAATGTATTGGGAATACAGGGTGACAGTGACCAACAGACCTGGCTGCAACACTTGCACCGTTTTCTGTCTCATGAAACTTATCACCCGTTCTCAGTTTTTCTACCTTTTTGTAGCCCTATGTAACAGATTACATATCTGGGATCCTGATCCGGTATCATATACCCAGGATTCGGAGGATACTGAGAAACAGTTCTTTGTAACGAACACACCCGAAGATGATGCATCAGCATGCACTCTCTTCGTTTGGGTGGCACGGGAATTCTGGTAATCCCCTATTTCCTGCTCTGTCTTATAACAATTATAAGTTGGAGCGGGACCAACGTTCCCCAGCTCAGTACAACAAGCGGGTTCGGTCAATACTTCCGTATTATTATCTTGATTAAGGCGTGATATGGTCGCTACCTGGAGAGAGAGAGAAGAAACACTCAGCGTGCGCTCTTGCAAGATCAGATTGGTTATTATTTTATCTAATCAGGATGGCTCCCACTGCTTTTTATCAAATCTTCCTTCAAACCCTAAAAGGAAAGACCAGCCGGGATTAATTACAAACTACAAGTTCGCCAATCTTTCAGCCAGGCCAGTGTCGGTACTTTGAGGGAGGTCCCCCGTGCTTTCGCACGAATCTAATTAATGTAAACCTCATTTTCCCAGAGGCGTAACCTCGTTAACACCTTTCTAGACACCTACTTGATCGGCTAATTGTAATGTGTAAAACTTTCCCAGGAGTAACTCTTACTCGCAGCGGGTATCGGGATCCAACTATCTCATAGAAGGTATGCAATCTCATTGCAAATTTCAACACTTGAAATTCCCGATAATCTTTTGCCCCTAACCTCCTATGACCTTGACAAAGGCCAACAAACCATAGGATGCTAGTCAAGTTCAACCCGTCATTTCCTGATTGAATTAAACCCACCCGCACGGCCCTTGACAAAGGCCAACAAGGTCGCACGACTACCCTAATCCAATCTGCATCATATGCATAAGCAGATAAGCACCAGTTAGCTACCGCACACTGCGCCTTGACAAAGGCCAACAAACGCAGCACGAATACTAACTACTACTTATCTGAAATGACGGAGGGCGACGACAGGTTTCTCTGAAAACCTATTGCGTAATGAACTTGATATCGTTGTAGAATCAAATGATTTTAAAATGGAGTGTTTTTGAGGCTTTTATAGTTTTGCTAAAGGAGTCACTCCCGGTGAAGGGATCGTCGGTCCTTTCCTCATCGAATAAGGTGCGGGATATATCATATATATCACTGTGCAAAGCAAAACACTTAAAAGCTATCAAAAGACAAACCGAGTGTGTAGCATCTACCAGTTTTTGCTAAAGGAGTCACTCCCGGTGAAGGGATCTCGGTCCTTTCCTTATCGAATAAGGTGCAGGATATATCACATATACCGCTGTGCAAAGCAAGAACTGTAGCTACCTGTTTTTATTTTGAAATTCGATTCTACAACATCTTTAGGTTTCTTTTATTTCATTAATCACATTAATGAAGTCCCATCATTTAAGTACCTAAACATCACAGATATATACGATGTACACTTATGCCATCCGCATTCGCCTCGATGTCCCCTCGTGCACCGTTAGGTTAGGTAACTAACGGCAGAGCGGGGCAGGGCTAGCGCGGGTGTAAAACATAAGCAACGCCTATATAATATATCATATATACTATATACTGTATCTATCACAGAACATCACATGATCATATCACAGATATCGCAGCAGAAGAATCATATGAAATATTGGATATACTAGGACGTCCGTGTTTTCAATACGAGCCAGTATAAAACACGGATTCTACGGTCGCGATGAATAGCCAAACCCACACCCCTAGACCCCTACGAGAGCGGCAAGCAACCCTACCAATTCTAGAGTTAGGAGACCCGGACTCGACTCCTCGAGTTGGTCTCCTACTGGACCCTAGAACCCGGTTACTTGTACCCTCCTCCTTGGGTCTATCCTAGTGCGGAAAAGTAAATAATATACAAAATGTGACATCTTCCGCAACCTGGAAGTGCCCCAATAAAAGAATATTACATACAAGTTTTTACATGAATGAAAAATGAAAAACACTCATCTCACATAAAAACCCCCGGCTATTCAAACACGACAATCCAATATAACATATCCAGCAACACATAACATCACATGTCATCAACGTAAGTAAATATGCGCATCCCAATTGTCGTTGACATATAGCAACGAAACCGGCGATATCACATATTACACTTACGGTCACAGAAAAGAAAGTGTAAAACTACAACAGTTGGAATCCGCAACATCCTCAGACATCGCATGCCTGACTAAATGAATTCCTTAGACATCGCATGCCTAACAATTATAAACCCCGCATTTTAGTCTCATTATCGAAAACTCTTTTCAATATCAAGTTGGGCAATTCAATAAGATTCCCGACATCCTGATCGAATGCTCGTCGCAAACTTTAGTAGGCGGCCGCACCCCCGATGCCGTCGACGAAGTGCACCAAGGCGGAACACCGCTGCCGCGAGCACCCGGACGGATGCTTTCGGCGACGGGGTTCTCCTACAGTCACTTGGTCGGGGCTATGGAGTGAGGCTGTCTATTAAGTTTACCCGGCGAGTATCCGCGTACGCTATGTGATTGCGACGGACTTTTGATCACATCAAAATTCCGTGGCAACCGATCAAGTGAGACTAAACTGCTATGTTTATAACATTCAAATCAGTTATCTCATAACTACTTGTGAATTCCAATTATTGTATCACATTCCGGATAAGATAGAAAATGTTGAACTTTCCGATCGAACAATCGAACACCCAAGTTTTCCCGATACAGCTCAACTCATGAAATAAGTTCAAAGACATTCACTTCGTGCCTCAGTACCAACGGTCCAGCCGTAGAAGGGTCAAGCCAACGCCTCACATGTGGCACGCCGTACTGCCCCAAACCCGAAGGTTCAAAGGGCAGTTCAAGACGGTCACATAATCGAGTTAAGGTTTGTTGTCTTCTAGAGGGACCATCGCGTTACTTGCACTACTTAGAACGTCTTTAAACCACGGAAAAATCCAACAATTGGAAATTTTCCGACAAGGGAAAAAGTGGGTATTTATATCCGGTCGAACTTTTTAACATATTCAAAAAATTATCCGGAAAACACCTAGACAAAGTTTGATAATCCGATCAAATAATTGAATCCCCAAAACAACCCAGAATATTCAACTCTTGAATAAATATTAAAAATTCCCAGAAAACTCAGCACTGTTAAATAGGAATTACTGTGCAAATGTAGAGGGGTGACGTCACCAGAAGGCCGCGGAACCGCCGCAGAAGCTAGGCTTCTGCCGCGGTTCCGCCGTATGTTAGAGGAATCTTTGGTCAAATTTTGCACCGTAATTCTTATAATTCCCTGCTGAATTTTTTAAGCATTTTTAATCTGGAAAAAACCCAGTTTTTGAAAAAAGTCCAGAGAGCGGGTCGGATTAGGGTTTCGGGGTTTGTTCGGATTTCAAACGTCGTCTACAGATCGCCTAAGGCTCTAGCTAGGCTCTGATACCACTGTAGGTCAGGCAGCAACCCCATCCAATGGGGTCGCCGTGGCACCAACGGGTCCCTCAGCAGCTACTTTTTACGCATGCCCCCTCGCAAGGACTACAACCCGCCGGAACACCTTCCGGTCTCGGGACACCCTGGGGGTAAGAGCCTATGCTTCGCCACACTGTCAAACAGTGAGAACCCCCCATAGGTCGACATCCAATGCCTAGTAGCTCTGATACCACTGTAGGGTTCCTAGGCACTCTCAAGAGGTCTCACAAGGCATCAACCATGCCAATTTCAAAAATTACGGTGCCGAGAAACCCTAATACGGATCGTTGGCTAGAAGTTTAGGCGAAAAAGAAACTAGTTAACAACTTAACTAAATGGTAAACGGAAATACAACCTTTGTAGATCCGGTTCTCCACCTCCATGGCTCCGCGATGATGTCTCCTCGCTGTACAAATTGGATCTTGGGCTCTAGCGTCGGCTTCATCGGAGAAAAAGCGGGCTAGGTCATCGACGACAATGCCGAAGATGATCTACGTCGAGGCATCGCTAGATCAAGCTCCAACTTCACCAAGTCATGAAACTTGTGAAGAAAACACACTCTACTACTTGGCAAGAGGTAGAGGATGAAGAAATAGGAAGTGGGTTCACTTTAGAATTGGATTTCTCACTCATTTCATCAAGTCACCATTGATGAAGTCTAGGTTTTCTTCATGAAGAAGAAGAAGAGGAAGAAGATGATAGAATATGATAAGTGTTATGATAAAAAGTAAATAATATGAATACTTATCATATCCTAACCCTAGTTAGGTGTAGAGAATAGACCATGGTTAGTTTAAATGGTTAGGATTAAGCATGAAGACAAAATGGTTACAAAGTCAAACCTTCATGAAGATTCAACTAAAAACAAATAATGCCACCATTTTCCCTTTATTCTTTCCAAAATAAATAAATAAATAAATAAGAAAGAAAAAGCAAAACCCTAATCATCAACTTAACCATGGTTTAATTCTATACACTTAACCAAATAAGCATGTATCATCAAACATGATACAATCATGTGCACAAAAGTATATCACATATACAACTTGCACATCTAAGTGAGAAAATCCATATAAAGTGAACCAATACTAGTTAATGCAAAGTAATATATCAAATATATAATTATACATTAAATCATTAAATCAACACTTGATTTAATGATCCGGTCATGTCGCACACAACCGCCTAGTATACAATGTATCGTTTTATCGAATCAATCCTTGATTCGATAACTAGGTTATATCGCATACAACCATTCGACACATTCATCGCGAGAATGAAATACGGTATCGCATACATGCATTATTCTCGGTCCCGCACATATCTCATATGCGCTCCTATTTTGTTTCGCTTGAGCCAGAAAACCTCTGTGTAGGACTCTAAAGACTCGTCAATACGCCGGCAGCAGGTGATGATCATATCAAACACCCACAAGCCGCAAGCAGTCTGCTAAACGTAACGGCCACCCGGGTATTGAGTGATCAGAAGATCGACGAGCAAGCCCGCTCACACTCCAGTGAATCCAACCAGTAACACTACCGTACAGTCCGGTCTCGTCGTCTGATATGTCGCATATCTTGCCTAAGGGTGGTAAACGTCAGACCCCAATAGCTCGATAAGTCGTGTCGATATGAGGTCTATAACAATTTGAGAAACTACTGGTAACACTTACCAGTAAATCTCAGCAACCCTGGCCAGGGATTTCCTGTTATAGCCAATCGAACACAGCGCAACATCAACCCCCTATACCGGGAGAGACGAATCCCCTCCTATCGCTCATTGCCTCCATGTGATTCGGGACTGTACCCAAAAACCACCGTTTTGCACGCCCTCTTGGACGTGGTAAGATGGAAATCAAAGCACAGTGGGAACCACACAAGACTCTATAACGATCTCGGGTCAACAGACTACTCTGTACCAGTGTCACCAGAGAACTGCCATCTGACGTAAGGTATAATACCATCTGGGAGTTCTCGGCGAGTCCGTCCAGTGTACCCAGTCTCTACTGAGCACCCGTATATCATCTACGATGTCAAACACCAATGGATATGGGATCATCCATCGCCCATCTGTATGGGTCGAGAAGGTATGCGCTAGTATACTCTGGTATATCGATGCCCCGTCTCGATATACCCACGACTAGGGACTTTGAAGGATGTACTTATGGACTACCATGTCCCCACTAGTATGATCCGCATCATAGTCCAGGTAGTCAAGTACACATCCTAAGGGCTTTACCAACATGTAACAGAGAGACAATCAGTGTATACGTTAAGATAAAGATCAATCAGATAGCATACTATCATGTCGAGCAAGAAAGTCCTCCCTATATATGTCCAAGCATCCACTACAATATACATCCTATGTATAGTAATAGCCTCTAGGGCATACATATAACTAACACTACCATGCTCGATTCAAAAAATTTAGCCGTGCCGAACAACCCTAACCAAGATCATATACTAGAGATTATGCGAAAAAAACAAGTAAACAACTTTAACACTAAGTGAAAGGGATTACAACCTTTGTAGATCCGGTCCTTCACTTCTAAAGCTCCGTGTTGACGTCCCTTCGCTGCGATCATCGTGATCCCGGACTCTAGCGATGGTTTCCTCGGAGAAAATAGCTGGCTAGGTCGTTGACTTCGAGGCCGAAAATGATCTACATCGAGGAGACTCAAACTCAAGCTCCATCTTCACTAGGTCAAGAACTTTGTGAAGAGAACACCCTAAACTAAATGGCAAGTAGTAGAGGATGATGAAATAGAAAGTGGGTTCACTTTGGATTTGGATTTCTCACTCTATTTCTTCACTTGAAAATTTTTCTAGCAAGCTTTTCTTCTTCTTGTAGAAAAAGAAGAAGAAAGAAAAGAATATGAATAAAAATGAATTATCTAAAAAGAATAATCAAGCGAAGTCTATCATAATGCAACCATGGGTGAGCTAACCTTTGTAGAGACTAAACCATAGTTAATTATAATGGTTTGGTTAATGAATATCTTAATCAAGAAAAAATGAGTGGACTTTGTCAAAGTTGCTTCAAGCTTCATGAAGCTTCAAGCCTCATGAAGCTTCAAGCCATGACAAAAGAAGCCACCATTTTGAATAATTAAGATAAATAAAAACCTAAATTATAATTAACATGGTGTATGTCACACACACACCCATGTTTGCATGTATCATCAATCATGATGCAAACTAGTGCACAAACATATATCACATATACAACTTGTGCACATAAAGTGAGAAAGTTAATCTTAAGTGAACAAATACTAGTTAATGTAAAGTAATATATCAAATATATAATTATACATTAAATCATTAAATCAACACTTGATTTAACGATCCGGTCATATCGCATATAACCGACTAATATCTAGTGTATTAATATATCGAATCAACACTTGATTCGGTAACCCGGCTATATCTCATATAACCGACTGATGATACAAATCACGAGAATATAATATAGTATCACATACTGGTATTATTCTCGGTCCCGCACATATCTCATATGCGCTCCTATTTCGTTTCGCTTGAGCCAGGAAATCTCTGTGTAGGACTCTAAAGACTCGTCAATACGCCGGCAGTAGGTGGTGATCATATCAATCACCCACAAGCCGCAAGCGGCCTGCTAAACGTAACGGCCACCCAGGTATTGAGCGATCAGAAGATCAACGAGCAAGCTTGCTCACACTCCTGCGAATCCAATCAGTAACACTTACCACACAGTCCGGTCTGTTCGTCTGATATGTCGCATATCTCGCCTAGGGGTGGTAAACGTCAGACCCCAGTAGCTTGATAAGTCATGCCGATGTAAGGTCCATAACAAGCATGAAACTACTGAAAACACTTACCAGTAAATCATTGCAACCCTGGCCAGGGATTTCCAGTTATAGCCAGTCGAGCATAGCGCAACATCAACCCCCAATACCGGGAGAGACGAATCCCCTCCTATCGCTCATTACCTCCATGTGAATCGGGAATGTACCCAAAAACCACCTGTTTGCACGACTCAGTAGAGCCGTGGTAGGGTGGAAATCAAAGCACAGTGGGAGACACACAAGACTCTATGACGATCTCGGGTCAACAGACTAAGCTGTACCAGTGTCATCAGAGAACTGCCATCTGACGTGAGGTATAATACCATCTGGGAGTTCTCGGCGAGTCCGTTCAGTGTACCCAGTCTCCACTGAGCACCCGCATACCATCTCTGATATCAAACACCAATGGATATGGGATCATCCATCGCCCATCACATGGGTCGAGAAGATATACGCTGGTCTACTCTGGAATATCGATGCCCCGTCTCGATATTCCCACGACTAGGAACATTAAAGGATGCACTCATGGACTACCCAGGCCCCACTAGTATGATCTGCATCATAGTCCTGCAAGTCGAGTACACATCCTAAGGGCTTTATCAACATGTAACAAAGAGACAGTAAGTATACATGTTAAGATAAAGAGCAACCTGATAGCGTACACTCATGTCGAGTAAGAAAGTACTACCTATATATGTCCCAGCATCCACTACAATACACATCTTATGTACAGTAATAGGCTCTAGGGCATACATATAACTAACAGTAACCCTACACGATGAATAGCCAAACCCCACCCCAGACCCCTACGGGTACGGCAAACTACCCGCCAAATTCCAGAAGTGAAGCAGCCTCCCTCAACAAAGTGAGTAGGCCACTCGGCACTTCAAAGAACCCGGTAGTTTGTGTACCCTACCTTGGGTCTATCCTAGGAGCAGAAAACAGTAAAAAGAAAATAATACAACGGTGGCTACAAGCTCAACCCGGATGTGCCCCGCGAAATAATATTACATCAATTTTACAATTTACATGAATGAAAGATAAAAACGCTCATCTCACATCCCCGGCTATTCATCATCGACAATCAGAAAATGTTTATATACACAAACCAGCAGATATGTGCAATCTCGACTAACTGTCGTATACCAATTAGTCGACGTTTAAAACACATATTACAATACAGAAGAATCAATTAGCTAAGTACAATAGGAATTCAATCGAAACATATTTTCCGTATCTACCCCAAATGCAAACTAGCACTCAGAAACATACTGGGTAGAAACCAAATATTCCAGAAATCATAATACCAAAATTAAGATATAACAGAATAAATCCGAGTTGAATCGGCCACGACTCGGCCGCGGTTCCGCCGCAGAAAGACGATTCTGTCGCGGATCCGTGGCTGTATTGGCGATTCAGAGGCTCGAATTTCTTGTGTCATCTTAGAAATGTAAGTGCACGGCGGCGCCCCGGCCTCCATCCCGAGGTCAAATGCGGAAGCGATGGTTAACTTTAATTTTTCTTGAACCGGCACCACCGCGCACTAAAACCCGGATCGGGCCATTAACTAGTCCTAGCTATCTAGAGATGGAAGAGAGATATACCGAGTGATCCGAGTCCTCCGATCTTCTCGTCGTCGTCCCGATCTTCCCGCGGAATCTCCGGTCTCCACCTCGTCGCCGGAAGGGCACCACGTCGCCTGCTTCTTTTACGGGCTCCCACCTCTATACCGAGGCAACTCGGGCACGAAGCTGGCGAGTCGACGTGCCCAAGATTTGCTGTAGAATATGTATAGAACCATGTCTCATTTTAGGGTTCATGGAGTCGCCTTTTGAGTGGAGGAATGATACAAGCTTTTGGAGATTGATCTTGTAGGATTTTTACCAAAGCAAAAGCACAAAAAACCCTACACATGAAATTTGGACAGCCCTCCAATGGCTTGGCCGGCCATGGCTTGGTATGAGAGGAGAGAAAAAGAATGAGAGAGTGTAAAATGAGGGGAGCCACACTAATCATGTAAGAGAGAGAGAGGAATGGTTATCATATGAAGAAATGATCACAAAGAAACACCAACACTCTACCAACCTCACCCTTCATCATCATCAACAATCATGTCCTACAAAAGTCAAGCCATGATGAAGATAGAAGTCAAGGTCAAAGAAGAGCTATCATGATACAACAAAATGCAAAGAACACCCTCCATAAATACTTATTTGCACAAATGCAAATAAGCCCTCCTCCACCAATCTTCGGCCATTGAAAGATACAAATGAAAATGGCCGAAACGGAAAGCAAACTGGCAACTCTAGAAAACTGGTCCCGTAATAAATTACAGGAAAACCCCGATACTGTGTATACACACCCGCATTTGTATTCCGACCGAAATACAAATGCAATGAGACAAAATCTACACTGTACTATACTAGGATCCGGCTTAAACCAAAGCCGGCCAGTAATATCCGTTCGATCCTGATCCGTGCAATACCGCACGTATCTGATCGAACCCTGCCATATCTCCATACGGCCTCTAGTACTAACTGTCCGATCCTGATCCGTGCAATACCGCACGTATCTGATCGGACCCTGCCATATCTCCATACGGCCTCTACAGCGTTTCGCCCGAAAGCTGAGTAACTGAATGTGGGGGACTCTAAAGACTCGTCAACACCTTGGTTGTGGACTTAACCACTAGCACGTCAGAGGTATAAGCCAATACGTAACGGGCTACCAGGTATTGACAAAAAGGGACGTCGATGAGCGAACTCATCCTGACACCCTACTGAGCCTGTCAGTGAAAATATCCGTACAGTCCGGTCCGTTCGTCTATGAGCATCGCATGGCGGGCCTAGGGGGTTGGTAAAAGTCAGACCCCCAAAAGCGGTACAAGTCGTGTCGGAGTGTAGCCCAGAACACCCTGAGATACTACTGGAATACCTACCAGTAAATCTCCTGCCTCGACCGAGGGCTTCGTGTAATGGCTCTCCTAGACAAAGCGCGACCTCACCCCCAATACCGGGAGAGACGAACCCCTGAAGATCCGCTCACTGCCTCCATGTGGCTCGGGACTGTACCCAACTAAAACCTATTTGCACGTCTCCTTTGAGCGTGGTAGGGTAGTAATCAAAGTACAGTGGGAACTCACACGAGACAAATGACGATCCTTAGGTCGATGAACTAACCTGTACACATGTCACCAGGGAACTGCTATCTGACGTCAGGTATAAGACCAACTAGCATGTTCCCGGCGAGTCCTGTCCGGTGTACTCATAACCCAATGAGCACCTGTATACATCTTAGGTGAACCAACTAACACCAGTGGCTTGTGAGACCGGCCACCGCCCCTCGTCGGGGTCTCGACTGTATACACTAGTCTACTCTGGAGTATCGATGCCCTGTCTCGAAACTCCCACGACTAGGGACCTTTTAAGGATGTGCTTATAGACTACCAGCTCCCACTTATATGATCGCCCTCATACTGCTGGTGGTCAAGCAAGAATCCTAGGGGCTCTATCAACGTGTAATAGCGACATGTCAGGTCACCTAAAGCAGTACACGATGATAAAGATAAACCAGATAGCATACTATCATCTCGAGTAAGACTGTTCTACTGGGACAGGTCCTCCCTTAATCATTGCAATCATGTGCCTGTGATCCAATAATTGACTCTGAGGGCACTATCTCCAACAATAAAACCCTGCATGTATTTTTCATGATACTGAAATAATTTTACAGACAGTTTTGAAAATCGATAGAAACTGGGGTTTTCGGTATTTAGTTTTCCAGTTTTTCCGACGATTGAAATTCTACTACTTGCTAATCTGCTAGATTAGGTTTAGTTGGCTCTGATACCACTGTAAATCGATGCTATGCACCCGCGGAATCGCGGGGAGGCGGAAGGTGTAAAAAAGATAATTTTAGCATCATAACATCGACTGTAAGCCATGATCGTAATCTAAACCGTATCTAGCAAAAGCAAATGAAGTATAAATAAAAGTACAAAAGTTTATACCTCAAGAAATCTGGTCCTTCTTCTCCTTATCTTGTTGTCCTCCTCACCTGCACGAACTCTTCGAAGTGGTACGGATGTCGTCTCCTCGTCGGCTTGCTCGAATCCTAGATGATCCACCCGAACGTTTGTGCACCAAGATTTTCTTCTAAACCAAAGAAACTAAATCAAGTAGTTTGCTAAACTAAATGATACAGGGTGTGTAGATGATGTAGATGGATTAAGGAGTCTAATTTAGCTCAAGGTTACTCAACTCATGAGTGTTCTTGAGCTTGAGGGAATTGGAGATGGTGAAAAGAAATGGTATGAACTAAGAAAATGAAGAAGGATAGGGTTTTTTTCTCTCTTGTTCTAAACTGAACTCTACACTATCATGAATTTGAAAAACTAATTCAATAATAGATAATAGGTTCAATGATCAAACAAATGACTCATGGGTCAATTGACCAACATGTGTCCATAAAACCCAAGTCCTTATTCATGCATAATACACATCATTTCTTAATTACCTAAAATGTATTAATTATTTAAAACTAAATGATTAATACAATTAGATCATGCTATCAACAAATACATTTTGTACAAATTACGAAAACGCCCCTCGTCCGTATATACATACCAATATTCGTATTCCGAAAAATACGAATACCGAAGACGACAATCCATTAGTACAATACTAAGATCCGGCTTAAACCAAAGCCCACTAGTATTGTCCGTCGTGTACGCACGTAATCGAACCCTTTCGTAAAACCATACGATATCTACACGTTTTGCCCGATGCAGGGAAACGCTCTGTGTGGGACTCTAAAGACTCGACTCTACGCTGGCAGTGGATTTAACCACAGGCCGCAAGCGATACTAGCTGTACGTAATAGTCCCCAGGTATTGTCGATAAGAAAGCCAATGAGCATAACTCATCCGAACTCCTACTGAGTCTGTATGTGACAATCTCCGTATAGTCCGGCCTGTCCGTCTAAGAGTATCGCATATCTGGCCTAGGGGGCGGTAAACGTCAGACCCCTAATAGCGGTATAAGTTGTGTCGGTGTACGGTCCAATACACCCTGAGAAACTACTGGAGTACCTACCAGTAAATCTTGCTTGCCCTGGCCAGGGACTATGTGTAATAGTGTTCCGAACACAGTGCGATATCAACCCCCAATACCGGGAGAGACGAATCCTATCTAATAGCCACTTCCTCCAAGTGCTTCGGGACTGCACCCAACTACTACCTGTTTGCACGAATCAGTAGAGCCGTGGTAGGGTAGTAATCTAAGAATAGTGGGAACACACTTAAGGCGAAACAGCAGTGTCAAGTCAATGGACTAAGCTGTACTCATGTCATCTGGGTACTGCTATCTAACGATAGGTATATTACCAACCAGCAGTTCCCAATGAGTCCGTTCAGTGTAACTCACAACCTAATGAGCACCTGTATACTATCTCCACTACGACGTACCGATGGCTGTGGGACAGACCATCTCCCAGGCTGGGAAGGGAAGCGTATACACTAGTCTACTCTGGAGTATCGATGCCCTGTATCGATAATCCTGCGACTAGGGACCTGTATAAGGATGTGCTCGTAAATTACCCAGCCCCCACTAGTGTGATTGCCATCACAACGCTGGTAATCAAGCATAGATCCTAAGGGCTCTACTAATATGCATAGGCGATATGTTAAAAGAAATATATGTACATATTGAAGTAGAAACAAACCAAGTAGCATACTACTATTTTGAGCAAGAATGTTATTACAACTGTGAATATCCCAAGCTTCCATTAAGTAATATACAAACTAGTATGATCAGAAATGGCCTCTAGGGCATATACACTAACATGGACATCTGGACAGACCTTTTCCAGTCAATATAGTCAGATTCAGTCATTATTATCTAGATATAACCTAGTCTTGGTCACTGGGTCGCTGCAATTAAGAGAGAGAGAAGAAAATACTTAGCATGATGTTCTTGCAAGTTTAGATTGGTTTTTAATTTATATAAATAGGATGGATCCCACTATTTCTTGAATTCTTCCTCAAACCAAAAAATAAGAATTAGTCAGGATTGATCTCACCGTACAATTCTTGCTTAACCGTTCGGCCAGGATACTGTCGGTACTTCGAGAGAGGTTTTACGACGCTTTCGTGAAGTTCTTTAATTAAATAGCATCTTTTCCCTGAAGACGTAGCCCCGCTAACACCGTTCTAGACACCTACTTGGTTTATAGCATTAATCGTTAAGTGAAAAATTCTCCTGAGGAGTAGCGGATACTCACAGTAGGATCGGGACCCAAATATCATTATGTGATAATGTTAGTTTTATGTATGCCCTAGAGGCTATTACTGTACATGTGATGTATATTGTAGTGGATGCTTGGACATATATAGGGAGGACTTTCTTGCTCGACATGATAGTATGCTATCTGGTTGCACTTTATCTTAACATGTACACTTATTGTCTCTCTATTACATGTTGATAAAGCCCTTAGGATGAGTACTTGACTATCAGGATTATGATGCAGATCATACTAGTGGGGACAAGGTAGCCGGTAAGTACATTCTTCAAACGTTCCTAGTTGTGGGAGTATCGAGACATGGCATCGATACTCCAGAGTAGACTAGCGTATACGCTTCTCGACCCTTGATGGGCGATGGATGATCACATATCCATTGGTGTTTGACATCAGAGAAGGTGTACGGGTGCTTAGTGGAGACTGGGTACACTGGACGGACTCGCCGAGAACTCCTAGATGGTATTATACCTATCGTCGGATAGCGGTTCTCTGGTGACACTGGTACAGGTTAGTCTGTAGACCCGAGATCGTCATAGAGTCTTGTGTGATTCCTACTGCGCTTTGATTTCCACCATACCACGGTCAAGAGATCGTGCAAAAAGGTGGTTTTTGGGTACAGTCCCGAGTCACATGGAGGCAATGAGCGATAGGAGGGGTTTCGTCTCTCCCGATATTAGGAGTTGATGTTGCGCTATACTCGATTGGCCATAACAGGAAATCCCTAACCAGGGTTGCTGAGATTTACTGGTAAGTGTTATCAGTAGTTTCTCGAACCATTATGGACCTTGCATCGGCATGACTTATCAGGCTATTTGGGGTCTGACGTTATACCACCCCCAGGCTGTGATATGCGACATATCAGACGAAAAGATCGGACTGTACGGTAGTGTTACTGATTGGATTCATAGGAGTACGACCAGGCTTGCTTGTTGATCTTCTGATCACTCAATACCCGGGTGGCCGTTACGTTTAGCAAACCGCTTGCGGCTTGTAGGTGTTTGATATGATCATCACCTACTGGCGGCGTATTGACGAGTCTTTAGAGTCCTATACAGAGGTTTCCTGGTTCATGTGAAACGGAGTAGGAGCACATATGTGATATGTGCGGGACCGAGATTAATGCGTGTATGTGATACCGCATTCAATTCTCGCGATACTTGTATCGGATGGTTATATGTGATATAGTCGGGTTATCGGATCAAATGTTGATTCGATAAAAGGATACATTTAATATTAGTCGGTTATATGTGATATAACCAGATTATTAAATCAAGTGTTGATTTAATAATTTAATGTAAAATTATATATTTGATATATTACATTAACTAATATTAGCTCACTTAAGTATTTATTTTCTCACTTGATAATACATTAATATATATGTGATATATGTTAAATGTATTGTATTCTTTTTTAGCACAATATGTATGTGATATATATTTGTGTCATGCAAGGTTACACATGCAACTTGTATGTATGATACTAACACCATGCTTGGTTAAATGTGGATTAATATTTATTATTAAGTAATTTAAAAGGTTTGGAATTAGTCATGGTGGAGCTTGGAAGAAGCTAATAGAACCATTGACTTAGTCATCATCTTTTGTCTTGCTTAAGATATTTGTTAACTCAACTTTAACCCTACACCATGGTTTAGTCTCTACAATGGTTTGTGTATGATAAGAACTCACCATGGTTGCATGTCATGACCCGAAATAGCACGTGACTGGCACTTGAATCATATGAATTCTATAGTACCCCATCTAATTCAAGTAAGCCAAAATCCCAGAAATCAAAACCATTTAAAAGAAGAAAATGAAGGAAAACTTTAGTTTAAAGCAAGTGGTTTAACAAAATAAGACGAAGTATGCACTTTTAAAATCTCAAGTCTTTTCTGAAAATTTCGGCAGAGTTTCCTTTGTAAATACTGGCCCCAAAAGGGGTACAACATATCAAATATAAAAAGGCATCCCCAAGCAGGAGCTAGCTCTTCGCCAAATTGGCGGTCACAACCACGCAAGCAATATAATATACAATGCCAAAGGGCGAGGATCAAAACTCAAAAGGAAACTCAAAATCATCAAGAAAACCATAATAATACAACGCACGACTCTAAAGTCGAAAGAATATACAACTGGTCTTCTAAGGGTATAAAATATACAGGTCTGGTTGATGGAGTTTACTAGATACAACAATGTAAATAAAATACAAGGGTGGTCATGATGCGATTGAACCCACCTACCAAAGCAATCATCCGGAAAGGAGCAGTGTGCCAGCAAAGCCGCAACGAAACCTGTACGGCAAAACCTGCAAGAAACTGTGGCACAACAGGGGTGAGTTGCTAACTCGTGAATAGAAAACATCACTGAGTAGAAATCGTATGGATGACTCAATCCTAGGTCAATACGATCAAATATATATATATCCTCAAAATGATAAAGCCTGAAGTATGAGAAGGTGGCAACGGTAAACATCTATACATAAGTGTAATACCAAGTGCTCGTGTCAGTGCCTCAGGTAGCAATATCATAAATATGAGGCATGAATGCGATATAATGAAAACAGAATACATCATGCATGTGAAAACTGTTCTCTTAATTTAGTGAGATTTCTGTATTTTTAAATCGAGGAAATGAGATCAACATAGAATCAGTGTCAAGTATCGACACAAAACATATATCTCAATATCTCAATATCTCAGGCTTCGGCAATCCGGACTGGCCTGTATCCTCGAATCTCAATATCTAGGGCTCTGGCTATCCGGACTGGCCCATACTCCGATCGGTATCCTCCGGATATCCGTCGAGTCACAAAAAAATCATCGGTCGGTAGTGCTCCCTTACAAGGCTCAACGCCATCATCTGCGACCATCTTGCCCCGGGATACCGCACCGGGTCCACCGTGCACCCACAGACGGTTCCTCCTCCTTCTCGAATCGGGTGTATGATATCGCTCAAGAGCCGAGAAAACTCATGGTGGACATATCTCACATCATATCATGAGAAAACCGCAAATTTTATCTTTAGAAATAATAATCAGTTTATAAAATTCTTGCGGTTTCTCCAAAACCATAAATCTCATGGAAATCCGAAATCTCAAATCACGATGGTAAATAAACAATGAATCCCATAATATTGGGCTCCGGCAATCCGGACTGGCCCATAAGGTCATGGCAAATGAATATATATAAATATACATGAAAATCACAGTAATAAATGTAATGTCTAAGCTATCATATAAAAGCAAGCGCACTAGTATTATGTTGAAACTATCAGCTAACAATTTATGCTAATGAATAGTGTTTTCTAATGTGTACGTGACATAGCAATTTCTGATGATGATGTGTGTGAGCCGGCAACAGGTGTACGTGGAGCATACGCATCATCGATAATGGTGCTGGTGTCCTGACAGCATGGGTTTCATAATAATTATGATAACACAAATAAGCATGCGATGCGATGCGAATAATAAGAATATGCGGAAAATGAATGGTAAACGCAGCAATAAGGAATATACATTTATATAATTGAGTCATACTGTTTTGGGCATTTGAAATAACACGAATCGTGGTGTTTAGAAAATAGGGCTACGGTGTTTTTAAGAAAATGTGTATCCTTTGAAATATCCATAGTATCCCTTGGCTTGTCTTTAAAATACTCACGATTCGTTAGTTTTTGGAAATAAGTATGATTCGAGCCAGTCTAACATCTACTAAGTACACTACAAGTCTAAACTAACAGACTAGTTGAAAAGGGTAAGGAAAACCACCTAAGTCTGAGTCGATATCTGTATCTATATCTAGTAGTCGGCGATCCCGCCTCAATAGTATCACGTATGGTACAATATATTAATATGACATCCTCGAGTCAAGAGTGCGGATCTATCATCATAAATATAGCTCATACAGTAAATCCATCGTATGACATCCCAAATCTGGGTACGGGTCAAATATCACATTATCTCATTATTCAACTGGTATCCTTATCATCATGTCCTGTATTAGGAGTACTGACCTAAAGTCTAGTACATACTGATACCATCTACATGCATACATACATACATATATATATATATATATATGCATGTGTATGAAAACACATCGCCTAAAGACCCGCTATAATATCATGTCGTATCTCATAATACGAACCATATCACATCACCGATCTCATGGCATCATGCCCAATCTCATCGACTCATCTCCAAATACCATATACTATCCTCAATATCCATGTATATGTATATATATATATATATATATATGTATATATCTATATCCCCATAACTCATAAGTAATAAAATGTATGCGTGTGTGTGCGCGCACGTATATGTAAACCTTATTCTAGGGTTCGCGACTAAGAAGCTAAACTAAGTTACTTCTAATACACTAAAACTAACCCATGAACATCTAAAATCTTACTTACTAATCATCCAAGTTTCACAACACATAATGATATATATAACAAATATATCATATATTACACTACGAACTGCGGGGGTGCTATACGCCATCCACCCGACTTCCCCCGTAGATATATATCTACTCACATTGATCCTTGCTTGCTGGAGTCGATGACACCACACGCATCCTCGTCATCTCGAAGTCCACATGGGGGTACCTGCATATCACATATAACATCGTAAACAGAAATCACGCATGAAAACCAAAACCTCGCACGAATCACACATAGGTTAAAACCTATGGTCTACACATGCAAGATCAACCAAACAACTCTCGATATCGTCGTACAAACGTCAAATGATCGAGGCAAACACAAATACTAAAATCCAAGTTCACAGAATTCACAATTTGAAATCAGAAATCATGAAAAATACTTCCAGATTTTACCCTAGGTGAAATTAGCCAATTTTGCATATGTTAAGGGTCTAGTTTACGGATGAAAGAGCCATGAACCAAACACCACCCCCAAAGATTCTGCTCTGGCAGCAATTTGCGGCCAAAAAGCTTATATTTGCGGCCAAGTGGAGGGTATTAGGGCTCGGGTCCTCAGGGTATACTCCAGGCTGCCTGCATGCCTCTTAGTAGTCGCTATAAAATTTTTGGGGTTCCCGGGTCATAGCAGTTCTCTAAAACACATCACCAAAGTTTAAAAAATACGATATTGGGGTTTCTAAGTTCATGTTGCGGGGTTTAATTCTCTGGTTTAAGTCTCTAATCACACACTGAAAGGGTTGTATGGTCTCTACTAATCTTAATTTCACTTTTAGATTCAAATCAAACCCTAACCTCTTCTAGAAATTTTCAAAGTTCACTAATCTACACTAAATCGGTTCTAAATGTATGGATGCTTAAGGAATTGAAATACTACACTAATGATGGAGAAATTACCTCATTTGGCAACTCAAGAAAATTCTTGAGTTGCCCCAAGTGCTCAAAATCCAATTTTTCTTGGTCCAAAGCGCTTATAGTAAGCTTGTGCATGTTTTTAATGAAGTGGTGATGAGGTTTTGATTTGTTTTTGATGATGAAGTGAGGGGTGTAGTGGAGGTGGGAGATGAGGGCAGCCATGAGAGGAAGGAGTGAGAATGATGAAGAAAACAAATGAGGGAACACAATGGGGGAATGGTCAAAGACCCCTCACCTCTCTCTCTCTTCTCTCTCTTGCCCATGCCTTATTGTTTAATCCCTTTTCTTTTCTTTTCCTTGTTCTTTTCTTTTCATTATCTTTTCAATTAAAACCAAACCAAAATGAAAAATAAGGAAAAGCCATGGTAGAAAAAATGTAAAAATGTGTAATATGACATGGTGCATGTCATGTGCACAAATCAAGCTTAATGCACGATTAGCGATATTTAATCGCGATTAGCATTAAAATGAAATATAATTAATCATAAAGAATTTATAATTTGCTTAAATCATATAAAACACCTTCATTTCCGAAATTCCTATAATTTTCTAAATATTTCCCAATTTATCGGTATTTAATTATACTGCATTATTAAAATATTCATAATATTTATTATTTAATTATATAAATTCCCAAAAATAAATATTTTATTTTTCTGAAATGTTACATTGCATTTCTAACCTCATGTGATTGTTCATCACTTCATTTTCTTCCTCATGATTTTTGCTCTCTAGCTTTTGTTCATGTGATGAAAAAGTGTGAGAAAAATAAATCTAAAGTGAGCCCACTTCCTACTTCATCATCCTCTACTATTAGCCATTTAGTTTAGGGTGTTTGCTTCACTAATTTCACCATTAGTGAAGAGGTAGCATGAGTTCGAGTCTCCTCGACGTAGATCATCTTCGTCCTCGAAGACAGAAGCAAGCTTGTTCGTTTCTTCAAGTGAACCCTCTCAAGAGTCCGGGAGTTCACCATTCGTAGCGAAGGGACTACAACATGGAGCTTTAGAAGTGAAGGACCTGTCTACAAAGGTTGTATTCTCTCATTCACTTAGATGTAATGAGTTTACATGTTTATTCGTCGGATTTTCTAGCAACGATTCTAGGGTTAGGGTTAGCTAGAACGGCGAATTTTTGAAATTGGCATGGACGATATCTCCCAAAACCTTACTGCCACCCTAGACAAACCAACAGTGGTATCAGAGCTATGCTAGAAAATTAGATGATGTTTGTTTGATTACGAAACCGAAACGAATCCGAAACTTGCAACTCCATAACCAAGTTTATGTCGCATTTCTTTTGGGCTCTAAAATTTTTTTAAACAACTGCAGAGTGTTATATGTGATATAACATGAACATCACCAAAATTTGGAGCCTTTTTACCAAAAAGTGGCCGGCCACAATGGCTAAATTTCCGAGATCACCGGGTGAAAAGTGGAGTTCTGGCTTCAAATTTTGGTAGTGTTCTAGTCTCTGGGTTTTGGGGTCTCAGGTGTTGTTTGTTTTTGCTAAAAATTGCATGTGATGTTAATTTTCTGCATAAGCAACTCGGACTGTTTCCTATTCGTAATTCTAATCTTTGTTTCGGGTATATTAAACGATGATAAAAAGTTCATACGGATATCAATAACCTAATTTTTCCCTCGCTGAAATTTTTCAAGAGTTGGATTTTTTCCGAGTTTAAAATTTTCAGAAAATCATGCAAGTGATTCTGTGGACCCTCTAGAAGAACGAAACCCTAACTCGATTCTGTGACCATCAGAACCGTCATCAAACCCTAGGGTTTGTGGTGGTTCAGCGGTGCCACAGGTGAGGCATTGGTTGACCCTTCTACGGCTGGTTCATAGGAGCCGAGGCATGTTCTGGGTATTTTTTGAACACCGCTCAAATGTTGAGCTTGTTGGGAATTTTTTGGTGCTTTCTTATTCGATCGAAAAGTTTAACATCGTCTAGCTATCTGTGATTGTGATACAATATTTGGAATCCACAAGTAGTTATGTGATAACTAGTTTGAATTTTATAAATCTAGCAGTTTAGTCTCATTTGATCGGTTGCCACGGGATTTTGATATTGATCAAAAGTCCGTTGCAATTATGTAGTGTACGCGGATACTCGTCGGGCAACCTTAATAGATAGCCATGCCCCATAGCCCCGACCAAGTGACTGTAAGAGAACCCCGTCGCCAAAAGAATCCGTTCGGGTGCTCACGGCTGCGGTGTTCCGCCTTAGTGCAATTCGTCAACGGTATCGAGAGGTGCGGCCGTCTACTGAAGTTTCCGACGAGCATTCGATCAGGTTATCGGGAATCTTGTTGAATTACCCGACAGGTTATTGGAAAGTGTTTCAATATCGAGACTAAAATGCGGGGTTTATAATTGTTAGGCATGTGATGTCTAAGGAATTCATTTGGTTAGGCATGAAATCCAATGTATGTGATATATTGGGTTTATGATGTCTAAGGTGGTTGCGGATTCCAACTGTTGTAGTTTTTCACTTTCTTTTCTGCGACCGTAAGTGTAATATGTGGTGTATCGCCGGTTTCAGTGCTATATGTCAACGACAATTGGGATACGCATATTTACTTATGTTGATGACATGTGATGTTATGTGTTGCTGTGATATGTTATATTGGATCGTCGTGTTTTGAATAGCCGGGGGTTCTTATGTGAGATGGGAGTTTTTCATTTTCATTCATGTAAAAGCTTGAATGTAATATTCTTTTATTGGGGTACTTCCGGGTTGAGGATGATGTCACCATTGATATATATTATTTACTTTTCCGCATTAGGATAGACTCAAGGCGGGGAGCACAAGTAACCGGGTTCTAGGGTCCAGTGGGAGACCATCTCGAGGAGTCGAGACTGGGTCTCCTAACTCTAGAATTGGTAGGGTTACTTACCGCTCTCGTAAGGGTCTAGGGATGTGGGTTTGGCTATTTATTATGACCATGGAATCCGTGTTTTTACTGGCTTAAATAAAACACGGAATTCCTAGTATATCCAATATTTCATATGTGATTCTTCTGCTGCTGATATTTTGTGATGTGATCACTTTATATATTCTGAGACGAATGCCTATATTATATATATGAGATATAATAAATATTGCTACTATCGTTTCTTATGTGATGCTTAGGAAGCATAAAAGATGGGACTTCATTAATGAGATTAATGAAAGAAAAAGAAACCTAAAAGATGTTGTACAAACTTCTTTAAAAACTAGTAGTTCTAGTTCTTGCTTTGCATAGCGGTATTCCTTATAGAATATCCAGCACTTTATTCGATAAGGAAAGAGCCCAGATCCCTTCACCGAGAGTGACCTCTTTAGCGAAACTAGCAGATGCTACAACCCACTCAGTTTGTCTTTTGATTGCTTCTATAGTTTTTGCTTTGCATAGTGGTATTTGTGAAATATCCTGCAACTTATTCGATAAGGAAAGAGCCGAGATCCCTTCACCGGGAGTGACCTCTTTAGCAAAACTAGTAAAATCCTCAAAAACACTCCTTTTTATAAATCACTCGATTCTACAACGATATCAAGTTCATTACGCTCATGGTTTTCTTAAAAACCTGCGTAGCCCTCCGTCATTTCAGATAAGTACTACTTAGTATTCGTGCTGCGGTAGTTTGGCCTGCGTCAAGGCATAGTGTACGGTAGCTAACTAGTGCTTATCTGCAGAATATGATGCGATTGGATTAGGGTATTCGTATGGCGTAGTTTGGCCTGCGTGAAGGGTCATGCGGGTGGGTTTAATTCAATCAAGAAATGTACGGGTTGAACTTGACTAGAGGACTATGGGTTGTTTGGCCTGCTTCAAGGTCATAGGACGCTAAGGGTAAAAACCATTATCGGGAATTTCAAGTGTTGAAATTTTCAATGAGATTGCATATCTTCTATGAGATAGTTGGATCCCAATACCCACTGCGAGTAAGAGTTACTCCTGAGAGAGTTTTACACATTACAATTAGCCGATCAAATAGGTGTCTAGAAAGGTGTTGACAGGGTTATGCCCCTGGAAAAATGAAGTTTATTTTAATTAGGTCCGTGCGAAAGCACGGGGAACCTCCCTCAAAGTACCGACACTGGCCTGGCCGAAAGATTGGCGAACTTATACGGTGTAATTAATCCCGGCTAGTCTTACCTTTTAGGGTTTGAAGGAGGATTTGACTAAAATAGTGGGATCCATCCTGATTAGATAAAATAATAACTAATCTAATCTTGCAAGAGCGCACGCAGAGTGTTTTCTTCTCTCTCTCTCCTGGTAGCGACCATGTCACGCCTTAATCAAGATAATAATATGGATGCATTGACCGAACCTGCTTATTATACTGAGCTAGGGAACGTTGGTTCCGCTCCAACTTATAATTGTTATAAGTCCGAGCAGGAAATAGGGGAATATCCAGATTCCCATTCGACCCAATCGAGGAATAAGCATGTTAATGCATATTCTTCAGGTGTGTACATTACCGAGAACTGTTTCTCAGTATCCTCTACGTCTTAGGTATGAGATACCGGATCAGGATCTCACATATGTAAGAGTTACATGGGCTACAGAAAGGTAGAAAGCTGAGAATGGGTGATATGTCTCTAAGAGTTAGAGAATAGTGCAATTGTTGCAGCCAAGTCAGTTGGCAGATATCACCTTGTATTAGATACATTGATTCTAAACAAATGTTATTACATACCGAACCTGATATACAACATTACATCATGTTCTTTACTGAGTTGAAGAAGAATATAATTTTGTATTGGAGAATAATGTTGTAAACATTTTCCTGAATCAAGAGTTGATTCGATCAGGCACGTTAGATAATAGCATATACGTTCTAAATCAAACCACAGTTCAAAGTATGTAGAACACACACAAGAGGAGTGGTTCAGAAATGAACGAATCCTTCTTGTGGCATTGTAGACTAGGTCATATCAATGCGACACGACCAGCTAAGTTACATAAGAATGAATATGAGAATCTATTCAAATTTTCATCTTATAATACTTGCCAGTCTTGTCTCAAAGGTAAAATGACCGATACTCCATTTACTGGAAACAGAGAAAGAGTTAGTGAACTCTTGGGACGCATACATGATGATGTATACGGCCCTATGTCTACAAATGCCAAGGTTGGATCTTGGTACTTCATTGCATTCATCGACAATCTCTCAAGATTCGGACATATGTTCCTGTTGAAACATGAGTCTGAAACTTTTGAGAAATTCAAGGAATATAAACTTGTAGTTGAGAACCTAACGGGTAGAAGTATTAAGTCCTACGATGTGATCGAGGAAAAAAGAATACTTGCGTATGGAGTTCCTGGAGTTTCTAAAAGGAGAATGTGATTCTCCCTCAGCTTACTCCATCGAGTACACCACAGCACAACGGTGTATCAGGGCAGAGGTATCGCATCCTATGAGATATGGCGCGTTCTATGATGAGTACTGCTGAGTTACCTATTTTCTTTTGGGTGTTATGCACTTGAAAAGCTGCATACCTATTGAATGGGGTTCCGTCCAAATCAGGGTCTACCACCACATATGAGATATGGTGTGGGAAGAGACCATGTCTTAAACGAGTTAAGATATGGGGTTGTCCGGCCTATGTTGAAAGGCAGAATCCGGACAAGCTCGAGGCAAGGTCGGTTCTATACAAGTTTGTTAGGATATCCCGAATATTCGCAAGGGAATATATTCTACTACTCTGAGGAGCAAAAGGTGTTTTGTTTCTCAGCATGCCACCGTTTTTAGAATAGGAATTTCTTGTTAAGAAATTAGTGGACATGAGGTAGAACTGGAAGGAGTTCCAGCTAGATAAACTAACAGCTGATGATTTGGTGAAACCAAAGGATTCAATAATCTCCAACGAATCTCAGCCTCTATACGAATCTGGTAGGGTTCCTCATCCACTTGAGAGATACTACGGTCTTCTCGGTGACAATGGGAGAGAGGATTGCATCATGGTAGATGATAGCCCAATTAGGTTCAGGCAGGCCATCACGGGTAGGGACTCTGTGTAAAGGCCGGATGCTATGCGATCAAAGACAGAATCCATGTACACCAACAAAGTATGACTTTGGATGTTGCACCTGAAAGGGTAAAACCCATTGGGAGCAAATGGATCTTGAGAAGATTCTTGGTGTAAATGGAAAAGTTGAGACTTTCAAAGCTATGCTTAAGTCCATCAGGATTAAAGCAGGCATCGCGGAGTTGGAACATCTGTTTTGATGTAGCAGTCAAAGAGTTTGACTTCATCAAAAAGGAAGATGAACCTTGTATATACAAGAAGGTAGTAGAGAGTACGGTTGTCTTCCATGTATTGTACGTAGATAACATACTCTTGATAGGAAATGGTTTCCTATGCTACCCTCGGTCAAGCTCCTCTTATCACGGGGATTCTCAATAGAAGATTTGGATGATACCTACTACATCTTGTGGATTATGATCTATGGTGATAGATCTAAGTGGATGTTGGGAGTGTCCCAAATCCAGGTACATCAACACCATACTAAAGGGGTTTAGTATGGAAGATTCTAAGCGTGGTGATTCGCCCACTTACTCATGGATCACTCTCTCCAAAAAGATGTCTTCCAAGACTGATTTGGAAAGAGCTCGCGTGCAAGGGATATCCTATGCTTAGGCAGTAGGCTCTATCAGAGTATGCGATGTTATATACCAGACTAGATGTAGATAACTCACTAGGTGTAGTGATAAGGAATCAATCGGATCTTGAGAGAATCACTGGGCAGCTGTGGAGGACATTCTTAAGTACTTGAGAAGCACTAAAAGAAAGTTCTTGGTTTGAGCTTCCAGGGTGATAAGGTCGACTGAGAGTCGGTCACAAGCATTGTCTTTACCCTCAGTCCTGGGATGGTATGTTGGAAAAGTTCCAAGATAGATACCATGACATACTAGACGATAAAAGCTAAATACATTGCTACCAATGATGCTGCCAAAGTAGCCGTCTGGGCATTTTCTTGTTCATGAGATGAACAAGGTTCCTACCAATGAGTGTCCAATAACTGTTATTGTGACAACAATGGTGTTGTGGCTTTGGCCTAGGTTTTGCAGATCCCATCAGCGTTCCAGACATATTTTGAGGCAAGTATCACCTGATCAGGGAGATGGTTGATCTCCAAGGGATCGAGATAAGGAGAGTAGACACGAAAGATAACACAGCGGATCCACTCACAAAGACCTTACCCCTAGAGAGACTTCTATGGGATGGTTGAGTATGAGATACTACAACCACTGCTATATTGTTGGGTATTGGATACTACAACAAATGTCCTTAGTGCAAGTGGGAGATTGTTAGTTATATGTATGCCCTAGAGGCCATTACTGTATATGTGATGTAAATTGTAGTGGATGCTTGGACATATATAGGGAGGACTTTCTTGCTCGACATGATAGTATGCTATCTGGTTGCACTTTATCTTAACATGTACACTTATTGTCTCTCTATTACATGTTGATAAAGCCCTTAGGATGAGTACTTGACTACCAGGATTATGATGCATATCATACTAGTGGGGACAGGGTAGTCGGTAAGTACATCTTTCAAATGTTCCTAGTCATGGGAGTATCGAGACAGGGCATCGATACTCCAGAGTAGACTAGCGTATACGCTTCTCGACCCATATGATGGGCGATGGATGATCCCATATCTATTGGTGTTTGACATCAGAGAAGGTGTACGGGTGCTCAGTGGAGACTGGGTACACTGGACGAACTCTCCGAGAACTCCTAGGTGATATTATACCTATCGTCGGATAGCAGTTCTCTGGTGACACTGGTACAGGTTAGTCTGTAGACCCGAGATCGTCATAAAGTCTTGTGTAATTCCCACTGTGCTTTGATTTCCACCATACCACGGTCAAGAGATCGTGCAAAATGGTGGTTTTTGGGTACAGTCCCGAGTCATATGGAGGCAATGAGCGATAGGAGGGGTTTCGTCTCTCCCGGTATTGCGAGTTGATGTTGCGCTATGCTCGATTGGCCATAACAGGAAATCCCTGGCCAGGGTTGCTGAGATTTACTCGTAAGCGTTATCAGTAGTTTCTCGAACCGTTATGGACCTTGCATCGACATGACTTATCAGGCTATTGGGGTCTGACGTTATACCACCCCCAGGCTGTGATATGCAACGTATCAGACGAAGAGACCGGACTGTACGGTAGTGTTACGGATTGGATTCGCAGGAGTACGAGCAGGCTTGCTTGTTGATCTTCTGATCGCTCAATACCCGGGTGGCCATTACGTTTAGCAAACCGCTTGCAGCTTGTGGGTGTTTGATATGATCATCACTTACTGCCGGCTATTGACGAGTCTTTAGAGTCCTACACAGAGGTTTCCTGGTTCATACGAAACGGAGTAGGAGCACATATGTGATATGTGCGGGACCGAGATTAATACGTGTATGTGATACCGCATTCTATTCTAGCGATACTTGTATCGGATGGTTATATGTGATATAGCCGGGTTATCAGATCAAATGTTGATTCGATAAAAGGATACATTTAATATTAGTCGGTTATATATGATATAGCCGGATTATTAAATCAAGTGTTAATTTAATAATTTAATGTATAATTTTATATTTGATATATTACATTAACTAATATTAGCTCACTTAAGTATTTATTTTCTCACTTGATAATACATTAATATATATGTGATATATGTTAAATGTATTGTATTCTTTTTTAGCACAATATATATGTGATATATATTTGTGTCATGCAAGGTTACACATGCAACTTGTATGTATGAGACTAACACCATGCTAAGTTAAATGTGGATTAATATTTATTATTAAGTAATTTAAAAGGTTTGGAATTAGTCATGGTGGAGCTTGGAAGAAGCTAATAGAACCGTTGACTTAGTCCTCATCTTTTGTCTTGCTTAAGATATTTGTTAACCCAACTTTAACCCTACACCATGGTTTAGTCTCTACAATGGTTTGTGTATGATAATAACTCACCATGGTTGCATTTCTAACCTCATGTGATTGTTCATCACTTCATCTTCTTCCTCATGATTTTTGCTCTCTAGCTTTTGTTCATGTGATGAAAAAGTGTAAGAAAAATAAATCTAAAGTGAGCCCACTTCCTACTTCATCATCCTCTACTATTAGCCATTTAGTTTATGGTGTTTGCTTCACTAATTTCACCATTAGTGAAGAGGTAGCATGATCTCGAGTCTTCTCGACATAGATCATCTTCGGTCTTGAAGACATGAGCAAGCTTATTCGTTTCTTCAAGTGAACCCTCTCAAGAGTCCGGGAGTTCACCATTCGCAGCGAAGGGACTACAACATGGAGCTTTAGAAATGAAGGACCAGTCTACAAAGGTTGTATTCCCTCATTCACTTAGATGTAATGAGTTTACATGTTTATTCGTCGGATTTTCTAGTAACGATTCTAGGGTTAGTGTTAGCTAGAATGGCAAATTTTTGAAATTGGCATGGACGATGCCTCCCGAAACCTTGCTGCCGCCCTAGACAACCCAACAGACAATGCTGATGGAATCCTACCAACATTATCAAACTCCAAATGGTATGCAACACTAGCAAGTTTCAGTTTCTTTTAGAAACTCCTGATGTGGATTTTTGCCCCATGCTCTTATGATCTTGACTAAAGCCAACAAATCATAAGTCACATGTCAAGTTCTACCCGTCATTGTCCAGGTTAATTTGAACCCACCCGTACATACCCTTGACTAAGGCCAGCAAAGTAGTACGACTGTCCCAAACCAACGCATCTATCTATGCAACATATGAATACCCAGCAGCTACCAATCACTATGCCTTGACTAAGGCCAACAAACATAGCTTGAATACTATTGAATATTCATATGAAATGACGGAGGGCTACGAATGGTTTTGGCGAAACCGTGAATGTAGTGAACTTGATATAATCGATGGAACCTGATAGCTTTTAAAAGGAGTGGTTTAAGCTCCGCATTTAAAAGTCTACTGTTTTAAAATAACCGAGTGGTTTTAAAATTTGTTCCAACGATTCAGCTTTGGTTTGTTTGCTTTGCATTAATTTAATGCAGTCCCATCAATTAACCTACCATTGCAGAAAACAATGAAAATACAACGTACGCTTATGCCATCCGCATTCGCCACTGGGCCCCGTTATCACCTGTTAGGTTACTTAATTAACGACAGAGCGGGGGCTGGACTAGCGCGGATGCAAAATATAAGCAACGTCTATTATATAATACATATATAATAATATCCATTTGTCAGACACAATGATAAGCATTCTAGATCACAGATGAACACATTGGATATACTAGGATTTCCGCGTTTCATTTGAGCCTGTAACGAAACAAAGATTCCATGGTCGTGATGAATAGCCAAACCTCACCCTAGACCCCTACGGGTGCGGAAAACTACCCGCTAAATACCCAAAGTGAAGCAACCTCTCTCAACAAAGTGAATAAGCCACTCGGCACTTCAAAGTACCCGGCAGTTTGTGCTCCCCACCTTGGGTCTATCCTAGGAGCAAAAACAGTAACAGAAATAATACAACGGTGGCTACAACCTCAACCCGGATGTGCCCCGCAAAAATAATATTACATCACTTTACAAATTTACATCAAATGAAAGAATTAAAACCCTCATCTCATATCCTCGGCTATTCATCCACGACGATCCAACAAGTTCATATACACAAACCATCATAACAACATCACAGATATATGCAACCCCGACTAATCGACGTATAGCAATTAGTCGACGTTTCTAAACACATATATACTACACAAAGCTTGTAAAGTAACTACGATATTAGAATTCCGCACGCAATTAGCAAACTTAAACAATTTTCCAAGACTTGAAAAACCAGTGAGCTAAAGTTCCAAAACTGATAGTTCTCGAAACCCGCCCGAATCTTCGCGGAGGTGGAGATACAAGAATTATTATTGAACTGGGGGCCTCGAGCGGGTACCCACCCCTGGGGGCCACCACAAGATGGCCACCAAAGGAAGGCAGATCCGAGAGCACCAATTCCTGGTGCTCTCGGGTCACCAACCCCCAAGGACACCAAGTGGTGGTCTTGGGTGTGGTACCGGCCATTGGTCCCCCCCCCGAGGTGTCCCCAGGGTGCGCACGCTTCACCCCGCGGCTTCTCGGTTCAAACCGTGAGCCCGCGGGGTGTGCAAACAACTCAAAACCTCACTTTTGAAAACTGTTTTTGTCGACAGTTTTTCCGCGACAAAAACGGCCGAATTCTAACATCGTTACAAGCTATCTAAGGTTTATGAGAGGCTCTGATATCACTGTAAGTCGATGTCGCGCACACCACGTGTTCGCGGGGAGGCGGAATTTGCAAAAAATTATTTTTACGAGCTTCGCAACACCGACTAGAACGAAGGATCGTCCATAAACCCTAGCTAGCAAACTACTTGAGGATTAACACATCTCGGATACGAAGTTATACCTCACGATACATGTCCTTCGAGTCTTCATCACTGTCCTCCTCATCGTCGTAGGCTTAATGGATCAATCCGGATCGTAGCTTCTTCGACGGCCTCCTCGAGCCAAAGACGATCCACCCGAGGGTCTATAGTCCGAGCTCCACCTCAAAACCGAGGTAACTAGGGCAACAAGCTTGCTAAAATTGATGTCCTAGGTGATGTAGAGTATGAAGATGGATTTGTTTTTCTCTTGAAACCCTAGTATTCTCAACACATGAGAGCTTTTAGGGTTTTGTTGTGAGGAAGAAGAAGAGAGCTAGCTTGAGGAAAGAGAAATGATTTTTGATAATGATAAAGATAATGTGAGATGGCTACCTTGACTTGACTACAAGCATGGCATGAAAAATATCTCATCAAAATATCTAGGTCATAAAATATCTCACAAAATAATCTAAGTCAAACCAAGTCAAGTGGTCAAGCCAAGTCAAATAGTCAAACAAATTCAAGTAGTCAAAACAAGTAGCCATGCCTCAATTATCATTTACAAAAAATCAAATACTTTCATCCACCTCATAATTGTTTTAATCAAGTCAATGGTCAAAACCCTAATGAGGTGTCTCCTTCTATGCCCCTCTCATCCGTATATACATATCTGCATTCGTGTTCCGAGAAACGCGAATACAAAGAGACGAAATTGATCCATCAATATAATACTAGGATCCGGTTTAAACCAAAGCCCACTAGTATTTTCTGCCCGAACATCATACGCGCACAAGTGCATGTAAATGACTGAAGCCCTGCCGTAAAACCATACGGCCTCTACACCTTTTGCCCGGTGCAGGAAAACTCTCTATGTGGGACTCTAAAGACTCGACACTATGCTGGCAGTGGGTTTAACCACAGGCCGCAAGCGGTACTAGCCGCACGTAACGGTCCCCAGGTAGATGTCGATAAAAAGGCCGATGAGGAAAACCCATCCAAACTCATACTGAGCCTGAATGTGACAATCTCTGTACAGTCCGGTCTGTTCGTCTAAGAGTATCACATATCGAGCCTAGGGGGGCGGTAATCATCAGACCCCTAATAGCGCAATAAGTCGTGCCGGAGTGTAGCCCAAAACACCCTGAGAAACTAATGGAATACCTACCAGTAAATCTCGCTTGCCCTACCCAGGGACTTTGTGTAATGGGTCTCCGAACACAGCACAATATCAACCCCTAATACCAGGAGAGACGAATCCTATCTAACCGCTGTTGGAGATAGTGCCCTCAGAGTCAATTATTGGATCACAGGCACGTGATTGCAATGATTGAGGGAGAACCTATCCCGGTAGGACAGTCTTACTCGAGATGATAGTATGCTATCTGGTTTATCTTTATCATCGTGTACTGCTTAGGTGACCTGACAGGTCGCTATTACACGTTGGTAGAGCCCCTAGGATTCTTGCTTGACCACCAGCAGTATGAGGGCGATCATATAAGTGGGAGCTGGGGGTCTATAAGCACATCCTTAAATGGTCTCTAGTCGTGAGAGTTTCGAGACAGGGCATCGATACTCCAGAGTAGACTAGTGTATACAGTCGAGACCCCGACGAGGGGCAGTGGCCGGTCTCACAAGCCACTGGTGTCAGTTGGATCACCTAAGATGTATACAGGTGCTCATTGGGTTATGAGTACACCGGACAGGACTCGCCGGGAACATGCTAGTTGGTCATATACCAGACGTCAGATGGCAGTTCCCTGGTGACATGTGTACAGGTTAGTTCATCGACCTGGGGATCGTCATTTGTCTTGTGTGAGTTCCCACTGTACTTTGATTACTACCCTACCACGGCTCAAAGGAGTCGTGCAAACAGGTTTTAGTTGGGTACAGTCCCGAGCCACATAGAGGCAGTGAGCGTATCTTCAGGGGTTCGTCTCTCCCGGTATTGGGGGTGAGGTCGTGCTGTGTCTAGGAGAGCCATTACACGAAGCCCTCGGCCGAGGCAAGGAGATTTACTGGTAGGTATTCCAGTAGTATCTCAGGGTGTTCTGGGCTACACTCCGACACGACTTGTACCGCTTTTGGGGGTCTGACTTTTACCAACCCCCTAGGCCCGCCATGCGATGCTCATAGACGAACGGACCGGACTGTACGGATATTGTCACTGACAGGCTCAGTAGGGTTGTCAGGCTGAGTTCGCTCACAGACGTCCCTTTTAGTCGATACCTGGTAGCCCGTTACGTATTGGCTTATACCTCTGACGTGCTAGTGGTTAAATCCACAACCAAGGTGTTGACGAGTCTTTAGAGTCCCCCACATTCTGTTACTCAGCTTTCGGGCGAAAGGTTGTAGAGGCCGTATGGAGATATGGCATGGTCCGATCAGATACGTGCGGTATTGCACGGATCAGGATCGGACAGTTTGTACTACAGGCCGTATGAGAATATGGCAAGGTCCGATCGGATACGTGCGGTATTGCACGGATCAGGATCGGACAGTTTGTACTACAGGCCGTATGGTTATATGGCAGGGTTCGATCAGATACGTGCGGTATTGCACGGATCAGGATCGAACGGATAATACTGGCCGGCTTTGGTTTAAGCCGGATCCTAGTATAGTACAGTGTAGATTTTGTCTCATTGCATTTGTATTTCAGTCGAAATACAAATGCGGATGTGTATACACAGTATCGGGGTTTTCCTGTAATTTATTACGGGACCAGTTTTCTGGAGTTGCCAGTTTGCTTTCCGTTTCGGCCAATTTCCTTTGTATCGTTCATTGGCCGAAGTTTGGTGGAGGAGGGCTTATTTGCATTGTTGCAAATAAGTGTTTGTGGAGGGGGTCTTTGCATATTTCCTTGGATCATGATGGTGCACCATTCTTTTGACCTTGACTTCTTCTATCATGATGGCATGACTTTTGGAAGTGATCATTAGCTTGTTGGAGTGATTGGTTTTGGTGCAATCATGGTTGTTGGTTGAGTGTTGGGATTGTTGTTGATGATGGGAGATGATATGGTTGTTGAGTGAGGACTTTTCTTTGTGATCATTTTATTCCATATGATAACCATTCCTCTCTCTCTCTCTTGCATGATTCATATGGTCACCTCCCCCCTTGATTTTTTCCTCTCTCCCATTTTTCCAGAGATGGCCGGCCATGCCTTGGGGGCTGTCCCATTTTTGGTGTGTGGGTTTTTGGCTCATTTGATGTTGCAAAAATCCCACAAGTTCCATCTCAAAACTCCATAGTTCATCCCTCCACCAAAAGGCAATTCCTACAACCCCAAAGTGAGACTTCTTCTACTATACATTCTACAGCAAATCTTGGGCACGTCGACTAGCCAGCTTCGTGCCCGAGTTGCCTCGGCATTGAGGTGGGAGCCCGTAAAAGAAGTAGGCGATGTGGTGCACTTCCGGCGACGAGGTGGAGACCGGACATTCCGCAGGAGATCGGGACGACGACGAGAAGACCGGAGGACTCGGATCTGTCGGTATATCTCTCTTCCCCATCTTGTAGATAGCTAGGACTAGTTAGTGGTTCGATCCGGATATTAGTGCGCGGCGGTTTGCCAGTTCAAGAAAATTTAAAGTTTATCACCGCTTCCGCATTTGGCCGTCGGATTGACGGCCGGGGCGCCGCCGTGCACTTACAGTGGTATCAGAGCCTCGCCATTAACTTAGTCTAGCTTGGTTTAATGTGTTTTGCATTTCCGATCGACCAAAATTCCAAAATCTACATTTTCACTAGCATCAGTTTCTGTTGAAAATTTTTGGTCTCGAAAAATTTTTCAGGTTGTAAAGCATTGATGTACTGGAAAATCTAAGAGCTCTGTAAAAATTCGATGAAGTGACTCCACTGTGGGAGCGCGGAACCGCCGCAAACACCCCCTCCTCACCGCGGTTCCACCGCACTACTTTGGATTCGCTGCACCAATTTTTTACAGAGGCTTTCTGGGATGAAAATAGGGGTTTTGGAATAATTACATTGGGCCCAGAATTTCTTGATCTGCTACAGTATTGCTTGGGGGCCCACTTGTTAAAATTTGATTGATCGGATATTTTAAACACATTATTTCACAGTATTTACATTATATCTGCGACCGTGAATGTCACTTGATCGGTAAATCCGGTCTAACTGCTATAGCCCGGTTAGACGGATTTGCAAACGTGACTTTCACGTTGATGTTCTGTTTTTGCTGTGATGTTGCGGATCGGTCGTGGGGGATAGCCTGGATGCAATGCTAGTACAGTTTTGTTGTATTATGTACATTTGATATTGCGGGGCGAGCGTCCGACATGTGGACTGCCGTCACTGCCTGTTTGTATTATTATTTTGGGGCACGGCCAGGTTGCGGTCGATGTACCCGTTGTATGTATATTTTACTTTCTGTACTAGGATTACCCCATGGAGGGGTGCACGGATAGCCGGGTTCTAGAGGGCAGCAAGCCCGCATCTCATGGTATTGGGACGGAGGGGGCTTCACTCTAGGATTGGCGGGCTATTCGCCGCACTCGTAGGGGGTACAGGTTGACCCAGGAGGGGTGCCCAAGTTGCCGGATTCTGTGAAGTGCCGGGTGGTCCATTCACGTCGCTGAAGGGGGCTGCCTCGCTTCAGGTTTTGGCGGGTAACTTGCCGCGCCCGTAGGGGTCTAGGATTTCATTGCACAGGCTATCCACACGACCAGGGGAACGTCGGGTTTCAGCGGCTCTGTGAAACCCGGGGATCCCAGATATCTGTATTGTTTCTGTGATGCTGTTCATTCTCTGTGATGTTGCATTTTTATCACGCCTTGAGCGAATATAATATATTGGTATATATATTAGTAGATGTTGTATATGTTTTACATCCGCGCTAGTCCAGTCCCCGCTCTGTCGTTAGTTAGCTAACCTAACGGGTAATGACGGGACCCAGTGGCGAATGCGGATGGCATATACGTACATCAGTATATTTTCGTTCTTTATGGTGTGATCAATTGATGGGATTGCATTGATTCGGATCAATGCAAGTTAAAAACAAACCTAATCTGATGTTGTTGGAACACTTTTCAAAAAGCTGTTATTGCAAGGACGTTCACTTTTGTTTTGCATCGCGGTATTCATTTAGAATATCCTGCTCCTCAGTCGACGAGGCAAGGGCCGAGATCCCTTCACCGGGAGTGACCCCTTGGACAAAAAGTTTGCGTCAGGGCAATGACTTCACTATAGCCGATTACTTTTGCTTTGCATCGCGGTATTCAGTTGGAATATCCTGCACCTCATTCTACGGGGAAAGAGCCGAGATCCCTTCACCGGGAGTGACCTCTTTAGCAACGGTTTTCGTCACTATATTTTTTTAAAAAGCTATCCGTTCCTTCAACGATATCAAGTTCATTACGTTAAAGGTTTTCGCCAGAAACCATTCGTAGCCCTCCGTCGTTTCATATGGGTAGTCAATAGTATTCAAGCTGTGTTTGTTGGCCAAAGTCAAGGCACAGTGTTTGGTAGCTGTTGGTTATTCATATGCAGCATAGATAGATGCGTTGGTTTGGAACAGTCGTATAGCCTTGTTGGCCAAAGTCAAGGGCTTGTGCGGGTGGATTCGAATCAACCTGGAGAATGACGGGTAGAACTTGACATGTGACTTATGATTTGTTGGCCAAAGTCAAGGTCATAAGAGCATGGGGCAGAAATCACATCGGGAGTTTCAAAAGAACTGAAACTTGCCAGATATGCGCATACCTTCTGGAGTGTGATGACGTGAGTGGATTCCGTCACGTTATCATGCGGTGATAGTTGGATCCCGATTCCCACTGATGAGTTGGTTTACTCCTCGGGTGACCCCGACTAATTCTTCTTTCAGGTTTGGAGGAGAATTTGAGGTACAGTGGGAGGTTTCCAGATTAGATAAATTGGTAACCATTCTGATCTAGGTTAGAGTGCACGCTGAGTGTTTCTTTTCTCTCTCTCTTTGGCAGCGACCATTGATCCGACCCTAAGACTATGACTCAGTGACCAAGTTGACCGAACCTTCTTAACACTGGCTTTTGGATTGTCAGAGTTGCAGACCTCATTGCCACTCCTACTTTTACCATTTTCTCCAGGACACCCCGTATTACTACGAACGTCCACTTCCATTGGACAAAACCATCGTATGGTTAGATACGAACTCGAAGGGATTTATTCGAGGATGGTTTCCGGTTCTGGAGAAAACGGATAGGACTATTCAGTTGTCTTTTCCTTTTACCTTCTCTCAAGTTGCGAGTACTCCATGGTTTAGGAGATAGTACACCTATTACGCAAATTGGATAGTCTTCTTCCAAACCATAGGCTGGTGCCGACCGGTAGGGAATGAAGGAAACCAATTAGCATAACGATGGTGTGCAGAAGGTATTAAGTTAAGACAAAGCAAGGGATTAGTAAGAGGGCAAAGTAAATTGCAACAGATATTCACGACCAAACCAAGTATTTCATTACAACTCCCACTTCACCTTTGTATTTCTCCAGGACACTCCGTATCACTACGAAGATCCACAGTTTATTGGATACTCCATCGTATGGTTATATACGAACTCGAAAGGAACTTGTTCCAGTTCGGGGATGGATTCTGGTTCAGGAGAAATAGGAATAAGGTTTATTCAGGTGTCTTTTATCTTCACCTTCTCTCGTATTGCGAGTGTTCCTAGGATTAGGACAGTACACCCATTATGCTTATTGGATAGTCTTCTTCCAAACCATAGGCTGGTGCCGAACGGTAGGGAAGGAAGAAAACCATTTGGCCTAAAGGGGTGTGCAGAAGGTAATGACTAAAGACATATAAAGGAATTTGGAGAGGTGGCAAAGAATTATACGGTTACAGTCGTGAATCTGGAAGAGGCATTACTAGGAATACCGGGATACCCCATCGAAACATTTCAATGTTTCAGTGCCACTGTGTACTGTTAAAGAAAAAAACTGATTTCCCGATTAGATACTGACTCCAGGGTATGTATTTACCAGGTACGATTCTTACATCTGTATGGTTTTACAGATGAGTGGGAGTAAGTTATTGGGAATTAGGTGATCATCCTCATTATATCGGGATTCGTTGTAATCGGTGATATTTGAGGAAGTCGCCTGGGTTGTTTGCCGGACGGAAAATATTTGGTTTTGAATATCCTCTGTTATGCACCAATTTCAAATTGATATATCTGTACGTCTATTTTCATAGAGTGAGATATACCTTTTGAAATTATGTCTATGACATTTACCTATATCAGTGGATGGTTAGGTAAGGAGCATTAAACAGCGGTGTAATTCTTCTTAACCATAAGTACAGTTTTCAACCTACGACACACAGTGATTGAGTTATCAGACTCAAGGGACTTATACAGAGTATTGTATGTTGTCCAGGGTCCATCAGGACAGAGGGGTTGGTCCTCGTACTATATTCGGTTTACTTATGACTTCTCTGGTTTTTAGACAGGTGTTTCGCGGAAACACAGGGTCTGAATTTTGAGAAGTTATAGGTATTTGAATAGAGTAGAGAACCAGGTGTAGCGAGTATCGGGATTCTTCAAAGTGATCGAAGATGTAGATACTTGTCAATGGTATTCAGTTGATAGTAGTGATTAAGAGAACTTGCTTCTCTTTCAGGTTACTCATAATTGGAAGCATTCCTAAGTTGAGTAACGCTGATAGGCCTCCTTCCATTTAGTTGACATGCACTGGGGACAGCTGCATGATTTGAATCTGGTTCAACTAAATTAGTGCCTCTGTTTCTATATTGGATATAGAACAGTTCGTATCTTAACGATGTTAAGGTACGGGGATTTGTCCGGATTATACTTAAAACCAGACTCTGGATAACTCAAGGCACGTTTCTGTAATGGCTGTTTGTGGGTTGACCCAGGCTATGACGCGGGCTGACTTTCTACCATCTGGATGAACAATAGCAATATTGTTCTAGACTCGCCACAGTTTTAATAAAAATGGATTTTTCAGAAAACAGTAGTGGGAGTATGGTAGAACTGGAAGTGATTCCAGAACCGCAAACGATTACTGAAGATTTGATAGGAACCTAAAGATTCAATCTGGTTTGACATTCCATTGGCCACTCCGCAGATAAGGTGGGTAGCTTCAGGCACCCGAGAGGTACTCCGGTAGCCTCAAGGACGGTGACAGGGAAGTTCTTGTTTACCCACACTTGCCATTGCTGTTGTTCCAGGTTGCGAGACCCGGTGGGAGGATGAGTATAGCGTCGTTCTAAACTAGCTTTAGAAGTGTACGAGTATATGACTCTGCCAGAGGGTGGTCGTAGTCAGTGGGAGCAGCGGAAGCATTGGTGGACAGGTAGCTTATGTCTATTTATAGACTGAAACACCAGTAGCGGAGATAGATCATCTATTTCTGACGTGACAGTCATGGGTTTGACTTCATCAGAATAGGGGATGGATCTGTTGAGAAGGTAGTAGGGTGTGATGTCATGGTATTTGGATGACATACACAGAATAGGAAAAGAAACTCCTATACTACGATCGGTTATACTTTGGTCGTCACACAGTGGTTTCTCCACACAGGACTTGGATATTATATCAGACATACTGGTTACTAGATCTATTGTTTTAGATCTGGATTTGGGTGGTCTCCCAATCAGGGTACTTAGACAGCATTCTAAGAGTATTTGGAATGGACGACTCCTGGCACGGTAGTGTACCTGCAGGTAATGGAGTCACCCTCTCTAAAGGTGTCTTATAGACTAAAGCGGAGAGGGATGCGCATGATTGACAGATCACTTGCTCAGGCAATTGAGTCAACCGTGAGATGTCAAGTACCACACCAGATGTTGTTCTTGCACTAGATGCAATAAGTTGATATTGATCCTATCCTGGAGAAACAGTCGGAAGCAGTTTTAGAACATAAGTGGATGTTCTAGGGATATGATAACGATAGCCTCATACAGGAGACAGTTATCATTCCAGGCTTCCAAGGTGACCTGGACGACAAGGAGGTTGTCAGAGTTATAGTTTTTCCTTCTGACAAGGGGCAGTATTTTGGACAGGTGGTCCAAGGCAATACTGAGGGTGGCATGGCGCAGGAAACTGATTAAGTTCAGTTGTCGATACAGTCTAAGAAGTTTGGATTTGGAGTTCACTTATGAGCTATGTCCCATCAGACATCCAGACACATTCTAAGACAGGTATTGCTCATTTCGGGAGATGGCTTTCTCCGCGAACATGAGATATAGAGAGACATAGAAAGAAACATCAAAGCGGATCCACTCACTGAGGCTATTCCTCGAACGCAGTAGTTTCGCAAACAAGCTTTGTGAGACTGACTAGTAGAGGAGTTGGGTGTTCGGTATCACACGGGCTGTGAGTATGCGACATCGCAATAATTAGCCTTGAGTGCAAGTGGGAGATTGTTGGAGATAGTGCCCTCAGAGTCAATTATTGGATCACAGGCACGTGATTGCAATGATTGAGGGAGGACCTATCCCGGTAGGACAGTCTTACTCGAGATGATAGTATGCTATCTGGTTTATCTTTATCATCGTGTACTGCTTAGGTGACCTGACAGGTCGCTATTACACGTTGGTAGAGCCCCTAGGATTCTTGCTTGACCACCAGCAGTATGAGGGCGATCATATAAGTGGGAGCTGGGGGTCTATAAGCACATCCTTAAATGGTCCCTAGTCGTGAGAGTTTCGAGACAGGGCATCGATACTCCAGAGTAGACTAGTGTATACAGTCGAGACCCCGACGAGGGGCAGTGGCCGGTCTCATAAGCCACTGGTGTCAGTTGGATCACCTAAGATGTATACAGGTGCTCATTGGGTTATGAGTACACCGGACAGGACTCGCCGGGAACATGCTAGTTGGTCATATACCAGACGTCAGATGGCAGTTCCCTGGTGACATGTGTACAGGTTAGTTCATCGACCTGGGGATCGTCATTTGTCTTGTGTGAGTTCCCACTGTACTTTGATTACTACCCTACCATGGCTCAAAGGAGTCGTGCAAACAGGTTTTAGTTGGGTACAGTCCCGAGCCACATGGAGGCAGTGAGCGTATCTTCAGGGGTTCGTCTCTCCCGGTATTGGGGGTGAGGTCGTGCTGTGTCTAGGAGAGCCATTACACGAAGCCCTCGGCCGAGGCAAGGAGATTTACTGGTAGGTATTCCAGTAGTATCTCAGGGTGTTCTGGGCTACACTCCGACACGACTTGTACCGCTTTTGGGGGTCTGACTTTTACCAACCCCCTAGGCCCGCCATGCGATGCTCATAGACGAACGGACCGGACTGTACGGATATTGTCACTGACAGGCTCAGTAGGGTTGTCAGGCTGAGTTCGCTCACAGACGTCCCTTTTAGTCGATACCTGGTAGCCAGTTACGTATTGGCTTATACCTCTGACGTGCTAGTGGTTAAATCCACAACCAAGGTGTTGACGAGTCTTTAGAGTCCCCCACATTCTGTTACTCAGCTTTCGGGCGAAAGGTTGTAGAGGCCGTATGGAGATATGGCATGGTCCGATCAGATACGTGCGGTATTGCACGGATCAGGATCGGACAGTTTGTACTACAGGCCGTATGAGAATATGGCAAGGTCCGATCGGATACGTGCGGTATTGCACGGATCAGGATCGGACAGTTTGTACTACAGGCCGTATGGTTATATGGCAGGGTTCGATCAGATACGTGCGGTATTGCACGGATCAGGATCGAACGGATAATACTGGCCGGCTTTGGTTTAAGCCGGATCCTAGTATAGTACAGTGTAGATTTTGTCTCATTGCATTTGTATTTCGGTCGAAATACAAATGCGGGTGTGTATACACAGTATCGGGGTTTTCCTGTAATTTATTACGGGACCAGTTTTCTGGAGTTGCCAGTTTGCTTTCCGTTTCGGCCAATTTCCTTTGTATCGTTCATTGGCCGAAGTTTGGTGGAGGAGGGCTTATTTGCATTGTTGCAAATAAGTGTTTGTGGAGGGGGTCTTTGCATATTTCCTTGGATCATGATGGTGCACCATTCTTTTGACCTTGACTTCTTCTATCATGATGGCATGACTTTTGGAAGTGATCATTAGCTTGTTGGAGTGATTGGTTTTGGTGCAATCATGGTTGTTGGTTGAGTGTTGGGATTGTTGTTGATGATGGGAGATGATATGGTTGTTGAGTGAGGACTTTTCTTTGTGATCATTTTATTCCATATGATAACCATTCCTCTCTCTCTCTCTTGCATGATTCATATGGTCACCTCCCCCCTTGATTTTTTCCTCTCTCCCATTTTTCCAGAGATGGCCGGCCATGCCTTGGGGGCTGTCCCATTTTTGGTGTGTGGTTTTTGGCTCATTTGATGTTGCAAAAATCCCACAAGTTCCATCTCAAAACTCCATAGTTCATCCCTCCACCAAAAGGCAATTCCTACAACCCCAAAGTGAGACTTCTTCTACTATACATTCTACAGCAAATCTTGGGCACGTCGACTAGCCAGCTTCGTGCCCGAGTTGCCTCGGCATTGAGGTGGGAGCCCGTAAAAGAAGTAGGCGATGTGGTGCACTTCCGGCGACGAGGTGGAGACCGGACATTCCGCAGGAGATCGGGACGACGACGAGAAGACCGGAGGACTCGGATCTGTCGGTATATCTCTCTTCCCCATCTTGTAGATAGCTAGGACTAGTTAGTGGTTCGATCCGGGTATTAGTGCGCGGCGGTTTGCCAGTTCAAGAAAATTTAAAGTTTATCACCGCTTCCGCATTTGGCCGTCGGATTGACGGCCGGGGCGCCGCCGTGCACTTACAACCGCTACTGCCTCCAAGTGCTTCAGGACTGCACCCAACTACTACCTGTTTGCACGACTCCTTTGAGCCGTGGTAGGGTAGTAATCAAAGTACAATGGGAACACACTCGAGGCGAAGTAGCAGTGTCAAGTCAACGGACTAACCTGCACTCATATCACCTGGGAACTGTTACCCGACGATAGGTATAGTACCAACCAACAGTTCCCAACGAGTCATGTCCAGTATACTCGTAACTTAACGAGCACCTGCATACTATCTCTAGTACGACGTACTAATGGCTGTAGGACAGACTATCTCCCCCGGTAGGATGAGAAGCGTATACACTAGTCTATTCCGGAGTATCGATGCCCCGTCTCGATAATTTTACGACTAGGGACCTGTATAAGGATGTGCTTGTAGATTACCCAGCCCCCACTAGTGTGACTGCCATCACAACACTGGTAATCAAGCAATGATCCTAAGTGCTCTACTAATATGTATAAGCGATATACTAAAAGAAATACATGCACATATTGAAGTAGAAACAAACCAAGTAGCATACTACCATTTTGAGCAAGACTGTCAATATAACTGTGAATATCCCAAACTTCCATTAAGTAATATACAAACCGGTATGATACAATAATGGCCTCTAGGGCATATACACTAACAGCGGCTTGGTCGTGAATGATAGCAGTCACAATTTTCTTTACCCTTAATCTAATCCCTTTATATGTCTTTACTTATTACCTTTTGTACACCACACTCAAGCTAATTGGTTTTCTTCCTTTCTTACCCTTCGGCACCAGCCTAAGGTTTGGAAGAAGACTATCCAATAAGCGCAATAGGTGTACTCTCCTAATACCAGGAGCCCTCGCAACCTGAGAGAAGGTAAAAATAAAAGACAACCGAATAATCCTATTCAATTTCTCCAGAACAATAATCCAACCTCGAACTGGAACAAATTCCTTCGAGTTCCTATGTAACTATACGATGGAAATATCCAAGAAATGTGGATCTTCGTAGTGATACAGAGTGTTCTGGGGAAATGCAAAGGTGATATAGGAGCGGCAATGATATATGCGACTAAATGACAATCCAAAAGCCAAAGTGTTTTAAGAAGGTTCGGTTTAACTTAGTTCATGAGTTTTAGTCTAGGGTCGGGCTATGGTCGCTGCTAAAGAGAGAGAGAAAAGAAACACTCAGCGTGCACTCTAATCTAGATTAGATTGGTTAATCACTTTATCTAATCAGGATGGCTCCCACTGTTTCCTCGAATTCCCCCTCAAACCCTAAAAGGAGAATTAATCAGGATCATCTAAAACCACCCAAGGAGTAATCCTACTCATCAGCGGGAATCGGGATCTAACTATCATCGCATGATAACTTGATGGAAGCCACTCAAGTCACCACACTCCAGAAGGTATGCGGATGCATGGAAAGTTTCCTGTATGTTTGAAACTCCCGATGTGGTTTTTACCCCAAGCGGCTTATAACCTTGACGGAGGTCAACATATCATAAGTTGCAAATCAAATTCAACCCGTCATTGTCCTGGATTAACTTAGACCCACCTGCACGTGTCCTTGATAGAGGTCAAAATGACCGTGCGGCTGTCCTAGATAGTCGCATATCTATGTAACAAACAAGGATTACCCAGCTACCAAGCACTGTGCCTTGACGTCAACATACACAGCATAATACTAAGTAATACCTGTAAGAAATGATGGAAGGTTATGACTGGTTTTTGGTGAAAAACCTTTAACGTAATGAACTTGATATCGTTGAAGGAATCCAGGTGGTTTTATAAATATATAGTGGCGCAAACTTTTGCTAAAGAGGTCACCCCCGGTGAAGGGATCTCGGCTCTTTCCTCGTCGAATGAGGTGCAGGATATTCCAAACTAAATACCATGATGCAAAGCAAAAGAATCGACTATAGTGAAGTCATTACCCTGACGCAAACTTTTGCTTAAGAGGTCACTCCCTGTGAAGGGATCTCAGCTCTTACCTCGTCAAATGAGGTGCTGGATATTCATGACCGAATACCACTGTGCAAAGCAAAAGGAAACATCTGTAATGTATGTTTTTCAAAAAACTTGGTTCCAACAACATCAAATAGGTTTGTTTTTTCTTGTATTGATCAGAATCAACGCAGTCCCATCAATTAAACATATCACACCAGAGAAAGGAACGAAAATAAAATGTACGTATATGCCATCCGTATTCGCCACTGGGCCCCATCATCACCCGTTAGGTTACTTAACTAACGACAGAGCGGGGGCTGGACTAGCGCGGGTGCAAAACATATACAACATCTACTAGTATATATATAAATATATATAACATTCGTCCCAGGCATGATATAAGGCAACATCACAGAATCTCAACCAAGCAACACAGAGTAGTGGATAAGCCTGGAGCCTCGGGTTTCACTTGAGCCGCAAATGAGACCCGACGTTCCATGTTATGTGGATAGCCTGTGCAATGAAAACCTAGACCCCTACGAGTGTGGAAAGTTACCCGCCAATCCTGGAAGTGAGGCAACCCCAATCAACAACATGAATGGGCCACCAGCACTTCACGGAATCCGGTAACTTGGGCACCCCTCCGTGGGTCAACCTATACCCCCTACGAGTGCGGCGAATAGCCCGCCAATTCTAGAGTAAGGCCCCTACGTTTCAACGCCATGAAATGCGGGCTCGTTACCCTCTAGAACCCGGCTATTCGAGCACTCCACTGCGGGGTAATCCTAGTATAGAAAAGAAAATAATATGTACAAGGGTGACATCGACCTCAATCCGATCGTGCCCCAAACAAATTGTTACTTATATGTATGCCCTATAGGCCATTACTTTACATGTGATGTATATTGTAGTAGATGCTTGGACATATATAGGGATGACTTTCTTGCTCGACATGATAGTATGCTATCTGGTTGCACTTTATCTTAACATGTACACTTATTGTCTCTCTATTACATGTTGATAAAGCCCTTAGGATGAGTACTTGACTACCAGGATTATGATGCGGGTCATACTAGTGGAGCATTGGTAGTCGGTAAGTACATCCTTCAAATATTCCTAGTCGTGGGAGTATCGAAACAGGGCATTGATACTCCAGAGTAGACTAGCGTATGCGCTTCTTGACCCATATGATGGGCGATGGATGATCCCACATCCATTGGTGTTTGACATCAGAGAAGGTATACGGGTGCTCATTAGGGACTGGGTACACTAGACAGACTCGCCGAGAACTCCTAGATTGTATTATACCTATCATCAGATAGCAGTTCTCTGGTGATACTGGTACAGGTTAGTCTGTCAACCCAAGATCGTCATAGAGTCTTGTGTGATTCCCTCTGTGCTTTGATTTCTACCATACCATGGTCAAGAGATCGTGCAAAAAGGTGGTTTTGGGTACAGTCTCGAGTCACATGGAGGCAATAAGCGATAGGAGGGGATTCGTCTCTCCTGGTATTGGGAGTTGATGTTGCGCTATGCTCGATTGGCCATTACAGGAAATCCCTGGCCAGGGTTGCTGAGAATTACTGGTAAGTGTTATCAGTAGTTTCTCGAACCATTATGGACCTTGCATCGGCATGACTTATCAGGCTATTGGGGTCTGACGTTTTACCACCCCCAGGATGCGATATGCGACATATCTGACGAAGAGACCGGACTGTACGGTAGTTTTACTTGATTGGATTCGCAGGAGTATGAGCAGGATTGCTTGTTGATCTTCTGATCGCTCAATACCCGGGTGGCCGTTAGGTTTAGCAGACCGCTTGCGGCTTGTGGTTGTTGGATATAGTGCCCTCAAAGTCAATTATTGGATCACAGGTACGTGATTACAATGATTGAGGAAGGACCTATACCGATATGACAGTCTTGCTCGAGATGATAGTATGCTATCTGGTTTGTCTTTATCATCGTATACATGCTTTAGTTCACTATTGCATGATGATAGAACCCATAGGATTCTTGCTTGACTACCAGCAGTATGATGGCGATCATATACGTGGGAGCTGGGGTCTATAAACACATCCTTAAAGTGTCCCTAGTCATGGGAGTTTCGAGACAGGGCATCGATACTCCAGAGTAGACTAGTGTATATAGTCGAGACCCTAACGAGGGGCGATGGCCGGTCTCACAAGCCATTGGTGTCAGTTGGATCACCTAAGATGTATACATGTGCTCATTGGGTTATGAGTACACCGGACAGGACTCGCCGGGAACATGCTAGTTGGTATTATATATATCGTCAGATAGCAGTTCCTTGGTGACATGTGTACAGGTTAGTTTGTCGACCTGAGATTGTCATTTGTCTCGTGTGAGTTCCCACCGTGCTTTGATTTCTACCCTACCACGCTCAAAGGAGACGTGCAAACAGGTATTTTTTGGGTACAGTCCCGAACCACATGGAGGCAGTGAGCGGATCGTCGGGGATTCGTCTCTCCTGGTATTGGGGGTTGATGTCGCACAGTGCACGGGTGGCCATCACTAGAAATCCTTGGCCGAGGTAGTGGAGAATTACTGATTTGGATCAGTAGTTTCTCAGGTGGTGATGGGTTTCATACCGACACGAATTATCGCGTTATTAGGGGTCTGACTTTATCCACCCCCTAGACTCGATATGCGATACTCTTTAGACGAACAGACTGGACTGTACGGATATTATCACTGTCAGGCTCAGTAGGGTTTCTGGATGAGTTCGCTCGTTAGCTTCCCTTCCAATCAATACATAGGCAACCGTTACGTACAGCTTGTACCTCTGACGTGCTAGTAGTTATACCCAGTGCCAGTATGTTGATGAGTCATTAGAGTCCCCCACAGACAGTTTCCCAAGTTCGGGCGAAACGTTGTAGAGGCCGTATGGTTTTATGGCAGGGTTCGGAAAATGCACATGCGTTTACGCGCGTGTCATATTTCGGGCAGATAATACTGGTCGGTTTGGTTTAAGCCGGATCCGAGTATTATACTGTGTAGATATAATATCTTTGTCTCAGTTGCATTTGTATTCGGTCGTAATACAAATGCGGGTATGTTTATACTGTTACGGGGTTATCCTGAAATTCGTTTTAGGATCACTTTTGGAAGTTGCCAGTTTTCAGTTTTCTATCACCCGTATTTGACATTCGGTTAAATACGGATTTATCTTTTCGTCACTTGGGTAAGTCATGAGGGTGAGTCGTGCTTCTAGAAGTTTCTAGATGATGATTAGGATTAGTGACTCATGGTTGCATTAATTGTTCAATTAATGTTTTGATGACTAAGGGTTATGAATCATTGTTTCATTAAATGATTAGTGCAAGGTGTATTATGAATCATTCTTTCTCATTTAATGTTGTGGTCACCTCCTTGCTTCCTACACTCACCCTCCCCCCACCTCCATATAGTGGCCGGCCATTTCCTAGTAAGGGTTAAGGTTGCTTGTAAAAAAGATTATGATAGTTTTAGACTCATGGAAATTTGATAGATACTCATTTCACATTTCCACCCGATCCAAAAGGCAACTTCATTAACCGTTCGTCCATAGCTTTGGACGAACGAGACAAAGTGTTCTACTCATTCTCTACATCTATCTTGGTCATCTCTTTTAGCAAACTTGATGATCGAGTTGCCTCGGTTCAGAGGCGGGAGCCCGTTTAAAGATCCGTCGACGTGGTGCCACGTGGACGAGAAGACTGGAGATTCAGGAGATCGGAGCAGCCGCAAAAAAGCGTGGGATGATGGTTGAAGACCGAAGGACTCGGATCGTTCGGTATAACATTTCTACCCACTTTGTAGTTTGTTAGTTTAGCTTTAATGGCAGATCCGGGTTATAGTATACGATAGCGCCAGTTGTAAAAGTTTTTGTTCCGTATTTGGCATCTGCTAGATGGCCGGGGCGCTACCGTGTACTTACAGTGGGTGTTTGATATGATCATCACCTACTGCCGGCATATTGACGAGTCTTTAGAGTCCTACACAGAAGTTTCCTGGTTCATGCGAAATGAAGTGGTAGCACATATGTGATATGTGCGGGACCGAGATTAATACGCGTATGTGATACCGCATTTTATTCTCACGATATGTGATATCGGTCGGTTATATGTGATATAGCTGGCTTATCGAATCAAGTGTTGATTCGATAAGTTGATTCATATGATATTAGTCGGATGTATGTGATATAGCCAGATTATTAAATCAAGTGTTGATTTAATAATTTAATGTATAATTATATATGTGATATATTGAATTACATTAACTAATATTAGCTCACTTAAATATTTCTTTTTCTCACTTGTGTGCATTTAGTATATATGTGATATATATTAATGTACATTTTATTTGTGTCATGCTTGATGCCACATGCTACATGGGTGTATGAGACTCACACCATGCTTGATATAATGAGGGGGTTTTAATTATCAAAGTAATTCAAAATTGATGGAAATTGGTTTAATGGTTGAAGCTTGGAAAAGCTTGTAGAACCATTGACCAAGTCCACTAGTTTTGTTTCACTTGTAGATATTTATTAACCTAACCATTATCAGTTAAGTCTCTACATGAGTTAGTGTATGACAATAACTCATCTATGGTTGTTATTCTCACAAAAAGAGTTTCATTTTTCTCTTCATCACTTCATCTTCTTCTTCATTGAAAAAAAGCTTGCTAGCTTTTTTCTAAGTGAGGAAATATTGTGAGAAAATTAAATCTAAAGTGTGCCCAATTCCTACTTCATCATCCTCTACTATATTAGCCATTTAGTTTAGGGTGTTTGCTTCACTAATCTACCATTAGTAAAGAGGTAGCATGAACTTGAGTCTAATCGACATATTCGGCCTCGAAGACTTCGAGCAAGCTTGTTCATTTCTTCATGTGAACCCTTACTAGAGTTCAGGTGTTCACTACTTGGAGCGAAGGGACTACTGCACGGAGCTATAGAAGTGAAAGACCGGTCTACAAAGGTTGTATTTCTCATTCACTTAGATATAAAGTTGTTTACATTGTTGTTTCGTCTAAATCTCTAGTTAAGATTCTAGGGTTAGGGTTCTTTAGAACGGCAAAAATTTGAAAACGGCATGGACGATGCCTCCCGAAGCCTTGTTGCTGCGCTACCTAACCCTACAGTGGTATCAGATCCATGCTAGAGATTTAAATGATGTTTGTTAGATTACGAAACCAAAACAACTCCGAAACACCTAATATACAATCCTAGTTTCTGTCGAATTTTAAATGGTCTCTAAAAAATTTTTTAGCAACTGCAGTATGTTGTATGTGATATAACATGAACACCATACAAATTTGAAGCATTTCCACTTACTTTTGGCCAGCCACAAGGCCTCAAAAACCAAGCTCACCGGTTCCTTCGGGGAATTTGGGCTTCAAATTTTTAGGGTGTTCCAGTCTCTGGGTTTTGGTGTTTCAGGTGTTGCTTGTTTTTGCTAAATTTGCAGGTGATGTTAACTTTCTGCAAAGGCAATTCGGAGTGTTTCGTAGTCATAATTCTAACATGTATTCTGGTTATTTAGACGATGTTAAAAAGTTCGAACGGAAATCAATAACCCATATTTTTCCACGCTGGAAATTTTCCAAGAGTTGGATTTTTTTCAAGTTTAAAATCTTCAGAAAATCATGCAAGCGATTTTGTGGACCCTCTAGAAGAACGATACCCAAAATCGACTTTTTGGATCGCGGAACCGCGGTCATACCCTAGGGTTTGCGGCAGTTCCGTGGCGACATGAGTGAGGCATGGGTCGTCCCTTCTACGGATGGTTCATAGGAGCTGTGGCATGTTCTGGGTACTTTTTGAACTCCGCTCAAGTGTTGAGCTCTTTGGGAAATTTTGGGTGTTTGTTTATTCGATCGAAAAGTTTAACATCGTCTAGCTATCTGTGATTGTGATACAATATTTGGAATCCATATAATTAGTTATGAGATAACTAGTTTGAATTTTATAAATCTAGCAAGTTAGTCTCTTATGATCGGTTGCCACGGAATTTTGATGTGGATCAAAAGTCCGTCGCAATTACGTAACGTACGCGGATACTCGCCGGGTAACCTTACTATATAGCCACGCCCCATAGCCCCGACCAAGTGACTGTAAGAGAACCTTGTCTCCAAAAGCATCCGTTCGGGTGCTCGCGGCCGCGGTGTTCCGCCTTAGTGCACTTCGTCGACAGCATCGGGGGTGCGGCCGTATACTAAAGTTTCCAACGAGCATTCAATCAGGTTATTGGGAATCTTGTTGAATTAGCCGACAGGTTATTGGTAAGTGTTTTGAATATCGAGATTAAAATGCGGGGTTTATAATTGTTAGGCATATGATGTCTAAGGAATTCATTTGGTTGGGCATGAAATCCAAAGTATGTGATACATTGGGTTTATGATGTCTAAGGTGGTTGCGGATTCCAATTGTTGTAGTTTTTCACTTTCTTTTCTGCGACCGTAAATGTAATATGTGGTGTATCGCCGGTTTCGTTGCTATATGTCAACGACAATTGGGATACGCATATTTACTTACGTTGATGACATGTGATATTATGTGTCGCTGTGATATGTTATATTGGATCGTCATGTTTTGAATAGCCGGGGGTTTTTATGTGAGATGAGAGTTTTTCATTTTCATTCATGTAAAAGTTTGTATGTAATATTCTTTTATTGGGGCACTTCCGGGTTGAGGATGATGTCACCATTGATGTATATTATTTACTTTTCCGCATAAGGATAGACCCAAGGAGGAGAGCACAAGTAACCGGGTTCTAGGGTCTAGTGGGAGACCATCTCGAGGAGTCGAGACCAGGTCTCCTAACTCTAGAATTGGTAGGGTTGCTTTCCGCTCTCGTAGGGGTCTAGGAATGTGGGTTTGGCTATTCATCGCGACTGTGGAATCCGCGTTTTTTATTGGCTTAATTAAAACATGGAATTCCTAGTATATCCAATATTTCATATGTGATTCTTCTGCTGCTGATATTCTGTGATGTGATCACTTTATATGATAAGACGAATGCTTATATTGTATATATGATATATAATAAATACTGCTACTTTGGTTTCTTCTGTGATGCTTAAGAAGCATAATTTGATGGGACTTCATTAATGAGATTAATGAAATAAAAGAAATCTAAAGATGTTGTAGAAACTTATTTTAAAACTGGTAGCTCTAGTTCTTGCTTTGCATAGCGGTATTCCTTGTAGAATATCCAGCACCTTATTCGATAAGGAAAGAGCCGAGATCGCTTCACCGGGAGTGACTTCTTTAGCGAAACCAGCAGATTCTACAACCCACTCGATTTGTCTTTTGATTGCTTCTATAGTTTTTGCTTTGCATAGTGGTATTTATGAAATATCCTGCACCTTATTCGATAAGGAAAGAGCCGAGATCCCTTCACCGGGAGTGACCTCTTTAGCAAAACTAGTAAAAGCCTCAAAAACACTCCTTTTAAAATTCACTCGATTCTACAACGAGATCAAGTTCTTTACACAAAAGGTTTTCTTAAAAACCTGGCGTAGCCCTCCGTCATTTCAGATAAGTGTTACTTAGTATTCGTGCTACGTTTGTTGGCCTTCGTCAAGGCGTAGTGTGCGGTAGCTAATTAGCGCTTATCTGCTAAAGCATGAGGTGCGATTGGATTAGGGTAGTCGTGCGACTTTGTTGGCCTTCGTCAAGGGTCGTGCGGGTGGGTTTAATTCAATCATGAAATGTACGGGTTGAACTTGACTAGCGGCCTATGATTTGTTGGCCTTCGTTAAGGTCATAGGAAGGTAGGGGCAAAATATTATCGGGAATTTCAAGTGTTGAAATTTCCAATGAGATTGCATACCTTCTATGAGATAGTTAGATCCCGATACCCACTGCGAGTAAGAGTTACTTCTGGGAGAGTTTTACACATTACAATTAGCCGATCAAGTAGATGTCTAGAAAGGTGTTAAAGGGGTTACGCCCCTGGGAAAACGAGATTTATTTTAATTAGGTCCGTGCGAAAGCACGGGGAACCTTTCTCAAAGTACCGACACTGGCCTGGCCGAAAAATTGGCGAACTTGTAGGATGTAATTAATCCCGGCTAGTCTTTCCTTTTAGGGTTTGAAGGAAGATTTGATAAAAACAGTGGGAGTCATCCTGATTAGACAAAATAATAACCAATCTGATCTTGCAAGAACGCACGAAGAGTGTTTTCTTCTCTCTCTCTCTCTCTCTCTCTCTCTCTCTCTCCTGGTAGCGACCATGTCACGCCTTAATCAAGATAATAATATGGATGTTTTGTCCGAACCTGCTTATTATACTGAGCTGGGGAACGTTGGTTCCACTCTATCTTATAATTGTTATAAGTCCGAGTAGGAAATATGGAAATATCCGGATTTCCAGACGACCCAATCGAGGAATAAGCATGTTGATGCATATTCTTCGGGTGTGTTCGTTACCAAGAACTGTTTCTCAGTATCCTCTATGTCCTATGTATAAGATACCGGATTAGGATCCTATATATGTAATTTGTTACATGGGCTACAGAAAGGTAGAGAACTGAGATTGGGTGATATATCTCTAAGTGTTAGAGAATGGTGCAATTGTTGCAGCCAAGTCAGTTGGCAAATATCACCTTGTATTACCAAATGGTAAATACATTGATTATGAACAAATGTTATTACATGCCAAACCTGATATACAATATTACATCAGTTTCTTTATTCAGTTAAAGAAGGATATAATTATGTATTGAAGGATAATGTCGTGAACATTTTTCTGAATCAAGAGTTGATTGCGTCAGGCACGTTATATAATAGCATATGTGTTCTAAATCATACTATAGTTCAAAGTAAGTAGAACACACACAAGAGGTAGTTCAGAAATGAACGAATCCTTCTTGCGGCATTGTAGAATAGGTCATATCAATGCGACACGACCAGCTAAGTTACATAAGGATAAATATGAGAATCTGTTCGAATTTTCATCTTATGATACTTGCCGGTCTTGTCTCAAAGATAAAATGACTAATACTCCGTTTATTGGAAACAGAGAAAGAGTTACTGAACTCTTGGGACGGATACATAATGATGTATATAGTCCTATGTCTACAAATGCCAGGGTTGGTTCTTGGCACTTCATTACATTCATCGACTATCTCTCAAGATTCAGACATGTGTTCCTGTTGAAACACGAGTCTGAAACTTTTGAGAAATTCAAGGAATATAAGCTTGAAGTTGAGAACCAGACGGGTAGAAGTATTAAGTCCTTCGATGCGATCGAGGAGGAGAATACTTGGGCATGGTGTTCCTGGATTATTTAAAGAAGAATGTGATTCTCTCACAGCTTACTCCTTCGAGTACACCACAGCACAACGGTGTATCGGGACGGAGGTATCGCACCCTATGAGATATGGTGCGCTCTATGATGAGTACTGCTGAGTTACCTGTTTCCTTTTGGAGTTATGCACTTGAGAAGCTGCATACCTATTGAATGGGGTTGCGTCCAAATCAGTGCCTACCACTACATATGAGATTTGGAATGGGAAGAGACCATGTCTTAAACGAGTTAAGATATGGGGTTGTCCGGCCTATGTTGAAAAACAAAATCCAGACAGACTCGAGGCAAGGTCAGTTCTGTATAAGTTTATTGGATATCCCAAACATTTGCGAGGGAAAATCTTCTACCAAACTGAGGAACAAAAGGTGTTTTGTTTCTCAGCATGCCTCCTTTTTAGAAAATGAATTTCTTGTGAAGAAATTAGTGGTCATGAGATAGAACTGGAAGGAGTTCCAGCCATACAAACTAACAGCTGATGATTTGGTGAAACCAAAGGATTCAATAGTTTCCAACGAACCTCACCTCTCTGCGAATCTGGTAGGGTTCCTCATCCACTTGAGAGATACCACGGTCTTCTCGGTGACAGTGGGAGCGAGGATTGCATCATGGAAGATGATGGCCCAACTAGGTTCAGGCAGGCCATCACAAGTGGAGACTTTGTGAAATGGCTGGATGCTATGCAATCAAAGATGGAATCCATGTACACCAACAAACACACATAAGAGGAAGAGTTCAGAAATGAACGAATCCTTCTTGAGGTATTGTAGACTAGGTCATATCAATGCGACCCGACTAGCTAAGTTACATTTAGATGCATATTTAAATCAGTTTGAATTTACATCTTGTGAAACTTGCCAATCATGTCACAAAGATAAAATGACCATAGCTCCGTTTACTGGAAACAGAGGAAGGGTCAGTGAACCCTTGGGAATGATACATAGTGATGTATGTAGGTCCCCAGTCTACATATGTCAGGATTGGTTCTTTGTACTTCCTTACATTCATGATGATCTATCAAGATTCGGACACATGTTCCTGTTGAAACACATGTCTGAAGCTTTTGAGAAATTCAAAGAATATAAGTCAGAAGTAGAGAACCAATACAGGTATAAGTATTATCTCCTTTGATGAGATCAGGGAGGAGAATACTTAGGCATAGAGATCCTGGACTATTCTAAAGGAGAATGAGATTCTCTCTCAGCATTACTCCTCCGTATACACCATAGCACAACGGTGTATTGGGGTGGAGCGATCGCACCCTATGAGATATGGTGCGCTCTATGATGAGTACTACTGAGTTACCTATTTCCTTTCAGGGGTTATGCACTTAAGAAGATGCATACCTATTGAATTGGATTCTAATCAAATCAGTGCCTACCACTCCATATGAGATATGGTGTGGGAAGAGCCCATCTCTTAAGTAAGTTAAGATTTGGGATTGTCCGGCCTATGTCAAAAGCAAAATCCGGACAAGATCGAGGCAATGACAGTTCTGTAGAACTGGAAAAAGTTCCAGCTATACAAACTACAGCTGATGATTTGATGGAACCAAAGGATTCAATAGTCGCCGACGAACCTCAGCCTCTCCGCCAATCTAGCAGGGTTCCTCACCTGCCTGAGAGATACTTTGGTTTCTCGATGACAGTGGGAGTGAGGATTGCATCATGAGATGATGACCCAACTAGTTTAGAGCAGGCCATCAAGAGTAGGAACTCTGTAAGAATGGCTGGATGCTTAGCGATCTGAGATAGAATCCATGTACACCAACAAAGTATGGACTTTGGCTGCTATATCTGAAGGGTTAAATCCCCATCAGGAGCAAGTATATCTTGAGAAGATTACTTGGTGTAGATGGAAAAGTTGAGACTTTCGAAGCTAGACTTGTTAAAGGTTTTCGTCATCGACCAGGCGTGGATAATGATGAAACCTTTTCCAGTGGCTGTGCTTAAGTCCATCCGGATCCTACTTGCCATTGCTACATACCATGACTACGATATCTGGTGGTTGGGTGTCATGACTGCTTTTCTAAATATTGATTTAGAAGAGAGCATCTATAAGAACACAGCCAGATGGCTTCGTAAACAGTGGGAGCAACGGAAACGTATGCAAGATGCTTTGTGTGATAAAGCAGGCATCGCGGAGTTGGAACATCTGTTTTGATGTGGTAGTCAAAGAGTTTGACTTCATCAAAATAGTAGATGAATCTTGTACATACAAAAAGGTAGTAGAGAGTAAGGTGAACATCCTCGTATTGTACGTGGACGACACACTCTTGATAGGAAAAGAGTTTCTTATACTATGCACGGTCAATCTTCTCTTATCACAAGGATTCTCCATATAGGATCTAAGGTGATACCTCCTAAATCCTGGGTTTTGGATCTATGAGATAGATCTAAATGGATATTAGGATTCTCACTAGGTGTGGTGAGATGATATCAATCGATCCTGGGGAGAATCACAGGACAGGTTCCAGGGTGATAAGGACGACTGAATGTCAGTCACAGGCATTGTCTTTACCCTCAGTGGAGGGACGGTAGGTTGGATGAGGTCCAAGCTAAGATACCGTGGCAAACTAGACGATAAAGGCCGGTGACATCGCTATCAACGAAACTACCAAAGAGGCAGTTTGGGTGTATATTAGTTCATGAGATGAACTGGGTTCCTACCATTGTGTGACAATGGAAGTGTGGCTTTGGCCCAGGAACCCCGGTCCCATCGGTGACCCAGACATATTCTGAGGCAGCATCACCTGATCATGGAGATATTTGATCTCCAGGGAGATCGAGGTTAGGAGAGCAGACTCAGAGGACCACACGGCGGATCCACTCACAAAGGCCTATTCCCAGAAAGAGACTTTTATGGGATGGTAGAGTATGAGATACTGCAACCACTACTACAGATGGCCCTAGTGCAAGTGGGAGATTGTTAGTTATATGTATGCCCTAAAGGCCATTACTGTACATGAGATGTATATTGTAGTGGATGGTGGGACATATATAGGGAGGTTTCTTGCTCGACATGATAGTATGCTATCTGGTTGCTCTTTATCTTAACATGTATACTTACTGTCTCTCTGTTACATATTGATAAAGCCCTTAGGATGTGTACTCGACTTGCAAGACTATGATACAGATCATACTAGTGGGGCCTGGATAGTCCATGAGTACATCCTTCAATGTTCCTAGTCGTGGGAATATCGAGACGGGGCATCGATATTCCAAAGTAGACTAGCATATATCTTCTCGACCCATAAGATGGGCGATGGATGATCCCATATCCATTAGTGTTTGACATCAGAAATGGTATGCGGGTGCTCAGTGGAGACTGTGTACACTGAACGGACTCGCCGAGAACTCCCAGATGGTATTTTACCTCACGTCAGATGGCAGTTCTCTGGTGACACTGATACAGCTTAGTCTGTTGACCCGAGATCGTCATAGAGTCTTGTGTGTCTCCCACTGTGCTTTGATTTCCACCCTACCACGGCTCTACTGAGTCGTGCAAACAGGTGGTTTTTGGGTACAGTCTCGATTCACATGGAGGCAATGAGCGATAGGAGGGAATTCGTCTCTCCCGGTATTGGGGGTTGATGTTGCGCTATGCTCGACTGGCCATAACTGGAAATCCCTGGCCAGGGTTGCAGTGATTTACTGGTAAGTGTTATCAGTAGTTTCACGCTTGTTATGGATCTTACATCGACATGACTTATCAAGCTACTGGGGTCTGACGTTTACCACCCCTAGGCGAGATATGCGACATATCAGACGATAAGAACGGACTGTGCGGTAAGTGTTACTGATTGGATTCGCAGGAGTGTGAGCAGGCTTGCCCGTTGATCTTCTGATCGCTCAATACCTAGGTGGCCGTTACGTTTAGCAGACCGCTTGCGGCTTGTGGGTGATTGATATGATCACCACCTACTGCCGGCGTATTGACGAGTCTTTAGAGTCCTACACAGAGGTTTTCTGGCTCAAGCGAAACGAAATAGGAGCGCATATGAGATATGTGCGGGACCGAGAATAATACCAGTATGTGATACTGTATTCTATTCTCGCGATTTGTATCATCTGTCGGTTATATGAGATATAGCCGGGTTACCGAATCAAGTGTTGATTCGATATATTGATACACTAGATATTAGTCGGTTATGTGCGATATGACCGGATCATTAAATCAAGTGTTGATTTAATGATTTAATGTATAATTATATATTTGATATATTACTTTATATTAACTAGTATTTGTTCACTTAAGATTGACTTTCTCACCTTATGTGCACAAGTTGTATATGTGATATATGTTTGTGCACTAGTTTGTATCATGATTGATGATACATGCAAACTTGGGTGTGTATATGACTTACACCATATTTAAGATAATGGTTTAGGTTTTTATTTATTTTGGTAAAACAAAATGGTGGTTTCTTTGTCTTGGCTTGAAGCTTCATGAAGCTTTTAAGCATTTTTGACAAAGTCCACTCATTTTGTTTTGCATAAGATTTTTATTAACCAAACCATTAACTCAAACTATGGTTTAGTCTCTACAAAGGTTAACTCACCCATGGTTGCATTATGATAGACTTCACTTGATTATTCTTTTTAGATAATTCATTATTCTTATTTTTTCTTTCTTCTTCTTCTTCTTCAAGAAGAAGAAAAACTTACTAGATTTTCATCAAGTGAAGAAACAAAGTGAGAAATCAAAATCCAAAGTGAACCCACTTCCCATTTCATCATCCTCTACTACTTGCCATTTAGTTTAAGGGTGTTCTCTTCACAAAGTTCTTGACCTAGTGAAGATGGAGCTTGAGTTTGAGTCTCCTCGACATAGATCATCTTCGGCCTCGAAGTCAACGACCTAGCCCCGTTCATTTCTCTGAGGAAACCATCACTAGAGTCCGGGATCACGATGATCGCAGCGAAGGGACATCAACACGGAGCTTTAGAAGTGAAGGACCGGATCTACAAAGGTTTGTAATCCGTTTCACTTAGTGTTAAAGTGTTTAACTTGCTAGTTTTCGCCTAATCTCTAGTTTAAAGATCTTGTTTAGGGTTGTTCGCCACGGCTAAAATTTTAATCGGGCATGGTTGATGCCTTGTAGAAAACTTGTGTCAGTGCCTAGAAACCCTACAACAATACTTGCTTAACCTTTCAGCCAGGCCAGTGTTGGTACTTCGAGAGAGATTTTCCAACGCTTTCGCGAAGTTCCTTAATTATATAACCTCTTTTCCCTGGAGGCGTAGCCCCACTAACACCTTTCTAGACACCTACTTGGTTTATAGCATTGATTGTTAAGTGAGAAAATCTCTCGAGAGTAGTCCTACTCATCAGTGGGATCGGGATCCAACTATCATCGCATGATGCCCTAGATGGAAGCCACTCTAGTCACCACACTCCAGAAGGTTTGCTAAATCTGCAAGTTTCCTTTATGTTTGAAACTCCCGATGTGATTTTTACCCCAAGCTCTTATGATCTTGACGTAGGCCAACAAATCATAAGATGCAAGTCAAGTTCTACCCGTCGTTGTCCTTATTAATTTAGATCCATCCGTACTCGCCCTTAACGTAGGCCAACAAGGCTGTACGACTGTCCTAAACTAATGCATCTATCTGTGTAACAAATAAGCAACACATTGCTACCATACACTATGCCTTGACGTAGGCCAACAAACATAGCATGAATACGATGTGCTGTTTATTTGAAACGACAGAGGGTTACGGCTTGTTTTTGGCGAAACCGTTAACGTATGAACTTGATATGATCGAAGGAATCATGATAGCTTTTAAAAAGGAGTGGTTTAAGCTCCGTATTTAAAATTTTCTTTTTGAAGAAAACCAAGTGGTTTTGAAATTGTTCCAACGATTTAGTTTAGGTTTATTTCTTTGCATTAATGAATTAATATTGTCCCATCATTTAATCCTACCATTGCAGAAAACAACGAAAATACAACGTACGCTTATGCCATCCGCATTCGCCACTGGGCCTCATCATCACCTGTTAGATTACTTAACTAACAACAGAGCTGGAGCTGGACTAGCACGGGTGTAAAACATAAGCAACGCCTAATAAATATCATATATAGATATATCCATTCGTCGCAAGCAATAATAGGCATTCCAGATCACAGATGAACATATTGGATATACTAGGAATTCCGCACTTCGTTTAAGCCCATAACGAAGGACGGGTTCCACGGTCGTGATGAATAGCCAAAACCCCACCCTAGACCCCTATGGGTGCGGCAAACTACCTGCCAAGTACCAGAAGTGAAGCAGTCTCCCTCAACAATGTGAGTAGGCCACTAAGCACTTCAAAATACCTGGTATTTTGTGCACCCCTCCTTGGGTCTATCCTAAGAGCAAAAACAGTAAAAGAAATAATACAACGGTGGCTACAACCTCAACCCGGATGTGCCCCGCAAAAATAATATTACATCAATTTTACAAATTACATTGAATGAAAGAAAAGAAAACACTCGTCTCACACCCCCCGGCTATTCATCATTGACAATCCAATAAGATTCATATACACAAACCAATCATCACAGATATGTGCAACCCCCACTAATCGTCGTATAGCGATTAGCAGACATTTCAAAACACATATAACATTACAGAAGAACCGATTAGCTAAAGCAATTAGAATTTCGATCGATTAAGCAAATTTGAATCTACCCCAAGTTCCACAGAGTACACAAAATATCTGGGCAGAAGCAAAATATCCCAAAAATCACAAATCTAGAAAATAAGAAAAACATAATAAATTTGGACTGAATCGGAGTCGACTCGGCCGCGGATCCGCGGCAGAACGCTGGGTTCTGCCACGGATCCGTGGTGGTCTGACCGATTCATGAGCCCAAATTTCTTCTGTGTTCTTAAAAAAACCCTGCCTGTATTTTTAAGACTTCTGAAAAAATTTTACGACCAGATTTCAAAATCGACAGAAAACGGTAATTTCGGACGTGATTTCGGGATTTTTCCGGCGATCGAATTTCTAACACTTTGCTAACAAGTTAGTTAAGGTTTAACTAGGCTCTGATATCAGTGTAAGTCCGTGATGCACACCCCACGGCTTGCGGGTGTTGGAGATAGTGCCCTCAGAGTCAATTATTAGGTCACAGGTACGTGATTGTAATGATTGAGGGAGGACCTATCCCAGTAGGACAGTCTTGCTCGAGATGATAGTATGCTATCTGGTTTACCTTTATCATCGTGTACTGTTTTAGGTGACCTGACACGTCGCTATTACACGTTGATAGAGCCCCTAGGATTCTTGCTTGACCACCAGCAGTATGAGGGCGATCATATAAGTGGGAGCTGGGGGTCTACAAGCATATCCTTAAAAGGTCCCTAGTCGTGGGAGTTTCGAGACCGGGCATCGATACTCCATTAGTAGACTAGTGTATACAGTCGAGACCCCGACGAGGGGCGGTGGCCGGTCTCACAAGCCACTGGTGTCAGTTGGATCACCTAAGATGTATACAGGTGCTCATTGGGTTATGAGTACACCGGACAGGACTCGCCGGGAACATGCTAGTTGGTCATATACCAGACGTCAGATGGCAGTTCCCTGGTGACATGTGTGCAGGTTAGTTCATCGACCTGGGGATCGTCATTTGTCTCGTGTGAGTTCCCACTGTACTTTGATTACTACCCTACCACGGCTCAAAGGAGTCGTGCAAACAGGTTTTAGTTGGGTACAGTCCCGAGCCACATGGAGGCAGTGAGCGTATCTTCAGGGGTTCGTCTCTCCCGGTATTGGGGGTGAGGTCGTGCTGTGTCTAGGAGAGCCATTACACAAAGTCCTTGGCCAAGGCAAGGAGATTTACTGGTAGGTATTCCAGTAGTATCTCAGGGTGTTCTGGGCTACACTCCGACACGACTTGTACCGCTTTTGGGGGTCTGACTTTTACCAACCCCCTAGGCCCGCCATGCGATGCTCATAGACGAACGGACCGGACTGCACGGATATTGTCACTGACAGGCTCAGTTGGGTGTCGGGTGAGCTTCCTCATCGACGTCCCATTTGGTCAGTACCTGGTAGCCCGTCACGTATTGGCTTATACCTCTGACGTGCTAGTGGTTAAATCCACAACCAAGGTATTGACGAGTCTTTAGAGTCCCCCACATTCAGTTACTCAGCTTTCGGGCGAAAGGTTTGTAGAGGCCGTATGGAGATATGGCAAGGTCGGATCAGATACGTGCGGTATTGCACGGAATCAGGATCGGACAGTCTGTACTATAGGCCGTATGGTTATATGGCAGGGTTCGATCAGATACGTGCGGTATTGCACGGATCAGGATCGAACAGATATTACTATCCGGTTTTGGTATAAGCCGGATTCTAGTATAGTACAGTGTAGATTTTGTCTCATTGCATTTGTATTTCGGTCGAAATACAGATGCGGGTGTGTATGCACAGTATCGGGGTTTTCCTGTAATTTATTACGGGACCCAGTTTTCTGGAGTTGCCAGTTTGCTTTCCGTTTCGGACCGATTCCATTGTTCCGTTCATTGGCCGAAGATTGGTGGAGGAGGGTTTATTTGCATTGTTGCAAATAGGCTTTTTGTGGAGGGGGGTCTTTGCTTATTGTAGCATCATGATGGTTTTCATGATATGCACCATTCCTTGACCTTGATTTCTTCATGATGGCAATGACTTTTTGAGTCATCATGGTTCATGATGGTTGGACTTCATGAGTTGATGGTTGTGTGGAGTGTTGGCTTAGTTTTGTGATCATGGTTGCTTATGATAAACCATTCCTCTCTCTCTCTCTTGTTTGACTTGATTTGGTCACCTCCCCTTTGACTTTTCCCTCTCTCCAATCACACAAGAGAAAGGGGGGGGGGCCGGCCACTTTTCTTGGATGATGGATTGATTCATTTTTGGTGTGGCATTTTTGGTTCATATTGTGCAAAGAAAAGAGCTCTCTTGTTCCTCTCCAAAAATCCTCTCTCTTCCTCCACCAAAATGGAAAAGCTCCAAAACCCCAAATGAGACTTCTTCTCTAGATATTCTACAACGAATCTTGGGCACGTCGAGTAGCCGGCTTCGTGCCCGAGTTGCCTCGGCATTGAGGTGGGAGCCCGTAAACGCAGAAGGCGATGTGGTGCACTTCCGGCGACGAGGATGAGACGGACGGAGATCCCGCGAGGAGATCGGATTGGAGATGAAGACCGGAGGACTTGGATCGTATGGTATATATCTCTAACCCATTCTTGTAGTTAGCTTAGACTAGTTAATGGTAACGATCCGGGTGATAGTGCGCGGTGGTGCCGGTTTGCTAAGTCCGCAAAATTTAAGTTATTCACCGCTTCCGCCTTCCCGGCGTCGGATTGACGCGCCGGGGCGCCGCCGTGCACTTACAGTGGTATCAGAGCCTCGCCATTAACTTAGTCTAGCTTTGTGTAATGTGTTTTGCTTTTCCGATCGACCAAAATTCCCAAAATCTATGTTTTTGTGCACATCAGTTTTTCTGTTAAGATTTTTTGGTGTCCAAAAATTTTTCAGGTGGTCTCAGAATGATGTGCAGGAATTCTAAGCATACTGGAAAAATTCGACACTGTGATCTCTCCTCATGAGCGCGGAACCGCGGCCTCACCTCTATATTGGGCCGCGGATCCGCCGCAGTGTGGAGAGGTCAGTGGGCCATCTTTTTCCAGTGGGCTTCAGGGTAGTAATTAGGGGTTTTGGAATATTAAAATTGGGCCCAATTATTTCTGTGAGTGCTACAGTATTGCTTGGGGGCCCCACTTGTTAATTTTTGGTCAATCGGAAAATTTTAAACACATTTTTCACAGTATTTACATTATATCTGCGACCGTGAATGTCACTCGATCGGTAAATCCGGTCTAACTGCTATAGCCCGGTTAGACGGATTTGCGAACGTGACTTTCACGTTGATGTTCTATGTAATTTGCTGTGTTGTTGCGGATCGGTCGTGGGGGGATAGCCTGGATGCAATGCTAGTACAGTTGTGGTTGTATTATGTACATTTGATATTGCGGGGCGAGCGTCCGACATGTGGACTGCCGTCACTGGCCTGTTTGTATTATTCTTTTGGGGCACGACCTGGTTGCGGTCGATGTACCCGGTGTATGTATATTTTATTTTCTGTACTAGGATTGCCCCGCGGAGGGGTGCACGGATAGCCGGGGTTCTGGAGGGCAACAAGCCCGCATCTCATGGCATTGAGACGGAGGGGGCTTCGCTCTAGGATTGGCGGGCTATTCGCCGCACTCGTAGGGGGTACAGGTTGACCCAGGAGGGGTGCCCAAGTTGCCGGATTCCGTGAAGTGCTGGGTGGTCCATTCACGGCGCTGAAGGGGGCTGCCTCGCTTCAGGTTTTGGCGGGTGACTTGCCGCGCCCGTAGGGGTCTAGGATTTCATTGCACAGGCTATCCACACGACCAGGGGAACGTCGGGTTTCAGTAGTGGCTCTGTGAAACCCGGGGATCCCAGATATCTGTATTGTTTCTGTGATGCTGTTCATTTTCTGTGATGTTGCATTTTATTCACGCCTTGAGCGGAATACTATATATTGGTATATATATTAGTAGATGTTGTATATGTTTTACATCCGCGCTAGTCCAGTCCCCGCTCTGTCGTTAGTTAGCTAACCTAACGGGTAATGACGGGACCCAGTGGCGAATGCGGATGGCATATACGTACATCAGTATATTTTCGTTCTTTTTGGTGTGATCAATTGATGGGATTGCGTTGATTCGGATCAATGCAAGTTAAAAACAAACCTAATCTGATGTTGTTGGAACACTTTTCAAAAAGCTGTTATTGCAAGGACGTTTACTTTTGGTTTTGCATCGTGGTATTCATTGGAATATCCTGCTCCTCAGTCGACGAGGCAAGGGCCGAGATCCCTTCACCGGGAGTGACCCCTTGGACAGAAATTTGCGTCAGGGCATTGACTTCACTATAGCCGATTACTTTTGCTTTGCACCGTGGTATTCAGTTGGAATATCCTGCACCCCATTCTACGGGAAAGAGCCGAGATCCCTTCACCGGGAGTGACCTCTTTAGCAACGGTTTTCGTCACTAATATTTTCAAAAAGCTATCCGTTCCTTCAACGATATCAAGTTCATTACGTTAAAGGTTTTCGCCAGAAACCATTTCGTAGCCCTCCATCATTTCAGTTAAATATTCGGTAGTATTCAAGCTATGTATTTTGACCTCACGCCAAGGCATAGTGTTTGGTAGCTGCCGGGTATTTATCTGTTGCATAGATAGATGCGTTGGTTTGGGACAGTCGTACTACTATTTTGGCCTACGTCAAGGGTTAACCTGGATAATGATGGGCAGAACTTGACATGTGACTTATGATATTTTGACCTCACGCCAAGGTCATAAGAGCATGGGGCAGAAATTCACATCGGGAGTTTCAAAAGAACTGAAACTTGCCAGATATGCGCATACCTTCTGGAGTGTGACACCGTGAGCGGATTCCGTCACGTTGTCATGCGATGAGAGTTGGATCCCGATTCCCACTGATGAGTTAGTTTACTCCTCGGGTGACCCCGACTAATTCTTCTTTCAGGTTTGGAGGAGAATTTGAGGTACAGTGGGAGGTTTCCAGATTAGATAAATTGGTAACCATTCTGATCTAGGTTAGAGTGCACGCTGAGTGTTTCTTTTCTCTCTCTCTTTGGCAGCGACCATTGACCCGACCCTAAGACTTTGACTCAGTGACCAAGTTGAGCCGAACCTTCTTAAACACCGGCTTTTGGATTGTCAGAGTTGCAAACCTCATTGCCACTCCTACTTTTACCCTTTTCTCCAGGGCACCCCGTATTACTACGAACGTCCACTTCCATTGGACAAAACCATCGTATGGTTATATACGAACTCGAAAGAATTTATTCGAGGATGGTTTCCGGTTCTGGAGAAAACGGATAGGATTATTCAGTTGTCTTTTCTTTTCACCCTCTCTCAGGTTGCGAGGTACTCCTTGGTTTAGGAGTAGTACACCTATTGCGCAAATTGGATAGTCTTCTTCCAAACCTTAGGCTGGTGCCGACCGGTAGGGAATGAAGAAAAACCAATTAGCATAACGATGGTGTGCAGAAGGTATTAAGTTCAGACAAAGCAAGGGATTAGTAGGAGGGCAAAGTAAATTGCAACAGATATTCACGACCAAACCAAATATTTCGTTACCACTCCCACATCACCTTTGTATTTTCTCCAGGACACTCCGTATCACTACGAAGATCCACAGTTTATTTGGATATTCCATCGTATGGTTATATACGAACTCGAAAGGAACTTGTTCCAGTTCGGGGATGGATCCTGGTTCAGGAGAAATAGGAATAAAGTACATTCAGGTGTCTTTTATCTTCACCTTCTCTCGTGTTGCGAGTGTTCCTAGGATTGGGACAGTACACCCATTATGCTTATTGGATAGTCTTCTTCCAAACCATAGGCTGGTGCCGGAACGGGAAGGAAGAAAACCATTTGGCCTAAAGGGGTGTGCAGAAGGTAAAGACTAAAGACATATGAAGGGATTTGGAGAGGTGGCAAAGAACTATACGGTTACAGTCGTGAATCTGGAAGAGGCATTACTAGGAATACCAGGATATCCCATCGAAACATTTCAATGTTTCAGTTTCACTGTGTACTGTTAATAGAAAACTGATTTCCCGATTAGATACTTACTCCAGGGTATGTATTTACCAGATACGATTCTCACATCTGTATGGTTTTACAGATGATGAGTGGGAGTAAGTTATTGGGAATTGGGTGATTATCCTCATTATATCAGGATTCGTTGTAATCGGTGATATTTGAGGAAATCACCTGGGTTGTTTGCCGGTCGGCAAATATTTGGTTTTGAATATCCGCTGTTATGCACCAATTTCAAATTGATATATCTGTACGTCTATTTTCATAGAGTGAGATATACCTTTCTGAAATTATGTCTACGACATTTACCTATATCAGTGGATGGTTAGGTAAGGAGCATTAAACAGCGGTGTAATTCTTCTTAACCATAAGTACAGTTTTCAACCTACGACACACAGTGAATGAGTTATCAGACTCAAGGGACTTATACAAAGGATTGTATGTTGTCCAGGGTCCATCAGGACAGAGGGGTTGGTCCTCATACTACATTCAGTTTACTTATGACTTCTCTGGTTTTTTAGACAAGTGTTTCGTGGAAACACAGGGTCCGAATTTGGAGAAGTCATTGGTATTTGAATAGAGTAGAGAACCAGGTATAGCAAGTATCGGGATTCTTCAAAGAGATCGAAGATGTAGATACTTGTGTATGGTATTCAGTTGATAGTAATGATAAAGAGATCTTGCTTCTCTTTCAGGTTACTCATAATTGGAAGTATTCCTAAGTTGAGTAACGCTGATCGGCCTCCTTCCATTTAGTTGACATGCGCTGGAGACAGCTGCATGATTTGAATCTGGTTCAATTAAATCAGTGCCTCTGTTCCTATATGGGATATAGAACAGTTCATATCTTAACATTGTTAAGGTACGGGGAGTTGTCCGGTTTATGATTAAAACCAGACACTGGACAACTCAAGGCACGTTTCTGTAATGGCTGTTTGTGGGTTGACCCAGGCTATGACGAGGGTTGACTTTCTACCATCTGGATGAACGATAGCAATATTGTTCTAGACTCGCCACAGTTTTATTAAAAATGGTTTTTTTTTTTCAGAAAAACAGTAGTGGGAGTATGGTAGAACTGGAAGTGATTCCAGAACCATAAACGATTACTGAAAATTTGATAAGGAACCTAAAGATTCAATCTGGATTGACATTCCATTGGCCACTCCGCAGATAAGGTGGGTAACTTCAGGCACCCGAGAGGTACTACGGTGGCCTCAAGGACGGTGACAGGGAAGTTCTTGTTTACCCACAATTACCATTGCTGTTGTTCCAGGGTGCGAGACCCGGCGGGAGGATGAGTATAGCGTCGTTCTAAACCAGTTTTAGAAGTGTACGTCTATATGACTCTGCCAGAGGGTTGTCGTAGTCAGTGGGAGCAGCGGAAGCATTGGTGGACAGGTAGCTTATGTCTATTTATAGACTAAAGCAGATGTAGCGGAGATAGATCATCTATTTCTGACGTGACAGTCATAGGTTTGACTTCATCAGAATAGGGGATGGATCTGTTGAGAAGGTAGTAGGGTGTGATGTCCTGGTATCTGGATGACATACACAGAATAGGAAAGGAAACTCCTATACTACAATCGGTTATACTTTGGTCGTCACACAGTTGTTTCTCCACAAAGGAAATGGATTTTATATCAGACATACTGGTTACTAGATCTATGGTTTTAGATCTAGATTTGGGTGGTTTCCCAATCAGGGTACTTGACAGCATTCTAAGAGTATTTAGGATGGACGACTCCTGGCACGGTAGTGTACCTGCAGGTAATGGAGTCACCCTCTCTAAAGGTGTCTTACAGACTAAAGGGGAGAGGGACGTGCATGATTGGCAGATCACTTGCTCAGGCAATTGAGTCAATCATGAGATGTCAAGTACCACACCAGATGTTGTTCTTGCACTAGATGCAATAAGTTGACATTAATCCAATCCTGGAGAAACAGTCGGAAGCAGTTTTAGAACATAAGTGGATGTTCTAGGGATATGATAACGACAGCCTCATTCAGGAGACAGTTATCATTCCAGGCTTCCAAGGTGACATGGACGACAAGAAGGTTGTCAGAGTTAAGTTTTCCTTCTGATGAGGGGCAGTATTTTGGACAGGTGGTCCAAGGCAATACTGAGGGAGGCATGGCGCGCAGGATACTGATTAAGTTCAGTTGACGATATAGTCTAAGAAGTTTGGATTTGGAGTTCATTTATGAGCTATGTCCCATCAGACATCCAGACACATTCTAAGACAGGTATTGCTCATTTCGGGAGATAGGTTTCTCCGCGAACTTGAGATATAGAGAGACATAGAAAGAAACAACTAAGCGGATCCACTCACTGAGGCTATTCCTCGACCGCAATAGTTTCGCAAACGAGCTTTGTGAAACTGACTAGTAGAGGAGTTGGGTGTTCGGTATCACACGGGCTGTGAGTATGCGACATCGCAATAATTAGCCTTGAGTGCAAGTGGGAGATTGTTGGAGATAGTGCCCTCAGAGTCAATTATTAGGCCACAGGTACGTGATTGTAATGATTGAGGGAGGACCTATCCCAGTAGGACAGTCTTGCTCGAGATGATAGTATGCTATCTGGTTTACCTTTATCATCGTGTACTGTTTTAGGTGACCTGACACGTCGCTATTACACGTTGATAGAGCCCCTAGGATTCTTGCTTGACCACCAGCAGTATGAGGGCGATCATATAAGTGGGAGCTGGGGGTCTACAAGCATATCCTTAAAAGGTCCCTAGTCGTGGGAGTTTCGAGACCGGGCATCGATACTCCATTAGTAGACTAGTGTATACAGTCGAGACCCCGACGAGGGGCGGTGGCCGGTCTCACAAGCCACTGGTGTCAGTTGGATCACCTAAGATGTATACAGGTGCTCATTGGGTTATGAGTACACCGGACAGGACTCGCCGGGAACATGCTAGTTGGTCATATACCAGACGTCAGATGGCAGTTCCCTGGTGACATGTGTGCAGGTTAGTTCATCGACCTGGGGATCGTCATTTGTCTCGTGTGAGTTCCCACTGTACTTTGATTACTACCCTACCACGGCTCAAAGGAGTCGTGCAAACAGGTTTTAGTTGGGTACAGTCCCGAGCCACATGGAGGCAGTGAGCGTATCTTCAGGGGTTCGTCTCTCCCGGTATTGGGGGTGAGGTCGTGCTGTGTCTAGGAGAGCCATTACACAAAGTCCTTGGCCAAGGCAAGGAGATTTACTGGTAGGTATTCCAGTAGTATCTCAGGGTGTTCTGGGCTACACTCCGACACGACTTGTACCGCTTTTGGGGGTCTGACTTTTACCAACCCCCTAGGCCCGCCATGCGATGCTCATAGACGAACGGACCGGACTGCACGGATATTGTCACTGACAGGCTCAGTTGGGTGTCGGGGTGAGCTTCCTCATCGACGTCCCATTTGGTCAGTACCTGGTAGCCCGTCACGTATTGGCTTATACCTCTGACGTGCTAGTGGTTAAATCCACAACCAAGGTATTGACGAGTCTTTAGAGTCGCCCACATTCAGTTACTCAGCTTTCGGGCGAAAGGTTGTAGAGGCCGTATGGAGATATGGCAAGGTCGGATCAGATACGTGCGGTATTGCACGGATCAGGATCGGACAGTCTGTACTATAGGCCGTATGGTTATATGGCAGGGTTCGATCAGATACGTGCGGTATTGCACGGATCAGGATCGAACAGATATTACTATCCGGTTTTGGTATAAGCCGGATTCTAGTATAGTACAGTGTAGATTTTGTCTCATTGCATTTGTATTTCGGTCGAAATACAGATGCGGGTGTGTATGCACAGTATCGGGGTTTTCCTGTAATTTATTACGGGACCAGTTTTCTGGAGTTGCCAGTTTGCTTTCCGTTTCGGCCGATTTCCATTGTTCCGTTCATTGGCCGAAGATTGGTGGAGGAGGGTTTATTTGCATTGTTGCAAATAGGCTTTTTGTGGAGGGGGTCTTTGCTTATTGTAGCATCATGATGGTTTTCATGATATGCACCATTCCTTGACCTTGATTTCTTCATGATGGCATGACTTTTTGAGTCATCATGGTTCATGATGGTTGGACTTCATGAGTTGATGGTTGTGTGGAGTGTTGGCTTAGTTTTGTGATCATGGTTGCTTATGATAACCATTCCTCTCTCTCTCTCTTGTTTGATTGATTTGGTCACCTCCCCTTTGACTTTTCCCTCTCTCCAATCACACAAGAGAAAGGGGGGGGGGCCGGCCACTTTTCTTGGATGATGGATTGATTCATTTTTGGTGTGGCATTTTTGGTTCATATTGTGCAAAGAAAAGAGCTCTCTTGTTCCTCTCCAAAAATCCTCTCTCTTCCTCCACCAAAATGGAAAAGCTCCAAAACCCCAAATGAGACTTCTTCTCTAGATATTCTACAACGAATCTTGGGCACGTCGAGTAGCCGGCTTCGTGCCCGAGTTGCCTCGGCATTGAGGTGGGAGCCCGTAAACGCAGAAGGCGATGTGGTGCACTTCCGGCGACGAGGATGAGACGGACGGAGATCCCGCGAGGAGATCGGATTGGAGATGAAGACCGGAGGACTTGGATCGTATGGTATATATCTCTAACCCATTCTTGTAGTTAGCTTAGACTAGTTAATGGTAACGATCCGGGTGATAGTGCGCGGTGGTGCCGGTTTGCTAAGTCCGCAAAATTTAAGTTATTCACCGCTTCCGCCTTCCGGCGTCGGATTGACGGCCGGGGCGCCGCCGTGCACTTACAGCGGGGAGGCGGAATACTTGAAAAACGATTTTCTCACCTCAAAAGAAACATGTTTAGCTTTGCACCATGAACTTGTTCCATTTTAGGATCTTGTTTAAATCTTAGCTAACATAAAACTAGACTAAGAGAGAGAGCTTACTACTAAGTAAAGGAGTTATACCCTCGTTCCTAATCCTTCGGGTCTTCAAGTTACTCCTTACTCCTTGGTTCAAGCTCTTTCTTCTTGATCTTCTTGCTTTGGCTTTTGAACGATCTCGGTTGCCGGTCTCCTTTGTGTCGAAGATGGATCCACCCGAGGGCTATGGTCAAGCTCCAACCTCCATGAGATAACTTAGTGATCTAACTTGCTAAGAGAGAAGACTAAGTTGATGTAAAGTGAGTGTATTGGATTATTTAATCTCAAAGCTCATTGTTTTGCAACACATGCAAGTGTATGAGCTTGAGGAAGAAGGAGAGAAGAAAACCTAGGAGAGAGAATGCTTTTGTGATAATGATAATAGAAAATGAGAAGAGAGAATGGTTAAGTCTTAAGCTAATAATTCAACCATGGCATTATTAAATCATATAATCTACAACCATGCTTGAATAGTGGCTCCAAATAAAATAAACAAATACTTAGCCATTCTTCAACCTATGCCTCCTAATTTCCACCTCATTAATTCTTTAATGAAAAAGAATAAAACAATAATGAGGTGTCTCCTTCTAGAAGGTCAATCTTGTGAATTTACAAGAATACCCTTTTTCGTATTTTCATACCCGTATTCCGAAAAATACGGATACACTGAGATCTGTATAATCCAATACTATAATACTAGTATCCGGCTTAAACCAAAGCCTATCAGTATTATATGTCCGATCGTCATTCGAGTAGCCAGTACACGAATGCGATCGAAACCCTGCCGTAAGACCATACGGCGTCTATATCGTCTCGCCTGATCCAGGAAAACCCTCTGTGTGGGACTCTAAAGACTCGACAGTACGCTGGCAGTGGGTTTAACTACAAGTCCGTTAATGGCACTAGCTGTACGTAACGGCAACCCAGGTACGTGTCGAAAAGGAGGCCGACGAGCGAACTCGCCCGTAATGTAAGTCCACGGTAGCGCCCCGGCCGTCAAACAGACGCCAAATGCGGAACAAAAACTTTTACAACTGACGCTATCGTGTACCGTAACCCGGATCTGCCATTAAAGCTAAACTAACAAACTACAAAGTGGGTAGAAACGTTATACCGAATGATCCGAGTCCTTCGGTCTTCAACCATCATCCCACGCTTTGTTGCGGCTGCTCCGATCTCCTCGATCTCTAGTCTTGTCGTCCAGTTGGCACCACGTCGACGGATCTTTAAACGGGCTCCCGCCTCTGAACCGAGGCAACTCGATCGTCAAGTTTGCTAAAAGAGACGACCAAGATGAAGTAGAGAATGAGTAGAACACTTTATCTCGTTACGTCCAAATTCACGGACGAACGGTTATGGAAGTTGCCTTTTGGATCGGGTGAAATGAGAAAGAAGCTATCTAATTTCCGTGAATCCAAATCTATCATAATCTTTTTTCCAATCACAATCATAAGCCTCAAGAGGAAGGGAGGGGGCCGGCCACTTATAGAGAGGGAGGGAGGTGAGTGTAGGAGGGGGAAGGTGACCACAAAGGAAAAGATCAACAACAAATATCTAAGCACCAAGTATGAAAGCATTTAAAGCAAACCAATCACAATTAACCTATTCACCTTATCATTAAATGCACCATTAATGACCTAATGACTCACTAGCCTTGTCACCCTCTCTAGAACCTTCTAGAACACTGACTCACCTCATCAAGAAAAGATAAATCCGCATTTAACCGAATGTCAAAATACGGCTGATAGAAAACTGAAAACCGGCAACTTCCAAAAGTGATCCTGAAACGAATTTCAGGATAACCCCGTATCAGTATAAACATACCCGCATTTGTATTACGACCGAATACAAATGCAACTGAGACAAAGATATTATATCTACACAGTATAATACTCGGATCCGGCTTAAACCAAAGCCGACCAGTATTATCTGCCCGAAAATGGACACGTGCGAAAATGCACGTGCATTTTCCGAACCTTGCCATAAACCCATACGGCCTCTACAACGTTTCGCCCGAACTTGGGAAAATGTCTGCGGGGACTCTAATGACTCATCAACACACTGGCACTGGGTATAACCCCTAGCACGTCAGAGGTACAAGCTGTACGTAACGGTTTGCCTATGTATTGATTGGAAGGGAAGCTGACGAGCGAACTCATCCATAAACCCTACTGAGCCTAACAGTGACAATGTATATACAGTCCGGTCCATTCGTCTAAAGAGTATCGCATATCGAGTCTAGGGGGTGGATAAAGTCAGACCCCTAATAACGCGATAAATCGTGTCAGCATGAAGCCCATCACCACCTAAGAAACTACTGATCCATATCAGTAATTCTCCACTATCTCGCCCGAGGATTCCTAGTGATGGCCACCCATGCACTGCGCGACATCAACCCCCAATACCGGGAGAGACGAATCCCCGACGATCCGCTCACTTGCCTCCAATGTGACTCGGGACTGTACCCAACTAAAACCTATTTACACAACTCCTTTGAGCGTGGTAGGGTAGTAATCTAAGCACGGTGGGAACTCACACGAGACAAATGACGATCTCAGGTCGATGAACTAACCTGTATACATGTCACCAGGGAATTGCTATCTGACGATATGTATAATACCAACTAGCAGATTCCCGGCGAGTCCTGTCCGGTGTACTCATAACTTAATGAGCACCTGTATACATCTTAGGTGATCCTACTGACACCAATGGCTTGTGAGACCGTCCATCGCCCCTCGTCGGGGTCTCGACTGTATACACTAGTCTACTCTGGAGAATCGATGCCCTGTCTCGAAACTCCCACGACTAGGGACACTTTAAGGATGTGCTTACAGACCCCAGCTCCCACGTATATGATCGCCATCATACTGCTGGTAGTCAAGCAAGAATCCTATGGGCTCTATCATCATGCAATAGTGAACTGAAGCATATATACGATGATAAAGACAAACCAGATAGCATACTATCATCTTGAGTAAGACTGTCATATCGGTATAGGTCCTGCCTCAATCATTACAATCACGTACCTGCGATCCAATAATTGACTTTGAGGGCACTATCTCCAACACGTAACCCCTACTGAGCCTGTCTGTGACAATATCCATGCAGTCCGGTCTGTTCGTCTGAGAGTATCGCATGTATAGTCTAGGGAGGTGGTGAATGTCAGATCCCTAACAACCGTACAAGTCGTGCCGGTGTGGCTCAAGACCATTCGAGAATCTACTGATCAGTCCACCAGTAATTTTCTATCAGCCCTAGCCAAGGACTTATGGTAATGACCAATCGATCACAGTGCGATATCGGCTCCCTATACCGGGAGAGACGAATCCCTAACAGTCGCTCACTACCTCCATGTGGCTCGGGACTGTACCCATTTAAAACCTGTTTGCACGACTCCTTTGAGCCGTGGTAGGATAGTAATCAAAGTATAGTGGGAACTCACACGAGACAAATGACGACCTCAAGTCGACATACTATCTGCACACATGTCACCTGAGAACTGCTATCTGACGCTAGGTATAATACAATCCAGCAAGTTCTCGGCGAGTCCTGTCCGGTGTACTCACACTCAGTGAACATCTGTATACAATCTTAGATGCACATCACCAATGGCTGGGGGACTAATCCATCGCCTCTCGTCAAGGTCTAGATATGTATACACTAGTCCTGGAGCATCGATGCCCAGTCTCGATACTCCTGCGACTAGGGACATTCAAGGATGTGCCTATTGACTATCCAGCTCCCACAAGTATGACTACCATCATAACGCCGGTAGTCAGGCAAACACCCTATGGGCTTTATCAACATGTATATAAATACAAAGTAAAATATATCACACGTTAAGATAAAGACAAACCAAATAGCGTACTATAATATCAAGCAAGATTGTTATGTATATACATATCTCTAGCATCGTATACAATGAAGGCCTCTAGGGCATATATATCCAACAGCCATACCAAGAGAGAAAGTGCTCATAATTTAACGCGTTCGACGCAAATCCGCCCTTGGATGCGCATGTATGGGTGTGTTAGGCTCCCGTACCAACTCCTAAAAAATTTTATAAAGAAAATAATTAAGATATTTAGTTTAATAAATTATATTCATTAAAAGACAAAACTATTATTTGGTAGTTTCATAAAAATAATCCCATAAATTATAGACCAAGCAGACATGTGTCTTATAATTTTTCATTTTCTTCTCTTTTCTCTGCACCCAACGAACACGAAACCGTTGCGTCATTACTCCTTTTCCAACTGCCAAGCCCCCATCCCAATTCCTCTCGATCTTCGCAAAGCTTCCTAATTTTCTAACCCTAATTTATCGCTTTCTCTCTTCCCAATTCTAAGAAAGAGGAAGATTGTAAGCACCAAAAAAATGGCGGATTCGTCGAGCTCGTTGAAATCCGCTGCTCTCCTCGATCAGATGAAGCTCCATCTCGCCACCGACGAGGGCAAGCATCTCACCAAGAAGCTCGGCCTCGTCTACCAGCTCAACATCTCTCCCAAGGTCCCTAAACCCTAACCCTAACCCTAATCTTCTTCATATTCTCAAATTTAATTGCTGTTATGTTGACAATGTTTTATTTTAGAAATTGGGGGTGGATGAGGAGATCTTTGTCGTCGATCTCAAAGAGGGCAAAGTCACTAAAGGTTCTTCTTATAATTCCCCCTTTTTTATTTGTGTATCCAAATTTGGAAATTTTATTTGTTGTTTGGTGCTAGGTCCATATGAAGGGAAGCCAGATGCCACTTTCTCGTTCAAAGATGATGATTTCATTGCTGTTGCTACTGGGAAAATGAACCCTCAAATGGCTTTTATCAGGTGAGGTTTATTTACTTATTTTCCTTTCGGGTTTCGAATGACTTTAGGGGGAAAAAATTAGTAGTTCAAACTTTTTCTTTGTTCAAGGAATCCATTGCCATAATCAAATTGTTATTTAACCATGGAAATATTAAGAAAAGCAATAGATTTTTATAATTGTTCTAGGGAGCATGAGCACACAATATACAAATGCAAACCACTCATGTAACATAGTCACAAGTCTCATGTACGGAAATTGTTTGGAGAGTTTTGAGATTTCAGAGTTCGGAAAGTTTAAAAATAAAATAAAAATATGTACCTCTTCGATACTATAGAGGTACTTAAAGATTACCCTTCTATTATAAAATTCCCAGATAATTCTTATAAGCGATGTCAATGTGATATGTATCTCAACAAAGCCACAGCATGTTATCCTCATATAACTCTTTAAAGATCCTTTGTTATTGGATTATGTTATCTAACTATAATCTCTAATTAGACCTGGCACGTATTTCATCATCTTCATCTTTGCTATCTTTGGAATATTTGTCTAGGGTGATGGTTTGTTATGACTTGGTTTGAATATTTCCTCCAAAATAATTATGAAATCATATAATGTCCTCTTCGTAGTATCTCTGTAGGCTTATACTAAGTACGACACAAAGTCGTGGATCCCCCGCAACGAATTCGAATCCATCGTATGGAGACACAAGCAGAAGCGTATAATTAACCAACGGCCCACACGACGTTGGGATCTCACATTCCTTAGTAGGGTTGAGATCTCCTGATCGATGGATGCCTTTGATACGATCTTGTCTCCTTCAAATGATCGGCGGAGGGCAATCACACGTTAAGCGGAAGGCCTCCTTCTCCACAGCAGCTACTAGACTCTTTGCAAATGGGAGGAGGAATTCTCTTGGAACCCTAGGTGTAATTATCTCTAGAATATGAGGAGGCTGTCACAACACATGTGAAACCCTAATAATCATCTCTTATCTCACCCTAGCCTTGCACATCCATATATATAGCAAAGGGTCTAGATCGACGGCTTAGATTAAAACCCTGGCCCACTTGATTGGGCCGGTTTAGAGTCAGGTCGAACGAATAACCTAACCCGAATTCCAACATACTCCCACTCGCACAATCGATTAGGCGGCGTCACCTTTACACAATTTCTTCATGTTCCCTTTCTCAACCTTTGCCCATACAAGCTAGCGCTGTCGTGCGATCATTGAGACCTGCAAGTGGGTAGGCTTGTAACCAGATCTATTAAGACAGACACAAGGATCTGCCTAATATGAACACCAAGGTTGCACGAACACGGATACGGGTGTAAGTCCATGCTACCTCTCCCGGTACTTTCGGGAATGCGGAATTAGGTAAAAAACGATTTTTATAGAGGTAGTAATATGGACCTATAACCCGGATCTTGGTTAAACATCTAACTAACAACCTAACTACGAGTTTCTAGCTACTCGGTTAGGGGGTTATACCTTACTTGTCTTGAACTCCTTCGTCTTCAAGCTCCGATGGTGGTCCGGATTGGCTTCTTCCCGTCGTCTCCGTACGCCGAAGATAGATCCACCTGAAAGCTCGAACCTTTGGCTCCTTCTTCGAACTTTGAAGAAACTAGTTCACTCGGTTTGCTAAACCTTGTGAACTAGAATGAGTAGAGAAGAGTTTGTATGGGATTTTATCTATGGTTCTTGATTCTCAACTCATGAGACAAGAGAACCATAGAGTCAAGAGAGGGAGCAAGAGCAAGAGGGTGAGAGCAAAACAAGAGAGCTCAAAAACAAAGAGAGAGAATGAGCAAGAAAGAATGAGCAAGTCTTTTGTCTTTCACCCTCTCATAATCCAAAACAATGATAACACATTATACCAATCAAGTGTTGTGTGATGGTTGAAGCAACCATAACCATATCATTTCATGCACTCATTTTGCACAAATGAGCAAGCAAGCAAAAGTCTTTGCCATGAAATGATGGCTATGGTTATCATGATGGTCAACTAGTCAAGCCTAGTCAACCGGTCAACAAAGTCAACAAGTCAACAAAAATCAACAAGTCAACAAAGTCAACAAGTCAACAACCATGTCACCATAATACTTAATTAATATAATTGTTAATCATATATCACATTCTCATTAGGGTTGAGCAAAAAGTCAAATAGTCAACGGTCAACTGTCAACAACCCTAATGAGAATCCACTGCCTCTGTCTTCCCGTCAACTGTGCATACACACCCGCATCCGCGTTCCGAGGAACACGAATGCATACTGGATAAATCCAATCCCAATACGTACACCAGGATCTGGCTTAAACCAAAGCCCGCTAGTGCAAACTGTTCGGACACTGTACGTGCACAAGTGCACGGATGTGACCGAACCCTGTCGCAAAACCATGCGACCTGTCGCAATACCATGCGACCTCTACTTTTTTGCCTAAAGGCGAAAAGCTTTCTGTGTGGGACTCTAAAGACTCGATACTACACTGGCAGTGGGTTTAACCACAGACCGCAAGCGGCACTAGCTGTGCGTAACGGTCCCCAGGTAATGCCGATAAGAAGACGGACGAGGCGAAACCCATCTGAACTCCTACTGAGCCTGAATGTGACATTCTCTGTACAGTCCGGTCTGTTCGTCTGATACATCGCATGGCGGGCCTAGGGGGCGGTAAACGTCAGTCCCCCAATAGCGGTACAAGTCGTGCCGGAGCGAAGCCCAAAACACCCTGAGATAACACTGGAAGCCTACCAGTATATCTCGTTTGCCCTGGCCAGGGACTACTCGTGTAATGGCTCTCCTAGACACAGCGCGATGTCAACCCCCAATACCGGGAGAGACGAATCCTGTCTAACCGTCACTGCCTCCAAGTGCTTCGGGACTGCACCCAACTATTACCTGTTTGCACGGCTCCTTTGAGCTGTGGTAGGGTAGTAATCAAAGTACAGTGGGAACACACTCGAGGCGAAGTGACAGTATCAAGTCAGCGGACTAAGCTGTACTCATGTCACCTGGGAACTGATAACTGACGATAGGCATAATACCAACTAGTCAGTTCCCGACGAGTCCTGTCCAGTGTACCCGTAACCTAACGAGCACCCGCATACTATCTCAAGTACGACGTACTGACGGCTGTGGGACAGACCGTCTCCCACACTGGGATGAGAAGCGCATGCGCTGGTCTACTCCGGAGTATCGATGCCCTGTCTCGATAGTCCTGCGACCAGGGACCTGCATAAGGATGTGCTTATAGATTACCCAGCCCTACTAGTGTGACGGCCATCACACCGCTGGTAATCAAGCAAAGATCCTAAGGGCTCCACTAATGTGTATATGCGATATACAAAAATAAACACATGTACACATTGAAGTAGAAACAAACCAAGTAGCATACTACTATTTTGAGCAAGATTGTATATACAAGGTGAATATCCCAAGCTTCCATTAAGTAATATACAAACTAGTATGATACAGTAATGGCCTCTAGGGCATATACACTAACAATCTCCCACTTGCACTAAGGCCATGTACTGGCGTATCGAAGACCTATCATCTCGATCAGCCGTTCGAACTGAGTCTGGGGCAGGGCCTTGGTGAATGGATCCGCAGTGTTATCTTCTGAAGCGACTCTCCGAACCTCGATCTCCTGGCGATCCACGATCTCCCTGATCAGGTGATACCGCCTCAAGATGTGCCTGGATCTCTGATAGGACCTGGGTTCCTTCGCTAAAGCTATAGCCCCGTTGTTGTCGCAATACAGAGGTATTGGATCAACAATGGACGGAACCACCTGAAGTTCTTTCAAGATCTTTTAAGAACTTCCTCATCCAGACAGCTTCTTTTGCGGCATCAGATGCAGCGGTGTATTCCGCTTCCATCGTCGAGTCTGCAACGGTTTCTTATTTGGAACTCTTCCAACACACCGCCCCTCCATTGAGGGTAAAGGCAAAACCCGACATGGACTTGGAATCATCCTTGTCACTCTGGAAGCTGGAGTCAGCAAAGGCCTCGATCTGGAGGTCTTTTCCGCCATACACCAAGAACATCTCCTTAGTCCTTCTCAGGTACTTGAGAATGTTCTTTACCGCTATCCAGTGTTTCTCCCCAGGGTTTGACTGATACCGGCTTACCACACTCAGTGCATAAGCAACATCCGGTCTGGTACACAACATCGCATACATTATAGAGCCTACCGCAAAAGCGTAGGGTATAATAGACATGCGATCCCTCTCCAAATCAGTCTTGGGAGACATCTCTTTAGAGAGGATGATCCCGTGACAAGCCGGTAGGTTACCGCGCTTGGAATCTTCCATACTGAATTTTTTCAGTATGGTGTCGATGTACCTGGACTGTGAAAGTCCTAATATCCTCTTGGATCTATCACGATGGATCCGGATCCCCAGGATGTATGAGGCATCACCCAGGTCTTTTATGGAGAACCTGTGTGACAAGAACCCCTTGACAGATTGTAGCATAGGAATGCCATTTCCTATTAAGAGAATGTCATCCACGTATAAAACGAGGAATACTACAGTTCTCGCTACAAATCTACTATAGATGCATGGTTCATCTGGATTTTTGATAAAGCCAAATTCTTTGACCGTCTCATCAAAGCAGATGTTCCAACTCCGCGATGCCTGCTTTAGTCCATAGATGGACTTAAGCAACTTGCACACCTTTCCGCTGCTCCCACTCTGAATGAAACCCTCTGGCTGGTCCATATAGACACACTCCTCTAAATTTCCATTTAGAAAAGCGGTCTTTACGTCCATTTGCCAGATCTCATAATCGTGGAAGACAGCAATGGCAAGAAGGATCTGAATGGATTTCAGCATGGCTACTGGAGAAAAGGTTTCGTCATAGTCCAAGCCAGGTCTTTGACGAAAACCCTTCGCTACCAGCCTAGCTTTATAGGTCTCAACCTGTCCATCTACACCAATCTTCCTTTTGAAGATCCACTTGCATCCTACGGGTTTTACCCGGTCTGGAGCAATGTCCAACGTCCATACCTTGTTGGTGTACATGGACTCCATTTCGGTCCGCATTGCATCCAGCCATTTCACTGAGTCAACGCTCTGAACGGCCTGCTGGAAGCTAGTAGGCTCATCATAATCTATGATGCAATCCTCTCTATCCCCGTCTATAAGAAAACCGTAGTATCTCTCGGGCGGATGAGTCTGCCTACTACTCCTGCGGAGCGGCGTAGGAATGTCCTGTTCTTTTGAACCCTCTGGTTCCACTAAACTTTCAGTAATAGTCCGTGGTTCTGGAATTTCTTCCAGTTCTACTGCGCTCCCACTAATTTCCTTTTCTAAGAACTGGTGTTCTAGAAAGTGGGCATTACGAGAAACAAGGACTTTTTGTTCCTCTGCGTAGTAGAAAAGATACCCCTGGTGTTCTTTGGGTATCCCACAAACTTGCACAGTACTGAGCGTGCCTCGAGTTTGTCCGCATGCTGTTTTTTGACAAAAGCTGGACATCCCCAGATCTTCAGATATTGAAGATAGGGTTTCTTCCCACTCCATAACTCATATGGTGTGGTAGGCACAGTCTTAGTGGGAACTCGGTTCAAAAGGTATGCGGCTGATTCTAGCGCATATCCCCAGAATGATCGCGGTAACTCAGCGTTACTCATCATGGACCGCACCATATCCAATAGGGTGCGGTTCCGTCTTTCCGATACACCGTTATGTTGCGGAGTGTATGGAGGAGTAAGCTGAGAGAGAATTCCGTTCTCTTTTAAATAGTCCAGGAACTCGGCACTCAAGTATTCTCCACCTCGATCCGATCTTAGAATCTTAATACTTTTGCCGGTTTGTTTTTCTACTTCATTCTTATACTCCTGGAATTTTCCAAAGGCTTCGGACTTATGTTTCATTAAGAAGACATGACCGTACCTTGAGAAGTCATCCGTAAAAGTAATGAAGTAAGAATAACCGCTTCGCGCATGTGTAGACATTGGACCGCACACGTCACTGTGTACGAGTCCCAAGAGCTCGCTCGCTCTTACTCCATGTCCAGTAAACGGAGTCTTTGTCATCTTTCCTTTGAGACAGGATTGACAAGTGGCATACGATTGATATTCGAACGGATTCAAATATCCTTCTGTATGTAACTTAGTCAACCTTCTCTCATTGATGTGACCCAGTCTACAATGCCACAAGAAAGTCTGATTTATTTCCGGAGACTTTCTTTTGTGTGTATTCTGGACATTGAAAATCTGTGGTTGGTTCAATACGTATATACCATTACTTAATGTACCTGACCCAATCAGAACTTGATTAAGGTGAATGTTTACAACATTACTTACAAACGCAAATTCATAACTTTCTTTAGAAACTAAAGATACAGAAATGATATTACAAGTTGCGTTGGGTACAAAAAAGCAATTACGCAAAACCAAAACATGTCCATCTGACATTCCCAGGTGATAGTCCCCCACGGCTTTAGCATCCATGCTAGCTCCGTTCGCAACTCTGAGGGTCATGTCACCTGCCTTCAAAACCCTACGGTTTCTCAACGCCTGCAAAGAATTACAGATATGAGATCCTGATCCGGTATCCAATACCCAGGAAGTAGAGTTTATTGAAAGACAGTTTTCAATAACATACACACCTGAAGCTGAAGCTGCAACCTGCTTCAATTCCTGTGTTCTGGCTTTCCAAGCCCTGCAATCATTCTTCCAGTGACCTTTCTTATGACAATAGAAGCATTCTTCCTTATCCACAAGCTTCCCCGCTTTCTTTGTTGCTTTAGCTTTTCCCTTCGTATCCACTTTACTAACACCGCCCCTTGGTTTGGCGGGGGCTTTCTTCTTCTTTCCCTTGGCTTTCGCCTTGGACCTAGAAGAAGATGATCCTTCTACAAACAAAGTGGATGTTTCCCTACCTTTCTGTAGGGTGCCCTCTGCGCTCCTCAGCATGTTGAGGAGCTCTGAAAGTTCAACTTCTTTTTCTTGCAAGTTGAAGTTCAGTATAAACTGGGCGTAAGTGGAAGGAAGAGACTGGAGAACTATGTCCGTATAGAGCTCACTCTCCAATGTGGTCCCTAGGTCCGCGAGCTCCTCAATGTAGCTGATCATCTTTAGCACGTGCTCGGCTACTGATGATCCGACGGCCATCTTTGCCGAAAATAACTTTTTCGACGCTTCGTATCTTGCGATACGAGATTGCTCTCCATACAGTTCTTTTGTATGGAGAAATATGGATTCAAGGTCCATATTCTCGTGCCTCCTCTGATGTTCGTTGTCCATCGAGGCAAGTACGAGGCACTTGGCCTTCGCGCTATCAATCTCCCAAGTCTTGCGGATTTCCTTATCCGCGACGCTGGAAGTGGGACCAGGGACAGGGGGAGCTTTGGTGGTAAGAAGATACCCCAGCTTGTCGTAAGTGATTGCCATTTTGACATTCCTGAGCCAATCTTTGTAGTTTGGCCCTGTCAGTATGTTTTTATCTAGAAGTAACTTAAGTCCAGTCATGTCGATTGGTCGCTGCAATTAGGAGAGAGAAGAAGAAACACTCAGCATGATGCTCTTGCAAGTTTAGAGTGGTTTTTAGTTTGTCTAAACAGGATGGCTCCCACTGTTTCTCGAATCCCTCCTCAAACCATAAAGGAAGAATTAGTCAGGATCAATCTCACCGTACAATACTTGCTTAACCGTTCAGCCAGGCCAGTGTCGGTACTTCGAGGGAGGTTTTCCAACGCTTTCGCGAAGTTCCTTAATTAAAGAACCTCTTTTCCCTGGGGGCGTAGCCCCGCTAACACCTTTCTAGGCACCTACTAGGTTTATAGCATTGATCGTTAAGTAAAAAATTTCCCGAGGAGTAGCATACACTCACAGTAGGATCGGGATCCAAATATCATCGCGTGACGAAACTGAAGGAATCCTACCAGAATCATCACACTCCAAATGGTATGCAAATCTAGCAAGTTTCAGTACTTATGAAACTCCCGATGTGGATTTTTGCCCCATGCTCTTATGACCTTGGCGTGAGGTCAAAATGTCATAAGTCACATGTCAAGTTCATCCCATCATTATCCAGGTTAATTTGAACCCATCCGTACATACCCTTGACGTAGGCCAAAATGGCAGTACGACTGTCTCAAACCAACGCATTCTATCTATGCAACAGATAAATATCCGGCAGCTACCAATCACTATGCCTTGGCGTGAGGTCAAAATACATAGCTTGAATACTACCGAATATTTAACTGAAATGATGGAGGGCTACGGATGGTTTTGGCAAAACCGTGAACGTAGTGAACTTGATTTGGTCGATGGAACGAGATAGCTTTTAAAAGGAGTGGCTCAAGCTCCGCATTTAAAAGTTAGTTTTGAAAAGAACCGAGTGGTTTTTCGAAAGTGTTCCAACGACTTTAACTTGGTTTATTATCTTGCATTAGTTCTTTTAATGCGTGATATTCTTGTATTAGTTCTTTTAATGCGTCCCATCATTTAATCCTACCATTGCAGAAAACAACCAAAATATGATGTACGCTTATGCCATTCGCATTCGCCACTGGGCCCCGTCATTACCCGTTAGGTTACTTAACTAACGACAGAGCGGGGGCTGGGCTAGCGTGTCTGTAAAACATAAGCAACGCCTAAATAATATCATATATAGATATACTGCAATGATAAACATTTCAGATCACAGATGAATACATTGGATATACTAGGAATCTGTAATTCGTACGAGCCTGTAACGAAAGACAGATTACACGGTCGCGGTGAATAGCCAATACCCCACCCAAGACCCCTACGGGTGCGGCAAACTATCCGCCAAGTACCCGAAGCGTAGCAACCTCCCTCATCACCATGAGTAGGCCACTCGACACTTCGGCATACCCGGTAGTTTGTGCACCCCCTCCATGGGTCTATCCTAGGAGCAAAAACAGTAAAAAGAAATTATACAATGACGGCTATAACCCCGACCCGGTTGTGCGGCCATACAAATAATTATTACATCAATTTACAAATTTACATGAATTGAAAGAAAAGAAAAACTCTCGTCTCACAACCCCCGGCTATTCACCCGCGACAATCCAACACATTCATATACACATTCCAGCAACATTACAGATCACAGATTTGTATAACCCCCACTAATCGACATATAGCGATTAGCAGACGTTCAATACAAATATCACATTACAGAAAAACCCGTTAGCTTAAGTCTTTTAGAAGTTCGATCAAAAATACGGATTTTCGGGACCCCAAAAATAAAATTTTCGTTCTGGAAAATCTGGGCAGAAAACACATATATCAAAAATCCCAAAATACCCCCAGAATAACACTGCACCAAAGATGGACCTCGGCCGAGTCAACTCGGCAGCGGATCCGCGGCGGGAGCGTGCTCCCGCCGCGTTTCCGCGGCTCTTTGACTCGATTGTTGGACCATCTTTGGTGGTTATTCACAGAAAAGCCTGAGCCGATTTTAGGTGTGAAAATAATCAACTTTTGAACAGTATAAAAATCGACAGAAACTTCGAATTTTGGGGTTCGTTTTCGGGACTTTTTCTTTGATCGATCTTCTAGTTACTTGCTAACATGTTAGATAGAGTTTAACTAGGCTCTGATACCACTGTAAGTCCATACTACCTCTCCCGGTACTTTCGGGAATGCGGAATTTGGTAAAAAACGATTTTTATAGAGGTGGTAATATGGTCCTATAACCCGGATCTTGGTTAAACATCTAACTAACAACCTAACTACGAGTTTCTAGCTACTCGGTTAGGGGGTTATACCTTGCTTGTCTTGAACTCCTTCGTCTTCAAGCTCCGATGGTGGTCCGGATTGGCTTCTTCCCGTCGTCTCCGTACGCCGAAGATAGATCCACCTGAAAGCTCGAACCTTTGGCTCCTTCTTCGAACTTTGAAGAAACTAGTTCACTCGGTTTGCTAAACCTTGTGAACTAGAATGAGTAGAGAAGAGTTTGTATGGGATTTTATCTATGGTTCTTGATTCTCAACTCATGAGACAAGAGAACCATAGAGTCAAGAGAGGGAGCAAGAGCAAGAGGGTGAGAGCAAAACAAGAGAGCTCAAAAACAAAGAGAGAGGATGAGCAAGAAAGAATGAGCAAGTCTTTTGTCTTTCACCCTCTCATAATCCAAAACAATGATAACACATTATACCAATCAAGTGTTGTGTGATGGTTGAAGCAACCATAACCATATCATTTCATGCACTCATTTTGCACAAATGAGCAAGCAAGCAAAAGTCTTTGCCATGAAATGATGGCTATGGTTATCATGATGGTCAACTAGTCAAGCCTAGTCAACCGGTCAACAAGTCAACAAAAATCAACAAGTCAACAAAGTCAACAAGTCAACAACCATGTCACCATAATACTTAATTAATATAATTGTTAATCATATATCACATTCTCATTAGGGTTGAGCAAAAAGTCAAATAGTCAACGGTCAACTGTCAACAACCCTAATGAGAATCCACTGCCTCTGTCTCCCCGTCAACTGTGCATACACACCCGCATCCGCGTTCCGAGGAACACGAATGCATACTGGATAAATCCAATCCCAATACGTACACCAGGATCTGGCTTAAACCAAAGCCCGCTAGTGCAAACTGTTCGGACACTGTACGTGCACAAGTGCACGGATGTGACCGAACCCTGTCGCAAAACCATGCGACCTGTCGCAATACCATGCGACCTCTACTCTTTTGCCTAAAGGCGAAAAGTTTTCTGTGTGGGACTCTAAAGACTCGACACTACACTGGCAGTGGGTTTAACCACAGACCGCAAGCGGCACTAGCTGTGCGTAACGGTCCCCAGGTAATGCCGACAAGAAGACGGACGAGGCGAAACCCATCTGAACTCCTACTGAGCCTGAATGTGATATTCTCCGTACAGTCCGGTCTGTTCGTCCGATACATCGCATGGCGGGCCTAGGGGGCGGTAAACGTCAGTGCCCCAATAGCGGTACAAGTCGTGCCGGAGCGAAGCCCAAAACACCCTGAGATAACACTGGAAGCCTACCAGTATATCTCGTTTGCCCTGGCCAGGGACTACTCGTGTAATGGCTCTCCTAGACACAGCGCGATGTCAACCCCCAATACCGGGAGAGACGAATCCTGTCTAACCGTCACTGCCTCCAAGTGCTTCGGGACTGCACCCAACAACTACCTGTTTGCACGGCTCCTTTGAGCCGTGGTAGGGTAGTAATCAAAGTACAGTGGGAACACACTCGAGGCGAAGTGACAGTGTCAAGTCAGCGGACTAAGCTGTACTCATGTCACCTGGGAACTGATAACTGACGATAGGCATAATACCAACTAGTCAGTTCCCGACGAGTCCTGTCCAGTGTACCCGTAACCTAACGAGCACCCGCATACTATCTCAAGTACGACGTACTGACGGCTGTGAGACAGACCGTCTCCCACACTGGGATGAGAAGCGCATGCGCTGGTCTACTCCGGAGTATCGATGCCCTGTCTCGATAGTCCTGCGATCAGGGACCTGCATAAGGATGTGCTTATAGATTACCCAGCCCTACTAGTGTGACGGCCATCACACCGCTGGTAATCAAGCAAAGATCCTAAGGGCTCCACTAATGTGTATAGGCGATATACAAAAATAAACACATGTACACATTGAAGTAGAAACAAACCAAGTAGCATACTACTATTTTGAGCAAGATTGTATATACAAGGTGAATATCCCAAGCTTCCATTAAGTAATATACAAACTAGTATGATACAGTAATGGCCTCTAGGGCATATACACTAACAACGGGGACACGAACACGATACGATGTGACACGGCGATACAGAAAAATCCCAAAATATAGGATATGGAGACCCGGATATATATAATTATAAGAATATAATACCATAACATAACAACAAAATATTCATCAAAAACCTTAGCAGTTTAACATTTTTTGATTGTATTTATAAAAACTCAACAAAGAATTAAGTTATTTCAGTTTAACTTCAGCAATTTTCACCAAAAATATGATTTCAACATTTTTAATTGCATTTGACGTAATTTCAGCAATAACCATACAATAAACTACTATACTCAACGTAATTTCAGTAAAAGCATATAATTTCATTATTTTTCTAACAATTTAAGCAAAAACCTTATGTATATTATCATAGAAATTATATTAAGTACAAATATTGAGTAAAATGGGAAGAAAAAGTCAACTATTCAAAAGTTTCATTAAGGATAAGATTTTCCCCTCCTTTAATTGAAAAAATAAGATCGTCCAGAATCACTTTTTTGTCGTCGTTGCACTAAAACATATCTGATACGTGTTCAAATCCAAAGCCGCCTCATTTTGAAGCGGGACACGGAAATTCTGTGTCGGATACGTGTCGTGCACGAATCCGTGTCCGACATGGATATGGAAAGCAACAAGACGTGTTCGTGCAACCTAGATGAACACACATAGTGGTTAATCCAAAAAGCTTGATATCGTATATCCCAGATCTAATCAACTCACATGTCTGTTTGAGTTATCCTCAATCTCTTGAAAAGCATACTCAAAACACCATGGTAACCTTTTGATTTTTGCACTCGTTAGCCGTCACATAGACGCTTATAAGAGTTGTGCATACAGTGCAATCAAAGAGACATGCCCGATTGATCTTCCTCTAGACCCGTCAAGTTGGGTCTGCCCATTACCTGTTTTCCTGACACTATCCCGTTGGTACGGTATGGGAATCACGTACTCTTGTGTTAGCAGCCAAAGTAGCAGACGCTCATGACATTCCTTTCTTGATAGTCAAATGTCATTAAGGGTACAGTGACTTATCATCTTAAATGAAAAGATGCCAGTTCATGAGAGCTTCACACATCGAGAGAGATAGGATCCATCCCTCGTCTCCTCGTCCATAGGTCGCTAGCCCACGTCGTATAGTCAACGTGCTATGATACTTCTGCTCTCACCAGAGCATCACGTCATATAAGTATCATACAGATTCAAGTCCCATCAACACATGATGAACTTGTTAAGACACTACACAAATGTGCCTGGATCCAGTCACAGAATCGAATCCGAATCTGACTTTGTGGGATCCACAATCTGGCTTCCAAGATAGGTATGGATAATGGAATGGGGGGAAATTCCATTACGACCAAGACTCAAAATAGTCTATGGCTCATCCTTATTTCTAGACAAGGGTCGTTCGAACGCTCCACTATCGCACACTCTGTTGCGCAGAATCAGTATAGTCGCTTTCTCTAGCAATCGACACCGAACACTCGTTCGTACCTTGCATGCACAAAGCATCGGGATGATTGCTTGTATGAGTGAGTCAATCCTACCTGCGACGTATTCTTTTCTCAAAAGATGCGGGTGACACATACCTACCGGTAAATATATATGTGTCACACAAAATATATATATCTACCCCAACTCCATGATCATAAATCAAACAATAAATGTATGCACACCATCCAAAAGTGTAAAATCGATAATCAATAATAAATAACCAATCGTCAATCGTGCATATAAATAAGTCTCTATTCATAATAATAATGTCTAAAAGCAATAATAAATATGAAAGGTCATGGTATCATAAACAATGACGTCACCCAGGACGCATCCTAAATGATCTAACATGTGTCACGAAGCGCTCCTCGGCTATTCCTTTCGTCAACGGATCTGCTATCATCCGCTCCATAGAAAGATACTTTAACTCGATCTCGTTCTCCTCTTGCTTCTTGATGAAGTGGTAACGAATGTCTATGTGCTTTGATTTTCCATGATACTTGGGATCTTTCGAGTAAGCTATTGCCGACTAGCTGTCGCAATAGAGAGGGACACGATCTCCCACGTGAGTAACCACGTGCAAACTCTCAAGAAACCTTCTCAATTAAACCGTCTCCTTGGCTGCCTCAGATGCGGAAACATATTCCGCTTCCATGGTAGACAAGGCTATTCATTTCTGCTGCTTGCTGCACCATGCAGCGAGAAAACATACGCAAAGGTGGATGCTCTATTATCCAGATCGCCAGCCCAATCAACATCTGTTACGCCCCGCTTCCCAGAGTACGCTAAATTGGGCACGTGACGTAGCCAACCATGCTACCTGTCACGCCCCGCTTCCCAGAGTACGCTAAATTGGACACATGACATAGCCAATCATGCTATCTGTGGGTAGGAAGTATCCATCCACAGTCACATTACGGCTGTAGAGATATCAAGAACAAAATATAACTATCTAAAACACGTCCATAACCCAAGAAAGCATGAGTCAAGAATAATAAAAGTGCGGAAGCAAAAGATCCAATACAAATAACTGGAATGTATGTCCCATAATGCGGGTTCACATCAGGAATAAAATGCAGGAAATAAAGAACTAACTACTACCGACACCTCACAGCTTAGCCTGCTGGCTGAAGTACTCCTGCTTGGACTGCAACAACGGTACAGAATCTGGGCCATGCAAGACCCAGACGTCAGCGCGTCATGTCATCAAGTAATAAAATATAAGCATGGTAACAAGAAATGCAAATATAATCATGAATGAAAAGCAGGTGTAACAATAATATAAATCGGGGTAGTGAAGGGTATTGTGCAGTGAGTAAACTAAACTGTTCTATTGGGTTTTCTATTCTAAAGTCTTGAAATCAATTTGATGAATTATCGATGTAACTCAATAGTATCCCGTGCATACCCGGAACCACGGTCAAGATTCTCGGGCTGAATCCGAGACATGCCGCTAGGCACTAAAACAGGAAATATGTACAGATGAATGATGTCAGCAGCAGCATCCCAAGGTCGGCCTAGCCTCTAAAACTGATCAGTAAAGGTAGTACACTGTCGAGTTATAAGTCAGGTTTCATCATTGATTTCCCCATACCCCCAAGTTATATGTGTATGTCAAGTCGGGTATTCAGTAATCAAGAACTAATGCCAACACAGGATCAGGTAAGAGCAGGTTTGTCTGGATAGACAACAGGAGCGGTCCGTGAGGACTACATGTCAGGTTTGTTGGCATTAGACACGAGATCAAGTAACGGGTCAAGCCATGGTACATCAGGTCGAGTCAAGTAGTGTACGGTACCATGTCGGGTCAGGTAATATGTGTAGCAAGTCATGTCAGGGTATACCAGATATCATGTGGGTGCTCATAATCAACTAGCATAATCATGGTTATAAATAAACAAGCATGGTTACTATCACAACAATAAACTGGCATATGTCACATGATATGCAAATAGTTACCGATTTGATTACTTGGATGCACGGTTAGCAGTTTGGGTTTAAGAGATAGTTCTATCATTTCATGCATACAGTATGACCTTTATGGATGTTAAATTCATGTTAAAGTGTACTAAATAATCTAAAGATATAATTGAATATAAATCAGGTGAGTTGTATGGACACGGTCGTCCGACAGGATATAAAATATGAAAGGGTACTGTGGGTCATGCAAATAAGTGTTACAAGATTTAAATATGAATGCGGGTACTATGTATAACAGAACTAACAGCAAACGGGTATATTTCGAGCCATGATTCTAAAATGATATAATGGGACGTCGACATGTTAAAAAAGAATTCTGGTATTAAAATGGAACTACAGATCTAAAGTGCACTCTAACAGGTACATAGTAATTTAAATGGCATAAGTAGTAGTTTAAATAGCATGTAGCAAGATTAACTTGTCTCGACGGGTCGCGAAGCGGAAAACGGAACGTTACGTGTAGGCGGGGAAATATCGCGACGTGCGCACGGTTTACGGAATGAACCCAAACGACGAACGGCGGAGTCACACGGGTCAGGGGTCCTCGCTGGGTCGTCGGGAAATGTCGTCGGCATCGTCGGATTCCGGCGAACAGACAACAGAGAACAATAAAGATACAAGCATGCATGAAATAAAGGAGAAAAGAAGATTAAGAAGAAAGAAGAGAAGGAAGATTGAGAAGGGGGTGCTCACGTTGATCAGTAGAGGATTGAGATCGTCGACTGCGTTGACGGAGCTCCGACGAGATACCTACAGCGACCAGCGGCAGTTCAAGAAACCAACCGAGAAAAAGAATGGGAGAGGAGAAAGAATGAGGAAAGAAAGAAGAGGGTGCATAGACAATGTTCACTGGGGTGTATCAGGGCTAGGGCACGGATCAAGATCACCGGCGGCGGCTTCCGGCGGTGCCGAAGCGCACGGTTGCCCGGTGCACGGTGCTGGAGATGCAGGGATTACTCCGTGGAGAGGAGGTAGGTGGAAGCGGAGGAGGTAATGGTGGAGATGGCGAGGTCGAGGGCTTCGTCGTCGGCTGCGCGACGAGGAGAGAGGCGGTGGCTGGGTTTTCTGAGGTGGGATGGTTCTGTTTGAAGACGACGAGGAAGAAGAGAAAAAAATATAAAGGGAAGAGAGAGATACTCGGGGAGGAGAGAGAGAAAGATTGAGAGAGATCGAGAGACGAGAGAGAGATACGCGGTAGAGAGAGAGAGATCGAGAGGAGAGAGATAGAGAGGAAGAGAGAGATCGAGAGGAGAGAGAAAATCCAGAGGAGAAAGAAAGTTGTCGCTTAGCCGAGAGAGAGAAAGAGAGAAGAAAGAGAAGGAGAAAGGGGAGAGGGAGAATGACGTGTGGGGCCCAGGAGAAAATGGGAGGCTATGATTGGCTCATGGCCAAATAAAGGGAAAAATGAGAAAGATTTGTGGGGTTGAACAGTTAGGGAAAAACTTTAAAAAGATTTTAAAGAAAATGGGAAAATATTTTCTGGGGTTATGAATTTAATTTCGTTGGTTTTAAAAAATATTAGAAAATAGGATTTGGCGCAAATGCAAAATATTTCAGAATTGCGCCCGGGTCGGGTCCAAAAATTTGAATTCGAAAAACAAAAATTATTTGCGGGTTCCAAAAATTAAAATGAAGGATTTTATAATTAAAAAGCATACCCCCAAGAACGGACGCACGTACGTGCGCGTAGCCGTTCAAACACGTCCGTTTCACTGAACGGGACGAGAACACGATGCAAAAACGCTACCACAGGGTTAGGGGTGTCGAGCAGGCCATGACAAGTATTTTCAATTTATTTTTAACAGATTTAAATTGTTATATGCAGAATATGACATGTCGGTATAAACTATAACTGGTAACAGTCAAAGCAGCATAAATGAAATAAATACCACACACCACACATATGATAACAGAAATTTGTAAAACTGGACTCGGTTGTTACAAAATCTGTATAACCGAGCAATCTCAGGTCACCTCTTCCATAACATAAGGTATAGTGGGCCATCTCACGCAAATACTGAAAGATTCTTTACCGCCTTCCAATACGCAACACTCGGATTTGACTAATAGCTACTAGTCATACTTACAACAAAGGATATGTTTGGTCTTGTACACATCATCGTATACATAAGACTACCAATTGCACTTCGGTACAGAACTGCGTGCATATGCTTAATGCCCTTTTCTGACATTGGATATTGGTCAAGGCTTAATGAATGGCTCTTTGCAATTGGAGTCCCAATCGGTTTGCTGTTGTGCATCCTGAATTGTTCTAAAATTCTCCTTATGTAAGTCTCCTGAGACAAACTAAGGGTCCTCTTAGAACGGTTTCGGCGGATCTGAATCCCGAGCACGAAACTAGCATCACCCATATCCTTTATCCCAAAGTTGGAGGACAGCCAATCCCTGGTTGCAATAATGGTTTCCATATTGTTTCCAGCCAATAGTGTGTCATCAACATATAACAACATGATCCCAAACGAGTTTCAAGTCCTTTTCAGGTACACACGATTGTTCTAACTGACCATTTGGAAATCATATCCTAATATGTCTAATGAAGTCGAAAGTGTCACTATTGGGACGACTGTTTCAAGATACAGACTTTTTCAAGTGACACTTTGCGCTCGAGTCCTTTGGCTTGGAAACCGCCAGGCTGATCCATATAGATCTCCTGCTGCAGATTCCCATATAGGAACATTGCCTTAACATCCATCTGGATAAGTTCAAGATCCATATACGCTATTATTCCTAGAATAAGATGAACATACGCAATTCTCACCATCGGGGAGAACGTCTCCTTATATCAATGCCATTACGTTGGGTATAACCCTTCACCACCCAACGCGCCTTGTACCGTTCGATACTGCCATCTTCTTTTTGCTTGACTTTGAAAACCTATTTGTTCTCAACTGTCTTGCGTCCGGCAGGAAAATCAAAGAAGTCCCATATCTGATTCTTTCTCGTTGACTCGAGCTCTTCACTCATTGCAATTCTCCATTCACTTGCGGCTGGCCTGAAATGGCGTCACCAAATGACTTGGATTCCGCAACATTATGCGGAGCGACCATGAATGCTTCCCCTTCGATCTCAAAACGCCGACTGAGAACTAATCCACGATTTGATCTACAAGGCTCCACGGATTCCGTCATCGGCTCTTGGCCATCGACCTGAATCTTGCTCCCACTGTCTTCGGCAGCTGGAAAATCTACATCATCCTGCTCATTCGTCTGACCGGGAGTCTCGTCAACCTCATAGAGTTCCAAATCCTGACCCACTTTCGCCTTCTACGCAAAGTCCGCTTCGAGGAACTGAATATCACGTGACTTAACTTCGGTTACAGTCTCATCACTATTCTCGTATAAGAACATAACTCTTGGAGTGCTTGGAATAGCGTATGAAAATACACTTCTTCTCTCTAGGGCCCAACTTCTCATGCGGATGTGAAGTGGTGTGTATATAGGAGACACCCCCAAGTGTAAGTCGATGTCGCGCACCCCGCGGGTTCGAGGGAAGGCGGATTTTACAAAAAAATGATTTTTCTTACTTCACAACACCGACTTTAACTCCAGGATCTGTACAGAAACCTTAACTAGTTATATCTACTAGAAAGTTCTAACTACTATGATAAGTGTTTATACCTCTTTGATTCTAGTTCTTCAGGTCGTTTTCTTCTCTTCTTGAGCTTCTCGAAGATCCGGATCGCGCTTGATTGTCGGCCTCCTCGTGTCGAAGATGATCTATCCGAGAGTCTTACTTCAAGTTCCAACTTCTAAACCGAGCTAACTAAGGTAGCTAGTTCGCTAAGCTAGGTAGCTTAGAAGATGTAGAGTATCTAATAGAGTGTTTAATCTCACTTGACTCTATGGTTCATAACTCATGTGAGGGATTAGGGGCTTGAGGTAGGAGAGAAAAAAATGGAGAGAGAAACAAAATGAGCAAATGAACTAAGTGAAGGCAAGTGAAGAATGGCTCCTACACTCAACTCACTCAAGCATGCAATATTTTCCAATTGAAAATATCAACCATGCTTGAATAGTAAGTCCAAACCAATAAACAAATGCAAATGATCCATGCTTCACCATGCCACAAATATCTCCATTTTGCACTTCATTAATCTATTTCTCAAAATAGATAAATCCAAATAATGAGGTGTCCCCTTTTAGAAGCATGTCTTGTGAATTTACAAGAATGCCCTCACCGTATATACATACCCGTATTTGTATTCTGAAAAATACGAATACAATGAGATAATAATAATCCAATAATATAATATTAGAATCCGACTTAAACCAAAACCCACCAGTATTCTCCGTCCGAACAACATCCGTGTAGCCAGTACACGTATATGGAACTCTGCCGTAAAATCATACGGCCTCTACATCGTTTCGCCTGAAGCAGAGAAATGCTCTATGTGAGACTCTAAAAACTCGACAGTACGCTGGCAGTGGGTTTAACCACAAGTCCGTCAGCGGTACTAGCTGCATGTAACGGCTACCCGGGTATCTGTCGATAAGAAGGCCGACGAGCAAACTCATCTGAACTCCTACTGAGCCTATTTGTGACAATCTCCATACAGTCCGGTCTGTTCGTCTAAGATACTCGCATATCGGGCCTAAGGGGATGGTAACCGTCAGACCCCTAGTAGCGCAATAAGTCGTGCCGGGTAGAGCCCAATACACCCTGAGAAACTGCTGGAGTACCTACCAGTAAATCTTGCTTGTCCTGGTCAGGGATTTTGTGTAATGGCTTTCCGAACACAGCGCGATATCAACCTCCAATATCAGGAGAGACAAATCCTATTTAACCGCTACTGCCTTCAAGTGTTTCGGGACTGCACCCAACTACTACCTGTTTGCACGCCTCCTTTGAGCCGTTGTAGGGTAGTAATCTAAGTACAGTGGGAACACACTCGACGAATAGTGATGTCAAGTCAGCGGACTAACCTGTACTCATGCCACCCGGGAACTGCTACTTGACGATAGGTATAATACCAACTAACAGTTCCCAACGAGTCCGTCTGGTGTAACTCATAACCCAATGAGCACATGTATACTATCTTCGGTATGACATACCTATGGCTGTGGGACAGACAATCTCCTCTGCTGGGATGAGAAGCGTATACACTAGTCTACTCTGGAGTATCGATGTTCCGTCTCGATAATCCTATGACTAGAGACCTTTATAAGGATGCGCTTCTAGACTACCCAGCCCCTACTAGTATGACTGCCATTACGATGCTGGTAGTCAAGCAAAGATCCTAAGAGCTCTACCAATATATATTAGTGATATGCTAAAAAACATTTACACATATTGAGGTAGGATCAAACTAAGTAGCATACTACCATTTTGAGCAAGACTGTTATTATATCTGTAAATATCCCAAGCTTCCAAAATGTAATATACACTCCAGTACTTTACAATAATGGCCTCTAGGGCATATATCACTAACAATCTTCCACTTGCACTAAGGCCATGTATTGGCATATCGCAGACCTATCATCTCGATTAGCCTCTCGAACTATGTCTGAGAGATGGCCTTTGTGAGTGGATCTGCAGTGTTGTTCTCTGTCTCTACTTTTCGCACCTCGATCATCCGGCGATCAACGATCTCCCCGATCAGGTGGTACCGCCTCAAGATATGTGGACTTCTGATGGGACCTCGGTTCCTTCGCTAAAGCTATAGTCCCGTTGTTGTCACAATACAGAGCTATTGGATCAACAATGGACGGAACCACCTGAAGTTCTGTAATAAACTTCTTCATCCAGTCTGCTTCTTTCGCGGCATCACATGCAGCGATATACTCCACTTCTATCGTCGAGTCAGCAACGGTGTCCGGCTTGGAGCTCTTCCAACAGACCGCCCCTCCATCGAAGGTAAAGTCATAACCCGACATGAACCTGAAGTCATCCTTATTACTCTGGAAGCTGGAGTCGGCGGAGGCTTCGATCTGGAGGTCTTCACTGCCGTACACCAAGAACATCTCCTTAGTCCTTCTTAGGTACTTGAGAATGTTCTTAACTGCTGTCCAGAGCTTCTCCCCTGGGTTTGATTGATACCTGCTTACAACGCTCAGTGCGTAACCTACATCTGGTCGGTACACAACATCACATATATTATAGAGCCTACAGTAGAAGCGTAGGGTATAATAGTCATGCGATTCCTTTCCAAATCAGTCTTGGGAGACGTCTTTTTGGAGAGGGTGATTCCGTGACAAGCCGGTAGATTACCGCGTTTTGAATCTTCCATGCTAAATCTTTTCAGTATGGTGTCGATGTACCTTAACTGTGAAAGTCCCAATATCCTTTTAGATCTATCACGATAGATCTGGATTCCTAGAATGTAGGAGGCATCACCCAGGTCCTTCATGGAGAACCTTTGTGACAAGAATCTTTTGACTGATTGTAGTATAGGAATGTCATTTCCTATCAGGAGAATCCCATCCACGTATAAGACGAGGAATACTACAGTTCTCGCTACAATTTTACTATAATTGCATGGTTCATCTGGATTTTTGATAAAGTCGAATTCCTTGACCGTCTAATCAAAACATATGTTCCAACTCCGCGATACTTATTTTAATCCATAAATGGATTTAAGCAACTTACACACTCTTCCGCTGCTTCCACTCTTTATGAAACCCTCCGGCTGATCCACATAAACACTTTTCCAAATTTCCATTCAGAAATGCGGTCTTTACGTCCATCTGCCAAATTTTATAATCGTGGAAGGCAGTAATGGCAAGAAGGATCCGAATGGATTTGAGTATAGCCACTGAAGAAAAGGTTTCATTATAGTCCAAATCAGGTCTTTGACGAAAACCTTTTGCAACAAGTCTAGCCTTATAGGTTTCAACCTGTCCATCTACACCAATCTTCATTCTGAAGATCCATTAGCAGCCTACGGGGTTTACCCCTTCTGAAGCAATGTCCAAAGTCTATACTTTGTTGGTGTACATGGACTCCATTTCGATCCACATTGCATCCAGCCATTTTACCGAGTCTCTACTCCTAATGGCTTGCTGGAAACTAGTTGGCTCATCATCGTCGATGATGCAATTCTCTCTATCCCCGTTTATGAGAAAATCGTGGTATCTCTCGGACGGATGAGATTGTCTACTAGTCCTGCGGAGTGGCGCGGAGATGTCCGGTTCTTTTGAAACTTCTGGTTCTACCATGCTTTCAGTAATAGCTTGTGGTTTTGGAATTTCTTCTAGTTCTTTTGCGCTCCCACTTATTTCTTTTTCAAGAAATTGAGTTTCCAAAAAGTGGGCATGCCGAGAAACAATGACCTTTTGTTCTTTCGCGTAATAGAAAAGATACCCCTCGAGTTCTTTGGGTATCCTACAAACTTACACAGTACTGAGTGTGCCTCGAGCTTGTCCGTATGCTGCTTTTTTTATAAAAGCTAGACATCCCCATATTTTTAGATACTTAAGATAGGGTTTTTTCCCATTCCACATCTGATATGGTGTGGTAGGCACTGACTTAGTAGGAATCTTGTTCAAAAGATATGCAGCTGATTTTAACGCATAACCCCAGAAGAATCGCGGTAACTCAGCATTACTCATCATGGAACGCACCATATCCAATAAGGTGCGCTTCCGCCTTTCCGATACACCGTTGTGTTGAGGTGTGTATGGAGAAGTAAGATGAGAGAGAATTCCATTCTCTTTTAAGTAATCCAAGAACTCGGCACTTAAGTATTCACCATCTCGATCAGATCTAAGTGTCTTGATACTTTTGCCTGTTTGTTTTTCCACTTCATTCTTATATTCCTGGAATTTCTCAAAGGCCTCGGATTTATGTTTCATCAAGAATACATGTACATACCTTAAGAAATCATCCGTAAAAGTAATGAAGTAGGAATAACCACTTCTTGCATGTGTAGATATTAGACCACACACGTCGCTGTGTATGAGTCCCAAGAGCTCGTTTGCTCTTACTCCGTGTTAAGTGAACGAAATCTTTGTCATCTTTCCTTTGAGACATGATTGATAAGTTGTATAAGACTGATATTTAAACGGATCCAAATATCTCTCTTTATGTAACTTCATCAACCGTGTTTCATTGATGTGACTCAGTCTACAATGCCATAAGAAAGCCTGATTTAATTCCGGAGACTTTCTTTTAAGTGTGTTCTGGACATTGAAAACCTGAGCTTGATTTAATATGTATATACCGTTATTTAGTGTACCTGACCGAATCAAAGCTTGATTAAGGTGGATATGGACGTGGACGACATCGCTTACAAATATAAAATCGTAACCTTCTTTAGATAGTACAGATACAGAGATGATATTACATGCCAAAATAGGTACATACAAATAGTTACGCAAAATCAAAATCTACCCACTTGTCAATCATAGGTGATATTCCCCTACGGATACAGTATCCACACTCATTCCGTTAACAATCCGGAGAATCATATCAACGGCCTTGATAACTCTATGGTTTCTCAGAGCCTGTAATGAATTACAGATATGAGATCTTGATCCGGTATCTAGTATCCAGGAAGTAGAGTTAATTGACAAACAGTTTTCAATCATAAACACATCTGAAGCTGAAGCCACAACGTGTTTCGAATCCTGGTTTCTGGCTTTCTAAGCCCTGCAGTTCTTCTTCCAATGCCCTTTCCCGTGACAATAGAAACATTCATCCTTCCCTAATGTTAGCCCCAAAACTTTTGCCTTGCCCTTGTTGGGTTATGCCAGCGTCCTGGCCATCTACCGTGACCGAATACGGAACAATTTTTTTAATAAACTGGCGCTAGAACAACCCCATAATACGGATCGACCATTAACCTTAAGCTAGCAAACATAAAGAGGAGTTAAGAATGGTTATACCGAATGATCCGTGTCCTTCGGTCTTTAACCATCTCCCCTATCTCCTAGAGGCCACCATGATCAAGCTTGATCACCGGTCTTCCTCCATCGAATATGATCCATCTGAAAATTTGTAGTTCGAGCTCTAACCTCATAACCGAGGTAACTAGGGTATCTAGTTCGCTAAACTAGATAGCCCAGAGGGTGTAGAATCTAATGATGGATTAATTTGTCTCCAAACACCCTATATTTCTCAACACATGAGATTTGAAGGGTAGAGGTAGAAGAAGCAGCTTGAGGGGATGAGAGTGAAGCAACCAAGGAAAAAATAGCTAAGTGTTGTGTATGAATTATGAAGCCATCACTAAAGAAAATATCTCACAACACTAAAATATCAAGCATGTCTCAATAGTGCCACCATGAGTCACCCCATGAGTTACCACAAAGCCATGCTCAATATTAAATCCATAACACCTCATCCCTCCACCTCATTAAACCATTTAAATAAATGGTTAAAACTAAAATGAGGTGTCTTCTTCTAGAAGCACCTTATAATAAATTACAAGAATACCCCTCGTCCGTATAAACATACCCGTATCCGTATTCCGAAAAATACGAATACAAAGAGACGAAAATAATCCAACAATATATACTAGAATCCGGCTTCAACCAAAGCCACTAATATAAACTGGCCGAATCATGTGCACGTATCTGATCGAACCCTGCCGTAAAACCATACGGCCTCTATATCGTTTCGCCCTCAGCAGGGAAACCCTCTGTGTGAGACTCTAAAGACTCGTCAATACGCAGGCAGTGGGTTTAACTACAAGCACGTTAGCGGCACTAGCTGTACATAACGGCTACTCAGGTATTGAACGAAAGGAAGGTCGACGAGCAAACTCATCCGAACCCCTATTGAGCCTGTCCGTGACAATCTCCGTATAGTCTGGTTTGTTCGTTTAAGAGTATCGCATATCGAGTCTAGGGGGTGGATAAAGTCAGACTCCTAATAACGCGACATTTCGTGTCGGTATGAAGCTCATCACCAACTGAGAAACTACTAATCCAAATCAGTAATTCTCGTCTATCTTGGCCAAGGATTTCTGGTGATAGCTACCAATGCACAACGCGACATCAACCCCAATACCGGAAGAGACAAATCCCCGATGATCCGCTCACTGTCTCCATATGGCTCGGGACTGTATCCAACTAAAACCTGTTTGCATGACTCCTTTGAGCTGTGGTAGGGTAGTAATCAAAGCACAGTGGGAACTCACACGAGACAAATGACGATCTCAAGTCGACAGACTAACCTGTACACATGTCATCTGAGAACTGCTATCTGACAATAGGTATAATACCAACTAACATGTTCTCGGCGGGTCCGTTCAGTGTACTCATAACCTAATAAGCACATGGATACTATCTTAGATGACAAACAGACACCAATGGCTTGTGAGACCGGCCACCGCCCCTCGTCGGGGTCTCGATAAGTACACACTAGTCTATTCTGGAGTATCAATGCCCAGTCTCGATATTCCCACGATCAGGGACATTTAAGGATGTGCCACCCAGCTCCCACGTATATGATTGCCATCATAATGCTGGTAGTCAAGCAAGAATCTTATGGGCTCTATCAATATGTAATAGTGATCTGTAATACCACATAATGCATGCACATGATGATAAAGACAATCCAGATAAAATATTATCATTTTGAGTAAGGCTGTTCTATCCGTATAAGTCCTCTCTCAATCCTCATAATTACCTGCCTGTGATTACAATAATTGCCTTGAGGGTACTATAGCCAACAATCTCCTACTTGCACTTAAGGCTAATAATTGCGGTGTCGCATACTCACAGCCCGTGTGATACCAAACACCCAACTTCTCTACTACTCAGTCTCACAAAGCTCGTTTGTGAAACTATTGCGTTCGAGAAATAGTCTTAGTGAGTGGATCCGCTTCAGTGTTTCTATCTTTATCTTTCTCTATATCTCAACTTCGCGGAGAAAGAGTATCTCCCGAAATGAGCAATACCTGTCTTAGAATTTGTCTGGATATCTGATGGGATCCAGTTCACAAATGAACTCCAAATCCAACAAACTTCTTAGACTGTATCATCCACTGAATTTAATCAGTATCCTACGCCATACCTTCCACAATATCCGTTTGGACCACCTGTCCAACATATTGTCCCTCAGAAGAGGGAAAACTTTAACTCTGACAACCACTCTGTCATCCACGTCTTGAAAGCCTGAAATGAAAACCGCCTCCCGAAGGAGGCTGCCGTTACCAAATACCAAGAACATCATCTTATGTTCATAACTGCTTTTCTATATTTCTCCAGGATTGGATTAATATATACTTATTGCAGCCTGTGCAAAATCAATATCTGGTGTTGTACTTGACATCTCATGATTGACTCAATTGCCTAAGCAAGTAATATGCCAATCATGCAAATCATTTTCCTTATCAGTCTAAAAGACATCTCTTTAGAGAAGGTGACTCCATTACCTGCGGGTACACCACCACGCCAGGAGTCGTCCATTTTAACACACTTTAGAATAATGTCAAAGTACCCGAATTGGGACACCTTCCAAATCTAGATCTAAAATTCTAGATCTAGTCATCGGAATCCCTGATATTTTATCCATATCCTATGTGGAGAAACCATTTTGTGACAACCATAGTATAACCGATCGTAATATAGGAAGATCACTTCCTATTAAATGCACGTCATCCAAATACCATGACATCACTCTCTACTACCTTCTTATCAGATCCATCTCTTATTCTGATGAAGTCAAACACTATGGCCTTTACATCAAAAATAGATGATCTATCTCCGTTACATCTGCTTTAGTCTATAAATAAACATAAGGCACTTGCCCACCATGCTTCCGCTGCTCCCACTGACTACAACAACTCTCTGGCAGAGTCATATACACGTGCACTTCTAAAGCTAATTTAGAACGATGTTATACTCATCCTCCTGCCAGATCTCATAGTCCAGAACAGCAGTAGTGTCGAGTTTAAGTAATCAAAAACCGCCCTGTCACCGTCTCTGAGGAGACCGAAGTACCTCTCGGGTGCCTGAGGTTACCCACCTAATCTGCGGAGTGGCTAATGAATCATCGAAACCATTTAAATCTTTAGGTTCTACTAAATTTTCAATAATCGTTTGTGGTTCTGGAATCACTCCCAGTTCTACCATACTCCCACTAATGTTTTCTGAAAAGAATCCATTTTACTAAAACTGTGGCGAATCAAGAAAAATATAACTATTGATCTTCCAGATGGTAGAGAGTTAACCCTCGTCGAAGCACGGGATAACCCACAAACTGCCATTACTGAAACGTGCATTGAGTTTGTCCAGATTCTGGTTTTAAGCATCAGCCGGACTACTCCATATACCTTAACATCGTTAAGATATGAATCCATTCTATATTCAATATATAGAAATAGAGGCACTAATTTAATTGGAACCAGATTCAAAAATCATGCAGCTGTTTCAAGTGCATATCAACCAAATGGAAGATAGCCAAGCAGTATTACTCATCACGGAATGCATCCACGTATGTGTAACCTGAAAGAGAAGCAAGTTCTCAAAACTATTACTTATGACGGAATACCTAACATAAGTATCTACATTTTCGATCACCTTGAAGAATCCTGATACTTGCAACATATGGTTCTCTACCTTATTCTTATACCTATAACTTCTCAAAACCTGGACCTTATGTTTCAACGAAATACTTGTCTAAAACCTGAGAAGTCACGAGTAAACAGAATATAGTATGAGTACCAACCCCTTTGTCCTAACGGACAAAAGACAACATACAATGCTTTGTATAAGTCCTCTGAGTTTAATAACTCAAACCCTGTGCGTCGTAAGTTGAAAAACTGTACTATGGTTAAGAAAAATTATACTGTTTTTCAATGCTCCTTACTTAATCGTCAACTGATATAAGTAAATGTCATAGACATAGTTTCAAAAAGCTATATATCACTTTATAAAATAAACGTACAGATATATCAGTTTGAAATTGGTGCATAACGACGGATATTCAAAACCAAATATTTGCCGTCAGGCAAAATCCAGCTGATTTCCTCAAATATCACCAATTACAAAGAATTCCGATATATAGAGGATCTAATCACCCAATTCTCAATATCTTACTCTCACTCATCATCTATAACGCCATACAGATGTGAGAATCAAATCTGGTAAATACATACCCTGGAGTTAGAATCTAATTGGAAAAACAGTTTTCAATTAACACTGCACAGTAAAACTGAAATATGAACATGTTTCGAAAGGGTAGCCGGGTATTCCTAGTAATGCCTCTTCTACTATCCTGATTTATGACAATAACCGTATACTTCCTTGTCCTCACTTTAATCCCTTTATATGTCTTCACTTATTACCTTCTGTACACCATACTTAGGCTAATTGATTTTCTTCCTTTTCTATCCTTCAGCATCAGCCTAAGGTTTGGAAGAAGACTATCCAATAAGCGTAATAGGTGTACTCTCCTAAATACCAGGAGCCCTCGCAACCTGAGAAAAGGTAAAAGGAAAAGACAATTGAATAATTCTATTCTATTTCTCCTGAACCAGAATCCATCCTCGAACTGGAACAAATTCCTTCGAGTTCGTATGTAACTATATCATGGCATATCCAAGCAATATGGATCTTCGTAGTGATACGAAGTGTTCTGGAGAAATCTAAAGGTGAAGTAGGAGTGGCAGGGGTATACATGGTTTTGTCGTGAATGATAGCAGTCACAATTTTCTTTGCCCCTACTCTAATATCTTTATATGTCTTTACTTGTTATCTTCTGTACACCACACTTAGGCTAATTTGTTTTCTTCCTTTCCCTACCTTTCGGCACCAGCCTAAGGTTTGGAAAAAGACTATCCAATAAGCGCAATAGGTGTACTCTCATAATACCAGGAGCTCTCGCAACTTAAGAGAAGGTAAAAAGAAAAGACAACCAAATAATCCTATTCAATTTTTTCAGAACCGGAATCCATTCTTGAATTGGAACAAGTTCCTTCGAGTTCGTATGTAACTATACGATCGAATATCCAAGCAATATAGATTTTCGTAGTGATACGAAGTGTTCCGGAGAAATGCAAAGGGGGATGTAGGATTGGCAATGATATATGCGACTCCGGAACAATCCAAAAGCCAAAGTGTTTTTAAGAAGGTTCGGTAAACTTGGTTCATGAGTTTTTGAGGTCAGGCCATGGTCGTTGCCAGAGAGAGAGAAAAGAAACACTTAGCGTGCACTCTAACCTAGATTAGATTGGTTAATCACTTTTCCTAATCAGGATGACTCCCACCGTTTCCTCGAATTCTCCCTCAAACCCTAAAAGGAGAATTAGTCGGGATCATCTAAAATCATCCGAGAATTATCACCTACTCTTCAGTGGGAATCGGGATCCAACTATCATGGCATGATAACTTGATGGAAGACACTCAAGTCACCACACTCCAGAAGGTATGCGCGTGCCTGGCAAGTTTCCTGTATGTTTGAAACTCCCTATATGGTTTTTACCCTAGAACCCAGGTGACCTTGACGAATAATCAACAAATCAAAAGGTCCTAATCAAGTTCAACCCGTCATTATCTTGATTGCGTTAAACCCACCCGCACGACCCTTGACGAATAATCAACAAAGTCATACGACTGTTCTAACCAATCCACATGTTCATACGATAGAAATGCATTACAGAGCTACCGCACACTACGCCTCGGCAAATAGCAACGACAAACGTAGCACGAATACTAAGCAATACTAATCTGAAATGACAGAGGGCTACGGCTGGTTTTTAGCGAAAAACCTTTAACGTAACGAACTTGATATCGTTGAAGGAACCCAGTGGTTTTACAAATATATAATGGCGCAAACTTTTGCTAAAGGGGTCATTCCTTGTGAAGGGATCTCGGCTCTTTTCTCGTCGAATGGGATGCAGGATATTCCAAACCGAATACCACGATGCAAAGCAAAAGAATCGACTATAGTAAAGTTATTATACTGACGCAAACTTTTGCTCAAGAGGTCACTCCCGATGAAGGGATCTCGGCTCTTGCCTCGTCGAATGAGGTGCTGGATATTCATAAACGAATATCACTGTGCAAAGCAAAGGAAAACGTCTGTAATGTCAGTTTTTAAAAAACTTGGTTCCGACAACATCATATAGGTTTGTTTTCCTTGCATGAATCGGAATTAATGCAGTCACATCAATTAAACCATATCACACTAGAAAAGAACGAAAATACAATATACGTATATGCCATCCGCATTCGCCACGGGGTCCCGTCATACACCGTTAGGTTACTTAACCAACGGCAGAGCGAGGGCTGGACTAGCACGGATGCAAAACATATACATCTACTAGTATATATATAAATATATATAACATTCGTCTCAAGCATGATATAAGCAACATCACAGAATCTCGGCAAGCAATACAGAATGGTGTATAATCTTGGAGCCCTGGGTTTCATTTGAGCCGCAAATGAGACTCGACGTTCCTTATCGTTTGGATAGCCTTTGCAATGAAAACCTGGATCCCTACGAGCGCGGCAAGTTACCCGCCAATCCCAGAAGTGAGGCAACCCCAATCAATAGAGTGAATGGGCTACCCAACACTTCACGGAATCCGGTAACTTGAGCACCCCTCCGTGGGTCAACCTGTACCTCCTAAGAATGCGTCGAATAGCCCGCCAATTCTAGAGTGAGGCCCTCTCCGTCTCAACGCATGAGATGCGGGCCCGTTGCCCTCTAGAACCCGGCTATTCGAGCACTCCACCGCGGGGCAATCCTAGTACAGAAAAGAAAATATATCTATAAGGGTGACATCGACCTCAACCCGGTCGTGCCCCAAACAAAAAATATACAAACTGGCAGAGACGGTAGTCCATATGTCGGACGCTCGCCCCACAATATCAAATGTACAAAAGAACCTGAACTGTACAACTATCATTGCACTACTAGCTACCCACCACGACAATCCAACCACAACCACAGCACAACACAGAACATCAACGTGAATGTCATGTTCGCAAACCCGTCTAAAAGAACATATAGCAGTTAGACGAGTTATACCGCTCTAATGACATTCACGGTCGCAGATAGTAATGTATGCACCGATAACTTTTAAATAGTGTTAAAATAGCGACTTCAAAATACTTCGTATTGCCCCCAAACCAAGGATAACATAATATGCAATATGGGCAAAAACAAACAATACCAGAAACTCAATATTCAAGAGACTAGAACACACCAAAAACATCAAATCCCAACTCCCCACTAAAACCGGCGACGCCGGTATTTTCCCTGTTCTCGCCGGCCGTACTAAGGATTTTGCGGCTCGTTTTTAAAATATGTTCTGGTTACAAGATAAATAGCCTTCTACAATTTTTTAAAATTTTTTTAGAAGACTGAAAATTCGACAGCAACTAGAATATTGTGCGTATTGTTTCGGAGTTGTTTCGGTTTCGTTACTTTAACATCGTCTAAAACTGCTAGCTAAGGGTTTATGGGTTGGCTCTGATACCATGTTGGGTTATGCCAGCGTTCTGGCCATCTACCATGACCGAATGCGGAACAATTTTTTTTATAAAACTGACACTAGAACAACCCCATAATACGGATTGACCGTTAACCTTAAACTATCAAACATAAAGAGGAGTTAAGAATGGTTATACCGAATGATCCGTATCTTTCAGTCTTTAACCATCTTCCCTATCTCCTAGAGGTCACCATGATCAAGCTTGATCGCCGGTCTCCCTCCATCGAAGATGATCCACATGAGGATTTGTAATTCGAGCTCCAACCTCATAGCCGAGGTAACTAGGGCACCTAGTTCGCTAAACTAGATAGCCTAGAGGATATAGAATCTAATGATGGATTAATTTGTCTCCAAATACCTTAGGTTTCTCAACACATGAGACTTGAAAGGTGGAGGTAGAAAAAAAGCTTGAGAGGATAAGAGTGAAGCAACCGAGGAAAAAATGGCTGAGTGTTGTGTATGAATTATGAAGCCACCACTAAAGAAAATATCTCACAACACTAAATATCAAGCATGTCTCAATAGTGCCACCATGCGTCACCACAAAGCCATGCTCAATATTAAAGCCATAACACCTCATCCCTCCACCTCTTGTGTCCCTTTTAAACAAATGGTTAAAACTAAAATGAGGTGTCTTCTTCTAGAAGCACCTTGTAATAAATTACAAGAATACCCCTCGTCCGTATATACATACCCGTATCCGTATTCCGAAAAATACGAATACAAAGAGATGAAAATATTCCAATAATATAATATTAGAATCCAGCTTACACCAAAGCCAGTAGTATAAACCGTCCGAATCATGATACGTGCATAAGTGTACGTATATGATCAAACCCTGCTGTAAAACCATACGGCCTTTATATCGTTTCGTCCGAAGCAGAGAAACCCTCTGTGTGGGACTCAAAAGACTCGTCAATACACTGGCAGTTGGTTTAACCACAAGCACGTCAGCGGCACTTGCTGTACGTAACGGATACCCAGGTATTGAGTGAAAGAAAGGTCGACGAGCAAACTCATCCGAACCCCTACTGAGCCTGTCTATGACAATCTCTGTATAGTCCGGTCTGTTCGTCTAAGAGTATTGCATATCGAGTTTAGGGGGTGAATAAAGTCAGACCCTAATAAAACGACATTTCGTGTCGATATGAAGCCCATCACCATCTGAGAAACTTCTGATCCAAATCAGTAATTCTCGTCTATCTTGGCCAAGGATTTCTGGTGATGGTCACCCGTGCACAACGCGACATCAACCCCCAATACCGAGAGTAACGAATTCCCGACGATCCGCTCACTGCCTCCATGTGGTTCGGGACTGTATCTAACTAAAACCTGTTTGCACGATTTCTTTGAGCCATGGTATGGTAGTAATCAAAGCACAGTGGGAACTCACACGAGACAAATGACGATCTCAGATCGACAGACTAACCTGTACACATGTCACCTGGGAACTGCTATATGACAATAGGTATAATACTAACTAGCATGTTCCCGGCGAGTCCGTCCAGTGTACTCATAACCCATTAGCTCCTGTATACTATCTTAGGTGAGAAACAGACACCAATGGCTTGTGAGACCAGCCACCGCCCCTCGTCGGGGTCTCGATAAGTACACACCCAGTCTCGATACTCCCACGACCAGGGACATTTAAGGACGTGCTTATAGATCATCCAGCTCCCACGTATATGATCGCCATCATAATGCTGGTAGTCAAGCAAGAATCCTTTGGGCTCTATCAACATGTAATAGTGATCTGTAATACCACATAATGCATATACATGATGATAAAGACAAACCAGATAGCATACTATCATTTTGAGTAAGACTATTCTATCCATATAGGTCCTCCCTCAATCATCATAATCACCTGCCTGTGATTACAATAATTGCCTTGAGGGCACTATAGCCAACAGCACTTTCCCTCTACCTTACTGACACCGCCTTTCGGCTTGGTGGAGGCCTTCTTCTTCTTCCCCTTGGCTTTCGTCTTGAATGTAGAAGAGGAAGATTCCCCAATAAGCAGAGCGGGTGTCTCCCTGGATTTTTGCAGGGCGCCCTCAGCGCTCCTCAACATGTTGAGGAGTTCTGGAAGTGAAACTTCCTTTCCTTGAATGTTGAAATTCAAGATAAACTGGGCGCAGGTAGAAGGGAGGGACTGTAGAATCAAGTCAGTATATAACTCGTTCTCCAACGTGGTCCCAAGGTCCGCGAGCTCTTCAATATAGCTAATCATTTCAAGGACGTGGTCCCCTACAGATGACCCGACAGCCAACTTGCCTGAAACAATTTTTTCGAGGTCTCATATCTTGCGATACGAGATTGCTCTCCATATAAATCTTTGGTATGGAGGAAGGAAACTAAGTCCATCTTCTCGTGCCGCCTCTGGTGTTCATTATTCATTGAGGCCAACACGAGACACTTGGTTCTCGCACTGTCTATTTCCCATGTCTTGCGGATTACAATATCCGCGACGGTGGAATTTGGACCTGAGACGACGGGGGCTTTGTTAGTAAGGAGATAGTCCGGCTTGTCATAGGTAATGACCATCTGGACATTCTTTAGCGAATCTTTACAGTTTGGCCCAGCCAATTTATTATTATCTAGCAGTAACTTAAGCCCGGTCATTTTGGTCGCTGCAATTAGGAGAGAGAGAAGAAACACTCAGCATGATACTCTTGCAAATTTAGATTGGTTATTAGTTTATCTGAACAGGATGGCTCCCACTGTTTCTCGAATCATCCTTCAAACCATAAAAGAAGAATTAGTCAGGTTAGTCAGATCCTATAATTCTTGCTTAACCTTTCGGCCAGGTTGGTGTCAGTACTTTGAGGGAGGTTTTCCAAAGCTTTCGTGAAGTTTCTTAATTACATAACCTCTTTTTCCTGGAGGCGTAACCCCGCTAACACCGTTCTAGGCACCTACTTGGTTTATAACATTGATTGTTTTAGTGAAAAAATCTCCCGAAGAGTAGCGGATACTCACAGTAGGATCGGGATCCAAATATCATCGTGTGACAACTTTGAAGGAATCCTACCAAAATCATCACACTCCAAATGGTATGCAAAACTAGCAAGTTTCATTTTCTTTTGAAACTCCCGATGTTGATTTTTGCCCCAGGCGCTTATTACCTTTGACGAAACCCAACATATCATAAAACGCAAGTCAAGTTCTATCCGTCATTATCCAGGTTAATTGAACCCATCCGTACAAACCCTTGACGAATGCCAAAATAGCTGTATGACTGTCCCAAATCAACGCATCTATCTATGCTACAGATGAATACCCAGCAGCTGCCGATCACTATGTCTTGGCGAAAGTCAAAATACATAGCTTGAATACTACTGAATACCCATCTGAAATGACGGAGGGCTACGGATGGTTTTGGCGAAACCGTGAACGTAATGAACTTGATATAGTTGAAGGAACTATGATAGCTTTTAAAAGAAGTGGTTTAGGCTCCGCATTTAAAAGTTGTTTTTCAAGAAAACCGAATGGGTTTGAAATTGTTCCAACGATTTAAACTTTTGTTTGTTTTCCTTGCATTAATCAATATTAATGCGGTCCCATCATTTAACCCTATCATTGCAGAAATGAAACGAAAATAGAACGTACACTTATTCCATCCGCATTCGCCACGGGGCCCCGTCATACAACGTTAGGTTACTTAACTAACGGCAGAGCGGGGGCTGGACTAGCGCGGGTGCAAAACATAAGCAACTTTTATTTATATATATATATATATATATATATATATATATATATATATATATATAGCCATTCGTCTCACGCAATAATAGGCATTCCAGATCACAGCAACACATATAAATATATTGGATATACTAGGATTTTCGTATTTCATTTTAGCATAGAACGAAAGACGGATTACACGGTCGTAATGAAGCCAAACCCCATCCTAGACCTTTACGGGTGATGCAAACTACCCGCCAAATTTCCGAAGTGAAGCAACCTCTTTCAATAAAATGGGTAGGCCATTCGGCACTTCAAGAACCCGGTAGTTTGTGCACCCCACCTTCGGTCTATCCTAGGTGCAAGAAAAAGTAAATGAATCAATACAATGGTGGCTACAACTTCAATCCGGATGTGCCCCGCAAAAATAATATTACATTAATTTACAAATTTACATGAATGAAAAAAAGAAAATACTCTTCTTACATTCCTCGGCTATTCATCCACGACGATTCAATACTTCGTATACACAAACCATCACAATACAGATAGTGCAACCCCCACTAATCGACATATAGCGATTACCAGACATTTAGCAACACATATATAAACACAGAAAAACCGATTAGCCAAGAACATAGAATTTCGATCGATAATACTTATCCGTGTTTACCCCATGCACAAACCAGTACACAAACAATCTGGGTAAAAACCAAATATATCAAAAATTATAATTCCAAGAACCAAAACCACAGAAAAATTGGGAGCAATTCGGCCACAACTCGGCGGCGGTTCCGCCGCCGAGTTGAGAAGTTAGGTGCTCAGATTTTTTTTCTAGGTCTTAGAAATGCCTGCATGTATTTTTAAGATCACTGAAATAATTTTTTGAACAGTTTGAAAAAATCGACAGCGAGCATAACTCGGAAATTTAATTTCGGGTATTTTCCGTTGATCGAAGTTCTAATCACTTGCTAACAAGCTAGCTAAGATTCAGTAGGCTCTGATACCACTGTAAGTCGATGTCGCGCACCCCGCGGGTTAGCGGGGAGGCATATTTTACAAAAAAAAAATGTTTTTTCTTACTTCGCAACACCGACTTTAACTCCAGGATCTTTACGGAAACCTTAACTAGCTATATCTACTAGGAGATTCCAACTACTATGAAAAGTATTTATACCTTCTTGACTCTAGTCTTTCGGGTCTTCTTCTTCTCCTCTCCTTGAGCTCCTCGAAGATCCGGATCGCGCTTGATCGTCGGCCTTCTCGTATCGAAGATGATCTATCCAAGAGTCTTACTTCAAGTTCCAACCTCTAAACCGAGGTAATTAAGGTAGCTAGTTCGCTAAGCTAGATAGCTTAGAAGATGTAGAGTATCTAATAGAGTGTTTAATCTCACTTGACCTTATGGTTATGTGAGGGATTAGGGGCTTGAGGTAGGAGAGTAAAAAATGGAGAGAGAAACAAAATGAGCAAATGAACTAAGTGAAGGCAAGTGAAGAATGGCTCCTACACTCAACTCACTCAAGCATGCAATATTTTCCAATTGAAAATATCAACCATGCTTGAATAGTGAGTCCAAACCAATAAACAAATGCAAATGAGCCATGCTTCACCATGCCACAAATATCTCCATTTTCCACCTCATTAATCTATTTCTCAAAATAGATAAATCCAAATAATGAGGTGTCCCCTTCTAGAAGCATGTCTTGTGAAATTACAAGAATGCCCTCACTGTATATATATACCCGTATTCGTATTTCAAAAAATATGAATACAATGAGATAATAATAATTCAATAATATAATACTAGAATTCGGCTTAAACCAAAACCCACAAGTATTATCCGTCCGAACAACATCCATGTAGCCAGTACACGTATATGATCGGAAACCTGGCGTAAAACCATATGGCCTTTACATCGTTTCGCCCGAAGCAGGGAAATCCTCTGTGTAGGACTCTAAAGACTCGACAATACGCTGGCAGTGGGTATAACCACAAGTCCGTCAGCGATACTAGCTGCACGTAACGACTACCCAGGTATCTATCGATAAGAAGGCCGATGAGCAAACTCATCTGAACTCCTACTGAGCCTATCTGTGACAATCTCCGTACAGTCCGATCTGTTCGTCTAAGATACTCGCATATCGGGCCTAGAAATTGAATTAAACAATTAAATTCGATTTTAATTATCCCAATCTGGTACAATGTCCGCTCTACTACAAGAAAACCATAAATTTTATTATGCAACTATCTATATGGATCTAAAAAACCCTAATAGTCGAGATCTAATATACTAGCATAATAAAAACTAGATCTTTAAAGATCTAAACTTTAGTACATGATAAAAAAAATATTTTTGATCTAAAAGAAAGAGAAACGATATAAATCAAGAGCATAATTAAAGCTCTGATACCAATGTAGGCTTATACTAAATACGACACAAAGTCGTGCATCCCCTTGCAACGAATATAAATCCATTGCAAGGAGACACAAGCAGAAGCATATAATTAATCAACGACCTATACGGCGTTGGGTTCTCACATATCTTAGCTGGGCTGGGATCATCTGATTGATGGATGCTTTTGATCTGATCATGTCTCCTTCTTCTTCTTCTTCTTCGGATGATCGTTAGAGGGCAATCACACGTTAAGCGTATGGCCTCCTTCTCCACATCAGCCACTAGACTTTTTGCAAAAGCAAGGAGGAACTCTCTTGAACCCTAGATGTAATTCTCTCTAGAATACAAGGAGGCTATCACAACACATGTGAAACCCTAATAATCATCTCTTATCTAACCCTAGCCTTGCATATCCATATATATAGCAAGGAGTTTAGATCGGCCGCTTAGATTAAAACCCTAGCCCACTTGATTGGGCAGGTTTCGGGTCGGGTCGAACGAATAACCCAACCTGAATGCCAACAATCTCAATAGCATCAACCTTTGTCTACTAATTAGCGATATCTGGAATGTGAAGTCAAGGTTTTAAGGTTGTGGTGATGAAGATTCTCTAGTGCTTGTTAGAAATACAACAGACGTTTATAAAGAATCTATGATGCTGTATTCAGCTATTAGCTTTCACAGTGACACACTGACACGAGTCTTTTTTCAGATTATTTTTCACCCTTTTTGGCTCTCCAGTCTCCACCCTTTATTAGGATCTCCATCATTGGTATTGCTTGCTTAACAATAATGACAAAAGCCAAACAACGGCATTACAAATTTGATGATTAGTATCAGGAAAAAAAGATAAATATGTTGAGCATCAGCAGATTATGTTGTATATGTTTATTCCTTCTTTGTTGTTCATGTTTCAGTATTTCAATTTGGCTACAGTTTTTTGAAACGGTAGGAATTAGGACATCATCTCCGTAACCATCATGGATGCCTAGATTTCAAGTTCTCTTTTACAAATTGGAAACCAAAATTTGTTTATTTCTGTCAAACAAATGTCAGGAATTACAAGAAGATTGTAAACCTGAGGCACTAATCAAACCCTGAATAATAGTTGTATATGTTTGAAAACCTGTAATTGTTTATTTGTAGTTTCTGCATGCATTAATCGAGCCGTAAATGATGGTTAATATAGTTTAAGTGAATATGCTTTTGTATCATCAGTTAATCCTCTCGTTCTCTCTTATGACTCCATTTTTTAATCTCTGTTTTGGACGCAGAGGTGCTATGAAGATCAAAGGCAGCTTGAGTGCTGCTCAAAAGTTCACACCAGATATATTTCCCAAGCCTGCCAAGCTTTAAAACCGAAACATATTGTGAGATCCCTTCCTGCATTCTCTCAGCTGTATTCTACATCCAAATCCAGAATAAAATCTACTGTAATGAAATATTGTCCTCTTATTGTATAATCTGTTGTGAATTGTTATTAACATATGGGTGTTCATCTTTCAGTAAGCCCGCACACACATACACACATACGCAAAACATGGATTTAATTTATGATATATATCGTTTGAAGATTTCTCTAGATAAATTCTATTTGATGTTTACGATCTGTAGAAACCGTTAAATTTTGACTTTGTTTCTGCAAAATTATAATTACATTCAAATGCACAAATGCAAAGAAATCCTTTTTAATCGTTATTTCTTGGATCTAATATTCTTAACTTCCAATGCTCATCCTTAAACCTCAAATGCTCAGCCTTCTTACTCTCGTTCTCCAGACTAGCTTTCCGTTTCTTTGTAAGCCCACAAAATCCTTTCAACCTCTCATCCATTTCATCCCTAACTTTTCAACACCTCCAATGCGCCACATCATTCGCATAGTTCCGCAATCCAACCCTATTCCAGTTACAATCATAGTCCCTATAACAAGTCCATGACTTATATCCAAGATAATGGATCCCATAGACCTTCGACGGATCTGACCCAAAGTAGTAGTTCTTTCTCATAAACACGGATGTCTTGTTCGACAATTGGAACTTCATAAAGTTGGCTTTCTTTGGCAAGCGATGCCACCACCATACAAAAACCTCATTAAAAACCCCTTGATCCCCTCCATTTTAGGAAATAATATCATAACGATGTCTCATTAATGCTTTGAACGTGCAATTCGAGGGCTCGATCTCCATGACGCCAGATTTGAAGATATGGTTGTGATTAGTTGCAGCTGGGATTTCTGGGAGTCGGAAGAGGAAATCGATGTTATGGAGGATAAGGAGGTCGGAGTCCACGAAGACGACCTTAGAGTAGTTAGTGAGTTGCCATAGCTGTAGTTGAACTCATTGTAGGCATCTTTTTTGGCATGTGGGTTGCGGATCCGGGTCACCAGGTGGAGATTCCACCCGGCAGCTGTGAGGGCTTGAAGCTTTGGTCGGGGGATAGAATCATCATGGAGGAGGATGAGATCACTGGAGGCCGTGTTTAGGATGCTTTGGGCGAGGACTATGGCCCCGCAAACATAGTTGTCACTGGAGTGGAGGAGTGTTGCATAGGCCTCTCGTTGATTGTGGGTAATCGGGTTGAGGAGTTGTGGTGATCGGTATTTTGTATCATTACCTGCAGTTTATGTTGGTGTCAGTGGTGTTTGGGATCCATTCAGGCTCGCCCATGTTCACTAGAGCGATATTTGTGTTGTCATCTAAATCATTGAAGAAGGATGTTATCTTCTTTGCTTCGGCATCTTCAGCCTACTAGAAAGGAAACTTATGCTAACAGACAATCATCGTAACTTTTAAAAATCTTCATTTAATTCCTGATTAATGTACTACGAAAATGGAGGGTAATTCTGGAAGAAATAAATCGTGAAAGGAAATTATTAGCGCGTGTTATAACTGGGGGTAAAGTGCAGGTTTTGAAAAGTTGAAATTGTTTCTTGTGCTCCGGAGACAAAAACAGGAGGGAGTTTCCTGTAATTCAGCCATAAAATTTACTAAAATCTATATTTGATGTTGATTGAGTAATTAAAAAGATGGATTGTCACATAATTAAAAAGATGAACCCTGCTAAAATAATTATATAATTTGGATTATAGAACTCATACCTCTCTCGTGCTGCAGTTGTGTAGTGAACAAAGAATAGGCATCGCTTCAATTTCATTCTGCGTAAAAAGTGGCGGATAAATTTTGGATGCATAGATAACAAATAGGAAGAAAATAAAATTGAGTACGAGAATGATGAATAAGATTTTAGATGCAAAAGTCATTTTTAGTTATTAAGCTTTCTTTCTTACAGTAAGCAATTGGTGTTCTTATAAGCCTGCAATAGATTCACTTAAATATACACTATATCTACATTAGTCACGCTATATCTAGATGAAGATTGTAAAGACAGGCACCATGGGGGTTCATTTCTTAGGGGGGAAAATTGTAAATTGTGACAAATGCATTGTTTTACTGTATATGCTTTGATTTGCACCCCACTAGGTTTTGAGTGATCTGGTATGCAGACGAGAATTTAGAGAGATGGCAAATTTACTTTTGCTTGTGCAATCCTGTTATTTCTTTCAGGAATCTGTTGCAAATTTTATTATGTATGGTTGTCGATGTGTTCTCTTTCACAAGAATTTCTGGCGCTGCCCGGGATTGATGCCATATAAATAAATAAAATAAATAAACTCTCTAGGGAAGCAAATATAAGCAAGATTAAGAAAAAGGGTTTTCTCTAATTTTAGTTGACTAGAAATGAAATGTGAGATTTTGCTACACAATGCATCCCCAGGGCACTAAATATATAAGCCATTATTATCCTGCAATTTCTGGTTTTGGTCGTCTCTCTTTTCCTTTTTCCTTTTGCCTCTTCGCTTTCAGTCAAGAGCTGCCTCTTTTTTTCCCCTTTAAATCAAATCCCAAAGATCCAACTTGCGAACACTCATGTTGGAGAGGAAATTGGTACCAACTCAAGTAAGCCCGGTTGATTCCAAGAACTGTCCTTCTTTGGCAAGAACTTGTGGCTAGAGTAACGAAGTGTGGATTCTTTTAATTACCGAGTTATAAGTAGTTTCAACAAAGAACATTCAATATATATTGGGACATCGGTTATCAGTCCATGGGCAGGGATCATTCTTACGGTTGGCTACTTAGTTGTTGTGAATCTGAGTGTGATTGAGGCGGGCTCTGGCATATGGTGGTGGAAGCAAGGACGTGATTCCCTCAATCTAAATGATGGGTCAAGGGCGATTTTTTGATCATCATCAATGCATTATAACAAGAGCACCCATCATCGAGCTCCATATACCGTGAAGTGCTTACTGAATCAAGGACCCCATTGGAAAGAAATGAACTGCAGTTGTTTTCTCAGTTTGGCAAGAAATTGGAAATTGGTTATTGTTCTGCCTATAGAAATTAACTAAAGTATTTTTTCTAACAATAATAAAATGATAGAAAATTGGTATATTAAAGGTTTTTCAATAACACTTTCTAGCTCTCTTCTGATTAGTTGTCTAGAAATCCCAATTTCCGAAATTCCTTTTTTTGGGCGATAACCCTGTAGAATTCTGATTTAGCATTTTATATAGAAATTGGTTAACAACTACGAATTGATAAAAGGAGAAACAATATGCTAAAAAAGGAGTAGATTTTTATTTTAATCTCTGCCGGCCATTGATTTGATAAGCCGCGTACATCTAAAATCTGAGTAGAAGTCCTTCTACCTGATCCTACCCCTCTCTTTTGGGCCAAACAGGTCATAAGAGAAGTGGTGACATAAAAAAGTAATTTTTTATTCGAAACAGAAAAAATACATTAATTTTGCATAGCTGCTTCTATAATTAGTGCTGCATGGCTTCTTAATTAAAGCCCTTCCATTTAAGAACAATACTTTACATATCTAACAACCTGATTTCTTTTTCATAACCCAATATTGTAAACGTTAAATGTTAGGCTATAATCTAGACATATATGTCACTTCATAAGGCATCTATTTATGAAGAAACACGAGGCACTTTCTTTCTTCCTTTCATTTTTTGGACAGAAAAAGTACCGTTTAAAACCCTACTCTACTCAAAGAATATATTAATTTATACGAGGCACATTTTTTTATAATAGACGCTACATTTCATGCATTAACTGGGTATAGCTCAGTTGGTGCCAATTTTCTCTCCAACGTGAGAGGTCATGAGTTCGACCCCGAAAGAGTTCCCAAAAAACAAAACCCATTTCATGCATGAATAGAATCCTTGATAAACCAACACTATTCAATTCAAAAACTTAAATAAGAATTGATGACACATGTCAATATCCATTCATTCAATTTATTCTTGATTAACAAACACTATCGGCATAATTAAACGACCTCTAAGGTCAGATTTAAGTTTTATGGAGGCTGTTTATCATCCCTCAACCTTTTTATAAGTATGTAACATTCTTTTTCTTAAAATCGTTTTGAGTCTAATTCTAGGAATTGTTAGAGCTGATTAATCAATCTATAGGACTAATAGAGTTTGCAGTTGATTATGCAACAGGTGCTTAGCTTATACTTATAGTAAACGCTATATTGATCTTTCTTCTTTCTAGCAGTCTCAATGAAGTAGTCCCTTATTAGGCTCTCAGTGTAAACCTAGTCTCATGCTCGTGAGGATGACAAATCACAGCAAGAAACGAGTGCCACCCTAGCACAGTGATACAACCTTTTTTGCAACTAAGCGGATTGTCTGCCGTTTAAACCTTGCATCAGCTTTCGGCCTACTGTTGATAAAATAAAACAGAACAATAGACCACTACGATGTTCACCAGGGGGTGTTGTAAGCAATTAAACCAGTTTTTTAAACTTAAAGAAGAAAATAAGGATAAATTTTATAGCGCACAATCAAACTTTTAAGTTTTTTGAGATAATTCCTTGGAACTTTGAAAATGCTATGAGCCCTTCGCGAAGAGTAATTTTTAAAAATTAGTAGAAAGGTATTTTCGTTAGAAATACCAACTTGGGGCTATTTAGTTCTTGTAGCGTGTCTTTTTTATGTCTTAACTAAGTTAACGAAACCAGCAATTTCAGACGGCATTGCCAGTTTTAGGAGGGTTCACGGTGTTATTTTATAAAACTTTGAAAGCATTATAAAACTTGACGGCAAAAAGAGTCAATGGACTCCATTTGAAGGCTTCTTAAGAGATAAATATGGGTCCATTATTATAAAAAATAAAAAAAAAAATAAAGAAGAAACCCCGTTTTAGGCAAGGCAAGGCAAGCCAAGCCAAGCCAAGCCCGGCAAAAACAATTAGAGTCAGCTCTCTCCAAAAAGAAAAGGAGAAGATGAAATGAAGAAGGTGCTGGTGACCGGCGCTTCCGGTTACCTCGGCGGCGTCCTTCGCCGCGAGCTGGTCGCCGACGGCCACTCAGTTCGCGCCTTCTTGCGCCGCAGCAGCGACGTCACCTCCCTCGCCCCTCTCAGTTCCGACAATCCCCCTATCGAGCTGGCCTACTACGGCGACGTCACCGACCTGGCCTCACTAACCGACGCCTGCTCAGGCTGCCACGTCATCTTCCACACCGCCGCCGCCGCCGCCTTGGAGCCCCGGCTCCCTGATCCTTCTAGATTCTTCGCCGTAACCACCTCCTCCTCCTCCTCCTCCTCTTACTTAATTACCTATTTTGCCACTGACATTTGGGGGGTTTGGTGATTGATTTTTGTGCAAATTAGGTGAATGTTGGGGGTTTGAGAAGAAATTTGGAGGCATTCAAGCAGACGAAGTCTTGCTGGAGAAGATTCGTCTACACTTCTTCCTTCTTCGCCCTTGGATCTACTGATGGATATACATGTTGCAGATGAGAATCAGGTAAAACTCTCTCTCTTTCTGTGTGTGTATATATATATGAGTTTAACCGAGAAAAGGAACGTAGGAACAATGTATCCTCCATGATCTTTTTCGACGATCGGCAAACATTACGTCCATCTTTATCATCTTAGATATTGATACACCAAATTTCATGTGATTATACAATTTTTTCACCGTTGATTTAGTTGGTGCAAAATTAATGGTTTACCGACAATAGAACTTTTTACATTGCTAATTTAATGGTGAAAAAGTGGTGGAATCACATGAAATTTGGTGTATGCACATCTTAGATGATAACGATGATGATGACGGATGCCGATCATCGGAAAAAATGGTGGAGCTTGTATTTTCTCGACGCCATAGGAGAAAATCTCCTTCTATGGACTCTTTCTTCCATTATTCTCTCTTTATATATATAGTCAGTTTGTTTTAGTTTCTATTGTAAAACTATTCAATCAAGAATGCTGCTGATATAATTGGAGAAATAATTGGAATGTTTCCCTTTTCCGAGTAAACCAAGCAATAATGCTATTTTGTTTCCTCATAGCTGTCTCCATAATTACTTGTTATATTTTCAGAATACGAGAAATCAAAGGCTATTGCAGATTCGGTTGAAATGCAGGCTGCAAGCGAAGGCATACCAATCATCCTTCTCTATCCTGGAGTCATTTATGGCCCTGGAAAACTAATGTCTGGAAACATCGTTGCTGGAATAGTAAGTCTTCTACTTGGTTTGTGGGAGCCTCTAAAGTTTCTAATTGGAAGAAAAGGTGACGGTGCTCGATACTGGTGATTCCCCAGATCATGACACGTTGCAGATGACGTGTCCCAGAGCTTACAAAAAAGGATCAAGAACGGTACGTTGGAAGTATACCCCAGGCCTCCGACCTGAGGATGTTCCCGACCTTCGGCGGCCTTCCAGACGACTCCTATGCTCGCCTTACAAACAACCGTCGGCTCGCCTCCGAGCCTTCCCACACGCTGAGTTCCCTCAGCCTCCCCAGCTCGCTTCCGAGCTATCACAGAACCAAGTTCGCTCGGCCTCCCGCTCGTTCCCGAGCCTCCCACCGAGCCTAGCTTCTTCGGTCTCATCGACCGACCTACAGCATTGATCACGGGCGCCTCTGCCACGGCTCCGCGAATCTCGCCAGATGCGAGATGTCCGCCGCCCATGATCCCGCGTTCCACGCCTTCGCGATCCCCCATTAACGAGCATATCTCGCCATTAATGGGGTATACCGCCTTTCACGCGGGCGTAACGCCAGGGGCGTAACGGCGGGCGTGAATCTCGCTCCCGCCTGCCAATGGCTGCCACCATATAAACTCCTCTCTCAGACGACTCAGGTAAACCAATTTTACCCCAAAAGGCCGTTACTCTTCCAAAATACCCCGTCTAACTTGATCGTCGGAGAGTCCTCGGTGGCACAACCATCCCGGGACTTCCTTGCAGGTAGCTCGGCCTCAACCATATAAAGCCCATTGAGATCCACACGCTTCAGGAGGCAACCCTCCTAACCCAATTTCAGCCGCTCGCTCTCCACTCGCTGCAGATCAACGGAAGGTAACATCTGAAGGAGATCCAGAGATCCATCAGTTGGCGCCGTCTGTGGGAAATTAATTCCACTCAACGAAAGTTCACCTTCCGATCTCAACTTCATGGCTAGCGATCACCGCGACGATCCAAACACTAGTCGCCGCCTTCCCCACAATGGAGGCGCGGATGGATCCCCTCCTCCCCCGAACGCCATTCATGCCCTATCTGCTCGGATAGATCGGCTCGCGTCCGTCGTGGATGCACTCGTCCGTGTCCAAACGGCCGGGCAAGTTCCCCAGGTCGCTGCTCCCCCACCTCGGGACTGGGACCCCTACAGAATGAGAGAAGACTATGTCCGTGTCGGCACGATCCAATACCGCCTCGCTGTCTCCGGCGGCCGCAGATCCCCCGGGCCAACCAATTCAATGACCCGCTGGGCGCCGTACAACTCAACACCAAGGTCTCTCGCCTGAGCACCTCGTCCCGAGGCCCATCGCGCCCCTGTCCCTCCCTAGGAGGTGTCGATCAGCTCGCCTGCATCCAGCCATGACCGGCACTCCCTCCCTCGACGGGGGCGCGTGGACGACACTCACCATGGTAGCTCGAAGACGACCTCGCCAGGGGATCTAAGGAACCTCATCGAACGGAACCGGGGCTGTGGCCAGGCGCAGGTCTCCGGCAGCAGAGGCCAAAAATCAGAGTATGCCGAATCATCGGGATACCACAGCCGATTCGACGCCTTCGAAAAGAAGATCGAAGGCATGCATCGGGGAAATCGTCCTTCAAGCGACGGGGCTAAATATGCCGCCGACTCGCTCACGAAGCCCTTCACCAAAGAGCTACTCGCCGTCCACGTCTCCTCCCGGAACAAGCCCCCTAAGGTCTCCCTCTTCAACGGGAAGTCCGACCCGAAAGACCATTTAGACGCGTTCACAGCCGGGATGAGTTTCCAGGACTGTTCCGACGCCGCACAATGCCGCGCTTTCCCCGCCACTCTCATCTGCTCTGGACGAGACTGGTTCCGAGGACTCGCGCCACGCTCAATCTCTACATTCGATGAGCTGGCCACCCAGTTCCTTGGTCATTTCGTCGGGAACAGACGGCAGAAGCGGATTGTTGATCATCTCTTCACCATAAAGAGCGGGGACAAAGAATTCTTCAAAGGGTACGTCACCCGGTTCTACAACGCCCTCCTTGAGGTCCCAGAACACCGGGACGAGACGATCATTACGGCTTTTAGGTCAGGTCTTAGGCACAAGGAGTGGCTACGATCCTTTGCATTAGCGCAACCTAAGACCATGGCCGAGGTAAAGGCCTGGACCGAACGTGAGATCCAACTTGAGTCCTGTTAGTGTATATGCCCTTGGGGCCATTATTGTATCATACTAGCTTGTATATTACTTAATGGAAGCTTGGGATATTCACAGTTATATTAACAGTCTTGCTAAACATGGTAGTATGCTACTTGGTTTATGTCTATCTTAATATGTGTATATGTTAGCATATCGAGAATACATATTGATAGAGCCCTTAGGATCTTGCTTGACTACCAACGTTGTGATGGCAGTCACACTAGTGGAGGCTGGGTAGTCTACAAGCACATCCTTATTCAGGTCTCTAGTCGTAGGATTATCGAGACAGAGCATCGATACTCCGGAGTAGACTAGTGTGTATGCTTCTCATCCCAGTTGGGGAGATGGTCTGTCCCACAGCCATCAGTACGTCGTACTGGAGATAGTATACAGGTGCTCATTGGATTACGGGTACACCGGACATGGCTCGCAGGGAACTGTTGGTTGGTTTTATACCCGTCGTCAGTTAACAGTTCCCAGGTGACATGAGTACAGCATAGTCCGCCGACTTGACACTGCTGTTTCGCCTCGAGTGTGTTCCCACTGTTCTTAGATTGCTACCCTACCACGGCTCAAAGGAGTCGTGCAAACATGTAGCAGTTGGGTGCAGTCCCGAGCACTTGGAGGTAGTGACGGTTAGACAGGATTCGTCTCTCCCGGTATTTGGAGATGATATCGTGCTGTGTTTGGAGAGCCATTACGCAAAGTCCCTGGCCAGGGAAAACGAGATTTACTGGTAAGATTTCCAGTAGCTTCTCAAGATGTAATTGGCTTCACTCCAACATGACTTATACCGCCTATAGGGGACTGACGCTTGCCGCCCCTAGGCCCGAAATGCGATAGTCTTAGACGAACAGACCGGACTGTACGGAGATTGTCACATCAGGCTCAGTAGGAGTTCGGATGGGTTTCCTCATCGGCCTTCTTATCGACATCTACCTGGGGACCGTTATGTACAGCTAGTGCCGCTTGCGGTCTGTGGTTAAACCCACTGCCAGCGTAGTAGTCGAGTCTTTAGAGTCCCACACGGAGAGTTTCCCTGATTCGGGTGAAACGATATAGAGGTCGTATGGTTTTACGACAGGGTTAGAACACATACGTGTTTTTACGCACGTACGATATTCGGACAGTTTATACTAACATGCTTTGGTTTAAGCCAGATTATAGTATTGGATTATTGGATTTATACAGTCTCAGTATTTCCGTGTTTTCACGGATAGGAGGGGCGTTCTCGTAATTACTCGAGGCGAAGTAGCAGTGTCAAGTCTGCGGACTATGCTGTACTCATGTCACCTGGGAACTGTTCACTGACGACTGGTATAAAACCAACCAACAGTTCCCTGTGAGTCCTGTCCGGTGTACCCGTAACCTAACGAGCACCTGCATACTATCTCCAGTACGACGTACTGATGGCTGTGGGACAGACCATCTCCCCAACTGGGATGAGAAGCATACACACTAGTCTACTCCGGAGTATCGATGCCCTGTCTCGATAATCCAACGACTAGGGACCTGAATAAGAATGTGCTTGTAGACTACCCAGCCCCCACTACTGTGACTGCCATCACAACGCTGGTAGTCAAGCAAAATCCTAAGAGCTCTATCAATACGTATACTCACATATTAAGATAGAAAAACCAAGTAGCATACTACCATGTTTAGCAAGACTGTTATATACATGTGAATATCACAAGCTTCCATTAAGTAATATACAAACTAGTATGATACAATAATGGCCCCTAGGGCATATACACTAACAATCTCCCACTTGCACTAGGGCCATGTACTGGCATATCGAAGACCGATGATCTCGAGTATCCTCTCGAACTGAATCTGAGGTAGGGTCTTCGTGAATGGATCAACAATGTTCCCTTCAGAAGCAACTCTCCGAACCTCGATCTCCCGACGATCAATGATCTCCCTGATCAGGTGATACCGCCTTAAGATGTGTCTGGACTTCTGATGGGACCTTGGTTCCTTCGCTAAAGCTATAGCTCCGTTGTTGTCGCAATACAGAGGTATTGGATCAACAATGGTAGGAACCACCTGAAGTTCTGTTAGGAACTTCTTCATCCAGACTGCTTCTTTTGCGGCATCGCAAGCAGCTATATACCCCGCTTCCATCGTCGAGTTAGCAACGGTGTCCTGCTTGGAGCTATTCCAGCACACTGCCCCTCCATTGAGAGTGAAGACATAACCTGACATGGACTTGGAATCGTCCTTATCACTCTGGAAGCCGTAATCAGCATAGGCCTCCAACCTGAGGTCTTTTGCGCCGAAAACCAAGAACATCTCCTTAGTCCTTCTCAGGTACTTGAGAATGTTCTTTACTGCTATCCAGTGCTTCTCCCCTGGGTCTGACTGATACCGGCTTACCACGCTCAGTGCGTAAGCTACATCTGGTCTGGTGCACAACATCGCATACATTATAGAGCCTACCGCAGAAGCGTAGGGTATAATAGACATGCGTTCCCTTTCCAAATCAGTCTTGGGAGACATCTCTTTGGATAGGGTGATTCCGTGACAAGCCGGTAGATTACCGCGCTTAGAATCTTCCATACTGAATCTTTTCAGTACAGTGTCGATATACCTGGACTGCGAAAGTCCCAACATCCTCTTGGATCTATCACGATAGATCCGGATCCCCAGAATGTAAGAGGCATCACCCAGGTCTTTCATGGAGAACCTGTGTGACAAGAATCCTTTGACAGATTGTAGCATAGGAATGTCATTTCTTATCAATAGAATGTCATCCACGTACAAGATGAGGAATACGACACTTCTGGCTACAACTTTACTATATATGCATGGTTCATCTGGATTTTTGATAAAGTCATATTCTTTGACTGTTTCATCAAAACAGATGTTCCAACTCCGCGATGCTTGCTTTAATCCATAAATGGATTTAAGCAACTTGCATACTTTCCCGCTGCTCCCACTCTGATTGAAACCCTCTGGCTGATCCATATAGACGCACTCTTCTAAATTACCATTTAGAAAAGCTGTCTTTACGTCCATCTGCCAGATTTCATAATCATGGAAGGCAGCAATAGAAAGAAGGACCCGAATGGATTTGAGCATAGCCACTGGAGAAAAAGTTTCGTCATAGTCCAAACCAGGTCTTTGACGAAAACCCTTTGCAACAAGTCTAGCTTTATAGGTTTCCACCTATCCATCTACACCAATCTTTTTCTTGAAGATCCATTTGCATCCTATGGGTTTTACCCCATCTGGAGCAAAGTCCAAAGTCCATACTTTGTTGGTGTACATGGACTCCATTTCGGTCCGCATTGCATCTAACCATCGTATCGAGTCGCCGCTCTGGATGGCCTGCTGGAAGCCAGTAGGTTCATCATCATCTATGATGCAATCTTCTCTATCCCGATCTATGAGAAAACCGTAGTATCTCTCAGGCGGATGAGACGGCCTACTACTCCTGCGGAGGGGTGCGGGAATGTCCTGTTCTTCTTGAACTACTTGTTCTACCAAACTTTCAGTATTAGTTTGTGGTTCTGGAATTTCTTCCAGTTCTATTTCGCTCCCACTTATCTCCTTTTCTAAAAACTGCTGTTCCAGAATATGGGCATTACGAGAAACAAAAACCTTTTGTTGCTCTGCGTAATAGAAATAATATCCCTTGGAGTTCTTTGGATATCCCACAAACTTATATCTTACTGATCGTGCCTCGAGCTTGTCCACATGCTGCTTTTTAACAAAAGCTGGACATCCCCAAATCTTCATATGCTGAAGATGGGGTTTCTTCCCACTCCACATCTGATATGGGGTGGTAGGCACAGTCTTGGTAGGAGCCCTGTTCAGAAGATATGCCGCTGAATCTAGCGCATAACCCCAAAAAGATCGCGGTAACTCAGCATTACTCATCATGGATCGTACCATATCCAATAGGGTTCGATTCCGTCTCTCCGATACACCGTTATGCTGTGGAGTGTATGGAGGAGTAAGCTGAGAGAGAATTCCTTTCTCTTTTAGGTAACCTAGGAACTCGACACTGAAGTATTCACCACCTCTATCAGATCTTAGTGTCTTGATACTTTTGCCGGTTTGGTTTTCTACTTCATTCTTATACTCTTGGAATTTCTCAAAAGCCTCGGATTTATGTTTCATCAGATAAATGAATCCGTACCTTGAGTAATCATCCGTGAAAGTAATGAAATTGGAAAAACCACCTCTTGCATGTGTAGACATTGGACCACATACATCGCTGTGTATGAGTCCTAAGAGCTCGCTCGCTCTTACTCCATGTCCAGTAAATGGAGTCTTTGTCATCTTTCCTTTAAGACAAGATTGACAAGTGTCATAAGTTTGATATTCGAACGAGTCTAAATATCCTTCTCTATGCAACTTAGTCAACCTTCTCTCATTGATGTGACCCAGTCTACAATGCCATAAGAAAGCTTTATTTAAATCTGGAGACTTTCTTTTTAGTGTGTTCTGGACATTGAAAATTTGGAGTTGGTTTAACACATATATACCGTTTTCCAGTGTATCGGACCCAATCAAACTATGATTAAGGTGGATGTTAACAACACCACTTCCAAACGTGAACTCATAACCTTTATTTGATAACAAGGAAACAGATATGATATTACACGTTAAGCTGGGTACACAAAAACAGTTATGTAAAACCAAAATGTGTCCACTCGTCAATCCCAGGTGATAATCCCCTACGGACACAGCTCCTACGCTAGCTCCGTTAGCAACTATCAGGGTCATATCACCTTCCTTCAGCACTCTACGGTTTCTCAGTGCCTGCAATGAATTGCAAATATGAGATCCTGATCCGGTATCCAATACCCAGGAAGTAGAGTTGATTGACAGACAATTCTCAATTACAAACACACCTGAAGTCGAAGCCACAGCTTGCTTCGGTTCCTGGTTCTTGGCGTTCCACGCCTTGCAATCCTTTTTCCAGTGCCCTTTCCTGTGACAATGGAAGCACTCATCCTGGCCCACTACCGGTACCGCAAACTTTTTCTTTCCCTTCCCTCCCACCTTACTTACACCTCCTCTAGGTTTGGTGGCGGCCTTCTTTTTCCTTCCTTTGGCCCTAGCCTTGGACCCGGAAGAAGAAGCACCGCTAACAAACATAGCGGGTGTTTCCCTTGCTTTCTGCAAGGTGCCCTCTGCATTCCTTAACATGTTCAGGAGTTCCGGAAGTTCAACTTCTTTTCTTTGAATGTTGAAGTTCAGGATAAACTAGGCGTAGGTGGAAGGAAGGGACTGGAGAATAAGGTCTGTATAGAGCTCATTATCCAAATTCGTCCCAAGGTCTGCGAGCTCTTCTATATAGCCGATCATCTTTAGGACATGTTCTCCTACCGATGACCCGATAGCCAACCTCGCTCGAAACAAGTTCTTAGAGGTCTCGTATCTTGCTATACGAGATTGCTCTCCATAAAGTTCCTTTGTATGGAGAAATATGACATCTAGTTCTATATCCTCGTGCCTCCTATGATGTTCATTGTTCATCGAGGCAAGCACGATGCACTTGGCTTTCACGCAATCGAAATCCCAGGTTTTGCGGATTTCCTTATCCGCATTACTGGATTTGGGACCAGGGACAGCAGGTGCCGTAGCGGTGAGGACGTACCCCAATTTGTCATAGGTCAAAGCCATTTTGACATTCCGCAGCCAATCTTTATAGTTTGGCCCTGTCAGTATATTTTTCTCTAAAAGTAACTTAAGTCCAGTCATTTTCAGGGTCGCTGCAATTAGGAGAGAGAGAAGAAAACTCTTTAGCATGATGCTCTTGCAAGTTTAGAGTGGTTTTTAGTTTATCTAAACTGGATGGCTCCCACTGTTTCTCGAATTCTTCCTCAAACCATAAAAGAAGAATTAGCCAGAACTATTCTCACTGTACAATACTTGCTTAACCGTTCAGCCAGGCTGGTGTCGGTACTTCGAGGGAGGTTTTCCAACGCTTTCGCGAAGTTCCTTAATTAAATAATCTCTTTTCTCTGGGGGCGTAACCCCGCTGACACCTTTCTTGACACCTACTTGGTTTATAGCATTGATCGTTAAGTGACGAATATCCTGATGAGTAGCTTATACTCACAGTAGGATCGGGATCCAAATATCATCGTATGATAATGTTGAAGGAATGCTACCAACATTCATCAAACTCCAAATGGTACGCATCTCTTTGCAAATTTCAGTTTCTTTAGAAATTCCCGATATAAGTTTTTGCCCCATGCTCTTATGACCTTGGCTTTGGTCAAAATGTCATAAGTCACATGTCAAGTTCTACCCGTCATTATCTTGTCAATTTGAACCCATCCGTATATACCCCTGACTTTGGTCAAATGATAATACGACTGTCCCAAACCAACTCATCTATCTTATGCAACAAATGAAAACCCAGCAGCTACCAAACACTATGCCTTGACTTTGGCCAAAATGCATAGTTTGAATACTACTGAATACCCAAATGAAATGACGGAGGGCTACGAATGGTTTTGGCGAAACTGTGAACGTAGTGAACTTGATATAACCGAAGGAACCTGATAGCTTTTAAAAGGAGTGGTTAAAGCTCCGCATTTAAAAATATCTGTTTTAAAATTAACCGAGTGGTTTCTTTTAAATTGTTCCAACGATTAAACTTTTGGTTTATTTTCTTTGCATTATAAATAATGCGTCCCATCATCAACCTATCATTGCAGAAAACAACGAAAATACAACGTCCTCTTATGCTATCCGCATTCGCCACGGGGTCCCGTCATCACCCGTTAGGTTACTTAACTAACGGCAGAGCGGGGGCTGGGCTAGCGCGGGTGTAAAACATAAGTGACGTCTAAATAGCTATCATATATAGATATTGTACATTCGTCAGACGCAATAATAGGCATTCCAGATCTCATATGAACTTTATTGGATTTGCAAGCAATCCGCGTTTGTTTAGAGCCTGCAACAAAAGACGGATTACACAGTTGTGATGAATAGCCATTACCCCACCCTAGACCCCTACGGGTACGGCAAACTACCCGCCAAATACCCGAAGTGAAGCGTTCTCCCTCAACAAAGTGAGTAGGCCACTAAACACTTCAAAGTACCCGGTAGTTTGTGCACCCCACCTTGGGTCTATCCTAGGAGCAAAAACAGTGAAATGAAATAATACAACGGTGGCTACAACCGCAACCTGGATGTGCCCCGCAAAATAATATTACAACATATTACAATTATATCGAATGAATTAAAATAATAACCCATCACAAACCCCGGCTAATCATCACAACAGTCCAATACAGTTCACATCCACAAACAGTAAAAACCATTACAGAAATGTGCAACCCCCTGCCAACTGACATACTAGCAGTTAGGGGAGGTTTACGAACACATTATACAAACACAGATATAATCAAATTAGCAAACATCGTAAAATTTCGATCGAGCAAAACACTTTAGATTCTACCGCAAAACTTCTCTGTGCACCTGAGATCTTAGCAGAAAATAAAACATCCAGAAATATCACTGTTAACACCAGAAGGCCACTGAAGAAATTTGGGCCGACTCGGCCCTAACTCGGCCGCAGATCCGCGGCGGATCGCATGGAACAAGTTAGCCGAGTTACGCGACCAAATTTCTTAAGTACCCCTATAATTTCCTGCTTGTTATTCTGCAGGTCCCTGAAAAATTTTTAGGGCCTGTTTAAAATTCGACAGAAACCGTGTTAATGCGACGATATTTCCGGTTCTTTTTGCGTTCGAAATACTTACGACTTTGCTAATGAGTTATTTATTGTTTAGCGAGGCTCTGATACCACTGTAAGTCGATGTACAACACCCCACGACTTGCGGGGAGGCGGAAATATGAAAAACGATCTTGTTCTTTGCTTAAACATCGACTAACCGCATGAATCGAAGCTAAACGATAACTAACATCAATCATAGAAGTTCTAAACTACTATGTGAAGTGATTATACCTAAAGAACCGTGTCCTTCGTCTTTACGAACTCCACCTCCTCCTCGACCTTCTCTAAGTAGTAGACGATCCACCACGAGAGCTTTACTCCAAGTTTTGCCTCTAAACTTGAGGCAACTAGGTTTCTTTAAATGCTAATCAAAGTACCTAGATGATATAGAGTGAGGGTTATGGTTTAATTAGTCTAACTAATCCTTGTACTCAACACATGAGAGGGGAGGATTAGGGTTTGAAGAGAGAGAGCTTGAGGAGAGAGAAGACGAACATAATCATGAAATGAGAAAATGAGCTATCATAATATATATCAAGCATTATTGTTTTTCAAGAAAATAAAATAAAATGATTTACAACAATGCTTGATAAATATCTAATGGTGATTCATCTCCATGAGTCATTAAGCATTTATGATGCATTAATGACATGGATGAATCATCCACATGACTCACTAATCTCATTCAATGTATATGCCAGCTAAACCTCCTTAGTCACCATCTTCTAGAAGCTTCTCGCGCAATTACGAGAACGCCCCTCCTATCCGTGAAAACACGGAAAAACTTTAGACTGTATAAATCCAATAACCGGATACTAGTAACTGGCTTAAACCAAAGCCGACTAGTAAAAACTGTCCGGATGTCGTACGTGCATAAACACACGTATGCACCCTTGTCGTAAAACCATACGACCTCTATATCGTTTCGCCTGGAGTAGGGAAACTCTCTGTGTGGGTGTAACATTTTAAAAATAATTAAATAAATAATTAAATAAATAAAATTGTTTAAGTGAATTTTGTGATTTTTCGGTAAAGTAAAACGTATTTTTCGTAAAACAAAACCGTAATTATTTTTCACTATAAATTTAAAAATACCTATTTTAATTATGTAATTACTAGTAAATGGTGTTTATTTAGCCACTTATAAATTTTTAGTTCAATTAAATATTTTTCCTAAATTAATTATTTTAAATATTAACATAAGCTTTATTTTTACACTAAATTAGTGTAAATTACAAATTTGAATGGTTTTAATTTGTAAAAATAAACCATGGCATATTATAATTTAGTGTGTATCATGCAAAGTTCATTTGCAAATTTTTCCAATTTTCTAGAGTTTTCTTGAGTTGATATAGTAAAGAAATAAAAGAAAATAAATAAATTCATGAAAAGACAATATGAAGTGATATTTTGGGGGAAAGTTGTCACGACCCGCAGGGTACGGAACGTGACTGGCACTTAAGTTTACGAAACGTCTAAAGACGTCCGTAAAATAAGTAAGCCAAAGCCCAGAAAACAAAACCAATTAAGCAAAAGAGTGAAGAAAACCCAATCAATTGAAAGCGAGTTTATCAAATAAGTCATGTAAAACCCTTTTTAAAAACAATACCAATTTTTCCGAAAATTTCGGCAGAGTCTCCTTTGTAAATACTGGCCCCCAAAATGGGTACAACAAAATATATATGAATCCAACAAAATAGGGCATCCCCAAGCGGGAGCTAGCTCTTCGCCACAAGGCGGTCACAAATCCCACGCAATATAAAATGACAACAAGCAAAATAATCATAATGAAGCATAAGAAAAAAACAGCATGTCGACTCAAGTGAGTTCGACCCCAAAATACAGCATAAAAGCCCACAAACCTCACAGTCTCATCTCTAGGTCAATATACAATAATACTGGTAGATACAGTAGATGGAGTACAATAGATACAAAGAATATACAAGGTGGTACAAAATAGTAATATAACCCACCTAAGAGCAAAACCTCGAGTCCAGGCAAAGGAGGCAAAAGAACAAGTGCGCCCGCCGCTACTGAACTGACGGAGCGGACCTGCAAAAGACTGTGGCACAACGGGGGTGAGTTGCCAACTCGTGAGTAATAAATAACATCTACAAAGGCTATCGTATGCATGCTCACAAGCATCCTAGCATCTAAAATACAGGTATGACTGGATGCACTAGCAGGTGTGTATACAACATCAGTGTACTAATATGTATGCAACATGAATATCTGAGGTCTCAATAGGTATATATAAGAAACATTTTATCCCTTTTTGATTTTGAAACTCTTTTAGAATGCCAGCATAATACTCAAAGAATCGACGAGAACCGGTGTCCAGCAACGACACCCAAAAGCTGTCTCAAATCTCATAAATCCATATCATAGTGTCTCTGGCCTCAGCCATCCGGCTGACCCATCTCAATATCAATATCTCATCCTCTCGCGGCCCCGGTCGGTATCCTCTGGATATCCGCCGTGCCCAATGAAGTCACCGGTAGGTAATCTGTCCCCTGCCAGGCTCAACGTCAACACCACATTCCTCTTGCTCGGGGTACCTTACCGGGCCCACCATGTACCCGTGACGGTTCCTCCACTCCTCGACACGGATCTCGAAAACCACAGCAAACTCATGGTGGACGACACTTACATCACTAGAAAACCGCAATTTACATATTTTAAAAAATATAATAAGTTTAGAAATTTTGCGGCTTTCCCCCGAAATCCAGAAATATCATAAAATCTCAAGAAATCCTCATAAGTGTACATGTCAATGGTGATGAATGCATATGGTATCAATAATTAAGCTACGATGTATGATTAATAGACTAGGCATGAACAGATAATATGATGAGGTACATGCACATGAATAGCAATCCTACGATTTCATTTTAAGGAATTAAAGGCAATGGCACAAGTTTAAGTATCAATTAGTAAAAGGTTTCAATTTAAAGGTTATCTAGTGTGGTGGCATGGCAATTACCAGGGTGTGTGTGTAAGCATGAATAGTGCTCGTGCTGCATATAAAATCCCTGGCAATGGTGCAGGTGTCCTATAAAATGGTTTCGCATATGTATGTCAATATAATGCATGGATGCAGCAAATAATCATATTCGTATTTCACCCCTAATTACTAACATCACTAAGAATCTTGTAAGTTACTAAAACTATCGGGCGGCTTGCGCCATCCAACGATAGTCCCCCGTAGATGTTACATCTACTCACAGGAATCCCTGGCTAGCTGTGTCCAATCACCGCTTTCCCCTTTCGTGCCGCGTCTGACGTCTCCGCGACCGAACCTGAAATTTACATCAATACCAAACATAAGGTTACATATCAAGAACGACGCAAAACCCAACGAAACTACTAAAGTTCACTAGCTAGGTACAACGTGTGCAGGGTGCGCGGAACATACGCGAAAATCGCAAAAACTGCCAAAAATCGCCGATTTGGTCGCCCGGCAAAACTAAAACCCGACTACTCAAAAATCCGCACTCACGCATCCTAAACGTCATAGGAGATGCTAAAAATATCCCCAATGTATCACAAATAATTCACCATTTAATTTTAATAAAAACCTAGTAAGCACAAAACTTGCAAATTTTGGTGCAAATATCGAAAATTAGCGATACGGTTATCACAATCCAACACAATATCCAACCACACCACTAGTTAGCCACAATCACATAAATTCAACTCATTTATCATGCTTCAAAACCCATTTTCCATACATAAACCCTTTCTTGAATTTCCTAAAACAACAATTTACAACCAAAATCACACTTTTAAAATTTAGTAAATTAGCATAGTTTAAAGACCACATAACAAGGTAACCTCTTAGATTAGGTTGTGTAGGAACTAGATTAATTACAAAACAATTTAATTAACTAACATGGCTTCAAGAACCCTAGTTTAATTTTTCAATCATAACCTAAGGAAAAAAAAAACTAGATTAGAACTACACTAAATTAACACTACTACAATTTAACTTAAGAAACTAAATCAAAAGAATTTAAGTAGCAAGAAATTATACCTCACTAGAGATCTAGCAAGAATAAATTTGCTTCAAATGATGGCTTCAAGCATCAAGATCCAAGCTAGGGAGGTGAAGGAAAAGAAAGATGAAGGATGGGTTTAATTTGTAAGCTTTAAATTGCAATTTTGTTGAATTAAACTTGAAGAATTTTGAAGAAAATGAAAAGAAAAGAGATGAAGTGGAGGGGGAGCAGGTTTCGGCCAGATTAGAGGGAAGGGGAGGGTGTGGGTGTGTGGGAAAAGTCATTAGTCAACTACCCCAAAAGTCAATGCACCATACTTTAACAAACTATATTTAAAATAAATTCATAAACAAACCAATTCAACACATGAAAGAAAACCAAAATGAGGCCAGAAATTTCTGGACCTGATCAAGGTGGGGCTGTCCTAGGGCTGAGGGAAGAGAGAGAGGGGTTTTACAAAAGAAATTTTATGCAAAAAGACCCCCTACAAGTCAAAAATTGCAAGTTTTAGCTTAAAATTCAATAAATTCGTTTCCTATCATAAAAATTAGTTAAAAATCAAAATAAAATACTAGAAATTTATTTTACAACTAGATTTTAATTAACATAATTTTAAAGATTAAAATTAGCCCAGAAAAATTTGTATTTATCGCTAATTTAATGTATTTTCTTACCGGCTTAAAATAATATTAAAAAATTGAAAAATTAGGGAAAATTTTTAAACGACCAGAATTTCATAAGTAACTCATTAGCTACTAAAAACAAGCAATTACCTATCCATTTTAGGTATAATTAGCCCTAAACTGCAAATAACGAGAATGACGGTTTTCGGAAAAATACCGAATTTTCACCGATTTTCAGGAAAATACCAAAACGACTTTTCAAGACGCTACAATCTTCCCCCCTTAAAGAAATTCGGTCCCCGAATTTAAAAATATAGCTACGCATACCTTCAAAGAGATGGGGATATTTCTTCCTCATCTCGCCCTCGGTCTCCCAGGTAACCTCCTCGCTGCTCGGGCTACGCCAAAGGACCTTGACGGTTGGTATAATCTTCGACCTCAACTTCTTCACCTGCCGATCCAGGATGGCCACCGGCTGCTCTGCAAAAGAAAGGTCGCGCTCTAGCTGGACTGTCGGGTGCTGAATCGCATGCGAAGGGTCGTGAAGGTACTTGCGGAGCATCGAAACATGGAAGACGGGGTGAACATCGGGAAAGCTGGGTGGAAGAGCCAAACGAGTGCCCAAAGCCTCCTGAAGTCTCTGCCAAAGTCGGCTGGTGAACTGAGTGCCTCGATCTGACACGATACAAGTCGGTACGCCATGTAGTCGCACGATCTCGTCAATATAGAGCTGAGCATACTGAGCGAAGCTGAAAGTCGTCTTCACTGGCAGGAAGTGAGCCGCTTTCGTCAATCTATCCACGATCATCCAGATGGAGTCGTACCCTCGACTGGTCCTGGGTAGACCCACAACGAAGTCCATCGAAATCTGCTCCCATTTCCACTCTGGAATGGGTAACGGCTGTAGCTCTCCTGCGGGCCTCTGGTGCTCGGCCTTGACTTGCTGACAAGTCAGGCATCTCGAAACGAACTCCGCAATGTCCCTCTTCATCCCGTCCCACCAGTAGGTCTCTCTCATATCATGGTACATCTTGGTGTAACCGGGATGGACACTATACACTGATCGGTGTGCCTCCTCAAGAATGTCGTGCCGCAATCCATCAGCATCTGGTACGCACAGTCTAGATCCATATCGTAAAATCCCCTGATCGTCAATCACGAACTCGGAAAATCTGCCCTGTCCCATCTGTGCCATGATCTCTGAGCAACGGTCGTCACTGCGCTGTGCCTCATATATACGGTCAAGCAACTGTGGGCGTGCACGAACATGCGCGAGCTGTCCCCCTGTCTGAGTGAACTCGAACTCAACTCGGCTGTCGCATAATATCTGCCAATCTGCTGACGACTGCCTCTGCACTGCGCGCAAAAAGGATAGACTACCCCCGGGCCTCCTACTCAACGCATCTGCCACCACATTCGCCTTGCCTGGGTGATATAAGATCTCGCAATCGTAGTCTTTCACCAACTCCATCCAACGACGCTGTCTGAGGTTCAGGTCTCGCTGCTGAAATATGTACTTTAAGCTCTTGTGATCGGTGAATATCTGACACGACTCGCCGTATAGGTAATGTCGCCAAATCTTCAGTGCAAAGACCACTGCAGCCATCTCCAAATCATGAGTGGGGTAGTTCTGTTCATGCTTCTTCAACTGCCGAGAAGCATAAGCGATCACCCGGCCATGCTGCATCAATACGCATCCTAATCCCACTCGCGAAGCATCACAGTAGACAACAAATCCGCCTGATCCCGAAGGCAAAGATAATACCAGCGCCGTAGTCAAACAAGTCCGTAGCTGCTGAAAACTGCGCTCGCACTCCTCTGTCCAGACGAAAGGAACTCCCTTCCGGGTCAAACCGGTCAACGGTGCAGCTATACGGGAGAAGTCCTGAACAAAAAGCCTGTAGTAGCCCGCCAGGCCTAGAAAACTACGGATCTCTGTAACCGATGTAGGTCGGGGCCACTGCTGAACAGCCTCAATCTTCTTCGGGTCCACACAAATGCCGTCTCTCGTAACCACGTGACCCAAGAATCCGATGCTGTCCAGCCAGAATGCACACTTGGAGAACTTCGCGAACAGCTGGTGCTCCCTCAGAGTCTGTAACGTAATCCGCAGGTGCTGCTCGTGCTCCTCTCTGCTCTGAGAGTACACCAAGATATCGTCGATAAACACGATGATGAACAAGTCAAGATACGGCCTGAATGTACGGTTCATCAAATCCATGAATGCTGCTGGGGCGTTGGTGAGTCCGAACGACATCACCAAAAACTCGTAGTGGCCGTAGCGCGTGCGGAAAGCTGTCCTCGGTATATCCTCCTGTCGAACTCGCAGCTGATGGTATCCTGATCGCAAGTCGATCCTCGAAAAAAACCCCGCACCCTGAAGCTGGTCAAACAAATCATCAATGCGTGGCAACGGATATCTGTTCCGAACGGTAACTTTGTTCAGCTGGCGGTAGTCGATACATAAGCGCAAACTTCCATCCTTCTTCTTGACAAACAGGACCGGAGCACCCCACGGAGAAACACTAGGTCGAATAAGCCCCTTATCTAACAAATCCTGCAACTGATCCTTCAGCTCTCGAAGCTCTGCCGGGGCCATCCGATAAGGCGGTATAGAAATAGGCCCCGAGCCGGGAATCAAATCAATGCAGAACTCAACCTCGCGCTCAGGCGGTAGCCCAGGTAGCTCATCAGGGAAAACATCAGGGAACTCAGAAACAACCGGGACCCGGTCCAACGGAACCTCTGCAGCTCGAGTATCACAAATAAACGGTAAGAATCCCTGACATCCCTTCCGCAAGAGCTGACCAGCGCGAAGAGACGAAATTAAGCTGGGAAGGGTGACGCTGCGGTCTCCCTGAATAACAAGGACTGGCTCTCCCGGAAAGCTAAATCTGACTGCCTTCTCACGGCAGTCCACCGAAGCATAACAAGTGGCCAGCCAGTCCATGCCCAGAAGCACATCAAAGTCCAACATATCGAGGAGAATCAAATCAACTGATGAATCCCTCTCCCCGATACGAACGGAACACAAACGAAATACAAACCGAGCGACAAACGACTCGCCTACCGGAGTAACAACAAGCTGATGATCTAACGACGACGACTCACGGCCCAACATCGGTGCAAAGTGTGTAGATACGTACGAATGTGTGGAACCTGGGTCAAATAATACCCGCGCGTCGAAAGAACAAACTGGCAAGGTACCTGTCACAACGGCATTGGATGCCTGCGCATCCTGCGGTGTCAAAGCAAATACTCGGGCCTGTCCTCCACCGATAGCGGGTTGACCTCGACCTCTGCCTCCTCGTCCTCTCTGAACAGGACCGCCGCGTCCACGGCCTCTGGGTGCACCTAACTGGCGTGGAGCATCGCCGGTGGTAGGAAGTAGGGCTCTCTGAGGAGGGGGTGGGGATGGTGGTAGGGTCACATGCGGAACTGTCGCTGCTCCCTGTCGTCTCGCCGGACAGTCTCTGACAAGATGGTGCAGACTCCCGCACCCAAAACACCCTGGCGACGGCTGCTGTCCCTGGGGATAAGAACCATATAACTGTCCCCGCCCAAATCCTCTGCCAGGCCTATCTCTCGGAAAGAATCTGGCGCGCTGCCTCTGAGACGGTACATCGGTGCGAATCCTCTTCGGCCCAGAAACGGCCGAAGTCTGTGATATGCGTGCCTCCATCCGCAATGCCGTATCCATAGCAGCTGAATAAGTGTCGTAGTGCTGGGCGCCAATGGCAAGATATAGCTGGGCATCAAGTCCCTGTACGAACCTCTTCACCATCTTCTCCTCGGTATCCACCAAATACTGAGCGTATCGGGATAACTGTGTAAACTGGATGTCATACTCAGACACCGTCATCCCAGGTGTCTTGACTAAGGCCTCGAAGCTACGAGCTCTGGCGTCACGAACGCTCTCTGGAAGGAAACGGCTAGAAAGACCGCTGTAAACTCGACCCAAGTCATAGGCGGTAGACCTGCATCTCGACCTCTCAAGACTGACTCCCACCATGTCTGCGCGAGACCCTCTAGTCGGAAACTCGCAAGCTCTACCCATCGATCATCCGAACATCTCAGCGAACGGCAGATCCTGGCTAAACTGTCAAGGAACGTCTGTGGGTCCTCCGCTGCCTCAGTGCCGGTGAATACTGGAGGTCTCAGCCTCATGAAATCCTGTAGCGAAACCGGAATGGCCACGGTGGTAGTAGTAGGAGCAGGTATCATGGTCGTCTGTGATGTAGTAGGTACGTCATCCGGCCTCGGTGTACGACTGGCTGCAACTAGGGATCCTACCATCTGACGTAGCTCCTGCATGCCCCCCATCATCTGTCGCAACTCCTCCATACCAGTCTCGAGCCTATCCCTACGGCCTGGGGACGGTGGATCGGTCTGTCCCTGCGGCGTAGGCATACCACCCTGCTCAGTCCTAGTCTCGGACGAGCCAGCTCGAATCTCGTCTCTGGCGGCAGCCCTCTGTGCCCTCATAGCCTTCGGCGGCATAGTGGCTGTTACAGGAAAACGGATAGTAAGAACCGTGCAATAGGATCATAGGATACACGGAATTGAAGAAGGAATTTTCAAGCAAGTATATCCTAAAGTCACTTAGGCGGAGTACCGTATCGTAAGTATGCCGCGGACATACACACGCTACGTTACCCTACTTAAGTCACTTACTCCATCTACCAAGGGTCATCCTACACTCAAAAAGGTAAAACCTGGCTTTGATACCAACTTTGTCACGACCCGCAGGGTACGGAACGTGACTGGCACTTAAGTTTACGAAACGTCTAAAGACGTCCGTAAAATAAGTAAGCCAAAGCCCAGAAAACAAAACCAATTAAGCAAAAGAGTGAAGAAAACCCAATCAATTGAAAGCGAGTTTATCAAATAAGTCATGTAAAACCCTTTTTAAAAAACAATACCAATTTTTCCGAAAATTTCGGCAGAGTCTCCTTTGTAAATACTGGCCCCCAAAATGGGTACAACAAAATATATATGAATCCAACAAAATAGGGCATCCCCAAGCGGGAGCTAGCTCTTCGCCACAAGGCGGTCACAAATCCCATGCAATATAAAATGACAACAAGCAAAATAATCATAATGAAGCATAAGAAAAAAACAGCATGTCGACTCAAGTGAGTTCGACCCCAAAATACAGCATAAAAGTCCACAAACCTCACAGTCTCATCTCTAGGTCAATATACAATAATACTGGTAGATACAGTAGATGGAGTACACTAGATACAAAGAATATACAAGGTGGTATAAAATAGTAATATAACCCACCTAAGAGCAAAACCTCGAGTCCAGGCAAAGGAGGCAAAAGAACAAGTGCGCCCGCCGCTACTGAACTGACGGAGCGGACCTGCAAAAGACTGTGGCACAACGGGGGTGAGTTGCCAACTCGTGAGTAATAAATAACATCTACAAAGGCTATCGTATGCATGCTCACAAGCATCCTAGCATCTAAAATACAGGTATGACTGGATGCACTAGCAGGTGTGTATACAACATCAGTGTACTAATATGTATGCAACATGAATATCTGAGGTCTCAATAGGTATATATAAGAAACATTTTATCCCTTTTTGATTTTGAAACTCTTTTAGAATGCCAGCATAATACTCAAAGAATCGACGAGAACCGGTGTCCAGCAACGACACCCAAAAGCTGTCTCAAATCTCATAAATCCATGTCATAGTGTCTCTGGCCTCAGCCATCCGGCTGACCCATCTCAATATCAATATCTCATCCTCTCGCGGCCCCGGTCGGTATCCTCTGGATATCCGCCGTGCCCAATGAAGTCACCGGTAGGTAATCCGTCCCCTGCCAGGTTCAATGTCAACACCACATTCCTCTTGCCCCTGGGTACCTTACCGGGCCCACCATGTACCCGTGACGGTTCCTCCACTCCTCGACACGGATCTCGAAAACCACAGCAAACTCATGGTGGACGACACTTACATCACTAGAAAACCGCAATTTACATATTTTAAAAAATATAATAAGTTTAGAAATTTTGCGGCTTTCCCCCGAAATCCAGAAATATCATAAAATCTCAAGAAATCCTCATAAGTGTACATGTCAATGGTGATGAATGCATATGGTATCAATAATTAAGCTACGATGTATGATTAATAGACTAGGCATGAACAGATAATATGATGAGGTACATGCACATGAATAGCAATCCTACGATTTCATTTTAAGGAATTAAAGGCAATGGCACAAGTTTAAGTATCAATTAGTAAAAGGTTTCAATTTAAAGGTTATCTAGTGTGGTGGCATGGCAATTACCAGGGTGTGTGTGTAAGCATGAATAGTGCTCGTGCTGCATATAAAATCCCTGGCAATGGTGCAGGTGTCCTTTAAAATGGTTTCGCATATGTATGTCAATATAATGCATGGATGCAGCAAATAATCATATTCGTATTTCACCCCTAATTACTAACATCACTAAGAATCTTGTAAGTTACTAAAACTATCGGGCGGCTTGCGCCATCCAACGATAGTCCCCCGTAGATGTTACATCTACTCACAGGAATCCCTGGCTAGCTGTGTCCAATCACCGCTTCCCCTTTCGTGCCGCGTCTGACGTCTCCGCGACCGAACCTGGAATTTACATCAATACCAAACATAAGGTTACATATCAAGAACGACGCAAAACCCAACGAAACTACTAAACTTCACTAGCTAGGTACAACGTGTGCAGGGTGCGCGGAACATACGCGAAAATCGCAAAAACTGCCAAAAATCGCCGATTTGGTCGCCCGGCAAAACTAAAACCCGACTACTCAAAAATCCGCACTCACGCATCCTAAACGTCATAGGAGATGCTAAAAATATCCCTAAGGTATCACAAATAATTCACCATTTAATTTTAATAAAAACCTAGTAAGCACAAAACTTGCAAATTTTGGTGCAAATATCGAAAATTAGCGATATGGTTATCACAATCCAACACAATATCCAACCACACCACTAGTTAGCCACAATCACATAAATTCAACTCATTTATCATGCTTCAAAACCCATTTTCCATACATAAACCCTTTCTTGAATTTCCTAAAACAACAATTTACAACCAAAATCACACTTTTAAAATTTAGTAAATTAGCATAGTTTAAAGACCACATAACAAGGTAACCTCTTAGATTAGGTTGTGTAGGAACTAGATTAATTACAAAACAATTTAATTAACTAACATGGCTTCAAGAACCCTAGTTTAATTTTTCAATCATAACCTAAGGAAAAAAAAAAACTAGATTAGAACTACACTAAATTAACACTACTACAATTTAACTTAAGAAACTAAATCAAAAGAATTTAAGTAGCAAGAAATTATACCTCACTAGAGATCTAGCAAGAATAAATTTGCTTCAAATGATGGCCTCAAGCATCAAGATCCAAGCTAGGGAGGTGAAGGAAAAGAAAGATGAAGGATGAGTTTAATTTGTAAGCTTTAAATTGCAATTTTGTTGAATTAAACTTGAAGAATTTTGAAGAAAATGAAAAGAAAAGAGATGAAGTGGAGGGGGAGCAGGTTTCGGCCAGATTAGAGGGAAGGGGAGGGTGTGGGTGTGTGGGAAAAGTCATTAGTCAACTACCCCAAAAGTCAATGCACCATACTTTAACAAACTATATTTAAAATAAATTCATAAACAAACCAATTCAACACATGAAAGAAAACCAAAATGAGGCCAGAAATTTCTGGACCTGATCAAGGTGGGGCTGTCCTAGGGCTGAGGGAAGAGAGAGAGGGGTTTTACAAAAGAAATTTTATGCAAAAAGACCCCCTACAAGTCAAAAATTGCAAGTTTTAGCTTAAAATTCAATAAATTCGTTTCCTATCATAAAAATTAGTTAAAAATCAAAATAAAATACTAGAAATTTATGTTACAACTAGATTTTAATTAACATAATTTTAAAGATTAAAATTAGCCCAGAAAAATTTGTATTTATCGCTAATTTAATGTATTTTCTTACCGGCTTAAAATAATATTAAAAAATTGAAAAATTAGGGAAAATTTTTAAACGACCAGAATTTCATAAGTAACTCATTAGCTACTAAAAACAAGCAATTACCTATCCATTTTAGGTATAATTAGCCCTAAACTGCAAATAACGAGAAAGACGGTTTTCGGAAAAATACCGAATTTTCACCGATTTTCAGGAAAACACCAAAACGACTTTTCAAGACGCTACAAAAGTTCTACACAACTCCTCACTCATTTCTTTCTCTCCCTCACCTCCCTCTCATGGCCGGCCATCACCCCATGGCAGCCCCCCCCATTTCCACTTCATTTTTGTACAAAAATCCATCAAATTACATCAAAAATTCAACAAAAAATGCACAAAATCCTATTTATTTCCTACCCTTTATTCTTTGCTCTTCTTTACATGGATTTTGGAGATGGATAACATGCATTTTGGAGGCTTATTTCATGTTTGGATTTCATAGTTTGGAGGTATACATCTTCTCCTTTTTATTTATTGTTATTAGATGTTTCTTTTAAACATAATTAGATTTAATATATTAATTCTAGTTGCAAATTTTAAAATTAAAGTTAGGGTTTGTAAATTCAAGTTGTGGTTTTTAATAATTAGTTAGGGTTATAATAACTAGTTTACCATTTTTAGAAGTGGAAAAATCTTGCATGATTGTTGTATAATAAATTGTTTATTCAAATTGATTTAATTAAGCTATTTAGCTAACTAGGTTGTTACAATATATATATGGGTGAGATAAAATTCTAATTAATGTTTTTATCATTATATTATGGTTTTAATAGGGATATTAATATGTTAGTGGAATGCAAAACCTAATCTAGTTATTAGTTTCAATTGTTAGTTAATAAAGTGTGATAAATATGCTAATTATGCTAGTTTTTGCAAACTAGATTTTGGAAATTCCTAAATAAATGAGATTAAAAATATAATTATGGTTTCATCATATCATTATCATCATGAATTGTAGTTTAATACATTAATTCATGCACAATCAAGTTTTGTTGTGGAATTATGGTATTTTGCTTGAAAGATGTTAAAAATTACTAAAGGTTGCAAACTAGAAATTTCAAATTAATACAAATTTGTGTAATAAAAATATAGTAATGCTTTGTATAGTCTAGTTATGCTATTTAATGAGTTTTATGACCATTGGTTTCATTTAAATGGCAAGTTTTGAAGAAAAACGGTAAATTGGCATTTTCGGGTTTTACGAAATCGGGCGATTTTATGGATTTTAGGGTTTCGATGGATTTAATCATGTTTTATAATATAAGTAATGAGTTTTAAAACTACGAGTTATTTGTTGATGTTTATCTCGATCCATCGGAGTTTGTACGCCGATATCAAGCGATATTTGGTTCTTTTGCCTGAACGGGACATAGGTTTTAACCTATGCTGGTTCCTTGCGTCGTTTTGACTTTTGTATGTGATTCAGTTTACGATACTATTTATATGTTTGCGTTTAGGTACCCTCACGTGGACTGCGGGCGATGAAGAGGAGGATGGCGACACCGTCTTCGGCAGACATGGACCAGGTGAGTAGATGCATATCTACGGGGGGAAGTCGGGTGGATGGCGTTTAGCAACCCCGCAACATAGAATAGGAATAGTACTTATTGTCATTAGGAAACCAGATGTGACTCTAGATTCTTAATGAGTAGGACCCTAGTAATGACCCTAGGCTGGGCTAGACTGATTTAGGAAAACCATACCAGAGGATGAATACCTTGGAAGAGGTTCGTAGGTTTCAGATAGAAACACACACACGCACACACTGAAACTCGACATGGTGTATACGTGTATGTGTATATATATATAGGACCAGATATAGGTATATATATATATATATACAACACGTATATGGGATTCATTGATGTGATATGATATCCGAGGTATGATGAAACAGTATAACTGGGCTTGATGCCGTGATTCTTGGCTATACAGTCGTATTAAGTGTTAGCGGATCATTAGAGAATGAGATAATGAACATGTATATATAAATTATAATGGGTGGTGACGATATTGAGGTACATGGGACTCTAAAATGGTATCCGGACTGTAACTTGTGACTGATCACGATATGATATATGTATGACTTGATTACGACATCATATAGGTGTGACCTGACGTCGATATCATATAGGTGTGACTTGATGACGATATGATATCAGTATGACTTAATCACAATATGATACATATGACATGATATCTATGAGGATAAACTAATGATGCATATTATGATGGCAATGATATATGATTGATGTATGCGATTACAGTTTAGCACCTTGATCATGAGATGTGTTGATGATGACATTATACGAATGATGAGACATCTAGGAGATACTTGACCCGTACCCCGAGATTGGGATGCCGTACGATGGATTTTACCGTACGAGGCATAGATATTATGATTGATCCGCACTCTTGATTCGAGAAAGCCGTACTACGTACGTGACGCTATTGAGGCTGGATCGCCGACTATTAGAGATATTGATTCAGACCTTAGATAGACTCTTGTTTCTTATTGACTAGTTTCTTAGGTTTAGTTCCTTAGGAGGTTAGATGGACACTAGTTTAGGTTCGATTCATATAGTGGTAGTTGTAGTCGTATATCGCAGAGGAGTGGATAATGCACATCTGTCTTCACATTCATACTGTAATCATCATGGTGCATGTTCTTACATATGTTGCTATAATCAGTATAAACCTTACCTGTTAGGACACCAGCACCATTACCGATGATGCGCATATTCCACGCACACTTATTTGCCGGCTCACACACATCATCATCGGTAATTGCTATGTCACGTACACTTTAGATCTTATCTTTTATTGATAGAATCAGCTAGCAACTAGATCGATATATAATATTGTGATTACTCTCAGATGCTATTATAGACATGGCATTTATTACTCAGACATTGATGCATTCATATTCTCATGTTATCATGCAGTATTATGGGGCATATGCCGACACTTATCATTTACTTACTCATGATTTTGAGATTTGGATTTCTATGAGATTTCTGGATTTTGGGGAAAACCGCAAGAATATATAAAAACTTCTCTCTCTCCTCCTCTCTTTTTAAAATATAAGATGCGGTTTTCTCGTGATATATGTGTCGTCCACCATGAGATTTCATGTTTTCTGATGGATTTCGAGACCCGATTCGAGGAGTGGATGAACCGTTTCGGGTATATGGTGGGCCCGGTATGGTACCCCGGGGCAAGAAGATCGAGTTGTAGACGATGAGCCTGGCAGGGGAAGGCTACCTACCGGTGATGTCTGGCGCGGCGGATATCCGGAGGATACTGACCGTTGTCGTGAGATTTGATGATATGGGCCGATCCGGACTGACGGAGCCCGAGGTATTGAGACTATGAGACTTGAGATTTACATGTTTGTGTCGATGCTTGACATGGATTTCCATGGATTTCATTGTTGAGATTTCAGATCCCTATACACATTTTACTATGATAACAGCTAAAGATTTCTTATACGGATATATCTGGATTTCAGGATTGGTTATTTTACATTCATGGTGCATGCATATCCATTCATTTGACATAGTACTATAGGAGGCACTGACACGGGCACGGAGTATCTGCATTTACACGTAGTATTACCCTGCCATTACCAGATGATTGGGACTTAGTAGTGTATCATTATGACCTAGGAAGCGTCGTGCATTCGATTTCGTTTCGTAGATTTCTTCTACTCACGAGTTGGCAACTCACCCCCGTTGTGCCAAATTTTATTACAGGTTCGATGTACAGGTTTCCCTGGCAGCTTGCTGGCACATCTTTTCTTTCAGGGTGATTTGCACGGTAGGTTGGTTCACTTGTATCTGAATCACCATTGTATTTTATTCATTCATTTGTATCTAGTAAGCTCCATCAACCATACTTGTATTACTTGATAAGTTTATTGGACCGGTCTTTTATTTCGACCTTAGAGTCGCGCATGTATTATTCTGATCTGGTGGTTTTGTTTTCTTTTGAGTTTTGAGCCTCGCCCTTTTGGCGTTGTATACTGTTGTGTATTGTTGTGGTTGTTTCCTCCTGTTGGCGTTGAGCTAACACCCGTTTGGGGATGCTTTTTACTGTTTATATATATTATACTTGTTGTACCCGTTTGGGGCCAGTTTTTACAGAGGAGACTCTGCCGGAATTTTTGGGAAAATTTGCTGATACTTTTAAACTTGCTTTTCTTCATGTTTTCTTTTACTTCTTCTTTTATATGGTTTAGATTTCTGGGCTTCGGCTTACTTAGGTTACGTTGCGCCTCTAGACGTTTCGTAATCTAAGTGCCGGTCACATTCCGTACTTTCGGGTCGTGACAGTGGGACTCTAGAGACTCGACTACTATGCTGGCAGTAGGTTTAACCACAGACCGTAAGCGGCACTAGCTGTACGTAACGGTCCCCAGGTAGATGTCGATAAGAAGGCCGATGAGGAAACCCATCCGAACTCCTACTGAGTCTGATGTGACAATCTCCGTACAGTCCGGTCTGTTCGTCTAAGACTTTCGCATATCGGGCCTAGGGGGGAGGCAAGCGTCAGTCCCCTAATAGCGGTATAAGTCGTGTCGGAGCGAAGCCCATTACACCCTGAGAAACTACTGGAACCTACCAGCAAATCTCGCTTGCCCTGGCCAGGAACTTTGCGTAATGGCTCTCTGACACAGCGCGATATCAACCCCCAATACCGGGAGAGACGAATCCTGTCTAACCGCCACTGCCTTCAAGTGCTCGGGACTGCACCCAACTGCTACCTGTTTGCACGACTCCTTTGAGCCGTGGTAGGGTAGCAATCTAAGAACAGTGGGACACACTCGAGGCGAAGTAGCAGTGTCAAGTCTGCGGACTATGCTGTACTCATGTCACCTGGGAACTGTTCACTGACGACTGGTATAAAACCAACCAACAGTTCCCTGTGAGTCCTGTCCGGTGTACCCGTAACCTAACGAGCACCTGCATACTATCTCCAGTACGACGTACTGACGGCTGTGGGACAGACCATCTCCCCAACTGGGATGAGAAGCGTACACACTAGTCTACTCCGGAGTATCGATGCCCTGTCTCGATAATCCAACGACTAGGGACCTGAATAAGGATGTGCTTGTAGACTACCTAGCCTCCATTAGTGTGACTGTCATCACAACGCTGGTAGTCAAACAAGATCCTAAGAGCTCTATCAATACGTATACTCATATATTAAGATAGAAAAACCAAGTAGCATACTACCATGTTTAGCAAGACTGTTATATACATGTGAATATCCCAAGCTTCCATTAAGTAATATACAAACTAGTATGATACAATAATGTCCCCTAGGGCATATACACTAACAGTTTTCTCATAGATGGGGATAGAGAGAATTGCGTCATTGATAATGATGAACCTACTAGCTTCCAGCAGGCCATCCAGAGCGGCGACTCGGTAATATGGCTGGATGCAATGCGGACAGAGATGGAGTCCATGTACACCAACAAAGTATGGACTTTGGACTTTGCTCCAGATGGGGTAAAACCCATAAAATGCAAATGGATCTTCAAGAAAAAGATTGGTGTAGATGGACAGGTGGAAACCTATAAGGCTAGACTTGTTGCAAAGGGTTTTCGTCAAAGACCTGGTTTGGACTATGACGAAACTTTTTCTCCAGTGGCTATGCTCAAATCCATTCGGGTCCTTCTTGCTATTGTCGCCTTCCATGATTACGAGATCTGGCAGATGGACGTAAAGACGGCTTTTCTGAATGGTAATTTGGAAGAGTGCGTCTATATGGATCAGCCAGAAGGTTTCAATAAGAGTGGGAGCAGCGGGAAAGTGTGCAAGTTGCTTAAGTCCATTTATGGACTAAAGCAGGCATCGCGGAGTTGGAACATCTGTTTTGATGAAACGGTCAAAGAATATGACTTTTTCAAAAATCCAGATGAACCATGTATATATAGTAAAATTGTTGCACGAATTGTCGTATTCCTCGTCTTGTACGTGGATGGCATTCTATTAATAGAAAATGCCATTCCTATGCTACAATCTGTCAAATGATTCTTGTCACACAGGTTCTCCATGAAAGACCTGGGTGATGCCTCTTACATTCTGGGGATCCGGATCTATCGTGATAGATCCAAGAGTATGTTGGGACTTTCACAGTCCAGGTATATCAACACTATACTGAAAAGATTCAGTATGGAAGATTCTAAGCGCGGTAGTTTACCGGCTTGTCACGGAATCACCCTATCCAAAGAGATGTCTCCCAAGACTGATTTGGAAAGGGATCGCATGTCGATTATACCCTACGCTTCTGCGGTATGCTCTATAATGTATGCGATGTTGTGCACCCGACCAGATGTAGCTTACGCACTAAGCGTAGTAAGCCGGTATCAGTCAGACCCAGGGGAGAAGCACTGGATAGCAGTAAAGAACATTCTCAAGTACCTGAGAAGGACTAAGGAGATGTTCTTGGTTTACGGCGGAAAAGACCTCAAGATCGAGGCCTTTGTTGATTCCAGCTTCCAGAGTGACAAGGATGACTCCAATTCCATGTCAGGTTATGTCTTTACCCTCAATGTAGGGGCAGTATGCTGGAAGAGTTCCAAGCAGGACACCGTTGCTGACTCGACGATGGAAGCGGAGTATATCGCTTCTTGCGATGCCGCAAAAGAAGCGGTCTGGATGAAGAAGTTCCTCACAGAACTTCAGGTGGTAACATCCATTGTTGATCCAATACCTCTGTATTGTGACAACAACGGAGTTATAGCTTTAGCGAAGGAACCCAGGCCCCATCAGAAGTCCAGACACATCTTAAGGCGGTATCACCTGATCAGGGAGATCATAGATCGAGGTCCGGAGAGTTCCTACAGAGGAGAACACTGCAGATCCATTCACTAAGGCCTTACCTCAGATTCAGTTTGAGAGGCTACTCGAGATGATAGGTCTTCGATACGCCAGTATATGGCCCTAGTGCAAGTGGGAGATTGTTAGTATATATGCCCTAGGGGCCATTATTGTATCATACTAGCTTGTATATTACTTAATGGAAGCTTGGGATATTCACAGTTATATTAACAGTCTTGCTAAACATGGTAGTATGCTATTTGGTTTATGTCTATCTTAATATGTGTATATGTTAGAATATCGAGAATACATATTGATAGAGCCCTTAGGATCTTGCTTGACTACCAGCGTTGTGATGGCAGTCACACTTGTGGGGGCTGGGTAGTCTACAAGCACATCCTTATTCAGGTCCCTAGTCGTAGGATTATCGAGACAGAGCATCGATACTCCGGAGTAGACTAGTGTGTACGCTTCTCATCCCAGTTGGGGAGATGGTCTGTCCCACAGCCATCAGTACGTCGTACTGGAGATAGTATACAGGTGCTCGTTGGGTTACGTCGAACTGTTGGTTGGTTTTATACCCGTTGTCAGTTAACAGTTCCCAGGTGACATGAGTACGGCATAGTTCGCAGACTTGACACTGCTGCTTCGCCTCGAGTGTGATCCTACTGTTCTTAGATTGCTACCCTACCACGGCTCAAAGGAGTCGTGCAAACAGGTAGCAGTTGGGTGCAGTCCCGAGCACTTGGAGGCAGTGGCGGTTAGACAGGATTCGTCTCTCCCGGTATTGGGAGATGATATCGCGTTGTGTTTGGAGAGCCATTACGCAAAGTCCCTGGCCAGGGTAAACGAGATTTACTGGTAGGATTTCCAGTAGCTTCTCAAGGTGTAATGGGCTTCACTCCAACACGACTTATACCGCCTATAGGGGACTGACGCTTGCCGCCCCCTAGGCCCGATATGTGATAGTCTTAGACGAACAGACCAGACTGTACGGAGATTGTCACATCAGGCTCAGTAGGAGTTCGGATGGGTTTCCTCATCGGCCTTCTTATCGACATCTACCTGGGGACCGTTACGTACAGCTAGTGCCGCTTGTGGTCTGTGGTTAAACCCACTGCCAGTGTAGTAGTCGAGTCTTTAGAGTCCCACACAGAGAGTTTCCCTGATTTGGGCGAAACGATATAAAGGCCGTATGGTTTTACGACAGGGTTCGGACACACGTGTTTTTACGCACGTACGATGTTCGGACAGTTTATACTAGCAGGCTTTGGTTTAAGCCAGATTCTAGTATTGGATTATTGGATTTATACAGTCTCAGTATTTCCGTGTTTTCTCGGATAGGAGGGGCGTTCTCGTAATTACTTGAGAAGCTTCTAGAAGGTTGATGAGGTGGAGAGCTTAGGTGTTATATGCATTAAATGGTTTTGTGACTCATGGAGATGATTCATCAAGTGAGTTAATGAAGCATTAATGGTTTTAATGACTCATTAGATGATTCATTTTGTATTAAATGAAGCATGAAGATATTTGTGCAAAGATATTTTGTGCAAGATATTTTATGCTTCATATATATACACAAATGAGTTAATTTCTATTTGATAATAACATACACATTCTCTCTCCTCAAGCTCTCTCTCTTCAACCCTAACCTCTCATGTGTTGAGATCCAAGGGTTAGCAAGACTAATAGATCCCTAATCCTATTCTATATCCTCTAGGTTACTTTGATTAGCACTCTTTGCAACCTAGTTACCTCAAGTGAGAGGTTAAGCTTGGAGAAGTAGCTCTCGGGTGGATCTTCTATCACATCGAGGATGCCGACTAGGAGGTGGTCTACGAGAACAAGAAGGACTTGGTTCATTAGGTATAATCATCTTTCATAGTAGCTAATGACTTCTATGTTGTTGTTAGTTAGGGTTTGGCAAAGATCCGTAAAGTTAGTCGATGTTAGTTTAAACAAAATGATTGTTTTACCTCTTCCGCCTCCCCGCATCATGTGTGGTGTCTAACGTCGACTTACAAGTCCGAGGTAAACGCCAATTTGCTCCGGACAGAACAATCTGATCAGAAGGGCCAGGGAGGAGAAAAAGAAGATTGAGCGGCCAATGCCTTACTCCCCAAAGTTTCAGGAGTACACCCCACTCAACGTCTCCCAGACGGTACTGTTGGAGGAGGCTAAGGGCGAGAGGTTCTTCAAACTCTCCCCAGTTTCGAATACGGCGGCAAAGCGTACCCGGGGCCCATACCGCGCTTTCCACAGGTCGCAGGGCCATTCCATCGAGAACTGCAAGCAGCTCCGAGACTACATCGAGGAGTTAATCCGCTCGGGGCACCTGGCAACGTACTTGCGAGACAAACGGCAAGCCGACCATGAACAAGAGCACCACCCCCTCCCGGTGAGTTGACAATCGGCCAAATCATGGTTGTGTCAGCGGGGGGTACGACGACGACCGACGGGATACGACACCCCTTACCGATTGAGGGGACTGGCAGCCACCCAAGGAAGAGAGCTAAAACTGCCGAGCCAATCATATTTACCGACGAGGACCTCTACGGGATATTCCCCCCTTGGATAGATCAGCTCCTCGAAAGTTCGGCAGGCCACGAGCTACTTAGCTTCATGGATGCATTCTGCGGCTACAACTAGATCCGTATGAATCCGGCGGACGAGGATCTCACCGCATTTATAACGGATCGGGGGGTATACGACTATATGGTGATGCCCTTCGGCCTAAAAAACGCAGGGGCTACGTACCAACGCTTGGTTAATCGAATGTAAATTTCTTCTTTAACAAAAGCGATGCAAATCTTTCTTGGGTTCTTTTTATTTAACAATAAGAGGGAAACAATAGAGCATCGCAAAAAAAAGGAAATCTTATTTATTCCAAGGTATTGTGGGCCCCTCAGCCTTACATCAAAAATAAAAAGAACAATTCTTACAACAACAGGGGAAGGGGGTGCAGGAAGCATTGCTTATGGTACTCCGAAGAAATTTCCGCCAGCCGAGCCCTTGCCGCTTCCGACCTCTGCCTCTGGTGCTGCCCGCAAACCAACGACGCTATGGACGGGCCTGAGGTCTCTCCAGCCGGGCACCTATCGACGAGATGCCTCAGTTGGTAACACTCGAGGACGAGGGCCACTGAGCGATCGCGCCGACTCTTCGAGATCAGGCCGAAACGGCATAGCGATCTCAACTTACCAACCACCTTGTCCTTTAGTTGCTCGGAAAAGGGGTTGTGCAGCCCCGACGACGCCCTCCAGATCGAGTACATCAGCAGCTGAAGCAGGGGTGATCGCCGGGGAAGCAGTCGGCCAAAATGGTCCTCCATGCGCCGAACCACCGCCTGAAGCGTCTCCTCGGAACTCAACTGGTCGTACAAGTATACGTCTTCGAAAGAAATGATATCGGGGATGGAGAAAGGGAATCCGTCCATTCTTACGTTTTGGGGATGGAGAAAGGAATGGGCAACGCACCCTCTCTGTTTTATAGCCCCCACAGCGCCCCCAAGAGTCCAATACTCGCTTGGTTCTTCCAATACTATACCGCCACGCGGAGGATATCACGTATTTCTCGGAGAACCGAAGTCGGAGCGACGCAGCTCTTCGAAACGCTTCGCCTTCCCCATGCGTTCCTGACACGTGTCGTCCGCGACGGTCACTCTTCCCGATGTTCGCACACCAAGGAAGGTTAGACCGAACCTCACAAAGCCGACCAGCTTCCCTGCTCGGTCCATCCTTAGCAGGCAACTCCTTGCCTCCCCCCCCACGCTAAGGATCGAAGCCATCGTTAAGAGGCCACCGAGCTGATACCTTGTTCGGTCCATCCTTGGCCGGTAATCTCTTACCTAATGACGCCAAGGATCAAAGCTCTCATCAAGAGGCCACCGAGTGGCATCCCTGCTTGGTCCATCCTTAGCCGGAAACTCAATGCCCTTTCCCGCGCTAAGGATCAAAGCCCTCATCAAGAGGCCATCGAGCAGCTACCCTGCTCGGTCCATCCTTGGTTGGTAATCTCTTACCCAACGACGCCAAGAATCAAAGCCCTCGTCAAGAGGCCACCGAGTAGCTATCCTGCTCGGTCCATCCTTGGCTGGTAATCTCTTACCCAACGAAACCAAGGATCAAAGCCCTCGTTAAGAGGCCACCGAGCAGCTACCCTACTCGGTCCATTCTTGGCTGGTAATCACTTACCCAACGACGCCAAGGATCGAAGCCCTCTTCAAGAAGCCACCGAGCATCTACCCTGCTCGGTCCATCCTTGGCTGGTAATCTCTTACCCAACGACGCCAATGATCAAAGCCCTCGTCAAGAGGCCACCGAGCTGCTACCCTGCTCGGTCCATCCTTGGCTGGTAATCTCTTACCCAATGACGCCAAGGATCGAAGCCCTCGTCAAGAGGCCACCGAGCAGCTTCCTTGCTCGGTAACATCCTTGACTGGTAATCTCTTACCCAACGATGCCAAGGATCGAAGCCCTCTTCAAGAGGCCATCGAGCAGCTTCCCTGCTCGGTCCATCCTTAGCAGGCAATTCCTTGCCCTCCCGCACTAAGGATCGAAGCCCTCGTCAAGAGGCCACCGAGCAGCTTCTCTGCTCGGTCCATCCTTGGCTGGTAATCTCTTACCCAACGACGCCAAGGATCAAAGCCCTCATCAAGAGGCAACCGAGCAGCTACCCTGCTCGGTCCATCCTTAGCAGGCAAATCCTTGCTCTCCCGCGCTAAAGATCAAAGCCCTCGTCAAGAGGCCATCGAGCGGCTTCCCTGCTCAATCCATCCTTAGAGGATGACTTCCTACACGTTTTTACTAAGCGATCCCCACCTCGATTTCGGGGCCATGGAGATACCGAACTTGCACCGGTCTTTGCACCTTGGAAAATGGTTGAGTTCAACTCGACGTGCGATCGCTACATGAAAAACCGATCTCCGACCTAACGCATCATGAAAGCAGTACCACGCATATAAATTTTTTTACCACAAACAAAGGGAAAATGTGCACGCAAAGAACACTGCAAAAAGATTTTATTCATAAAGCCGGAAGTCTTTACAGAGGTATTATGGGCTCCCCAGCCTTACAAAAACGCCCGAAGGCTTACAAAATTTCAGCACAAAAGAAAATAAGTAGGCGAGGAGAATCAGGCCTCGGGGCCGGGGAGAACCTTGATGAGATCCGCATCCACCACCACAACCGAAGTGGCGTCTTGAAGGTCGGCGCCTACCGCAGGAGCCTTGGCGCTGGGAGCCGGGGTGACCAACTTCTCCCCAACGCTCCCATCGGGGGCCTCTCCCCCCGCAGCGCTTTCGGGGGCATTCCCCTGCGCCTTACTCCCGAGGGGGTGCTCACCTCGGAGCTCGCCGTCAGGAAATTCCGGCATCAGGGCCTTGACGGCGTCGAGGGCGTCATGCCAAGCAAGGGCAGCGGCTCCAGTGAGGTCGATGTAGTACTGGTCCGACTTCTGGTAGTTCTCCACCACCTTCGACGCTCGGAGGTCGGCACGTCTCACTCCTTCCTTCGCCGTCTCGCTCTCCCTCCGGAGGGTGTTCGCCGTCTTCTTCAGGGTGGGGACAAGCACCCTGGAATCTTCCAACTTAGCCTCGGCGGCTCGGACGGCCTCACGGCAGCTGGCGATCTCCCGATCCCCGGCCGCCACCCGGTCTTCGAGGGCGGTGACCCTCTCCATCACTGCTTTCGGCTCCCGCCTGGAGCTCTCCTCCCACGAGGAGGGCTCGCCCACGACCTGCATCGCCGGAGCAATTTCCTCGTCCTCCATGTTGATGACGAGGGCGCAGTGCTGGAGGACCTGAAGAAAACAAAAGATGGTCAAAACGAGAAGGGGGCACCCAATCTTGCGAACAAAAAAGTACTGAAATTAAACCTGAGTGAGGTGCGAACACTGACCTGCACGGCCTCTTGGGCTGTGGCTGCCATTTGGGCCTGGAGGGTCCCCCGAGGGATTCTGCCCCCGGCCGACCTTTCCATCTCCGAGAGCAGGCTATCGGCGACGGAAAGCCCTGAGGGCATCTCGAAGCGAAGTTCCCCTTCATCCACGATGATCGGGGAAGACGGAGAATGGGACATCGTCCTGTGGTACGTCTTGAGGAGAGACGCAGGAGAACCAGTCTCGCCTCCTACCTCCAAAGCCCGGGGATCCTGCTCCCAAGCGCGTTTTCGGCTCGGTGCATGGCTGGACTCCGGGGCCCGGGGCGCGCTCGAGCGCCTGGCTGGGGCGGCCGCCGGTGGTGCCGGAGCCGACGACGGGCGAGAGGGGCCGGCACCTCCGGCCTTCTTCCCCTTCTTCTGTTCGACCAGGGCTGCCCGAAATTTACCTAGGTCCATGGGTCCTGCATAAGACGAAAGTGCAAAGAAGGAGTTAGCAATGCCAGAAAAAGTGGAAGAACACACAAGTCTAAACAGGTCGCCTAAAAACTCCCAACTTACCCGCAGGTTGAGCGGGGCTGAGCCTAGCCCAAATAAAGGCCTGCTCAGACAGCAGCACATCGGCCCGGGGGAGGGGCTCCCACTCTGACACCACCACCGCGTCGGGATCATTCGCCCGCCTCATCTGCGGGTAGTTGTCCCTGTGCCAATGGACGGGCACAGGCCAATCCTCACCCTCGGGTGGCCCGACAAACAGAAACTTCTTCTTCCATTCATGGATGGAAGAAGGTACTGCGACGACCCCCGACCCGGCGGCAACTCCCCCGCGCTTTCTAAAAGAAATGTATAGCCAGCTCGGCTCGTCCTTGTGAGTGCCGGGGTGGCTTTTGTAGCAGAGAGAGGAAAAGAGAAGGCTCAGACTGAAAGGGATAGCCCACAATTTCAACCGGACCAGGAACCTGAGGAGAATCCTCCAAGAGTTCGGCACTAACTGGCTTGGGGCTAACTCAAAACAATTCAACGCCGCACTCACCTCAGGGGAGAAGGGCAGGCGCATCCCGGCCCAAAAGGCTTCCAGGTACAAGGCAATCTCCTTGCTCCTTACCTGGTCTGCCCTATCCCCCTCTCCGGCCAGACGAAGAGAGTAACCGGGATGAATGTGGAAGCGAGCACGGATAGTGGCAAGCTCGTCCGCATGCCTCAGAATGGAAGACGCGTCACGGACGCCCCTGACCTGCGCTCTGGGGACCGCCCCTATCGCACGACCACCGGGAGCATGACTAACCCTAACTTCCCGGGGGGGATTCCGACTCAGATGAGGAAGAGGAAGAAGCATAAGAGGAAGCTGTAGAAGACTTCCTAGACTCTACCCAGACTATTTCTACAGACTTCTCGGTAGAAGACATCTAACCTGATCAAAAAGATGAGTCCTCGGAAGAGAAAACACAAGGATCCCGACCTAAGGTGAAGAGCGCCGAGCAAACGTGCGAAGGGATGAGGAAATTATGTTGAGGTATGGACCCTGAAGAGGATCCCACCTCTATTTATAGCAGCCGACGTACACATCCTACGGCGCCGATCGTCTCCCGCCAAAATAACACTTCGCATTCAACGGCCATCGGCGCTCCACCTTTCGCACGCCCATCGGGCGCGAGAACACCAACGGCCCGTCGCGTCAGCCAACCAGCTCCAGACACGTGGGCTGGCGCTTCGACGATCGAACGCACGAATCGGCGCTTCCTCTTTAATGCGAGATCTCTCCCCTGATCCGCTGACGTCATCGAGAAAATACAACTAATTGCCCGGGAATACGCACCGACGATACCTTCAAATAAAAGCTTACCCCGGGTGATCGGTCAGACCACTCTCGACCCGACCCATGAATGGGTCGAGACGATAGTGGAGGGCTAATGATGATGCTCGATACCGGTGATTCCCCAGATCATGACACGTGGCAGATGACGTGTCCCAGAGTTTACAAGAAAGGATCAAGAACGGTACGTTGGAAGCATACCCCGGGCCTCCGACCCGAGAATGTTCTCGACCTTCGGCGGCCTTCCAGACGACTCCCATGCCCGCCTTACAAACAACCGTCGGCTCGCCTCCATGCCTTCCTACACGCTGAGTTCCCTCACCCCCTGTAACGTTTTGAAAATCGTTTCGGTGAAATTTCGGAAAAATCGGTAAAATAAGGGAGTTTTCTGTAAAAAGTCAAAATACAAATATCTTTATTATAAAATTAAATATACATATTCTAGCTATGTAATTTCTAGTATTTGGTGTTTATCGAACACTGATAAAATTTCTAATTTTCTGAATTTTTTTCCGAAATTAATTATTTTAATATTATTTTAAGCCATTACTAATACATTTAATTAGGGAAAACTACAAATTGGAATGTGTTGAAACAAATTTTGTGCATCATAACAAATTAAACAAAATTTTAGCATGTTGTTTTTGAAATAAAATGAAGCTGTCAAACGGTTTTAGAAAATATCGAAGAAAAATGCTTAAATGGTGAAAATAAGTTAAATGGAAATTTGGGGTATAATATTTATCATTTTCCCTCACTCCACACACACCCCCACACTCACACACCCCCATATTCAGCAGCCCTCTCCAAGTTTCCCCCCACTTCTTGATAGAAGAAAAGAAATCAAGAGAAAAGAAAACAAAGGAAATGAGAAAATAATAAAAAGAGTATGGTCTTTTGTTGACTTGGTCTTCTTTTCTCCCCTTGACTTCACCCATCCCTACACCACACCTCACTCCTCTCCTCTCTTAGCCGAAATTGAGCTGTTGGCAGCCCCCCCATTTTCTCCAAGTCTTCATCTTCCTTCACCTCCAAATTCATTCAAAAATCAACCAAAATCAACACAAATCAAAGCAAACTCAAAATCTAATCCCTACCCATTTCTCATTAGCCAAACTTGCATGGATCTAGGGAACAAGTTGGCATTTTAGAGGCTTTGATTTCCATATTTGATCTCTTGATCATGAGGTATAATTCTAACATTTTTCTTAATTTGTTGTTAATTGCATTAGGTTAGCTTAATTAAATGTTTAAATAGGTTTTTAATTGGTTCTAAGTGCATGATTTAAAATTCAAGAGAGGGGTTTGAATTCAAATTGGGGGTTTGTGTTGTGAGATTATGGTTGTGTGATGTATTTGACATATCAATGTTATGCTAAATCAAATCTAGTTGCTAGTTGTATTTTTGTTAATTTAAATTTATGATAATTATATAAATTGCAAACTAGGTTTTAAATATATATATATTTTGGTGAGATAAAATTCTAATTAGGGTTTCATGGCATTATTACCATTATAAATTGTGGTTTAATATTTTAGTATATGCAAAACCAAGCTTAATTGTAAAATTGTGAATTTTACTTTAAAAAGAGTTAAAATCGGTATTTTTGCAAATTAGGAATTTGGAATTTATACAAATTGATGAGTTTAATTTATGAAAGTGAATTGTATGGCCTTATTATGTTATTTAATGAGCATTTTGGCCATTTGAATCGTTAAAATTTGTAGATTGGTTAAAACATCATGTTTTGAACCGAAATGAGAATTTGTGCTAACTAGGTTTTTGGAAAATTAAACGATTGGTTTAATTTTATGGTTTTGACGAATTAAACCCTATTTCTTGTACAGTTAGTGAGTTTTGAAACTATGATTGGTATGTTTGGTATTTTTCTTGATCAATCGACGTTTGTACGCCCATGTCGAGGGTTTTTGGGTTGATTTGTGAAAGCAAACCATAGGTTTTGACCTATGTGGGATTCGTGTGTCGTTTTGGTCATGAGTCGGATTTTAATGCGATACGGTGCGTTATGATATGTAGGTACCCCATGTGGACTTCGAGATGACAAGCAAGCGCGTGGCGACGTCGGCACCGGCGAGCGAAGATCAGGTGAGTAGATTATATCTATGGGGGAAGTCGGGTGGATGGCGTATAGCATCCCCGCAATTCGTGGTGATGTATACGAATACGTATACACACATATATTTATTATAGGTTGATTTGAGTTTATTGATGATAAAGATGGATTCTAGGTGTTCTTGGATTGGTTTAGTGTTAGTTGCGAAACCCTAGAGTAGTGGTTGCACCCACACACGCACACACATACTTGCATGCATTCTTTCATTTACCTGTGCGTATATGGGGATGCGTATATTTACACATGGGTATGGGACTATGTGTACATATTCTGGATTATGAGGATAGTACTTGGGATTTGAGATGAGTCGATGAGATTGGATTTGAGGCCGTGAGATCGGTGATATGACATGGTTCGTATTTGAGATACGACATGATGTTTTAGCGGGTCCTTTGATGTAGTGTTTCATACATACGTATGCATACACAGATGGTATCAGTATTGTACTAGACGTAGGTCAGTACCCTGGATCATGATGGTTGATAAAGAGGATACCGGATGAATAATGTGATTGATGTGACATTGACCCTGTAGGGTTACTAGGCACTCTAATGAGGTTCTACAAAGCATCAACCATGCCGGATTAAAATTTTAGCCGTGCCGAATAGCTCTAAACAAGATCGTTTGCTAGAAATTTAGGGTTTCATATGCTAGTAAATCACATTTACACTATGTGAATACGAAATACAACCTTTGTAGATCGGTCCTTCACTTCTAGAGCTCCTTGTCGTAGTCCCTTCGCTGTGATCAAAGTTCTCCCGGGCTCTTGCATGGCTTCACGAGGCGAAAGATGCGACCTTGCTTGAAGTATCCGAGGCCGAAGATGATCTACGTCGAGGGAATTCCGACTCAAGCTACTACTTCACTAACTAGAGAATTAGTGAAGTAAACACCCTAAACTAAAGTGCTAATCTAGTAGAGGATGGAGAAATAGGAAGTTGGTTCTCTTTGGAATTTTATTTCTCATAATGATTCTCACTTTGGATCAAACCCTAGCAAGCCTTTTCTTTTGAACCAAGAAGAAGATGAACAAAAGAAAATGAAGAGGATAATGATCAAGTGAGTGAGCTAACCATGGTGAGTGAGTATCATATACTAACTCTTGTAGAGACATTACCATGGCTAAGTGTTAAGGTTAGGTTAAAACCCAAAGTAAAAACAAATTTAGTGGACTTTAGTCAATGCATCCACAAGCTTCCACAAACTTCATGCATTTTCTAATTTACCACTAATTTTGTAATTACTTTTAAATGTTAAAACCCAACATAACAAATAGCATGGTGTATGTCTCATACACCCAAGTGTGATGTATCATCAACCATGATACAATAATATAACACATTTTAATATATATCATATATATAGTAAATATGTGTACATGTGAGAAAAACCCTAAGTGAACATGTGTTAGTTAATATAAACCAGTATATCAAATATACAATTATACAATAAATTATTAAATCAACACTTGACTTAATAATCCGGTCATATCACATATAACCGACTAACATTCAATGTATCGACTTATCGAATCAACACTTGATTCGATAACCCGGCTATATCATATATAACCGACCGATACAAAAAATCGCGAGAATAGAATACGGTATCACATACACGCATTATTCTCGGTCCCGCACATATCACATATGCGCCTCTATTTCGTTTTTCCTGAGCCAGTAAAACCTTTATGTAGGACTCTAAAGACTCGTTAATACGCCGGTAGTAGGTGATGATCACATCAAGCACCGACAAGCCCTCAGCGGTACCAGCTGGACGTAACGGCTACCCGGGTATTGAGCGACCAGAAGATCAGCAAGCAAGCCCGCTCCAACTCCTGTAAAAGCCTGCCGGTAACACTTCCCGTACAGTCCGGTCTCCTCGTCTGATATGTCGCATATCAAGTCTAGGGATGGTAAACGTCAGACCCCAATAACCGATAAGTCGTGCCGATGTGAGGCTCATAACGGGTCGAGAAACTACTGGTAACACTTACCGGCAAATCTCTGAATCAGCCCTGGCCAGGGACTTCCCTGTTACGGCCAATCGAGCACAGCGCAACATCAACCCCCAATACCGGGAGAGACGAAACCCCTCTTATCGCTCATTGCCTCTATGTGACTCGGGACTGTACCCAAAAACCACCGTTTTGCACGCCCTCATGGACGCGGTAAGGTGGAAATCAAAGCACAGTGGGAATCACACAAGACTCTATGACGATCTCGGGTCTACAGACTAACCTACACAAGTGTCACCAGAGAACTGCCATCTGACGTGAGGTATAATACCATCTGAGAGTTCTCAGCGAGTCCGTCCAGTGTACCCAGTCTCCACTGAGTACCCGTATACCATCTCTGATGTCAAACACCAATGGATATGGGATCATCCATCGCCCATCTCATGGGACGAGAAGCGTATACGCTAGTCTACACTGGTATATCGATGCCCCGTCTCGATACACCCACGACCAGGGACCTTGAAGGTTGTACTTGTGGACTACCATGTCCCCACTAGTATGATCCGCATCATAGTCCAGGTAGTCAAATACTCATCTTAAGGGCTTTACTAATATGTAACTATAAGACAGTATAAAGAGACAAGTATACATGCTAAAGTGAAGAGCAACCAGATAGCATACTATCATATCGAGCAAGAAAGTCCTCTCTATATATGTCCAAGCATCCAATATAATATACATCATCTGTACAATACTGGCCTCTAGGGCATACATACAACTAACAATCTCCCACTTGCACTAGGGCCAGCTGCTGTAGTATCGCATACCGAGCATCCCGAAGAGTCTCTCAAACTGTATCTGGGGAATGGCCTTCGTGAGTGGATCCGCAGTGTTGTTCTTCGTGTCAAACCTCCTGACCTCGATCTCCCGGCGATCAACTATCTTCCGGATCAGGTGATACCGCCTCAGAATATGCCTGGATCTCTGATGGGACCTGGGTTCCTTGGCCAAAGCCACCGCTCCATTGTTATCGCAATACAAAGGTATTGGATGCTCAATGGATGGAACCACTCCAAGTTCAGTAATGAACTTCTTGATCCAGACAGCCTCTTTGGCAGCATTGTTGGCAGCGATGTATTCAGCCTCCATCGTCAAGTCTGCCACGGTTTCCTGCTTGGAACTCTTCTAGCTAACCGTCCCTCCGTATAGGGTAAAGACAAATCCCGACTGTGACTTAGAGTCGTCCTTATCACTCTGGAAGCTTGAATCGGTAAAGGACTCCACTTGGAGTTCTCCGTTACCATACACCAAGAGCATCAACTTAGTCCTTCGTAAGTACTTGAGAATGCACTTCACAGCTGTCCAGTGACTCTCTCCAAGATCAGCTTGATACATACTCACTACACTTAGTGAGTATGCTACATCGGGTCTGGTACATAGCATCGCTTACATGATAGAGCCTACTGCCGAAGCATAGGGTATCCCTTGCATGCGAGCTTTCTCCAAATCAGTCTTGGGAGACATCTCTTTGGAGAGAGTGAGTCCTGAGATTGTGGGTAAAAACCCACGTTTGGACTCTTCTATACTAAACCTCTTTAGTATGGTGTCAATGTACCTGGATTAGGACAATCCCAATATCCTTTTAGATCTATCTCTATAGATCATAATTCCCAATATGCATGAGGCATCACCAAGATCTTTCATTGAGAATCTTTGTGATAAGAAGAGCTTGACCGATTGCAGCATAGGAATGTCATTTCCTATCAAGAGTATGTCGTCCACGTACAATACGAGGAAGACAACCTTACTCTTTGCCACCTTCTTGTAGATACAAGGTTCATCTATATTTTTGACGAAATCAAACTCTTTGATAACGACGTCAAAGCAGATGTTCCAACTCCGCGATGCTTGCTTTAATTCATAAATGGATTTAAGCAGCTTGCACACCTTCCCGCTTCTCCCACTATCTATGAAGCCCTCTGGCTGAGTCATGTACACGCACTCTTCTAAATCACCGTTTAGAAAAGCGGTCTTAATATCCATTTGCCAGATTTCATAGTCATGATATGCAGCGATGGCAAGCATGATCCGGATGGATTTAAGCATAGCCACTGGAGAAAAGGTTTCGTCATAGTCCACACCTGGTCTTTGACGAAAACCTTTTGCAATAAGTCTAGCTTTGAAAGTCTCTACTTTCCCATCTACACCAAGTTTTTTCTTGAAGATCCACTTGCTCCCAATGGGTTTTACCCCTTCAGGAGCAACTTCCAAAGTCCACACTTTGTTGGTGTACATAGATTCCATCTCGGGCCTACTCGAATCCAGCCATTTCACTGAGTCCCCACTTGTGATGGCCTGCTCGAAGCTAGTTGGGTCATCATCAACCATGATGCAATCCTCGCTCCCACCATCCATGAGAAAACCGTAGTATCTTTCAGGTGGGTGTGGAACCCTACTATATCGGCGGAGAGGCTGAGGTTCATTGGGAACTACCGAATCCTCTGGTTCCACTAAATCTTCAGTTTGAGTTTGTGTATCTGGAACCTCTTCCAGCTCTACCACTTTGCCACTAATTTCTTTTACAAGAAATTCCTTTTCTAAAAAGGTGGCATGTTGAGCAACAAACACCTTTTGTTCCTCACTGTGGTAGAAAAAATATCCATATGAATTCTTTGGATATCCCACAAACTTGCAAAGAACTGACCGTGCCTCGAGTTTGTCCGGATTTTGTCTTTTGAATAGGCCGGACAACCCCATATCTTAACTCGTTTAAGATATGGTCTCTTCCCACTCCATATCTCATATGGTGTGGTAGGTACAGATTTAGATGGAACTTGATTCAATAGGTATGCTGCTGTCTCCAGCGCATACCCCCAGAAGGAAATAGGTAACTCAGCCGTGCTCATCATAGAGCGCACCATATCTAATAGGGTGCGGTTCCTCCGTTCTGATACACCGTTGTGCTGTGGTGTATATGGAGGAGTTAGCTGAGAGAGAATCTCATTCTCTTTTAGGAAGTCCAGGAATTCATTGCTCAAGTATTCACCTTCTCGATCAGATCGAAAGATTTTAATACTTTTCCCGGTTTGGTTCTCGACTTCTTGTTTATATTCTCTAAATTTCTCAAAAGCTTCTGATTTGTGTTTCATCAGGAACACATATCCGAATCTAGAGAGATCGTCAGTGAATGTAATGAAGTACGAAGAACCATCCCTGGCATGTGTAGACATTAGACCGCATACATCACTATGTATCAGTCCCAATAGTTCAGTACTCTCTCTCCGTGTCCCGTAAACGGAGTTTTGGTCATCTTGCCTTTGAGACTGTCACGACCCGATAATTTGGCCCGTGACCGGCACTTAGCCACGTAACGTCTACAGGCGTAACGCGACTAAGTAAGCCAAAACCCAGAAATCAAAACCATTAAATATAGAGTGATTAAAAGATTTTGTAAAAACAGTTATACCTGTCTAAGAAACTTTTAGTAGAGATCCCTTTTAAGTTCAAGAGTTATATTTTAATAATTTTGGCAACATTTCCTTTATAAACATTTGTCCCGCAAGTCGGGTAAAGGCAAGTTGTAGTAGAAATAACATGCGAAATAAATAGAGCATCACAATATGATATACGACGCCGTAGCGAAGAATAAGCAGTAAGGCAAAAACAAATATCATAAAAGGTAAGACTGCATAAAATAAAGTCGGCTCATATGCGAGCTCGACACCAGAGTACAAAATCATATACATCGTCCTCATAACTGTCTCTAAGTCAATACAGGAAGGTAGATGGAGAATACTAGATACATCAATATATAACTGAAGGATAAACAGATACCGTACAAAATGTAGGGTTCCTAGGCACTCTAATAAAGTCTCACAAGGCATCAACCATGCCAATTTCAAAAATTATGGGTGCCGAGAAACCCTAATACGGATCGTTGACTAGAAGTTTAGGCGAAAAGATAATCTAGTTAACTACTTAACTAAAAGTTAGATGCTACAACCTTTGTAGATCCGGTTCTCCACTTCCTTAGCTCCACGTGGGTGTCCTCTCGCTGTCCATCATGAATCCCGAACTCAATCTTCGGCTTCATCGGAGAAACGGGCGAGCTAGGTCGTCGGCTTCATGTCAAAGACGATCTACGTCGAGGCATCACAAGCTCAAGCTCCGACTTCACAAAGTTGTGAAACTTGTGAAGAAAACACCCAAAACAACTTGGCAAGAGGTAGAGGGTGAAGAAATAGGAGGTGGGTTCACTTTAGAATTGGATTTCTCTCACTAGAACTCAAGTTGCCATTGATGGCATGAAGGTTTCTATCTTGAAGAAGAAGGAGAAGATGAAGCTAGTTTATGATAAGTGTTTTAAAATGAAAAGAAAATTCATACTTATCATAATCTAACTAAGGTTAAGTGTAGAGAATAAACCATGGTCATTTGGAGAGTTAGGGTTAAGCATGAGGACAAGAATGGTCGCAAAAGTCAAGGCTTCATGAAGCTTCAACTAATGACAAAAGAAAGCCACCATTCTCTTTAAATCATTTCCAAATAAATAAACAAATAAATGAATATGTAAAACCCTAATTATCAAATTAACCATGGTTTAATTCTACACATTTAACCAAATGATCAAGTATCATCAAACATGATATAAAAATGTGCACAAAAGCATATCACATATACAATGTGCATCAAGTGAGAAAAATCCGTTTAAAGTGAACCAATATTAGTTAATGTAAAGTAATATATCAAATATATAATTATACATTAAATCATTAAATCAACACTTGATTCAATGATCCGGTCATGTCGCACATGACCGACTAGTATTCAATGTATCGGCTTATCAAATCGATCTTCGATTCGATAACTAGGTTATATCACATACAACCAATCGAAACATTAATCGCGAGAATCAAATACGGTATCACATACACGCATTATTCTCGGTCCCGCACATATCTCATATGCGCTCCTATTTCGTTTCGCTTGAGCCAGGAAACCTCTGTGTAGGACTCTAAAGACTCGTCAATACGCCGGTAGCAGATGATGATCATATCAAGCACCCACAAGCCGCAAGCGGTCTGCTAAACGTAACGGCCACCAGGGTATTGAGCGATCAGAAGATCGACGAGCTAGCCCGCTCACACTCCTGCGAATCCGACCAGTAACACTTACCGCACAGTCCGGTCACTTCGTCTGATATGTCGCATATCAAGTCTAGGGGTGGTAAACGTCAGACCCCAATAACCGATAAGTCGTGCCGATGTGAGGCTCATAACGGGTCGAGAAACTACTGGTAACACTTACCAGCAAATCTCTGATCAGCCCTGGCCAGGGACTTCCCTGTTACGGCCAATCGAGCACTGCGCAACATCAACCCCCAATACCGGGAGAGACGAAACCCCTCCTATCGCTCATTGCCTCCATGTGACTCGGGACTGTACCCAAAGACCACCGTTTTGCACGCCCTCATGGACGTGGTAAGGTGGAGATCAAAGCACAGTGGGAATCACACAAGACTCTATGACGATCTCGGGTCTACAGACTAACCTGCACAAGTGTCACCTGAGAACTGCCATCTGACGTGAGGTATAATACCATCTGGGAGTTCTCGGCGAGTCCGTCCAGTGTACCCAGTCTTCACTGAGCACCCGTATACCATCTCTGATGTCAAACACCAATGGATATGGGATCATCCATCGCCCATCTCATGGGTCGAGAAGCGTATACGCTAGTCTACTCTGGTATATCGATGCCCTGTCTCGATACACCCACGACTAGGGACCTTGAAGGATGTACTTATGGACTACCATGTCCCCACTAGTATGATCTGCATCATAGTCCAGGTAGTCAAGTACACATCCTAAGGGCTTTATCAACATGTAACTATAAGACAGTTTAAAGAGACTAGTGTACATGTTAAGATAAAGAGTAACCAGATAGCATACTATCATATCGAGCAAGAAAGTCATCTCTATATATGTCCAAGCATCCAATATAATATACATCATCTGTACAATACTGGCCTCTAGGGCATACATACAACTAACAATCTCCCACTTGCACTAGGGTCAGCCGCTGTAGTATCGCATACCGAGCATCCCGAAGAGTCTCTCAAACTGTATCTGGGGAGTGGCCTTCGTGAGTGGATCCGCCGTGTTGTTCTTCGTGTCAACCCTCCTGACCTCGATCTCCCGGCAATCAACTATCTCCCGGATCAGGTGATACCGCCTCAGAATATGCCTGGATCGCTGATGGGACCTGGGTTCCTTGGCCAAAGCCACCGCTCCATTGTTATCGCAATACAAAGGTATTGGATGCTCAATGGATGGAACCACTCCAAGTTCAGTAATGAACTTCTTGATCCAGACAGCCTCTTTGGCAGCATCGTTGGCAGCGATGTATTCAGCCTCCATCGTCGAGTCTGCCACGGTTTCCTGCTTGGAACTCTTCCAGCTAACCGCCCCTCCGTAAAGGGTAAAGACAAAGCCCGACTGCGACTTAAAGTCGTCGTTATCACTCTGGAAGCTCGAATCGGTAAAGGACTCCACTTGGAGTTCTCCGTTACCATACACCAAGAGCATCTCTTTAGTCCTTCGTAAGTACTTGAGAATGCTCTTCACAGCTGTCCAGTGACTCTCTCCAGGATCAGCTTGATACCTGCTCACTATACTTAGTGAGTATGCTGTTAGTGTATATGCCCTAGAGGCCATTACTGTATCATACTAGTTTGTATATTACTTAATGGATGCTTGGGATATTCACCTTGTATATACAATCTTGCTCAAAATAGTAGTATGCTACTTGGTTTGTTTCTACTTCAATGTGTACTTGTGTTTATTTCAGTATATCACTTATACGCATTAGTGGAGCCCTTAGGATCTTTGCTTGATTACCAGCGTTGTGATGGCAGTCACACTAGTGGGGGCTGGGTAATCTATAAGCACATCCTTATTCAGGTCCCTGGTCGCAGGACTATCGAGACAGGGCATCGATACTCCGGAGTAGACCAGCGCATGCGCTTCTCATCCCAGTGTGGGAGACGGTCTGTCCCACAGCCGTCAGTACGTCGTACTTGAGATAGTATGCGGGTGCTCGTTAGGTTACGGGTACACTGGACAGGACTCGTCGGGAACTGACTAGTTGGTATTATACCTATCGTCAGTTATCAGTTCCCAGGTGACATGAGTACAGCTTAGTCCGCTGACTTGACACTGTCACTTCGCCTCGGGTGTGTTCCCACTGTACTTTGATCACTACCCTACCACGGCTCAAAGGAGTCGTGCAAACAGGTGGTAGTTGGGTGCAGTCCCGAAGCACTTGGAGGCAGTGACGGTTAGACAGGATTCGTCTCTCCCGGTATTGGGGGTTGACATCGCGCTGTGTCTAGGAGAGCCATTACACGAGTAGTCCCTGGCCAGGGCAAACGAGATATACTGGTAGGTTTCCAGTGTTATCTCAGGGTGTATTGGGCTTCACTCCGGCACGACTTGTACCGCTATTGGGGGACTGACGTTTACCGTCCCCTAGGCCCGCCATGCGATGTATCAGACGAACAGACCGGACTGTACGGAGAATGTCACGCTCAGGCTCAGTAGGAGTTCAGATGGGTTTCGCCTCGTCGGTCTTCTTGTCGGCATTACCTGGGGACCGTTACGCACAGCTAGTGCCGCTTGCGGTCTGTGGTTAAACCCACTGCCAGCGTAGTGTCGAGTCTTTAGAGTCCCACACAGAAAGCTTTTCGCCTTTAGGCAAAAGAGTAGAGGTCGCATGGTATTGCGACAGGTCGCATGGTTTTGCGACAGGGTTCGGTCACATCCGTGCACTTGTGCACGTACAGTGTCCGGACAGTTTACACTAGCGGGCTTTGGTTTAAGCCAGATCCTAGTGTACCTTATGGGATTGGATTTATCCAGTTTGCATTCGTGTTCCTCGGAACGCGGATGCGGGTGTGTATGCACAGTTGACAGGGAGGCAGAGGCAGCGGATTCTCATTAGGGTTGTTGACAGTTGACCGTTGACTTTTTGACTTTATGCTCAACCCTAATGAGAATATGATATATGATTAACTATTATATTAATTAAGTATTATGGTGATATGGTTGTTGACTTGTTGACTTTTGTTGACTTGTTGACTTTGGTGACTTGTTGACTTTTGTTGACTTGTTGACCGGTTGACTAGGCTTGACTAGTTGACCATCATGATAACCATGGTTATCATTTCATGCCAAAGACTTTTTCTTGCTTGTTCATTTGAGTAAAATGAGTGCATGACATGATAAGGTTATGGTTACTTCAACCATCACATAAGACTTTTGTTGATATGATGAGTTATCATTGCTTTGGATTATGAGAGGGTGAGAGACAAAATACTTGCTCATTCTTTCTTGCTCATTCTCTCTCTTGTTCTTGAGCTCTCCTCTTGCTCTCATCCTCAACCTCTTGCTCCCTCTCTTGATCTATGGTTCTCTTGTCTCATGAGTTGAGAATCAAGAACCATAGATAAAATCCCATTCTAAATCATCTCTACTCATTCTAGTTCACTAGGTTTAGCAAACCAAGTGAACTAGTTTCTTCAAAGAACGAAGAAGGAGCTAAAGGTTGGAGCTTTCAAGTGGATCTATCTTCGGCGTACGGAGACAACGAGAAGGAGCCATCGAACCACCATCGGAGCTTGAAGAGAAGGAGTTCAAGTTTAGGTATAACCATCTTCATCCGAGTAGCTAACTCTCTTTAGCATAGTTTGCTAGTTTTAGTTTAGACTACGATCCCGACCATAGTTTAGTCCATGTTGCCTCTTGCGATAAAAATTTTGATTTTATACCGTTTCCGCCTCCCCGTAAGAACCGGGGGTCGCAATGTGGACTTACAGTGGTATCAGAGCCTAACTAAACTTAAACTAGCTTGGTAGTGAAGTGTAAAGAAGTTCGGAACCGGAAAAATCCAAAAACCAAACTTTTACAAAATCTGAGTTTCTGTTGAAATTTTTTCTGGTCAAAATGAAAAACTTTATACTCCTAAATTCGGCTCAGGGTTTTGTGTGAACACCCAAGAAAAACGATACAGTGATTCGCCTAAAGTGCCGCGCTTCCGCCGCGTGATCCTTCTTAGACGCCGCGGAACCGCCGCGACTTGGTGTCTTCTCTGCATCGTTTTTCGTGCAGTGTGTTTGTGTGTTGGTTTTGGGATTTTTAAAATATATTATATGTGCCCAGATTGTCCAGAAAAGAAATTTCCTTTTGGGGTCCTATAATTCCGTATTTTTTCCGAACTTCACTGCACTTTGACTATGATGGTTATATCTGTGATGCTTGCATGTATTGAACGTCGGCTAATCGCTATAAGTCGATTAGTCGGGGTTATACATGATCTGTAATGTGCTGGAATGTGTATATGAATGTGTTGGACTGTCGCGGGTGAATAGCCGGGGTGGATGTGAGATGAGCTTTTGTTTTTCTTTCATTCATTGTAAATGTAAATTGATGTAATAATATTATTTGTTTGGCCGCACAACCGGGTCGGGGTTGTAGCCGTCATTGTATAATTCTTTTTACTGTTTTTGCTCCTAGGATAGACCCATGGAGGGGTGCACAAACTACCGAGTACTTGGCGGGTAGTTTGCCGCACCCGTAGGGGTCTTGGGTGGGGTATTTGGCTATTCACCGCGACCGTGTTATCCGCTTTTCGTTTCAGGCTCGAAAGGATTGCGGATTGCTAGTATATCCAATGCATTCATCTGTGATCTGTAATGTCTATCATTGCTTACTATTTAGGCGTTGCTTATGTTTTACAGACGCGCTAGCCCAGCCCCCGCTCTGTCGTTAGTTAAGTAACCTAACGGGTAATGACGGGGCCCAGTGGCGAATGCGAATGGCATAAGCGTACGTCATATTTTGGTTGTTTTCTGCAATGGTAGGATTAAATGATGGGACGCATTAAAAGAACTAATGCAAGAATATCACGCATTAAAAGAACTAATGCAAGATAATAAACCAAGTTAAAGTCGTTGGAACACTTTCGAAAAACCACTCGGTTCTTTTCAAAACAACTTTTAAATACGGAGCTTGAGCCACTCCTTTTAAAAGCTATCTCGTTCCATCGACCAAATCAAGTTCACTACGTTCACGGTTTTGCCAAAACCATCCGTAGCCCTCCGTCGTTTCATATGAATAGTCAATAGTATTCAAGCTGTGTTTGTTGGCCAAAGTCAAGGCACAGTGATTGGTAGCTATTGGGTATTCATGTGCAGCATAGATAGATGCGTTGGTTTGGAACAGTCGTACTGCCTTGTTGGCCAAAGTCAAGGGTAGGTGCGGGTGGATTCAAACTAACCTGGAGAACGACGGGCAGAACTTGACATGTGACTTATGATTTGTTGGCCAAAGTCAAGGTCATAAGAGCATGGGGCAAAAATCCACATCGGGAGTTTCATAAGTACTGAAACTTGCTAGATTTGCATACCATTTGGAGTGTGATGATTCTGGTAGGATTCCTTCAGTTTCGTCACGCGATGATATTTGGATCCCGATCCTACTGTGAGTATATGCTACTCCTCGGGAAATTTCTCACTTAACGATCAATGCTATAAACCTAGTAGGTGCCTAGAAAGGTGTTAGCGGGGCTACGCCCCCAGGGAAAAGAGGTTCTCTAATTAAGGAACTTCGCGAAAGCGTTGGAAAATCTCCCTCGAAGTACCGACACCGGCCTGGCTGAACGGTTAAGCAAGTATTGTACGGTGGGATTGATCCTGACTAATTCTTCCTTTATGGTTTGAGGAGGGATTCGAGAAACAGTGGGAGCCATCCTGTTTAGACAAACTAAAAACCACTCTAAACTTGCAAGAGCATCATGCTGAGTGTTTCTTCTTCTCTCTCCTAATTGCAGCGACCAATCAACATGACTGGACTTAAGTTACTCCTAGATAAAAACAAACTGACAGGGCCAAACTACAAAGATTGGCTCAGGAATGTCACGATAGCAATCACTTATGACAAGCTGGGGTATCTTCTTACCACCAAAGCTCCCCCTGTCCCTGGTCCAACTTCCAGTGTCGCGGATAAGGAAATCCGCAAGACTTAGGAGATTGATAGCGCGAAGGCCAAGTGCCTCCTGCTTGCCTCGATGGACAACGAACATCAGAGGAGGCATGAGAATATGGACATGGAGTCCATATTGCTCCATACAAAAGAACTGTATGGAGAGCAATCACGTATCGCAAGATACGAAGCGTCGAAAAAGTTATTTTCGACAAGAATGGCCGTCGGATCATCAGTAGCCGAGCATGTGCTAAAGATGATCGGCTTCATTGAGGAGCTCGCTGACCTAGGGATCACATTGGAGAGTGAGCTATATACGGATATAGTTCTCCAGTCCCTTCCTTCCACTTACGCCCAGTTTATACTGAACTTCAACCTACAAGAAAAAGAGGTTGAACTATCAGAGCTCCTCAACATGCTGAGGAGCGCAGAGGGCACCCTACAGAAAGGTAGGGAAACATCCACTTTGTTTGTAGGAGGATCATCTTCTTCTAGGTCCAAGGCGAAAGCCAAGGGAAAGAAGAAGAAGGCCCCCGCCAAACTAAGGGGCGGTGTTGGTAAAGTGGATACGAAGGGAAAAGGCAAAGCAACAAAGATAGCGGGAAAGCTTGTGGATAAGGAAGAATGCTTCTATTGTCATAAGAAAGGACACTGGAAGAATGATTGCAGGGCCTGGAAGGCCAGAACACAGGAATTGAAGCAGGTTGCAGCTTCAGCTTCAGGTGTGTATGTTATTGAAAATTGTCTTTCAATAAACTCTACTTCCTGGGTATTGGATACCGGATCAGGATCTCATATCTGTAATTCTTTGCAGGCGTTGAGAAACCGTAGGATTTTGAAGGCAGGTGACATGACCCTCAAAGTTGCGAACGGAGCTAGCATGGATGCTAAAGCCGTGGGGGACTATCACCTGGGAATGTCAGATGGACATGTTTTGGTTTTGCGTAATTGCTTTTTTGTACCCAACGCAACTTGTAATATCATTTCTGTATCTTTAGTTTCTAAAGAAGGTTATGAATTTGCGTTTGTAAGTAATGTTGTAAACATTCACCTTAATCAAGTTTTGATTGGGTCAGGTACATTGAGTAATGGTATATACGTGTTAAACCAACCACAGATTTTCAACGTCCAGAATACACACAAAAGAAAGTCTCCGGAAATAAATCAGACTTTCTTATGGCATTGTAGATTGGGTCACATCAATGAGAGAAGGTTGACTAAGTTACATACAGAAGGATATTTGAATGCGTTCGAATATCAATCGTATGCCACTTGTCAATCTTGTCTCAAAGGAAAGATGACAAAGACTCCATTTACTGGACATGGAGTAAGAGCGAGCGAGCTCTTGGGACTCGTACACAGTGACGTGTGCGGTCCAATGTCTACACATGCCCGAAGCGGACATTCTTACTTCATTACTTTTACGGATGACTTCTCAAGGTACGGTTATGTCTTCTTGATGAAACATAAGTCCGAGGCCTTTGGAAAATTCCAGGAGTATAAGAATGAAGTAGAGAAACAGACCTGCAAAAGTATTAAGATTCTAAGATCGGATCGAGGTGGAGAATACTTAAGTGCCGAGTTCCTGGACTATTTAAAAGAGAACGGAATTCTCTCTCAGCTTACTCCTCCATACACCCCGCAACATAACGGTGTATCGGAGAGACGGAACCGCACCCTATTGGATATGGTGCGGTCCATGATGAGTAACGCTGAGTTACCGCGATCATTCTGGGGATATGCGCTAGAATCAGCCGCATACCTTTTGAACCGAGTACCTACTAAGACCGTGCCTACTACACCATATGAGATGTGGTGTGGGAAGAGACCCTATCTTAAGCACATTAAGACATGGGGATGTCCGGCTTTTGTCAAAAAGCAGCATGCGGACAAGCTCGAGGCACGCTCAGTACAGTGCAAGTTTGTGGGGTATCCAAAGAACTCAAAAGGATATTTCTTCTACTGTGAAGAGGAACAAAAAGTTCTTGTTTCTCGTCATGCCTACTTCTTGGAAACTGAGTTTTTGGAAAACCAGATAAGTGGGAGCACAGTAGAACTGGAAGAAATTCCAGAACCACGGACTGTTACTGAAAGTTTAGTGGAACCAGAAGGTTCGGAAGAACAGGACATTCCTACGCCGCTCCGCAGAAGTAGTAGGCAGTCTCATCCGCCTGAGAGATACTACGGTTTTCTCATAGACGGGGATAGAGAGGATTGCATCATAGATTATGATGAGCCTACTAGCTTCCAGCAGGCCGTTCAGAGCGTTGACTCAGTGAAATGGCTGGATGCAATGCGGACCGAAATGGAGTCCATGTACACCAACAAGGTATGGACGTTGGACATTGCTCCAGACGGGGTAAAACCCGTAGGATGCAAGTGGATCTTCAAAAGGAAGATTGGTGTAGATGGACAGGTTGAGACCTATAAAGCTAGGCTGGTAGCAAAGGGTTTTCGTCAAAGACCTGGCTTGGACTACGACGAAACCTTTTCTCCAGTAGCCATGCTGAAATCCATTCGGATCCTTCTTGCCATTGCTGCCTTCCACGATTATGAGATCTGGCAAATGGACGTAAAGACAGCTTTTCTAAATGGAAATTTAGAGGAGTGTGTCTATATGGACCAGCCAGAGGGTTTCTGTAACATTTTCAAAAATATAAAATATTAATTTTGGGAATTTTTATAATTTAATATTATTTTATTGATTATTTTAATATTAAATGCAAATAAATAGGAAAAATGTTAGAAAAAATTATGAAAAATTATGGAAAATTCTAAAATAGGGTAAATTAGTGGATTATGGCATTTTTAAGTTTTTGTGATTAGTTTGACAATAATTTAGTGCTAATCGCGATTAAAATCGCTAATCGGGTTTTTTGGCAATTTTGTGCAAAACTTGCACATATCACTTTTTCTACACTTGTGCATTTTTCTAGCCATGGTTTTCTTTTGGGATTACTATTGATGTGAGAAGGTTTGGATTTTAAAAGAAAAGGAAAAGAAAGGAAAATATAATGATGAGGGTAGGTGAGAGAGAGAGGTGGACTTTGACTTAGCATACTTAGCCATTCTCCTCGTTTTCTGTGCACAGCCCCTGTTCCTCTAGTGTTGACCCAGGGTACTTCTAGTTTTGACAGATTCTATCTAGGGTGAAATCTGGGACATATATCCTAAGTTGCTATTTTGGATTCGTGTTTCCGTATTCCGTATTTTTGATTCTGAAATGGTGGAATGTGTTTTGCCTCGACTAATTGTCGTTTATACGACGATGTAGAGGATTTATTGATGGTTTTGAAGGCGTGCCATAGGTTCTCACCTATAGGCCCCTTATCGTATCGTTTTGGATTTCGTGCGCCGTTTTAGATTGGATTTGGTTTTAATGCGCATATACGATATTTTGATGTGTAGGTACCCATGAAGACTTCGGGACGACAAGCAAATACGTGGTGACGTCCGCAATTGGTGATGCAAGGTGAGTAGATTATATCTACAGGGGGAAGTCGGGTGGATGGCGTATAGCACCCCCGCAGTCCGTAGATAGATTACTATGTAGTTTATTGTGATATTAGGTGTATTGTGGATAATGTAGGGTTAGAAGTGACTAGTGTAGTTCATAGTCGCGAACCCTAGGGTAGAATTACACCTACACACACCCTTGCTTATCACTTGTACTTGCACTGTGATTGATGATATGTGATGACTTTGGAGATGAGTCGATGATGTGGGCTGGGTGCCCTGGGATCGGTGATTTTATACGATTCATATGTGGGATATGACTTGTGATTCTTGCGGGCTTGGGATATGTGTTTACCCCCGCATGCATACTTACTGAGGTTACCGTTTTGTACTAGACATAGAGTAGTACTCCAGACTATATGATCTGACGATGGTGATATCTGTTATGTGATGAGACAGTGAGATACTGACCCCTACCCAGCTATGGGGATGCCGTACGATGATTTACCGTACGAGCCGATATTGATGATAGATCCGCACTCATAACTCGAGGATATCTTATGATATGACATTGAGGCGAGATCACCGACTATATACTTTTATACATGTATCGACTCAGATTTAGGTGGTTTCCACACCTACCCCTCCTGATTGACCGGATACTTAGATGTAGTTTGCATAGTAGATACTTCACTGTGGTGTTGACTACTAGATATCTGCATTTTCCTGCTATTCGCATTGCTGGCATATGTTCATTGTTATATTATTATCATGCTGTTAGGACACCAGCACCATTATCGATGATGCGTATGTTTCACGTACACTATTTGCCGGCTCACACACTTCATCATCGATAATTGCCATGCCACTACACTGTAGTACTGTTGCATTCATGATATGATTACTGCTTGGCATATTGTACACATGTACCTGTACACAAACATAGATGATTCTGACTTGATTGAGATTGAGGACCGCAAGATATTCTTTAAACTGATTCATTCTAAAGGAGCGGTTCCTCCCGACATATGTACATTACTATTCCATGTTGCATGATTTCTGATATGATTATCTCTCTTTACATGTCGCATACATCATGGATTGATTGCATAGCACATTGCATTGGATTTACTTCTTGATGTGGATTTTCATGTGATTTCTGATTTTGAGGACCGTGGGATTATTTAAGAAAAGATGTTCTTTTATGAAAACCCGGTACCTCGTGATATGATATTTGGGTGCGTCCACCACGCGTTTTCTCGGTGCTGAGACGTGTGCTTGAAACCCGATTCGAGGAGTGATGATCCGTTTGCGGGTTCGTGGTGGGCCCGGTATGGTTCCCCTCGGCGAGATGATCGATGGGTTATGCCGATTGAGCCTGGAGGCGGGCGAGTACCTACCGGTGATTTTACCTGAGCTCGGCGGATATCCGGGGGATACCGCCTGGAGCCGAGAGATGGGCATACTGCCGGGGCCGACGGGCCGATATCCGCAGACGGAGCCCAGAGATGGACATGGGTTGACTCGTGCTGCCGGGGCCGAGGGCCGATACCGCAGACGGAGCCCCATATGGATGAGGATTTACGTGTCGATGCTTGGCACGGGTTTCATGATGTTTTCCATGATATTGTTTATATCCTCATACTTGCATACATGATGCTTACTGTCAGTGGGTGACAGGTGGACGGGTTCCACATATATACAGACATGGATCATATACAGACTGGATTTACACTTGTCATACTTCATTTGTATATATAACAGGGTATGAGGGCGCTGTTATATATACCCTTACACCAATATTAGTGGTATGGGACGCTAATATATGTGTATTGATATTATTGATATTTCTTCATTGATACTTCATGCAGACATACCTTACATTGATGACATGTTGTTACCTGAGTACCTGGCATTATATACATGATTAGATATTACCTTGCCACCTTATTACACTCAGATGTACTCTTGTGGATATTTTATTGATCGTTGACTTAGGATTATGTCTTGCATTCGATTTATCCTTGTAGATGTTTCTATTCACGAGTTGGCAACTCACCCCCGTTGTGCCACAGTTCTTGCAGGTTATGTCGTACAGGTTCTATTGCGGCATTTCTGGCACACTTCCTTCTTGCGGGTGATTTGCTTTTGGTAGGTGGATTCTTTTGCATCAAGAATCCCCAGTTTGTATTTATTTTATTCATTGTATCTAGAAATTGTCCATCAACCAAAAACTTGTATATTCTTTCAGACTTAGAGACAGTGTGGTATTATTCGACCTTAGAGTCGCGCTTAGTAGTATTGCGGTTTTCTTGCTGCTTTTTGAGCTTTCCTTGATTTTGATCCTCGCCACTTGGCGTTGTATATTATCATATCATCGTGTGGTTGTGACCGTCGATTGACGAAGAGCTAGCTCCCGCTTGGGGATGCCTTTATCATTTTATATATTGTTATTCATGTTGTACCCCATTCGGGGCCAGTTTTACAAGAGAAACTCTGCCGAAAATTTTAGAAAAGACTGTACGGTTTTCAAATGCACATTCGGCTTAGTTATTTAAAAACCTTGATTTCAAACATGTTTTTCTTTACTTCTTTAAACCAGTTTTCTTTACTTATTCTCAAAAATGGTTTTAGATTTCTGGGCTTTTGGCTTACTTGGATCAGATGGAGTCCTATAGACTTCATATGGTTCAAGGGCCAGTCACGTGCTCTTTCGGGTCGTGACAAAGTTGGTATCAGAGCGCTAGGTTGACCTTGGTTCGAGTCTAAGTTTGACTATGTGGAGCCTAGGGAGTTGTTTATATACGGAACTTAGGCTTGACCTTACGGAACTTAGACTTGGTCGAGGGGGTGTAAACCCGAACTTTTGTCGTTTTAGGATGACCCTTGGTTGATGGATTTGGTGACTAAAGTAGAGTGACGTACCGTTGGTATGTTCCGCGGCATACTTACGACACGCCACTCCGCTTAAGGAACCTTAGGATGTACATACTTTCGAGATCAGTGATTCTCTTTATATCCAGGATTATTCATCCATTTGAGATCCCCGATTCTATTAGTTTCATGATCATACCTTCATTGATACTGTTCCTTCCTATGATCATGTATCCACTTTGGATCTGTTGTTTCCCTTCTTGCCACTGATGTGCTCTCTTTGATACTCGATTGAGATTCCTGTCACCGTGTTTGAGCGCAGTTTGGGCTGCTGCTAGGGTTACGGCCGGTGTGAGCTCGTTTGGTACGAGGGCCGACCTTTGTGTTTTCTGGTGACATGGGAACGTCTCGAGTTAGTGTTGGTGATTGTGACCTCTAGTGGAGGCGAGTGCTTGGTCTTGCACCGGATGATCGAGCCTTTGTTAGAGCTGCCAGTTGAGAGAGGACTGTTGATGTACAGCATACCTCAGAGATGGTGATGTCGCCTACCGTGCAGACAGATGGACCAGCTGTCGCTGAGATTGACAGGGTGTTGCTTTCGGAGCTTACGAGCTGAGATTGCCGGAGCTTTCAGGCAGTTATGCGACAGATGATAGCTAGTCTACCCGATTTGAGAGACGAAGGTGATTCGTCCGATTTTGCGCCAGAGCGGGCCCAGTTGAGTTGAAGATTTCCAGTGTGGAGAGTCTTACTCAGATCTAGAGCAGGCTGATTCAGAGATGACCGTTTATGTATTGCCTTTCCTGGAGGATTGAGGCGTTGTTCGGCGTACAGGCATATGAGCCAGTTGTTGCTGCAAATGATGAGATATCGCCCAGATGATTGGAGCTACTGCAGCATGAGCATGTTCTTAGAGAGATGATAGCGAGTTGCTAGTCACCGAGGATGGATGACTAGGACGCGTGGTGAGTTCGCTTACCCCGATGCGAGGTCATCAGGTGGATTGATTCCAGCTAGAGACGACTTCACGCAGATTCGTTGAGAGTCGATTGAGACGATCGAATGTCAGGAGCCTATTTTCCAAGTTTAAAGTATACGGAAAGACATGCAGGTGATTCTATGGACCCTCTAGAAGAATGAAACCCTAACTCGACTTAATGACCGTGTGACAGCCTTGGAACCTTAGGGTTTACGGCGGTTCCGCGGCGCCATTAGTGAGGCTTGGGTTTGCCCTTCTACGGCTGGACCACCGACGCTGTGGCATGTACTCGATACTATTAAACTGTACCCGAGATGTGAGCTCTTGGGGGATTATGAGGATCTAACGAGTCGATCGGATGGTTCGACATCTTTCGGATATCGTGATGGGACACTGCTTGGGAGACTCCAGGTGCGAGCATAGCCGTCGGAGCGCAGTTCGTGCAGCCATGATGAGACGAGTCCGAATCAGTCGACACTGATGCAGAGTGAAGAAAAGAGTTCGCAAGATATTTCGACGAGATGACGTCCCACTCCGCCGACATCAGAGATGTTATACGCACCCAGAGGCGTGGTATATGGATATACCTTCCAGAAAGAAGCGCGATAGGTATGCAGCCGTTCCGGAATAAGCTTTAGCTTCAGCATTGGATGATGACTTCCGGGCATTTCGGCAGGATTGAGATTTGAGAAAGGAACCTCGGCAAGACTTTTCTGGAGTACGATACGAGAAGACCTAGACCAGGAGTGGTCGTGTTGCGCACACCCAGCAGGCCAGAGTTCGGCATTGTCGACGAGGTAGTTGACCAAGTTCGGATAGAGGAGCTTAACCAGATGCGTTGCGAATTGATCAAGGATGGACGAGTGACGAGTATTCCTCCGATGGTTGGGACGTGTTTCCGAGGACCAGTTCGGCCTGACATCTGCTACAGAATGATGAAGCTACAGAGTACGCGATTTCGAGTCCGTGTGAGAGACTTCAGATTGACCGTGGCCGAGAGCAGTGCAGTGTATAGTAGCTTGGCGTGACGTCACAGTGGACGACGATAGAGACAGTTGGAACAAGAGGTTCGTGTGAGACCCCGACGAGCTGTCATTGCTTCCCGTCGAAACTAGAGACCTGATATGCTTACAGAAACGTTGGGATGTGACCAATTTCCGAGAAATGTTGTGCTGAGGACACAGATGTCTTTCCAGCGAGAAGAGATAGCACAAGAGAGCCAGCCTCTGTACAGATCGGCATAGGCATGATTGGAAGAGACCTTGAGCAGGATTCCTTTCAGGACATTGCTGCAATGATGTTTGCATCCAGGATCAGATGTGTGACGTGCATTCAGATAGCCAGAGACCGACGTCAGTGATATGCTGCCTTACGAGTGGTCGTGAGGTTTGACCGAGAGGTGACCAGAAAAGTGCCAGAACGGAATCGTCCCCGTTAGCACACCTGACAGGGCCGATGAGCCGATTGACCGCGTGATAGGTAATCCGCAGAGAAGATAAGGACCTAGAGAGTCAGAAGACGCCAGACCGTGAGCAAGAGGCAGGTAGATATCCTGCGCTGCTAGCAGTGGATTACACTGACTCCTTCTCGACCTTGAAGGAGAAACTACCGAAGACGGTATTTATGATTTGTGATTTTGTGATTCGATTATCACGTATCCGTCATTTTGGATTTCAGTATTTTGGGCGTTCTATTTGCACGATCTAGTTTTGGTGACTGAGTTTCATGATATTGGTTTCATGCACCCACTGGATATTTATATATTTTGCGCAGAGTTTTCATGCATTTTAGTGTTAGGCTTTGATTCGTGCACGCTGATGCACACGGTTGTGAGATTTTCCTTGCGGTACCCTGATTTTGGTTTGAGCCGCATTATATCGTTGATTTTGACCCGGATTTTGATGGTTGATTTTTGCACTCCGTGCTGGCGATGTGCTTTACGCCTGTTCGGTGTTTGCTATTGGATTTCGTGATTTCCGTGCATGTTGAGTGCGCAGGGTTTAGATTTTCATTCGTGCACGATGGATGCACCGGTTTGGATTTTCGCGCATGTTGGGCGCATGTTTTTAGATACGATTTTGGTGCACGCCAGATGCACTAAATCGAGATTCTTCGTGCATGTCAGATGCACTGGATTTTTGACTGCCAGGCACACACGTTGCCTATGACAGATGCTTCGTGCACACCCGTTGCACTTGGATGTTGTTTTGTGCACCTGTTTAGCACATATATGGATTTTTTTTTGATTTCAGTACGCACCAGACGCACAGGATGGTGTTATGTTTAGATTGGATGTCTACATGTGTAGTTCCGATCCATATCATATCGGTTTTGTATTGGATTTGACATTGTGTTTTTTTTTTTACATTGACTCCGATGATTGCAGGATGCTTGACGGAGTTTTGTTTTCGAGTTATCTGCTCAGTACCCTTGCGCATGCATTGCGCTGTGACGTTCTATGTGTTGATGATTTCGGAGCCCCGACGACTTTGTTTATTACTGAGATGTTTTTGTATCTGGGGGTTTAAATTTAAAATTCGGGGACCGAATTTCTTTAAGGGGGGTAGATTGTAACATTTTCAAAAATATAAAATATTAATTTTGGGAATTTTTATAATTTAATATTATTTTATTGATTATTTTAATATTAAATGCAAATAAATAGGAAAAATGTTAGAAAAAATTATGAAAAATTATGGAAAATTCTAAAATAGGGTAAATTAGTGGATTATGGCATTTTTAAGTTTTTGTGATTAGTTTGACAATAATTTAGTGCTAATCGCGATTAAAATCGCTAATCGGGTTTTTTGGCAATTTTGTGCAAAACTTGCACATATCACTTTTTCTACACTTGTGCATTTTTCTAGCCATGGTTTTCTTTTGGGATTACTATTGATGTGAGAAGGTTTGGATTTTAAAAGAAAAGGAAAAGAAAGGAAAATATAATGATGAGGGTAGGTGAGAGAGAGAGGTGGACTTTGACTTAGCATACTTAGCCATTCTCCTCGTTTTCTGTGCACAGCCCCTGTTCCTCTAGTGTTGACCCAGGGTACTTCTAGTTTTGACAGATTCTATCTAGGGTGAAATCTGGGACATATATCCTAAGTTGCTATTTTGGATTCGTGTTTCCGTATTCCGTATTTTTGATTCTGAAATGGTGGAATGTGTTTTGCCTCGACTAATTGTCGTTTATACGACGATGTAGAGGATTTATTGATGGTTTTGAAGGCGTGCCATAGGTTCTCACCTATAGGCCCCTTATCGTATCGTTTTGGATTTCGTGCGCCGTTTTAGATTGGATTTGGTTTTAATGCGCATATACGATATTTTGATGTGTAGGTACCCATGAAGACTTCGGGACGACAAGCAAATACGTGGTGACGTCCGCAATTGGTGATGCAAGGTGAGTAGATTATATCTACAGGGGGAAGTCGGGTGGATGGCGTATAGCACCCCCGCAGTCCGTAGATAGATTACTATGTAGTTTATTGTGATATTAGGTGTATTGTGGATAATGTAGGGTTAGAAGTGACTAGTGTAGTTCATAGTCGCGAACCCTAGGGTAGAATTACACCTACACACACCCTTGCTTATCACTTGTACTTGCACTGTGATTGATGATATGTGATGACTTTGGAGATGAGTCGATGATGTGGGCTGGGTGCCCTGGGATCGGTGATTTTATACGATTCATATGTGGGATATGACTTGTGATTCTTGCGGGCTTGGGATATGTGTTTACCCCCGCATGCATACTTACTGAGGTTACCGTTTTGTACTAGACATAGAGTAGTACTCCAGACTATATGATCTGACGATGGTGATATCTGTTATGTGATGAGACAGTGAGATACTGACCCCTACCCAGCTATGGGGATGCCGTACGATGATTTACCGTACGAGCCGATATTGATGATAGATCCGCACTCATAACTCGAGGATATCTTATGATATGACATTGAGGCGAGATCACCGACTATATACTTTTATACATGTATCGACTCAGATTTAGGTGGTTTCCACACCTACCCCTCCTGATTGACCGGATACTTAGATGTAGTTTGCATAGTAGATACTTCACTGTGGTGTTGACTACTAGATATCTGCATTTTCCTGCTATTCGCATTGCTGGCATATGTTCATTGTTATATTATTATCATGCTGTTAGGACACCAGCACCATTATCGATGATGCGTATGTTTCACGTACACTATTTGCCGGCTCACACACTTCATCATCGATAATTGCCATGCCACTACACTGTAGTACTGTTGCATTCATGATATGATTACTGCTTGGCATATTGTACACATGTACCTGTACACAAACATAGATGATTCTGACTTGATTGAGATTGAGGACCGCAAGATATTCTTTAAACTGATTCATTCTAAAGGAGCGGTTCCTCCCGACATATGTACATTACTATTCCATGTTGCATGATTTCTGATATGATTATCTCTCTTTACATGTCGCATACATCATGGATTGATTGCATAGCACATTGCATTGGATTTACTTCTTGATGTGGATTTTCATGTGATTTCTGATTTTGAGGACCGTGGGATTATTTAAGAAAAGATGTTCTTTTATGAAAACCCGGTACCTCGTGATATGATATTTGGGTGCGTCCACCACGCGTTTTCTCGGTGCTGAGACGTGTGCTTGAAACCCGATTCGAGGAGTGATGATCCGTTTGCGGGTTCGTGGTGGGCCCGGTATGGTTCCCCTCGGCGAGATGATCGATGGGTTATGCCGATTGAGCCTGGAGGCGGGCGAGTACCTACCGGTGATTTTACCTGAGCTCGGCGGATATCCGGGGGATACCGCCTGGAGCCGAGAGATGGGCATACTGCCGGGGCCGACGGGCCGATATCCGCAGACGGAGCCCAGAGATGGACATGGGTTGACTCGTGCTGCCGGGGCCGAGGGCCGATACCGCAGACGGAGCCCCATATGGATGAGGATTTACGTGTCGATGCTTGGCACGGGTTTCATGATGTTTTCCATGATATTGTTTATATCCTCATACTTGCATACATGATGCTTACTGTCAGTGGGTGACAGGTGGACGGGTTCCACATATATACAGACATGGATCATATACAGACTGGATTTACACTTGTCATACTTCATTTGTATATATAACAGGGTATGAGGGCGCTGTTATATATACCCTTACACCAATATTAGTGGTATGGGACGCTAATATATGTGTATTGATATTATTGATATTTCTTCATTGATACTTCATGCAGACATACCTTACATTGATGACATGTTGTTACCTGAGTACCTGGCATTATATACATGATTAGATATTACCTTGCCACCTTATTACACTCAGATGTACTCTTGTGGATATTTTATTGATCGTTGACTTAGGATTATGTCTTGCATTCGATTTATCCTTGTAGATGTTTCTATTCACGAGTTGGCAACTCACCCCCGTTGTGCCACAGTTCTTGCAGGTTATGTCGTACAGGTTCTATTGCGGCATTTCTGGCACACTTCCTTCTTGCGGGTGATTTGCTTTTGGTAGGTGGATTCTTTTGCATCAAGAATCCCCAGTTTGTATTTATTTTATTCATTGTATCTAGAAATTGTCCATCAACCAAAAACTTGTATATTCTTTCAGACTTAGAGACAGTGTGGTATTATTCGACCTTAGAGTCGCGCTTAGTAGTATTGCGGTTTTCTTGCTGCTTTTTGAGCTTTCCTTGATTTTGATCCTCGCCACTTGGCGTTGTATATTATCATATCATCGTGTGGTTGTGACCGTCGATTGACGAAGAGCTAGCTCCCGCTTGGGGATGCCTTTATCATTTTATATATTGTTATTCATGTTGTACCCCATTCGGGGCCAGTTTTACAAGAGAAACTCTGCCGAAAATTTTAGAAAAGACTGTACGGTTTTCAAATGCACATTCGGCTTAGTTATTTAAAAACCTTGATTTCAAACATGTTTTTCTTTACTTCTTTAAACCAGTTTTCTTTACTTATTCTCAAAAATGGTTTTAGATTTCTGGGCTTTTGGCTTACTTGGATCAGATGGAGTCCTATAGACTTCATATGGTTCAAGGGCCAGTCACGTGCTCTTTCGGGTCGTGACAGTTTCATTCAGAGTGGGAGCAGCGGAAAGGTGTGCAAGTTTCTTAAGTCCATCTATGGACTAAAGCAGGCATCGCGGAGTTGGAACATCTGCTTTGATGAGACGGTCAAAGAATTTGGCTTTATCAAAAATCCAGATGAACCATGCATCTATAGTAGATTTGTAGCGAGAACTGTAGTATTCCTCGTTTTATACGTGGATGACATTCTCTTAATAGGAAATGACATTCCTATGCTACAATCTGTCAAGGGGTTCTTGTCACACAGGTTCTCCATGAAAGACCTGGGTGATGCCTCGTACATTCTGGGTATCCGGATCTACCGTGACAGATCCAAGAGGATATTAGGACTTTCACAGTCCAGGTACATCGACACCATACTGAAGAGATTCAGTATGGAAGATTCCAAGCGCGGTAACCTACCGGCTTGTCACGGGATCAGCCTCTCTAAAGAGATGTCTCCCAAGACTGATTTGGAGAGGGATCGCATGTCTATTATACCCTACGCTTCTGCGGTAGGCTCTATAATATATGCGATGTTGTGTACCAGACCGGATGTAGCTTATGCACTGAGTGTGGTAAGCCGGTATCAGTCAAACCCTGGGGAGAAACACTGGATAGCGGTAAAGAACATTCTCAAGTACCTGAGAAGGACTAAGGAGATGTTCTTGGTGTATGGCGGAAAAGACCTCCAGATCGAGGCCTTTGCTGACTCCAGCTTCCAGAGTGACAAGGATGATTCCAAGTCCATGTCGGGTTTTGTCTTTACCCTCAATGGAGGGGCGGTGTGTTGGAAGAGTTCCAAACAAGAAACCGTTGCAGACTCGACGATGGAAGCGGAATACATCGCTGCATCTGATGCCGCAAAAGAAGCTGTCTGGATGAGGAAGTTCTTGAAAGAACTTCAGGTGGTTCCGTCCATTGTTGATCCAATACCTCTGTATTGCGACAACAACGGGGCTATAGCTTTAGCAAAGGAACCCAGGTCCCATCAGAGATCCAGGCACATCTTGAGGCGGTATCACCTGATCAGGGAGATCGTGGATCGCCAGGAGATCGAGGTTCGGAGAGTCGCTTCAGAAGATAACACTGCAGATCCATTCACCAAGGCCTTGCCCCAGACTCAGTTCGAGCGGCTGATCGAGATGATAGGTCTTCGATACGCCAGTACATGGCCTTAGTGCAAGTGGGAGATTGTTAGTGTATATGCCCTAGAGGCCATTACTGTATCATACTAGTTTGTATATTACTTAATGGATGCTTGGGATATTCACCTTGTATATACAATCTTGCTCAAAATAGTAGTATGCTACTTGGTTTGTTTCTACTTCAATGTGTACTTGTGTTTATTTCAGTATATCACTTATACGCATTAGTGGAGCCCTTAGGATCTTTGCTTGATTACCAGCGTTGTGATGGCAGTCACACTAGTGGGGGCTGGGTAATCTATAAGCACATCCTTATTCAGGTCCCTGGTCGCAGGACTATCGAGACAGGGCATCGATACTCCGGAGTAGACCAGCGCATGCGCTTCTCATCCCAGTGTGGGAGACGGTCTGTCCCACAGCCGTCAGTACGTCGTACTTGAGATAGTATGCGGGTGCTCGTTAGGTTACGGGTACACTGGACAGGACTCGTCGGGAACTGACTAGTTGGTATTATACCTATCGTCAGTTATCAGTTCCCAGGTGACATGAGTACAGCTTAGTCCGCTGACTTGACACTGTCACTTCGCCTCGGGTGTGTTCCCACTGTACTTTGATCACTACCCTACCACGGCTCAAAGGAGTCGTGCAAACAGGTGGTAGTTGGGTGCAGTCCCGAAGCACTTGGAGGCAGTGACGGTTAGACAGGATTCGTCTCTCCCGGTATTGGGGGTTGACATCGCGCTGTGTCTAGGAGAGCCATTACACGAGTAGTCCCTGGCCAGGGCAAACGAGATATACTGGTAGGTTTCCAGTGTTATCTCAGGGTGTATTGGGCTTCACTCCGGCACGACTTGTACCGCTATTGGGGGATTGACGTTTACCGCCCCCTAGGCCCGCCATGCGATGTATCAGACGAACAGACCGGACTGTACGGAGAATGTCACGCTCAGGCTCAGTAGGAGTTCAGATGGGTTTCGCCTCGTCGGTCTTCTTGTCGGCATTACCTGGGGACCGTTACGCACAGCTAGTGCCGCTTGCGGTCTGTGGTTAAACCCACTGCCAGCGTAGTGTCGAGTCTTTAGAGTCCCACACAGAAAGCTTTTCGCCTTTAGGCAAAAGAGTAGAGGTCGCATGGTATTGCGACAGGTCGCATGGTTTTGCGACAGGGTTCGGTCACATCCGTGCACTTGTGCACGTACAGTGTCCGGACAGTTTACACTAGCGGGCTTTGGTTTAAGCCAGATCCTAGTGTACCTTATGGGATTGGATTTATCCAGTTTGCATTCGTGTTCCTCGGAACGCGGATGCGGGTGTGTATGCACAGTTGACAGGGAGGCAGAGGCAGCGGATTCTCATTAGGGTTGTTGACAGTTGACCGTTGACTTTTTGACTTTATGCTCAACCCTAATGAGAATATGATATATGATTAACTATTATATTAATTAAGTATTATGGTGATATGGTTGTTGACTTGTTGACTTTTGTTGACTTGTTGACTTTGGTGACTTGTTGACTTTTGTTGACTTGTTGACCGGTTGACTAGGCTTGACTAGTTGACCATCATGATAACCATGGTTATCATTTCATGCCAAAGACTTTTTCTTGCTTGTTCATTTGAGTAAAATGAGTGCATGACATGATAAGGTTATGGTTACTTCAACCATCACATAAGACTTTTGTTGATATGATGAGTTATCATTGCTTTGGATTATGAGAGGGTGAGAGACAAAATACTTGCTCATTCTTTCTTGCTCATTCTCTCTCTTGTTCTTGAGCTCTCCTCTTGCTCTCATCCTCAACCTCTTGCTCCCTCTCTTGATCTATGGTTCTCTTGTCTCATGAGTTGAGAATCAAGAACCATAGATAAAATCCCATTCTAAATCATCTCTACTCATTCTAGTTCACTAGGTTTAGCAAACCAAGTGAACTAGTTTCTTCAAAGAACGAAGAAGGAGCTAAAGGTTGGAGCTTTCAAGTGGATCTATCTTCGGCGTACGGAGACAACGAGAAGGAGCCATCGAACCACCATCGGAGCTTGAAGAGAAGGAGTTCAAGTTTAGGTATAACCATCTTCATCCGAGTAGCTAACTCTCTTTAGCATAGTTTGCTAGTTTTAGTTTAGACTACGATCCCGACCATAGTTTAGTCCATGTTGCCTCTTGCGATAAAAATTTTGATTTTATACCGTTTCCGCCTCCCCGTAAGAACCGGGGGTCGCAACGTGGACTTACATATGCTACATCGGGTCTGGTACATAGCATCGCATACATGATAGAGCCTACAGCCGAAGCATAGGGTATCCCTTGCATGCGAGCTCTCTCCAAATCAGTCTTGGGAGACATCTCTTTGGAGAGAGTGACTCCAGAGATCGTGGGCAAGTTCCCACGCTTGGATTCTTCCATACTAAACCTCTTTAGTATGGTGTCAATGTACCTGGATTGGGACAATCCCAGTATCCGTTTGGATCTATCTCTATAGATCCTGATTCCCAATATGCAGGAGGCATCACCAAGATCTTTCATTGAGAATCTTTGTTATAAGAAGAGCTTGACTTATTGCAGCATAGGAATATCATTTCCTATCAAGAGTATGTCGTCCACGTACAATACGAGGAAGACAACCTTACTCCCTGCCACCTTCTTGTAAATACAAGGTTCATCTGGGTTTTTGACGAAATCAAACTCTTTGATAACGACATCGAAGCAGATGTTCCAACTCCGCGATGCTTGCTTTAATCCATAAATGGATTTAAGCAGCTTTCACACCTTGCCGCTGCTCCCACTGTCTACGAAGCCCTCTGGCTGAGTCATGTACACGCACTCTTCTAAATCACCATTTAGAAAGGCGGTCTTAACATCCATTTGCCAGATTTCGTAATCATGATATGCAGCGATGGCAAGCATGATCCGGATGGATTTAAGCATAGCCACTGGAGAAAAGGTCTCGTCATAGTCCACACCTGGTCTTTGACGAAAACCCTTTGCTACAAGTCTAGTGTAACACCTTAGAATGTGTTTGTAGCTAATTATATTTTTTTTAAAGTATGGTTTTTAATAAAAGTTTACCAAATTAAGTTTTAAATATTTTATCCTATTTATTGTGTATTTTATTGGAATTTTGTTAGGCTTGCACACACTTGTGCATGACAACTAGGGTTGTTTTTGGGGTTAAACATGATTAGCAACCATGGTTAACTAACCATTTCTCCCTAATCTAGTTTAATATTGTTTTAAGTGTCATGGTTGTTTGAAAATGAATTTTTAAAAAGGGTTTTATTTTGAATCTTTTGTTTTGGTTCATGGTTGACCTTTGAGAGAGAGAGAGCATGGGGCATCATGGGTTTGCCCATGCCTTCATTAATGAAGAGAGCGAGAGAGAGAGAGGAGGGGGTTGACTTGTGTTCTCTCATTCTCTCACTCCCATTCTCTCACTCACTCACACACACACACACACACACCTTCAGCTGCAGAAGCAGCAGCAGTATCATCATCATCTTCAGCAGCAGCAGCAGGGACAACAACAACAAGAACAACAACAACAACAACAACAACAAGAAGTGATGTAGCAGCAGCAGAAGAGGCAACAGCAGCATCAGCATCACTAGCAGCAGCAACAACAGCAGACATCAGCAGCAGCATCAGCAGCAGCAGGAGCTCCAGCAACTTGGAGCAGCTCCTCTCACTTCTTCTCCTGCTTCTTGAGATCCTTTTAGGTATATTTCCTTAACCCAATTCCTAGATTGCTTAGTTATATGTTAGTTTAGCTTCGGTTGTGTTAATTTGTTAGATTAGTGCTAAATTATGGTAAATTGTGTGGACTTGTGGCAAAGTGATGATTGTGTTAGATAACCCTACCTATTTTAGTGTTAGTTGGGTCACTTACACTGAGAATTCCCCCGATTTCACTAAAATACCATAGGGTTTGTGATTCGTGCTAAATTTTCGTTTTTAAGCGATATTTGTGATTTCTGGAATCTGCTATGGACCCGGACCTTACAGAGTAAAATTGAGCAAACTGGGACATGATACCTAGGTCTAGATACCACCACCAGAGCACGAGCCCCTATCTCCCTACCCAGGCCGCCAAATTCCTCTTATTGGCCGCAAATTGCGGCCCAGAAGGGGACTGGGGTGTTGGGGTTTTGTGTAGGGTTCCCTGCTATGTTTTCTAGGTCTTTGGCATGTATAGTTTTGTGATATCTTACCTGTAGGAAAATCTGGGACTATATTGTTAGTGTTTATGCCCTAGAAGGCCATTACTGTATCATACTAGTTTGTATATTACTTAATGGAAGCTTGGGATATTCACATGTATATAACAGTCTTGCTAAACATGGTAGTATGCTACTTGGTTTTTCTATCTTAATATGTGAGTGTACGTATTGATAGAGCTCTTAGGATCTTGCTTGTCTACCAGCGTTGTGATGGCAGTCACACTAGTGGGGGCTGGGTAGTCTACAAGCACATCCTTATTCTGGTCCCTGGTCGTTGGATTATCGAGACAGAGCATCGATACTCCAGAGTAGACTAGTGTGTACGCTTCTCATCCCAGTTGGGGAGATGGTCTGTCCCACAGCCGTCAGTACGTCGTACTGGAGATAGTATGCAGGTGCTCGTTAGGTTACGGGTACACCGGACAGGACTTACAGGGAACTGTTGGTTGGTTTTATACCAGTCGTCAGTGAACAGTTCCCAGGTGACATGAGTACAGCATAGTCCGCAGACTTGACACTGCTACTTCGCCTCGAGTGTGTCCCACTGTTCTTAGATTGCTACCCTACCACGGCTCAAAGGAGTCGTGCAAACAGGTAGCAGTTGGGTGCAGTCCCGAGCACTTGGAGGCAGTGGAGGTTAGACAGGATTCGTCTCTCCCGGTATTAGGAGTTGATATCGCGCTGTGTCAGAGAGCCATTACGCAAAGTCCCTGGCCAGGGCAAGCGAGATTTGCTGGTAGGTTCCAGTAGTTTCTCAGGGTGTAATGGGCTTCGCTCCGACACGACTTATACCGCTATTAGGGGACTGACGCTTGCCGCCCCCTAGGCCCGATATGCGATAGTCAAAGACGAACGGACCGGACTGTATGGAGATTGTCACATTAGACTCAGTAGGAGTTCGGATGGGTTTCCTCATCGGCCTTCTTATCGACATCTACCTGGGGACCGTTACGTACAGCTAGTGCCGCTTGCGGTCTGTGGTTAAACCCACTGCCAGCGTAGTAGTCGAGTCTCTAGAGTCCCACACAGAGAGTTTCCTACTCCAGGCGAAACGATATAGAGGTCGTATGGTTTTACGACAAAGGGTTCGGACGCATACGTGTGTTTACGCACGTACGACTTTCGGACAGTTTTTACCAGTCGGCTTTGGTTTAAGCCAGTTACTGGTATCCGGTTATTGGATTTATACAGTCTAAAGTTTTTCCGTATTTTTGCGGATTGGAGGGGCGTTCTCGTAATTGTGCGAGAAGCTTCTAGAAGATGGTGACTAAGGAGGTTTAGGTGTCATATGCATTGAATGAGTTTAGTGAGTCATGAGAGTGATTCATCCATATCATTAATGCACAATAAATGATTAATGAGTCATGGTTATGAATCACCATTAGATATTTATGAAACTTGATTATTCATCATTTGTTTTTCTTTTATTGATGAATTTTAAAGTTTCATATATATTATGATAACTTACTATTCTCACTTCATAATATCATTCACATTCTCTCTCCTCAAGCTCACTCTCTTCAAACCCTAATCCTCACCTCTCATGTGTTGAGAACAAGGATTAGTTAGACTAAACAATCCATAACCCTCACTCTATCTCATCTATCTTCTTTGATTAGCAATCCAAGAAGGTTAGTTGCCTCAAGTTTAGAGGCTAAGCTTAGAGTTTTGCTCTCGGGTGGATCATCTACTACATCGAGAAGGCCGAGGAGGATGAGGAGATCGTAAAGCCGAAGGACTTGGTTCGATAGGTATAATCCCTAAGCATAGTAGTTTAGAACAACTATGTGTTTGGTTAGTTATCGTTTAGCTTCGATTTAAGCGGTTAGTCGATGTTTGTTCACTAAACAAGTTCGTTTTTGAAAATTCCGCCTCCCCACAAGTATTGGGGTGTTGTACATCGACTTACAGTGGTATCAGAGCCTCGCTAAACAATAAATAACCTTTTTGCAAATTTGTATGAATTTCGAACGGAAAAAAAGAAACCGGAAAACCCTAAAATATCATGTTTCTGTCGATTTATAAATGAAGTCCAAAAATTTTTCAGGGATGTTCAGAAAGCTTAAAATGATAGTAGAAGAACACACAAAAAATTTGGTCCCCTGAATCGCCTACGGCGCCGCGGATCCGCGGCGGCTAGCACAGATCCCGCCGCGCTTCCGCCGCCGAGTTGACGATTCAGGGACCCATTTTTCTTGTGGTGGTTCTGTGTGATATTTGGGATTTTCTGGAATATTTAATTTTTGCTCAGGTTTCCGATTTGCAGAGCAGTATTGGAGCAAAATTAAAAGTGTTTAATCGATCGAAATTATACAGTATTTGCTTGTTGGATTATATCTGTGATTGTATAATGTGTTCGTAAACCTCCCCTAACTGCTAGTATGTCAGTTGGCAGGGGGTTGCACATTTCTGAAATGGATTTTATCTGTTTGTGCATATGAACTGTGTTGGACTGTTGTGATGTATAGCCGGGGTTATGTGATGGGTTATTATTTAATTCAATTGATGTAAATGTAATTTGTTGTAATATTATTTTGCGGGGCACATCCAGGTTGCGGTTGTAGCCACCGTTGTATTATTTCATTTTACTGTTTTTGCTCCTAGGAAAGACCCAAGGTGGGGTGCACAAACTGCCGGGCGGGTAGTTTGCCGTACCCGTTGGGGTCTTGGGTGGGGTAATGGCTATTCATCACAACTGTGTAATCCGTCTTTTGTTGCAGGCTCGAAACAAACACGGATTACTTGCAAATCCAATAAAGTTCATCTGTGATCTGGAATGCCTATTATTGCGTCTGACGAATGTACAATATCTATATATGATAGCTATTTAGACGTCACTTATGTTTTACACCCGCGCTAGACCAGCCCCCGCTCTGTCGTTAGTTAAGTAACCTAACGGGTGATGACGGGACCCCGTGGCGAATGCGGATGGCATAAGAGGACGTTGTATTTTCGTTATTTTCTGCAATGATAGGTTAATGATGGGACGCATTATCTATAATGCAAAGAAAAACAAACCAAAGTTTAAATCGTTGGAACAATTTAAAAGAAACCACTCGGTTAATTTTAAAAAACAGATATTTTTAAATGCGGAGCTTTAACCACTCCTTTTAAAAGCTATCAGGTTCCTTCGGTTATATCAAGTTCACTACGTTCACGGTTTCGCCAAAACCAGTCGTAGCCCTCCGTCATTTCTTATGAATGGTCAGTAGTATTCAAGCTATGTTTGTTTGGCCCTTAGTCAAGACATAGTGATTGGTAGCTGCTGGGGTATTCATTTGTTGCATAGATAGATGAGTTGGTTTGGGACACTCGTATTACTTTGTTTGGCCCTTAGTCAAGAGTATATACGGATGGGTTCAAATCAACAGGATAATGATGGGCAGAACTTGACATGTGACTTATGATTTGTTGGCCCTTAGTCAAGATCATAAGAACATGGGGCAAAAATCAATATCGGGAATTTCTAAAGAAACTGAAATTTGCAAAGAGATGCATACCATTTGGAGTTTGATGAATGTTGGTAGGATTCCTTCAACATTATCATACGATGATATTTGGATCCCGATCCTACTGTGAGTATATGCTACTTATCAGGATATTCGTCACTTAACGATCAATGCTATAAACCTAGTAGGTGTCCAGAAAGGTGTCAGCGGGGTTACGCCCCCAGAGAAAAGAGGTTATTTAATTAAGGAACTTCGCGAAAGCGTTGGAAAACCTCCCTCGAAGTATCGACACTGGCCTGGCTGAACAGTTAAGCAAGTATTGTATGGTGAGAATAGTCCTGGCTAATTCTTCTTTTATGGTTTGAGGAAGGATTCGAGAAACAGTGGGAGCCATCCAGTTTAGATAAACTAAAAACCACTCTAAACTTGCAAGAGCATCATGCTAAAGAGTTTTCTTCTCTCTCTCCTAATTGCAGCGACCCTGAAAATGACTGGACTTAAGTTACTTTTAGAGAAAAATATACTGACAGGGCCAAACTATAAAGATTGGCTGCGGAATGTCAAAATGGCTTTGACCTATGACAAATTGGGGTACATCCTCACCGCTACGGCACCTGCTGTCCCTGGTCCCAAATCCAGCAATGCGGATAAGGAAATCCGCAAAACCTGGGATTTAGATTGCGCGAAAGCCAAGTGCATCGTGCTTGCCTCAATGAACAATGAACATCAGAGGAGGCACGAGGATATGACCCTAGATGGCATATTTCTCCATACAAAGGAACTTTATGGAGAGCAATCTCGTATAGCAAGATACGAGGCCTCTAAGAACTTGTTTCGAGCGAGGTTGGCTGTCGGGTCATCAGTAGGAGAACATGTCCTAAAGATGATCGGCTTTATTGAAGAGCTCGCAGACCTTGGGACGACTTTGGATAATGAGCTATATACAGACCTCATTCTCCAGTCCCTTCCTCCCACCTACGCCCAGTTTATCCTGAACTTCAACCTTCAAGGAAAAGAAGTTGAACTTCCGGAACTCCTGAACATGTTAAGGAGTGCAGAGGGCACCTTGCAGAAAGCAAGGGAAACACCCGCTATGTTTGTTGGCGGTGCATCTTCTTCCGGGTCCAAGGCTAGGGCTAAAGGAAGGAAGAAGAAGGCCGCACCCAAACCTAGAGGAGGTGTAAGTAAGGTGGGAGGGAACTTTATGGAGGCACGAGGATATGACCCTAGATGGCATATTTCTCCATACAAAGGAACTTTATGGAGAGCAATCTCGTATAGCAAGATACGAGGCCTCTAAGAACTTGTTTCGAGCGAGGTTGGCTGTCGGGTCATCAGTAGGAGAACATGTCCTAAAGATGATCGGCTTTATTGAAGAGCTCGCAGACCTTGGGACGACTTTGGATAATGAGCTATATACAGACCTCATTCTCCAGTCCCTTCCTCCCACCTACGCCCAGTTTATCCTGAACTTCAACCTTCAAGGAAAAGAAGTTGAACTTCCGGAACTCCTGAACATGTTAAGGAGTGCAGAGGGCACCTTGCAGAAAGCAAGGGAAACACCCGCTATGTTTGTTGGCGGTGCATCTTCTTCCGGGTCCAAGGCTAGGGCCAAAGGAAGGAAGAAGAAGGCCGCACCCAAACCTAGAGGAGGTGTAAGTAAGGTGGGAGGGAAGGGAAAGAAAAAGTTTGCGGGTACCGGTAGTGGGCCAGGATGAGTGCTTCCATTGTCACAGGAAAGGGCACTGGAAGAAGGATTGCAAGGCGTGGAACGCCAAGAACCAGGAACCGAAGCAAGCTGTGGCTTCGACTTCAGGTGTGTTTGTAATTGAGAATTGTCTGTCGATCAACTCTACTTCCTGGGTATTGGATACCGGATCAGGATCTCATATTTGCAATTCATTGCAGGCACTGAGAAACCGTAGAGTGCTGAAGGAAGGTGATATGACCCTAAAGGTTGCTAACGGAGCTAGCGTGGGAGCTGCGTCCGTCGGGGATTATCACCTAGGATTGACGAGTGGACACATTTTGGTTTTACATAACTGTTATTTTGTACCAAGCTTAACGTGTAATATCATATCAGTTTCCTTGTTATCAAATAAAGGTTATGATTTCACGTTTGTAAGAGATGTTGTTAACATCCACCTTAATCATGATTTGATTGGGTCCGGTACCCTAAATAACGGTATATATGTTTTAAACCAACTCCAAATTTTCAATGTCCAGAACACACTAAAAAGAAAGTCTCCAGATTTAAATAAAGCTTTCTTATGGCATTGTAGACTGGGTCACATCAATGAGAGAAGGTTGACTAAGTTGCATAGAGAAGGATATTTGGACTCGTTCGAATATCAAACTTATGACACTTGTCAATCCTGTCTCAAAGGAAAGATGACAAAGACTCCATTTACTGGACAAGGAGTAAGAGCGAGCGAGCTCTTAGGACTCATACACAGCGATGTATGCGGTCCGATGTCTACACATGCAAGAGGTGGTTATTCCTACTTCATTACTTTTACAGATGATTTCTCTAGGTATGGACATGTTTTCTTAATGAAACATAAATCCGAGGCCTTTGAGAAATTCCTGGAATACAAGAGTGAAGCGGAAAACCAAACAGGCAAAAGTATTAAGACACTGAGATCTGATCGAGGTGGAGAATACTTAAGTGCCGAGTTCCTAGGTTACCTAAAGGAGAAAGGAATTCTCTCTCAGCTTACTCCTCCATACACTCCACAGCACAACGGTGTATCGGAGAGACGGAATCGAACCCTATTGGATATGGTACGATCCATGATGAGTAATGCTGAGTTACCGCGATCTTTCTGGGGTTATGCGCTAGAATCAGCGGCATATCTTTTAAACCAGGTTCCAACCAAGACTGTGCCTACCACACCATATCAGATGTGGAGTGGGAAGAAACCCTGTCTAAAACATTTTAGGACATGGGGGTGTCCAGCTTTTGTAAAAAAGCAGCATTCGGACAAGCTCGAGGCACGCTCAGTACAGTGTAAGCTTGTGGGATATCCAAAGAACTCCAAGGGATATTATTTCTATTACGCAGAGGAACAAAAGGTTTTTGTTTCTCGTCATGCTCACTTCTTAGAAACTGAATTTTTGGAAAATCAGAAGAGTGGGAGCGCAGTAGAACTGGAAGAAATTCCAGAACCACAAGCTGTCACTGAAAGTTTGGTAGAACCAGAAGTTCAAAAAGAACAGGACATTCCCGCACCCCTCCGCAGGAGTAGTAGGCCGTCTCATCCGCCTGAGAGATACTACGGTTTTCTCATAGATGGGGATAGAGAGGATTGCATGATAGATGATGATGAACCTACTGACATCCAGCAGGCCATCCAAAGCGGCGACTCGGTACGATGGCTAGATGCAATGCGGACCGAAATGGAGTCCATGTACACCAACAAAGTATGGACTTTGGACTTTGCTCCAGATGGGGTAAAACCCATAGGATGCAAATGGATCTTCAAGAAAAAGATTGGTGTAGATGGACAGGTGGAAACCTATAAGGCTAGACTTGTTGCAAAGGGTTTTCGTCAAAGACCTGGTTTGGACTATGACGAAACTTTTTCTCCAGTGGCTATGCTCAAATCCATTCGGGTCCTTCTTGCTATTGCTGCCTTCCATGATTATGAAATCTGGCAGATGGACGTAAAGACGGCTTTTCTGAATGGAAATTTAGAAGAGAGCGTCTATATGGATCAGCCAGAGGGTTTCAATCAGAGTGGGAGCAACGGGAAAGTATGCAAGCTGCTTAAGTCCATTTATGGACTAAAGCAGGCATCGCGGAGTTGGAACATCTGTTTTGATGAGACAGTCAAAGAATATGACTTTATCAAAAATCCAGATGAACCGTGCATATATAGTAAAGTTGTAGCCAGAAGTGTCGTATTCCTCGTCTTGTACGTGGATGACATTCTATTGATAGGAAATGACATTCCTATGCTACAATCTGTCAAAGGATTCTTGTCACACAGGTTCTCCATGAAAGACCTGGGTGATGCCTCTTACATTCTGGGGATCCGGATCTATCGTGATAGATCCAAGAGGATGTTGGGACTTTCGCAGTCCAGGTATATCGACACTGTACTGAAAAGATTCAGTATGGAAGATTCTAAGCGCGGTAATCTACCGGCTTGTCACGGAATCACCCTCTCCAAAGAGATGTCTCCCAAGACTGATTTGGAAAGGGAACGCATGTCTATTATACCCTACGCTTCTGCGGTAGGCTCTATAATGTATGCGATGTTGTGCACCAGACCAGATGTAGCTTACGCACTGGGCGTGGTAAGCCGGTATCAGTCAGACCCAGGGAAGAAGCACTGGATAGCAGTAAAGAACATTCTCAAGTACCTGAGAAGGACTAAGGAGATGTTCTTGGTTTACGGCGGAAAAGACCTCAGGTTGGAGGCCTTTGCTGATTCCGGCTTCCAGAGTGATAAGGACGATTCCAAGTCCATGTCGGGTTATGTCTTTACTCTCAATGGAGGGGCGGTGTGCTGGAAGAGCTCCAAGCAGGGCACCGTTGCTGACTGAACGATGGAAGCGGAGTATATAGCTGCTTGCGATGCCGCAAAAGAAGCAGTCTGGATGAAGAAGTTCCTAACAGAACTTCAGGTGGTTCCTACCATAGTTGATCCAATACCTCTGTATTGCGACAACAACGGAGCTATAGCATTAGCGAAGGAACCAAGGTCCCATCAGAAGTCCAGACACATCTTAAGGCGGTATCACCTGATCAGGGAGATCATTGATCGTCAGGAGATCGAGGTTCGGAGAGTAGCTTCTGAAGAGAACATTGCTGATCCATTCACGAAGGCCCTACCTCAGATTCAGTTCGAGAGGCTACTCGAGATCATCGGTCTTCGATATGCCAGTACATGGCCCTAGTGCAAGTGGGAGATTGTTAGTGTTTATGCCCTAGAAGGCCATTACTGTATCATACTAGTTTGTATATTACTTAATGGAAGCTTGCGATATTCACATGTATATAACAGTCTTGCTAAACATGGTAGTATGCTACTTGGTTTTTCTATCTTAATATGTGAGTGTACGTATTGATAGAGCTCTTAGGATCTTGCTTGTCTACCAGCGTTGTGATGGCAGTCACACTAGTGGGGGTTGGGTAGTCTACAAGCACATCCTTATTCTGGTCCCTGGTCGTTGGATTATCGAGACAGAGCATCGATACTCCGGAGTAGACTAGTGTGTACGCTTCTCATCCCAGTTGGGGAGATGGTCTGTCCCACAGCATCAGTACGTCGTACTGGAGATAGTATGCAGGTGCTCGTTAGGTTACGGGTACACCGGACAGGACTCACAGGGAACTGTTGGTTGGTTTTATACCAGTCATCAGTGAACAGTTCCCAGGTGACATGAGTACAGCATAGTCCGCAGACTTGACACTGCTACTTCGCCTCGAGTGTGTCCCACTGTTCTTAGATTGCTACCCTACCACGGCTCAAAGGAGTCGTGCAAACAGGTAGCAGTTGGGTGCAGTCCCGAGCACTTGGAGGCAGTGGCGGTTAGACAGGATTCGTCTCTCCCGGTATTGGGAGTTGATATCGCGCTGTGTCAGAGAGCCATTACGCAAAGTCCCTGGCCAGGGCAAGCGAGATTTGCTGGTAGGTTCCAGTAGTTTCTCAGGGTGTAATGGGCTTCGCTCCGATACGACTTATACCGCTATTAGGGGACTGACGCTTGCCGCCCCCTAGGCCCGATATGCGATAGTCAAAGACGAACGGACCGGACTGTATGGAGATTGTCACATTAGACTCAGTAGGAGTTCGGATGGGTTTCCTCATCGGCCTTCTTATCGACATCTACCTGGGGACCGTTACGTACAGCTAGTGCCGCTTGCGGTCTGTGGTTAAACCCACTGCCAGCGTAGTAGTCGAGTCTCTAGAGTCCCACACAGAGAGTTTCCTACTCCAGGCGAAACGATATAGAGGTCGTATGGTTTTACGACAAAGGGTTCGGACGCATACGTGTGTTTACGCACGTACGACTTTCGGACAGTTTTTACCAGTCGGCTTTGGTTTAAGCCAGTTACTGGTATCCGGTTATTGGATTTATATAGTCTAAAGTTTTTCCGTATTTTTTCGGATTGGAGGGGCGTTCTCGTAATTGTGCGAGAAGCTTCTAGAAGATGGTGACTAAGGAGGTTTAGGTGTCATATGCATTGAATGAGTTTAGTGAGTCATGAGAGTGATTCATCCATATCATTAATGCAAAATAAATGATTAATGAGTCATGGTTATGAATCACCATTAGATATTTATGAAACTTGATTATTCATCATTTGTTTTTCTTTTATTGATGAATTTTAAAGTTTCATATATATTATGATAACTTACTATTCTCACTTCATAATATCATTCACATTCTCTCTCCTCAAGCTCACTCTCTTCAAACCCTAATCCTCACCTCTCATGTGTTGAGAACAAGGATTAGTTAGACTAAACAATCCATAACCCTCACTCTATCTCATCTATCTTCTTTGATTAGCAATCCAAGAAGGTTAGTTGCCTCAAGTTTAGAGGCTAAGCTTAGAGTTTTGCTCTCGGGTGGATCATCTACTACATCGAGAAGGCCGAGGAGGACGAGGAGATCGTAAAGCCGAAGGACTTGGTTCGATAGGTATAATCCCTAAGCATAGTAGTTTAGAACAACTATGTGTTTGGTTAGTTATCGTTTAGCTTCGATTTAAGCGGTTAGTCGATGTTTGTTCACTAAACAAGTTCGTTTTTGAAAATTCCGCCTCCCAACAAGTATTGGGGTGTTGTACATCGACTTACATATATATCGTTTTTGTGTCCGTTGTGTTTGCGCGATACGCGCGATACGTGAGTGGGTTCTGTGATCCAGCGTATCGCGGCGTTTCGCGATGGTTTTAGACGCGTACACACACGATTCAGCGTATCGTGCGCACGCGCGTTTAGTTCGCGACGCGAGTTTCTCGTTTTGGTTCGATATCGCGTTTCGCGGAATATTTTGGCTTATATATGATTTTCATGTCGTACTTGCAGATTTGCAGACAGGGACTACAGACACGGCTACAGGGGGAGCAGATGGTAGGATTCACTTAGCGTAGGGCGTAGGTGAGTAGATTTAACATCTACAGGGGAATCGCCCGCATGGCGTTATGCGTCTGGGCTAGGATTCAAATACCTGTCGCACATTCTACGTCATTGTAGAATTGCGCCTTTACTTTATTTTCTTGATATAGTGTACTGTGACTAGCAGCCGTAGGACACTGCACACATTATTGACGGTTCATGTTGCACGAGCACGGATTGTATGCTACACACACACCGTCAATAATTGCCATGTCACACACAACCCCTTATTGATACTATATTGCCTATCACACTTGACATCTAGCTTATGGCATACCTATAGTGTATCATACCTTTAGTGATAGGTACATATACACCTAGAGATACAGCTACAGGTATACCATGCACATATTTTAGTTATACCGGGGGGGATTGCCTACATATGTTACTTATACCCAGGGGGGTATACGGCATCCTTTACTTATAGGTAGATACCCATACTTGGCTGTACCTTATTGATTTTGCATACATCTGGTTCAGCTATATACTTTTGTTTACCTGCTCGCATTCAGATATATCGCATATATTTATTCCTGGATTTACGCATTGTTTATCTGGATTTTATATGATGTTTTCGGGATTTGGGAACCGCGGGGGTTCACGAAATTATGCATACATTGAACAACCCGGTTTCCTTGATATGATATTTGCGCGTCCACCATGAGTTTTATCGGTGCTGATTATATGCTCCATACGAGATGTGGTTGCCGTATGAGAGTACATGGTGGGGCCCGGTATGGTTCCCCTCGGCAAGAAGATCGATGGGTTTGCCGATTGATCCTGGAGGCGGGCGAGTACCTACCGGTGATTGGTTGGACCTGGCAGTTGTCCGGAGGATACTGGCCAGAGTCGAGACATGGATGCGGGATGATCTGTACTGTCGGGGCCGAGGGCCGACACCGCAGACGGACCCCGTAGGCCGATCCGGACTGACGGAGCCCGATATACGAGGATTTCTGTGTCGATGCTTGGCACACTATTTTCATGATATTTCTTTTAATACCTTTGTATATATAACAGGGGATTTAGCCGTTGTTATATATACCTTTACACCAATATTAGTGGAATGGGACGCTAATATATGTGTATTGCCCCCATCATATTTATTTCTGTATATATATATGTTTAGGATGTTAGAGATTAATTGAGATTTGACTTGGGTTATTAGGTGATTCATTGAGATTGGATATTGGATATGAAAGATATGATTGATTTGTACATTCGAGATATAGGAGAGCTATTCGATATTGTACTTTGGGGTGATGTGAGACCTATGTGATGTGAGAGCCCAGTTTGGGGGCCGATTTGACGATCTGGGATGTGAGTGTCTTGATGGATTGTGATCCTACCACGATGTCAGGTTTCCGTGGAAATGACATACTCCACCCTATACCTCACCCTTACCTACCTTATGCTCAGATTCATATATTGGTAGTACTTGTAGTATACCCTTATGATAGTTGCATATCTACTTTCTCATATCCCTATTGCATGGTTATTGCATATTATTGTCATGTTATTACTGCTTTACATATGGATTGTACCTGTTACTGTACTTCCCTTATTTCAGAATTTGCATGACATGTTATTACTGTAATCGCATATCTTAGATTCATGCTGTACGTACATTCCTGCGATTACCTGCATATGTTATCTACTATTCACGAGTTGGCAACTCACCCCCGCTGTGCCACAGGTGTTTCAGGTTGTTCCCCAGAGTAGTCGAGGCAGGCTATTCTTCTATTCAGCTCTCCAGCTATCATCTTTTGCTACGGATACCGCATCAGCTCACAGTACTATTTTGCTTAGGTGAGTTTTGGTGGTCATCTGTATTTCATTTTGTATATTCGTTGTATTTGTACTCTCCATTTACTATTGTATTGTTGACTTAGAGACTTGGTGAGGACGTTAATGTGTATCTTTGTGGATTTGATGTCTTTATATACAGCTTTTCTCTATTGTCTTTATTTCTTCGCTACGGCGTCGTATATTCTGTTGTATTCATCTTGATTAGTCTTTACGAAAAGGGGGTGTTGCTAAAATTTTAAAGAAAGAAAGTAAGACTTTTTAAAGAATTTGGGTTGTGTTTTCAAATGTTTCAAAAACTTGCATTATCTTTTCCGTATTTTCATGGTTTAGATTTCTGGGTTTGGCTTTCTTTTACTACGTTGCGTCTTTAGGCGTTGCGTAGTATTAGGGCCGTCACGGGCCAATTTTGGGTCGTGACAAAGTTGGTATCAGAGCGTTAGGTTTTACCTTTCGGAGTGTAGGATGACCTTAGTATGATGGAGTAGGTTGCTTGAGCAAAGTAACGTAGAGTGTGTATGTCTGCAGCATACCCACGATGCGGTACTTCGCATTAAGTGACCTAAGTACAAATTTGCTTGAAATTCCTTTCTTGATGATTCCTATCCTTAAGATTCGATTTCCTTATTCTTATCGAATCTTATATCTATTTATAGCCTTGCCACCGATTGCTATGGGGACTCAGAGTGATGCAGCGAGGGCCGAGGTCAGAGTTGGCTCGGGTGAGACGAGTACTGACCAGGATGGCACTCTAGTTGCACAGGTGCAGACGGATCAGCCTACGATCTATACTATGGATGGACTTTTGGCAGAGATGCAGGAGCTCCGCCAGACGATGCGTTCCTTGGTTGATATCGTTCGGGAGCTACGACAGGAGGCTGTCACCCCTGTTACTCAGCTGTCCCTTACGATCAGCATGCAGCAGTCCGTCACCTACATAGCACCAGTGGTTGCAGCTCCAGTTGATGAGGCGCATATTCCAGAGGCTCAGAGAGTTCCAGAACAGTGGAGGACTCGTACCAGCGTACCAGCCCAGAGGCAGAGGTTTGGTCGTCGAGGCAGATTTCGTGGCCGTCGCGGGAGTAGCAGAGGCTTAGGACGAGGACAGTCGTTCAGCTCTCATCCCCGGGATGGTCAGCAGTCAGCGCGTGGATGCTTCCGATGCGGAAGCCTTCAGCACTTCGTCAGGGATTGTTCCTTAGCACCTCGTCATGATCGTTTTCAGAGAGGCCGTGGATGTGGAAGATTCTCTCAGATGAGTCAGTCTACCAGAAGAGTTCATTCAGCTGCGAGTAGAGGACAGACTCAAGAGTTCGCTTCTACTCATCAGGACGCACAGACGTCCAATGCAGAGTTTTCAGGTATCTTTTATTTATATGTTCTTTTGATGTATTCGTTGTTCTTCATACTTGTACCGTTGCTGGGTAGATTAGTCGTAGTTGTTTTAACTTCTGTCAGCGATCCTTTTGTTGCGCGACACGTATTCAGTTGTGTGCCAATCGGATAGCAGATAGAGATTCGTCCGTCGTTTGGATCCTTCTAGAGAAGTTGGATTTGACGTTCTCCTGGGCACGGACTGATTAACTACGTGTTAGGCATCTGTGGACTACCGTGAGGGAAACAATCAAGTCTGTTTTTCCGGCAAGTCAGTTCTTGTTGTGCAGGTGGATAGTTGTGCCGCCTCTCACAGCTTGAATTCAGCCTTTTTCGCTAGTCGGCTACTGAGGAGATGTCGTGGATTCTTGGCGCTTATTCGTGATACCGGAGCCACGGTTGGGATTGTTGGACCGGGTTCCTTTCGTGCGAGAGTTTTCCCTACGTTGTTCCGGATGAGCCGGCAAAGCGTGGGAGCTAAAGGATCAGCTGCAGAGTTGTGGTTAGGGGAGTTTTGTGTGTGAGTGTTTCGCTTTTGGAGGCTCCGATTTCTGTTCGTCAAGGAGGAAGACGGCAGTTTGAGGTTGTGTATCGATGGATCGTCAATTGAACCGGCTTACGGTGCGGAAAGGTATCCTTCACCTCGCTGTGACGATTTCTTCGATCAGCTCCAGAGTGCGAGACATTTTCTAAGTTTGTTCGGGATCAGGTCATCATTGTTGCGGTTTCGGGGTGATGGCATTCCGAGGACTGTCTTGTGCGTGCTACGGGCTTTGTGTGTTTTGTGAGTCGTTGGATTCACTGTTATCCTAGCAGCATTCGTAGATGTGATGAACCAGATTTTTTCAGGCCGTTCCTCGACCAGTTTCTGTTGTGTTATTTACGACATTCTGGTCTCTTAATGTGTCTTGAGGGACAGGAGTAACGCTTGGGGATTTGTTATGCAGGTGCTGGGAGAGTACCAGCAGTTGCTAAATTCTCGGAGTGTTTCTTCAGGCTTGTTTTGTGTTGACTCCTAGGTCTTGTAGTCACGGGAGACGGTTTCGTATGGTTCCGAGGGAGATCGTGACCGTACAGCTTAGGTCCAGATATGTGTGCAGGACGGAGATCCGCAGATTTTGGGCTTAGCAGGTTTTAACCGCCGTTTCACGCGGGATTATTAGAGTAAGTGCTGCACCGTCGATTGAATTGACCAAGATGGAAGTTTCTTTTCTGTGGACTGAGGCATGTGTACGGAGTTTTCGGCAGTTGGAGATTCTGTTAATAACTGCATCAGTTCTTTCCTTGCTTTAGGTCCGGGCGACTTTGTTGTTTAACTGTAATGTTTCTTGAATGAGCTCGATTATGTACTGAGGTGACACTATAGAGTCATCGCTTTTGCTTCCCTACATTTGGAGGAAGTACGAGAAGGATATTCCACTCATGATCTGAAGATGGCCGCGGTGGTTTTGCGTTGGAGATTTGGAGACACTACTGGTTGAGAGTCATGTCAGATTTTCCACGGACCGCTAGGGCCTAATGTACATCTTCCTGCAGCAGATTTTGATTGTTGTGACAGTCTTCTGCAGATTTACAGTTCTTGTGTGATCGTTGAGTACAGCTTGAGTTCGTCTCTACGGAGGGGATAGCTTGCTCATGTCCGCGCCCGACCACTTTCCTTAAATCGTTTTCGTGAGACACTGCCCGCCGATACTCATTCGTCAGTGATACTTGAGCATACTCGGCTGGGTAATGATTCGGAGACCTTGATTTGTGACAATGGGGTGGTAAGTTAGGGACGCGTTTGTGTACCTGGTTTCATCGGGTAGAGACATGAAACCCTAAAGCATGCACATCTGTCAATTCTCTATATGCATTCAAGTTCCACCAACATTTAGCGTGACTTGTGAGATAGTTACGGGTGGGCAGGGATGTAAAGAGATGTTTCAGGTTTCGTTTCAAGGTGTCTGTCTTGTTGTGTGCTTGAGTCGAGCATCTGAGGCCGGTTGGAGAGATGCAACCTTTTACCGTTCCGAAGTAGGAGTGCGAGCAGATCTCCATGAATTTCGCTATGTTTTCTACCAAGTTTAGTTAGGGTGTGACTCCATTCGGATTCTTGTCGTCCGGTATACTCAGTTTGCTCAGTTGTTTTTTTTAAGTTGTGTGTTTGTGCTTTTGTTGACAGCGGTTGGGGATCGTCACTCGCCATCGTTAGGGTTCTCCTTCGATAGCCGTTATCAGGAGACACTCCAATTGGCCACCCTTAGGCTTAGGGGTTAGGTCGTGTCGATCACCAGTCTGTTGTTCTTCTGACTCCGCGTAAGTAGGACTTTGGACCCCCGCTAGTCTAGAGACTTCGGAGACGGTCCAGTTGTGTTAGGTCAGGATGGGGATTGTCCATTTCGAACTGAGGTCTTATGACGACTGTGTTAGTCATAGACTCGAGTTCGCAGGGACAGATCATGTATTCCTATGGACTTTCCGATGAATGACGGTGTTGAATTTTGGGAAGTTGTCCCAGGATTTAGGTCCTTTTAAGATCCTATAGGCGAGTTAGTTTTGTTGCCTTTGATTTGGCACTTCCGCCCAGATTATTGGATTTTCACCCCGTATTCCTTGTGATGATACTCTACAACCACCTTCTTGACCTTTCTCACATGATTTGGCACCAGACCATTTAGCGTGACGCGATCTTTCGTTCACCAGCAGCCAATTGTGTTAATGGCTCGGCAGGTGGAGGAACATCGGTCAAGGGTCTTGCCATCTGTGAAGGGTTTTCTTGGACGTAGCCGTATAGTGAGATAATCACTTGGAGGCAGTGAGCGAGATTTGGGAGTTGTAATCTTCCCTTTGAAGGTACGCGTATCAGTATATTTTTAAATTCGGGGACGAATTTCTTTTAAGGGGAGGAGATTGTAACACCTTAGAATGTGTTTGTAGCTAATTATATTTTTTTTAAAGTATGGTTTTTAATAAAAGTTTACCAAATTAAGTTTTAAATATTTTATCCTATTTATTGTGTATTTTATTGGAATTTTGTTAGGCTTGCACACACTTGTGCATGACAACTAGGGTTGTTTTTGGTGTTAAACATGATTAGCAACCATGGTTAACTAACCATTTCTCCCTAATCTAGTTTAATATTGTTTTAAGTGTCATGGTTGTTTGAAAATGAATTTTTAAAAAGGGTTTTATTTTGAATCTTTTGTTTTGGTTCATGGTTGACCTTTGAGAGAGAGAGAGCATGGGGCATCATGGGTTTGCCCATGCCTTCATTAATGAAGAGAGAGAGAGAGAGAGAGAGGAGGGGGTTGACTTGTGTTCTCTCATTCTCTCACTCCCATTCTCTCACTCACTCACACACACACACACACCTTCAGCTGCAGAAGCAGCAGCAGTATCATCATCATCTTCAGCAGCAGCAGCAGGGACAACAACAACAAGAACAACAACAACATCTACAACAACAACAACAAGTGATGTAGCAGCAACAGAAGAGGCAACAGCAGCATCAGCATCACTAGCAGCAGCAGCAACAGCAGACATCAGCAGCAGCATCAGCAGCAGAAGGAGCTCCAGCAACTTGGAGCAGCTCCTCTCACTTCTTCTCCTGCTTCTTGAGATCCTTTTAGGTATATTTCCTTAACCTTAGTTATATGTTAGTTTAGCTTCGGTTGTGTTAATTTGTTAGATTAGTGCTAAATTATGGTAAATTGTGTGGACTTGTGGCAAATTGATGATTCTGTTAGATAACCCTACCTATTTTAGTGTTAGTTGGGTCACTTACACTGAGAATTCCCCCGATTTCACTAAAATACCATAGGGTTTGTGATTCGTGCTAAATTGTCGTTTTTAAGCGATATTTGTGATTTCTGGAATCTGCTATGGACCCGGACCTTACAGAGTAAAATTGAGCAAACTGGGACATGATACCTAGGTCTAGATACCACCACCAGAGCACGAGCCCCTATCTCCCTACCCAGGCCGCCAAATTCCTCTTATTGGCCGCAAATTGCGGCCCAGAAGGGGACTGGGGTGTTGGGGTTTTGTGTAGGGTTCCCTGCTGTGTTTTCTAGGTCTTTGGCATGTATAGTTTTGTGATATCTTACCTGTAGGAAAATCTGGGACTATATATCGTTTTTGTGTCCGTTGTGTTTGCGCGATACGCGCGATACGTGAGTGGGTTCTGTGATCCAGCGTATCGCGGCGTGTCGCGATGGTTTTAGACGCGTACACACACGATTCAGCGTATCGTGCGCACGCGCGTTTAGTTCGCGACGCGAGTTTCTCGTTTTGGTTCGATATCGCGTTTCGCGGAATATTTTGGCTTATATATGATTTTCATGTCGTACTTGCAGGTTTGCAGACAGGGACTACGAACACGGCTACAGGGGGAACAGATGGTAGGATTCACCTAGCGTGGGGCGTAGGTGAGTAGATTTAACATCTACAGGGGAATCGCCCGCATGGCGTTATGCGTCTGGGCTAGGATTCAAATACATGTCGCACATTCTACGTCATTGTAGAATTGCGCCTTTACTTTATTTTCTTGATATAGTGTACTGTGACTAGCAGCCGTAGGACACTGCACATATTATTGACGGTTCATGTTGCACGAGCACGGATTGTATACTACACACACACCGTCAATAATTGCCATGTCACACACAACCCCTTATTGATACTATATTTCCTATCACACTTGACATCTAGCTTATGGCATACCTATAGTGTATCATACCTTTAGTGATAGGTACATATACACCTAGAGATACAGCTACAGGTATACCATGCACATATTTTAGTTATACCGGGGGGGATTGCCTACATATGTTACTTATACCCAGGGGGGTATACGGCATCCTTTACTTATAGGTAGATACCCATACTTGGCTGTACCTTATTGATTTTGCATACATCTGGTTCAGCTATATACTTTTGTTTACCTGCTCGCATTCAGATATATCGCATATATTTATTCCTGGATTTGCGCATTGTTTATCTGGATTTTATATGATGTTTTCGGGATTTGGGAACCACGGGGGTTCACGAAATTATGCATACATTGAACAACCCGGTTTCCTTGATATGATATTTGCGCGTCCACCATGAGTTTTATCGGTGCTGATTATATGCTCCATACGAGGTGTGGTTGCCGTATGAGAGTACATGGTGGGGCCCGGTATGGTTCCCCTCGGCAAGAAGATCGATGGGTTTGCCGATTGAGCCTGGAGGCGGGCGAGTACCTACCGGTGATTGGTTGGACCTGGCAGTTGTCCGGAGGATACTGGCCAGAGTCGAGACATGGATGCGGGATGATCTGTACTGCCGGGGCCGAGGGCCGACACCGCAGACGGACCCCGTGGGCCGATCCGGACTGACGGAGCCCGATATACGAGGATTTCTGTGTCGATGCTTGGCACACTGTTTTCATGATATTTCTTTTAATACCTTTGTATATATAACAGGGGATTTAGCCGTTGTTATATATACCTTTACACCAATATTAGTGGAATGGGACGCTAATATATGTGTATTGCCCCCATCATATTTATTTCTGTATATATATATGTTTAGGATGTTAGAGATTAATTGAGATTTGACTTGGGTTATTAGGTGATTCATTGAGATTGGATATTGGATATGAAAGATATGGTTGATTTGTACATTCGAGATATAGGAGAGCTATTCGATATTGTACTTTGGGGTGATGTGAGACCTATGTGATGTGAGAGCCCAGTTTGGGGGTCGATTTGACGATCTGGGATGTGAGTGTCTTGATGGATTGTGATCCTACCACGATGTCAGGTTTCCGTGGAAATGACATACTCCACCCTATACCTCACCCTTACCTACCTTATGCTCAGATTCATATATTGGTAGTACTTGTAGTATACCCTTATGATAGTTGCATATCTACTTTCTCATATCCCTATTGCATGGTTATTGCATATTATTGTCATGTTATTACTGCTTTACATATGGATTGTACCTGTTACTGTACTTCCCTTATTTCAGCATTTGCATGACATGTTATTACTGTAATCGCATATCTTAGATTCATGCTGTACATACATTCCTGCGATTACCTGCATATGTTATCTACTATTCACGAGTTGGCAACTCACCCCCGTTGTGCCACAGGTGTTTCAGGTTGTTCCCCAGAGTAGTCGAGGCAGGCTATTCTTCTATTCAGCTCTCCAGCTATCATCTTTTGCTACGGATACCGCATCAGCTCACAGTACTATTTTGCTTAGGTGGGTTTTGGTGGTCATCTGTATTTCATTTTGTATATTCGTTGTATTTGTACTCTCCATTTACTATTGTATTGTTGATTTAGAGACTTGGTGAGGACGTTAATGTGTATCTTTGTGGATTTGATGTCTTTACATACAGCTTTTCTCTATTGTCTTTATTTCTTCGCTACGGCGTCGTATATTCTGTTGTATTCATCTTGATTAGTCTTTACGAAAAGGGGGTGTTGCTAAAATTTTAAAGAAAGAAAGTAGGACATTTTAAAGAATTTGGGTTGTGTTTTCAAATGTTTCAAAAACTTGCATTATCTTTTCCGTATTTTCATGGTTTAGATTTCTGGGTTTGGCTTTCTTTTACTATGTTGCGTCTTTAGGCGTTGCGTAGTATTAGGGCTGTCATGGGCCAATTTTGGGTCGTGACATCTAGCTTTGAAAGTCTCCACTTTCCCATCTACACCAAGTTTTTTCTTGAAGATCCATTTGCTCCCAATGGGTTTTACCCCTTCAGGAGCAACTTCCAAAGTCCATACTTTGTTGGTGTACATGGATTCCATCTCGGACCGCATAGCATCCAGCCATTTCACTGAGTCCCCACTCGTGATGGCCTGCTCGAAGCTAGTTGGGTCATCATCCTCCATGATGCAATCCTCGCTCCCACCGTCCATGAGAAAACCGTAGTATCTCTCAGGTTGGCGAGGAACCCTACTAGATCGGCGGAGAGGATGGGGTTCGTCGGGTACTACTGAATCCTCTGGTTCCACTAAATCTTCAGTTTGAGTTTGTGTAGCCGGAATTTCTTCCAGTTCTACCATATCCCCACTAATTTCTTTTGCAAGAAATTCCTTTTCTAAAAAGGTGGCATGTCGAGAAACAAACACTTTTTGTTCCTCTGTATGGTAGAAAAGATATCCATGTGAATATTTGGGATATCCCACAAACTTACATAGAACTGACCGTGCCTCGAGCTTGTCCAGATTTTGCCTTTTGACATAGGCCGGGCAACCCCATATCTTAACTCGTTTAAGACATGGTCTCTTCCCACTCCATATCTCATATGGTGTGGTAGGTACAGATTTAGATGGAACTTGATTCAATAGGTATGCTGCTGTCTCCAGCGCATAACCCCAGAAGGAAATAGGTAACTCAGCTGTACTCATCATAGAGCGCACCATATCTAATAGGGTGCGATTTCTCCGCTCCGATACACCGTTGTGCTGTGGTGTATAAGGAGGAGTAAGCTGAGAGAGAATCCCATTCTCTTTTAGGAAGTCCAGGAATTCATTGCTTAAGTATTCTCCTCCTCGATCAGATCGTAGGATTTTAATACTTTTTCCGGTTTGGTTCTTAACTTCTTGTTTATATTCCCTAAATTTCTCAAAAGCTTCTGATTTGTGTTTCATCAGGAACACATACCCGAACCTAGAGAGATCGTCAGTGAATGTAATGAAGTATGAAGAACCATCCCTGGCATGTGTAGACATGGGACCGCATACATCACTATGTATCAGTCCCAAGAGTTCGGTAACTCTTTCTCCGTGTCCCGTAAACGGAGTTTTGGTCATCTTGCCTTTGAGACATGACTGGCAAGTGTCATAGGATGAAAATTCAAACGGAATCAAATATCCATCCTTATGCAACTTAGCGATTCGTGTCGCATTGATGTGACCCAGTCTACAATGCCACAAGAAGGATTCGTTCAGTTCTGAACTCTTCCTCTTGTGTGTGTTTGTTATGATCAGAACTGTTGATTGATTTAGAACATAAATGCCATTGCACATCGTGCCTGATTCGACCAGCTTTTGGTTTAGGAAAATGTTCATAACATTATCCTGTAATACAAAATTATATCCTTCTTTACTCAACAAAGAAACCGATATAATGTTGCATATCAGGTTCGGCATGTAATAGCATTCGTTCAGAACCAATGTATTACCAGTTGGTAATACAAGGTGATATTCCCCGACAGTCTTAGCTGCAACAATTGCACCATTTCCAACTCTAATGTCTTTATCACCTTCTCCAAGTTCTCTACCTTTTCTAAGCCCATGTAACTGATTACATATATGGGATCCTGAGCCGGTATCTAATACCCAGGACGTAAGGCAAATGGAGAAACAGTTCTCTGTAACGAACACACCCGAAGAAAATGCATCATCATGTACTTTCTTCAATCGGGTGGCATGGGAATCCTGGTATTCCCCTATATCCTGTTCAGTCCTATAACTCTTATAGGAAAGAACGGAACCAATGTTCCCCAGCACAGTATAACATGCGGGTTCGGTCAATACATCCATATTATTATCTTTATTAGGGCATGAAATGGTCGCTACCTGGAGAGAGAGAGAAGAAAACACTTTAGCGTAAGCTCGTGCAAGATCAGATTGGTTATTATCTTATCTAATCAGGATGGCTCCCACTGCTTTTTATCAAATCTTCCTTCAAACCCTAAAAGGAAAGACTAGCCGGGATTAATTACACACTACAAGTTCGCCAATCTTTCAGCCAGGCCAGTGTCGGTACTTTGAGGGAGGTTCCCCGTGCTTTCGCACGAACCTAATTAATGTAAACCTCGTTTTCCCAGAGGCGTAACCTCGTTAACACCTTTCTAGACACCTACTTGATCGGCTAATTGTAATATGTAAAACTCTCCCAGGAGTAACTCTTACTCGCAGTGGGTATCGGGATCCAACTATCTCATAGAAGGTATGCAATCTCATTGCAAATTTCAACACTTGAAATTCCCGATAATATTTTGCCCCTAGCGTCCTATGACCTTGACAAAGGCCAACAAATCATAGCATGCTAGTCAAGTTCAACCCGTCATTTCTTGATTGAATCAAACCCACCCGCACGGCCCTTGACAAAGGCCAACAAGGTCGCACGACTACCCTGAAACAATCTGCATCATATGCATAAGCAGATAATCACTATTCAGCTACCGCACACTACGCCTTGACAAAGGCCAACAAACGCAGCACGAATACTAAACAGTTCTTATCTGAAATGACGGAGGGCTACGACAGGTTTTTCTGAAAACCTATTGCGTAATGAACTTGATATCGTTGTAGAATCAAATGAAATTTTAAAATGGAGTGATTTTGAGGCTTTTCTAGTTTTGCTAAAGGGGTCACTCCCGGTGAAGGGATCGTCGGCCCTTTCCTCGTCGAATGAGGTGCGGGATATATCATATATATCACTGTGCAAAGCAGAAACTATAGAAGCAATCAAAAGTCAAACCGAGTGTGTAGCATCTGCCAGTTATTGCTAAAGGAGTCACTCCCGGTGAAGGGATCTCGGTCCTTTCCTCATCGAATAAGGTGCAGGGTATATCATATATACCGCTATGCAAAGCAAGAACTGTAGCTACCTGTTTTGTTTAAAATTTGATTCTACAACATCTTAGGTTTCTTTTCTTTCATTAATCACATTAATGAAGTCCCATCATTTAAATACCTAAACATCACAGATAAATACGACGTACACTTATGCCATCCGCATTCGCCTCGATGTCCCCTCGTGCACCGTTAGGTTAGGTAACTAACGACAGAGCAGGGCAGGGCTAGTGCGGGTGCAAAACATAAGTAACGTCTATATAATATATCATATATACTATATATAGTATCTATCACAGAACATCACATGATCACATCACAGATATCGCAGCAGAAGAAACATATGAAATATTGGATATACTAGGACGTCCGTGTTTTCAATACGAGCCAGTATAAAACACGGATTCCACGGTCGTGATGAATAGCCAATCCCACACCCCTAGACCCCTACGAGAGTGGCAAGCAACCCTGCCAATTCTAGGGTTAGGAGACCCGTATTCGACTCCTCGAGTTGGTCTCCCACTGGACCCCAGAACCCGGTTACTTGTGCTCCCCTTCTTGGGTCTATCCTAATGCGGAAAAGTAAATAATATACAACAGGTGACAACTTCCGCTACCTGGAAGTGCCCCAAATAAAAGAATATTACATACAAGTTTTTACATGAATGAAAATGAAAAAACACTCATTTCACATAAAAACCCCTGGCTATTCAAACACGACGATCCAATATAACATATCCAGCAACACATAACATCACATGTCATCAACGTAAGTAAGTATGCATACCCCAATTGTCGTTGACGTATAGCAACGAAACCGGCGATATGAACATACTACACTTACGGTCACAGAAAAGAAAGTGTAAAACTACAACAGTTGGAATCCGCAAGCTCTTTAGACATCACATGCCTAATCAAATGAAATACTTAGACATCACATGCCTAACAGATATAAATCCCGCATTTTAGTCTCATTATCGAAAACTCTTTTCAATATCATGTGGGACTAAACTGCTAGATTTATAACATTCATTCAGTTATCTCATAACTGTTTGTGAATTCCAATTATTGTATCACATTCCAGATAAACAGAAAATGTTAAACTTTCCGATCGAACAGTCGAATACCCAAGTTTTCCCGATACAGCTCAACACATGAAATAAGTCTAACAACATTCAGTTCGTGCCTCAGTACCAACGGTCCAGCCGTAGAAGGGTCAAGCCAACGCCTCACATGTGGCACGCCGTACTGCCCCAAACCCGAAGGTTCAAAAGGCAGTTCAAGACGGTCACATAATCGAGTTAAGCTTTGTTGTCTTCTAGAGGGTCCATCGCGTTACTTGCACTACTTAGAACGTCGTTAAACTACGGAAAAATCCAACACTTGGAAAATTCCCGACAGGGGAAAAGTTGGGTATTTATATCCGGTCGAACTTTTTAACAAATTCAAAAATTATCCGGAAATACACAAAGACGAAGTTTGATAATCCGGTCGAAACACCGAAGCTCTAAAACACCCAGAAAATTCAACTCTTGAATAATTATTAAAACTACCCATAAAACTCAGCTGCAGAAACTATGAATTACTGTGCAGAGGAGGATGGCTGACGTCATTCTTTAGCCGCGGAACCGCCGCCTAAGCTGGCTTAGGCCGCGGTTCCGCCGCTCATTACACTGTTCATTGAATAAAAATTGCACCGTAATTCTTAGAATTTCCTGCTGAATTTTTTAAGCATTTTTAATATTGAAAAATCCCAGATTTTAGAAAAAGTCCAGAGAGCTCATGGGTTTTAGGGTTTCGGGTTCGTTCGGACTTCAAATTCCGTCTAGACTTCGCCTAAGGCTCTAGCTAGGCTCTGATACCACTGTATGGTTCCTAGGCACTCTAATAAAGTCTCACAAGGCATCAACCATGCCAATTTCAAAAATTATGGGTGCCGAGAAACCCTAATACGGATCGTTGACTAGAAGTTTAGGCGAAAAGATAATCTAGTTAACTACTTAACTAAAAGTTAGATGCTACAACCTTTGTAGATCCGGTTCTCCACTTCCTTAGCTCCACGTGGGTGTCCTCTCGCTGTCCATCATGAATCCCGAACTCAATCTTCGGCTTCATCGGAGAAACGGGCGAGCTAGGTCGTCGGCTTCATGTCAAAGACGATCTACGTCGAGGCATCACAAGCTCAAGCTCCGACTTCACAAAGTTGTGAAACTTGTGAAGAAAACACCCAAAACAACTTGGCAAGAGGTAGAGGGTGAAGAAATAGGAGGTGGGTTCACTTTAGAATTGGATTTCTCTCACTAGAACTCAAGTTGCCATTGATGGCATCAAGGTTTCTATCTTGAAGAAGAAGGAGAAGATGAAGCTAGTTTATGATAAGTGTTTTAAAATGAAAAGAAAATTCATACTTATCATAATCTAACTAAGGTTAAGTGTAGAGAATAAACCTTGGTCATTTGGAGAGTTAGGGTTAAGCATGAGGACAAGAATGGTTGCAAAAGTCAAGGCTTCATGAAGCTTCAACTAATGACAAAAGAAAGCCACCATTCTCTTTAAATCATTTCCAAATAAATAAACAAATAAATGAATATGTAAAACCCTAATTATCAAATTAACCATGGTTTAATTCTATACATTTAACCAAATGATCAAGTATCATCAAACATGATATAAAAATGTGCACAAAAGCATATCACATATGCAATGTGCATCAAGTGAGAAAAATCCGTTTAAAGTGAACCAATATTAGTTAATGTAAAGTAATATATCAAATATATAATTATACATTAAATCATTAAATCAACACTTGATTCAATGATCCGGTCATGTCGCACATGACCGACTAGTATTCAATGTATCGGCTTATCAAATCGATCTTCGATTCGATAACTAGGTTATATCACATACAACCAATCGAAACATTAATCGCGAGAATCAAATACGGTATCACATACACGCATTATTCTCGGTCCCGCACATATCTCATATGCGCTCCTATTTCGTTTCGCTTGAGCCAGGAAACCTCTGTGTAGGACTCTAAAGACTCGTCAATACGCCGGTAGCAGATGATGATCATATCAAGCACCCACAAGCCGCAAGCGGTCTGCTAAACGTAACGGCCACCCGGGTATTGAGCGATCAGAAGATCGACGAGCTAGCCCGCTCACACTCCTGCGAATCCGACCAGTAACACTTACCGCACAGTCCGGTCACTTCGTCTGATATGTCGCATATCAAGTCTAGGGGTGGTAAACGTCAGACCCCAATAACCGATAAGTCGTGCCGATGTGAGGCTCATAACGGGTCGAGAAACTATTGGTAACACTTACCAGCAAATCTCTGATCAGCCCTGGCCAGGGACTTCCCTGTTACGGCCAATGGAGCACTGCGCAACATCAACCCCCAATACCGGGAGAGACGAAACCCCTCCTATCGCTCATTGGCTCCATGTGACTCGGGAATGTACCCAAAGACCACCGTTTTGCACGCCCTCATGGACGTGGTAAGGTGGAGATCAAAGCACAGTGGGAATCACACAAGACTCTATGACGATCTCGGGTCTACAGACTAACCTGCTCAAGTGTCACCTGAGAACTGCCATCTGACGTGAGGTATAATACCATCTGGGAGTTCTCGACGAGTCCGTCCAGTGTACCCAGTCTTCACTGAGCACCCGTATACCATCTCTGATGTCAAACACCAATGGATATGGGATCATCCATCGCCCATCTCATGGGTCGAGAAGCGTATACGCTAGTCTACTCTGGTATATCGATGCCCTGTCTCGATACACCCACGACTAGGGACCTTGAAGAATGTACTTATGGACTACCATGTCCCCACTAGTATGATCTGCATCATAGTCCAGGTAGTAAAGTACACATCCTAAGGGCTTTATCAACATGTAACTATAAGACAGTTTAAAGAGACTAGTGTACATGTTAAGATAAAGAGTAACCAGATAGCATACTATCATATCGAGCAAGAAAGTCATCTCTATATATGTCCAAGCATCCAATATAATATACATCATCTGTACAATACTGGCCTCTAGGGCATACATACAACTAACACAAAACCCACCTAATAGCAAAAGGGCTAACACGCCTCAGAAATGGTATCTGTGCCAAAAGATGCGGTAAACAGCCAGCCGCAACTACTCCCAAGGGCAACCTGCAAACACTGTGGCACAACGGGGGTGAGTTGCCAACTCGTGAATAGTAGATAACATATAAAGGTAATCGCGAGTATGCACGTGCTGCGATACTCTAACCTATGCCAACTAATAAACATCTATATGATGAACTGGATGCTTAATATCATGCAACAAGTGCTATCTAATAATCATCTCTATGTGATGAGCAAGATATGTGATAATCAGGCATGGCGATGCAATCTAACAACCCTATATATGATGAGCATGGTACGCAATAACATGCAAGCATGTGTACTCTATCAGGTATACTAGCTACAGGATGAGATGTCAAGTACTGAATGCTGAGTATGTAAAGGAATAATATCTACATGGAATATCAACGTGGAAAATAACTGGCGTCTATCAATACACCAAAAGCCCAGTACAACTCAAGAGTCGTCATCCACATCGGTCCTCAAATCCTGTAATCTCATAAAATCGGGAGTGCCCATCACCAGCACTCAAAATATCATAAAATCAGCCGTGTCCAGCATCGACACGCAAATCCTCCAATATGGGGCGTCCGTCCATCGGATCTGCCCAAGGGCTCCGTCTGCGGAATCGGCCCTCGGCCCCGGCAGTACGCGTCATCCCGAATCCATCAAGCTACTCTGGTTAGTATCTTCCGGATAACCGCCAGGTCTAACCAATCACCGGTAGGTAGTAGTCCCTCTACCGGGCTCACCGTCTAACAATACGAGTCTTCTCGCCCCGGAGTACCGTACCGGGTCCACCATGTACCCGCAATCGGTGCCTACCTCTCCTCGAATCGGGTATACTCACACAAGCTCTCTGGAACCGAGAAACTCATGGTGGACGCACTAAATATCATATCAAAGGAAACTGGGTTTTCAAACAGTGCGTATTTTCTTAAAATAGTACTCCGGTTCCCAAATCCAGAAATCACAGAAATCAAATCCAATGCGTAGATCCATGCAATGTGTCGTATGACACTACGGTAAAAGAAAGGGAGAACCGCTCTTTTTAAAAGATCCAGTTTTGAAAATATCATTTGCGGTCCCTTAGTTTTAAATCAAGTCAATATCATCCATGTATGTAACATATGAATGTGGTATACGTATGGATGTGCGAATGGATAAGTACGCCAAGTGAATATAGCAATGTACATGTGCACTAATATAGACATATGATGTATATGCGGCCGAGTATGAATATATGTAAGGTATATGGCACAAGTATGAATATGTGAGGTATAAGTCACAAGTATGAATATATGTGATGTATATGTCACAAGTATGAATATGTGGGGTATAAGTCACAAGTATGAATATATGTGATGTATATGTCACAAGTATTAATATGTGGGGTATTGTTCATATCAGATTTTTGCATTTTCATACCGCCCAATTTTTATCACATTGCATGTCGGTAGATACTCTTGAGCCGTGTTTGCTAGTCAATTGCAGGATACAGGTTCCCGGTGCTCAAACGGAGAAATTCATGGAAAACACGACAAAAATCCGGTTCCTGCCAACCACAGATAAAACACGGTCTCCGCTCTTCATCCGTGTGCTGCCAGATACCAGTTTAGGGAGACAAAATGTCAAATCAATGTCGTTTTCAGGTACAAGGCTCAATGGTAGCACAAGATCCAAGAGATCTACGCGGAGCTCGAGGCAATCATGACAAAATCTTGACAAAAAGTCCACCTTTCCCTCAACAGAAATTCTGGAAAATTCGTGAAGCAATTATGGGAAAATACATATACCAGAAGAAAGCTCACATCAAACCAGGGTCCCACCAAAAATACCCAAGCCCAAGTCATCTATACGGCCGCGGAAGCGCGGCCAAAGAGGGGTATTGGCCGCGCTTACGCGGCCGTTCAGGCGCCAAGAGTGCAGGGTTTTGGGGGGTAGGTTGGTCTTTTCATGTATGTTCTGTTGGTTGCCCTAGGGTTTCATGTTTTGGCCTATAAATAGTCCAGAAGTTTGTGAAGGAGGGGGTGGATAATCTTGTATTTCTTTTGCTAGGTTTTAGTTACATGTTCTTCTTCCTCTTCTCACCTCTTCTCCATTAAACTTGTAAGTGAGCTTTTGAGTGAAGAGTGATGAATAAAGAAGACCATTTTTATTATCATGCTTGTCTCTTTCTTTACTTGTTATAATTGTTGTAATTTTAATTGTTAAGTAGTTGTTGCTATTTCCTTGTTGTTTGTTTCTTCTCTCTTTTTCTTTATCCTTACATACGACAATGATACTTACGCTTGATCCTCGCCAAGGTGAGGTCGCAAATAGTTAGTCGTATTCATCTAATCTCCTTCTTTCTATCTTCCTCTTTTGTGTTGTTTTATTTTTCCGTATTATGATGTGTGAGTAGTTCATTCTTGTTAGGGTAGGATAAGGGAAGTTTGAGAGAAGGAAATCTCTCTCACTCTTTCCTTGCCCAACAGCTTAAATCAACTCCCGTTAACCCAACCACAATCCGCTCCTTACGGCACCCTATCCTACATGATAGCGGTGATTCCGTAGTGAGACCGGTTGTGGTTGGATTAACCGGAGGTTATGGCTAAGAGCCAAGAACGGACGGACAAGCACCAAAAGGAAGACTTATGCGTTGGAAAGCCTAGCTTATACTCGCAAAGTCCTTCCTAGTCGTGCTAATCCCCGTTGTTGCCGATTACCGTAACACGATATTAAGAAGGGCAACGAAAGATGTGGAGACTCCTAACTCAAACTAACCTAATCCTAACCCTAACATGCTCTCTTTAAATATCAACTCAACACTTAGATAACTACAAACAAAATCTGAACAACCGGACTTAACTCGTCGAAAAACACATAGAAAAAGATTCCCATCTCCCTGCGGACGACCCGTACTCAACCGGCTAGCTACGTGCGAAACCGTCTTGATTGCGGTATTTAAACTTAAACTTGAACACGCTCGTATCTTACCAATCAGGTATAAGTCACAAGTATGAATATATGTGATGTATATGTCACAAGTATGAATATGTGAGGTATAAGTCGCAAGTATGAATATATATGATGTATATGTCACAAGTATGAATATGTGGGGTATAAGTCACAAGTATGAATATATGTGATGTATATGTCACAAGTATGAATATATGTGGTGTATGCAGCAAATCATGTCAACGTCAAATAAGCAGAATCAATATAATATGCGGTTTATAGCAATCCTACATCGTGAGTGGCATGGCAATCACTAACGGTGTGAGTGTAGCATATAAATCGTGCTCGTGCAACTTGGACCGTTAGTGATAGTGTAGTGTTCTATACTACCAGTACATTTATATGGACACTCATGACAACAAATCCTATTACGCCCTGACGCTTAACGCCATACGGGCGATTTCCCCGTAGATGATAAATCTACTCACCTGGTCGCGTGCTAAGTATAGCCGACCACTTGCTTCCCTTTCCTGGCGATGTCTGACGTACCCGCCTGTGAACCTGAAATTTACACAAGGAATCCAATTATATAAGCAAGAATCTCGCAAAACGCGATATCGAAACAAAACGTGAAACTCGCGTCGCGAATCAACGCGTGTGTGTGCGATACGCTGAAACGTGTGTGCACGCGTCTACGACTCAGCCCGACACGTCGCGATACGCTGAATCACAAAACCCACTCGCGTATCGCGCAAACCAAAAACACCAGAAAACGATATATCGTCCCAGATTCTAGCCAGGTTAAAATATTACAAAACTATATATACCAAGGACCTACAAAACATAGCAGATACCCATCCTAAAAACCCTAGCTCCTATCTCCCAGGTCTGGCCGCAATTTGCGGCCAGAAAGATTTTTCCGGCGGCCTAAGGTTGGGCTGGTGGGGTCGGGCTCTGGTGGTGGGGTCAGGGTCTCTCAAGTATGCTACAGTCCACTCAATATTATTCTGAACTTACTGGGATAACAACAGATATCAAAAAGCTATGTTTTTGCTTAAAATGTCACATTTTACACAATTTGCAAACTTAGGGTATATCTGTGCAATCTGGGGTATACTTAGGTTTACTTGGCTCCAATAGCACCTAACTAACTTAGTCTAACCAAAACTAACCTTACTTAAGCAAAGATCACACTAATCACCACAAATATCACTAATAATACATAATCTAGCACTAACAATCACAAATTTACACTAATAAGCTAAACCGACACACAAGTCAAGCATACATGCGAGTGAAGCTCAGAGTTTATACCTCACTTGACCCTACGACGCTGGGTCAGAAGAAGAAGAGAAGAAGAAGAAGCTGCCACTACTGTTGCTGCTCCAGAAGCTGTTTCTGTTGCTGTTGTTATTGCTATTGCTGTTGCTGCTGTTATTGCTTCTGCTGTTGCTGCTGTTGTTATTGCTGATGGTGTTGTTGCTGCTACGTGCGCTGTTGCTGCCCGTGCTGTGGCTGTGGGTGTTGGTACTGCTGCTGGGGCTGAGCTGCTGCTTGCACTGCTGATGCTGTTGCCATTGCTGTTGTTGTTGCTGATGCTGTGCCTGCAGCTTCTGCTGCTGCTGATGAAGCTGAGAGTGTGTGTGTGTGTGAGAGAGTGAGTGAGATATGAGAGTGTGACCAACAAAAGAAAGAATGAATGATAACAATAGAGAGTCAAGCCCCCATTTCTCTCTCTCTTGCCACATTAATTGCAAGCATGGGCTTTCCATGATGCACCCCTCTCTCTCTCTCTCTCATTTAATGCAAGCATGGCTTAGCCATGATGCACTCACAAGTCAACCAATTTAAAAATTTAATTCCCTTTTTATTTTAAAAAAATACCCTAAATAAAAATCATTTTAACTTAATAATAGAGAGGTTTAATCCACCATGGTTGTTAAACATGGTTTTACCCAAATTTTTAACCCTAGTTTACATGCACAAGTTTGTGCAAGCTTGGTAAAATTTTTGAAAAATATTTATTAATATTGGAAAAATTATTTGAAAATCAATTTGGTAAACTTTTTATTAAAATCACATATTAAAATATAATTAGCCACTAAACACATCCTAGGGTGTTACAGTCTCCCCCCCTTAAAGAAATTCTTCCCCGAATTTACAATATAAAGCAACGCATACCTTCAAAGAGATAGGAAACTTCTTCCGCATCTCGCCCTCGGCCTGCCAAGTGATCTCATCACCATTCGGGCTGCGCCAAAGCACCTTCACTGATGGCAAGACCTTCAATCTAAGTTTCTTCACCTGCCGGTCCAAGATCACGACTGGCTGCTCGGTGAACGTAAGATCGCGCTCGAGCTGAACGGCCTGATGCTGAATCATGTGCGAAGGGTCATGCAGGTATCTGCGAAGCATCGACACGTGGAATACGGGGTGAACATCTGGGAAGTCGGGTGGAAGAGCCAAACGATAAGTTACTGCGCCCACATGCTCGAGGATCTCAAAGGGACCTATGAATCTGGGGCTAAGCTTCCCCTTCCGTCCAAACCTCATCACTCCCTTCATCGGAGAGACCCTCAGAAACACGTGATCGCCAACTGCGAACTTTAGTCTGCGGCGGCGCCTGTCAGCATACGATCTCTGCCTGCTCTGAGCTGTCCTCATCCTGTCTTGAATCAGCTGTATCTCCTCAGTCGTCTCCTGTACGATCTGTGGCCCCAAAATACTGCCCTCGCTGAGCTCTGTCCAACAGACAGGCGATCTACATCTCCTCCCATACAAAGCCTCGAAAGGTGCCATCTGAATAGTATCCTGGAAGCTATTGTTGTAGGAGAACTCTATCAAAGGTAAATGATGATCCCAGCTACCACCAAAGTCTAAAACGCAAGCTCGGAGCATGTCCTCGAGAGTCTGAATGGTCCGCTCTGACTGTCCGTCGGTCTGCGGATGGAATGCCGTGCTGAAACTCAAACGAGTGCCCAAAGACTCCTGAAGTCTATGCCATAATCTGCTGGTAAACTGGGTGCCTCGGTCGGACACAATACAGGTCGGGACCCCATGTAGTCGTACAATCTCATCGATATAAATCTGGGCGTACTGCGCAAATCCGAAAGTCGTCTTCACTGGCAGGAAGTGAGCCGCTTTCGTCAGACGGTCCACGATCACCCAAATGGAGTCATACCCTCGCCTAGTCCTGGGTAAACCCACCACGAAATCCATCGAAATCTGTTCCCATTTCCACTTCGGAATGGGTAATGGCTGTAGCTCTCCTGCGGGCCTCTGGTGCTCGTCCTTGACTTGCTGACAAGTCAGGCATCTCGATACGAACTCCGCGATGTCCCTCTTCATTCCGTCCCACCAGTAGGTTTCTCTCATATCATGGTACATCTTGGTGGAACCGGGATGGACACTGTACACCGATCGATGTGCCTCCTCAAGAATATCGCGCCGCAATCCCTCAGTATCTGGTACGCACAGTCTAGACCCAAATCGTAATATCCCCTGATCATCAATCACGAACTCGGAGCATCTGCCCTGTCCAATCTGTGTCATGATCTCTGAGCAACGGTCATCCCTGCGCTGTACCTCATATATACGGTCAAGCAACTGTGGGCATGCACGAACATGCGCGAGCTGTCCCCCGAGCTGCGTGAACTCGAACTGCACTCGGCTGTCGCATAATGTCTGCCAATCTGCCGACGACTGCCTCTGTACTGCACTCAAACACGCTAGACTACCCTCGGGCCTCCCACTCAAAGCATCTGGTACTACGTTAGCCTTGCCCGGGTGATATAAGATCTCGCAGTCGTAGTCCTTCACTAACTCCATCCATCGGCGCTGTCGGAGATTCAGGTCTCGCTGCTGAAATATGTACTTGAGGCTCTTGTGATCGGTGAATATCTGGCACGACTCGCCGTATAGGTAATGTCGCCAGATCTTAAGTGCAAAGACCACTGCGGCCATCTCCAAATCGTGAGTAGGGTAGTTCTGTTCATGTTTCTTCAGCTGTCGCGAAGCATACGCGATCACCCTGCCATGCTGCATCAAAACGCACCCTAGCCCCACTCGTGAAGCGTCACAATAAACTGTAAATCCGCCTGATCCTGAAGGCAACGATAATACTGGCGCCGTAGTTAAACAAGTCCGTAGCTGCTGGAAACTGTGCTCGCAATCCTCTGTCCAATCGAAGGGAACTTCCTTCCGGGTCAATCCGGTCAAGGGTGCAGCAATACGGGAGAAATCCTGTATGAATCTCCTGTAGTAACCGGCCAATCCTAGAAAACTGCGTATCTCAGTGACAGATGTAGGTCTGGGCCAACTCTGAACGGCTTCAATCTTCCTTGGGTCCACACATATACCATCCCGTGTAATCACGTGACCCAAGAAATCTACGCTGTCAAGCCAGAATGCGCACTTGGAGAATTTTGCATAAAGCTGGTGCTCCCTCAAGGTCTGCAGTGTGATCCGCAGGTGCTGCTCGTGCTCCTCTCTGCTCTGGGAATATACCAATATATCGTCAATGAATACGATGATGAACAAGTCGAGATACGGCCGGAATATACGGTTCATCAAGTCCATGAAGGCTGCTGGCGCGTTGGTGAGTCCGAACGACATCACCAAAAACTCATAATGGCCATAACGTGTACGGAAAGCTGTCTTCGGAATGTCCTCCTGTCGAACTTGCAGCTGATGATAGCCCGATCGCAAATCGATCCTCGAAAAATATCCTGCCCCCTGAAGCTGGTCGAACAAATCGTCGATACGTGGCAAAGGATATCTGTTCCGCACGGTCACCCGGTTCAGCTGCCGGTAGTCTATACACAAACGAAAGCTTCCGTCCTTCTTCTTGACAAACAGGACTGGAGCACCCCAAGGAGAAACACTGGGTCGAATAATTCCCTTGTCCAGCAAATCTTACAACTGACTCTTCAACTCACTAAGCTCCGCCGGGGCTATCCGATAAGGCGGTATAGAAATAGGCCCCGAGCCGGGAATCAAATCAATACAAAAAACAATGTCGCGCTCAGGCGGCAGCCCAGGAAGCTCGTCAGGGAACACATCAGGGAACTCACACACAATCGGAACCTGCTCCAACGGAACATCTGTGGCTCTAGTGTCACAAACATAGGCTAGGAATCCCTAACATCCCTTCCTCAAAAGCTGTCCAGCGCGAAGAGAAGAAATCAAAAGGTGAGGAGTGGCACCACTGTCACCCTGCACGACAAAGGCCGACTCGCCGGGAAAACAGAACCTCACTGTCTTTTCGCGGCAGTCCACAGACGCATAGCACGTGGCTAACCAATCCATGCCCAAAAGAACGTCGAAATCCAACATCTCAAGAAGGATCAAATCGATAGGCAGATCTCTATCGCCAATACGGACGACGCAAGATCGGAACACGTGTCTAGCAACAAACGACTCTCCTACGGGAGTGGTCACAACTAGCGGCTGATCAAGAAGACCGGACTCTCTACCCAAACTCGGCACGAAGTGTGTGGACACGTACGAGTGCGTGGATCCGGGATCGAACAACATGTGTGCATCAACAGAACATACTGATAAGATACCTGAGACCACCTCATTGGACGCATGTGCGTCTTGATGCGTCAAAGCGAAAACTCGTGCCTGTCCTCCACCTACAACTTGCGGTCCCCTACTAGCAGCTGGCTGTACTCTGCCGGTGGCTAGCTGTCCTCTGCCTCGACCGCCTCGCCCTCTAGGAACAAACCTTCCGCGACCTCGGCCTCTCTGTGCCTGCGTCTGACGCGGAGTAACTGTGGGTACAATGGGCAACGCCCTCTGGGCTGGAGAAGGTGGAAATGTGACACGCGGTACGGCTGGCTCCCTTTGACGTGTTTCGGTACAATCTCTGACGCGATGATGAGGACTACCACATCCAAAACATCCACGGGATGACTGCTGACCCTCCTGGGGGTATGAGCTAAATATCTGACCTCGCCCCGAATATCTGCCACCTGTACCACGTCTATCAAGGCGTCTGAATGGATGTCTCTGAGCTGCTGTGTCAGTACGAACCCTCTTTGGCCCTGGAACTACTGAAGTCTCGGCAAGGCGCTCCTCGACCAATAGGGCTGCATCTACCGCTGCGGCGTAGGTCTCGTAATGCTGGGAGCTGATCGCAAGGAATAGCGGGGTAAGCAAGCCTCGGACAAATCTCTTGACTCGCATCTTTTCAGTAGCTACTAGGTACGGAGCATAAACTGATAGCTCGGTGAATAGCACATCGTACTCGGCCACTGTCATCTCTGGCGTCTGGCGTAAGGACTCAAATCTGCGTGCTCGGGCATCCCTAACACTCTGGGGAAGGAAGCGGGCAAGGAACACCGTCACGAACTCCGTCCAGGTCATAGGAGGAAGACCTGCTGCTTTGCCCTTCTCAACTGATTCGCACCATTTCTGCGCAAGACCTTCTAGGAGAAAGCTCGCGAACTCGACCCATCTCGCATCTGCGCATCGGAGGGAACGGCATATCCGGGCCATCCTATCAATAAAAGACTGCGGGTCCTCGGCTGCATCTGTGCCTGTGAAGACCGGAGGCTTCAGCCTCATGAACTCTGATAGCGATACTGTAATCACCTCTGTGGCTGCAGGGGCAACTGGCTGTACGGTCGGTACCATCACGGTCCCTATGACTGGTGGAGCTTCCTCTGGTCGCTGTGCTCGAAGCGTCTCAACTAGCGATCCTATCATCTGGCGCATCTCCTGCATGCTGGCCCCTAACGTGGCGATCTGCTCTGTCATGGGAGGAGCAGTCTGCTCGGGTACGACGGGTGCACTGCCCGGATCAGTCCTCGTCTCGGACGAGCCAACACGAATCTCGGCCCTCGCGGCCACTCTCTGCGCCCTAGTAGTCTTTGGCGGCATAGTGGCTGAAAAGGAAAGTAGGATTCGATAAGGATACGGAAATCGAATCGCAAGAATGTATGCAAAAATGAAGGAATTTCAACCAATAAGTCCTAAGGTCGCTTAGACGGAGTACCATGTCGTGAGTATGCCGCGGAACATACGCACGCTACGCCACTCTGCTGCAGCTACCTACTCCATCATACCAGGGTCATCCTACACTCCGAAGGTAAAACCTACGCTCTGATACCAACTTTGTCAAGACCCGATAATTTGGCCCGTGACCGGCACTTAGCCACGTAACGTCTACAGGCGTAACGCGACTAAGTAAGCCGAAACCCAGAAATCAAAACATTAAATATAGAGTGATTAAAAGATTTTTGTAAAAACAGTTATACCTGTCTAAGAAACTTTAATTGATTTAGTAGAGATCCCTTTTAAGTTCAAGAGTTATATTTTAATAATTTTGGCAACATTTCCTTTATAAACATTTGTCCCGCAAGTCGGGTAAAGGCAAGGTGTAGTAGAAATAACATGCGAAATGAATAGAGTATCACAATATGATATACGACGCCGTAGCGAAGAATAAGCAGTAAGGCAAAGACAAATATCATAAAAGGTAAGACTGCATAAAATAAAATCGGCTCACATGCGAGCTCGACACCAGAGTACAAAATCATATACATCGTCCTCACAACTGTCTCTAAGTCAATACAGGAAGGTAGATAAAGAATACTAGATACATCAATATACAACTGAAGGATAAACAGATACCGTACAAAACCCACCTAATAGCAAAAGGGCTAACACGCCTCAGAAATGGTATCTGTGCCAAAAGATGCGGTAAACAGCCAGCCGCAACTACTCCCAAGGGCAACCTGCGAACACTGTGGCACAACGGGGGTGAGTTACCAACTCGTGAATAGTAGATAACATATAAAGGTAATCGCGAGTATGCACGTGCTGCGATACTCTAACCTATGCCAACCAATAAACATCTATATGATGAACTGGATGCTCAATATCATGCAACAAGTGCTATCTAATAATCATCTTTATGTGATGAGAAAGATATGTGATAATCAGGCATGGCGATGCAATCTAACAACCCTATATATGATGAGCATGGTACGCAATAACATGCAAGCATATGTACTCTATCAGGTATACTAGCTACAGGATGAGATGTCAAGTACTGAATGCTGAGTATGTAAAGGAATAATATCTACATGGAATATCAACGTGGAAAATAACTGGCGTCTATCAATACACCAAAAGCCCAGTACAACTCAAGAGTCGTCATCCACATCGGTCCTCAAATCCTGTAATCTCATAAAATCGGGAGTGCCCATCACCGGCACTCAAAATATCATAAAATCAGCCGTGTCCAGCATCGACACGCAAATCCTCCAATATGGGGCGTCCGTCCATCGAATCTGCCCACGGGCTCCGTCTGCGGAATCGGCCCTCGGCCCCGGCAGTACGCGTCGTCCCATATCCATCAAGCTACTCTGGTCAGTATCCTCCGGATAACCGCCAGGTCCAACCAATCACCGGTAGGTTGTAGTCCCTCCGCCGGGCTCACCGTCTAACAATACGAGTCTTCTCGCCCTGGGGTACCGTACCGGGTCCACCATGTACCCGCAATCGGTGCCTACCTCTTCTCGAATTGGGTATACTCACACAAGCTCTCTGGAACCGAGAAACTCATGGTGGACACACTAAATATCATATCAAAGGAAACTGGGTTTTCAAACAGTGCGTATTTTCTTAAAATAGTACTCCGGTTCCCAAATCCAGAAATCACAGAAATCAAATCCAATGCGTAGATCCATGCAATGTGTCGTATGACACTACGGTAAAAGAAAGGGAGAACCGCTCTTTTTAAAAGATCCAGTTTTGAAAATATCATTTGCGGTCCCTTAGTTTTAAATCATGTCAATATCATCCATGTATGTAACATATGAATGTGGTATAGGTATGGATGTGCGAATGGATAAGTACGCCAAGTGAATATAGAAATGTACATGTGCACTAATGTAGACATATGATGTATATGCGCCCGAGTATGAATATATGTAAGGTATATGGCACAAGTATGAATATGTGGGGTATAAGTCACAAGTATGAATATATGTGATGTATATGTCACAAGTATGAATATGTGGGGTATAAGTCACAAGTATGAATATATGTGATGTATATGTCACAAGTATGAATATGTGGGGTATAAGTCACAAGTATGAATATATGTGATGTATATGTCACAAGTATGAATATGTGAGGTATAAGTCACAAGTATGAATATATGTGATGTATATGTCACAAGTATGAATATGTGGGGTATAAGTCACAAGTATGAATATATGTGATGTATATGTCACAAGTATGAATATGTGAGGTATAAGTCACAAGTATGAATATATGTGATGTATATGTCACAAGTATGAATATGTGAGGTATAAGTCGCAAGTATGAATATATGTGATGTATATGTCACAAGTATGAATATGTGGGGTATAAGTCACAAGTATGAATATATGTGATGTATATGTCACAAGTATGAATATATGTGGTGTATGCAGCAAATCATGTCAACGTCAAATAAGCAGAATCAATATAATATGCGGTTTATAGCAATCCTACATCGTGAGTGGCATGGCAATCACTAACGGTGTGAGTGTAGCATATAAATCGTGCTCGTGCAACTTGGACCGTTAGTGATAGTGTAGTGTTCTATACTACCAGTACATCTATATGGACACTCATGACTACAAATCCTATTACACCCTGACGCTTAACGCCATACGGGCGATTTCCCCGTAGATGTTAAATCTACTCACCTGGTCACGTGCTAAGTATAGCCGACCACTTGCTTCCCTTTCCTGGCGACGTCTGACGTACCCGCCTGTGAACCTGGAATTTACACAAGGAATCCAATTATATAAGCAAGAATCTCGCAAAACGCGATATCGAAACAAAACGTGAAACTCGCGTCGCGAATCAATGCGCGTGTGTGCGATACGCTGAAACGTGTGTGCACACGTCTACGACTCAGCCCGACACGCCGCGATACGCTGAATCACAAAACCAACTCGCGTATCGCGCAAACCAAAAACACCAGAAAACGATATATCGTCCCAGATTCTACCCAGGTTAAAATATTACAAAACTATATATACCAAGGACCTACAAAACATAGCAGATACCCACCCTAAAAACCCTAGCTCCTATCTCCCAGGTCTGGCCGCAATTTGCGGCCAGAAAGATTTTTCCGGCGGCCTAAGGTTGGGCTGGTGGGGTCGGGCTCTGGTGGTGGGGTCAGGGTCTCTCAAGTATGCTACAGTCTACTCAATATTATTCTGAACTTACTGGGGTAACAGCAGATATCAAAAAGCTAAGTTTTTGCTTAAAATGTCACATTTTGCACAATTTGCAAACTTAGGGTATATCTGTTCAATCTGGGGTATACTTAGGTTTACTTGGCTCCAATAGTACCTAACTAACTTAGTCTAACCAAAACTAACCTTACTTAAGCAAAGATCACACTAATCACCACAAATATCACTAATAATACATAATCTAGCACTAACAATCACAAATTTACACTAATAAGCTAAACCGACACACAAGTCAAGCATACATGCGAGTGAAGCTCAGAGTTTATACCTCACTTCACCCTACGACGCTGGGTCAGAAGAAGAAGAGAAGAAGAAGAAGCTGCCACTACTGTTGCTGCTCCAGAAGCTGTTTCTGTTGCTGTTGTTACTGCTGTTGCTGTTGCTGCTGTTATTGCTTCTGCTGTTGCTGCTGTTGTTATTGCTGATGGTGTTGTTGCTGCTACGTGTGCTGTTGCTGCCCGTGCTGTGGCTGTGGGTGTTGGTACTGCTGCTGGGGCTGAGCTGCTGCTTGCACTGCTGATGCTGTTGCCATTGCTGTTGTTGTTGCTGATGCTGTGCCTGCAGCTTCTGCTGCTGCTGATGAAGCTGAGAGTGTGTGTGTGTGAGAGAGAGTGAGTGAGATATGAGAGTGTGACCAACAAAAGAAAGAATGAATGATAACAATAGAGAGTCAAGCCCTCATTTCTCTCTCTCTTGCCACATTAATTGCAAGCATGTGCTTGCCATGATGCACCCCTCTCTCTCTCTCATTTAATGCAAGCATGGCTTAGCCATGATGCACTCACAAGTCAACCAATTTAAAAATTTAAATCCCTTTTTATTTTAAAAAAAATACCCTAAATAAAAATCATTTTAACTTAATAATAGAGAGGTTTAATCCACCATGGTTGTTAAACATGGTTTTACCCAAATTTTTAACCCTAGTTTACATGCACAAGTTTGTGCAAGCTTGGTAAAATTTTTGAAAAATATTTATTAATATTGGAAAAATTATTTGAAAATCAATTTGGTAAACTTTTTATTAAAATCACATATTAAAATATAATTAGCCACTAAACACATCCTAGGGTGTTACAGAGACATGACTGGCAAGTGTCATAAGATGAAAATTCAAACGGATTTAAATATCCATCCTTATGCAACTTAGCTAGTCATGTCGCGTTGATGTGACCCAGTCTACAATGCCACAACAAGGATTCGTTCATTTCTGAACTCTTCCTCTTGTGTGTGTTTGTTATGCTCAGAACTGTTGATTGATTTAGAACATAAATGCCATTGCACAACGTGCCTGATCCAACCAACTTTTGGTTAAGGAAAATGTTCATAACATTATCCTGTAATACAAAATTATATCCCTCTTTACTCAACAAAGAAACTGATATAATGTTGCATATCAGGTTTGGCATGAAATAACATTCGTTCAGAATCAATGTATTACCATTTGGCAATACAAGGTGATATTCCCCGACGGTTTTAGCTGCAACAATTGCACCATTTCCAACCCTTATGTCTTTATCACCTTCTCCAAGTTCTCTAACTTTCCTAAGCCTATGTAACTGATTACATATATGGGATCCAGATCCGGTATCTAATACCCAGGACGTAGAGCAAATGGAGAAACACACCCGAAGAAAATGCATCAACATGTACTTTCTTCATTCGGGTGGCATGGGAATCCTGGTAATCCCCTATATCCTGTTTAGTCTTATAAATCTTATAAGAAAGAACGGAACCAACGTTCCCCAGCACAGTATAACATGCGGGTTCGGCAATACATCCATATTATTATCTTGATTAAGGCATGATATGGTCGCTACCTGGAGAGAGAGAGAAGAAAACACTTTAGCGTATGCTCTTGCAAGATCAGATTGGTTATTATTTTATCTAATCAGGATGGCTCCCATTGTTTTTATCAAATCTTCCTTCAAACCCTAAAAAGAAAGACTAGCCGGGATTAATTACACCCTACAACTTCGCCAATCTTTCAGCCAGGCCAGTGTCGGTAATTTGAGGGAGGTTCCCCGTGCTTTCGCACGGACCTAATTAAAGTAAACCTCGTTTCCCAGAGGCGTAACCCCGTTGACACCTTTCTAGACAGCTACTTGATCGGCTAATTGTCCTGTGCAAAACTCTCCCGGGAGTAACAATTACTCGCAGTGGGTATCGGGATCCAACTATCTCATAGAAAGTATGCAATCTCATTGCAAATTTCAACACTTGAAATTCCTGATAATATTTTGCCCCTAGCGTCCCATGACCTTGACGCAGGCCAACAAACCATAGTGCGCTAGTTAAGTTCAACCCGTCATTTCTTGATTGAATTAAACCCACCCGTACGACCCTTGACGGAGGACATCAAAGTCGCATGACTACCCTAATCCAATCTGCATCATATGCATAAACAGATAAATACTAGTTAGCTACCGCACACTACGCCTTGACAATGTCAACAAACGCAGCACGAATACTGAGCAGGACTTATCTGAAATGACGGAGGGCTACGACAGGTTTTTCTGAAAACCTATTTTCTAATGAACTTGATATCGTTGTAGAATCGAGTGAATTTTGAAATGGAGTGATTTTGAGGCTTTTATTAGTTTTGCTAAAGAGGTCACTCCCGGTGAAGGGATCTCGGCTCTTTCCTTATGGAATAAGGTGCAGGATATATCATATACATCACTATGCAAAGCAAAACTCCAAAAGCAGTCAAAAGCAAACCGAGTGTTGTAGTATCTTCCAGTTTTGCTAAAGAGGTCACTCCTGGTGAAGGGATCTCGGCTCTTTCCTCATCGAATAAGGTGCGGGATATATCATATATATCGCTATGCAAAGCAAAACTGTAGCTACCCTCTTTTATTAAAATTTGATTCTACAACATCTTTTAGGTTTTTTTTTCTTTCATTAATCACATTAATGAAGTCCCATCATTTAAGTCACCTAAACATCACAGATAAATACGACGTACACTTACGCCATCCGCATTCGCCTCGATGTCCCCTCGTGCACCGTTAGGTTAGGTAACTAACGGCAGAGCAGGGCAGGGCTAGCGAGGGTGTAAAACATAAGTAACGCCTATATAATATATCATATATACTATATACAGTATTTATCACAGAACATCAAATGATCACATCATAGATATCGCAGCAGAAGAAATATATGAAACATTGGATATACTAGGACGTCCGTGTTTTATTTTGAGCCTCTATAAAACACGGATTCCACGGTCGTGATGAATAGCCAAACCCACACCCCTAGACCCCTACGAGAGCGGCTTGCAACCCTACCAATTCTAGAGTTAGGAGACCCGGACTCGACTCCTCGAGTTGGTCTCCCACTGGACTCCATAACCCGGTTACTTATGCTCTCCTCCTTGGGTCTATCCTAGTGCGGAAAAGTAAATAATATACAAATGGTGACATCGACCTCATCCCGGAAGTTCCCCAATAAAAGAATATTACATACATTTTATTTTACATGAATGAAAATGAAAACTCTCATCTCACATAAAAAACCCCCGGCTATTCAGAACGCGACGATCCAATATAACATATCCAGCAACACATAACATCACATGTCATCAACGTAAGTAAATATGCGCATCCCAATTGTCGTTGACATATAGCAACGAAACCGGCGATATCACATATTACACTTACGGTCACAGAAAAGAAAGTGTAAAACTACAACATTTGGAATCCACAATCTCTTTAGACATCGTAAATCCGAAATATCACATACTTCGCATTTCATGCCTAACTGTATGAATTCCACATATTGTATCACATTCCAGATAAATAGACAGTATTAAACTTTCCGATCGAATAATCAAATACCCGAGATTTCCAAAATAGCTCAACACATGAGCGGAGTTCAAAAATTTCAGAAAACGTCACAGTAGCAACGGTCCAGCCGTAGAAGGGTTAAGCCAACGCCTCACATGTGGCACGCCGTACTGCCCCAAACCCTAAGGTTCAAAAGGCAGTTCAAGACGGTCACATAATCGAGTTAATCTTTGTTGTCTTTTAGAGGGTCCATCGCGTCACATGCACGTGTTTCCGAAAGATTTAAAACCGAGAAAAATTCAACACTTGAATGTTTTTCGTGCCGGGAAAAATTGAGTTAATGATATCCGTTCGAACATTTTAATACTTTTTAAATTATCCGGAATAAAATAACAAAATTAAATTCTCCGATCGAATCGACGATTAAAAAATAAACCCCAAAATACTCAACACTTGAGTCAGATAAAAATACCCAGAAAATATCAGTAAATTAAATAGGAACTTTACTGCGCAAAACGACAAGGGTGACGTCACGTTATGGCCGCGGAACCGTCGCACGAGCCAGGCTCGTGCCGCGGTTCCGCGGCGCTTTGGGCACCAAACTTTGTCGTTTTGCACATTTTTCCTTATAATTGCCTGCTGATTTTTTTAAGCATTTTTAATTCAGAAAAATCCCAGGTTTTAAAAAATGTACAGAGAGGGGTTTAAAGTGTCGTTTCCGGGTTCGATTGGGGTTTTAACTTCATTAACACATCGCCTAATGTTCTAGCTAGGCTCTAATGCCACTGTAGGGTTACTAGGCACTCTAATGAGGTTCTACAAAGCATCAACCATGCCGGATTAAAACTTTAGCCGTGCCGAATAACTCTAAACAAGATCGTTTGCTAGAAAATTAGGGTTTCATATGCTAGTAAATCACATTTACACTAAGTGAATACGAAATACAACCTTTGTGGATCGGTCCTTCACTTCTAGAGCTCCTTGTCGTAGTCCCTTCGCTGTGATCAAAGTTCTCCCGGGCTCTTGCATGGCTTCACGAGGCGAAAGATACGACCTTGCTTGAAGTCTCCGAGGCCGAAAATGATCTACGTCGAGGGAATTCCGACTCAAGCTACTACTTCACTAACTAGAGAATTAGTGAAGTAAACACCCTAAACTAAAGTGCTAATCTAGTAGAGGATGGAGAAATAGGAAGTGGGTTCTCTTTGGAATTTTATTTCTCACAATGATTCTCACTTTGGATCAAACCCTAGCAAGCTTTTTCTTTTGAACCAAGAAGAAGATGAACAAAAGAAAATGAAGAGGATAATGATCAAGTGAGTGAGCTAACCATGGTGAGTGAGTATCATATACTAACTCTTGTAGAGACATTACCATGGCTAAGTGTTAAGGTTAGGTTAAAACTCAAAGTAAAAATAAATTTAGTGGACTTTAGTCAATGCATCCATAAGCTTCCACAAGCTTCATGCATTTTCTAATTTACCACTAATTTTGTAATTACTTTTAATGTTAAAACCCAACATAACAAATAGCATGGTGTATGTCTCATACACCCAAGTGTGATGTATCATCAATCATGATACAATAATATAACACATTTTAATATATATCATATATATAGTAAATATGTGTACATGTGAGAAAAAACCCTAAGCGAACATGTGTTAGTTAATGTAAACCAGTATATCAAATATACAATTATACAATAAATTATTAAATCAACACTTGACTTAATAATCCGGTCATATCACATATAACCGACTAATATTTAATGTATCGACTTATCGAATCAACACTTGATTCGATAACCCGGCTATATCATATATAACCGACCGATACAAAAAGTCGCGAGAATAGAATACGGTATCACATACACGCATTATTCTCCGTCCCGCACATATCACATATGCGCCCCTATTTCGTTTTGCCTGAGCCAGTAAAACCTCTATGTAGGACTCTAAAGACTCGTCAATACGCCGGCAGTAGGTGATGATCACATCAAGCACCCACAAGCTGTCAGCGGTACTAGCTGGACGTAACGGCTACCCGAGTATTGAGCGATCAGAAGATCAGCAAGCAAGCCCGCTCCAACTCCTGTAAAAGCCTACCGGTAACACTTCCCGTACAGTCCGGTCTCCTCGTCTGATATGTCGCATATCAAGTCTAGGGGTGGTAAACGTCAGACCCCAATAACCGATAAGTCGTGCCGATGTGAGGCTCATAACGGGTCGAGAAACTACTGGTAACACTTACCAGCAAATCTCTGAATCAGCCCTGGCCAGGGACTTCCCTGTTACGGCCAATCGAGCACAGCGCAACATCAACCCCCAATACCGGGAGAGACGAAACCCCTCCTATCGCTCATTGCCTCCATGTGACTCGGGACTGTACCCAAAAACCACCGTTTTGCACGCCCTCATGGACGTGGTAAGGTGGAAATCAAAGCACAGTGGGAATCATACAAGACTCTATGACGATCTCGGGTCTACAGACTAACCTGCACAAGTGTCACCAGAGAACTGCCATCTGACGTGAGGTATAATACCATCTGCGAGTTCTCAGCGAGTCCGTCCAGTGTACCCAGTCTCCACTGAGCACCCGTATACCATCTCTGATGTCAAACACCAATGGATATGGGATCATCCATCGCCCATCTCATGGGACGAGAAGCGTATACGCTAGTCTACACTGGTATATCGATGCCCCGTCTCGATACACCCACGACTAGGGACCTTGAAGGATGTACTTGTGGACTGCCATGTCCCCACTAGTATGATCCGCATCATAGTCCAGGTAGTCAAGTACTCATCCTAAGGGCTTTACTAACATGTAACTATAAGACAGTATAAAGAGACAAGTATACATGTTAAAGTAAAGAGCAGCCAGATAACATACTATCATATCGAGCAAGAAAGTCCTCTCTATATATGTCCAAGCATCCAATATAATATACATCATCTGTACAATACTGGCCTCCAGGGCATACATACAACTAACAGACCCGTGCCAAGATTTGGGAGGCCGTACGATGAATGTACCGTACGAGCTATATATTGATGATAGATCCACACTCTTGACTTGAGGATATCATATTATAGATATTTGATCATATATGATACTATTGAGGCGGGATCACCGACTGTTAAATTATATATATATATATGTGTGTGTGTGTATCGACTCAGATGTTAGGCGGTTTCCTTACCTTTGATCAGTCTGTATAGTTTGGCCCTGTAGTGTACTTGTATATGATAGATTAGATTCGACTCATACCTATTTCAAAAACTAACGAATCGTGTGTATTTTAAATACGGGACAAGGGATTCTACGGATATTTCAAAGGACGTATCTTTTCTTAAAACACCGTAGCCCTTATTTTCAAAACACCATGATTCGTGTTATTTCAAATGGCACCAGTGTATGACTTATATTTATATAAATGCAGTTTAGTTATCATAGGTGTTTATGTCACGACCCAAATGTGGATGTGACCGGCACTTAGATCATGTCATATCTAAAGATATGCACACAGTCCAAGTAAACCGAAAATCCAAGATCAATTACCTTTTTGCGGAATTCTTTATAAAAATTTTATATTAGGGTAAAAAGTAAAAATCACAATTTATTATTAAACAAGTATAAAGTGTTAAATTTGGCTGCATCCCTAGTTGGGATCAACACCATCAAGAACGGAAAACAGTTCTCAATGTATATGACATCAACATGAATCTCAGACATAAAAAGAAGAAATCACAATTTATAGAACTAAACGATCTCAACTGTCAAATAATATATATAACATCTCTCAATCTAAGTCATATACATCTTTGATGGAGATTTCTAGATACAAAATACAATACCCAAAAGAGAAGGTTACTACATATGTAACCCACCTAGCAAAAGATATAAAAAAGCTGAAAATGTAGATCTGCACCGCAGCTAACCGTCCAGTCTACCCCTACAAGGAACTGTGGCACAACGGGGGTAAGTTGCCAACTCAGTGAATATAACTAACATATAACGGTTAATAACGTAAATATGACGATCATACTACCAAAATGTGAACAAGTATAATGTATGATCATATGTAAAAATAAAGAATATATAATACAAATCTCATTGTCCAACTGAAATCTCATCATTTATTCCCAATAAATTCATTTCACCGTGTCTATCATCGACACAAAACTTCCATTTCTCACAGGCATCATTCCTCGAATGATCCTGAAATCAACAACACCGGTCGTATTCATCTAGATATACGCCGTATTTTTACCACTATCTCCAGTATCGAGTAACCTCGCCAGGCTCCCCCGCCTCAATGCGGCTATCCGGCCCCTCGGTCTCGACCGGGTCCACCATGTATCCAACTGTATATCTCCCCCACTCAGTATGGATAACGTAAAATCCGCGACCGTATATCTCCCCCACTCGGTCCGGAATTAAAATCAAAACAAAAAACATCTCATGGTGGACATGACTCATCAATCATGAAAAGTCACTGGATTTATGTCATAGTATTCAAAACTCAAAATCATAAATCCTCAATAATACGTTTACTTCATATGTCAACATGAAATACTCAGAAATTAAAACATAATATAAATGATGAACTTTATTACTATTTATTGGTTTGTAAGATACAATATGAATCATTTTAACAAGAAATTTGCTACGTGTAAATGTGACATAGTAATATCGACGAGGTGTGTGTAACATATAAGATGTGTATGTGGCATGACTCGTCGATACTTGTGAAGTGTTCTAGAAACTAAGGAATTTTATATGTGAATGATGAATGCAATTTATCATAACAATATAAAGCATTTAAGTTAAATAAAACTACGGGCATAACACGCCATCTTTACAAAATTCCCCGGTAGATGTTTAGTCTACCCACCGGAAATGTCGAATCTATTCAAGAATTGCTAATCCTTTCCCTTTCCTCGCTGCCTCCGTAATTCCCGTATTCGAATCTAATATCACAATTTAACGTATATAAGAAAACGGCTATTCCGTCATGACGGAAATGAAAAACACCCGTTCCCACGTACTAGTTTATATACTATACGACTATATCGAGCTTTTAAACACTTAACCATACTGGATTTTAACCCTAACCTGCATCGCTACAGAATTTAAATCGCGACGTATTTTAACCGTGTCGTATTTGGTGTTTTAAGATATCCTTTCCGATATACGCTTCCAGATTCAATCTGAAGTGAAACTAATTTAATTAAACAACACTAAAATAGCCAAAATTATACACTGGAATCTACCTAACAAAAAAACCCACCTAGCTTCCTACATGGCCGGTGACGCCGGAATTCCCTTTATAGTCGCCGGCCAAAAACCGGCCCCCTGGGTTCGTGGCCCTATGGTTTGTTCTAGGTGTTTCCTACATCATTTTAACACTGTTTTGTTAAGTTAATTATCTTCTAAATAAAAGCAGATTTCAACAGAGCTTAATGTTAACCAAAATACGATATTATGTGACTTGGTTCAATTCAACTTAACTAATCTACAGAATTTAAATTACCTACCGTGTTTAAGAATTTTACCCTCCAATTAGCTGTTGGAAAAACCCTCCAAGATGCTAAGTGCATCCTAGCTTGATGGTGATGAAAAACCAAGAATATAGCTTCCTTCTTGTCACACCCCGCTTCCCAGAGTACGCTAAAATGGGCACGTGACATAGCCAACCATGCTACCTATGGGTAGGAAGTATCCATCCACAGTCACATTACGGCTGTAGAGATATCACGAACAAATAAAACTATCTAAAACATGTCCATAATCCAAGATAGCATAAGTCAAGAATAATAAATGCAGAAGCGAAAGATCCAATACAAAATAACTGGAATGTATGTCCCATAATGCGGGCTCACATCAGGAAATAAATGTAGGAAAGAAAACTAACTACTGCTGACACTCACAGCTCAGCCTGTCGGCTGTAGTACTCCTGCTCGGACTGCGACAGCGGTACAGAATCTGGGCCATGCAAAACCCAGACGTCAGCACGTCAAGTCATCAAGTAATAACATAATAAACAGGGTAACAGGCAATGCGAATATAAGCATGAATAAAGCAAGGGTAACAAAAATATAAATCAGAGCAGTGCAGGGTAGTGTGCAGTGGGTAAAATAACTGTTCTATCAGGTTTTCTGATCTAAAGTCTTTGAAACCAAATTGATGAATCATCGATGTAACTCAATAGTATCCCGTACATACCCGGGACCACGGCCCCAGATTCTCGGGCTGAAACCGAGACATGCCGCTAGGCACCAAACAAGAATGTGTACAGATGAATGATGTCAGCATCATCATTCCAAGGCTGGCCTAGCCTAAAAAATGATCAGAACAAGTAGCGAACTGTTGAGTTACAAGTCATGTTTCACCTTTGATTTCCCCATACCCCCAAGTTATATGTGTATGTCAAGTCAGGTATCCCGTAATCAAGAAACTAATGCCAACACAGGATCAGGTAAACAGGTTTGTCTGGATAGACAACAGGAACGGTCCATGAGGACTACATGTTAGGTTTGTTGGCATTAGACACAAGATCAGGTAACGGGTCAGGTCATGGTACATCATGTCAAGTCAAGCAGTATACGGTACCATGTCGGGTCAATCAATATGTATGTAGCAAGTCAGGTCAAGATGTAAACAATATCATGGGTGTGCTCATACTCAGTTACATAATCAAGCATGGTTAACAACATGATCTAAGCAATGAATTAAGCAATAGGCAGATTCATTCAATTAGCAATACAGTTATCAATTGTGTTACAGAGATGATTTCAACATTATAAGAAGGCTGTATGACAATTATAGCCGTTTAATCATGTTACCAAGTTTAAGACTTCATGGATGCAATGATATATATATAAATATAAGTTCCATGGATGAAATCACAGTTTATGCAGGTTAAATGTACACGAGTGTCCGAATGAAGTAAAACGATAGATAAAGTGCCATAGGCTACGTCCTTAGTGAAAGTGAAATTAAATCATGTAATTGTGGTTATTAGGTTCAAAACAGTAATTGCAACAGGTAGGTTCCAAGTTTGAAAGATAAAATGATATATAACAATATTGTACACGAAAATGGTAAATGATCTTACTAAAGTTAAAATTATAGGTTTAGGGTGTCATCAATGTGTAAGTAAATATTATTTAGCATGTAGCAAGGGGTACTTGCCTCGACGGGTCGCGATCGGGAAAACGGAACGTAAAACGTCGGCGGGGAAACTCGCGACGGGCGCACGGTTCGCGGAATGAACCCAAACGACGAACAGTGGAACCACACGGATCGGGGTACCTCGCTGGAACGTCGGGACGCGTCGCCGGCACGGCCGGATTCCGGCGAGACACAAAAACAGTAAATAAACCATCTTTGAAAAAGCATGAAAAGATAAGAGAGTAATCAAGAAGAGAGAAGGGAAGGAGGGTAGAGGAGAGGGTGCTCACGAGGATCTGTGGAGGGGTGGTGATCGCCGACCACGTCGACGGAGCTCCGGCGGGGTACCTGCAGCGACCACCGGCGATCAAGAACTGTAAAGAAAAGGAAAGAAAAAGAAGGAAGGAGAAGAAGGAGAGGAGGGGAAGCGATGCTCACTGAGTGCACACGAAGGTTGGGGACACGGGGATGAGGTCACCGACGGCGACTCCGGCGGCGCAGACGTGTGCAGGGGTGCGCAGGTGGCCGCGGTGCTGGTGCAGGGGCACGGGAAGTTGATGAAGGAGGGAGGAGAGATGGATGTGGAGGCGACGAGGGCGAGGAGGCGAGGTGGCCGGTGATGGTGGTGTTGGCGTTGGGGCTGCGGCGGCGAGGGAGACGGCGGTAGGGTTTACGTGAGGGTGGGTTGCTGAAGGAAAAGAAAAGAAAAGGAAGAAGAGAAATATATAGAGAAGAGAGAGAAAGAAAGATAGGGAGAGAGAGAGAGATAGAGCGAGAGACGGGGAGAGAGAGGGGAGAGAGATAGAAAGATCGAGAGGAGAGAGAATTTGGGGAAGAGAGAGAAAGAGAGAGAGAGAGATAGAGATGGGGGGAGAGAGAGAAAGATAAGGTGGGGCCCATGGTTTAACACAGAAATTTGATTGGCTGGCCCAAAAATTTTGTGAAAGATTTATAAATATTAAAAATATTATACGGTTAAAAATATTAGAAATTTGGGATTTGGCGCAAAGTAAAACATTTCCAAATTGCGTCCGGGTCGGGTCCAAAAATTTGAAATTGAAATAAGAAAATTTTAGGCGGGATCCAAAAGTGAAAATTAAGTAATTTACCATCAAAAAGCATACCCCCAAAACGGACACACGTACGTGCGCGTAGCCGTCCAAACTCGCCCGTTTCACTGAACGGGACGAGAACACGATGCACGGACGCTACAACAGGGTTCGGGATGTCAAGCAGGCTATAACGAATATTTTTAAATTTTACTTTAGATGCCTTAAATTGTAATATGCAGAATTGAATTGACGGGGTAAAATTTCAGTAAGTCACAATTAAGCAAGATAAATGAAATAAGTGCCACACTACGTTCAAACGGTAACTGAAATTAGTAGCATTGGGCTCGGGTGTTACATTATACCCAACTACAAAAATAATTTCGTCCTCGAAATTCCAAGAATACAAAGATAGATAACTACAAGAAAAGGTGAGGAAACTTCTGCCGGATTTCATCTTCTCGTTCCCAAGTGGACTCTCCATGCGAGCGATTACCCCAAGAAACAAGCACAAGAGGGATCACCTTGTTCTTAAGAACCTTTTCCTTTGGATCCACGATTTCAATCGGTCGCTCCTCAAAAGTCAAGTCTTCTCGTATTGTTAACTCCGAATGATCCAATACATGCATTTCATCTCGAACATACCTTCGTAGTTGAGATACGTGAAACACATCGTGCACATTCGCCAAGAACTGAGGTAACGCCAAACGATACGCTACCTCACCAACACGCTCCAAGATCTCAAAGGGTCCAACGAATCGAGGACTAAGCTTTCCTCAACTTCCAAAACGAATCACCCTCTAGTCGGTGATATCTTCAAGAATACTAAATCACCCACGGTGAACTCTAGAGGTCTTCTTGACGTGTCTGCCCAACTCTTCTGTCGGTCTTGTGCTGCCTTCATATGATTTCTGATAGTGTTAACCTTCTCAACTGTCTGCACAACCATATTTGGTCCCAATAATCTTCGTTCACCGGCATCGTCCCAACAAACAGGTGAGCGGCATTTACGACCATACAAAGCTTCAAATGGAGCCATCTGGATAGTTTCCTGAAAACTGTTGTTGTAAGAAAATTCCACCAAATGTAGATGATCCTCCCATGAACCCTTGAAGTCCAACATGCATGCTCTCAACATATCCTCAAGAGTTTGGATTGTTCTCTCCGACTGACCATCAGTTTGAGAATGATAAGCTGTGCTAAACTTCAGTCGAGTCCCCAAACTTTCCTGTAAACTCCGCCAAAAGTGTGATAAGAACCGAGTGTCCCGATCGGATACAATGCTCACCGGTACTCCATGCAATCTTACAATCTCTTGCATGTACTGTAGGGTTCCAAGGCACACTAATGAGGTCTCACAAGGCATCAACCATGCCAAATTCAAATTTTACAAGTGCCGAGAAACCCTAATACGGATCGTTGACTAGAGTTTAAGCGAAACATGCAACTAGTTAACATCTTAACTATGAGTGAACGGAAAATACAACCTTTGTAGGTCCGGTCCACCACTTCTCTAGCTCCATGATGACGTCCCCTCGCTGCGATCATCGGATCCCGGACTCTAGCGTCGGCTTCATCGGAGAAATGGTTGGGCTAGGTCGTCGACTTCGATGCCGAAGATGATCTACGTCGAGGCAACACAAGATCAAGCTCCAACTTCACCAAGTCATGAAACTTTTGAAGAAAACGCCCTATACTACTTGGCAAGTGGTAGAGGATGAAGAAATAGGAAGTGGGTTCACTTTAGAATTGGATTTCTCACTCTTTTCATGAAATCACCATTGATGGTTGCAAGCTTTTTCTTCATCTTGAAGAAGGAGAAGAAGAAGAAAAGAATATGATAAGAATATTCAAAAATAGAAAATAAAAGTCATTCTTATCATATAGCAACCATGGTTAAGTGTGGAGAATGAACTAAGGTTAGTTGAATGGTTAGGTTTAGGAGATGAAGACAAAATGGTCATTTTAGTCAAAGATGCATGAAGCATCAAGAAAGTTCTAAAAGCAACCATTTTGTTTTCCTTTTCTTTTAACCAAAAATGAAAAGATAAATAAATGAAATGAAACCCTAACCATTCACTAAACATAGTGTATAACATACACACACCCAAGGTTGCATGTATCATCAAACATGATACAAACAAGTGTACAAAAATATACCACATATACAATGTGCACTTCAAGTGAGAAAATCCATTTAAAGTGAACAATATTAGTCAATGTAAATTAATATATCTAATATATAATTATACATTAAATCATTAAATCAATACTCGATTTAACAATCCGGTCATATCGCATATAACCGACTAATATCAATAGTAACAACTTATCGAATCAACACTTGATCCGATAACCCGGCTATATCGCATATAACCGATCAATGTCATAAATCGCGAGAATTGAATGTTAGTTATATGTATGCCCTAGAGGCCATTACTGTACATAGGATGTATATAGTAGTGGATGCTGGGACATATATAGGGAGGACTTTCTTGCTCGACATGACAGTATGCTATCTGGTTGCTCTTTACCTTAACGTGTACACTGATTGTCTCTCTGTTACATGTTGGTAAAGCCCTTAAGATGTGTACTTGACTACCTGGACTATGATGCGGATCATACTAGTGGGGACATGGTAGTCCATAAGTACATCCTTCAAAGTCCCTAGTCGTGGGTATATCGAGACGGGGCATCGATATACCAGAGTAGACTAGCGTATACCTTCTTGACCCATACAGATGGGCGATGGATGACCCCTTTTCCATTGGTGTTTGACATCAGAGATGATATACGGGTGCTCAGTAGAGACTGGGTACACTGGACGGACTCACCGAGAACTCCCAGATGGTATTATACCTTACGTCAGATGGCAGTTCTCTGGTGACACTGGTACAGAGTAGTCTGTTGACCCGAGATCGTCATAGAGTCTTGTGTGGTTCCCACTGTGCTTTGATTTCCACCTTACCACGTCCAAGAGGGCGTACAAAACGGTGGTTTTTGGGTACAGTCCCGAGTCATATGGAGGCAATGAGCGATAGGAGGGGATTCGTCTCTCCCGGTATAGGGAGTTGATGTTGCGCTGTGTTCGATTGGCTATAACCGGAAATCCCTGGCCAGGGTTGCTGAGATTTACTGGTAAGTGTTACCAGTAGTTTCTCGAATTGTTATAGACCTCATATCGACACGACTTATCGAGCTATTGGGGTCTGACGTTTACCACCCCTAGGCGAGATATGCGACATATCAGACGATCAGACCGGACTGTACGGTAGTGTTACTGGTTGGATTCATAGGAGTGTGAGCGGGCTTGCTCGTCGATCTTCTGATCGCTCAATACCCGGGTGGCCGTTACGTTTAGCAGACCGCTTGCGGCTTGTGGGTGTTTGATATGATCATCATCTGCTGCCGGCGTATTGACGAGTCTTTAGAGTCCTATACAGAGGTTTCCTGGCTCAAGCAAAACGAAATAGGAGCGCATATGAGATATGCGCGGGACCGAGAATAATGCGTGTATGTGATACCGTATTTCATTCTCGCGATGAATGTATCGAATGGTTGTATGCGATATAACCTAGTTATCGAATCAAGGATTGATTCGATAAGCCGATACATTGAATATTAGTCAGTTATATGCGATATGACCGGATCGTTAAATCAAGTGTTGATTTAATGATTTAATGCATAATTATATATTTGATATATTACTTTGCATTAACTAGTATTGGTTCACTTTAAATGGATATTCTCACTCGGATGTGCACATTGTATATGTGATATACTTTTGTGCACTTGATTGTATCATGTTTGATGATACATGTTTGCTAGGGTTTTTGTGTAAAGATCAAACCATGGTTACATGTTAATGGTTAGGGTTTTTGTTTTATTCACTTATTTATTTATCTATTGATTTTTGGAAAATGAAAGGCATGAAAAGAAAATGGTGGCTTGATTTGTATTCTAGTTGAAGCTTCATGAAGCTTTGACCTAAGTCACCATTTTTGTCTCATGCTTAGCCCTAACCATTCCCACTAACCCTAGTTTAGTCTCTACACTTGACCATGGTTGGTTGATGATAATAAGTATTATTATTATTTTCTATTTGGATTATTATCATAACAAGATGCTTCTTCTTCTTCATCTTCTTTCATGAAGAAAACCTTTCTTCATCAATGGTGATTGATGAAAAAGAGTGAGAAATCCAATTCTAAAGTGAACCCACTTTCTATTTCTTCATCCTCTACCTCTTGCCAAGTAGTAGAGTGTGTTTCCTTCACAAGTTTTCTAGACTTGGTGAAGTTGGAGCTTGATCTAGCGATGCCTCGACGTAGATCATCTTCGGCACGTCGTCGATGACCTAGCCCGCTCTTTCTCCGATGAAGCCGACGCTAGAGCGCGGGATTTGATTTGGACAGCGGAGAGGACTTCATCACGGAGCCATGGAGGTGGAGGACCGGATCTACAAAGGTTGTATTTCCGTATTCTTGTAGTTAAGTGTTAACTAGCTCGTTTTGTTGTCGCCTAATAATCTAGCCAACGATCTTGTTAGGGTTTCTCGGCACCCGTAAATTTTCAAATTGGCATGGTTGATGCCTTGTGAGACCTCTTGAGAGTGCCTAGGAACCCTACAGTGGTATCAGAGCCTAGCTAGAGCCTTAGGCGAAGCGTAGACGAAGTTTGATACCCGAACGAACCCGAAACCCTAAACCAAACATGCTCTCTGGACTTTTTCTAAAATCTGGGATTTTTCCATTTTAAAAATATGCAGAAAAATCAGCAGGAAATTCTAAGGGATACTATAAAATTCGTGTGCCTAATTCCATCAATGCGCTGCGGTTCCGCGGCACGAGCATGGCTCGTGCGGCGGATCCGCGGCCGTTTTGTCTTTTGTGGCATCCAATTTTGCACAGTAATTCATAATATGCAGTGCTGGTTTTCCTGGGAATTTTTAATATTTTTTCAAGAGTTGAATTTTCTGAGTTGTTTTGGGGATTCGAATGTTCGATCGGATTATCAAATTTTGTCTGTGTGGCTTTCCGGATAATTTTTGAATATGTTAAAAAGTTCGATCGGATATAAATACCCACTTTTTCCCCTGCCGGGAAATTTCCAAGTGTTGGATTTTTCCATGGTTTAAAGACGTTCTAAGTAGTGCAAGTAACGCGATGGACCCTCTAGAAGACAACAAAACTTAACTCGATTATGTGACCGTCTTGAACTGCCCTTTGAACCTTAGGGTTTGGGGCAGTACAGCGTGCTACATGTGAGGCGTTGGCTTGACCCTTCTACGGCTGGACCGTTGGTACTGAGGCACGAACTGAATGTTTTTAGACTTGTTTCATGTGTTGATCTGTATCGAGAAAACTTGGGTGTTTGAATGTTCGATCGGAAAGTTTAACATTTTCTATTTATCCGGAATGTGATACAATAATTGGAATTCACAAGTAGTTATGAGATAACTAAATGAATGTTATAAACATAGCAATTTAGTCTCACTTGATCGGTTGCCACGGAATTTTGATGTGATCAAAAGTCTGTCGCAATCACGTAGCGTACGCGGATACTCGCCGGGTAAACTTAATAGACAGCCTCGCCCCATAGCCCCGACCAAGTGATGAAAGGAGAACCCCGTCGCCGAAAGCATCCGTTCGGGTGCTTGCGGTCGCGGTGTTCCGCCTTGGTGCACTTCGTCGACGGTATCGGGGGTGCGGCCGTCTACTGAAGTTTGCGACGAGCATTCGATCAGGATGTCGGGAATCTTGTTGAATTGCCCGACTTGGTATTGAAAAGTGTTTTCGATTTTGAGACTAAAATGCGGGGTTTATAATTGTTAGGCATGCGATGTCTAAAGAATTCATTTGATTAGGCATGCGATGTCTATGCAGGTTGCGGATTCCAACTGTTGTAGTTTTAAACTTTCTTTTCTGTGACCGTAAGTGTAATATGTGATATCGCCGGTTTCGTTGCTATATGTTAACGACAATTGGGATGGACATATTTACTTACGTTGATGACATGTGATGTTATGTGTTGCTGGATATGTTATATTGGATCGTCGTGTTTGAATAGCCGGGGGTTTTTATGTGAGATGAGTGTTTTTCATTTTCATTCATGTAAAAACTTGTATGTAATATTCTTTTATTGGGGCACTTCCAGGTTGCGGAAGATATCACCTTTTGTATATTATTTACTTTTCCGCACTAGGGTAGGCCCAAGGAGGGGAGCACAAGTAACCGGGTTCTGGAGTCCAGTGGGAGACCAACTCGAGGAGTCGAGTTCGGGTCTCCTAACTCTAGAATTGGTAGGGTTGCTTGCCGCTCTCGTAGGGGTCTAGGGGTGTGGGTTTGGCTATTCATCACGACCGTGGAATCCGTGTTTTATACTGGCTCGTATTGAAAACACGGACGTCCTAGTATATCCAATATTTCATATGTTTCTTCTGCTGCGATATCTGTGATGTGATCATGTGATGTTCGATGATAGATACTGTATATAGTATATATGATATATTATATATACGTTACTTATGTTTTACACCCACGCTAGCCCTGCCCCGCTCTGCCGTTAGTTACCTAACCTAACGGTGCACGAGGGGACATCGAGGCGAATGCGGATGGCATAAGTGTACGTCGTATTTATCTGTGATGTTTAGGTACTTAAATGATGGGACTTCATTAATGTGATTAATGAAAATAAAAGAAATCTAAAGATGTTGTAGAATCGAATTTCAAAATAAAACAGGTAGCTACAGTTCTTGCTTTGCACATCGGTATATATGATATATCCTGCACCTTATTCGATAAGGAAAGGACCGAGATCCCTTCACCGGGAGTGACTGCTTTAGCAATAACTGGCAGATGCTACACACTCGGTTTGTCTTTTTGATTGCTTTTAAGAGTTTCTGCTTTGCACAGTGATATATATGATATATCCCGCACCTCATTCGACGAGGAAATGACCGACGATCCCTTCACCGGGAGTGACTCCTTTAGCAAAACTAGAAAAGCCTAAAAAACACTCCATTTTTAAAATCATTTGATTCTACAACGATATCAAGTTCATTGCGCAATAGGTTTTCAGAAAAACCTGTTGTAGCCCTCCGTCATTTCAGATAAGTCCTGTTTAGTATTCGTGCTGCGTTTGTTGACCTTGTCAAGGCGCTGTGTGCGGTAGCTAACCAGTATTTATCTGCTTATGCATATGATGCAGATTGGGTTAGGGTAGTCGTGCGGCCTTGTTGACCTTGTCAAGGGTCGTGCGGGTGGGTTTGATTCAATCAAGAAATGACGGGTTGAACTTGACTTGCGGTCTATGGTTTGTTGACCTTGTTAAGGTCATAGATCGTTCGGGGCAAAATATTATCGGGAATTTCAAGTGTTGAAATTTGCAATGAGATTGCATACCTCCTATGAGATAGTTGGATCCCGATACCCGCTGCGAGTAATTGTTACTCCTGGGAGAGTTTTATACATTACAATTAGCCGATCAAGTAGGTGTCTAGAAAGGTGTCAACGGGGTTACGCCTCTGGGAAAACGAGGTTTACATTAATTAGGTTCGTGCGAAAGCACGGGGGACCTCCCTCAAAGTACCGACACTGGTCTGGCTGAAAGATTGGCGAACTTGTAGTGTGTAATTAATCCCGGCTAGTCTTTCCTTTTTGGGTTTGAAGGAAGATTTGATAAAAAGCAGTGGGAGCCATCCTGATTAGATAAAATAATAACCAATCTATTCTTGCAAGAGCGCACGCTGAGTGTTTTCTTCTCTCTCTCTCCAGGTAGCGACCATATCACGCCTTAATCAAGATAATAGTACGGATTTTTGACCGAACCCGCTTGTTATACTGAGCTGGGGAACGTTGGTCCCGCTCCAACTTATAATTGTTATAAGACAGAGCAGGAAATTGGGGAATACCAGATTTCCCGTGCCGCCCAAACGAAGAGAGTGCATGCTGATGCATCATCTTCGGGTGTGTTCATTACAAAGAACTGTTTCTCAGTATCCTCTGCGTCCTGGGTATTTGATACCAGATCAGGATCCTAGATATGTAATCTGATACATAGGGTTACAGAAAGGTAGAGAACTGAGAACGGGTGATAAGTTTCATGTGGCAGAAAACGGGGCAAGAGTTGCAGCCAAGTCTGTTGGTCACTGTCACCCTGTATTACCAATACATTGATTCTGAACGAATGTTATTAGATACCGAACCTAATATACAAAATCATATCAGTCTCTTTATTAGTAAAGAAAGGATATAATTTTGTATTGTTGGATAATGTTTTGAACATTTCCTATATCAAAAGTTGATCGGTTCAGGCACGTTGTCTAAAAGCATTAACGTTCTAAATCAAACTACAGTTCTTAGTATACAGAACACACACAAGAGGAAGAGTTCAGAAATGAACGAATCCTTCTTGAGGTATTGTAGACTAGGTCAGATCAATGCGACCCGACTGGCTAGAGTTACATAAAGATGCATATTTAAATTAGTTTGAACTTACATCTTGTGAAACTCGCCAGTCATGTCACAGAGATAAGATGACCATAGCTCCGTTTATTGGAAACAGAGAAAGAGTTAGTGAACTCTTGGGATGATACATGTTGATGTATGTAGGTCCCCTGTCTACACTTGCCAGGACTGGTTCTTTATACTTCATTACGTTCTCTGATGATCTCTCAAGATTCAGACATATATTCCTGTTGAAACACTAGTCCGAACCTTTTGAGATATTCACAGAATATAAGTTATAAGTAGAGAACCAAATACGGGTAAAAGTATTATGTCCTATGATGAGATCAAGGAGGAGAATACTTGAGCATGGAAATCCTGGACTATTCTAAAGGAGAATGAGATTCTCTCTCAGGATTACTCCTCCGGATACACCATACGATGGTATATCGGGGCGGAGCAATAACACCCTATATGATAAGGTGTGCTCTATGATGAGTACTACTGAGTTACCTATTTCCTTTTGGGAGTTATGCACTTAAGAAGCTGCATACCTATTGAATTGGGTTCGAATCAAATCAGTTACCTACCACTTCATATGTGATATGGAAAGGGAAGAGCCCATGTCTTAAGCTAGTTAAGATTTGGGGTTGTCCGGCCTATGTCTAAAAGCAAAATCCGGACAAGCTCGAGGTAAGGTAAGTTATGTAGAACTGGAAGTGTTTCAGCTATACAAACTACAGCAAATGATTTGGTAGAACCGAAGGATTCAATAGTAACCAACGAACCTCAGCCTCTCCACCGATCTAGTAGGGTTCCTCACCCACCTGAGAGATACTTCGGTTCCTCTGTGACAGTGGGAGCGAGGATTGCATCATGAGATGGTGACCCAACTAGTTTCGAGCTGGCCATCAGGAGTAAGACTCTGTAAGAATGGCTGGATGCTTAGTGATCTGAGATGGAATCCTTATACACCAACAAAGTATGGACTTTGGTTGCTATATCTGAAGGGTTAAATCCCCATCAGGAGGAAGTATATCTTGAGAAGATTACTTGGTGTAGATGGAAAAGTTGAGACTTTCAAAGCTAGACTTGTTAAAGGTTTTCGTGATGAAACCTTTAACAATACCTATGCTTAAGTCCATCCAGATACTACTTGCCACGGCTACATACCATGACTACGATATCTGGTGGTTGGGTGTCATGACAACTTTTCTAAATAATGTTTTGGAAGAGAACGTCTGTAAGTACACGGCCAGAGGGCTTCGTAGACAGTGGGAGCAGCGGAAACGTGTACAAGATGCTTTATAAGATAAAGCAGGTATCGCAGAGTTGGAACATCTGTTTTGATGGATTAGTCAAAGAGTTTGACATCATCAAAATGGTAGATGAACCTTGTATAAACAAAAAGATAGTAGGGAGTATGGTGACGATCCTCGTAGAGTACGTGGATGACATACTCTTGATAAGAAAGGAGTTTCTTATGCTACGCTCGATCAATCTCCGTTTATCACAAATAATCTCCGTGTAGGATCAAAATGATACCTCCTAAAATCCTGAGTTTTGGATCTATGAGATAGATTTAATTGGATGTTAGGATTCTCACTAGTTGTAGTGAGATGATATCAAACGATTCTGGGAAAATCACTGGAAAGGTTCCAGGGTGATAAAGACGACTGAATGTCAGTCGCAGGCATTGTCTTTACCCTCAGTAAAGGGACGGTATGTTGGAAGAGTTCCAAGCTAGATACCGTGACATACTAGACGATAAAGGCAGCATACATCGCTATTTAAGATGCTACCAAAGAGGCTGTTTGGGTGTATATTAGTTCATGAGATGAACTACGTTCCTACCATTGTGAGACAATGGAGTTGTGGCTTATGCCAAGGAACGCCGGTCCCATCAGTGATCCAGACATATTCTAAGGCAGTATCGCCTGATCATGGAGATAGTTGATCTCCAGGGTGATCAAGGTTAGGAGAGCAGACTCAGAGGACAACACGGCGGATCCACTCACAAAGGCCTATTCCCAGAGAGAGACTTTTATGGGATGGTTGAGTATGAGATACTACAACCACTGCTACAGATGGCCCTAGTGGAAGTGGGAGATTGTTAGTTATATGTATGCCCTAGAGGCCATTACTGTACATAGGATGTATATAGTAGTGGATGCTGGGACATATATAGGGAGGACTTTCTTGCTCGACATGATAGTATGCTATCTGGTTGCTCTTTACCTTAACGTGTACACTGATTGTCTCTCTGTTACATGTTGGTAAAGCCCTCAGGATGTGTACTTGACTACCTGGACTATGATGCGGATCATACTAGTGGGGACATGGTAGTCCATAAGTACATCCTTCAAAGTCCCTAGTCGTGGGTATATCGAGACGGGGCATCGATATACCAGAGTAGACCAGCGTATACCTTCTCGACCCATACAGATGGGCGATGGATGATCCCATATCCATTGGTGTTTGACATCAGAGATGATATACGGGTGCTCAGTAGAGACTGGGTACACTGGACGGACTCGCCGAGAACTCCCAGATGGTATTATACCTTACGTCAGATGGCAGTTCTCTGGTGACACTGGTACAGAGTAGTCTGTTGACCCGAGATCGTCATAGAGTCTTGTGTGGTTCCCACTGTGCTTTGATTTCCACCTTACCACATCCAAGAGGGCATGCAAAACGGTGGTTTTTGGGTACAGTCCCGAGTCACATGGAGGCAATGAGCGATAGGAGGGGATTCGTCTCTCCCGGTATAGGGAGTTGATGTTGCGCTGTGTTCGATTGGCTATAACCAGAAATCCCTGGCCAGGGTTGCTGAGATTTACTGGTAAGTGTTACCAGTAGTTTCTCGAATTGTTATAGACCTCATATCGACACGACTTATCGAGCTATTGGGGTCTGACGTTTACCACCCCTAGGCGAGATATGCGACATATCAGACGATCAGACCGGACTGTACGGTAGTGTTACTGGTTGGATTCATAGGAGTGTGAGCGGGCTTGCTCGTCGATCTTCTGATCGCTCAATACCCGGGTGGCCGTTACGTTTAGCAGACCGCTTGCGGCTTGTGGGTGTTTGATATGATCATCATCTGCTGCCGGCGTATTGACGAGTCTTTAGAGTCCTACACAGAGGTTTCCTGGCTCAAGAAAAACGAAATAGGAGCGCATATGAGATATGCGCGGGACCGAGAATAATGCATGTATGTGATACCGTATTTCATTCTTGCGATGAATGTATCGAATGGTTGTATGCGATTTAACCTAGTTATCGAATCAAGGATTGATTCGATAAGCCGATACATTGAATATTAGTCGGTTATATGCGATATGACCGGATCGTTAAATCAAGTGTTGATTTAATTATTTAATGCATAATTATATATTTGATATATTACTTTGCATTAACTAGTATTGGTTCACTTTAAATGGATATTCTCACTCGGATGTGCACATTGTATATGTGATATACTTTTATGCACTTGATTGTATCATGTTTGATGATACATGTTTGCTAGGGTTTTTGTGTAAAGATCAAACCATGGTTACATGTTAATGGTTAGGGTTTTTGTTTTAATCACTTATTTATTTATCTATTGATTTTTGGATAATGAAAGGCATGAAAAGAAAATGGTGGCTTGATTTGTATTCTAGTTGAAGCTTCATGAAGCTTTGACCTAAGTCACCATTTTTGTCTCATGCTTAACCCTAACCATTCCCACTAACCCTGGTTTAGTCTCTACACTTGACCATGGTTGGTAGATGATAAGTATTATTATTATTTTCTATTTGGATTATTATCATAACAAGATGCTTCTTCTTCTTCATCTTCTTTCATGAAGAAAACCTTTCTTCATCAATGGTGATTGATGAAAAATAGTGAGAAATCCAATTCTAAAGTGAACCCACTTTCTATTTCTTCATCCTCTACCTCTTGCCAAGTAGTAGAGTGTGTTTCCTTCACAAGTTTTCTAGACTTGGTGAAGTTGGAGCTTGATCTAGCGATGCCTCGACGTAGATCATCTTCGGCACGTCGTCGATGACCTAGCCCGCTCTTTCTCCGATGAAGCCGACGCTAGAGCCCGGGATTTGATTTGGACAGCGGAGAGGACTTCATCACGGAGCCGTGGAGGTGGAGGACCGGATCTACAAAGGTTGTATTTCCGTATTCTTGTAGTTAAGTGTTAACTAGCTCGTTTTGTCGCCTAATAATCTAGCCAACGATCTTGTTAGGGTTTCTCGGCACCCGTAAATTTCCGTATCACATACTGGTATTATTCTCGGTCCCGCACATATCCCATATGCGCTCCTATTTCATTTCGCTTGAGCCAGGAAACCTCTGTGTAGGACTCTAAAGACCCGTCAATACGCCGGCAACAGGTGATGATCATATCAAACACCCACAAGCCGCAAGCGGTCTGCTAAACCTAACGGCCACCCGGGTATTGAGCGATCAGAAGATCGACGAGCAAGCCCGCTCACACTCCTGTGAATCCAACCAGCAACACTTACCGTACAGTCCGGTCTGTTCGTCTGATATGTCGCATATCTCGCCTAGGGGTGGTAAACGTCAGACCCTAATAGCTCGATAAGTCGTGTCGATATTGTAGGGTTCCTAGGCACACTAAGGAGGTCTCACAAGGCATCAACCATGCCAATTTCAAATTTTTCGGTGCCGAGAAACCCTAGACTAGATCGTTGACTAGAATTTTAGGCGAAACTAGAAGCTAGTTAGCAACATAACTAAAGGGTAAACGGAAATACAACCTTTGTAGATCCGGTCCTCCACCTCCATAGCTCCGTGACGGTGTACCCTCGCTGCGATCATCGGATCCCGCACTCTCGCGGTGGTTTCATCAAAGAAATGATCGGGCTAGGTCGTCGACTTCGATGCCGAAGATGATCTACGTCGAGGCAACACAAGATCAAGCTCCAACTTCACCAAGTCATGAAACTTGTGAAGAAAACACCCTATACTACTTGGAAAGTGGTAGAGGATGAAGAAATAGGAAGTGGGTTCACTTTAGAATTGGATTTCTCACTCTTTTTCTCAAGTTGCCATTGAAGGAGGCAAGCTTTCTTCCTTTTTGAAGATGAAGAAGAAGAAGAAGAAGAAGAAAAGAATTATGATAAGTTGTTTTTCAAAAAGAAAATAATATGTTACTTATCATAATCTCAACCATAGTTAGGTGTAGAGAATGAACCAAGGTTAGGTGAATGGTTAGGGTTAAGGAAAGAAACAAAATGGTCAACCATTTCAAAGCTTCATGAAGCTTCAAAGATGATCCAAAATTAGCCACCATTTTATTTCTTTCTAAAATCAATAAATAAATAAATGAATAAGAAAATGAAGCAAAAGAAACCCTAACCATTGATCAACCATGGTTTAAATCAAACACACAAACTATCATGTATCATCAAACATGATACAATCAAATGCACAAAAGTATATCACATAAACAATGTGCACATCAAGTGAGAAAATCCTTTTTAAAGTGAACCAATACTAGTTAATGTAAAGTAATATATCAAATATATAATTATGCATTAAATCATTAAATCAACACTTGATTTAATGATCATGTCATATCGCATATAACCGACTAGTATCAAGTGTATCAATGTATCGAATCAACACTTGATTTGGTAACCCGGCTATATAACATATAACCTGCCGATGATACAAATCGCGAGAATAGAATCCAGTATCACATACTGGTATTATTCTCGGTCCCGCACATATCTCATATGCGCTCCTATTTCGTTTCGCTTGAGCCAGGAAACCTCTGTGTAGGACTCTAAAGACTCGTCAATACGCCGGCAGCAGGTGATGATCATATCAAACACCCACAAGCCGCAAGCGGTCTGCTAAACGTAACGGCCACCCGGGTATTGAGCGATCAGAAGATCGACGAGCAAGCCCGCTCACACTCCTGTGAATCCAACCAGTAACACTTACCGTACAGTCCGGTCTGATCGTCTGATATGTCGCATATCTCGCCTAGGGGTGGTAAACGTCATACCCCAATAGCTTGATAAGTCGTATCGATATGAGGTCTATAACAGTTTGAGAAACTACTGGTAACACTTACCGGTAAATCTCAGCAACCCTGGCCAGGGATTTCCGGTGATAGCCAATCGAACACAGCGCAACATCAACTCTCTATACCGGGAGAGACGAATCCCCTCCTATCGCTCATTGTCTCCATATGATTCGGACTGTCCCCAAAAACCACCGTTTTGCACGCCCTCTTGGACGTGGTAAGGTGGAAATCAAAGCACAGTGGGAATCACACAAGACTCTATGACGATCTCGGGTCAACAGACTACTCTGTACCAGTGTCACCAGAGAACTGCCATCTGACGTAAGGTATAATACCATCTGGGAGTTCTCGGCGAGTCCGTCCAGTGTACCCAGTCTCCACTGAGCACCCGTATATCATCTATGATGTCAAACACCAATGGATATGGGATCATCCATCGCCCATCTGTATGATTCGAGAAGGTATACGCTAGTCTACTCTGGTATATCGATGCCCCGTCTCGATATACCCATGACTTGGGACCTTGAAGGATGTACTTATGGACTACCATGTCCCCACTAGTATGATCCGCATCATAGTCCAGGTAGTTAAGTACACATCCTAGGGGCTTTACCAACATGTAATAAAGAGACAATCAGTATACACGTTAAGGTAAAGAGTAACCAGATAGCATACTATCATGTTGAGCAAGAAAGTCCTCCCTATATATGTCCAACCATCCACTACAATATACATCCTATGTACAGTAATGGCCTCTAGGGCATACATATAACTAAAATCTCCCACTTGCACTACGGCCATCTGTGGCAGTGGTTGTAGTATCTCATACTCAACCATCCCATAAAAGTCTCTCTCTGGGAATAGGCCTTCGTGAGTGGATCCGCCGTGTTATCCTCTGAGTCTGCTCTCCTAACCTCGATCACCCTGGAGATCAACTATCTCCATGATCAGGTGATGCTGCCTCAGAATATGTCTGGATCACTGATGGGACGGACGTTCCTTGGCATAAGCCATAACTCCACTGTCACACAATGGGAGGAACTAAGTTCATCTCATGAACAAATATACATCCAGACTGCCTCTTTGGTAGCATCTTTAGTAGCGATGTATCCAGCCTTTATCGTCTAGTATGCCACGGTATCTAGCTTGGAACTCTTCCAACATACCGTCCCTTTACTCAGGGTAAAGACAATGCCTGTGACTGACATTCAGTCATCTTTATCACCCTGGAACCCTTCCAGTGATTCTCCCCAGGATCGATTGATACCATCTCACTACATCTAGTGAGTATTCTAACACCCAATAACATCTATCTCATAGATGAAAACTCAGGATTTAGGAGGTATCACTTTGATCCTATATGGAGAATCCTTGTGATAAGCGGAGATTGACCGAGCGTAGCATAGGAAAATCCTTCCCTATCAAGAGTATGTCATCCATGTACTCTACGAGGATCACTACCATACTCCCTACTACCCTTTTGTATATACTAGGTTCATCTACCATTTTGATGATGTCAAACTCTTTGACTATCTCATCAAAACAGATGTTCCAACTCCGCGATGCCTGCATTAATCTTATAAAGCAACTTGTACACGTTTCCGCTGCTCCCACTGTCTACGAATCCCTTTGGCTGTGTACTTACAGACGCTCTCTTCTAAAACATCATTTAGAAAAGCTGCCATGACACCCAACCACCGGATATCATAGTCATGGTATGCAGCCATGGTAAGTAGGATCTGGATGGACTTAAGCATAGCTACTTAGAAAAGGTTTCAACAAAATCCATACCTGGTTAATGATGCAAACCTTTAACAAGTCTAGCTTTGAAAGTCTCAACTTTTCCAAGTACACCAAGTAATCTTCTCAAGATATACTTGCTCCTGATGGGGATTTAACCCTTCAGATATAGCAACCAAAGTCCATACTTTGTTGGTGTATAAGGATTCCATCTCAGATCGATAAACATCCAACCATTCTTACAGAGTCTCACTCCTGATGGCCAGCTCGAAACTAGTTGGGTCATCATCTCATGATGCAATTCTCGCTCCCATTGTCATAGAGAAACCGAAGTAACTCTCAGGTGGGTGAGGAACCCCACTAGATCGGCGGAGAGGCTGAGGTTCGTTGGTAACTATTGAATCCTTTGGTTCTATCAAATCATCAGCTGTAGTTTGTAGAGCTGGAACATTTCCAGTCGTACATAACAGACCTTGCCTCGAGCTTGTCCGGATTTTGCTTTTAGACATAGGCCGGACAACCCCAAATCTTAACTAGCTTAAGACATGGGCTCTTCCCTTTCCATATCATATATGAAGTGGTAGGCAACTGATTTGATTTGAACCCTATTCAATAGGTATGTAACTTCTCAAGTGCATAACCCCCAAAAGGAAACAGGCAACTCAGTAGTACTCATCATAGAACGCACCATATCGAATAGGGTGCAATTGCTCCGCCCCGATATACCATCGTGCTATGGTGTATACGGAGGAGTAATGCTGAGAGAGAATCTCATTCTCCTTTAGAATAGTCCAGGAATTCCATGCACAAGTATTCTCCTCCTTGATCGCATCAAAGGACATAATACTTTTACCCGTATTGGTTCTCTACTTCTAACTTATATTCTGTGAATATCTCAAAAGGTTCGGACTTGTGGTTCAACAGGAATATATGTCTGAATCTAGAGAGATTATCAGAGAATGTAATGAAGTACAAAGAACCGGTCTTGGCATGTGTGGACAGGGGACCTTACATACATCAACATGTATCAATCCCAAGAGTTTACTAATTCTTTCTCTGTTTCCAATAAATAGAGCTATGGTCATTTTATCTCTGTGACATGACTGGAAAGTTTCACAAGATGTAAATTCAAACTGATTTAAATATGCATCTTTATGTAACTTCAGCTAGTCGGGTCGCATTGATATGACCAAGTCTACAATACCTTAAGAAGGATTCGTTCATTTCTGAACTCTTCCTCTTGTGTGTATTCTGTATACTCAGAACTGTAGTTTGACTTAGAACATCAATGCTTTTAGATAACGTGCCTGAACCGATCAACTTTTGATATAGGAAATGTTCAAAACATTATCCAACAATACAAAATTTTATCATTTCTTTACTGATAAAGAGACTGATATGATTTTGTATATCAGGTTCCGTATCTAATAACATTTATTCAGAATCAATGTATTGGTAATACAGGGTGACAGTGACCAACAGACTTGGCTGCAACACTTGCCCCGTTTTCTGCCTCATGAAACTTATCACCCGTTCTCAGTTCTCTACCTTTCTGTAGCCCTATATAATAGATTACATATCTGGGATCCAGATCCGGTATCAAATACCCAGGACGTAGAGGATATTGAGAAATAGTTCTGTGTAACGAACACACCCGAAGATGATGCATCATATGCACTTTTTTCGTTTGGGCGGCACGGGAAATCTGGTATTCCCCAATTTCCTGCTCTGTCTTATAACAATTATAAGTTGGAGCGGGACCAACGTTCCCCAGCTCAGTATAACAAGCGGGTTTGGTCAATATTCCGTATTATTATCTTGATTAAGGCGTGATATGGTCGCTACCTGGAGAGAGAGAGAAGAAAACACTCAGCGTGCGCTCTTGCAAGAATAGATTGGTTATTATTTTATCTAATCAGGATGGTTCCCACTGTTTTTATCAAATCTTCCTTCAAACCCTAAAAGGAAAGACTAGCCGAGATTAATTACACGCTACGAGTTCGCCAATCTTTCAGCCAGGCCAGTGTCGGTACTTTGAGGGAGGTCCCCCGTGCTTTCGCACGAACCTAATTACTGTAAACCTCATTTTCCCAGAGGCGTAACCCCGTTAACACCTTTCTAGACACCTACTTGATCGGCTAATTGTTGTTAGTTATATGTATGCCCTAGAGGCCATTACTATACATAGGATGTATATTGTAGTGGATGCTTGGACATATATAGGGAGGACTTTCTTGCTCGACATGATAGTATACTATCTGGTTGATCTTTACCTTAACGTGTACACTGATTGTCTCTCTGTTACATGTTGGTAAAGCCCTTAGGATGTGTACTTGACTACCTAGACTATGATGCGGATCATACTAGTGGGGACATGGTAGTCCATAAGTACATCCTTCAAAGTCCCTAGTCGTGGGTATATCGAGACGGGGCATCGATATACCAGAGTAGACTAGCGTATACCTTCTCGACCCATACAGATGGGCGATGGATGATCCCATATCCATTGGTGTTTGACATCGGAGATGATATACGGGTGCTCAGTGGAGACTGGGTACACTGGACGGACTCGCTGAGAACTCCCAGATGGTATTATACCTTACGTCAGATGGCAGTTCTCTGGTGACACTGGTACAGAGTAGTCTGTTGACCCGAGATCGTCATAGAGTCTTGTGTGGTTCCCACTGTGCTTTGATTTCCATCTTACCACGTCCAAGAGGGCGTGCAAAACGGTGGTTTTTGGGTACAGTCCCGAGTCACATGGAGGCAATGAGCGATAGGAGGGGATTCGTCTCTCCCGGTATAGGGAGTTGATGTTGCGCTGCGTTCGATTGGCTATAACAGGAAATCCCTGGCCAGGGTTGCTGAGATTTTCTGGTAAGTGTTACCAGTAGTTTCTCGAATTGTTATAGACCTCATATCGACACGACTTATCGAGCTATTGGGGTCTGACGTTTACCACCCCTAGGCGAGATATGCGACATATCAGACGATCAGACCGGACTGTACGGTAAGTGTTACTGGTTGGATTCATAGGAGTGTGAGCGGGCTTGCTCGTTGATCTTCTGATCGCTCAATACCCGGGTGGCCGTTACGTTTAGCAGACCGCTTGCAGCTTGTGGGTGCTTGATATGATTATCATCTGCTGCCGGCGTATTGACGAGTCTTTAGAGTCCTACACAGAGGTTTCCTGGCTCAAGCGAAACGAAATAGGAGCGCATATGAGATATGTGCGGGACCGAGAATAATACGTGTATGTGTTACCGTATTTCATTCTCGCGATGAATGTGTCGAATGGTTATATGCGATATAACCTAGTTATCGAATCAAGGATTGATTCGATAAAACGATACATTGTATACTAGTCGGTTGTGTGCGACATGACCGGATCATTGAATCAAGTGTTGATTTAATGATTTAATGTATAATTGTATATTTGATATATTACTTTGCATTAACTAGTATTGGTTCACTTTAAATGGATTTTCTCACTTGAAGTTCACAAGTTGTATATGTGATATACTTTTGTGCACTTGATTGTATCATATTTGATGATACATGCTTGCTAGGGTTTGTGTAAAGATTAAACCATGGTTGTATATTGGTTAGGGTTTTCATTTTCTTGTTCATTTATTTTATTTTGGAAATGATAAAGAGAAAATGATGGCTTTCTTTGTTCTTTGCTTGAAGCTTCTTGAAGCTTCAAAGCATCTTTGACTAAGTGACCATTTTTTCTTCATGCTTAACCCTAACCCTTTAACTAACCTTAGTTTATTCTCTACACTTGACCATGGTTGTCATATGATAAGTATTGTTTTTATTTTCTTTTTGAAATATAACTTATCATACTTTTTCTTCTTCATCTTCTTTTTCTTCAAAGATGAAGAAAGCTTGCTCCATCAATGGCAACTTGAGCAAAAGAGTGAGAAATCCAATTCTAAAGTGAACCCACCTCCTATTTCTTCATCCTCTACCTCTTGCCAAGTAGTATAGGGTGTTCTCTTCACAAGTTTCATGACTTGGTGAAGTGGGAGCTTGATCTTGTGATGCCTCGACGTAGATCATCTTCGGCATCGTTGTCGATGACCTAGCCCGCCCATTTCTCCGATGAAGCCGACTCTAGAGCCCGGGATCCGTTTTGGACAGCGAGGAGACATCATTGCGGAGCTATGGAGGTGGAGGACCGGATCTACAAAGGTTGTATTTCCGTTCTTATAGTTAAGTTGTTAACTAGTTTCATTTGTCGCCTATATATCTAGTTAACGATCCGTATTAGGGTTTCTCGGCTCCCGTAAAATTTGAAATTGGCATGGTTGATGCCTTGTGAGACCTCCTTAGTGTGCCTAGGAACCCTACAGTGGTATCAGAGCCTAGCTAGAGCCTTAGGCGATGCGTAGACGGAAGTTGGAAATCCGATCGAACCGAAACCCTAACCCTAATATTGCTCTCTGTACATTTTTCAAATTTGTGGATTTTTGTATATTAAAAATATGCAGAAAAATCAGCAGGGAATCCTAAGAATTACTGTGCAACACGTGTCCTAGAATCCACCAAAGTGCGGCGGAACCGCGGCATTAGCATGGCTAATGCGGCGGTTCCGCGGCCATGTGGTCTCTTCTTGTGTTAAATTTTGCACAGTAATTCTTAGTTTGCAGTGCTGGTTTTCCTGGGAATTTTTAAAATTTATTCAAGAGTTGAATTTTCTGGGGTTGTTTTGGGGATTCGATGATTCGATCGGATTATCAGATTTTGTCTATGTGGATTCCGGATAATTTTTGAATATGTTAAAAAGTTCGACCGGATATAAATAGCCAACTTTTCCCCTGCCGGAAAATTTCTAAGTGTTGGATTTTTCCGAGGTTTAAAGACGTTCTAAGTAGTGCAAGTAACGCGATGGTCCCTCTAGAAGACAACAAACCTTAACTCGATTATGTGACCATCTTGAACTGCCCTTTGAACCTTCGGGTTTGGGACAGTACGGCGTGCCACATGTGAGGCGTTGGCTTGACCCTTCTACGGCTGGACCGTTGGTACTGAGGCACGAACTGAATGTTTTTAGACTTGTTTCATGTGTTGATCTGTTTTAGGAAAACTTGGGTATTCGACTGTTCGATCGGAAAGTTTAACATTTTCTATTTATCTGGAATGTGATACAATAATTGGAATTCACAAGTAGTTATGAGATAACTGAATGAATGTTATAAACATAGCACTTTAGTCTCACTTGATCTGTTGCCGCGGAATTTTGATGTGATCAAAAGTCCGTCGCAATCACGTAGCGTACGCGGAAACTCGCCGGGTAAACTTAATAGACAGCCTCACTCCATAGCCCCGACCAAGTGACTGTAGGAGAACCCCGTCGCCGAATGCATCCGTTCGGGTGCTCGCGGCAGCGGTGTTCCGCCTTGGTGCACTTCGTCGACGGTATCGGGGGTGCGGCCGCCTACTAAAGTTTGCGACGAGCATTCGATCAGGATGTCGGGAATCTTGTTGAATTATCCGACTTGATATTGAAAAGTGTTTTCGATAATGAGACTAAAATGCGGGGTTTATAATTGTTAGGCATGCGATGTCTAAGGAATTCATTTGATTAGGCATGCGATGTCTATGCAGGTTGCGGATTCCAACTGTTGTAGTTTTACACTTTCTTTTCTGTGACCGTAAGTGTAATATGTGATATCGCCGGTTTCGTTGCTATATGTCAACGACAATTGGGATGCGCATATTTACTTACGTTGATGACATGTGATATTATGTGTTGCTGGATATGTTATATTGGATCGTCGTGTTCGAATAGCCGGGGGTTTTTATGTGAGATGAGTGTTTTTCATTTTTCATTCATGTAAAAACTTGTATGTAATATTCTTTTATTGGGGCACTTCCTGGTTGCGGAAGATGTCACCCTTTGTATATTATTTACTTTTCCGCACTAGGATAGACCCAAGGAGGGGAGCATAAGTAACCGGGTTCTGGAGTCCAGTGGGAGACCAACTCGAGGAGTCGAGTCCGGGTCTCCTAACTCTAGAATTGGTAGGGTTGCTTGCCGCTCTCGTAGGGGTCTAGGGGTGTGGGTTTGGCTATTCATCACGACCGTGGAATCCGTGTTTTATACTGGCTCGTATTGAAAACACGGACGTCCTAGTATATCCAATATTTCATATGTTTCTTCTGCTGCGATATCTGTAATGTGATCATGTGATATGTTCTGTGATAGATACTTTATATAGTATATATGATATATTATATAGACGTTACTTATGTTTTACACCCGCGCTAGCCCTGCCCTGCTCTGTCGTTAGTTACCTAACCTAACGGTGCACGAGGGGACATCGAGGCGAATGCGGATGGCATAAGTATACATCGTATTTATCTGTGATGTTTAGGTACTTAAATGATGGGACTTCAATAATATGATTAATGAAAGTAAAAGAAACCTAAAGATGTTGTAGAATCGAATTTCAAAATAAAACAGGTAGCTACAGTTCTTGCTTTGCACAGCGGTATATGTGATATATCCTGCACCTTATTCGATGAGGAAAGGACCGAGATCTCTTCACCGGGAGTGACTCCTTTAGCAATAACTGGCAGATGCTACACACTCGGTTTGTCTTTTGATTGCTTTTAAGAGTTTTTGCTTTGCACAGTGATATATATGATATATCCCGCACCTCATTCGACGAGGAAAGGACCGACGATCCCTTCACCGGGAGTGACTCCTTTAGCAAAACTAGAAAAGCCTAAAAAACATTCCATTTTTAAAATCATTTGATTCTACAACGATATCAAGTTCATTACGCAATAGGTTTTCAGAAAAAACCTGTCGTAGCCCTCCGTCATTTCAGATAAGTCCTGTTTAGTATTCATGCTGCGTTTGTTGACCTTGTCAAGGTGCAGTGTGCGGTAGCTAACCAGTATTTATCTGCTTATGCATATGATGCAGATTGGGCTAGGGTAGTCATGCGGCCTTGTTGACCTTGTCAAGGGTCATGCGGGTGGGTTTGATTCAATCAAGAAATGACGGGTTGAACTTGACTTGCGGTCTATAGTTTGTTGACCTTGTCAAGGTCATAGATCGTTCGGGGCAAAATATTATCGGGAATTTCAAGTGTTGAAATTTGCAATGAGATTGCATACCTTCTATGAGATAGTTGGATCCCGATACCCGCTGCGAGTAATTGTTACTCCTGGGAGAGTTTTATACATTACAATTAGGAGATCAAGTAGGTGTCTAGAAAGGTGTCAACGGGGTTACGCCTCTGGGAAAACGAGATTTACATTAATTAGGTTCGTGCGAAAGCACGGGGGACCTCCCTCAAAGTACCGACACTGGCCTGGCTGAAAGATTGGCGAACTTGTAGTGTGTAATTAATCCCGGCTAGTCTTTCCTTTTAAGGTTTGAAGGAAGATTTGATAAAAAGCAGTGGGAGCCATCCTGATTAGATAAAATAATAACCAATCTATTCTTGCAAGAGCGCACGCTGAGTGTTTTCTTCTCTCTCTCTCCTGGTAGCGACCATGTCACGCCTTAATCAAGATAATAATACGGATTATTGACCGAACCCGCTTGTTATACTGAGGTGGGGAACGTTGGTCCCGCTCCAACTTATAATTGTTATAAGACAGAGCAGGAAATTGGGGATTACCAGAATTCCCGTGCCGCCCAAACGAAGAGAGTGCATGCTGATGCATCATCTTCGGGTGTGTTCATTACAGAGAATTGTTTCTCAGTATCCTTTACGTCCTGGGTATGTGATACCAGATCAGGATCCCAGATATGTAATATGTTACATAGGGCTACAGAAAGGTAGAGGACTGAGAACGGGTGATAAGTTTCATGAGGCAGAAAACGGGGCAAGAGTTGCAGCCAAGTCTGTTGGTCACTGTCACCCTGTATTACCAATACATTGATTCTGAACGAATATTATTAGATACCGAACCTGATATACAAAATCATATCAGTCTCTTTATCAGTAAAGAAATGATAAAATTTTGTATTGTTGGATAATGTTTTGAACATTTCCTATATCAAAAGTTGATCGGTTCAGGCACGTTATCTAAAAGCATTGATGTTCTAAATCAAACTACAGTTCTTAGTATATGGAACACACACAAGAGGAAGAATTCAGAAATGAATGTATTCTTCTTGGGGTATTGTAGACTAGGTCATATCAATGCGACCCGACTAGCTGAAGTTACATGAAGATGCATATTTAAATCAGTTTGAATCTACATCTTGTGAAACTTGCCAGTCATGTCACAGAGATAAGATGACCACAGCTCTGTTTATTGGAAACAGAGAAAGAGTTAGTGAACTCTTGGGATGATACATGTTGATGTATGAAGGTCCCCTGTCTACATATGCCAGGACTGGTTCTTTGTACTTCGTTACATTCTCTGATGATCTTTCGAGATTCAGACCTATGTTCCTGTTGAAACACAATTCCGAACCTTTTGAGATATTCACAGAATATAAGTTGGAAGTAGAGAATCAAAACGGGTATAAGTATTATGTCCTTTGATGAGATCAAGGAGGAGAATACTTGAGCACGGAATTCTTGGACTTTTCTAAAGGAGAATGAGATTCTCTCTCAGCATTACTCCTCCGTATACACCATAGCACGATGGTGTATCGGGGCGGAGCAATCACACCCTATATGATATGTTGCGCTCTATGATGAGTACTACTGTGTTTCCTATTTCCTTTTGGGAGTTATGCACTTGAGAAGATGCATACTTATTGAATAGGGTTCAAATCAAATCAGTTGCCTACCACTTCATATTTGATATGATAAGGGAAGAGCCCATCTCTTATGTTAGTTAAGATTTGGGGTTGTCCAGCCTATGTCTGAAAAGCAAAATCCGGACAAGCTCGAGGCAAGATCTGTAATGTTGAACTGGAAAGGTTCCAGCTTTACAAACTACAGCAGATGATTTGATAAAACCAAAGGATTCAATAGTTACCAACAAACCTCAGCCTCTCCGCCGATCTAGTAGGGTTCCTCACCCACCTGAGAGATACTTCGGTTTCTCTATGACAGTGGGAGCGAGGATTACATCATGAGATGATGACCCAACTAGTTTCGAGCAGGCCATCAGGAGTGGGACTCTGTAAGAATGGCTGGATGCTTAGTGATCTGAGATGGAATCCTCATACACCAACAAAGTATGGACTTTGGTTGCTATATCTGAAGGGTTAAATCCCCATCAGGAGCAAGTACATCTTGAGAAGATTACTTTGTGTAGATGGAAAAGTTGAGACTTTCAAAGCTAGACTTGTTAAAGCTTTTCATCATCGACCAGGCGTGGATAATGATGAAACCTTTTCAAGTAGCTATGCTTAAGTCCATCCAGATCCTACTTGCCACGGCTACATACCATGACTACGATATCTGGCGGTTGGATGCCATGACTGCTTTTCTAAATGATGTTTTAGAAGAGAACGTCTATAAGTACACAGCCAGAGGGCTTCGTAGACAGTGGGAGCAGCGGAAACGTGTACAAGATGCTTTATAGGATAAAGCAGGCATCGCGGAGTTGGAACATCTGTTTTGATGTAGTAGTCGAACAGTTTGACATCATCAAAATGGGTGATGAACCTTGTATAAACAAAAAGGTAGTAGGGAGTATGGTGTTGATCCTCGTAGAGTACGTGGATGAGATACTCTTGATAAGAAAGGAGTTTCCTATGCTAGGCCCGGTCAATCTCCGCTTATCACAAGGATTTTCCATATAGGATCAAAGTGATACCTCCTAAATCCTGAGTTTTGAATCTATGAGATAGATCTAAATGGATGTTAGGATTCTCACTAGTTGTAGTGAGATGGTATCAACCGATCCTGGGGAGAATCACTGGAAGGGTTCCAGGGTGATAAGGACGACTGAAAGTCAGTCACAGGCATTGTCTTTACCCTCAGTAAAGGGACGGTATGTTGGAAGAGTTCCAAGCTAGATACCGTGGCATACTAGACGATAAAGGCTGGATACATCGCTACTTAAGATGCTACCAAAGAGGCAGTCTGGATGTATATTTGTTCATGAGATGAACTTCGTTCCTCCCATTGTGTGACAATGGAGTTGTGGCTTATGCCAAGGTACGCCCGTCCCATCAGTGATCCAGACATATTCTAAGGCAGTGTCACCTGATCATGGAGATGGTTGATCTCCAGGGTGATCGAGGTTAGGAGAGTAGACTCAGAGGACAACACGGCGGATCCACTCACAAAGGCCTTTTCCCAGAGAGAGACTTTTATGGGATGGTTGAGTATGAGATGCTACAACCACTGCTATCAGATGGCCCTAGTGCAAGTGGGAGATTGTTAGTTATATGTATGCCCTAGAGGCCATTACTATACATAGGATGTATATTGTAGTGGATGCTTGGACATATATAGGGAGGACTTTCTTGCTCGACATGATAGTATACTATCTGGTTGATCTTTACCTTAACGTGTACACTGATTGTCTCTCTGTTACATGTTGGTAAAGCCCTTAGGATGTGTACTTGACTACCTGGACTATGATGCGGATCATACTAGTGGGGACATGGTAGTCCATAAGTACATCCTTCAAAGTCCCTAGTCGTGGGTATATCGAGACGGGGCATCGATATACCAGAGTAGACTAGCGTATACCTTCTCGACCCATACAGATGGGCGATGGATGATCCCATATCCATTGGTGTTTGACATCGGAGATGATATACGGGTGCTCAGTGGAGACTGGGTACACTGGACGGACTTGCCGAGAACTCCCAGATGGTATTATACCTTACGTCAGATGGCAGTTCTCTGGTGACACTGGTACAGAGTAGTCTGTTGACCCGAGATCGTCATAGAGTCTTGTGTGGTTCCCACTGTGCTTTGATTTCCATCTTACCACGTCCAAGAGGGCGTGCAAAACGGTGGTTTTTGGGTACAGTCCCGAGTCACATGGAGGTAATGAGCGATAGGAGGGGATTCGTCTCTCCCGGTATAGGGAGTTGATGTTGCGCTGCGTTCGATTGGCTATAACAGGAAATCCCTGGCCAGGGTTGCTGAGATTTACTGGTAAGTGTTACCAGTAGTTTCTCGAATTGTTATAGACCTCATATCGACACGACTTATCGAGCTATTGGGGTCTGACGTTTACCACCCCTAGGCGAGATATGCGACATATCAGACGATCAGACCGGACTGTACGGTAAGTGTTACTGGTTGGATTCACAGGAGTGTGAGCGGGCTTGCTCGTCGATCTTCTGATTGCTCAATACCCGGTGGCCGTTACGTTTAGCAGACCGCTTGCGGCTTGTGGGTGCTTGATATGATCATCATCTGCTGCCGGCGTATTGACGAGTCTTTAGAGTCCTACACAGAGGTTTCCTGGCTCAAGCGAAACGAAATAGGAGCGCATATGAGATATGTGCGGGACCGAGAATAATGCGTGTATGTGATACCGTATTTCATTCTCGCGATGAATGTGTCGAATGGTTATATGCGATATAACCTAGTTATCGAATCAAGGATTGATTCGATAAAACGATACATTGTATACTAGTCCGTTGTGTGCGACATGACCGGATCATTGAATCAAGTGTTGATTTAATGATTTAATGTATAATTGTATATTTGATATATTACTTTGCATTAACTAGTATTGGTTCACTTTAAATGGATTTTCTCACTTGAAGTTCACAAGTTATATATGTGATATACTTTTGTGCACTTGATTCTATCATGTTTGATGATACATGCTTACTAGGGTTTGTGTAAAGATTAAACCATGGTTGTATATTGGTTAGGGTTTTCATTTTCTTGTTCATTTATTTTATTTATTTTATTTTGGAAATGATAAAGAGAAAATGGTGGCTTTGTTTGTTTTTTGCTTGAAGCTTCTTGAAGCTTCAAAGCATCTTTGACTAAGTGACCATTTTGTCTTCATTTTTAACCCTAACCCTTTAACTAACCTTAGTTTATTCTCTACACTTGACCATGGTTGCCATATGATAAGTATTGTTTTTATTTTCTTTTTGAAATATAACTTATCATACTCTTTCTTCTTCATCTTCTTCTTCTTCAAAGATGAAGAAAGCTTGCTCCATCAATGGCAACTTGAGCAAAAGAGTGAGAAATCCAATTCTAAAGTGAACCCACCTCCTATTTCTTCATCCTCTATCTCTTGCCAAGTAGTATAGGGTGTTCTCTTCACAAGTTTCATGACTTGGTGAAGTGGGAGCTTGATCTTGTGATGCCTCGACGTAGATCATCTTCGGCATCGTTGTCGATGACCTAGCCCGCCCATTTCTCCGATGAAGCCGACTCTAGAGCCCGGGATCCATTTTGGACAGCGAGGAGACATCATTACGGAGCTATGGAGGTGGAGGACCGGATCTACAAAGGTTGTATTTCCGTTCTTATAGTTAAGTTGTTAACTAGTTTCATTTGTCGCCTATATATCTAGTTAACGATCCGTATTAGGGTTTCTCGGCACCCGTAAAATTTGAAATTGGCATGGTTGATGCCTTGTGAGACCTCCTTAGTGTGCCTAGGAACCCTACAATTGTAATGTGTAAAACTCTCCCAGGAGTAACTCTTACTCGCAGTGGGTATCGGGATCCAACTATCTCATAGAAGGTATGCAATCTCATTGCAAATTTCAACACTTGAAATTCCCGATAATTTTGCCCCTAGCGTCCTATGACCTTGACGCAGGCCAACAAACCATAGTGCTCTAGTCAAGTTCAACCCGTCATTTCCTGATTGAATTAAACCCACCTGCACGACCCTTGACGCAGGCCAACAAAGTCGCACGACTACCCTAATCCAATCTGCATCATATGCATAAGCAGATAAATACTAGTTAGCTACCGCACACTACGCCTTGACGCAGGCCAACAAATGTAGCATGAATACTAACTACTACTTATCTGAAATGACGGAGGGCTACGACAGGTTTTTCTGAAAACCTATTGCGTAATGAACTTGATATCGTTGTAGGATCGAATGAATTTTGAAATGGAGTGTTTTTGAGACTTTTCTAGTTTTGCTAAAGGAGTCACTCCCGGTGAAGGGATCGTCGGTCCTTTCCTCGTCGAATGAGGTGCGGGATATATCATATATATCACTGTGCAAAGCAAAAACTCTTAAAAGCAATCAAAAGACTAACCGAGTGTGTAGCATCTGCCAGTTATTGCTAAAGGAGTCACTCCCGGTGAAGGGATCGTCGACCCTTTCCTCATCGAATAAGGTGCAGGATATATCATATATACCGCTGTGCAAAGCAAGAACTGTAGCTAACTGTTTTATTTTTGAAATTCGATTCTACAACATCTTAGGTTTCTTTTATTTCATTAATCTCATTAATGAAGTCCCATCATTTAAGTTACCTAAACATCACAGATAAATACGACGTACACTTATGCCATCCGCACTCGCCTCGATGTCCCCTCGTGCACCGTTAGGTTAGGTAACTAAAGGCAGAGCAGGGCAGGGCTAGCGCGGGTGTAAAACATAAGTAACGCCTATATAATATATCTTATATACTATATACAGTATTTATCACAGAATATAACATGATCACATCACAGATATCGCAGCAGAAGAAATATAAGAAACATTGGATATACTAAGACGTCCGTGTTTTCAATACGAGCCAGTATAAAACACGGATTCCACGGTCGCGATGAATAGCCAGACCCACACCCCTAGACCCCTACGAGAGCGGCAAGTAACCCTACCAATTCTAGAGTTAGGAGACCCGGACTCGACTCCTCGAGTTGGTCTCCCACTGGACTCCAGAACCCGGTTACTTGTGCTCTCCTCCTTGGGTGTCACGACCCGAAAGCACGGAACGTAACTGGCACTTAGATTACGAGGCGTCTAAAGGCATACCGTAACCTAAGTCAGCCAAAGCCCAGAAGAATCTAAACCAAAATCAAAAGAGAGTGAAGGAAAACCTTTAATGAAAACGATTTTCAAATCAATTAAGTAGCAAAGAATCCCTTTTTTAAAGAAAAACCATCATAAGTTTCTGAAAATTTCGGCAGAGTCTCCCCTGTATTTTCTATCCCCCCAAAATGGGTACAACAAGATAATAAACCTGTAATCATAAAAATGGCATCCCCAAGCGGGAGCTAGCTCTTCGCCCAAGGCGGATCACAACCACATGCAATATATAAGTAATATCAAGAAAAGAGCATAAAAGAAGTGCAAAATATCAGAAAACACAACGTCGGCTCAAGTGAGCTTGACCCAAAAGAAACCACAAATATACAAATCTCTCAGTCTCACCACTAGGTCACATATACAATATAAAGTGGTAGATGGAGAATACTAGATACAATGATAAAGCAAAAGAAATAAAGTGTGCTCGCACCCACCTACGGGCGATGTCACGAGTCTGCGCAAAAGGAGATGATAATAAGATAGCCGCCGCTACAAGACTGATGAGTCCAACCTGCAAGACACTGTGGCACAACGGGGGTGAGTTGCCATCTCGTGAGTAAATATAACATCTAATAAGGCAATCGTAAGAATGCACGCAATGCACCACAACATGCATGTCCATATGTGATATAATATCTCCAGTATGCATGCACAGGTATGCAATGTCATTATTAAGTCTTTAAGTGTTTTAAATGCTAAGGGTATTGAATTCTTAACTTTAAAACATGAATATCTGTATAATAGCTAAATACCATCAAGAAATCATCTGAAAACCCGTGTCAAGCATCGACACCAAATAGGAATAATATCTGTCTCAATATCGGGCTCCGTCAGTCCGGATCGGCCCATATCATAAATCTCACGACAACGGTCGGTATCCTCCGGATATCCGCCGCGCCAGACATCACCGGTAGGTAGTCTTCCCCTGCCAGGCTCATCGTCTACAACTCGATCTTCTTGCCCCGGGGTACCATACCGGGCCCACCATGTACCCGAGACGGTTCATCCACTCCTCGAATCGGGTCTCGAAATCCAACAGAAAACATGAAAACTCATGGTGGACGACACATACATCACGAGAAAACCGCAACTTTGTTTTAAAAATGATGAATATAAGCTTTTGTTAAATTCTTGCGGTTTTCCTCAAAAATCCAGAAATCGCAGCAATACTGAAATCCTCAAGAAAATCATAATGTTCACATGTTATATATAATAAATGTCTATGATATCAATGTATATGATGTGAATTTTGGATAGAATCTATGTAAATATGATGATAATGCGAGGTATATGCATGCTATGCAATTTCATATATCGTGTATGAATGCAAATGGCGATATTAAGTTAAACAGGTTCTCTAGTGCACGTGGCATGGCAATTACCAAAGGCGTGTGTGTCACATGAATAGTGCACGTGCAACGGATGCCAATGGTAATGGTGTTCGTGTCCTATGAAGTAATATCGCATAAGTATAGATGAATGTCCATGCAATCTAATATACTGTGCGCTATAAGGGTATGCAGTGTATATGAATGGATAAGCTAGCTAACAATATGAATCTTGCAAAAAGTAGGGTAATCCTAACTAGGGGGGCGCCTCGCACCATTCAGACGATTCCCCCATAGATGAATACATCTACTCACCTGAAATCCCCGCTAATCCGATCCGACCTCCGCCTTGCCTTTACGTGCCGTGTCCGATGTTTCCCCGACCGATCCTATATTTGCACAACACCAAGCATAAGATTACAAAACCTAAAACGATGCAAGTCACAATATACAATTATCGACGCTCTCGAATTAAACATAGCATGCACTCGGTGCGTGGGAAAACGCACGAAAATCGCTAACCCTTAACTAGAATCGTCATATCGGGGAAATCGACAAAACTACTACCCGACTAGACGAAACCCCGCGTTCGCGCACTCTAATAGTCCTATACGAAGCTAATTATATCGCTAACATAACACAATTTGATCGCATTCTAATTTTTGTAAAAATCTAGTAAGCAAATTTCAAACCGATTCGATGCAAATATCGCAATTTATCGATTTAGCGAGCGTAACATTGCACAATTAAACACTCTAACCAATTAGATAACCAAACCCTAACTTAACTCCATCAACCATGCTACAAACCCTAATTCAAAATTAAATCCCTTTCTTGAAATTCATTAGCAAGCAAAAATAACCAAATTTCATACTTTAAATATCTAATTTAGCTTATTTAAACTACAATTTTAACAACTAGTTTAAAACTTATACCTCCCAAGTTGGAAACCTCTTGCACTTAGCCTCCAAAGATGTCTTCTTTCTCCTCTTCTCAAACAAATTAGGGTTTGGGAAGGGATGGATTAGGGTTTTGGTTTTAAAGTGAGAAGGAAATTGTGAATTTTTATGGATTTTTGTGGATTTTGCATGAATTTTTGAGGAAGGAGAATGGGAAAAAAAATTGGTGCTGTTGGAGGAGCTCTCGGCCAGAGCTGGAGAGGGCAAGGGAGAAGGGGAAAAGTGTAGAAAATTCTATGAGGAATGTCTCATTTGGTGCAATTAAAGCTTTCACATCAAACTTTACAAAAAAAACCCCTTTTTCCTTCAATTTTTCAACCCCTTTTTCCAAAAGCAACCAAACATGAAATGTTTGCTAATTTTTTTTTTATTACACTAAATTTTAGTTATTATGGTTCCTAATAATATAATTTACCCAATTAAATTTGTATTTATCACTAATTAAATGTATTTTTAAAAGCTTAAAATAATATTAAAAATAATTAATTACGAATTTTTTTTTTATTTAACTAGAAAATTATAAGTGACATTTTAGTGACAAAATTATAGTAATATCTTATCTAAATTTTGTATAATTAGATCTACAATGAAAAATACCTATTTTGACTTTTTACGGAAAAAGCCGAAAAATTAACCGATTACCGAAAAACTGCCTAAACGATTTTCGAAGGGTTACAATCTTCCCCCCTTAAAGAAATTCGGTCCCCGAATTTAGAATTTAACTACGCGTACCTTCAAAAAGATGGGGATATCTCTTCCTCATCTCGACCTCGGTCTCCCAGGTGACCTACTCGCTGTTCGGGCCACGCCAAAGGATCTTGACGGACGGTATAACCTTCGACCTCAATTTCTTCACCTGCGGATCCAAAATGACCACCGGCTGCTCGGTGAAAGAAAGATCACGCTCTAGCTGGATCTTCTGGTGCTGGATCGCCTGGGAAGGATCATGAAGGTACTTTCGGAGCATCGAGACATGGAATACGGGGTGAACATCGGGAAAGCTTGGCAGAAGAGCTAACCGATAAGCGACTGGGCCAACACGCTCTAGAATCACGAAAGGACCAACATATCTAGGACTCAGCTTCCCTTTCCGCCCAAATCTCATCATACCCTTCATCGGAGAGACCTTCAGGAAAACATGATCGCCAACAGCGAACTCGAGTCGGCGACGGCGCCTGTCAGCATATGATTTCTGCCTGCTCTGTGCCGCTCTCATCCTGTCCCGAATCAGCTGTATCTTCTCGGTCGTCTCCTGTACAATCTGCGGCCCTAAAATACTGCTCTCTCTGAGCTCTGTCCAACATACAGGCGATCGACATCTCCTCCCATATAAAGCCTCGAAAGGTGCTATCTGAATCGTCTCCTGGAAGCTATTATTGTAGGAAAACTCGATCAAAGGCAAATGACGATCCCAGCTACCACCGAAATCTAAAATACAAGCTCTGAGCATGTCCTCGAGAGTCTGAATCGTACGCTCCGACTGACCGTCAGTCTGCGGATGAAAGGCTGTGCTAAAACTCAATCGGGTGCCCAATGCTTCCTGGAGTTTCTGCCACAATCGGCTGGTAAACTGGGTGCCACGGTCGGACACGATGCAAGTCGGAACACCATGCAGTCGCACTATCTCATCAATATAAACCTGGGCGTACTGAGAAAATCCAAAAGTGGTCTTCACTGGCAGAAAGTGAGCCGCTTTCGTCAGTCGATCCACAATCACCAAAATAGAGTCATACCCTCGACTAGTCCTGGGTAGACCCACAATGAAGTCCATGGAGACCTGCTCCCATTTCCACTCAGGGATGGGCAAAGGCTGTAACTCGCCGGCTGGCCTCTGGTGCTCGGCCTTGACTTGCTGACAAGTCAGGCATCTCGACACAAAGTCTGTAACATCCTTCTTCATCCAGTCCCACCAGTAAACCTCTCTCAAATCACGGTAAATCTTGGTGGAACCTGGGTGAACACTGTATACCGATCTATGTGCCTCTTCGAGAATATCACGCCTCAGTCCCTCTGAATCTGGCACGCAGAGTCGAGTCCCAAATCGAAGTATCCCCTGATCATCAATCACGAACTCTGAAACTCTGCCCTGTCGAATCTGCTCAATAATCTCTAATGTACGGGCATCGCCGGACTGTGCCTCGTGGATACGGTCAAGTAACTGTGGGCGTGCTCTGAAATGGGCTAGCTGTCCCCCTGTAGGAGTAAACTCGAACTGCACTCTGCTGTCACATAAAACCTGCCAATCCGCCGTCGACTGCATCTGTACTGCGCTCAAACAAGATAAGCCACCTCCGGGCCTCCTACTCAGAGCATCTGCCACCACATTCGCCTTGCCCGGATGGTATAGAATCTCGCAGTCATAATCCTTCACCAACTCCATCCATCGGCGCTGTCTCAGGTTCAGATCTCGCTGCTGGAAGATGTACTTCAAACTCTTGTGGTCAGTGAATATCTGGCACGACTCACCGTATAGGTAATGTCTCCAGATCTTAAGTGCAAATGCCACTGCAGCCATCTCTAAATCATGTGTGGGGTAGTTCTGCTCGTGTTTCCTCAGCTGCCGAGAAGCATACGCGATGACTCTGTCGTGCTGCATCAATACACATCCCAGCCCCACTCTATAAGCATCACAATATACCACGAACCCGCCTGATCCTGGAGGCAATGCTAACACTGGTGCAGTAGTCAGACGAGTCTTCAACTGCTGGAAACTATTCTCACACGCCTGGGTCCAATCAAAAGGAACCCCCTTCCGGGTCAACCCGGTCAAAGGTGCAGCAATGCGGGAGAAATCCTGGACAAAACGTCGATAGTAGCCGGCCAGACCTAGAAAACTGCGAACCTCTGTAACTGATACTGGTCTAGGCCAAAGCTGAACCGCCTCGATCTTCTTCGGGTCCACACAAATACCGTCTCTCGTCACCACATGACCCAAGAAGTCGACACTGTTTAACCAGAATGCGCACTTGGAGAATTTGGCGAACAGCTGATGCTCCCTCAAAGTCTGCAATGTGATACGTAAGTGCTGCTCATGCTCCTCCCGGCTCCGAGAATAAACCAAGATGTCGTCAATGAACACAATGATGAATTGATCGAGATACGGCCTGAATACACGGTTCATCAAATCCATAAATGCTGCCGGGGCATTGGTGAGCCCGAACGATAGGCCCCGTGCCGGGGATCAAGTCAATACAGAACTCAATCTCGCGCTCTGGTGGCAGACCAGGCAGCTCGTCAGGGAATACATCAGGAAACTCTCTCACAACAGGGACCTGGTCCAACGGAACCTCTGTGGAGCTAGTATCACAATCATATGCTAAGAATCCCTGACACCCTTTCCTTAAGAGCTGACCAGCGCGAAGAGAAGAAATCAAGATGGGAAGGGTAGCACTACGATCTCCCTGAATAATAAGAACCGGCTCACCAGGAAAACTGAATCTGACTGCCTTTTCACGGCAGTCCACGGATGCTTAACAGGTGGCTAGCCAGTCCATACCAAGAAGAACGTCAAAGTCTAGCATATCGAGGAGAATCAAATCAACTGAAGAATCTCTCTCCCCGATACGAACGGAACACGATCGGTACACAAAACGGGCAACAAAAGACTCGCCTACCGGAGTAATAACGACAAGCGGCTGATCTAACGGAGAAGACTCTCGGCCCAACCTCGGTGCAAAATACGTGGAAACATAGGAATGTGTGGAGCCTGGATCAAATAATACCCGTGCATCAAAAGAACATACTGGCAGAGTACCTGTCACGACGGCATTGGATGCCTGTGCATCCTGAGGAGTCAATGCGAACACTCGGGCCTGTCCACCACTAATAGCTGGTTGTGCTCTGCCTTTACCTCGGCCTCTGCCTCTGTCGCCTCGTCCTCTCTGAACCGGACCGCCACGCCCACGGCCTCTAGAAGCATCTGGCTGGCGTGGAGCATCATCAGGAGTAGGAAGTAGAGCTCTCTGAGAAGGTGGTGAGGGTGGTAAAGTCACATGCGGGACTGTCGCCGCGCCCTGGCGTCCTATGGTACAGTCTCTGATACGGTGGTACTGACTCCCACACCGAAAACATCCTGGCGACGACTGCTGGGTCTGTGGATATGAACCAAATAACTGACCTCGTCTCAATCCTCTGCCTCCACCATCTCCCGAAAATAATCTATCGTGGTGTCTGCCCATCTGCCGCTGAGCTGGCGTATCAGTACGGATTCTCTTCGGCCCAGAAACGACCGGAGTCTCAGAAATACGCTCCTCCAAAAGTAAGGCTGCATCCATCGCGGCTGCGTATGTATCAAAGTGCTGGGTGCCGATGGCAAGGAATAGCTGTGTATCAAGCCCTCGTACAAACCTCTTTATTCTCTTCTCTTCTGTGTCGACTAGGTACGGAGCATATCGAGACAACTGGGTAAACTGTATATCATACTCCGACACTGTCATCCCAGGAGTCTTGCGCAAAGACTCAAAACTACGGGCTCGAGCATCTCGGACACTCTGCGGAAGAAAACGGGCAAGAAATGCAGATGTAAACTCATCCCGGGTCATAGAAGGCAGACCTGCAGCTCGGCCTCTCTCTACTGAATCGTACCATGTCTGGGCAAGACCCTCCAGACGAAAACTCGCAAACTCCACCAATCTATCATCAGAACACCTCAACGAATGGCAAATCCGAGCCATCCTATCAAGAAATGCCTGTGGGTCCTCTGTCGCATCCGTACCGGTAAAAGCTGGAGGTCTCAATCTCATGAACTCCTGTAGTGAAACAGGGATAGTCTCCGTAGTAGCAGCAGGAGTGACCATCTGTGCAGCAGGTACGATCGTGGTCTGTGCGGTGGAAGGAACGTCCTCGGATCTCTGTGCCCGGCTGGACTCAACTAAAGATCCCATCATCTGTCGCAACTCATGCATACCGGCCTCTAATCTGGCAATACGGTCTGGATAAGGCGGATCAGTATGACCCTGAGGGGTAGGCGTATCCTCCCGCTCGATCCTCGCCTCAGACGAGCCCGCTCGAATCTCATCCCTAGCGGCAGCCCGCTGAGCTCTTGTAGTCTTTGGCGGCATCGAAGCTAGAATAAGAAACAAGACTGATAAGGACATTGCAATTGAATCAAGGAATCAAGAAAGGAAATACAAGCAATTATGTCCTAAGGTCACTTAGGCGGAGTACCGTATCGTAAGTATGCCGCGGACCATACCCACGCTACGCCACTCTGCTTAAGTTACCTACTCCATCTACCAAGGTGGTCCTACACTCAGAAAGGTAAAACCTACGCTCTGATACCAACTTTGTCACGACCCGAAAGTACGGAACGTAACTGGCACTTAGATTACGAGACGTCTAAAGGCGTACCGTAACCTAAGTCAGTCAAAGCCCAGAAGAATCTAAACCAAAATCAAAAGAGAGTGAAGGAAAACCTTTAATGAAAACGATTTTCAAATCAATTAAGTTGCAAAGAATCCCTTTTTTAAAAAAAAACATCATAAGTTTCTGAAAATTTCGGCAGAGTCTCCCCTGTATTTTCTATCCCCCCAAAATGGGTACAACAAGATAATAAACCTGTAATCATAAAAATGGCATCCCCAAGCGGGAGCTAGCTCTTCGCCCAAGGCGGATCACAACCACATGCAATATATAAGTAATATCAAGAAAAGAGCATAAAAGAAGTGCAAAATATCAGAAAACACAACGTCGGCTCAAGTGAGCTCGACCCAAAAGAAACCACAAATATACAAATCTCTCAGTCTCACCACTAGGTCACATATACAATATAAAGTGGTAGATGGAGAATACTAGATACAATGATAAAGCAAAAGAAATAAAGTGTGCTCGCAACCTACCTACGGGCGATGTCGCGAGTCTGCGCAAAAGGAGATGATAATAAGATAGCCGCCGCTACAAGACTGATGAGTCCGACCTGCAAGACACTGTGGCACAACGGGGGTGAGTTGCCAGCTCGTGAGTAAATATAACATCTAATAAGGCAATCGTAAGAATGCATGCAATGCACCACAACATGCATGTCCATATGTGATATAATATCTCCAGTATGCATGCACAGGTATGCAATGTCATTATTAAGTCTTTAAGTGTTTTAAATGCTAAGGGTATTGAATTCTTAACTTTAGAACGTGAATATCTGTATAATAGCTAAATACCATCAAGAAATCATCTGAAAACTTGTGTCAAGCATCGACACCAAATAGGAATCATATCTGTCTCAATATTGGGCTCCGTCAGTCCGGATCGGCCCATATCATAAATCTCACGACAACGGTCGGTATCCTCCGGATATCCGCCGCGCCAGACATCACCGGTAGGTAGTCTTCCCCTGCCAGGCTCATCGTCTACAACTCGATCTTCTTGCCCCGGGGTACCATACCGGGCCCACCATGTACCCGAGACGGTTCATCCACTCCTCGAATCGGGTCTCGAAATCCAACAGAAAACATGAAAACTCATGGTGGACGACACATACATCACGAGAAAACCGCAACTTTGTTTTAAAAATGATGAATATAAGCTTTTGTTAAATTCTTGCGGTTTTCCCCAAAAATCCAGAAATCGCAGCAATACTGAAATCCTCAAGAAAATCATAATGTTCACATGTTATATATAATAAATGTCTATGATATCAATGTATATGATGTGAATTTTGGATAGAATCTATGTAAATATGATGATAATGCGAGGTATATGCATGCTATGCAATTTCATATATCGTGTATGAATGCAAATGGCGATATTAAGTTAAACAGGTTCTCTAGTGCACGTGGCATGGCAATTACCAAAGGCGTGTGTGTCACATGAATAGTGCGCGTGCAACGGATGCCAATGGTAATGGTGTTCGTGTCCTCCGAAATAATATCGCATAAGTATAGATGAATGTCCATGCAATCTAATATAGTGTGCGCTATAAGGGTATGCAGTGTACATGAATGGATAAGCTAGCTAACAATATGAATCTTGCAAAAAGTAGGGTAATCCTAACTAGGGTGGGCGCCTCGCGCCATTCAGACGATTCCCCCATAGATGAATACATCTACTCACCTGAAATCCGCGCTAATCCGATCCGACCACCGCTTTGCCTTTACGTGCCGTGTCTGATGTTTCCCCGACCGATCCTATATTTGCACAACACCAAGTATAAGATTACAAAACCTAAAATGATGCAAGTCACAATATACAATTATCGACGCTCTCGAATTAAACATAGCATGCACTCGGTGCGCGGGAAAACGCACGAAAATCGCTAACCCTTAACTAGAATCGTCATTTCGGGGAAATCGATAAAACTACTACCCGACTAGACGAAACCCCGCGTTCGCGCACTATAATAGTCCTATACGAAGCTAATTATATCGCTAACATAACACAATTTGATCGCATTCTAATTTTTGTAAAAATCTAGTAAGCAAATTTCAAACCGATTCGATGCAAATATCGCAATTTATCGATTTAGCGAGCGTAACATTGCACAATTAAACACTCTAACCAATTAGATAACCAAACCCTAACTTAACTCCATCAACCATGCTACAAACCCTAATTCAAAATTAAATCCCTTTCTTGAAATTCATTAGCAAGCAAAAATAACCAAATTTCATACTTTAAATATCTAATTTAGCTTATTTAAACTACAATTTTAACAACTAGTTTAAAACTTATACCTCCCAAGTTGGAAACCTCTTGCACTTAGCCTCCAAAGATGTCTTCTTTCTCCTCTTCTCAAACAAATTAGGGTTTGGGAAGGGATGGATTAGGGTTTTGGTTTTAAAGTGAGAAGGAAATTGTGAATTTTTATGGATTTTTGTGGATTTTGCATGAATTTTTGAGGAAGGAGAATGGGAAAAAAAATTGGTGCTGTTGGAGGAGCTCTGAGCCAGAGCTGGAGAGGGCAAGGGAGAAGGGGAAAAGTGTAGAAAATTCTATGAGGAATGTCTCATTTGGTGCAATTAAAGCTTTCACATCAAACTTTACAAAAAAAACCCCCTTTTTCCTTCAATTTTTCAACCCCTTTTTCCAAAAGCAACCAAACATGAAATGTTTGCTAAATTTTTTTTTTATTACACTAAATTTTAGTTATTATGGTTCCTAATAATATAATTTACCCAATTAAATTTGTATTTATCACTAATTAAATGTATTTTTAAAAGCTTAAAATAATATTAAAAATAATTAATTACGAATTTTTTTTATTTAACTAGAAAATTATAAGTGACATTTTAGTGACAAAATTATAGTAATATCTTATCTAAATTTTGTATAATTAGGTCTACAATGAAAAATACCTATTTTGACTTTTTACGGAAAAAGCCGAAAAATTAACCGATTACCGAAAAACTGCCTAAACGATTTTCGAAGGGTTACATTGGGTCTATCCTAGTGCGGAAAAGTAAATAATATATAAATGGTGACATCTTCCGCAACCTGGAAGTGCCCCAATAAAAGAATATTACATACAAGTTTTTTACATGAATGAAAATGAAAAACACTCATCTCATATAAAAACCCCCGGCTATTCAAACACGACGATCCAATATAACATATTCAGCAACACATAACATCACATGTCATCAACGTAAGTAAATATGCCCCTCCCAATTGTCGTTGACATATAGCAACGAAACCGGCGATATCACATATTACACTTACGGTCACAGAAAAGAAAGTGTAAAACTACAACAGTTGGAATCCGCAACCTGCATAGACATCGCATGCCTAATCAAATGAATTCCTTAGACATCGCATGCCTAACAATTATAAACCCCGCATTTCAGTCTCATTATCGAAAACACTTTTCAATATTTAGTCGGGCAATTCAACAAGATTCCCGACATTTTGATCGAATGCTCGTCGCAAACTTTATTAGGCGGCCGCACCCCCGATGCCGTCGACGAAGTGCACCAAGGCGGAACACCGCTGCCGCGAGCACCCGAACGGATGCTTTCGGCGACGGGGTTCTCCTACAGTCACTTGGTCGGGGCTATGGGGTGTAGCTGTCTATTAAGTTTACCCGGCGAGTATCCGCGTACGCTACGTGATTGCGACGGACTTTTGATCACATCAAAATTCCGTGGCAACCAATCAAGTGAGACTAAACTGCTATGTTTATAACATTCATTCAGTTATCTCATAACTACTTGTGAATTCCAATTATTGTATCCCATTCCAGATAAATAGAAAATGTTAAACTTTCCGATCGAACAATCAAACACCCAAGTTTTCCCGAAACAGCTCAACACATGAAACAAGTTTAAAAACATCCAGTTCATGCCTCAGTACCAACGGTCCAGCCGTTGAAGGGTCAAGCCAACGCCTCACATGTGGCACGCCGTACTTTCCCAAACCCGAAGGTTCAAAGGGCAGTTCAAGACGATCACATAATCGAGTTAAGGTTTGTTGTCTTCTAGAGGGTCCATCGCATTACTTGCACTACTTAGAACGTTATTAAACCACGGAAAGATCCAACACTTGAAAATTTCCCGACAGAGGAAAAAGTGGGTATTTATATCCGGTCGAACTTTTTAACATATTCAAAAATTATCCGGAAAACTCATAGACAAAGTCTGATAATCCGATCGAATCTACGAACTCCCAATACAACCCAGAAAACTCAACTCTTGTGTGCATATTAAAAATTACCAGAAAATACAGCACCAAAATATAAGAATTACTGTGCAAAGATCAATGGGAGAAGAGACAAAATGGTCGCGGAACCGCCGCATTAGCCATGCTAATGCCGCGGTTCCGCCGCACTTTGATGGAATTACGACCTGGTTTTTCACAGTAATTCTTATAAATCCCTGCTTATTTTTCTGCATATTTTTAATATAGAAAAATCCACATTTTCAAAAATAGTCCAGAGAGCAATTTGAGTTAGGGTTTCGATGTTCGTTCGGATTTCAAACGTCGTCTACACTTCGCCTAAGGCTCTAGCTAGGCTCTGATACCACTGTAGGGTTTCTAAGCACACTAAGGAGGTCTCACAAGGCATCAACCATGCCAATTTCAAATTTTACGGTGCCGAGAAACCCTAGACTAGATCGTTGACTAGAATTTTAGGCGAAACTAGAAGCTAGTTAACAACTTAACTAAAGGGTAAACGGAAATACAATCTTTGTAGATCCGGTCCTCCACCTCCATAGCTCCGTGACGGTGTACCCTCGCTGCGATCATCGGATCCCGGACTCTCGCGGTGGTTTCATCGAAGAAATGATCGGGCTAGGTCGTCGACTTCGATGCCGAAGATGATCTACGTCGAGGCAATACAAGATCAAGCTCCAACTTCACCAAGTCATGAAACTTGTGAAGAAAACACCCTATACTACTTGGCAAGTGGTAGAGGATGAAGAAATAGGAAGTGGGTTCACTTTAGAATTGGATTTCTCACTCTTTTTCTCAAGTTGCTATTGAAGGAGGCAAGCTTTCTTCCTTTTTGAAGATGAAGAAGAAGAAGAAAATAATTATGATAAGTTGTTTTTCAAAAAGAAAATAATATGATACTTATCATAATCTCAACCATAGTTAGGTGTAGAGAATGAACCAAGGTTAGGTGAATGGTTAGGGTTAGGGAAAGAAACAAAATGGTCAACCATTTCAAAGCTTCATGAAGCTTCAAAGATAATCCAAAGTTAGCCACCATTTTATTTCTTTCTAAAATCAATAAATAAATGAATGAATAAGTAAATGAAGCAAAAGAAACCCTAACCATTGACCAACCATGGTTTAAATTAAACACACAAACTATCATGTATCATCAAACATGATACAATCAAATGCACAAAAGTATATCACATATACAATGTGCACATCAAGTGAGAAAATCCTTTTTAAAGTGAACCAATACTAGTTAATGTAAAATAATATATCAAATATATAATTATGCATTAAATCATTAAATCAACACTTGATTTAATGATCCGGTCATATCGCATATAACCGACTAGTATCAAGTGTATCAATGTATCGAATCAACACTTGATTCGGTAACCCGGCTATATCACATATAACCTGCCGATGATACAAATCGCGAGAATAGAATCCAGTATCACATACTGGTATTATTCTCGGTCCCGCACATATCTCATATGCGCTCCTATTTCGTTTCGCTTGAGCCAGGAAACCTCTGTGTAGGACTCTAAAGGCTCGTCAATACGCCGGCAGCAAGTGGTGATCATATCAAACACCCACAAGCCGCAAGCGGTCTGCTAAACGTAACGGCCACCTGGGTATTGAGCGATCAGAAGATCGACGAGCAAGCCCGCTCACACTCCTGTGAATCCAACCGGTAACACTTACCGTATAGTCCGGTCTGATCGTCTGATATGTCGCATATCTCGCCTAGGGGTGGTAAATGTCAGACCCCAATAGCTTGATAAGTCGTGTCGATATAAGGTCTATAACATTTCAAGAAACTACTGGTAACACTTACCAGTAAATCTCAGCAACCCTGGCCAGGGATTTCCGGTTATAGCCAATCGAACACAGCGCAACATCAACTCCCTATACCGGGAGAGACGAATCCCCTCCTATCGCTCATTGCCTCCATGTGATTCGGGACTGTACCCAAAAACCACCGTTTTGCACGCCCTCTTGGACGTGGTAAGGTGGAAATCAAAGCACAGTGGGAATCACACAAGACTCTATGACGATCTCGGGTCAACAGACTACTCTGTACCAGTGTCACCAGAGAACAGCCATCTGACATAAGGTATAATACCATCTGGGAGTTCTTGGCGAGTCCGTCCAGTGTACCCAGTCTCCACTGAGCACCCGTATATCATCTCTGATGTCAAACACCAATGGATATGGGATCATCCATCGCCCATCTGTATGGGTCGAGAAGGTATATGCTAGTCTACTCTGGTATATCGATGCCCCGTCTCGATATACCCACGACTAGGGACCTTGAAGGATGTACTTATGGACTACCATGTCCCCACTAGTATGATCCGCATCATAGTCCAGGTAGTCAAGTACACATCCTAGGGGCTTTACCAACATGTAACAGAGAGACAATCAGTGTACACGTTAAGGTAAAGAGTAACCAGATAGCATACTATCATGTCGAGCAAGAAAGTCCTCCCTATATATGTCCAAGCATCCACTACAATATACATCCTATGTACAGTAATGGCCTCTACGGCATACATATAACTAACAGATATGAGGTCTATAACAGTTCGAGAAACTACTGGTAACACTAACCAGCAAATCTCAGCAACCCTGGTCAGGGATTTCCGGTTATAGCCAATCGAACACAGTGCAACATCAACTCCCTATACCGGGAGAGACGAATCCCCTCCTATCGCTCATTGCCTCCATGTGATTCGGGACTGTACCCAAAAACCACCGTTTTGCATGCCCTCTTGGACGTGGTAAGGTGGAAATCAAAGCACAGTGGGAATCACACAAGACTCTATGACGATCTCGGGTCTACAGACTAACCTGTACCAGTGTCACCAGAAAACTGCCATCTGACGTAAGGTATAATACCATCTGGGAGTTCTCGGCGAGTCCATCCAGTGTACCCAGTCTCCACTGAGCACCCGTATATCATCTCTGATGTCAAACACCAATGGATATGGGATCATACATCGCCCATCTGTATGGGTCGAGAAGGTATATGCTAGTCTACTTTGGTATATCGATGCCCCGTCTCGATACACCCACAACTAGGGACCTTGAAGGATGTACTTATGGACTACCATGTCCCCACTAGTATGATCCGCATCATAGTCCAGGTAGTCAAGTACACATCCTAAGGGCTTTACCAACATGTAACAGAGAGACAATCAATGTACACGTTAAGGTAAAGAGTAACCAGATAGCATACTATCATGTCGAGCAAGAAAGTCCTCCCTATATATGTCCCAGCATCCACTACAATATACATCCAATGTACAGTAATGGCCTCTAGGGCATACATATAACTAACAATCTCCCACTTGCACTAGGGCCATTTGTAGCAGTGGTTGCAGTATCTCATACTCAACCATCCCATAAAAGTCTCCCTCTGGCAAAAGGCCTTTGTGAGTGGATCCGCCGTGTTGTCCTCTGAGTCTGCTCTCCTAACCTCGATCCCCTGGAGATCAACCATCTCCATGATCAGGTGACACTGCCTTAGAATATGTCTGGATCACTGATGGGACGGGCGTTCCTTGGCATAAGCCACAACTCCATTGTCACACAATGGGGGGAACTAAGTTCATCTCATGAACTAATATACACCCAGACAGCCTCTTTGGTAGCATCTTAAGTAGCGATGTATCCAGCCTTTATCGTCTAGTATGCCACGGTATCTAGCTTGGAACTCTTCCAACATACCGTCCCTTTACTGAGGGCAAAGACAATGCCTGTGACTGACATTCAGTCGTCTTTATCACCCTGGAACCCTTCCAGTGATTTCCCCCAGGATCGATTGATACCATCTCACTACTACTAGTGAGAATCCTAGCATCCAATTACATCTATCTCATAGATGAAAACTCAGGATTTAGGAGGTATCACTTTGATCCTATATGGAGAATCCTTGTGATAAGCGGAGATTGACCGAGCGTAGCATAGGAAACTCCTTCCCCATCTAGAGTATGTCATCCACGTACTCTACGAGGATCACCACCATACTCCCTACTACCTTTTCGTTTATACAAGGTTCATCTACCATTTTGATGATGTCAAACTATTTGACTAACTCATCAAAACAAATGTTCCAACTCCGCGATGCCTGCTTCATCACATAAAACATCTTGCACACGTTTCCGCTGCTCCCACTATTTACGAAGCCTTCTGACTGTGTACTTATAGACTTTCTCTTCTAAAACATCATTTAGAAAAGCAGTCATGACACCCAACCGCCAGAAATTGTAGTCATGGTATCTAGTCGTGGCAAGTAGGATCTGGATGGACTTAAGCATAGTTCCTTAGAAAAAGTTTCATCTTGATCCATACCTGGCCTATGATGCAAACCTTTAACAAGTCTAGGCTTTGAAAGTCTCAACTTTTCCTTGTACACCAAGTAATCTTCTCAAGATATACTTGCTCCTGATGGGGATTTAACCCTTCAGATATAGCAGCCAAAGTCCATACTTTGTTAGTGTATAAGTATTCCATCTTAGATCACTAAGCATCCAGCCATTCTTACAGAGTCCCACTCCTGATGGCCAGCTCGAAACTAGTTGGGTCATCATCTCATAATGCAATCCTCGCTCCCACTGTCATAGAGAAACCGAAGTATCTCTCAGGCGTATGAGGAACCCTACCAGATCGGCGGAGAGGCTGAGGTTCGTTGGTTGTTATTGAATCCTTTGGTTCTTCTAAATCATCAGCTGCAGTTTGTATAGTTGGAACATTTCCAGTTCTACATAACAGACCTTGCCTCGAGCTTGTCCGGATTTTACTTTTAGACATAGGCCGGACAACCCCAAATCTTAACTAACTTAAGATATGGGCTCTTCCCTTTCCATATCACATATGAAGTGGTAGGCAACTGATTTGATTTGAACCCTATTCAATAGGTATGCAACTTCTCAAGTGCATTATTCCCAAAAGGAAATAGGAAACTCAGCAGTACTCATTATAGAGCACACCATATCACATAGGGTGCAATTGCTCCGCCCCGATATACCATCGTGCTATGGTGTATACGGAGGAGTAATGCTGAGAGATAATCTCATTCTCCTATAGAATAGTCCAGGATTTCCGTGCTCAAGTATTCTCCTCCTTGATCACATCAAAGGACATAATACTTATACCCGTATTGGTTCTCTATTTCTAATTTATATTCTGTGAATATCTCAAAAGCTTCGGACTTGTGTTTCAACAGGAACATATGTCTGAATCTTGAGAGATTATCAGAGAATGTAATGAAATACAAAGAACCAGTCTTGGTATGTGTAGACAGGGGACCTACATACATCAACATGTATCATCCCAAGAGTTCACTAACTCTTTATCTGTTTCCAATAAACAGAGCTATGGTCATCTTATCTTTATGACATGACCGGCAAGTTTCACAAGATGTAAATTCAAAAAGATTTAAACATGCATCTAAATGTAACTTCAGCCAGTCGGGTCACATTGATATGACCTAGTCTACAATACCTCAAGAAGGATCCGTTCATTTCTGAACTCTTCCTCTTGTGTGTGTTCTGTATACTAAAGAACTGTAGTTTGATTTAGAACATCAATGCTTTTAGATAACGTGCCTGAACCGATCAACTTTTGATATAGTAAATGTTCAAAACATTATCCAACAATACAAAATTTTATCATTTCTTTACTAATAAAGAGACTGATATGATTTTGTATATCAGGTTCGGTATCTAATAACATTTGTTCAGAATCAATGTACTGATCATACAGGGTGACATTGACCAACAGACTTGGCTGCAACACTTGCCCCGTTTTCTGTCTCATGAAACTTATCACCCGTTCTCAGTTCTATACCTTTCTGTAGCCCTATGTAACAGATTACATATCTGGGATCCTGATCCGGTATCAAATACGCAGGACGTAGAGGATATTGAGAAATAGTTCTGTGTAACGAACACACCCGAAGATGATGCATCATATGCACTTTCCTCGTTTGGGCGGCACGGGAATTCTGGTATTCCCCAATTTCCTGCTCTGTCTTATAACATTTATAAGTTGGAGTGGGACCAACGTTTCCCAGCTCAGTATAACAAGCGGGTTCGGTCAATATATCCGTTTTATTATCTTGATTAAGACGTGGTATGGTCGTTACCTGGAGAGAGAGAGAAGAAAACACTCAGCGTATGCTCTTGCACGATCAGATTGGTTATTATTTTATCTAATCAGGATGGCTCCCACTGGTTTTTATCAAATCCTCCTTCAAACCCTAAAAGGAAAGACTAGCCGGGATTAATTACACGCTACAAGTTCGCCAATCTTTCAGCCAGGCCAGTGTCGGTACTTTGAGGGAGGTTCCCCGTGCTTTCGCATGGACCTAATTAATGTAAACCTCGTTTTCCCAGAGGCGTAACCCTGTTGACACCTTTCTAGACACCTACTAGATCGGCTAATTGTAATGTGTAAAACTCTCCCAGGTGTAACAATTACTCGCAGCAGGTATCGGGACCCAACTATCTCATAGAAGGTATGCAATCTCATTGCAAATTTCAACACTTGAAATTCCCGATAATTTTGCCCCTAGCGTCCTATGACCTTGACGCAGGCCAACAAACCATAGTGCGCTAGTCAAGTTCAACCCGTCATTTCCTGGTTGAATTAAACCCACCCGCACGACCCTTGACGCAGGCCAACAAAGTCGCACGACTACCCTAATCCAATCTGCATCATATGCATAAGCAGATAAATACTAGTTAGCTACCGCACACTACGCCTTGACGCAGGCCAACAAACGTAGCACGAATACTAACTACTACTTATCTGAAATGACGGAGGGCTATGACAGGTTTTTCTGAAAACCTATTGCGTAATGAACTTGATATCGTTGTAGAATCAAATGATTTTAAAATGGAGTGTTTCTGAGGCTTTTCTAGTTTTGCTAAAGGGGTCACTCCTGGTGAAGGGATCGTCGGCCCTTTCCTCGTCGAATGAGGTATGGGATATATCATATATATCGCTGTGCAAAGCAAAAACTATAGAAGCAATCAAAAGACAAACCGAGGGGTGTAGCATCTGCCAGTTATTGCTAAAGGAGTCACTCCCGGTGAAGGGATCTCGGTCATTTCCTTATCGAATAAGGTGCAGGATGTTCTACAAGAAACACCGCGATGCAAAGCAAGAACTGTAGCTACCTGTTTTATTTAGAAATTCGATTCCACAACATCTTAGGTTTCTTTTCTTTCATTAATCACATTAATGAAGTCCCATCATTTAAACACCTAAACATCACAGATAAATACGACGTACACTTATGCCATCCGCATTCACCTCGATGTCTCCTCGTGCACCATTAGGTTAGGTAACTAACGACAGAGTAGGGCAGGGCTAGCGCGGGTGTAAAACATAAGTAACGTCTATATAATATATCATATATACTATATATAGTATCTATCACAGAATATCAAATGATCACATCACAGATATCGCAGCAGAAGAATCATATGAAATATTGGATATACTAGGACGTCCGTGTTTTCAATATGAGCCAGTATAAAACACGGATTCTACGGTCGCGATGAATAGCCAAACCCACACCCCTGACCCCTACGAGAGCGGCAAGCAACCCTACCAATTCTAGAGTTAGGAGACCCGGACTCGACTCCTCGAGTTGGTCTCCCACTGGACTCCAGAACCCGACTACTTGTGCCCTCCTCCTTGGGTCTATCCTAGTGCGGAAAAGTAAATAATATACATCAACGGTGACAACTTCCGCAACCTGGAAGTGCCCCAATAAAAGAATATTACATACAAGTTTTTACATGAATGAAAATGAAAAACACTCATCTTACATAAAAACCCCCCGGCTATTCAAGCACGATGATCCAATATAACATATCCAGCAACACATAACATCGCATGTCATCAACGTAAGTAAACATGCGTATCCCAATTGTCGTTGACATATAGCAACGAAACCGGCGATATCACATATTATACTTACGGTCGCAGAAAAGAAAGTGTAAAACTACAACTGTTGGAATCCGCAAACTCTTTAGACATCACATGCCTAATTAAATGAATTCCTTAGACATCGCATGCCTAACAATTATAAACCCCGCATTTTAGTCTCATTATCGAAAACTCTTTTCAATATCAAGTCGGGCAATTCAACAAGATTCCCGACATCCTGATCGAATGCTCGTCGCAAACTTCAGTAGACGGCTGCACCCCCGATGCCGCCGACGAAGTGCACCAGGCGGAACACCGCTGCCGCGAGCACCCGAACGGATGCTTTCGGCGACGGGGTTCTCCTACAGTCACTTGGTCGGGGCTATGGAGTGAGGCTGTCTATTAAGTTTACCGGCGAGTATCCGCGTACGCTACGTGATTGCGACGGACTTTTGATCACACCAAAATTCCGTGGCAACCGATCAAGTGAGACTAAAGTGCTATGTTTATAACATTCATATCAGTTATCTCATAACTACTTGTGGATTCCAATTATTGTATCACATTCCAGATAAATAAAAAATTTTAAACTTTCCGATCGAACAATCAAACACCTAAGTTTTCCCGAAACTGGTCAACACATGAAATAAGTTCAAAGACATCCATTTCATGCCTCAGTACCAACGGTCCAGCCGTAGAAGGGTCAAGCCAACGCCTCACATGTGGCACGCCGTACTGCCCCAAACCCTAAGGTACAAAGGGCAGTTCAAGACGGTCACATAATCGAGTTAAGGTTTGTTGTCTTCTAGAGGGTCCATCGCGTTAGTTGCACTACTTAGAACGTCTTTAAACCATGGAAAAATCCAACACTTGGAAATTTCCCGACAGGGGAAAAATTGGGTATTTATATCCGGTCGAACTTTTCAAGATTTTCTTAAATTATCCGGAAAAACACATAGACAAAATTAGATAATCCGATTGAATCTACGAACTCCCAATACAACTCAGAAAAATCAACTCTTGAGTAAAATTTAAAAATTCCCAGAAAACTCAGAACCTGAAGAAACAAATTACTGTGCAAACACTGAAGGCTGATCTCATCATATGGCCGCGGAACCGCCGTAGAAGCCAGGCTTCTGCCACGGTTCCGCCGCGCTTTAGGCGCATCTTTTGGTCGTTTTTGCACCGTAATTCTTAGAACTTCCTGCTGAATTTTTTAAGCATTTTTAATCTGGAAAAAACCCAGTTTTGAAAAAATGTCCAGAGAGGGTTGAAATCTAGGGTTTCGGGGTTCGATCGGGTTTCTAGCTTCATCTACGCATCGCCTAAGGCTCTAGCTAGGCTCTGATACCACTGTAGGGTTCCTAGGCACACTAATGAGGTCTCACAAGGCATCAACCATGCCAAATTCAAATTTTACAAGTGCCGAGAAACCCTAATACGGATCGTTGACTAGAGTTTAAGCAAAACATGCAACTAGTTAACATCTTAACTATGAGTGAACGGAAAATACAACCTCTGTAGGTCCGGTCCACCACTTCTCTAGCTCCATGATGACGTCCCCTCGCTGCGATCATCGGATCCCGGACTCTAGCGTCGGCTTCATCGGAGAAATGGTCGGGCTAGGTCGTCGACTTCGATGCCGAAGATGATCTACGTCGAGGCAACACAAGATCAAGCTCCAACTTCACCAAGTCATGAAACTTGTGAAGAAAACACCCTATACTACTTGGCAAGTGGTAGAGGATGAAGAAATAGGAAGTGGGTTCACTTTAGAATTGGATTTCTCACTCTTTTTCTCATTTCACCATTGATGGTAGCAAGCTTTTCTTCATCTTGATGAAGGAGAAGAAGAAGAAGAAAAGAATATTCAAAAATAGAAAATAAAAGTCATTCTTATCATATAGCAACCATGGTTAAGTGTAGAGAATGAACTAAGGTTAGTTGAATGGTTAGGTTTAGGAGATGAAGACAAAATGGTCATTTTAGTCAAAGATGCATGAAGCATCAAGAAAGTTCTAAAAGCAACCATTTTGTTTTCCTTTTCTTTTAACCAAAAATGAAAAGATAAATAAATGAAATGAAACCCTAAGCATTCACTAAACATAGTGTATAGCATACACACACACCCAAGGTTGCATGTATCATCAAACATGATACAAACAAGTGTACAAAAATATATCACATTTACAATGTGCACTTCAAGTGAGAAAATCCATTTAAAGTGAACAATATTAGTCAATGTAAAGTAACATATCTAATATGTAATTATACATTAAATCATTAAATCAATACTTGATTTAACGATCCGGTCATATCGCATATAACCGACTAATATCAATAGTAACAACTTATCGAATCAACACTTGATCCGATAACCCGGCTATATCGCATATAACCGATCAATGTCACAAATCGCGAGAATCGAATACAGTATCACATACTGGTATTATTCTCGGTCCCGCACATATCCCATATGCGCTCCTATTTCATTTCGCTTGAGCCAGGAAACCTCTGTGTAGGACTCTAAAGACTCGTCAATATGCCGGCAGCAGGTGATGATCATATCAAACACCCACTAGCCGCAAGCGGTCTGCTAAACGTAACAGCCACCCGGGTATTGAGCTATCAGAAGATCGACGAGCAATCCTGCTCACACTCCTGTGAATCCAACCTGCAACACTTACCGTACAGTCCGGTCTGTTCGTCTGATATGTCGCATATCTCGCCTAGGGGTGGTAAACGTCAGACCCCAATAGCTCGATAAGTCGTGTCGATATGAGGTCTATAACAGTTCGAGAAACTACTGGTAACACTTACCAGCAAATCTCAGCAACCCTGGCCAGGGATTTCCGGTTATAGCCAATCGAACACAGTGCAACATCAACTCCCTATACCGGGAGAGACGAATCCCCTCCTATCGCTCATTGCCTCCATGTGATTCGGGACTGTACCCAAAAACCACCGTTTTGCACACCCTCTTGGACGTGGTAAGGTGGAAATCAAAGCACAGTGGGAATCACACAAGACTCTATGACGATCTCGGGTCTACAGACTAACCTGTACCAGTGTCACCAGAGAACTGCCATCTGACGTAAGGTATAATACCATCTGGGAGTTCTCGGCGAGTCCGTCCAGTGTACCCAGTCTCTACTGAGCACCCGTATATCATCTCTGATATCAAACACCAATGGATATGGGATCATCCATCGCCCATCTGTATGGGTCGAGAAGGTATACGCTAGTCTACTCTGGTATATCGATGCCCCGTCTCGATACACCCATGACTAGGGACCTTGAAGGATGTACTTATGGACTACCATGTCCCCACTAGTATGATCTGCATCATAGTCCAGGTAGTCAAGTACACATCCTAAGGGCATTACCAACATGTAACAGAGAGACAATCAATGTACACGTTAAGGTAAAGAGTAACCAGATAGCATACCATCATGTCGAGCAAGAAAGTCCTCCCTATATATGTCCCAGCATCCACTACAATATACATCCAATGTACAGTAATGGCCTCTCGGGCATACATATAACTAAAATATACCGCTCTGCCAAAGTCTCTATTGATTGACCAACCCGGAAAGGAATGAAGTGAGCTGCCTTGGTCAATCGATCAACAATCACCCATACAACATTGTTGCCCTTTGGACTCCGCGGTAAAGCCGTCACGAAATCCATGGTTATATGTTCTCACTTCCACTGAGGAATCGGAAGTGGTTGCAATAAACCAGCAACCCTTTGATATTCAGCCTTAACTTGCTGACTCACCAAGCACTTCACCACAAAGCGAGCAATCTCCCATTTCATGCCTTCCCACCATAAATGCTGTCGAATATCTCGGTACATCTTTGTGCCTCCTGGATGTACAGAATAAGCTGAACTGTGTGCCTCCTTCATAAGCTCTTCGCGAATATCTCCCTTTGGCACACACAAACGGATACCATACCTCAACGAACCATCTTCGTGGATCAATAAATCTGTTCGTAGTCCGGCTTCAACCTGTTCTCGAAACTTTTGCAGTCTAGGGTCCTGCGATTGTGCTGCTTTAATATTCTCGATCAACGATGACTTTACTTACAGCTGCATCAACTGTCCCGAAGAATGCGGTAGCACAACCTCCAAGTCAAATCTTCGAAAATCTTCAACAAGCTCCTTCTGCGTAGTTAACACCTGAATTGCTGGTAACCGACTAAGCGCATCCGGCACGACATTAACCTTCCCCGGATAGTATTTAAGATCAAGATCATAGTCAGCCATCAGCTCCAACCATCTACGTTGCCTCATATTAAGCTCCTTCTGTGTGAACACATACTTCAAGCTCTTATGATCAGTAAAAACTTCGACCCTTTCGTCCAAAAGGTAGTGTCTCCAAATCTTCAAAGCGAAAATCACAGCCGCAAGCTCCAAGTCATGAGTTGGATAATTCTTCTCATGGGTCTTCAACTGTCTCGATGCGTACGCTATAACCTTCCCATGCTGCATCAAAACACATCCCAATCCTTTCCCAGATGCGTCGCTGTGAATCACCAATCCTCCGGAATTGTCTGGCACGGTCAGAATAGGGGCGGTTATCAATTTCTGCTTCAACGTCTCGAAAGCTAACGCACATTTGTCCGTCCATACAAAAGGTACCTCCTTGCGCGTAAGCTTGGTTAACGGTTCCGCCAGACGAGCAAAGTTCTCCACAAATCTTCTGTAATACCCGGCGAGTCCAAGAAAGCTTCTTATCTCTGCAACATTCTTTGGAATCGGCCAATCACGAACTGCTGCAATCTTTTCTGGATCGACGACAATTCCATCGCCAGACACAACATGCCCCAAAAACTTTACTTCCTCCAGCCAAAACTCGCACTTACTCATCTTCGCATATAACTTCTCTTATCTCAACGTTTGCAGTGCGATCTTCAAATGCTCAGCATGTTCTTCAAAACTCTTCGAGTAAACCAGAATATCGTCAATGAATACTACAATAAACTGATCCAAGAATGGTGAAAAGATTCGGTTCATCAAGTCCATGAATATCACCGGTGCATTCGTTACTCCGAAGGGCATCACTAAGTTCGTAATGTCCATACCGAGTTCGGAACGCCGTCTTGCAAATATCTTCTGCTTTCACTCGGACCTGATGATATCCGGATCGCAAATCCAGCTTCGAGAATACCCTCGCGCCACTAAGCTGCTCGAAAAGTTCGCCAATGCGAGAGATCGGGTACTTGTTCTTAATAGTCACCCGGTTTAATTCTCGATAGTCGATGCACATCCTTCTTGTGCCATCCTTCTTCTTTACTAGAAGAACTGAAGCTCCCCAAGGCGAGTTACTTCTTCGAGTCCAACCCTTCTCAAGCAATTCAGCAACCTGTTTCTTGACTTCTTCCAACTCTACTGGTGCCATTGGATAATACGCTTTGGATACTGGCGCTGCACCAGGAATAAGATCAATTGTGAACTCCACGTCTCGCTTCGGCGGTAAACCCGATATATCTTCAAACACGTCCATAAAATCACGAACAACAGCCGGCTCTTCACTTTTATCAACTTCCATTGCTGCAAGAATATTGTTTGTCGGCCTAGCCCTAAACTCGACTGGCCCGACAGAACTGCTTCCTCCAGTGAAACTAAACTCTGGATGTCCGGGAATTTGGAAAATTACCTTCCTTGCCCTACAATCAATGTGAGCGTGGAAAGTGCCAAGAAAGTCCATTCCCAAGACGACTTCGTAGCTGCCCGTATCAATCACCAAGAAATCTGCAAAAAGCTCCCGTCCGCACACAACAACTGTACAATCTTTACATTCCCTACTAGCTATGATTTTCCATTCCCAGTGTGTATGTCCCAGAAACTAGACAGGGTCGTGTAGTCAATCGAGTGTGTAGTTATAAACTTGGATGACATAAAACAATGGGATGCACCAGAATCAAATAACGCTAATGCGGGAAAACCATGAACGAGTAGAGTACCTGAAACAACTTCTCCTGACGCCTTAGCTTCCTCAGCTGCCAAGGTAAAAGCTCTAGCCTGATTAGGTCCTTGAGTCAGCTGTTTCTGTCCCGTGAATGGCCTCTGTGGAGGCTTCTGGAAATCATCCCTCGTACGAAGCTTCGACGGACAAGCACTAACAACGTGATCTGCCGCTCCACAAACCAAACAGAGTCCCAGCCTCCTTCGACAATCTTTTTGCATGTGGCCAGGTAAATTGCAGTAGTTAAAAGTCATGCTCTTTCTTCGATCGATGACAATAGGCTTCTTCATGGGTGCTATATCTCGACGGTCCACTGGAATACCTCTGCGACCATGAGCTCGGTTTGGTACAAATGCTGGCTTCCTTACCGCAACTGCTATCTGCTGAAAACTCCCCTTCATCCCAGATAAACTCTGTTGCTCTCGGGCTGCCGCAAGTACTTGTGAGAAAGTGGTCAAACCCAGGGAGACGATCTGCCTCTGGATGTCCACGTCCAAGCTGCGCATGAACCTCCGTGCCCTGTCTGCATCGTTGGCAACTAAAGGTCCAGCAAATCTACTGAGTCTTGTCTATTCTGCTGCATGCACATCTACGGGTGCTCCATTCTGCTTTAGCCCGATGAATTTCTCTTCCATTTCCTCCCGTGCAGTCCGCGGGAAGAACTTCTCCAGGAAACTCTTTGAAAAATCTGCCTACTTGATTGGCTTGGGCAAGCGGTTCTCCTCTACAAGCCACCATTCTCGGGCGTAGTACACTAACTGAATGCGTACCACATCAACTCTTTTCTCATCTGGAATCTATGCCGCAATAAGCAAATTCTCTGTGTCAACTAGCCACTGCTCCGCTGGCAACGGCTCCTCCAAACCAGTAAATATAGACGGACCCAAACGCCTGAAATCTGCTACGGTCCCTACCCGGTCAACTGGTTTAGCTCCAACATTGTTCACAGACTGCTGAACGATCTGCAAACCTTCCTGAAACGATTCCGCTTGCTGCTGGATCATCTCGGTCTGTTTCTTTTGATTCTCCAACATTCCTCTTATCACTCCAAGCATGGCGGCTTCGTCCACACGCCTTTGGTACGTCTTCAAATTCTTACCGGCCATATTCCTGAAATCAAAACACCCAACATTAGCATGATTATAGATTCAAAAATATAGATCAAGTCTAGAACTCCAAGTTACTTAAATAGAGTGCCGCATTGTAACTATGCCGCGGTATCATAGCCACAATTACATAACTCCACCCAAGTCGCCTAAGTCCTAGAGATAACAAGGAATCAGGTTTTCGAGTCGATATGCAAAGGAGGTTTGCACATCGTAAAAGATATAATCAGGAAGAATGTGATTCAAGAATAGTAAACGGCAAGGTGGCAGGACATGTTTCCTAAACACGGGTATTCTGATTGGTGTATTGGGTACAATACCCAACTACAAAAAGAATCAACCCGACTAACCTATGTCTCTGATACCAAAAGAACCATGTCACGCCCCGCTTCCCAGAGTACGCTAAAATGGGCACGTGACATAGCCAACCATGCTACCTATGGGTAGGAAGTATCCATCCACAGTCACATTACGGCTGTAGAGATATCAAGAACAAATAAAACTGTCTAAAACATGTCCATAATCCAAGATAGCATGAGTCAAGAATAATGAATGCGGAAGCGAAAGATCCAATACAAAATAACTGGAATGTATGTCCCATAATGCGGGCTCACATCAGGAAATAAATGCAGGAAAGAAAACTAACTACCGCTGACACTCACAGCTCAGCCTGTCGGCTGAAGTACTCCTGCTCGGACTGCAACAGCGGTACAGAATCTGGGCCATGCAAAACCCAGACGTCAGCGCGTCAAGTCATCAAGTAATAACATAATAAACAGGCTAATAGGCAATGCGAATATAAGTATGAATAAAGCAAGGGTAACAAAAATATAAATCAGAGCAGTGCAGGGTAGTGTGCAGTGGGTAAAATAACTGTTCTATCAGGTTTTCTGTTCTAAAGTCTTTGAAACCAAATTGATGAATCATCGATGTAACTCAATAGTATCCCGTACATACCTGGGACCACGGCCCCAGATTCTCGGACTGAAACCGAGACATGCCGCTAGGCACCAAACAGGAATGTGTACAGATGAATGATGTCAGCATCATCATTCCAAGGCTGGCCTAGCCTAAAAACTGATCAGAACAAGTAGCAAACTGTTGAGTTATAAGTCAGGTTTCACCTTTGATTTCCCCATAGCCCCAAGTTATATGTGTATGTCAAGTCAGGTATCCCGTAATCAAGAAACTAATGCCAACACAGGATCAGGTAAACATGTTTGTCTGGATAGACAACATGAACGGTCCATGAGGACTACATGTCAGGTTTGTTGGCATTAGACACAAGATCAGGTAACGAGTCAGGTCATGGTACATCATGTCAAGTCAAGCAGTATACGGTACCATGTCGGGTCAATCAATATGTATGTAGCAAGTCAGGTCAAGATGTAAACAGTATCATAGGTGTGCTCATACTCAGTTACATAATCAAGCATGGTTAACAACATGATCTAAGCAATGAATTAAGCAATATGCAGATTCATTCAATTAGCAATACAGTTATCAATTGTGTCACAGAGATGATTTCAACATTATAAGAATGCAGTATGACAATTATAGCCGTTTAATCATGTTACCAAGTTTAAGACTTCATGGATGCAATGATATATATATAAATATAAGTTCCATGGATGAAATCACAGTTTATGCAGGTTAAATGTGCACGAGTGTCCGAATGAAGTAAAACGATAGATAAAGTGCCATAGGCTATGTTCTTAGTGAAAGTGAAATTAAATCATGTAATTATGGTTATTAGGTTCAAAACAGTAATTGCAACAGGTAGGTGTTAGTTGTATGTATGCCCTAGAGGCCAGTATTGTATAGATGATGATATTATATTGGATGCTTGGACATATATAGAGATGACTTTCTTGCTCGATATGATAGTATGCTATCTGGTTGCTCTTTATCTTAACATGTATACTAGTCTCTTTATAGTGTCTTATAGTTACTTGTTGGTAAAGCCCTTAGCATGTGTACTTGACTACCTGGACTATGATGCGGATCATACTAGTGGGGACATGGTAGTCCATAAGTACATCCTTCAAGGTCCCTAGTCGAGGGTGTATCGAGACGGGGCATCCATGAGATGGGCGATGGATGATCCCATATCCATTGGTGTTTGACATCAGAGATGGTATACGGGTGCTCAGTGGAGACTGGGTATACTGGACGGACTCGCCGAGAACTCCCAGATGGTATTATACCTGACGTCAGATGGCAGTTCTCAGGTGACACTTGTGCAGATTAGACTGTAGACCCGAGATCGTCATAGAGTCTTGTGTGATTCCCACTGTGCTTTGATTTCCACCTTACCACGTTCATGAGGGCGTGCAAAACGGTGGTTTTTGGGTACAGTCCCGAGTCACATGGAGGCAAAGAGCGATAGGAGGAGTTTCGTCTCTCCTGGTATTGGGGGTTGATGTTGCACTGTGCTCGATTGGCCGTAACAGGGAAGTCCCTGGCCAGGGCTGATTAGAGATTTACTGGTAAGTGTTACCAGTAGTTTCTCGACCCGTTATGAGCCTCACAACGGCACGACTTATCAGTTATTGGGGTCTGACGTTTACCACCCCTAGACTTGATATGCGACATATCAGACGAGGAGACCGGACTGTACGGGAAGTGTTGCCGGTAGGCTCGACGGGAGTTGTAGCCGGTTCGCTTGTTCTCTTCTGATCGTTCAATACCCGGATGGCCGTTACGTTTAGCTGACCGCTTGAGGCTTGGGGGTGCTTGATATGATCATCACCCACTACCGGCGTATTGACGAGTTTTAGAGTCCCACAATGGAGTTACCTAGTCCAGGCGAAACGTTGTGGTGCGCGTATGCGATATGTGCATGGACCCGATTGAAATGCGCGTATATGATACCGTATATTGATTGGGCGGCTTGCTTTTGGTTAGGGTCGTATGTGATATGGCCGGATTGATAAATCAAGTGTTGATTTATCATTTAACCATTAGATTCTCACTAGAAATCTTTTCTTGTATCTATGGATGTATGGATGCATGTATGCATTCCTTATTGATTCATGCACATATGGATGTGCATACACACATACATACATACATCATCTCTCATGGTTGTTTATACATAGAACATGGTGGATATATAAGACTCACACCATGGGTTATTTTATAGATATTTATTTCTATTTTTGCTAAAACAAAAGAAATGAGATAAGACTGAATCATGGTCAAAAGTTTCTACACTCTTCTTTTGACCTAGAGGAGTTCAAGCGGAGCTTTTCCAAACCCCAAGTAGCCAAGGAGTCCAGCGTAGGGAGCTACAAAGGTTGTACTCTCCAAACCCTAGCTTTTCTTTCATATGATGATATGCATGTTTTAGAAACCCTAATTTTCTAGGAACGATTCTATGTTTGTTAACTTAGCACCCTAAAAATTCAATCTTTGGTACATGTGATGCTTCCAAACCCTTCATGAGGTGCTAGGCTTGTTAGTGTATATGCCCTAGGGGCCATTATTGTATCATACTAGCATGTATATTATTTAATGGAAGCTTGGGATATTCACAGTTGTATATAACAGTCTTGCTAAACATAGTAGTATGCTACTTGGTTTGAGTCTACTTTAATATGTGCATATGTTTCTTGTAACGTATCACTTATACATATTAGTAAAGCCTATAGGATCTTTTGCTTGATTACCAGCATCGTGATGGCAGTCACACTAGTGGGGGCTGGGTAGTCTGTAAGCAACATCCTATATAGGTCCCTGGTCGTTGGATTATCGAGATAGGGCATCGATATTCCGGAGTAGACTAAGTGTATACGCTTCTCATCCCAGTTGGGGAGATAGTCTGTCCCACAGCCATCAGTACGTCGTACTGGAGATAGTATACAGGTGATCGTTAGGTTACGGGTACACCGGACAGGACTCGCCGAGAAACTGATTGGTTGGTATTATACCCATCGTCAGTTATCAGTTCCCAGGTGACATGAGTACAGCATAGTCCGTAGACTTGACACTGCTACTTCGCCTCGAGTGTGTCCCACTGTTCTTAGATTGCTACCCTACCACGGCTCACAGGAGTCGTGCAAACAGGTAGCAGTTGGGTGCAGTCCCGAGCACTTGGAGGCAGTGGCGGTTAGATAGGATTCGTCTCTCCCGGTATTGGGAGATGATATCGCGCTGTGTCAGAGAGCCATTACGCAAAGTCCCTGGCCAGGGCAAGCGAGATATACTGGTAGGTTCCAGTAGCTTCTCAGGGTGTAATGGGCTTCGCTCCGACACGACTTATACAGCTATTAGGGGACTGACGCTTGCCGCCCTCTAGGCTTGATATGCGATAGTCTTAGACGAACAGACCGGACTGAACGGAGATTGTCACATCAGGCTTAGTGGGAGTTCGGATGATTTTCCTCATCGGCCTTCTTATCGACATCTACCTGGGGACCGTTACGTACAGCTAGTGCCGCTTGCGGTCTGTAGTTAAACCCACTGCCAGCGTAGTGTCGAGTCTTTAGAGTCCCACACAGAGAGTTTCCCTGCTCCAGGCGAAACGATATAGAGGTCGTATGGTTTTACGATAAGGGTTCGGACACATACGTGTGTTTACGCACGTACGACTTTTCGGACAGTTTTTACTAGTTGGCTTTGGTTTAAGCCAGATTCTAGTATCGGGTTATTGGATTTATACAGTCTAAAGTTTTTCCGTGTTTTCACGGATTGGAGGGCCATTCTCGTAATTTGTCGGGAACCTTCTAGAAGATGGTGACTAAGGGGGTTAAGGTGGTATATACATTGAATGAGATTAGTGAGTCATATGGATGATTCATCCATGTCATTAATGCTTCATAATTGCTTAATGACTCATGGAGATGAATCACCATAAGATATTTATCAAGCATGGTTGTAAATCATTTTCTTTTCTTTTCTTGAAAAACAATAATGCTTGATATATATTATGATAGCTCATTTTCTCATTTCATTATTATGTTCATCTTCTCTCTCCTCAAGCTCTCTCTCTTCAAAACCCTAATCCTCCCCTCTCATGTGATGAGTACAAGGGTTAGCTAGACTAATACATCCATAACCTCACTCTATATCACCTAGTTAGCTTAGATTAGCGATTTGAGCAAACTAGTTATCTCAAGTTTGAGATTAAGCTTGGTGTAGGAACTTTCGGGTGGATCGTCTTTGATTCGAGGAGGTTGTTGAGGTGCCGATGTTCCAAGGAGCCTACGAGGAGTGGAGGACAGCGATGAAGACCCGAAGGACATGGTTCTTGAGGTATAATCATTTCACATAGTAGTTTAGAACTTCTATGATTGATGTTAGTTATCGTTTAGCTTCGATTCATGCGGTTAGTCGATGTTTAAGCAAAGAACAAGATCGTTTTTCATATTTCCGCCTCCCCGCAAGTCATGGGGTGTTGCACATCGACTTACAGTGGTATCAGAGCCTCGCTAAACAATAAATAACTCACTTGCAAAATTGTATGAATTTCGAACGAAAAAAACAAACCGGAAAACCCCGATATCATGAGTTTCTGTCGATTTTTAAATGAGGTCCAAAAATTTTTCAGGGACCTTCAGAAAGCCCTAAATGATAGTATTAGAACACCCAAGAAAACTGGGCTCATGAATCTACTAAATCACCGCGGAACCGCGGCAGATCCCACCGATCCGCCGAGTTGCCGATTCATCAGCCCAATTTTCCTTTGTGGGTTCTCTGTGATATTTGGTATTTTCTGGAATTTTTTAATTTTTGCTCAGGTTTCAGATTTACAGAGAAGTATTGGAGCAAAATTAAATGTGTTTATTCGATCGAAATTATACGGTATTTGCTTGTTGGATTATATCAGTGTTTGTATAATGTGTTCGTAAACCTCCCCTAACTGCTAGTATGTCGGTTGGCAGGGGGTTGCACATTTCTGTAATGGATTTTATCTGTTTGTGTATATGAACTGTGTTAGACTGTTGTGATGTATAGCCGGGGTTATGTAATGGGTTATTATTTAATTCATTTGATGTAAATGTAATAAGTTGTAATATTATTTTGCGGGGCACATCCAGGTTGCGGTTGTAGCCACCGTTGTATTATTTCTTTTTACTATTTTTGCTCCTAGGATAGACCCAAGGTGGGGTACACAAACTACCGGGTATTTTGAAGTGTTGAGGCAGACCGCTTCACATCTAGTACTTGGCGGGTAGTTTGCCGTATCCGTAGGGGTCTTGGGTGGGGTAATGGCTATTCATCACAACTGTGTAATCCGTCTTTTATTGCAGGCTCAAAGCAAATGCGGATTGCTAATAAATCCAATAAAGTTCATCTGTGATCTGGAATGCTTATTATTGCGTCTGTACAATATCTATATATGATAGCTATTAGACGTCACTTATGTTTTACACCCACGCTAGCCCAGCCCCCGCTCTGTCGTTAGTTAAGTAACCTAACGGGTGATGACGGGACCCCGTGACGAATGCGGATGGTATAAGAGGACGTGGTATTTTTCGTTGTTTTCTGCAATGATAAGATTAAAAGATGGGACGCATTATTATAATGCAAAGAAAATAAACCAAAGTTTAAATCGTTGGAACAAATTTAAAAGAATCCACTCATTTTTTTTAAAAGAGCAGAATTTTTAATTGCGGAGCTTTAGCCACTCCTTTTAAAAAGTATCAGGTTCCTTCGATTATATCAAGTTCACTACGTTCACGGTTTTGCCAAAACCATTCGTAGCCCTCCGTCATTTCATTTGGGTATTCAATAGTATTCAAGCTGTGTTTGTTGGCCAAAGTCAAGGCACAGTGTTTGGTAGCTATTGAATATTCATATGCAGCATAGATAGATGCGTTGGTTTGGGACAGTCGTACTGCTTTGTTGGCCAAAGTCAAGGGTATGTACGGATGGGTTCAAATTAACCTGGACAATGACGGGTAGAACTTGACATGTGACTTATGATTTGTTGGCCAAAGTCAAGATCATAAGAGCATGGGGCAAAAATCCATATCGGGAATTTCAAAAGAAACTGAAATTTGAAGAGAGATGCATACCATTTTGGAGTTTGATGAATGTTGGTAGGATTCCTTCAACATTATCTTACGATGATATTTTGGATCCCGATCCTACTGTGAGTACATGCTACTTATCAGGAGATTCATCACTTAACGATCAATGCTATAAACCAAGTAGGTGCCTAGAAAGGTGTCAGCGGGGCTACGCCCCCAGAGAAAAGAGGTTATTTAATTAAGGAACTTCGCGAAAGCGTTGGAAAACCTCCCTCGAAGTATCGACACTAGCCTGGCTGAACGGTTAAGCAAGAATTGTACGGTGAGAATAGTCTTGGCTAATTCTTCTTTTATGGTTTGAGGAGGGATTCGAGAAACAGTGGGAGCCATCCTGTTTAGATAAATTAAAAACCAATCTAAACTTGCAACAGCATCATGCTAAAATGTTTTCTTCTCTCTCTCTTAATTGCAGCGACCCTGTGACCACACATAGGTTACATCTAGATAACAAATTGACTGAATCTGACTTATATGACTGGCAAAGGTTTGTCCAGATGTCCATTGGCTATGACAAGCTGGACCACCCTATTACTACTCCAGATCCCGCCGTCTCAGGTTCAGTTTCCACTGTCGCGGATATGGATATCCGTCAGACAAGGGAAAAAGATAAAGCGAAAGTTAAGTGCTTCGTGTTAGCTTCAGTTGATGGTGTATACCAGAAGCAGCACGAGAAGATAGACTTAGTTTCCATCTTTCTTTATAATAAAGATTTATATGGAGAGCAATCTCATATCACTAGATATGAAACCTCAAACGAATTAATTCAAGCGAGGTTAGCTGACGGGTCATCTGTAAGGGACAACGTCCTTACAATGACTAGCTGTATTGATGAGCTCCAGGACCTGGAGACCACGTTGGGAAACGAGTCAAACACTGACTTGATTCTACAGTCTCTGCCTTCTACCCTGAAGGAAATGTAGCGTCTTGAAAAGTCGTTTTGGAGTTTTCCTGAAAATCGGTGAAAATTCGGTATTTTTCCGAAAACCGTCATTTTTGTTATTTTGCAGTTTAGGACTAATTATACCTAATTTGGATAGGTAATTGCTAGTTTTTAGTAGAAAATGAGTTAATTATTAAATTTTGGTCATTTAAAAAATTTTCTCTATTTTTCAATTTTTTAATATTATTTTAAGCCGGTAAGAAAATACATTAAATTAGCGATAAATACAAATTTAAGTGGGCTAAATTTAATCTTTAAAATTATGTTAATTAAAATATAGTTGTAACATAAATATTTAGTATTTTATTTTGATTTTTAACTAATTTTTATTATAGAAAACGAAATTTATTGAATTTAAGCTTAAACTTGCAATTTTGGACTTGTAGGGGGTCTTTTTGCATAAAATTTCTTTTGTAAACCCCTCTCTCTCTTCCCTCAGCCCTAGGCTGGCCCCACCATGATCAGGTCCAGAAAATTGCTTGCCTCACTTTGACTTTAACAATTGTGAATGAATTGTTTTGAATAGGATTAAAATATAGTAATTTAGGTATGGGTTTTGAGTGACATGTGAGAGCTTTGACCTTGGTTTTTCCAACTCCAATTCCTCACTTTCCCCCCCACCCTTTTCCCTGGCCGAGCCTCAAGAATGTGCAGGTCCCCATTTCCCCCCATCTCCTTTTGCTTCAATTTCATCAAAAAAATCCACCGAAATCCCTAATTTTCTTCACAAATTCAACACAAAACCTTATTCTATCTCTTTTCAAGCCCAAATTGGTTTAAATCTTATGGAAAGGAGGCAATTTTAGAGGCAAATGATCATGCTAGATCCATAGATTGTGAGGTATAATTTCAATCTTTGGTTAAATTGTAGTTTAAAGTGTGCTAATTGAACTTTGAAAATTGTTTTAGTGTTAATTTTAGTGCTATTTGCATACTAGTTTTTTTAAAGTTTGTGGTTTGAAATTAATTTAGGGTTTAGAACACCATTAAGAGATTAATTAAGCTATTTTGTTATCTAGTTATTTTGTTAGCTTAATCTAAGTGGTTAACTTGCTAATTGGGCTAAAATCTAGTGTTAATTTAGTGTTAGTTTCTAATCTAGTTTTTAAAGGCTTATGGTTAGAGTTAAACTAGGGTTTTTAGAAACCATTATTTAGTTAATTAAAGCTAATTAGCTATCTAGTTGTTTACTTAACCAATCTATATGGTTACTTTGCTTAAGTGGCTTGATGTTATGCTAATCTAAGTTAACTTGTGTTAAATTTTCATTGTTGTTGCTAATTACCAAAAATCAAGAGAAGGGTTTGTGTTGGAATTATGGTTTGATGCATAGTTAATGATTTAAAATTAGTGTAATAGCTAGCTAGTGGGTTAGTTTGGATTGTTGTGTTGGATTGTGTTAATTTTGTCGCTAATTGTCGATGTTTGCACCAAATTTGCAAACTTCTAGCTTACTAGGTTTTTATTATATTATTGTGGCGAATTAATTGCGATGTCTTGATGACATTTTTAGCGTATCCTATGACTTTTAGGATGTGTGAGTGCGGATTTTGAGTGTTCGGGTTTCAGTTTTTTTCCGGGCGACCTAATCGACGATTCTAGTTAGTTTTGCGATTTTCGCGTGCGTTCCGCGCACCTGTGCACGTTGTACCTAGCTTGTGAACGTTAGTATCTTCGTTTGGGTTTTGCGTCGTTCTTGATATGTAACCTTATGTTTGGTATTGATGTAATTCCAGGTTCGGTCGCGGAGACGTCAGACGCGGCTCGAAAGGGGAAAGCGGTGATCGGACGTGACTAGCTAGGGATTCCGGTGAGTAGATGTAATATCTACGGGGGACTATCGTTGGATGGCGCAAGTCGCCCGATAGTTTTAGTAACTTAAAAGATTCTTAGTGATGTTAGTAATTAGGGGTGTAATACTTATATGATTATTTGCTGCATCCATGCCTTATATTGACATTCATATGCGAACCCATTTTATAGGACACCTGCACCATTGCCAGGGTTTTTATATGCAGCACGAGCACTATTCATGCTTACACACACACCCTGGTAATTGCCATGCCACCACACTAGATAACCTATAATTTGAAACCTTTTACTAATTGATGCTTAAACCTGTGCTATTGCCTTTAATTCCTTAAAATGAAATCGTAGGATTGCTATTCATGTGCATGTACCTCATCATATTATTTGTTCATGCCTAGTCTGTTAATCATACATCGTAGCTTAATTATCGATACCATATGCATTCATCACCATTGATATATGCACTTATGAGGATTTCTTGAGATTTTATGATATTTCTGGATTTCGGGGGAAAGCCGCAAAATTTCTAAACTTATTATGTTTTAAAATTATGTAATTGCGGTTTTCTAGTGATGTAAAGTATCGTCCACCATGAGTTTGCTGTAGTTTTCGAGATCCGTGTCGAGGAGTGGAGGAACCGTCACGGGTACATGGTGGGCCCGGTATGGTACCCCGGGGCAAGATGAATGTGGTGTTGACGTTGAGCCTGGCAGGGGACGGATTACCTACCGGTGACTTCATTGGGCACGGCGGATATCCGGAGGATACCGACCGGGGCCGCGAGAGGCTGAGATATTGATATTGAGATGGGTCGGCCGGATGGCTGAGGCCAGAGACACTATGACATGGATTTATGATATTTGAGACAGTTTTCAGGTGTCGTTGCTGGACACAGATTGTTGTCGATTCTATGAGTATTATGCTGGCATTTTAAAAGAATTTCAAAAACAAAAAGAGATAAAATGTTTCTTATATGTACCTATTGAGACCTCAGATATTCATGTTGCATACATACACCTGCTAATACACTGATGTTGTATACACACCTGCTAGTGCATCCAGTCTTACCTGTATTAGAGATGCGAGGATACTTGTGTGCATGCATACGATAGCCTGTGTAGATGTTATTTATTACTCACGAGTTGGCAACTCACACCCGTTGTGCCACAGTCTTTTGCAGGTCCGCTCCGTCAGTACAGTAGCGGCGGGCGCTCTTGTTTCTTTTGCCTGGATTCGAGGTTTTGCTCTTAGGTGGGTTATATGATTATTTTTGCACCACCTTGTATATTCTTTGTATCTAGTGTACTCCATCTACTGTATCTACCAGTATTATTGTATATTGACCTAGAGATGAGACTGTGAGGTTTGTGGACTTTTATGCTGTATTTTGGGGTCGAGCTCACTTGAGTCGACATGCTGTTTTTCTTATGCTTCATTATGATTATTTCGCATGTTGTTGCTTTATATTGCGTGGGATTTGTGACCGCCTTGTGGCGAAGAGCTAGCTCCCGCTTGGGGATGCCTTATTTGTTGGATTCATATTTATTCTTGTTGTACCCATTTTAGGGGCTAGTATTTACAAAGGAGACTCTGCCGAAATTTTCGGAAAAATTTGTATTGTTTTTAAAAAGGGTTGTACATGACTTATTTGTTAAACTCGCTTTCAACTGATTGGGTTTTCTTCACTCTTTTGCTTATTTGGTTTTGGTTTTCTGGGCTTTGGCTTACTTATTTTACGGACGTCTTGAGACGTTTCGTAAACTTAAGTGCCAGTCACGTTCCGTACCCTGCGGGTCGTGACAGGAAACCAGGGAAGGAAAAGGAAAGAGAAAGGCAAAAGTTTCGGGACTGGATATAGTAAAACAGGGACGTTCCTATTGTTACAGGAATGAACATTGGCAGAAAGATTGCAGGGCTTTAGAAGCCAGTAACCAGGATACGAAGCTTGTTGTGGCTTCGACTTCGGGTGTGTTTATGATAGAGAACTGTATGTCAGTTAACCCTACTTCCTGGGTATTAAATACCGGATCAGGAACTCACATCTGTAATTCATTACAGGCTCTGAGAAATCGTAGGGTTATCGGGATAGGTGATATGACCCTCACAGTTGCTAACGGAATGAGCATGGACGCTGAATCCGTAAGAGAATATCATCTTGGAATGACAACTGGGCAGATATTGATTCTGCGTAACTGTTTTTATGTACCAGGTACGACTTGTAATATCATATCTGTACCCTTACATTCTAAGGAAGGATATGATTTTGCTTTTACAAAAGATGTGGTTCACATCCACCTAAATCAAGATTTGATTGGGTCAGGTACATTAGAAAACGGAATATACGTATTAAATCAAGCTCAGATTTTCGGTGTCCAGAACACACTTAAAAGAAAGTCTCCGGAATTAAATCAGGGTTTCTTATGGCATTGTAGACTAGGTCACATCAATGAGAGAAGGTTGACTAAGTTACATAGAGAAGGATATTTGAATCCGTTCGAATATCAATCTTATGCTACTTGTGAATCTTGTCTCATAGGAAAAATGACAAAGACTCCGTTTACTGGACACGGAGTAAGAGCGAGCGAGCTCTTGGGACTCGTACATAGTGACGTGTGCTGTCCGATGTCTACACATACGCGAGGTAGTTATTCCTACTTCATTACTTTTACGGATGATTTCTCTAGGTATGGATATATCTTCTTAATGAAACATAAATCTGAGGCCTTCAAGAAATTCCAAGAATACAAAAATGAAGTAGAAAAACAGACCGGCAAAAGTATCAAGACACTGAGATCTGATCGAGGTGGTGAATACTTAAGTACCGAATTCCTGGGTTACTTAAAAGAGAATGGAATTCTCTCTCAGCTTACTCCTCCATACACACCACAACATAACGGTGTATCGGAAAGGAGGAATCGAACCCTATTAGATATGGTCCGTTCCATGATGAGTAATGCTGAGTTACCGCGATCATTCTGGGGATATGCACTAGAATCAGCTGCATATCTTTTGAACCGAGTTCCAACAAGGACTGTGCCTACCACACCATATCAGATGTGGAGTAGGAAGAAACCTAGTCTTAAGTATCTTAAGACATGGGGATGTCCAGCTTTTGTAAAGAAGCAGCATGCGGACAAGCTCGAGGCACGCTCAGTAAAATGCAAATTTGTGGGATATCCAAAGAACTCCAAGGGATATTATTTCTATTACGCAGAGGAACAAAAGGTCTTTGTTTCTCTTCATGCCTGCTTCTTGGAAACTGAATTTTTGGAAAATCAGAAGAGTGGGAGCGCAATAGAACTGGAAGAAATTCCAGAACCATAAACTGTTACTGAAAGTATGGTAGAACCAGAGGTTTCAGAAGAACCAGACATCCAGACGCCACTCCGCAGGAGTAGTAGGCAATCTCATCTGCCTGAGAGATACTACGGTTTTCTCATAGACGGGGATAGAGAGGATTGCACTATAGACTATGATGAGCCTACTAGCTTCCAGCAAGCCATTCAGAGCGGTGACTCAGTAAAATGGCTGGATGCAATGCGGACCGAAATGGAGTCCATGTACACTAACAAAGTATGGACTTTGGACATTGCTCCAGATGGGGTAAAACCCATAGGATGCAAATAGATCTTCAAAAAGAAGATTGGTGTAGATAGACAGGTTGAAACCTATAAAGCTAGACTTGTTGCAAAGGGTTTCCGTCAGAGACCTGGTTTGGACTATGACGAAACCTTTTCTCCAGTGGCTATGCTAAAATCCATTAGGGTCCTTCTTGCTATTGCTGCCTTCCACGATTATGAGATCTGGCAGATGGACGTAAAGACGGCTTTTCTAAATGGAAATTTAGAAGAGAGCGTCTATATGGATCAGCCAGAGGGATTCATTCAGAGTGGGAACAGCGGTAAAGTATGCAAGCTGCTTAAGTCCATTTATGGACTAAAGCAGGCATCACGGAGTTGGAACATCTGTTTTGATGATGCTGTCAAAGAATTTGACTTTATCAAAAATCCAGATGAACCATGCATATACAGTAAGATTGTAGGGAGAGCTGTAGTATTCCTCGTCTTGTACGTGGATGACATTCTCCTAATAGGAAATGATATTCCTATGTTACAGTCAGTCAAAAGATTCTTGTCACATAAATTCTCCATGAAAGACCTGGGTGATGCCACCTACATTCTTGTAACATTTCAAAAAGATAAAATATTAATTTTTGGGAATTTTTATAATTTAATATTATTTTATTGAATATTTTAATATTTTGGTATTATTAAATACAAATAAATAGGAAAAATGTTTGAAAAATTATGAAAAATTATAAAATTGGGTAAATTAGAGAATTTCGCCATTTCTAAGTTTAATTGATTAGTTATATGCTAAATTAGTGCTAATCGCGATTAAAAATCGCTAATCGGGTTTTAGTATTTTTGTGCAAAACATGCACATATCACTTTTTCACACTTGTGTTACATTTTTATTGCCATGGTTGTTTTGGGGTTACTATTTGAGTGAGAAGAGTTTTAAAAGAAAAGAAAATAAGGAAAAGAAAAGAGAAGGGAATAAAGAATTGAGGGTAGGTGAGAGAGTGAGGTATGGGCTTCATTTGACCAAAACCCTTAGCCATTTTCCCCCTCATTTCCCTCCCTCTCCCTCCTTCTACTGCTGCTGCTCCTGCACTTCATCTCCCTCCCCTCTTCAACCCCTTAAAACACCTCTAAAACAACCCCAAAACCACACACTCATTTCATTAAAAGTGTGCACAATCCCTAGATCTACACTTGGAGCTAAAGAAGCAAGGATTTTGGCCATTAGGGGCAACTCAAGAATTTTCTTGAGTTGCCAAATGAGGTAATTTCTGGATCATCAACTTAATTTTAGCATTACTTATACCCCCATGTTTAGATTGAATCGATATTGTGTGATATTATGGACTTGAGGATAACCAAGTTAGGGTTTGTGGGAACTTTGTGTTGTATGGTGAAATTGAGCTCAGTAGAGGTTGTACTAACACCCTAGTGCACGAATTGAGACCCTAACCTGAAACTTAAACACAGAATACGGAGTTTAGAAACCGATATCGGGGAATTTATGAAATCTGTGTAGTGTATATTGAATCTGCTTTTACCCCGAGACTCTGAAAATAAAATTGAGTTTACAGAGATATGTGCAGGCACCCAGGAAGCTACCACCAAAGCCCTAGCCCCCAATTCCCTTTCCAGGCCGCCAATTTATTCACTTTGGCCGCCAATTGCGGCCTGGGTCCCACCATTTTGGCTCGTATTGGTTCTGTAGCTCCTACATGTTCATGGTAGACCCCTGGTATATATAGAATTGTATAAATTGACCTAGGATGAAATCTGGGACATATTTCATAAGTTGTTGTTTTGGATTCGTGTTTCCGTATTCCGTATTTTTAATTCTGCAATTGTGTATTGTGTTTTACCTCGACTATTTGGCGTTTATACGACGATATAGAGGATTTATTGATGGTTTTGAAGGTGTGCCATAGGTTCCAACCTATAGGCCCCTTATCGTATCGTTTTGGATTTCATGTGCCGTTCTAGCTTGGATTTGGTTTTAATGCGAATATACGATACTTTGATATGTAGGTACCCATGAAGACTTCGGGACGACAAGAAAGCGCATGGCGACGTCGACAAATGAAGACGCAAGGTGAGTAGATTATATCTACCGGGGGAAGTCGGGTGGATGGCGTATAGCACCCCCGCAGTCCGTAGTTAGTATACTATATTTTATGCTTGATAGTTATAGTGTGTCGTGGATATGATAGATTAGGTGTACTATGGATAGTGTAGGGTTAGAAGTGACTAGTGTAGTTCATAGTCACGAACCCTAGAATAGATTTACACCTACACGCACACCCTTGCATATTCATTATACTTGCACTGTGTTGATGATATTGGATGACACTGGGGATGAGTCGATGATGTTGGGCTTTGTGCCGCAAGATCGGTGATTTGATGTGATTCGTATTTGGGATACGATACGTGATCTCTAGCGGGCCTTGGGACGTGTGCTTGCACACGCAGTATATTGATGGTATCAGTTGTACTAGACTTAGATCAGTACCCTAGATTATGTGATAGATGATAGTGATACCTGAGATGTGATGAGCTAGTGTGATATTGACCCGTACCCAGCTATTGGGATGCCGTACGACGATTTACCGTACGAGCTTTACATTGATGATAGATCCGCACTCATGACTTGAGGATGTCATATGATATACTGTATCGTACGCGATACTGTTGAGGCGGGATCACCGACTATTATATCTATATATATATCGACTCAGATTTAGGTGGTTTCCATACCCCTCCCGATTGGCTTGGTACTTAGATCTGTAGTTTGCATAGTAGATGTTAGACTAGACCCGAGTCATACCTATTTCAAAAACTACGAATCAGGAATATCGTAAAAGACAAGTAAAGAGATTCTACGGGTATTTTTCAAAGGACGTGTCTTTCTTAAAATATACTGTAACCCTTATTTTACTAAAAATCCTGATTCGTCTTATTTCATACGACATAACTGCATGATATATACTTGTTGATGTAGATTCTTCACTGTGGTGTTGATTATTTGATTTCCATATATTCATGCTATTCACATTGCTTGCATATGTTTATTTCTATATTATTATCATGCTGTTAGGACACCAGCACCATTATCGATGATGCGTATGTTCCACGTACACTATTTGCCGGCTCACACACTTCATCATCGATAATTGCCATGCCACTACATTGTAGTACTGTTGCATTCATGATATGATTCTTGCATGGCATATTGTACACTTATACCTGTACACAAACATAGATGATTCTGACTTGATTAGAGATTTGGGAACCGCATGATGTTCTTCAAAACTAATTCGTTTTAAAAGAGCGGTTTCCCTCGACATGTGCACATTACTATTCCATGTTGCATGACTTATGATATGCTTACCTTTCTTACATGTCGCATACATCATGTTTTGATTATACGCATTGAGATATGTTGTTTTCCTGATATTTCTGGATTTGGGAACCGTGGGTATTTCAAAAGAGAATATATAATTGTGTTAAAAACCCGGTTACCCTTGATATGATATTTCAGTGCGTCCACCATGTGTTTTCTCGGTCCTGAGAGCGACATGTGTAACCCGATTCGAGGAGGCGGATGAGGCCGATTGCGGGTACATGGTGGACCCGGTATGGTACCCCGGGGCGAGAACGGTTTCGCTGTGTAGTAGACGGTGAGCCTGGCAGAGGGACTACTACCTACCGGTGATTGTATTGGAGCTCGGCGGACATCTGGAGGATACCGACCGGAGTTGAGAGATGGACATGGGATGACCCGTACTGCCGGGGCCGAGGGTCGATACCGCAGACGGAGCCCCATATGGATGAGGACATGGGATGACCCGTACTGCCGGGGCCGAGGACCGATACCGCAGACGGAGCCCCATATGGATGAGGATTTACGTGTCGATGCTAGGCACGGGTTTCATGATGTTTTTCCATGATTTTGTTTATATCATCATATTTGCATACATGATGCTTATTTGTCATTGGGTGACGGGTGGACAGGTTCCACGTTTATACAAACTTGATCACATACAGACTGGATTTACATTGATCATGCTTCATTTGTATATATAACTGGGTATGAGGGCGCTATTATATATACCCTTACACCAATATTAGTGGTATGGGACGCTAATATATGTGTATTGATATCCATTTGATACTGCTTCATATTTACTTCATGCAGACATACCTTATACTGATGACATGTTATTACCTGAGTACTTGGCACTACATACTTGTTTAGATGTTACTTGCCACCTTATCATGCTTCAGACGTATTCTTGTGGGTTATATTATACTGATCGTTTTGACCTAGGATTATGTCTTGCATTCGGTTTCTGCTTGTAGATATTCTCTATTCACGAGTTGGCAACTCACCCCCGTTGTGCCACAGTTCTTGCAGGTTTTGCCGTATAGGTTTCTTGCGGCATTTCTGGCACACTACTTCCTTGCGGGTGAATTTCATTTGGTAGGTGGATTCTTTTGCATCAAGAACCACCATTGTACTTGTATTATTCTTTGTATCTAGAATTTCCATCAACCAAAACCTGTATATTGTTTCAGGCATAGACATTAGTGTTGTATTATTCGACCTTAGAGTCGCGCTTAGTAGTATTGCGGTTTTCATGCTTATTGAGTTTCTTTTGGATTTGACCCTCGCCATTCGGCGTTGTATATTATATTGCTTGCGTGGTTGTGACCGTCGATTGATGAAGAGCTAGCTCCCGCTTGGGGATGCCTTTATCATTGTATATATATATTGTTCTTGTTGTACCCCGTTCGGGGCCAGTATTTACAAAAGAAACTCTGCCGAAATTTCTAGAAAAGACTTTACATTTTAAAAATGCACATTCGGCTTAGTTATTTAAAAACCTTGACTTCAAACATGTTTTCCTTCACTTCTTTAAAAACCAGTTTTCTTTATTTACTCTTAAAATGGTTTTAGATTTCTGGGCTTTTGGCTTACTTGGATCAGATGGAGTCCTATAGACTTCATTTGGTTCAAGGGCCAGTCACGTGATCTTTCGGGTCGTGACAATTCTGGGGATCCAGATCTATCGTGATAGATCAAAGAGGATGTTGGGACTTTCACAGTCCAGGTACATAGACACCATAGTGAAGAGATTCAGTATGGATGATTCCAAGTGCGGTAACCTACCGGCTTGTCACGGAATCACCCTCTCCAAAGAGATGTCTCCCAAGACTGATTTGGAAAGGGATCGCATGTCGATTATACCCTACGCTTCTGCGGTAGGCTCTATAATGTATGCGATGTTATGTACCAGACCAGATGTAGCATACGCATTGAGTGTAGTAAGCCGGTATCAAGCAAACCCAGGGGAGAAGCACTGGATAGCAGTAAAGAACATTCTCAAGTACCTAAGGAGAACTAAGGAAATGTTCTTAGTATATGGCGGAAAAGACCTCCAGATGGAGGCCTTTGCCGACTCCGGCTTCCAGAGTGATAAAGATGACTCCAAATCCATGTCGGGTTATGTCTTTACCCTCAATGGAGGGGCGGTCTGTTGGAAGAGTTCCAAGCAGGAGACCGTTGCTGACTCAACAATGGAAGCATAGTACATAGCTGCTTGCGATGCCGCGAAAGAAGCAGTCTGGATGAAGAAGTTCCTTACAGAACTTCAGGTGGTTCCTACTAGTGTTGGTCCAATACCTCTATATTGTGACAACAACGACGCTATAGCTTTAGCGAAGGAACCCAGGTCCCATCAGAAGTCCAGACACATCTTAAGGCAGTATCACCTGATCAGGGAGATCGTAGATCGCCGGGAGATCGAAGTGAAGAGGGTAGAGACAGAGAATAACATTGCTGATCCATTCACAAAGGCCCTTCCTCAGACGCAGTTCGAGAGGCTATTCGAGATAATAGGTCTACGATATGCCAGCTCATGGCCCTAGTGCAAGTGGGAGATTGTTAGTGTATATGCCCTAGGGGCCATTATTGTATCATACTAGCATGTATATTACTTAATGGAAGCTTGGGATATTCACAGTTGTATATAACAGTCTTGCTAAACATGGTAGTATGCTACTTGCTTTGAGTCTACTTTAATATGTGCATATGTTTCTTGTAACGTATCACTTATACATATTAGTAGAACCCATAGGATCTTTTGCTTGATTACCAGCGTCGTGATGGCAGTCACACTAGTGGGGGCTGGGTAGTCTGTAAGCAACATCCTATATAGGTCCCTGGTCGTTGGATTATCGAGATAGGGCATCGATATTCCGGAGTAGACTAAGTGTATACGCTTCTCATCCCAGTTGGGGAGATGGTCTGTCCCACAGCCATCAGTACGTCGTACTGGAGACAGTATACAGGTGATCGTTAGGTTACGGGTACACCGGACAGGACTCGCTGAGGAACTGATTGGTTGGTATTATACCCATCGTCAGTTATCAGTTCCCAGGTGACATGAGTACAGCATAGTCCGTAGACTTGACACTGCTACTTCTCCTCGAGTGTTTCCCACTGTTCTTAGATTGCTACCCTACCACGGCTCACAGGAGTCGTGCAAACAGGTAGCAGTTGGGTGCAGTCCCGAGCACTTGGAGGCAGTGGCGGTTAGATAGGATTCGTCTTTCCCGGTATTGGGAGATGATATCGCGCTGTGTCAGAGAGCCATTACGCAAAGTCCCTGGCCAGGGCAAGCGAGATATACTGGTAGGTTCCAGTAGCTTCTCAGGGTGTAATAGGCTTCGCTCCGACATGACTTATACAGCTATTAGGGGATTGACGCTTGCCGCCCCCTAAGCTTGATATGCGATAGTCTTAGACGAACAGACCGGACTGAACGGAGATTGTCACATCAGGCTTAGTGGGAGTTCGGATGATTTTCCTCATCGGCCTTCTTATCGACATCTACCTGGGGACCGTTACGTACAGCTAGTGCCGCTTGCGGTTTGTAGTTAAACCCACTGCCAGCGTAGTGTCGAGTCTTTAGAGTCCCACACAGAGAGTTTCCCTGCTCCAGGCGAAACGATATAGAGGTCGTATGGTTTTACGACAAGGGTTCGGACACATACGTGTGTTTACGCACGTACGACTTTTCGGACAGTTTTTACTAGCCGGCTTTGGTTTAAGCCAGATTCTAGTATCGGGTTATTAGATTTATACAGTCTAAAGTTTTTCCGTGTTTTCACGGATTGGAGGGGCATTCTCGTAATTTGTCGGGAACCTTCTAAAAGATGGTGACTAAGGGGGTTAAGGTGGCATATACATTGAATGAGATTAGTGAGTCATATGGATGATTCATCCATGTCATTAATGCTTCATAATTGCTTAATGACTCATGGAGATGAATCACCATAAGATATTTATCAAGCATGGTTGTAAATCATTTTCTTTTCTTTTCTTGAAAAACAATAATGCTTGATATATATTATGATAGCTCATTTTCTCATTTCATTATTATGTTCATCTTCTCTCTCCTCAAGCTCTCTCTCTTCAAAACCCTAATCCTCCCCTCTCATGTGATGAGTACAAGGGTTAGCTAGACTAATACATCCATAACCTCACTCTATATCATCTAGTTAGCTTAGATTAGCGATTTGAGCAAACTAGTTATCTCAAGTTTGAGATTAAGCTTGGCGTAGGAACTTTCGGGTGGATCGTCTTTGATTCGAGGAGGTCGTTGAGGTGCCGATATTCCAAGGAGCCTACGAGGAGTGGAGGACAGCGATGAAGACCCGAAGGACATGGTTCTTGAGGTATAATCATTTCACATAGTAGTTTAGAACTTCTATGATTGATGTTAGTTATCGTTTAGCTTCGATTCATGCGGTTAGTCGATGTTTAAGCAAAGAACAAGATCGTTTTTCATATTTCCGCCTCCCCGCAAGTCGTGGGGTGTTGCACATCGACTTACAAGGCTAAACCAACATTGGTATCAGAGCTGACCTAGAACATTAGGCGACACTTTAACGAAGTTAAAACCCCGATCGAACCCGAAACCGACAAAATCAACCCCTCTCTGGACAATTTTTAAAATCTGGGATTTTTGGGAATTAAAAATATCTAAAAAAATCATCAGGGTTTTATAAGAATTATCGTGCAAAACGAGGACCTGAATCGAAAATTCGACCGCGGTTCCGCGGAAAATCCTTGCTTGTGCCGCGGAACCGCGGCAGTTTGGTGTCTTTTGGCTTCTCTGTTTGCACAGTAATTCTTTATTCTGTGATTAATATTTTCTGGGTATTTTTAATTTGACTCAAGTGTTGAGTATTCAGGGGTTCATTTTGTAATCATCGATTCGATCAGAGAATTTAATTTTGTTTTGCTTTTCCGGATAAATTAGAATGTATTGAAGTGTTTGAACGAGTATCATTTGCTCAGTTTTCACCGGGTTTAAAATCTTTCGGAAATACATGCAAGTTTGTTTGTGGTGGACCCTCTAGAAGACAACAAACCTTAACTCGATTATGTGGCCGTCTTGAACTTCCTTTTGAACCTTAGGGTTTGGTGCAGTACGGCGTGCCACATGTGAGGCGTTGGCTTGACCCTTCTACGGCTGGACCGCTACCACTGTATCACACTCCGGGTTTTTGAAATCCGCTCAAGTGTTGAGCTTTAGCGAATCTTGGGTATTTGATCGTTCGCTCGAAAACTTTAATACCGTCTATTTATCTGGAATGTGATGCAATATGTGGAATTCATATAGTTGGACATGAAATACGAAGCATGTGATATTTCGTATTTACGATGTCTAAAGAGAATGTGGATTCCAAATATTGCAGTTTTACACTTTCTTTTCTGTGACTGTAAGTGTAGTATGTCGATATCGCCGGTTTCGTTGCTATACATCAACGACAATTGGGGTATGCATACTTACTTACGTTGATGATATATGATATTATGTGTTGCTAAGATATGATGTGCAGGATTGTCGCGATTGAATAGTCGGGGGGTTTTATGTGAGATGAGAGTTTTATATTTTCATTCATGTAAATTTAATTGTAATGTAATATTCTTTTATTTGGGGCACTTCCGGGTTGAGGTCGATGCCACCAGTGTTGTATATTATTTACTTTTCCGCATTAGGATGGACCCAAGGAGGGGAGCACAGGTGACCGGGTTCTGGGGTTCAGTGGGAGGCCATCTCGAGGAGTCGAGACCGGGTCTCCTAAACTCCAGAATTGGTAGGGTCGCTTGCCGCTCTCGTAGGGGTCCAGGGTGTGGCTTGGCTATTCATCGCGACTGTGGAATCCGTATTTTCTATTATTGGCTAAATACTAAATACGGACGTCCTAGTATATCCCACATTATATCTATGTTTCTGCTGCGATATCTGTGATGTGATCATTTGATATGTTGTGATGGATACAGTATACAGTATATATGATATATTATATAGGCGTTACTTATGTTTTACACCTGCACTAGCCCTGCCCTGCTCTGTCGTTAGTTACCTAACTTAACGGTGCACGAGGGGACATCGAGGTGAATGCGGATGGCATAAGTGTACGTCGTATTTATCTGTGATGTTTAGGTGAGTTAAATGATGGGACTTCATTAATGTGATTAATGAAAGAAAAGAAACCTAAAAGATGTTGTAGAATCAAATTTTAAATAAAAAGGGTAGCTACAGTTTTGCTTTGCATAGCGGTATATATGATATACCATGCACCTTATTCGGTGGGGAAAGAGCCGAGATCCTTTCACCGGGAGTGACATCTTTAGCAAAACTGGCAGATGCTACAACACTCGGTTTGACTTTTGACTGCTTTTGGAGTTTCACTTTGCACAGTGATATATATGATATATCCTGCACCTTATTCGATAAGGAAAGAGCCGAGATCCCTTCACCGGGAGTGACCTCTTTAGCAAAACTAATAAAAGCCTCAAAATCACTCCATTTCAAAATTCACATGATTCTACGACGATATCAAGTTCATTACGCAATAGGTTTTCAGAAAAACCTGTCGTAGCCCTCCGTCATTTCAGATAAGGACTAGTTAGTATTCGTGCTACGTTTGTTGACTATGTTAAGGCGTAGTGTGCGGTAGCTAATTAGTACTTATCTGCTAAAACATGAGATGTGATTGGATTAGGGTAGTTGTACGACTTTGTTGACTATGTTAAGGGTTGTGCAGGTGGGTTTAATTCAATCGGGAAATGACGGGTTGAACTTGACTAGCAATTATGATTTGTTGACTATGTTAAGGTCATAAATTGCTAGGGGCAAAATATTATCGGGAATTTCAAGTGTTGAAATTTGCAATGAGATTGCATACCTTCTATGAGATAGCTGGATCCCGATACCCACTGCGAGTAATTGTTACTCCCGGGAGAGTTTTACACAGGACAATTAGCCCATCAAGTAGGTGTCTAGAAATGTGTCAACGGGGTTATGCCTCTGGGAAAACGAGGTTTACTTTAATTAGGTCCGTGCGAAAGCACGGGGAACCTCCCTCAAAGTACCGACACTGGCCTGGCTGAAAGATTGGCGAAGTTGTAGGGTGTAATTAATCCCGGCTAGTCTTTCATTTTAGGGTTTGAAGGAAGATTTGATAAAAACAGTGGGAGCCATCCTGATTAGATAAAATAATAACCAATCTGATCTTGCAAGAACATATGCTAAAGTGTTTTCTTCTCTCTCTCTCTCCAGGTAGCGACCATGTCATGCCTTAATCAAGATAATAATATGGATGTATTGACCGAACCCGCATGTTATACTGTGCAGGGGAACGTTGGACCCGTTCTTTCTTATAAGAGTTATAAGACTGAACAGGGAATAGGAGAATATCTAGATTCTCAAGCCGCCCAAAAGAACATGCATGTTGATGCATCTTCTTCAGGTGTGTTAGTTATTGAGAACTGTTTCTCAGTTCACCCTACGTCCTGGGTATTAGATACCGGATCAGGATCCCACATATGTAAAATGTTACATGGGCTACGGAAAGGTAGAGAACTTGGAAAAGGTGATCATTCCGTTCAAGTAGGGAATGGGGCAAATGTTGCAGCCAAAGCAGTTGGCGAATATCACCTAGTATTACCAAGTGGTAATACACTGATTCTAAATGAATGCTATTATATACCAAACATGATGTGCAACATTATATCAGTTTCTTTATTAAGTAAAGAAGGATATAATTTTGTAGTAAAGGATAATGTTATGAACATATTCCTAGATCAAAAGTTGATTGCATCAGGCTCGTTACATAATGGCATATTCATTCTAAATCAAAATACAGTCCTCAATATACAAAACACACACAAGAGGAAAAGTTCAGAAATGAACGAATCCTTCTTGTGGCATTGTAGACTTGGTCACATCAATGCGACACGACTAGCTAAGTTGCATAAGGATGGATATTTGAATCCATTTGAATTTTCATCTTATGACACTTGCCAGTCATGTCTCAAAGGCAAGATGACCAAAACTCCGTTTACGGGACACGGAGAAAGAGTAACGGAACTCTTAGGGCTGATACATAGTGATGTATGCGGTCCCCTGTCTACACATGCCAGGGACGGTTCTTCCTACTTCATTACATTCACTGACGATCTCTCTAGATACGGACATGTGTTCCTGATAAAACACAAGTCTGAAGCTTTTGAGAAATTCAGAGAATATAAGCACGAAGTAGAGAACCAATCGGGAAAAAGTATTAAGATCCTTCGATATGATCAAGGAGGAGAATACTTGAGCAATGATTTTCTGGATTATTTAAAAGAGAATAGGATTCTCTCTCAGCTCACTCCTCCTTATACACCACAGCACAATGGTGTATCGGAACGGAGAAACCGCACCCTATTAGATATGGTGCGCTCAATGATGAGTACAGCTGAGTTACCTATTTCCTTCTGGGGATATACGCTTGAGACAGCCATGGACCTATTGAATAGAGTTCCTACCAAATCAGTGCCTACCACTCCATATAAGATATGGAAAGGGAAGAGACCACATCTTAATTACATTAAAATATGGGGTTGTCCAGCCTATGTCAAAAGACAAAATCCGGACAAACTCGAGGCAAGATCAGTCTTATGTAACTTTATAGGATATCCCAAAAATTCACAAGGGTATATCTTCTACCACCCCGAGGAACAAAAGGTGTTTGTTTCTCGACATGCCACTTTCTTAGAAAAAAGTTTTCTTATGAAGCAGACAAGTGGCATTGAGGTAGAACTGGAAGAGGTTCCAGCGACACAAACTATAACAGAAGACTTGGTAGAACCAGAGGATTCAGTAGTACCTGACGAACCCCAGCCGCTCCGCCTATCTAGCAGGGTTTCTCATCCGCCTGAGAGATACTACGGTTTTCTCATTGATGGTGGAAGCGAGGATTGCATTATGGAAGATGATGACCCAACTAGCTTCGAGCAGGCCATCACGAGTAGGGACTCAGTGAAATGGCTAGATGCAATGCGGTCCGAGATGGAATCCATGTACACCAACAAAGTATGGACTTTGGAAGTTGCTCCTGAAGGGGTAAAACCCATTGGGAGCAAGTGGATCTTCAAGAAAAAACTTGGTGTAGATGGGAAAGTGGAGACTTTCAAAACTAGACTTGTAGCAAAGGGTTTTAGTCAAAGACCAGGTGTGGACTATGACGAGACCTTTTCTCTAGTAGCTATGCTTAAATCCATCCGGATCATGCTTGCCATCGCTGCATATCATGATTACGAAATCTGGCAAATGGATGTTAAGACCGCCTTTCTAAACGGTGATTTAGAAGAGTGCGTGTACATGACTCAGCTAGAGGGCTTCATAGATAGTGGGAGCAGCGGGAAGGTGTGCAAGCTGCTTAAATCCATTTATGAATTAAAGCAAGCGTCGCGGAGTTGGAACATCTGCTTTGACGTCGTTATGAAAGAGTTTGATTTCGTCAAAAACGTAGATGAACCTTGTATCTACAAGAAGGTGGCAGAGAGTAAGGTTGTCTTCCTCGTATTATACATAGACGACATACTCTTGATAGGAAATGACATTCCTATGCTGCAATCGGTCAAGCTCTTCTTATCACAAAGATTCTCAATGAAAGATCTTGGTGATGCCTCCTGCATATTGGGGATAAGGATCTATAGAGATAGATCCAAACGGATATTGGGATTGTCCCAATCCAGGTACATTGACACCATACTAAAGAGGTTTAGTATGGAAGAATCCAAGCGTGGGAACTTACCCACGATCTCTGGAGTCACTCTCTCCAAAGAGATGTCTCCCAAGACTGATTTGGAGAGAGCTCGCATGCAAGGGATACCCTATGCTTCGGCTGTAGGCTCTATCATGTACGCGATGTTATGTACCAGACCCGATGTAGCATACTCACTAAGTGTAGTGAGCAGGTATCAAGCTGATCCTGGAGAGAGTCACTGGACAGCTGTGAAGAGCATTCTCAAGTACTTACGAAGGACTAAAGAGATACTCTTAGTGTATGGTAACGGAGAACTCCAAGTGGAGTCCTTTACCGATTCGAGCTTCCAGAGTGATAAGGACGACTCTAAGTCGCAGTCGGGATTTGTCTTTTCCCTTTACGGAGGGGCGGTAAGCTGGAAGAGTTCCAAGCAGGAAACCGTGGCAGACTCGACGATGGAGGCTGAATACATCGCTGCCAACGATGCCGCCAAAGAGGCTGTCTGGATCAAGAAGTTCATTACTAAACTTGGAGTGGTTCCATCCATTGAGCATCCAATACCTTTGTATTGCGATAACAATGGAGCGGTGGCTTTGGCCAAGGAACCCAGGTCCCATCAGCGATCCAGGCATATTCTGAGGCGATATCACCTGATCCGGGAGATAGTTGATCGCCGGGAGATCGAGGTCAGGAGAGTTGACACGAAGAATAACACAGCGGATCCACTCACGAAAGCCATTCCCCAGATACAGTTTGAGAGACTCTTCGGGATGCTCGGTATGCAATACTACAGCAGCTGGCCCTAGTGCAAGTGGGAGATTGTTAGTTGTATGTATGCCCTAGAGGCCAGTATTGTACAAATGATGTATATTATATTGGATGCTTGGACATATATAGAGATGACTTTCTTGCTCGATATGATAGTATGCTATCTGGTTGCTCTTTATCTTAACATGTATACTAGTCTCTTTATACTGTCTTATAGTTACATGTTGGTAAAGCCCTTAGGATGTGTACTTGACTACCTGGACTATGATGCGGATCATACTAGTGGGGACATGGTAGTCCATAAGTACATCCTTCAAGGTCCCTACTCATGGGTGTATCGAGACGGGGCATCGATACACCAGTGTAGACTAGCGTATACGCTTCTCGATTCATGAGATGGGCGATGGATGATCCTATATCCATTGGTGTTTGACATCAGAGATGGTATACGGGTGCACAGTGGAGACTGGGTACACTGGACGGACTCGCCGAGAACTCCCAGATGGTATTATACCTCACGTCAGATGGCAGTTCTCAGGTGACACTTGTGCAGATTAGTCTGTAGACCCGAGATCGTCATAGAGTCTTGTGTGATTCCCACTGTACTTTGATTTCCACCTTACCACGTTCATGAGGGCGTGCAAAACGGTGGTTTTTGGGTACAGTCCCGAGTCACATGGAGGCAATGAGCGATAGGAGGGGTTTCGTCTCTCCCGGTATTGGGGGTTGATGTTGCACTGTGCTCGATTGGCCGTAACAGGGAAGTCCCTGGCCAGGGCTGATTAGAGATTTACTGGTAAGTGTTACCAGTAGTTTCTCGACTCGTTATGAGCCTCACATCGGCATGACTTATCAGTTATTGGGGTCTGACGTTTACCACCCCTAGACTTGATATGCGACATATCAGACGAGGTGACCGGACTGTACGGGAAGTGTTGCCGGTAGGCTCGACGGGAGTTGTAGCAGGTTCGCTTGTTCTGTTCTGATCGCTCAATACCCGGGTGGCCGTTACGTTTAGCTGACCGCTTGCGGCTTGGGGGTGCTTGATATGATCATCACCCACTACCGGCGTATTGACGAGTCTTAGAGTCCCACAATGGAGTTACCTAGTCCAGGCGAAACGTTGTGGTGGGCGTATGCGATATGCGCATGGACCCGATTGAAATGCGCGTATAAGATACCGTATATTGATCGGGCGGCTTTCTTTTGGTTAGGGTCGTATGTGATATGGCCGGATTTATAAATCAAGTGTTGATTTATCATTTAACCATTAGATTCTCACTAGAAATATTTTCTTGTATCTATGGATGTATGGATGCATGTATGCATTCCTTATTGGTTCATGCACATATGGATGTGCATGCACACATACATACATACATCATCTATCATGGTTGTTTATACATAGAAAATGGTGGATATATAAGACTTACACCATGGGTTATTTTATGGATATTTATTTCTATTTTTGCTAAAACAAAAGAAATGAGATAAGATTGAATCATGGTTAAAAGTTTCTACACTCTTCTTTTGACCTAGAGGAGTTCAAGCGGAGCTTTTCCAAACCCCAAGTAGCCAAGGAGTCCAGCATAGGGAGCTACAAAGGTTGTACTCTCCAAACCCTAGCTTTTCTTTCATATGATGATATGCATATTTTAGAAACCCTAATTTTCTAGGAACGATTCTATGTTTGTTAACTTAGCACCCTAAAAATTCAATCTTTAGTACATGTGATGCTTCCAAACCCTTCATGAGGTGCTAGGCTAACCCAACAATAGGTTCCAAGTTTGAAAGATAAAATGATATATAACAATATTGTACACGAAAATGGGAAATGATCTTACTAAAGTTAAAACTATAGGTTTAGGGTGTCATCCATGTGTAAGTAAATATTATTTAGCATGTAGCAAGGGGTACTTGCCTCGACGGGTCGCGAATCGGGAAAACGGAACGTAAAACGTCGGCGGGGAAACTCGCGACGGACGCACGGTTCACGGAATGAACCCAAACGACGAACAGTGGAACCACACAAGTCGGGGTACCTCGCTGGAACGTCGGGACGCGTCGCCGGCACGGCCGGATTCCGGCGAGACACAAAAACAGTAAATAAACCATCTTTGAAAAAGCATGAAAAGATAAGACAGTAATCAAGAAGAGAGAAGGGAAGGAGGGTAGAGGAGAGGGTGCTCACGAGGATCTGTGGAGGGGTGGTGATCGCCGACCACGTCGACGGAGCTCCGGCGGGGTACCTGCAGTGACCACCGGTGATCAAGAACTGTAAAGAAAAGGAAAGAAAAAGAAGGAAGGAGAAGAAGGAGAGGAGGGAAAGCGATGCTCACTGAGTGCGCACGAAGGTTGGGGACACGGGGACGAGGTCACCGGCGGCGACTCCGGCGGCGCAGACTTGTGCAGGGGTGTGCAGGTGGCCGCGGTGCTGGTGCAGGGGCACGGGAAGTTGATGAAGGAAGGAGGAGAGATGGATGTGGAGGCGACGAGGGCGAGGAGGCGAGGAGGCCGATGATTGTGGTGTCGGCGTTGGGGTTGCGGCGGCGAGGGAGACGACGGTAGGGTTTACGTGACGGTGGGTTGCTGAAGGAAAAGAAAAGAAAAGGAAGAAGAGAAATATATAGAGGAGAGAGAGAGAGAGAAAGATAGGGAGAGAGAGAGATAGAGAGCGAGAGACGGGGAGAGAGAGAGGAGAGAGATGAGAGAGATCGAGTGGAGAGAGAATTTGGGGAGGAGAGAGAAAGAGAGAGAGAGAGAGATAGAGACGGGGAGAGAGAGATGAGAGAGAGAGAAAGATAAGGTGGGGACAACGGTTTAACAGAGAAATTTGATTGGCTGGCCCAAAAATTTTGTGAAAGATTTATAAATATTAAAAATATTATACGGTTAAAAATATTAGAAATTTGGGATTTGGCGCAAAATAAAACATTTCCAAATTGCGCCCGGGTCGGGTCCAAAAATTTGAAATTGAAATAAGAAAATTTTAGACGGGATCCAAAAGTGAAAATGAAGTATTTTAACATCAAAAAGCATACCCCCAAAACGGACACACGTACATGCGCGTAGCCGTCCAAACTCGCCCGTTTCACTGAACGGGACTAGAACACGATGCACGGACGCTACAACAGGATTAGGGGTGTCAAGCAGGCTATGACGAATATTTTTAAATTTTACTTTAGATGCCTTAAATTGTAATATGCAGAATTGAATTGACGGGGTAAAATTTCAGTAAGTCACAATTAAGCAAGATAAATGAAATAAGTGCCACACTGCGTTCAAACGGTAACTGAAATTAGTAGCATTGGGCTCGGGTGTTACACTTCTTCTTCTTCTTCTTGTTCTTTCTTTTCTCTTTTAATTTTTCTTTTCCTTTTAATGTTTTGAGTTTTAATTTGAGCTATTGAACTGAATATGTGCTATATATATGAGAGAAGGAATGGATAAGGTGAAGGAGGAGGTGTCAAGGGTTAAAGGGTGCTCATTTCATGCAAGGAGGAGGTGTGAGATGAGTGTGTGCATGCAAGCATGAGGTGTGCTTGCCTTATCTTTAAATTTTGTTTTAAATTTGAGATTGAATTCTGAACTAAATTAATTTCTATTCCACTTTCATTCATATCCTCAACAATTTCCTATTTGCACAAAAACTTAAACTTTACTTATAAACCCTTCATAACCTAGCTTATTATAAAACACACATTTCACTAAAATGAAGCTAAATTTGTCATTAAAACCCTTATAACTTAATTATATTGCATACTAAAATTTAAATTTAAATTGTTTTACATAAAACTTAAGAAAATTGACTTATTTGTTTTTAACAACTTTGGGATTTAACATATTATTCTTAACTTAATTAATTTTATTTCTAAATTTTCAAAATGCTACAATATTCCCCCCTTAAGAAAATTCGGTCCCCGAATTTAAAATAATTATTAGACATACCTTCGAAAAGATATGGAAATTTCTTTCGCATTGCATCCTCGGTCTCCCAAGTAAGCTCCTCGCGATTATTTCCTTGCCAAAGAACCTTTACAGACGGAAGTATCCTCGATCGTAGTTTCTTTGCCTGCCTGTCAAGAATAGCGACGGGCTGCACTGTGCAGGATAAATCCGGCTCAAGCTGTAAGGTCTGATGCGGGATCGCGTGAGATGGATCGTGAAGATACCTGCGAAGCATCGAAACGTGGAACACCGGATGCACGTCGGGAAAACTCGGTGGACGTGCTAACCGATAAGCTACAGCACCCACTCTCTCCAGAATCTCGTAAGGTCCAACATATCTGGGGCTGAGCTTCCCCTTCTTCCCGAAACGCATCACACCTTTCATTGGAGATACACGAAGGAACACATGATCTCCCACTCCAAACTCAAGTCTACGACGTCTTCGATCTGCATTGGGCCGCCTTCATTCTATCCCGTATCAACTGAATCTTCTCTGTAGTCTCTTGTACTATCTGCGGTCCCAAAATGCAACTCTCGCTCAATTCCGTCCAGCAAACGGGCGATCGACATTTCCTCCCATACAAAGATTCGAAGGGTGCCATCTGGACCGTCTCCTGAAAACTTTTGTTGTACGAGAATTCTACCAAAGGTAGGTGACGATTCCAACTACTACCGAAATCAAGGCTACAAGCCCGAAGCATATCCTCTAATATCTGAATGGTCCGCTCCGACTGACCATCTGTCTGTGGGTGGAAAGCTGTACTAAAACTCAGTCGTGTACCAAGAGTGTCTTGAAGTTTCTGCCACAGTCTGCTAGTAAACTGGGTACCTCGATCTGATACTATGCATGTCGGAACCCCATGTAGACGTACAATCTCATCGATATAAACCTGTGCATACTGAGCAAACTCATACGTCGTCTTCACTGGAAGAAAATGAGCTGCCTTTGTCAAGCTATCAACAATCATCCAAATGGAGTTATACCCTCTACTAGTCCTGGGTAGACCTACTACGAAATCCATGGAAATCTGTTCCCATTTCCACTCTTGAATGGGTAAAGGCTGCGACTCTCCGGCTGGCTTTAGTGTTCTGCTTTGACTTGCTGACAAGTCAAGCATCTCGAAACATATTCTGCAACATCCCTCTTCATTCCTTCCCACCAGTAAATATCCTTCAAATCATGATACATCTTGGTGGAACCGGGATGAATACTGTATACTGATCTATGGGCCTCCTCTAAAATCTCACGCCTCAACCCGTCAGAATCTGGCACACAGAGATGAGTCCTAAAACGTAATACTCCATGATCATCAACTACAAACTCCGTCTCCCTTCCCTGTCTAACCTGATCCATAATCTCCACCATACGAGTATCTGCGGGCTGTGCCTCTCGAATGCGATCCAATAACTGAGGTCTGGTGCGAACATGTGCTAGCTGGCCTCCTGTCAATGTGAACTCAAACTGTATACGACTATCACATAAGATCTGCCAGTCTATAGAAAACTGTCTCTGCAAGATGCGTAAATGAGATAGGCTACCTCCAGGTCTCCGACTCAAAACATCTGCTACAACATTTGCCTTGCCTGGATGGTACAAGATCTCACAATCGTAATCTTTCACCAGTTCCATCCATCTACGCTTCCTTAAGTTCAGATCTTTCTGCTGAAAAATATATTTTAAGTTCTTATGATCTGTGAAAATTTGACACGACTCTCCATACAAGTAATGTCTACAAATCTTCAATGCAAATACTACAGCAGCCATCTCTAGATCATGAGTGGGGTAGTTTTGTTTGTGCCTCTTCAACTGTCGAGAAGCGTAAGCTACTACTCTACCGTGCTGCATCAACACACAGCCTAAACCCACTCTAGAAGCATCACAATACACAACAAAACCACCTGACCCGGAAGGTAAAGATAATACATGTGCAGTCGTCAAGCGCGTCTTCAACTGCTGGAAACTCTACTCACACGCATCTGTCCACTGAAATGGAACCTCCTTCCTAGTCAATCCGGTCAAAGGTGCAGCGATCCGTGAAAAATCCTGCACGAAGCGTCGGTAATACCCTGCCAGACAGTATGATGGCGATCATATACGTGAGAGTTGGGTAGTCTATAATCACATCCTTAAAAGTGGTCCCTAGTTGTGGGAGTTTCGAAACAGGGAATCAATACTCCGGAGTAGACTAGTGTATACAGTCGAGACCCCGACGAGGGGCGGTGGCCGGTCTCACAAGCCACTGGTGTCAGTTGGATCACCTTAGATGTATACAGGTGCTCATTGGGTTATGAGAACACCAGACAGGACTCGCCGGGAACCTGCTAGTTGGTATTTATATCTAGCGTCAGAAAACAGTTCCCCGGTGACATGTGTACAGGTTAGTTCATCGACCTGAGGTCGTCATTTGACTCGTGTGGGTTCCTGTAACAACCCTAAATTTCATATACAAAATTTTTCAAATATTTTTTTTCAAAAATCCACAAAGGGGTATTTTAGCCTGAGCACAAGATATAGGTAATTATTTTGTTTTTAATTACAAGCTACAAGAATGTAATAACTCTATTTTTAGCGTACAAGAAATTACTTTAAATTTAATGTATACTTGGAGTATTTCCTCTTGCTGCTATCATTTTAAGTAATTAAATAACACCATAATTATAAGAAGGAGCTTGTAGCTCATTGGTAATACCTTACACTGCTAAACCAAGCCACCAGAGTTCAAATCCCATACCCTGCATTATTTTAGATTATTTTTCTTTTAAAATTCTTGGAAGCCCAACAGTCCACAGGCCATAACTCCCAAAAGTTGAACTGAACCCTAAAAAGTGAACATACCAGGAGCTACGTCAGAGAAACCCACACCCGGCGATCACCAAACTCGGCCGGACAGCCGAGTCCCCAAAACGAAAAAGTTGCCTTTTCACATTCTATAACTCCCTGCACACACCATTTTATTGGATCGGTTTCCGAATGTTAATTACACCCTATTTACTACAAATTTTAATGATTTTTCTATAATTTTTTTAAAAATAAAAACCTTTCACCTACCCTACCCTATAAATAGACCCCCTACCCTCTACCCTCTCATCCCAAAACACTAGGTTTACTCTCTCAAAATTTTTACAGGAAGGGTGTACTTTGAAACCGAGTTCACGGCGAAGCGCTGACGGAATTCCGGTGACATTTTTTTGAAACAACCGGCGACGAAACAATGCCTCGGCCACTCATCTAGTTCCTCTATACTCTTTAGTATAGATCGAAACCCGTAAGTCCCATTTTTCCCTTCTTTCTACTTCTCAAAAATACGAACTTACGAAACCCGACGGAAATCGGAACAAACCGATTTCCGATTCGGTTTTCTATAAAATCTCAATTGTCACCAATTCCATAATACCTAAACTTATTCATGATGACTATTAATCACATAACAATTAATTTGGACAATGTTTCTCACATGAAATGATAGCTTTTACAATATCGTATTCTTTTTCACTTTAATACCATATTGTTTATTTTTCTTCTTCTAATCAATTCAATCATTCCTAAACATCTTTATCTTGACCATTAAACTTGTAAAAGTCAATTTGAATAAGTTTTCATACATGAAATGATAACCTTTTCAATTTACCGTATTTTTCACTTTAATACCATGAAGTTTCAATTTCACATTTAACCCCTTAACCTTAATATACATTGAAAGTAGAGCACGAGATAATGACCTACCTCCACACACACGCAAATACAACCCTAAAACGATATCAACAAACTTAGAATGCGATAAAACGAAACTTTCATTAAAATACCATAATCTTAATAAAACCATTCTTAAAGGTTTTAGATTTGATACACTTTTAAGTAAATACTTTTTAGTAAGAAAAATACGATAAGTTGTGGACATCGATCGTTTATCTAAACCTGACTTTGTGGTGTCTAGGCTAGGCAAGTGAGCTTAGGTAACTTTAAAAGGCCTGCCTCACGATTCGTGAGCGGATCCCTCCTTCCTCACTTGTACTTACCTGGCCACAATTGGCGGTGAAGAGGCGATTTGAGGCTTCTAACGACTTGTCGTTTAGACCATTTATAAATAGGTTAGTTGGCTTAGGAAACCCTAGAACCTAAAATACGGAAAATTACACTTTGCAAATAAATACCTTTTTCTTTATAAAACCGTTTTCTAAAGGATTAGTATTTTACAATCTTTGCAAAGCGCCGCTACAACCCATCTTTGGGGAACCCGTTCGGGATCGTGCGGTTTATCGCACACCCTCGGGCTAGTAGTGCGAGATTCAGACCTCCGCAAGGAGCATTCGGTCTCGAAAAGTTTAAAATACGACATGTTAAGAAAAAGAGATTTTGAAATATAAAATATTTTTTAAAATTATTTTCTGTATAAACATATGTATATTTATATTTTAAATACCTATTTTATTATAATATAAATTTTCCACCTTTTTCTAAAAATCACAAAAGAATAAAGGTTACACTAAAATACCATGAACTTCAAATAATCAATATTACAGATAAATACTATTATTTATGAAACTAGGATATTTTCATTAGAAATATCACAACATAAAATCCACAACTCTAAAGACGAATAATAAATACTTGAGGTGTATTTTGAAAAGTATATAAAAGTAATTTTACATAAAACCCCCTCAAGTTTTATAAATTACCTTAAGGACCTTAGCGATTATAAGACTTTGATTCAAATTTCTGATTGTCTGACTCGGGTTTGAGTCTGATTAATCTGACTTGAATATGATTCAAGTCAATCCATAATCTACAAGTTTCCAATTCAACATGAACACATGAATCCATGAATACAATTATCAATTTATACAATTTGACTGAACCGAACCATGGATATATTCCTTTTACATGATTCTCAGTTATTCCATTTATATGACTCTACGGTTATAACCGTTTCCTGATATCATGGTTTCGGTCGGTCGGTCAATCAATCATACAAACAACACAATTTACAAGATAACAATACAAACAAGACATCGCGGGGTTTAAGGGGTAGATTGGTACGGAAGGTGTTAAAAGTGGCACGAGGTGGTCAGATTTAACACACCTAACATGAATCCAGTTGTTGTTGTACCGTGGCATAAACGGTACCTTGTACTATACGTGCCCTTAGTCTCTGGCATATAGAGACCCCTCTCGTATACACTGGCATTCTTCTGTACCAAGCTACAAACAACAGCGTTAACACTAAATACAACAATATAATAATATAATACAACTGTAAAAGCTACTCTCTCTCTTACTCTCTGTCTATTTCTCCCTTATCTTTAGGACTTACCGAGCGACTTGTTCGCTGACGACATTCTATTTCTTTCTTCTTTGAATGTCGTCAGGTGGTTTGGACCCGGCGGAGATCGAGCCATCTCAAGAAGACTTGGAGCAGTTTGCCGAAGACCCTGCACTTTAGTTCATTGTACACTTTTTCTTTCTGTACTTTTCATTTTCCTGTTATGCCACTGTTTAGGCATCTTTTTATTTCAGTTGTATTTCCTTTCATGTATTGTACAAAGAATGTTAATGAATAAAAGTTGTTGTTCTTTTATATCTTGTCTCTTGTGTATTTATTTTATATTGCTTAGATACGCTTAGCGTATGTACTTCTGATTATATACGTAGCAGGCCTCGTCGCGTCCCCTTCGCCGTATACCGGGAAGCGGGGCGTGACAGGTTTTGTTGGTGGCCTATGCAGGTCAGAGCTGTATGAATCCCTATCATGCAGTTCTGGTCTGCGTGAACAACCTAAGCAATATAAACATAAGAACCAGCAACTAAAACATTCTTTACAATTCATGTTCCTTGAATCTTGCAGTTTCATATTCCTTGAATCTTATCATTTCATTTACTTGAATCTGTCCTAACCCAAATTTTTCTTCAGGGTTATGGATTCCCCGAACAACACCAGTACCAATGTCAACAACACACCTCTACCTCCAACACTACCAATCACACCTGCCGTTCCTGCTCCACCCAACGAGCAGACGGTTCTGCTTGAGGAAATTCGAAGCCTCCTGGTTGGACTGCAGCAGCAGACTGCTATATTATTGAACCGACCAGAAGCAGGAGCAACCGTCAAGAAACGCACTGCCACCCAGATGGCAAGAGGAACCTACACTACACAACGTGCAAAACCCAAGAGACAGAAGGAAATAATTAACCAGTCAAGTTCAGGATTTTGCTACTACTGCCATAGGAATGGACACTTGTGGAGGGACTGTAGGCGCGCAAAAGGCCTGTGCCTAGTTTGCGGCGCATCCGATCATATAATTGGAGACTGTCCCTATAGACGAAACTCAGCCCACACACCCACTATCTACCTGCAGCAGCCAGCTATCCAGACTCCTGCACCTAGTCTTACACTCCCAGCACCACCTCCACATGGACCATCCCTACCTAGTCAGGCATCAATGTATCGGCTTACACAGAAAAATGTGTCGAGACGTCAAGCCTCCACCTTAACAGCCTTAGAACCTGAGACTAGGAACCAAGGTAACCCAGGTAACTCCCTCACTTTGACCAAAACATTTTGCAATATTTCTTTCTTCTAAATATTTTCATACACTACCAATAGTTCTGTCACAAAACCTTCTTTGAAACTGTTACACCTTCCTTTTACAAATTTCGAGGACGAAATTTGTATAAGGAGGGTAGAATGTAACAACCCTAAATTTCCTATACAAAATTTTTCAAATATTTCAAAAATCCACAAAGGGGTATTTTAGCCTGAGCACAAGATATAGGTAATTATTTTGGTTTTAATTATAAGCTACAAGAATGTAATAACTCCATTTTTAGTGTACAAGAAATTACTTTAAATTTAATGTATACTTGGAGTATTTCCTCTTTCTGCTATCATTTTAAGTAATTAAATAACACCATAATTACAAGAAGGAGCTTGTAGCTCATTGGTAATACCTTACACTGCTGAACCAAGCCACCAGAGTTCAAATCTCATACCCTGCATTATTTTTAGATTATTTTTCTTTTAAAATTCTTTGAAACCCAACAGTCCACAGGCCATAACTCCCAAAAGTTGAACTGAACCCTAAAAAGTGAACATACCAGGAGCTACGTCAGAGAAACCCACACCCGGCGATCACCGGACTCGGCCGGAGGACCGGCAGACTCGGGCCGGCGCCGCCGGCCGGACGGCCGAGTCCTCAAAACGAAAAAGTTGCCTTTTCACATTCTATAACTCTCTGCACACACCATTTTATTAGATCGGTTTCTGAATGTTAATTACACTCTATTTACTACAAATTTTAATGATTTTTCTATTATTTTTACAATTTTTTCAAAAATAAAAACCTTTCACCCACCCTACCCTATAAATAGTCCCCCTATCCTCTACCCTCTCATCCCAAAACACTAGGTTTACTCTCTCAAAATTTTTACAAGAAGGGTGTACTTTGAAACCGAGTTCACGGCGAAGCGCTGACGGAATTCCGGCGACATTTTTTGAAACAACCGGCGACGAAACAACGGCTCGGCCACTCATCTAGTTCCCCTATACTCTTTAGTATAGATCGAAACCCGTAAGTCCCATTTTTCCCTTCTTTCTACTTCTCAAAAATACAAACTTACGATACCCGACGGAAATCGGAACAAACCGATTTCCGATTCGGTTTTCTATAAAATCTCACTTGTCACCAATTCCATAATACCTAAACTTATTCATGATGACTATTAATCACATAACAATTAATTTGGACAATGTTTCTCACATGAAATGATAGCTTTTGCAATATCGTATTCTTTTTCACTTTAATACCATATTGTTTATTTTTCTTATTCTAATCAATTCAATCATTCCTAAATATCTTTATCTTGACCATTAAACTTGTAAAAGTCAATTTTGTAGGGTTCCTAGGCACTCTAAGGAAGATCCACAATGCATCAACCATGCCAAATTCAAAAATTTCCGGTGCCGAGAAACCCTAATGCGATCGTTGACTAGAGTTTAAGGCGATAACTATGCAAGTAGTAAACAACTTTACTCTAAAGTGAACGGAAATACAACCTTTGTAGATCCGGTCCTCCACCTCCATAGCTCCGTGATGAAGTCCCTCCGCTGCGATCATCGGATCCCGGACTCTAGCGATGGTTTCGTCGAAGAAATGATCGGGCTAGATCGTCGAATTCGATGCCGAAGATGATCTACATCGAGGCAACTCAAGATCAAGCTCCAACTTCACCAAGTCATGAAACTTGTGAAGAAAACACCCTATACTACATGGCAAGTGGTAGAGGATGAAGAAATAGGAAGTGGGTTCACTTTGGATTTGGATTTCTCACTTGGAATCATCACTTGACATTTTCAAGAAAAGGTTTTCTTTCTTCTTTCTTCAAGAAGAAGAAGAAGAAGAAAAAGAATATGTAAAAAGAATTATTTCAAAAAGAAAATCCAAGTGATGGTTATCATATTGCAACCATGGTTTATTGTAGAGAATAAACTAGGGTTAAGTTGAATGGTTAGGTTAAAGGAAAGAAACAAAATGGTCAAGCTTTCAAACCTTCATGAAGTTTCAACAAAAGAACAAAACAAGTCACCATTTCATTTATCTTTCCAAAAGAATAAATAAATAAATGAATAAGTAAATAAAGCAAATGTAACCCTAACCATTAACTAACCATGGTTTAAATCAAATATACACCCAAGTTTGCATGTATCATCAAACATGATACAAACTTGTGCACAAAAATATATCACATATACAATGTGCACAGTCAAGTGAGAAAAACATCTTAAGTGAACCAATATTAGTTAATGTAAAGTAATATATCAAATATATAATTATACATTAAATCATTAAATCAACACTTGATTTAACGATCCGGTCACATCATATATGACCGACTAATATCCAATGTATCGACTTATCGAATCAATCCTCGATTCGATAACTAGGTTATATCGCATACAACCAATCGATACATTCATCGCGAGAATAGAATACGGTATCACATACACGCATTAGTCTCGGTCCCGCACATATCTCATATGCACTCCTATTTCGTTTCGCTTGAGCCAGGAAACCTCTGTGTAGAACTCTAGAGACTCGTCAATACGCCGGAAGCAGGTGATGATCATATCAAGCACCCACAAGCCACAAGCGGTCTGCTAAACGTAACGGCCACCCGGGTATTGGGCGATCAGAAGATCGACGAGCAAGCCCGCTCACACTCCTGTGAATCCAATCAGTAACACTTACCGTACAGTCCGGTCTGTTCGTCTGATATGTCGCATATCTCGCCTAGGGGTGGTAAACGTCAGACCCCGGTAGCTCGATAAGTCGTGTCGATATGAGGTCTATAACAGTTCGAGAAACTATAACACTTACCAGTAAATCTCAGCAACCCTGGCCAGGGATTTCCGGTTATAGCCAATCGAACACAGCGCAACATCAACTCCCTATACCGGGAGAGACGAATCCCCTCCTATCGCTCATTGCCTCCATGTGATTCGGGACTGTACCCAAAAACCACCGTTTTGTACGCCCTCTTGGACGTGGTAAGGTGGAAATCAAAGCACAGTAGGAATCACACAAGACTCTATGACGATCTCGGGTCTACAGACTAACCTGTACCAGTGTCACCAGAGAACTGCCATCTGACGTAAGGTATAATACCATCTGGGAGTTCTCGGCGAGTCCGTCCAGTGTACCCAGTCTCCACTGAGCACCCGTATATCATCTTTGATGTCAAACACCGATGGATATGGGATCATCCATCGCCGATCTGTATGGGTCGAGAAGGTATACACTAGTCTACTCTGGTATATCGATGCCCCGTCTCGATACACCCACGACTAGGGACCTTGAAGGATGTACTTATGGACTACCATGTCCCCACTAGTATGATCCGCATCATAGTCCAGGTAGTCAAGTACACATCCTAAGGGCTTTACCAACATGTAACAGAGAGACAATCAGTATACACGTTAAGGTAAAGAGTAACCAGATAGCATATTATCATGTCGAGCAAGAAAGTTCTCCCTATATATGTCCCAGCATCCACTACAATATACATCCTATGTACAGTAATGGCCTCTAGGGCATACATATAACTAACAATCTCCCACTTGCACTAGGGCCATCTGTAGCAGTAGTTGTAGTATCTCATACTCAACCATCCCATAAAAGTCTCTCTCTGGGAAAAGGCCTTTGTGAGTGGATCCGTCGTGTTGTCCTCTGAGTCTTCTCTCCTAACCTCGATCACCCTGGAGATCAACTATCTCCCTGACCAGGTGATGCTGCCTCAGAATACGTCTGGGTCACTGATGGGACTGGGGTTCCTGGGCTAAAGCCACACTTCCATTGTCACACAATGGTAGGAACCTAGTTCATCTCATGAACCAATATACACCCAAACTGCCTCTTTGGTAGCATCTTAAGTAGCGATGTATCCAGCCTTTATCGTCTAGTATGCCACGGTATGTAGCTTGGAATTTGATTGTTAGAGATTCTGCGTGTTCAAGTTTAGTTAATTACCGCAATCAAAATGGTTTCGCTTGTAGCTAGCCGGTTGAGTACGGGTCGTCCGCAGGGAGATGGGAATCTTTTTCTATGTGCTTTAACGAGTTAAGTCCAATTTTCCAGATTTGTTTGTGATTAACTAAGTGTTAAAATGATATGTAAAGAGAGCTTGTTAGGGTTAGGATTAGGTTAGTTTGAGTTAGGAGTCGCTCACTTCTTTCGTTGCCACTCTTAATATCGGTGTTACGGTAATCGGCAACAACGGGGATTAGCATGACTAGGAATGAACTTGAGAGTATAAGCTAGGCTTTCCAACGCTTAAGTTCTTCCTTTTGGTGCTTGTCCGTCCGTTCTTGGCTCTTAGCCATAACCTCCGGTTAATTCAACCACAACCGGTCTCACTACGGAATCACCGCTATCATGTAGGATAGGGTGCCGTAGGGAGCGGATTGTGGTTCAATTAACGGGAGTCGATTTAAGATGTTGGGCAAGGAAAGAGTGAGAGAGATTTCCTTCTCTCAAACTTCCCTTATCCTACCCTAACAAGTATGGAAACTACTCACACATCATAATGAAAAGAAAATAAAACAAAAGAGGAAGATAGAAAGAAAGAGATTAGAAGATAACAACTAGCTATTTGCGACCTCACCTTGGCAAGGATCAAGCGTAAGCATCATGGTTGTTTAAGGATAAAGGAAAAGAGAAAAGAAAGAAACAACAAGAAATAACAACAACTAAGTTAACAAATGAAAATTACAAGCATTTAACATAAGAGCAAGACAAGTATGATAATAAAATGAACTTCTTTATTCATCATTCTTCACTCACAAAAGCTCACTACAAGTTTTTCAATGGAGAAGAGATGGGAAGAGGAAGAAGAACACAAGTATTCTAGAACCTAAAAATACAAGATTAAGCACCCCCTTGGCTTCACAAGGTTCTGGGCTATTTATAAGCAGGGAAAGGAAAACCTAGGGCAACATTCAGAACCCTCATGAAAATACCAAACTGCCCCTGAAAGATCTTCAGCCGACAAGCCAAGACGGCCGCGGAACCGCGGCCTAGACCCCTATTGGTCGCGGTTCCGCGGTCGTTTAGTAGAGTTGGGCCTTACGGTTTTTTGTGCTTCCCTAGTTTTCTCTGTACTTTATTCTGGTATATGTGTTTTCTCAGATTTTCTTCACGATTTTTCCAGAATTTTTGTTGAGCAAAAGGTGATTTGATGTGGATCTTTTTGTCATGATTTCCTCGAGCTCCGCGTAGATTTCTTGGATCTTGTGTTGCCATTGAGCCTTGTGCATGAAAATGACATTGATTTACCATTTTGTCTCTTAAACTGGTGTGTGGCAACAGACGGATAAAGAGCGGAGACCAGTGTTTTATCTGTGGTTGGCAGGAACCCAGATTTTGTCGTGTTTTTCCATGAATTTCACCGTTCAGAGCCGAGAACCTGTATCCTGCAATTGACTAGCAAACACGGCTCAAGAGTACCTACCGATATGCAATGTGATAAAAATTGGGCGGTATAAAAATGCAAAAATCTGATATGAACAAATACCCCCAAACTTATCATTTGCTCGTCCCGAGCATAGCCAATTTATTCACAAAAAATTTCCTAACCTCACTTTCGCAGGGAACACGATTTCACTGAGCATGTGCAACAAGCCGTTAAATCTCTAGGTGTCCCTAGTAGGAGGAGTGTTGTCTCCTGAGGGTTTTCAGCGGATACTACCCACAAAATCCGGTCAAGTTGGTTTTGTAAAATAACTAAGATTCAAACCCTAAAGTTTTGTTTCAGAAAATAACAATTCTATTATCCTAAGTCTAGACTATCGAACCTTTATTTTTCACACCTCGCTTCTTATTTAACTACAGATTTTATATGTCTTTACGTGCAGTGCAAATAGTGTCGTTAAGTTTCCAGAAGGATCTATTTACGTCATCATGTCACACAATAAAGCCCAGATAAAATTTTTTTGAAAGGATCACATAAGTTTTATAAAGAGTTAAGCATTTTTCAAGTTTCGTTTTCCAGTAAAGTTTCAACTTTAGAATTTCTATCTTCCTTAACAGGAAACTAGGTCTTATTTTCCACTCCATATTTTTCTTGTTTTCATTTCATACACACCTCTGTGAACGTGCAGTAGTCTTTATCATAGAATAAAACCTTCATATCTCCGCTAAATTTTTTTAAAAAACCCTGTCTTTTATCAAGATTATTCTCACACAAAGAACTGTTAGGAATTTTAACTCGGAGAGAACACTTGCTTGATTTTGTTTTAATCTGGAATTTCTAGGCTTCTTAGCGAGTTTTGGGCCAATGCACCCAAACCAGTTGGCTTTAGGGCATTAGGTGTAGAAACACCCCAGCGGACTTAATTACTCAAGTTACCTAGGTCCACAAACAAAAGAAAGTTTGGCGTGAAAATCATGATGATTTAATACGAACGGAGATATAGCCGGCAGTTCAATTATTTTTTTTGGATAAAAGACGTGTTTAGTGGGTTTTGGTGTGTAATCATTCCAATCAAGTTCCAGATGGGTTATTTTTCAGACTTAGTTCCAATTAAGGCATCAATAACATTCCTTCATATTCACTCACTTCATAAACTATTCTTGATATTATTTATTTCCGAACAAACCTATTTGATCCTCAGAAAATCATTTATCTATTTAAAAGTTTTTAGACATAAAAAGACTTGTCATCTAATTTCCAAAACTCACGACACGTGTAGTGTGATGTAAAGACGTATATCAGCTATAGTTAACTTCAAAGGAGAGTTATCTTTCAGGTTTTCAAAATCTAAACATAAGATTTAGTTATTCTTATTTTATCAAACAAAACCCGTCGAAATGTTGAATCAGAGTTCTCCCACTAGCTAACTTGACAAAAAGTTTTTATGTTTTTAGAAAATTTTCTGATTTTTATAGATTTTATGGATTTTAATATGCAGATGCAAAATATACATATGAATGCAAAGGTAAGAAATGCGTACCGAGCGTACCCCCAAACTTAAACTGGACAGTGTCCTCACTGTCATTGCATGAAGAGATCATTTGAAGGGTCAAAATTGTCGGTTAGATATACACAAAATTTTTATTTTTATTTTTTTGTGTTTTTGGTTTTAAGAAAAAGAAAAAGAAAAAGAATATCCACAAAAATGTACAAAATGGTATATACATACCCCCAAACTTATTTGGAACAGTGTCCACTGTTCTTGGCTGGATAACCGAAGTTTGGTTGTAGGCAGAGGAAGATTATGCAGGGTAAACCGGCTCCTGTAAGAACAGGAGCTCCTCTGTTGGTTCGGCGCTAAGGTACGGTTTAAGTCGGTGTCCGTTCACTTTGAAAAATGAACCGTCCTTTGGATTCTCCAAATCCACAGCGCCATGCGGATACACATTCCGCCCAAAATACGGCCCTCTCCAGCGAGATCTGAGCTTTCCTGGATGGAAGTGTAGTCGGGTGTCGTAAAGCAGTACCTGCTGACCAGGTATGAAGGTTTTGCGCAAAAGGTGTTTATCGTGAAACACCTTCGTTCGGTTCTTAACGACAACCGTGTTATCGTAAGCCTTATCCCTAAGCTCGCTCAGTTCGTTCAACTGCAGCTTCCGATGGCTGCCCGCATCTTCGAGAGACAGATTCAGCTCCTTTATCGCCCAAAATGCACGATGCTCTATTTCGACAGGAAGGTGGCAAGCTTTTCCGTACACAAGCCGATAGGGAAACATGCTAAGGTCGGTCTTATAAGCGGTTCGAAATGCCCAAAGGGCATCAGTGAGTTTCAGCGACCGATCCTTACGGTTTTTGGAAACCGTCTTCTCCAGTATCTGCTTGATTTGCCGATTTGAAACTTCGGCCTGCCCGCAGGTTTGGGGGTGGTAGGGCATAGAGAGCTTATGATTAATGGAATATTTTCGCATCAAGGCCTCGAAAGTCTTGTTGCATAAATGACTTCCATTGTCACTAATGATCGCTCGGGGGTGCCCAAAACGGGAGAAAATGTTTTCTTTAAGAAACCTAATGACAACCTTGTTGTCGTTAGTCCGGCTGGGCATAGCCTCGACCCACTTAGAGACGTAATCAACAGCGAGAAGGATGTACAAGTTCCCAAAAGAGCTGGGAAACGGCCCTATGAAATCGATCCCCCAAACATCGAAAATCTCCACAACCAAGATCGGTTTGAGCGGCATCTCGTTCCTCCGGGATATCCGGCCCAAGTGTTAGCACCGGGAGCAAGTCTTGCAATAGTCATGAGCGTCTTTGAAGAGTTGTGGCCAGTAGAAACCACATTGCAAGATCTTCTCAGCTGTCTTTCTGGGGCCAAAATGCCCGCCACACGCTTGATCGTGGCAAAACGACAGCACACTCTTGAATTCATCGTCAGGGACACACCGACGAATAATCTGGTCGGGACAATACTTGAATAGATAGGGTTCGTCCCAGTAAAAGTGTTTTACTTGGGATAAGAAGCGAAGTCTGTCCTGACTTGACCATTCAGTCGGTAGTAATCCCGTGGCCAAATAGTTCACAATATCTGCAAACCAGGGTTCGCAAGATACTGTCAAGAGCTGTTCATCCGGGAAAACGTCGTTGATCGGAATTGGAAGCGAAGGCGAAGAAGGAAGTCGTGAGAGATGGTCGGCAACTACGTTTTCACATCCTCGTTTGTCCTTAATGACAAGGTCAAACTCTTGAAGCAAGAGGATCCAACGTATTAGCCGAGATTTTGCATCTTTCTTCGCAAAAAGATGGCGCAGAGCAGAATGGTCTGTGTAGACAATGACTGGAGAGCCGATGAGGTAGGGCCTGAACTTTTCTAAAGCAAATACAACAGCCAAGAATTCCTTCTCAGTTGTTGTATAATTGAGTTGGGCGTCGTTCAGGGTTCGGCTCGCATAATAGATTACGTGCGACATCTTGTTGATGTGTTGTCCAAGGACAGCACCAATGGCAAAGTCGGATGCATCGCACATAATCTCAAATGGGTGCGTCCAGTCTGGTGAAGAAAGAACGGGAGCAGAAGTGAGTGAGCTTTTCAATGACTCGAATGCAGTGACACAGCTCGAGTTGAAGTCGAATGGCGTGTCCTTGGCCGGCAAAAGAGTCAAGGGCCTAGCAATCTTGCTAAAGTCCTTGATGAACCGTCTATAGAAACCGGCATGGCCAAGGAAGGCTCGGATGTCTCGGACGCATCTGGGAGGAGGTAGATTGGAAATGACCTCAATCTTTGCTTTGTCAACCTCTATGCCATTTTGCGAGATGATATGTCCAAAGACAATACCTTCGCGCACCATGAAGTGGCACTTCTCCCAATTCAAAGTGAGATTCTTGTCCTTACAACGGGTAAGGACAGCGTCAAGATGCAGCAAACACTCGTTGAAGGAATCGCCGAAGATGGAGAAATCGTCCATGAAGATCTCCAGAAATTTTTCCATCATGTCTGAGAAGATTCCCATCATACACCGCTGGAAGGTAGCGGGTGCATTGCATAACCCAAAGGGCATGCGAGATATGCAAACGTGCCGAAAGGACAAGTGAATGTAGTCTTGTCCTGGTCTTTTTCGGCGATGGGAATCTGATTATAGCCGGAGTAGCCATCAAGAAAGTAGTAGTACTCGTGTCCGGCCAATCGTTCAAGCATTTGGTCAATGAAAGGTAGCGGAAAGTGGTCCTTCCGCGTTGCGGCGTTGAGTTTTCTGTAATCGATGCATACTCGCCACCCAGTTTGGGTGCGAGTAGGGATTAACTCGTTCGCCTCGTTAGTGATGACCGTTATACCTGATTTCTTTGGGACAACGTGAATGAGGCTAACCTACTGGCTATCAGAGATAGGGTAAATGATACCACTATCCAGACATTTTATGATCTCCTTCTTCACAGCCTCTTTCATGACTGGATTGAGACGTCTTTGTGGATCCCGGGCTGGTTTGGCATCATCCATCAGATGAATGTGATGTTCAACGATCAGGGGACTAATCCCCTTGATGTCCGCCATGGACCAGCCAAAAGCTTGCCTGTTGCTGTGCAAGAACGCGAGAAGGGCTTTCTCTTGCTCTGGAGCTAGAGAAGCCGAGATGATGACAAGGAGGGTCTCGTTCTCACCTATGTAAGCATACTTAAGGTGAGACGGCAAAGGCTTGAGTTCGAGCGTCGGAGGTGAAACGATTGAAGGCAAGATTGGTGCAGAGGTCTCGAACTCAAAGGACTCCAGCAAAGGTTCAAAACGAGTGTAAGCGACCGAATCGGATGGTTCAGGTAACTCATCCAGAAATTCGAAGGATTCAAACTCGGGTTGCGAGCGGATAAGATCGTTCAAGAACGTGAAACACTCGTAGTCGTTGTCGGGCGCAGAAACAGCAGCAGGTTCGAGGAGGAACGCACTAGTGGCGTTAAGGTTAGCATGATCGAACAGAAACTCCTCGAATTCACACTCTTCAGGGGTGATCTCCTGGATCGAGCAGACGTCCAGTATATGAGCATTAGGTTCGGAGGGCTGATTCCCCAACCTAAAAATGTTGAGTTCAATTGTCATGTTTCCAAAAGAGAGGTTCATCGAACCATTGCGACAATTGATCACAGCATTTGAGGTTGCAAGGAATGGGCGACCGAGTATCACCGGAATTTGATTCCGGGGGTTAGCTACAGGCTGTGTGTCTAATACAATGAAGTCAACGGGGAATATGAAGTCCCCGACTTTGATTAACACATCCTCTAGCTCACCCCTAGGGTGGGTGATCGATCGGTCGGCCATTTGGAGAGTACAGTGTGTGGGTTTCAGCTCTCCTACGCCTAATTGCTCGTATACTGAGTACGGAAGCAGGTTAACACTGGCACCAAGATCTAATAGTGCGCGGTTGATGTTCTTATCCCCAATGGTAATAGAAATCGTAGGACAGCCATGGTCCTTCCGTTTTTGTGGTAAAGATTGGGTAAGAGCATCACTCACAGCACTAGCCAAGAAAACTTTCTTTGGTACCTGAGACTTCCTCTTTTTCGTGCACAAGTCCTTTAAGATTTTCGCGTAGGATGGGACTTGTTGGACGGCATCTAAAAGAGGAATGTTAATGTTAACCTGCTTAAATAACTCCAGAATCTTCTCCATTTGTGGATTTTGTTTATTAGACCTCAACCGGTTTGGAAATGGGACGTTTTTAAAATTGGTTGAGTCTAATGCTTGTGGAGGAGATTGTGGAGTTGGAACGGATCCTAGAACAGGTGTTTTCGTGGAGTGAGAAGTGGGTCCGTTCAGAGAAGAAGAAGAAGAAGAAGAAGAAGGAGAGCCTTTTGAAGAATGGAGAATAGGCTCAGAAGACGAAGAAGCAGGAGAAGAAGAAGAAGAAGAAGCGGCCGGGGTGTCATCGTTGATCCGTGTGCCAATGTTGTTTTACAGCATCCTTCCCGATCTCAATGTGGTCACGGCACTCACATTATGGTCCTGTTGTTCAAGAGCAACATGTATATTCTGTGGGTGACCGGGATTTGGGAGTGGCTGGGACGGGAGCTTCCCCTTTTCTCGCTCGCTTAAGGCCGCATTCAGTTGTGCAATCTGGGCCTCGATGGTCTTGATGCTTTGCCCATGAGCGGCAGTGTGTTGCACTAAGGACTGAATAGAAGACTGGATGTTCGCGATGGATTATGTCGATTGTTTAAAGAACGCCTCCAGACTTCGTTCGAGCGAGGAAACCTTATCGTTGTTTGACGGAACAAAATTGTTTTGGGGAAAAGAATTGTTGGGTGCAAAGTTGTTCGTCTGATTTTGAAAAGGTTGGGGTTGGAAGGGCTGCTGAAACTGATGTTGAGTTTGTTGTTGCGCTTGTTGTTGCGGAGGAGGGGGCCTTTGGAAATTGTTACCTTGGAATTGATTCTGATTCTGATTCCAGGCGAAATTGGGGTGGTTCCTCCAACCGGGATTGTAGGTGGAAGAGTATGGATCATTCCTTGGTCTTTGCTGGAATGCAGCATTAACCTGATCCTGTCCTTGCGATGGTGGATTGTAAGGACACTCTTCGGTTAAGTGAGAAGGATCGGAACAACAAGCGCAGATGGTACGAAGGGGAAGAACAGGGGCAGGAGCAGGAGAAGAAAATTTGCTCTTTATGGCTTCAAGCTTTCTCGTTATTGCAGCCATTTCAGCTTTCATCGCAATAGAGACATCAAGTTGGTGAATTCCTACCCTAGACTGACCGATAGAAGTGGAGGTAGAAGAAGAAGTCGGTCTGGTGCTCTCCCATTATAGCGTTTGCTCCGCAAGGTCGTCAAAGAATTGCCACGCTTCCTCGTCAGATTTTGATAGGAAGTGGCCCTGACAGATGGTTTCCAACAACTGCTTCGTTGCTGGGTTCAGGCCCTCGTATAAGGTTTGGCAAAGTTGCCATTTCTCTATACCGTGGTGAGGACATTGAACAAGAAGGTCTTTGTACCGGTCAAAGCACTTCCAGAAGGGTTCAGAAGGAAGCTGAGAGAATTGGTTGATTTCATTGCGAATCCTTGCGGTTTTATGATTCGGATAGAACTTTTTGAGAAACGCTTTAACAAACTCGTCCCAACTGGTTATGGAGTGGGAAGCGGTGCTATACAGCCATTTTTCAGCAATATCGCATAAAGTGAACGGAATGACCCATAGACGTATAGCATCGTCCGACAGTTGGGTAGTTTTCATCATGGCACAAACGTTTTGAAATTTATTGATGAAGATATAGGCATCTTCAGATTCAAGCCCATGAAATCGTGGAAGCATGTTGATGAAGTGGGGCTTAATTTCAAAATTATCCCCATTGGCCGGTGGAAGAGAAAGGCAGGTGGGAAGTGCAGAACGGGTGGGATAGAAACGATCCTGGAGCGCGATTCGCTGCGGCGCTACAACAGGCAGTGGTTGTGGGTTATTGGTCTCCGTAGGAGGTGGAGACAATCCAGGGGTAGTCAAAGAGATGTTTGGATTAAATCCTGATATCGCGGAAGAAGAGGTTGGTGATGGTGAAGGTGAAGATGTATGAACAGAATTCCGGTCAACGTCGGAGTTGGCCGGCAAAGGTAAGGGTGAAAGAGGAGTGGACGGAGTTTCGACGTCTGAGTCGATCGCGTAGTCGGTAGCGACTAACGTAACGCGGACTAGACGGGCGCTAGTGTCCCGAGTCCAAGCGGACATACACTAAACGGGTTTAGTATAGTCAAAGTGGAGAAGGTGAGGGTAAGAAAACGTCAATGGAGAAAGGCGATGGGTGGTGGGTGAAAAATGGATTTTGGCGACAAAGGGCAAGTTTTTATAAAAGTTTTTTATTTTTCCCCCTTTTTTTTATTTTAGAAAGAGCTTTACAGAAATATGTACGGACTTACGGCTTTAAGCAATCACAAACAAGATATGCACAATCACACCTAGATCTAGGGTCACCTAGGTCTGCTAGACAGCTCCTAACTGTTCCAGAGAGCTAGAAATAGGACCTCAAACCGCCTCTTCTCTATCAATTGCGACCAGGTAAGTGCCAGGTAAGTGGGAGGTTGTCCAAAGCTTTCGCGAAGTTCCTTAATTAAATAACCACTTGCCTTCGACACACTTGCCTAGACACCGCAAAAGTCAGATAGGATAAATGACCGATGCCTGTAACTAGTCCTCTGTCCTATTGAGCGCGAAGTCCTTAGGGCTGAGTCTAGTATTTTTTAATTAATAATGGTCAATGCATATGCTTTTTGTGATTTCTGGGGTCCTAGGAAGGGTGATGAAATCCCCACCCAATCTGAATTGGTTTCAAGCCCCTTAAGTCCGTATTAATGAATGCAAAGCGGTAACAAATCAACTGCAAACAATTTTTATTTTTAGCGCGGCGCAAAGAATCCTGCACAAGAACAGTTTATTGGAAGGGGAAGAGAATTTGCGCAAAGAATGCTGCAGAAAACACAGTTTATTGGAGTCCAGAGGAGTGGGAGAGAGGAGAGAAAGAATTACCCAAAATTTGGGCTCCTGAAAGCTTCAAACCGCCGCGGTTCCGCGGCTTGAAGGTGCCTTCGGAGCATCATTTTTCTTGTGGGTGTTCACCTGGCTGTCCTCTTCTTGTCTGGTTATCCTGAATCTTGATTTGCTTCCTGGATCTGCACCAGAATTTTACAGTAGACCGTTTGGTTCGTTTTTTATCCGTCGCGGTGTAGCCGCGAAATGTGGGTCTATCTTCCCACGTCTTTGGCACTGAACTCGAACTCCGTATTATCCTGCACACTTGCACAAAAACTAATAAAAAATAACAAGATGATTTTTCTTTACAAAGTATATTTTTTTGTTTTGTTTTTCGGTTATATTTATATTCACAAGTTAACCCGAAATTACACAAAGAAATAAACTACCGTCTCCCCGGCAACGGTGCCATTTGATTGTTAGAGATTCTGCATGTTCAAGTTTAGTTAATTACCGCAATCAAAACGGTTTCGCTTGTAGCTAGCCGGTTGAGTACGGGTCGTCCGCAGGGAGATGGGAATCTTTTTCTATGTGCTTTAACGAGTTAAGTCCAATTTTCCAGATTTGTTTGTGATTAACTAAGTGTTAAAATGATATGTAAAGAGAGCTTGTTAGGGTTATGATTAGGTTAGTTTGAGTTAGGAGTCGCTCACTTCTTTCGTTGCCACTCTTAATATCGGTGTTACGGTAATCGGCAAAAACGGGGATTAGCACGACTAGGAAGGAACTTGCGAGTATAAGCTAGGCTTTCCAACGCTTAAGTTCTTCCTTTTGGTGCTTGTCCGTCCGTTCTTGGCTCTTAGCCATAACCTCCGGTTAATTCAACCACAACCGGTCTCACTACGGAATCACCGCTATCATGTAGGATAGGGTGCCGTAGGGAGCGGATTGTGGTTCAATTAACGGGAGTCGATTTAAGATGTTGGGCAAGGAAAGAGTGAGAGAGATTTCCTTCTCTCAAACTTCCCTTATCCTACCCTAACAAGTATGGAAACTACTCACACATCATAATGAAAAGAAAATAAAACAAAAGAGGAAGATAGAAAGAAAGAGATTAGAAGATAACAACTAGCTATTTGCGACCTCACCTTGGCAAGGATCAAGCGTAAGCATCATGGTTGTTTAAGGATAAAGGAAAAGAGAAAAGAAAGAAACAACAAGAAATAACAACAACTAAGTTAACAAATGAAAATTACAAGCATTTAACATAAGAGCAAGACAAGTATGATAATAAAATGAACTTCTTTATTCATCATTCTTCACTCACAAAAGTTCACTATAAGTTTTTCAATGGAGAAGAGATGAGAAGAGGAAGAAGAACACAAGTATTCTAAAACCTAAAAATACAAGATTAAGCACCCCCTTGGCTTCACAAGGTTCTGGGCTATTTATAGGCAGGGAAAGGAAAACCTAGGGCAACATTCAGAACCCTCATGAAAATACCAAACTGCCCCTGAAAGATCTTCAGCCGACAAGCCAAGACGGCCGCGGAACCGCGGCCTAGACCCCCTATTGGCCGCGGTTCCGCGGTCGTTTAGTAGAGTTGGGCCCTACGGTTTTTTGTGCTTCCCTAGTTTTCTCTGTACTTTATTCTGGTATATGTGTTTTCTTAGATTATCTTCACGATTTTTCCAGAATTTCTGTTGAGCAAAAGGTGATTTGATGTGGATCTTTTTGTCATGATTTCCTCGAGCTCCGCGTAGATTTCTTGGATCTTGTGTGGCCATTGAGCCTTGTGCATGAAAATGACATTGATTTGCCATTTTGTCTCTTAAACTGGTGTGTGGCAACAGACGGATAAAGAGCGGAGACCGGTGTTTTATCTGTGGTTGGCAGGAACCCGAATTTTGTCGTGTTTTTCCATGAATTTCACCGTTCAGAGCCGAGAACCTATATCCTGCAATTGACTAGCAAACACGGCTCAAGAGTACCTACCGATATGCAATGTGATAAAAATTGGGCGTTATAAAAATGCAAAAATCTGATATGAACAGAACTCTTCCAACATACCGTCCCTTTACCGAGGGTAAGGACAATGCCTGTGACTGACTTTCAGTCGTCCTTATCACCCTGGAACAGTTTCAGTGATTCTCCCCAGGACCAATTGATACCATCTCACTACAACTAGTGAGTATCCTAATATCCAATTAGATCTATCTCATAGATCCAAAACCCAGGATTTAGTAGGTATCACTTTGATCCTTTTTGGAGAATCATTGTGATAAGCGGAGATTGACCGAGCGTAGCATAAGAAACTCCTTCCCTATCAAGAGTATGTCATCCACGTACTCTACGAGGATCACTACCATACTCCCTACTACCTTTTTGTATATCACAAGGTTCATCTACCATTTTGATGATGTCAAACTGTTTGACTAACTCATCAAAACTGATGTTCCAACTCCGCGATGCCTGCTTTAATCTGTAAAGCAACTTGCACACGTTTCCGCTGCTCCCACTGTTTACAAAGCCCTCTGGCTGTGTACTTATAGACGTTCTCTTCTAACACATCATTTAGAAAAGCAGTCATGGCACCCAACCACCAGATATCGTAGTCATGGTATGTAGCCGTGGCAAGTAGGATCTGGATGGACTTAAGCATAGCTACTTGAAAAAGGTTTCATCATTATCCACGCCTGGTCGATGATGAAAACCTTTAACATGTCTGGCTTTGAAAGTCTCAACCTTTCCATCTACACCAAGTAATCTTCTCAAGATATACTTGCTCCTGATGGGGATTTAACCCTTCAGATATAGCAACTAAAGTCCATACTTTGTTGGTGTACATAGATTCCATCTCAGATCACTAAGCATCCAGCCATTCTTACAGAGTCTCACTCCTGATGGCCAGCTCGAAACTAGTTGGGTCATCATCTCATGATGCAATCCTCGCTCCCACTGTCATAGAGAAACCGAAGTAACTCTCAGGTGGGTGAGGAACCCTACTAGATCGGCGGAGAGGCTGAGCTTCGTTGGTTACTATTGAATCTTTCGGTTCTACCAAATCATCAGCTACAGTTTGTATAGCTGGAACATTTCCAGTTCTACATAATAGACCTTGCCTTGAGCTTGTCCGGATTTTGCTTTTAGACATAGGCCGGACAACCCCAAATCTTAACTAACTTAAGATATGGGCTCTTCCCTTTCCATATCTCATATGAAGTGGTAGGCAACTGATTTGATCGGAACCATATTCAATAGGTATGCAACTTCATAAGTGCATAACTCCCTAAAGGAAATAGAAAACTCAGTAGTACTCATCATAGAGAACACCATATCATATAGGGTGCAGTTGCTCCGCCCCGATATACCATCGTGCTATGGTGTATTCGGAGGAGTAATGCTGAGAGAGAATCTCATTCTCCTTTAGAATAGTCCAGGATTTCCGTTCTCAAGTATTCTCCTCCTTGATCTCATCAAAGGACATAATACTTATACCCGTATTGGTTCTCTACTTCTAACTTATATTCTGTGAATATCTTAAAAGGTTCGGACTTGTGTTTCAATAGGAACATATGTCTGAATCTTGAGAGATCATCAGAGAATGTAATGAAGTAAAAAGAACCGGTCTTGGTATGTGTAGACGGGGACCTTCATACATCAACATGTATCATCCCAAGAGTATACTAACTCTTTCTCTGCTTCCAATAAACAGAGCTGTGGTCATCTTATCTTTGTGACATGACCGGCAAGTTGTCACAAGATGTAAATTCAAACAGATTTAAATATGCATCTATGTGCAACTTAGCTAGTCGGGTCGCATTGATATGACCTAGTCTACAATACCTCAAGAAGGATTCGTTCATTTCTGAACTCTTCCTCTTGTGTGTGTTCCGTATACTAAGAACTGCAGTTTGATTTAGAACATCAATGCTTTTAGATAACGTGCCTGAACCTATCAACTTTTGATATAGTAAATGTTCAAAATATTATCCAACAATACAAAATTTTATCATTTCTTTACTAATAAAGAGATTGATATGATTTTGTATATCAGGTTCGGTATCTAATAGCATTTGTTCAGAATCAATGTATTGATAATACAGGGTGACAGTGACCAACAGACTTGGCTGCAACACTTGCCTCGTTTTCTGTCTCATGAAACTTATCACCCGTTCTCAGTTCTCTACCTATCTGTAGCCCTATGTAACAGATTACATATCAGGGATCCTGATCCGGTATTAAATACCTAGGACATAGAGGATACAGAGAAACAATTCTTTGTAATGAACACACCCGAAGGAGATGCATCATATGCACTTTCTTCGTTTGGGCGGCACGGGAAATCTGGTATTCCCTAATTTCCTGCTCTGTCTTATAACATTTATAAGTTGGAGCGGGACCAACGTTCCCCAGCTCAGTATAACAAGCGGGTTCGATCAATACATCCGTTTTATTATCTTGATTAAGGCGTGACATGGTCGCTACCTAGAGAGAGAGAGAAGAAAACACTCTGCGTGCGCTCTTGCAAGATCAGATTGGTTATTATTTTATCTAATCAGGATTGCTCCCACTGGTTTTTATCAAATCCTCCTTCAAACCCTAAAAGGAAAGACTAGCCGGGATTAATTACACGCTACAAGTTCGCCAATCTTTCTGCCAGGTCAGTGTCGGTACTTTGAGGGAGGTTCCCCGAGCTTTCGCACGGACCTAATTAAAGTAAACCTCATTTTCCCAGAGGCGTAACCCCATTGACACCTTTCTAGACACCTACTTGATCGGCTAATTGTAATGTGTAAAACTCTCCCATGAGTAACAATTACTCGCAGTGGGTATCGGGATCCAACTATCTCATAGAAGGTATGCAATCTCATTGCAAATTTCAACACTTGAAATTCCCGATAATATTTTGCCCCTAGCAGCTATATGATCTTAATATAGTCAACAAATCATAAGTGCTAGTCAAGTTCAACCCGTCATTTCCTGATTGAATTAAACCCATCCGCACGATCCTTAACATAGTCAACAAAGTCGCACGACTACCCTAATCCAATCGCATCATATGCTTATACAGATAAGCACTAATTAGCTACCGCACACTACGCCTTAACATAGTCAACAAACGTAGCACGAATACTAACTAGTACTTATCTAAAATGACGGAGGGCTACGACAGGTTTTTCTGAAAACCTATTGCGTAATGATCTTGATATCGTTGTAGAATCAAATGATTTTAAAATGGAGTGTTTTTGAGGCTTTTCTAGTTTTGCTAAAGGGGTCACTCCCGGTGAAGGGATCGTCGGCCCTTTCCTCATCGAATAAGGTGCGGGATATATCATATATATCACTGTGCAAAGCAGAAACTATAGAAGCAATCAAAAGACAAACCGAGAGTTGTAGCATCTGCCAGTTATTGCTAAAGGAGTCACTCCTGGTGAAGGGATCTCGGTCCTTTCCTTATCGAATAAGGTGCAGGATGTTCTACAAGGAACACCGCGATGCAAAGCAAGAACTGTAGCTACCTGTTTTTGAAAATTCGATTCCACAACATCTTAGGTTTCTTTTCTTTCATTAATCACATTAATGAAGTCCCATCATTTAAATCACCTAAACATCACAGATAAATACGACGTACACTTATGCCATCCGCATTCGCCTCGATGTCCCGTCTGCACCGTTAGGTTAGGTAACTAACGGCAAAGCGGGGCAGGGCTAGCGCGGGTGTAAAACATAAGCAACGTCTATATAATATATCATATATACTATATACAGTATTTATCACAGAACATATCAAATGATCACATCACAGATATCGCAGCAGAAAAAACATATGAAACATTGGATATACTAGGACGTCCGTGTTTTCAATATGAGCCAGTATAAAACACGGATTCCACGATCGCGATGAATAGCCAAACCCACACCCCTAGACCCCTACGAGAGCAGCAAGCAACCCTACCAATTCTAGAGTCAGGAGACCCGGACTCGACTCCTCGAGTTGGTCTCCCACTGGACTCCAGAACCCGGTTACTTGTGCCCTCCTCTTTGGGTCTATCCTAGTGTGGAAAAGTAAATAATATACAACAACGGTGACAACTTCCGCAACCTGGAAGTGCCCCAATAAAAGAATATTACATACAAGCTTTTACATGAATGAAAATGAAAAACACTCATCTCACATAAAAAAAAAACCCCGGCTATTCAAACACGACGATCCAATATAACATATCCAGCAACACATAACATCACATGTCATCAACATAAGTAAACATGCGTATCCCAATTGTCGTTGACATATAGTAACGAAACCGGCGATATCACATATTACACTTACGGTCACAGAAAAGAAAGTGTAAAACTACAACAGTTGGAATCCGCAACTTGCATAGACATCGCATGCCTAATCAAATGAATTCCTTAGACATCGCATGCCTAACAATTATAAACCTCGCATTTTAGTCTCATTATCAAAAACACTTTTCAATATCAAGTCGGGCAATTCAACAAGATTCCCGACATCCTGATCGAATGCTCATCGCAAACTTTAGTAAGCGGCCGCACCCCCGACGCCGTCGTCAAAGTGCACCAAGGCGGAACACCGCTACCGAGAGCACCCGAACGGATGCTTTCGACGACGGGGTTCTCCTACAGTCACTTGGTCGGGGCTAAGGGGTGTAGCTGTCTATTAAGTTTATCGGCGAATATCCGCGTACACTACGTGATTGCGACGGACTTTTGATCGCATCAAAATTCCGTGGCAACCGATCAAGTGAGACTAAAGTGCTGTGTTTATAGCATTCATATTAGTTATCTCATAACTTCTTGTGAATTCCAATTATTGTATCACATTCCAGACAAATAGAAAATATTAAACTTTCCGATCGAACATTCAAACACCCAAGTTTTCCCGAAACAGCTCAACACATGAAATAAGTTTTAAAACATTCACTTCATGCCTCAGTACCAACGGTCCAGCCGTAGAAGGGTCAAGCCAACGCCTCACATGTGGCACGCCGTACTGCCCCAAACTCGAAGGTTCAAAGGGCAGTTCAAGACGGTCACATAATCGAGTTAAGGTTTATTGTCTTCTAAAGGGTCCATCGCGTTACTTGCACTACTTAGAACGTCTTTAAACCACGGAAAAATCCAACACTTGGAAATTTCCCGGCAGGGGAAAAAGTGGGTTTTTATATCCGGTCGAACTTTTTAACATATTCTAAAATTATCCGGAAAAATACATAGACGAAGTTAAAGATTCCGATCGAATCGTCGAATCCCCAAAAGACTCCAGATTACTCAACTCTTGAGTGAAGATTAAAATTACCCAGAAAATACAGGATTCCAATATAAACATTACTGTGCAAATTTTAGAGGGTGACGTCACAAAATGGCGGCGGAACCGCCGCACGAGCCAGGCTCGTGCCGCGGTTCCGCGGCGGTTTGAGCTCCAAACAGTGTCGTTTTGCACAGTTATTCTTATAATTTCCTGCTTATTTTTCTACATATTTTTAATATGGAAAAATCCCAGATTTCAAAAATTGTACAGAGAAGGGGTCGGATTAGGGTTTCGTGTTTCGATCGGACTTCTAACATCGTCTACGCATCGCCTAAGGCTCTAGCTAGGCTCTGATACCACTGTAGGGTTCCTAGGCACTCTAAGGAGGATCCACAAGGCATCAAACATGCCAAATTCAAAAATTTCCGGTGCCGAGAAACCCTAATGCGATCGTTGACTAGAGTTTAAGGCGATAACTATGCAAGTAGTAAACAACTTTACTCTAAAGTGAACGGAAATACAACATTTGTAGATCCGGTCCTCCACCTCCATAGCTCCGTGATGAAGTCCCTCCGCTGCGATCATCGGATCCCGGACTCTAATGATGGTTTTGTCGAAGAAATGATCGGGCTAGGTCGTCGACTTCGATGCCGAAGATGATCTACGTCGAGGCAACTAGAGATCAAGCTCCAACTTCACCAAGTCATGAAACTTGTGAAGAAAACACCCTATACTATATGGCAAGTGGTAGAGGATGAAGAAATAGGAAGTGGGTTCACTTTGGATTTGGATTTCTTACTTGGAATCATCACTTGACATTTTCAAGAAAAGGTTTTCTTTCTTCTTTCTTCAAGAAGAAGAAGAAGAAGAAAAAGAATATGTAAAAAGAATTATTTCAAAAAGAAAATCCAAGTGATGGTTATCATATTGCAACCATGGTTTAGTGTAGAGAATAAACTTGGGTTAAGTTGAATGGTTAGGTTAAAGGAAAGAAACAAAATGGTCAAGCTTTCAAACCTTCATGAAGTTTCAACAAAAGAACAAAACAAGCCACCATTTCATTTATCTTTCCAAAAGAATAAATAAATAAATGAATAAGTAAATAAAGCAAATGTAACCCTAACCATTAACTAACCATGGTTTAAATCAAACATACACCCAAGTTTGCATGTATCATCAAACATGATACAAACTTGTGCACAAAAATATATCACATATACAATGTGCACAGTCAAGTGAGAAAAACATCTTAAGTGAACCAATATTAGTTAATGTAAAGTAATATATCAAATATATAATTATACATTAAATCATTAAATCAACACTTGATTTAACGATCCGGTCACATCATATATGACCGACTAATATCCAATGTATCGACTTATCGAATCAATCCTCGATTCGATAATTAGGTTATATCGCATACAACCAATCGATACATTCATCGCGAGAATAGAATACGGTATCACATACACGCATTATTCTCGGTCCCGCACATATCTCATATGCGCTCCTATTTCGTTTCGCTTGAGCCAGGAAACCTCTGTGTAGGACTCTAAAGACTCGTCAATACGCCGGCAGAAGGTGATGATCATATCAAGCACCCACAAGCCGCAAGCGGTCTGCTAAACGTAAAGGCCATCCGGGTATTGAACGATCAGAAGATCGACGAGCAAGCCAGCTCACCCTCCGGTGAATCCAACCAGTAACACTTACCGTATAGTCCGGTCTGTTCGTCTGATATGTCGCATATCTCGCCTAGGGGTGGTAAACGTCAGACCCCAGTAGCTCGATAAGTCGTGTCGATATGAGGTCTATAACAGTTCGAGAAACTACTGGTAACACTTACCAGTAAATCTCAGCAACCCTGGCCAGGGATTTCCGGTTATAGCCAACGAACACAGCGCAACATCAACTCCCTATACCGGGAGAGACGAATCCCCTCCTATCGCTCATTGCCTCCATGTGATTCGGGAATGTACCCAAAAACCACCGTTTTGCACGCCCTCTTGGACGTGGTAAGGTGGAAATCAAAGCACAGTGGGAATCACACAAGACTCTATGACGATCTCGGGTCTACAGACTAACCTGTACCAGTGTCACCAGAGAACTGCCATCTTACGTAAGGTATAATACCATCTGGGAGTTCTCGGCGAGTCCGTCCAGTGTACCCAGTCTCCACTGAGTACCCGTATATCATCTCTGATGTCAAACACCGATGGATATGGGATCATCCATCGCCCATTTGTATGGGTCGAGAAGGTATACGCTAGTCTATTCTGGTATATCGATGCCCCGTCTCGATACACCCACGACTAGGGACCTTGAAGGATATACTTATGGACTACCATATCCCCACTAGTATGATCCGCATCATAGTCCAGGTAGTCAAGTACACATCCTAAGGGCTTTACCAACATGAAACAGAGAGACAATCAGTATACACATTAAGGTAAAGAGTAACCAGATAGCATACTATCATGTCGAGCAAGAAAGTCCTCCTTATATATGTCCCAGCATCCACTACAATATACATCCTATGTACAGTAATGGCCTCTAGGGCATACATATAACTAACAAATTTGAATAAGTTTTCACACATGAAATGATAACCTTTTCAATTTACTGTATTTTTCACTTTAATACCATGAAGTTTCTGTAAGTCCACGTTGCCCACCCCGGTGCTTACGGGGAGGCGGAAAACATAATAAAAATCGGATTTTTATCAACTATAGGCAACATGGACTAGGTTTTAAGGATCTTTACTAAACAAAAACTTGCTAAAGCTAACTTGAAAGTAGCTAAGTGGTAGAAAAGTTATACCTTTGGTCTCTTAGTCCTTCTCTCCTTGCTCCTTGGAGTAGTGGAAGGAGGTCACCTTGCTCGTCTTCTCACGCCGAAGAAAGATCCACCCGAAAGCCTCGACCTTTGGTTTCAACTCCAAGCTAGAAGTAACTAGGGTTCAAGAAGTGCTAGTCCCTTAACCCTAAATGAGAGTAAAGATGATCAAGAGAGGGTTTTTCTCAAGCTCAAGTGTTTCTCAACACATGAGAGGGAGAGAGCTTGAGGGAGAGGAAGAACAAGAGAGAGAAATGAAATGATAGAATGAGAAATAATTGAGCCATTCTCACTAATATGTGTGAATTATTTTAATTGAATAATTAGCTAGATAATTGTCATGGTTAATCATGACATGACCATTATCATTTCAATTTGCAAAGATCAAAAAGCATCTTCCAAAAGAAATGATGATGGTCAAAGTGTCAACCTAGGTCAACAAGTCAAAGAAGTCAAATGGTCAACAACCATAACCATGGACAATTATTAAACTAATTATTAATTAACAATAATACACACATAAACATTAGGGTTAATAAAATGACAATAGCCATTAACCCTAATCAAGGTCCTCTCCCTCAATCTCAAGCAACTGTGCATACGCACCCGCATTCGTGATCCGAGGAACACGAATACACAGAGAAAAACCAATCTCAAATCATATACTAGGATCCGGCTTAAACCAAAGCCCGCTAGTATAAACTGTCCGGACAGCAAACGTGCACAAGTGCGTGAATGTGAACTAACCCTGTCGCAAAACCATGCGACCTCTACTCATTTTGCCTAAAGGCGAATAGCTCTCTGTGTGGGACTCTAAAGACTCGACACTACGCTGGCAGTGGGTTTAACCACAGACCGCAAGCGGCACTAGCTGTACGTAACGGTCCCCAGGTAGATGTCGATAAGAAGACTGACGAGGTGAACCCCATCCGAACTCCTGCTGAGCCTGTATGTGACAATCTCCGTACAGTCCGGTCTGTTCGTCTGATACATCGCATGGCGGGCCTAGGGGGCGGTGAACGTCAGTCCCCTAATAGCGGTACAAGTCGTGTCGGAGTGTAGCCCAGAACACCCTGAGATAACACTGGAAACCTACCAGTATATCTCTCTTGCTCTGGCCAGGGACTACTCGTGTAATGGCTTTCCTGGACACAGCGCGATGTCAACCCCCAATACTGGGAGAGACGAATCCTGTCTAACCGTCACTGCCTCCAAGTGCTTCGGGACTGCACCCAAAAACTACCTGTTTGCACGACTCCTTTGAGCCGTGGTAGGGTAGTAATCAAAGTGCAGTGGGAACACACTCGAGGCGAAGTGACAGTGTCAAGTCAACGGACTAAGCTATACTCATGTCACCTGGGAACTGATAACTGATGATAGGTATAATACCAACCAACAGTTCCCAACGAGTCCTGTCCAGTGTACTCGTAACCTAACGAGCACCCGCATACTATCTCAAGTACGACGTACTGACGGCTGTGGGACAGACCGTCTCCCACGCTGGGATGAGAAGCGCATACGCTAGTCTACTCCGGAGTATCGATGCCCTGTCTCGATAGTCCAACGACTAGGGACCTGTATAAGGATGTGCTTATGGATCACCCAGCTCCCACGAGTGTGAGCGCCATCACAACGCTGGTAATCAAGCAAAGATCCTAAGGGCTCTACTAATATGTATATCAGCAATATGCTAAAAGAAACACATGCACATATTAAAGCAGAGACAAACCAAGTAGCATACTACCATTTCGAGCAAGATTGTATATACAACTGTGAATATCCCAAGCTTCCATCAAGTAATATACAAATTAGTATGATACAGTAATGGCCTCTAGGGCATATACACTAACAGTTTCAATTTCACATTTAACCTCTTAACCTTAATATACATTTAAAGTAGAGCATGAGGTAATGACCTACCTCTACACACACGCAAATACAACCCTAAAACGATATCAACAAACTTAGAATGCGATAAAATGAAACTTTCATTAAAATACCATAATCTTAATAAAACCATTCTTAAAGGTTTTAGATTTGATACACTTTTAAGTAAATACTTCTTAGTAGAAAAAATACGATAGGTTGTGGACATCGATCGTTTATCTAAAACTGACTTTGTGGTGTCTAGGCTAGGCAAGTGAGCTTAGGTAACTTTAAAAGGCCCGCCTCACGATTCGTGAGCGGATCCCTCCTTCCTCACTTGTACTTGTTGCGCCACGGCAGCGCCCCGGCCGTCAATCCGAGGCCAAAATGCGGAATCAAAATTTTTCTTTACTTGGAAACCGGCGCTACCGCGGACAAAGAAAAAACCCGGATCGTTAACCATTAACCTATACTAGCTAACAAGAGATGAGAAGAGAAGTATACCAAGTGATCCGAGTCCTCCGGTCTTCTCTTCATCGTCCCGATCTCCCGCGGAAAGTCTTGGCTCCACATCGTCGCCTCCTCGCCGGAAGGGCACCACATCGCCTGCGTCTTTTACGGGCTCCCGCCTCAATACCGAGGCAACTCGGGCATGAAGCCGGCAACTCGACATGCCCAAGAATTGCTGTAGAATGTAGTGTAGAAACTTTGTCTCTTGGAGTTTATGTAGTTGCCATAGATGGATGGAGGAAGAGGTAAAGAAAATTGGTGCTTTCAATTTTCTAGCAAGAAGAAGATGAAAAATGAACTCTCTCATTCTTTTCTCTCAAGTGAAGGCTCTCTCCTTTTGTGAGAATGCTGGAGGAAACAATATGAAGCATAACCTTAAAAGGAAGGTGAGTGTAGGAAAAAGGTGGAGGGTAACCACAACCAAACATCATGATAACAATCTCACATCAAACACAAATCAATCCTAATCACCTTTAAAAAGAAATGATGATAGAAAAGAAAGGAATAAAAAAGATGCTATCATAATAAATCATCTTACAAAGTGTAATTTGCAAAACTGCAAATTACCCCCTCCATCGGAAAAGTCCGGCCGGGAAAGAACAAAGGAAAAACCGGCCGGAACGGAATGCAAACTGGCAACTCCAGAAAACTGGTCCCGTAATAAATTACAGGAAAACCCCGATACTGTGCATACACACCCGCATCTGTATTCCGACCGGATACAAATGCAATGAGACAAAATCTACACTGTACTATACTAGGATCCGACTTAAACCAAAGTCGGCTAGTAAAATCCGTTCGATCCTGATCCGTGCAATACCGCACGTATCTGATCGAACCGTGCCATATAACCATACGGCCACTAGTACAAACCGTCCGATCCTGATCCGTGCAATACCGCACGTATCTGATCAGACCCTGCCATATCTCCATACGGCCTCTACAGCGTTTCGCCCGAAAGCCTGAGTAACTGAAAGTGTGGTGGACTCTAAAGACTCGTCAATACAATGGCTGTGGATTTAACCACTAGCACGTCAGAGGTATAAGCCAATACGTAACGGGCCACCAGCTATTTACTAAAAGGGACGTCGATGAGCGAACTCATCCTGACACCCTACTGAGCCTGTCAGTGACAATATCCGTACAGTCCGGTCCGTTCGTCTATGAGGATCGCATGTCGGGCCTAGGGGGTTGGTAAAAGTCAGACCCCCAAAGGCGGTACAAGTCGTGTCGGAGTGTAGCCCAGAACGCCCTGAGATACTACTGGAATACCTACCAGTAAATCTCCTGCCTCGGCCGAGGGCTTTGCGTAATGGCTCTCCTAGACACAGCGCGACCTCACCCCCAATACCGGGAGAGACGAACCCCTGCAGATCCGCTCACTGCCTCCATGTGGCTCGGGACTGTACCCAACTAAAACCTGTTTGCACGACTCCTTTGAGCCGTGGTAGGGTAGTAATCAAAGCACAGTGGGAACTCACACGAGACAAATGACGATCTCAGGTCGATGAACTAACCTGTACACATGTCACCAGGGAACTGCTATCTGACATCTGGTATAAGACCAACTAGCAGGTTCCCGGCGAGTCCTGTCCGGTGTACTCATAACCCAATGAGCACCTGTATACATCTTAGGTGAACCAACTGACACCAGTGGCTTGTGAGACCGGCCACCGCCCCTCGTCGTGGTCTCGACTGTATACACTAGTCTACTAATGGAGTATCGATGCCCTATCTCGAAACTCCTACGACTAGGGACCTTTTAAGGATGTGCTTACAGACTACCAGCTCCCACGTATATGATCGCCATCATACTGCTGGTAGTCAAGCAAGAATCCTAGGGGCTCTATCAACGTGTAATAGCGATATGTCAGGTCACCTAAAGCAGTACACGATGATAAAGATGAACCAGATAGCATACTATCATCTCGAGTAAGACTGTCCTACCGGGATAGGTCCTCCCTTAATCATTGCAATCACGTGCCTGTGATCCAATAATTGACTCTGAGGGCACTATCTCCAACAATCTCCCACTTGCACTCAAGGCTAATTATTGCGATGTCGCATACTCACAGCCCGTGTGATACCGAACACCCAACTCCTCTACTAGTCAGTCTCACAAAGCTCGTTTGCGAAACTATTGCGTTCGAGGAATAGCCTCAGTGAGTGGATCCGCTGTGATGTTTCTTTCTGTGTCTCTCTATATCTCAAGTTCGTGGAGAAAGCCATCTCCCGAAATGAGCAATACCTGTCTTAGAATGTCTGGATGTCTGATGGGACCTAGCTCATAAATGAACTCCAAATCCAAACTTCTTAGACTGTATCGTCAACTGAACTTAATCAGTATCCTGCGCCAGGCCTTTCCCTCAGTATCCACCTGGACCACCTGTCCAATATACTGCCCCTCGTCAGAAGGAGAAACTACAACTCTGACAGCCACCTTGTCGTCCATGTCACCTTGGAAGCCTGGAGTGATAACCGTCTCCCAAAGGAGGCAGCCGTTATCATATCCCTAGAACATTCACTTATGTTCTAAAACTGCTTCCGACTGTTCCTCCAGGATTGGATCAATATCAACTTATTGCATCTAGTGCAAGAACGGCATCTGGTGTGGTACTTGACATCTCATGATTGACTCAATTGCCTAAGCAAGTGATCTGTCAATCATGCGTATCCCTCTCCCCTTTAGTCTGTAAGACACCTTTAGAGAGGGTGACTCCATTACCTGCAGGTGTACTACCGTGCCAGGAGTCGTCCATTCTAAATACTCATAGAATGCTGTCAAGGTACCCAGATTAGGAAACCATCCAAATCTAGATCTAAAACCATAGATCTAGTAACCAGAATGTCTGATATAATATCCAAGTCCTGTGCGGAGAAACCACTGTGTGACAACCAAAGTATAACCGATCGTAGTATAGGAATATCACTTCCTATTACCTTCTCAACAGATCCATCCCCTATTCTGATGACGTCAAACCTATGACTGTCACATCAGAAATAGATGATCTATCTCCGCTATATCTGCTTTAGTCTATAAATAGACATAAGCCTGATGTCTACCAATGCTTCCGCTGCTCCCACTGACTACGACAACCCTCTGGCAGAGTCATATAGACGTGCACTTCTAAAGCTAGTTTAGAACGACGCTATACTCATCCTCCTGCCGGGTCTCGCAGCCTGGAACAACAACAATGGCAAGTGTGGGTAAACAAGAACTTCCCTGTCACCGTCCTTGAGGCTACCGGAGTACCTCTCGGGTGCCTGAAGTTACCCACTTTATCTGCGGAGTGGCTAATGGAATGTCAAATCAGATTGAATCTTTAGGTTCCTTATCAAATCTTCAGTAATCGTTTGCGGTTCTGGAATCGCTTCCAGTTCTACCATACTCCCACTACTGTTTTCTGAAAAAATAACCATTTCCTTTTAAAATGTGGCGAGTTAAGAACAATATCACTATTGATCTTCCAGATGGTAGAAAATCAACCCCCGTCATAGCCTGGGTCAACCCACAAACAGCCATTACAGAAACATGTCTTGAGTTATCCAGTGTCTGGTTTTAATCATAAGCCGGACAACTCCCCGTACCTTAACATCGTTAAGATATGAACTGTTCTATATCCAATATAGAACCAGAGGCACTGATTTAATTGAACCAGATTCAAATCATGCAGCTATCTCCAGTGCATGTCAACTAAATGGAAGGAGGCCGATCAGCGTTACTCAACTTAGGAATGCTTCCAATTATGAGTAACCTGAAAGAGAAGCAAGTTCTCATTACTATCATACACAAGTATCTACATCTTCGATCTCCTTGAAGAATCCCGATACTTGCTACACCTGGTTCTCTACTCTATTCAAATACCTATAACTCCTCAAAACTTAGACCCTGTGTTTCCACGAAACAGCTGTCTAAAATCTAGAGAAGTCATAAGTAAACCGAATATAGTACGAGGACCAACCCCTCTGTCCTGATGGACGCTGGACAATATAAAATACTCTGTATAAGTCCGCTGAGTTTAACAACTCTTTCACTGTGCGTCGTAGGTTGAAAACTGTACTTATGGTTAAGAAGAATTACACCGCTCTTCAATGCTCCTTACCTAACCATCCACTGATATAGGTAAATGTCAAAGACATAATTTCAAAAAGTATATCTCACTCTATAAAAATAGACGTACAGATATATCAATTTGAAATTGGTGCATAACAACGGATATTCAAAACCAAATATTTGCCGACGGGCAAACAACCCAGGTGACTTCCTCAAATATCACCGATTACAACGAATCCCGATATAATGAGGATGATCACCCAATTTCCAATAACTTACTCCCACTCATCATCTGTAAAACCATACAGATGTGAGAATCAAACCTGGTAAATACATACCCTGGAGCAAGTGTCCAATCGGGAAATCAGTTTTCTTTTAACAGTACACAGTTGAACTGAAACATTGAAATGTTTCGATGGGGTATCCTGGTATTCCTAGTAATGCCTCTTCCAGATTCACGACTGTAACCGTATAGTTCTTTGCCACCTCTCCAAATCCCTTTATATGTCTTTAGTCATTACCGTCTGCACACCCCTTTAGGCTAGATGGTTTTCTTCTTTCCCTACCGTTCGGCACCAGCCTATGGTTTGGAAGAAGACTATCCAAAAAGCATAAAGGGTGTACTGTCCTAATCCTAGGAGCACTCGCAATGCGAGAGAAGGTGAAGATAAAAGACACCTGAATGTACTTTATTCCTATTTCTCCTGAACCAGAATCCATCCCCGAACTGGAACAAGTTCCTTTCGAGTTCGTATATAACCATACGATGGAGTATCCAAATAAACTGTGGATCTTCGTAGTGATACGGAGTGTCCTGGAGAAATACAAAAGTGATTTAGATTTGGCGAAGATATACTCGGTTTGGTCGTGAATAGCAGTCGCGATTTACTTTGCCCTCTTACTAATCCCTTGTTTTGTCTTAACTTAATACCTTCTGTACACCATCGTTATGCTAATTGGTTTTCTTCATTCCCCACCGTTCGGCACCAGCCTAAGGTTTGGAAGAAGACTATCCAATATGCGTAATAGGTGTACTATCTCCTAAACCAAGGAGTACTCGCAATGAGAGAAGGTGAAAAGAAAAGACAACTGAATAATCCTATTCGTTTTCTCCAGAACCAGAAACCATCCTCGAAGTCCTTCGAGTTCGTATATAACCATACGATGGTTTTGTCCAATGGAAGTGGACGTTCGTAGTAATACGGGGTGTCCTGGAGAAAAGGGTAAAAGTAGGAGTGGCAATGAGGTCTGCAACTCTGACAATCCAAAAGCCTATGTTAAGAAGGTTCGGTCAACTTGGTCACTGAGTCATAGTCTAGGGTCGGGTCAAAGGTCGCTGCCAAAGAGAGAGAGAAAAGAAACACTCAGCGTGCACTCTAACCTAGATCAGAATGGTTATCAATTTGTCTAATCAGGAAACCTCCCACTGTACCTCAAAATCTCCTCCAAACCTGAAAGAAGAATTAGTCGGGAATCACCCGAGGAGTAAACCAACTCATCAGTGGGAATCGGGATCCAACTCTCATCGCATGATAACGTGACGGAATCCACTCACGTCACCACACTCCAGAAGGTATGCGCATGCCTGGCAAGTTTCAGTTCTTTTGAAACTCCCGATGTAGGTTTTTACCCCTAGGACCCAAGTGACCTTGACGAATAATCAACAAATCAAAAGGTCCTAGTCAAGTTCAACCCGTCATTATCTTGATTGCGTTAAACCCACCCGCACGACCCTTGACGAATAATCAACAAAGTCGTACGACTGTCCTAACCAATCCACATATCCATGCGACAGAAAGCATTACAGAGCTACCGCACACTACGCCTCGGCGAATAGCAACGACAAACGTAGTGCGAATACTATGCAATACTAATCCGAAATGACGGAGGGCTACGAATGGTTTTTGGCGAAAAAAACCTTTAACGTAATGAACTTGATATCGTTGAAGGAACCGGATAACTTTTAGAAAATATAGTGACGAAAACCTTTACTAAAGAGGTCACTCCCGGTGAAGGGATCTCGGCTCTTTCCCCGTAGAATGAGGTGCAGGATATTCCAACTGAATACCACGATGCAAAGCAAAAGTAATCGGCTATAGTGAAGTTAATGCCCTGACGCAAACTTCTGTCCAAGGGGTCACTCCCGGTGAAGGGATCTCGGCCCTTGCCTCGTCGACTGAGGAGCAGGATATTCCAAATGAATACCACGATGCAAAACAAAAGCGAACGTCCTTGCAATAACGGCTTTTTGAAAAGTGTTCCAACAACATCAGAATAGGTTTGTTTAGCTCGCATTGATCCGAATCAACGCAGTCCCATCAATTGATCACACCACAAAGAACGAAAATATACTGACGTACGTATATGCCATCCGCATTTGCCACTGGGTCCCGTCATCACCCGTTAGGTTAGCTAACTAACGGCAGAGCGGGGACTGGACTAGCGCGGATGTAAAACATATACAACATCTACTAATATATATACCAATATATAGTATTTCGCTCAAGGCGTGAATAAAAGGCAACATCACAGAAATGTACAGCATCACAGAACAATACAGATATCTGGAAGCCCCGGGTTTCACAGAGCCGCTGCTGAAACCCGACGTTCCCCTGGTCGTGTGGATAGCCTGTGCAATGAAATCCTAGACCCCTACGGGCGCGGCAAGTCACCCGCCAAAACCTGAAGCGAGGCAGCCCCCTCCAGCACCGTGAATGGACCACCCAGCACTTCAAGGAATCCGGTAACTTGGGCACCCCTCCTGGGTCAACCTGTACCCCCTAGGAGTGCGACGAATAGCCCGCCAATCCTAGAGTGAAGCCCCCTCCGTCTCAATGCCATGAGATGCGGGCCCGTTGCCCTCTAGAACCTGGCAATCCGTGCACCCCTCCGCGGGGTAATCCTAGTACAGAAAGTAAAATATACATACACCGGGTACATCGACCGCAACCAGGTCGTGCCCCAAAAGAATAATACAAACAGGCAGTGACGGCAGTCCACATGTCGGACGCTCGCCCCGCAATATCAAATGTACATAATACAACAAAACTGTACTAGCATTGCATCCAGGCTATCCCCCACGACCGATCCGCAACAACACAGCATAAACATAGAACATCAACGTGAAAGTCACGTTCGCAAATCCGTCTAACCGGGCTATAGCAGTTAGACGGGATTTACCGATCAAGTGACATTCACGGTCGCAGATATAATGTAAATACTGTGAAATAATGTGTTTAAAAATATCCGATCGATCAAACAATTAACAAGTGGGCCCCCAAGTAATACTGTAGCAGTCACAGAAGATCTGGGTCCAAATTTAATATCCCAAAAGCCCTATTTTAAGCCCAGAAAGCAACTGAAGAAAAACGACCAAGTGAACTCTCCATAGTGCGGCGGAACCGCGGCCCAAAGGGGGTTTTGGCCGCGGTTCCGCGCTCCAACTAGTGAATCAGTTTATCGTTTTTCTACAGTAGCCTTATATTTTCCAGCACATCATTTTTCTGCAACCTGAAAAATTTTCAGACACCAAAAAATTCCAACAGAAAACTGATGTGAACAAAAATGAGGTTTTTAGAATTTTGGTCGATCGGATAAGCAAAACGCATTAGAACAAGCTAGGCAAGGTTAATGGAGTGGCTCTGATACCATGTTGCGCCACGGCAGCGCCCCGGCCGTCAATCCGAGGCCAAAATGCGGAATCAAAATTTTTCTTTACTTGGAAACCGGCGCTACCGCGGACAAAGAAAAAACCCGGATCGTTAACCATTAACCTATACTAGCTAACAAGAGATGAGAAGAGAAGTATACCAAGTGATCCGAGTCCTCCGGTCTTCTCTTCATCGTCCCGATCTCCCGCGGAAAGTCTTGGCTCCACATCGTCGCCTCCTCGCCGGAAGGGCACCACATCGCCTGCGTCTTTTACGGGCTCCCGCCTCAATACCGAGGCAACTCGGGCATGAAGCCGGCAACTCGACATGCCCAAGAATTGCTGTAGAATGTAGTGTAGAAACTTTGTCTCTTGGAGTTTATGTAGTTGCCATAGATGGATGGAGGAAGAGGTAAAGAAAATTGGTGCTTTCAATTTTCTAGCAAGAAGAAGATGAAAAATGAACTCTCTCATTCTTTTCTCTCAAGTGAAGGTTCTCTCCTTTTGTGAGAATGGTGGAGGAAACAATATGAAGCATAACCTTAGAAGGAAGGTGAGTGTAGGAAAAAGGTGGAGGGTAACCACAACCAAACATCATGATAACAATCTCACATCAAACACAAATCAATCCTAATCACCTTTAACAAGAAATGATGATAGAAAAGAAAGGAATAAAAAAGATGCTATCATAATAAATCATCTTACAAAGTGTAATTTGCAAAACTGCAAATTACCCCCTCCATCGGAAAAGTCCGGCCGGGAAAGAACAAAGGAAAAACCGGCCGGAACGGAATGCAAACTGGCAACTCCAGAAAACTGGTCCCGTAATAAATTACAGGAAAACCCCGATACTGTGCATGCACACCCGCATCTGTATTCCGACCGGATACAAATGCAATGAGACAAAATCTACACTGTACTATACTAGGATCCGGCTTAAACCAAAGTCGGCTAGTAAAATCCGTTCGATCCTGATCCGTGCAATACCGCACGTATCTGATCGAACCGTGCCATATAACCATACGGCCACTAGTACAAACCGTCCGATCCTGATCCGTGCAATACCGCACGTATCTGATCAGACCCTGCCATATCTCCATACGGCCTCTACAGCGTTTCGCCCGAAAGCCTGAGTAACTGAAAGTGTGGTGGACTTTAAAGACTCGTCAATACAATGGCTGTGGATTTAACCACTAGCACGTCAGAGGTATAAGCCAATACGTAACGGGCCACCAGCTATTTACTAAAAGGGACGTCGATGAGCGAACTCATCCTGACACCCTACTGAGCCTGTCAGTGACAATATCCATACCGTCCGGTCCGTTCGTCTATGAGGATCGCATGTCGGGCCTAGGGGTTGGTAAAAGTCAGACCCCCAAAGGCGGTACAAGTCGTGTCGGAGTGTAGCCCAGAACGCCCTGAGATACTACTGGAATACCTACCAGTAAATCTCCTGCCTCGGCCGAGGGCTTTGCGTAATGGCTCTCCTAGACACAGCGCGACCTCACCCCCAATACCGGGAGAGACGAACCCCTGCAGATCCGCTCACTGCCTCCATGTGGCTCGGGACTGTACCCAACTAAAACCTGTTTGCACGACTCCTTTGAGCCGTGGTAGGGTAGTAATCAAAGCACAGTGGGAACTCACACGAGACAAATGACGATCTCAGGTCGATGAACTAACCTGTACACATGTCACCAGGGAACTGCTATCTGACATCTGGTATAAGACCAACTAGCAGGTTCCCGGCGAGTCCTGTCCGGTGTACTCATAACCCAATGAGCACCTGTATACATCTTAGGTGAACCAACTGACACCAGTGGCTTGTGAGACCGGCCACCGCCTCTCGTCGGGGTCTCGACTGTATACACTAGTCTACTAATGGAGTATCGATGCCCTGTCTCGAAACTCCTACGACTAGGGACCTTTTAAGGATGTGCTTACAGACTACCAGCTCCCACGTATATGATCGCCATCATACTGCTGGTAGTCAAGCAAGAATCCTAGGGGCTCTATCAACGTGTAATAGCGACATGTCAGGTCACCTAAAGCAGTACACGATGATAAAGATGAACCAGATAGCATACTATCATCTCGAGTAAGACTGTCCTACCGGGATAGGTCCTCCCTTAATCATTGCAATCACGTGCCTGTGATCCAATAATTGACTCTGAGGGCACTATCTCCAACAGTACTTACCTGGCCACAATTGGCGGTGAAGAGGCGATTTGTGGCTTCTAACGACTTGTCATTTAGACCATTTATAAATAAGTTAGTTGGCTTAGGAAACCCTAGAACCTAAAATACGGAAAATTACACTTTGCAAATAAATACCTTTTTCTTTATAAAACCGTTTTCTAACGGATTAGTATTTTACAATCTTTGCAAAGCGCCGCTACCATCCATCTTTAGGGAACCCATTCGGGATCGTGCGGTTTATCGCGGACCCTCGGGCTAGTAATGCGAGATTCAGACCTCCGCAAGGAGCATTCGGTCTCGAAAGGTTTAAAATACGACATCTTAAGAAAAAGAGATTTTGAAATATAAAATATTTTTTAAAATTATTTTCTGTATAAACATATGTATATTTATCTTTTAAATACCTATTTTATTATAATATAAATTTTCCACCTTTTTCTAAAAATCACAAAAGAATAAAGGTTACACTAAAATACCATGAACTTCAAATAATCAATATTACAGATAAATACCATTATTTATGAAACTAGGATATTTTCATTAGAAATGTCACAACATAAAATCCACAACTCTAAAGACGAATAATAAATACTTGAGGTGTATTTTGAAAAGTATATAAAAGTATTTTTACATAAAACCCCCTCAAGTTTTATAAATTACCTTAAGGACCTTAGCAATTATAAGACTTTGATTCACATTTCTGATTGTCTGACTCGGATTTGAGTCTGATTAATCTGACTTGAATATGATTCAAGTCAATCCATAATCTACAAGTTTCCAATTCAACATGAACACATGAATCCATGAATACAATTATCAATTTATACAATTTGCCTGAACCGAACCATGGATATATTCCTTTTACATGATTCTCAGTTATTCCATTTACATGACTCTACGGTTATAACCGTTTCCTGATATCATGGTTTCGATCGGTCGGTCAATCAATCATACAACCAACACAATTTACAAGATAACAATACAAACAAGACATCGCGGGGTTTAAGGGGTAGATTGGTACGGAAGGTGTTAAAAGTGGCACGAGGTGGTCAGATTTAACACACCTAACATGAATCCAGTTGCTGTTGTACCGTGGCATAAATGGTCCTTGTACTATACGTGCCCTTAGTCTCTGGCATATAGAGACCCCTCTCGTATACACTGGCATTCTTCTGTACCAAGCTACAAACAACAGCGTTAACACTAAATACAACAATATAATAATATAATACAACTTTAAAAGCTACTCTCTCTCTCTTACTCTCTGTCTATTTCTCCCTTATTTTAGGACTTACCGAGCGACTTGTTCGCTGACGACATTCTATTTCTTTCTTCTTTGAATGTCGTCAGGTGGTTTGGACCCGGCGGAGATCGAGCCATCTCAAGAAGACTTGGACAGTTTGCCGAAGACCCTGCACTTTAGTTCATTGTACACTTTTTCTTTCTGTACTTTTCATTTTCCTGTTATGCCACTGTTTAGGCATCTTTTTATTTCAGTTGTATTTCCTTTCATGTATTGTACAAAGAATGTTAATGAATAAAAGTTGCTGTTCTTTTATATCTTATCTCTTGTGTATTTATTTTATATTGCTTAGATACGCTTAGCGTATGTACTTCTGAGTATATACGTAGCGGGCCTCATCGCGCCCACTTCGCCGTACACCGGGAAGCGGGGCGTGACAGTTCCCACTGTGCTTTGATTTCTACCCTACCACGGCTCAAAGGAGTCATGCAAACAGGTTTTTTTTGGGTACAGTCCCGAGCCACATGGAGGCAAGTGAGCGGATCGGTAGGGGATTCGTCTCTCCCGGTATTAGGGGTGAGATCGCGCTGTGTTTAGGAGAGCCATTACACAAAGCTCTCGGCCGAGGCAGGAGATTTACTCGTAGGTACTCCAGTAGTATCTTAGAGTGTTCTGGGTTACGCTCTGACACGACTTATACCGCTATTGAGGGTCCGACGTTACCAGCCCCTAGGCCCGATATGCGATACTCATAGACGAACGGACCGGACTGTATGTATATTGTCACTGATAGGTTCAGTAGGGTTCTAGGATGAGTTCGCTCATCGACTACCCTTGAGGTCAGTACATGGGCAGCCGTTACGCACAGCTAGTGCCGCTGACGTGCTTGTAGTTAAACCCACTGCCAGGATACTGACGAGTCTTTAGAGTCCCCCACAGATAGTTTCCCATGTTCGGGCGAAACGTTGTAGAGGTCGTATGGTTTTATGGCAGGGTTCTATCTTGCGCGTGCACTTGTGCACGTGTCATGGTTCGGACAGATAATACTAGTGGGCTTTGGTTTAAGCCAGATTCTAGTATTATATTGTGTAAGAGTATTTTTGTCTCTTTGCATTTTGTATTCGGTCGGAATACAAATGCGGGTATTTATACTGTTGTGGGGTAATCCTATGGGATTATTTTTGGAAGTTGCCAATCCTTTTTCACCGGACTTAAACATTTGGTTTAATGTTTATGTTGCGGAATTTCCTTTCATCCATGGCTGATTTTGTATTGGGCTTTAAGCCTTTTCCTTTTTGGGGTCTATTTGCAAATGTTACATTTATAAAGGGAGGGGGTTTCTTGTGGCCATCGGGGCTCCAGCCACTTCCAGCAAGTTCTTGAAGGGTGAGGTGTTTAGTGACTCATTCTTGCATTAAAAGCCTTTGTCCAAGCTTAAGATATTTGCATAGATCTTTTGTTGATATTTTCTTTTTAACCTCACCTTGGTTTTTCCTTGTGCTCACCCCCTCCACCTCAATGGCCGGCCCCACTCCAAATCAGCCCATATATTTGCCCGAGCCTCATTTGTGAGGAGTATGATTCATTTGATAAATTTCCTAGTTCAATTCATCGATCCAATTGGCAACTTCATTAACCCTTCACCCAATGGCTTGGGTGCCTTGAGACAAAACATTCTACACTATCTCTACATCAATCTTGGACATGTCGGCTAGCAAACTTCATGTCCGAGTTGTCTCGGTTTAGAGGCGGGAGCCCGTTTAAAGATCCGTTGACGTGGTGCCACCTCGATGAGGAGACAGGAGATCGGAGTTGCCACGAGGAGCGTAGGATGATGGCTAAAGACCGAAGACCGGGCTGAGGTCGATGTACCCGTTGTTCATATTTTTCATTTCTGTACTAGGTTTACCCCGCGACGGAGTGCACGGATAGCCGGGTTCTGGAGGGCAACGGGTCCGCATCTCATGACTTTGAGAGGCAGAGGGGCCTCACTCTAGAATTGGCAGACTATTCGCCGCACTCGTAGGGGGTACAGGTTGACCCAAGGAGGGGTGCTCAAGTTACCGGATTCCGTGAAGTGCAGGGTGGTCCATTCACTATGCTGTAGGGGCTGCCTCACTTAAGGTTTTGGTGGATAACTTGCCGCACCCGTAGGGGTCTAGGTTTCATTGCACAGGCTATCCACACGACCAGGGGAACGTCGGGTTTCAGCAGCGGCTCTGTGAAACCCGGGGATCCCAGATTATCTGTATTGTTCTGTGATACTTATTACTTTTCTGTGATGTTGCATTTATCACGCCTGGCGCAATTATTGTATATTGGTATATATACTAGTAGATGTTGTATATGTTTTACACCCGCGCTAGTCCAGTCCCCGCTCTGTCGTTAGTTAAGTAACCTAACGGGTGATGACGGAACCCAGTGGCGAATGCGGATGGCATATACGTACATTTTATTTTCGTTCTTTTCTGGTGTGATTAATTGATGGGACTACGTTGATTCTGATCAATGCAAAGTAAAACAAACCTGTTTGGACGTTGTTGGAACAGTTTTAAAAAGTGTTATTACAAGGACGTTTTCTTTTGTTTTGCACAATGGTATTCAGTTGGAATATCCTGCACCTCATTCGACGAGGCAAGGGCCGAGATCCCTTCACCAGGAGTGACCCCTTGGGAAGAAGTTTGTATCAGGGTAATAACTTCACTATAGTCGATTACATGTTGCTTTGCATCGCGGTATTCAGTTGGAATATCCTGCACCTTATTCCACGAGGAAAGAGCCGAGATCCCTTCACCGGGAGTGACCTATTTAGCGAAGGTTTTCGTCACTATATTTTTATAAAAAGCTATCAGGTTCCTTCAACGAGATCAAGTTCATTACGTTAAAGGTTTTTCGCCAAAAACCAGTCGTAGCCCTCCGCCGTTTCAGACGGTAGCACGTAGTATTCATGCTATATTTGTTGGCCTTCGTCAAGGCATAGTGGATGGTAGCTGCTTGTTACTTTTTTGTTGCATAGATAGATGAGTTAGTTTGGGACAGTCGTATTACCTTGTTGGCCTTCGTCAAGGGTATGTACGGGTGGGTTCGAATTGACAAGATAATGACGGGTAGAACTTGACATGTGACTTATGATTTGTTGGCCTTCGTCAAGGTCATAAGAACATGGGGTAAAAATCATATCGGGAGTTTCTAAAGAAACTGAAACTTGCCAGGCATGCGCATACCTTCTGGAGTGTGATAATGTGAGTGGATACCTTCACGTTATCATGCGATGAGAGTTGGATCCCGATTCCCACTGATGAGTTGGTTTACTCTTCGGGTGATCCCGATTGGTTCTTCTTTCAGGTTTGGAGGAGAATTTGACAGTACAGTGGGAGGTTTTCTGATTAGATAAAGTGATAACCATTCTGATCTGGGTTAGAGTGCACGCAGAGTGTTTCTTTTCTCTCTCTCTTTGGCAGCGACCTTTGACCGACCCTAGACTATGGCTCAGTGACCAAGTTGACCGAACCTTCTTAAAATACTGGCTTTTGGATTGTCTGAGTTGCATAAGTCATTGCCGCTCCTTCTTTTACCCATTGCATTTCTCAGAACACCTCGTATCACTACGAACATCCACTTCCATTGGATAGATCCATCGTATGGTTATATGCGAACTCGAAGGGACTTCTTTGAGGATGGATCAAGGTTCAGGAGAAATTGAATTGGTTTATTCAGTTGTCTTTTATCATCACCTTCTCTCAGGTTGTGAGAGCTCCTTAGTTTAGGAGAGTACACCTATTACGCTTATTGGATAGTCTTCTTCCAAACCATAGGCAGCTGCCGAAAGGTAGGGAATGAAGAAAACCAATTAGCCTAAGTAGGGTGTACAGAAGGTAATAAGTAAAGAAAAAATAAAGGGATTAGAAAGAGAGCAAAGTAAATTACGACTGCTATCATTCACAACCAAACCGCGTACTTCATCGCCACTCCTACTTAACCTTTGCTTTTTCCCCCAGTTTGGGAGAAATAGAATAAGGTATTATTCAGTTGTCTTTTATCATCACCTTCTCTCAATTTGCGAGTACTCCTTGGTTTAGGAGAGTACACCTATTATGCTTACTGGATAGTCTTCTTCCAAACCATAGGCTGGTGTCGAACGGTTGGGAAGGAAGAAAACCATTTAGCCTAACGATGGTGTACAGAAGGTAATGACTAAAGACAAATAAAGGGATTTGGAGAGATGACAAAGAAATATACGGTTACAGTCATGAATTGGATTATGGAAGAAGCATTACTAGGAATACCAGGATACCCCTACGAACCATTTTCATGTTTCAGTTTCACTGTGCATTGTTAAAGGAAAAATGATTTCCCGATTAGATACTTACTCTAGGGTATGTATTTACCAGGTATGATTCTCACATCTGTATGGTTTTACAAATGATGAGTGGGAGTAAATTATTGGGAATAAGGTGATCATCCTCATTATATCGGAATTCGTTCTAATTGGTGATATTTGAGGAAGTCGTCTGGGTTTTTGCTGGACGACAAGTATTTGGTTTTGAGTATCCGTTGTTGTGCACCAATTTCAAACTGATATATCTGTACGTTTATTTTAAAATGAGATATAACTTTTTGAAATTATGTCCGTGACATTTACCTATATCAGTTGTCGATTGGGTAAGGAACATTGAACACCGGAGTAGTTCTTAATCATAAGTACAGTTTTTCAACCTACGATGTATAGGTTTTGAGTTATTCAACTCAGCGGACTTATACAGAGTATTGTATGTTGTCCAGTGTCCATCAGGATAAAGGGGTTGGTCCTCGTACTATGTTCTGTTTACTTATGACTTCTCTAGTTTTTAGACAAGTGTTTCGTAGAAATACAAGGTCTAAGTTTTAAGAAGTTGTGGGTATAAGAATAAAGTAGAGAACCAGATGTCGCAAGTATCAGGATTCTTCAAAGAGATCGAAGATGTAGATACTTGTTGTAGATACTTGTGATTGGTATTCAGTTTATAATAATGGTTTTGAGAAACTTGTTTCTCTTTCAGGTCACTCATAATTGGATGTATTCCTAAGTTGAGTAATGCTGATTAGCCTCTCTCTATTAAGTTGATATGCACTGGAGACAGCTGCATGCTTTGAATCTGGTTCCAATTAAATAAGTGACAAAGTTTCTATATTGGATATAGAATGGTTCTTATCTTAACGATGTTAAGGTACGGGGAGTTGTCCGGCTTATACTTAAAACCAGACTCTGGATAACTCAAGGCACGTTTCTGTAATGGCAATTTACGGGTTGGCCCAGGCTATGACGAGGGTTGACTTTCTACCATCTGGAAGATCAATGGCGATATTGTTCTTGACTCGCCACAGTTTTAGTAAAATGGATTTTTCAGAAAACAGTAGTGGGAGTATGGTAGAACTGGAAGTGATTCCAGAACCACAAACAATTACGGAAAATTTAATAGGACCTATAGATTCAATCAGGTTTGACATTCCATTAGCCACTCCGCAGATATGGTGGGTAACCTCAGACACCCGAGAGGTACTCCGGTAGCTTCAAGGACGGCTACAGGGAGGTTCTTGTTTACCCAGGCTTGACACTACTGTTGTTCCTGTTAGTTATATGTATGCCCTAGAGGCCATTACTGTACATAGGATGTATATTGTAGTGGATGCTGGGACATATATAAGGAGGACTTTCTTGCTCGACATGATAGTATGCTATCTGGTTGCTCTTTACCTTAACGTGTATACTGATTGTCTCTCTGTTACATGTTGGTAAAGCCCCTAGGATGTGTACTTGACTACCTGGACTATGATGCGGATCATACTAGTGGGGACATGGTAGTCCATAAGTACATCCTTCAAAGTCCCTAGTCGTGGGTGTATCGAGACGGGGCATCGATATACCAGAGTAGACTAGCGTATACCTTCTCGACCCATACAGATGAGCGATGGATGATCCCATATCCATTGGTGTTTGACATCAGAGATGATATACGGGTGCTCAGTAGAGACTGGGTACACTGGACGGACTCGCCGAGAACTCTCAGATGGTATTATACCTCACGTCAGATGGCAGTTCTCTGGTGACACTGGAACAGAGTAGTCTGTTGACCCGAGATCGTCATAGAGTCTTGTGTGGTTCCCACTGTGCTTTGATTTCCATCTTACCACGTCCAAGAGGGCGTGCAAAACGTTGGTTTTTGGGTACAGTCCCGAGTCACATGGAGGCAATGAGCGATAGGAGGGGATTCGTCTCTCCCGGTATAGGGAGTTAATGTTGCGCTGTGTTCGATTGGCAATAACAGGATATCCCTGGCCAGGGTTGCTGAGATTTACTGGTAAGTGTTACCAGTAGTTTCTCGAATTTTCATAGACCTCATATCGACACGACTTATCGAGCTATTGGGGTCTGACGTTTACCACCCCTAGGCGAGATATGCGACATATCAGACGATCAGACCGGACTGTACGGTAGTGTTACTGGTTGGATTCACTAGAGTGTGAGCGGGCTTGCTCGTCGATCTTCAGATCGCTCAATACCCGGGTGGCCGTTACGTTTAGCAGACCGCTTGCGGCTTGTGGGTGTTTGATATGATCATCATCTGCTGCCGGCGTATTGACGAGTCTTTAGAGTCCTACACAGAGGTTTCCTGGCTCAAGCGAAACGAAATAGGAGCGCATATGAGATATGTGCGGGACCGAGAATAATGCGTGTATGTGATACCGTATTACATTCTCGCGATGAATGTATCGAAAGGTTGTATGCGATATAACCTAGTTATCGAATCAAGGATTGATTCGATAAGTCGATACATTGTATACTAGTCGGTTGTGTGCGACATGACCGGATCATTGAATCAAGTGTTGATTTAATGATTTAATGCATAATTATATATTTGATATATTACTTTGCATTAACTAGTATTGGTTCACTTTAAGATGGATTTTCTCACTCGGATGTGCGCATTGCATATGCGATATGATTTTGTGCACTTGCTTGTATCATGTTTGATGATGCATGCCTTTTGGTTAAGTGTAAAGAATTAAACCTTGGTTAATGAAATGGTTAGGGTTTACTTTTTCCTTATTCATTTTATTCATTTATTTATTCTTTTGGAAAAAGAAAAGGAAATGATAAAATGGTGGCTTTCTTTGTTCTTTCATGAAGCTTCATGAATACTTTGACCAAGTCACCATTTTTGTCTCATCCTTAAACCTAACCATTCCATTTAACCATGATTCATTCTCTACACTAAACCATGGTTTGAATATGATAAGGTTTGATTTTCTTTTCTATTTTAATTAACACTTATCATATTCTTCATCTTCTTCTTCTTCACTTCAAGAAAAAGCTTGAAAGCTTTAATGGCAAAGTGAGAAAAAGAGCGAGAAATCCAAATCTAAAGTCTACCCACTTCCTATTTCTTCATCCTCTACCTCTTGCCAAGTAGTAGAGTGTGTTTTCTTCACAAGTTTCATGACTTGGTGAAGTGAGAGCTTGATCTTGCGATGCTTCGACGTAGATCATCTTCGGCATGGACATCGACGACCTAGCTCGCCTATTCTCCGATGAAGCCGACGCTAGAGCCCGGGATTTGTTTTGGACAGCGAGAGGACTTCATTGCGGAGCTATGGAGGTGGAGCACCGGATCTACAAAGGTTGTATTTCCGTATTCTTTATAGTTAAGTTGTTAACTAGTTTCTAGTTTCGCCTAAACTTTAGCCAACGATCCGTATTAGGGTTTCTCGGCACCTAGATTTTTGAAATTGGCATGGTTGATGCCTTGTGAGACCTCCTTAGGGTGCCTAGGAACCCTACAGTGGTATCAGAGCCTAGCTAGAGCCTTAGGCGAAGTCTAGACGGAATTTGAAACCCGAACGAACCCGAAACCCGATCACAAACTTGCTCTCTGTCCAATTTTTAAAAATCTGGATTTTTCCATATTAAAAATATGCAGAAAATTAAGCAGGGTTTTTTATGAATTACTGTGCAAAACGGAGCCCTAACTCCGTCAAACCACCGCGGAACCGCGGCCTTACCCCACGTGGCGCGGCGGTACTGCGGCCGTTATGTTGAATCGTTGACTTTTGTTTGCACAGTAATTGTTATATTTGACTCTTCTGTTTTTTGGATAATTTTGATATTTTATTCAAGAGTTGAATTTTCTGCAGTTGTTTTGGGGATTCGGTGTTTCGATCGGGGTATCAAATTTTGTCTATTTGGCTTTCCGGGTAAATTTTAGAATATGTTAAAAAGTTCGACCGGATATAAATACCCAATTTTTCCCCTGTCGGGAAATTTCTAAGTGTTGGATTTTTCCGTAGTTTGACGACGTTCTAAGTAGTGCAAGTAACGCGATGGTCCCTCTAGAAGACAACAAACCTTAACTCGATTATGTGACCGTCTTGAACTGCCCTTTGAACCTTCGGGTTTGGGGCAGTACGGTGTGCCACATGTGAGGCATTGGCTTGACCTTCTACGGCTGGACCGTTGGTACTGAGGCACGAACTGAATGTTGTTAGACTTGTTTCATGTGATGAGCTGTTTCGGGAAAACTTGGGTGTTCGATTGTTCGATCGAAAAGTTTAACATTTTCTATTTTTCTGGAATGGGATACAATAATTGGAATTCACAATTAGTTATGAGATAACTGAATGAATGTTATAAACATAGCAGTTTAGTCTCACTTGATCGATTGCCACGGAATTTTGATGTGATCAAAAGTCCGTCGCAATCACGTAGCGTACGCGGATACTCGCCGGGTAAACTTAATATACAGCCTCGCTCCATAGCCCCGACCAAGTGACTGTAGGAGAACCCCGTCGCCGAAAGCATCCGTCCGGGTGCTCGCAGTAGCGGTGTTCCGCCTTGGTGCACTTCGTCGACGGTATCAGGGGGTGCGGCCGCCTACTAAAGTTTGCGACGAGCATTCGATCAGGATATCGGGAATCTTGTTGAATTGCCCGACTTAACATTGAAAAGAGTTTTCGATAATGAGACTAAAATGCGGGGTTTATAATTGTTAGGCATGTGATGTCTAAGTAATTCATTTGGTCAGGCATGCGATGTCTGAGGTGGTTGCGGATTCCAACTGTTGTAGTTTTACACTTTCTTTTCTGTGACCGTAAGTGTAATATGTGATATCGCCGGTTTCGTTGCTATATGTCAACGACAATTGGGATGCGCATATTTACTTACGTTGATGACATGTGATGTTATGTGTTGCTGGATATGTTATATTGGATCGTCGTGTTTGAATAGCCGGGGGTTTTTATGTGAGATGAGTGTTTTCATTTTCATTCATGTAAAAACTTGTATGTAATATTCTTTTATTGGGGCACTTCCAGGTTGCGGAAGTTGTCACCCTTTGTATATTATTTACTTTTCCGCACTAGGATAGACCCAAGGAGGGGAGCACAAGTAACCGGGTTCTGGGGTCCAGTGGGAGACCATCTCGAGGAGTCGAGTCCGGGTCTCCTAACTCCAGAATTGGTAGGGTTGCTTGCCGCTCTCGTAGGGGTCTAGGGGTGTGGGTTTGGCTATTCATCACGACCGTGGAATCCGTGTTTTATACTGGCTCGTATTGAAAACACGGACGTCCTAGTATATCCAATATTTCATATGATTCTTCTGCTGCGATATCTGTGATGTGATCATATGATGTTCTGTGATAGATACAGTATATAGTATATATGATATATTATATAGGCGTTACTTATGTTTTACACCCGCGCTAGCCCTGCCCCGCTCTGCCGTTAGTTACCTAACCTAACGGTGCACGAGGGGACATCGAGGCGAATGCGGATGGCATAAGTGTACGTCGTATTTATCTGTGATGATTAGGTACTAAAATGATGGGACTTCATTAATGTGATTAATGAAATAAAAGAAACCTAAGATGTTGTAGAATCGAATTTCAAAATAAAACAGGTAGCTACAGTTCTTGCTTTGCACAGCGGTATATACGATATATCCTGCACCTTATTCGATAAGGAAAGGACCGAGATCCCTTCACCGGGAGTGACTCCTTTAGCAATAACTGGCAGATGCTACACACTCGGTTTGTCTTTTGATTGCTTTTAAGAGTTTTTGCTTTACACAGTGATATATGTGATATATCCCGTACCTCATTCGACGAGGAAAGGACCGACGATCCCTTCACCGGAAGTGACTCCTTTAGAAAAACTAGAAAAGCCTCAAAAGCACTCCATTTTTAAAATCATTTGATTCTACAACGATATCAAGTTCATTACGCAATAGGTTTTCAGAAAAAACCTGTCGTAGCCCTCCGTCATTTCAGATACGTACTAGTTAGTATTCGTGCTGCGGTTGTTTGGCCTCCGTTAAGGCGTAGTGTACGGTAGCTAACTAGTGCTTATCTGCTAGCATATGATGCGATTGGATTAGGGTATTCGTACGGCGTTGTTTGGCCTCCGTCAAGGGTCGTGCGGGTGGGTTTAATTCAATCAGGAAATGACGGGTTGAACTTGACTAGCGGACTATGGGTTGTTTGGCCTCCGTCAAGGTCATAGCGAGCTAGGGGCAAAATATTATCGGGAATTTCAAGTGTTGAAATTTGCAATGAGATTGCATACCTTCTATGAGATAGTTGGATCCCGATACCCGCTGCGAGTAATTGTTACTCCTGGGAGAGTTTTATACATTACAATTAGCCGATCAAGTAGGTGTCTAGAAAGGTGTTAACGAGGTTACGCCTCTGGGAAAACGAGGTTTACATTAATTAGGTTCGTGCGAAAGCACGGGGGACCTCCCTCAAAGTACCGACACTGGCCTGGCTGAAAGATTGGCGAACTTGTAGTGTGTAATTAATCCCGGCTAGTCTTTCCTTTTAGGGTTTGAAGGAAGATTTGATAAAAAGCAGTGGGAGCCGTCCTCATTAGATAAAATAATAACCAATCTATTCTTGCAAGAGCGCACGCTGAGTGTTTTCTTCTCTCTCTTTCCAGGTAGCGACCATATCACGCCTTAATCAAGATAATAATACGGATTATTGACCGAACCCGCTTGTTAGAATGAGCTGGGGAACGTTGGTCCCGCTCCAACTTATAATTGTTATAAGACAGAGCAGGAAATTGGGGATTACCAGAATTCCCGTGCCGCCCAAACGAAGAGAGTGCATGCTGATGCATCATCTTCGGGTGTGTTCATTAGAAAGAACTGTTTCTCTGTATCCTCTACGTCCTGGGTATGTGATACCAGATCAGGATTCCAGATATGTAATCTGTTACATGGGGCTACAGATAGGTAGAGAACTGAGAACGGGTGATAAGTTTCATGAGGCAGAAAACGGGGCAAGTGTTGCAGCCAAGTCTGTTGGTCACTGTCACCCTGTATTAACAATACATTGAGTCTGAACAAATGCTATTAGATACCGAACCTGATATACAAAATCATATCTATCTCTTTGTTAGTAAAGAAATGATAGAATTTTGTATTGTTGGATAATGTTTTGAACATTTCCTATATCAAAAGTTGATCGGTTCAGGCACGTTATCTAAAAGCATTAATGTTCTAAATCAAACCACAGTTCTTAGTATACGGAACACACACAAGAGGAAGAGTTCAGAAATGAACGAATCCTTCTTGAGGCATTGTAGACTAGGTCATATCAATGCGACCCGACTGGCTGAAGTTACATTTAGATGCATATTTAAATTAGTTTGAATTTACATCTTGTGAAACTCGCCAGTCATGTCACAAAGATAAGATGACCATAGCTCCGTTTACTGGAAACAGAGAAAGAGTTAGTGAACTCTTGGAATGATACATGTTGATGTATGTAGGTCCCCTGTCTACACATGCCAAGACCGGTTCTTTGTACTTCATTACATTCTCTGATAATCTCTCAAGATTCAGACATATGTTCCTGTTGAAACACAAGTCCGAACCTTTTGAGATATTCACGGAATATGATTTAGAAGTAGAGAACCAAAACGGGTATAAGTATTATGTCCTTTGATGAGATCAAGGAGGAGAATACTTCAGCACGGAAACCCTGGACTATTCTAAAGGAGAATGAGATTCTCTCTCAGCATTACTCCTCCGTATACACCATAGCACGATGGTATATCGGGGCGGAGCAATCACACCCTATATGATAAGGTGTGCTCTATGATGAGTACTACTGAGTTACCTATTTCCTTTTGGGAGTTATGCACTTGAGAAGTTGCATACCTATTGAATAGGGTTCAAATCAAATCAGTTGCCTACCACTTCATATGTGATATGGAAAGGGTAGAGCCCATGTCTTAAGCTAGTTAAGATTTGGGGTTGTCCGGCCTATGTCTAAAAGCAAAATCCGGACAAGCTCGAGGCAAAGTCTGTAATGTAGAACTGGAAAGGTTCCAGCTATGCAAACTACAGCTGATGATTTGAAAGAACCAAAGGATTCAATAGTTACCAATGAACCTCAGCCTCTCCGCCGATCTAGTAGGGTTCCTCACCCACCTGAGAGATACTTCTGTTTCTCTATGACAGTGGGAGCGAGGATTGCATCATGAGATGATGACCCAACTAGTTTCGAGCTGGCCATCAGGAGTGGGACTCTGTAAGAATGGCTGGATGCTTAGTGATCTGAGATGGAATCCATGTACACCAACAAAGTATGGACTTTGGTTGTAATATCTGAAGGGTTAAATCCCCATCAGGAGCAAGTATATCTTGAGAAGATTATTTGGTGTAGATGGAAAAGTTGAGACTTTCAAAGCTAGACTTATTAAAGGTTTGCATCATTGACCAGGTGTGGATTATGTTGAAACCTTTTCTAAGTCTCTATGCTTAAGTCCATCCAGATCCTACTTGCCGCGGCTACATACCATGACTACGATATCTGGTGGTTGGGTGTCTTGACTGCTTTTCTAAATGATGATTTGGAAGAGAGCGTCTATAAGTACACAGCCAGAGGGCTTCATAGACAGTGGGAGCAGCGGAAACGTGTGCAAGATGCTTTATAGGATAAAGCAGGCATCGCGGAGTTGGAACATCTGTTTTGATGAAGTAGTCAAAGAGTTTGATATCATCAAAATGGTAGATGAACCTTGTATAAACAAAAGGGTAGTAGGAAGTATGGTGATGATCCTCGTAAAGTACGTGGATGACATACTCTTGATAGGGAAGGAGTTTCCTATGCTACGCTCGATCAATCTCCGCTTATCACAATGATTCTCCACTTAGGATCAAAGTGATACCTCCTAAATCCTGAGTTTTGGATCTATGAGATAGATTTAATTGGATATTAGGATTCTCACTAGTTGTAGTGAGATAGTATCAATTGATCCTGGGGAGAATCACTGGAAGTGTTCCAGGGTGATAATGATGACTGAAAGTCAGTCACAGGCATTGTCTTTACCCTCGGTAAAGGGACGGTATGTTGGAAGAGTTCCAAGCTAGATACCGTGGCATACTAGACGATAAAGGCAGGATACATCGCTACTTAAGATACTACCAAAGAGGCAGTCTGGATGTATATTTGTTCATGAGATGAACTTAGTCCTCCCATTGTGTGACAATGGAGTTGTGGCTTATGCCAAGGAATGTCCGTCCCATCAGTGATCCAGACATATTCTAAGGCAGTATCACCTGATCATGGAGATGGTTGATCTCCAGGGGGTCGAGGACAGGAGAGTAGACTCAGAGGACAACACAGCGGATCCACTCACAAAGGCCTGTTCCCAGAGAGAGATTTTTATGGGATGGTTGAGTATGAGATACTACAACCACTGCTATCAGATGGCCCTAGTGCAAGTGGGAGATTGTTAGTTATATGTATGCCCTAGAGGCCATTACTGTACATAGGATGTATATTGTAGTGGATGCTGGGACATATATAGGGAGGACTTTCTTGCTCGACATGATAGTATGCTATCTGGTTGCTCTTTACCTTAACGTGTACACTGATTGTCTCTCTGTTACATGTTGGTAAAGCCCTTAGGATGTGTACTTGACTACCTGGACTATGATGCGGATCATACTAGTGGGGACATGGTAGTCCATAAGTACATCCTTCAAAGTCCCTAGTCGTGGGTATATCGAGACGGGGCATCGATATACCAGAGTAGACTAGCGTATACCTTCTCGACCCATACAGATGGGCGATGGATGATCCCATATCCATTGGTGTTTGACATTAGAGATGATATACGGGTGCTCAGTAGAGACTGGGTACACTGGACGGACTCGCCGAGAACTCCCAGATGGTATTATACCTCACGTCAGATGGCAGTTCTCTGGTGACACTGGAACAGAGTAGTCTGTTGACCCGAGATCGTCATAGAGTCTTGTGTGGTTCCCACTGTGCTTTGATTTCCATCTTACCACGTCCAAGAGGGCGTGCAAAACGGTGGTTTTTGGGTACAGTCCCGAGTCACATGGAGGCAATGAGCGATAGGAGGGGATTCGTCTCTCCCGGTATAGGGAGTTGATGTTGCGCTGTGTTCGATTGGCAATAACAGGAAATCCCTGGCCAGGGTTGCTGAGATTTACTGGTAAGTGTTACCAGTAGTTTCTCGAATTGTTATAGACCTCATATCGACACGACTTATCGAGCTATTGGAGTCTGACGTTTACCACCCCTAGGCGAGATATGCGACATATCAGACGATCAGACCGGACTGTACGGTAGTGTTACTGGTTGGATTCACTAGAGTGTGAGCGGGCTTGCTCGTCGATCTTCAGATCGCTCAATACCCGGGTGGCCGTTACGTTTAGCAGACCGCTTGCGGCTTGTGGGTGTTTGATATGATCATCATCTGCTGCCGGCGTATTGACGAGTCTTTAGAGTCCTACACAGAGGTTTCCTGGCTCAAGCGAAACGAAATAGGTGCGCATATGAGATATGTGCGGGACCGAGAATAATGCGTGTATGTGATACCGTATTACATTCTCGCGATGAATGTATCGAAAGGTTGTATGCGATATAACCTAGTTATCGAATCAAGGATTGATTCGATAAGTCGATACATTGTATACTAGTCGGTTGTGTGCGACATGACCGGATCATTGAATCAAGTGTTGATTTAATGATTTAATGCATAATTATATATTTGATATATTACTTTGCATTAACTAGTATTGGTTCACTTTAAGATGGATTTTCTCACTCGGATGTGCGCATTGCATATGCGATATGATTTTGTGCACTTGCTTGTATCATGTTTGATGATGCATGCCTTTTGGTTAAGTGTAAAGAATTAAACCTTGGTTAATGAAATGGTTAGGGTTTACTTTTTCCTTATTCATTTTATTCATTTATTTATTCTTTTGGAAAAAGAAAAGGAAATGATAAAATGGTGGCTTTCTTTGTTCTTTCATGAAGCTTCATGAATACTTTGACCAAGTCACCATTTTTGTCTCATCCTTAAACCTAACCATTCCATTTAACCATGATTCATTCTCTACACTAAACCATGGTTTGAATATGATAAGGTTTGATTTTCTTTTCTATTTTAATTAACACTTATCATATTCTTCATCTTCTTCTTCTTCACTTCAAGAAAAAGCTTGAAAGCTTTAATGGCAAAGTGAGAAAAAGAGTGAGAAATCCAAATATAAAGTCTACCCATTTCCTATTTCTTCATCCTCTACCTCTTGCCAAGTAGTAGAGTGTGTTTTCTTCACAAGTTTCATGACTTGGTGAAGTGAGAGCTTGATCTTGCGATGCTTCGACGTAGATCATCTTCGGCATGGACATCGACGACCTAGCTCGCCTATTCTCCAATGAAGCCGACGCTAGAGCCCGGGATTTGTTTTGGACAGCGAGAGGACTTCATTGCGGAGCTATGGAGGTGGAGCACCGGATCTACAAAGGTTGTATTTCCGTATTCTTTATAGTTAAGTTGTTAACTAGTTTCTAGTTTCGCCTAAACTTTAGCCAACGATCCGTATTAGGGTTTCTCGGCACCTAGATTTTTGAAATTGGCATGGTTGATGCCTTGTGAGACCTCCTTAGGGTGCCTAGGAACCCTACAGTTCCAGGCTATGAAACCCGACAGGAGATTAACTATAGCGTCATTCTAAACTAGCTTTAGAAGTGCACGTATATATTATTCTTCCAGAGGGTTGTTGTGGTCAGTGGGAGCAGCAGAAGCATAGTGGGCAAGTAGCTTTTGTCTATTTATAGACTTGAGCAGATATAGCGGAGTTAGATCATCTAATTTTATGTGACAATCATGGGTTTGACTTCATCAGAATAGTGGATGGATCTGTTAAGAAGGTAGTAGGGTGTGATGTCCTGGTATTTGGATGACATACACAAAGTAGGAAGTAAAATTCCTATACTACGATCGGTTGTACTGTGGTTGTCACAAAGTTGTTTCTCCAGACAGGATATGGATATAATATCAGACATTCTGGTTACTAGATCTATGGTTTTTAGATCTAGATTTGGGTAGTTTCCCAATATGGGTACTTTGACAGTATTCTAATAGTTTTTAGAATAAATGACTCCTGGCATGGTGGTGTACCTGCAGATGATGGAGTCACCCTTTCTAAAGGCGTCTTACAGACTAAAGGGGAGAGCGATGTGCATGATTGGTGTTCCCCTCCGAAAGACGGCGCACAAGACTGCGAGGTCCTGACGCTGAGGTTCGGGGAAGATGCTATTTGGTTTTATCCGTCCACCTCTCCTAAGATGCCAAGTTGATTTATGGCACTGTGTATCGGAGGTTTAGACGGATGCGGCCGATGCAGCAGACTTCGTCAGATTCCCCCTCGCTTGAGGGGTTTTTGATTGTGGGGACGCTCTTCCCTGCAGACGCAAGCCCCTGCAGTTAATTACGCTACCGCATCGCGGTAACAACTTTCTCCTTCTCTAGAATTTCACTTCGTGTCGTGTGTGTTTGTTTTGTTTGTGGTTGCCCGTGGATTGTATACGGAGACTAAGCGATGTCTTCGCCCGTAGGACGTGGATTAGTCCAAATCCGTATTTACTTAGATTTGGGTTTGGTGTTTTAGTTTAAGGATACGTTAGCCATATTGAGGCTAAGATCAACTTAAACGTTCGTTAAGGATACGTTAGTCTAATTTGAGACTAAGATCAACTTAACAGGATCGTTTGGATCCGACAAAAGAGCGTTTGGGGACTCTATTGTTCCAGTTTAGGGACATAGTGGTCCATAGGTAGTTTAAGAACATTGCGGTCCATATTCCAGTTTAGGGACGTGGTGGTCCATAGGTAGTTTAAGGACATTGCGGTCCATATTCCAGTTTAGGGACGCGGTGGTCCATCGCCAGTTTAGGGACGTGATGGTCCATATTCCAGTTTACGGACGTAGTTGTCCATCATTAGTTTAAGGACGTTTTGGTCCAACATTAGTTTAAGGACGTTTCGGTCCACGAGTTTAAGGACCCCGCAGTCCATATCGATGTGTGGTCGTCGGGACCCGTCACCTCTCTGACGTCGTTGAAGGATTACAACGATGGGTGTCAGAGGAGTTCGGAGATGTACCCTCGAACCGGTCGTAAATTGATTTAGGGAGCAGCCGTGCTCGGTCAATTTAATTTGAGGACTTTCGGCCATGGTTGGGCTAAGTCCAGTTGAAAAATGTTCAACACTTTTATTTGTTTTTGACCTATTAGGCTTGTGCTAGGGCTTGGTCCCTTTTTAATAATACACAGCCTTAATCTTGGTCTCTGTTGGACCTTTATTTGGGCTCTTCCCTTTTTTAAATGATGCATTGCATTTTGTTTGGGCTCTGCCCATTCATAAATGATGCAGAGCATCAATTTTATTTGGGCTCTCCCCTTTTTATTGCATTGCAATTTAATTAGGCCTACTAGGCCTTTCTGATTTGGGCCTGGCCCCTTTAGTAAATAATGCATTTCATTTGTCAGGCGTTCTGCACCAATCAAAGAGCGCAAGCGCTTGTGGTGATAACACGTGTCATGCAAGCGCATTGCGCTGCGCCAGTATGCTGTGCTTGCGCTGCTAACACGTGGCGCGCTGTAGTGAGTTGCGCTAGTTTCAGAGAGCAAGGCTCTATTTCAAAAAATGCATAGCACAAATGGTTCAGATATTGACATGTGGCGCTCTCAGGTGGCTTGCGCCAACCCAAGAGCGCAACAGCACAATTCTACAAGTGCAAGGCACTATTAACTTGAGAATCCTTTAGATTCCAGAACCAATGGTTTATAAAAGAAGTGCAAAGCACTGCTTGGTTTCTTGATCTAATTTAGATCAAAGAAAACAAGTGTTTCTTATTTTTCTTGTTCTTAGAGAACCAATGGTTCATAAGTGCAAAGCACTATTTTTATTTTGTTTTTTTATTAAAGATCATTGATCTTGTTCTTAGATCAATGATCTATTAGATGAAATTCTTCTATCTAAAAGGTCTTTTACCTTTTTTTCTTCTTGAAATTTCTTCAGAGTTCTCTCTGTTTGAAATTTTTGATTTCTCACAAAATGTTAATCCCTTTGAATTGAGGTCTAGGGTCCTTTTTATAGTGCCTATAAATTAGTTAAAGAGATCTTTCTCTGAGTGATTTGGGGAATTTTTCCCACCGTTGGATCTTTGATCTAAGGGCTTCTGTTTTACAGAAGGCAATCTTCTTATTTTAACAAGAACAGAAAGATTTCTTTAAAATCTTAATTCTGTTTGGCGCAAGCGCACTAGCTCGTGACACGTGTCGCGCAGCGCAGCTGTGCTTGCGCAACTGCGCTGCCACGTGTCGCGCAGCGCAGTGCAAATGCGCTTGCGCAACTGCGCTGACATATGTCGCGCAGCGCAGAGCGCAAGTCAGCTGAAGCGTTTCTTCTTTAATTTTTATTGTAACTTTCAAAACAGAGTCTTTCTCTGATTGGGGGAAACAGAAGCATTGCTTTGTTTCCCTCCTTGGAATTTGAACAGAGCTTTGCTCTGATTGGGGTAAACAAATGCCCCCCCACTGTTGCGCTTACGTGGCCTCCAAACGTGAGCGCAGCGGTGACAGAATTTCAACCGTCGCGCCATCCCTTGGAAGTTGAAATGGCACTTCAATGCCTATAAATAGGACCTTTGGTCCCTTAGATGATTTTCATCTCTTCATAAGAATTTTGTTCAGAGCCCTGCTCTTTTGTTTAAGCATTTTTAAAGGTTCAAACTCCAGAGAATTTTAGGTAAAAAATTAATTTGGATTGAATTAAATCAATTTTAAGAGCTTTGCTCTCAATAGATCCCTGATCTAAAGAAGACCCATTTAGGCTTTCACTTAGCAGAGCTTTGCTCTAAAGGGGGTCTAAAGAGAACTAAGGAGAATCCTATGAGGGTTCCATTAACAGAGCTCTACTCTTTAAAAGATTTTCTTTGTACTTTCTCATTTCATTAATGGAGCTTTGCTCCTCCCAAATCATACAAGAGAACTCTTAGGAGTTTTTCATTGATCTTGGAGTTCAAAGATGGCACTTTATTTCTCGGTGCATTATATCGTTTTACTTAATCAGTCTTTCTGATAATTTTGTTGATTTTCTTTCACAGAAACAATGGACGCCCACATGTACAATCTTGACGAGGTCATCTCTTACGGGGACATCCGCTGACTTGGTCATTCTCAAAATCGAGCGTTCACAAACGCGGAGTGTGCTGAAATCATGAGCCGCTTCGACACATATAACGGTCCACTGCTTCCCCGACGTTCCTCCCTCCTGAAACTTATCGTAGGAGCCATCTGGGAAGCGCTTCCCCTATTCTGTTCCGGTGTGCCGCTTAGGGCGTTGGATGCCGCCGAGGATAAGGTGCACTCGGTGTACCTGATGAACTTAATCTCGAAGAGACGGCGAGACAATCTTGTCGATCTCTTGCACGAGATCTTTCAACAGTCCGCCATACTTGCTGCTTATCGTAGGGTGGAAGACATCAGGGGGGACCCTGACGCTTGTGCTCGCGAAAGAAAGCACACCAGGATGGTCCGCGAAGCTTGGAAAGTCATAGATAGGGTCACTTTCGTGTTCCTCAATCCATGTCCTGGGTTCGAGCTTATACCTTTGTAAACATTTTAATAATGTTATTATCTATTTCTCCGTGATTGTAAGAACCCCTTTTTATGATATGAATATAAAATTTCCATTTCAGCTTGTCTTATCCCTTGTTCTGAATCCTTTGCACATGCATGAATGAGTGTGTCTCGAACGCTTGATCAAATGTAAATCGGATGTTCTTCCTGTCACTTCCTTCTTTCTTTTATTGTGTGTATGTTGTCTGAATAAACAGGGTTGATAGATAATAGAGTAAGCATCTAGATTTCTCCAAGAGATAGCAATGGCTTAGGCCGCAGGTTCAGATCTGCCGCCTAAGACTTTTCAACTCTATGAGCCATGAGGATCTCATAGAGACTTTTCTCCCTACGGATCGAGAGGATCTCGTAGGCGGATTTTCTCCTTAGGAATCGTGAGGATTCCTAAGTGTGTTTTCTTTTATAAGTCGTAAGGATCCTATAAGAGAATTTTTCCCTCTTACGAGTCGAGAGGACCCGTAAGCGGTTGCTTCCCTCCATGTCGAGTTTCGAGTTTGGAGAGTGAGACCGTGGATAGTGTGCAAGAGACCGTTTTGGGCCAACTTGCAGGGTCCCAGTGCTTAGGAAACAGGCTCCTTTTATGCCTATTGCCTAAGGCTTTATCTCACGAGTCGAGCCGCATCGAAAATTTCTCGCAAAGACATCAATTTCTTCACAAGTCGAGACGAATCGAGCATTTCTCGCAAGAATATCCTAACGTCACAGTTAACCTCTGCTCTTTTCGACAGAAGTCCGTTAGGGTCTGTGGTACTTAGGGTTTTGGCCGTCATACCGTCGCATAAGCTGATATGTTCCTCGATAGGCAATCGTGCTGTTCGAGTAGCCCTGCGACTGCCGTGTCTCTGATCCCTTCGGGGGCTGGACAAGACGTCTTCAAGAAATCTTCCTAGGCAGTTTGACCGTCGGAAGAGCAAGCGTTAGGAATTTGCCATGCCGCTTTTTACTTGAGGTTAGGCTCATTTTGGCGAGCCCCGATGAGTCATAACCACTCCGCGCTGGTGTGGGATGATCTCCGATAGTCTTTCAGGTTTTATGTGAGTTGCCGTCAAGACCCTGAAGCTAGGAATTTGGCCTTTGCTTCGTTTGTTGGCATTGCGTCTGCTGTATCGAGACAAATGTCGCGGTGGGAACTAGGGATTTTGCCGTGGCTCCATTTGTTTGATTGTCGTGTCTGAACCCTATTGGAGGAAGAGCGCCGGAGTGACATCTCGTCTGCTGTATCGAGACGAACGTCGTAGTTGTTTCTAGGTTGCTGGTGAACCGTTGAGGTTTGGAACTAGGGATTTTGCCATGGCTCCATTTGTTTGATGATTTTGCGTCTGCTGTGTCGAGACGAACGTTGGGGTGACATCTCGTCTGCTGTATCGAGACGAACGTCGCGGTGGAGCTGGGATTTTGCCGTTACTCCGCTTGTTTGATTGTCGCGTCTAAACCCTATTGGAGGAAGAGCGCTGGAGTGACATCTCGTCTGCTGTATCGAGACGAACGTCGTAGTTGTCTCTAGGTTGCTGGTGAACCGTCGAGGTTTGGAACTAGGGATTTTGCCGTGGCTCCGTTTGTTTGATGATATTGCGTCTGCTGTGTCGAGACGAACGTCGATATGGTGACCATTCCGCACTGGTGTGAGATGATCTCCAGTTGTCTTTCAGGCTTTATATGACTCGCCGTTAAGAATTTGAAGCTAGGAATTTGGCATTCGCTTCGTTTGCTTTGTCACGTCCGAATCCTGTTGGAGGCAGGACACTGTTGTTGACATTGCGTCTACTGTATCAAGACGAATGCCGAGGTGGAGCTGGGATTTTGCCGTTACTCCGCTTGTTTGACCATGGGGTCTTTTGTTGACGTTGTATCTGCATCTTGATGGACTGTGAAAGAACGTCGTTGTTAACATCTCGTTTGCTGTATCGAGACGATTGTTGAGATGAAGCTGGGATTTTGCCGTCGCTTCGTTTTGTTTTGACCGCGAGGTCTTTTGTTGGCGTTGTATCCGCATCTTGATAGACTGCGAAGGAACACCTTTGTTAACATATCGTCTGCTGTATCGAGACGATTGTTGAGATGAAGCTGGGATTTTACCGTCGCTTCGTTTTTTTTTTGACCGCGAGGTCTTTTGTTGGCGTTGTATCCGCATCTTGATAGACTGCGAAGGAACACCTTTGTTAACATCTCGTCTGCTGTATCGAGACGATTGTTGAGATGAAGCTGGGATTTTACCGTCGCTTCGTTTTGTTTTGACCGCGAGGTCTTTTGTTGGCGTTGTATTTGTCCTGATGGACTGCGAAGGAACGCCTTCGTTGATGCTTAGGCCGTCGATATTGCCGTTAAGATTTGGCTCCGTTTTCTGATGGAGTATTGGGAGGGAAGGGGTGCCTCCTTCTTTGTTTGTGCCCCTGGATTATATACAGGGATTGCTGTGCTATCGCCTGTAGGGCGAAAAGTTTCATTCATTTTTTTTATATTATTATTCTATTTCCGCGATGATCTATCATTTCAGCTTTTATATCGCGAAGGTCGCGATTGCCCAATCATTTCGGCTATTTTTCGCGGTGCCCAATCATTTCGGCTATATATTATTTATTAATTTTTTTATCTTTACTCACTGCTTTTTATTGCGAGTTGCCCAATCATTTCGGCTATTTTGCATGCATACGTTTTCTTTACTTACTGCTTTTTATTGCAAGCTACCCCATCATTTCGGCTATTTCGTATGCACGTGCGGTCTACTGACTTTTCGTTGTAAGCCTGGAATTAGACACCGATTTCGGCATCAGCACCGCTACAACTGGGATATTTCCAGGAGCGAATCATTATTTGCCTCTGTCGATGTCGAACAAAGGTGGCTTAGCGAACAGGGTTAAGGTCCTGTCGACTAAGGCTTTTAACTTCATGAGCCGTAAGGGTCTCACAAAGGTATTTCTCCCTACAAATCGTGAGGATCTTGTAGGTGTATTTTCTTCTTAGGAATCGTGAGGATTCCTAAGTGTATGTTCCTCTGTAAGTCGTAAGGATCCTACAAGAGGGTTTTCTCCTTATAAGTCGAGAGGACTTATAAGGGTTATTCATCATGCGCACATATCCCCAATCACGGATGGGACTTGGTTAGGGAAATGTTTATTCGCGCCCGTGGATTGTATACAAGGGTTAGTATTGAGCCACTTGTAGGGCAATAACGAAAGTTGTGGGGGTTGCTTAAGCACAGGTTTAGGTCTCTGTAACTTAAGAATTTCAAATCTTATGAGCCGTGAGGGTCCCATAAGAGAGTTCTCCTTACGAGTCGTGAGGATCTCGCAAGTGTATTTTCTCCTTAGGAATCTTGGGAATCCCTAAGTGTGCTGCTCCCTTGTGAGTCGTAAGGATCTCACGCGGGTGGTTTCTCCTTACAAGGTCGAAGGGACCTTATAAGTGTCTTTTAACGAGGTTGCGCCCTTTCGGGTTTTCACAAACACTCGCCGGTAGTCCTGCTGTTTTTACTCACGGAGCCCTTTCGGGTTTTCATCCGTGCCCATTTTGCTTATGGACATACTATTTTTATTTTATTTTATTTTATTTTTTTTTGTTTTGTCAGCCTACGGATGCTGCGGTAGTAGTTTAAGGACGTTTCGGTCCGCTATTAGTTTAAGAACGTTTCGGTCCATTGTCGCCATATTTGAGCCGAATCTCTAGTTTACTGACTTTTCGGTCTATGAGGCTTTCTCTATGACTGAGCATGATGCCCCCGGCGAATCCATCTTTCTCAGAGCGTGCGGTTGTGGCGTGTTCACCTTCCAGTTTTCGGACAGCGCGAACTTGCCATGTAGGTATTGGTCTTCAACCCAGTTTTTGAAGACGTAGCAATTCTCGATCAGGTGACCTACTGTTTGGTGGTATGGGCAATAATTAGAACTGTTGACATCATCCAGTTGTAGTTGGTGTTTCGGCTCCGGTAGAGTGATAAGCTTGTTATGCACTGCCACTTCGAACAGCCTCCTTGTTTCATCCTGGGGAAATGAGTAAGGACGTCTTAGCCTTTCCTCGAGGGATATGCGTGGACGCACATTGTTTTGACGAACAATTGGTCTAGGGCCACTCGACTGTTGTCGAGTGTTGTTGACGAAGGTCATTTTCCCCTTTCCTTTATCTTTTCTGCTCGATCCTTTATTTGCGGGGCCGAGATTTTCTTCGAGTAGCGGGCGATTGCACGGCTGAATGTTCTCGCAACTCCTTAATTCTTTCATTTTTGAAATGGATTCCTTGAGGAGAGGGTTGAGGGCAACTTTTTCGTCAGAGTCGCTTCCAAAGGTGATAATTTGCGATCCCTTGGAGTCGGCTATGTGACAGTCGTCGGCGGCTCTTTTGCGCTCATCTATCGCATTTTTCCGATGTCTATGAGCTCCACATTTTGTCCTGTTGAAGTGTTGCTTTTGAGCAACATATCCTTGCCACCAACACTTAAAGGAGTCGCAATCTTCGGTAGGATGTATGATCTTCTGATGATATAAGCAGAAGTTAGGATGCATCTCCACTTCATCGAGAGTATTTTCTTCAGAGGGTGGTAGCACCATTGCTGCTGACAGGGCTTTAGCGAACCTTTTCCTCGTCTTGAATTTGTTTTTATCCGCAGCGGATGACTTTCGATTTGACGGGAGTGCCTCGACTCTTTGGTCCAGTCGTCGGTGTTTGGCTCCTTCCAGTATGGCCATCTCACGCTCTTTAACTTTCAAACGAATCTCATTCAGGAAGGCATCAATCAATTCATCTTACGGCCGCGGAATTTCTGGTTCAGGGTCCGCCCTCGGTTCCTCGGCTTAAGGAGCCTCTTTATTATCCGCCAATGAGTGAGAGATCACATGACAAGTTGCCCCCGGTGTGTCCGTCTTCTTTGGAGTATGCGGCTGTGGTGGGTTTACCTTCCACTTTTCAGACAGCGCAAACTTGCCTTGTAGGTACTGATCCTCGATCCATCCCTTGAAGACAAAACAATCCTCGATCGGGTGACTTACCATTTGGTGGTAAGGGCAGTAATTGGGATTATTGAGATCGCCTGGCTGTAACGGATGTTTTGGATTCGGCAGATGGATGAGTCTGTTGCGTACTGCCAGTTCAAACAGTCTTTTCGTTTTATTCTGAAGAAACGAGTAAGGACGTTTTAGTCTCTCCTCGAGGGACGGGCGTGGTTGCACGTTATTTTGGCGGACGACCGGCTTTGAGTTGCTCGGCTATTGTTGAGCATTGGCAATGACAGTCGCTTTCCCTTTTCCTTTCTCATTTCGAGAGTCTGGTTTTGGAGGAGACGGTCCGTGGCCCATCTAGTCCATTTGGGCTAATTTGTCGATCAATGCTTGGAAGGTGGTCGGCCTGAAGAACATCATGAATTGCGAGATGGTCGCTTGCAGGTCAAGAGTGCCCACGAACATGCCTACTGCAGGTGCCTCTTCTATGCGTTGTTCGCATTTTGACCATAGGTTCCGCCATCGTGTTGCGTATTGGACCCACGTTTCGCCTGGACTTATCCTGGCATTTATCAGTGCTGTTATCAGGGTGCGTTCACTACCACTCGCGAATCTTTGTGTAAATAGTAGCTCCATCTCCATAAATGTTTTGACAGAGTCGTTAGGTAGTTCCGAATACCATTCAAAGGCTGTTTCTGCTAAGCTGCCGATGAATTGGCGAAGCAATAATTTGTCATCGGCTCCAGTATTGCCGCATAAGGCCCTGAATTGAGCGACATGCTGATGCGGATTCCCTGTCCTTTTATATACGTGGAACTTAGGGATCGTATATCCCGGCGGGTAACTGATTTGGTCATACCAGCTTGGATAGGGTCGTCCGGTTCTAACAGTTTGCCCAGCCGCTTTACTCGCCTGATGAGCTCGTATTTGCCAAGCTATATAGTTATCCAGCGCGGCCTTAGAAATGGTTTTGTCTTTGGCTGCTGAAAGAGCCAGTGGAGGATTAGATGTCTCCCTTCCATCGTCTTCAACAGTGATTGGAGGGTTATCAGCTGGAGGGTCCGGCTGTAACATCATCCCTACCATATCTTGGAAGAGGAGTGCCATTTGTTTTATGTTAGCCGCTTGTTCTGCGGCTTCTCTGTCCTTCTTCTCGAGGATTCTACGTAAGAAGTCAGCATCAGTTTCTTATTCGTGACGCTGCTCTGATGATACTTCCGAACTTTCTTTCGGTTCGGTAAGTGCAGTCATCACAGTCATCATTTCTTGAAGCTTCTGTTGCTGCTCCTGGGCTTTCGTCACAGATCGGGTGAGTGGTCGGTGACCCGTCGAAGCATGGCTTTTCTCCTTTCCGGAAGCCATATAAACGGTGTGCACCACCATGCCCCTAGACTTGGGGCGTTTGTGTTCGGTGTCTTTGCGATTTGCCATGTTCACAGGGGCTTTTTGAAGCCTCTTTTTCTTTTGAGTGATTGAAGTTGAGGGAGCTGTTGTAGTGGGCACCCAAGTAGCTATTGCTTTTTGTGGCTTGATAGTACAGTCCTCCTCCCGTTGAACTTTTATCTTTTTCTGTCGACGGAGATAGTTTTCATCAATCACAGACTCTTGGACCTGTCGCCAGACTTTGTAAATTTTAGAGGACAGGCGTTGAGGGGGCTGCTCTAGCTTCTTCTCTGGAGTATTCTCCACAGGTGAAGGAGTTCATTTCAACATCGCAGTAGGAGAGTTTCTGCGCACCGTATTCAGCAATTCAAAGCTGTTCCCGGTTGGAACAACTGCATCGATCCCCACCATCGGAGCTGGTGGCGTAAATCCAGAGGGGGAGTTGCCCCCAGCCTTTCTTACTCGACGCCAGTGGCGACGTCGAGCGTGTCTTGCGGATGGAGTCACCTCCGTTGTTGGATATGCTTCTTCATGTCCCCTGCTCTGGATAGGGGAAGCAGCATTGAGGACTTCGCCTGGAGCAGCAACCGGAATGGCCAGCCTTGTAAAAACTGACTTCTCGGAAGGAGGAGCCTTTCCAATGATTTCGTCCGTTTGAGTCGGGATGGCTATCCGCTTTGGGATGGCAGCTTCGGGTATCGCAGGTTTGCAGACGTTCTGACCCAGTCTGTTGAAAACTGAGGTATAGAAACTGGGCGACCCGTTGAGAGGGGTCGCGGCAGTGGTAAGTCGATCAAAAACTGACTTCTTTGGGGCCTCTTGCAACATCATTGGGGCATTGAAGCTCATCGGTAGGAGCATGGTCCTAAAGAATAGTCCAGTGGTGGCTTGAGTTACCTGCTTCACTGGAATTTTGAAAAAGGAGGTCGCTTGGGGCCTATAAGTCACTCCTCTAGCAGAGGCGGAGTGAGAGATGCAGTTGCAGTCAGTGCAGTTTGAATCCATTGATCTTTTGTTTTCTGCACGGAGCAAGACACCAAATCTTAGTACCTTGAATCCACAGGCAACCACAGTAAACCATGATTTGTTCGCGAACACGACACACGAAGTGTGGAGTGGAAAGAGGAAAAGGTCCCACCGGGCGTGCCAGAATCTGTTCCCCTCCGAAGGTCCATATTCCAGTTTAGGGACGTGGTGGTCCATATTCCAGTTTAGGGACGTGGTGGTCCATCGCCAGTTTAGGGACGTGGTGGTCCATATTCCAGTTTACGGACGTAGTGGTCCATCATTAGTTTAAGGACGTTTCGGTCCAACATTAGTTTAAGGACGTTTCGGTCCACGAGTTTAAGGACCCCGCAATCCATATCGATGTGTGGTCGTCGGGACCCGTCACCTCTCTGACGTCGTTGAAGGATTACAACGATGGGTATCAGAGGAGTTCGGAGATGTACCCTCGAACCGGTCGTAAATTGATTTAGGGAGCAGCCGTGCTCAGTCAATTTAATTTGAGGACTTACAACCATGGTTGGGCTAAGTCCAGTTGAAAAATGTTCTACACTTTTATTTGTTTTTGACCTATTAGGCTTGTGCTAGGGCTTGGTCCCTTTTTAATAATACACAGCCTTAATCTTGGTCTCTGTTGGACCTTTATTTGGGCTCTCCCCCTTTTTAAATGATGCATTGCATTTTGTTTGGGCTCTGCCCATTCATAAATGATGCAGAGCATCAATTTTATTTGGGCTCTCCCCTTTTTATTGCATTGCAATTTAATTAGGCCTACTAGGCCTTTCTGATTTGGGCTTGGCCCCTTTAGTAAATAATGCATTGCATTTGTCAGGCGCTTTGCGCCAATCAAAGAGCGCAGGCGCTTATGGTGATGACACGTGTCATGCAAGCGCAGTGCGCTGCGCCGGTGTGCTGCGCTTGCGCTGCTGACACGTGGCGTGCTGTAGTGAGTTGCGCTAGTTTCAGAGAGTAAAGCTCTATTTCAAAAAGCGCATAGCGCAAATGGTTCAGATGTTGACACGTGGCGCTCTCAGGTGGCTTGCGCCAACCCAAGAGCGCAACAGCGCAATTCTACAAGTGTAAGGCACTATTAACTTGAGAATCTTTTAGATTCCAGAACCAATGGTTCATAAAAGAAGTGCAAAGCACTGCTTGGTTTCTTGATCTAATTTAGATCAAAGAAAACAAGTGTTTCTTATTTTTCTTGATCTTAGAGAACCAATGGTTCATAAGTGCAAAGCACTATTTTTATTTTGTTTTTTTTATTAAAGATCATTGATCTTTTTCTTAGATCAATGATCTATTAGAAGAAATTCTTCTATCTAAAAGGTCTTTTACCTTTTTTTCTTCTTGAAATTTCTTCAGAGTTCTCTCTGTTTGAAATTTTTGATTTCTCACAAAATGTTAATCCCTTTCAATTGAGGTCTAGGGTCCTTTTTATAGTTCCCATAAATTAGTTAAAGAGATCTTTCTCTGAGTGATTTGGGGAATTTTTCCCACCGTTGGATCTTTGATCCAAGGGCTTCTGTTTTACAGAAGGCAATCTTCTTGTTTTAACAAAAACAGAAAGATTTCTTTAAAATCTTAATTCTGTTTGGCGCAAGCGCACCAGCTCGGGACACGTGTCGCGCAGCGCACAGCGCAGCGCAACTGCACTTGCGCAACTGCGCTGACACGTGTCGCGTAGCGCAGAGCGCAGCACAACTGTGCTGGCGCAACTATGCTTGCGCAACTGCGCTGCCACGTGTCGCGCAGCGCAGAGCGCTTGTGCAACTGCGCTGTCACATGTCGCGCAGCGCAGTGCGCAAGTCAGCTGAAGCGTTGCTTCTTTAATTTTTATTGTAACTTTCAGAACAGTGCCTTGCTCTGATTGGGGGAAACAGAAGCGTTGCTTTGTTTCCCTCCTTGGAATTTGAACAGAGCTTTGCTCTGATTCGGGTAAACAATTGGCATATCACTTGCTTAGGCAATTGAGTCAATTTTGAGATATCAAGTACCACACCAGATGTTGTTTTTGCACTAGATGCGATAAGTTTATATTAATCCAATCCTGAAGAAAAATAAGGAAGCAGTTTTAGAACATAAGTGAATGTTCTATGGATTTGATGACGGCAGCCTCCTTCGGGGGACAGTTATCATTCCAGGCTTCAAAGGTGACATGGATGACAGAGTGATTGTCAAAGTTATAGTTTTCCCTTTGACGAAGGGGGCAGTATTGTGGACAGGTGGTCCAAGAGAATACTGTGGGTGGCATGGTGCTGGATACTGATTAGGTTCAGTTGTCGATACAGTCTAAGAAGTTTGGATTTTCAGTTCACTTATGAACTAGGTCCCATCAGATATCCAGACATATTCTAAGACAGGTATTACTCTATTCGGGAGATAGCTTTCTCCGCGAACTTAAGATTAAGAGAGACATAGAAAGAAACATCAGGGCGGATCCACTCACTGAGGCTATTTCTCGAACACAAGAGTTTTACAAACAAGCTTTGTGAAACTGATTACTAGAGGAGTTGGGTGTTCGGTATCACACGGGCTGTGAGTATGCGATATCGCAATAATTAGCCTTAAGTGCAAGTGGGAGATTTTTGGATATAGTGCCCTCAAAGTCAATTATTGGATCGCAGATACGTGATTGCAATGATTGAGGAGGACCTATACCGGTAGGACAGTCTTACTCGAGATGATAGTATGCTATCTGGTTTACCTTTATCAGTCGTGTACAGGTTCAGGTGACTGATCACTATTACACGTTGATAGAGGCCTTAGGATCCTGCTTGAATACCAACAGTATGATGGCGATCATATACGTGAGAGTTGGGTAGTCTATAAGCACATCCTTAAAAGTGGTCCCTAGTCGTGGGAGTTTTGAGACAGGGCATTGATACTCCGGAGTAGACTAGTGTATACAGTCGAGACCCCGACGAGAGGCGGTGGCCGGTCTCACAAGCCACTGGTGTCAGTTGGATCACCTAAGATGTATACAGGTGCTCATTGGGTTATGAGTACACCGGACAGGACTCGCCGGGAACCTGCTAGTTGGTATTTATACCTAGCGTTAGATAGCAGTTCCCCGATGACATGTGTACAGGTTAGTTAATCGACCTGAGGTCGTCATTTTTCTTGTGTGAGTTCCTACTGTGCTTTGATTTCTACCTTACCACGGCTCAAAAGAGTCGTGCAAACAGGTTTTTTTGGGTACAGTCCCGAGCCACATGGAGGCAAGTGGGCGGATCGGCAGGGGATTCGTCTCTCCCGGTATTGGGGGTGAGATCGCGCTGTGTCTAGGAGAGCCATTACACACAGCCCTCGGCCGAGGCAGGAGATTTACTGGTAGGTACTCCAATAGTATCTCAGGGTGTTCTGGGCTACACTCTGACACGACTTATACCGCTATTGAGGGTCTGACGTTACCAGCCCCCTAGGCCCGATATGCGATACTCATAGACGAACGGACCGGACTGTATGTATATTGTCACTGATAGGCTCAGTAGGGCTCCACGATGAGTTCGCTCATCGACTACCCTTGAGGTCAGTACATGGGCAGCCGTTACGCATAGCTAGTGCCGCTGACGTGCTTGTGGTTAAACCCACTGCCAGGGTTGACGGGTCTTTAGAGTCCCCCACAGATAGTTTCCCAAGTTCGGGCGAAACGTTGTAGAGGCCGTATGGTTTTATGGCAGGGTTCGATCATGCACGTGCACTTGTGCACGTGTCATGGTTCGGACTGATAATACTAGTGGGTTTTGGTTTAAGCCAGATTCTAGTATTATATTGTGTAGGAGTATTTTTGTCTCTTTGCATTTTGTATTCGGTCGGAATACAAATGCGGGTATTTATACTGTTGTGGGGTAATCCTACGGGATTATTTTTTGAAGTTGCCAATCCTTTTTCACCGGACTTAAACATTTGGTTTAATGTTTATGTTGTCGAATTTCCTTTCATCCATGGATGATTTGGTATTGGGCTTTAAGCCTTTTCCTTTTTGGGGTCTATTTGCAAATGTTACATTTATAAAGGGAGGGGGTTTCTTGTGGCCATCGGGGCTCCAGCCACTTCCAGCAAGTTCTTGAAGGGTGAGATGTTTAGTGACTCATTCTTGCATTAAAAGCCTTTGTCCAAGCTTAAGATATTTAAATAGATCTTTTTTTGATATTTTCTTCTTAACCTCACCTTGGTTTTTCCTTGTGCTCACTCCCTCCACTTCAATGGCAGGCCCCACTCCAAATCAGCCCATATATTTGGCCGAGCCTCATTTGTGAGGAGTATGATTCATTTGATAAATTTCCTAGTTCAATTCATCAATCCAATTGGCAATTTCATTAACCCTTCACCCAATGGCTTGGGTGCCTTGAGACAAAATATTCTACACTATCTCTACATCAATCTTGGACATGTCGGCTAGCAAACTTCATGTCTGAGTTGCCTCGGTTTAGAGACGGGAGCCCGTTTAAAGATCCGTTGACGTGGTGCCATCTTGATGAGGAGACAGGAGATCGGAGTTGCCGCGAGGAGCGTGGGATGATGGCTAAAGACCGAAGGACTCGGATCGATCGGTATAGTTTTTTCTAGCTCTTTACAGTTTGTTAGTAAAATGGATTTAGCCAGTTAATGGAAAGATCCGGGTTATAGTATGCGATAGCGCCAGTTATAAAAGTTTTTGATCCGCGTTTGGCATCAGATTGACGGCCCGGGCGCTACCGTAGACTTACAAATTTTCTCCTAAAAGGCCGTTACTCTGCCAAAATACCCCATCTAATTTGATCGTCGGAGGGTCCTCGGTGACACAACCACCCCGGGACTTCCTTACAGGTAGCTCGGCTTCAACCACATAAAGCCCAATGAGATCCACACGCTTCAGGAGGCAACCCTTCTAATACAATGGCTGTGGATTTAACCACTAGCACGTCAGAGGTATAAGCCAATACGTAACGGGCCACCAGCTATTTACTAAAAGGGACGTCGATGAGCGAACTCATCCTGACACCCTACTGAGCCTGTCAGTGACAATATCCGTACAGTCCGGTCCGTTCGTCTATGAGGATCGCATGTCGGGCCTAGGGGGTTGGTAAAAGTCAGACCCCCAAAGGCGGTACAAGTCGTGTCGGAGTGTAGCCCAGAACGCCCTGAGATACTACTGGAATACCTACCAGTAAATCTCCTGCCTCGGCCGAGGGCTTTGCGTAATGGCTCTCCTAGACACAGCGCGACCTCACCCCCAATACCGGGAGAGACGAACCCCTGCAGATCCGCTCACTGCCTCCATGTGGCTCGGGACTGTACCCAACTAAAACCTGTTTGCACGACTCCTTTGAGCCGTGGTAGGGTAGTAATCAAAGCACAGTGGGAACTCACACGAGACAAATGACGATCTCAGGTCGATGAACTAACCTGTACACATGTCACCAGGGAACTGCTATCTGACATCTGGTATAAGACCAACTAGCAGGTTCCCGGCGAGTCCTGTCCGGTGTACTCATAACCCAATGAGCACCTGTATACATCTTAGGTGAACCAACTGACACCAGTGGCTTGTGAGACCGGCCACCGCCCCTCGTCGGGGTCTCGACTGTATACACTAGTCTACTAATGGAGTATCGATGCCCTATCTCGAAACTCCTACGACTAGGGACCTTTTAAGGATGTGCTTACAGACTACCAGCTCCCACGTATATGATCGCCATCATACTGCTGGTAGTCAAGCAAGAATCCTAGGGGCTCTATCAACGTGTAATAGCGACATGTCAGGTCACCTAAAGCAGTACACGATGATAAAGATGAACCAGATAGCATACTATCATCTCGAGTAAGACTGTCCTACCGGGATAGGTCCTCCCTTAATCATTGCAATCACGTGCCTGTGATCCAATAATTGACTCTGAGGGCACTATCTCCAACAATCTCCCACTTGCACTCAAGGCTAATTATTGCGATGTCGCATACTCACAGCCCGTGTGATACCGAACACCCAACTCCTCTACTAGTCAGTCTTACAAAGCTCGTTTGCGAAACTATTGCGTTCGAGGAATAGCCTCAGTGAGTGGATCCGCTGTGATGTTTCTTTCTGTGTCTCTCTATATCTCAAGTTCGTGGAGAAAGCCATCTCCCGAAATGAGCAATACCTGTCTTAGAATGTCTGGATGTCTGATGGGACCTAGCTCATAAATGAACTCCAAATCCAAACTTCTTAGACTGTATCGTCAACTGAACTTAATCAGTATCCTGCGCCAGGCCTTTCCCTCAGTATCCACCTGGACCACCTGTCCAATATACTGCCCCTCGTCAGAAGGAGAAACTACAACTCTGACAGCCACCTTGTCGTCCATGTCACCTTGGAAGCCTGGAGTGATAACCGTCTCCCAAAGGAGGCAGCCGTTATCATATCCCTAGAACATTCACTTATGTTCTAAAACTGCTTCCGACTGTTCCTCCAGGATTGGATCAATATCAACTTATTGCATCTAGTGCAAGAACGGCATCTGGTGTGGTACTTGACATCTCATGATTGACTCAATTGCCTAAGCAAGTGATCTGTCAATCATGCGTATCCCTCTCCCCTTTAGTCTGTAAGACACCTTTAGAGAGGGTGACTCCATTACCTGCAGGTGTACTACCGTGCCAGGAGTCGTCCATTCTAAATACTCATAGAATGCTGTCAAGGTACCCAGATTAGGAAACCATCCAAATCTAGATCTAAAACCATAGATCTAGTAACCAGAATGTCTGATATAATATCCAAGTCCTGTGCGGAGAAACCACTGTGTGACAACCAAAGTATAACCGATCGTAGTATAGGAATATCACTTCCTATTACCTTCTCAACAGATCCATCCCCTATTCTGATGACGTCAAACCTATGACTGTCACATCAGAAATAGATGATCTATCTCCGCTATATCTGCTTTAGTCTATAAATAGACATAAGCCTGATGTCTACCAATGCTTCCGCTGCTCCCACTGACTACGACAACCCTCTGGCAGAGTCATATAGACGCGCACTTCTAAAGCTAGTTTAGAACGACGCTATACTCATCCTCCTGCCGGGTCTCGCAGCCTGGAACAACAACAATGGCAAGTGTGGGTAAACAAGAACTTCCCTGTCACCGTCCTTGAGGCTACCGGAGTACCTCTCGGGTGCCTGAAGTTACCCACTTTATCTGCGGAGTGGCTAATGGAATGTCAAATCAGATTGAATCTTTAGGTTCCTTATCAAATCTTCAGTAATCGTTTGCGGTTCTGGAATCGCTTCCAGTTCTACCATACTCCCACTACTGTTTTCTGAAAAAATAACCATTTCCTTTTAAAATGTGGCGAGTTAAGAACAATATCACTATTGATCTTCCAGATGGTAGAAAATCAACCCCCGTCATAGCCTGGGTCAACCCACAAACAGCCATTACAGAAACGTGTCTTGAGTTGTCCAGTGTCTGGTTTTAATCATAAGCCGGACAACTCCCCGTACCTTAACATCGTTAAGATATGAACTGTTCTATATCCAATATAGAACCAGAGGCACTGATTTAATTGAACCAGATTCAAATCATGCAGCTATCTCCAGTGCATGTCAACTAAATGGAAGGAGGCCGATCAGCGTTACTCAACTTAGGAATGCTTCCAATTATGAGTAACCTGAAAGAGAAGCAAGTTCTCATTACTATCATACACAAGTATCTACATCTTCGATCTCCTTGAAGAATCCCGATACTTGCTACACCTGGTTCTCTACTCTATTCAAATACCTATAACTCCTCAAAACTTAGACCCTGTGTTTCCACGAAACAGCTGTCTAAAATCTAGAGAAGTCATAAGTAAACCGAATATAGTACGAGGACCAACCCCTCTGTCCTGATGGACGCTGGACAATATAAAATACTCTGTATAAGTCCGCTGAGTTTAACAACTCTTTCACTGTGCGTCGTAGGTTGAAAACTGTACTTATGGTTAAGAAGAATTACACCGCTCTTCAATGCTCCTTACCTAACCATCCACTGATATAGGTAAATGTCAAAGACATAATTTCAAAAAGTATATCTCACTCTATAAAAATAGACGTACAGATATATCAATTTAAAATTGGTGCATAACAACGGATATTCAAAACCAAATATTTGCCGACGGGCAAACAACCCAGGTGACTTCCTTAAATATCACCGATTACAACGAATCCCGATATAATGAGGATGATCACCCAATTTCCAATAACTTACTCCCACTCATCATCTGTAAAACCATACAGATGTGAGAATCAAACCTGGTAAATACATACCCTGGAGCAAGTGTCCAATCGGGAAATCAGTTTTCTTTTAACAGTACACAGTTGAACTGAAACATTGAAATGTTTCGATGGGGTATCCTGGTATTCCTAGTAATGCCTCTTCCAAATTCACGACTGTAACCGTATAGTTCTTTGCCACCTCTCCAAATCCCTTTATATGTCTTTAGTCATTACCGTCTGCACACCCCTTTAGGCTAGATGGTTTTCTTCTTTCCCTACCGTTCGGCACCAGCCTATGGTTTGGAAGAAGACTATCCAAAAAGCATAAAGGGTGTACTGTCCTAATCCTAGGAGCACTCGCAATGCGAGAGAAGGTGAAGATAAAAGACACCTGAATGTACTTTATTCCTATTTCTCCTGAACCAGAATCCATCCCCGAACTGGAACAAGTTCCTTTCGAGTTCGTATATAACCATACGATGGAGTATCCAAATAAACTGTGGATCTTCGTAGTGATACGGAGTGTCCTGGAGAAATACAAAAGTGATTTAGATTTGGCGAAGATATACTCGGTTTGGTCGTGAATAGCAGTCGCGATTTACTTTGCCCTCTTACTAATCCCTTGTTTTGTCTTAACTTAATACCTTCTGTACACCATCGTTATGCTAATTGGTTTTCTTCATTCCCCACCGTTCGGCACCAGCCTAAGGTTTGGAAGAAGACTATCCAATATGCGTAATAGGTGTACTATCTCCTAAACCAAGGAGTACTCGCAATGAGAGAAGGTGAAAAGAAAAGACAACTGAATAATCCTATTCGTTTTCTCCAGAACCAGAAACCATCCTCGAAGTCCTTCGAGTTCGTATATAACCATACGATGGTTTTGTCCAATGGAAGTGGACGTTCGTAGTAATACGGGGTGTTCTGGAGAAAAGGGTAAAAGTAGGAGTGGCAATGAGGTCTGCAACTCTGACAATCCAAAAGCCTATGTTAAGAAGGTTCGGTCAACTTGGTCACTGAGTCATAGTCTAGGGTCGGGTCAAAGGTCGCTGCCAAAGAGAGAGAGAAAAGAAACACTCAGCGTGCACTCTAACCTAGATCAGAATGGTTATCAATTTGTCTAATCAGGAAACCTCCCACTGTACCTCAAAATCTCCTCCAAACCTGAAAGAAGAATTAGTCGGGAATCACCCGAGGAGTAAACCAACTCATCAGTGGGAATCGGGATCCAACTCTCATCGCATGATAACGTGACGGAATCCACTCACGTCACCACACTCCAGAAGGTATGCGCATGCCTGGCAAGTTTCAGTTCTTTTGAAACTCCTGATGTAGGTTTTTACCCCTAGGACCCAAGTGACCTTGACGAATAATCAACAAATCAAAAGGTCCTAGTCAAGTTCAACCCGTCATTATCTTGATTGCGTTAAACCCACCCGCACGACCCTTGACGAATAATCAACAAAGTCGTACGACTGTCCTAACCAATCCACATATCCATGCGACAGAAAGCATTACAGAGCTACCGCACACTACGCCTCGGCGAATAGCAACGACAAACGTAGTGCGAATACTATGCAATACTAATCCGAAATGACGGAGGGCTACGAATGGTTTTTGGCGAAAAAAACCTTTAACGTAATGAACTTGATATCGTTGAAGGAACCGGATAACTTTTAGAAAATATAGTGACGAAAACCTTTACTAAAGAGGTCACTCCCGGTGAAGGGATCTCGGCTCTTTCCCCGTAGAATGAGGTGCAGGATATTCCAACTGAATACCACGATGCAAAGCAAAAGTAATCGGCTATAGTGAAGTTAATGCCCTGACGCAAACTTCTGTCCAAGGGGTCACTCCCGGTGAAGGGATCTCGGCCCTTGCCTCGTCGACTGAGGAGCAGGATATTCCAAATGAATACCACGATGCAAAACAAAAGCGAACGTCCTTGCAATAACGGCTTTTTGAAAAGTGTTCCAACAACATCAGAATAGGTTTGTTTAGCTCGCATTGATCCGAATCAACGCAGTCCCATCAATTGATCACACCACAAAGAACGAAAATATACTGACGTACGTATATGCCATCCGCATTTGCCACTGGGTCCCGTCATCACCCGTTAGGTTAGCTAACTAACGGCAGAGCGGGGACTGGACTAGCGCGGATGTAAAACATATACAACATCTACTAATATATATACCAATATATAGTATTTCGCTCAAGGCGTGAATAAAAGGCAACATCACAGAAATGTACAGCATCACAGAACAATACAGATATCTGGAAGCCCCGGGTTTCACAGAGCCGCTGCTGAAACCCGACGTTCCCCTGGTCGTGTGGATAGCCTGTACAATGAAATCCTAGACCCCTACGGGCGCGGCAAGTCACCCGCCAAAACCTGAAGCGAGGCAGCCCCCTCCAGCACCGTGAATGGACCACCCAGCACTTCAAGGAATCCGGTAACTTGGGCACCCCTCCTGGGTCAACCTGTACCCCCTAGGAGTGCGACGAATAGCCCGCCAATCCTAGAGTGAAGCCCCCTCCGTCTCAATGCCATGAGATGCGGGCCCGTTGCCCTCTAGAACCTGGCAATCCGTGCACCCCTCCGCGGGGTAATCCTAGTACAGAAAGTAAAATATACATACACCGGGTACATCGACCGCAACCAGGTCGTGCCCCAAAAGAATAATACAAACAGGCAGTGACGGCAGTCCACATGTCGGACGCTCGCCCCGCAATATCAAATGTACATAATACAACAAAACTGTACTAGCATTGCATCCAGGCTATCCCCCACGACCGATCCGCAACAACACAGCATAAACATAGAACATCAACGTGAAAGTCACGTTCGCAAATCCGTCTAACCGGGCTATAGCAGTTAGACGGGATTTACCGATCAAGTGACATTCACGGTCGCAGATATAATGTAAATACTGTGAAATAATGTGTTTAAAAATATCCGATCGATCAAACAATTAACAAGTGGGCCCCCAAGTAATACTGTAGCAGTCACAGAAGATCTGGGTCCAAATTTAATATCCCAAAAGCCCTATTTTAAGCCCAGAAAGCAACTGAAGAAAAACGACCAAGTGAACTCTCCATAGTGCGGCGGAACCGCGGCCCAAAGGGGGTTTTGGCCGCGGTTCCGCGCTCCAACTAGTGAATCAGTTTATCGTTTTTCTACAGTAGCCTTATATTTTCCAGCACATCATTTTTCTGCAACCTGAAAAATTTTTAGACACCAAAAAATTCCAACAGAAAACTGATGTGAACAAAAATGAGGTTTTTAGAATTTTGGTCGATCGGATAAGCAAAACGCATTAGAACAAGCTAGGCAAGGTTAATGGCGTGGCTCTGATACCATGTTGCGCCACGGCAGCGCCCCGGCCGTCAATCCGAGGCCAAAATGCGGAATCAAAATTTTTCTTTACTTGGAAACCGGCGCTACCGCGGACAAAGAAAAAACCCGGATCGTTAACCATTAACCTATACTAGCTAACAAGAGATGAGAAGAGAAGTATACCAAGTGATCCGAGTCCTCCGGTCTTCTCTTCATCGTCCCGATCTCCCGCGGAAAGTCTTGGCTCCACATTGTCGCCTCCTCGCCGGAAGGGCACCACATCGCCTGCGTCTTTTACGGGCTCCCGCCTCAATACCGAGGCAACTCGGGCATGAAGCCGGCAACTCGACATGCCCAAGAATTGCTGTAGAATGTAGTGTAGAAACTTTGTCTCTTGGAGTTTATGTAGTTGCCATAGATGGATGGAGGAAGAGGTAAAGAAAATTGGTGCTTTCAATTTTCTAGCAAGAAGAAGATGAAAAATGAACTCTCTCATTCTTTTCTCTCAAGTGAAGGCTCTCTCCTTTTGTGAGAATGGTGGAGGAAACAATATGAAGCATAACCTTAGAAGGAAGGTGAGTGTAGGAAAAAGGTGGAGGGTAACCACAACCAAACATCATGATAACAATCTCACATCAAACACAAATCAATCCTAATCACCTTTAACAAGAAATGATGATAGAAAAGAAAGGAATAAAAAAGATGCTATCATAATAAATCATCTTACAAAGTGTAATTTGCAAAACTGCAAATTACCCCCTCCATCGGAAAAGTCCGGCCGGGAAAGAACAAAGGAAAAACCGGCCGGAACGGAATGCAAACTGGCAACTCCAGAAAACTGGTCCCGTAATAAATTACAGGAAAACCCCGATACTGTGCATGCACACCCGCATCTGTATTCCGACCGGATACAAATGCAATGAGACAAAATCTACACTGTACTATACTAGGATCCGGCTTAAACCAAAGTCGGCTAGTAAAATCCGTTCGATCCTGATCCGTGCAATACCGCACGTATCTGATCGAACCGTGCCATATAACCATACGGCCACTAGTACAAACCGTCCGATCCTGATCCGTGCAATACCGCACGTATCTGATCAGACCCTGCCATATCTCCATACGGCCTCTACAGCGTTTCGCCCGAAAGCCTGAGTAACTGAAAGTGTGGTGGACTTTAAAGACTCGTCAATACAATGGCTGTGGATTTAACCACTAGCACGTCAGAGGTATAAGCCAATACGTAACGGGCCACCAGCTATTTACTAAAAGGGACGTCGATGAGCGAACTCATCCTGACACCCTACTGAGCCTGTCAGTGACAATATCCATACAGTCCGGTCCGTTCGTCTATGAGGATCGCATGTCGGGCCTAGGGGGTTGGTAAAAGTCAGACCCCCAAAGGCGGTACAAGTCGTGTCGGAGTGTAGCCCAGAACGCCCTGAGATACTACTGGAATACCTACCGGTAAATCTCCTGTCTCGGCCGAGGGCTTTGCGTAATGGCTCTCCTAGACACAGCGCGACCTCACCCCCAATACCGGGAGAGACGAACCCCTGCAGATCCGCTCACTGCCTCCATGTGGCTCGGGACTGTACCCAACTAAAACCTGTTTGCACGACTCCTTTGAGCCGTGGTAGGGTAGTAATCAAAGTACAGTGGGAACTCACACGAGACAAATGACGATCTCAGGTCGATGAACTAACCTGTACACATGTCACCAGGGAACTGCTATCTGACATCTGGTATAAGACCAACTAGCAGGTTCCCGGCGAGTCCTGTCCGGTGTACTCATAACCCAATGAGCACCTGTATACATCTTAGGTGAACCAACTGACACCAGTGGCTTGTGAGACCGGCCACCGCCTCTCGTCGGGGTCTCGACTGTATACACTAGTCTACTAATGGAGTATCGATGCCCTGTCTCGAAACTCCTACGACTAGGGACCTTTTAAGGATGTGCTTACAGACTACCAGCTCCCACGTATATGATCGCCATCATACTGCTGGTAGTCAAGCAAGAATCCTAGGGGCTCTATCAACGTGTAATAGCGACATGTCAGGTCACCTAAAGCAGTACACGATGATAAAGATGAACCAGATAGCATACTATCATCTCGAGTAAGACTGTCCTACCGGGATAGGTCCTCCCTTAATCATTGCAATCACGTGCCTGTGATCCAATAATTGACTCTGAGGGCACTATCTCCAACAGTACTTACCTGGCCACAATTGGCGGTGAAGAGGCGATTTGTGGCTTCTAACGACTTGTCATTTAGACCATTTATAAATAAGTTAGTTGGCTTAGGAAACCCTAGAACCTAAAATACGGAAAATTACACTTTGCAAATAAATACCTTTTTCTTTATAAAACCGTTTTCTAACGGATTAGTATTTTACAATCTTTGCAAAGCGCCGCTACCACCCATCTTTAGGGAACCCATTCGGGATCGTGCGGTTTATCGCGGACCCTCGGGCTAGTAATGCGAGATTCAGACCTCCGCAAGGAGCATTCGGTCTCGAAAGGTTTAAAATACGACATCTTAAGAAAAAGAGATTTTGAAATATAAAATATTTTTTAAAATTATTTTCTGTATAAACATATGTATATTTATCTTTTAAATACCTATTTTATTATAATATAAATTTTCCACCTTTTTCTAAAAATCACAAAAGAATAAAGGTTACACTAAAATACCATGAACTTCAAATAATCAATATTACAGATAAATACCATTATTTATGAAACTAGGATATTTTCATTAGAAATGTCACAACATAAAATCCACAACTCTAAAGACGAATAATAAATACTTGAGGTGTATTTTGAAAAGTATATAAAAGTATTTTTACATAAAACCCCCTCAAGTTTTATAAATTACCTTAAGGACCTTAGCAATTATAAGACTTTGATTCACATTTCTGATTGTCTGACTCGGATTTGAGTCTGATTAATCTGACTTGAATATGATTCAAGTCAATCCATAATCTACAAGTTTCCAATTCAACATGAACACATGAATCCATGAATACAATTATCAATTTATACAATTTGCCTGAACCGAACCATGGATATATTCCTTTTACATGATTCTCAGTTATTCCATTTACATGACTCTACGGTTATAACCGTTTCCTGATATCATGGTTTCGGTCGGTCGGTCAATCAATCATACAACCAACACAATTTACAAGATAACAATACAAACAAGACATCGCGGGGTTTAAGGGGTAGATTGGTACGGAAGGTGTTAAAAGTGGCACGAGGTGGTCAGATTTAACACACCTAACATGAATCCAGTTGCTGTTGTACCGTGGCATAAATGGTCCTTGTACTATACGTGCCCTTAGTCTCTGGCATATAGAGACCCCTCTCGTATACACTGGCATTCTTCTGTACCAAGCTACAAACAACAGCGTTAACACTAAATACAACAATATAATAATATAATACAACTTTAAAAGCTACTCTCTCTCTCTTACTCTCTGTCTATTTCTCCCTTATTTTAGGACTTACCGAGCGACTTGTTCGCTGACGACATTCTATTTCTTTCTTCTTTGAATGTCGTCAGGTGGTTTGGACCCGGCGGAGATCGAGCCATCTCAAGAAGACTTGGACAGTTTGCCGAAGACCCTGCACTTTAGTTCATTGTACACTTTTTCTTTCTGTACTTTTCATTTTCCTGTTATGCCACTGTTTAGGCATCTTTTTATTTCAGTTGTATTTCCTTTCATGTATTGTACAAAGAATGTTAATGAATAAAAGTTGCTGTTCTTTTATATCTTATCTCTTGTGTATTTATTTTATATTGCTTAGATACGCTTAGCGTATGTACTTCTGAGTATATACGTAGCGGGCCTCATCGCGCCCACTTCGCCGTACACCGGGAAGCGGGGCGTGACAGTTCCCACTGTGCTTTGATTTCTACCCTACCACGGCTCAAAGGAGTCATGCAAACAGGTTTTTTTTGGGTACAGTCCCGAGCCACATGGAGGCAAGTGAGCGGATCGGTAGGGGATTCGTCTCTCCCGGTATTAGGGGTGAGATCGCGCTGTGTTTAGGAGAGCCATTACACAAAGCTCTCGGCCGAGGCAGGAGATTTACTCGTAGGTACTCCAGTAGTATCTTAGAGTGTTCTGGGTTACGCTCTGACACGACTTATACCGCTATTGAGGGTCCGACGTTACCAGCCCCTAGGCCCGATATGCGATACTCATAGACGAACGGACCGGACTGTATGTATATTGTCACTGATAGGCTCAGTAGGGTTCTAGGATGAGTTCGCTCATCGACTACCCTTGAGGTCAGTACATGGGCAGCCGTTACGCACAGCTAGTGCCGCTGACGTGCTTGTAGTTAAACCCACTGCCAGGATACTGACGAGTCTTTAGAGTCCCCCACAGATAGTTTCCCATGTTCGGGCGAAACGTTGTAGAGGTCGTATGGTTTTATGGCAGGGTTCTATCTTGCGCGTGCACTTGTGCACGTGTCATGGTTCGGACAGATAATACTAGTGGGTTTTGGTTTAAGCCAGATTCTAGTATTATATTGTGTAAGAGTATTTTTGTCTCTTTGCATTTTGTATTCGGTCGGAATACAAATGCGGGTATTTATACTGTTGTGGGGTAATCCTATGGGATTATTTTTGGAAGTTGCCAATCCTTTTTCACCGGACTTAAACATTTGGTTTAATGTTTATGTTGCGGAATTTCCTTTCATCCATGGCTGATTTTGTATTGGGCTTTAAGCCTTTTCCTTTTTGGGGTCTATTTGCAAATGTTACATTTATAAAGGGAGGGGGTTTCTTGTGGCCATCGGGGCTCCAGCCACTTCCAGCAAGTTCTTGAAGGGTGAGGTGTTTAGTGACTCATTCTTGCATTAAAAGCCTTTGTCCAAGCTTAAGATATTTGCATAGATCTTTTGTTGATATTTTCTTTTTAACCTCACCTTGGTTTTTCCTTGTGCTCACCCCCTCCACCTCAATGGCCGGCCCCACTCCAAATCAGCCCATATATTTGCCCGAGCCTCATTTGTGAGGAGTATGATTCATTTGATAAATTTCCTAGTTCAATTCATCGATCCAATTGGCAACTTCATTAACCCTTCACCCAATGGCTTGGGTGCCTTGAGACAAAACATTCTACACTATCTCTACATCAATCTTGGACATGTCGGCTAGCAAACTTCATGTCCGAGTTGTCTTGGTTTAGAGGCGGGAGCCCGTTTAAAGATCCGTTGACGTGGTGCCACCTCGATGAGGAGACAGGAGATCGGAGTTGCCACGAGGAGCGTAGGATGATGGCTAAAGACCGAAGACCGGGCTGAGGTCGATGTACCCGTTGTTCATATTTTTCATTTCTGTACTAGGTTTACCCCGCGACGGAGTGCACGGATAGCCGGGTTCTGGAGGGCAACGGGTCCGCATCTCATGACTTTGAGAGGCAGAGGGGCCTCACTCTAGAATTGGCAGACTATTCGCCGCACTCGTAGGGGGTACAGGTTGACCCAAGGAGGGGTGCTCAAGTTACCGGATTCCGTGAAGTGCAGGGTGGTCCATTCACTATGCTGTAGGGGCTGCCTCACTTAAGGTTTTGGCGGATAACTTGCCGCACCCGTAGGGGTCTAAGTTTCATTGCACAGGCTATCCACACGACCAGGGGAACGTCGGGTTTCAGCAGCGGCTCTGTGAAACCCGGGGATCCCAGATTATCTGTATTGTTCTGTGATACTTATTACTTTTCTGTGATGTTGCATTTATCACGCCTGGAGCAATTATTGTATATTGGTATATATACTAGTAGATGTTGTATATGTTTTACACCCGCGCTAGTCCAGTCCCCGCTCTGTCGTTAGTTAAGTAACCTAACGGGTGATGACGGAACCCAGTGGCGAATGCGGATGGCATATACGTACATTTTATTTTCGTTCTTTTCTGGTGTGATTAATTGATGGGACTACGTTGATTCTGATCAATGCAAAGTAAAACAAACCTGTTTGGACGTTGTTGGAACAGTTTTAAAAAGTGTTATTACAAGGACGTTTTCTTTTGTTTTGCACAATGGTATTCAGTTGGAATATCCTGCACCTCATTCGACGAGGCAAGGGCCGAGATCCCTTCACCAGGAGTGACCCCTTGGGAAGAAGTTTGTATCAGGGTAATAACTTCACTATAGTCGATTACATGTTGCTTTGCATCGCGGTATTCAGTTGGAATATCCTGCACCTTATTCCACGAGGAAAGAGCCGAGATCCCTTCACCGGGAGTGACCTATTTAGCGAAGGTTTTCGTCACTATATTTTTATAAAAAGCTATCAGGTTCCTTCAACGAGATCAAGTTCATTACGTTAAAGGTTTTTCGCCAAAAACCAGTCGTAGCCCTCCGCCGTTTCAGACGGTAGCACGTAGTATTCATGCTATGTTTGTTGGCCTTCGTCAAGGCATAGTGGATGGTAGCTGCTTGTTACTTTTTTGTTGCATAGATAGATGAGTTAGTTTGGGACAGTCGTATTACCTTGTTGGCCTTCGTCAAGGGTATGTACGGGTGGGTTCGAATTGACAAGATAATGACGGGTAGAACTTGACATGTGACTTATGATTTGTTGGCCTTCGTCAAGGTCATAAGAACATGGGGTAAAAATCATATCGGGAGTTTCTAAAGAAACTGAAACTTGCCAGGCATGCGCATACCTTCTGGAGTGTGATAATGTGAGTGGATACCTTCACGTTATCATGCGATGAGAGTTGGATCCCGATTCCCACTGATGAGTTGGTTTACTCTTCGGGTGATCCCGATTGGTTCTTCTTTCAGGTTTGGAGGAGAATTTGACAGTACAGTGGGAGGTTTTCTGATTAGATAAAGTGATAACCATTCTGATCTGGGTTAGAGTGCACGCAGAGTGTTTCTTTTCTCTCTCTCTTTGGCAGCGACCTTTGACCGACCCTAGACTATGGCTCAGTGACCAAGTTGACCGAACCTTCTTAAAATACTGGCTTTTGGATTGTCTGAGTTGCATAAGTCATTGCCGCTCCTTCTTTTACCCATTGCATTTCTCAGAACACCTCGTATCACTATGAACATCCACTTCCATTGGATAGATCCATCGTATGGTTATATGCGAACTCGAAGGGACTTCTTTGAGGATGGATCAAGGTTCAGGAGAAATTGAATTGGTTTATTCAGTTGTCTTTTATCATCACCTTCTCTCAGGTTGTGAGAGCTCCTTAGTTTAGGAGAGTACACCTATTATGCTTATTGGATAGTCTTCTTCCAAACCATAGGCAGCTGCCGAAAGGTAGGGAATGAAGAAAACCAATTAGCCTAAGTAGGGTGTACAGAAGGTAATAAGTAAAGAAAAAATAAAGGGATTAGAAAGAGAGCAAAGTAAATTACGACTGCTATCATTCACAACCAAACCGCGTACTTCATCGCCACTCCTACTTAACCTTTGCTTTTTCCCCCAGTTTGGGAGAAATAGAATAAGGTATTATTCAGTTGTCTTTTATCATCACCTTCTCTCAATTTGCGAGTACTCCTTGGTTTAGGAGAGTACACCTATTATGCTTACTGGATAGTCTTCTTCCAAACCATAGGCTGGTGTCGAACGGTTGGGAAGGAAGAAAACCATTTAGCCTAACGATGGTGTACAGAAGGTAATGACTAAAGACAAATAAAGGGATTTGGAGAGATGACAAAGAAATATACGGTTACAGTCATGAATTGGATTATGGAAGAAGCATTACTAGGAATACCAGGATACCCCTACGAACCATTTTCATGTTTCAGTTTCACTGTGCATTGTTAAAGGAAAAATGATTTCCCGATTAGATACTTACTCTAGGGTATGTATTTACCAGGTATGATTCTCACATCTGTATGGTTTTACAAATGATGAGTGGGAGTAAATTATTGGGAATAAGGTGATCATCCTCATTATATCGGAATTCGTTCTAATTGGTGATATTTGAGGAAGTCGTCTGGGTTTTTGCTGGACGACAAGTATTTGGTTTTGAGTATCCGTTGTTGTGCACCAATTTCAAACTGATATATCTGTACGTTTATTTTAAAATGAGATATAACTTTTTGAAATTATGTCCGTGACATTTACCTATATCAGTTGTCGATTGGGTAAGGAACATTGAACACCGGAGTAGTTCTTAATCATAAGTACAGTTTTTCAACCTACGATGTATAGGTTTTGAGTTATTCAACTCAGCGGACTTATACAGAGTATTGTATGTTGTCCAGTGTCCATCAGGATAAAGGGGTTGGTCCTCGTACTATGTTCTGTTTACTTATGACTTCTCTAGTTTTTAGACAAGTGTTTCGTAGAAATACAAGGTCTAAGTTTTGAGAAGTTGTGGGTATAAGAATAAAGTAGAGAACCAGATGTCGCAAGTATCAGGATTCTTCAAAGAGATCGAAGATGTAGATACTTGTTGTAGATACTTGTGATTGGTATTCAGTTTATAATAATGGTTTTGAGAAACTTGTTTCTCTTTCAGGTCACTCATAATTGGATGTATTCCTAAGTTGAGTAATGCTGATTAGCCTCTCTCTATTAAGTTGATATGCACTGGAGACAGCTGCATGCTTTGAATCTGGTTCCAATTAAATAAGTGACAAAGTTTCTATATTGGATATAGAATGGTTCTTATCTTAACGATGTTAAGGTACGGGGAGTTGTCCGGCTTATACTTAAAACCAGACTCTGGATAACTCAAGGCACGTTTCTGTAATGGCAATTTACGGGTTGGCCCAGGCTATGACGAGGGTTGACTTTCTACCATCTGGAAGATCAATGGCGATATTGTTCTTGACTCGCCACAGTTTTAGTAAAATGGATTTTTCAGAAAACAGTAGTGGGAGTATGGTAGAACTGGAAGTGATTCCAGAACCACAAACAATTACGGAAAATTTAATAGGACCTATAGATTCAATCAGGTTTGACATTCCATTAGCCACTCCGCAGATATGGTGGGTAACCTCAGACACCCGAGAGGTACTCCGGTAGCTTCAAGGACGGCGACAGGGAGGTTCTTGTTTACCCAGGCTTGACACTACTGTTGTTCCTGTTAGTTATATGTATGCCCTAGAGGCCATTACTGTACATAGGATGTATATTGTAGTGGATGCTGGGACATATATAAGGAGGACTTTCTTGCTCGACATGATAGTATGCTATCTGGTTGCTCTTTACCTTAACGTGTATACTGATTGTCTCTCTGTTACATGTTGGTAAAGCCCCTAGGATGTGTACTTGACTACCTGGACTATGATGCGGATCATACTAGTGGGGACATGGTAGTCCATAAGTACATCCTTCAAAGTCCCTAGTCGTGGGTGTATCGAGACGGGGCATCGATATACCAGAGTAGACTAGCGTATACCTTCTCGACCCATACAGATGAGCGATGGATGATCCCATATCCATTGGTGTTTGACATCAGAGATGATATACGGGTGCTCAGTAGAGACTGGGTACACTGGACGGACTCGCCGAGAACTCTCAGATGGTATTATACCTCACGTCAGATGGCAGTTCTCTGGTGACACTGGTACAGAGTAGTCTGTTGACCCGAGATCGTCATAGAGTCTTGTGTGGTTCCCACTGTGCTTTGATTTCCATCTTACCACGTCCAAGAGGGCGTGCAAAATGTTGGTTTTTGGGTACAGTCCCGAGTCACATGGAGGCAATGAGCGATAGGAGGGGATTCGTCTCTCCCGGTATAGGGAGTTAATGTTGCGCTGTGTTCGATTGGCAATAACAGGAAATCCCTGGCCAGGGTTGCTGAGATTTACTGGTAAGTGTTACCAGTAGTTTCTCAAATTTTCATAGACCTCATATCGACATGACTTATCGAGCTATTGGGGTCTGACGTTTACCACCCCTAGGCGAGATATGCGACATATCAGACGATCAGACCGGACTGTACGGTAGTGTTACTGGTTGGATTCACTAGAGTGTGAGCGGGCTTGCTCGTCGATCTTCAGATCGCTCAATACCCAGGTGGCCGTTACGTTTAGCAGACCGCTTGCGGCTTGTGGGTGTTTGATATGATCATCATCTGCTGCCGGCGTATTGACGAGTCTTTAGAGTCCTACACAGAGGTTTCCTGGCTCAAGCGAAACGAAATAGGAGCGCATATGAGATATGTGCGGGACCGAGAATAATGCGTGTATGTGATACCGTATTACATTCTCGCGATGAATGTATCGAAAGGTTGTATGCGATATAACCTAGTTATCGAATCAAGGATTGATTCGATAAGTCGATACATTGTATACTAGTCGGTTGTGTGCGACATGACCGGATCATTGAATCAAGTGTTGATTTAATGATTTAATGCATAATTATATATTTGATATATTACTTTGCATTAACTAGTATTGGTTCACTTTAAGATGGATTTTCTCACTCGGATGTGCGCATTGCATATGCGATATGATTTTGTGCACTTGCTTGTATCATGTTTGATGATGCATGCCTTTTGGTTAAGTGTAAAGAATTAAACCTTGGTTAATGAAATGGTTAGGGTTTACTTTTTCCTTATTCATTTTATTCATTTATTTATTCTTTTGGAAAAAGAAAAGGAAATGATAAAATGGTGGCTTTCTTTGTTCTTTCATGAAGCTTCATGAATACTTTGACCAAGTCACCATTTTTGTCTCATCCTTAAACCTAACCATTCCATTTAACCATGATTCATTCTCTACACTAAACCATGGTTTGAATATGATAAGGTTTGATTTTCTTTTCTATTTTAATTAACACTTATCATATTCTTCATCTTCTTCTTCTTCACTTCAAGAAAAAGCTTGAAAGCTTTAATGGCAAAGTGAGAAAAAGAGCGAGAAATCCAAATCTAAAGTCTACCCACTTCCTATTTCTTCATCCTCTACCTCTTGCCAAGTAGTAGAGTGTGTTTTCTTCACAAGTTTCATGACTTGGTGAAGTGAGAGCTTGATCTTGCGATGCTTCGACGTAGATCATCTTCGGCATGGACATCGACGACCTAGCTCGCCTATTCTCCGATGAAGCCGACGCTAGAGCCCGGGATTTGTTTTGGACAGCGAGAGGACTTCATTGCGGAGCTATGGAGGTGGAGCACCGGATCTACAAAGGTTGTATTTCCGTATTCTTTATAGTTAAGTTGTTAACTAGTTTCTAGTTTCGCCTAAACTTTAGCCAACGATCCGTATTAGGGTTTCTCGGCACCTAGATTTTTGAAATTGGCATGGTTGATGCCTTGTGAGACCTCCTTAGGGTGTCTAGGAACCCTACAGTGGTATCAGAGCCTAGCTAGAGCCTTAGGCGAAGTCTAGACGGAATTTGAAACCCGGACGAACCCGAAACCCGATCACAAACTTGCTCTCTGTCCAATTTTTAAAAATCTGGATTTTTCCATATTAAAAATATGCAGAAAATTAAGCAGGGTTTTTTATGAATTACTGTGGAAAACGGAGCCCTAACTCCGTCAAACCACCGCGGAACCGCGGCCTTACCCCACGTGGCGCGGCGGTTCCGCGGCCGTTATGTTGAATCGTTGACTTTTGTTTGCACAGTAATTGTTATATTTGACTCTTCTGTTTTCTGGATAATTTTAATATTTTATTCAAGAGTTGAATTTTCTGCAGTTGTTTTGGGGATTCGGTGTTTCGATCGGGGTATCAAATTTTGTCTATTTGGCTTTCCGGGTAAATTTTAGAATATGTTAAAAAGTTCGACCGGATATAAATACCCAATTTTTCCCCTGTCGGGAAATTTCTAAGTGTTGGATTTTTCCGTAGTTTGACGACGTTCTAAGTAGTGCAAGTAACGCGATGGTCCCTCTAGAAGACAACAAACCTTAACTCGATTATGTGACCGTCTTGAACTGCCCTTTGAACCTTCGGGTTTGGGGCAGTACGGTGTGCCACATGTGAGGCATTGGCTTGACCTTCTACGGCTGGACCGTTGGTACTGAGGCACGAACTGAATGTTGTTAGACTTGTTTCATGTGATGAGCTGTTTCGGGAAAACTTGGGTGTTCGATTGTTCGATCGAAAAGTTTAACATTTTCTATTTTTCTGGAATGGGATACAATAATTGGAATTCACAATTAGTTATGAGATAACTGAATGAATGTTATAAACATAGCAGTTTAGTCTCACTTGATCGATTGCCACGGAATTTTGATGTGATCAAAAGTCCGTCGCAATCACGTAGCGTACGCGGATACTCGCCGGGTAAACTTAATAGACAGCCTCGCTCCATAGCCCCGACCAAGTGACTGTAGGAGAACCCCGTCGCCGAAAGCATCCGTCCGGGTGCTCGCAGTAGCGGTGTTCCGCCTTGGTGCACTTCGTCGACGGTATCAGGGGGTGCGGCCGCCTACTAAAGTTTACGACGAGCATTCGATCAGGATATCGGGAATCTTGTTGAATTGCCCGACTTAACATTGAAAAGAGTTTTCGATAATGAGACTAAAATGCGGGGTTTATAATTGTTAGGCATGTGATGTCTAAGTAATTCATTTGGTCAGGCATGCGATGTCTGAGGTGGTTGCGGATTCCAACTGTTGTAGTTTTACACTTTCTTTTCTGTGACCGTAAGTGTAATATGTGATATCGCCGGTTTCGTTGCTATATGTCAACGACAATTGGGATGCGCATATTTACTTACGTTGATGACATGTGATGTTATGTGTTGCTGGATATGTTATATTGGATCGTCGTGTTTGAATAGCCGGGGGTTTTTATGTGAGATGAGTGTTTTCATTTTCATTCATGTAAAAACTTGTATGTAATATTCTTTTATTGGGGCACTTCCAGGTTGCGGAAGTTGTCACCCTTTGTATATTATTTACTTTTCCGCACTAGGATAGACCCAAGGAGGGGAGCACAAGTAACCGGGTTCTGGGGTCCAGTGGGAGACCATCTCGAGGAGTCGAGTCCGGGTCTCCTAACTCCAGAATTGGTAGGGTTGCTTGCCGCTCTCGTAGGGGTCTAGGAGTGTGGGTTTGGCTATTCATCACGACCGTGGAATCCGTGTTTTATACTGGCTCGTATTGAAAACACGGACGTCCTAGTATATCCAATATTTCATATGATTCTTCTGCTGCGATATCTGTGATGTGATCATATGATGTTCTGTGATAGATACAGTATATAGTATATATGATATATTATATAGGCGTTACTTATGTTTTACACCCGCGCTAGCCCTGCCCCGCTCTGCCGTTAGTTACCTAACCTAACGGTGCACGAGGGGACATCGAGGCGAATGCGGATGGCATAAGTGTACGTCGTATTTATCTGTGATGATTAGGTACTAAAATGATGGGACTTCATTAATGTGATTAATGAAATAAAAGAAACCTAAGATGTTGTAGAATCGAATTTCAAAATAAAACAGGTAGCTACAGTTCTTGCTTTGCACAGCGGTATATACGATATATCCTGCACCTTATTCGATAAGGAAAGGACCGAGATCCCTTCACCGGGAGTGACTCCTTTAGCAATAACTGGCAGATGCTACACACTCGGTTTGTCTTTTGATTGCTTTTAAGAGTTTTTGCTTTGCACAGTGATATATGTGATATATCCCGTACCTCATTCGACGAGGAAAGGACCGACGATCCCTTCACCGGAAGTGACTCCTTTAGAAAAACTAGAAAAGCCTCAAAAGCACTCCATTTTTAAAATCATTTGATTCTACAACGATATCAAGTTCATTACGCAATAGGTTTTCAGAAAAAACCTGTCGTAGCCCTCCGTCATTTCAGATACGTACTAGTTAGTATTCGTGCTGCGGTTGTTTGGCCTCCGTCAAGGCGTAGTGTACGGTAGCTAACTAGTGCTTATCTGCTAGCATATGATGCGATTGGATTAGGGTATTCGTACGGCGTTGTTTGGCCTCCGTCAAGGGTCGTGCGGGTGGGTTTAATTCAATCAGGAAATGACGGGTTGAACTTGACTAGCGGACTATGGGTTGTTTGGCCTCCGTCAAGGTCATAGCGAGCTAGGGGCAAAATATTATCGGGAATTTCAAGTGTTGAAATTTGCAATGAGATTGCATACCTTCTATGAGATAGTTGGATCCCGATACCCGCTGCGAGTAATTGTTACTCCTGGGAGAGTTTTATACATTACAATTAGCCGATCAAGTAGGTGTCTAGAAAGGTGTTAACGAGGTTACGCCTCTGGGAAAACGAGGTTTACATTAATTAGGTTCGTGCGAAAGCACGGGGGACCTCCCTCAAAGTACCGACACTGGCCTGGCTGAAAGATTGGCGAACTTGTAGTGTGTAATTAATCCCGGCTAGTCTTTCCTTTTAGGGTTTGAAGGAAGATTTGATAAAAAGCAGTGGGAGCCGTCCTCATTAGATAAAATAATAACCAATCTATTCTTGCAAGAGCGCACGCTGAGTGTTTTCTTCTCTCTCTCTCCAGGTAGCGACCATATCACGCCTTAATCAAGATAATAATACGGATTATTGACCGAACCCGCTTGTTAGAATGAGCTGGGGAACGTTGGTCCCGCTCCAACTTATAATTGTTATAAGACAGAGCAGGAAATTGGGGATTACCAGAATTCCCGTGCCGCCCAAACGAAGAGAGTGCATGCTGATGCATCATCTTCGGGTGTGTTCATTAGAAAGAACTGTTTCTCTGTATCCTCTACGTCCTGGGTATGTGATACCAGATCAGGATTCCAGATATGTAATCTGTTACATGGGGCTACAGATAGGTAGAGAACTGAGAACGGGTGATAAGTTTCATGAGGCAGAAAACGGGGCAAGTGTTGCAGCCAAGTCTGTTGGTCACTGTCACCCTGTATTAACAATACATTGAGTCTGAACAAATGTTATTAGATACCGAACCTGATATACAAAATCATATCTATCTCTTTGTTAGTAAAGAAATGATAGAATTTTGTATTGTTGGATAATGTTTTGAACATTTCTTATATCAAAAGTTGATCGGTTCAGGCACGTTATCTAAAAGCATTAATGTTCTAAATCAAACCACAGTTCTTAGTATACGGAACACACACAAGAGGAAGAGTTCAGAAATGAACGAATCCTTCTTGAGGCATTGTAGACTAGGTCATATCAATGCGACCCGACTGGCTGAAGTTACATTTAGATGCATATTTAAATTAGTTTGAATTTACATCTTGTGAAACTCGCCAGTCATGTCACAAAGATAAGATGACCATAGCTCCGTTTACTGGAAACAGAGAAAGAGTTAGTGAACTCTTGGAATGATACATGTTGATGTATGTAGGTCCCCTGTCTACACATGCCAAGACCGGTTCTTTGTACTTCATTACATTCTCTGATAATCTCTCAAGATTCAGACATATGTTCCTGTTGAAACACAAGTCCGAACCTTTTGAGATATTCACGGAATATGATTTAGAAGTAGAGAACCAAAACGGGTATAAGTATTATGTCCTTTGATGAGATCAAGGAGGAGAATACTTCAGCACGGAAACCCTGGACTATTCTAAAGGAGAATGAGATTCTCTCTCAGCATTACTCCTCCGTATACACCATAGCACGATGGTATATCGGGGCGGAGCAATCACACCCTATATGATAAGGTGTGCTCTATGATGAGTACTACTGAGTTACCTATTTCCTTTTGGGAGTTATGCACTTGAGAAGTTGCATACCTATTGAATAGGGTTCAAATCAAATCAGTTGCCTACCACTTCATATGTGATATGGAAAGGGTAGAGCCCATGTCTTAAGCTAGTTAAGATTTGGGGTTGTCCGGCCTATGTCTAAAAGCAAAATCCGGACAAGCTCGAGGCAAAGTCTGTAATGTAGAACTGGAAAGGTTCCAGCTATGCAAACTACAGCTGATGATTTGAAAGAACCAAAGGATTCAATAGTTACCAATGAACCTCAGCCTCTCCGCCGATCTAGTAGGGTTCCTCACCCACCTGAGAGATACTTCTGTTTCTCTATGACAGTGGGAGCGAGGATTGCATCATGAGATGATGACCCAACTAGTTTCGAGCTGGCCATCAGGAGTGGGACTCTGTAAGAATGGCTGGATGCTTAGTGATCTGAGATGGAATCCATGTACACCAACAAAGTATGGACTTTGGTTGTAATATCTGAAGGGTTAAATCCCCATCAGGAGCAAGTATATCTTGAGAAGATTATTTGGTGTAGATGGAAAAGTTGAGACTTTCAAAGCTAGACTTATTAAAGGTTTGCATCATTGACCAGGTGTGGATTATGTTGAAACCTTTTCTAAGTCTCTATGCTTAAGTCCATCCAGATCCTACTTGCCGCGGCTACATACCATGACTACGATATCTGGTGGTTGGGTGTCTTGACTGCTTTTCTAAATGATGATTTGGAAGAGAGCGTCTATAAGTACACAGCCAGAGGGCTTCATAGACAGTGGGAGCAGCGGAAACGTGTGCAAGATGCTTTATAGGATAAAGCAGGCATCGCGGAGTTGGAACATCTGTTTTGATGAAGTAGTCAAAGAGTTTGATATCATCAAAATGGTAGATGAACCTTGTATAAACAAAAGGGTAGTAGGAAGTATGGTGATGATCCTCGTAAAGTACGTGGATGACATACTCTTGATAGGGAAGGAGTTTCCTATGCTACGCTCGATCAATCTCCGCTTATCACAATGATTCTCCACTTAGGATCAAAGTGATACCTCCTAAATCCTGAGTTTTGGATCTATGAGATAGATTTAATTGGATATTAGGATTCTCACTAGTTGTAGTGAGATAGTATCAATTGATCCTGGGGAGAATCACTGGAAGTGTTCCAGGGTGATAATGATGACTGAAAGTCAGTCACAGGCATTGTCTTTACCCTCGGTAAAGGGACGGTATGTTGGAAGAGTTCCAAGCTAGATACCGTGGCATACTAGACGATAAAGGCAGGATACATCGCTACTTAAGATACTACCAAAGAGGCAGTCTGGATGTATATTTGTTCATGAGATGAACTTAGTCCTCCCATTGTGTGACAATGGAGTTGTGGCTTATGCCAAGGAATGTCCGTCCCATCAGTGATCCAGACATATTCTAAGGCAGTATCACCTGATCATGGAGATGGTTGATCTCCAGAGGGTCGAGGACAGGAGAGTAGACTCAGAGGACAACACAGCGGATCCACTCACAAAGGCCTGTTCCCAGAGAGAGATTTTTATGGGATGGTTGAGTATGAGATACTACAACCACTGCTATCAGATGGCCCTAGTGCAAGTGGGAGATTGTTAGTTATATGTATGCCCTAGAGGCCATTACTGTACATAGGATGTATATTGTAGTGGATGCTGGGACATATATAGGGAGGACTTTCTTGCTCGACATGATAGTATGCTATCTGGTTGCTCTTTACCTTAACGTGTATACTGATTGTCTCTCTGTTACATGTTGGTAAAGCCCCTAGGATGTGTACTTGACTACCTGGACTATGATGCGGATCATACTAGTGGGGACATGGTAGTCCATAAGTACATCCTTCAAAGTCCCTAGTCGTGGGTGCATCGAGACGGGGCATCGATATACCAGAGTAGACTAGCGTATACCTTCTCGACCCATACAGATGGGCGATGGATGATCCCATATCCATTGGTGTTTGACATTAGAGATGATATACGGGTGCTCAGTAGAGACTGGGTACACTGGACGGACTCGCCGAGAACTCCCAGATGGTATTATACCTCACGTCAGATGGCAGTTCTCTGGTGACACTGGAACAGAGTAGTCTGTTGACCCGAGATCGTCATAGAGTCTTGTGTGGTTCCCACTGTGCTTTGATTTCCATCTTACCACGTCCAAGAGGGCGTGCAAAACGGTGGTTTTTGGGTACAGTCCCGAGTCACATGGAGGCAATGAGCGATAGGAGGGGATTCGTCTCTCCCGGTATAGGGAGTTGATGTTGCGCTGTGTTCGATTGGCAATAACAGGAAATCCCTGGCCAGGGTTGCTGAGATTTACTGGTAAGTGTTACCAGTAGTTTCTCGAATTGTTATAGACCTCATATCGACACGACTTATCGAGCTATTGGAGTCTGACGTTTACCACCCCTAGGCGAGATATGCGACATATCAGACGATCAGACCGGACTGTACGGTAGTGTTACTGGTTGGATTCACTGGAGTGTGAGCGGGCTTGCTCGTCGATCTTCAGATCGCTCAATACCCAGGTGGCCGTTACGTTTAGCAGACCGCTTGCGGCTTGTGGGTGTTTGATATGATCATCATCTGCTGCCGGCGTATTGACGAGTCTTTAGAGTCCTACACAGAGGTTTCCTGGCTCAAGCGAAACGAAATAGGAGCGCATATGAGATATGTGCGGGACCGAGAATAATGCGTGTATGTGATACCGTATTACATTCTCGCGATGAATGTATCGAAAGGTTGTATGCGATATAACCTAGTTATCGAATCAAGGATTGATTCGATAAGTCGATACATTGTATACTAGTCGGTTGTGTGCGACATGACCGGATCATTGAATCAAGTGTTGATTTAATGATTTAATGCATAATTATATATTTGATATATTACTTTGCATTAACTAGTATTGGTTCACTTTAAGATGGATTTTCTCACTCGGATGTGCGCATTGCATATGCGATATGATTTTGTGCACTTGCTTGTATCATGTTTGATGATGCATGCCTTTTGGTTAAGTGTAAAGAATTAAACCTTGGTTAATGAAATGGTTAGGATTTACTTTTTCCTTATTCATTTTATTCATTTATTTATTCTTTTGGAAAAAGAAAAGGAAATGATAAAATGGTGGCTTTCTTTGTTCTTTCATGAAGCTTCATGAATACTTTGACCAAGTCACCATTTTTGTCTCATCCTTAAACCTAACCATTCCATTTAACCATGATTCATTCTCTACACTAAACCATGGTTTGAATATGATAAGGTTTGATTTTCTTTTCTATTTTAATTAACACTTATCATATTCTTCATCTTCTTCTTCTTCACTTCAAGAAAAAGCTTGAAAGCTTTAATGGCAAAGTGAGAAAAAGAGCGAGAAATCCAAATCTAAAGTCTACCCACTTCCTATTTCTTCATCCTCTACCTCTTGCCAAGTAGTAGAGTGTGTTTTCTTCACAAGTTTCATGACTTGGTGAAGTGAGAGCTTGATCTTGCGATGCTTCGACGTAGATCATCTTCGGCATGGACATCGACGACCTAGCTCGCCTATTCTCCGATGAAGCCGACGCTAGAGCCCGGGATTTGTTTTGGACAGCGAGAGGACTTCATTGCGGAGCTATGGAGGTGGAGCACCGGATCTACAAAGGTTGTATTTCCGTATTCTTTATAGTTAAGTTGTTAACTAGTTTCTAGTTTCGCCTAAACTTTAGCCAACGATCCGTATTAGGGTTTCTCGGCACCTAGATTTTTGAAATTGGCATGGTTGATGCCTTGTGAGACCTCCTTAGGGTGCCTAGGAACCCTACAGTTCCAGGCTATGAAACCCGACAGGAGATTAACTATAGCGTCATTCTAAACTAGCTTTAGAAGTGCACGTATATATTATTCTTCCAGAGGGTTGTTGTGGTCAGTGGGAGCAGCAGAAGCATAGTGGGCAAGTAGCTTTTGTCTATTTATAGACTTGAGCAGATATAGCGGAGTTAGATCATCTAATTTTATGTGACAATCATGGGTTTGACTTCATTAGAATAGTGGATGGATCTGTTAAGAAGGTAGTAGGGTGTGATGTCCTGGTATTTGGATGACATACACAAAGTAGGAAGTAAAATTCCTATACTACGATCGGTTGTACTGTGGTTGTCACAAAGTTGTTTCTCCAGACAGGATATGGATATAATATCAGACATTCTGGTTACTAGATCTATGGTTTTTAGATCTAGATTTGGGTAGTTTCCCAATATGGGTACTTTGACAGTATTCTAATAGTTTTTAGAATAAATGACTCCTGGCATGGTGGTGTACCTGCAGATGATGGAGTCACCCTTTCTAAAGGCGTCTTACAGACTAAAGGGGAGAGCGATGTGCATGATTGGTGTTCCCCTCCGAAAGACGGCGCACAAGACTGCGAGGTCCTGACGCTGAGGTTCGGGGAAGATGCTATTTGGTTTTATCCGTCCACCTCTCCTAAGATGCCAAGTTGATTTATGGCACTGTGTATCGGAGGTTTAGACGGATGCGGCCGATGCAGCAGACTTCGTCAGATTCCCCCTCGCTTGAGGGGTTTTTGATTGTGGGGACGCTCTTCCCTGCAGACGCAAGCCCCTGCAGTTAATTACGCTACCGCATCGCGGTAACAACTTTCTCCTTCTCCAGAATTTCACTTCGTGTCGTGTGTGTTTGTTTTGTTTGTGGTTGCCCGTGGATTGTATACGGAGACTAAGCGATGTCTTCGCCCGTAGGACGTGGATTAGTCCAAATCCGTATTTACTTAGATTTGGGTTTGGTGTTTTAGTTTAAGGATACGTTAGCCATATTGAGGCTAAGATCAACTTAAACGTTCGTTAAGGATACGTTAGTCTAATTTGAGACTAAGATCAACTTAACAGGATCGTTTGGATCCGACAAAAGAGCGTTTGGGGACTCTATTGTTCCAGTTTAGGGACATAGTGGTCCATAGGTAGTTTAAGAACATTGCGGTCCATATTCCAGTTTAGGGACGTGGTGGTCCATAGGTAGTTTAAGGACATTGCGGTCCATATTCCAGTTTAGGGACGCGGTGGTCCATCGCCAGTTTAGGGACGTGATGGTCCATATTCCAGTTTACGGACGTAGTTGTCCATCATTAGTTTAAGGACGTTTTGGTCCAACATTAGTTTAAGGACGTTTCGGTCCACGAGTTTAAGGACCCCGCAGTCCATATCGATGTGTGGTCGTCGGGACCCGTCACCTCTCTGACGTCGTTGAAGGATTACAACGATGGGTGTCAGAGGAGTTCGGAGATGTACCCTCGAACCGGTCGTAAATTGATTTAGGGAGCAGCCGTGCTCGGTCAATTTAATTTGAGGACTTTCGGCCATGGTTGGGCTAAGTCCAGTTGAAAAATGTTCAACACTTTTATTTGTTTTTGACCTATTAGGCTTGTGCTAGGGCTTGGTCCCTTTTTAATAATACACAGCCTTAATCTTGGTCTCTGTTGGACCTTTATTTGGGCTCTTCCCTTTTTTAAATGATGCATTGCATTTTGTTTGGGCTCTGCCCATTCATAAATGATGCAGAGCATCAATTTTATTTGGGCTCTCCCCTTTTTATTGCATTGCAATTTAATTAGGCCTACTAGGCCTTTCTGATTTGGGCCTGGCCCCTTTAGTAAATAATGCATTTCATTTGTCAGGCGTTCTGCACCAATCAAAGAGCGCAAGCGCTTGTGGTGATAACACGTGTCATGCAAGCGCATTGCGCTGCGCCAGTATGCTGTGCTTGCGCTGCTAACACGTGGCGCGCTGTAGTGAGTTGCGCTAGTTTCAGAGAGCAAGGCTCTATTTCAAAAAATGCATAGCACAAATGGTTCAGATATTGACATGTGGCGCTCTCAGGTGGCTTGCGCCAACCCAAGAGCGCAACAGCACAATTCTACAAGTGCAAGGCACTATTAACTTGAGAATCTTTTAGATTCCAGAACCAATGGTTTATAAAAGAAGTGCAAAGCACTGCTTGGTTTCTTGATCTAATTTAGATCAAAGAAAACAAGTGTTTCTTATTTTTCTTGTTCTTAGAGAACCAATGGTTCATAAGTGCAAAGCACTATTTTTATTTTGTTTTTTTATTAAAGATCATTGATCTTGTTCTTAGATCAATGATCTATTAGAAGAAATTCTTCTATCTAAAAGGTCTTTTACCTTTTTTTCTTCTTGAAATTTCTTCAGAGTTCTCTCTGTTTGAAATTTTTGATTTCTCACAAAATGTTAATCCCTTTGAATTGAGGTCTAGGGTCCTTTTTATAGTGCCTATAAATTAGTTAAAGAGATCTTTCTCTGAGTGATTTGGGGAATTTTTCCCACCGTTGGATCTTTGATCTAAGGGCTTCTGTTTTACAGAAGGCAATCTTCTTATTTTAACAAGAACAGAAAGATTTCTTTAAAATCTTAATTCTGTTTGGCGCAAGCGCACTAGCTCGTGACACGTGTCGCGCAGCGCAGCTGTGCTTGCGCAACTGCGCTGCCACGTGTCGCGCAGCGCAGTGCAAATGCGCTTGCGCAACTGCGCTGACATATGTCGCGCAGCGCAGAGCGCAAGTCAGCTGAAGCGTTTCTTCTTTAATTTTTATTGTAACTTTCAAAACAGAGTCTTTCTCTGATTGGGGGAAACAGAAGCATTGCTTTGTTTCCCTCCTTGGAATTTGAACAGAGCTTTGCTCTGATTGGGGTAAACAAATGCCCCCCCACTGTTGCGCTTACGTGGCCTCCAAACGTGAGCGCAGCGGTGACAGAATTTCAACCGTCGCGCCATCCCTTGGAAGTTGAAATGGCACTTCAATGCCTATAAATAGGACCTTTGGTCCCTTAGATGATTTTCATCTCTTCATAAGAATTTTGTTCAGAGCCCTGCTCTTTTGTTTAAGCATTTTTAAAGGTTCAAACTCCAGAGAATTTTAGGTAAAAAATTAATTTGGATTGAATTAAATCAATTTTAAGAGCTTTGCTCTCAATAGATCCCTGATCTAAAGAAGACCCATTTAGGCTTTCACTTAGCAGAGCTTTGCTCTAAAGGGGGTCTAAAGAGAACTAAGGAGAATCCTATGAGGGTTCCATTAACAGAGCTCTACTCTTTAAAAGATTTTCTTTGTACTTTCTCATTTCATTAATGGAGCTTTGCTCCTCCCAAATCATACAAGAGAACTCTTAGGAGTTTTTCATTGATCTTGGAGTTCAAAGATGGCACTTTATTTCTCGGTGCATTATATCGTTTTACTTAATCAGTCTTTCTGATAATTTTGTTGATTTTCTTTCACAGAAACAATGGACGCCCACATGTACAATCTTGACGAGGTCATCTCTTACGGGGACATCCGCTGACTTGGTCATTCTCAAAATCGAGCGTTCACAAACGCGGAGTGTGCTGAAATCATGAGCCGCTTCGACACATATAACGGTCCACTGCTTCCCCGACGTTCCTCCCTCCTGAAACTTATCGTGGGAGCCATCTGGGAAGCGCTTCCCCTATTCTGTTCCGGTGTGCCGCTTAGGGCGTTGGATGCCGCCGAGGATAAGGTGCACTCGGTGTACCTGATGAACTTAATCTCGAAGAGACGGCGAGACAATCTTGTCGATCTCTTGCACGAGATCTTTCAACAGTCCGCCATACTTGCTGCTTATCGTAGGGTGGAAGACATCAGGGGGGACCCTGACGCTTGTGCTCGCGAAAGAAAGCACACCAGGATGGTCCGCGAAGCTTGGAAAGTCATAGATAGGGTCACTTTCGTGTTCCTCAATCCATGTCCTGGGTTCGAGCTTATACCTTTGTAAACATTTTAATAATGTTATTATCTATTTCTCCGTGATTGTAAGAACCCCTTTTTATGATATGAATATAAAATTTCCATTTCAGCTTGTCTTATCCCTTGTTCTGAATCCTTTGCACATGCATGAATGAGTGTGTCTCGAACGCTTGATCAAATGTAAATCGGATGTTCTTCCTGTCACTTCCTTTTTTCTTTTATTGTGTGTATGTTGTCTGAATAAACAGGGTTGATAGATAATAGAGTAAGCATCTAGATTTCTCCAAGAGATAGCAATGGCTTAGGCCGCAGGTTCAGATCTGCCGCCTAAGACTTTTCAACTCTATGAGCCATGAGGATCTCATAGAGACTTTTCTCCCTACGGATCGAGAGGATCTCGTAGGCGGATTTTCTCCTTAGGAATCGTGAGGATTCCTAAGTGTGTTTTCTTTTATAAGTCGTAAGGATCCTATAAGAGAATTTTTCCCTCTTACGAGTCGAGAGGACCCGTAAGCGGTTGCTTCCCTCCATGTCGAGTTTCGAGTTTGGAGAGTGAGACCGTGGATAGTGTGCAAGAGACCGTTTTGGGCCAACTTGCAGGGTCCCAGTGCTTAGGAAACAGGCTCCTTTTATGCCTATTGCCTAAGGCTTTATCTCACGAGTCGAGCCGCATCGAAAATTTCTCGCAAAGACATCAATTTCTTCACAAGTCGAGACGAATCGAGCATTTCTCGCAAGAATATCCTAACGTCACAGTTAACCTCTGCTCTTTTCGACAGAAGTCCGTTAGGGTCTGTGGTACTTAGGGTTTTGGCCGTCATACCGTCGCATAAGCTGATATGTTCCTCGATAGGCAATCGTGCTGTTCGAGTAGCCCTGCGACTGCCGTGTCTCTGATCCCTTCGGGGGCTGGACAAGACGTCTTCAAGAAATCTTCCTAGGCAGTTTGACCGTCGGAAGAGCAAGCGTTAGGAATTTGCCATGCCGCTTTTTACTTGAGGTTAGGCTCATTTTGGCGAGCCCCGATGAGTCATAACCACTCCGCGCTGGTGTGGGATGATCTCCGATAGTCTTTCAGGTTTTATGTGAGTTGCCGTCAAGACCCTGAAGCTAGGAATTTGGCCTTTGCTTCGTTTGTTGGCATTGCGTCTGCTGCATCGAGACAAATGTCGCGGTGGGAACTAGGGATTTTGCCGTGGCTCCATTTGTTTGATTGTCGTGTCTGAACCCTATTGGAGGAAGAGCGCCGGAGTGACATCTCGTCTGCTGTATCGAGACGAACGTCGTAGTTGTTTCTAGGTTGCTGGTGAACCGTTGAGGTTTGGAACTAGGGATTTTGCCATGGCTCCATTTGTTTGATGATGTTGCGTCTGCTGTGTCGAGACGAACGTTGGGGTGACATCTCGTCTGCTGTATCGAGACGAACGTCGCGGTGGAGCTGGGATTTTGCCGTTACTCCGCTTGTTTGATTGTCGCGTCTAAACCCTATTGGAGGAAGAGCGCTGGAGTGACATCTCGTCTGCTGTATCGAGACGAACGTCGTAGTTGTCTCTAGGTTGCTGGTGAACCGTCGAGGTTTGGAACTAGGGATTTTGCCGTGGCTCCGTTTGTTTGATGATATTGCGTCTGCTGTGTCGAGACGAACGTCGATATGGTGACCATTCCGCACTGGTGTGAGATGATCTCCAGTTGTCTTTCAGGCTTTATATGACTCGCCGTTAAGAATTTGAAGCTAGGAATTTGGCATTCGCTTCGTTTGCTTTGTCACGTCCGAATCCTGTTGGAGGCAGGACACTGTTGTTGACATTGCGTCTACTGTATCAAGACGAATGCCGAGGTGGAGCTGGGATTTTGCCGTTACTCCGCTTGTTTGACCATGGGGTCTTTTGTTGACGTTGTATCTGCATCTTGATGGACTGTGAAAGAACGTCGTTGTTAACATCTCGTTTGCTGTATCGAGACGATTGTTGAGATGAAGCTGGGATTTTGCCGTCGCTTCGTTTTGTTTTGACCGCGAGGTCTTTTGTTGGCGTTGTATCCGCATCTTGATAGACTGCGAAGGAACACCTTTGTTAACATATCGTCTGCTGTATCGAGACGATTGTTGAGATGAAGCTGGGATTTTACCGTCGCTTCGTTTTTTTTTTGACCGCGAGGTCTTTTGTTGGCGTTGTATCCGCATCTTGATAGACTGCGAAGGAACACCTTTGTTAACATCTCGTCTGCTGTATCGAGACGATTGTTGAGATGAAGCTGGGATTTTACCGTCGCTTCGTTTTGTTTTGACCGCGAGGTCTTTTGTTGGCGTTGTATTTGTCCTGATGGACTGCGAAGGAACGCCTTCGTTGATGCTTAGGCCGTCGATATTGCCGTTAAGATTTGGCTCCGTTTTCTGATGGAGTATTGGGAGGGAAGGGGTGCCTCCTTCTTTGTTTGTGCCCCTGGATTATATACAGGGATTGCTGTGCTATCGCCTGTAGGGCGAAAAGTTTCATTCATTTTTTTTATATTATTATTCTATTTCCGCGATGATCTATCATTTCAGCTTTTATATCGCGAAGGTCGCGATTGCCCAATCATTTCGGCTATTTTTCGCGGTGCCCAATCATTTCGGCTATATATTATTTATTAATTTTTTTATCTTTACTCACTGCTTTTTATTGCGAGTTGCCCAATCATTTCGGCTATTTTGCATGCATACGTTTTCTTTACTTACTGCTTTTTATTGCAAGCTACCCCATCATTTCGGCTATTTCGTATGCACGTGCGGTCTACTGACTTTTCGTTGTAAGCCTGGAATTAGACACCGATTTCGGCATCAGCACCGCTACAACTGGGATATTTCCAGGAGCGAATCATTATTTGCCTCTGTCGATGTCGAACAAAGGTGGCTTAGCGAACAGGGTTAAGGTCCTGTCGACTAAGGCTTTTAACTTCATGAGCCGTAAGGGTCTCACAAAGGTATTTCTCCCTACAAATCGTGAGGATCTTGTAGGTGTATTTTCTTCTTAGGAATCGTGAGGATTCCTAAGTGTATGTTCCTCTGTAAGTCGTAAGGATCCTACAAGAGGGTTTTCTCCTTATAAGTCGAGAGGACTTATAAGGGTTATTCATCATGCGCACATATCCCCAATCACGGATGGGACTTGGTTAGGGAAATGTTTATTCGCGCCCGTGGATTGTATACAAGGGTTAGTATTGAGCCACTTGTAGGGCAATAACGAAAGTTGTGGGGGTTGCTTAAGCACAGGTTTAGGTCTCTGTAACTTAAGAATTTCAAATCTTATGAGCCGTGAGGGTCCCATAAGAGAGTTCTCCTTACGAGTCGTGAGGATCTCGCAAGTGTATTTTCTCCTTAGGAATCTTGGGAATCCCTAAGTGTGCTGCTCCCTTGTGAGTCGTAAGGATCTCACGCGGGTGGTTTCTCCTTACAAGGTCGAAGGGACCTTATAAGTGTCTTTTAACGAGGTTGCGCCCTTTCGGGTTTTCACAAACACTCGCCGGTAGTCCTGCTGTTTTTACTCACGGAGCCCTTTCGGGTTTTCATCCGTGCCCATTTTGCTTATGGACATACTATTTTTATTTTATTTTATTTTATTTTTTTTTGTTTTGTCAGCCTACGGATGCTGCGGTAGTAGTTTAAGGACGTTTCGGTCCGCTATTAGTTTAAGAACGTTTCGGTCCATTGTCGCCATATTTGAGCCGAATCTCTAGTTTACTGACTTTTCGGTCTATGAGGCTTTCTCTATGACTGAGCATGATGCCCCCGGCGAATCCATCTTTCTCAGAGCGTGCGGTTGTGGCGTGTTCACCTTCCAGTTTTCGGACAGCGCGAACTTGCCATGTAGGTATTGGTCTTCAACCCAGTTTTTGAAGACGTAGCAATTCTCGATCAGGTGACCTACTGTTTGGTGGTATGGGCAATAATTAGAACTGTTGACATCATCCAGTTGTAGTTGGTGTTTCGGCTCCGGTAGAGTGATAAGCTTGTTATGCACTGCCACTTCGAACAGCCTCCTTGTTTCATCCTGGGAAAATGAGTAAGGACGTCTTAGCCTTTCCTCGAGGGATATGCGTGGACGCACATTGTTTTGACGAACAATTGGTCTAGGGCCACTCGACTGTTGTCGAGTGTTGTTGACGAAGGTCATTTTCCCCTTTCCTTTATCTTTTCTGCTCGATCCTTTATTTGCGGGGCCGAGATTTTCTTCGAGTAGCGGGCGATTGCATGGCTGAATGTTCTCGCAACTCCTTAATTCTTTCATTTTTGAAATGGATTCCTTGAGGAGAGGGTTGAGGGCAACTTTTTCGTCAGAGTCGCTTCCAAAGGTGATAATTTGCGATCCCTTGGAGTCGGCTATGTGACAGTCGTCGGCGGCTCTTTTGCGCTCATCTATCGCATTTTTCCGATGTCTATGAGCTCCACATTTTGTCCTGTTGAAGTGTTGCTTTTGAGCAACATATCCTTGCCACCAACACTTAAAGGAGTCGCAATCTTCGGTAGGATGTATGATCTTCTGATGATATAAGCAGAAGTTAGGATGCATCTCCACTTCACCGAGAGTATTTTCTTCAGAGGGTGGTAGCACCATTCCTGCTGACAGGGCTTTAGCGAACCTTTTCCTCGTCTTGAATTTGTTTTTATCCGCAGCGGATGACTTTCGATTTGACGGGAGTGCCTCGACTCTTTGGTCCAGTCGTCGGTGTTTGGCTCCTTCCAGTATGGCCATCTCACGCTCTTTAACTTTCAAACGAATCTCATTCAGGAAGGCATCAATCAATTCATCTTACGGCCGCGGAATTTCTGGTTCAGGGTCCGCCCTCGGTTCCTCGGCTTAAGGAGCCTCTTTATTATCCGCCAATGAGTGAGAGATCACATGACAAGTTGCCCCCGGTGTGTCCGTCTTCTTTGGAGTATGCGGCTGTGGTGGGTTTACCTTCCACTTTTCAGACAGCGCAAACTTGCCTTGTAGGTACTGATCCTCGATCCATCCCTTGAAGACAAAACAATCCTCGATCGGGTGACTTACCATTTGGTGGTAAGGGCAGTAATTGGGATTATTGAGATCGCCTGGCTGTAACGGATGTTTTGGATTCGGCAGATGGATGAGTCTGTTGCGTACTGCCAGTTCAAACAGTCTTTTCGTTTTATTCTGAAGAAACGAGTAAGGACGTTTTAGTCTCTCCTCGAGGGACGGGCGTGGTTGCACGTTATTTTGGCGGACGACCGGCTTTGAGTTGCTCGGCTATTGTTGAGCATTGGCAATGACAGTCGCTTTCCCTTTTCCTTTCTCATTTCGAGAGTCTGGTTTTGGAGGAGACGGTCCGTGGCCCATCTAGTCCATTTGGGCTAATTTGTCGATCAATGCTTGGAAGGTGGTCGGCCTGAAGAACATCATGAATTGCGAGATGGTCGCTTGCAGGTCAAGAGTGCCCACGAACATGCCTACTGCAGGTGCCTCTTCTATGCGTTGTTCGCATTTTGACCATAGGTTCCGCCATCGTGTTGCGTATTGGACCCACGTTTCGCCTGGACTTATCCTGGCATTTATCAGTGCTGTTATCAGGGTGCGTTCACTAGCACTCGCGAATCTTTGTGTAAATAGTAGCTCCATCTCCATAAATGTTTTGACAGAGTCGTTAGGTAGTTCCGAATACCATTCAAAGGTTGTTTCTGCTAAGCTGCCGATGAATTGGCGAAGCAATAATTTGTCATCGGCTCCAGTATTGCCGCATAAGGCCCTGAATTGAGCGACATGCTGATGCGGATTCCCTGTCCTTTTATATACGTGGAACTTAGGGATCGTATATCCCGGCGGGTAACTGATTTGGTCATACCAGCTTGGATAGGGTCGTCCGGTTCTAACAGTTTGCCCAGCCGCTTTACTCGCCTGATGAGCTCGTATTTGCCAAGCTATATAGTTATCCAGCGCGGCCTTAGAAATGGTTTTGTCTTTGGCTGCTGAAAGAGCCAGTGGAGGATTAGATGTCTCCCTTCCATCGTCTTCAACAGTGATTGGAGGGTTATCAGCTGGAGGGTCCGGCTGTAACATCATCCCTACCATATCTTGGAAGAGGAGTGCCATTTGTTTTATGTTAGCCGCTTGTTCTGCGGCTTCTCTGTCCTTCTTCTCGAGGATTCTACGTAAGAAGTCAGCATCAGTTTCTTATTCGTGACGCTGCTCTGATGATACTTCCGAACTTTCTTTCGGTTCGGTAAGTGCAGTCATCACAGTCATCATTTCTTGAAGCTTCTGTTGATGCTCCTGGGCTTTCGTCACAGATCGGGTGAGTGGTCGGTGACCCGTCGAAGCATGGCTTTTCTCCTTTCCGGAAGCCATATAAACGGTGTGCACCACCATGCCCCTAGACTTGGGGCGTTTGTGTTCGGTGTCTTTGCGATTTGCCATGTTCACAGGGGCTTTTTGAAGCCTCTTTTTCTTTTGAGTGATTGAAGTTGAGGGAGCTGTTGTAGTGGGCACCCAAGTAGCTATTGCTTTTTGTGGCTTGATAGTACAGTCCTCCTCCCGTTGAACTTTTATCTTTTTCTGTCGACGGAGATAGTTTTCATCAATCACAGACTCTTGGACCTGTCGCCAGACTTTGTAAATTTTAGAGGACAGGCGTTGAGGGGGCTGCTCTAGCTTCTTCTCTGGAGTATTCTCCACAGGTGAAGGAGTTCATTTCAACATCGCAGTAGGAGAGTTTCTGCGCACCGTATTCAGCAATTCAAAGCTGTTCCCGGTTGGAACAACAGCATCGATCCCCACCATCGGAGCTAGTGGCGTAAATCCAGAGGGGGAGTTGCCCCCAGCCTTTCTTACTCGATGCCAGTGGCGACGTCGAGCGTGTCTTGCGGATGGAGTCACCTCCGTTGTTGGATATGCTTCTTCATGTCCCCTGCTCTGGATAGGGGAAGCAGCATTGAGGACTTCGCCTGGAGCAGCAACCGGAATGGCCAGCCTTGTAAAAACTGACTTCTCGGAAGGAGGAGCCTTTCCAATGATTTCGTCCGTTTGAGTTGGGATGGCTATCCGCTTTGGGATGGCAGCTTCGGGTATCGCAGGTTTGCAGACGTTCTGACCCAGTCTGTTGAAAACTGAGGTATAGAAACTGGGCGACCCGTTGAGAGGGGTCGCGGCAGTGGTAAGTCGATCAAAAACTGACTTCTTTGGGGCCTCTTGCAACATCATTGGGGCATTGAAGCTCATCGGTAGGAGCATGGTCCTAAAGAATAGTCCAGTGGTGGCTTGAGTTACCTGCTTCACTGGAATTTTGAAAAAGGAGGTCGCTTGGGGCCTATAAGTCACTCCTCTAGCAGAGGCGGAGTGAGAGATGCAGTTGCAGTCAGTGCAGTTTGAATCCATTGATCTTTTGTTTTCTGCACGGAGCAAGACACCAAATCTTAGTACCTTGAATCCACAGGCAACCACAGTAAACCATGATTTGTTCGCGAACACGACACACGAAGTGTGTAGTGGAAAGAGGAAAAGGTCCCACCGGGCGTGCCAGAATCTGTTCCCCTCCGAAGGTCCATATTCCAGTTTAGGGACGTGGTGGTCCATATTCCAGTTTAGGGACGTGGTGGTCCATCGCCAGTTTAGGGACGTGGTGGTCCATATTCCAGTTTACGGACGTAGTGGTCCATCATTAGTTTAAGGACGTTTCGGTCCAACATTAGTTTAAGGACGTTTCGGTCCACGAGTTTAAGGACCCCGCAATCCATATCGATGTGTGGTCGTCGGGACCCGTCACCTCTCTGACGTCGTTGAAGGATTACAACGATGGGTATCAGAGGAGTTCGGAGATGTACCCTCGAACCGGTCGTAAATTGATTTAGGGAGCAGCCGTGCTCAGTCAATTTAATTTGAGGACTTACAACCATGGTTGGGCTAAGTCCAGTTGAAAAATGTTCAACACTTTTATTTGTTTTTGACCTATTAGGCTTGTGCTAGGGCTTGGTCCCTTTTTAATAATACACAGCCTTAATCTTGGTCTCTGTTGGACCTTTATTTGGGCTCTCCCCCTTTTTAAATGATGCATTGCATTTTGTTTGGGCTCTGCCCATTCATAAATGATGCAGAGCATCAATTTTATTTGGGCTCTCCCCTTTTTATTGCATTGCAATTTAATTAGGCCTACTAGGCCTTTCTGATTTGGGCTTGGCCCCTTTAGTAAATAATGCATTGCATTTGTCAGGCGCTTTGCGCCAATCAAAGAGCGCAGGCGCTTATGGTGATGACACGTGTCATGCAAGCGCAGTGCGCTGCGCCGGTGTGCTGCGCTTGCGCTGCTGACACGTGGCGTGCTGTAGTGAGTTGCGCTAGTTTCAGAGAGTAAAGCTCTATTTCAAAAAGCGCATAGCGCAAATGGTTCAGATGTTGACACGTGGCGCTCTCAGGTGGCTTGCGCCAACCCAAGAGCGCAACAGCGCAATTCTACAAGTGTAAGGCACTATTAACTTGAGAATCTTTTAGATTCCAGAACCAATGGTTCATAAAAGAAGTGCAAAGCACTGCTTGGTTTCTTGATCTAATTTAGATCAAAGAAAACAAGTGTTTCTTATTTTTCTTGATCTTAGAGAACCAATGGTTCATAAGTGCAAAGCACTATTTTTATTTTGTTTTTTTTATTAAAGATCATTGATCTTTTTCTTAGATCAATGATCTATTAGAAGAAATTCTTCTATCTAAAAGGTCTTTTACCTTTTTTTCTTCTTGAAATTTCTTCAGAGTTCTCTCTGTTTGAAATTTTTGATTTCTCACAAAATGTTAATCCCTTTCAATTGAGGTCTAGGGTCCTTTTTATAGTTCCCATAAATTAGTTAAAGAGATCTTTCTCTGAGTGATTTGGGGAATTTTTCCCACCGTTGGATCTTTGATCCAAGGGCTTCTGTTTTACAGAAGGCAATCTTCTTGTTTTAACAAAAACAGAAAGATTTCTTTAAAATCTTAATTCTGTTTGGCGCAAGCGCACCAGCTCGGGACACGTGTCGCGCAGCGCACAGCGCAGCGCAACTGCACTTGCGCAACTGCGCTGACACGTGTCGCGTAGCGCAGAGCGCAGCACAACTGTGCTGGCGCAACTATGCTTGCGCAACTGCGCTGCCACGTGTCGCGCAGCGCAGAGCGCTTGTGCAACTGCGCTGTCACATGTCGCGCAGCGCAGTGCGCAAGTCAGCTGAAGCGTTGCTTCTTTAATTTTTATTGTAACTTTCAGAACAGTGCCTTGCTCTGATTGGGGGAAACAGAAGCGTTGCTTTGTTTCCCTCCTTGGAATTTGAACAGAGCTTTGCTCTGATTCGGGTAAACAATTGGCATATCACTTGCTTAGGCAATTGAGTCAATTTTGAGATATCAAGTACCACACCAGATGTTGTTTTTGCACTAGATGCGATAAGTTTATATTAATCCAATCCTGAAGAAAAATAAGGAAGCAGTTTTAGAACATAAGTGAATGTTCTATGGATTTGATGACGGCAGCCTCCTTCGGGGGACAGTTATCATTCCAGGCTTCAAAGGTGACATGGATGACAGAGTGATTGTCAAAGTTATAGTTTTCCCTTTGACGAAGGGGGCAGTATTGTGGACAGGTGGTCCAAGAGAATACTGTGGGTGGCATGGTGCTGGATACTGATTAGGTTCAGTTGTCGATACAGTCTAAGAAGTTTGGATTTTCAGTTCACTTATGAACTAGGTCCCATCAGATATCCAGACATATTCTAAGACAGGTATTACTCTATTCGGGAGATAGCTTTCTCCGCGAACTTAAGATTAAGAGAGACATAGAAAGAAACATCAGGGCGGATCCACTCACTGAGGCTATTTCTCGAACACAAGAGTTTTACAAACAAGCTTTGTGAAACTGATTACTAGAGGAGTTGGGTGTTCGGTATCACACGGGCTGTGAGTATGCGATATCGCAATAATTAGCCTTAAGTGCAAGTGGGAGATTTTTGGATATAGTGCCCTCAAAGTCAATTATTGGATCGCAGATACGTGATTGCAATGATTGAGGAGGACCTATACCGGTAGGACAGTCTTACTCGAGATGATAGTATGCTATCTGGTTTACCTTTATCAGTCGTGTACAGGTTCAGGTGACTGATCACTATTACACGTTGATAGAGGCCTTAGGATCCTGCTTGAATACCAACAGTATGATGGCGATCATATACGTGAGAGTTGGGTAGTCTATAAGCACATCCTTAAAAGTGGTCCCTAGTCGTGGGAGTTTTGAGACAGGGCATTGATACTCCGGAGTAGACTAGTGTATACAGTCGAGACCCCGACGAGAGGCGGTGGCCGGTCTCACAAGCCACTGGTGTCAGTTGGATCACCTAAGATGTATACAGGTGCTCATTGGGTTATGAGTACACCGGACAGGACTCGCCGGGAACCTGCTAGTTGGTATTTATACCTAGCGTTAGATAGCAGTTCCCCGATGACATGTGTACAGGTTAGTTAATCGACCTGAGGTCGTCATTTTTCTTGTGTGAGTTCCTACTGTGCTTTGATTTCTACCTTACCACGGCTCAAAAGAGTCGTGCAAACAGGTTTTTTTGGGTACAGTCCCGAGCCACATGGAGGCAAGTGGGCGGATCGGCAGGGGATTCGTCTCTCCCGGTATTGGGGGTGAGATCGCGCTGTGTCTAGGAGAGCCATTACACACAGCCCTCGGCCGAGGCAGGAGATTTACTGGTAGGTACTCCAATAGTATCTCAGGGTGTTCTGGGCTACACTCTGACACGACTTATACCGCTATTGAGGGTCTGACGTTACCAGCCCCCTAGGCCCGATATGCGATACTCATAGACGAACGGACCGGACTGTATGTATATTGTCACTGATAGGCTCAGTAGGGCTCCACGATGAGTTCGCTCATCGACTACCCTTGAGGTCAGTACATGGGCAGCCGTTACGCATAGCTAGTGCCGCTGACGTGCTTGTGGTTAAACCCACTGCCAGGGTTGACGGGTCTTTAGAGTCCCCCACAGATAGTTTCCCAAGTTCGGGCGAAACGTTGTAGAGGCCGTATGGTTTTATGGCAGGGTTCGATCATGCACGTGCACTTGTGCACGTGTCATGGTTCGGACTGATAATACTAGTGGGTTTTGGTTTAAGCCAGATTCTAGTATTATATTGTGTAGGAGTATTTTTGTCTCTTTGCATTTTGTATTCGGTCGGAATACAAATGCGGGTATTTATACTGTTGTGGGGTAATCCTACGGGATTATTTTTTGAAGTTGCCAATCCTTTTTCACCGGACTTAAACATTTGGTTTAATGTTTATGTTGTCGAATTTCCTTTCATCCATGGATGATTTGGTATTGGGCTTTAAGCCTTTTCCTTTTTGGGGTCTATTTGCAAATGTTACATTTATAAAGGGAGGGGGTTTCTTGTGGCCATCGGGGCTCCAGCCACTTCCAGCAAGTTCTTGAAGGGTGAGATGTTTAGTGACTCATTCTTGCATTAAAAGCCTTTGTCCAAGCTTAAGATATTTAAATAGATCTTTTTTTGATATTTTCTTCTTAACCTCACCTTGGTTTTTCCTTGTGCTCACTCCCTCCACTTCAATGGCAGGCCCCACTCCAAATCAGCCCATATATTTGGCCGAGCCTCATTTGTGAGGAGTATGATTCATTTGATAAATTTCCTAGTTCAATTCATCAATCCAATTGGCAATTTCATTAACCCTTCACCCAATGGCTTGGGTGCCTTGAGACAAAATATTCTACACTATCTCTACATCAATCTTGGACATGTCGGCTAGCAAACTTCATGTCTGAGTTGCCTCGGTTTAGAGACGGGAGCCCGTTTAAAGATCCGTTGACGTGGTGCCATCTTGATGAGGAGACAGGAGATCGGAGTTGCCGCGAGGAGCGTGGGATGATGGCTAAAGACCGAAGGACTCGGATCGATCGGTATAGTTTTTTCTTGCTCTTTACAGTTTGTTAGTAAAATGGATTTAGCCAGTTAATGGAAAGATCCGGGTTATAGTATGCGATAGCGCCAGTTATAAAAGTTTTTGATCCGCGTTTGGCATCAGATTGACGGCCCGGGCGCTACCGTAGACTTACAAATTTTCTCCTAAAAGGCCGTTACTCTGCCAAAATACCCCATCTAATTTGATCGTCGGAGGGTCCTCGGTGACACAACCACCCCGGGACTTCCTTACAGGTAGCTCGGCTTCAACCACATAAAGCCCAATGAGATCCACACGCTTCAGGAGGCAACCCTTCTAATCCAATCTCAGCCGCTCGCTCTCCACTCGCTGCAGATCAACGGAAGGTAACATCTGAAGGAGATCTAGAGATCAATCAAAAGGACAACTGCATTTAACACTCTTCTTCTATCCTCCAACATTTGTAACATCTTATTGGCTTATAGTTCTGGGCGCCATGAAATTAGTGTCAGGGGTATCGGGTACTAAAGAGGAAGAGGGGAGGGCATAAGGTTAAATAAGGTATAAGCAAAGTGTGTTGGATACAAATAATTATCAACCAAAATGGCCTTAAAATTCACGTGGTGAAACTTGAAATGACTTGTCGTAGGGATTCTACCCAACATTTTTTGGTTATTGACTACCGAGTCATTAGCTGTGGCTTGATATTCCAAATCTTCTCAATTTCTATCTATTGAAATGTCTGTCTTTGCTCCGTTATTATTTTAATCTTGTCAAATTTTGACTATATTTCGTTTTACCAAAGGCCAATATTGGTGAATTAGATAATAGCGAACTTGAACCCTCTAGAAAGCTAAGGTGGAGTCTTCATCATATTACAAAAATATAATAGCCAATGTTCGGCCATTTTTTAATGTATAAAGTGCACATCCAATGTGTCATTTTAGTTTATACTTAACTGATGGTCCCAAGTATATATTTTTTTTGAAGGAAAAAGAGGCCAACGCAGCCCGTCTCATGATATATTAAAATAAACACAAGTACTGTAGCAGATACATCCAACAACAACCTATATCGTCTAAAACGGAAACGGAGAACTAAAAAGGAAAAGAAAAAACAGAAAAAGAAAGGAAAAAAGAAATCAAAAGGAAAAAATAATTCTACTCAAGCTTCAGCAACGGGAACCCTGCTCCAATTGCTCCAGAACTACTTTAGTTGCCAAATCAGCTCTCCAGGCTCTAAACTTCTCCCTCCAGGCCTATATATATATCACGTCTGGAAAAGGACAAACAACAAACCAACAGTATCCAAACTAACTACTAATTGCACCTGAAAACCTACAAGTCGATCAAGCTAACAGAACAGACAAGAGCAGATAGGAGGTGCTTGTTGGGGATGGAGAAGCCAATGCACGGAACGATGCTCGCGACGAGCAACCAAATCACACAATTAACAACATAAGATCACAAGTAAATAATATGCAGAATAAATAAGAAATCAAATACAGAAACAAGAGGCACAAGGATTTGTTAACGGGTTTCACCTACCGTATGGTTAGTCCCCGGCAGAACGGAATCTACAAATGTCGAATCATTGAATCAATTACATGGAGCAACCCTATGAGTTTTATCTCAAAACTCTCTAGAAGCCGTCATCCTCTCATACAATGATCACTCTTCTATTTGGCTTTACATAAAACATATAAGAAGTTCTTATTTATACACAAACTAATTCCTTAATTAAGAAATTGCCATAAGACACTCCTTAATTAAGAAACTGTCATAATTAAGAAACTACCATACGACACTCCTTAATTAAGAAATTGCCATAATTATGAAACTGTCATAAAACACTCCTTAATTAAAAATTGTGGTTTTGATAAAATCTGATATGACTTGTGTGCATGCCTAAACATCTGAAGTTTCTTTATAATTTCAACAATCTCCAACTTAGAGATATTTCAGCCTTGATTCCCAACGCTTGTAGATTTTACACGACTCCTCTCTACTTTCTCCTCATCAAATTTTCATGGAGAGGTTCACCAACTTACAACAGAGATCCAGCTTATCTCTGTCTGCGATCTTGGTGAACATATTCACCAGATTCTTTTCTTCCGCGATCTTCTGCAATATCAACTCACTCTCTTCTACCGCTATGCGTATGAAGTGGTACCGCATCTTGATGTGTTTCGTCCGAGAGTGATATGCCACATTCTTCGTCAAATGTATCGCACTTTGGCTGTCGCTCCACAAAATATTGAAGTCTTACCTTTTTCCTAATTCTTCAGGTAGTCCTTGCAGTCATATCATTTCCTTGTTGGATTCTGTGATCGCCACGTATTCAGCCTCCGTGGTCGACAATGCCACCATCTTTTGCAATTGAGGGACTTAACTCACTGCTGTTCTCCCAACCATGAATACGTACCTCGTCGTGCTCTTCCCACTTTTTCAGTCTCTCGAGTAGTCCGCATCAACGTAAACTTGCATCTTTAGAGAGTCACTCCTGAAATATAAACAGTGACTTGACGTACCCCTTAGATATCTCAACATCCACTTCACCGCATCCCAATGCTCCTTTCTCGGGTTTTACATATACCTGCTAACAACTCCCACTGCATTTACAATATCTGGTCTCGTCCTCACCATCACATACATTAAACTCTCCACCGTAGATGCATAAGGCACATTTACCATCTCATCTTTCTGCTCTTGAATTGTCGGGCATAACTCATTGCTGAGTTTGAAATATTTGCCTAAGAGCATACTCATCGGTTTTGACTTGTGCATGTTGAACCGCTTCAAAACTTTTTTGATATAGTACCTTTGCGACAAGCACAACTTCCACTACTTCCTATCTCTCACGATCTTCATGCCCAAGATTTGCTTTGCCGCTCTCAAATCCTTCGTTGAGAATTTCTCAGCCATATTCTTTTTCAAATTTTGAATTTTCTCGAAATTCGGACCCGCTACCAACATGTCATTCACGTATAACGACAATATAATGAGTCTTCGTCCTTAAAAGTCTGAATGTACATGCGGTGATTTGATTTACAGTACACAAATCCTATCTCCAACATAAACTGGTCAAATTTGAGATACCACTGCTTATGAGCTTACTTGAGGCCATACAAGCTCTTTCGCAATTTACACACCATATTTTCTTTTCCCTTCATCTCGTATCTCGGTGGCTGCATGATATAGATTTCTTCCTCCAAATTTCCTTGAAGAAACGCAGTCTTCATATCTAGCTGTTCTAAGTACAAATTCTTCATTGCCATGATACTGAAAATCACCCGAATAGATGTAATCTCCACGACTTGGGGAAAAAAATCTCTTGATAGTCAATTTCTTATTTTTATGCATATCATTTGACCACCAAACGAGCCTTGTACCGCTTCACACCATTGGCCTCATCTTTAATTTTGTACATCCACCTATTCAGCAATGCTTTCCGACTCTTGGGTAGCTTCATTAGATCCTACATATGGTTCTTCTTCAAAGAATCCATCTCCTCGTTTATAACTTGCTTCCACTGCTTGCTAGCACCGTCGCTTGTTAGCACCGTCGCTTATTACTTCTTCAAGGGATTTGGGCTCCCCCGAATCCATATACAGAATGAAGTCGGTTACAAGTCTTTCAGTTAGCCGCCTATCTCGCGTAGATCTCTTCAGAAATGGTACATCTGGTTGCTGAATATGGTCGCTATCATGTTCTATACTGCAGTTTCCTTCACATTCTGATCTCCACCTGTAGGTACCTGAATGTTCTTTTGAGTTCCGTCCAACTCGATGGACTCCGATACCGCACCATCTTTGGCTTGCTCCTCTTCTTTATACAAGTGCTGCTCATTAAATACAACATTCCGGTTTTATATTATCTTCTTACTTGTATAATCCCACAGCTGATTTTCGAGCTCGTTTCCACCATATCTGATGAAAGCACTTCCTAGGCTTGGAGTCGAGCTTACTTCTTTCTGTCTTATCAACTAGAAAATATGCAATACAACCAAAACTTTTAGGTGCGCGTAATTAACCAATTTACCTAACCAAATTTCTAACGGAATGCCTCCATCAAGCGCATTTGCCGGGTTTTTGTTGATCAGATATATAACAATATTGACAGCGGTTGCTCATAAGAACTTTGGCATACCCGCATTCAAGGTCATGCTTCGCACTCACTCTGGAATCGTTATGTTCATCCTTTCAGCGATGACATTCTACTGCGGCGTCCCCGATACCATTTTCAACCAACGAATACCCTTTTGCGAGAAAAATGTCTCGAACACTTATGTGCAGTATTCCCATCCATTATCGGACTTAAGGCATTTTATCTTAGCCCATGTTTGGTTCTCAACTTGCGCAATCCAGTATTTGAAGTTACCAAACATATCAGACTTCTGTTAGGATTACCTAGCACCTCATGAAGGGTTTGGAAACATCACATGTACCAAAGATTAAATTTTAGGGTGCTAAGTAAGCATACAAAGAATCATTCCTAGAAAAATTAGGGTTTCAAGAACAACACTTCATCACAAGTAGGAAAAGCTAGGGTTTTGAGAGTACATCCTTTGTAGCTCCCTACGCTAGACTCCTCGGCTACTTGGGGTTTGGAAAAGGTCCGCTTGAACTCCTCTAGGTCCACGATGATCCACCCGGAGTCCGTTTTGTCCAAGCTTGCAACTTCACAAGATCAAGAGAAAGAAATGAAGCTAACACTCTAAACAAGTGGGCAAGACTTGTGTAGAATGATGTTATGGTGGCTTTTCTCACTTCAAAATCCTAACTTGATGAGTAATTTGCTCACTAGAGAAATCTAGAGAGCAAAAGAAGAAGGAGGAAGAAGATGATGGCCCTTTTAGAATATGAGAAAAGATAATCTCATATGAAAAATGGAAAATATATGAATATATATTTTTCACTTCTCATCTCAAACCATGGTTAAACAATAAAGATATTATTGAATTTGAGTTAAAACACAAAAGGAAAAGTAATCCATGGTTAAATGGTGGGTGAGCATGGTTAGGTCAAAGAAGAGTGTAGAAACAAACCATGAGTTATCCTTTTCTTTTTCTTTTTGTTTTAAAACAAATGCAATAATAATTCATATATATAAAACCATGGTGTGAGTCTTATATTGCCACCATTTTCTATGTGTATACAACCATGAAGGATGATGTATGTATGTATGTGTGCATGCACATCCATATGTGCATGAATCTAGAAAGAATGCATACATGCATACATACATCCAAAAATACAAGAAAGGATTTCTAGTGAGAAACTAATGGTTAAATGATAAATCAACACTTGATTTATCAATCCGGCCATATCACATACGACCCAACCAAAAGCAAGCCGCCCGATTAATATACGGTATCTCATACGCGCATTTTAATCGGGTCCATGCGCATATCGCATACGCGCACCACAACGTTTCGCCTGGACTAGATAACTCCTTTGTGGGACTCTAAGACTCGTCCATACGGCGGCAGTGGGTGATGATCATATCAAGCACCCCCAAGCCGCAAGCGGTCAGCTAAACGTAACGGCCACCCGGGTATTAAGCGATCAGAAGAAAACAGGTGAACCTGGTACAACTCCCGTCGAGCCAACCGGCAACACTACCCGTGCAGTCCGGTCTCCTCGTCTGATATGTCGCATATTAAGTCTAGGGGTGGTAAACGTCAGACCCCAATAACCGATAAGTCGTGCCGATGTGAGGCTCATAACGGGTCGAGAAACTACTGGTAACACTTACCAGTAAATCTCTAATCAGCCCTGGCCGGGGACTTTTCTGTTACTGCCAATCGAGCACAGCGCAACATCAACCCCCAATACCGGGAGAGACGAAACCCCTCCTATCGCTCATTGCCTCCATGTGACTCGGGACTGTACCCAAAAACCAACGTTTTGCACCCCCTCATGGACGTGGTAAAGTGGAAATCAAAGCACAGTGGGAATCACACAAGACTCTATGACGATCTCGGGTCTACAGACTAACCTGCACAAGTGTCACCATAGAACTGCCATCTGACGTAAGGTATAATACCATCTGGGAGTTCTCGGCGAGTCCGTCCAGTGTACCCAGTCTCCACTGAGCACCCGTATACCATCTCTGATGTCAAGCACCAATGGATATGGGATCATCCATCGCCCATCTCATGGGTCGAGAAGCATATACGCTAGTCTACCCTGGTATATCGATGCCCCGTCTCGATACACCCACGACTAGGGACCTTGAAGGATGTACTTATGGACTACTATGTCCCCACTAGTATGATCCGCATCATATTCCAGGTAGTCAAGTAAACATCTTAAGGGCTTTACCAACATGTAATTATAAGACAGTATAAAGAGACAAGTATACATGTTAAGATAAAGAGCAACCAGATAGCTTACTATCATATCGAGCAAGAAAGTCATCGCTATATATGTCCAAGCATCCAATATAATATACATCATCTGTACAATACTGGCCTCTAAGGCATACATACTGTTAGCTATATGTATGCCCTAGAGGCCATTACTGTACATAGGATGTATATTGTAGTGGATGCTGGGACATATATAGGGAGGACTTTCTTGCTCGACATGATAGTATGCTATCTGGTTACCCTTTACCTTAACATGTATGCTGATTGTCTCTCTGTTACATGTTGGTAAAGCCCTTAGGATCTGTACTTGACTACCTGGACTATGATGCGGATCATACTAGTGGGGACATGGTAGTCTATAAGTACATTCTTCAAAGTCCCTAGTCGTGGGTGTATCGAGACGGGGCATCGATATACCAGAGTAGACTAGCGTATACCTTGTTGACCCATATAGATGGGCGATGGATGATCCCATATCCATCGGTGTTTGACATCAGAGATGATATACGGGTGCTCAGTAGAGACTGGGTACACTGGACGGACTCGCCGAGAACTCCCAGATGGTATTATACCTCACGTCAGATGGCAGTTCTCTGGTGACACTGGTACATAGTAGTCTGTTGACCCGAGATCGTCATAGAGTCTTGTGTGGTTCCCACTGTGCTTTGATTTCCATCTTTCCACGTCCAAGAGGGCGTGCAAAACGGTGGTTTTTGGGTACAGTCCCGAGTCACATGGAGGCAATGAGCGATAGGAGGGGATTCGTCTCTCCCGGTATAGGGGGTTGATGTTGCGCTGTGTTCGATTGGCTATAACAGGAAATCCCTGGCCAGGGTTGCTGAGATTTACTGGTAAGTGTTACCAGTAGTTTCTCGAACAGTTATAGACCTCATATCGACACGACTTATCGAGCTATTGGGGTCTGACGTTTACCACCCCTAGGCGAGATATGCGACATATCAGACGATCAGACCGGACTGTACGGTAGTGTTACTGGTCGGATTCACTGGAGTGTGAGCGGGCTTGCTCGTCGATCTTCAGATCGCTCAATACCCGGGTGGCCGTTACGTTTAGCAGACCGCTTGCGGCTTGTGGGTGCTTGATATGATCATCACCTGCTGCCGGCGTATTGACGAGTCTTTAGAGTCCTACACAGAGGTTTCCTGGCTCAAGCGAAACGAAATAGGAGCGCGTATGAGATATGTGCGGGACCGAGAATGATACCAGTATGTGATACTGTATTTGATTCTTGCGATGTGACATTGATCGGTTATATGCGATATAGCCGGGTTATCGGATCAAGTGTTGATTCGATAAGTTGTTACTAAAGATACTAGTCGATTATATGCGATATGACCGGATCATTAAATCAAGTGTTGATTTAATGATTTGATGCATAATTATATATTTGATATATTACTTTGCATTAACTAGTATCGGTTCACTTTAAATGGATTTTCTCACTCGGTTGTGCGCATTGTATATGCGATATATTTTTGTGCACTTGTTTGTATCATGTTTGATGATACATGTTTACTTGGTTAAGTGTAAAGAATTAAACCATGTTTAAACTTATGATTAGGGTTTTATTTCCTTTTCTCTTTTCCTTTATCTATTTATTCATTTTGGAAAATGAATGGAAAAGAGAAAAAAGAATGATGGCTTTTTTTGTTGTTTAGTGGAAGCTTCATGTAACCTTGACCCTAACCATTTATTTAACCTAAGTTAATTCTCTACACTTTACCATGGTTACTTTGATGATAAGAATGATTATTCTTTTCTTTTCTAATTAATCTTATCATAATATTCTTCTTCTTCTTCCTTGAACTCAAGAAGAAACCTTCACTTCATCAATGGTGGATTGATGAAATGAGTGAGAAATCCAAAACTAAAGTCTACCCACTTCCTATTTCTTCATCCTCTACCTCTTGCCAAGTAGTAGAGTGTGTTTCCTTCATAAGTTTTCAAGGCTCGGTGAAGGTGGAGCTCGATCTAGTGATGCTTCGACGTAGATCATCTTCGGCACGTTGTCGATGACCTAGCCCGTCCATTCTCCGATGAAGCCGACGCTAGAGCCCGGGATCCGTCTTGGACAGCGAGGAGACTTCATTGCGGAGCCGTGGAGGTGGAGCACCGGATCTACAAAGGTTGTATATCCGTATTCTCATAGTTAAGTGTTAACTAGTTCGCTTTTTCGCCTAGATTTCTAGCAAACGATCCGTAGTCGGGTTTCTCGGCACCTAGAATTTTTGAATTTGGCATGGTTGATGCCTTGTGAGACCTCATTAGGATGCCTAGGAACCCTACAATGGTATCAGAGACTAGCTAGAGTCTTAGGCGAAGTCTAGACGGAATTTGAAGTCCGAACGAACCCGAAACCCCGAATCAAACTTGTTCTGTCTTTTTTTCAAAAACTGGGATTTTTCCAAATTAAAAATGCTTAAAAAATTCAGCAGGGAATTTTAAGAATTACGACGCAAAAATTTACTGATGAACAGTACAAACCGCGGCGGAACCGCGGCAGAAGCCTGGCTTCTGCGGCGGTTCCGCGGCGTAATGATGACGTCATCGTACACTGTTTGCACAGTAACTCCTATTATATTATGCTGGATTTTCTGGGTATTTTTAATATTTTATTCAAGAGTTGAATTTTCTGCAGCTGTTTTGGGGATTCGGTGTTTCGATCGGAGTATCAGATTTTGTCTATTTGGCTTTCCGGATAAATTTTAGAATATGTTAAAAGGTTCGACCGGATATAAATACCCAATTTTTCCCCTGTCGGGAAATTTCCAAGTGTTGGATTTTTCCGTAGTTTAACGACGTTCTAAGTAGTGCAAGTAACGCGATGGTCCCTCTAGAAGACAACAAACCTTAACTCGATTATGTGACCGTCTTGAACTGCCCTTTGAACCTTCGGGTTTGGGGCAGTATGGCGTGCCACATGTGAGGCGTTGGCTTGACCCTTCTACGGCTGGACCGTTGGTACTGAGGCACGAACGGAATGTTGTTAGACTTATTTCATGTGTTGAGCTGTATCGGGAAAACTTGGGTGTTCGATTGTTCGATCGAAAAGTTTAACATTTTCTGTTTATCTGGAATGGGATACAATAATTGGAATTCACAAAGAGTTATGAGATAACTGAATGAATGTTGTAAATCTAGCAATTTAGTCTCACTTGATCGGTTGCCACGGAACTTTGATGTGATCAAAAGTCCGTCGCAATCACGTAGCGTAGGCGGATACTCGCCGGGTAAACTTAATAGACAGCCTCACTCCATAGCCCCGACCAAGTGACTGTAGGAGAACCCCGTCGCCGAAAGCATCCGTTTGGGTGCTCGCGGCAGTGGTGTTCCGCCTTGGTGCACTTCGTCGACGGCATCGGGGGTGCAGCCGTCTACTAAAGTTTACGACGAGCATTCGATCAGGATGTCGGGAATCTCGTTGAATTGCCCGACTTGATATTGAAAAGTGTTTTCGATTTTGAGAGTAAAATGCGGGGTTTATAATTGTTAGGCATGCGATGTCTAAGTAATTCATTTGATCAGGCATGCGATGTCTGAGGTGGTTGCGGATTCCAACTGTTGTAGTTTTACACTTTCTTTTCTGTGACCGTAAGCGTAATATGTGATATCGCCGGTTTCGTTGCTATATGTCAACGACAATTGGGATGCGCATATTTACTTACGTTGATGACATGTGATGTTATGTGTTGCTGGATATGTTATATTGGATCGTCGTGTTTGAATAGCCGGGGTTTTTTTTATGTGAGATGAGTGTTTTTCATTTTCATTCATGTAAAAATCTGTATGCAATATTCTTTTATTTGGGGCACTTCCAGGTTGCGGAAGTTGTCACCCTTTTATATTATTTACTTTTCCGCACTAGGATAGACCCAAGGAGGGGAGCACAAGTAACCGGGTTCTGGAGTCCAGTGGGAGACCAACTCGAGGAGTCGAGTCCGGGTCTCCTAACTCTAGAATTGGTAGGGTTGCTTGCCGCTCTCGTAGGGGTCTAGGGGTGTGGGTTTGGCTATTCATCACGACCGTGGAATCCGTGTTTTATACTGGCTCGTATTGAAAACACGGACGTCCTAATATATCCAATATTTCATATGTTTCTTCTGCTGCGATATCTGTGATGTGATCATGTGATGTTCTGTGATAGATACAGTATATAGTATATATGATATATTATATAAACGTTACTTATGTTTTACACCCGCGCTAGCCCTGCCCCGCTCTGCCGTTAGTTACCTAACCTAACGGTGCACGAAGGGACATCGAGGCGAATGCGGATGGCATAAGTGTACGTCGTATTTATCTGTGATGTTTAGGTACATAAATGATGGGACTTCATTAATGTGATTAATGAAATAAAAGAAACCTAAGATGTTGTAGAATCGAATTTCAAAATAAAACAGGTAGCTACAGTTCTTGCTTTGCACAGCGGTATGTATGATATATCCTGCACCTTATTCGATAAGGAAAGGACCGAGATCCCTTCACCGGGAGTGACTCCTTTAGCAATAACTGGCAGATGCTACACACTCGGTTTGTCTTTTGATTGCTTTTAAGAGTTTTTACTTTGCACAGTGATATATATGATATATCCCGCACCTCATTCGACGAGGAAAGGACCGACGATCCCTTCACCGGGAGTGACTCCTTTAGCAAAACTAGAAAAGCTTCAAAAACACTCCATTTTAAAAATCATTTGATTCTACAACGATATCAAGTTCATTACGCAATAGGTTTTCAGAAAAACCTGTCGTAGCCCTCCGTCATTTCAGATAAGTAGTAGTTAGTATTCGTGCTACGTTTGTTGGCCTGCGTCAAGGCGTAGTGTGCGGTAGCTAACTGGTGCTTATCTGCATAAGCATATGATGTGATTGGATTAGGGTAGTCGTGCGACTTTGTTGGCCTGCGTCAAGGGTCGTGCGGGTGGGTTTAATTCAATCAGGAAATGACGGGTTGAACTTGACTAGCGGACTATGGTTTGTTGGCCTACGTCAAGGTCATAGGACGCTAGGGGCAAAATATTATCGGGAATTTCAAGTGTTGAAATTTGCAATGAGATTGCATACCTTCTATGAGATAGTTGGATCCCGATACCCGCTGCGAGTAAGAGTTACTCCTGGGAGAGTTTTATACATTACAATTAGCCGATCAAGTAGGTGTCTAGAAAGGTGTCAACAAGGTTACGCCTCTGGGAAAACGAGGTTTACATTAATTAGGTTCGTGCGAAAGCACGGGGGACCTCCCTCAAAGTACCGACACTGGCCTGGCTGAAAGATTGGCGAACTTGTAGTGTGTAGTTAATCCCGGCTAGTCTTTCCTTTTAGGGTTTGAAGGAAGATTTGATAAAAAGCAGTGGGAGCCATCCTGATTAGATAAAATAATAACCAATCTATTCTTGACAGAGCGCACGCTGAGTGTTTTCTTCTCTCTCTCTCCAGGTAGCGACCATATCACGCCTTAATCAAGATAATAATACGGAATATTGACCGAACCCACTTGTTATACTGAGCTGGGGAACGTTGGTCCCGCTCCAACATATAATTGTTATAAGACAGAGCAGGAAATTGGGGAATACCAGATTTCCCGTGCCGCCCAAACGAAGAGAGTGCATGCTGATACATCATCTTCGGGTGTGTTCATTATACAGAACTGTTTCTCAGTATCCTTTACATCCTGGGTATATGATACCAGATCAGGATCCCAGATATGTAATCTGTTACATAGCGCTACAGAAAGGTAGAGAACTGAGAACGGGTGATAAGTTTCATGAGGCAGAAAATGGGACAAGAGTTGCAGCCAAGTCTGTCGGTCACTGTCACCCTGTATTACCAATACATTGATTCTGAACGAATGTTATTAGATACCGAACCTGATATACCAAATCATATCACTCTCTTTGTTAGAAAAGAAAGGATATAATTTTGTATAGATGGATAATGTTTTGAACATTTTCTATATCAAAAGTTGATCGGTTCAGGCACGTTATCTAAAAGCATTAATGTTCTAAATCAAACTACAGTTCTTAGTATATGGAACACACACAAGAGGAAGAGTTCAGAAATGAACGGATTCTTCTTGACGCATTGTAGACTAGGTCATATCAATGCGACCCGACTGGCTGAGTTACATTTAGATGCATATTTAAATTAGTTTGAATTTACATCTTGTGAAACTCGCTAGTCATGTCACAAAGATAAGATGACCACAGCTCTGTTTATTGGAAACAGAGAAAGAGTTGGTGAACTCTTGGGATAATACATGTTGATGTATGTAGGGCCCCAGTCTACAAATGCCAGGACTGGTTCTTTATACTTCATTATATTCTCTGATAATCTCTCAAGATTTAGACATATGTTCCTGTTGAAACACAAGTCCGAACCTTTTGAGATATTCACGGAATATAAGTTAGAAGTAGAGAACCAAAACGGGTAAAAGTATTATGTCCTATGATGAGATCGAGGAGGAGAATACTTGAGCACGGAATTCCTGGACTATTCTAAAGGAGAATGAGATTCTCTCTCAGCATTACTCCTCTGTATACACCATAGCACGATGGTATATCGGGGCGGAGCAATTACACCCTATTTGATATGGTGTGCTCTATGATGAGTACTACTGAGTTACCTTTTTCCTTAGGGGGTTATGCACTTGAGAAGCTGCATACCTATTGAATAGGGTTCAAATCAAATCAGTTGCCTACTACTTCATATTTGATATGATAAGGGAAGAGCCCATCTCTTAAGATAGTTAAGATTTGGGGTTGTCCGTCCTATGTCTAAAAGCATAATCCGGACAAGCTTGAGGCAAGGTCAGTTATGTAGAACTGGAAATGTTCCAGCTATACAAAACAACAGCAGATGATTTGACAGAACCAAAGGATTCAATGGTTACCAACGAACCTTTGCCTCTCCGCCGATCTAGTAGGGTTCTTCATCCACCTGAGAGATACTTCGGTTTCTCTATGACAGTGGGAGCGAGAATTGCATCATGAGATGATGACCCAACGAGTTTCGAGCTGGCCATCAGGAGTGGGACTCCGTAAGAATGGCTGGATGCTTAGTGATCTGAGATGGAATCCATGTACACCAACAAAGTATGGACTTTGGTTGCAAAATCTAAAGGGTTAAATCCCCATCAGGAGCAAGTATATCTTGAGAAGATTACTTGGTGTAGATGGAAAAGTTGAGACTTTCAAAGCTAGACTTGTTAAAGGTTTTCGTCATCGACCAGGCGTGGATTATGATGAAACCTTTTCAAGTGACTATGCTTAAGTCCATCCAGATCCTACTTGCCACGGCTACATACCATGACTACGATATCTGGTGGTTGGGTGTCATGACAGCTTTTCTAAATAATGTTTTGGAAGAGAGCGTCTATAAGTACACAGCAAGAGGGCTTCGTAGACAGTGGGAGCAGCGGAAACATGTGCAAGATGCTTTATAGGATAAAGCAGGTATCGCGGAGTTGGAACATCTGTTTTGATGAATTAGTCAAAGAGTTTGACATCATCAAAATGGTAGATGAACCTTGTATAAACAAAAGGGTAGTAGGGAGTATGGTGACAATCCTCGTAAAGTACGTGGATGACATACTCTTGATGGGGAAGGAGTTTCCTATGCTACGCTCGGTCAATCTCCGCTTATCACAATGATTCTCCATATAGGATCAAAATGATACCTCCTAAATCCTGATGTTTGGATCTATGAGATAGATCTAATTGGATGTTAGGACTCTCACTAGTTGTAGTGAGATGGTGTCAACCGATCCTGGGAAGAATCACTGGAAGGGTTCCAGGGTGATAATGACGACTGAATGTCAGTCACAGACATTGTCTTTACCCTCAGTGGAGGGACGGTATGTTGGAAGAGTTCCAAGCTAGATACCGTGACATACTAGACGATAAAGGCAGGATACATCGCTACTTAAGATGCTACCAAAGAGGCAGTCTGGATGTATATTGGTTCATGAGATGAACTTTGTTCCTCCCATTGTGTGACAATGGAGTTGTGGCTTATGCCAAGGAACGCAGGTCCCATCAGTGATCCAGACATATTCTAAGGCAGTATCACCTGATCATGGAGATGGTTGATCTCCAGGGGATCGAGTATAGGAGAGTAGATTCAGAGGACAACACAGCGGATCCACTCACAAAGGCCTGTTCCCAGAGAGAGATTTTTATGGGATGGTTGAGTATGAGATACTGCAACTACTGCTACAGATGGCCTTAGTGCAAGTGGGAGATTGTTAGTTATATGTATGCCCTAGAGGCCATTACTGTACATAGGATGTATATTGTAGTGGATGCTGGGACATATATAGGGAGGACTTTCTTGCTCGACATGATAGTATGCTATCTGGTTACCCTTTACCTTAACGTGTATGCTGATTGTCTCTCTGTTACATGTTGGTAAAGCCCTTAGGATCTGTACTTGACTACCTGGACTATGATGCGGATCATACTAGTGGGGACATGGTAGTCTATAAGTACGTCCTTCAAAGTCCCTAGTCGTGGGTGTATCGAGACGGGGCATCGATATACCAGAGTAGACTAGCGTATACCTTCTCGACCCATATAGATGGGCGATGGATGATCCCATATCCATCGGTGTTTGACATCAGAGATGATATACGGGTGCTCAGTAGAGACTGGGTACACTGGACGGACTCTCCGAGAACTCCCAGATGGTATTATACCTCACGTCAGATGGCAGTTCTCTGGTGACACTGGTACAGAGTAGTCTGTTGACCCGAGATCGTCATAGAGTCTTGTGTGGTTCCCACTGTGCTTTGATTTCCATCTTACCACGTCCAAGAGGGCGTGCAAAACGGTGGTTTTTGGGTACAGTCCCAAGTCACATGGAGGCAATGAGCGATAGGAGGGGATTCGTCTCTCCCGGTATAGGGGGTTGATGTTGTGCTGTGTTCGATTGGCTATAACAGGAAATCCCTGGCCAGGGTTGCTGAGATTTACTGGTAAGTGTTACCAGTAGTTTCTCGAACAGTTATAGACCTCATATCGACACGACTTATCGAGCTATTGGGGTCTGACGTTTACCACCCCTAGGCGAGATATGCGACATATCAGACGATCAGACCGGACTGTACGGTAGTGTTACTGGTCGGATTCACTGGAGTGTGAGCGGGCTTGCTCGTCGATCTTCAGATCGCTCAATACCCGGGTGGCCGTTACGTTTAGCAGACCGCTTGCGGCTTGTGGGTGCTTGATATGATCATCACCTGCTGCCGGCGTATTGACGAGTCTTTAGAGTCCTACACAGAGGTTTCCTGGCTCAAGCGAAACGAAATAGGAGCGCGTATGAGATATGTGCGGGACCGAGAATGATACCAGTATGTGATACTGTATTTGATTCTCGCGATGTGACATTGATCGGTTATATGCGATATAGCCGGGTTATCGGATCAAGTGTTGATTCGATAAGTTGTTACTAAAGATACTAATCGATTATATGCGATATGACCGGATCGTTAAATCAAGTGTTGATTTAATGATTTGATTCATAATTATATATTTGATATATTACTTTGCATTAACTAGTATCGGTTCACTTTAAATGGATTTTCTCACTCGGTTGTGCGCATTGTATATGCGATATATTTTTATGCACTTGTTTGTATCATGTTTGATGATACATGTTTACTTGGTTAAGTGTAAAGAATTAAACCATGTTTAAACTTATGATTAGGGTTTTATTTCCTTTTCTCTTTTCCTTTATCTATTTATTCATTTTGGAAAATGAATGGAAAGGAGAAAAAAGAATGGTGGCTTTTTTTGTTGTTTAGTGGAAGCTTCATGTAACCTTGACCCTAACCATTTATTTAACCTAAGTTAATTCTCTACACTTTACCATGGTTACTTTGATGATAAGAATGATTATTCTTTTCTTTTCTAATTAATCTTATCATAATATTCTTCTTCTTCTTCCTTGAACTCAAGAAGAAACCTTCACTTCATCAATGGTGGATTGATGAAATGAGTGAGAAATCCAAAACTAAAGTCTACCCACTTCCTATTTCTTCATCCTCTACCTCTTGCCAAGTAGTAGAGTGTGTTTCCTTCACAAGTTTTCAAGGCTCGGTGAAGGTGGAGCTCGATCTAGTGATGCTTCGACGTAGATCATCTTCGGCACGTTGTCGATGACCTAGCCCGTCCATTCTCCGATGAAGCCGACGCTAGAGCCCGGGATCCGTCTTGGACAGCGAGGAGACTTCATTGCGGAGCCGTGGAGGTGGAGCACCGGATCTACAAAGGTTGTATATCCGTATTCTCATAGTTAAGTGTTAACTAGTTCGCTTTTTCGCCTAGATTTCTAGCAAACGATCCGTAGTCGGGTTTCTCGGCACCTAGAATTTTTGAATTTCGCATGGTTGATGCCTTGTGAGACCTTATTAGGATGCCTAGGAACCCTACACATACAACTAACAATCTCCCACTTGCACTAGGGCCAGCTGCTGTAGTATCGCATACCGAGCATCTCGAAGAGTCTCTCAAACTATATCTGGGGAATGGCCTTCGTGAGTGGATCCGCTGTGTTATTCTTCGTGTGAACCCTCCTGACCTCGATCTCCCGGCGATCAACTATCTTCCGGATCAGGTGGACCTCGATCTCCCGGCGATCAACTATCTTCCGGATCAGGTGATATCGCCTCAGAATATGCCTGGATCACTGATGGGACCTGGGTTCCTTGGCCAAACCCACCGCTCCATTGTTATCACAATACAAAGGTATTGGATGCTCAATGGATGGAACCACTCCAAGTTCAGTAATGAACTTGTAACGTTTTGAAAATCGTTTCGGTGAAATTTCGAAAAAATCGGTAAAATAAGGGGGTTTTCTGTAAAAAGTCAAAATACAAATATTTTATTATAAAAATTAAATATACATATTATAGCTATGTAATTGCTATTATTTGGTGTTTATTGAGCCGCTGGTGAAATTTCAAATTTTCTGAAAAAAAATATTATTTTATTATTATTTTAAGCCGTCACTAATACATTTAATTAGGGAAAATTTCAAATTGGAATGAGTTGAAACAAATTTTGTGCATCATAAAACATTAAATAAAATTTTATCATGTGGTTTTTTGAATGAAATCATTTGCCAAAACGGTTTAGAAATTATTGAAGAAAAAAGGTTTTTTTTAGCGTAAATGGATGTTTGAGGTATTGTATTTATCATTTTTCATCACCCCACACCCGTACCCACACCCACACACCCCCATTCACTCTCCACATGGCTGAATTCAGCAGCCACCATCTTTTTCCCCTTAAAGAGTTTCAAAGAAAAGAAAAGAAAGAAAACAAAGGAAATGAAAGGAAATTGTAAAATGAGTTGGACCTTTGACTTTATGCCTTGACTTGGACTATTTTCCTCACCTCCCTCTCTCTCCTCTCCCCTCCATGTTCAGCCGAGCCCCCTTTGTGCAGCCCCAATTCCCCCCCTCTCTTTTCCTCATCAAAAAGTCTTCAAAATCCATCAAATTTCCATCAAAAATTAAACCAAAACTCAAATCCAACTCCTACCCATTTTTCATTAGCTATTCTTGCATGGATCTAGGGAGCAAGTTGGCATTTTAGAGGCTTTGAATTTCATGTTTGATCTCTTGATCATGAGGTATAAATTCTAACCTTTTCTTAAATTGTGTTAATTGTTTCATGTTAGCTTAATTAGGTTTTTTTAATTAGTTCTAGGTGCTTGAATTAAAATTCAAGAGAAGGGTTTTGAATTAATGATTAGGGTTTGTGATCAAGTGAGGTTTTTATCAATTGGTTATGGGTGTAATGAGGAGATTAACATGTGGTTGTATGCAAAATCTAAGTTAGTTGCTATTTACTAATTTGTTAATTTAAAATTGTGATAACTTTGCTAATTGCTAACTAGGTTTTTATAATTAGTCTAATAATTAGGTTTAAAAATCTAATTATGGTTTCATAGCATTATTAACATTATAATGAGTGGTTTAATACCTTAGGTTATGCAAATCGAAGCTTAATTCTTAAATCGAGAATTTTTTTGCTTGAAAATTGTTAAAATTGGATAATTTGTAAACTAGGTTTTTGGGGTTTATGGAATTTAATGAGATTAAATTATGGGAATCATTTTTATGACTTATTTAAGATATTTAGTGAATATTGTGGCCTCTAGATTTGTCTATACATCGAGTTTTGTACAAAAACGGTGATTTGTGCTTGCTAGATTTTCGGAAAAATGACTTTTTAAGTGAAATTGGGGTTTTTGTGAATTTTAAGCTATTTTATATTATAATTAGTGCTTGTAATTGTACAAATTAGTGTGTTGGGAGCTTTCTCGATGGTTTGGCGTTTGTACGCCGACATCGAGGGTTTTTGGGTCGATTTGTGAAGCAACCATAGGTTTTGACCTATGTGAGATTCGTGCGTCGTTTTGGTCATGAGGCGGATTTTAATGCGATATGGTGCGTTATGATATGTAGGTACCCTATGTGGACTTCGAGACGACAAGCAAGCGCGCGGCGACGTCGGCACCGGCAAGCGAGGACCAGGTGAGTAGATTTATATCTACGGGGAGAAGTCGGGTGGATGGCGTATAGCACCCCCGCAGTCCGTGGTGATGTATACGGATGCGTATACACACCAACAATTTATGATATGTTGTTAGGATTTATTATTGATGATTTTTAGATGGATATTGGTGTTGGATTGTTGCATGGTTACGAAACCTTAGGTAGTGGGTGCACTACACTTACACATACACACATATACATACTTGCATACATTCCTTATTTCATATGTGCGTGTATGGGAATATATATTTATGTGTTCACATGGGTATAGGACTATGTGTTCATATACTGGATTTGAGGATAGTATTTGGAATTTGAGATGAGTCGATGAGATTGGGCTTGAGGCCAGGAGATCGGTGACGTGATTTGGTTCGTATTGAGATACGACATGATGTTTTAGCGGGTCTTCTGACGTAGTAATTCTTACACCCGCATGCATACATAGATGGCATCAATATTGTACTAGACGTAGGAAATTATTCCGGATCATGATATTTGATAAAGAAGATACCAAATGAATAGTGTGATTGATGTGACTTTGACCCGTACCCAGATTTGGGGATGCCGTACGACGGATTTACGTACGAGCTATATATTGATGATTGATCCGCACTCTTGACTTGGGATGTCTGATTATAGATATGGTATCGGATATGATATTATTGAGGCGGGATCACCGACTAATATATATACAGGTATGTATACGTATCGACTCAGATGTTAGACGGTTTCCTTACCTGTAGTTCAGCTTGTTAGTTCAACCGTATAGTTTAGTGTAGTTGTTAGATTAGATTAGACTCCTACCTATTTCAAAACTAACGAATCGTGGGTATTTTAAAAGACAGGTCAAGGGATCCTACGGATATTTCAAAAAACGTATCTTTTCATAAAAACACCGTAGTCCCTATTTTCAAAACCCCATGATTCGTGTTATTTCAAAAGGCACCATTTGTAGGACTTATATTAGATTAATGCAGATTAGTTATAGTTGCGTCTAGTTTTCAGCTCCCGCTCATTTTTGTGGTCCACTTCGCATCGCATGCTTATTTTATGTTTCATACTCCATTATTGATATCATGCTGTTAGGACACCAGCACCATTACCGATGATGCGTATGTACCACGTACACTTAATTGCCGGCTCACACACATCTTCATCGGTAATTGCCATGTCACGTACACCTTAGAAAATATTATTGCTTGACATAGCCTGTTAGCTAATAGTTAGACATGATATTAGTGTACTTGCCCTATATGTTAGTTTAGACATTGTAGTTATTACCTGCTACTTCTTGCATACTGTTATTCATTGTTATGCCGCATTCATGGATTCTCATGCATATATTCACTATTTTACGTGTTATTGAGATTTTGGATTCGGATTTCCATGAGTTTTTTCATGATTTGGAGGAAAACCGCAAAAACTTATATGAACTGATTTCTCTCTTTTTAAAATAAAGTGCGGTTTTCCCATGATGTATGAGTCGTCCACCATGAGTTTGCTGATGGATTTCGAGACCCGATTCGAGGAGACAGATGAACCGTTTCGGGTACATGGTGGACCCGGTAAGGCACCCCGGGGCAAGAAGCGCGTGATGATGACGATGTGAGCCTGGCAGGGGAGCACTATCTACCGGTGATTTTACCCGACGCGTCGGATATCCAGAGGATACCGTCGTGGTCTTGAGATGGATGGTAGGGGCCGGTCTGGACTGACGGCACCCTAGATATTGTGATTGAGACATTGAGATTTTGAGATATTGAGGTACAGAGACTGTGATACAGAGATATCGAGATATTGGGATTACGTTTTGTGCCGATGCTAGGCACTGTTTTATGCTGATTTCATTATGATACCTCATTTTAAAAATACAAAGGAAATCTCACTAAATTATGAAAACAGTTCTTCATTTACATGTATTCTATTTCATGCATTCATACCTCATTCATATGATATATTGCTACCCTTGGGCACTGACACGGGTTCATGAGATTACGCTCGGGTTAGATATTTACCCTAGCCTTGTTATAGGCTGCTGGTTATATATTATTTAAGGATGTATATTGATCGTATGACCTAGGATTGCGTCATACATGCGATTTCTATTCGTAGATATTTTTCTATTCACGAGTTGGCAACTCACCCCGTTGTGCCCCAGTTTCTTGCAGGTTTGCCGTACAGGTTTCATTACGGCTTGCGGGCATAGTTTCCTTCGGGTGATTTGCTAGTAGGTGGGTTTACTTGTATCGTACCCCCATTATATCTTGTATATTATTATTCTGTTGTATCTAGAAGTTCCATCAACTAAACATGTATTTATTTTTGAGATAGAGACCAGTGATGTTATTCTTTCGACCTTAGAGTCGCGCGTTATATTTCTGTGGATTTCTGGTGGTTTTGAGTTTCCTTTTGAGTTTTGATCCTCGCCGTTGGCGTTGTATATTATATTGCTTGTGTGGTTGTGGCCGTCGATTGACGAAGAGCTAGCTCCCGCTTGGGGATGCCTTTTTATTGATTTCGTATACTATTCATGTTGTATCCCGTTTGGGGCCAGTATTTACAAAGGAGACTCTGCCGAAATTTTCAGTAAATTTTGATGTTCTTAAAAACCGCATAATTCGGCTTATGCTATTGAAACTACTTACTTTAAGTTGGTTTTTCCTGCACTCTACTACTTTTCTTGGTTTGCATTTCTGGGTTTTCGGCTTAGTTAGATTACGTACGCCTCGAGACGTTCGTAGTTTAAGTGCCGGTCATATCCGTACTTTCGGGACGTGACAGAACTTCTTGATCCAGACAGCCTCTTTGGCAGCATCGTTAGCAGCGATGTATTCAGCCTCCATCGTCGAGTCTGCCACGGTTTCCTGCTTGGAACTCTTCCAGCTAACCGCCCTCCGTAAAGGGTAAAGACAAATCCCGACTGCGACTTAGAGTCGTCCTTATCACTCTGGAAGCTTGAGTCGGTAAAGGACTCCACTTGGAGTTCTCCATTACCATACACCAAGAGCATCTCTTTAGTCCTTCGCAAGTACTTGAGAATGCTCTTCACAGCTGTCCAGTGACTCTCTCCAGGATCAGCTTGATACCTACTCACTACACTTAGTGAGTATGCTACATCGGGTCTGGTACATAGCATCGCATACATGATAGAGCCTACAGCCGAAGCATAGGGTATCCCTTGCATACGAGCTCTCTCCAAATCAGTCTTGGGAGACATCTCTTTGGAGAGAGTGACTCCAGAGATCGTGGGTAAGTTCCCATGCTTGGATTCTTCCATACTAAACCTCTTTAGTATGGTGTCAATGTACCTGGATTGGGACAATCCCAATATCCTTTTAGATCTATCTCTATAGATCCTGATTCCCAATATGCAGGAGGCATCACCTAGATCTTTCATTGAGAATCTTTGTGATAAGAAGAGCTTGACCGATTGCAGCATAGGAATATCATTTCCTATCAAGACGATGTCGTCCACGTACAATACGAGGAAGACAACCTTACTCTCTGCCACCTTCTTATAGATACAAGGTTCATCTACGTTTTTGACGAAATCAAACTCTTTGATAACGACGTCAAAGCAGATGTTCCAACTCCGCGATGCTTGCTTTAATCCATAAATGGATTTAAGCAGCTTGCACACCTTCCCGCTGCTCCCACTATCTACGAAGCCCTCTGGCTGAGTCATGTACACGCACTCTTCTAAATCACCGTTTCGAAAGGCGGTCTTAACATCCATTTTCCAGATTTCGTAGTCATGATATGCAGCGATGGCAAGCATGATCCGGATGGATTTAAGCTTAGCTACTGGAGAAAAGGTCTCGTCATAGTCCACACCTGGTCTTTGACGAAAACCCTTTGCAACAAGTCTAGCTTTGAAAGTCTCCACTTTCCCATCTACACCAAGTTTTTTCTTGAAGATCCACTTGCTCCCAATGGGTTTTACCCCTTCAGGAGTATCTTCCAAAGTCCACACTTTGTTGGTGTACATGGATTCCATCTCGGACCGCATTGCATCCAGCCATTTCACTGAGTCCCCACTCGTGATGGCCTGCTCGAAGCTAGTTGGGTCATCATCCTCCATGATGCAATCCTCGCTCCCACCATCTATGAAAAAACCGTAGTATCTCTCCGGTTGGCGAGGAACCCTACTAGATCGGCGGAGAGGATGAGGTTCATTGGGAGCTACTGAATCCTCCGGTTCAACCAAATCTTCTGTCGTAGTTTGTATTGCTGGAACCTCTTCCAGTTCTACCTCCTTGCCACTAATCTCTTTTTCAAGAAATTCCTTTTCTAAAAAGGTGGCATGTCGAGAAACAAACACCTTTTGTTCCTCGGTGTGGTAGAAGATATACCCTCGCGAATGTTTGGGATATCCAATAAACTTACACAGAATGGACCTTGCCGCGAGTTTTTCTGGATTCTGCGTTTTTACATATGCCGGACAATCCCATATCTTAACATAATTAAGACATGGTCTCTTTCCTTTCCATATCTCATATGGAGTGGTTGGCACGGATTTGGTGGGAACCATATTCAATAGGTCTGCAGCTGTTTCCAGTGCATACCCCAAGAAGGAAATAGGTAACTCAGCTGTGCTCATCATAGAGCTCACCATATCTAATAGGGTGCGGTTCCTTCGTTCTGATACACCGTTGTGCTGTGGTGTATATGGAGGAGTCAGCTGAGAGAGAATCCCATTCTCTTTTAGGAAGTCCAGGAATTCATTGCTCAAGTATTCACCTCCTCGCTCAGATCGAAGGATTTTAATACTTTTTCCGGTTTGGTTCTCGACTTCTTGTTTATATTCTCTAAATTTCTCAAAAGATTCTGATTTGTGTTTCATCAGGAACACATATCCGAATCTAGAGAGATCGTCAGTGAATGTAATGAAGTACGCAGAACCATTCCTGGCATGTGTAGACATTGGACCGCATACATCACTATGTACCAGTCCTAAGAGTTCCGTAACTCTTTCTCCGTGTCCCGTAAACGGAGTTTTGGTCATCTTGCCTTTGAGATATGACTGGCAAGTGTCATAAGATGAAAATTTAAACGGATTCAAATATCCATCCTTATGCAACTTAGTTAGTCGTGTCGCATTGATGTGACCCAGTCTACAATGCCACAAGAAGGATTCGTTCAGTTCTGAACTTTTCCTCGTGTGTGTTTGTTATGCTCAGAACTGTTGATTGATTTAGAACATAAATACCATTGCACAACGTGCCTAATCCAACCAACTTTTGGTTACGGAAAATGTTCATAACATTATCCTGTAATACAAAATTATATCCCTCTTTACTCAACAAAGAAATCGATATAATGTTGCATATCAGGTTCGGCATGTAATAGCATTCGTTCAGAATCAATGTATTACCAGTTGGTAACACAAGGTGATATTCCCCGACGGTTTTAGATGCAACAATTGCACTATTTCCAACTCTTATGTCTTTATCACCTTCTCCAAGTTCTCTACCTTTCTTAAGCCCATGTAACTGATTACATATATAGGATCCTGACCCGGTATCCAATACCCAGGACATAGAGGAAATGGAGAAACGGTTCTCTGTAACGAACACACCCGAAGAAAATGCATCATCATGTACTTTCTTTATTCGGGTGGCATGGGAATCCTGGTATTCCCCTATGTCCTGTTCAGTCCTATAACTCTTATAAGAAAGAACGGAACCAACGTTCCCCAGCACAGTATAACATGCGGGTTCAGTCAATACATCCATATTATTATCATGATTAAGGCATGACATGGTCGCTACCTGGAGAGAGAGAGAAGAAAACACTTTAGCGTATGCTCTTGCAAGATCAAATTGGTTATTATTTTATCTAATCAGGATAGCTCCCACTGTTTTTTTTATCAAATCTTCCTTCAAACCCTAAAAGGAAAGACTAGCCGGGATTAATTACACCTTACAATTTCGCCAATCTTTCAGCCAGGCCAGTGTCGGTACTTTGAGGGAGGTTCCCCGTGCTTTCGCACGGACCTAATTAAAGTAAACCTCGTTTTCCCAGAGACGTAACCCCGTTGACACCTTTCTAGACACCTACTTGATCGGCTAATTGTCCTGTGTAAAACTCTCCCAGGAGTAATAATTACTCGCAGTGGGTATCGGGATCCAACTATCTCATAGAAGGTATGCAATCTCATTGCAAATTTCAACACTTGAAATTCCCGATAATATTTTGCCTATAGCGTCCCATGACCTTGACGCAGGCCAACAAACCATAGCGCGCTAGTCAAGTTCAACCCGTCATTTCTTGATTGAATTAAACCCATCCGTACGACCCTTGACGCAGGACAACAAAGTCGCACGACTACCCTAATCCAATCTGCATTATATGCATATACAGATAAATACTAGTTAGCTACCGCACACTACGCCTTGACGCAGGCCAACAAACGTAGCGCGAATACTAAGTAGGACTTATCTGAAATGACGGAGGGTTACTACAGGTTTTTCTGAAAAGCTATTGCGTTATGAACTTGATATCGTTGTAGAATCAAATGAATTTTGAAATGGAGTGATTTTGAGGCTTTTATTAGTTTTGCTAAAGAGGTAACTCCCGGTGAAGGGTTCTCGGCTCTTTCCTCATCGAATAAGGTGCGGGATATATCATATATATCGCTATGCAAAGCAAAACTCCAAAAGCAATCAAAAACAAACCGAGTGTTGTAGCATCTGCCAGTTTTTCTAAAGAGGTCACTCCCGGTGAAGGGATCTCGGCTCTTTCCTCATCGAATAAGGTGCGGGATATATCATATATATCGCTATGCAAAGCAAAAACTGTAGCTACCCTTTTTGAAAACTTGATTCTACAACATCTTTTAGGTTTCTTTTCTTTCATTAATCACATTAATGAAGTCCCATCATTTAAGTCACCTAAACATCACAGATAAATACGACGTACACTTATGCCATCCGCATTCGCCTCGATGTCCCCTCGTGCACCATTAGGTTAGATAACTAACGACAGAGCAGGGCAGGGCTAGTGCGGGTGTAAAACATAAGTAACGTCTATATAATATATCATATATATACTATATACTGTATCCATCACAACATATCAAATGATCACATCACAGATATCGCAGTAGAAACATAGATATAATGTGGGATATACTAGGGCGTCCGTATTTAGTATTTAGCCAACAATAGAAAATACGGATTCCACAGTCGCGATGAATAGCCAAGCCCACGCCCTGGACCCCTACGAGAGCGGCAAGCGACCCTACCAATTCTGGAGTTTAGGAGACCCGTTCTCGACTCCTCGAGATGGCCCCCACTGAACCCCAGAACCCGGTCACTTGTGCTCCCCTCCTTGGGTCTATCCTAATGCGGAAAAGTAAATAATATACAACACTGGTGGCATCAACCTCAACCCGAAAGTGCCCCAAATAAAAGAATATTACATTACATTTGAATTTTACATGAATGAAAAATAAAACTCTCATCTCACATAAAACCCCCCGGCTATTCAATCGCGACAATTCTGCACATCATATCTCAGCAACACATAATATCATATATCATCAACGTAAGTAAGTATGCGTACCTCAATTGTCGTTGATGTATAGCAACGAAACCGGCGATATCGACATACTACACTTACGGTCACAGAAAAGAAAGTGTAAAACTATAATATTTGGAATCCACATACTCTTTAGACGTCGTAAATGCGAAATATCACATATTTCGTATTTCATGCCTAACTATATGAATTCCACATATTGTATCACATTCCAGATAAATAGACAGTATTAAAGTTTTCGAACGAATGACCAAATACCCAAAATTCCTTAAAGCTCAACACTTGAGCGGAGTTCAAAAACCCGGAGTGTGACACAGTAGTAGTGGTCCATCCGTAGAAGGGTCAAGCCAACGCCTCACATGTGGCACACCGTACTACCCCAAACCCTAAGGTTCAAAAGGCAGTTCAAGACGGTCACATAATCGAGTTAAGATTTGTTGTCTTCTAGAGGGTCCACCACAAACAAACTTGCATGTATTTCCGAAAGATTTAAACCCCGTGAAAAAGTGAGTAAATGATACTCGTTCGAACAATTCAATACTTTATAAATTACCCGGAAAGAAACACGAAATCAAAATTCTGATCGAATCACCGACTCCAAAACAATCTCCAGAACATACAGCACTAAATTTAGATTAAAAATACCCAAAAACATCTACATGAAGAAAATAAGCACACTGTACAAAAATGAAGCCTTAATGGCTCTGTACGGCCGCGGAGCCACGGCCCAAGCAAGCTTAGGCCGCGGTTCCGCGGTGGAATTTGGGTATTAGGGTTTCGTTGTTTACAGTGTGTCTTAGAATTCCCTGCTGTATTTTTTACATATTTTTAATTCTGAAAATAAGCAGTTTTGGAAAAATGTCCAGAGAGGGTGCAAAGAATCCGTATTTTGGTTCGATCGGAGTTTTTACTTCGTAAAAGTGTCGCCTAATGTTCTAGGTAGGCTCTGATACCAATGTTAGGATTACCTAGCACCTCATGAAGGGTTTGGAAGTATCACATGTACCAAAGATTAAATTTTTAGGGTGCTAAGTAAGCATACAAAGAATCATTCCTAGAAAAATTAGGGTTTCAAGAACAACACTTCATCACAAGTAGGTAAAGCTAGGGTTTTGAGAGTACAACCTTTGTAGCTCCCTACGCTAGACTACTCGGCTACTTGGGGTTTGGAAAAGGTCCGCTTGAACTCCTCTAGGTCCACGATGATCCACCCGGAGTCCGCTTTGTCCAAGCTTGCAACTTCACAAGATCAAGAGAAAGAAATGAAGCTAACACTCTAAACAAGTGGTTAAGATTTGTGTAGAATGATGTTGTGGTGGCTTTTCTCACTTCAAAATCCTAACTTGATGAGTAATTTGCTCACTAGAAAAATCTAGAGAGCAAAAGAAGAAGGAGGAAGAAGATGATGGCCCTTTTAGAACATGAGAAAAGATAATCTCATGTGAAAAATGGAAAATATATGAATATATATTTTTCACTTCTCATCTCAAACCATGGTTAAAGAATAAAGATATTATTGAATTTGAGTTAAAACACAAAAGGAAAAGTAATCCATGGTTAAATGGTGGGTGAGCATGGTTAGGTCAAAGAAGAGTGTAGAAACAAATCATGAATTATCCTTTTCTTTTTCTTTTTGTTTTAAAACAAATGCAATAATAATTCATATATATAAAACCATGGTGTGAGTCTTATATTGCCACCATTTTCTATGTGTATACAACCATGAAGGATGATGTATGTATGTATGTGTGCATGCACATCCATATGTGCATGAATCTAGAAAGAATGCATACATGCATGCATACATCCAAAAATACAAGAAAGGATTTCTAGTGAGAAACAAATGGTTAAATGATAAATCAACACTTGATTTATAAATCCGGCCATATCACATACGACCCAACCAAAAGCAAGCCGTCCGATTAATATACGGTATCTCATACGCATATTTTAATCGGGTCCATGCGCATATCGCATACGCGCACCACAACGTTTCGCCTGGACTAGGTAACTCCTTTGTGGGACTCTAAGACTCGTCAATACGGCGGCAGTGGGTGATGATCATATCAAGCACCCCCAAGCCGCAAGCGGTCAGCTAAACGTAACGGCCACTCGGGTATTAAGCGATCAGAAGAAAACAAGCGAACCTGCTACAACTCCCGTCGAGCCAATCGGCAACACTACCCGTGCAGTCCGGTCTCCTCGTCTGATATGTCGCATATCAAGTCTAGGGGTGGTAAACGTCAGACCCTAATAACCGATAAGTCGTGCCGATGTGAGGCTCATAACGGGTCGAGAAACTACTGGTAACACTTACCAGTAAATCTCTAATCAGCCCTGGCCAGGGACTTCCCTGTTACGGCCAATCGAGCACAGCGCAACATCAACCCCCAATACCGGGAGAGACGAAACCCCTCCTATCGCTCATTGCCTCCATGTGACTCGGGACTGTACCTAAAAACCACCGTTTCGCACGCCCTCATGGACGTGGTAAGGTAGAAATCAAAGCACAGTGGGAATCACACAAGACTCTATGACGATCTCGGGTCTACAGACTAACCTGCACAAGTGTCACCAGAGAACTGCCATCTGACGTGAGGTATAATACCATCTGGGAGTTCTCGGTGAGTCCGTCCAGTGTACCCAGTCTCCACTGAGCACCCGTATACCATCTCTGATGTCAAACACCAATGGATATGGGATCATCCATTGCCCATCTCATGGGTCGAGAAGCGTATACGCTAGTTTACTCTGGTATATCGATGCCTCGTCTCGATACACCCACGACTAGGGACCTTGAAGGATGTACTTATGGACTACCATGTCCCCACTAGTTTGATCCGCATCATTGTCCAGGTAGTCAAGTACACATCCTAAGGGCTTTACCAACATGTAACTATAAGACAGTATAAAGAGACAAGTATACATGTTAAGATAAAGAGCAACCAGATAGCATACTATCATATCGAGTAAGAAAGTCATCTCTATATATGTCCAAGCATCCAATATAATATACATCATCTGTACAATACTGGCCTCTAGGACATACATACAACTAACAACTTCTTCATTGCATACACACATGTTTTCCGGCTTGCATCGTCGATGAACGTCACGAAATACCGATTACCTCCATAAGACTCCACCGAGGTCGGACCCCATACGTCCGTATGCACCATCTCCAGCTTCTTGGTTTTCTTTGCTATGCCTCCAATTTGAAAGCTGAACGCGCTTTACTTCCTATAAATTCAGCTTTCGCAAAGCCCCAACTCCATCTTCTTAAACCCTAAAAAAAACCCTACCCTGAAGAATTTTCATATTCTTCTCATTGAGGTGTCACAATCTTCTATGCTACAACGAAATCTCTGAATTTATCTCTGAACTTGCCACCAACACAATCGAACATCTGTTGCTCCCACCAAATGAGTACAGCGAGCCGCTCAACTTGCCCCTAGCGACCATCAATGATCCTTTGGAAATCTTCCACCGCGAATTTCCAAACACCGTTATATATCCTTCGTTGTCTAGTTGACTCCTGGAAATATGACTTTTCTTCAAATTTGAAATATGCATAGCATTCTTCAATTTAATTTGACCTCCTCCTGACTGTTGTAGTATGATCGTCCCTTTACCAACGATCTTACACCACTGACCGTTCCCCATCGCCACATGTCCAAGATCACCTTAAACATACTTACTGAAATGATGCCGGCCCGAAGTGCAATGGAAAGATGCCGCAGAATTTAGGAACCAAGTATCCTCTTTTGTGTTCTTGCTCACCGATAGGCGAAGACCTTGTTTCCCATGTTCTTGTGTAGACACCACATTAGCTTCCTTCTCATTTGCCTTCCTTTCCGAGTCTTTCTTCAAGAGTCGACATTCATTTTTTCTTTGACACCTTTTTCTGCAATTCCAACAGTCGCCTTAGATCTTCGCCTTTGATTTTTCTCGACTCTTAGACTTGCCCTTTTTGCCCTTTCTCTTTTTCATCGTTCTACCGCGATTCTCCACTGAAAGTACAGAAGTTCCCAAACTCCCACTCAAGACCTTTCTCCGCATCCCATCGTTTAATATATAACTCACCGCATCATTAAACGTGAGAGTGTCAGAGATAAAGTTGCTAACTGCAAAAACTAGGTTCTCCCAACTCTCTAGCAACGAACAGAGGAATAACAGGGCTCGAATCTCTTCTTCAAACGCGATCAAGATGGATTTCGGCTCGTCATGCTGTTGAACTCATTCAGGTGCTCCGTCACCGAACCGCTTTTAGCCATCTTCATGTTAAAAAGCTTCTTCATCAAAAATATCTTATTTGATGTTGAAAGCTTTTCATACAGTTTCGCTAATGTTGTCATTAGCATCATGATTGTCTTTTCCTTTGAGATGTTAAAGGCCACCTGCGGAGTCAACGACAATCCGATTGTCGTCGGGGTTATCTTATCCAAAAGGTTTTACGCCTCATCGGTCATTTTCTCGGGCTTTTCTCCTAGCTATCGAAGATACAAGTCCTTTTGGTACATGTAGTCCTCCATCTGCATGCGCTACCAACCATAGTCGTGACCATTAAATTTTTCGATTCTTATTTTATCCTCCGCCATCTTTCGACTAAGTCGCAACAAACTCAATTTCTCTCTTGATCTGAACCAACGCCTTCAAAATAACTATCTAAGAAAGTGGAGAAGAGAACGTAGGTGGTGTTACCCACTGTTGACCTAGATCGTAAAATTGAAGAACTAGGTTCTCTTAAACCACGTTCTGATACTAATTGTTGGGGATGGAGAAGTCGATGCACAGAACAATACTCGCAGCAGGCAACCAAATCAACAACCCGTAATTAGCAACAAAAGATCACAAGTAAAGAATATGCGAGAATAAATAAGAAATCAAACACAGAAACAAGAGGCACAAGAATTTGTTAACGGGGTTCACCTACCGTATGGCTAGTTCCCGGCAGAGCGGAATCTGCAAACATTTATTAGAATCCTTGAATCAATTATATGGAGCAACCATAGGAGTTTTCTTTCAAAACTCTCTTGGTCTAAGTCGTCGCTCTCACATACAATGCCCCCTCTTCTATTTGGCTGTACATAAAACATATAAAAGGTCTCTATTTATACACAAACCAATTTCTTAATTAATAAACTGCCATAATTAAGAAACTGCCATATGACACTCCTTAATTAAGAAACTGCCATAATTATGAAATTGCCATAAGACACTCTTTAATTAAGAAACTCTGGTTTTGGTAAAATCTGATATGACTTGTGTGTATGTCCAGACATCTGCCTGAAGTTTCTCTATAATTTCAACAGTGCTAAAATGTCAAGATTATAGCAGACCCGTCAACTTGATAAACACTGAATACTCTAGTTTCAACAAGAAGTAATAACTCTCGAGATAGAATCATGGTTCAAAATATCGTAGTCCCCAAAGTATGAGCTTAGAATACAAATCCCACAACCACAACTGCAAAAAAAAAAAAAAAAAACTGGTAGCAAAACATACCACATAGGCCATTTCAGTGCGTCCACCATGTGTTTTCTCGGTGCTGAGAGTGACATGTGAAATCCGATTCGAGGAGTGGACGAGGCCGATTGCGGGTACATGGTGGACCCGGTATGGTACCCTGGGGCGATAACGGATCTGCTGTGTAGCTAGACGGTGAGCCTGGCAGAGGGACCACTATCTACCGGTGATTGTATTTGAGCTCGGCGGATATCCGGAGGATACCGACCGGAGTTGAGAGATGATATGGACCGATCCAGATTGACGGAGCCCGATATATGAGGATTTACGTGCCGATGCTAGGCACAGGTTTCATGATGTTTTCGAGTGTCGATGCTTGACACTCAGGTTCCATGATTTTGATATGTCGCGAGCGACACCTGTTGATTTACATCCTCATATTTCCATGCATATGCTTTATGATATTTACTTGCATGATGTTTATTTTCATTGGGTGACACGTAGACGGGATCCACATACATACAGATATTGATTACATAGTGGGATGATATCCACATACTCATAGATTTCCTGTTATAGTTGACATTGATTGCATTGATCATATCTCATATTTATGATATGTTATTACCTGAGGTACTGGCACGAGCACTTGGCACTACACTCATGTATAGATGTTACCTTGCCACATTGTCTTGCTTCAAACGTATTCATATTGAGGTTATATTATTATTGATCGTATTGACCTAGGATTATGTCATACGTTTGATTTCTGCTCTGTGATGTTTTCTACTCATGAGTTGGCAACTCACCCCCGTTGTGCCACAGTTTTTGCAGGTTTTGCCGTACAGGTTTCATTGCGGCTTTTCTGGCACACTGCTTCCTTTCTGGGTGATTGCATTGGTAGGTGGGTTCACTCGCATCGTGACCACCCTTGTATTATTTTATTCAGTTGTATCTAGTAATTCCATCAACCAAAACTTGTATATTGTTTCAGACTTAGAAAACCAGTTATGTATTATTTCGATCTTAGAGTCGCGCGTTGTAGTATTATGGTTTTCGTGTTGATTTTGAGTTTCTTTTGAGTTTGATCCTCGCCCTTTGGCGTTGTATATTATATTGCTTGTGTGGTTGTGACCGTCAATTGACGAAGAGCTAGCTCCCGCTTGGGGATGCCTTTTATTATGCATATATATTATTCATGTTGTACCCCGTTCGGGGCCAGTATTTAAAAAGGAAACTCTGCCGAAATTTTTAGAAAAGATATGGAGGATTTAAAATGCATATTCGGCTTACCTATTTTAAAACCCTTGTTTTAAAAACTTGTTTTCTTCACTTCTTAAAACTATTTCCTTTATTTATTACTTAAAAATGGCTTTCGATTTCTGGGCTTTTGGCTTACTTGAATTAGATGGGGTCCTATAGACTTCATATGATTCAAGTGCCAGTCACGGGCTATTTCGGGTCGTGACACGCATCCCGGCCTAAAAGGCTTCCAGGTACAAGGCAATCTCCTTACCCCGTACCTGGTCTGCCCTCTCCCCCTCTCCGGCTAGACGAAGCGAGTAGCCGGAAAGAATATGGAAGCGAGCCCGGATGGTGGCAAGCTCGTCCGCATGCCTCAGAATGGAAGACGCGTCACGGACGCCCCTGACCTGCGCTCTGGGGACCGCCCCCATCGCACGACCCCGATGAGCATGACTAACCCTAACTTCCCAGGGGGACTCCGACTCAGACGAGGAAGAGGAAGAAGTAGAAGAGGAAGCTGTAGAAGACTCTCTAGACTCTACCCGGACTATTTCTACAGACTCCTCGGTAGAAGACATCTAACCTAATCAAAAGGATGAGTCCTCGGAAGAGAAAACGCAAGGATCCCGACCTAAGGTGAAGAGCGCTGAGCTAACGCGCGAAGGGATGAGGAAATTATGGTGAGGTATGGACCCTGAAGAGGATCCCACCTCTATTTATAGCAGCCGACGTACATATCCTACGACACCGATCGTCTCCCGTCAAAACAACACTTCGCATTCAACGGCTATCGGTGCTCCACCTTTCGCTCACCCATCGGGCGCGTCCCATCGGGCGCGAGAACACCAGTGGCCCATCGCGTCAGCCAACCAGCGCCAGACACGTCGGCTGGCGCTTCGACGAACGTACGCACGAGTCGGCGCTTCCTCTTTAATACGAGATCTCTCCCCTGATCCGCTGACGTCATCGGGAAAATACAACTAATTGCCCGAGAATATGCACCGACGATACCTTCAAATAAAAGCTTACCCCGGGTGACCGGTTAGACCACTCTCGACCCGACCCATGAATGGGTCGAGACGAGAGTGGGGGGCTAATGATGATGTTCGATACCGGTGATTCTCCAGATCATGACACGTGGCAGATGATGTGTCCCAGAGTTTACAAGAAAGGATCAAGAACGGTACGTTGAAAGCATACCCAGGGCCTCCGACCCGAGGATGTTCCCGACCTTCGGCGGCCTTCCAGACGACTCCCATGCTCGCCTTACAAACAATCGTCGGCTCGCCTCCGAGCCTTCCCACACGCTGAGTTCCCTCACCCCCCAGCTCGCTTCTGAGCTATCACAGAACCAAGCTCGCTCGGCCTCCCGCTCGTTCCCGAGCCTCCCGCCGAGCCTAGCTTCCTCGATCTCATCGACCGACCCACAGCACTGATCACGGGCTCCTCTTCCACAGCTCCGCGAATCTCGCCAGACGTGAGATATCCGCCGCCCATGATCCCGCGTTCCACGTCATCGCGATCCCCTATTAACGAGCACATCTCGCCATTAATGGGGTATCCCGCCTTTCACACGGACGTAACGCCAGGGGCGTAATGGCCGGCATGAATCTCGCGCCCACCTGCTCATGGCTGCCACCATATAAACCCCTCTCTCTGACGACTCAGGTAAGCCAATTTTCTCCCAAAAGGCCATTACTCTGCCAAAATACCCCGTCTAATTTGATCGTCGGAGGGTCCTCGGTGGCACAACCACCCCGGGACTTCCTTGCAGGTAGATCGGCTTCAACCACATATAGCCCATTGAGATCCACACGCTTCAGGAGGCAACCCTTCTAACCCAATCTTAGCCGCTCGCTCTCCACTCGCTGCAGATCAACGGAAGGTACCATCTGAAGGAGATCCAGAGATCCATCAAAAGGACACAGATCCATCAAAAGGAAAACTGCATTTAACACTCTTCTTCTATCCTCCTCCAACATTTGTAACATCTTATTGGCTTATAGTTCTGGGCGCCATGAAATTAGTGTCGGGTATCGGGTGCTAAAGAGGAAGAGGGGGAGGGCATAAGGTTAAATGAGGTATAAGCAAAGTGTGTTGGATGCAAATAATTATCAACCAAAATGGCCTTAAAATTCACCTGGTGAAACTTGAAACGCGACTTGTCGTAGGGATTCTACCCAACATTTTTTGGTTATTGACTACCGAATCATTAGCTGTGGCTTGATATTCCAAATCTTCTCAATTTCTATCTATTGAAATGGCTGTCTTTGCTCCTTTATTAGTTTAATCATGTCAAATTTTGACTATATTTCGTTTTACCAAAGGCCAATATTGGTGAATTAAAAGATAATAGCGAACTTGAACCCTCTAGAAAGCTAAGGTGGAGTCTTCATCATATTACAAAAATATAATAGCTGATGTTCGGCCATTTTTTAATGTATAAAGTGCACATCCAATGTGTCTTTTTAGTTTATACTTAACTGATGGTCCCAAGTATATATTTTTTTTTGAAGGAAAAAGAGGCCAACGCAGCCCATCTCATGATATATTAAAATAAACACAAGTACTGTAGCAGATACATCCAACAACAACCTATATCGTCTAAAACGGAAACGGAGAACTAAAAAGGAAAAGAAAAAACAGAAAAAGAAAGGAAAAAAGAAACCAAAAGGAAAAAATAATTCTACTCAAGCTTCAGCAACGGGAACCCTGCTCCAATTGCTCCAGAACTACTTTAGTTGCCAAATCAGCCCTCCAGGCCCTAAACTTCTCCCTCCAGGCCTATATATATACCACGTCTGGAAAAGGACAAACAACAAACCAACAGTATCCAAACTAACTACTAATTGCACCTGAAAACTTACAAGTCGATCAAGCTAACAGAACAGACAAGAGTAGTTGGGGATGGAGAAGCCGATGCACGGAACGATGCTCGCGACGAGCAACCAAATCACGCAATCAACACAACACAATTAACAACAAAAGATCACAAGTAAATAATATGCAGAATAAATAAGAAATCAAATACAGAAACAAAAGGCATAAGGATTTGTTAACGGGCTTCACCTACCGTATGGTTAGTCCCCGGCAGAACGGAATCTACAAATGTCGAATCATTGAATCAATTACATGGAGCAACCCTATGAGTTTTATCTCAAAACTCTCTAGGAGCCGTCATCCTCTCATACAATGATCTCTCTTCTATTTGGCTGTACATAAAACATATAAGAAGTTCTTATTTATATACAAACTAATTTCTTAATTAAGAAATTGCCATAAGACACTCCTTAATTAAGAAACTGTCATAATTAAAAAACTACCATACGACACTCCTTAATTAAGAAATTGCCATAATTATGAAACTGTCATAAAACACTCTTTACTTAAAAAGTTGTGGTTTTGATAAAATCTGATATGACTTGTGTGCATATCCAAACATCTGAAGTTTCTTTATAATTTCAACAATCTCCAACTTGGAGATATTTCAGCCTTGATTCCCAACGCTTGTAGATTTTACACGACTCCTCTCTACTTTCTTCTCATCCAATTTTCATGGAGAGGTTCACCAACTTGCAACAGAGATCCAGCTTATCTCTGTCTGCAATCTTGGTGAACATATTCACCGGATTCTTTTCTTGCGCGATCTTCAACTCACCCTCTTCTACCGCTATGCGTATGAAGTGGTACCGCATCTTGATGTGCTTCGTCCGAGAGTGATATGCCACATTCTTCGCCAAATGTGTCGCACTTTGGCTGTCGCTCCACAAAATATTGAAGTCTTACTTTTTTCCTAATTCTTCAGGTAGTCCTTGCAGTCATATCATTTCCTTGTTGGATTCTGTGATCGCCACGTATTCAGCCTCCGTGGTCGACAATGCCACCATCTTTTGCAATTGAGGGACTTAACTCACCGCTGTTCCCCCAACCATGAATACGTACCTCGTCGTGCTCTTCCCACTTTTTCGGTCTCTCGAGTAGTCCGCATCAACGTAAACTTGTATCTTTAGAGAGTCACTCCTGAAATATAAACAGTGACTTGACGCACCCCTTAGATATCTCAACATCCACTTCACCGCATCCCAATGCTCCTTTATCGGGTTTTACATATACCTGCTAACAACTCCAACTGTATTTACAATATCTGGTCTCGTCCTCACCATCACATACATTAAACTCTCCACCGTAGATGCATAAGGCACATTTACCATCTCATCTTTCTGCTCTTGAATTATCGGGCATAACTCATTGCTGAGTTTGAAATATTTCCGTAAGAGCGTACTCATCGGTTTTGACTTGCGCATGTTGAACCGCTTCAAAACTTTTTTGATATAGTCCCTTTGCGACAAGCACAACTTTCGCTACTTCCTATCTCTCACGATCTTCATGCCCAAGATTTGCTTTGCCGCTCTTAAATCCTTCATTGAGAATTTCTCAGCCATAATCTTTTTCAAATTTTGAATTTTCTCGAAATTCGGACCCGCTACCAACATGTCATTCACGTATAACGACAATATAATGAGTCTTCGTCCTTAAAAGTCTGAATGTACATGCGGTGATTTGATTTACAGCATACAAATCCTGTCTCCAACATAAACTGGTCAAATTTGAGATACCACTGCTTATGAGCTTACTTGAGGCCATACAAGCTCTTTCGCAATTTACACACCATATTTTCTTTTTCCTTCATCTAGTATCTCGGTGGCTGCATGATATAGATCTCTTCCTCCAAATCTCCATGAAGAAACGCAGTCTTCATATCTAGCTGTTCTAAGTACAAATTCTTCATTGCCATGATACTGAAAATCACCCGAATAGATGTAATCTCCACGACTTGGGGAAAAAAATCTCTTGATAGTCAATTTCTTATTTTTATGCATATCATTTGACCACCAAACGAGCCTTGTACCGCTTCACACCATTGGCCTCATCTTTAATTTTGTACATCCACCTATTCAGCAATGCTTTCCGACTCTTGGGTAGCTTCATTAGATCCTACATATGGTTCTTCTTCAAAGAATCCATCTCCTCGTTTATAACTTGCTTCCACTGCTTGCTAGCACCGTCGCTTGTTAGCACCGTCGCTTATTACTTCTTCAAGGGATTTGGGCTCCCCCGAATCTATATATAGAATGAAGTCGATTACAAGTCTTTCAGTTAGCCGCCTATCTCACGTAGATCTCTTCAGAAATGGTACATCTGGTTGCTGAATATGGTCACTATCATGTTCTACACTGCAGTTTCCTTCACATTCTGATCTCCACCTGTAGGTACCTGAATGCTCTTTTGAATTCCTTCCAACTCGATGGACTCCGATACCGCACCATCTTTGGCTTGCTCCTCTTGTTTATACAAGTGCCGCTCATCAAATACAACGATCTGGTTTTATATTATCTTCTTACTTGTATAATCCCACAGCTGATTTCCGAGCTCGTTTCCACCATATCTGATGAAAGCACTTCTTAGGCTTGGAGTCAAGCTTACTTCTTTTTGTCTTATCAACCAGAAAATATGCAATACAACCAAAACTTTTAGGTGCGCGTAATTAACCAGTTTACCTGACCAAATTTCTAACGGAATGCCTCCATCAAACGCATTTGCCGGGTTTTTGTTGATCAAATATACAGCAATATTGACAGCGGTTGCTCATAAGAACTTTGGCACACCCGCATTCAAGGTCATGCTTCGCACTCACTCTGGAATCGTTATGTTCATCCTTTCAGCGATAACATTCTACTGCGGCGTCCCCGATACCATTTTCAACCAACGAATACCCTTTTGCGAGAAAAATGTCTCGAACACTTATGTGCAGTATTCCCATCCATTATCAGACTTAAGGCATTTTATCTTAGTCCATGTTTGGTTCTCAACTTGCGCAATCCAGTATTTGAAGATACCAAACATATCAGACTTCTTCATTGCATACACGCATGTTTTCAGGCTTGCATCGTCGATGAACGTCACGAAATACCGATTACCTCCATAAGACTCCACCGAGGTCGGACCCCATACGTCCGTATGCACCATCTCCAGCTTCTTGGTTTTCTTTACTATTCCTCCAATTTGAAAGCTAAACGCGCTTTACTTCCTATAAATTCAGCTTTCGCAAAGTCCCAACTCCACCTTCTTCAGCCCTAAAAAAACCCTACCCTGAAGAATTTTCATATTCTTCTCATTGAGGTGTCACAATCTTCTATGCTACAACGAAATCTCTGAATTTATCTCTGAACTTGCCACCAACACAACCGAACATCTGCTGCTTCCACCAAATGAGTACAGCGAGCCGCTCAACTTGCCCCTAGCGACCATCAATGATCCTTTTTAAATCTTCCACCGCGAATTTCCAAACACCGTTATATATCCTTCGTTGTCTAGTTGACTCCTGGATATAAGACTTTTCTTCAAATTTGAAATATGCGTAGCATTCTTCAATTTAATTTGACCTCCTTCTGACTGTTGCAGTATGATCGTCCATTTACCAACGATCTTACACCGCTGACCATTCCCCATCGTCACATGTCCAAGATCACCTTAAACTTACTTACTGAAATGATGCCGGCTCGAAGTGCAATGGAAAGATGCCCCAGAATTTAGGAACCAAGTATCCTCTTTTGTGTTCTCGCTCACCGATAGACGAAGACCTTATTTCCCATGTTCTTGTATAGACACCACGTTAGCTTCCTTCTCATTTGCCTTCCTTTCCGAGTCTTTCTTCAAGAGTCGACATTCATTTTTTCTTTGACCCCTCTTTCTGCAATTCCAACAGTCGCCTTAGATCTTCGTCTTTGATTTTTCTCAACTCTTAGACTTGCCCTTTTTGCCCTTTCTCCTTTTCATCGTTCTACCGCGATTCTCCACTGAAAGTGCAGAAGTTCCCGAACTCCCACTCAAGACCTTTCTCCGCATCCCATCTGTTAGTTATATGTATGCCCTAGAGGCCATTACTGTATATAGGATGTATATTGTAGTGGATGCTTGGACATATATAGGGAGGACTTTCTTGCTCGACATGATAGTATGCTATCTGGTTGCTCTTTACCTTAACGTGTATACTGATTGTCTCTCTGTTACATGTTGGTAAAGCCCTTAGGATGTGTGCTTGACTACCTGGACTATGATGCGGATCATACTAGTGGGGACATGGTAGTCCATAAGTACATCCTTCAAAGTCCCTAGTCGTGGGTGTATCGAGACGGGGCATCGATATACCAGTGTAGACTAGCGTATACCTTCTCGACCCATACAGATGGGCGATGGATGATCCCATATCCATTAGTGTTTGACATAAGAGATGATATACGGGTGCTCAGTGGAGACTGGGTACACTGGACGGACTCGCCGAGAACTCCCAGATGGTATTATACCTTACGTCAGATGGCAGTTCTCTGGTGACACTGGTACAGAGTAGTCTGTTGACCCGAGATCGTCATAGAGTCTTGTGTGGTTCCCACTGTGCTTTGATTTCCATCTTACCACGTCCAAGAGGGCGTGCAAAACGGTGGTTTTTGGGTACAGTCCCGAGTCACATGGAGGCAATGAGCGATAGGAGGGGATTCGTCTCTCCCGGTATAGGGAGTTGATGTTGCGCTGTGTTCGATTGGCTATAACCGGAAATCCCTGGCCAGGGTTGCTGAGATTTACTGGTAAGTGTTACCAGTAGTTTCTCGAATTGTTATAGACCTCATATCGACACGACTTATCAAACTATTGGGGTCTGACGTTTACCACCCCTAGGCGAGATATGCGATATATCAGACGATCAGACCGGACTGTACGGTAAGTGTTACTGGTTGGATTCACAGGAGTGTGAGCGGGCTTGCTCGTCGATCTTCTGATCGCTCAATACCTGGGTGGCCGTTACGTTTAGCAGACCGCTTGCGGCTTGTGGGTGATTGATATGATCATCATCTGCTGCCGGCGTATTGACGAGTCTTTAGAGTCCTACACAGAGGTTTCCTGGCTCAAGCGAAACGAAATAGGAGCGCATATGAGATATGTGTAAGGTTCCTAGGCACACTAGTAAGGTCTCACAAGTCATCGTCCATGCCGATTTCTAAAAAATACGGTGCCGAGAAACCCTAGAACGGATCGTTAACTAGATATATAGGCGAAGCGAGTAAGTAAACGGAAATATAGCTAAAGGGAAGGGGCTACAACCTTTGTAGATCCGGTCCACCACTTCCTAAGCTCCGTGATGATCTCCCTCCGCTGTCCAAATCGAACCCTTGACTCTAGCGTTGGCATCATCGAAGAATAGGCGGGCTTGATCGTCGGTTCGATGCCGAAGATGATCTACGTCGAGGCATCACAAGAACAAGCTCCAACTTCACCAAGCTTTGAAAACTTGTGAAGTAAACACCCTATACAACTTGGCAAGAGGTAGAGGATGAAGAAATAGGAAGTGGGTAGACTTTAGAATTGGATTTCTCACTTGATTTCACTAGTTGCCATTGATGGTCACTAGCTTTCTTCATGGAAGAAGAAGATAAAGAAGAAGAAGAAGAAGAAGATATGATAAGTTTTTTTAAAAAGAAAATAAAAAGAATACTTATCATAACTTCAACCATGGTTTTGTGTAGAGATTTAACTAAGGTTTAGATGAGTGGTTAGGGTTAAAGAAGAGACAAGAATGGTAGACTTGTTCAAAGCTTCAAGAAGCTTTAAAGAAAAAACAAAATAAGCCACCATTTCTTTTTCTCTTTATCTTTTCCAAAACAATAATAAATGGATAAATAAATAAGAGAAAAGAAACCCTAACCATTCACTAAACATGGTTTAATCTTTACACAAACCCAAAAGAACAAGTATCATCAAACATGATACAATCTTGTGCACAAAAGTATATCACATATACAACTTGCACAATTTAAGTGAGAAAATCCTTTTAAAGTGAACCAATACTAGTTAATGCAAAGTAATATATCAAATATATATAATTATGCATTAAATTATTAAATCAATACTTGATTCAATGATCCGGTCATATCGCATATAACCGGCTAGTATCCAATGTATCGGCTTATCGAATCAATCCTTGATTCGATAACAAGGTTATATCGCATATAACTAATCGATACATTCATCACGAGAATAGAATACGGTATCACATACACGCATTATTCTCGGTCCCGCACATATCTCATATGCGCTCCTATTTCGTTTCGCTTGAGCCAGGTAACCTCTGTGTAGGACTCTAAAGACTCGTCAATACGCCGGCAGCAGATGTTGATCATATCAAACACCCATAAGCCGCAAGCGGTCTGCTAAACGTAACGGCCACCCGGGTATTGAGCGATCAGAAGATCGACGAGCAAGCCCGCTCACACTCCTGTGAATCCAACCAGTAACACTTACCGTACAGTCCGGTCTGTTCGTCTAATATGTCGCATATCTCGCCTAGGGGTGGTAAACGTCAGACCCCAGTAGCTCGATAAGTCATGCCGACTTGAGGTCCATAACATTCGTGAAACTACTGATAACTCTTACCAGTATATCACTGCAACCCTGGTCAGGGATTTCCTGTTATGGCCAGTCGAGCATAGCGCAACATCAACCCCCAATACCGGGAGAGACGAATCCCCTCCTATCGCTCATTGCCTCCATGTGAATCGGGACTGTACCCAAAAACCACCTGTTTGCACGACTCAGTAGAGCCGTGGTAGGGTGGAAATCAAAGCACAGTGGGAGACACACAAGACTCTATGACGATCTCAGGTCAACAGACTAAGCTGTACCAGTGTCACCAGAGAACTGCCATCTGACGTGAGGTATAATACCATCTGGGAGTTCTCGGCGAGTCCGTTCAGTGTACCCAGTCTCCACTGAGCACCCGCATACCATCTTCGATGTCAAACACCAATGGATATGGGATCATCCATCGCCCATCGCATGGGTCGAGAAGATATGCGCTAGTCTACTCTAGAATATCGATGCCCCGTCTCGATATTCCCACGACTAGGAACAATGAAGGATGTACTCATTGACTACCCAGGCCCCACTAGTATGATCTGCATCACAGTCCTGGAAGTCGAGTACACATCATAAGGGCTTTATCAACATGTAATCAGAGAGACAGAAAGTATACATGTTAAGATAAAGAGCAACCAGATAGCGTACTATCATGTCGAGCAAGAAAGTCCTACCTATATATGTCCCAGCATCCACTACAATATACATCCAATGTACAGTAATGGCCACTAGGGCATACATATAACTAACAATCTCCCACTTGCACTAGGGCCATCTGTAGCAGTGGTCGCAGTATCTAATACTCAACCATCCCATATGAGTCTCTCTCTGGGAAAAGGCCTTCGTGAGTGGATCCGCCGTGTTGTCCTCTGAGTCTTCTCTCCTAACCTCGATCACCCTGGAGATCAACTATCTCCATGATCAGGTGATGCTGCCTCAGAATTTGTCTGGGTCACTGATGGGACCAGGGTTCCAGGGCCGAAGCCACACTTCCATTGTCATACAATGGCAGGAACCTAGTTCATCTTATGAACCAATATACACCCAAACTGCCTCTTTGGCAGTATCTTTAATAGCGATGTTACCAGCCTTTATCGTCTAGTTTGCCACGGTATCGAGCTTGGAACTCTTCCAACATACCGTCCCTTTACTGAGGGTAAAGACAGTGCCTGTGACTGACATTCAGTCGTCTTTATCACCCTGGAACCCTTCCAGTGATTCTCCCCAGGATCGATTGATACCATCTCACTACAACTAGTGAGTATCTTAACATCCAATTAGATCTATCTCATAGATCCAAAGCTTAGGATTTAGTAGGTATCACTTTGATCCTATATGGAAAATCATTGTGATAAGCGGAGATTGATCGAGCGTAGCATAGGAAATTCCTTCCCTAACAAGAGTATGTCATCCACGTACTCTACGAGGATCGTCACCATACTCCCTACTACCTTTTTGTTTATACAAGGTTCATCTACCATTTTGATGATGTCAACTTCTTTGACTAATCCATCAAAATAGATACTCTAACTCCGCGATGCTTGCTTTATCTTATAAAGCATCTTGCACACGTTTCCGCTGCTCCCACTGTCTACGAGGCCCTCTGGCTGTGTTCTTATAGACGTTCTCTTCTAAATCAATATTTAGAAAAGTAGTCATGGCACCCAACCACCAGATATCGTAGTCATGGTATGTAGCCGTGGCAAGTAGGATCTGGATGGACTTAAACATAGTCCCTGGAAAAGGTTTCATCATTATCCGTGCCTGGTCGATGACGAAAACTTTTTACAAGTCTAGGTTTGGAAGTCTCAACTTTTCCATCTACACCAAGTAATCTTCTCAAGATATACTTGCTCCTGATGGGGATTTAACCCTTCAGATATAGCAACCAAAGTCCATACTTTGTTGGTGTATATGGATTCCATCTCAGACCGCTAAGCATCCAGCCATTCTTACAGAGTCCCTACTCTTGATGGCCTGCTCGAATCTAGTTGGGTCATCATCTCATGATGCATTCCTCGCTCCCACTGTCATCGAGAAACCGAGGTATCTCTCAGGCAGGCGAGGAACCCTACCAGATCGGCGGAGAGGCTGAGGTTCGTCGGGGACTATAGAATCCTTTGGTTCTGTCAAATCTTCAGCTGTAGTTTCGTATAGCTGGAACCTTTCCAGTTCTACAGAACTGACCTTGCCTTGATCTTGTCCGGATTTTTGCTTTTGACATAGGCCGGACAATCCCAAATCTTAACTTACTTAAGAGATAGGATCTTCCCACACCATATCTCATATGGAGTGGTAGGCACTGATTTGATTCGAACCTAATTCAATAGGTATGCAGCTTCTCAAGCGCATAACTCCTTAAAAGGAAATAGGTAACTCAGTAATACTCATCATAGAGCACACGATATCTAATATTGTGTGATTGCTCCGCCCCGATACACCGTTGTACTGTGGTGTATTCAGAGGAGCAATACTGAGAGAGAATCTCATTTTCCTTTAGAATAGTCCAAGGATTCCATGCACAAGTATTCTCCTCCCTGATCTCATCATAGGACATAATACTTATACCCGTATTTTGGTTCTCTACTTCTAACTTATATTCTGTGAATATCTCAAAAGGTTCAGACTTGTATTTCAACAGGAACATATGTCTGAATCTTGAGAGATTATCAGAGAATATAATGAAGTATAAAGAACCAGACCTGGCATGTGTAGACAGGAGACCTTACATACATCATCATGTATCAATCCCAAGAGTTCACTAACTCTTTCTCTGTTTCCAATAAACAGAGCTATGGTCATTTAATCTTTGTGACATGACTGGCAAGTTTCACAAGATGTAAATTCAAACTGATTTAAATATGCATCTAAAATGTAACTTCAGCCAGTCGGGTCGCATTGATATGACCTAGTCTACAATGCCTTAAGAATGATCCGTTCATTTCTGAACTCTTCCTCTTGTGTGTGTTATGTATACGAGGAACTGTAGTTTGATTTAGAACGTCAATGTTTTTAGATAACGTGCCTGAACCGATCAACTTTTGATATAGGAAATGTTCAAAACATTATCCATCAATACAAAATTTTATCAATTCTTTACTTATAAAGAGACTGATATGATTTTGTATATCAGGTTCGGTATCTAATAGCATTTATTCAGAATCAATGTATTAGTAATACAGGGTGATAGTGACCAACAGACTTGGCTGCAACACTTGCCCCGTTTTCTGTCTCATGAAACTTATCACCCGTTCTCAGTTTTCTACCTTTTTGTAGACCTATGTAACAGATTACATATCTGGGATCCTGATCCGGTATAATATCCAGGATACAGAGGATACAGAGAAACAGTTCTTTGTAATGAACACACCCGAAGGAGATGCATCATATGCACTTTCTTCGTTTGGGCGGCATAGGAATTCTGGTATTCCCCTATTTCCTGCTCTGTCTCATAACTATTATAAGTTGGAGCGGGACCAACGTTCCCCAGCTCAGTATAACAAGCGGGTTCGGTCAATACATCCATTTTATTATCTTGATTAAGGCGTGACATGGTCGCTACCAGGAGAGAGAGAGAGAAGAAAACACTCTGCGTGCGCTCTTGCAAGATTAGATTGGTTATATATTTTATCTAATCAGGATGGCTCCCATTGTTTTAATCAAATCTTCCTTCAAACCTTAAAAGGAAAGACTAGCCGGGATTAATTGCACTCTACAAGTTCGCCAATCTTTCAGCCAGGCCAGTGTCGGTACTTTGAGGGAGGTTGATTGTTAGTGGTTCTGCGTGTTCAAGTTTTAGTTAAAATACCGCAATCAAGACGGTTTCGCTTGTAGCTAGCCGGTTGAGTACGGGTCGTCCGCAGGGAGATGGGAGTCTTTTTCTATGTGCTTTAACGAGTTAAGTCCGGTTTTTTAGATTTTGTTGTGGTTATCTAAGTGTTAAGTTGATGTTTTAAAGAGAGCTTGTTAGGGTTAGGATTAGGTTAGTTTGAGTTAGGAGTCTCCACATCTTTCGTTGCCCCTCTTAATATCGGTGTTACGATAATCGGCAACAACGGGGATTAGCACGACTAGGAAGGAACTTGCGAGTATAAGCTAGGCTTTCCAACGCATAAGTCCTTCCTTTTGGTGCTTGTCCGTCTGTTCTTGGCTCTTAGCCATAACCTCCGGTTAATTCAACCACAACCGGTCTCACTACGGGATCACCGCTATCATGTAGGATAGGGTGCCGTAAGGAGCGGATTGTGGTTCAATTAACGGGAGTCGATTTAAGCTGTTGGGTAAGGAAAGAGTGAGAGAGATTTCCTTCTCTCAAACTTCCCTTATCCTACCCTAACAAGTATGAACTACTCACACATCATGATACGGAAAAATAAAACAAAACAAAAGAGGAAGATAGAAAGAAGGAGATTAGAAGAATACGACTAGCTATTTGCGACCTCACCTTGGCGAGGATCGAGCGTAAGCATCATTGTCGTATTAAGGATAACGAAAAAGAGAGAAGAAAGAAACAATAAGAAAATAACAACAACTACTTAACGAATTAAAATTACAACAATTATAGCAAAAGTAAGACAAGCATGATAATAAAATGATCTTCTTTATTCACCATTCTTCACTCACAAAGCTCACTCAAGTTTAATGGAGAAGAGATAAGAAGAAGAAGAACATGTAATCTAAAACCTAGCAAAAAGAATATACAAGAATGGACCCTTTCCTTCACAAAGTTCTGGGCTATTTATAGGCTGAAAAATGAAAACCTAAGGCAAACACCAGAACACAAATAAAAATACCAAAATAACCCTGGAAAATCTTCATCTGCCGCCACCATATGGCCGCGGATCCGCGGCCTAGACCCCCTATTGGCCGCGGATCCGCGGCCCTATAGTAGAGTTGGGGTCTCGTTTTTCTTGTGGTCCCCTGGTTTGCTTTTCTCTGTAGTTTGGCATATGTGTTTTCTGAAAATACTTCCACATTTCTTCCAGAATTTCTGTTGAGGGAAAGGTGGACTTTTTGTGGATGTGTTTGTCATGATTGCCTCGAGCTCCGCGTAGATCTCTTGGATCTTGTGCTACCATTGAGCCTTGTGTATGAGAATGACATTGATTTGACATTTTGTCTTCCTAAACTGGTATCTGGCAACATACGGATGAAGAGCGGAGACCGTGTTTTATCTGTGGTTGGCAGGAACCCGGATTTTGTCGTGTTTTCCATGAATTTCACCGTTTTAGAACCGAAAACCTGTATCCTGCAATTGACTAGCAAACACGGCTCAAGAGTATCTACCGATATGCAATGTGATAAAAATTGGACGGTATGAAAATGCAAAAATCTGATATGAACAAATACCCCCAAACTTATCATTTGCTCGTCCCGAGTAAAGCCAATTTATTCACAAAAAATTTCCTAACCTCACTTTCGCAGGGAACGCGATTGCACTGAACATGTGCAACAAGCCGTTAAACCTCTAGGTGTCCCTAGTAGGAGGAGTGTTGTCTCCTGAGGGTTTTCAGCGGATACTACCCACAAAATCCGGTCAAGTTGGTTTTGTAAAATAACTAAGATTCAAACCCTACAGTTTTGTTTTAGAAAATAACAACTCTATAATCCTAAGTCTAGACCATCGAACCTTTATTTTTCACACCTCGCTTCTTATTTAACTATAGATTTTATATGTCTTTACGTGCAGTGCAAATAGTATCGTTAAGTTCCCGAAAGGTCGAATAAAGTCATCATGTCGCACCATAAAGCCCAGATAACAATTTTAAAAGGATCACATAAGTTTTATAAAGAGTTAAGCATTTTTCAAGTTTCGTTTTCCAGTAAGGTTTCAACTTCAGAATTTCTATCTTCCTTAACAGGAAACTAAGTCGTATTCTTCACTCCACCTTTTTCTTGTTTTCATTTCATACACACCTCTGTGAACGTGCAATAGTCTTTATCACAGAATAAAACCTTCATATCTCCGCTAAATTTTTTTTTATAAAAGCCTGTCTTTTATCAAGATTATTCTCACACAAAGAACCGTTAGGGATTTTAACTCGGAGAGAACACTTGCTTGACTTTGTTTTAAACTGGACTTTCTAGGCTTCTTAGCGAGCTTTGGGCCAATGCACCTAAACCAGTTGGTTTCAGGGCATTAGGTGTAGAAACACCCCAGCGAACTTAATTACTCAAGTTACCTAGGTCCAAAAACAAAAGATAGTTTTGGCGTGAAAATCAGATGATTTGATACGAACGGAGACATAACCGGCAGTTCAATTATTTTTTTTGGATAAAAGACGTGTTTAGTGGGTTCGGTGTGTAATCATTCCAATCAAGTTTCAGATGGGTTATTTTTCAGACTTAGCTCCAATTACGGCATCAATAACATTCCTTCATATTCGCTTTACTTCATAAACTATTCTTGACATTACTTATTTCAGAACAAACCTATTTGATCCTCAGAAAATCATTTATCTGTTTAAACGTTTAAACATGAAAGACTTGTCATCTAATTCCCAAAATTAAAGACACGTGTAGTGTGATGTAAAGACGTATATCAGCTATAGTTAACTTCAAAGGAGAGTTATCTTTCAGGTTTTCAAAATCTAAACATAAGATTTAGTTATTCCTATTTTTTTCAAACAAAAACCGTCGAGATGTTGAATCAGAGTTCTTCCACAAGCTAACTTGACAGAAAAGTTTTTATATTTTTTAGAAAATTTTCAGATTTTTATGGATTTTATGGATTTTAATATGCAGATGCAAAATATACATATGAATGTGAAGGTAAGAAATGCGTACCGAGCGTACCCCCAAACTTAAACTGGACAGTGTCCTCACTGTCGTTGCATGAAGAAATCATTTGAAGGGTCAAAATTGTCGGTTAGCGATACACAAATTTTTATTTGTTTTTGTTTTTAAAGAAAAGAAAAAAGAATAAGAATATACACAAATATATACAAAATGGTTTGTACATACCCCCAAACTTATTTGGAACAGTGTCCACTGTTCTTGGCTGGATAACCGAAGTTTGGAGGTAGGCAGAGGAAGATCATTCAGGGTAACCCGGCTCCTGTAAGAACAGGAGCTCCTCTGTTGGTTCGGCGCTAAGGTACGGTTTGCATCGGTGTCCATTTACTTTGAAAAGTGAACCGTCCTTTGGATTTTCCAAATCCACAGCGCCCTGCGGATACACATTCCGCACAAAATACGGCCCTTTCCAGCGAGATCTGAGCTTTCCTGGATGGAAGTGAAGTCGGGTGTCGTAAAGCAGTACCTGCTGACCAGGTACGAAGGTTTTGCGCAAAAGGTGTTTATCGTGAAACACCTTCGTTCGATTCTTAACGACAACCGCGTTATCGTAAGCCTCATCCCTAAGCTCGTTTAGTTCGTTCAACTACAGCTTCCGATGGCTGCCCGCATCCTCGAGAGACAGATTCAGCTCCTTTATCGCCCAAAATGCGCGATGCTCTATTTCGACAGGTAGGTGGCAGGCTTTTCCGTACACAAGCCGATAGGGAGACATGCCAAGGTCGGTCTTATAAGCGGTTCGAAATGCCCAAAGGGCATCAGTGAGTTTCAGCGACCAATCCTTACGGTTCTTGGAAACCGTCTTCTCCAGTATCTGCTTGATTTGCCGATTTGAAACTTCGGCCTGCCCGCAGGTTTGGGGGTGGTAGGGTGTAGAGAGCTTATGATTAATGGAATACTTCCGCATCAAGGCCTCGAAAGTCCTATTGCAGAAATGACTCCCATTGTCGCTAATGATCGCTCGGGGGTGCCCAAACCGGGAGAAAATGTTTTCTTTAAGGAACCTGTTGTCGTTAGTCCGGCTGGGCACAGCCTCGACCGATTTAGAGACGTAATCAACAGCTAGAAGGATGTACAAGTTCCCGAAAGAGCTGGGAAACGGCCCCATGAAATCTATCCCCCAAACATCAAAAATCTCCACAACCAAGATCGGTTGGAGCGGCATCTCGTTCCTCCGGGATATCCGGCCCATGTGTTGGCACCGGGAGCAAGTCTTGCAATAGTCATGAGCGTCTTTGAAGAGTTGTGGCCAGTAGAAACCACATTGCAAGATCTTCTCAGCTGTCTTTCTGGGCCCAAAATGCCCGCCACACGCTTGATCGTGGCAAAATGACAGCACACTCTTGAATTCCTCGTCAGGGACACACCGACGAATAATCTGGTCGGGACAGTACTTGAACAAGTAGGGTTCGTCCCAGTAAAAGTGTTTTACTTGGGATAAGAAGCGAAGTCTGTCCTGACTCGACCATTCAGTCGGGAGTAATTCTGTGGCCAAATAGTTCACAATATCTGCGAACCAGGGTTCGCACGATACTGTCAAGAGTTGTTCATCCGGGAAAACGTCGTTGATCGGAATTGGAAGCGAAGGCGAAGAAGGAAGTCGTGAGAGATGGTCGGCAACTACGTTTTCACATCCTCGTTTGTCCTTAATGACAAGGTCAAACTCTTGAAGCAAGAGGATCCAACGTATTAACCGAGATTTTGCATCTTTCTTCGCAAAAAGATGGCGCAGAGCAGAATGGTCAGTGTAGACAATGACTGGAGAGCCGATGAGATAGGGCCTGAACTTTTCTAAAGCAAATACAACAGCTAAGAATTCCTTCTCAGTTGTTGTATAGTTAAGTTGGGCGTCGTTCAGGGTTCGGCTCGCGTAATAGATTACGTGCGGCATTTTGTTGATGTGTTGTCCAAGGACAGCACCAATGGCAAAGTCGGATGCATCGCACATAATCTCGAATGGGTGCGTCCAGTCAGGTGAAGAAAGAACGGGAGCAGAAGTGAGTGAGCGTTTCAATAACTCGAATGCAGTCATACAACTCGAGTTGAAGTCGAATGGCGTGTCCTTGGCCAGCAAAAGAGTCAAGGGCCTAGCAATCTTGCTAAAGTCCTTGATGAACCGTCTATAGAAACCGGCATGGCCAAGGAAGGCTCGGATATCTCTGACGCATCGGGGAGGAGGCAGATTGGAAATGACCTCAATCTTTGCTTTGTCAACCTCTATGCCATTTTGCGAGATGATATGTCCTAAGACAATACCTTCGCGCACCATGAAGTGGCATTTCTCCCAGTTCAAAGTGAGATTCTTGTCCTTACATCGGGTAAGGACAGCGTCAAGATGCAGCAAACACTCGTTGAAGGAATCGCCAAAGATGGAGAAATCATCCATGAAAATCTCCAGAAATTTTTCCACCATGTCTGAGAAGATACCCATCATACACTGCTGGAAGGTAGCGGGCACATTGCATAACCCAAAGGGCATGCGACGATATGCAAACGTGCCGAAAGGACAAGTGAAAGTGGTCTTGTCCTGGTCTTTTTCGGCGATGGGAATTTGATTATAGCCGGAGTAGCCATCAAGAAAGCAGTAGTACTCGTGTCCGGCCAATCGTTCAAGCATCTGGTCAATGAAAGGTAGCGGAAAGTGGTCTTTCCGCGTTGCGGCGTTGAGTTTTCTGTAATCAATGCAAACTCGCCACCCAGTTTGGGTGCGAGTAGGGATTAACTCGTTTGCCTCGTTGGTTATGACCGTGATGCCCGACTTCTTGGGGACAACGTGGATGAGGCTAACCCACTGGCTATCAGAGATAGGGTAAATGATACCACTATCTAGATATTTTACGATCTCCTTCTTCACAGCCTCCTTCATGACTGGATTGAGACGTCTTTGTGGATCCCGGGCTGGTTTGGCATCATCCATCAGATGAATGTGATGCTCAACGATCAGGGGACTAATCCCCTTGATATCCGCCATGGACCAGCCAAAAGCTTGCCTGTTGCTGTGCAAGACCGCGAGAAGGGCTTTCTCTTGCTCGGAAGCTAGAGAAGCCGAGATGATGACAGGGAGGGTCTCGTTCTCACCTAAGTAAGCATACTTAAGGTGGGCGGCAACGGCTTGAGTTCGAGCGTTGGAGGTGAAACGATGGAAGGCAAGACTGGTGCAAAGGTCTCGAACTCAAAGGACTCCAGCAAAGGTTCAAAGCGAGTGTAAGCAACCGAGTTGGATGGTTCAGGTAACTCATCCGGAAAGTCGAAGGATTCAAACTCGGGTTGTGCGCGGCTAAGATCGTTCGAGAACGTGAAACACTCGTAGTCGTTGTCGGGCGCAGAAACAGCAGCAGGTTCGAAGAGAAACGCACTAGTGGCGTCAAGATTATCGTGATCAAACAGAAACTCCTCGAATTCACACTCTTCTGGGGTGATCTCCTGGATCGAGCAGACGTCCAGTATATGAGCATTAGGTTCGGCGGGCTGATTCCCCAACCTAAAAATGTTGAGTTCAATCGTCATATTTCCAAAAGAGAGGTTCATCGAACCATTGCGACAATTGATCACAGCATTTGAGGTTGCGAGAAATGGGCGACCGAGTATCACCGGAATTTGATTCCGGGGGTTAGCTACAGGCTGTGTATCTAATACAATGAAGTCAACGGGGAATATGAAGTCCCCGACTTTTATTAACACATCCTCTAGCTCACCCCTAGGGTGGGTGATCGATCGGTCGGCCATTTGGAGAGTGCAGTGTGTGGGTTTCAGCTCTCCGACGCCTAATTGCTCGTATACTGAATACGGAAGCAGGTTAACACTGGCACCAAGATCTAATAGTGCGCGGTTGATGTTCTTATCCCCAATTGTAATTGAAATCATAGGACAGCCAGGGTCCTTCCGTTTTTGTGGTAAAGATTGGGTAAGGGCATCACTCACAGCACTAGCCAAGAAAACTTTCTTGGGTACCTGAGACTTCCTCTTTTTCGTGCACAAGTCCTTTAAGATTTTCGCGTAAGACGGAACTTGTTGGACAGCATCTAAAAGAGGAATGTTAATGTTAACCTGCTTAAATAACTCCAGAATCTTCTCCATTTGAGGATTTTGTTTATTAGACCTCAACCGGTTTGGAAATGGAACATTTTGAAAATTGGTTGAGTCTAATGCTGGAGGAGGAGATTGTGGAGTTGGAACGGATCCCAGAATAGGTGTCTTCGTGGAGTGAGAAGTGGGTCCGTTTAGAGCAGAAGAAGAGGGAGGGGAGCCTTGTGAAGAACGGAGAATAGGCTCAGAAGACGAAGAAGAAGAAGAAGAAGAAGAAGAAGAAGAAGAAGCGGCCGGGGTGTCATCGTTGATCCGTTTGCCAATGTTGTTTTGCAGCATCCTCCCCGATCTCAGTGTGGTCACGGCACTCACATTATGGTTTTGTTGTTCAAGAGCAACATGTGCATTATGTGGGTGACCGGGATTTGGAAGTGGCTGGGACGGGAGCTTCCCCTTTTCTCGCTCGCTCAAGGCCGCGTTCAGCTGTGCAATCTGGGCCTCGATGGTCTTGATGCTTTGCTCGTGTGCGGCAGTGTGTTGCACTAAAGATTGAATGGAAGACTGGATGTTGGCGGTGGATTGAGTCGATTGTTTAACGAACGCCTCCAGACTTCGCTCGAGCGAGGAAACCTTATCGTTGTTTGACGGAACAAAGTTGTTTGGTGGAAAAGAGTTGTTGGGTGCAAAGTTGTTCGTCTGATTTTGGAAAGGTTGGGGTTGGAAGGGCTGCTGATATTGATGTTGAGTTTGTTGTTGCGCTTGTTGTTGCGGCGGAGGGGCCCTTTGGAAATTATTGCCTTGGAATTGATTCTGATTCTGATTCCAGGAGAAATTGGGATGGTTCCTCCAACCGGGATTGTAGGTGGAAGAGTATGGATCATTCCTCAGTCTTTGCTGGAATGCAGCATTAACCTGATCCTGTCCTTGCGAGGGTGGATTGTAAGGACACTCTTCGGTCAAGTGGGAAGGATCGGAACAACAAGCGCAAATGGTACGAAGGGGGAGAACAGGGGCAGGAGTAGGAGCAGAAAATTTGCTCTCTATCGCTTCAAGCTTTCTTGTTATTGCAGCCATTTCAGCTTTCATCGCAATAGAGACATCAAGTTGGTGGATTCCTACCCTAGACTGACCGGTGGAAGTGGAGGTAGAAGAAGAAGAAGTCGGTCTGGTGCTCTCCCACTGTAGCGTTTGCTCCGCAAGGTCGTCAAAGAACTGCCACGCTTCCTCGTCAGATTTCGATAGGAAGTGGCCCTGACAGATGGTTTCCAACAACTGCTTCGTTGCTGGGTTCAGGCCCTCGTATAAGGTTTGGCAGAGTTGCCATTTCTCTATACCGTGGTGAGGACACTGAACAAGAAGGTCTTTGTATCGGTCAAAGCACTTCCAGAAGGGTTCAGAAGGAAGCTGGGAGAATTGGTTGATTTCATTTCGAATCCTTGCGGTCTTATGATTTGGATAGAATTTTTTTAGAAACGCTTTAACAAACTCGTCCCAGCTGGTGATTGAGTGGGAAGCGGTGCTATACAGCCATTTTTCAGCGAGATCGCATAAAGTGAACGGAATGACCCGTAGACGTATAGCATCGTCCGACAGCTGGGTGGTTTTCATCATGGCACAGACATTTTGAAATTTATTGATGAAGATATAGGCATCTTCAGATTCAAGCCCATGAAAACGTGGAAGCATGTTGATGAAATGGGGCTTAATTTCAAAGTTGTCCCCATTGGCCGGAGGAAGAGAAAGGCAGGTGGGAAGTGCAGAACGGGTGGGATAGAAACGATCCTGGAGCGCGATTCGCTGTGGCGCTACAACAGGCGGTGGTGGTGGGATATTGGTCTCCGTAGGAGGTGGAGCCAATCCAGGGGTGGTCAAAGAGATGTTCGGATTAAATCCCGACATCGCGGAAGAAGAGGTTGGTGAAGGTGAAGGTGAAGATGTATGAACAGAATTCCGGTCAACGTCGGAGTTGGCCGGCAAAGGAAGGGGTGAAAGAGGAGTGGACGGAGTATCGACTTCGGAGTCGATCGCGTAGTCGGTAGCGACTAACGTAACGCGGACTAGACGGGCGCTAGTGTCCCGAGTCCAAGCGGACATACACTAAACGAGTTTAGTATAGTCAAAGCGGAGAAGGTGATGGGTGAAAAATGGATTTGGCGACAAAGGGCAAGTTTTTATAAAAGTTTTTGATTTTTTTTTTCTTTTTTTTTTTTTAGAAAGATTTTTTACAGAAATATGTACGGAAATACGGCTTAAGCAATCACAAACAAAATATGCACAATCACACCTAGATCTAGGGTAACCTAGGTCTACTAGACCTGCTCCTGAACTTGATTGTCGAAGTTAAACAGTGTCGAGAAACGGGCTTAAAAATACACTGATCACGAGGCCAGGTAAGTGCAGAGATAAGGGGAGGTTGTCCAACGCTTTCGCGAAGTTCCTTAATTAAATAACCCTTTCTCTTTCGGCGGTTGCGCCTTTAACACCTTCCTAGACACCCCGTAAACAATATACCGTTAAGCGAGGTTCTAAACACGGTTTATCTTCTCCTAATGAGCGCGAAGTCCTTAGGGCTGAAGTCTAGTATTTTTTTAATTTACAATGGACAATGCATATGCTTTAGTGATTTTTGGGGTCCTGAGAAGGGTGATGAAATCCCCACCCAATCTGGATTGGTTTCAAGCCCCTTAAGTCTGTATTAAAGAATGCAAAGCAGTAACAAATCAACTGCAAACAATTTTTATTTGCGGCACAAAGAATCCTGCACAAGAACAGTTTATTGGAAGGGGGAGAAGAGTTTGCGCAAATAAGGCTGCAGAAAACACAATTCAGTGGAGTCCAGAGGAGTGGGGAGAAGAGAGAGACTCACAAAAAGAAACTGAAGCCCTGAAGCCAACAGATGGCCGCGTTTCCGCGGCCAAACGCATGCAATAGCCGCGGATCCGCGGCTATGTGGAGGTATTGGGCTGCCAAACTTTTTGGGTGTGCTGCTGTGGTTGTCCCCTACTTGTCTGGATGTGCTGAATCTTGATTTGCTCACTGTATCTGCTCCAGATTTTTACAGTAGACCGGATGCATCGTTTTGTCCGTCGCGGTGTAGCCGCGAAATGTGGGTCTATCTTCCCACGTCTTTGGCACTGTACTTGAACTCCGTATTATCCGACGTCTTTGGCGCCGATCTTGAACTTCGTATTTTCCTGCACACTTGCACAAAAGCTAATTAAAAACAACAAGATGGTTTTTTTACAATGTATATGTATATTTTTTTTTTGTTTTTCGGTTATATTCACAAGTTAACCCGAAATTACACAAGGAAATAAACTACCGTCTCCCCGGCAACGGCGCCATTTGATTGTTAGTGGTTTTGCGTGTTCAAGTTTTAGTTAAAATACCGCAATCAAGACGGTTTCGCTTGTAGCTAGCCGGTTGAGTACGGGTCGTCCGCAGGGAGATGGGAGTCTTTTTCTATGTGCTTTAACGAGTTAAGTCCAGTTTTTCAGATTTTGTTGTGGTTATCTAAGTGTTAAGTTGATGTTTTAAAGAGAGCTTGTTAGGGTTAGGATTAGGTTAGTTTGAGTTAGGAGTCTCCACATCTTTCGTTGCCCCTCTTAATATCGGTGTTACGGTAATCGGCAACAACGGGGATTAGCACGACTAGGAAGGAACTTGCGAGTATAAGCTAGGCTTTCCAACGCATAAGTCCTTCCTTTTGGTGCTTGTCCGTCCGTTCTTGGCTCTTAGCCATAACCTCCGGTTAATTCAACCACAACCGGTCTCACTACGGGATCACCGCTATCATGTAGGATAGGGTGCCGTAAGGAGCGGATTATGGTTCAATTAATCGGAGTCGATTTAAGCTGTTGGGCAAGGAAAGAGTGAGAGAGATTTCCTTCTCTCAAACTTCCCTTATCCTACCCTAACAAGTATGAACTACTCACACATCATGATACGGAAAAATAAAACAAAACAAAAGAGGAAGATAGAAAGAAGGAGATTAGAAGAATACGACTAGCTATTTGCGACCTCACCTTGGCGAGGATCGAGCGTAAGCATCATTGTCGTATTAAGGATAACGAAAAAGAGAGAAGAAAGAAACAACAAGAAAATAACAACAACTACTTAACGAATTAAAATTACAACAATTATAGCAAAAGTAAGACAAGCATGATAATAAAATGATCTTCTTTATTCACCATTCTTCACTCACAAAGCTCACTCAAGTTTAATGGAGAAGAGATGAGAAGAAGAAGAACATGTAATCTAAAACCTAGCAAAAAGAAAATACAAGAATGGATCCTTTCCTTCACAAAGTTCTGGGCTATTTATAGGCTGAAAAATGAAAACCTAGGGCAACCACCAGAACACAAATAAAAATACCAAAATAACCCTGGAAAATCTTCATCTGCTGCCACCATATGGCCGCGGATCCGTGGCCTAGACCCCCTATTGGCCGCGGATCCGCGGCCCTATAGTAGAGTTGGGGTCTCGTTTTTCTTGTGGTCCCCTGGTTTGCTTTTCTCTGTAGTTTGGCATATGTGTTTTCTGAAAATACTTCCACATTTCTTCCAGAATTTCTGTTGAGGGAAAGGTGGACTTTTTGTGGATGTGTTTGTCATGATTACCTCGAGCTCCGCATAGATCTCTTGGATCTTGTGCTACCATTGAGCCTTGTGCATGAGAATGACATTGATTTGACATTTTGTCTTCCTAAACTGGTATCTGGCAACATACGGATGAAGAGCGGAGACCGTGTTTTATCTGTGGTTGGCAGGAACCCGGATTTTGTCGTGTTTTCCATGAATTTCACCGTTTTAGAACCGAGAACCTGTATCCTGCAATTGACTAGCAAACACGGCTCAAGAGTATCTACCGATATGCAATGTGATAAAAATTGGGCGGTATGAAAATGCAAAAATCTGATATGAACAGAGGTTCCCCGTGCTTTCGCACGGACCTAATTACAGTAAACCTCGTTTTCCCAGAGGCGTAACCCCGTTGACACCTTTCTAGACACCTACTTGATCGGCTAATTGCAAAGTGCAAAACTCTCCCAGGAGTAACAATTACTCGCAGTGGGTATCGGGATCCAACTATCACATAGAAGGTATGCAATCTCATTGCAAATTTCAACACTTGAAACTCCCGATAATGGTTTTTTACCCCTAGCACCTATGACCTTGGCTAAGGTCAACAAATCATAGGTACTAGTCAAGTTCTACCCGTCATTTCGTGATTAATTAGACCCACCCACATGACCCTTGGCTAAGGTCAACAAAGCCACATGACTGTCCTAACTAATCGCATCATATGCTGTGTAGGAAGACATCACTTAGCTACCGCACACTACACCTCGGCTATGGTCGACAAACGTAGCACGAATACTAAGTACTCTACTTCCTAAAATGACGGAGGGTTGCGAATGGTTTTTATGAAAACCTTTAACGCTTTGAACTTGATCTCGTTGCGGAATCAAATGGTTTTTAAATGGAATGTTTTCGAGGCTTTTCTAGTTTTGCTAAAGGGGTCACTCCCGGTGAAGGGATCGTCGTCCCTTTCCTCGTCGAATGAGGTGCGGGATATATCATATATATCATTGTGCAAAGCAGAAACTATAGAAGCGATCAAAAGACAAACCGAGTGTGTAGCATCTGCCAGTTATTGCTAAAGGAGTCACTCCCGGTGAAGGAATCTTGGTCCTTTCCCCATCGAATAAGGTGCAGGATGTTCTATAATGAACACCGCGATGCAAAGCAAGAGCTGTAGCTACCTGTTTTTATTTTGAAATTCGATTCCACAACATCAATTAGGTTTATTTTCTTTCATTAATCTCATTAATGAATATCCCATCATTTAAGTCCACCTAACCATCACAGATAAATATAACGTACGCTTATGCCATCCGCATTCGCCTCGATGTCCCGTCTGCACCGTTAGGTTAGGTAACTAACGGCAGAGCGGGGCAGGGCTAGCGCGGGTGTAAAACATAAGCAACGTTTATATAATATATCATATATACTATATACTACATCTATCTGAACAGAACACAGAACATCGCATGATCACATCACAGTAAACGCAGCAGAAAGAATCATATGAAATATTGGATATACTAGGACGTCCGTGTTTTCAATACGAGCCAGTATAAAACACGGATTCCACGGTCGTGATGAATAGCCAATCCCACACCCCTAGACCCCTACGAGAGCGGCAAGCAACCCTACCAATTCTAGGGTTAGGAGACCCGGACTCGACTCCTCGAGATGGTCTCCCTCTGGACCCTAGAATCCTGTTACTTGTGCTCCCCTCCTTGGGTCTATCCTAGTGCAGAAAAGTAAATAATATACATCAACGGTGACAACTTCCGCAACCTGGAAGTGCCCCAATAAAAGAATATTACATACAAGTTTTTACATGAATGAAAATGAAAAACACTCATCTCACATAAAAAAAACCCCGGCTATTCAAACACGACGATCTAATATAACATATCCAGCAACACATAACATCACATGTCATCAACGTAAGTAAATATGCGCATCCCAATTATCGTTGACATATAGCAACGAAACCGGCGATATCACATATTACACTTACGGTCACAGAAAAGAAAGTGTAAAACTACAACAGTTGGAATCCGCAACCACCTCAGACATCGCATGCCTGACCAAATGAATTCTTTAGACATCGCATGCCTAACAATTATAAACCCGGCATTTTGGTCTCATTATCGAAAACACTTTTCAATATCAAGTCGGGCAATTCAACAAGATTCCCGAAAAACTGATCGAATGCTCGTCGCAAACTTTAGTAGGCGGCCGCACCCCCGATGCCGTCGACGAAGTGCACCAAGGCGGAACACTGCTGCCGCAAGCACCCGGACGGATGCTTTCGGCGACGGGGTTCTCCTACAGTCACTTGGTCGGGGCTATGGAGTGAGGCTGTCTATTAAGTTTACCCGGCGAGTATCCGCGTACGTTACGTGATTGCGACGGACTTTTGATCACATCAAAATTCCATGGCAACTGATCAAGTGAGACTAAACTGCTATGTTTATAATATTCATTCCGTTATCTCATAACTATTTGTGAATTCCAATTATTGTATCACATTCCGGATAAATAGAAAATGCTAAACCTTTCGATCGAACAATCGAACACCCAAGTTTTCCCGATACAGCTCAACACATGAAATAAGTCTAACAACATTCAGTTCGTGCCTCAGTACCAACGGTCCAGCCGTAGAAGGGTCAAGCCAACGCCTCACATGTGGCACGCCGTACTGCCCCAAACCCGAAGGTTCAAAGGGCAGTTCAAGACGGTCACATAATCGAGTTAAGGTTTGTTGTCTTCTAGAGGGTCCATCGCGTTACTTGCACTACTTAGAACGTCGTTAAACTACGGAAAAATCCAACAATTGGAAATTTCCCGGCAGGGGAAAAAGTGGGTATTTATATCCGGTCGAACTTTTTAACATATTCTAAAAAATACCCGGAAAAGCACACCGACAAAAATTAGACAGTCCGATCGAATACACCGAGTCCCAATACAACCCAGAAAATAAAACTCTGGAATAAATATTAAAATATTCTCAGGAAAACCAGCACATTTTACTGAGAATTACGGTGCAAACTTCGATGCACAAAAGGACAAAACTGCCGCGGAACCACCGCATGAGCATGCTCATGCCGCGGATCCGCGGTGCTTTTAAGGAATTAGGCGATCGAATTTTGCAGTAACCCTTACAATCCCCTGCTGATTTTTCTGAATATTTTTAATCTACAAAAATCCACATTTTACAGAAATGTCCAGAGAGCATTTTTAAAGTCGGGGTTTTGGGTCGATCGGACTTCTAATTCCTTCGGGACTTCGCCTAAGGCTCTAGCTAGGCTCTGATACCACTGTAAGGTTCCTAGGCACCCTAGTGAGGTCTCACAAGTCATCGTCCATGCCGATTTCTAAAAAATACGGTGCCGAGAAACCATAGAACGGATCGTTAACTAGATATATAGGCGAAGCGAGTAAGTAAACGGAAATATAGCTAAAGGGAAGGGGCTACAACCTTTGTAGATCCGGTCCACCACTTCCTAAGCTCCGCGATGATCTCCCTCCGATGTCCAAATCGAACCCTTGACTCTAGCGTTGGCATCATCGAAGAATAGGCGGGCTTGATCGTCGGTTCGATGCCGAAGATGATCTACGTCGAGGCATCACAAGAACAAGCTCCAACTTCACCAAGCTTTGAAAACTTGTGAAGTAAACACCCTATACAACTTGGCAAGAGGTAGAGGATGAAGAAATAGGAAGTGGGTAGACTTTAGAATTGGATTTCTCACTTGATTTCACTAGTTGCCATTGATTGTCACTAGCTTTCTTCATGGAAGAAGAAGATAAAGAAGAAGAAGAAGAAGATATGATAAGTTTTTTTAAAAAGAAAATAAAAAGAATACTTATCATAACTTTAACCATGGTTTTGTGTAGAGATTTAACTAAGGTTTAGATGAGTGGTTAGGGTTAAAGAAGAGACAAGAATGGTAGACTTGTTCAAAGCTTCAAGAAGCTTTAAAGAAAAAACAAAATAAGCCACCATTTCTTTTTCTCTTTATCTTTTCCAAAACAATAATAAATGGATAAATAAATAAGAGAAAAGAAACCCTAACCATTCACTAAACATGGTTTAATCTTTACACAAACCCAAAAGAACAAGTATCATCAAACATGATACAATCTTGTGCACAAAAGTATATCACATATACAACTTGCACAATTCAAGTGAGAAAATCCTTTTAAAGTGAACCAATACTAGTTAATGCAAAGTAATATATCAAATATATATAATTATGCATTAAATTATTAAATCAACACTTGATTCAATGATCCGGTCATATCGCATATAACCGGCTAGTATCCAATGTATCGGCTTATCGAATCAATCCTTGATTCGATAACAAGGTTATATCGCATATAACTAATCGATACATTCATCGCGAGAATAGAATACGGTATCACATACACGCATTATTCTCGGTCCCGCACATATCTCATATGCACTCCTATTTCGTTTCGCTTGAGCCAGGAAACCTCTGTGTAGGACTCTAAAGACTCGTCAATACGCCGGCAGCAGATGTTGATCATATCAAACACCCACAAGCTGCAAGCGGTCTGCTAAACGTAACGGCCACCCGGGTATTGAGCGATCAGAAGATCGACGAGCAAGCCCGCTCACACTCCTGTGAATCCAACCAGTAACACTTACCGTACAGTCCGGTCTGTTCGTCTGATATGTCGCATATCTCGCCTAGGGGTGGTAAACGTCAGACCCCAGTAGCTCGATAAGTCATGCCGACTTGAGGTCCATAACATTCGTGAAACTACTGATAACTCTTACCAGTATATCACTGCAACCCTGGCCAGGGATTTCCTGTTATGGCCAGTCGAGCATAGCGCAACATCAACCCCCAATACCGGGTGAGACGAATCCCCTCCTATCGCTCATTGCCTCCATGTGAATCGGGACTGTACCCAAAAACCACCTGTTTGCACGACTCAGTAGAGCCGTGTTAGGGTGGAAATCAAAGTACAGTGGGAGACACACAAGACTCTATGACGATCTCGGGTCAACAGACTAAGCTGTACCAGTGTCACCAGAGAACTGCCATCTGACGTGAGGTATAATACCATCTGGGAGTTCTCGGCGAGTTCGTTCAGTGTACCCAGTCTCCACTGAGCACCCGCATACCATCTTCGATGTCAAACACCAATGGATATGGGATCATCCATCGCCCATCGCATGGGTCGAGAAGATATGCGCTAGTCTACTCTGGAATATCGATGCCCTGTCTCGATATTTCCACGACTAGGAACAATGGAGGATGTACTCATTGACTACCCAGGCCCCACTAGTATGATCTGCATCACAGTCCTGGAAGTCGAGTACACATCCTAAGGGCTTTATCAACATGTAATCAGAGAGACAGAAAGTATACATGTTAAGATAAAGAGCAACCAGATAGCGTACTATCATGTCGAGCAAGAAAGTCCTACCTATATATGTCCCAGCATCCACTACAATATACATCCAATGTACAGTAATGGCCTCTAGGGCATACATATAACTAACAATATGTGCGGGACCGAGAATAATGCGTGTATGTGATACCGTTTTTCATTCTCGCGATGAATGTATCGACTGGTTGTATGCGATATAACCTAGTTATCGAATCAAGTATTGATTCGATAAGCCGATACATAGGATACTAGTCGGTTGTATGCGATATGACCGGATCGTTAAATCAAGTGTTGATTTAATGATTTAATGTATAATTATATATTTGATATATTACTTTGCATTAACTAGTATCGGTTCACTTTTAAATGGTTTTCTCACTTGGATTGTGCACATTGTATATGTGATATACTTTTGTACACAAGTTTGTATCATGTTTGATGATACATGCTCACTAGGGTTTGTGTGAAGATTAAACCATAGTTGTAGATTGGTTAGGGTTTTCATTTTCTTATTCATTTATTTATTTATTTATTCTTTTTGGAAAATGAAAAGCATAAGAGAAAATGGTGGCTTTCTTTGTTTGTAGTTGAATCTTCATGAAGGTTTGACTTTCTAACCATTTTGTCTTCATGCTTAATCCTAACCATTTAAACAACCAATGGTCTATTCTCTACACTTAACTAGGGTTAGGATATGATAAGTATTCATATTATTTATCCTTTTTCAATAATACTTATCATATTATCTTCTTCTTCTTCTTCTTCATCTTCTACTTGAAGAAACCTTGACTTCATCAATGGTGATTGATGAAAAAGAGTGAGAAATCCAATTCTAAAGTGAACCCACTTCCTATTTCTTCATCTTCTACCTCTTGCCAAGTAGTAGAGTGTGTTTTCTTCACAAGTTTCATGACTTGGTCAAGTTGGAGCTTGATCTAACGATGCCTCGACGTAGATCATCTTCGGCACGAAGCCGACGACCTTGCCCGCCCATTTCTCCGATGAAGCCGACGCTAGAGCCCGGGTTTTCCATTTGGACAGCGAGGAGACTTCATTGCGGAGCTATGGAGGTGGAGGACCGGATCTACAAAGGTTGTATTTCCGTTCTCTTAGTATAGTAGTTTACTAGTTGCATCTTTCGCCTAGATATCTAGTTAACGATCCGTATTAGGGTTTCTCGGCACCGTAATTTTTGAAATTGGCATGGTTGATGCCTTGTGAGACCTCTTAAGAGTGCCTAGGAACCCTACAGTGGTATCAGAGCCTAGCTAGAGCCTTAGGCGAAGCGTAGAAGCAATTTGAAGTCCGATCGAACCAAAACCCGAACTCGAAACATGCTCTCTGGACATTTTGCAAAAACAGGGATTTTTGTGAATTAAAAATTGCCAAAAAATTCAGCAGGGAATCCTATGAGTTACTGTGAAGCACGTGACTCTAAATCGACCAAAGAGCCGCGGAACCGCGGCCCCACCCTGGGTTTAGCGGCGGTTCCGCGGCCATGTTGGTGATTTAGGCCACGTGTCTTGCACAGTAATTCTTGTGTCAAAGAGCTGTCTTCTGGAAATTTTTATATTTTATTCAAGAGTTGAATTTTCTGGGGTTGTTTTAGGGATTCGATGATTCGATCGGATTATCAGATTTTGTCTATGTGGATTCCGGATAATTTTTGAATATGTTAAAAAGTTCGACCGGATATAAATACCCACCTTTTCCCCTGTCGGGAAATTTCCAAGTGTTGGATCTTTCCGTAGTTTAACGACGTTCTAAGTAGTGCAAGTAACGCGATAGTCCCTCTAGAAGACAACAAACCTTAACTCGATTATGTGACCGTCTTGAACTGCCCTTTGAACCTTAGGGTTTGGGGCAGTACGGCGTGCCACATGTGAGGCGTTGGCTTGACCCTTCTACGGCTGGACCGTTAGTACTGAGGCACGAACTGAATGTTGTTAGACTTATTTCCTGTGTTGAGCTGTATCGGAAAAACTTGGGTGTTTGAATGTTCGATCGGAAAGTTTAACATTTTCTAATTATCTGGAATGTGATACAATAATTGGAATTCACAATAAGTTATGAGATAACTGAATGAATGTTATAAACATAGCAGTTTAGTCTCACTTGATCGGTTGCCACGGAATTCTGATGTGATCAAAAGTCCGTCGCAATCACGTAGCGTACGCGGATACTCGCCGGATAAACTTAATAGACAGCTACACCCCAGAGCCCCGACCAAGTGACTGTAGGAGAACCCCATAGCCGAAAGCATCCGTTCGAGTGCTCGCGGCAGCGGTGTTCCCCCTTGGTGCACTTCGTCGACGGCGTCGGGGGTGCGGCCGCCTACTGAAGTTTGCGACGAGTATTCGATCAGGCTGCCGGGAATCTTGTTGAATTACCCGACTTGATATTGAAAAGTGTTTTCGATTGTGAGACTAAAATGCGGGGTTTATAAATGTTAGGCATGTGATGTCTAAGGAATTCATTTGATTAGGCATGCGATGTCTATGTAGGTTGCGGATTCCAACTGTTGTAGTTTTACACTTTCTTTTCTGTGACCGTAAGTGTAATATGTGATATCGCCGGTTTCGTTGCTATATGTTAACGACAATTGGGATGCGCATATTTACTTACGTTGATGACATATGATGTTATGTGTTGCTGGATATGTTATATTGGATCGTCGTGTTTGAATAGCCGGGGGTTTTTATGTGAGATGAGTATTTTTCATTTTCATTCATGTAAAAACTTGTATGTAATATTCTTTTATTGGGGCACTTCCAGGTTGCGGAAGATGTCACCCTTTGTATATTATTTACTTTTCCGCACTAGGATAGACCCAAGGAGGGGAGCACAAGTAACCGGGTTCTGGAGTCTAGTGGGAGACCAACTCGAGGAGTCGAGTCCGGGTCTCCTAACTCCAGAATTGGTAGGGTTGCTTGCTGCTCTCGTAGGGGTCTAGGGGTGTGGGTTTGGCTATTCATCACGACCGGGGAATCCGTGTTTTATACTGGCTCGTATTGAAAACACGGACGTCCTAGTATATCCAATATTTCATATGATTCTTCTGCTGCGATATCTGTAATGTGATCATGTGATGTTCTGTGATAGATACTGTATATAGTATATATGATATATTATATAGACGTTACTTATGTTTTACACCCGTGCTAGCCCTGCCCCGCTCTGCCGTTAGTTACCTAACCTAACGGTGCACGAGGGGACATCGAGGCGAATGTGGATGGCATAAGTGTACGTCGTATTTATCTATGATGTTTAGGTATTTTAAATGATGGGACTTCATTAATATGATTAATGAAATAAAAGAAACCTAAGATGTTGTAGAATCGAATTTCAAAATAAAACAGGTAGGTACAGTTCTTGCTTTGCACAGCGGTATATATGATATATCCTGCACCTTATTCGATGAGGAAAGGACCGAGATCCCTTCACCGGGAGTGACTCCTTTAGCAATAACTGGCAGATGCTACACACTCGGTTTGTCTTTTGATTGCTTTTAAGAGTTTTTTGCTATGCACAGTGATATATATGATATATCCCGCACCTCATTCGACGAGAAAAGGACCGACGATCCCTTCACCGGGAGTGACTCCTTTAGCAAAACCAGAAAAGCCTCAAAAGCACTCCATTTTAAAATCATTTGATTCTACAACGATTTCAAGTTCATTACGCAATAGGTTTTCAGAAAAACCTGTCGTAGCCCTCCGTCATTTCAGATAAGTACTAGTTAGTATTCGTGCTGCGGTTGTTTGGCATGCGTCAAGGCGTAGTGTACGGTAGCTAACTAGTGCTTATCTGCTGGCATACGATGCGATTGGATTAGGGTATTCGTACGGCGTTGTTTGTCATGCGTCAAGGGTTGTGCGGGTGGGTTTAATTCAATCAAGAAATGTACGGGTTGAACTTGACTAGCGGACTATGGGTTGTTAGGCATGCGTCAAGGTCATAGCATGCTAGGGGCAAAATATTATCGGGAATTTCAAGTGTTGAAATTTGCAATGAGATTGCATACCTTCTATGAGATAGTTGGATCCCGATACCCGCTGCGAGTAAGAGTTACTCCTGGGAGAGTTTTACACATTGCAATTAGCTAATCAAGTAGGTGTCTAGAAAGGTGTCAACGGGGTTACGCCTCTGGGAAAACGAGGTTTACATTAATTAGGTTCGTGCGAAAGCACGGGGGACCTCCCTTAAAATACCGACACTGGCCTGGCTGAAAGATTGGCGAACTTGTAGTGTGTAATTAATCCCGGCTAGTCTTTCCTTTTAGGGTTTGAAGGAAGATTTGATGAAAAGCAGTGGGAGCCATCCTGATTAGATAAAATAAAAACCAATCTATTCTTGCAAGAGCGCACGCTGAGTGTTTTCTTCTCTCTCTCTCCAGGTAGAGACCATATCACGCCTTAATCAAGATAATAATACGGATATTTGACCGAACCCGCTTGTTATACTGAGCTGGGGAACGTTGGTCCCGCTCCAACTTATAATTGTTATAAGACAGAGCAGGAAATTGGGGATTACCAGAATTCCCGTGCCGCCCAAACGAAGAAAATGCATATGATGCATCTTCTTCGGGTGTGTTCGTTACATAGAACTGTTTCTCAGTGTCCTTTACGTCCTGGGTATATGATACCGGATCAGGATCCCAGATATGTAATCTGTTACATAGGGCTACAGATAGGTAGAGAACTGAGAACGGGTGATAAATTTCATGAGACAGAAAACGGGGCAAGTGTTGCAGCCAAGTCTGTTGGTCACTATCGCCCTGTATTCCCAATACATTGATTCTGAACGAACGTTATTAGATACCGAACCTGATATACAAAATCATATCAGTCTCTTTATTAGTAAAGAAATGATAAAATTTTGTATTGTTGGATAATGTTTTGAACATTTCCTATATCAAAAGTTGATCGGTTCAGGCACGTTATCTAAAAGCATTGATGTTCTAAATAAAACTACAGTTCTTAGTATACAGAACACACACAAGAGGAAGAGTTCAGAACTGAACGAATCCTTCTTGAGGTATTGTAGACTAGGTCAGATCAATGTGACCCGACTAGCTAGAGTTAGATATAGATGCATATTTAAATCAGTTTGAATTTACATCTTGTGAAACTCGCCAGTCATGTCACAAAGATAAGATGACCATAGCTCTGTTTATTGGAAACAGAGAAAGAGTTAGTGAACTCTTGGGACTGATACATGATGATGTATGTAAGGTCTCCTGTCTATACATGCCAGGAATGGTTCTTTATACTTCATTACATTCTCTGATGATCTTTCGAGATTCAGACCTATGTTCCTGTTGAAACACAAGTCCGAACCTTTTGAGATATTCACAGAATATAAGTTAGAAGTAGAGAACCAAAACATGGGTATAAGTATTATGTCCATTGATGTGATCATGGAGGAGAATACTTGAGCACGGAAATCCTGGACTATTCTAAAGGAGAATGAGATTCTCTCTCAGCATTACTCCTCCGAATACACCATAGCACGATGGTATATGGGGGATGAGCAATCACACCCTATATGATAAGGTGTGCTCTATGATGAGTACTACTGAGTTACCTATTTCCTTTTGGGAGATATGCACTTGAGAAGCTGCATACCTATTGAATAGGGTTCAAATCAAATCAGTTGCCTACCACTTCATATTTGATATGATAAGGGAAGAGCCCATCTCTTAAGTTAGTTAAGATTTGGGGTTGTCCAGCCTATGTCTGAAAAGCAAAAACCGGACAAGCTCGAGGCAAGGTCTGTAATGTAGAACTGGAAAGGTTCCAGCTATACAAACTACAGCAGATGATTTGATAAAACCAAAGGATTCAATAGTTACCAACGAATCTCAGCCTCTCCGCCGATCTAGTAGGGTTCCTCACCCACCTGAAAGATACTTCGGTTTCTCTATGACAATGGGAGCGAGGATTACATCATGAGATGATGACCCAACTAGCTTCGAGCTGGCCATCAGGAGTAAGACTCTGTAAGAATGGCTGGATGCTTAGTGATCTGAGATGGAATCCATGTACACCAACAAAGTATGGACTTTGGGTGCTATATCTGAAGGGTTAAATCCCCATCAGGAGCAAGTATATCTTGAGAAGATTACTTGGCGTAGATGGAAAAGTTGAGACTTTCAAAGCTAGACTTGTTAAAAGTTTTCGTCATCGACCAGGCGTGGATAATGATGAAACCTTTTCCAGTGGCTATGCTTAAGTTCATCCGGATCCTACTTGCCACGGCTACATACCATGACTACGATATCTGGTGGTTGGGTGTCATGACAGCTTTTCTAAATGATGTTTTAGAAGAGAACGTCTATAAGTACACAGCCAGAGGGCTTCGTAGACAGTAGGAGCAGCGGAAACGTGTACAAGATGCTTTATAGGATAAAGCAGGCGTCGCGGAGTTGGAACATCTGTTTTGATGTGTTAGTCAAACTGTTTGACATCATCAAAATGGTAGATGAACCTTGTATATACAAAAAGGTAGTAGGGAGTATGGTGATGATCCTCGTAGAGTACGTGGATGACATGCTCTTGATAGGGAAGGAGTTTCCTATGCTACGCCCGGTCAATCTCCGCTTATCACAATGATTTTCCAAATAGGATCAAAGTGATACCTCCTAAATCCTGGGTTTTGGATCTATGAGATAGATCTAAATGGATGTTAGGATTCTCACTAGTTGTAGTGAGATGGTATCAATCGATCCTGGGGAGAATCACTGGAAGGGTTCCAGGATGATAAAGACGACTGAATGTCAGTCGCAGGCATTGTCTTTACCCTCAGTAAAGGGACGGTATGTTGGAAGAGTTCCAAGCTAGATACCGTGGCATACTAGACGATAAAGGCTGGATACATCGCTACTTAAGATGCTACCAAAGAGGCTGTTTGGGTGTATATTGGTTCATGAGATGAACTACGTTCCAACCATTGTGAGACAATGGAGTTGTGGCTTATGCCAAGGAACGCCGGTCCCATCAGTGATCCAGACATATTCTAAGGCAGTGTCACCTGATCATGGAGATGGTTGATTTCCAGGGGATCGAGGTCAGGAGAGTAGACTCAGAGGACAACACAGCGGATCCACTCACAAAGGCCTGTTCCCAGAGAGAGATTTTTATGGGATGGTTGAGTATGAGATACTACAACCACTGCTATCAGATGGCCCTAGTGCAAGTGGGAGATTGTTAGTTATATGTATGCCCTAGAGGCCATTACTGTACATAGGATGTATATTGTAGTGGATTCTTGGACATATATAGGGAGGACTTTCTTGCTCGACATGATAGTATGCTATCTGGTTGCTCTTTACCTTAACGTGTATACTGATTGTCTCTCTGTTACATGTTGGTAAAGCCCTTAGGATGTGTGCTTGACTACCTGGACTAAGATGCGGATCATACTAGTGGGGACATGGTAGTCCATAAGTACATCCTTCAAAGTCCCTAGTCATGGGTGTATCGAGACGGGGCATCGATATACCAGTGTAGACTAGCGTATACCTTCTCGACCCATACAGATGGGCGATGGATGATCCCATATCCATTGGTGTTTGACATCAGAGATGATATACGGGTGCTCAGTGGAGACTGGGTACACTGGACGGACTCGCCGAGAACTCCCAGATGGTATTATACCTTACGTCAGATGGCAGTTCTCTGGTGACACTGGTACAGAGTAGTCTGTTGACCCGAGATCGTCATAGAGTTTTGTGTAGTTCCCACTGTGCTTTGATTTCCATCTTACCACGTCCAAGAGGGCGTGCAAAACGGTGGTTTTTGGGTACAGTCCCGAGTCACATGGAGGCAATGAGCGATAGGAGGGGATTCATCTCTCCCGGTATAGGGAGTTGATGTTGCGCTGTGTTCGATTGGCTATAACCGGAAATCCCTGGCCAGGGTTGCTGAGCTTTACTGGTAAGTGTTACCAGTAGTTTCTCGAATTGTTATAGACCTCATATCGACACGACTTATCAAGCTATTGGGGTCTGACGTTTATCACCCCTAGGCGAGATATGCGACATATCAGACGATCAGACCGGACTGTACGGTAAGTGTTACTGGTTGGATTCACAGGAGTGTGAGCGGGCTTGCTCGTCGATCTTCTGATCGCTCAATACCCGGGTGGCCGTTACGTTTAGCAGACCGCTTGCGGCTTGTGGGTGATTGATATGATCATCATCTGCTGCCGGCGTATTGACGAGTCTTTAGAGTCCTACACAGATGTTTCCTGGCTCAAGCGAAACGAAATAGGAGCGCATATGAGATATGTGCGAGACCGAGAATAATGCATGTATGTGATACCGTATTTCATTCTCGCGATGAATGTATCGACTGGTTGTATGCGATATAACCTAGTTATCGAATCAAGTATTGATTCGATAAGCCGATACATAGGATACTAGTCGGTTGTATGCGATATGACCGGATCGTTAAATCAAGTGTTGATTTAATGGTTTAATGTATAATTATATATTTGATATATTACTTTGCATTAACTAGTATCGGTTCACTTTTAAATGGTTTTCTCACTTGGATTGTGCACATTGTATATGTGATATACTTTTGTACACAAGTTTGTATCATGTTTGATGATACATGCTCACTAGGGTTTGTGTGAAGATTAAACCATGGTTGTAGATTGGTTAGGGTTTTCATTTTCTTATTCATTTATTTATTTATTTATTCTTTTTGGAAAATGAAAAGCATAAGAGAAAATGGTGGCTTTCTTTGTTTGTAGTTGAATCTTCATGAAGGTTTGACTTTCTAACCATTTTGTCTTCATGCTTAACCCTAACCATTTAAACAAACCATGGTCTATTCTCTACACTTAACTAGGGTTAGGATATGATAAGTATTCATATTATTTATCCTTTTTCAATAATACTTATCATATTATCTTCTTCTTCTTCTTCATCTTCTACTTGAAGAAACCTTGACTTCATCAATGGTGATTGATGAAAAAGAGTGAGAAATCCAATTCTAAAGTGAACCCACTTCCTATTTCTTCATCCTCTACCTCTTGCCAAGTAGTAGAGTGTGTTTTCTTCACAAGTTTCATGACTTGGTCAAGTTGGAGCTTGATCTAGCGATGCCTCGACGTAGATCATCTTCGGCACGAAGCCGACGACCTTGCCCGCCCATTTCTCCGATGAAGCCGACGCTAGAGCCCGGGTTTTCCATTTGGACAGCGAGGAGACTTCATTGCGGAGCTATGGAGGTGGAGGACCGGATCTACAAAGGTTGTATTTCCGTTCTCTTAGTATAGTAGTTTACTAGTTGCATCTTTCGCCTAGATATCTAGTTAACGATCCGTATTAGGGTTTCTCGGCACCGTAATTTTTGAAATTGGCATGGTTGATGCCTTGTGAGACCTCTTAAGAGTGCCTAGGAACCCTACACCATCGTTTAATATATAACACACCGCATCATTAAACGTGAGAGTGTCAGAGATAGAGTTGCTAACTGCAATAACTAGGTTCTCCCAACTCTCTAGCAACGAACAGAGGAATAACAGGGCTCGAATCTCTTCTTCAAACGCGATCAAGACGGATTTCGGCTCGTCATGCTGTTGAACTCATTCAGGTGCTCCGTCACCGAACCGCTTTTAGCCATCTTCATGTTAAAAAGCTTCTTCATCAAAAATATCTTATTTGATGTTGAAAGCTTTTCATACAGTTTCGCTAATGCTGTCATTAGCATCATGATTGTCTTTTCCTTTGAGATGTTAAAGGCCACCTGCGGAGTCAACGACAATCCGATTGTCGTCAGGGTTATCTTATCCAAAAGGTTTTACGCCTCATCGGTTATTTTCTCGGGCTTTTCTCCTAGCTATGGAAGATACAAGTCCTTTTGGTACATGTAGTCCTCCATCTGCATGCGCTACCAACCATAGTCGTGACCATTAAATTTTTCGATTCTTATTTTATCCTCCGCCATCTTTCGACTAAGTCGCAACAAACTCAATTTCTCTATTGATCTGAACCAACGCCTTCAAAACAACTATCTAAGAAAGTGGAGAAGAGAACGTAGGTGGCGTTACCCACTGTTGACCTAGCTCGTAAAATTGAAGAACTCTAGGTTCTCTTAAACCACGTTCTGATACTAATTGTTGGGGATGGAGAAGTCGATGCACAGAACAATACTCGCAGCAGGCAACCAAATCAACAACCTGTAATTAGCAACAAAAGATCACAAGTAAAGAATATGCGAGAATAAATAAGAAATCAAACACAGAAACAAGAGGTACAAGAATTTGTTAACGGGGTTCACCTACCGTATGGCTAGTTCCCGGCAGAGCGGAATCTGCAAACGTTTATTAGAATCCTTGAATCAATTATATGGAGCAACCATAGGAGTTTTCTTTCAAAACTCTCTTGGTCTAAGCCGTCGCTCTCACATACAATGCCCCCTCTTCTATTTGGCTGTACATAAAACATATAAAAGGTCTCTATTTATACACAAACCAATTTCTTAATTAAGAAACTGCCATAATTAAGAAACTGCCATATGACACTCCTTAATTAAGAAACTGCCATAATTATGAAATTGCCATAAGACACTCTTTAATTAAGAAACTCTGGTTTTGGTAAAATCTGATATGACTTGTGTGTATGTCCAGACATCTGCCTGAAGTTTCTCTATAATTTCAACAGTGCTAAAATGTCAAGACTATAGCAGACCCGTCATAAACACTGAATACTCTAGTTTCAGCAAGAAGTAATAACTCTCAAGATAGAATCATGGTTCAAAATATCGTAGTCCCCAAAGTACGAGCTTAGAATACAAATCCCACAACAAAAACTGGTAGCAAAACATACCAAAACAGGCCATTTCAGAGGGAATTCTCATAAAAAGAAAACTCATATTACCCAAAACTAGAATCCAGTGATGCATAACCTCAAACTATCAAAACAGATTTAATAACATGCCAAAAAAATTTGATTTTAAGCTAATTAGATGTGGCGATACAAAGATCAAATTCAAGGTTACACACTTCTCTCCTTTTGACGACCATCTTTTATGATAAAGCATGCATAACCAATGTCTGTCACCGATATTAAACAATGAGGCAACGTGTCAACAAGTGGTTATCATACAAGTGTCTTTGTGCTTCACTTAGCCAATATAAAAAAATAAATAAATAAACAAATAAAAATTAAGCACCAGGCATGCAAAAAAACAATTGCAAAATGATGAGGCCTGCATATAGACACTAGAAAAGGAGCACTCAGAATCAAGTTAATCAAAAAATCCTTTTGATTTGAATAAACTATGGGAAGTTTACAAATACAATTTTAGAACATTTGTAATTAGCAAATCAGTGTATCTAAACCTACAAGGGGGGAGACAAGAAAAAGGCTTATATCATGAAAGCAATTAGACAGTTTAGTCACATCATTAACTAGAGTAAGCAGTTAATAAAGAATGAGGGCCTACTAATCAGGGACATAAGCAAAAACAGGACTATAAGCATTGGAGAGCAAATCATCCACTTTCCCAGTATAAATGTTCTTGGGTGAGAAGAACTCAGGAGAATTATTGAACATTTCATGAAAACTTTTGGCTGAATTACTCAACCAAGCGAAAGAGTTGTAAAGGGAAGCATTAACAACTTGGGTAGAAGAACAATGAGCATTATCAAAAATTCTTTTGTTTCTATGAATCCATATAGCCCAACACGTGGCAAGCAAAAGTATAATCCAGAGAGAATTATTCTTGTCATTGAAAACACAATCTTTCCAAGTAGTTATAGCTTCAATGATGTTATTAGATTTAGACTGTAAATTCAAAACTCCAAGAATAATCTCCCAAACTTTACTAACCAGCACACACTCAAAGAATAAATGAGTAGCAGTCTCAATTATGCAATTATCAAACAAGCATGCAGCATTAGCAACCCCCCCAATAGATTAAATTCCCCATAGCAATAATCTATCATTAGCTAGCAGCCAATTGAAAATTTTGATCTTGAGGGGACATGGCTTGGTCCAAATAATATTGAAGTATTGAAAACATGCATGATTAATACCGCTACTATCATGTGCAGTTTTAACAGAAAAATTGCCAGACTTGCTATGAATCCAATTGAAGTCATCACAAATATCTTTCGTAACACTGCGATTGGAGATAATAGATTGCAACACATTTAGCTCACCTCTGTCTTGAGTTGTAAGAATCTTTTTGAATGCATGTTTCCAATTCCAGTTTCCTCCGACAAAGTTCCCTTGTGAACTGATAACAGTTTGTTTGTTCCAGGCAATCTCATGTAGCATTGGAAAATTTTCAGCCAAAGTTTGATTTGAGCACCCCTTGTCACTCCAAAATTGAATCAATTTGCCATCTCGCAAAGTCCACCTAATATTGTTAAAAACAAATCTTTGCAGGAGGAGATTCCTTTCCAAAAGCATGAAGTTTTGCAATTATTTTTTCAATCTCTCCCTACTATTATATATAGATTGTAGAACAGTAGATGAGAATATGTCAACTTTATGATCTCCAAATCCATTTACATAGCAAAACCTGATTAAAAACCTTAATATGCCAATCCTTCTTATCCTATTTACCTGCTTTGAGAGGCAATCCAAGATATTTGGTAGGCAAAGTAGCTAATTGACAACGAAGAATTCTGGCTAACTTAGAATCAAGAAAAAGTTTTTTGCCATAGTAGAAATGGAGCTCTTTTGGAAATTTTATCTTCAAACCATAAATCCCTTCAAAAATATACAGAATCAATTTTAGTTTTAGGATTTCATCCTTAGTGGCTTTGCAAAACAATATGGTCTTTGCAAAACAATATGGTGTCATCAGCAAATTGCATGGAGGGCAAGTTATTTAGCTCATCTCTTGATGATGCTCTATATTGGCGATCTCCCAGATCAGGACACGTGGCAGATGACGTGTCCCGGAACTCGGAAGAAAGGGCCCACAGGGGCCGACCAGGTCACCCCTGTACTCGACCTACAAGCACAAGCTGGCCTCCTCGACCTCTCAGCTCGCTCCGAGCTACCACAGGACCAGGATGCCTCGGCCCTCCCGCTCGTTCCCGAGCTCCCTCGCCGAGGCCATCTTCCTCGGTCCCTCTGATCGACCAACTCCGCCACTCGCAGGCGTAACCGCCGCTCCACAGATCTCGTCATGCGCGGATTCTCCGCCAGCAACATCCCACGTTCCACGCCATCACGATCCACATTAACGGGCGATCCGCTTATTATGCGGGCGCGATGTCGGGAGCGTAACTGCCGGCGAGATTCTCGCGCCTGCTACCGCGCGCTGCCGCCACTATATAAACCCCTATCACAGAGGGGTCAAGTGAGCTTTTTTTCACCCCACTTAGCCGTTACTCTGTTCGGATCTTGTGCTAACTTGATTGTCGGAGGGTCCTCGGTGGTACCAAACCACCCCGGGACTTCCTTGCAGGTACTCGGTGCAAACTCCTAAAAACCACCAATCTCCTCAAAACCCATTGAGACCCATATGCAACAGGAGATCACCCCCGAAATCCACCGGAAGATCGACGGAAGACAACATCTGACGGAGACCCGAAAAGGACTTTCATCAGTTGGTGCCGTCTATGGGAAACTAAACTCCACAAAAAAACAAAGTTGGCCTTCCGATCTCCATCCACATGGCAAGCGATCACCCTGAAGATCCAGGTACCAGCCGCCACCTCCCCCTCAATGGAGGCACGGATGAACCTCCTCCGGCGACCATTATCAATGCCCTCGTCGGCCGAATAGACCAACTATAGTCCATCGTGGAGGCGCTCATCCGCGTCCAAACAGCCGGGCCAGGGCCCCAGATCGCCGCACCTCGGCCTCTAGAAGACTCTGACCTCATCGGTACGGCTGACCACCGGCAGGCTACGTCCCATAGCTATCATTTCATGGCAAAGACTTTTGCTTGCTTGCTCCTTTGTGCAAAATGAGTGCATGAAATGATATGGCTATGGTTGCTTAAACCATCACATAATACTTGATTGATATGATGAGTTATGATGGTTATGGATTATGAGAGGGTGAAAGACAAAAGAGAGGCTCATTCTCACTTGACCATTCTCTCTCTTGTTCTTGAGCTCTCATACTCTTGCTCTCACCCTCTTCCTCTTGCTCCCTCTCTTGACTCTATGGTTCACTTGTCTCATGAGTTGAGAACCAAGAACCATAGATAAAATCCCATACAAACTCTTCTCTACTCACTCTAGTTCACAAGGTTTAGCAAACCGAGTGAACTAGTTTCTTCAAAATTCGAAGACCAAAGGTTGGAGCTTTCAGGTGGATCTATCTTCGGCGTAAGGAGACGACGGGAAGAAGCCGATCCGGACCACCATCGGAGCTTGAAGACGAAGGAGTTCAAGACAAGCAAGGTATAAACCCCCTAACCGAGTAGTTAACGACTCCTAGTTAGGTTGTTAGTTAGATGCTTAACAAAGATCCGGGTTTTAAGTCCATGTTACCACTTCTAAGAAAATCGTTTTTCATCAAATTCCGCATGCCCGAAAGTACCGGGAGAGGTAGCATGGACTTACAGTGGTATCAGAGCCTAGTTAAACTCTATCTAACATGTTAGCAAAGTAGCTAGAAGATCGATCAAAGAAAAAGTCCCGAAATGAACCCGATTTTCAAACTTGCTGTCGATTTTTTATGTTCTGTAAAAATGATAAATCATGCATCAAAAATCGACTCAGAGTTTTTAAAAGCTACTGTAGAAAAATCACCCAGAGATCCCCCTAAACCACCGCGGAAACATGGCAATAGCTTGCTATTGCCGCGGTTCCGCGGCCTCCTTGGCTCCTCTCTGGTGTTTCTTTGCTGCAGTTTCTTTCAGGGGTATTTTGGGAATTTTGGTACATGTATTTTCAGCCCAGATTTTCCAGAACGAAAATTTTATTTTTGGGGTCCTGAAAATCCGTATTTTTGATCGAACTTCTAAAAGACTTTAGCTGACGGGTTTTTCTGTAATGTGATATTTGTATTGAACGTCTACCAATCGCTATATGTCGATTAGTGGGGGTTATACAAATCTGTGATCTGTAATGTTGTTGGAATGTATATATGAATATGTTGGATTGTCGCGGATTAATAGCCGGGAGGTTGTGAGACGAGAGTTTTCTTTTCTTTCAATTCATGTAAATTTGTAAATTGATGTAATAATTATTTGTATGGCCGCACAACCGGGTCGGGATTGTAGCCGTCATTGTATAATTTCTTTTTACTATTTTTGCTCCTAGGATAGACCCATGGAGGGGGTGCACAAACTACCGGGTATGCCGAAGTGCCGAGTGGCCTACTCACGGAGTTGAGGGAGGTTGCTTCGCTTCGGGTACTTGGCGGGTAGTTTGCCGCACCCGTAGGGGTCTTGGGTGGGGTTTTGGCTATTCACCGCGACCGTGTAATCTGCTTTTCGTTACAGGCTCATACGAATTGCGGATTCCTAGTATATCCAATGTGTTCATCTGTGATCTGAAATGACTATCATTGCAATATATCTATATATGATATTATTTAGGCGTTGCTTATGTTTTACAGCCGCGCTAGCCCAGCCCCCGCTCTGTCGTTAGTTAAGTAACCTAACGGGTAATGACGGGGCCCCGTGGCGAATGCGAATGGCATAAGCGTACGTCATATTTTGGTTGTTTTCTGCAATGGTATGATTAAATGATGGGACGCATTAAAAGAACTAATGCAAGAATATCACGCATTAAAAGAACTAATGCAAGATAATAAACAAAGCTAAAGTCGTTGGAACACTTTCGAAAAACCACTCGGTTCTTTTCGAAACCAACTTTTAAATACGGAGCTTGAGCCACTCCTTTTAAAAGCTATCTCGTTCCATCGACTATATCAAGTTCACTACGTTCACGGTTTAGCCAAAACCATTCGTAGCCCTCCGTCGTTTCGTATGAATATTCAATAGTATTCAAGCTATGTTTGTTGACCTTCGTCAAGGCATAGTGATTGGTAGCTGTTGGGTGTTCATATGTAGCATAGATAGATGCGTTGGTTTGGGACATTCGCATTACCTTGTTGACCTTCGTCAAGGGTATATACGGGTGGATTCAAATTAACCTGGATAATGACGGGAAGAACTTGACATGTGACTTATGATTTGTTGACCTTCGTCAAGGTCATAAGAGCATGGGGCAAAAATCCACATCGGGAGTTTCATAAGTACTGAAACTTGCTAGATTTGCATACCATTTGGAGTGTGATGATTCTGGTAGGATTCCTTCAGTTTCGTCACGCAATGATATTTGGATCCCGATCCTACTGTGAGTATATGCTACTCCTCGGGAAATTTCTCACTAATCGATCAATGCTATAAACCTAGTAGGTGCCTAGAAAGGTGTTAGCGGGGCTACGCCCCCAGGGAAAAGAGCTTCTTAAATTAAGGAACTTCGCGAAAGCGTTGGAAAACCTCCCTCGAAGTACCGACACTGGCCTGGCTGAACGGTTAAGCAAGTATTGTGCGGTGGGATTGATCCCGACTAATTCTTCCTTTTTGGTTTGAGGAGGGATTCGAGAAACAGTGGGAGCCATCCTGTTTAGACAAACTAAAAACCATTCTAAACTTGCAAGAGTATCAAGCTGAGTGTTTCTTCTCTCTCCTAATTGCAGCGACCAATCGACATGACTGGACTTAAGTTACTCCTAGATAAAAACATACTGACAGGGCCAAACTACAAAGATTGGCTCAGGAATGTCAAAATGGCAATCACTTACGACAAGCTGGAGTATCTTCTTACCACCAAAGCTCCCTCTGTCTCTGGTCCCACTTCCAGCGTCGCGGATAAGGAAATCCGTAAGACTTGGGAGATTGATAGCGCGAAGGCCAAATGCCTCGTACTTGCCTCTATGGACAATGAACATCAGAGGAGGCACGAGAATATGGACTTGGAATCCATATTTCTTCATACAAAAGAACTGTATGGAGAGCAATCTCGTATCGCAAGATACGAAGCGTCGAAAAGGTTATTTTCGGCAAGGATGGCCGTCGGATCATCAGTAGCAGAGCACGTGCTAAAGATGATCGGCTATATTGAGGAGCTCGCAGACCTAGGGACCACATTGGAGAGTGAGCTCTATACGGACTTAGTTCTCCAGTCCCTTCCTTCCACTTACGCCCAGTTCATACTGAACTTCAACCTACAAGAAAAGGAGGTTGAACTTTCGGAGCTTCTCAACATGCTGAGGAGCGCAGAGGGCACCTTACAGAAAGGTAGGGAAACATCCACTTTGTTTGTAGGAGGATCATCTTCTTCTAGGTCCAAGGCGAAAGCCAAGGGAAAGAAGAAGAAAGCCCCCGCCAAACCAAGAGGCGGTGTTAGTAAAGTGGATACGAAGGGAAAAGCTAAAGCAACAAAGAAAGCGGGGAAGCTTGTGGATAAGGAAGAATGCTTCTATTGTCATAAGAAAGGACACTGGAAGAATGATTGCAGGGCCTGGAAGGCCAGAACACAGGAATTGAAGCAGGTTGCAGCTTCAGCTTCAGGTGTGTATGTTATTGAAAACTGTCTTTCAATAAACTCTACTTCCTGGGTATTGGATACCGGATCAGGATCTCATATCTGTAATTCTTTGCAGGCGTTGAGAAACCGTAGGGTTTTGAAGGCAGGTGACATGACCCTCAGAGTTGCGAACGGAGCTAGCATGGATGCTAAAGCCGTGGGGGACTATCACCTGGGAATGTCAGATGGACATGTTTTGGTTTTGCATAATTGCTTTTTTGTACCCAACGCAACTTGTAATATCATTTCTGTATCTTTAGTTTCTAAAGAAGGTTATGAATTTGCGTTTGTAAGTAATGTTGTAAACATTCACCTTAATCAAGTTTTGATTGGGTCAGGTACATTGAGTAATGGTATATACGTATTAAACCAACCACAGATTTTCAACGTCCAGAATACACACAAAAGAAAGTCTCCGGAAATAAATCAGACTTTCTTATGGCATTGTAGACTGGGTCACATCAATGAGAGAAGGTTGACGAAGTTACATACAGAAGGATATTTGAATCCGTTCGAATATCAATCGTATGCCACTTGTCAATCCTGTCTCAAAGGAAAGATGACAAAGACTCCGTTCACTGGACACGGAGTAAGAGCGAGCGAGCTCTTGGGACTCGTACACAGCGACGTGTGCGGTCCAATGTCTACGCATGCACGAAGCGGTTATTCTTACTTCATCACTTTTACGGATGACTTTTCAAGGTACGGTTATGTCTTCTTAATGAAACATAAGTCCGAAGCCTTTGGAAAGTTCCAGGAATATAAGAATGAAGTAGAAAAACAGACCGGCAAAAGTATCAAGATTCTAAGATCGGATCGAGGTGGAGAATACTTGAGTGCCGAATTCCTGAATTACTTAAAAGAGAATGGAATTCTCTCTCTGCTTACTCCTCCATAAACTCCGCAACATAACGGTGTATCGGAGAGACGGAACCGGACCCTATTGGATATGGTACGGTCCATGATGAGTAACGCTGAGTTACCGCGATCATTCTGGGGATATGCACTAGAAGCAGCTGCGTATCTCTTGAACAAGGCTCCCACCAAGACTGTGCCTACCACCCCATATCAGATGTGGACTGGGAAGAAACCCTGTCTTAAGTATCTTAAGGTATGGGGATGTCCAGCTTTTGTAAAAAAGCAGCTTGCGGACAAGCTCGAGGCACGTTCAGTACAGTGTAAGTTTGTGGGATACCTAAGGAACTCCAGGGGGTATCTTTTCTATTCCACTGAGGAACAAAAGGTTTTTGTTTCTCAGCATGCCCGCTTCTTGGAAACTGAGTTTTTAGAAACCCAGATAAGTGGGAGCGCAATAGAACTGGAAGAAATTCCAGAACCACAGACTATTACTGAAAGCTTAGTGGAACCAGAGGGTTCAAAAGAACAGGACATTCCTACGCCGCTCCGCAGGAGTAGTAGGCAGTCTCATCCGCCCGAGAGATACTACGGTTTTCTCATAGACGGGGATAGAAAGGATTGCATCATAGATTATGATGAGCCTACTAGCTTCCAGCAGGCCGTTCAGAGCGTTGACTCAGTGAAATGGCTGGATGCAATGCGGACCGAAATGGAGTCCATGTACACCAACAAAGTATGGACGTTGGACATTGCTCCAGACGGGGTAAAACCCGTAGGATGCAAGTGGATCTTCAAAAGGAAGATTGGTGTAGATGGACAGGTTGAGACCTGTAAAGCTAGACTTGTAGCAAAGGGTTTCCGTCAAAGACCTGGCTTGGACTATGACGAAACCTTTTCTCCTGTGGCTATGCTGAAATCCATTCGGATCCTTCTTGCCATTGCTGCCTTCTACGATTATGAGATCTGGCAAATGGACGTAAAGACCGTTTTTCTAAATGGAAATTTAGAGGAGTGTATCTATATGGACCAGCCAGAGGGTTTCATTCAGAGTGGGAGTAACGGAAATGTGTGCAAGTTGCTTAAGTCCATCTATGGACTAAAGCAGGCATCGCGGAGTTGGAACATCTGTTTTGATGAGACGGTCAAGGAATTTGGCTTTATCAAAAATCCAGATGAACCATGCATCTACAGTAGATTTGTAGCGAGAACTGTAGTATTCCTCGTTTTATACGTGGATGACATTCTCTTAATAGGAAATGACATTCCTATGCTACAATCTGTCAAGGGGTTCTTGTCGCACAGGTTCTCCATGAAAGACCTGGGTGATGCCTCATACATCCTGGGGATCCGGATCCATCGTGATAGATCCAAGAGGATATTAGGACTTTCACAGTCCAGGTACATCGACACTATACTGAAGAGATTCAGTATGGAAGATTCCATGCGCGGTAACCTTCCAGCTTGTCACGGGATCACCCTCTCTAAAGAGATGTCTCCCAAGACTGATTTGGAGAGGGATCGCATGTCTGTTATACCCTACGCTTCTGCGGTAGGCTCTATAATGTATGCGATGTTGTGTACCAGACCGGATGTAGCTTATGCACTGAGTGTGGTAAGCCGGTATCAGTCAAACCCTGGGGAGAAACACTGGATAGCGGTAAAGAACATTCTCAAGTACCTGAGAAGGACTAAGGAGATGTTCTTGGTGTATGGCGGAAAAGACCTCCAGATCGAGGCCTTTGCTGACTCCAGCTTCCAGAGTGACAAGGATGATTCCAAGTCCATGTCGGGGTTTGTCTTTACCCTCAATGGAGGGGCGGTGTGTTGGAAGAGTTCCAAACAGGAAACCGTTGCAGACTCGACGATGGAAGCGGAATACATCGCTGCATCTGATGCCGCAAAAGAAGCCGTCTGGATGAGGAAGTTCTTGAAAGAACTTCAGGTGGTTCCGTCCATTGTTGATCCAATACCTCTGTATTGCGACAACAACGGGGCTATAGCTTTAGCGAAGGAACCCAGGTCCCATCAGAGATCCAGACACATCTTGAGGCGGTATCACCTGATCAGGGAGATCGTGGATCGCCAGGAGATCGAGGTTCGGAGAGTCGCTTCAGAAGATAACACTGCAGATCCATTCACCAAGGCCTTACCCCAGACTCAGTTCGAGCGGCTGATCGAGATGATAGGTCTTCGATACGCCAGTACATGGCCTTAGTGCAAGTGGGAGATTGTTAGTGTATATGCCCTAGAGGCCATTACTGTATCATACTGGTTTGTATATTACTTAATGGAAGCTTGGGATATTCACCTTGTATATACAATCTTGCTCAAAATAGTAGTATGCTACTTGGTTTGTTTCTGCTTCAATGTGTACATGTGTTTATTTTTGTATATCACCTATACACATTAGTGGAGCCCTTAGGATCTTTGCTTGATTACCAGCATTGTGATGGCAGTCACACAAGTGGGGCTGGGTAATCTATAAGCACATCCTTATGCAGGTCCCTAGTCGCAGGACTATCGAGACAGGGCATCGATACTCCGGAGTAGACTAGCGCATTCGCTTCTCATCCTAGTGTGGGAGACGGTCTGTCCCACAGCCATCAGTACGTCGTATTATGCCTATCGTCGGGAACTGACTAGTTGGTATTATGCCTATCGTCAGTTAACAGTTCCCAGGTGACATGAGTACAGCTTAGTCCGCTGACTTGACACTGTCACTTCGCCTCGAGTGTGTTCCCACTGTACTTTGATCACTACCCTACCACGGCTCAAAGGAGTCGTGCAAACAGGTAGTGGTTGGGTGCAGTCCCGAAGCATTTGGAGGCAGTAACGGTTAGACAGGATTCGTCTCTCCCGGTATTGGGGGTTGACATCGCGCTGTATCTTGGAGAGCCATTAAACGAGTAGTCCCTGGCCAGGGCAAACGAGATATACTGGTAGGCTTCCAGTGTTATCTCAGGGTGTTTTGGGCTTCACTCCGACACGACTTGTACCGCTATTGGGGGACTGACGTTTACCGCCCCCTAGGCCCGCCATGCGATGTATCAGACGAACAGACCGGACTGTACGGAGAATGTCACATTCAGGCTCAGTAGGAGTTCAGATGGGTTTCGCCTCGTCGGTCTTCTTGTCGGCACTACCTGGGGACCGTTATGTAAGTCGATGTACAACACCCCAATACTTATGGGGAGGCGGAATTTTCAAAAACGAATTTGTTTAGTGAACAAACATCGACTAACCGCTTGAATCGAAGCTAAACGATAACTAACTTAAAACATAGAGTTTCTATGCTACTATATTTAGGGATTATACCTAACGAATCGTGTCCTTCGTCTTTGCGAACTCCACCTACTCCTCGGCCATCTCGAAGTAGTAGACGATCCACCCGAGAGCTTTACTCCAAGCTTAGCCTCTAAACTTGAGGCAACTAAACTTCTCTAAGTGCTAATCAAAGAAGCTAGGTGAAATATAGAGAGGGTTATGGATTAAGTAGTCTAACTAATCCTTGTACTCAACACATGAGAGGGGAGGATTAGGATTTGAAGAGGGAGAGCTTGAGGAGAGAGAAGGTGAGGATAATAATGAAGTGAGAAGAATGAGTTATGATAATATATATCAAGCATTTCTTTTATCAAGAAAAGAAAAGAAATGAATTTAACAACCATGCTTGATAATATCTAGTGATGATTCACATCCATGAGTCATTAAGCATTTATGATGCATTAATGACATGGATGAATCATCCATATGACTCACTAATCACATTCATTGTATATGCCACCTAAACCTCCTTAGTCACCATCTTCTAGAAGCTTCTCGCGCAATTACGAGAACGCCCCTCCTTTCCGCAAAAATACGGAAAAACTTTAGAATGTATAAATCCAATAACCGGATACCAGTAACTGGCTTAAACCAAAGCCGACTGGTAAAAACTGTCCGAAAGTCGTACGTGCGTAAACACACGTATGCGTCCGAACCCTTGTCGTAAAACCATACGACCTCTATATCGTTTTGCCTGGAGTAGGGAAACTCTCTGTGTGGGACTCTAGAGACTCGACTACTACGCTGGCAGTGGGTTTAACCACAGACCGCAAGCGGCACTAGCTGTACGTAACGGTCCATAGGGAGATGTCGATAAGAAAGCCGATGAGGGAACCCATCCGAACTCCTACTGAGTCTGATGTGACAATCTCCGTACAGTCCGGTCCGTTCGTCTTAGACTATCGCATATCGGGCCTAGGGGGCGGCAAGCGTCAGTCCCCTAATAGCGGTATAAATCGTGTCGGAGCGAAGCCCATTACACCCTGAGAAACTACTGGAACCTACCAGCAAATCTCGCTTGCCCTGGCCAGGGACTTTGCGTAATGGCTCTCTGACACAGCGCGATATCAACTCCCAATACCGGGAGAGACGAATCCTGTCTAACCGCCACTGCCTCCAAGTGCTCGGGACTGCACCCAACTGCTACCTGTTTGCACGACTCCTTTGAGCCGTGGTAGGGTAGCAATCTAAGAATAGTGGGACACACTCGAGGCGAAGTAGCAGTGTCAAGTCTGCGGACTATGCTGTACTCATGTCACCTGGGAACTGTTCACTGACGACTGGTATAAAACCAACCAACAGTCCCCTGTGAGTCCTGTCCGGTGTACCCGTAACCTAACGAGCACCTGCATACTATCTCCAGTACGACGTACTGACGGCTGTGGGACAGACCATCTCCCCAACTGGGATGAGAAGCGTACACACTAGTCTACTCCGGAGCATCGATGCTCTGTCTCGATAATCCAACGACCAGGGACCTGAAAAAGGATGTGCTTGTAGACTACCCAGCCCCCACTAGTATGACTGCCATCACAACGCTGGTAGTCAAGCAAGATCCTAAGAGCTCTATCAATACGTATACTCACATATTAAGATAGAAAAACCAAGTAGTATACTACCATGTTTAGCAAGACTGTTATATACATGTGAATATCCCAAGCTTCCATTAAGTAATATACAAACTAGTATGATACAGTAATGGCCTTCTAGGGCATAAACACTAACAATCTCCTACTTGCACTAGGGCCATGTACTGGCATATCGAAGACCAATGATCTCGAGTAGCCTCTCGAACTGAATCTGAGGTAGGGCCTTCGTGAATGGATCAGCAATGTTCTCTTCAGAAGCAACTCTCCGAACCTCGATCTCCTGACGATCAATGATCTCCCTGATCAGGTGATACCGCCTCAAGATGTGTCTGGACTTCTGATGGGACCTTGGTTCCTTCGCTAAAGCTATAGCTCCGTTGTTGTCGCAATACAGAGGTATTGGATCAACTATGGTAGGAACCACCTGAAGTTCTGTTAGGAACTTCTTCATCCAGACTGCTTCTTTTGCGGCATCGCAAGCAGCTATATACTCCGCTTCCATCGTCGAGTCAGCAACAGTGTCCTGCTTGGAGCTCTTCCAGCACACCGCCCCTCCATTGAGGGTAAAGATATAACCCGACATGGACTTGGAATCGTCCTTATCACTTTGGAAGCCGGAATCAGCAAAGGCCTCCAACCTGAGGTCTTTTCCGTCGTAAACCAAGAACATCTCCTTAGTCCTTCTCAGGTACTTGAGAATGTTCTTTACTGCTATCCAGTGCTTCTTCCCTGGGTCTGACTGATACCGGCTTACCACGCTCAGTGCGTAAGCTACATCTGGTCTGGTGCACAACATCGCATACATTATAGAGCCTACCGCAGAAGCGTAGGGTATAATAGACATGCTTTCCCTTTCCAAATCAGTCTTGGGAGACATCTCTTTGGAGAGGGTGATTCCGTGACAAGCCGGTAGATTACCGCGCTTAGAATCTTCCATACTGAATCTTTTCAATACAGTGTCGATATACCTGGACTGCGAAAGTCCCAACATCCTCTTGGATCTATCACGATAGATCCGGATCCCCAGAATGTAAGAGGCATCACCCAGGTCTTTCATGGAGAACCTGTGTGACAAGAATCCTTTGACAGATTGTAGCATAGGAATGTCATTTCCTATCAATAGAATGTTATCCACGTACAAGACGAGGAATACGACACTTCTGGCTACAACTTTACTATATATGCACGGTTCATCTGGATTTTTGATAAAGTCATATTCTTTGACTGTCTCATCAAAACAGATGTTCCAACTCCGCGATGCCTGCTTTAGTCCATAAATGGACTTAAGCAGCTTGCATACTTTCCCGCTGCTCCCACTCTGATTGAAACCCTCTGGCTGATCCATATAGACGCTCTCTTCTAAATTTCCATTCAGAAAAGCCGTCTTTACGTCCATCTGCCAGATTTCATAATCATGGAAGCAGTAATAGCAAGAAGGACCCGAATGGATTTGAGCATAACCACTGGAGAAAAAGTTTCGTCATAGTCCAAACCAGGTCTTTGACGAAAACCCTTTGCAACAAGTCTAGCCTTATAGGTTTCCACCTGTCCATCTACACCAATCTTTTTCTTAAAGATCCATTTGCATCCTATGGGTTTTACCCCATCTGGAGCAAAGTCCAAAGTCCATACTTTGTTGGTGTACATGGACTCCATTTCGGTCCGCATTGCATCTAGCCATCGTACCGAGTCGCCGCTCTGGATGGCCTGCTGGAAGTCAGTAGGTTCATCATCATCTATGATGCAATCCTCTCTATCCCCATCTATGAGAAAACCGTAGTATCTCTCAGGCGGATGAGACGGCCTACTACTCCTGCGGAGGGGTGCGGGAATGTCCTGTACTTCTTGAACTTCCGGTTCTACCAAACTTTCAGTAGCAGTTTGTGGTTCTGGAATTTCTTCCAGTTCTACTACGCTCCCACTCTTCTGATTTTCTAAAAATTCAGTTTCTAAGAAGCGGGCATGACGAGAAACAAAAACCTTTTGTTCCTCTGAGTAATAGAAAAAATATCCCATAGAGTTCTTTGGATATCCCACAAACTTACACTCTACTGAGCGTGCCTCGAGCTTGTCCGGATGCTGTTTTTTTACAAAAGCTGGACATCCCCATGTCTTCAGGTACTGAAGATAGGGTTTCTTCCCACTCCATATCTGATATGGTGTGGTAGGCACAGTTTTGGTTGGAACTCTGTTCAAAAGATATGTCGCTGATTCTAGCGCATAACCCCAGAAAGATCGCGGTAACTCAGCATTACTCATCATGGATCGTACCATATCCAATAGGGTTCGATTCCGTCTTTCCGATACACCGTTGTGCTGTGGAGTGTATGGAGGAGTAAGCTGAGAGAGAATTCCTTTCTCTTTTAGGTAACCTAGGAACTCGGCACTTAAGTATTCTCCACCTCGATTAGATCTCAGTGTCTTAATACTTTTGCCTGTTTGGTTTTTCGCTTCACTCTTGTATTCCTGGAATTTCTCAAAGGCCTCGGATTTATGCTTCATTAAGAAGACATGTCCAAACCTAGAGAAATCATCTGTAAAAGTAATGAAGTAGGAATAACCACCTCTCGCATGTGTAGACATTGGACCACATACATCGCTGTGTATGAGTCCTAAGAGCTCGCTCGCTCTTACTCCTTGTCCAGTAAATGGAGTCTTTGCCATCTTTCCTTTGAGACAAGATTGACAAGTGTCATAAGTTTGATATTCGAACGAGTCCAAATATCCTTCTCTATGCAACTTAGTCAACCTTCTCTCATTGATGTGACCCAGTCTACAATGCCATAAGAAAGGTTTATTTAAACCTGGCGACTTTCTTTTTAGTGTGTTTTGGACATTGAAAATTTGGAGTTGGTTTAAAACATATATACCGTTATTTAGTGTACCGGACCCAATCAAACCATGATTAAGGTGGATGTTAACAACATCTCTTACAAATGTGAAATCATAACCTTTATTTGATAACAAGGAAACTGATATGATATTACACGTTAAGCTTGGTACAAAATAACAGTTATGTAAAACCAAAATGTGTCCACTCGTCAATCCTAGGTGATAATCCCCGACGGACGCAGCTCCCACGCTAGCTCCGTTAGCAACCTTTAGGGTCATATCACCTTCCTTCAGCACTCTACGGTTTCTCAGTGACTGCAAAGAATTGCAAATATGAGATCCTGATCCGGTATCCAATACCCAGGAAGTAGAGTTTATTGACAGACAATTCTCAATTACAAACACACCTGAAGTCGAAGCCACAGCTTGCTTCGGTTCCTGGTTCTTGGCGTTCCACGCCTTGCAATCCTTCTTCCAGTGCCCTTTCCTGTGACAATGGAAGCACCCATCCTGGCCAACTACCGGTACCGCAAACTTTTTCTTTCCCTTCCCTCCCACCTTACTAACACCTCCTCTAGGTTTGTTGGCGGCCTTCTTCTTCCTTCCTTTGGCCCTAGCCTTGGACCCGGAAGAAGATGCACCGCTAACAAACATAGCGGGTGTTTCCCTTGCTTTCTGCAAGGTGCCCTCTGCACTCCTTAACATGTTCAGGAGTTCCGGAAGTTCAACTTCTTTTCTTTGAAGGTTGAAGTTCAGGATAAACTGGGCGTAGGTGTGAGGAAGGGACTGGAGAATAAGGTCTGTATAGAGCTCATTATCCAAAGTCGTCCCAAGGTCTGCGAGCTCTTCAATATAGCCGATCATCTTTAGGACATGTTCTCCTACTGATGACCCGACAGCCAACCTCGCTCGAAACAAGTTCTTAGAGGTCTCGTATCTTGCTATACGAGATTGCTCTCCATAAAGTTCCTTTGTATGGAGAAATATGCCATCTAGGGTCATATCCTCGTGCCTCCTCTGATGTTCATTGTTCATTGAGGCAAGCACGATGCACTTGGCTTTCGCGCAATCTAAATCCCAGGTTTTGCGGATTTCCTTATCCGCATTGCTGGATTTGGGACCAGGGACAGCAGGTGCCGTAGCGGTGAGGACGTACCCCAATTTGTCATAGGTCAAAGCCATTTTGACATTCCGTAGCCAATCTTTATAGTTTGGCCCTGTCAGTATATTTTTCTCTAAAAGTAACTTAAGTCCCGTCATTTTCAGGGTCGCTGCAATTAGGAGAGAGAGAAGAAAACTCTTTATCATGATGCTCTTGCAAGTTTAGAGTGGTTTTAGTTTATCTAAACTGGATGGCTCCCACTGTTTCTCAAATCCTTCCTCAAACCATAAAAGAAGAATTAGCCAGGACTATTTTCACCGTACAATTCTTGCTTAACCGTTCAGCTAGGCTAGCGTCGATACTTCGAGGGAGGTTTTCCAACGCTTTCGCGAAGTTCCTTAATTAAATAATCTCTTTTCTCTGGGGGCGTAACCCCGCTGACACTTTTCTGGACACCAACTTGGTTTATAGCATTGATCGTTAAGTGACGAATATCCTGATAAGTAGCATATACTCACAGTAGGATCGGGATCCAAATATCATCGTATGATAATGTTGAAGGAATCCTACCAACATTCATCAAACTCCAAATGGTATGCATCTCTTTGCAAATTTCAGTTTCTTTAGAAATTCCCGATATAAGTTTTTGCCCCATGCTCTTATGACCTTGACGTATGCCAACAAATCATAAGTCACATGTCAAGTTCTGCCCATCATTATCTTGTTAATTTGAACCCACCCGTATATACCCTTGACGTAAGCCAACAAGGTAATGCGACTGTCCCAAACCAACACATCTATCTATGCAACAAATGAATACCCCAGCAGCTACCAAACACTATGCCTTGACGTAAGCCAACAAGCATAGCTTGAATACTACTGATCATCCATAAGAAATGACGGAGGGCTACGACTGGTTTTGGCAAAACCGTGAACGTAGTGAACTTGATATAACCAAAGGAACCTGATAGCTTTTAAAAGGAGTGGTTAAGTCTCCGCATTTAAAAATATCTGTTTTAAAATTAACCGAGTGGTTTCTTTTAAATTGTTCCAACGATTTAAACTTTGGTTTGTTTTTCTTTGCATTATAGATAATGCGTCCCATCATTAACCTATCATTGCAGAAAACAACGAAAATACAACGTCCTCTTATGCCATCCGCATTCGCCACGGGGTCCCGTCATCACCCGTTAGGTTACTTAACTAACGACAGAGCGGGGGCTGGGCTAGCGCGGGTGTAAAACATAAGTGACGTCTAAATAGCTATCATATATAGATATTGTACATTCGTCAGACGCAATAATAGGCATTCCAGATCACAGATGAACTTTATTGGATTTGCAAGCAATCCGTGTTTGTTTTGAGCCTGCAACAAAAGACGGATTACGCACTTGTGATGAATAGCCATTACCTCACCCAAGACCCCAACGGGTACGGCAAACTACCCGCCCGGCAGTTTGTGCACCCCACCTTGGGTCTGTCCTAGGAGCAAAAACAGTAAAATGAAATAATACAACGGTGGCTACAACCGCAACCTGGATGTGCTCCGCAAAATAATATTTCAACAAATTACATTTACATCAAATGAATTAAATAATAACCAATCACATAACCCCGGCTAATCATCACAACAGTCCAACACAGTTCATATCCACAAACAGTAAAAACCATTACAGAAATGTGCAACCCCCTGCCAACCGACATACTCGCAGTTAGGGGAGGTTTACGAACACATTATACAAACACAGATATAATCCAACAAGCAAATACTGTATAATTTCGATCGATTAAACACTTTTAAATTTGCTCCAATACTTCTCTGTAAATCTGAAACCTGAGCAAAAATAAAAACTTCCAGAAAATACCAAATATCACAGAGAAGCAACACAGGAAATTTGGGTTCCTGAATCGCCAACTCGGCGGCGGAAGCGCGGCGGATCGGTGCGATCCGCCGCGGTTCCGCGGCGCTTTAAGCGATTCAGGGGCCCAAATTTCTTGGGTGTTCTCCTACTGTCTTTTTAAGCTTTCTGAACCTCCCTGAAAAATTTTTGGACTTCATTTAAAAAACGACAGAAACTTGTGATTTCGGGTTTTTCCGGTTTCGTTTTTTCCGTTCGAAATTCATACAAATTTGCAAGTAAGTTATTTATTACTTAGCGAGGCTCTGATACCACTGTAAGTCGATGTACAACACCCCAATACTTGTGGGGAGGCGGAATTTTCAAAAAACGAACTTGTTTAGTGAACAAACATCGACTAACCGCTTGAATCGAAGCTAAACGATAACTAACTTAAAACATAGAGTTTCTATGCTACTATGTTTAGGGATTATACCTAACGAATCGTGTCCTTCATCTTTGCGAACTCCACCTCCTCCTCGGCCTTCTAGAAGTAGTAGACGATCCACCCGAGAGCTTTACTCCAAGCTTAGCCTCTAAACTTGAGGCAACTAAACTTCTCTAAGTGCTAATCAAAGAAGCTAGGTGAAATATAGAGAGGGTTATGGATTAAGTAGTCTAACTAATCCTTGTACTCAACACATGAGAGGGGAGGATTAGGGTTTGAAGAGGGAGAGCTTGAGGAGAGAGAAGGTGAGGATAATAATGAAGTGAGAAGAATGAGTTATGATAATATATATCAAGCATTTCTTTTATCAAGAAAAGAAAAGAAATGAATTTAACAACCATGCTTGATAATATCTAGTGATGATTCACATCTATGAGTCATTAAGCATTTATGATGCATTAATGACATGGATGAATCATCCATATGACTCACTAATCACATTCATTGTATATGCCACCTAAACCTCCTTAGTCACCATCTTCTAGAAGCTTCTCGCGCAATTACGAGAACGCCTCTCCTTTCCGCAAAAATACGGAAAAACTTTAGAATGTATAAATCCAATAACCGGATACCAGTAACTGGCTTAAACCAAAGCCGACTGGTAAAAACTGTCCGAAAGTCGTACGTGCGTAAACACACGTATGCGTCCGAACCCTTGTCGTAAAACCATACGACCTCTATATCGTTTCGCCTGGAGTAGGGAAACTCTCTGTGTGGGACTCTAGAGACTCGACTACTACACTGGCAGTGGGTTTAACCACAGACCGCAAGCGGCACTAGCTGTACGTAACGGTCCCCAGGTAGATGTCGATAAGAAGGCCGATGAGGGAACCCATCCGAACTCCTACCGAGTCTGATGTGACAATCTTCGTACAGTCCGGTCCGTTCGTCTTAGACTATCGCATATCGGGCCTAGGGGGGCGGCAAGCGTCAGTCCCCTAATAGTGGTATAAGTCGTGTCGGAGCGAAGCCCATTACACCCTGAGAAACTACTGGAACCTACCAGCAAATCTCGCTTGCCCTGGCCAGGGACTTTGCGTAATGGCTCTCTGACACAGCGCGATATCAACTCCCAATACCGGAAGAGACGAATCCTGTCTAACCGCCACTGCCTCCAAGTGCTCGGGACTGCACCCAACTGCTACCTGTTTGCACGACTCCTTTGAGTCGTGGTAGGGTAGCAATCTAAGAACAGTGGGACACACTCGAGGCGAAGTAGCAGTGTCAAGTCTGCGGACTATGCTGTACTCATGTCACCTGGAAACTGTTCACTGACGACTGGTATAAAACCAACCAACAGTCCCCTGTGAGTCCTGTCCGGTGTACCCGTAACCTAACGAGCACCTGCATACTATCTCCAGTACGACGTACTGACGGCTGTGGGACAGACCATCTCCCCAACTGGGATGAGAAGCGTACACACTAGTCTACTCCGGAGCATCGATGCTCTGTCTCGATAATCCAACGACCAGGGACCTGAATAAGGATGTGCTTGTAGACTACCCAGCCCCCACTAGTGTGACTGCCATCACAACGCTGGTAGTCAAGCAAGATCCTAAGAGCTCTATCAATACGTATACTCACATATTAAGATAGAAAAACCAAGTAGCATACTACCATGTTTAGCAAGACTGTTATATACATGTGAATATCCCAAGCTTCCATTAAGTAATATACAAACTGGTATGATACAGTAATGGCCTTCTAGGGTATAAACACTAACACGTTACGCACAGCTAGTGTAAGCCCGCGGGGACGCCCCGGCCGTCGATCCGACGCCGGAAACGCGGAAACAAAAACTTTGCAAAACTTGCAACCGGCACCACCACGCACTTTTCACCCGGATCGGGCCATTAACCTAGCAACTAGCAAACAAGAAAAGAGTAGAGAAGTATACCAAGCGATCCGTGTCCTTCGGTCTTCATCTCCACTCCGATCTCCCGCGGAATTTCCGTCCATCATCGCCTCGTCGTAAAGGGCACCACGTAGCCGGAATCTTTTACGGGCTCCCGCCTCTTGACCGAGGCAACTCGGGCGCGAAGTTGGCTAGCCGACGCGTCCAAGACTTGCTATAGAATAGTGTAGAAACTTTGTCTCTTTTTGGGGTTTATGAGGTTGCCATTTTTTTGAGGAATTTTGCACAAGAATTTTCATGGATGCTTGAGGGAAAAATGGAGCATGCAAAAAAATGAGCTTGGCCAAAAATCAAAACTCCTTTTGTGCTCCCTGGAAAATATGTGTGGGTTGGTGGCATAAATTAAAAACCATGCCCAAAGGAAAATCACACCTCCACAGCACACACACACAAATGGGGGGGGCCCACAAAATTCATGAAGGAATATTTCCACACCAATAAAATAAACCTCTCTCCACTCATCAACAATGGCCGGCCCCCCTTGCAATTTCGTTTCTTTCCTTGCTGGAATAGTGGCCGGCCCACTCTAAATTGGGTGGGGTTAAAAAGAAATGATTAAATCAAGAGGAGCATAAAGAATAGATAATTATCAAAAGGTCACCATCATCTCACTAATCAATCTCTTTTTCAAACCATCATGAAAAGCAATGAGTAAGACAAGAATGGAATCTCATCATGAGGAAGCTACAATATGAAAGGAAGCCCTCCACAACTAAGTTAATTGCAAACTTGCAATTAACCCTCTCCAACGAAAAGTCCGGCCGAGAAGGAATAAAAGAAAACCGGCCGGAACGGAATGCAAACTGGCAACCCCAGAAAACCGATCCCGTAATAAATTACAGGAAAACCCCGCTAATGCAAATACATGCCCGCATTTGTATTCCCACTGAACACAAATGCAAAGAGACAAAACTACACTATCTAATACTAGAATCCGGCTTAAGCCAAAGCCGGCTAGTAAAATCTGTCCGATCACGATCCGTGCAATACCGTACATATCTGATCGAACCCTGCCATATCTCCATACGGCCTCTACAGCGTTTCGCCCGAAACCTGAGTAACTGAGTGTGGTGGACTCTAAAGACTCGTCAATACCTTGGTTGTGGATTTAACCACTAGCAAGTCAGAGGTATAAGCCAATACGTAACGGGCTACCAGGTATTGACTGAAAGGGACGTCGATGAGCGAACTCATCCTGATACCCTACTGAGCCTGTCAGTGACAATATCCGTACAGTCCGGTCCGTTCGTCTATGAGCATCGCATGGCGGGCCTAGGGGTTGGTAAAAGTCAGACCCCCAAAAGCGGTACAAGTCGTGTCGGAGTGCAGCCCAGAACACCCTGAGATACTACTGGAATACCTACCAGCAAATATCCTGCCTTGGCCAAGGACTTTTCATGTTCTGGCTCTCCTCGACACAGCGCGACCTCACCCCCAATACCGGGAGAGACGAACCCCTGCAGATCCGCTCACTGCCTCCATGTGGCTCGGGACTGTACCCAACTAAAACCTGTTTGCACGACTCCTTTGAGCCGTGGTAGGGTAGTAATCAAAGCACAGTGGGAACTCACACGAGACAAATGACGATCTCAGGTCGATGAACTAACCTGTACACATGTCACCAGGGAACTGCTATCTGACGTCTGGTATAAACCCAACTAGCAGGTTCCCGGCGAGTCCTGTCCGGTGTACTTATAACCCAATGAGCACCTGTATAAATCTTAGGTGAACCAACTGACACCAGTGGCTTGTGAGACCGGCCACCGCCCCTCGTCGGGGTCTCGACTGTATACACTAGTCTACTCTGGAGAATCGATGCCCTGTCTCAAAACTCCCACGACTAGGGACCTTTTAAGGATGTGCTTATAGACCACCAGCTCCCATGTATATGATCGCCCTCATACTGCCGGTAGTCAAGCAAGAATCCTAGGGGCTCTATCAACGTGCAATAGCGACTCGTAAGGTCACCTAAAGCAGTACACGATGATAAAGATAAACCAGATAGCATACTATCATCTTGAGTAAGACTGTCCTACTGGGACAGGTCCTCCCCTCAATCATTGCAATCACGTGCCTGTGATCCAATAATTGACTCTGAGGGCACTATCTCCAACAATCTCCCACTTGCACTCAAGGCTAATTATTGCGATGTCGCATACTCACAGCCCGTGTGATACCGAACACCCAACTCCTCTACTAGTCAGTCTCACAAAGATCGTTTGCGAAACTACTGCGTTCGAGGAATAGCCTCAGTGAGTGGATCCGCTCTGGTGTTTCTTTCTATGTATCTCTATATCTCAAGTTCGCGGAGAAAGCTATCTCCCGAAATGAGCAATACCTGTCTTAGAATGTCTGGATGTCTGATGGGACCTAGCTCATAAATGAACTCCAAATCCAAACTTCTTAGACTGTATCGTCAACTGAACTTAATCAGTATCCTGCGCCATACCTTCCCTCAGTATCCACCTGAACCATCTGTCCAAAATACTGCCCCTCGTCAGAGGAAAAACTATAACTCTGACAGCCGCTCTGTCATCCAGGTCACCTTGGAAGCTTGGAATGATAACTGTCTCCTGAAGGAGAATGCTGTTATCATATCCCTAGAACATTCACTTATGTTCTAAGACTGCTTCCGATTGTTTCTCCAGGATTGGATCAATATCAACTTATTGCACCTACTGCAAGAACAACATCTGGTGTGGTACTTGACACATCATGATTGACTCAATTGCCTAAGCAAGTGATCTGTCAATCATGCACATCCCTCTCCCCTTTAGTCTGTAAGACACCTTCAGAGAGGGTGACTCCATCACCTGCAGGTATACTACCGTGCCAGGAGTCGTCCATTCTAAATACTCATAGAATGCTGTCTAAGTACCCAGATTGGGAAACCACCCAAATCTAGATCTAAAACCATAGATCTAGTAACCAGAATGTACGATATAATATCCAAGTCCTGTGTGGAGAAACCACTGTGTGACGACCAAAGTATAACCGATCGTAGTATAGGAATTTCACTTCCTACTCTGTGTATGTCATCAAATACCAGGACATCACACCCTACTACCTTCTTAACAGATCCATCCCCTATTCTGATGAAGTCAAACCAATGACTGTCACATCAGAAATAGATGATCTATCTCTGCTATATCTGCTTTAGTCTATAAATAGACATAAGCCTCCTGTCCACCAATGCTTCCGCTGCTCCCACTGACTACGACAACTCTCTGGCAGAGTCATATAGACGTACACTTCTAAAGCTAGTTTAGAACGACGCTATATTCATCCTCCTGCCGGGTCTCATAGTCTGGAACAACAGCAATGGCAAGTCTGGGTAAACAAGAACCTCCCTGCCACCGTCCTTGAGCATACCGAAGTACCTCTCGAGTGCCTGAGGTTACCCACCATATCTGCGGAGTGGCCAATGGAATGTGAAACCAGATTGAATCATGCAGCTGTCTCCAGTGCATGTCAACTAAATGGAAGGAGGCCGATCAGCGTTACTCAACTTAGGAATACTTCCAATTATGAGTAACCTGAAAGAGAAGCAAGTTCTCATTACTATCAACTGAATACCATACACAAGTATCTACATTTTCGATTACCTTGAAGAATCCCGATACTTGCAATACTTGGTTCTCTACTTTATTCATATACCTATAACTCCTCAAAACTTAGACCCTGTGTTTCCACGAAACACATGTCTAAGAACTAGAGAAGTTAAAAGTAAACAGAATATAGTATGAGGACCAACCCCTCTGTCCTTATGGACGCTGGACAATATACAATACTATGTATAAGTCCCCCGAGTCTAGTGACTCATTCACTGTGTGTCGCAGGTTGAAAACTGTACTTTTGGTTAAGAAGAATTACACCGCTGTTCAATGCTCCTTACCTAACCATCCACTGATATAGGTAAATGTCATAGACATAATTTCAAAAAGGTATGTCTCATTCTATAAGAATAGACGTACAGATATATCAATTTGAAATTGGTGCATAACAACGGATATTCAAAACCAAATATTTGCCGACCGGCAAACAACCCAGGTGGCTTCCTCAAATATCACCAATTACAACGAATCCCGATATAATGAGGATGGTCACCTAATTCCCAATAACTTACTCCCACTCATCATCTGTAAAACCATACAGATGTGAGAATCATACCTGGTAAATACATACCCTGGAGTAAGTATCTAATCGGGAAATCAGTTTTCTTTTAACAGTACACAGTGAAACTGAAACATTGAAATGTTTCGATGGGGTATCCTGGTATTCATAGTAATGCCTCTTCCATTATCCAGATTCACAACTGTAACCGTATAAATCTTTGCCATTTCTCCAAATCCCTTTATATGTCTTTAGTCATTACCTTCTGCACACCCCTTTAGGCCAAATGGTTTTCTTCCTTCCCTACCGTTCGGCACCAGCCTATGGTTTGGAAGAAGACTATCCAATAAGCGTAATGGGTGTACTGTCCCAGTCCTAGGAACACTCGCAATGCGAGAGAAGGTGAAGATAAAAGACATCCGAATAAACCTTAGAAATGGGTGATTTAGGATTGGCGAAGAAATACTTGGTTTGGTCGTGAATAGCAGTCGCAATTTACTTTGCCCTCTTACTAATCCCTTGCTTTGTCTGAACTTAATACCTTCTGTACGCCGTTTAGGCTAATTGGCTTTCTTCATTCCCCACCGTTCGGCACCAGCCTAAGGTTTGGAAGAAGACTATCCAATTTGCGTAATAGGTGTACTATCTCCTAAACCAAGGGGTACTCGTAACCCGAGAGAGAAGGTAAAAAGGAAAAGACAACTGAATAATCCTATTCGTTTTCTCCAGAACCAGAAACCATCCTCGAATTCCTTCGAGTTTGTATATAACCATATGATGGTTTTGTCCAATGGAAGTGGACGTTCGTAGTAATACGGGGTGTCTTGGAGAAAAGGGTAAAAGTAGGAGTGGCAATGAGGTTTGCAACTCTGACAATCCAAAAGCCAGTGTAAAGAATGTTCGGTCAACTTGGTCACTGAGTCATTAGTCTAGGGTCGGGTCAATGGTCGCTGCCAAAGAGAGAGAGAAAAGAAACACTCAGCGTGCACTCTAACCTAGATCAGAATGGTTATCACTTTATCTAATCTGGAAACCTCCCACTGTAACGTCAAATTCTTCCCCAAACCTGAAAGAAGAATTAGCCGGGATCACCCGAGGAGTAAACCAACTCATCAGTGGGAATCGGGATCCAACTATCATCACATGATAACGTGACGGAATCCGCTCACGTTATCACACTCCAGAAGGTATGCGCATATCTGGTAAGTTTCAGTTCTTTTGAAACTCCCGATATGGATTTCTGCCCCATGCTCTTATGACCTTGACTTTGGCCAACATATCATAAGTCACATGTCAAGTTCTACCCGTCATTCTCCTGGTTAATTTGAACCCACCCGTACCTACCCTTGACTTTGGCCAAAATGGCAGTACGACTGTCCCAAACCAACGCATCTATCTATGCTGCATATGAATACCCAACAGCTACCAAACACCGTGCCTTGACTTTGGCCAACATACACAGCTTGAATACTATTGACTATCCATATGAAACGACGGAGGGCTACGAATGGTTTCTGGCGAAAACCTTTAACGTAATGAACTTGATATCGTTGAAGGAACTGATAGCTTTTAAAAATATAGTGACGAAAACCTTTGCTAAAGAGGTCACTCCCGGTGAAGGGATCTCGGCTCTTTCCCCGTAGAATGAGGTGCAGGATATTCCAACTGAATACCACGGTGCAAAGCAAAAGTAATCGGCTATAGTGAAGTTATTGCCCTGACGCAAACTTTTGTCCAAGGGGTCACCCCCGGTGAAGGGATCTCGGCCCTTGCCTCGTCGACTGAGGAGCAGGATATTCCAACTGAATACCACTGTGCAAAACAAAAGAGAACGCCCTTGCAATAACAGCTTTTTGAAAAAGTGTTCCAACAACATCAGAATAGATTTGTTTATCTTGCATTGATCCGAATCAACGCACTCCCATCAATTGATCACACCACAAAGAACGAAAATATACTGACATACGTATATGCCATCCGCATTCGCCACTGGGTCCCGTCATCACCCGTTAGGTTAGCTAACTAACGACAGAGCGGGGACTGGACTAACGCGGATGCAAAACATATACAACATCTACTAGTATATATATAATATATAATTTTTGCTCAAGGCGTGATAAAATGCAACAACACAGGAATGTATAGCAGCACAGATCAATACAGATATCTGGGATCCCCGGGTTTCACAGAGCCGCTGAAACCCGACGTTCCCCTGGTCGTGTGGATAGCCTGTGCAATGAAATCCTAGACCCCTACGGGCGCAGCAAGTTACCCGCCAAAACCTGAAGCGAGGCAGCCCCCTTCAGCAATGTGAATGGATCACCCAGCACTTCACGGAATCCGGTAACTTGGGCACCCCTCCTGGGTCAACCTATACCCCCTACGAGTGCGGCGAATAGCCCGCCAATTCTAGAGTGAAGCCCCCTCCGTCTCAAAGCCATGAGATGCGGGCTCGTTGCCCTCTAGAACCCGGCTATCCGTGCACCCCTCCGCGGGGTAATCCTAGTACAGAAAGTAAATATACATACAACGGGTACATCGACCGCAACCTGGTCGTGCCCCAAAATAATAATACAAACAGGCAGTGACGGCAGTCCACATGTCGGACGCTCGCCCCGCAATAACAAATGTACATATAAAACAAAACTGTACTACCACTTCAACCAGGGTATCCCCCATGACCGATCCGCAACAACACAGCACAATCACATAACATCAACGTGAATGTCACGTTCGCAGATCCGTCTAAAAGGGCTATAGCAGATAGACTGGATTTACCGATCGAGTGACATTCACGGTCGCAGATATAATGTAAATACTGTGAACTGGCATGTTTAAAATATCTGATCGAACAAGTTTATCAAAGTGGGCCCCAAGCAGTACTGTAGCACTTACAGAAAATCTGGGCCCAAAAAGAATATCCCAAAACCCCTATTTTTAACTTAGAAGGAATCTGCAAAATTTTGGTCAAGTGATCAATCAAAAGCGCGGCGGAACCACGGCCCAAGCATGGGTTTGGCCGCGGTTCCGCGGCGGTTTGGAGAGATCGCGCCACCAAATTTTCACAGATTGCTTCTATATCTATGCACAGTATTCTGAGACAACCTGAAAAATTTTTGGAGCAGAAAAAATTTCGACAGAAAACACATGCATGTGAAAATACGGTTTTTGGGGATTTTGTTCGATCGAGTACTAAACATACTAGAGCAAGCTAGGCATGGTTAATGGCGTGGCTCTGATACCAATGTAAGCCCGTGGGGACGCCCCGGCCGTCGATCCGATGCCGGAAACGCGGAAACAAAAACTTTGCAAAACTTGCAACCGGCACCACCGCGCACTTTTCACCCGGATCGGGCCATTAACCTAGCAACTAGCAAACAAGAAAAGAGTAGAGAAGTATACCAAGCGATCCGTGTCCTTCGGTCTTCATCTCCACTCCGATCTCCCGCGGAATTTCCGTCCATCATCGCCTCGTCGTAAAGGGCACCACGTAGCCGGAATCTTTTACGGGCTCCCGCCTCTTGACCGAGGCAACTCGGGCGCGAAGTTGGCTAGCCGACGCGTCCAAGACTTGCTATAGAATAGTGTAGAAACTGTCTCTTTTTGGGGTTTATGAGGTTGCCATTTTTTTGAGGAATTTTGCACAAGAATTTTCATGGATGCTTGAGGGAAAAATGGAGCATGCAAGGAAATGAGCTTGGCCAAAAATCAAAACTCCTTTTGTGTTCCCTGGAAAATATGTGTGGGTTGGTGGCATAAATTAAAAACCATGCCCAAAGGAAAATCTCACCTCCACAGCACACATACACAAATGGGGGGGGGCCCACAAAATTCATGAAGGAATATTTCCACACCAATAAAATAAACCTCTCTCCACTCATCAACAATGGCCGGCCCCCTTGCAATTTCGTTTCTTTCCTTGCTGGAATAGTGGCCGGCCCACTCTAAATTGGGTGGGGTTAAAAAGAAATGATTAAATCAAGAGGAGCATAAAGAATAGATAATTATCAAAAGGTCACCCTCATCTCACTAATCAATCTCTTTTTCAAACCATCATGAAAAGCAATGAGTAAGACAAGAATGGAATCTCATCATGAGGAAGCTACAATATGCAAGGAAGCCCTCCACAACTAAGTTAATTGCAAACTTGCAATTAACCCTCTCCAACGAAAAGTCCGGCCGAGAAGGAATAAAAGAAAACCGGCCGGAACGGAATGCAAACTGGCAACCCCAGAAAACCGATCCCGTAATAAATTACAGGAAAACCCCGCTAATGCAAATACATGCCCGCATTTGTATTCCCACTGAACACAAATGCAAAGAGACAAAACTACACTATCTAATACTAGAATCCGGCTTAAGCCAAAGCCGGCTAGTAAAATCTGTCCGATCACGATCCGTGCAATACCGTACATATCTGATCGAACCCTGCCATATCTCCATACGGCCTCTACAGCGTTTCGTCCGAAACCCGAGTAACTGAGTGTGGTGGACTCTAAAGACTCGTCAATACCTTGGTTGTGGATTTAACCACTAGCAAGTCAGAGGTATAAACCAATACGTAACGGGCTACCAGGTATTGACTGAAAGGGACGTCGATGAGCGAACTCATCCTGACACCCTACTGAGCCTGTCAGTGACAATATCCGTACTGTCCGGTCCGTTCGTCTATGAGCATCGCATGGCGGGCCTAGGGGGTTGGTAAAAGTCAGACCCCAAAAAGCGGTACAAGTCGTGTCGGAGTGCAGCCCAGAACACCCTGAGATACTACTGGAATACCTACCAGCAAATCTCCTGCCTTGGCCAAGGACTTTTCATGTTCTGGCTCTCCTCGACACAGCGCGACCTCACCCCCAATACCGGGAGAGACGAACCCCTACAGATCCGCTCACTGCCTCCATGTGGCTCGGGACTGTACCCAACTAAAACCTGTTTGCACGACTCCTTTGAGCCGTGGTAGGGTAGTAATCAAAGCACAGTGGGAACTCACACGAGACAAATGACGATCTCAGGTCGATGAACTAACCTGTACACATGTCACCAGGGAACTGCTATCTGACGTCTGGTATAAACCCAACTAGCAGGTTCCCGGCGAGTCCTGTCCGGTGTACTCATAACCCAATGAGCACCTGTATACATCTTAGGTGAACCAACTGACACCAGTGGCTTGTGAGACCGGCCACCGCCCCTCGTCGGGGTCTCGACTGTATACACTAGTCTACTCTGGAGAATCGATGCCCTGTCTCGAAACTCCCACGACTAGGGACCTTTTAAGGATGTGCTTATAGACCACCAGCTCCCACGTATATGATCGCCCTCATACTGCCGGTAGTCAAGCAAGAATCCTAGGGGCTCTATCAACGTGCAATAGCGACTCGTAAGGTCATCTAAAGCAGTACACGATGATAAAGATAAACCAGATAGCATACTATCATCTTGAGTAAGACTGTCCTACTGGGACAGGTCCTCCCCTCAATCATTGCAATCACGTGCCTGTGATCCAATAATTGACTCTGAGGGCACTATCTCCAACAGCTAGTGCCGCTTGCGGTCTGTGGTTAAACCCACTGCCAGCGTAGTGTTGAGTCTTTAGAGTCCCACACAGAAAGCTATTCGCCTTTAGGCAAAAGAGTAGAGGTCCCATGGTTTTGCGACAGGTCGCATGGTTTTGCGACAGGGTTCGGTCACATCCGTGCACTTGTGCACGTACAGTGTCCGGACAGTTTACACTAGCGGGCTTTGTTTTAAGCCGGATCCTAGTGTACCTTTTGGGATTGGATTTATCCAGTTTGCATTCGTGTTCCTCGGAACGCGGATGCGGGTGTGTATGCACAGTTGACGGAGAGACAGAGGCAGAGGATTCTCATTAGGGTTGTTGACCGTTGACAGTTGACTATTGACTTTTTGCTCAACCCTAATGAGAATATGATATGTGATTAACAATTATATTAATTAAGTATTATGGTGACATGGTTGTTGAGGGATTGACTTTGTTGACTTGTTGACTTTTGTTGACTTGTTGACTTTGTTGACCGGTTGACTAGGCTTGACTAGTTGACCATCATAATAACCATAGCTATCATTTCATGGCAAAGACTTTTGCTTGCTTGCTCCTTTGTGCAAAATGAGTGCATGAAATGATATGGCTATGGTTGCTTAAACCATCACATAATACTTGATTGATATGATGAGTTATGATGGTTATGGATTATGAGAGGGTGAAAGACAAAAGAGAGGCTCATTCTCACTTGACCATTCTCTCTCTTGTTCTTGAGCTCTCATACTCTTGCTCTCACCCTCTTCCTCTTGCTCCCTCTCTTTACTCTATGGTTCACTTGTCTCATGAGTTGAGAACCAAGAACCATAGATAAAATCCCATACAAACTCTTCTCTACTCACTCTAGTTCACAAGGTTTAGCAAACCGAGTGAACTAGTTTCTTCAAAGTTCGAAGAAGGAGCCAAAGGTTGGAGCTTTCAGGTGGATCTATCTTCGGCGTAAGGAGACGACGGGAAGAAGCCGATCCGGACCACCATCGGAGCTTGAAGACGAAGGAGTTCAAGACAAGCAAGGTATAAACCCCCTAACCGAGTAGTTAACGACTCCTAGTTAGGTTGTTAGTTAGATATTTAACAAAGATCCGGGTTTTAAGTCCATTTTACCACCTCAAAGAAAATCGTTTTTCATCAAATTCCGCATGCCCGAAAGTACCGGGAGAGGTAGCATGGACTTACAGTGGTATCAGAGCCTAGTTAAACTCTATCTAGCATGTTAGCAAAGTAGCTAGAAGATTGATCAAAGAAAAAGTCCCGAAATGAACCCGATTTTCAAACTTGCTGTCGATTTTTTATGTTCTGTAAAAATGATAAATCATGCATCAAAAATCGACTCAGGGTTTTTAAAAGCTACTGTAGAAAAATCACCCAGAGATCCCCCTAAACCACCGCGGAAACGCGGCAATAGCTTGCTATTGCCGCGGTTCCGCGGCCTCCTTGGCTCCTCTCTGGTGTTTATTTGCGGCAGTTTGCTTTCAGGGGTATTTTGGGAATTTTGGTACATGTATTTTCAGCCCAGATTTTCCAGAACGAAAATTTTATTTTTGGGGTCCTGAAAATCCGTATTTTTGATCGAACTTCTAAAAGACTTTAGCTGACGGGTTTTTCTGTAATGTGATATTTGTATTGAACGTCTACTAATCGCTATATGTCGATTAGTGGGGGTTATACAAATCTGTGATCTGTAATGTTGTTGGAATGTGTATATGAATATGTTGGATTGTCGCGGGTGAATAGCCGGGGGGTTGTGAGACGAGAGTTTTCTTTTCTTTCAATTCATGTAAATTTGTAAATTGATGTAATAATTATTTGTATGGCCGCACAACCGGGTCGGGGTTGTAGCCGTCATTGTATAATTTCTTTTTACTGTTTTTGCTCCTAGGATAGACCCATGGAGGGGGTGCACAAACTACCGGGTATGCCGAAGTGCCGAGTGGCCTACTCACGGAGTTGAGGGAGGTTGCTTCGCTTCGAGTACTTGGCGGGTAGTTTGCCGCACCCGTAGGGGTCTTGGGTGGGGTTTTGGCTATTCACCGCGACCGTGTAATCTGCTTTTCGTTACAGGCTCGTACGAATTGCAGATTCCTAGTATATCCAATGTGTTCATCTGTGATCTGAAATGGCTATCATTGCAATATATCTATATATGATATTATTTAGGCGTTGCTTATGTTTTACAGCCGCGCTAGCCCAGCCCCCGCTCTGTCGTTAGTTAAGTAACCTAACGGGTAATGACGGGGCCTCGTGGCGAATGCGAATGGCATAAGCGTACGTCATATTTTGGTTGTTTTCTGCAATGGTAGGATTAAATGATGGGACGCATTAAAAGAACTAATGCAAGAATATCACGCATTAAAATAACTAATGCAAGATAATAAACCAAGCTAAAGTCGTTGGAACACTTTCGAAAAACCACTCGGTTCTTTTCAAAACCAACTTTTAAATACGGAGCTTGAGCCACTCCTTTTAAAAGCTATCTCATTCCATCGACTATATCAAGTTCACTACGTTCACGGTTTAGCCAAAACCATTCGTAGCCCTCCGTCGTTTCGTATGAATATTCAATAGTATTCAAGCTATGTTTGTTGACCTTCGTCAAGGCATAGTGATTGGTAGCTGTTGGGTGTTCATATGTAGCGTAGATAGATGCGTTGGTTTGAGACATTCGCATTACCTTGTTGACCTTCGTCAAGGGTATATACGGGTGGATTCAAATTAACCTGGATAATGACGGGAAGAACTTGACATGTGACTTATGATTTGTTGACCTTCGTCAAGGTCATAAGAGCATGGGGCAAAAATCCACATCGGGAGTTTCATAAGTACTGAAACTTGCTAGATTTGCATACCATTTGGAGTGTGATGATTCTGGTAGGATTCCTTCAGTTTCGTCACGCAATGATATTTGGATCCCGATCCTACTGTGAGTATATGCTACTCCTCGGGAAATTTCTCACTAATCGATCAATGCTATAAACCTAGTAGGTGCCTAGAAAGGTGTTAGCGGGGCTACGCCCCCAGGGAAAAGTGGTTCTTAAATTAAGGAACTTCGCGAAAGCGTTGGAAAACCTCCCTCCAAGTACCAACACTGGCCTGGCTGAACGGTTAAGCAAGTATTGTGCGATGGGATTGATCCCGACTAATTCTTCCTTTTTGGTTTGAGGAGGGATTCGAGAAACAGTGGGAGCCATCCTGTTTAGACAAACTAAAAACCATTCTAAACTTGCAAGAGCATCAAGCTGAGTGTTTCTTCTCTCTCCTAATTGCAGCGACCAATCGACATGACTGGACTTAAGTTACTCCTAGATAAAAACATACTGACAGGGCCAAACTACAAAGATTGGCTCAGGAATGTCAAAATGGCAATCACTTACGACAAGCTGGGGTATCTTCTTACCACCAAAGCTCCCTCTGTCTCTGGTCCCACTTCCAGCGTCGCGGATAAGGAAATCCGTAAGACTTGGGAGATTGATAGCGCGAAGGCCAAATGCCTCGTACTTGCCTCTATGGACAATGAACATTAGAGGAGGCACGAGAATATGGACTTGGAATCCATATTTCTTCATACAAAAGAACTGTATGGAGAGCAATCTCGTATCGCAAGATACGAAGCGTCGAAAAAGTTATTTTCGGCAAGGATGGCCGTCGGATCATCAGTAGCAGAGCACGTGCTAAAGATGATCGGCTATATTGAGGAGCTCGCAGACCTAGGGACCACATTGGAGAGTGAGCTCTATACGGACTTAGTTCTCCAGTCCCTTCCTTCCACTTACGCCCAGTTCATACTGAACTTCAACCTACAAGAAAAGGAGGTTGAACTTTCAGAACTCCTCAACATGCTGAGGAGCGCAGAGGGCACCCTACAAAAAGGTAGGGAAACATCCACTTTGTTTGTAGGAGGATCATCTTCTTCTAGGTCCAAGGGGAAAGCCAAGGGAAAGAAGAAGAAAGCCCCCGCCAAACCAAGAGGCGGTGTTAGTAAAGTGGATACGAAGGGAAAAGCTAAAGCAACAAAGAAAGCGGGGAAGCTTGTGGATAAGGAAGAATGCTTCTATTGTCATAAGAAAGGACACTGGAAGAATGATTGCAGGGCCTGGAAGGCCAGAACACAGGAATTGAAGCAGGTTGCAGCTTCAGCTTCAAGTGTGTATGTTATTGAAAACTGTCTTTCAATAAACTCTACTTCCTGGGTATTGGATACCGGATCAGGATCTCATATCTGTAATTCTTTGCAAGCGTTGAGAAACCGTAGGGTTTTGAAAGCAGGTGACATGACCCTCAGAGTTGCGAACGGAGCTAGCATGGATGCTAAAGCCGTGGGGGACTATCACCTGGGAATGTCAGATGGACATGTTTTGGTTTTGCGTAATTGCTTTTTTGTACCCAACGCAACTTGTAATATCATTTCTGTATCTTTAGTTTCTAAAGAAGGTTATGAATTTGCGTTTGTAAGTAATGTTGTAAACATTCACCTTAATCAAGTTTTGATTGGGTCAGGTACATTGAGTAATGGTATATACGTATTAAACCAACCACAGATTTTCAACGTCCAGAATACACACAAAAGAAAGTCTCCGGAAATAAATCAGACTTTCTTATGGCATTGTAGACTGGGTCACATCAATGAGAGAAGGTTGACGAAGTTACATACAGAAGGATATTTGAATCCGTTCGAATATCAATCGTATGCCACTTGTCAATCCTGTCTAAAAGGAAAGATGACAAAGACTCCGTTCACTGGACACGGAGTAAGAGCGAGCGAGCTCTTGGGACTCGTACACAGCGACGTGTGCGGTCCAATGTCTACGCATGCACGAAGCGGTTATTCTTACTTCATCACTTTTACGGATGACTTTTCAAGGTACGGTTATGTCTTCTTAATGAAACATAAGTCCGAAGCCTTTGGAAAGTTCCAGGAATATAAGAATGAAGTAGAAAAACAGACCGGCAAAAGTATCAAGATTCTAAGATCGGATCGAGGTGGAGAATACTTGAGTGCCGAATTCCTGAATTACTTAAAAAAGAATGGAATTCTCTCTCTGCTTACTCCTCCATACACTCCGCAACATAACGGTGTATCGGAGAGACGAAACCGGACCCTATTGGATATGGTACGGTCCATGATGAGTAACGCTGAGTTACCGCGATCATTCTGGGGATATGCACTAGAAGCAGCTGCGTATCTCTTGAAAAAGGCTCCCACTAAGACTGTGCCTACCACCCCATATCAGATGTGGACTGGGAAGAAACCCTGTCTTAAGTATCTTAAGGTATGGGGATGTCCAGCTTTTGTAAAAAAGCAGCTTGCGGACAAGCTCGAGGCACGTTCAGTACAGTGTAAGTTTGTGGGATACCCAAGGAACTCCAGGGGGTATCTTTTCTATTCCACTGAGGAACAAAAGGTTTTTGTTTCTCAGCATGCCCGCTTCTTGGAAACTGAGTTTTTAGAAACCCAGATAAGTGGGAGCGCAATAGAACTGGAAGAAATTCCAGAACCACAGACTATTACTGAAAGCTTAGTGGAACCAGAGGGTTCAAAAGAACAGGACATTCCTACGCCGCTCCGTAGGAGTAGTAGGCAGTCTCATCCGCCCGAGAGATACTACGGTTTTCTCATAGACGGGGATAGAGAGGATTGCATCATAGATTATGATGAGCCTACTAGCTTCCAGCAGGCCGTTCAGAGCGTTGACTCAGTGAAATGGCTGGATGCAATGCGGACCAAAATGGAGTCCATGTACACCAACAAAGTATGGACGTTGGACATTGCTCCAGACGGGGTAAAACCCGTAGGATGCAAGTGGATCTTCAAAAGGAAGATTGGTGTAGATGGACAGGTTGAGACCTATAAAGCTAGACTTGTAGCAAAGGGTTTCCGTCAAAGACCTGGCTTGGACTATGACGAAACCTTTTCTCCTGTGGCTATGCTGAAATCCATTCGGATCCTTCTTGCCATTGCTGCCTTCCACGATTATGAGATCTGGCAAATGGACGTAAAAACCGCTTTTCTAAATGGAAATTTAGAGGAGTGTGTCTATATGGACCAGCCAGAGGGTTTCATTCAGAGTGGGAGCAGCGGAAAGGTGTGCAAGTTGCTTAAGTCCATCTATGGACTAAAGCAGGCATCGCGGAGTTGGAACATCTGTTTTGATGAGACGGTCAAGGAATTTGGCTTTATCAAAAATCCAGATGAACCATGCATCTACAGTAGATTTGTAGCGAGAACTGTAGTATTCCTCGTTTTATACGTGGATGACATTCTCTTAATAGGAAATGACATTCCTATGCTACAATCTGTCAAGGGGTTCTTGTCGCACAGGTTCTCCATGAAAGACCTGGGTGATGCCTCATACATCCTGGGGATCCGGATCCATCGTGATAGATCCAAGAGGATATTAGGACTTTCACAGTCCAGGTACATCGACACTATACTGAAGAGATTCAGTATGGAAGATTCCAAGCGCGGTAACCTGCCAGCTTGTCACGGGATCACCCTCTCTAAAGAGATGTCTCCCAAGACTGATTTGGAGAGGGATCGCATGTCTGTTATACCCTACGCTTCTGCGGTAGGCTCTATAATGTATGCGATGTTGTGTACCAGACCGGATGCAGCTTATGCACTGAGTGTGGTAAGCCGGTATCAGTCAAACCCTGGGGAGAAACACTGGATAGCGGTACAGAACATTCTCAAGTACCTGAGAAAGACTAAGGAGATGTTCTTGGTGTATGGCGGAAAAGACCTCCAGATCGAGGCCTTTGCTGACTCCAGCTTCTAGAGTGACAAGGATGATTCCAAGTCCATGTCGGGGTTTGTCTTTACCCTCAATGGAGGGGCGGTGTGTTGGAAGAGTTCCAAACAGGAAACCGTTGCAGACTCGACGATGGAAGCGGAATACATCGCTGCATCTGATGCCGCAAAAGAAGCCGTCTGGATGAGGAAGTTCTTGAAAGAACTTCAGGTGGTTCCGTCCATTGTTGATCCAATACCTCTGTATTGCGACAACAACGGGGCTATAGCTTTAGCGAAGGAACCCAGGTCCCATCAGAGATCCAGACACATCTTGAGGCGGTATCACCTGATCAGGGAGATCGTGGATCGCCAGGAGATCGAGGTTCGGAGAGTCGCTTCAGAAGATAACACTGCAGATCCATTCACCAAGGCCTTGCCCCAGACTCAGTTCGAGCGGCTGATCGAGATGATAGGTCTTCGATACGCCAGTACATGGCCTTAGTGCAAGTGGGAGATTGTTAGTGTATATGCCCTAGAGGCCATTACTGTATCATACTGGTTTGTATATTACTTAATGGAAGCTTGGGATATTCACCTTGTATATACAATCTTGCTCAAAATAGTAGTATGCTACTTGGTTTGTTTCTGCTTCAATGTGTACATGTGTTTATTTTTGTATATCACCTATACACATTAGTGGAGCCCTTAGGATCTTTGCTTGATTACCAGCATTGTGATGGCAGTCACACTAGTGGGGCTGGGTAATCTATAAGCACATCCTTATGCAGGTCCCTTGTCGCAGGACTATCGAGACAGGGCATCGATACTCCGGAGTAGACTAGCGCATGCGCTTCTCATCCTAGTGTGGGAGACGGTCTGTCCCACAGCCATCAGTACGTCGTACTTGAGATAGTATGCGGGTGCTCGTTGGGTTACGAGTACACTGGACAGGACTCGTCGGGAACTGACTAGTTGGTATTATGCCTATCGTCAGTTAACAGTTCCCAGGTGACATGAGTACAGCTTAGTCCGCTGACTTGACACTGTCACTTCGCCTCGAGTGTGTTCCCACTGTACTTTGATCACTACCCTACCACGGCTCAAAGGAGTCATGCAAACAGGTAGTGGTTGGGTGCAGTCCCGAAGCATTTGGAGGCAGTGACGGTTAGACAGGATTCGTCTCTCCCGGTATTGGGGGTTGACATTGCGCTGTGTATAGGAGAGCCATTACACGAGTAGTCCCTGGCCAGGGCAAACGAGATATACTGGTAGGCTTCCAGTGTTATCTCAGGGTGTTTTTGGCTTCACTCCGACACGACTTGTACCGCTATTGGGGGACTGACGTTTACCGCCCCCTAGGCCCACCATGCGATGTATCAGACGAACAGACCGGACTGTACGGAGAATGTCACATTCAGGCTCAGTAGGAGTTCAGATGGGTTTCGCCTCGTCGGTCTTCTTGTCGGCACTACCTGGGGACCGTTATGTAAGTCGATGTACAACACCCCAATACTTGTGGGGAGGCGGAATTTTCAAAAACGAACTTGTTTAGTGAACAAACATCGACTAACCGCTTGAATCGAAACTAAACGATAACTAACTTAAAACATAGAGTTTCTATGCTACTATGTTTAGGGATTATACCTAACGAATCGTGTCCTTCGTCTTTGCGAACTCCACCTCCTTCTCGGCCATCTCGAAGTAGTAGACGATCCACCCGAGAGCTTTACTCCAAGCTTAGCCTCTAAACTTGAGGCAACTAAACTTCTCTAAGTGCTAATCAAAGAAGCTAGGTGAAATATAGAGAGGGTTATGGATTAAGTAGTCTAACTAATCCTTGTACTCAACACATGAGAGGGGAGGATTAGGGTTTGAAGAGGGAGAGCTTGAGGAGAGAGAAGGTGAGGATAATAATGAAGTGAGAAGAATGAGTTATGATAATATATATCAAGCATTTCTTTTATCAAGAAAAGAAAAGAAATGAATTTAACAACCATGCTTGATAATATCTAGTGATGATTCACATCCATGAGTCATTAAGCATTTATGATGCATTAATGACATGGATGAATCATCCATATGACTCACTAATCACATTCATTGTATATGCCACCTAAACCTCCTTAGTCACCATCTTCTAGAAGCTTCTCGCGCAATTACGAGAACGCCCCTCCTTTCCGCAAAAATACGGAAAAACTTTAGACTGTATAAATCCAATAACCGGATACCAGTAACTGGCTTAAACCAAAGCCGACTGGTAAAAACTGTCCGAAAGTCGTACGTGCGTAAACACACGTATGCGTCCGAACCCTTGTCGTAAAACCATACGACCTCTATATCGTTTCGCCTGGAGTAGGGAAACTCTCTGTGTGGGACTCTAGAGACTCGACTACTACGCTGGCAGTGGGTTTAACCACAGACCGCAAGCGGCACTAGCTGTACGTAACGGTCCCCAGGTAGATGTCGATAAGAAGGCCGATGAGGGAACCCATCAGAACACCTACTGAGTCTGATGTGACAATCTCCGTACAGTCCGGTCCGTTCGTCTTAGACTATCGCATATCGGGCCTAGGGGGAGGCAAGCGTCAGTCCCCTAATAGCGGTATAAGTCGTGTCGGAGCGAAGCCTATTACACCCTGAGAAACTACTGGAACCTACCAGCAAATCTCGCTTGCCCTGGCCAGGGACTTTGCGTAATGGCTCTCTGACACAGCGCGATATCAACTCCCAATACCGGGAGAGACGAATCCTGTCTAACCGCCACTGCCTCCAAGTGCTCGGGACTGCACCCAACTGCTACCTGTTTGCACGACTCCTTTGAGCCGTGGTAGGGTAGCAATCTAAGAACAGTGGGACACACTCGAGGCGAAGTAGCAGTGTCAAGTCTGCGGACTATGCTGTACTCATGTCACCTGGGAACTGTTCACTGACGACTGGTATAAAACCAACCAACAGTCCCCTGTGAGTCCTGTCCGGTGTACCCGTAACCTAACGAGCACCTGCATACTATCTCCAGTACGACGTACTGACGGCTGTGGGACAGACCATCTCCCCAACTGGGATGAGAAGCGTACACACTAGTCTACTCCGGAGCATCGATGCTCTGTCTCGATAATCCAACAACCAGGGACCTGAATAAGGATGTGCTTGTAGACTACCCAGCCCCCACTAGTGTGACTGCCATCACAACGCTGGTAGTCAAGCAAGATCCTAAGAGCTCTATCAATACGTATACTCACATATTAAGATAGAAAAACCAAGTAGTATACTACCATGTTTAGCAAGACTGTTATATACATGTGAATATCCCAAGCTTCCATTAAGTAATATACAAACTAGTATAATACAGTAATGGCCTTCTAGGGCATAAACACTAACAATCTCCCACTTGCACTAGGGCCATGTACTGGCATGTCGAAGACCAATGATCTCGAGTAGCCTCTCGAACTGAATCTGAGGTAGGGCCTTCATGAATGGATCAGCAATGTTCTCTTCAGAAGCAACTCTCCGAACCTCGATCTCCTGACGATCAATGATCTCCCTGATCAGGTGATACCGCCTCAAGATGTGTCTGGACTTCTGATGGGACCTTGGTTCCTTCGCTAAAGCTATAGCTCCGTTGTTGTCGCAATACAGAGGTATTGGATCAACTATGGTAGGAACCACCTGAAGTTCTGTTAGGAACTTCTTCATCCAGACTGCTTCTTTTGCGGCATCGCAAGCAGCTATATACTCCGCTTCCATCGTCGAGTCAGCAACGGTGTCCTGCTTGGAGCTCTTCCAGCACACCGCCCCTCCATTGAGGGTAAAGATATAACCCGATATGGACTTGGAATCGTCCTTATCACTTTGGAATCCGGAATCAGCAAAGGCCTCCAACCTGAGGTCTTTTCCGCCGTAAACCAAGAACATCTCCTTAGTCCTTCTCAGGTACTTGAGAATGTTCTTTACTGCTATCCAGTGCTTCTCCCCTGGGTCTGACTGATACCGGCTTACCACGCTCAGTGCGTAAGCCATATCTGATCTGGTGCACAACATCGCATACATTATAGAGCCTACCGCAGAAGCGTAGGGTATAATAGACATGCGTTCCCTTTCCAAATCAGTCTTGGGAGACATCTCTTTGGAGAGGGTGATTCCGTGACAAGCCGGTAGATTACCGCGCTTAGAATCTTCCATACTGAATCTTTTCAGTACAGTGTCGATATACCTGGACTGCGAAAGTCCCAACATCCTCTTGGATCTATCACGATAGATCCGGATCCCCAGAATGTAAGAGGCATCACCCAGGTCTTTCATGGAGAACCTGTGTGACAAGAATCCTTTGACAGATTGTAGCATAGGAATGTCATTTCCTATCAATAGAATGTTATCCACGTACAAGACGAGGAATACGACACTTCTGGCTACAACTTTACTATATATGCACGGTTCATCTGGATTTTTGATAAAGTCATATTCTTTGACTGTCTCATCAAAACAGATGTTCCAACTCCGCGATGCCTGCTTTAGTCCATAAATGGACTTAAGCAGCTTGCATACTTTCCCGCTGCTCCCACTCTGATTGAAACCTTCTGGCTGATCCATATAGACGCTCTCTTCTAAATTTCCATTCAGAAAAGCCGTCTTTACATCCATCTGCCAGATTTCATAATCATGGAAGGCAGCAATAGCAAGAAGGACCCGAATGGATTTGAGCATAGCCACTGGAGAAAAAGTTTCGTCATAGTCCAAACCAGGTCTTTGACGAAAACCCTTTGCAACAAGTCTAGCCTTATAGGTTTCCACCTGTCCATCTACACCAATCTTTTTCTTGAAGATCCATTTGCATCCTATGGGTTTTACCCCATCTGGAGCAAAGTCCAAAGTCCATACTTTGTTGGTGTACATGGACTCCATTTCGGTCCGCATTGCATCTAGCCATCGTACCGAGTCGCCGCTCGGGATGGCCTGCTGGAAGTCAGTAGGTTCATCATCATCTATGATGCAATCCTCTCTATCCCCATCTATGAGAAAACCGTAGTATCTCTCAGACGGATGAGACGGCCTACTTCTCCTGCGGAGGGGTGCGGGAATGTCCTGTACTTCTTGAACTTCCGGTTCTACCAAACTTTCAGTAGCAGTTTGTGGTTCTGGAATTTCTTCCAGTTCTACTACGCTCCCACTCTTCTGATTTTCTAAAAATTCAGTTTCTAAGAAGCGGGCATGACGAGAAACAAAAACCTTTTGTTCCTCTGCGTAATAGAAAAAATATCCCATAGAGTTCTTTGGATATCCCACAAACTTACACTCTACTGAGCGTGCCTCGAGCTTGTCCGGATGCTGCTTTTTTACAAAAGCTGGACATCCCCATGTCTTCAGGTACTGAAGATAGGGTTTCTTCCCACTCCATATCTGATATGGTGTGGTAGGCACAGTTTTGGTTGGAACTCTGTTCAAAAGATATGTCGCTGATTCTAGCGCATAACCCCAGAAAGATCGCGGTAACTCAGCATTACTCATCATCGATCGTACCATATCCAATAGGGCTCGATTCCGTCTCTCCGATACACCGTTGTGCTGTGGAGTGTATGGAGGAGTAAGCTGAGAGAGAATTCCTTTCTCTTTTAGGTAACCTAGGAACTCGGCACTTAAGTATTCTCTACCTCGATCAGATCTCAGTATCTTAATACTTTTACCTGTTTGGTTTTCCGCTTCACTCTTGTATTCCTGGAATTTCTCAAAGGCCTCGGATTTATGCTTCATTAAGAAGACATGTCCAAACCTAGAGAAATCATCTGTAAAAGTAATGAAGTAGGAATAACCACCTCTCGCATGTGTAGACATTGGACCACATACATCGCTGTGTATGAGTCCTAAGAGCTCGCTCGCTCTTACTCCTTGTCCAGTAAATGGAGTCTTTGTCATCTTTCCTTTGAGACAAGATTGACAAGTGTCATAAGTTTGATATTCGAACGAGTCCAAATATCCTTCTCTATGCAACTAAGTCAACCTTCTCTCATTGATGTGACCCAGTCTACAATGCCATAAGAAAGCTTTATTTAAACCTGGAGACTTTCTTTTTAGTGTGTTCTGGACATTGAAAATTTGGAGTTGGTTTAAAACATATATACCGTTATTTAGTGTACCGGACCCAATCAAACCATGATTAAGGTGGATGTTAACAACATCTCTTACAAACGTGAAATCATAACCTTTATTTGATAACAAGGAAACTGATATGATATTACACGTTAAGCTTGGTACAAAATAACAGTTATGTAAAACCAAAATGTGTCCACTCGTCAATCCTAGGTGATAATCCCCGACGGACGCAGCTCCCACGCTAGCTCCGTTAGCAACCTTTAGGGTCATATCACCTTCCTTCAGCACTCTACGGTTTCTCAGTGCCTGCAAAGAATTGCAAATATGAGATCCTGATCCGGTATCCAATACCCAGGAAGTAGAGTTGATTGACAGACAATTCTCAATTACAAACACACCTGAAGTCGAAGCCACAGCTTGCTTCGGTTCCTGGTTCTTGGCGTTCCACGCCTTGCAATCCTTCTTCCAGTGCCCTTTCCTGTGACAATGGAAGCACTCATCCTGGCCAACTACCGGTACCGCAAACTTTTTCTTTCCCTTCCCTCCCACCTTACTAACACCTCCTCTAGGTTTGTTGGCGGCCTTCTTCTTCCTTCCTTTGGCCCTAGCCTTGGACCCGGAAGAAGATGCACCGCTAACAAACATAGCGGGTGTTTCCCTTGCTTTCTGCAAGGTGCCCTCTGCACTCCTTAACATGTTCAGGAGTTCCGGAAGTTCAACTTCTTTTCTTTGAAGGTTGAAGTTCAGGATAAACTGGGCGTAGGTGTGAGGAAGGGACTGGAGAATAAGGTCTGTATAGAGCTCATTATCCAAAGTCGTCCCAAGGTCTGCGAGCTCTTCAATATAGCCGATCATCTTTAGGACATGTTCTCCTACTGATGACCCGACAGCCAACCTCGCTCGAAACAAGTTTTTAGAGGTCTCGTATCTTGCTATACGAGATTGCTCTCCATAAAGTTCCTTTGTATGGAGAAATATGCCATCTAGGGTCATATCCTCGTGCCTCCTCTGATGTTCATTGTTCATTGAGGCAAGCACGATGCACTTGGCTTTCGCGCAATCTAAATCCCAGGTTTTGCGGATTTCCTTATCCGCATTGCTGGATTTGGGACCAGGGACAGCAGGTGCCGTAGCGGTGAGGACGTACCCCAATTTGTCATAGGTCAAAGCCATTTTGACATTCCGCAGCCAATCTTTATAGTTTGGCCCTGTCAGTATATTTTTCACTAAAAGTAACTTAAGTCCAGTCATTTTCAGGGTCGCTGCAATTAGGAGAGAGAGAAGAAAACTCTTTAGCTTGATGCTCTTGCAAGTTTAGAGTGGTTTTTAGTTTATCTAAACTGGATGGCTCCCACTGTTTCTCAAATCCTTCCTCAAACCATAAAAGAAGAATTAGCCAGGACTATTTTCACCGTACAATTCTTGCTTAACCGTTCAGCCAGGCTAGTGTCGATACTTCGAGGGAGGTTTTCCAACGCTTTCGCGAAGTTCCTTAATTAAATAACCTCTTTTCTCTGGGGGCGTAACCCCGCTGACACTTTTCTGGACACCTACTTGGTTTATAGCATTGATCGTTAAGTGACGAATATCCTGATAAGTAGCATATACTCACAGTAGGATCGGGTGTTAGTGTATATGCCCTAGAGGCCATTACTGTATCATACTGGTTTGTATATTACTTAATGGAAGCTTGGGATATTCACCTTGTATATACAATCTTGCTCAAAATAGTAGTATGCTACTTGGTTTGTTTCTACTTCAATGTGTACATGTGTTTATTTTTGTATATCGCCTATACACATTAGTAGAGCCCTTAGGATCTTTGCTTGATTACCAGCGATGTGATGGCCGTCACACTAGTGGGGCTGGGTAATCTATAAGCACATCCTTATGCAGGTCCCTGGTCGCAGGACTATCGAGACAGGGCATCGATACTCCGGAGTAGACCAGCGCATGCGCTTCTCATCCCAGTGTGGGAGACGGTCTGTCCCACAGCCGTCAGTACGTCGTACTTGAGATAGTATGCGGGTGCTCGCTAGGTTACGGGTACACTGGACAGGACTCGTCGGGAACTGACTAGTTGGTATTATACCTATCGTCAGTTATCAGTTCCCAGGTGACATGAGTACAGCTTAGTCCGCTGACTTGACACTGTCACTTCGCCTCAAGTGTGTTCCCACTGTACTTTGATCACTACCCTACCACGGCTCAAAGGAGTCGTGCAAACAGGTAGTGGTTGGGTGCAGTCCCGAAGCACTTGGAGGCAGTGACGGTTAGACATGATTCGTCTCTCCCGGTAGTGGGGGTTGACATCGCGCTGTGTCTAGGAGAGCCATTACACGAGTAGTCCCTGGCCAGGGCAAACGAGATATACTGGTAGGTTTCCAGTGTTATCTCAGGGTGTTTTGGGCTTCGCTCCGGCACGACTTGTACCGCTATTGGGGGACTGACGTTTACCGCCCCCTAGGCCCGCCATGCGATGTATCAGACGAACAGACCGGACTGTACGGAGAATGTCACACTCAGGCTCAGTAGGAGTTCAGATGGGTTTCGCCTCGTCGGTCTTCTTGTCGGCATTACCTGGGGACCGTTACGCACAGCTAGTGCCGCTTGCGGTCTGTGGTTAAACCCACTGCCAGCGTAGTGTCGAGTCTTTAGAGTCCCACACAGAAAGCTTTTCGCCTTTAGGTAAAAGAGTAGAGGTCGCATGGTATTGCGACAGGTCGCATGGTTTTGCGACAGGGTTCGGTCACATCCGTGCACTTGTGCACGTATAGTGTCCGGACAGTTTAAACTAGCGGGCTTTGGTTTAAGCCAGATCCTAGTGTACCTTATGGGATTGGATTTATCCAGTTTGCATTCGTGTTCCTCAGAACGCGGATGCGGGTGTGTATGCACAGTTGACAGGGAGGCAGAGGCAGCGGATTCTCATTAGGGTTGTTGACAGTTGACCTTTGACTTTATGCTCAACCCTAATGAGAATATGATATGTGATTAACTATTATATTAATTAAGTATTATGGTGATATGGTTGTTGACTTGTTGACTTTTGTTGACTTTGTTGACTTGTTGGCTTTTGTTGACTTGTTGACCGGTTGACTAGGCTTGACTAGTTGACCATCATGATAACCATAGCCATTATTTCATGGCAAAGACTTTTGTTTACTTGCTCATTTGTGTAAAATGAGTGCATGAAATGATATGGTTGTGGTTGCTTCTAACCATCACATAAGACTTTTTTTGATATGATGAGTTATGATCACTTTGGATTATGAGAGGGTGAAAGACAAAAGAGAGCCTCATTCTTTCTTGCTCATTCTCTCTCTTGTTCTTGAGCTCTCCTCTTGCTCTCACCCTCAACCTCTTGCTCCCTCTCTTGATCTATGGTTCTCTTGTCTCATGAGTTGAGAATCAAGAACCATAGATAAAATCCCATTCTATTTCCTCTCTACTCATTCTAGTTCACTAGGTTTAGCAAACCAAGTGAACTAGTTTCTTCAAAGAACGAAGAAGGAGCTAAAGGTTGGAGCTTTCAAGTGGATCTATCTTCGGCGTACGGAGACGACGAGAAGGAGCCATCGGACCACCATCGGAGCTTGAAGAGAAGGAGTTCAAGACAAGCTAGGTATAACCCCCTAACCGAGTAGCTAGAATCTCTTAGTTAGGATGTTAGATAGATGTTTAACCAAGATCCGGGTTATAGGTCCATGTTACCATCTTTAAGAAAATCGTTTTTTACCAAATTCCGCATTCCCGAAAGTACCGGGAGAGGTAGCATGGACTTACAGTGGTATCAGAGCCTAGTTAAACTCTATCTAGCATGTTAGCAAGTAACTAGAAGATCGATCAACGAAAAAGTCCCGAAACAAACCCCAAAATTTTTGCAGTTTCTGTCGATTTTTCAACTGTTCAAAAGTTGATTATTTTAACACCTAAAATCGGCTCAGGCTTTTCTGTGAACACCCACCAAAATTGGTCGCACGATCGAGTCAAAGCGCTGCGGATCCGCGGCGGGAGCACGCTCCCGCCGCGGATCCGCGGCCGAGTTGACTCGGCCGTGGTCCCTTTTTGGTGCAGTGTTCTTCTGGGGGTATTTTGGGATTTTTGGAATATATATTTTCTGCCCAGATTTTCCAGAACGAAAATTTTATTTTGGGGTCCCGAAAATCCGTATTTTTGATCGAACTTCTAAAAGACTTTAGCTAACGGGTTTTTCTGTTATGTGATATTTGTATTGAACGTCTACTAATCGCTATATGTCGATTAGTGGGGGTTATACAAATCTGTGATCTGTAATGTTGCTGGAATGTGGATATGAATATGTTGGATTGTTGCGGGTGAATAGCCGGGGGTTGTGAGACGAGAGTTTTCTTTTCTTTCAATTCATGTAAATTTGTAAATTGATGTAATAATTATTTGTATGGCCGCGCAACCGGGTCGGGGTTGTAGCCGTCATTGTATAATTTCTTTTTACTGTTTTTGCTCCTAGGATAGACCCATGGAGGGGGTGCACAAACTACCGGGTATGCCGAAATGTCGAGTGGCCTACTCATGGAGATGAGGGAGGTTACTACGCTTCGGGTACTTGGCGGGTAGTTTGCCGCACCCGTAGGGGTCTTGGGTGGGGTATTTGGCTATTCACCGCGACCGTGTAATTTGTCTTTCGTTACAGGCTCGTACGAATTACAGATTCCTAGTATATCCAATGTATTCATCTGTGATCTGAAATGTTTATCATTGCAGTATATCTATATATGATATTATTTAGGCGTTGCTTATGTTTTACAGACGCGCTAGCCCAGCCCCCGCTCTGTCGTTAGTTAAGTAACCTAACGGGTAATGACGGGGCCCCGTGGCGAATGCGAATGGCATAAGCGTACGTCATATTTTGGTTGTTTTCTGCAATGGTAGGATTAAATGATGGGACGCATTAAAAGAACTAATGCAAGAATATCACGCATTAAAAGAACTAATGCAAGATAATAAACCAAGTTAAAGTCGTTGGAACACTTTCGAAAAACCACTCGGTTCTTTTCAAAACAACTTTTAAATGCGGAGCTTGAGCCACTCCTTTTAAAAGCTATCTCGTTCCATCGACCAAATCAAGTTCACTACGTTCACGGTTTTGCCAAAACCATCCGTAGCCCTCCGTCGTTTCACATGAATAGTCAATAGTATTCAAGCTGTGTTTGTTGGCCAAAGTCAAGGCACAGTGATTGGTAGCTATTGGGTATTCATGTGCAGCATAGATAGATGCGTTGGTTTGGAACAGTCGTACTGCCTTGTTGGCCAAAGTCAAGGGTAGGTGCGGGTGGATTCAAATTAACCTGGAGAACGACGGGCAGAACTTGACATGTGACTTATGATTTGTTGGCCAAAGTCAAGGTCATAAGAGCATGGGGCAAAAATCCATATCGGGAGTTTCATAAGTACTGAAACTTGCTAGATTTGCATACCATTTGGAGTGTGATGATTCTGGTAGGATTCCTTCAGTTTCGTCACGCGATGATATTTGGATCCCGATCCTACTGTGAGTATATGCTACTCCTCGGGAAATTTCTCACTTAACGATCAATGCTATAAACCTAGTAGGTGCCTAGAAAGGTGTTAGCGGGGCTACGCCCCCAGGGAAAAGAGGTTCTTTAATTAAGGAACTTCGCGAAAGCGTTGGAAAACCTCCCTCGAAGTACCGACACCGGCCTGGCTGAACGGTTAAGCAAGTATTGTACGGTGGGATTGATCCTGACTAATTCTTCCTTTATGGTTTGAGGAGGGATTCGAGAAACAGTGGGAGCCATCCTGTTTAGACAAACTAAAAACCACTCTAAACTTGCAAGAGCATCATGCTGAGTGTTTCTTCTTCTCTCTCCTAATTGCAGCGACCAATCAACATGACTGGACTTAAGTTACTCCTAGATAAAAACAAACTGACAGGGCCAAACTATAAAGATTGGCTCAGGAATGTCAAGATAGCAATCACTTACGACAAGCTGGGGTATCTTCTTACCACCAAAGCTCCCCCTGTCCCTGGTCCAACTTCCAGCGTCGCGGATAAGGAAATCCGCAAGACTTGGGAGATTGATAGCGCGAAGGCCAAATGCCTCCTGCTTGCCTCGATGGACAACGAACATCAGAGGAGGCACGAGAATATGGACATGGAATCCATATTGCTTCATACAAAAGAACTGTATGGAGAGCAATCTCGTATCGCAAGATACGAAGCGTCGAAAAAGTTATTTTCGACAAGAATGGCCGTCGGATCATCAGTAGCCGAGCACGTGCTAAAGATGATCGGCTTCATTGAGGAGCTCGCTGACCTAGGGATCACATTGGAGAGTGAGCTATATACGGATATAGTTCTCCAGTCCCTTCCTTCCACTTACGCCCAGTTTATACTGAACTTCAACTTACAAGAAAAAGAGGTTGAACTTTCAGAGCTCCTCAACATGCTGAGGAGCGCAGAGGGCACCCTACAGAAAGGTAGGGATACATCCACTTTGTTTGTAGGAGGATCATCTTCTTCTAGGTCCAAGGCGAAAGCCAAGGGAAAGAAGAAGAAGGCCCCCGCCAAACCAAGGGGCGGTGTTAGTAAAGTGGATACGAAGGGAAAAGGTAAAGCAACAAAGATAGCGGGGAAGCTTGTGGATAAGGAAGAATGCTTCTATTGTCATAAGAAAGGACACTGGAAGAATGATTGCAGGGCCTGGAAGGCCAGAACACAGGAATTGAAGCAGGTTGCAGCTTCAGCTTCGGTGTGTATGTTATTGAAAATTGTCTTTCAATAAACTCTACTTCCTGGGTATTGGATACCGGATCAGGATCTCATATCTGTAATTCTTTGCAGGCGTTGAGAAACCGTAGGGTTTTGAAGGCAGGTGACATGACCCTCAAAGTTGCGAACGGAGCTAGCATGGATGCTAAAGCCGTGGGGGACTATCACCTGGGAATGTCAGATGGACATGTTTTGGTTTTGCGTAATTGCTTTTTTGTACCCAACGCAACTTGTAATATCATTTCTGTATCTTTAGTTTCTAAAGAAGGTTATGAATTTGCGTTTGTAAGTAATGTTGTAAACATTCACCTTAATCAAGTTTTGATTGGGTCAGGTACATTGAGTAATGGTATATACGTGTTAAACCAACCACAGATTTTCAACGTCCAGAATACACACAAAAGAAAGTCTCCGGAAATGAATCAGACTTTCTTATGGCATTGTAGATTGGGTCACATCAATGAGAGAAGGTTGACTAAGTTACATACAGAAGGATATTTGAATGCGTTCGAATATCAATCGTATGCCACTTGTCAATCTTGTCTCAAAGGAAAGATGATAAAGACTCCGTTTACTGGACAAGGAGTAAGAGCGAGCGAGCTCTTAGGACTCGTACACAGTGACGTGTGCGGTCCAATGTCTACACATGCCCGAAGCGGACATTCTTACTTCATTACTTTTACGGATGACTTCTCAAGGTACGGTTATGTCTTCTTGATGAAACATAAGTCCGAGGCCTTTGGAAAATTCCAGGAGTATAAGAATGAAGTAGAGAAACAGACCGGCAAAAGTATTAAGATTCTAAGATCGGATCGAGGTGGAGAATACTTAAGTGCCGAGTTCCTGGACTATTTAAAAGAGAACGGAATTCTCTCTCAGCTTACTCCTCCATACACCCCGCAACATAATGGTGTATCGGAGAGACGGAACCGCACCCTATTGGATATGGTGCGGTCCATGATGAGTAACGCTGAGTTACCGCGATCATTCTGGGGATATGCGCTAGAATCAGCCGCATACCTTTTGAACCGAGTTCCTACTAAGACCGTGCCTACTACACCATATGAGATGTGGTGTGGTAAGAGACCCTATCTTAAGCATATTAAGACATGGGGATGTCCAGCTTTTGTCAAAAAGCAGCATGCGGACAAGCTCGAGGCACGCTCAGTACAGTGCAAGTTTGTGGGATATCCAAAGAATTCCAAAGGATATTTCTTCTACTGTGAAGAGGAACAAAAAGTCCTTGTTTCTCGTCATGCCTACTTCTTGGAAACTGAGTTTTTGGAAAACCAGATAAGTGGGAGCATAATAGAACTGGAAGAAGTTCCAGAACCACAGACTGTTACTGAAAGCTTAGTGGAACCAGAGGGTTCAACAGAACAGGACATTCCTACGCCGCTCCGCAGGAGTAGTAGGCAGACTCATCCGCCCGAGAGATACTACGGTTTTCTCATAGACGGGGATAGAGAGGATTGCATCATAGATTATGATGAGCCTACTAGCTTCCAGCAGGCCATTCAGAGCGTTGACTCAGTGAAATGGCTGGATGCAATGCGGACCGAAATGGAGTCCATGTACACCAACAAGGTATGGACGTTGGACATTGCTCCAGACGGGGTAAAACCCGTAGGATGCAAGTGGATCTTCAAAAGGAAGATTGGTGTAGATGGACAGGTTGAGACCTATAAAGCTAGGCTGGTAGCAAAAGGTTTTCGTCAAAGACCTGGTTTGGACTATGACGAAACCTTTTCTCCAGTAGCCATGCTGAAATCCATTCGGATCCTCTTGCCATTGCTGCCTTCCACGATTATGAGATCTGGCAAATGGACGTAAAGACAGCTTTTCTAAATGGAAATTTAGAGGAGTGTGTCTATATGGACCAGCCGGAGGGTTTCATTCAGAGTGGGAGCAGCGGAAAGGTGTGCAAGTTGCTTAAGTCCATCTATGGACTAAAGCAGGCGTCGCGGAGTTGGAACATCTGCTTTGATGAGACGGTCAAAGAATTTGGCTTTATCAAAAATCCAGATGAACCATGCATCTATAGTAGATTTGTAGCGAGAACTGTAGTATTCCTCGTTTTATACGTGGATGACATTCTCTTAATAGGAAATGACATTCCTATGCTACAATCTGTCAAGGGGTTCTTGTCACACAGGTTCTCCATGAAAGAACTGGGTGATGCCTCATACATTCTGGGTATCCGGATCTACCGTGACAGATCCAAGAGGATATTAGGACTATCACAGTCCAGGTACATCGACACCATACTGAAGAGATTCAGTATGGAAGATTCCAGGCGCGGTAACCTACCGGCTTGTCACGGGATCACCCTCTCTAAAGAGATGTCTCCCAAGACTGATTTGGAGAGGGATCGCATGTCTATTATACCCTACGCTTCTGCGGTAGGCTCTGTAATGTATGCGATGTTGTGTACCAGACCAGATATAGCTTATGCACTGAGTGTGGTAAGCCGGTATCAGTCAAACCCTGGGGAGAAACACTGGATAGCGGTAAAGAACATTCTCAAGTACCTAAGAAGGACTAAGGAGATGTTCTTGGTGTATGGCGGAAAAGACCTCCAGATCGAGGCCTTTGCTGACTCCAGCTTCCAAAGTGACAAGGATGATTCCAAGTCCATGTCGGGTTTTGTCTTTACCCTCAATGGAGGGGCGGTGTGTTGGAAGAGTTCCAAACAAGAAACCGTTGCAGACTCGACGATGGAAGCGGAATACATCGCTGCATCTGATGCCGCAAAAGAAGCTGTCTGGATGAGGAAGTTCTTGAAAGAACTTCAGGTGGTTCCGTCCATTGTTGATCCAATACCTCTGTATTGCGACAACAACGGGGCTATAGCTTTAGCGAAGGAACCCAGGTCCCATCAGAGATCCAGGCACATCTTGAGGCGGTATCACCTGATCAGGGAGATCGTGGATCGCCAGGAGATCGGGGTTCGGAGAGTCGCTTCAGAAGATAACACTGCAGATCCATTCACCAAGGCCCTGCTCCAGACTCAGTTCGAGCGGCTGATCGAGATGATAGGTTTTCGATACGCCAGTACATGGCCTTAGTGCAAGTGGGAGATTGTTAGTGTATATGCCCTAGAGGCCATTACTGTATCATACTGGTTTGTATATTACTTAATGGAAGCTTGGGATATTCACCTTGTATATACAATCTTGCTCAAAATAGTAGTATGCTACTTGGTTTGTTTCTACTTCAATGTGTACATGTGTTTATTTTTGTATATCGCCTATACACATTAGTAGAGCCCTTAGGATCTTTGCTTGATTACCAGCGATGTGATGGCCGTCACACTAGTGGGGCTGGGTAATCTATAAGCACATCCTTATGCAGGTCCCTGGTCGCAGGACTATCGAGACAGGGCATCGATACTCCGGAGTAGACCAGCGCATGCGCTTCTCATCCCAGTGTGGGAGACGGTCTGTCCCACAGCCGTCAGTACGTCGTACTTGAGATAGTATGCGGGTGCTCGCTAGGTTACGGGTACACTGGACAGGACTCGTCGGGAACTGACTAGTTGGTATTATACCTATCGTCAGTTATCAGTTCCCAGGTGACATGAGTACAGCTTAGTCCGCTGACTTGACACTGTCACTTCGCCTCAAGTGTGTTCCCACTGTACTTTGATCACTACCCTACCACGGCTCAAAGGAGTCGTGCAAACAGGTAGTGGTTGGGTGCAGTCCCGAAGCACTTGGAGGCAGTGACGGTTAGACAGGATTCGTCTCTCCCGGTATTGGGGGTTGACATCGCGCTGTGTCTAGGAGAGCCATTACACGAGTAGTCCCTGGCCAGGGCAAACGAGATATACTGGTAGGTTTCCAGTGTTATCTCAGGGTGTTTTGGGCTTCGCTCCGGCACGACTTGTACCGCTATTGGGGGACTGACGTTTACCGCCCCCTAGGCCCGCCATGCGATGTATCAGACGAACAGACCGGACTGTACGGAGAATGTCACACTCAGGCTCAGTAGGAGTTCAGATGGGTTTCGCCTCGTCGGTCTTCTTGTCGGCATTACCTGGGGACCGTTACGCACAGCTAGTGCCGCTTGCGGTCTGTGGTTAAACCCACTGCCAGCGTAGTGTCGAGTCTTTAAAGTCCCACACAGAAAGCTTTTCGCCTTTAGGCAAAAGAGTAGAGGTCGCATGGTATTGCGACAGGTCGCATGGTTTTGCGACAGGGTTCGGTCATATCCGTGCACTTGTGCACGTACAGTGTCCGGGCAGTTTACACTAGCGGGCTTTGGTTTAAGCCAGATCCTAGTGTACCTTATGGGATTGGATTTATCCAGTTTGCATTCGTGTTCCTCGGAACGCGGATGCGGGTGTGTATGCACAGTTGACAGGGAGGCAGAGGCAGCGGATTCTCATTAGGGTTGTTGACAGTTGACCGTTGACTATTTGACTTTATGCTCAACCCTAAAGAGAGTATGATATGTGATTAACTATTATATTAATTAAGTATTATGGTGATATGGTTGTTGACTTTTGTTGACTTGTTGACTTTGTTGACTTGTTGACTTTTGTTGACTTGTTGACCGGTTGACTAGGCTTGACTAGTTGACCATCATGATAACCATAGCCATCATTTCATGGCAAAGACTTTTGTTTACTTGCTCATTTGTGTAAAATGAGTGCATGAAATGATATGGTTGTGGTTGCTTCTAACCATCACATAAGACTTTTTTTGATATGATGAGTTATGATCACTTTGGATTATGAGAGGGTGAAAGACAAAAGAGAGCCTCATTCTTTCTTGCTCATTCTCTCTCTTGTTCTTGAGCTCTCCTCTTGCTCTCACCCTCAACCTCTTGCTCCCTCTCTTGATCTATGGTTCTCTTGTCTCATGAGTTGAGAATCAAGAACCATAGATAAAATCCCATTCTATTTCCTCTCTACTCATTCTAGTTCACTAGGTTTAGTAAACCAAGTGAACTAGTTTCTTCAAAGAACGAAGAATGAGCTAAAGGTTGGAGCTTTCAAGTGGATCTATCTTCGGCGTACGGAGACGACGAGAAGGAGCCATCGGACCACCATCGGAGCTTGAAGAGAAGGAGTTCAAGACAAGCTAGGTATAACCCCCTAACCGAGTAGCTAGAATCTCTTAGTTAGGATGTTAGATAGATGTTTAACCAAGATCCGGGTTATAGGTCCATGTTACCATCTTTAAGAAAATCGTTTTTTACCAAATTCCGCATTCCCGAAAGTACCGGGAGAGGTAGTATGGACTTACATCGGGATCCAAATATCATCGTATGATAATGTTGAAGGAATCCTACCAACATTCATCAAACTCCAAATGGTATGCATCTCTTTGCAAATTTAAGTTTCTTTAGAAATTCCCGATATAAGTTTTTGCCCCATGCTCTTATGACCTTGACGTATGCCAACAAATCATAAGTCACATATCAAGTTCTGCCCATCATTATCTTGTTAATTTGAACCCACCCGTATATACCCTTGACGTAAGCCAACAAGGTAATGCGACTGTCCCAAACCAACACATCTATCTATGCAACAAATGAATACCCCAGCAGCTACCAAACACTATGCCTTGACGTAAGCCAACAAGCATAGCTTGAATACTACTGACCATCCATAAGAAATGACGGAGGGCTACGACTGGTTTGGCGAAACCGTGAACGTAGTGAACTTGATATAACCGAAGGAACCTGATAGCTTTTAAAAGGAGTGGTTAAGTCTCCGCATTTAAAAATATCTGTTTTAAAATTAACCGAGTGGTTTCTTTTAAATTGTTCCAACGATTTAAACTTTGGTTTGTTTTTCTTTGCATTATAGATAATGCGTCCCATCATTAACCTATCATTGCAGAAAACAACGAAAATACAACGTCCTCTTATGCCATCCGCATTCGCCACGGGGTCCCGTCATCACCCGTTAGGTTACTTAACTAACGACAGAGCGGGGGCTGGGCTAGCACGGGTGTAAAACATAAGTGACGTCTAAATTGCTATCATATATAGATATTGTACATTCGCCAGACGCAATAATAGGCATTCCAGATCACAGATGAACTTTATTGGATTTGCAAGCAATCCGTGTTTGTTTTGAGCCTGCAACAAAAGACGGATTACACAGTTGTGATGAATAGCCATTACCCCACCCAAGACCCCAACGGGTACGGCAAACTACCCGCCCGGCAGTTTGTGCACCCCACCTTGGGTCTGTCCTAGGAGCAAAAACAGTAAAATGAAATAATACAACGGTGGCTACAACCGCAACCTGGATGTGCCCCACAAAATAATATTACAACAAATTACATTTACATCAAATGAATTAAATAATAACCAATCACATAACCCCGGCTAATCATCACAACAGTCCAACACAGTTCATATCCACAAACAGTAAAAACCATTACAGAAATGTGCAACCCCCTGCCAACTGACATACTAGCAGTTACGGGAGGTTTACGAACACATTATACAAACACAGATATAATCCAACAAGCAAATACTGTATAATTTCGATCGATTAAACACTTTTAATTTTGCTCCAATACTTCTCTGTAAATCTGAAACCTGAGCAAAAATAAAAACTTCCAGAAAATACGAAATATCACAGAGAAGCAACACAGGAAATTTGGGTTCCTGAATCGCCAACTCGGCGGCGGAAGCGCGGCGGATCGGTGCGATCCGTCGCTGTTCCGCGGCGCTTTAAGCGATTCAGGGGCCCAAATTTCTTGGGTGTTCTCCTACTGTCTTTTAAGCTTTCTGAACCTCCCTGAAAAATTTTTGGACTTCATTTAAAAAACGACAGAAACTTGTGATTTCGGGTTTTTCCGGTTTCGTTTTTTTCGTTCGAAATTCATATAAATTTGCAAGTAAGTTATTTATTGTTTAGCGAGGCTCTGATACCACTGTAAGTCGATGTACAACACTCCAATACGTGTGGTGAGGCGGAATTTTCAAAAACGAACTTGTTTAGTGAACAAACATCGACTAACCGCTTGAATCGAAGCTAAACGATAACTTAAAACATAGAGTTTCTATGCTACTATGTTTAGGTATTATACCTAACGAATCGTGTCCTTCGTCTTTGCGAACTCCACCTCCTCCTCGGCCTTCTCGAAGTAGTAGACGATCCACCCGAGAGCTTTACTCCAAGCTTAGCCTCTAAACTTGAGGCAACTAAACTTCTCTAAGTGCTAATCAAAGAAGCTAGGTGAAATATAGAGAGGGTTATGGATTAAGTAGTCTAACTAATCCTTGTACTCAACACATGAGAGGGGAGGATTAGGGTTTGAAGAGGGAGAGCTTGAGGAGAGAGAAGGTGAGGATAATAATGAAGTGAGAAGAATGAGTTATGATAATATATATCAAGCATTTCTTTTATCAAGAAAAGAAAAGAAAAGAATTTAACAACCATGCTTGATAATATCTAGTGATGATTCACATCCATGAGTCATTAAGCATTTATGATGCATTAATGACATGGATGAATCATCCATATGACTCACTAATCACATTCATTGTATATGCCACCTAAACCTCCTTAGTCACCATCTTCTAGAAGCTTCTCGCGCAATTACGAGAACGCCCCTCCTTTCCGCAAAAATACGGAAAAACTTTAGAATGTATAAATCCAATAACCGGATACCAGTAACTGGCTTAAACCAAAGACGACTGGTAAAAACTGTCCGAAAGTCGTACGTGCGTAAACACACGTATGCGTCCGAACCCTTGTCGTAAAACCATACGACCTCTATATCGTTTCGCCTGGAGTAGGGAAACTCTCTGTGTGGGACTCTAGAGACTCGACTACTACGCTGGCAGTGAGTTTAACCACAGACCACAAGCGGCACTAGCTGTACGTAACGGTCTCAGGTAGATGTCGATAAGAAGGCCGATGAGGGAACCCATCCGAACTCCTATCGAGTCTGATGTGACAATCTCCGTACAGTCCGGTCCGTTCGTCTTAGACTATCGCATATCGGGCCTAGGGGGGCGGCAAGCGTCAGTGCCCTAATAGCGGTATAAGTCGTGTCGGAGCGAAGCCTATTACACCCTGAGAAACTACTGGAACCTACCAGCAAATCTCACTTGCCCTGGCCAGGGACTTTGCGTAATGGCTCTCTGACACAGCGCGATATCAACTCCCAATACCCGGAGAGACGAATCCTGTCTAACCGCCACTGCCTCCAAGTGCTCGGGACTGCACCCAACTGCTACCTGTTTGCACGACTCCTTTGAGTCGTGGTAGGGTAGCAATCTAAGAACAGTGGGACACACTCGAGGCAAAGTAGCAGTGTCAAGTCTGCGGACTATGCTGTACTCATGTCACCTGGGAACTGTTCACTGACGACTGGTATAAAACCAACCAACAGTCCCCTGTGAGTCCTGTCCGGTGTACCCGTAACCTAACGAGCACCTGCATACTATCTCCAGTACGACGTACTGACGGCTGTGGGACAGACCATCTCCCCAACTGGGATGAAAAGCATACACACTAGTCTACTCCGGAGCATCGATGCTCTGTCTCGATAATCCAACGACCAGGGACCTGAATAAGGATGTGCTTGTAGACTACCCAGCCCCCACTAGTGTGACTGCCATCACAACGCTGGTAGTCAAGCAAGATCCTAAGAGCTCTATCAATACGTATACTCACATATTAAGATAGAAAAACCAAGTAGCATACTACCATGTTTAGCAAGACTGTTATATACATGTGAATATCCCAAGCTTCCATTAAGTAATATACAAACTAGTATGATACAGTAATGGCCTTCTAGGGTATAAACACTAACACGTTACGCACAGCTAGTGCCGCTTGCGGTCTGTGGTTAAACCCACTACCAGCGTAGTGTCGAGTCTTTAGAGTCCCACACAGAAAGCTATTCGCCTTTAGGCAAAAGAGTAGAGGTCGCATGGTTTTGCGACAGGTCGCATGGTTTTGCGACAGGGTTCGGTCACATCCGTGCACTTGTGCACGTACAGTGTCCGGACAGTTTACACTAGCGGGCTTTGTTTTAAGCCGGATCCTAGTGTACCTTTTGGGATTGGATTTATCCAGTTTGCATTCGTGTTTCTCGGAACGCGGATGCGGGTGTGTATGCACAGTTGACGGAGAGACAGAGGCAGAGGATTCTCATTAGGGTTGTTGACCGTTGACAGTTGATTATTGACTTTTTGCTCAACCCTAATGAGAATATGATATGTGATTAACAATTATATTAATTAAGTATTATGGTGACATGGTTGTTGAGGGATTGACTTTGTTGACTTGTTGACTTGTTGACTAGGCTTGACTAGTTGACCATCATGATAATCATAGCTATCATTTCATGGTAAAGACTTTTGCATGCTTGCTCCTTTGTGCAAAATGAGTGCATGAAATGATATGGCTATGGTTGCTTAAACCATCACATAATACTTGATTGATATGATGAGTTATGATGGTTATGGATTATGAGCGGGTGAAAGACAAAAGAGAGGCTCATTCTCACTTGACCATTCTCTCTCTTGTTCTTGAGCTCTCATACTCTTGCTCTCAACCTCTTCCTCTTGCTCCCTCTCTTGACTCTATGGTTCACTTGTCTCATGAGTTGAGAACCAAGAACCATAGATAAAATCCCATACAAACTCTTCTCTACTCACTCTAGTTCATAAGGTTTAGCAAACCGAGTGAACTAGTTTCTTCAAAGTTCGAAGAAGGAGCCAAAGGTTGGAGCTTTCAGGTGGATCTATCTTCGGCGTAAGGAGACGACGGGAAGAAGACGATCCGGACCACCATCGGAGCTTGAAGACGAAGGAGTTCAAGACAAGCAAGGTATAAACCCCCTAACCGAGTAGTTAACAACTCCTAGTTAGGTTGTTAGTTAGATGTTTAACAAAGATCCGGGTTTTAAGTCCATGTTACCACCTCTAAGAAAATCGTTTTTCATCAAATTCCGCATGCCCGAAAGTACCGGGAGAGGTAGCATGGACTTACAGTAGCTTCCTACCACAACCGAAAGGGATCAAAGTCCTCGCCAAGAGGCACTGGGAAGTAACCCTGCTCAGTCCCCATACTGAAGGATCAAAAGCCCTCGCAAGAGGCAACCGAGCCTGACCCTTGCTCGGTCAACTCCGGCTGGTAGCTCCCTACCCATGATGCCAGGGATCAAAGCCCTCACAAGAGGCATCTGAACGGCTACCCCGCTCGGTCATCTCAGGCTGGTAGTTGCCTACCCACGACGCCAGAGATCAAAGCCCTCGCCAAGAGGCAACCGCGCAGCTTCACTGCCCGGTTATCCGTAGTGGGCTTCTTACAGCCCTTCCAACGCTAAGGATCAAAGTCCTCCTTAGAGGCAGCCGAGCGGCTTCCCTGCTCGGCTATCCCTGGCCGGTAGCTTCCCTACTCACAGCGCCAGAAATCAAAGCCCTCGCCAGGAGGCAACCGCGCAGCTTCATTGCCCGGTTATCCTTATCAGGCCTCCTACGGTCCCTCCAACGCTAAAAATCAAAGTCCTCCTTAGAGGCAGCTCAGCAGCTACCCTGCTCGGCTATCCCTGGTCGGTAGCTTCGCTACTCGCAACGCCGGGGATTAAAAATTCCTCCCAGAGGCAGTCGTGCCCGACCTTCGCTCGGCCATCCCCGGCTGGTGGTTGACTGCTCGCAACGCCAGAAATCAAAACCCTCGCAAAGGGGCAATTGAGCAGCTTCCCTGCTCGGTCATACCCAGCAGGCACCCTCCTGCCCAACAGACGCCGCGGGTTTGTAGCCCTCATAACGAGCCAACTGAGCCCATTTATTGTAACACCTTAGGATGTGTTTAGTGGCTAATTATATTTAAATAAATGGTTTTTAATAAAAAGTTTACCAAATTAATTTTCAAATATTTTATCAATTTTAATAAATATTTTATTAGAATTTTCCTAGGCTTGCACACACTTGTGCATGTAAACTAGGGTTAAAATGGGGTTAGACCATGATTAGCAACCATGGTGGACTAATCATTTTTCCTTAAGTTAAGTTTAAATTTGAATTAAGTTATTTGGGGTTTTAATTAAGTGTGTGTGTTTTTTTAAAATGAAAATGAAAAATGAATTAGTTAGGTGTTGACTTGAGTAGGGAGAGAGAGAGGGCATGATGGGCTTGCCTATGCTTACATTAAATGAGGTGAGAGGAAGAGGGGGATTTGACTCTCTCATAACCCTCATTCTTTCATTTTCTCATAACACTCATTTCTCACATCTCTCTCACACACAAACATTACAGCAGCAGCAGCAGCAGCAGCCCCAGCAGCACAAACAACAGCAGCAACATCAGCATAAACAGCAACAGAAACATCAGCACAAGCAGCAGCAAGCAGGCAGCAGTAGCAGCAGTGAGCAACAGCAACAGCAGCACCAAATCTTCTTCTTCCACTCCTTCTCCTGCTTCCTAGGGTCGCTTAGGGGTATATTTCTTAAACCTATTTCCTAGTTTGCTATGTTTGTGTAGAATTAGCTTCGGTTAGAGATAAAAGTGAAGTTTTTGTGCTAAATATGGTGTTTATTGTGGACTTTTGGTTAGGAGATGATTTTGTTGGTTAGCCTAGCCTAGTTAAGTGTTATTAGGGCCACATAAACTGAGATTAACCCCAGATTTCACCAAAATACCCTAGGTTTTCATTTGGTGCAAAATATAACGTTTTAAAGTGAATTTTTAGCTTTTTATGATCTTCTATAGACCCGGTGATTTCAGATAAAATCTGAGTTAACTGGAGCATAGTTGTTAGATGTTGATCACATACCCAGAGCACGAGACCCCCTACCCAAATAGTGGCCGCCGGTTTATTCTTTCTAGCCGCAAATTGCGGCCAGATGAGAGAGCTAGGTGTTAGGGTTTTGGCTATAGGAGTCTGCTACATTTTTAGGGCCAGTGGTATGTGCAATTTTGTAAGTTTTCACCTGTGTCAAAATCTGGGACGATATATCGTTTTTCTAGTAAGTTTTGTTTGCGCGATACACGCGATACGTGAGTGGGTTCTGTGATCCAGCGTATCGCGACATGTCGGGATAGTTTTAGTCGCGTATACACACGTTTCAGCGTATCGTACACACGCGCGTTTAGTTCGCGACGCGAGTTTCTCGTTTGATTTCGATATTGCGTTTTGCGAGATATTTGCTTATATATGGATTCTTTGTGTAAATTCCAGGTTCGCAGGCGGGTACTTCGGACGCCGCCAAGAAGGGGAAGCAGGTGGTCGGCTACACTTAGCACGTGATCAGGTGAGTAGATTTAACATCTACGGGGAAATCGCCCGTATGGCGTTAAGCGTCAGGGCGTAATAGGATATTTTAGTTGTAGGTGTTCATATAGATATACCATAGTACTATACCTTCTTGTTGCATATAGAATTGGTAGTATAGAACACTGCACTGTCACTAACGGTTCAAGCTGCACGAGCACTATTTGTATGTTACACTCACACCGTTAGTGATTGCCATGACACTCACATTATAGGATTGCTACGAATTTTATATCGTCTTGATTTCTGCTTCATTGATGATTGTCATGACTTGCTGCATATTGGTACATATATTTATATTCATACCATGCACACTGTATATTCACTTTTGTGCATACCTTCATTGATATATCACTACCTGCGCACATGCACCCTTTATATTCATCTTAGTGCATACGTATCTTGATATATCTACACTTGTGCAGATATACATTGTATATCCATATTAGTGTACATGTACATTGCTACACTCACATTGCGTATATATCCATTTGCATATACATACCTATACACATACATATGTTACATACATGGATGATATTGATATGATTTAAAAACTAAGGGACCGCATGGGATATTTTCAAAACTGGATCTTTTAAAAGAGCGGTTTTCCCTTTCTTTTACTCTTAGTGTCATACGACACATTGCATGGATTTACGCATTGAGTTTGGATTTATGTGATTTCTGGATTTGGGAACCGGGGTATTATTTTAAGAAAATACGCACTGTTTTAAAAACCCGGTTTCCCTTGATATGATATTTCAGTGCGTCCACCATGCGTTTTCTCGGTTCTGAGACGTGTGACATGTGAACTCGAATCGAGGAGCTGGACAAGGCCGATTGCGGGTACATGGTGGACCCGGTATGGTATCCCGGGGCGAGAACGGATCGCTGTGCAGTAGACGGTGAGCCTGGCAGAGGGACCACTACCTACCGGTGATTGGTTGGACCTGACGGTTATCTGGAGGATACCGATCAGAGTCAATAGATGGATACGGGACGACACGTACTGCCGGGGCCGAGGGCCGATTCCGCAGACGGAGCCCATGGGCCGATTTCGGACTGACGGAGCCCGATACTTGAGGATTTGCGTGTCGATACTGGACACGATTATTTCTGATATTTCGAGTACCGATATTGGGCACTCACGATTCTATGAGATTCACAGGATTTGAGGACCGATTAGAGTGACGGCGCCTGAGTTTTACTGGGATTTGGGTGCATTGATGGACACCGGTTATTTTTCCATGTTGATATTCCGTGTAGATGATATTTTATCTCATGCTCAGCATTCATTATTTTACATTTCATCCTGTAGTTATAGTACCTGATAGAGTACTTTTGCATGATTACTGCATACCCTGCTCATCATATATATTGATGTTATTAAAATGCACCTGTTAGGCATGATTATTGCGTATCCAGTTCATTCATATAGACATTATCTGCTGGCATATGTTAGAGTATCGCAGTACGTGCATACTCGCGATTACCTTTATATGTTATCTACTATTCACGAGTTGGCAATTCACCCCCCTTGTGCCACAGTATTTGCAGGTTTCCCCTTGGAGTAGTCGCGGCAGGCTGCTTTCTTGCATCTTTTGATACAGATACCATTGCTGTTGGCGTGCGAGCGCTTTGCTGATGGGTGGGTTTTGTGTGGTATCTGTTTATTTTTCAGTTGTATACATCATTGTAACTAGTATTCTCCATCTACTACTTATGTATTGACTTAGAGACCAGTTGTGAGGGCGATGTATATTATTTTGTACTCTAGTGTCGAGCTCGTTGTGAGCCGACTTTATTTATGCAGCTTCATCTTTTATGATATTTGTTTTCACTTGTACTGTTCATTTCTTCGCTACGGCGTCGTATACCATATTTGTGGTGATTGTTTCCACCGTTGGGCTTGATTGCTCCCGTTTGGGATGCCTTATCCTTATTGTATACCATTTTACTTATATATTGTCTTGTATCCGATTTCGGGGCTAGTTTTTACAAAGGAAATGCTGCCAAATTTTTTAAGATAATAACTTGAACTTTAAAGAATTTTACTAAAACACCTTAAAGTTTTCTAAATGTTTTAACAAATGTTCTAATAAATGTTTTCAACACTCAATACTTTTAATGGTTTTGATTTCTGGGTTTGGCTTTGATCGCACGCTTTTGGCGTGTCGGATGTTCAAAGAATTAAAGTGTAACCGCGATCAGGACGGTGTCTCTTTGCAGCTAGCCGGTCGAGCACGGGTCGGTCCACAGGGAGATGGTGTTATCTTACCTTCTTGTCTTAGACGAGTTAATAAATAATCTGTATGTTTGTTTGATCTAACCTATGTGTTTATTTGCAAGTAAAAAGTTGTTAAGAAGAAAATACGAGATTGTAAGCTAAAGAAATCCGTACTCAAAACCTTTGAGCCGAGTCTTGACCAATTGAAGCTCGAGCAATCGGCAACAACGTGGATTAGGGGATTTAAGCGCGGTATTCGTGGAATCCGGCTTATTTACCCTTGTCCTTCCGTTCTTGTCTCTTGCTTTCGCCTCCGGCCAAACCGAACGCAACCGGTCGCGGTTAGGAACCACCGTTACCTTGTCAGGGTACGGTGCCTAACGGAGCGCTTGCGTATGGTTTGGGCGGAGTTCAATGGAAAATAACGGGAAAAGGAAAAGAGCAAAGAAATGTTAACTTACAATATCATATGGATTCTTAACAACAACAATAATTACAACATTCACAAAATGAACAAAGAGAACAAAAAGAAAAGAACAAAGAAAAGAATACAAGTAATTAAGTGCATGAATATAAATTGCAAGTAATTAAAGTGCATGGAAATAAATTGCAAGTAATAAAAAGCGATAAAAAGAACACGACACTAGGACTCAAGACAAGCATGTGATCAATAGCCAACCCTTAAACTTGCAAGCTCAATGAAGAGGTTGCAAGATCAAGGGAAGGGTAGAGAACGCATGTGAAATGAAGAACTAGTCCCGTGAGAAAATACGACCCTTGAGATTAATAACTAACCCTTAACCATTCAAGCTCAATGAAGAGGTTGAATGATCAAGAGAAAGCAAGAATCTCAAGGGGAAGAAGAAACACAAGAGAATGATACAAAAACCTCATCTTCATTAATCTCCCACTCAAAAATCTCTCACTACAATTTTCATGGAAAAAGAATGAAGAAGAAGAAGAAAAAGAACTAAAACTACAAAAGAATGGAGAACAAAGAATGACCCTTGGCTTTGCTCAAGTCTGCTGTATTTATAGGCAGGGAAATGAAACCCTAGAGGCAAATTCTGATACTATATGAAGTCCCCAAAATACCCACAAAAGACGACAAAGTGAGGACCCCACATGGCCGTGGATCCGCGGCCAAGACCCCCCTTTGGCCGCGGATCCGCGGCCCTATGATGGATTTGGGGCATGGTGTTTCTTGTACGGCCCTGATATGCAGTCCCCTGTTGTCTGGTACACCTATTTTCTGAAAATACTTTCACATTTCTTCCAGAATTTCTGTTGAGGAAAGGTGGACTTTTGTGGATGCTTTTGTCATGATTGCCTCGAGCTCCGCGTAGATTTCTTGGAACTAGTTGTTGCCATTGAGCCTTGTGCATGAAGGTGACATTGATTTGACATTTTGTCTTCCTAAACTGGTATCTGGCAACATACGGATGACGAGCGGAGACCGTGTTTTCTCAGTGGTTGGCAGGAACCCGGATTTTGTCGTGTTTTCCATGAATTTCACCGTTTTAGAACCGAGAACCTGTATCCTGCAAATATGTAACAAACACGGATTAAAAGTACCTACCTATAAACAACCGAACGTAAGAATGGGCGGTATAAAATGTAGTATTCTGTGATGAACAGGCTTACTTAGTCGCGTTACGCCTGTAGACGTTACGTGGTTAAGTGCCGGTCACGGGCCGAATTTTGGGTCGTGACAAAGTTGGTATCAGAGCGTAGGTTTTACCTTTCGGAGTGTAGGATGACCCTGGTATGATGGAGTAGGTAGCTGAAGCAGAGTGGCGTAGCGTGTGTATGTTCTGCGGCATACTCACGATACGGTACTCCGCCTAAGCGACCTTAGGACTTATTGATTGAAATTCCTCCACGATTGTATACATTCTTGTGATTCAATTTCTGTATGCTTATCGAATCCTACTTTCTTTTCAGCCATTATGCCGCCAAAGACTACGAGGGCGCAGAGAGCGGCCGCGAGAGCCGAGATTCGAGTTGACTCGTCCGAGACGAGGACTGATCCGGGTAGTGCACCCATTGTACCAGAGCAGACTGTTTCTCCTACGACAGCTCAGATCGCTATGTTAGGGGCCAGTATGCAGGAGATGCGCCAGATGATAGGATCGCTAGTCGAGACGCTTCGAGCGCAGCGACCAAAGATAGCTCCACCCGTTACGGGGACCGTGATGGTACCTACTGTACAGGCAGTTGCCCCTGCAGCTACGGAGGTGATTACAGTATCGCTATCAGAGTTCATGAGGCTGAAGCCTCCGGTCATCACAGGCACCGATGCAGCCGAGGACCCACAGTCTTTCATTGATAGGATAGCCCGGATATGTCGTTCACTTAGATGCTCAGATGCGAGATGGGTAGAGTTCGCGAGCTTTCGCCTGGAAGGTCTTGCGCAGAAATGGTGTGAATCGATCGAGAAGGGCAGAGCAGCAGGTCTTCCTCCTATGACCTGGACCGAGTTTGTGACGGTATTTCTAGCCCGATTCCTTCCCCAGAGTGTCAGGGATACCCGAGCGCGCAGGTTCGAGTCTTTGCGCCAGACGCCAGAGATGACAGTAGCAGAGTACGACGTACTGTTTACCGAGCTATCAGTTTACGCTCCATACCTAGTGGCTACTGAGGAGATGCGAGTCAGGAGATTTTTCCGAGGCTTGCTTACACCACTGTTCCTTGCGATCAGCGCCCAGCATTGCGAGACTTATGCAGCAGCTGTAGACGCAGCCTTATTAGTCGAGGAGCGCCTTGCTGAGACTTCGGTAGTTCCATAGCCGAAGAGAGTTCGTACTGATACTCCGGCACAGAGACGGCTATTTAGGCGCCGCGACAGACACCTTGCAGGTGGCAGAGACTCGGGGCGAAGCCGGTTGTTCAGCACTAATCCCTAGGAGGGTCAGCCGACACCATCTAGATGTTTCCGATGTGGGAGTACTTATCATCGTGTTCGAGATTTCCCGGGTTCACGTGAGGGCGAGACTGCCGTACCACACGTCACACTTCCACCTTCTCCACCCCAGAGGGCGTTGCCTATTGTACCTACTGTTGCTCCGCGTCAGATTCATGCATAGAGAGGCCGTGGTCGCGGAGGGTTTGTTCCTAGAGGACGAGGTAGCCGAAGCAGAGGAAAGCCAGCTACCGGTAGAGTGCAGCCAGTTGCTAGTAGGGGACCACCAGTCGCAGGTGGAGGACATGCACGGGTTTTCGCGTTGAAGCATCAGGACGCGCAGGCGTCCAATGCTGTGGTCTCAGGTACCCTATCAGTATGTTCTGTTGACGCACACGTGTTGTTTGATCCTGGATCCACGCACTCGTACGTTTCCATACACTTCGTGCCGAGTTTGGGTAGAGAGTCCGGTTTGCTTGATCAGCCGCTTGTTGTGACCACTTCTGTGGGAGAGTCGTTTGTTGCTAGACACGTGTTCCGATCCTGTGTTGTCCGTATTGGCGAGGGAGAGTTGCCTGTCGACTTGATCCTTCTTGAGATGCTGGACTTCGACTTTCTTTTGGGCATGGATTGGTTAGCCACGTGCTATGCGTCTGTGGACTGCCGTGAGAAGACAGTTAGATTTTTTTTTCCCGGCGAGTCGGCTTTTGTTGTGCAGGGGGACCGTGGTGCCGCCCCTCACATTTTGATTTCTTCTCTTCGCGCAGGACAGCTGTTGAGGAAGGGATGTCAGGGATTTCTAGCCTATGTTTGCGACACTAGAGCTACGGATGTTCCGTTGGACCAGGTTCCGATTGTATGCGAGTTCCCTGATGTTTTCCCTGACGAGCTTCCTGGGCTACCGCCTGAGCGCGATATTGCTTTCTGTATTGATTTGATTCCCGGCACGGGGCCTATTTCTATACCGCCTTATCGGATGGCCCCGACGGAGCTTAGTGAATTGAAGGGTCAGTTGCAAGATTTTCTGAATAAGGGACTTATCCGACCAAGTGTTTCTCCTTGGGGTGCTCCGGTCCTGTTTGTCAAGAAGAAGGACGGCAGTTTGTGTTTGTCTATCGACTACCGCCAGCTGAACAGGGTTACCGTGCGGAACAGATATCCTTTGCAACACATCGACGACTTGTTCGACCAGCTTCAGGGGCAGGATATTTTTCGAGGATCTATTTGCGATCAGGATACCATCAGCTGCGGGTTCGTTAGGAGGATATACCGAGTACAACTTTCCGCACGCGCTACGGCCATTATGAGTTTTTGGTGATGTCGTTCGGACTCACCAATGCCCCAGCAGCATTCACGGACTTGATGAACCGTATTTTCAGGCCGTATCTTGATTTGTTCATCATCGTATTCATTGACGATATCTTGGTGTATTCCCGGAGTCGAGAGGAGCACGAGAAGCACCTGCGGATCACACTGCAGACTTTGAGGGGGCACCAGCTTTTCGCAAAATTCTACAAGTGCGCATTCTGGCTTGACAACGTAGACTTCTTGGGTCACGTGATTACACGAGACGGTATATGTGTGGACCCGAGGAAGATTGAGGCCGTTCAGAGTTGGCCCAGACCCGCATCAGTTACGGAGATCCGCAGCTTTCTAGGATTGGCCGGTTACTACAGGCGATTTGTGCAGGACTTCGTCCGTATTGCTGCACCTTTGACCGGGTTGACCCGGAAAGGAGTTCCTTTCGATTGGACGGAGGAGTGCGAACATAGCTTTCAGCAGCTACGGACTTGTTTGACTACGGCACTGGTGTTATCATTGCCTTCAGGATCAGGAGGATTTGTGGTCTATTGTGACGCTTCTCGAGTGGGGCTAGGGTGCATATTGATGCAGCATGACAGGGTGATCGCGTATGCTTCACGACAGCTGAAGAAACATGAACAGAACTACCCCACCCACGATTTGGAGATGGCTGCAGTGGTCTTTGCACTCAAGATCTGGCGACATTACATATACGGCGAGTCGTGCCAGATATTCACTGATCACAAGAGCTTAAAGTATATATTTCAGCAGCGAGACATGAATCTCCGACAGCGCCGTTGGATGGAACTAGTAAAGGACTATGATTGCGAGATCTTGTATCACCCGGGCAAGGCAAATGTAGTGGCGGATGCTTTGAGCAGGAGGCCCGGGGGTAGTCTATCTTGTTTGAACGCAGTACAGAGGCAGTCGTCGGCAGATTGGCAGATATTATGCGACAGCCGAGTGCAGTTCGAGTTCACGCCGATCGGGGAACAGCTCGCGCATGTTTGTACACGCTTACAGTTGCTTAACCGTATACATGAGGCACAGTACAACGATAACCGTTGTTCAGAGATCATGGCACAGATTGGACATGGCAGATTTTCCGAGTTCGTGATCGATGATCAGGGGATACTGCGATTTGGGACTAGACTGTGCGTACCAGATGCTGAGGGACTGCGGCGTGAGATTCTTGAGGAGGCACATCGATCAGTGTATAGTGTTCATCCGGGTTCCACCAAGATGTACCATGATATGAGGGATGTTTACTGGTGGGACGGAATGAAGAGGGACATCACAGACTTCGTGTTGAGATGCCTGACTTGTCGGCAAGTCAAGGCCGAGCACCAAAGGCCAGCGGGAGAGCTACAGCCGTTACCCATTCCGGAGTGGAAATGGGAGCAGATTTCGATAGACTTCATTGTGGGTCTACCTAGGACTAGGCGAGGGTATGACTCCATTTGGGTGATCGTGGATCATTTGACGAAAGCGGCTCACTTCCTGCCAGTGAAGACGACTTTCGGATTTTCTCTGTATGCCCAGATATATATCGACGAGATTGTACGACCGCATAGAGTCCCGACATGTATCGTGTCCGACCGAGGCATCCAGTTTACCAGCCGACTATGGCAGAGGCTTCAGGAGGCTTTGGGCACCCGCTTGAGTTTCAACACAGCATTTCATCCGTAGACTGACGGCCGGTCAGAGCGGACTATTCAGACTCTCAAGGACATGCTCCGAGCGTGCGTTTTAGACTTTGGAGGTAGCTGGGATCATCATTTACCCTTGGTGGAGTTCTCCTACAACAATTGTTTCCAGGATACTATTCAGATGGCACCTTTCGAGGCTTTGTATGGGAGGAGATGTAGATCGCTCGTCTATTAGACAGAGCTCAGTGAGGGCAGTATTTTGGGGCCAAAGATCGTACATGAGACGACCGAGAAGATACAGCTGATTCGAGACAGGATAAGGACAGCTCAAAGCAGGCAGAAATGATATGCTGACAGACGCCGCCGCAGATTAGAGTTCGCAGTTGGCGATCACGTTTTTCTGAGGGTCTCTCCGATGAAGGGAGTGATGAGGTTTGGACGGAAGGGGAAGCTTAGCCCCAGATTCATAGGTCCCTTCGAGATTCTCGAGCGTGTGGGCGCAGTTGCATATCGTTTGGCTCTTCCACCCGACTTCCCAGATTTTCACCCCGTATTCCACGTGTCGATGCTTTACAGATACCTACATGACCCCTCGCACATGATTCAGCATCAGACCGTTCAGCTCGAGCGCGATCTTTCGTTCACCGAGCAGCCAGTCGTGATATTGGACCGGCAGGTGAAGAAACTTCGATCGAAGGTCTTGCCATCAGTGAAGGTGCTTTGGCGCAGCCCGAATGGTGAAGAGATCACTTAGGAGGCCGAGGGCGAGATGCGGAAGAAGTTTCCTCATCTCTTTGAAGGTATGCGTAGCTTTATATTTTTAAATTCGGGGACGAATTTTTTTAAGGGGGGAAGATTGTAACACCTTAGGATGTGTTTAGTGGCTAATTATATTTAAATAAATGGTTTTTAATAAAAAGTTTACCAAATTGATTTTCAAATATTTTATCAAATTTAATAAATATTTTATTAGAATTTTCCTAGGCTTGCACACACTTGTACATGTAAACTAGGGTTAAAATAGGGTTAGACCATGATTAGCAACCATGGTGGACTAACCATTTTTCTTTAAGTTAAGTTTAAATTTGAGTTAAGTTATTTGGGTTTTTAATTAAGTGTGTGTGTATTTTTTTTTTAAAAATGAAAATGAAAAATGAATTAGTTAGGTGTTGACTTGAGTAGGGAGAGAGAGAGGGCATGATGGGCTTGCCCATGCTTGCATTAAATGAGGTGAGAGGAAGAGGGGGATTTGACTCTCTCATAATCCTCATTCTTTCCTTTTCTCATAACACTCATTTCTCACATTTCTCTCTCACACACACACATTACAACAGCAGTAGCCGCCCCAGCAGCAGCAGCAGCAACATCAGCACAAACAGCAGCAGCAACATTAGCACAAGCAGCAGCAGCAAGCAGGCGGCAGCAGCAGCAGTGAGCAACAGCAACAGCATCACCAAATCTTCTTCTTCCACTCCTCTTGCTTCCTAGGGTCGCTTGGAGGTATATTTCTTAAACCTACTTCCTAGTTTGCTATATTTGTGTAGAATTAGTTTCGGTTAGAGATAAAAGTGTGTTTTTGTGCTAAATATGGTGTTTATTGTGGACTTTTGGTTAGGAGATGATTTTGTTGGTTAGCCTAACCTAGTTAAGTGTTATTAGGGCCACATAAACTGAGATTAACCCCAGATTTCACCAAAATACCCTAGGTTTTCATTTAGTGCAAAATATAACGTTTTAAGTGAATTTTTAGCTTTTTGTGATCTGCTATAGACCCGGTGATTTCACATAAAATCTGAGTTAACTGGAGTATAGTTGTTAGATGTTGATCACATACCCAGAGCACGAGACCCCCTACCCAAATAGTGGTCGCCGATTTATTCTTTCTGGCCGCAAATTGCGGCCAGATGAGGGAGCTAGGTGTTAGGGTTTTGGCTATAGGAGTCTGCTATATTTTTAGTGCCAGTGGTATGTGCAATTTTGTAAGTTTTCACCTGTGTCAAAATCTGGGACGATAAATCGTTTTTCTAGTAAGTTTTGTTTGCGCGATACGTGAGTAGGTTATGTGATCCAGCGTATCGCGACGTGTCGGGATAGTTTCAAACATGTATACACACGTTTCAGTGTATCGTACACACGCGCGTTTAGTTCGTGACGCGAGTTTCTCGTTTGATTTCGATATCTCGTTTTGCGAGATATTTGCTTATATATGGATTCATTGTGTAAATTCCAGGTTCGCAGGCGGGTATTTCGGACGCTGCCAAGAAGGGGAAGCAGGTGGTCGGCTACACTTAGCACGTGATCAGGTGAGTAGATTTAATATCTACGGGGAAATCGCCCGTATGGCGTTAAGCGTCAGCGTGTAATAGGATATTTTAGTTGTAGGTGTTCATATAGATATACCATAGTACCATACCTTCTTGTTGCATATAGAATTGGTAGTATAGAACACTGCACTGTCACTAACGGTTCAAGCTGCACGAGCACTATTTGTATGTTACACTCACACCGTTAATGATTGCCACGACACTCACATTATAGGATTGCTACGAATTTTATATCGTCTTGATTTCCGCTTCATTGATGATTGTCATGACTTGCTGCATATTGGTACATATATTTATATTCATACCATGCACACTGTATATTCACTTTTGTGCAAACCTTCATTGATATATCACTACCGGCACACATGCACCCTTTATATTCATCTTAGTGCATACGTATCTTGATATATCTACACTTGTGCAGATATACATCGTATATCCATTTTAGTGTACATGTACATTGCTACACTCACATTACGTATATATCCATTTGCACATCCATACCTATACACATACATATGTTACATACATGGATGATATTGACATGATTTAAAAACTAAGAGACCGCATGGGATATTTTCAAAACCGGATCTTTTAAAAGAGCGGTTTTCCCTTTCTTTTACTCTTAGTGTCATATGACACATTGCATGGATTTACGCATTGAGTTTGGATTTATGTGATTTCTGGATTTGGGAACCGGGGTATTATTTTAAGAAAATACGCACTGTTTTAAAAACTCGGTTTCCCTTGATATGATATTTCAGTGCGTCCACCATGCGTTTTATCGGTTTTGAGACGTGTGACATGTGAACCCGAATCGAGGAGCTGGACGAGACCGATTGCGGGTACATGGTGGACCCGGTATGGTACCCCGGGGCGAGAACGGATCGCTGTGCTGTAGACGGTGAGCCTGGCAGAGGGACCACTACTTACCGGTGATTGGTTGGACCTGGCGGTTATCCGGAGGATATCGATCAGAGTCGATAGATGGATACAGGACGACATGTACTGCCGGGGCCGAGGGCCGATTCCGCAGACGGAGCCCGTGGGCTGATTCCGGACTGACGGAGCCCGATACTTGAGGATTTGCGTGTCGATGCTGGACACGATTATTTATGTTATTTCGAGTGCCAATGATGGGCACTCACGATTCTATGAGATTTACAGGATTTGAGGGCCGATTAGAGTGACGGCGCCTGAGTTTTACTGGGATTTGGGTGCATTGATGGACACCGGTTATTTTTCCACATTGATATTCCGTGTAGATGATATTTTATCCCATGCTCAGCATTCATTATTTTACATTTCATCCTGTAGTTATAGTACCTGATAGAGTATTTTTGCATGATTACTGCATACCCTGCTCATCATAAATATTGATGTTATTAAAATGCACCTGTTAGGCATGATTATTGCGTATCCAGTTCATTCATATAGACATTATCTGCTGGCATATGTTAGAGTATCGCAATACGTGCATACTCACGATTACCTTTATATGTTATCTACTATTCACGAGTTGGCAACTCACCCCCGTTGTGCCACAGTGTTTGCAGGTTGCCCCTCGGAGTAGTCTCGGCAGGCTGCTTTCTTGCATCTTTTGATACAGATACCATTGCAGTTGGCGTGCGAGCGCTTTACTGATGGGTGGGTTTTGTGTGGTATTTGTTTATTTTCCAGTTGTATACATCATTGTAACTAGTATTCTCCATCTACTACTTATGTATTGACTTACAGACCAGTTGTGAGGGTGATGTATATTATTTTGTACTCTGGTGTCGAGCTCGTTGTGAGCCGACTTTATTTATGCAGCTTCATCTTTTATGATATTTGTTTTCACTTGTACTGTTCATTTCTTCGCTACAGCGTCGTATACTATATTTGTGGTGATTGTTTCCACCGTTGGGCGTGATTGCTCCCGTTTGGGATGCCTTATCCTTATTGTATACCATTTTACTTATATATTGTCTTGTACCCGATTTCGGGGCTAGTTTTTACAAAGGAAATGTTGCCAAAATTTTTAAGATAATAACTTGAACTTTAAAGAATTTTACTAAAACAACTTAAAGTTTTCTAAATGTTTTAACACATGTTCTAATAAATGTTTTCAACACTCAATACTTTTAATGGTTTTGATTTCTGGGTTCGGCTTACTTAGCCGCGTTATTCCTGTAGACGTTACGTGGTTAAGTGCCGGTCACGGGCCGAACTTTGGGTCGTGACAGTAGCCCTCATAACGAGGCCACTGAGCCCATTTATGCTCGGCGCAACTACGGCGGACATCCCTCTTCCCATCACATGCAGCGGATCCGAAACCCCAACAAGGGACATCAGGTCTATCCAAGTCTGAGCGATCCTCCCTTGACTTCGGGGTCATGGAGAGGCCTCCTTCTCAGCAACGCTTGGCATACTTGGCAAGTGATCGAAATCAACTCGATGAACGATCGCTAGACAGATAGCCGACCTGACAAGGAAGCCCAACAGTGCGAGCAAAGATATTATACGAGCATTTTTCACAAACAGAAGACAAAGTGCAAACTGATAAAACTAAAAAAGTTTTACTACCAAAAGCGAAGTCTTTACAAAGGGTATTTTGGGCTTCCCAGCCTTACAGACTGCCCGGAGGCCTACAAAAAATCCAGAAGCGGCAAAATAAAAGGAGGAGGAAGACGATGGCTTTAGGCCTCGGGGCCAGGCATGACTGTTCCCGCCAAAAATTTCTGCGCAAAAGAGCCCAAGGTATCAAATGGCGGCGATACGCCTAAGAAAATGGGAACCAGTATCTTTCGGGCTGTTTTTTGACAAACTCCCGAATAAGAAACAGATAAATTCTGATGGCATTGGAAGCATCTCGAAAAACCCTTCGATTTGATATATTATGGGCCTCGTAATTCATCCGGGATCAAAAGTTATGAGGCATCACGTGTCCACACGTGATTGACCTTTAAGAACCCGCTGGAGGAGTCGAAAGATATAATAAAAACTCAGAAAAGACCCCAATGGGGCATCACGTGCTCACACGTAACCATGGGTCACGTGCAGACATGTGATGGGCTTTTAAAGCCTCTAAAATAATGAGTAGAATTTAATTCTAAAAGTCAGAAAATACCTCAACGAGGTATCACGTGCTTACACGTGACCAATGGTCACGTGTTGACACGTGATGGTTAAAACTGAAACATAAATAAGCGGCTGAGAAAGGAACCCAATTGGGGGTCACGTGCTCACACGTGACCAAAGGTCACATGCCAACACGTGACTGGCTTTAAAAGCCTTATAATTTAATAGAATCAAATTCTAAAAGTTTCTGAATCTTTCTAAATGGAAAAAGGGTCATAGGGAACCGTTGGATTAAAAATCCAAGGGTGATGAAAAATCACCAATTTATGGAAAAATCCCAAACAAGGAAAGATTTTCCCTTAAAATCTAACCGAAATAACAAAGGAATATTTTAAATTTAAAATCCAATGGTGAATAAAATTCACCTAATAATCCAAAGGTCCAGATGAATGATGAATGCAAATCAAATCTCTAACGAATACAAATCAAATCTTTCAATGAGAAATTTGCTAAACAAATTGATTCTTTTCCTTCTCCTATAAATAGGAGCCAAGAAGAGAAGAGAGGGGATCTACTTTTTTGGAGAGAGAAGAACAGAGAGAGGAGAATTTAATTCTCAACAAAGAAAAACCCTAGGTGAGAAGGGAAAAAGGATCAAAACTTCAATAAAGAGAATTTAATTCTTAAAATCCAAGAGTTTAACTCTTATACAAAAAGAACTTAGTTCTTCTTCTGGTTGAAGATCTGCACAGAGCACATCTCCCCATAAGTTGAGAATTTAATTCTCATCAGGTCGAGATCCTGCCATGCAGATCCTAAACTTAGAAGGGGAATTGAGTTTTGAGAATTTAATTCTCCTAAAACAAAACTAGGGTTTAACCCTAATCAAGAATTTAATTCTTTTACATACCTGGGAATTTAATTCCTTTAAAAAGAAATTAGGGTTTTATCTTAAATAAGAATTTAATTCTTTCAAAATAGGAATTTAATTCCTCCAGAATCAAAATTAGGGTTTTACCCTAAATAAGAATTTAATTCTTAAAGATAAGGAGACTTAAAAGATCTCTGTGCATGAAAAGACTAAGGTCACGTGCCCCACGTGACCCCTGAACAGATCCCCCAAAAATGAGAAGAGGAAAGCTTTGAGGCAATGCCTCACGTGCTCCCACGTGATCCTCATTATATATGGAACAAAAGCAAAGGCAGAAACAATTCTGGGCGCTCTCACGTGACACCACGTGACCCCTAATAAATGTTCTAATAAATCAGGGCAAGAGTATACATCACGTGCCCACACGTGATGGCTATGAAAATTAAAAGTGTTTAACACTTGTTTGCAGAACAAAATAAAGGGGATCTGGCCCCACTTTTTGATGCCATCACGTGCTCCCACGTGACTCCCAAAACGCAGAAAGAAAGATCAATGGAAATGAAGGCTTTGGGCGCTCTCACGTGTTTACCACGTGACCCCTTAGCAAACGTTTTAACAGTCAGCGCATAAATCCTCATCACGTGTCAATACGTGATGCTCGAAATAAAAAAGGAAAAGTGTTTAACACTTATTCGCAGATTTGAGGATAAAAAAAAGGAGATCTGGCTCCACATTTAGGGCGCCCTCACGTGTCACCACGTGACCCCTAATGAGCATTCTAACAGACCAGAGCGGGGGCCTCCATCACGTGCTCACACGTGATGGCCGTCAGAATTAAAAGAGTTAAACACTGATCTGTAGAATAAAATAAGGGAAATCAGGGCGCTCTCACGTGTCCACACGTGACCCCTCTCTCCTTAATGTTTAACACTAATCTGGAGACTTTGTTCCCAGTGTTTAACACTGATTTGCTTTAGTGTTTAGCACTAATTTGAAATCTCTGATTACCAGTGTTTAACACTAATTTGCTTTAGTGTTTAACACTGATTTGAAAGCCCTGTCGCTAGTGTTTAACACTGGTTATCTTTTAGTGTTTAACACTAACTTGCTAATCTCATTCCCAGTGTTCAACACTGTTGGTCTGTAGTGTTTAACACTAGCTTTAGCCCAATTGGCTAAGTTTCTAGAGGCAAAGCCTCTCCTTCAATGGGCCAACAGAGGGCCAATATTTCAAACATAACTGGACTTAGCCCAAACTGGCCATAAGTCCTCAAATCATCTTGAACTGAGCACATCTTCTCTTTCAACCAACTCATTGGTTCAAGGGTACATCTCGGAACTCCTCTGATATTTGTCGTTGTAATCCTTCAACGTCTTCTGAGAGGTAACGGGTCCCGACAACCACACATCAACACGGACTGTGGGGTCCTTAAACTCATGGACTTATGCGTCCTTAAACCAAGATACAGACTGTGGGGTCCTTAAACCCGCGGACTTGTGTGTCCTTAAACTAACGGACTAATGCGTCCTTAAACATACCCATATGGACTGTGGGGTCCTTAAACCCATGGACTTATGCATTCTTAAACTACCAATGGACTTATGCGTCCTTAAACTACCATTGGACCACCATGTCCCTAAACTGGCAATGGACCACCACGTCCCTAAACTGGCATTGGACCACCATGTCCCTAAACTGGAACAATAGAGCCCAAACGCTCTTTTGTCGGATCTAAACGATCCCGTTAAGTTGATCTTAGTCTCAAACTGGACTAACGTATCCTTAACAAACGTTTAAGTTGATCTTAGCCTCAAATACGGCTAACGTATCCTTAAACCTTCAAACAGACTTTAATCCCGAATTGGACTATAAATCCCCAATCAATTTTGGTTCAAGGGTACATCTCTGAACTCCTCTGACATTTGTCGTTGTAATCCTTCAGCGTCGTAAGAGAGGTGATGGGTCCCGACGGCCATACATGTAATGGACCCCTATGTCCCTAAACTGGAACAATAGAGCCGATTGCTCTTTTGTCGGATCTAAACGATCCCGTTAAGTTGATCTTAGTCTCAAATTGGACTAACGAATCCTTAACAAACGTTTGAGTTGATCTTAGCCTCAAATATGGCTAACGTATCCTCAAACCAAACCCCCAAACCCAAATCTAAGATAATACGGATTTGGACTAGTCTACGCCCTACGGGCGACGACATAACTCAGTCTCCGTATACAATCCACGGGCAACTAAAAACAAAACAAACACACACGACACGAAGTGACCAGCTGGAGAAGGAGAAAGTTGTTACCGCGATGCGGCAGCGTAATTAACTGCAGGGGCTTGCGCCTGCAGGGAAGAGCGTCCCCACAATCAAAACCCCCTCAAACGAGGGAGAATCTGACAAAGTCTGCTATATCGGACGCATCCGTTTAAACCTTCGATACACGGTGCCATTGTAAGTGCACGGCGGCTCCCCGGCCTCCATCCCGAGGCCAAATGCGGAAGCGGTGATAAACTTTAATTTTGCAAACTAGCAAACTGGCACCACCGCGCACTAAAACCCGGATCGAACCATTAACTAGTCCTATCTAACTACAACATGGGGAAGAGAGATATACCGACTGATCCGAGTCCTCTGGTCTTCTCATCGTCGTCCCGATCTCCCGCGGAATGTCCTGTCTCCACCTCGTCGCCGGAAGTGCACCACATCGCCTACATCTTTTACGGGCTCCCACCTCAATGCCGAGGCAACTCGGGCACGAAGCTGGCTAGTCGACGTGCCCAAGATATGCTGAAGAATGTGTAGTGCTCAAGTCTCATTTTGGGGTTGTAGGAATTGCCATATGGTGGAGGAAATGATACATGAACTTTTTCTAGGTGAACTTGGGGATTTTTCTTGCATGAAGAGAACCAAAATCCCCCCACCAAAATAATGGGCAGCCCTTCTAGGAGCATGGCCGGCCACTACAAGTGAAGGGAGAGTGAGAATGAGAGAGTGACCAAAAGAATGAGTGGGAAACTCTATCATGCAAGAGAAAGGGAAAAAGCAATCATGTGAACCAATGATAACAAGGAAAAACCAACACTCAACTATCACTCATCACAAACAAAGTCCAACCATCATGAACCATCATGAAGTCAAGAAGTCAAGGTATGGAGCTCCCATCATGATGCAACAAAAATGCAAAAGCCCCCTCCACAAATACTTATTTGCAACAATGCAAATAAGCCCTCCTCCACCAAACTTCGGCCAATGAAAGATACAAATGAAAATGGCCGAAACGGAAAGCAAACTGGCAACTCCAGAAAACTGGTCCCGTAATAAATTACAGGAAAACCCCGCTACTGTGCATACACACCCGCATTTGTATTCCGACCGAAATACAAATGCAGTGAGACAAAGTCTACACTGTACTATACTAGGATCCGGCTTAAACTAAAGCCGGCTAGTAATATCCGTTTGATCCTGATCCGTGCAATACCGCACGTATCTGATCGAACCCTGCCATATATCCATACGACCTCTAGTACGAACTGTCCGATCCTGATCCGTGCAATACCGCACGTATCTGATCGGACCTTGCCATATCTCCATACGGCCTCTACAGCTTTTCGCCCGAAAGCTTGAGTAACTGAATGTGGGGGACTCTAAAGACTCATCAACACCTTGGTTGTGGATTTAACCACTAGCACGTCAGAAGTATAAGCCAATACGTAACGGGCTACCAGATATTGACAAAAAGGGACGTCTGTGAGCGAACTCAGCCTGACACCCTACTGAGCCTGTCAGTGACAATATCCGTACAGTCCGGTCCGTTCGTCTATGAGCATCGCATGGCGGGCCTAGGGGGTTGGTAAAAGTCAGACCCCCAAAAGCGGTACAAGTCGTGTCGGAGTGTAGCTCAGAACACCCTGAGATACTACTGGACTACCTACCAGTAAATCTCCTGCCTTGGCCAAAGACTTCGTGTAATGGCTCTCCTAGACACAGCGCGACCTCACCCCCAATACCGGGAGAGACGAACCCCTGAAGATACGCTCACTGCCTCCATGTGGCTCGGGACTGTACCCAACTAAAACCTGTTTGCACGTCTCCTTTGAGCGTGGTAGGGTAGTAATCAAAGTACAGTGGGAACTCACACGAGACAAATGACGATCCTCAGGTCGATGAACTAACCTGTACACATGTCACCTGGGAACTGCTATCTGACGTCTGGTATAAGACCAACTAGCATGTTCCCGGCGAGTCCTGTCCGGTGTACTCATAACCTAATGAGCACCTGTATACATCTTAGGTGATCCAACTGACACCAATGGCTTATGAGACCGGCCACCGCCCCTCGTCGGGGTCTCGACTGTATACACTAGTCTACTCTGGAGTATCGATGCCCTGTCTCGAAACTCGCACGACTAGGGACCTTTTAAGGATGTGCTTATAGACCTCCAGCTCCCACTTATATGATCGCCCTCATACTGCTGGTGGTCAAGCAAGAATTCTAGGGGCTCTATCAACGTGTAATAGCGACCTGTCAGGTCACCTAAACCAGTACACGCTGATAAAGATAAACCAGATAGCATACTATCATCTCGAGTAAGACTGTCCAACTGGGACAGGTCCTCCCTCAATCATTGTAATCACGTGCCTGTGATCCAATAATTGACTCTGAGGGCACTATCTCCAACAATCTCCCACTTGCACTCAAGGCTAATTATTGCGATGTCGCATGCTCACAGCCCGTGTGATACCGAACACCCAACTCCTCTACTTGTCAGTCTCACAAAGCTAGTTTGCGAAACTATTGCGTTTCGAGGAATAGCCTCAGTGAGTGGATCCGCTTTGATGTTTCTTTCTATGTCTCTCTATATCTCAAGTTCGCGGAGAAAGCCATCTCCCGAAAAGAGTAATACCTGTCTTAGAATATGTCTGGATGTCTGATGGGACCTAGCTCATAAATGAACTCTAAATCCAAACTTCTTAGACTGTATTGTCAACTGAACTTAATCAGTATCCTGCGCCATGCCACCCTCAGTATTGCCTTGGACCACCTGTCCAAAATACTGCCCCTCGTCAGAAGGAAAAACTATAACTCTGACAACCTCCTTGTCGTCCAGGTCACCTTGGAAGCCTGGAATGATAACCGTCTCCCGAATGAGGCTGTCGTTATCATATCCTTAGAACATCCACTTATGCTCTAAAGCTGCTTCCGACTGTTTCTCCAGGATAGGATCAATGTCAACTTATTGCATGTAGTGCAAGAATAACATCTGGTGTGGTACTTGACATCTTATGATTGACTCAATTGCCTGAGCAAGTGATCTGCCAATCATGCACATCCCTCTCCACTTTAGTCTGTAAGACACCTCTAGAGAGGGTGACTCCATCACCTGCAGGTACACTACCGTGCCAGGAGTCGTCCATTCTAAATACTCTTAGAATGCTGTCTAAGTACCCTGATTGGGAAACTACCCAAATCTAGATCTAAAACCATAGATCTAGTAACCAGTATGTCTGATATAATATCCAAGTCCCATGTGGAGAAACCACTGTGTGACGACCAAAGTATAACCGATCGTAGTATAGGAGTTTCTTTTCCTATTCTGTGTATGTCATCCAAATACCATGACATCACACCCTACTACCTTCTCAATAGATCCATCCCCTATTCTGATGAAGTCAAACCTATGACTTTCACATCAGAAATTGATGATCTATCTCCGCTATATCTGCTTTAGTCTATAAATAGACATAAGCAACCTGTCCACCAATGCTTCCGCTGCTCCCACTGACAACGACAACCCTCTGGCAGAGTCATATACATGTACACTTCGAAAGCAAGTTTAGAACGACGCTATACTCATCCTCCTGCTGGGTCTCGCAGCCTGGAACAACAGCAATGGCAAGTCTGGGTAAACAAGAAACTCCCTGTCACCGTCCTTGAGGCTACCGGAGTACCTCTCGGGTGCCTGAGGTTACCCACCTTATCTGCGGAGTGGCCAATGGAATGTCAAACCAGATTGAATCTTTAGGTTCTTATAAAATCTTCAGTAATCGTTTGTGGTTCTGGAATCACTTCCAGTTCTACCATACTCCCACTATTGTTTTTTTGAAAAAAATCCATTTTTAATAAAACTATGGAGAGTCTAGAACAATATCGCTATTGTTCATCCAGATGGTAGAAAGTCAACCCTCGTCATAGCCTGGGTCAACCCATAAACAGTCATTACAGAAACGTGCCTTGAGTTGTCCAGTGTCTGGTTTTAATCATAAGCCGGACAACTCCCCGTACCTTAACATCGTTAAGATATGAACTGTTCTATATCCAATATAGAACCAGAGGCACTGATTTAATTGAACCAGATTCAAATCATGCAGCTGTCTCCAGTGCATGTCAACTAAATGGAAAGAGGCCGATCAGCGTTACTCAACTTAGGAATGCTTCCAATTATGAGTAACCTGAAAGAGAAGCAAGTTCTCTTAACCATTACTATCAACTAAATACCATACACAAGTATCTACATCTTCGATCAACTTGAAGAATCCCGATACTTGCTACACCTGGTTCTCTACTCTATTCAAATACCTATAACTTCTCAAAATTCGGACCCTGTGTTTCCACGAAACACCTGTCTAAAACTAGAGAAGTCATAAGTAAACCGAATATAGTACGAGGACCAACCCCTCTGTCCTGATGGACCCTGGACAACATACAATACTCTGTATAAGTCCCTTGAGTCTGATAACTCATCCACTGTGTGTCGTAGGTTGAAAACTGTACTTATGGTTAAGAAGAATTACACCGCTGTTCAATGCTCCTTACCCAACCATCCACTGATATAGGTAAATGTCATAAACATAATTTCAAAAAGGTATATCTCACTCTATGAAAATAGACGTACAGATATATCGATTTGAAATTGGTGCATAACAGCGGATATTCAAAACCAAATATTCGCCGACCGGCAAACAGCCCAGGTGATTTCCTCGAATATCACCGATTACAACGAATCCCGATATAATGAGGATGATCACCCGATTCCCAATAACTTACTCCCACTCATCATCTGTAAAACCATACAGATGTGAGAATCATACCTGGTAAATACATACCCTGGAGCAAGGACTAATTGGGAAATCAGTTTTCTTTTAACAGTACATAGTGAAACTGAAACATTGAAATGTTTCGATGGGGTATCCCGGCATTCCTAGTAATGCCTCTTCCAGATTCACGATTGTAACCGTATAATTCTTTGCCACCTCTCCGAATCCCTTTATATGTCTTTAGTCATTACCTTCTGCACACCCCTTTAGGCCAAATGGTTTTCTTCCTTCCCTACCGTTCGGCACCAGCCTATGGTTTGGAAGAAGACTATCCAATAAGCATAATGGGTGTACTGTCCTAATCCTAGGAACACTCGCAATGCAAGAGAAGGTGAAGATAAAAGACAACCGAATAAACCTTATTCCTATTTCTCCTGAACCAGAATCCATCCCCGAACTGGAACAAGTTCCTTTCGAGTTCGTATATAACCATACGATGGAGTATCCAATAAACTGTGGATCTTCGTAGTGATACGGAGTGTCCTGGAGAAATACAAAGGTGAAGTGGGAGTGGTAAAGAAATACTTGGTTTGGTCGTGAATATCAGTCGCAATTTACTTTGCCCTCTTACTAATCCCTTGCTTTGTCTTAACTTAATACCTTCTGTACACCACTGTTAGGCTAATTGGTTTTCTTCATTCCCTACCGGTCGACACCTGCCTATGGTTTGGAAGAAGACTATCCAATTTGCGTAATAGGTGTACTACTCCTAAACCAAGGAGTACTCGCAACCTGAGAGAAGGTAAAAGGAAAAGACAACTGAATAATCCTATCCGTTTTCTCCAGAACCGGAAACCATCCTCGAATAAATTCCTTCGAGTTCGTATATAACCATACGATGGTTTTGTCCAATAGAAGTGGACGTTCGTAGTAATACGGGGTGTCCTGGAGAAAAGGGTAAAAGTAGGAGTGGCAATGAGGTCTGCAACTTTGACAATCCAAAAGCCGGTGTTTAAGAAGGTTCGGTCAATTTTGGTCACTGAGTCATAGTCTTAGGGTCGGGTCAATGGTCGCTGCCGAAGAGAGAGAAAAGAAACACTCAGCGTGCACTCTAACCTAGATCAGAATGGTTACCAATTTATCTAATCTGGAAACCTCCCACTGTCACCTCAAATTCTCCTCCAAACCTGAAAGAAGAATTAGTCGGGATCACCCGAGGAGTAAACTAACTCATCAGTAGGAATCGGGATCCAACTATTATCGCATGATAACGTGACGGAATCCGCTCACGGTGTCACACTCCAGAAGGTATGCGCATATCTGGCAAGTTTCAGTTTTTTTGAAACTCCCGATGTGATTTTTGCCCCATGCTCTTATGACCTTGACGAAGGTCAACAAATCATAAGTCACATGTCAAGTTCCACCCGTCATTGTCCAGGTTAATTTGAACCCACCCGTACAAGCCCTTGACGAAGGTCAACAAGGCTATACGACTGTCCCAAACCAACGCATCTATCTATGCAGCAGAAAGGTAACAAGCAGCTACCATACACTATGCCTTGACGAAGGCCAACAAACATAGCATGAATACTACGTGCTACCCGTCTGAAACGACGGAGGGCTACGAATGGTTTCTGGCGAAAACCTTTAATGTAATGAACTTGATATCGTTGAAGGAACGGATAGCTTTTTAGAAAATATAGTAACGAAAACCTTCGCTAAAGAGGTCACTCCCGGTGAAGGGATCTCGGCTCTTTCCCCGTAGAATGAGGTGCAGGATATTCCAACTGAATACCACGATGCAAAGAAAAAGTAATCGGCTATAGTGAAGTTATTGCCCTGACGCAAACTTCTGTCCAAGGGGTCACTCCCGGTGAAGGGATCTCGGCCCTTGCCTCGTCGACTGAGGAGCAGGATATTCCAACTGAATACCACGATGCAAAACAAAAGTGAACGTCCTTGCAATAACAGCTTTTTGAAAAGTGTTCCAACAACATCAGATTAGGTTTGTTTTAACTTGTATTGATCCGAATCAACGCAATCCTATCAATTGATCACACCAAAAAGAACGAAAATATACTGATGTACATATATGCCATCCGCATTCGCCACTGGGTCCCGTCATTACCCGCTAAGTTAGCTAACTAACGACAGAGCGGGGACTGGACTAGCGCGGATGCAAAACATATACAACATGTACTAATATATATACCAACATATTATATTCGCTCAAGGCGTGAATAAAATGCAACATCACAGAAATGTATAGCATCACAGAATAATACAGATATCTGGGATCCCCGGGTTCACAGAGCCACTACTGAAACCCGACGTTCCCCTGGTCGTGTGGATAGCCTGTGCAATGAAATCCTAGACCCCTACGGGCGCGGCAAGTTACCCGCCAAAACCTGAAGCGAGGCAGCCCCTTTCAGCGACGTGAATGGACCACCCAGCACTTCACGGAATCTGGTAACTTGGGCACCCCTCCTGGGTCAACCTGTACCCCCTACGAGTGCGGCGAATAGCCTGTCAATTCTAAAGTGAAGCCCCCTCCGTCTCAATGCCATGAGATGCGGGCTTGTTGCCCTCTAGAACCCGGCTGTCCGTGCACCCCTCCGCGGGGCAATCCTAATACAGAAAGTAAAATATACATACAACGGGTACATCGACCGCAACTTGGTCGTGCCCCAAAATAATAATACAAACATGCAGTGACGGCAGTCCACATGTCGGACGCTCGCCCCGCAATATCAAATGTACATAATACAACAAAACTGTACTAGCATTGCATCCAGGCTATCCCCCACGACCGATCCGCAACATCACAGCATAACACAGAACATCAATGTGAATGTCACGTTCGCAAATCCGTCTAACCGGGCTATAGCAGTTAGACAGGATTTACCGATCAAGTGACATTCACGGTCGCAGATATAATGTAAATACTGTGAAATAATGTGTTTAAAATATCCGATCGATCAAATTTTAACAAGTGGGCCCCAAGTACTACTGTAGCACAACAAGAAATTCTGGGCCCAAAATTAATATTCCAGAAACCCTATTTTCACTTTAGAAGCCCATTGGAAAAATTTGACGCATCGATCTCTCCATACTGCGGCGGAACCGCGGCCCCAAGTGGGGTTTGGCCGCGGTTCCGCGCTCCCCTTGAAAGATCAATGTGTCGAATTTCTCCAGAATTCTTAGGACTTTCAGTACATCACTTTTCTACAACCTGAAAATTTTTTCGAGCCAGAAAAAATTCGACAGAAAACTGATATGAAGAAAATACGGGTTTTTGGAATTTTGTACGATCGGAAATGTAAAACACATTATACAAAGCTAGACTATGTTAATGGCGAGGCTCTGATACCACTGTAAGTGCACGGCGGCGCCCCGGCCTCCATCCCGAGGCCAAATACGGAAGCGGTGATAAACTTTAATTTTGCAAACTAGCAAACCGGCACCACCGCGCACTAAAACCCGGATCGAACCATTAACTAGTCCTAGCTAACTACAAGATGGGGAAGAGAGATATACCGACTGATCCGAGTCCTCCGGTCTTCTCGTCGTCGTCCCGATCTCCCGCGGAATGTCCTGTCTCCACCTCGTCGCCGGAAGTGCACCACATCGCCTACATCTTTTAGGGGCTCCCACCTCAATGCCGAGGCAACTCGGGCACGAAGCTGGCTAGTCGACGTGCCCAAGATATGCTGAAGAATGTGTAGTGCTCAAGTCTCATTTTGGGGTTGTAGGAATTGCCATATGGTGGAGGAAATGATACATGAACTTTTTCTAGGTGAACTTGGGGATTTTTCTTGCATGAAGAGAATCAAAATCCCCCCACCAAAATAATGGGCATCCCCTCTACGAGCATGGCCGGCCACTACAAGTGAAGGGAGAGTGAGAATGAGAGAGTGACCAAAAGAATGAGTGGGAAACTCTATCATGCAAGAGAGAGGGAAAAAGCAATCATGTGAACCAATGATAACAAGGCAAAACCAACACTCAACTATCACTCATCACAAACAAAGTCCAACCATCATGAACCATCATGAAGTCAAGAAGTCAAGGTATGGAGCTTCCATCATGATGCAACAAAATGCAAAAGCCCCTCCACAAATACTTATTTGCAACAATGCAAATAAGCCCTCCTCCACCAAACTTCCGCCAATGAAAGATACAAATGAAAATGGCCGAAACGGAAAGCAAACTGGCAACTCCAGAAAACTGGTCCCGTAATAAATTACAGGAAAACCCCGCTACTGTGCATACACACCCGCATTTGTATTCCGACCGAAATACAAATGCAGTGAGACAAAGTCTACACTGTACTATACTAGGATCCGGCATAAACCAAAGCCGGCTAGTAATATCCGTTCGATCCTGATCCGTGCAATACCGCATGTATCTGATCGAACCCTACCATATATCCATACGGCCTCTAGTACGAACTGTCCAATCCTGATCCGTGCAATACCGCACGTATCTGATCGGACCTTGCCATATCTCCATACGGCCTCTACAGCTTTTCGCCCGAAAGCTTGAGTAACTGGATGTGGGGGACTCTAAAGACTCATCAACACCTTGGTTGTGGATTTAACCACTAGCACGTCAGAGGTATAAGCCAATACGTAACGGGCTACCAGGTATTGACAAAAAGGGACGTCTGTGAGCGAACTCAGCCTGACACCCTACTGAGCCTGTCAGTGACAATATCCGTACAGTCCGGTCCGTTCGTCTATGAGCATCGCATGGCGGGCCTAGGGGGTTGGTAAAAGTCAGACCCCCAAAAGCGGTACAAGTCGTGTCGGAGTGTAGCCCAGAACGCCCTGAGATACTACTGGAATACCTACCAGTAAATCTCCTGCCTTGGCCAAGGACTTCGTGTAATGGCTCTCCTAGACACAGCGCGACCTCACCCCCAATACCGGGAGAGACGAACCCCTGAAGATACGCTCACTGCCTCCATGTGGCTCGGGACTGTACCCAACTAAAACCTGTTTGCACGTCTTCTTTGAGCGTGGTAGGGTAGTAATCAAAGTACAGTGGAAACTCACACGAGAAAAATGACGATCCTCAGGTCGATGAACTAACCTGTACACATGTCACCTGGGAACTGCTATCTGACGTCTGGTATAAGACCAACTAGCATGTTCCCGGCGAGTCCTGTCCGGTGTACTCATAACCCAATGAGCACCTGTATACATCTTAGGTGATCCAACCGACACCAATGGCTTGTGAGACCGGCCACCGCCCCTCGTCGGGGTCTCGACTGTATACACTAGTCTACTCTGGAGTATCGATGCCCTGTCTCGAAACTCGCACGACTAGGGACCTTTTAAGGATGTGCTTATAGACCCCCAGCTCCCACTTATATGATCGCCCTCATACTGCTGGTGGTCAAGCAAGAATCCTAGGGGCTCTATCAACGTGTAATAGCGACCTGTCAGGTCACCTAAACCAGTACACGCTGATAAAGATAAACCAGATAGCATACTATCATCTCGAGTAAGACTGTCCTACTGGGACAGGTCCTCCCTCAATCATTGTAATCACGTGCCTGTGATCCAATAATTGACTCTGAGGGCACTATCTCCAACAGCCATAAATCAACTTGGCATCTTCGGAGAGGTAGACAGATAGCACCAATTAGCATCTGCCCCCGAATCTCAGGCAAGACGTCATGTCCCGGCCGCCATTCGGAGGGGAACAGATTCTGGCACGCCCGGTGGGACCTCTTTCTCTTTCCACTCCACACTTCGTGTGCCGTGTTCGCGAACGAATTGCGGTTTGCTGTGGTTGCCTGTGGATTCGAGGTACTAAGATTTGGTGTCTTGCTCTGTGCAGAAAACAGAAGATCAATGGCTTCAGACTGCACTACCTGCAACTGCAACTCTCACTCCGTTCCTGCTGGAGGAGTGGCTTATGGGCCCCGAGCGGCCTCCCTTTTCAAGATGTCAGTGGAGCAGGTAACTTAAGCCACCACTGGATTATTCTTCGGGACCATGCTCCCACCAATGAGCTTTAATGCCCCAATGTCGTCGCAAGAAGCTCCAAAGAAGTTGGTCTTTGATCGGCTTATCACTGCCGCGGCCCCTCTCAACGGGTCGCCCAACTTCAATACCTCAGTTTTCAACAGATTGGGCCAGAATGTCTATAAGCCCGTGATACCCGAAGCTGCCATCCCAAAGAGGATAGCCATCCCGGCTCAAGCGGACAAAATTACTGGAAAGGCTCCTCCTTCTAAGATGTCAATTTTTACAAGGCTGGCTATTCCGGTTGCTGCTCCAGGCGAGGTCCTCAAAGCTGCTTCCCCTGCCCAGAGGTCTGTCTTTGACAGATTAGACATTGCTTCTCAACGGGTGTCAGTCTTTGACAGGCTAGCACCAATAACGGTCTCTCCTCAAAGCAGGGGGCATGACGAAGTCGCCCCTATGGCCGAAACAACTCCATCCACACGACGCGCTCGACGTCGCCACTGGCGTCGAGTAAGGAAGGCTGGGGGCAACTCCCCCTCTGGATTTACTCCACCAGCTCCAACGGTGGGGATCGATGTTGCTGTTCCAACCGGGAACATCTTTGAGCTGCTGAACAGGGTGCGCAGAAACTCTCCTACTGCAGTGCTGAGGAGATCTCCTCCACCCGTAGGGAATGATACGGAAAAGAAGCTAGAGCAGCCCCCTCAACGGCTGTCCTCTAAAATTTACAAGGTCTGGCGTTAAGTCCAAGACTCCGTAATAGATCAAGACTATCTCCGCCGACAGAAAAAGATGAAGGTTCGGCAGGAGAAGAATTACTCTGTCAAGCCGGAAAAAGCAACAGCTGGATGGGTGCCCACTGCAACGGCTCCCTCAACGTCAATCACTCAAAAGAAAAGGAGGCCGCAAAAAGCCCCTATGAACATGGCGAACCGTAAAAGCGCTGAATCTAAACGCCCCAAGTCTGGGGGCATGGTGGTGCACATTGTTTATATGGCTGCCGGAAAGGAGGAAAGCCGTGCTTCGACGGGTCACCGACCGCTCACCCGATCCCTGACAAAAGCCCAGGAGGAACAGCAGAAGTTTCAAGAGATGATGACTGCAATGGCCGCGCTTACTGGACCGAAAGAAAGCCCCGAAGCATCTTCGGATCAACGCCAGGAACAGGAAACTGACGCTGAATTCCTTCGCAGGATACTGGAAAAGAAGGATAAAGAGGCTGCGGAACAAGCAGCCAATATAAAGCGAATGGCCCTTCTGTTTCAGGATATGGTAGGTATGATGATCCAACAAGATCCTCCTGCTGAAGATCATCCGATCGTCCTCGAAGATGACAAAGGAGAAACGTCGAATCCTCCACCGGTTCTGTCAACAGCCAAAGAGGATACAATCTCTAAAGCTTCCCTGGATGACTATATAGCTCAGCAGATACGAGTTCACCAGGCAAACGAAGCGGCTGAACAAGTTGTTAGAACTGGGCGACCATACCCGAGCTGGTATGACCAAATCAGTTACCCGCCGGGATATACGATCCCTAAGTTCCATGTATACAAGGGGACGGGAAATCCGCATCAGCACGTCGCTCAATTTAGAGCCTTATGCGGCAACACTGGCGGCGATGATAAACTCTTGATTCGCCAATTCGTCGGCAGCTTATCGGAGACGGCGTTCGAGTGGTACTCTGAACTCCCAAATGACTCTGTCAAGACATTCGCAGAGATGGAGCTACTGTTCACACAAAGATTCGCCAGTGCCAGTGAACGCACCCCAATCACAGCATTGATTAATGCCAGGGTGAAACCTAGAGAAACTTGGGTACAGTATGCGATACGATGGCGGAATTTATGGTCAAAATGCGAGCAGCGCATCGAAGAGGCTCCTGCAGTAGGCATGTTTGTGGGTACCCTTGATCCGCAAGCGACCATCTCACAGTTCATGATGTTCTTCAAGCCGACCACCTTCCAGGCCTTGATTGATAAGCTGGCCCAAATGGACCAGATGGGCCATAGGCCTTCCTCTTTAAAGACGGAGCCTTGGAATGAAAAGGGCAAAGGGAAAGCAACCTTCGTCGCCAACGCTCAACAACAACCGAGCAACTTAAAGCCGGTTGTCCGTCAAAACAATATGCGTCCACGCCCATCCCTCGAGGAGAGTCTGGGACGTCCTTACTCGTTTCCTCAGGATAAAACGAGAAGACTATTCGAGCTGGCAGTGCGCAACAGACTCATCAATCTGCCGAGTCCAAAGCGTCCGTTGCAGCCAGGCAATGTCAACGATCCTAATTATTATCCTTACCACTAAATGGTAAGTCACCCGATCGAGGATTGCTTCGTCTTTAAAGGATGGATCGAGGATCAGTATCTACAAGGCAAGTTTACGCTGTCCGAGAAGTGGAAAATAAACCCACCACAACCGCACACTCCAAAGAAGACGGACACACCGGGGGCAACTTGTTCTTTTGTTGAAGAAGCTTCGTGGGAGGTCGTGCTGTCAGCCAAAACCAAAATGATGCTGAATGATCTCCAGACATGCCCGGCGATCGGGTGGAAGAACTCGCTAGAACCCCAGATCGTCGAAGGGATGCTGAAGTCGCGCCCAACTCCAAAGATCGAGGGTGAAGGCCCCAGCACTCACACCCAGCCGTCAAAATCTTCAAAGAAAAACAAGAAGAAATCCAAGAAGCCCGTGAAGCCCGGCGACAAGCGCACGGATTTGCAGAAACAGATTGACGTGCTGGAAGAGTATAACCAGAAGGCGCGGATTCCAATCACGCTCCAAGAGTTCCTCAGCCACGTCCTCGAGGACGAAAATGATGGAGAAGACTCATCAGATGAATCTGAGGACTACGTAGCAAGTTGTCATATGATCTTTCACTCCTTGATAGATGATAAAGAGGCTCCTTGCACCGAGAAACCGGGGTCGGATCCTGAACCAGAACTTCTGTGGCCGTCAGACGAGATGATCGATGCCTTCCTGAATGAGATTCGTCTGAAAAGTAAAGCCGACCGGGAGCGTGAGATGGCCATATTTGAAAAGGCCAAACGTCGGCGATTGGACAAAAGGGTCGAAACACTCCCACCAGATCAAAGTACATCCGCCGCAAATGAAAGCAGGATCAAGATAAGGAAACGATTCGCCAAAGCATATCAATGGGGATGAGGCCGCCCTCTTTCAGAGAAAATTCTCCTGGTGGTATACATTTTGATGAAACGGACGTACACTCTAACTTCTGCTTATATCATCAGAGGATCGCACATCCTACTGAAGACTGCAACTCCTTTAAGTGTTGGTGGCAAGGATATGTCGCTCATAGACAACACGTCAATAGAATAAAGCAGGAAGCTCGTAGACAGCGAAAAAATACGACAGATGAGCATAAAAGAGTTGCCGGCAATTGTCATAGGGACGAGCCCGGGGGATCACGAGTTCTCGCCTTTGGAAGCGATTCTGACGAAGAAGCCGCCCTCAACCCTCTCTTCAAGGAATTCATTTCTAAAACAAAAGAATTGGAGAGTTGCGAGAACGTTCAGCCGTACAATCTCACGCTATCCGGAAAGAATCTCGGACCCGCAAACGACGGAGCAAACGAAATGAGAAAGGAAAAAAACGGCTTTTGTTGCCAACACTCAACAACAGTCGAGTAACCCGAGACCGTTTTGTGGTCAAAACAACAAGCCGCGATACCTCAATGAGAAGTTGAACGTCCTTACTCGTTTCCCAAAGATAAAACAAAGAGATTGTTCGAGCTAGCAGTGCGCAGCGGGCTCATCACTCTGCCAGATCCAAAACGTCCATTGCAACCAGGTGATGTTAACAATCCTAACTATTGTCCCTACCACAGAGTAATGGGTCACCCACTCGAAAATTGCTACGTCTTCAAAAACTGGGTTGAAGACCAATACCAACAGGGCAAGTTCACGCTGCCCGAAAAGTGGAAAGTAAACCCGCCACAACAACATGCTCCGAAAAAGGTGGATATGCAGGGGCTTCATGCTCATTCATAGGGAAAGCCCCATAGACCGAAAAGTCAGTAAACTAGAGATGCGTCTCAAATACGGCGACGGCGGACCGAAACGTCCTTAAACTAACGGCGGACCGCAATGTCCTAAAACTTGCAAATGACCGAAACGTCGTTAAACTACTCCCAACCCGCAGCATCTTCAGGGTGACGTGCCAAAAAAAAAAAGGTACGTCCACAAGCAAAATGGGCACGGATGAAAACCCGAAAGGGCCCCGTGAGTAAAAACAGCAGGGCTACCGGCGAGTGTTCGTGAAAACCCGAAAGGGCGCGACATCGTTTTAAAAAAAAAGAGAAGAAAGAAAAAAAAGAAAAAAGAAAAAAAGGAATAAAAAAACGGTATGTCCACAAGCAAAATGGGCACGGTTGAAAACCCGAAAGGGCTCCGTGAGTAAAAACAGCAGGGCTACCGGCTAGTGTTTGTGAAAACCCGAAAGGGCGCAACCTCGTTAAAAGACACTTATAGGGTCCTCTCGACCTTGAAAGGAGAAACCACCTGCGTGAGATCCTTACGACTCACAAGGGAGCAACACACTTAGGGATCTTCACGATTCCTAAGGAGAAAATACACTTGCGAGATCCTCACGACTCGTAAGGAGAACTCTCTTATGGGACCCTCACGGCTCATAAGATTTGAAAGTCTTAAGTTACAGAAACCTTAACCTGTTCTTAAGCAACCCCCACAACCTCCGATATGGCCCTACAAGCGGCTCAATACTGACCCTTGTATACAATCCACGGGCGCGAATAAACATTTCCCTAACCAAGTCCCACCCGTGGCTAGGGATATGTTAGCACGGTGAACAACCCTTGTGAGTCCTCTCGACTCATAAAGAGATAACACTCTTGTAAGATCCTTACGACTTATAAGAGAACATACACTTAGGAGTCCTCATGATTCCCAAGGAGAAAACACATCTACAAGATCTTCACGACTTGTAGGGAGAAATACCTTTGTGAGACCCTTACGGCTCATGAAGTCAAAAGCCTTAGCCGACAGGACCCTTAACTCTGTTTACTAAGCCACCTTTGTTCAATATCGACAGAGGCAAATGACGATTCACTCCTGGCAATATCCCAGTTGCAGCGATACTGATGCCTAAACCGGTATCAAATTCCAAGCCCTTTCAAGGCAAATGATGATTCGCTCCTGGCAATATCCCAGTTGTAGCGGTGCTGATGCCGAGATCGGTGTCTAAATCTAAGCTTGCAACGAAAAGCCAGCAAGCCACACATGCATACGAAATAGCCGAAATGATGGGGCAACTTGCGACAAAACCAGCAAGTAAAAATGTGTGCATGAAAAACAGCCGAAATGATTGGGCAACTCGCAATAAAAAGCAGCGAGTAAAAATGAAAAAAATATAGCCGAAATGATTGGGCACCGCGAAAAATAGCCGAAATGATAGGGCAATCGCGACCTTCGCGATATAAAAGCTGAAATGATAGAGCATCGCGGAAAAAGAAATAAAATAAAAATGAAATTTCTGCCCTACAGGTGATGCCACATCAATCCCTGTATACAATCCAGGGGTGCAAACAAAGAAGGAGTCGCACTCCTCCTCCCCAGGTTTCATCAGAAGAAGAAGCCGAATCTCGACGGACCACAAATAACCTAGAGATCATCTCAACACTCGTCTCGTCACAGCGGACACATCATCAAGAAAAGCGGAACAACGGCAACTCCCAGTTCCATGACTTGACGATGTACTCCCACAGAGAGTCAAATCCCAACTCCGTGAAATGCGGATATAATCAACAAAATTCCTGGCCACGTGGAACGCGGATAACGTCACTCTTTGACCCCGTGGAAAACGTCCAGAGCGGATCCTGGTCCTCGTAGAACACGGCAGTGAACCCGTGTGAAGCATCCAGAGCGGAGCCTAGTCCTCGCCTAACGCGGCAGTGAACCCGTGTGAAGCATCTAGAGCAAAATTCCTGGTCACGTGGAACGCGGATAACGTCACTCTTTGACCCCGTGGAAAACGTCCAGAGCGGATCCTGGTCCTCGCAGAACACGGCAGTGAACCCGTGCGAAGCATCCAGAGTGGAGCCTAGTCCTCGCCTAACGCGACAGTGAACCCGTGTGAAGCATCTAGTGCAAAATTCCTGGTCACGTGGAACGCGGATAACGTCACTCTTTGACCCCGTGGAAAACGTCCAGAGAGGATCCTGGTCCTCGCAGAACACGGCAGTGAACCCGTGTGAAGCATCCAGAGCGGAGCCTAGTCCTCGCCTAACGCGGCAGTGAACCCGTATGAAGCATCTAGAGCAAAATTCTTGGTCACGTGGAACGCGGATAACGTCACTCTTCGACCCCGTGGGAAACGTCTAGAGCGGATCCTGGTCCTCACACAAACATGGAGTGGTCACCACCTCAACGTTCGTCTCGATACAGTAGACGCGATGTCGACAACAGTGTCCTTCCTTCGACAGGATTCGGACACACTAAAGCAAACGAAGCGAAGGCCAAATTCCTAGCTTCAACGTCTTGACGGTAAGTCATATAAAACCGGAAAGACAATCAGGGATCATCTCGCACCAGGGCGAAGTGGTCACCACATTGACGTTCGTCTCGATACAGCAGACGCAACATCACCAAAAGGAGCCACGGCAAAATCCCTAGTTCCAAACCTCGACGGTTCACCAGCAACCTAGAGACAACCGCGACATTCGTCTCGATACAGCAGAAGCAATGCCAGCAAATGAAGCGAAGGCAAAATTCCTAGCTTCAACGTCTTAACGGCATGTCATATAAAGCCTGAAAGACAATCGGAGATCATCTCGCACCAGGGCGGAGTGGTCACCACCTCGACGTTCATCTCGATACAGCAGACGCAACATCACCAAAAGGAGCTACGGCAAAATCGCTACTTCCAAACCTCGACGGTTCACCAGCAACCTAGAGACAACCGCGACATTCGTCTCGATACAGAGGATGCAATGCCAGCAAACGAAGCGAAGGCCAAATTCCTAGCTTCAACGTCTTAACGGCATGTCATATAAAGCCTGAAAGACCATCAGAGATCATCCCACACCAGCGTGGAGTGGTCACCACCTCGACGTTCGTCTCGATACAGCAGATGAGATGTCACGACAACGTTCTTCCTCCAACAGGATTCGCACATGACAAAGCAAACGAAGTGAAGGCCAAATTCCTAGCTTCAACGTCTTAACGGCAAGTCATATAAAGCCTGAGAGACAATCGGAGATCATCTTGAACCAATATAGAGTGATCACCACCTCGACGTTCATCTTGATACAGCAGACGCAACATCACCAAAAGGAGCCACGGCAAAATCCCTACTTCCAAACCTCGACGGTTCACCAGCAACCTAGAGACAACCGCGACATTCGTCTCGATACAGAGGATGCAATGCCAGCAAACGAAGCGAAGGCCAAATTCCTAGCTTCAACGTCTTAACGGCATGTCATATAAAGCCTGAAAGACCATCAGAGATCATCCCACACCAGCGTGGAGTGGTCACCACCTCGACGTTCGTCTCGATACAGCAGATGAGATGTCACGACAACGTTCTTCCTCCAACAGGATTCGCACATGACAAAGCAAACGAAGTGAAGGCCAAATTCCTAGCTTCAACGTCTTAACGGCAAGTCATATAAAGCCTGAGAGACAATCGGAGATCATCTTGAACCAATATAGAGTGATCACCACCTCGACGTTAATCTTGATACAGCAGACGCAACATCACCAAAAGGAGCCACGGCAAAATCCCTACTTCCAAACCTCGACGGTTCACCAGCAACCTAGAGACAACCGCGACATTCGTCTCGATACAGAGGACGCGATGCCAGCAAACGAAGCAAAGGCCAAATTCCTAGCTTCAGGGTCTTAACGGCAAGTCATATAAAGCCTGAAAGACTATCGGAGATCATCCCACACCAGTGCGGAGTTGTTATGACTCATCGGGGCTCTCCAAAATGAGCCTAACCTCAAGTAAAAAGCGGCATGGCAAATTCCTAGCGCTTGCTCTTCCGACGATCAAACTGCCAAGGAGGATTGCTTGAAGACGTCTTGTCCAGCCCCGAAGGGATCAGAGACACGGCAGTCGCAGGGCTACTCGAACAGCAGGATTGCCTATCGAGGAATATATCAGCTTATGCGACGGTACGACGGCCAAAACCCTAAGTACCACAGACCCTAACGGACTTCTGTCGTAAAGAGCAGAGGTTAACTGTGACGTTAGGATATTCTTGCGAGATCTGCTCGATCCGTTTTGACTCGTGAGGAAATTGATGTCTTTGCGAGAACTTCTCGATTTGTCTCGACTCGTGAGATAAAGCCTTAGGTTGTGGGGATTAAAAAACCTGTTTCCTAAGCACTGGGATCCTGCAAGTCGGCCCAAAACGGTCTCTTGAATACTATCTACGGGTCACACTCTCCAAAGTCGAATCTCGACAAGGAGGGAAACAACTGCTTACGGGTCCTCTCGACTCGTAAGAGGAAAAACTCTCTTATAGGATCCTTACGACTTATAAGAGAAAACACACTTAGGAATCCTCACGACTCCTAAGAAGAAAATACACCTACGAGATCCTCACGACTCGTAGGGAGAAAAGTCTTTATGAGACCCTCACGGCTCGTAAAGTTGAAAAGTCTTAGGTGGCAGATCCTACCCCTGTCTCCCAAGCCATCACTGCCCAGCAAAGAGATCAAGATGGACCATCTATGAGCCACACTTGCCAAAGCTACATGCTACTGAAATGGAGAAGCTACTCATGAGCATAAAAACTACTTCACGCCAGAGTAAGACATAAAGAAATGGAAGGGTGCGGCTCATGGAGTTAAGGGTTTGGAACTATATCCCTTAAGAGTTGAGATTTGAGTCAATGATAACTGACGACGCTTGTGTCCGCTCGTTATCTTCTCAGATCAAGATTCTGAAAGTGATACACCAACCCGAAACTGGTCATACGCCATGCATAACTCTGCACTACTTCACCCACGTACATACTTACGTGGGCAAAGTAGTGGGGGGCATTTGTTCCCGCCAAAAATTTCTGCGCAAAAGAGCCCAAGGTATCAAATGGCGGCGATACGCCTAAGAAAATGGGAACCAGTATCTTCCGGGCTGTTTTTTTGACAAACTCCCGAATAATAAACAGATAAATTCTGATGGTATTAGAAGCATCTCGAAAAACTCTTCGATTTGATATATTATGGGCCTCGTAATTCATCCGGGATCAAAAGTTATGAGGCATCACGTGTCCACACGTGATTGACCTTTAAGAACCCGCTGGAGGAGTCGAAAGATATAATAAAAACTCAGAAAAGACCCCAATGGGGCATCACGTGCTCACACGTGACCATGGGTCACGTGCAGACATGTGATGGGCTTTTAAAGCCTCTAAAATAATGAGTAGAATTTAATTCTAAAAGTCAGAAAATACCTCAACGAGGTATCACGTGCTTACACGTGACCAATGGTCACGTGTTGACACGTGATGGTTAAAACTGAAACATAAATAAGCGGCTGAGAAAGGAACCCAATTGGGGGTCACGTGCTCTGTAGCGTCTTGAAAAGTCGTTTTGGTGTTTTCTTGAAATTCGGTGAAAATTCGGTATTTTTCCGAAAACCGTCTTTCTCGATATTTTGCAGTTTAGGGCTAATTTTACCTAAAAAGGATAGGTAATTTCTTGTTTTTAGTAGCTAATGAGTTATTTATGAAATTTTGGTCATTTAAAAATTTTTCCCTATTTTTCAATTTTTTTAATATTATTTTAAGCCGGTAAGAAAATACATTAAATAAGCGATAAATACAAATTTTTCCGGGCTAATTTTAATCTCTAAAATTATGATAATTATAATCTAGTGATAACATGAATTTTTAGTAATTTATTTTGATTTTTAACAAATTTTTATGATTTGAAACGAATTTATTGAATTTTGAGCTAAAACTTGCAATTTTTGAGTTGTAGGGGGCCTTTTTGCATAAAATTTCTTTTGTAAAACCCCTCTCTCTTTTTCCTCAGCCCTTGGACAGCCCCACCTTGTGTGAGACCAGAAATTTCTGGCCTCTCTCTTCTTGGTTTCTTTCTTGAGTTAATTTGATAGTTTATGGTATTATTTTAATTAAAATGGATAATGTATGATACATTGACTTTTGTGGACTTGACCATGACTTTCCCCACTTGCCCACACCCTCCCCCATACCTCATTCTGGCCGAAATTCCTGCACACCCTCTTCTTCCTCTCTTTTCTTTTCATTTTTCTTCAATTTCTTCAAGAAATACATCAAAATCCATGATTTAATTCAAAAATCCAAACAAAAATCCTTATGCTATCATTATCCTTAGCCATTCTTGCTTGGACCTTGGTGTTGAGGCCATCAATTGGAGCAAATTTTCTTGCTTGATCCATAGATCAAGAGGTATAATTCTCATCAAGTTGCTTTCTTTTGCTAAAAATTCCTTTAATTATATGGTTAGTGTTAAAAGTTAGCTTATTTCTAATCTAGTTTAAAAAGAGTAGTTTGTTTAAATTAGGGTTTTGAAGCCATGATAATTAATTAAGTTGTTTTGTAGTTAATCTAGTTGTTAATTAACTAATTTATATGGTTAACTTGTTTATGTAGTCTTCAATTTTGCTAATTTGGTTAAATTTAGAAGTGTGAAATTGCTTTTTAGGATTTTCAAGAAAAGGTTTTTGTATGGAAACGGTATTTGAAACATGATTAGTGAGTTGATTAAGTTTTAGAAACCATTATTTAGTTGATTAAACCTAATTTGTTATCTAGTATTTTGCTAACCTAAATCTAAGAGGTGAACTTGCTAATTGGGGTTGAAATTAGTGTTAATTAAGTTTTTCAAGTATGGATTTTGATTTGCAATTGCTATTTATAAAAATCAAGAAAGGGTTTGGTTGTGGAATATAGGTTTTGGAGCATGGTTAATGTGTTGTAATTAGTGTGTGTGGATTGCTTGTAGTGTGCTTGGGTGAGTATGCTAGATTGTAGTCGTTTTGTCGCAAATCGGCGATGTTGCACCGATTTTTTTGGTATGTATATGCTTACTAGATTTTTATATAAATTATGTGATGGACTATTTTTGATATCTTGATGATTGTAATGGCTTGTCCTACGACTTTTAGGATGCGTGAGTGCGGTTTTTGGGTAGTCGGGTTTTAGTTTTGCCGGGTGACCCAAATCGGCGTTTTTGGCAGTTTTTGCGATTTTCGCGTGTGTTCCGCGCACTTTGTGCACGTTGTACCTAGCTAGCGAACCTTAGTAGTTTCGTTGGGGTTTTGCGTCGTTCTTGATATGTAACCTTATATTTGGTATTGATGTAAATTCCAGGTTCGGTCGCGGAAACGTCAGACGCGGCGCGAAAGGGAAAGGCGGTGTTTGGACACAGCTAGCCAGGGATTCCGGTGAGTAGATTTAACATCTACAGGGGACGATCGTTTGGATGGCGCAAGTCGCCCGATAGAATTAGTAAACTGAAAATAAAATAGTAAACTGGATAACCACTTGTGACATTAGAATAATAATACTGGCATGATAATTGCTGCAATTAGATCAATATGTTATACCCATATATGCAAACTCAATTGTAGGACACATGCACCATTACCAGGTTTTTATATGCAGCACGAGCACTATTCATGTTTACACACACACCCTGGTAATTGCCATGCCACCACACTAGATAACATTTAAATTTAAACCTTTTACTAATTGATACTTAAACTGGTGCTATTGCCTTTAATTCCTTAAAATGAAACCGTAGAATTGCTATTCATGTGCATGTACTTCATCATATTAATTGTTCATGCTTAATCCATTAATCACACATCGCAACTTGATTATTGATATCATATGCATTCATTATCACTGATATATGCCCTTATGAGGATTTCTTGAGATTTTATGATATTGCTGGATTTCGGGGGAAAGCCGCAAAATTTCCAAACTTATGATATTTTTAAAACATGTAAATTGCGGTTTTCTAGTGATGTAAGTGTCGTCCACCATGAGTTTGCTGTGGCTTTGGAAATCCGTGTCGAGGAGTGGAGGAACCGGCACGGGTACATGGTGGCCCCGGTAAGGTACCCCGGGGCAAGAGGAATGTGGTGATGACGTTGAGCCTGGCAGGGGACGGATTACCTACCGGTGACTGTTTGGGACGGCGGATATCCAGAGGATACCGACCGTGGCCGCTAGATGATGAGATATTGATATTTGAGATGGGTCAGCCGGACGGCTGAGGCCAGCGATACATTTATGAGATTTGAGACAGCTTTTGGGGTGTCGTTGCTAGACACCGGTTTTCGTCGATTCATTGACATTTGCTGGCATTCTAAAAGAGTTTCAAAAACAACATCTGATAAAATATTTTTATATATAAACCTATTGAGACCTCAGATATTCATGTTGCATACATATTCGTACACTGATGTTGTATACACACCTGCTAGTATATCCATATTGCATACATACTCGCCATTATGTCCTGCCTTACCTGTATATAGATGCTAGGATGCTTGTGTGCATGCATTCGATAGCCTGTGTAAATGTTATTTATTACTCACGAGTTGGCAACTCACCCCCGTTGTGCCATAGCCTGTTGCAGGTCCGCTCCGTCAGTTCAGTAGCGGCGGGTGCGCTTGCTTCTTTTGCCTCTTTTGCCTGGACTCGAGATTTGCTCATAGGTGGGTTATGTTAATATTTTTGTACCACCTTGTATATTCTTTGCATCTAGTGTACTCCATCTACTGTTTCTACCAGATTATTGTATATTGACCTAGAGATGAGACTGTGAGGTTTGTGGATTTTATGCTGTATTTTGGGGGTCGAGCTCACTTGAGCCGACATGCTACTTTTTCATGCTTCCTTATGCTTTATTATGATTATTATGCTTGCTGTCATTTACATTGCGTGGGATTTGTGACCGCCTTATGGTGAAGAGCTAGCTCCCGCTTGGGGATGCCCTATTTTGTTGGATTCATGTATATATTTTGTTGTACCCATTTTTGGGGGTCAGTATTTACAAAGGAGACTCTGCCGAAATTTTCGGGAAAAATTGGTATTGTTTTTAAAAAGGGTTTTACATGACTTATTTGATAACTCGCTTTCAATTGATTGGGTTTTCTTCACTCTTTTGCTTAATTGGTTTTGTTTTCTGGGCTTTGGCTTACTTATTTTACGGACGTCTTTAGACGTTTCGTAAACTTAAGTGCCAGTCACGTTCCGTACCCTGCGGGTCGTGACATGCTCACACATGACCAAAGGTCACGTGCCAGCACGTGACTGGCTTTAAAAGCCTTATAATTTAATAGAATTAAATTCTAAAAGTTTCTGAATCTTTCCAAATGGAAAAGGGTCATGGGGAACCGTTGGATTAAAAATCCAAGGGTGATGAAAAATCACCAATTTATGGAAAAATCCCAAACAAGGAAAGATTTCCCCTTAAAATCTAACCGAAATAACAAAGGAATATCTTTGGATTTCAAATCCAATGGTGAATAAAATTCACCTAATAATCCAAAGGTCCAGATGAATGATGAATGCAAATCAAATCTCTAACGAATACAAATCAAATCTTTCAATGAGAAATTTGCTAAACAAATTGATTCTTTTCCTTCTCCTATAAATAGGAGCTAAGAAGAGAAGAGAGGGATCTACTTTTTTGGAGAGAGAAGAACAGAGAGAGGAGAATTTAATTCTCAACAAAGAAAAACCCTAGGTGAGAAAGGAAAAAGGATCAAAACTTCAATAAAGTGAATTTAATTCTCAAAATCCAAGAGTTTAACTCTTATACAAAAAGAACTTAGTTTTTCTTCTGGTTGAAGATCTGCACAGAGCACATCTCCCCATAAGTTGAGAATTTAATTCTCATCGGGTCGAGATCCTGCCATGCAGATCCTAAACTTAGAAAGGGAATTGAGTTTTGAGAATTTAATTCTCCTAAAACAAAACTAGGGTTTAACCCTAATCAAGAATTTAATTCTTTTACATACCTGGGAATTTAATTCCTTTAAAAAGAAATTAGGGTTTTACCCTAAATAAGAATTTAATTCTTTCAAAATAGGAATTTAATTCCTCCAGAATCAAAATTAGGGTTTTACCCTAAATAAGAATTTAATTCTTAAAGATAAGGAGACTTAAAAGATCTCTGTGCATGAAAAGACTAAGGTCGCGTGCCCCACGTGACCCCTGAACAGATCCCCCAAAAATGAGAAGAAGAAAGCTTTGAGGCAATGCCTCACGTGCTCCCACGTGATCCTCATTATATATGGAACAAAAGCAAAGGCAGAAACAATTCTGGGCGCTCTCACGTGACACCACGTGACCCCTAATAAATGTTCTAATAAATCAGGGCATGAGTATACATCACGTGCCCACACGTGATGGCTATGAAAATTAAAAGTGTTTAACACTTGTTTGCAGAACAAAATAAAGGGGATCTGGCCCCACTTTTTGATGCCATCACGTGCTCCCACGTGACTCCCAAAACGCAGAAAGAAAGATCAATGGAAATGAAGGCTTTGGGCGCTCTCACGTGTTTACCACGTGACCCCTTAGCAAACGTTTTAACAGTCAGCACATAAATCCTCATCACGTGTCAACACGTGATGCTCGAAATAAAAAGTAAAAGTGTTTAACACTAATTCGCAGATTTGAGGATAAAACAAAGGAGATCTGGCTCCACATTTAGGGCGCCCTCACGTGTCACCACGTGACCCCTAATGAGCATTCTAATAGACCAGAGCGGGGGCCTCCATCACGTGCTCACACGTGATGGCCGTCAGAATTAAAAGAGTTAAACACTGATCTGTAGAATAAAATAAGGGAAATCAGGACACTCTCACGTGTCCACACGTGACCCCTCTCTCCTTAGTGTTTAACACTAATCTGGAGACTTTGTTCCCAGTGTTTAACACTTATTTGCTTTAGTGTTTAGCACTAATTTGAAATCTCTGATTACCAGTGTTTAACACTAATTTGCTTTAGTGTTTAACACTGATTTGAAAGCCCTATCGCTAGTGTTTAACACTGGTTATCTTTTAGTGTTTAACACTAACTTGCTAATCTCATTCCCAGTGTTCAACACTGCTGGTCTTTAGTGTTTAACACTAGCTTTAGCCCAATTGGCTAAGTTTCTAGAGGCAAAGCCTCTCCTTCAATGGGCCAACAGAGGGCCAATATTTCAAACATAACTGGACTTAGCCCAAACTGGCCATAAGTCCTCAAATCATCTTGAACTGAGCACATCTGCTCTTTCAACCAACTCATTGGTTCAAGGGTACATCTCGGAACTCCTCTGATATTTGTCGTTGTAATCCTTCAACGTCTTCAGAGAGGTAACAGGTCCCGACAACCACACATCAACACGGACTGTGGGATCGTTAAACTCATGGACTTATGCGTCCTTAAACCAAGATACGGACTGTGGGGTCCTTAAACCCGCGGACTTGTGCGTCCTTAAACTAACGGACTAATGCATCCTTAAACATACCCATATGGACTGTGGGGTCCTTAAACCCATGGACTTATGCGTCCTTAAACTACCAATGGACTTATGCATCCCTAAACTGGCAATGGACCACCATGCCCCTAAACTGGCAATGGACCACCACGTCCCTAAACTGGCATTGGACCACCATGTCCCTAAACTGGAACAATAGAGCCCAAACGCTCTTTTGTCTGATCTAAACGATCCCGTTAAGTTGATCTTAGTCTCAAACTGGACTAACGTATCCTTAACAAACGTTTAAGTTGATCTTAGCCTCAAATACGGCTAACGTATCCTTAAACCTTCAAACAGACTTTAATCCCGAATTGGACTATAATTCCCCAATCAATTTTGGTTCAAGGGTACATCTCTGAACTCCTCTGACATTTGTCGTTGTAATCCTTCAGCGTCGTCAGAAGGTGATGGGTCCCGACGGCCATACATGTAATGGACTCCTATGTCCCTAAACTGGAACAATAGAGCCAATTGCTCTTTTGTCGGATCTAAACGATCCCGTTAAGTTGATCTTAGTCTCAAATTGGACTAACGAATCCTTAACAAACGTTTGAGTTGATCTTAGCCTCAAATATGGCTAACGTATTCTCAAACCAAACCCCCAAACCCAAATCTAAGATAATACGGATTTGGACTAGTCCACGCCCTACGGGCGACGACATAACTCAATCTCCGTATACAATCCACGGGCAACCAAAAACAGAACAAACACACACGACACGAAGTGACCAGCTGGAGAAGGAGAAAGTTGTTACCGCGATGCGGTAGTGTAATTAACTGCAGGGGCTTGCGCCTGCAGGGAAGAGCGTCCCCACAATCAAAAGCCCCTCAAACGAGGGGGAATCTGACGAAGTCTGCTACATCGGACGCATCCGTTTAAACCTTCGATACACGGTGCCATAAATCAACTTGGCATCTTCGGAGAGGTAGACGGATAGCACCAATTAGCATCTGCCCCCGAATCTCAGGCAAGACGTCATGTCCCGGCTGCCATTCGGAGGGGAACAACGAACTCGGGGTCCTCGATATCTACCACGAGTCGAGCAGGGTCCTCGGCCAACTCCTCGTCAGGAATCTCTTCCCCCTGCTCATCGGCGTCCGCGAGGGGGTATTCGGCCCGGAGCTCTTCATCGGCGAACTCCGGCATCTGGGCCTTAACGGTGTCGAGGGCCTCGTGCCAGATGCGGGTGGTGGCCACGGCTAAGTCATTGTAGAAGTCCTTTGACTTCTTGTAGCCCTCCACTTCCTTCGCCGCCGAGAGGTCGGCCTGCTCCACCGCCTTGACCGCCGCCCCCAGCTCCTTCCGGAGGGTCCTCATCGTCTTCTTCAGGTTGCCGGCGAGCGCCTGAGCATGTTCTCAAGTTTACCTCGGCAGCCACGGCGGCCTCGCGGTGCCGGGCAACCTCCTGTTTCCCGGCCACCACCTCGCCCTCCAGGGCGGCAACCCTCGCCATCGCCGCCTCCAGCTCCCGCTTGGAGCTCTCTTCTGAAGGGTTACCCTAGCGCCCCGGACATCTCACGTGGCCAAATGCGGAACAAAAAATTTCTTACGAATAAAACTTGGCGCTAGACTAAACCCTAAAACCGGATCTTTCCATAAAACTAACTAGCTACACTAAGAGAGCTATCTACTATGATAGAAACCTTACCAAACGAACCAAGTCCTTCGGTCTTCTTTCTTAATCCTTAGCTCCTAGCAAGCGCCTTGAACATGCTTGAACTTCTTTCCTTGCTCCGTCGGTCCTCCGGGATCGAGCTTGTTCTCCGGCCTTCCTTGGTCCTTGATGATCCACCCGGGGAGTATGATCTATGGCTCTAGCTCTTTGCAATATATCAAAAGAGCAACTAGAGAACTTGGGATGCTAGTCCAAGTAATCTAGGATGTAGTGGAGGGTGTCTAAGTGTTTGCTATCTCTTTTCTAACCTCTTCACTTGTTTCTCAACACATGAGAATGTTAGTGAAGAGGAAGAAGATGAAGATGGAAGAAAACAAGAGGAGGGAGGAACTCAAGAAAGATGAGAGCTCAAAGAGAAATGAAGCATGAAGTGAGAGAAAATCACACACCTTAGTTTTGTGTGTGAATTCTTTCAATAAACAATTAACAACCATGCTTCAATAGTAACTCCAAATGAATTATAAATTCATTTGTGAATTATTAAAGCATGGTCATCACCATTCCTCCCATACCTTTTACTTTACACCTCATTTCCAATTATCAAATAAAAGAAAAATCCAAAATGAGGTGGCCACCTTCTAGAAGGAAAACTGTAATAAATACGGATTTCCAACTACTGTACAAATATATCGGCAATCAGATAAAAATCCGAACGCCCAAAAGAGATAGAATAACACGAAGAACGTAATACTAGAATATATATATCGAACTACATATACGTACATTATTAAATCAATACTTGATTTAATAATCTGGCTCAAACCCGAGCCGGCTAGTATTACAAACTGTCCGATCGAAAATCCGAGTACCAAGTACATCAATCGATCGAACCCTGCACGTATCCAATACGGCTACTACATCATTTCGCCTGAATCAGGAAAACCCTCTGTGTTGGACTCTAAAGACTCTGGCAGTGGGTTTAACCACAAGTAAGTCAGCAGCACTAGCTGTACGTAACGGCTACCCAGGTACCTGTCGAAAAGAAGGCCGATGAGCAAACTCATCCGGATCACCTAATGAGCCTATCCGTGACAATATCCGTACAGTCCGGTCTCTTCGTCAAAGAGTATCGCATACCGGGTCTAGGGGAAGGTGAACGTCATACCCTAAAAACCTGATAAGTCGTGCCGATGTGGCTCAGGACCAATCCGGGAAACTACTTGTCAACCTATCAGTAAATCCCAAGTGCCTTGGCTAAGGTCATATGGTCCTGACCAATCGAATCACAGTGCGATATCGACTCCCTATACCTGGAGAGACGAATCCCCGACAATCGTTCACTACCTCTATGTGGCTCGGGACTGAACCCAACCAAAACCTGTTTGCACGACTCAGTAGAGCCGTGGTAGGGTAGTGATCAAAGTTCAGTGGGAACTCATACGAGACAAATGCCGATCTCGGGTCCAAAGACTAACCTGTACACATGTCACCTGAGAACTTCCATCTGACGATAGGTATAGTACCATATGGAAGTTCTCGGTGAGTCCGTCCAGTGTACTCACACCCAGTGAGCACCTGTATACGATCTTAGGTGCATCAGATCAATGGCTGCGGGACCAACCATCCCCCGACGGGGCTAGAAATGTACACACCAGTTTACTCTGGAGTATCAGTGTCCAGTCTCGATACTTACGCGACTAGGGACCATTTAAGGATGTGCTTATGGACTACCCTGCTCCCACAAGTATGATCGCCATCACAACGCAGGTAGTCAAGCAAGATCCTATGGGCTTTATCAATTTGTAACCGCAATATGTAATAACGAGTATGACATATGCCATGTTAAGATAAAAACAAACCACAATAGTATACTACCGTATCGAGTCTTTATCAATATGTGCAAACCAGATATATCAACAATACAAATAAATACACATATCCTAATAAAGACAAGTCGAATAATATACTATAAAACTGAGCAAGATTGTTTTGTACATACATATCCCTAGTATCCATATGTATACATATACAATACTGGCCTCTAGAGCATATACATCCAACAATCTCTCACTTGCACTAAAGGCCAGTGATTGGTGTACCGAATACCAACGTCTGTACTAAGGCGAGCTGCTGGCGTACCGCATACCCAACATCCTAAAAAGTCGCTCGAACTGTGCTTGAGGGAGGGCCTTTGTAAATGGATCCGCCGTGTTGTCTTTCGTATCCACTCTCCGGACCTCGATCTCCTGGATATCTACGATCTCCCTGATCAGGTGATACCGCCTTAAGATGTGCCTAGATTTCTGATGGGACCGTGGTTCCTTCGGTAAAGGTATAGCCCCATTGTTGTCACAATACACTGGTATTGGATCAACAATGGACGGAACCACCTGAAGTTCGGCTATGAACTTCTTTATCCAGACCGCCTCTTTTGCGGCATCGCTTGCAGCAATGTATTCATCCTCCATCGTCGAGTCTGCGATGGTATCCTGTTTGGAACTCTTCCAACATACCGCCCCTCCGTTGAGGGTAAACATAAAACCCGAGACATACTTGCTGTCATCCTTATCACTCTGGAAGCTTAAGTCGGTAAAGGACTCGACCCTGAGGTCTCCATTACCGTAAATCAGGAACATCTCTTTAGTCCTTCTCAGGTACTTGAGAATGTTCTTTACTGTTGTCCAGTGGTCCTCACCTGGGTCTGACAGATACCGGCTCACCACGCTCAGCGCGTAAGCTACATCTGGTCTTGTACATAGCATCGCATACATTATAGATCCTACCGCCGAAGCGTAGGGTATAGTGCTCATGCGAACCCTCTCCTCGTCAGTCTTGGGAGACATCTCCTTGGAGAGGGTGATTCCGTGCAATGCGGGTATGTTACCGCGCTTGGAATCTTCCATACTAAATCTCTTTAGTACGGTCTCTATGTACCTGGACTGTGAAAGTCCCAGTAGTCTCTTGGATCTATCTCTCAAGATCTTGATCCCCAGAATGTACGAGGCATCACCTAGGTCTTTCATAGAGAACCTTTGTAATAAGAATAGCTTGACCGATTGTAGCATAGGAATATCATTTCCTATCAAAAGAATGTCGTTCACGTATAAGACCAGGAACACGACAGTTCGTCCTACAATCTTCTTATAAATACATGGCTCATCTTCGTTTTTGATGATGTCAAAGTCCTTGACTGTCTCATCAAAACTGATGTTCCAGCTCCGTGATGCTTGCTTCAATCCATAAATGGATTTGAGTAGCTTGCACACCTTCCCGCTGCTCCCACTGTCTACAAAACCTTCTGGCTGATCCATGTAAACGCACTCTTCTAAACTTCCGTTTAAAAAAGCCGTTTTTACGTCCATCTGCCAGAACTTATAGTCATGGAAGGCAGCAATGGCAAGCAGGATCCTAATGGATTTGAGCATAGCCACTGGAGAAAAGGTTTCGTCATAGTCCACTCCTGGTCTTTGACGAAAACCTTTTGCAACGAGTCTAGCCTTATAGGTTTCCACCTGCCCATCTACACCTAGTTTTTTCTTGCAGATCCATTTGCATCCAACGGGTTTTACCCCAGGTGGAGCAACTTCCAGGGTCCACACTTTATTGGTGTACATGGACTCCATTTCAGATTGCATAGCATCCGGCCATTTATTAGAGTCCCTACTGACAATGGCCTGTCTGAAACTAGTAGGGTCATCTTCTTCCAAGATGCAATCCTCTCGATCCCCATCTATGAGAAAACCGTAGTATCTCTCGGGCGGATGAGAAATCCTACTAAATCTGCGGAGCGGCTGAGGTTCGTCCGGGGTTATTGAATCCTGAGGTTCCACCAAATCTTTAGTTACAGTTTGTTCCTCTAGAATTTCTTCCAGTTCTACCGTGCTCCCACTAATTTCTTTTGCAAGAATCTCTGTTTCCAAGAAAACAACATGTTGAGCAATAAACACCTTCTGTTCCTCGGTGTGGTAGAACTGATATCCATAACTGTTCTTAGGATATCCTAAAAAATTACACAAAACTGACCGTGCCTCCAGTTTATCCGGATTATGCTTTTTAACATAAGCCGAACAACCCCATATCTTAAATCTTTTAAGATACGGCCTTTTTCCATTCCACATTTCGAATGGTGTCTTAGGCACAGATTTGGATGGAACATCATTTAACAGATATGCCGCTGTTAAAAGCGCATGTCCCCAAAATGAAAGAGGCAACTCGGCATTACTCATCATGGAGCGAACCATATCCAATAGGGTACGATTCCTCCGCTCCGATACACCGTTGTGCTGTGGTGTATAAGGGGGAGTAAGCTGAGAGAGAATTCTATTCTCTTTTAAGTATTCTAGGAATTCCGTGCTTAAGTACTCCCTTCCTCTATCAGATCGTAGGATCTTAATACTTTTGCTAATCTGGTTCTCTACTTCGTTCCTGAATTCTTTGAATTTCTCAAAAGCTTCAGATTTGTGTTTCATAAGATACACATACCCGAATCTAGAGAGATCGTCAGTGAATGTGATGAAGTAAGAGAATCCACCCCTTGCATGTATAGACATTGGACCACACACATCACTGTGTATGAGTCCCAAGAGCTCTTTTGCTCTTTCTCCATGTCCGGTGAACGGAGATTTGGTCATCTTTCTTTTGAGACAAGACTGACAAGTTTCATAAGATGAAAATTCGAATGTATTCAAGAGTCCATCTTTATGTAACTTACTCAGTCTTTTCTCTCTGATATGACCAAGTCTACAATGCCACAAGTAGGATTCGTTCGTGTCTAAACTCTTCCTCTTGCGTGTGTTTTGTATATTGAGCACTGTATTCTGATTTAGAACATAGATACCATTACACAATGTACCTTTTGCAACCAGTACCTTATCAAGGTAAATGTTCATGATATTTCTATCAAGAACAAAGTTATATCCATCTTTATCAAGTAAAGAAACTGATATGATGTTGCAAAGCATGGAAGGTACATAGTAGCAATTGTTCAAAATCATAGTATTGCCATTTGGCAACACTAGGTGATATTCACCGACGGCTGCAGCATTAACTTGTGCTCCGTTCCCTACTCTGAGGGACATATCACCAGGTGCAACTATCCTACTTTTTCTCAGTCCCTGTAATAAATTACAGATATGAGATCCTGATCCGGTATCGAGTACCCAGGAAGTAGGACTGACCGAAAAACAGTTCTCAATAACAAGAACACCTGAAGAAGACGCAACATTATGTTTCTTCTTCGATGGGGTTATTAAGGAATTAAAACCTTCCTCTTTCCCTTGCTTATGCTTATGACAGTTGTCGTAAGTTAGAGCCGAACCGACGTTCCCCAGCCCCGAATAAGAATTCGGATCGGTCAAGCGATACATTTTATTATCTTGATTAGGGCGTGAAATGGTTGCTACCTGGAGAGAGAGAGGGAAAACACTCAGCGTGCGCTCTTGCAAGGTTAGATTGGTTTATTTTATCTAACCAGGATGGCTCCCACTGTTTCCTCAAATTCTTCTTCAAACCCCAAAAGAAGAACTAGTCAGGATTAATCGCATGTCACAATACTTGCTTAACCTTTCAGCCAGGCTGGTGTTGGTACTTCGAGGGAGGTTTTCCAACGCTTTCGCGAAGTTTCTTAATTATATAACCTCTTTTCCCTGGAGGCGTAGCCCCGCTAACACCGTTCTAGACACCTACTTGGTTTATAGCATTGATTGTTATGTGTGATAATCTCCCGAGAGTAATCCTACTCATCAGTGGGATCGGGATCCAACTATCTTTGTGTGATGTACTAGATGGAATCCACTCTAGTCACCACACTCTAGAAGGTATGCTAAATCTGCAAGTTTCCTGTATGTTTGAAACTCCCGATATGTTTTTTACCCTTAACGATTTATGACCTTGACTAGGTCAACAAACCATAAACCGTTAGTCAAGTTCTACCCGTCATTTTCTTGATTGCATTAAACCCATCCGTACGAGCCCTTGACTAGGTCAACAAGGCCGCACGACTGTCCTAACCAATCGCATTTACAATGCACAGAAAAATACTACTTAGCTACCGCACATTACGCCTTGACTAGGTCAACAAACACGGCACGAATACTAAATATTACTATTCTGAAATGACGGAGGGCTACGGCTGGGTTTTTGGCGAAAAACCCGTTAACGTAATGAACTTGATATCGTTGAAGGAACCTGAGTAGTTTTGTAAATATATAGTGGCGAAAACTTTTGCTAAAGAAGTCACTCCCTGTGAAGGGATCTCGGCTCTTTCCTCGTCGAATGAGGTGCAGGATATTCCAAACTGAATACCTCGGTGCAAAGCAAAAATAGTCGACTATATTAAAGTTATTACCCTGACGCAAACTTTTACTTAAAGGGTCACTCCTGGTGAAGGGATCTCGGCCCTTGCCTCATCGAATGAGGTGCAGGATATTCCAAACTGAATACCATTATACAAAGCAAAAGAGAACGCCTGTAATGTCAGTTTTTAAAGCTTGGTTCCAAAAACATCTTTTAGGTTTATTATCTTGCATTAATTAAAATTAATGCGGTCCCATCAATTTGTAACCTATCACACCAGAAAAGAACGAAAATAAAATGTACGTATATGCCATCCGCATTCGCCACGGGGCCCGTCATCACCCGTTAGGTTACTTAACTAACGACAGAGCGGGGGCTGGACTAGCGCGGGTGCAAAACATATACAACATCTACTAGTATATATATAAGTATATATAACATTCATCCCAGGCATGATAATAAACAACATCACAGATAACATTACAGAATGGTGGATAATCTTGGAGCCCCGGGTTTCATTTGAGCCGCAAATAAAACCCGACGTTCCGGTCGTATAGATAGCATGTGCAATGAAAACCTGTACCCCCTACGAGTGCGGCGAATAGCCCGCCAGTTCTAGAACGAAGCCCCCTCCGTCTCGATGCCATGAGATGCGGGCTTGTTGCCTTCTAGAACCCGGCTATCTGTGCACTTCGCCGTGGGGTAAGCCTAGTACAGAATATTTAAAAAATATATACAACCGGTGACATCGACCTCAGCCCGGTCGTGCCCCAAAATAATATACAAATGGCAAGGACGGCAGTCCACATGTCGGACGCTCGCCCCGCAATAACAAATGTATATATGAATTATAAACTGTATTCTAACATTGTACCACATGCTATCCACCACAACAATCCAACCACAATCACAGCACAAGCACACAACATCAACGTGAATGTCACGTTCGCAAAACCCGTCTAAAAGAACATATAGCAATCAGACGAGTTTTACCGATCGAGTAACATTCCCGGTCACAGATAAAAGTGAATGTACTGATAATAAAAATACGTATTTTAAAATTACGATCGACTAAACTTTCCAAGTGGGCCCCAAGTATTAAACCAATACTGTAACAAATCTGGGCCTAAAAAGTAATTATTTCAGAAACCACAATTTCTAAAAATGAGGCCCAGAAAAAAAATTGATCACGTGGGCCCCCAAAATGGCCGCGGATCCGCCGCCAATAGGGGGTTTCCGCGGCGGTTCCGCGGCGGTTTAGAGGGCTCACGTGCCAAATTTTCTTCTGTGGTCTTAAAAAAGTCTGCATGATTTTCTGAGAGCAAAATATTGATTTTTCGAGCACTTTAAAAATCGACAGAAACATCATGTGAGGAAATGCAGATTTTGAAAAATCCAGTCGATCGTTATTCTAAACACGATTTAACAAGCTAGTATAGGTTTTATGGGTGTCTCTGATACCATGAAGGGTTACCCTAGCGCCCCGGCCATCTCACGTGGCCAAATGCGGAACAAAAAATTTCTTACGAATAAAACTTGGCGCTAGACTAAACCCTAAAACCGGAACTTTCCATAAAACTAACTAGATACACTAAGAGAGCTATCTACTATGATAGAAACCTCACCAAACGAACCAAGTCCTTCGGTCTTCTTTCTTCATCCTTAGCTCCTAGCAAGCGTCTTGAACATGCTTGAACTTCTTTCCTTGCTCCGTCGGTCCTCCGGGATCGAGCTTGTTCTCCGGCCTTCCTTGGTCCTTGATGATCCACCCGGGGAGTATGATCCATGGCTCTAGCTCTTTGCAATATATCAAAAGAGTAACTAGAGAACTTGGGATGCTAGTCCAAGTAATCTAGGATGTAGTGGAGGGTGTCTAAGTGTTTGCTATCTCTTTTCTAACCTCTCCACTTGTTTCTCAACACATGAGAATGTTAGTGAAGAGGAAGAAGATGAAGATGGAAGAAAGCAAGAGGAGGGAGGAACTCAAGAAAGATGAGAGCTCAAAGAGAAATAAAGCATGAAGTGAGAGAAAATCACACACCTTAGTTTTGTGTGTGAATTCTTTCAATAAACAATTAACAACCATGCTTCAATAGTAACTCCAAATGAATTATAAATTCATTTGTGAATTATTAAAGCATGGTCATCACCATTCCTCCATACCTTTTATTTTACACCTCATTTCCAATTATCAAATAAAAGGAAAATCCAAAATGAGGTGGCCACCTTCTAGAAGAAAACTGTAATAAATACGGATTTCCAACTACTATACAAATATACCGGCAATCAGATAAAAATCCGAACGCCCAAAAGAGATAGAATAACACGAAGAACGTAATACTAGAATATATATATCGAAATTCATACACGTAAATTATTAAATCAATACCTGATTTAATAATCTGGCTCAAACCCGAGCCGGCTAGTATTACAAACTGTCCGATCGAAAATCCGAGTACCAAGTACATCAATCGATCGAACCCTGTACGTATCCAATACGGCTACTACATCATTTCTCCTGAATCAGGGAAACCCTCTGTGTGGGACTCTAAAGACTCGACAGTACTCTGGCAGTGGGTTTAACCACAAGCTCGTCAGCGACACTAGTTGTACGTAACGGCTACACAGGTACCTGTCGAAAAGAAGGCCGATGAGCAAACTCATCCGGATCTCCTACTGAGCCTATCCGTGACAATATCCGTACAGTCCGGTCTCTTCGTCAAAGAGTATCGCATACCGAGTCTAGGGGATGGTGAACGTCAGGCCCCAAAAACCTGATAAGTTGTGCCGATGTGGCTCAGGACCAATCCGGGAAACTACTGATCAACCTATCAGTAAATCCTAAGTGCCTTGGCCAAGGTCTTATGGTCCTGACCAATCGAATCACAGTGCGATATCGACTCCCTATACCGGGAGAGACGAATCCCCGACAATCGCTCACTGCCTCCATGTGGCTCGGGACTGAACCCAACCAAAACCTGTTTGCACGACTCAGTAGAGCCGTGGTAGGGTAGTGATCAAATTTCAGTAGGAACTCACACGAGACAAATGCCGATCTCAGGTCCAAAGACTAACCTGTACACATGTCACCTGAGAACTTCCATCTGACGATAGGTATAGTACCATATGGAAGTTCTCGGCGAGTCCGTCCAGTGTACTCACACCCAGTGAGCACCTGTATACGATCTTTGGTGCATCAGACCAATGGCTGCGGGACCAACCATCCCCCGACGGGGCTAGAAACGTACACACCAGTCTACTCTGGAGTATCAGTGCCCAGTATCGATACTCACGCGACTAGGGACCATTTAAGGATGTGCTTATTGACTACCCTGCTCCCACAAGTATGATCGCCATCACAACGCAGGTAGTCAAGCAAGATCCTAGGGGCTTTATCAACATGTAACCACAATATGTAATAACGATTATGACATATGCCATGTTAAGATAATGACAAACCACAATAGTATACTACCGTATCGAGTCTTTATCAATATGTGCAAACCAGATATATCAACAATACAAATAAATACACATATCCTGACAAAGACAAGTCGAATAATATACTATAAAACTGAGCAAGATTATTTTGTACATACATATCCCTAGTATCCATATGTATACATATACAATACTGGCCTCTAGGCCATATACATCCAACATCTTCCAGTGAGGCAAGCTAGTCCGCGGCCTTCATCGCCGGGGCTATCACCTCGGCCTCCATGCGTAAGGCAAGGGCGACGTGTTGGAGGACCTGAAAAAAATAAGAAACAGGCCAGGAAGACGAAAGAAACACCAAATCTCACAAGCAACCGAGCACTTACCTGCACGGACTTCTAGGCGATAGACGTCATCTGGGCCCTGAAGGTCCCCCGAGGACCCTGCCCCCACCCAAACTCTCCATTTCGTGCAACGGGCTATCTGCGACAGATAGCCCCGAGGCCACCACAAACCAGAGGCCCCCCTCCTCCACCATGATCGGCGAGGGCGGGCCTTGAGGAGACCTCCGGGAACCCCTCTTGAGTGGCTCCGATGGAGAGCCGGTCTCCTCCGAGACCGGGTCCTCCAGAATTTGAGCCCGCTTCCGTCCCGACGCTCTGCTAGGCCCCGGGGTGGGATCTGCCCCCGAACGCTCAAGGGACGCGGCCACCGGAGGCACCGGGACGGAGGCCGAAGGAGCCGGGGCAGGTTTCGAGCGGGAAGAACTGGCACCTTCGGCCTTCGTGACCTTCCTCGGCTGGCGCATGGAGGCTCGGAGCTCGTCCATATCCATGGGTCCAGCACAAAACCAAATGCAACGAAATCAGCGACACATGCAATATACAAGCCAAAAAGCAAGCCTAATTTACCGACGAGCTCGACGGGGCTGAGCCCGGCCCAACTGAGGACTCTCTCAGACAGCAGCACGTCAAATCGGGAGACGGGCTCCCACGACGCCACTGTCACCGCGGCGGGGTCATTGGACTGGTTATCCGGTAAACATTTTTCCTTCAACCAGTTGGTGGGCATGGGCCAGTTCTCGCCCTCGGGCGACGGGATGAAGAAAAACTTCTTCCAGTCGTGAATGGAAGAAGGCAGGGCTACAATCCTTGTCCTGGCGGCGCCCCCTGTCGCTTTCTAAAAGAGAGGTAGACCCACCTCGGGTCGCCCGCTCGGCCTCCAGGATGATTTTTGAAAACAAGAGAAGAATCAAGGATGGAGAGGCTGAAGGGAACCGCCTGTAGCTTCAGGCGGATCAGGAACCCGAGGAGAATCCTCCATGAGTTCGGCACTGGCTGGCCAGGGGCTAACCCGAAGAAGTTCAGCGCTTCGACGACCTCGGAAGAGAAGGGAAGGCGCATTCCACCCCAAAAAGCTTCCAAATACAGGGCGATCTCCCTACCCCGTACTTGGTCTTCCCTCTCTCCCTCCTTAGCTAGACGAAGCGTATAACGTGAGGGGATGTTGAAACGAGCCCGACCATTGGCAAGCTCGTCCTCATGCCTCACCCAATAGGACGCACCGGGGGTAGCGTCTACCGCCTCCTCCCTGGGGGCCGCCCCCGCCGTATGATCCCTAGAAGTGGATCTGATTCCTGCTCCCCGGGAAGACTCAGGCTCAACTAGAGGGTCCCTAGAACCTACTCCTACGACATCTACAGATTCTGCGAAAAAAGACATCTAATCTGGAGAAGAGGGATCCTCGGAAAACGAAAATAGAAGAAAGAAGACGAGCGCTGAGCAACCTGGACTTAGAGCGAGGAAATATGAAGGAGTAGGGGCCCTAGAGTGCCTCCACCCCTATTTGTCACTGCAATCGCCCACATCCAACGGCGCCCTTCATCTCCCGCCAAAGCGCCTCCTCGCGTCCAACGGCTCCGATCGCTCAACTTGTCGTTCCCATACTGGGCCGCATCCCATCAAACGCCGCAGGTCTACACACGTCGCGTCGGCCAACCGATGCTTGACACGTGGACCGTCGCTTCAGTGACAGGATGCACGAACCGGCGCACCTTCCTTAAATGCAGAGATCTCGCCCTGATTCGCTGGCAGAAAAGACAACTGACAGCTCGAGGACTTGATCCGATAACCCGGTTATATCACATATAACCGACCGATATCACATATCGCGAGAATAGAATGCGGTATCACATACGCGCATTAATCTCGGTCCCGCACATAACACATATGTGCTCCTACTTCGTTTCGTATGAACCAAGAAGCCTTTGTGTAGGACTCTAAAGAGTCGTCAATACGCCGGCAGTAGATGATGATCATATCAAACACCCACAAGCCGCAAACGGTCTGCTAAATGTAACTGCCATCCGGGTATTGAGCGATCAGAAGATCAACAAGCAAGCCAGCTCATACTCCTGCGAATCCAATCAGTAACACTACCGTACAGTCTGGTCTCTTCGTCAGATATGTCGCATATCGCAGCTTGGGGGTGGTTTAACGTCAGACCCCAATAGCCTAATAAGTCATGCCAAAGCAAGGTCCATAACGGTTCAAGAAACTACTGATAACACGTACCCGTAAATCTCAGCATCCCTGGCAAGGGAATTCCTGTTATGGCCAATCGAGCATAGCGCAACATCAACTCCCAATACCGGGAGAGAAGAATCCCTTCCTATCGCTCATTGCATCCATGTGACTCGGGACTGTACCCAAAAACTACCGTTTTGCACGATGTCTTGAACGTGGTAAGGTGGAAATCAAAGCACAGTTCGAATCACACAAGACTCTATGACAATCTCGGGTCGACAGACTAACCTGTACCTATGTCACCAGAGAACTGCTATCTGACGATAGGTATAATACCATCTAGGAGTTCTCGGCGAGTCCGTCCAGTGTACCCAATCTCCATTGAGCACCCGTATACTATCTCTGATGTCAAACACCAATGGATATGAGATCATCCATCGCCCATCATATGGGTCGAGTAGCGTATACGCTAGTCTACTCTTGAATATCGATGCCCTATCTCGATACTCACACGACTAGGAATAATCTAAGGATGTACTTACCGATTACCTCTGCCCCACTAGTATGATCCGCATCATAATCCTGGTAGTCAAGTACTCATCCTAAGGACTTTATCAACATGTAATAGAGAGACAATAACTGTACATGTTAAGATAAAGAGAAACCAGATAATATACTATCATGTCGAGCAAGAAATTCCTCCCTATATATGTCCAAGCATCCACTACAATATACATCACATGTACAGTAATAGCCTCTAGGGCTTACATATAACTAACAGAAGAACGGATCATGTGCTGACTTGATTCTAAAGTCCCTACCTTCTGCTTACGCTCAAGGGAAGAAAGTTATACTTTCATATGAGGGCACCCTGAAGGAAACCAGGGTGACACCCGCTCAGCTTATTGGGGAATCATCCTCTTCTGAATCCAAGGAGGAACCGAAGGGTGAGAAGAAGAAGACCTCCATAAAGCTGATAGGCGGTGTCAGTAAGGTAGAGGGACTGGGAAAAGCAAAAGTTTTAAGGCTGACAGTAGGGAAGGATGGATGATCCTATTGTCACGGGAATGGGCATTGGCAGAGGGATTGCAGGGATTTGAAAGCCAGAATCCAGGATCCGAAGCATGTTGTGGCTTCGACTTCGGGTGTGTTTGTAATAGAAAACTGTATGTCAATTAACTCTACATCCTGGGTACTAGATACCGAATCAGGATCTCATATCTGTAATTCATTACGCGCTTTGAGAAACCGTAGAGTTATCAAGGTAGGTGATATGACTTTCTGGGTTGCTAATGGAATGAGCGTGGACGTTGAATCCGTAGGGGAATATCACCTTGGATTTACAAGTGGGCAGATATTGTGTCTACGTAACTGTTTGTATGTACCTAGTCTAGCTTGTAATATCATATCTGTATCCTTACATTCTAAGGAAGGATATGATTTTACATTTGTAAGCGATGTAGTCCATATACACCTAAATCAAACTCTGATTGGGCCAGGTGCATTAGATAATGGTATATACGTATTAAATCAAGCTCAGGTTTTTAGTGTCCAGAACACACTTAAAAGAATGTCTCCAGAAACAAATTAGGCTTTCTTATGGCATTGTAGACTGGGTCACATCAATGAAACACGGTTGACAAAGCTATATAGAGAGGGATTTTTGGATCCGCTCGAATATCAGTCTTATGTAACTTGTCAATCTTGTCTCATGGGAAAGATGACAAAGACTCCGTTCACTGGACACGGAGTAAGAGCGAGCGAGCTCTTGGGACTCATACACAGTGATGTGTGTGGTCCAATGTCTATACATGCACAAAGTGGTTATTCCTATTTCATTACTTTTACAGATGATTTCTCTAGATATAGACATGTCTTCTTGATGAAGCATAAATCCGAGGCTTTTGAGAAATTTAGGGAATACAAGAATGAAGTGGAAAAACAAATAGACAAAAGTATCAAGACACTAAGATCTGATCGAGGTGGTGAATACTTAAGTGACGGGTTCCTGGATTACCTAAAAGAGAATGGAATTCTATCTCAGTTTACTCCTCCATACACGCCACAACACAATGGTGTATCGGAAAGGAGGAACAGAACCCTATTGGATATGGTTCGTTCAATGATGAGTAAGGCTGAATTGCCGCGATCCCTCTGGGGATGTGCACTAGAATCAGTTGCATATCTTTTGAACCAGATTCCTAGTAAGTCAGTGTCTACCACACCATATCAGATGTGGAGTGGGAAGAAACCCTGTCTTAAACACTTTAAGACATGGGGATGTCCAGCTTTTATCAAAAAGTAGCATGCAGACAAGCTCGAGGCACGCTCAGTACAGTGTATGTTTGTGGGATACCCAAATAACTCTAAGGGGTATCTTTTCTATTAGCGCAGAAGAGCAAAAGGTTTTTGTTTCTCATCATGCCCGCTTCTTAGAAACTGAATTTTTAGAAAATCAGATAAGTGGGAGAGCAACAGAACTGGAAGAAATTCCAGAACCACAAGCTATTACTGAAAGCATGGTAGAACCAGTGGTTTCAAAAGAACCGTACGTCCTCACTCAACTCCGCAGAATTAGTAGGCAGTCTCATCCGCCCGAGAGATACTACGGTTTTCTCATAGACGGGGATTGAGAGGATTGAATTATTAATAATGATGAGCCTACTAGCTTCTAGCAAGCCATTCAGAGCGGCGACTTGGTAAAATGGCTGGATGCAATGCGGACCGAAATGGAGTCCATGTACACCAACAAAGTTTGGACTTTGGACATTGCTCCAGAAGGGGTAAAACCCGTAGGCTGCAAATGGATCTTTAGAAAGAAGATTGATATAGATGGACAGGTTTAAACCTATAAGGCTAGACTTGTTGCAAAGGGTTTTTGTCAAAGACCTGGTTTGGACTATGATGAAACCTTTTATCCAGTGGCTATGCTTAGATCCATTCAGATCCTTCTTGCCATTGCTGCCTTCCACGATTATGAGATCTGGCAGATGGACGTAAAGACGACTTTTCTAAATGGTAATTTGGAAGAGTGCATCTATATGGATCAGCCAGAGGGTTTCATTCAGAGTGGGAGCAGCGGTAAGTGTGCATGTTGCTTAAGTCCATTTATAGACTAAAGCAGGCATCACGGAGTTGGAACATCTGTTTTGATGAGACGGTCAAAGAATTCGACTTTATCAAAAATCCATATGAACCATGCATTTACAATAAGATTATAGGGAGAACTCTGGTATTCTTCGTCTTGTACGTGGATGACATTCTCTTGATAGGAAATGATATTCCTTTGCTGCAGTCAGTCAAAAGATTCTTGTCACAGAGGTTCACTATGAAGGGCCTCGGTGATGCCTCCTACATTCTGGGCATCCAGATCTATCGTGATAAATATAAACAGATAGTTAGACTTTCACAGTCAAGGTACATCGACACCATACTGAAAAGAATGAAGATTCAAAGCACGGTAATCTACCGGCTTGTCACGGAATCACCCTCTCCAAAGAGATTTCTCCTAAGGCTGATTTGGAAAGGGCTCTCATGTCAACTATACCCTACGCATCGGCGGTAGGCTCTATAATGTATGCGATGTTTGTACAAGACCAGATGTAGCATACGCATTGAGCATTGTAAGCCGATATCAGTCAAACCCAGGGAAGAAGCACTGGATAGCAATAAAGAACATTCGCAAGTACCTGAGAAGAACTAAGGAGATGTTCTTGGTGTATGTCAGAAAAGAACTCCAGATCGAGGCCTTTGGTGACTCCAGCTTCTAGAGTGAAAAAGATGACTCCAAGTCTATGTCGGGTTATATATTTACCCTCAATGGAGGGGCGGTCTGTTGGAAGAGCTCCAAGAAGGACACCGTTGTTGAATCGACAATGGAAGCGGAGTACATAGCTGCTTGCGATGCCGCAAAAGAAGCAGTCTGGATAAAGAAGTTCCTCACAGAGCTTCAGGTAGTTCCGACCATTGTTGATCCAATACCTCTGTATTGTGACAACAACCGTGCTATAGCTTTAGTGAAGGAACCAAGGTCCCATCAGAAGTCCAGACTCATTTTGAGGCGGTACCACCTGATCAGTGAGATCGTAGATCACTAGGAGATCGAGGTGAGGAGAGTAGATACGGAGAATAACACTGCAGATTCACTCACGAAGGCCATCCCTCAGAAACAGTTCGAGCGGCTGATTGAGATGATAGGTCTGCGATACGCAAGTACATGGCCCTAGTGCAAGTGGGAGATTGTTAGTGATGTATGCCGTAGAGGCTATTATTATATCATACTGGTTTCTATATTACTTAATGGAAGCTTGGGATATTGACAGTTGTATTGACAGTCTTTCTCAAAATGGTAGTATGCTACTTGGTTTGTTTCTACTTCAATATGTGCATGCGTTTCTTTTAGCATATCGCTTATACATATTAGAAAAGCCCTTAGGATCTTTGCTTGATTACAAGCGTTGTGATGGCAATCACACTAGTGGGGGCTGGGTAATCTACAAGCACATCCTTATACAGGTCCCTAGTCGTAGGATTATCGAGACAGGGCATCGATACTCCGGAGTAGACTAGTGTATACGCTTCTCATCCCAGCAGGGGAGATGGTTTGTCCCATAGCCATTACTACGTTGTACTAGAGATAGTATGTAGGTGCTTATTAGGTTATGAGTACACTGGACATGACTCGTCGGGAACTGTTGGTGGGTATTATACCTATCGTCTGGTAGTAGTTCCCAGGTGACATGAGTACTGCTTATTCCGTCGACTTGAGGCTGCTACTTCGCCTCGAGTGTGTTCCCACCGTACTTTGATTACTACCCTACCATGACTCAAAGGATTCATGCAAACAGGTAGTAGTTAGGTGCAGTCCCGAAGTACTTGGAGGCAGTGGCGGTTAGATAGGATTCGTCACTCCCGGTGTTTAGGGTTGATATCGCGCCGTGTTTGGAGAGCTATTACACAAAGTCCCTGTCCAGGGCAAGCAAGATTTACTGGTAGGTATTCCAGTAGTTTCTTAGGGTGTTCTGAGCTACACTCCGGCACGACTTATTGCGCTATTAGGGGTCTGACGATTACCGCCCCTAGGCCCGATATGCGATACTCTTAGACGAAGAGATCGGACTGTATGGAAATTGTCATATGTAGGCTCAGTAGGAGTTCAGATGTGTTTCCTCATCGGCATCTTATCGACAGATACTAGGATAGCCGTTACGTGCAGCTAGGACCGCTTGCGGCTTGTAGTTAAACCCACTGCAAGCGTACTGTCGAGTCTTTAGAGTCCCACATAGAGAATTTCCCTATATCGAGTAAAAGATGTAGAGGCCGTATGGTTTTACGGCAGGGCTTCGATCACGTATGTGCATTTGTGCACGTATGATGATCGGGCAGGTAATACTAGTGGGTTTTGGTTTAAGACGGATCCTAGTATTATATTGATGGATTATTTTTGTCTCTTTGCATTTGTTTTCTTCGGAATGCGGATGCGTGTATGTATATATATGGATGAGGGGCATTCTCGTTATTACTCGGGAAAGCTTATAGAAGGATTCCTCATTAGGGTTTCATTTCCTTTATGGATTTAAACAAATATGAGGTGGATGAAATGAGGTAGCATTGGACAAAAGATCAAGCATGACTCACCATGAGATATTTTCAAGCATTCTAGATATTTGTTGAGATATTTATCTCCTCAATTATTTAGATGCTTTATTATTCTCACTTGAGCCAAGCCTTTTTCTTCAGCTGTTTTTTCCCTCTATCATTTTCTTCAAGTGTTCTTCTTCTTCATAAAACTCTAGACCTCTCATGGGTTGAGAAACCTGTGAAAGGTTCCTAGGCACCCTAGAGTGGTCTCACAAGGCATCGAACATGCCATTTTTAAAAAATTTGGTGCCGAGAAACCCTAGACTACGGATCGTCGCTAGAATTCTAGGCGAAACTATAAGCTAGTTAACACTTAACTACTAGGATACGGAAATTACAACCTTTGTAGATCCGGATATCCACCTCCACGGCTCCGCAACGAAGTCTTCTCGCTGTCCATCTTGAAGCTTGGACTCTCGTGACGGCTTCATCGGAGAAACGTGCGGAATAGGTCGTCGGCTTCGAGTCAAAGACGATCTACGTCGAGGTTGCACAAACTCAAGCTCCGACTTCACAAAGTTGTGAAACTTGTGAAGAAAACACCCAAAACAACTTGGCAAGAGATAGAGGGTGAAGAAATAGGAGGTGGGTTCACTTTAGAATTGGATTTATCTCACTTAAACTCAAGTTGCCATTGATGGACCTTGAGCTTGAAGAAGAAGAAGAAGATGAAGATGAAGAAAGAAAGATAAGTCTTCATATTTTAAAATAAAACTAATATGAATACTTATCATATCTTGACCATGGTCAAGTGTAGAGATTAAACCAAGGTTAGTAAGTGTGGTTAGGGTTAAGGATGAGATAAGGATGGTGGACTTTGTCAAAGCTTCATGAAGCTTCAACATAGCTCCAAAATAAGCCACCATTCTTAACTTAATCCTTTCAAATAAATAAACAAATAAATAAATGAAAAACCAAAACCCTAATCATCACTTAACCATGGTTTAACCCTTTACACTTAATCACATTATCAAGTATCATCAAACATGATACAAAGTAGTGCACTAAAGCATATCACATATACAATGTGCATCAAGTGAGAAAAATCCGTTTAAAGTGAACCAATACTAGTTAATGCAATGCAATATATCAAATATATAATTATGCATTAAATCATTAAATCAACATTTGATTCAATGATCCGGTCATGTCGCACATAACCGACTAGAATCTAATGTATCGATTTATCGAATCAATGATTCGATAACTAGGTCATATCGAATATAACCAATCGAAACATATATCGCGAGAATGAAATGCGGTATCACATACACGCATCATTCTCGGTCCTGCACATATCTCATATGCGCTCCTATTTCGTTTCGCTTGAGCCAGGAAACCTCTGTGTAGGACTCTAAAGACTCGTCAATACGCCGGTAGCAGATGATGATCATATCAAGCACCCACAAGCCGCAAGCGGTCTGCTAAACGTAACGGCCACCCGGGTATTGAGCGATCAGAAGATCGATGAGCTAGCCCGCTCACACTCCTGTGAATCCGACCAGTAACACTTACCATACAGTCTGGTCTCTTCGTCTGATACGTCGCATATCAAGTCTAGGGGTGGTATACGTCAGACCCCAATAACCCGATAAGTCGTGCCGATGTGAGGCTCGTAACGGGTCGAGAAACTACTGGTAACACTTACCAGCAAATCTCTGATCAGCCCTGGCCAGGGACTTCCCTGTTACGGCCAATCGAGCACTGCGCAACATCAACCCCCAATACCGGGAGAGACGAAACCCCTCCTATCGCTCATTGCCTCCATGTGACTCGGGACTGTACCCAAAGACCACCGTTTTGCATGCCCTCATGGACGTGGTAAGGTGGAGATCAAAGCACAGTGGGAATCACACAAGACTCTATGACGATCTCGGGTCTACAGACTAATCTGTACAAGTGTCACCTGAGAACTGCCATCTGACGTGAGGTATAATACCATCTGGGAGTTCTCGGCGAGTCCGTCCAGTGTACCCAGTCTCCACTGAGCACCCGTATACCATCTCTGATGTCAAACACCAATGGATATGGGATCATCCATCGCCCATCTCATGGGTCGAGAAGCGTATACGCTAATCTACTCTGGTATATCGATGCCCCGTCTCGATACACCCACGACTAGGGACCTTGAAGGATGTACTTATGGACTACCATGTCCCCACTAGTATGATCTGCATCATAGTCCAGGTAGTCAAGTACAAATCCTAAGGGCTTTACCAACATGTAACTATAAGACAGTATAAAGAGACTAGTGTACATGTTAAGATAAAGAGTAACCAGATAGCATACTATCATGTCGAGCAAGAAAGTCATCTCTATATATGTCCAAGCATCCAATATAATATACATAATCTGTACAATACTGGCCTCTAGGGCATACATACATATAACAATCTCCCACTTGCACTAGGGCCAGCTGCTGTAGTATCTCATACCGAGCATCCCGAAGAGTCTCTCAAACTGTATCTGGGGAATGGCCTTCGTGAGTGGATCCGCCGTGTTGTTCTTCGTGTCAACTCTCCTGACCTCGATCTCCCAGCGATCAACTATCTCCCGGATCAGGTGATACCGCCTCAGAATATGCCTGGACCGCTGATGGGACCTGGGTTCCTTGGCCAAAGCCACCGCTCCATTGTTATCGCAATACAAAGGTATTGGATGCTCAATGGATGGAACCACTCCAAGTTCAGAAATGAACTTCTTGATCCAGACAGTTTCTTTAGCAGCATCGTTGGCAGCGATGTATTCAGCCTCCATCGTCGAGTCTGCCACGGTTTCCTGCTTGGAACTCTTCCAGCTAACCGCCCCTCCATAAAGGGTAAAGACTAAGCCCGACTGCGACTTAGAGTCGTCCTTATCACTCTGGAAGCTCGAATCGGTAAAGGACTCCACTTGGAGTTCTCCGTTACCATACACCAAGAACATATCTCTAGTCCTTCGCAAGTACTTGAGAATGCTCTTCACAGCTGTCCAGTGACTCTCTCCAGGATCAGCTTGATACCTGCTCACTACACTTAGTGAGTATGCTACATCGGGTCTGGTACATAGCATCGCATATATGATAGAGCCTACTGCCGAAGCATAGAGTATCCCTTGCATGCGAGCTCTCTCCAAATCAGTCTTGGGAGACATCTCTTTGGAGAGAGTGACTCCAGAGATCGTGGGTAAGTTCCCACGCTTGGACTCTTCCATACTAAACCTCTTTAGTATGGTGTCAATGTACCTGGATTGGGGCAATCCCAAAATCCTTTTGGATCTATCTCTATAGATCCTGATTCCCAATATGCAGGAGGCATCACCAAGATCTTTCATTGAGAATCTTTGTGATAAGAAGAGCTTGACCGATTGCAGCATAGGAATATCATTTCCTATCAAGAGTATGTCGTCCACGTACAATACGAGGAAGACAACTTTACTCTCTGCCACCTTCTTGTAGATACAAGGTTCATCTGGATTTTTGATGAAATCAAACTCTTTGATAACGACGTCAAAGCAGATGTTCCAACTCCGCGATGCTTGCTTTAATCCATAAATGGATTTAAGCAACTTGCACACCTTCCCGCTGCTCCCACTGTCTACGAAGCCCTCTGGCTTAGTCATGTACACGCACTCTTCTAAATCACCATTTAGAAAGGCGGTCTTAACATCCATTTGCCAGATTTCGTAGTCATGAAAGGCAGCAATGGCAAGCATGATTCGGATGGATTTAAGCATAGCCACTGGAGAAAAGGTCTCGTCATAGTCCACACCTGGTCTTTGACGAAAACCCTTTGCTACAAGTCTAGCTTTGAAAGTCTCCACTTTCCCATCTACACCAAGTTTCTTCTTGAAGATCCACTTGCTCCCAATGGGTTTTACCCCTTCAGGAGCAACTTCCAAAGTCCATACTTTGTTGGTGTACATGGATTCCATCTCGGACCGCATAGCATCCAGCCATTTCACTGAGTCCCCACTCGTGATGGCCTGCTCGAAGCTAGTTGGGTCATCATCCTCCATGATGCAATCCTCGCTTCCACCGTCCATGAGAAAACCGTAGTATCTCTCAGGTTGGCGAGGAACCCTACTAGATCGGCGGAGTGGCTGGGGTTCATCGGGAACTACGGAATCCTCGGGTTCAACCAAATCTTCTGTTGTAGTCTGTGTCGCTGGAACCTCTTCCAGTTCTACCTCAATGCCACTTATCTGTTTCATAAGAAAACCTTTTTCTAAGAAAGTGGCATGTCGAGAAACAAACACCTTTTGTTCCTCGGGGTGGTAGAAGATATACCCTTGTGAATTTTTGGGATATCCTACAAACTTACATAAGACAGATCTTGCCTCGAGTCTTGTCTTTTGACATAGGCTGGACAACCCCATATCTTAATATAATTAAGATGTGGTCTCTTCCCTTTCCATATCTCATATGGAGTGGTAGGCACTGATTTGATAGGAACTCTATTCAATAGGTCCATGGCTGTCTCAAGCGCATGTCCCCAGAAGGAAATAGGTAACTCAGCTGTACTCATCATTGAGCGCACCATATCTAATAGGGTGCGGTTTCTCCGTTCAGATACACCGTTGTGCTGTGGTGTATAAGGAGGAGTCAACTGAGAGAGAATCCCATTCTCTTTTAGGAAGTCCAGGAATTCATTGCTCAAGTATTCCCCTCCTCGATCAGATCGTAGGATTTTAATACTTTTTCCGGTTTGGTTCTCAACTTCTTGCTTATATTCCCTAAATTTCTCAAAAGCTTCTGATTTGTGTTTCATCAGGAACACATACCCGAACCTAGAGAGATCGTCAGTGAATGTAATGAAGTATGAAGAACCATCCCTGGCATGTGTAGACATGGGACCGCATACATCACTATGTATTAGTCCTAAGAGTTCGGTAACTCTTTCTCCGTGTCCCGTAAACGGAGTCTTGGTCATCTTGCCTTTGAGACATGACTGGCAAGTGTCATAGGATGAAAATTCAAACGGATTTAAATATCCATCCTTATGCAACTTAGCTAGTCGTGTCGCATTGATGTGACCCAGTCTACAATGCCACAAGAAGGATTCGTTGAGTTCAGAACTCTTCCTCTTGTGTGTGTTTGTTATGCTCAGAACTGTTGATTGATTTAGAACATAAATGCCATTGCACAACGTGCCTGATCCAACCAACTTTTGGTTATGGAAAATGTTCATAACATTGTCTTGTAATACAAAATTATATCCTTCTTTACTTAGCAAAGAAACCGATATAATGTTGCATATCAGGTTCGGCATGTAATAGCATTCGTTCAGAACCAATGTATTACCAGTTGGTAATTCAAGGTGATATTCCCCGACAGTCTTAGCTGCAACAATTGCACCATTTCCAACTCTAATGTCTTTATCACCTTCTCCAAGTTCTCTACCTTTCCTAAGCCCATGTAACTGATTACATATATGGGATCCTGACCCGGTATCCAATACCCAGGACGTAGAGCAAATGGAGAAACAGTTCTCTGTAACGAACACACCCGAAGAAAATGCATCATCATGTACTTTCTTCATTCGGGTGGCATGGGAATCCTGGTATTCCCCTATATCCTGTTCATTCCTATAACTCTTATAAGAATGAACGGAACCAACGTTCCCCAGCACAGTATAACATGCGGGTTCGGTCAATACATCCATATTATTATCTTTATTAAGGCATGAAATGGTCGCTACCTGGAGAGAGAGAGAAGAAAACACTTTAGCGTATGCTCGTGCAAGATCAGATTGGTTATTATCTTATCTAATTAGGATGGCTCCCACTGCTTTTTATCAAATCTTCCTCCAAACCCTAAAAGGAAAGACTAGCCGGGATTAATTACACACTACAAGTTCGCCAATCTTTCAGCCAGGCCAGTATCGGTACTTTGAGGGAGGTCCCCCGTGCTTTCGCACGAACCTAATTAATGTAAACCTCGTTTTCCCAGAGGCGTAACCTCGTTAACACCTTTCTAGACACCTACTTGATAGGCTAATTGCACTGTGTAAAACTCTCCCAGGAGTAACTCTTACTCGCAGCGGGTATCGGGATCCAACTATCTCATAGAAGGTATGCAATCTCATTGCAAATTTCAACACTTGAAATTCCCGATAATCTTTTGCCCCTAGCGTGCTATGACCTTGACGCATGCCAAACAACCCATAGTCCGCTAGTCAAGTTCAACCCGTCATTTCCTGATTGAATTAAACCCACCCGCACGACCCTTGACGCATGCCAAACAACGCCGTGCGAATACCCTAATCCAATCTGCATCATATGCATAAGCAGATAAATACTAGTTAGCTACCGTACACTACGCCTTGACGCATGCCAAACAACCGCAGCACGAATACTAAATAGTACTTATCTGAAATGACGGAGGGCTACGACAGGTTTTCTGAAAACCTATTGCGTAATGAACTTGATATCGTTGTAGAATCAAATGAAGTTTTAAAATGGAGTGATTTTGAGGCTTTTCTGGTTTTGCTAAAGGAGTCATTCCCGGTGAAGGGATCTCGGTCCTTTCCTCGTCGAATGAGGTGCGGGATATATCATATATATCGCTGTGCAAAGCAAAAACCCAAAAGCAGTCAAAAGCAAACCGAGTCTGTAGCATCTGCCAGTTATTGCTAAAGGAGTCACTCCCGGTGAAGGGATCTCGGTCCTTTCCTCATCGAATAAGGTGCAGGGTATATCATATATACCGCTATGCAAAGCAAGAACTGTAGCTACCTGTTTTATTTTTAAAATTCGATTCTACAACATCTTAGGTTTCTTATCTTTCATTAATCACATTAATGAAGTCCCATCATTTAAATACCTAAACATCACAGATAGATATAACGTACACTTATGCCATCCGCATTCGCCTCGATGTCCCCTCGTGCACCGTTAGGTTAGGTAACTAACGACAGAGCAGGGCAGGGCTAGCGCGGGTGTAAAACATAAGTAACGTCTATATAATATATCATATATACTATATACTATATCCATCACAGAATCACATCACAGATATCGCAGCAGAATAAACATATGAAATATTGGATATACTAGGACGTCCGTGTTTTCAATATGAGCCAGTATAAAACACGGATTCCACGGTCGTGATGAATAGCCAATCCCACACCCCTAGACCCCTACGAGAGCGGCAAGCAACCCTGCCAATTCTAGGGTTAGGAGACCCGGACTCGACTCCTCGAGTTGGTCTCCCACTGGACCCCAGAACCCGGTTACTTGTGCTCCCCTCCTTGGGTCTATCCTAATGCGGAAAAGTAAATAATATACAAAGGGTGACAGCTTCCGCTACCTGGAAGTGCCCCAAAAAAAAGAATATTACATACAAGTTTTTACATGAATGAAAATGAAAAACACTCATCTCACATAAAAACCCCCGGCTATTCGAACACGACGATCTAATATAACATATCCAGCAACACATAACATCACATGTCATCAACGTAAGTAAGTATGCATACCCCAATTGTCGTTGACGTATAGCAACGAAACCGGCGATATGAACATACTACACTTACGGTCACAGAAAAGAAAGTGTAAAACTACAACAATTGGAATCCGCAACGGCTTTAGACATCACATGCCTAATCAGATATAAATCCCGCATTTTAGTCTCATTATCGAAAACTCTTTTCAATATCATATGGGACTAAATTGCTAGATTTATAACATTCATTCAGTTATCTCATAACTACTTGTGAATTCCAATTATTGTATCACATTCCAGATAAACAGAAAATGTTAAACTTTCCGATCGAACAATCGAACACCCAAGGTTTCCCAATACAGATCAACACATGAAATAAGTCTAACAACATTCAGTTCGTACCTCAGTACCAACGGTCCAGCCGTAGAAGGGTCAAGCCAACGCCTCACATGTGGCACGCCGTACTGCCCCAAACCCGAAGGTTCAAAGGGCAGTTCAAGACGGTCACATAATCGAGTTAAGGTTTGTTGTCTTCTAGAGGGACCATCGAGTTACTTGCACTACTTAGAACGTCGTTAAACTACGGAAAAATCCAACACTTGGAAATTTCCTGACAGGAGAAAAATTGGGTATTTATATCCGGTTGAACTTTTTAACATATTCTAAAATTTATCCGGAAAGCCAAATAGACAAAATTTGATACCCCGATCGAAACACCGAATCCCCAAAACAATTGCAGAAAATTCAACTCTTGAATCAATATTAAAAATTCCCAGAAAACTCAGCAGAATAAATCAGGTATTACTGTGCAAATAAGTGGGGATGACGTCATCAATTAGGCGCGGAAGCGCCGCAGAACTGAGGGATATGCCGCGGATCCGCGCCTTATTACACTGTTCATAGGAAACGATTTGCACAGTAATTCTTAGATTTTATTGCTGATTTTTTTAGGCATTTTTAATTGACAAAAAACCACAAATTACAGAAATGTCCAGAGAGCATGGTAATGGTTTGGGTTTCGGGTCGATCGGACTTCAAATCGCGTCTAGACTTCGCCTAAGGCTCTAGCTAGGCTCTGATACCAGTGAAAGGTTCCTAGACACCCTAGAGTGGTCTCACAAGGCATCGAACATGCCATTTTTAAAAAATTTGGTGCCGAGAAACCCTAGACTACGGATCGTCGCTAGAATTCTAGGCGAAACTAAAAGCTAGTTAACACTTAACTACTAGGATACGGAAATTACAACCTTTGTAGATCCGGATATCCACCTCCACGGCTCCGCAACGAAGTCTTCTCGCTGTCCATCTTGAAGCTTGGACTCTCATGACGGCTTCATCGGAGAAACGTGCGGAATAGGTCGTCGGCTTCGTGTCAAAGAAGATCTACGTCGAGGTTGCACAAACTCAAGCTCCGACTTCACAAAGTTGTGAAACTTGTGAAGAAAACACCCAAAACAACTTGGCAAGAGGTAGAGGGTGAAGAAATAGGAGGTGGGTTCACTTTAGAATTGGATTTATCTCACTTTAACTCAAGTTGCCATTGATGGACCTTGAGCTTGAAGAAGAAGAAGAAGATGAAGATGAAGAAAGAAAGATAAGTCTTCATATTTTAAAATAAAACTAATATGAATACTTATCATATCTTGACCATGGTCAAGTGTAGAGATTAAACCAAGGTTAGTAAGTGTGGTTAGGGTTAAGGATGAGATAAGGATGGTGGACTTTGTCAAAGCTTCATGAAGCTTCAACATAGCTCCAAAATAAGCCACCATTCTTAACTTAATCCTTTCAAATAAATAAACAAATAAATAAATGAAAAACCAAAACCCTAATCATCACTTAACCATGGTTTAACCCTTTACACTTAATCACATTATCAAGTATCATCAAACATGATACAAAGTAGTGCACTAAAGCTTATCACATATACAATGTGCATCAAGTGAGAAAAATCCGTTTAAAGTGAACCAATACTAGTTAATGCAATGCAATATATCAAATATATAATTATGCATTAAATCATTAAATCAACATTTGATTCAATGATCCGGTCATGTCGCACATAACCGACTAGAATCTAATGTATCGATTTATCGAATCAATGATTCGATAACTAGGTCATATCGAATATAACCAATCGAAACATATATCGCGAGAATGAAATGCGGTATCACATACACGCATCATTCTCGGTCCTGCACATATCTCATATGCGCTCCTATTTCGTTTCGCTTGAGCCAGGAAACCTCTGTGTAGGACTCTAAAGACTCGTCAATACGCCGGTAGCAGATGATGATCATATCAAGCACCCACAAGCCGCAAGCGGTCTGCTAAACGTAACGGCCACCCGGGTATTGAGCGATCAGAAGATCGACGAGCTAGCCCGCTCACACTCCTGTGAATCCGACCAGTAACACTTACCATACAGTCCGGTCTCTTCGTCTGATACGTCGCATATCATGTCTAGGGGTGGTATACGTCAGACCCCAATAACCCGATAAGTCGTGCCGATGTGAGGCTCGTAACGGGTCGAGAAACTACTGGTAACACTTACCAGCAAATCTCTGATCAGCCCTGGCCAGGGACTTCCCTGTTACGGCCAATCGAGCACTGCGCAACATCAACCCCCAATACCGGGAGAGACGAAACCCCTCCTATCGCTCATTGCCTCCATGTGACTCGGGACTGTGCCCAAAGACCACCGTTTTGCACGCCCTCATGGACGTGGTAAGGTGGAGATCAAAGCACAGTGGGAATCACACAAGACTCTATGACGATCTCGGGTCTACAGACTAATCTGTACAAGTGTCACCTGAGAACTGCCATCTGACGTGAGGTATAATACCATCTGGGAGTTCTCGGCGAGTCCGTCCAGTATACCCAGTCTCCACTGAGCACCCGTATACCATCTCCGATGTCAAACACCAATGGATATGGGATCATCCATCGCCCATCTCATGGGTCGAGAAGCGTATACGCTAATCTACTCTGGTATATCGATGCCCCGTCTCGATACACCCACGACTAGGGACCTTGAAGGATGTACTTATGGACTACCATATCCCCACTAGTATGATCTGCATCATAGTCCAGGTAGTCAAGTACAAATCCTAAGGGCTTTACCAACATGTAACTATAAGACAGTATAAAGAGACTAGTGTACATGTTAAGATAAAGAGTAACCAGATAGTATACTATCATGTCGAGCAAGAAAGTCATCTCTATATATGTCCAAGCATCCAATATAATATACATAATCTGTACAATACTGGCCTCTAGGGCATACATACAACTAACAACCTAGGGTTCCAAGAAACAAAGTATTCCATCTTCACTCTCTACATCACCTAGGACATCTAGTCTACCAAGCTACTTGCCCTAGTAACCTCGGAGTTGAGGTTGGAGCTCGGACTATAGACTCTCGGGTGGATCGTCTTTGACTCGAGGAAGCCGACGAGGAAGCCACAATCCGTAACGATCCTTGGAGCCTACGATGATGAGGAGAATAGCAAAGAAGACACGAAGGACTGGTTTCGTGAGGTATAACTTTCATCCGAGTAGTTAAACCTCACACAGTATTTGTTAGCTAGGGTTTAGCATCGATCCTGGAGTTTAAGTCCGTGTTGCGAGCTTTGAAAAATCGTTTTTTGCAAATTCCGCCTCCGCGCGGACACGTGGGGTGCGCGACATGGACTTACAGTAACAAATTACATACGTGGGATCCTAATCCGGTATCAAATACCCATGATGTAGAGCAAACTGAGAAACAGTTCTCGGTTATGAACACACTCGAAGACGATGCATCAACATGCTTATTCTTCATACGGGTGACGTGGGAATCCTGATATTCCCGTATTCTTGGCTCATACTTGTAACAGTCATAAGATAGAGTGGAACCTAGCCCAGTATAATAAGTGGGTTCGGTCAATACATCCATATTATTATCTTGATTAAGGCGTGTCATTGGTCGCTACCTAGAGAGAGAAGGAAATTCATTAGCCTGCGCTCTTTGCAAGATTAGATTGATTATTATCTTATCTAATCAGGATGGCTCCCACTGTTTTTATCAAATCTTCTTTTAAACCATAAAAGGCAAGATTAGCCGGGAATAATTACATTCTACAAGTTCGCTAACCGGTCTGCCAGGCCAATGTCGGTACTCTGAGGGAGGTTTCCCGTGATTTCACACGGACCTAATTAAAGTAAACCTCATTTTCTTAGAGGCATAACCCCGTTGACACCTTTCTAGACACCTACTGGATCAGCTAATTGTAAAGTGCAAAACTCACCCAGGAGTAACCCTTGCTCGCAGTGGGTATCAGGATCAAACTATAATATAGAAGGTATGCAATCTCATTGCAAATTTCAACACTTGAAATTCCTGATAATTGTTTTTACTCCTAGCCACTTATGACCTTAACATAGTCAACAAATCATAAGCGCTAGCCAAGTTCAACCCGTAATTTCTTGATTGAATTAAACCCACCTGTACAACCCTTAACATAGTCAACAAAGCCTTATGACTACCCTAATCTAGTCACATCATATGGTTGCAGATAAGCACTAATTAGATACCGTACACTACGCCTTAACATAGTCAACAAACGTAGCACGAGTAACAAATAGCACTTATCTTAAATGACGGAGGGCTACGAATGGTTTTTAAGAAAACCTTTAACGTAATAAACTTGATATCATTGTGTAATCTAGTGATTTTGAAAAGGAGTGGTTGCAGATAAGCACTAATTAGATACCGCACATTACGCCTTAACATAGTCAACAAACGTAGCACGAGTAACAAATAGCACTTATCTTAAATGACGGAGGGCTACGAATGGTTTTTAAGAAAACCTTTAACGTAATAAACTTGATATCGTTGTGTAATCTAGTGATTTTGAAAAGGAGTGGTTTAAGCTCCGCTTTTTAAATCGAGTATTTTTCAAAAACAAACCGAATAGATTTTGCTAAAGTGGTCACTCCTGGTGAAGGGATCTCGGCTCTTTCCTCATCGAATGAGGTGCTGGATATCCAACAAGGAATACCACTGTGCAAAGAAAGAACTACAGAAGCTATGATGTTAAACCAAGTGGTTTGTAGCATTTGCTAGTTTTGTTAAAGAGGTCACTCTCGGTGAAGGGATCTCGGCTCTTTCCTCATCGAATGAGGTGCTGGATATCCATCAAAGAATACCACTGTGCAAAGCAAAAAACTAGAGCTACCTTTTTAAAAAATTTGATTCTACAACATCTTTAGGTTTCTTTTATTTCAATAATCTCATTAATGAAGTCCCATCATTTAATGTTTCCTAAACATCATAGGAAAAATGAAACGAAAATAGAACGTACGCTTATGCCATCCGCATTCGCTACGGGGCCCCGTCATGCACCGTTAGGTTACTTAACTAACGGCAGAGTGGGGGATGGACTAGCGCGGGTGCAAAACATAAGCAACATTTATTATATATCATATATATAATATAACATTCGTCTCACGCAGTTATATGATCTCATCACAGAACCAAGCAGAAGAAGCAACATATGAAATATTGGATATATTAGGAGGTCCGTGTTTTAAATTCAGCCAGTAATGAAACACAAGGATTCCACGGACGCGATTGTCACGACCCACATTTGGCCCGTAACCGGCACTTAAACGACTTAACGTCTACAGGCGTACGCAACTTAAGTACGCCGAAACCCAGAAATCTAAACCACCCAAATCTGGATCAACGGAGAAAAACATAGTTTTAACATTTAGAAAATCACAAGTAAAATCTCTAACTCTAGTTTTCTTTCTTGAAAATTTCGGCAGCACCTCCTTTGTAAAAACTAGCCTCGAAAACGGGTACAACACAGGTAATATATAAAGCATCCCAAATGGGAGAAAAATCACGCCCAACGGCGGAGACAATCACCACAACATGCATACGACGTTGAAGCGAAGAATATAAAAGAAAACTGCATAAAGGAGTAACTTTTCAACAAAACCGGCTCCCACGAGCACGGCACCCAAAGTCACCAAAATAATACAACACCGAATCCTCACAAGTCGTCTCTAAGTCATATACAAACAGTGGTAGATAGAGAATGCTAGATCCAGTAAAAAGATATACAATGTACAAGAAGATAATCGCAAACCCACCTAAAAGCAAAGGCCTCACTGCCTAACGTAGCGGTATCCGCAAAAGTAGAGATGATAAGACACCCTGCCGTGACTACTCTGAGGGTAAGTCTTGCAAAACACTGTGGCACAACGGGGGTGAGTTGCCAACTCGTGAATAGTAAATAACATCGTACTGTAATCGCAGGTATGCATGAACAGCGATTTATCTATCACATGTAATCCGATAGCATAAGTATGACAAGTGAATATGCAACAATCATATAAAGGTACATCATCAGGGTATTACAACTACATAAAATAATGCATAACAACAAAATCCTGAGTGTGGGATGATATAATATAAAATCTCATGCAAAATCATCAGCATGAAAAAAAACACCAGTGTCCCTCACTGACACATCAAATCCCAAATCCTCAAGCACCGCATCCTCAGATCGGCCCTCACATCTTGTAAGTCTCATGGAACCTGAGTGTCTAACATCGACACCCGAAACATCATGAAAACCCGTGTCTAATATCGACACGTAAATTCCCATAACTCAAGAGCCGTCACCACGACTGGCCCTGACGATATGTCATACCTCACTCCGGTCGGTATCCCCACGATAACCACCGAGTCCAAATATTATCACCGGTAGGTAGTGGTCCCACCGCTAGGCTTATCGTCTACACCATGAAATCACCACTCTACCATGTACCCGCAGACGGTGCCTCCCGCTCCTCGAATCGGGTATCACAAGCCAAATCTTAGAATCGAGAAATCACATGGTGAACGCACTGAAATGTCATATCAAGAGAAACCGGGTTTTCAAACAATACATAGTTTTCTTGAAATACCCCCATGGTTCTCAAATCCATAAATCATATGAAATCCATATCTCAATGCGTAAATCCATGAAAAACTGATATATGCAACATAAAACAACAATATGAGCATATCAAGGGAAATCTGCTCTTTTAAATGAACCCATATTTAAAATATATCTTGCGGTTCCCAAAATCCTCCGATAAACAAGTGCAACATCATATGTGGTGTACATGTAAGTGTAGCAAGGTTTAAGTATCTACCTGTAAGCAAGTATGTATGATGCAATTCATAAGCACAATGATCAACAACTCAATATCACCTATCAAAACAATACCACTTAGGGTACATACAACTATAGCGAAAATATGCGGGTGTACATGTCAATATGTGTGCATGATATACATGTAGCTGTAATAGACTATGTGGGTGTACATGTCAATATGTGTGCAAGATGTACAAGTAGCTATAGTAAGGTATACGCGAAATGGATTAAGAGTTACTATCTTAACTATCCATATCAAACATAATAACTGTAGGGTTACTAGGCACTCTAATAAGGTTCTACAAGGCAACAACCATGCCCGATTAAAATTTTAGCCGTGCCGAATAACTCTAAACAAGATCTTTGCTAGATAATTAGGGTATGACATGAAAGTTAAACTCTTTAACACTAAGTGAATACGAAATACAACCTTTGTAGGTCGGCCTTCACTTCTAAAGCTCCTTGTAGTAGTCCCTTCGCTGCGATCATCGAACACCCGGACTCTCGGACGGCTCCATGAGAAGAGGCAACGGTATTGCTTGAAGTCTTCGAGGCCGAAGATGATCTACGTCGAGGGAATACGAACTCAAACTTCTACTTCACTAACTAGAGAATTAGTGAAGCAAACACCCTAAACTAAAGTGCTAGTCTAGTAGAAGATGATGAAATAGGAAATGGGTACACTTTAGAATTTCTTTTCTCACTTTGTTTCTCTCTCTTTTTCAAACCCTAGAAAGAAATTGAAGGAGGAAGAAGATGAGCTCAAAATGAGAATGAAACTAATCAAGAGAGAGTTAGCTAACTATGGGTGAGTGGGTATCATATACTAACTCATGTAGAGACTTAATCATGGCTAAGTGTGATGGTTAGGTTAACAAAAATCCAAAGTAAAAACAAACTTAGTGGACTTTAGTCAATACATCCACAAGCTTCCATAAGCTTCATGCATTTTCTAATTTTCCACCAATTTTGTAATTACTTTAAATACATTAAACCCAACATAACAAATAGCATGGTGTAAGTCTCATACACCCATGAAAGTTGTATCAACAACCATGATACAATATGTACACAAATAAATATATATATCACATATATATTAAGTTGTGCACAAGTGAGAAAAACAAATGCTTAAGTGAACCAATGTTAGTTAATGTAAATTAGTATATCTACATACACAATTATACACTAAATTATTAAATCAACACTTGACTTAATAATCCGGTTATATCATATATAACCGACTAACATTCAATATATCGACTTATCGAATCAACCCTTGATTTGATAACTTGGTTATATCGCATATAACCGATCGACACAAATATCACGAGAATAGAATAAGGTATCACATACTCGCATTATTCACGGTCCCGTACAAATCACATATGCGCTCCTATTTCGTTTTGCCTGAGCCAGTAAAACCTCAATTTAGGACTCTAAAGACTCGTCAATACGCTGGCAGTAGGTGATGATCATATCAAGCACCCACAAGCCATCAGCGGTACTAGCTGGACGTAACGGCTACCCGTGTATTGAGAGATCTGAAGATCAGCAAGCAAGCCCGCTCCAACTCCTGCAAAAAGCCTGACAGTGACACTACCGTACAGTCCGGTCTCCTCGTCTGATATGTCGCATATCAAGTCTACGGGTGGTAAACGTCAGACCCCAATAACCGATAAGTCATGCCGATATGAGGCTCATAACGGGTCGAGAAACTACTGGTAACACTTACCAGTAAATCTCTAAGCCAGCCCTGGCCAGGGACTTCCCTGTTACGGCCAATCGAGCATAGTGCAACATCAACCCCCAATACCGGGAGAGACGAAACCCCTCCTATCGTTCATTGCCTTCATGTGACTCGGGACTGTACCCAAAAACCACTATTTTGCATGCCCTCTTGGACGTGGCAAGTTGGAAATCAAAGCACAGTGGGAATCACACAAGACTCTATGATGATCTCGGGTCTATAGACTAACCTGTACCAGTGTCACCAGAGAACTGCCATCTGACGTAAGGTATAATACCATCTGCAAGTTCTCGGCGAGTCCGTCCAGTGTACCCAGTCTCCACTGAGCACCCGTATATCATCTCTGATGTCAAACACCAATGGATATGAGATCATCCATCGCCCATCTATATGGGTCGAGAAGCTATACGCTAGTCTACTCTGGTATATCGATGCCCCGTCTCGATACACCCATGACTAGGGACTTTGAAGGATGTACTTATGGACTACCATGTCCCCACTAGTATGATCTGCATCATAGTCCAGGTAGTCAAATACACATCCTAAGGGCTTTACCAACATGTAACAGAGAGAAAATCAGTGTACACGTTAAGGTAAAGAGTAACCAGATAGCATACTATCATGTCGAGCAAGAAAGTCTTCCCTATATATGTCCAAGTATCCACTACAATATACATCTCATGTATAGTAATGGCCTCTAGGGCATACATATAACTAACAATCTCTCACTTGCACTAGGGCCATCTGATAATAGTGGTTGTAGTATCTCATACTCTGTAAGTCCACGTTACCCTTCCCCGGTTCTTTGGGGTTGCGGAAATAGTGAAAAAACGATTTTTCTAGGGTGGTAACATGGACTCAAAATACGGATCTTTGTTAAACAACTACCTAACAACCTAACTAGGAGTTTTACCTACTCGGTTAGGGGGTTATACCTTTCTTGAACTCCTTCGTCTTCAACTCTTGGTGGTGTACGGATCGGCCTCACCTCGTCGTCTCCTCGCGCCGAAGATGGATCCACCCGAAAGCTTCTACCTTTTGGCTTCTACTTCAAACTTAAAGAAACTAGAACACTTGGCTTGCTAGGCCTTATGAACTAGGATGAGTAGAGGATTGTTTTGGTGTTTTTATCTCTAAGGCAATGGTTCTCAACTCATAAGAGGGGGTTGCCTTGAGCTAGAGAGAGCAAGAGGAAGAGGGAGAGCTTGAGCAAGAGAGAGAAATGAAATGAGAGAATGAGCAAGTCTTTTGCCATCCAAGCTCTCATAATCCAAAATCATCATAACAAGTAATAATAATTGAGTATAATGTAATGGTTGTTGTCATGACAAATGACAATATCATTTCTTGCATTAAATGCAAATTGTGAACAAAACAAGCAAGCCAAAGTCAATGCAAACAAATGATAGCCATTGTCATGATGGTGGTCAACAAGTTCAACCTAGTCAACCGGTCAACAAAAGTCAACAAGTCAACAAGGTCAACCTTTCAACCCTAACCATGTCACTAAAATACTGAATTAATATTATAGTTAATCATATTTCCAATTCTCATTAGGGTTAAGCAAAAGTCAACAGTCAACAACCCTAATGAGAATCCTCTGCCTCTGTCTCTGTCAACTGTGCATACACACCCGTATCCGCGTTCCGGGGAACATGAATACAAACGAGATAAAACCAATCCAAAAAAGTATACTAGGATCTGGCTTAAACCAAAGCCCGCTAGTTATAACCGCCCGGTCACTAAATGTGCACAAGTGCACGGATGTGACCGAACCCAGTCACAAGACCATGCGACCTGTCGCAAAACCATACGACCTCTACTCTTTTTTCCTAAAGGCGAATAGCTCTCTGTGTGGGACTTTAAAGACTCGACACTACGCTGGCAGAGGGTTTAACCACAGACCGCAAGCGGCACTAGCTGTGCGTAACGGCCCCCAGGTAGATGCTGATAAGTAGACGGACGAGGTGAAACCCATCTGAACTCCTACTGAGCCTGAATGTGACAATCTCCGTACAGTCCGGTCTGTTCGTCTGAGTACATCGCATGGCGGGCCTAGGGGGGCGGTAAACGTTAGTCCCCTAATAGCGGTACAAGTCGTGTCGGAGTGTAGCCCAGAACACCCTGAGATAACACTGGAAACCTACCAGTATATCTTGCTTTCCCTGGCCATGGACTACTTGTGTAATGGCTTTCCTAGACACATCGCGATGTCAACCCCCAATACCGGGAGAGTCGAATCCTGTCTAACCGTCACTGCCTCCAAGTGCTTCGGGACTGCACCCAACTACTACCTGTTTGCACGACTCCTTTGAGCCGTGGTAGGGTAGTAATCAAAGTACAGTGGGAACACACTCGAGGCGAAGTGACAGTGTCAAGTCAGCGGACTAAGCTGTACTCATGTCACCTGGGAACTGATAACTGACGATAGGTATAGTACCAACCAATCTGTTCCCGACGAGTCCTGTCCAGTGTACTCGTAACCTAACGAGCACCTGCATACAATCTGAAGTATGACGTACTGACGGCTGTGGGACAGACCGTCTCCCCTGCTGGGATGAGAAGCGCATACGCTAGTCTACTCTGGAGTATCGATGCCCTGTCTCGATAGTCCTATGACTAGGGACCTGTATAAGGATGTGCTTGTGGATTACCCAGCCCCCACGAGTGTGACTGCCATCACAACGCTGGTAATCAAGCAAAGATCCTAAGGTCTCTACTAATATGTATAAGCAATATGCTAAAAGAAACACATGCACATATTAAAGTAGAAACAAACCAAGTAGCATACTACCATTTTGAGCAAGATTGTCTATAGAAGGTGAATATCCCAAGCTTCCATTAAGTAATATACAAACTAGTATGATACAGTAATGGCCTCTAGGGCATATACACTAACAATCTCCCACTTACACTAAGGCCATGTACTATCGTATCGAAGACCTATCATCTCGATCAGCCGCTCGAACTGAGTCTGGGGTAAGGCCTTCGTGAGTGGATCAGCAGTGTTATCTTCCGTAGCAACCCTCCGAACCTCGATCTCCTGGCGATCCACGATCTCCCTGATCAGGTGATACCGCCTCAAGATGTGTCTAGATTTCTGATGGGATCTGGGTTCCTTCGCTAAAGCTATAGCCCGTTGTTGTCGCAATACAGAGGTATTGGATCAACAATGGACGGAACCACCTGAACTTCCGTTAAGAACTTCCTCATACAGACAGACTCTTTTGCGGCATCAACAGCAGCGATGTATTCCGCTTCCATCGTCGAGTCTGCAACGGTTTCCTGTTTGGAACTCTTCCAACACACCGCCCCTCCATTGAGGGTAAAGACAAAACCCGACATGGACTTGGAATCATCTTTGTCACTCTGGAAGCTGGAGTCAGCAAAGGCCTCGATCTGGAGGTCTTTTCCGCCGTACACCAAGAACATCTCCTTAGTCCTTCTCAGGTACTTGAGAATGTTCTTTACCGCTATCCAGTGTTTCTCCCCAGGGTTTGACTGATACCGGCTTACCACACTCAGTGCATAAGCTACATCTGGTCTGGTACACAACATCGCATACATTATAGAGCCTACCGCAGAAGTGTAGGGTATAATAGACATGCGATCCCTTTCCAAATCAGTCTTGGGAGACATCTTTTTGGAGAGGGTGATCCCGTGACAAGCCGGTAGGTTACCGCGCTTGGAATCTTCCATACAGAATCTCTTCAGTATGGTGTCGATGTACCTGGACTGCGAAAGTCCTAGCATCCTCTTGGATCTATCACGATGGATCCGGATCCCCAGAATGTAAGTGGCATCACCCAGGTCTTTCATGGAGAACCTGTGTGACAAGAACCCCTTGACAGATTGTAGCATAGGAATGTCATTTCCTATCAAAAGAATGTCATCCACGTATAAAACGAGGAATACGACAGTTCGTGCTACAAATATACTATAGATGCATGGTTCATCTGGATTTTTGATAAAGCCAAATTCTTTGACCATCTCATCAAAATAGATGTTCCAACTCCGCGATGCCTGCTTTAGTCCATAGATGGACTTAAGCAACTTGCACACCTTTTCGCTGCTCCCACTCTGAATGAAACCCTCCGGCTGGTCCATATAGACACACTCCTCTAAATTTCCATTTAGAAAAGCGGTCTTTACGTCCATCTGCCAAATCTCATAATCGTGGAAGGCAGCAATGGCAAGAAGGATCCGAATGGATTTCAGCATAGCCACTGGAGAAAAGGTCTCGTCATAGTCCAAACCAGGTCTTTGACGAAAACCCTTTGCAACAAGTCTAGCCTTATAGGTCTCTACCTGTCCATCTACACCAATCTTCCTTTTGAAGATCCATTTGCATCCTACGGGTTTTACCCCGTCTGGAGCAACGTCCAAAGTCCATACTTTGTTGGTGTACATGGACTCCATTTCGGTCCGCATTGCATCCAGCCATTTTAGAGTCAACGCTCTGAACGGCCTGCTGGAAGCTAGTAGGCTCATCATAATCAATGATGCAATTCTCTCTATCCCCGTCTATGAGAAAACCGTAGTATCTCTCGGGCGGATGAGATTGCCTACTACTCCTGCGGAGCGGCGTAGGAATGTCCTGTTCTTTTGAACCCTCTGGTTCTACTAAGCTTTCAGTAATAGCTCGTGGTTCTGGAATTTCTTCCAGTTCTACTGCGCTCCCACTTATCTTTTTCAAAAAATTCAGTTTCCAAGAAGCAGGCATGACGAGAAACAAAAACCTTTTGTTCCTCTTCGCAATAGAAGAGATATCCCTTGGAATTCTTTGGATATCCCACAAACTTGCACAGTACTGAGCGTGCCTCGAGTTTGTCCGCATGCTGCTTTTTAACAAAAGCTGGACATCCCCATGTCTTAATGTGCTTAAGATAGGGTTTCTTCCCACACCACATCTGATATGGTGTGGTAGGCACAGTCTTAGTTGGAACTCGGTTCAAAAGATATGCGACTGATTCTAGCGTATATCCCCAGAATGATCGCGGTAAATCTGCGTTACTCATCATGGAATGTACCATATCCAATAGGGTCCTGTTCCGTCTCTCCGATACACCATTGTGTTGCGGAGTGTATGGAGGAGTAAGCTGAGAGAGAATACCATTCTCTTTTAGGTAATCCAGGAACTCGGCACTCAAGTATTCTCCACCTCGATCAGATCTTAGTGTCGTGATACTTTTGCCGGTTTGTTTTTCTACTTCATTCTTATATTCCTGGAATTTTCCAAAGGCTTCGGATTTATGTTTCATTAAGAAGACATATCCGTACCTTGAAAAGTCATCCGTAAAAGTTATGAAGTAAGAAAAACTGCTTCACGCATGTGTAGACATTGGACCGCACACGTCGCTGTGTACGAGTCCCAAGAGCTCGTTCGCTCTTACTCCATGTCCAGTGAATGGAGTCTTTGTCATCTTTCTTTTGAGACATGATTGAAAAGTTGCATATGATTGATATTGGAATGGATCCAAATATTCTTCTGTATGTAACTTAATCAATCTTCTCTCATTGATGTGACCCAGTCTACAATGACATAAAAAAGCCTGATTAGTTTCCGGAGACTTTCTTTTGTGTGTTTTCTGGACATTGAAAATCTGTGGTTGGTTTAATACGTTTATACCATTGCTTAATGTACCTGACCCAATCAGAACTTGATTAAGGTGAATGTTCACAACATTACTTACAAATGCAAATTCATAACCTTCATTAGATAATAAAGATACAAAAATGATATTACAAGTTGCATTGGGTATAAAATAGCAATTACGCAAAACCAAAACATGTCCATCTGACAAGCCCAGGTGATAGTCCCCCACGGACTCAGCATCCATGCCAGCTCCGTTTGCAACTCTGAGGGTCATATCACCTGCCTTCAAAACCCTACGCTTTCTCAGTTCCTGCAAAGAATTACAGATATGAGATCCTGATCCGGTATCCAATACCCAGGAAGTAGAGTTTATTGAAAGACAGTTTTCAATAACATACACACTTGAAGTCGAAGCCGCAACTTGCTTCGGATCCTGGTTTCTGGCCTTCCAAGCCCTGCAATCTTTCTTCCAGTGTCCCTTCTTATGACAATAGAAGCATTCTTCCTTACCCACAAGCTGCCCCGCTATTTTTGTTGCCTTTGCTTTTCCCTTCATATCCACTTTACTAACACCGCCCCTTGGTTTGGCGGGGGCTTTCTTCTTCTTTCCCTTGGCTTTTGCCTTGGACTCAGAAGAAGAAGATCTTCCCACAAACAAAGTGGATATTTCCCTACCTTTCTATAGGTTGCCCTCTGCACTCCTCCGCATGTTGAGGAGCTCCGGAAGTTCAACTTCTTTTCCTTGCAAGTTGAAGTTCATGATAAACTGGGCGTAAGTGGAAGGAAGGGACTGGAGAATCAAGTCCGTATAGAGCTCGTTCTCTAACGTGGTCCCAAGGTCCGCGAGCTCCTCAATGAAGCCAATCATCTTAAGCACGTGTTCCACTACTGATGATCCGATGGCCAACCTTGCCGAAAATAGCTTCTTCGACACTTCGTATCTTGCGATACGAGATTGCTCTCCATACAGTTCTTTTGTATGGAGAAATATAGATTCGAGGTCCATATTCTCGTGCCTCCTCTTATGTTCATTGTCCATCGAGGCAAGCACGAGGCACTTGGCCTTCGCGCAATCGATCTCCCAGGTCTTACGGATTTCCCTATCCGCGACGTTGGAGGTGGGACCTGGGACAGGGGGAGCTTTGGTGGTAAGAAGATACCCCAGCTTGTCGTAAGTGATTGCCATTTTGACATTCCTGAGCCAATCTTTGTAGTTTGGCCTTGTCAGTATGTTTTTATCCAGAAGTAACTTAAGTTCGGTCATGTCGATTGGTCGCTGTAATTAGGAGAGAGAGAAGAAACACTCAGCATGATGCTCTTGCAAGTTTAGAGTGGTTTTTAGTTTGTCTAGACAGGATGGCTCCCACTGTATCTCGAATTCCTCCTTAAACAAAAAAGAAAGAATTAGTCGGAATCAATCTCACCATACAATACTTGCTTAACCGTTCAGCCAGGCCATTGTTGGTACTTCGAGGGAGGTTTTCCAACGCTTTCGCGAAGTTCCTTAATTAAATAACCTCTTTTCCCTGGGGGCGTAGCCCCGCTAACACTTTTCTAGACACCTACTTGGTTTATAGCATTGATCGTTAAGTGAGAAATTTTCCGAGGAGTAGCATATACTCACAGTAGGATCGGGATTCAAATATCATCGCGTGACAAAACTGAAGGAATCCTACCAGAATCATCACACTCCAAATTGTATGCAGCGCTAGCAAGTTTCTGGTTCTATAGAAACTCCCGATGTGGATTTTTGCCCCATGCTCTTATGAGCTTGACTTTGGCCAACAAATCATAAGTCACATGTCAAGTTCTACCCGTCATTCTCCAGGTTAATTTGAATCCACCCATACCTACCCTTGACTTTGGCCAACAAGGCAGTACGACTGTCTCAAACCAACGCATCTATCTATGCTGCACATGAATACCCAATAGCTACCAATCACTATGCCTTGGCTTTGGCCAACAAACATAGCTTGAATACTATTGACCATCCATGTGAAACGACGGAGGGCTACGAATGGTTTTGGCGAAACCGTGAACGTAGTGAACTTGATATAATCGATGGAACGAGATAGCTTTTAAAAGGAGTGGCTTAAGCTCTGCGTTTAAAAGTTGTTTTTGAAAAGAAACCGAGTGGTTTTTGAAAGTGTTCCAACGACTTTAATTTGGTTTATTTTCTTGCATTAATTTTAATCTGTCCCATCATTTAATCCTACCATTGCAGAAAACAACCAAAATATGACGTACGCTTATGCCATCCACATTCGCCACGGGGCCCCGTCATTACCTGTTAGGTTACTTAACTAATGACAGAGCGGGGGCTGGACTAGCGCGGATGCAAAACATAAGCAACGCCTAAATAGCTATCATATATAGATATATTGCAATGATAGCCATTCCAGATCATAGATGAACACATTGGATATACTAGGAATCCGCAATTCGTACGAGCCTGTAATGAAAAGCGGATTACACGGTCGCGGTGAATAGCCAATACCCCACCCAAGACCCCTACGGGTGCGGCAAACTACCCGCCAAATACCCGAAGCGAAGCAACCTCCCTCAACGACGTGAGTAGGCCACTCGGCACTTCGAGGTACCCGGTAGTTTTTGCACCCCCTCCATAGGTCTATCCTAGGAGCAAAAACAGTAAAACAAATTATACAATGACGGCTACAACCTCATCCCGGTTGTGCGGCCAAATAAATAATATTACATCAATTACAGATTACATGAATTGAAAGAAAAGAAAACTCTCATCTCACAACCCCCGGCTATTCACCCGCGACAATCCAATGAATTCATATACACATACCATCAACATTACAGATCACAGATATGTATAACCCCCACTAATCGACGTATAGCGATTAGCAGACGTTCAATACATATATCACATCACAGAAATAAACTCGTCAGCTTAAATCTTTAGAAACTCGATCAAAATATGGTTTTTTAAGCCCCAAAAACAAATTTTGCTTTCTGGAAAATCTGGGCTGAAAAAACATACTCCAAAAATCCTAAAATACCCCATAAAGTATACTGCAGTGAAACCAATCCACGGCCGAGTCAACTCGGCCGCGGATCCGCGGCAAGAAGCTGTTCTTGCCGCAGAACTGGGGTGAGTTGGTCGGTTCTGTGGATCGTTTTTCTGCAGTATACTATAAAAACCCTTAGTCGATTTTTGGTATATGTCAAATAATTTTTACAGCAGTTTAAAAATCGACAGAAAGTTTGTGTTCCGGGCGTATTTCGCGACGTTTTCTCCGATCGAATTTCTAGTTACTTTGCTAACATATTAGATAGTGTTTAACCAGGCTCTGATACCACTGTAAGTCCATATTACCCTTCCCCGGTTCTTTGGGGTTGCGGAAATAGTGAGACGATTTTTCTAGGGTGGTAACATGGACTCAAAATACGGATCTTTGTTAAAATACTACCTAACAACTTAACTAGGAGTTTTACCTACTCGGTTAGGGGGTTATACCTTTCTTGAACTCCTTCGTCTTCAACTCTTGGTGGTGTACGGATCGGCCACACCTCGTCGTCTCCTCACGCCGAAGATGGATCCACCCGAAAGCTTCTACCTTTTGGCTTCTACTTCAAACTTGAAGAAACTAGATCACTTGGCTTGCTAGGCCTTATGAACTAGGATGAGTAGAGGATTATTTTGGTGTTTTTATCTCTAAGGCAATGGTTCTCAACTCATGAGAGGGGGTTGCCTTGAGCTAGAAAGAGCAAGAGGAAGAGGGAGAGCTTGAGCAAGGGAGAGAAATGAAATGAGAGAATGAGCAAGTCTTTTGCCATCCAAGCTCTCATAATCCAAAATCATCATAACAAGTAATAATAATTGAGTATAATGTAATGGTTGTTTTCATGACAAATGACAATATCATTTCTTGCATTAAATGCAAATTGTGAACAAAACAAGCAAGCCAAAGTCAATGCAAACAAATGATAGCCATTGTCATGATGGTGGTCAACAAGTTCAACCTAGTCAACCGGTCAGCAAAAGTCAACAAGTCAACAAGGTCAACCTTTCAACCTAACCATGTCACTATAATACTCAATTAATATTATTGTTAATCATATTTCTAATTCTCATTAGGGTTAAGCAAAAGTCAACAGTCAACAACCCTAATGAGAATCCTCTGCCTCTGTCTCTGTCAACTGTGCATACACACCCGTATCCGCGTTCCGGGGAACACGAATACAAACGAGATAAAACCAATCCCAAAACGTATACTAGGATCAGGCTTAAACCAAAGCCCGCTAGTAATAACCGCCCGGTCAATAAACGTGCACAAGTGCATGATTTGATCTCAAAAATAATTCTATTACCGCAATCAAGAACGGCGTCGCTTGGTAGCTAGCCGGTGAGTACGGGTCGGTCCACAGGAATGTTGTGAATTTCCTAATCGCTCAAACGAGTTAATTCTGATAGGTGTTCGGATTGATTATTAAATCTATAAAACTGAATCTATCTAAATGTTAGTGTATATGCCCTAGAGGCCATCACTGTATCATACTATCTTGTATATTACTTAATGGAAGCTTGAGTTATTCACAGTTGTATATACAATCTTTCTCGAAATGGTAGTATGCTACATGGTTTGTCTCTACTTTAATATGTGCATGTGTTTCTTTTAGCATATCGCTTATATACATATTAGTAGAGCCCTTAGGATTTTTGCTTGATTACCAGCATTGTGATGGCGCTCACACTCGTGGGGGCTGGGTAATCCATAAGCACATCCTTATACAGGTCCCTAGTCGTTGGACTATCGAGAAAGGGCATCGATACTTCGGAGTAGACTAGCGTATGCGCTTCTCATCCCAGTGTGGGAGACGGTCTGTCCCACAGCCGTCAGTACGTCGTACTTGAGATAGTATGCGGGTGCTCGTTAGGTTACGAGTACACTGGACAGGACTCGTCGGGAACTGTTGGTTGGTATTATACCTATCGTCAGTTATCAATTCCCAGGTGACATGAGTACAGCTTAGTCCGCTGACTTGACACTGTCACTTCGCCTCGAGTGTGTTCCCACTGCACTCTGATTACTACCCTACCACGGCTCAAAGGAGTCGTGCAAACAGGTAGTTTTTGGGTGCAGTCCCGAAGCACTTGGAGGCAGTGACGGTTAGACAGGATTCGTCTCTCCCGGTATTAGGGGTTGACATCGCGCTGTGTCCAGGAGAGCCATTACACAAGTAGTCCCTGGCCAGGGCAAGCGAGATATACTGGTAGGGTTCCAGTGTTATCTCAGGGTGTTCTGGGCTACACTCCGACACGACTTGTACCGCTATTAGGGGACTGACGTTCACCGCCCCCCTAGGCCTGCCATGCGATGTATCAGACGAACAGACCGGACTGTATGGAGACTGTCACATACAAGCTCAGTAGGAGTTCATATGGGGTCACCTCGTCAGTCTTCTTATCGGCATCTACCTGGGGACCGTTACGTACAGCTAGTGCCACTTGCGGTTTGTGGTTAAACCCACTGCCAGCGTAGTGTCGAGTCTTTAGAGTCCCACACAGAGAGCTATTCGCCTTTAGGCAAAATGAGTAGAGGTCGCATGGTTTTGCGACAGGGTTCGTTCACATCCGCGCACTTGTGCACGTTTGCTGTCCGGACAGCTTATACTAGCGGGCTTTGGTTTAAGCCGGATCCTAGTATATGATTTAGGATTGGTTTTATCTCATTGTATTCGTGTTCCTCGGATCACGAATACGGGTGTGTATGCACAGTTGATTGAGACAGAGGGAGAGGAATTTGATTAGGGTTAATGACCATTGTCATTTTATTAACCCTAATGCTTATGTGTGTATTATGATTAATTGATATTAGTTTAATATAATTATGCATGGTTAGGGTTGTTGACCATTTGACATTCTTGACTTGTTGACCTAGGTTGACACTTTGACCATCATCATTTCATATAAAAGATGCTCTTTGATCCTTGCAATTTGCATTAAAAATGAAATGATAATGGTCATGTATTGATTAAGCCATGACAATTATCTTGCTAATTATCAATTTACATAATTCACCCATATATGAGAGAATGGTTCATTTTATTCTTTCATTCTATCATATGCTTTCTCTCTCCTCCTCTTCCTCTCTCTCAAGCTCTCCCCTCTCATGTGTTGAGAAACACTTGAGCTTGAGAAAAACCTCTTCTTGATAATCTCTACTCTCATCTAAGGTTCTAGGATTAGCACTTCTAGCACTTTAGTTACTTCTAGCTTGAAGTTGAAGCCAAAGGTTGAGGATCTCGGGTGGATCCTTCTTCGACGAGAGAGGACGACAAGGAGATCACTTCCGTTCTCTACAAGGAGCAAGGAGAGAAGGACATAAAGCCCTAGGTATAACCATTCTTCCATGTAGCTAATTTCTAGTTAGCTTTAGTTAGTTTTTGTTTAGTAAAGATCCCGCCTTTTGTCTAGTCCATGTTGCCTAGAGTAGAAAAATTCGATTTTTATACCGTTTCCGCCTCCCCGCAAGCACCGGGGTGGGCAACGTGGACTTACAGTCTTATCAGAGCCTAACTAAACATAAACTAGCTAGGTAGTAAAAGTGTATAGAAGTTTGATCGGTAAAATCGCAAAACCAAAACATAGAAAACCCTAACTTTCTGTTGTTTTTTTTTTTCTGCTCAAAATAAAATAAATCATACTTCAAAAATCATCTCAGGGTTTTGTTAAGACACTCACCAAAAACAATCCAGAGAACCGTTCAAAGCGCCGCGGTTCCGCGGCAATAGCATGCTATTGCCGCTGAACCGCGGCCGAGTTGACTCGGTTCTGGACCGAGTTTGGTGCAGTGTTATTCTGACTTGGTTTTGGGATTTTTAAGATGGTTTATTTGTGCCTAGATTTTCCAGAAAAGAAATTTGTATTTGGGGGCCTATAAATCCGTATTTTTTTATTGAACTTCACTACACTTTGACTAATGGGTTATATCTGTGATGTTTATATGTATTGAACGTCGGCTAATCGCTATACGTCGATTAGTGGGGGTTATACATATCTGTGATCTGTGTTTGTTGATGGTATGTGTATATGAATGCGTTGGATTGTCGCGGGTGAATTGCCGGGGTGGATGTGAGATGAGTGTTTCTTTTTCTTTCATTCATTGTAATATGTAAATTGATGTATTATTATTTGTATGGCCGCACACCCGGGTCGGGGTTGTAGCCGTCATTGTATAATTCTTTTTACTGTTTTTGCTCCTAGGATAGACCCATGGAGGGGTGCATAAACTACCGGGTATCTCGAAGTGCCGAGTGGCCTACTCACGGTGTTGATGTAGGTTGCTTCGCTTCGGGTACTTGGCGGGTAGTTTGCCGCACCTGTAGGGGTCTTGGGTGGGGTATTGGCTATTCACCGCGACCGTGTAATTCGCTTTTCATTGCAGGCTTGAACGGATTGCGGATTTCTAGTATATCCAATGTATTCATCTGTGATCTGTAATGTCTATCATTGCTATATATTTATATACTATAACTATTTAGGCGTTGCTTATGTTTTACAGCCGCGCTAGCCCAGCCCCCGCTCTGTCGTTAGTTAAGTAACCTAACGGGTGATGACGGGCCCCGTGGCGAATGCGAATGGAATAAGCGTACGTCATATTTTGGTTGTTTTCTGCAATGGTAGGAGTAAATGATGGGACGTATTAAAAGAACTAATGCAAGAAAATAAACCAAGTAAAAGTCGATTGGAACACTTTGAAAACCACTCGGTTCTTTTCAGAACTAAACTTTTAAAATGCGGAGCTTGAACCACTCCTTTTAAAAGCTATCTCATTCCATCGATTATATCAAGTTCACTACGTTCACGGTTTCGCCAAAACCATTCATAGCCCTCCGTCATTTCGTATGGATATTCAATAGTATTCAATCTATGTTTGTTGACCTTCGTCAAGGCATAGTGATTGGTAGCTGTTGGGTGTTCATATGTAGCATAGATAGATGCGTCGGTTTGGGACAGTCGTACTACCTTGTTGACCTTCGTCAAGGGTATGTACGGGTGGGTTCAAATTAACCTGGATAATGACGGGTAGAACTTGACATGCGACTTATGATTTGTTGACCTTCGTCAAGGTCATAAGAGCATGGGGCAAAAAATCCACATCGGGAGTTTCATAAGTACTGAAACTTGCGAGCGCTGCATACCATTTGGAGTGTGATGATTCTGGTAGGATTCCTTCGGTTTTATCACGCGATGATATTTGGATCCCGATCTTACTGTGAGTATATGCTACTCCTCGGGAAAACTCTCACTTAATGATCAATGCTATAAACCTAGTAGGTGTCTAGAAAGGTGTTAGCGGGGCTACGCCCACAGGGAAAAGAGGTTACTTAATTAAGGAACTTCGCGAAAGCGTTGGAAAACCTCCCTCGAAGTACCGACACTGGCCTGGCTGAACGGTTAAGCAAGTATTGTACGGTGAGATTGATCCTGACTAATTCTTCCTTTATGGTTTGGGGAGGGATTCGAGAGACAGTGGGAGCCATCCTGTTTAGATAAATTAAAAACCAATCTAAACTTGCAAGAGCATCATGCTAAGTGTTTTCTTCTCTCTCTCTTAATTGCCGCGACCCAATGACCGCACCTAGGTTACATCTAGATAATAAAATGACTGAATCTGACTGTTATGACTGGCAAAGGTCTGTCCAGATGTCCATTGCCCAGGGCAAGCTGGGACACCTCTTGACTGATCCAACCCCTGCCGTCTCAGGTCCAGTTTCCCCTGTCACGGATATTGATATCCGTAAGACATCGGAAGAAGACTGTGCGAAAGCCAAGTGCCTCGTGTTACCTCAGTTGATGGTATATACCAGAGAGAAGTTGGACTCAGCTTCTATCTTCCTCCATAACAAAATTTTATATGGAGAGCAATCTCGTATCGCAAGATATGAGACCTCGAACGAATTGCTTCCAGCGAGGTTGGCTATCGGGTCATCTATAGGGGGCAACGTCCTTACAGAGACCAGCTCTTTTGCACTCTCGGACCTGAAGACCATGTTGAAGAACGGGTCAGATGCTGACTTAGTTCAACAGTCTCTACCTACTACCCTGAAGGAAAACAGGGAAGTAGAAAGAAAGGGAAAGGCAGAAGTTTCGGGAATGGATGCAGTAAAAGAGGAATGTTCCTATTGTTACGGGAATGAACATGGGCAGAAGGATTGTAGGGCTTGCAAAGCCAGTAGCCAGAATTCGAAGCATGTTGTGGCTTCGGCTTCGGGTGTGTTTGTAATAGAGAACTGTATGTCAGTTAACCCTACTTCCTGGGTATTGGATACCGGATCAGGATCTCATATCTGTAATTCGTTACAGGCTCTGAGAAACCGTAGGGTTATCAGGAAAGGTGATATGACTCTCAGGGTTGCTAACGGAATGAGCATGTATGCTGAATCCGTAGGGAAATATCATCTAGGACTGACAACTGGGCAGATATTGATTCTGCGTAACTGTTTTTATGTACCAGGTGCGACTTGTAATATCATATCTGTATCCTTAATTTCTAAGGAAGGATATGATTTTACTTTTGTAAGCGATGTAGTTAACATCCACCTAAATCAAGTTCTGATTGGGTCAGGTACATTACAAAACGGAATATACGTATTGAATCAAGCTCAGATCTTCAGTGTCCAGACCACACTTAAAAGAAAGTCTCCGGAAACAAATCAGGCTTTCTTATGGCATTGTAGACTTGGTCACATTAATGAGACACGGTCAACAAAGTTACATAGAGAGGGATACTTGAATCCGTTCGAGTATCAGTCTTATGCCACTTGTGAATCTTGTCTCATGGGAAAGATGACAAAGACTCCGTTCACTGGACACGGAGAAAGAGCAAGCGAGCTCTTGGGACTCATACACAGTGATGTGTGTGGTCCAATGTCTACACATGCGCGAAGTGGTTATTCATACTTCATTACTTTCACAGATGATTTCTCTAGGTATGGGCGTGTCTTCTTGATGAAGCACAAATCCGAGGCCTTTGAGAAATTTCAAGAATACAAGAATGAAGTTGAAAAACAAATAGGCAAAAGTATCAAGACACTGAGATCTGATCGAGGTGGTGAATACTTGAGTGCCGAGTTTCTCGTCTACTTAAAAGAGAATGGAATTCTCTCTCAGCTTACTCCTCCATACACACCACAACACAACGGTGTATCGGAAAGGCGGAATCGAACCCTATTGGATATGGCTCGTTCCATGATGAGTAAGGCTGAGTTGCCGCGATCCTTCTAGGGTTATGCGCTAGAAACAGCTGCATATCTCTTGAACAAGGCTCCAACCAAGACTGTGCCTACCACCCCATATAAGATGTGGAGTGGGAAGAAACCCTGTCTCAAGTACCTTAAGACATGGGGATGTCCAGCTTTTGTTAAAAAGCAGCATGCGGACAAGCTCGAGGCATGCTCAGTACTGTGTAAGTTTGTGGGATACCCAAAGAACTCCAGGGGGTATCTTTTCTATTCCGTAGAGGAACAAAATGTTTTTGTTTCTCAGCATGCCCACTTCTTGGAAACTGAATTTTTAGAAAATCAGATAAGTGGGAGCGCAATAGAATTGGAAGAAATTCCAGAACCACAAGCTATTTCTGAAAGCTTGGAAGAACCAGAAGTTTCAAGAGAACCGGACATCCCAGCGCCACTCCGCAGGAGTAGTAGGCAGTCTCATCCGCCCGAGAGATACTACGGCTTTCTCATAGACGGGGATATAGAGGATTGCACCATGGATTATGGTAAGCCTACTAGCTTCAAGCAAGCCATTCAGAGCGGTGACTCGGTAAAATGGCTGGATGCAATGCGGGCCGAGATGGAGTCCATGTACACCAACAAAGTTTGGACTTTGGACTTTGCACCAGAAGGGGTAAAACCCGTAGGCTGCAAATGGATCTTCAGAAAGAAGATTGGTGTAGATGGGCAGGTTGAGACCTATAAAGCTAGACTTGTTGCAAAGGGTTTTCGTCAAAGACCTGGTTTGGACTATGACGAGACCTTTTCTCCAGTGGCTATGTTGAAATCCATTCGGATCCTTCTTGCCATTGCTGCCTTCCACGATTATGAAATCTGGCAGATGGACGTAAAGACGGCTTTCCTAAATGGAAATTTAGAAGAGTGCGTCTGTATGGATCAGCCGGAGGGATTCATTCAGAGTGGGAGCAGCGGTAGAGTGTGCAAGTTGCTCAAGTCCATTTATGGACTTAAGCAGGCATCGCGGAGTTGGAACATCTGCTTTGATGATACTGTCAAGGAATTCGACTTTATCAAAAACCCAGATGAACCATGCATTTACAGTAAGATTGTAGGGAGAACTGTGGTATTCCTCGTCTTGTACGTGGATGCCATTCTCCTAATAGGAAATGATATTCCTATGCTACAGTCAGTCAAAGGATTCTTGTCACAGAGGTTCTCCATGAAGGACCTGGGCGATGCCAACTACATTCTGGGGATCCAGATCTATCGTGATAGATCTAAGAGGATGTTGGGACTTTCACAGTCAAGGTACATAGACACCATACTGAAAAGATTCAGTATGGAAGATTCCAAGGGCGGTAATTTACCGGCTTGTCACGGGATCACCCTCTCCAAAGAGATGTCTCCCAAGACTGATTTGGAAAAGGATCGCATGTCTATTATATCCTACGCTTCTGCGGTAGGCTCTATAATGTATACGATGTTATGTACCAGACCAGATGTAGCATACGCATTGAGCGTTGTAAGCCGGTATCAGTCGAACCCAGGGGAGAAACACTGGATAGCGGTAAAGAACATTCTCAAGTACCTGAGAAGGACCAAGGAGATGTTCTTGGTGTATGGCGGAAAAGACCTCCAGCTCGAGGCCTTTGCTGACTCCAGCTTCTAGAGTGACAAGGATGACTCCAAGTCCATGTCGGGTTATGTCTTTACCCTCAATGGAGGGGCGGTTTGCTGGAAGAGTTCCAAGCAGGAGACCGTTGCAGACTCAACTATGGAAGCGGAGTACATAGCTGCTTGCGATGTCGCAAAAGAAGCTGTCTGGATGAAGAAGTTCCTCACGGAGCTTCAGGTGGTTCCTACCATTGTTGATCCAATACTGCTGTATTGCGACAACAACGGCGCTATAGCTTTAGCGAAGGAACCCAGGTCCCATCAGAAGTCCAGGCACATTTTGAGGCGGTACCACCTGATCAGGGAGATCATAGATCGCCAGGAGATCGAGGTGAAGAGAGTAAATACGGAGAACAACACTGCAGATCCACTCACGAAGGCCCTACCCCAGACTCAGTTCGAGCGGCTGATCGAGATGATAGGTCTTCGATACGCCAGTACATGGCCTTAGTGCAAGTGGGAGATTGTTAGTGTATATGCCCTAGAGGCCATTACTGTATCATACTAGCTTGTATATTACTTAATGGAAGCTTGGGATATTCACAGTTGTATATACAATCTTGCTCGAAATGGTAGTATGTTACTTGGTTTGTCTCTACTTTAATATGTGCATGTGTTTCTTTTAGCATATCGCTTATATACATATTTGTAGAGCCCTTAGGATCTTTGATTGATTACCAGCATTGTGATGGCGCTCACACTCGTGGGGGCTGGGTAATCCATAAGCACATCCTTATACAGGTCCCTAGTCGTTGGACTATCGAGACAGGGCATCGATACTCCGGAGTAGACTAGCGTATGCGCTTCTCATCCCAGTGTGGGAGACGGTCTGTCCCACAGCCGTCAATACGTCGTACTTGAGATAGTATGCGGGTGCTCGTTAGGTTACGAGTACACTGGACAGGACTCGTCGGGAACTGTTGGTTGGTATTATACCTATCGTCAGTTATCAGTTCCCAGGTGACATGAGTACAGCTTAGTCCGCTGACTTGACACTGTCACTTCGCCTCGAGTGTGTTCCCACTGCACTTTGATTACTACCCTACCACGGCTCAAAGGAGTCGTGCAAATAGGTAGTTTTTGGGTGCAGTCCCGAAGCACTTGGAGGCAGTGACGGTTAGACAAGATTCGTCTCTCCCGGTATTGGGGGTTGACATTGCGCTGTGTCCAGGAGAGCCATTACACAAGTAGTCCCTGGTCAGGGCAAGCGAGATATACTGGTAGGTTTCCAGTGTTATCTCAGGGTGTTCTGGGCTACACTCCGACACGACTTGTACCGCTATTAGGGGACTGACGTTCACCGCCCCCCTAGGCCCGCCATGCGATGTATCAGACGAACAGACCGGACTGTACGGAGACTGTCACATACAGGCTCAGTAAGAGTTCAGATGGGGTCACCTCGTTAGTCTTCTTATCGGCATCTACCTGGGGACCGTTACGTACAGCTAGTGCCACTTGCGGTCTGTGGTTAAACCCACTGCCAGCGTAGTGTCGAGTGTTTAGAGTCCCATACAGAGAGCTATTCGCCTTTAGGCAAAATGAGTAGAGGTCGCATGGTTTTGCGACAGGGTTCGTTCACATCCGCGCACTTGTGCACGTTTGCTGTCCGGACAGCTTATATTAGCGGGCTTTGGTTAAAGCCGGATCCTAGTATATGATTTGGGATTGGTTTTATCTCATTGTATTCGTGTTCCTTGGATCACGAATACGGGTGTGTATGCACAGTTGATTGAGACAGAGGGAGAAGACTTTGATTAGGATTAATGACCATTGTCATTTTATTAACCCTAATGCTTATGTGTGTATTATGATTAATTGATATTAGTTTAATATAATTGTGCATGGTTAGGGTTGTTGACCATTTGACATTCTTGACTTGTTGACCTAGATTGACACTTTGACCATCATCATTTCATATAAAAGATGCTCTTTGATCCTTGCAATTTGCATTAAAAATGAAATGATAATGGTCATGTCTTGATTAAGCCATGACAATTATCTTGCTAATTATCAATTTACATAATTCACCCATATATGAGAGAATGGTTCATTTTATTCTTTCATTTTATCATATGCTTTCTCTCTCTTTCTTTTCCTCTCTCTCAAGCTCTCCCCTCCCATGTGTTGAGAAACACTTGAGCTTGAGAAAAACCTCTTCTTGATAATCTCTACTCTCATCTAAGGTTCTAGGATTAGCACTTCTAGCACTTTAGTTACTTCTAGCTTGAGTTGAAGCTAAAGGTTGAGGCTCTCGGGTGGATCCTTCTTCGACGAGAGAAGACGACAAGGAGATCACTTCCGTTCACTACAAGGAGCAAGGAGAGAAGGACATAAAGCCCTAGGTATAACCATTCTTCCATATAGCTAATTTCTAGTTAGCTTGAGTTAGTTTTTGTTTAGTAAAGATCCCGCCTTTTGTCTAGTCCATGTTGCCTAGAGTAGAAAAATTCGATTTTTATACCGTTTCCGCCTCCCCGCAAGCACCGGGGTGAGCAAGGTGGACTTGCACTAAAAACTAAATTAATATAGATCTAAATCCTGCTAGGGTTAGGTTTTGGTTATGTTTAGAAAGTCTATAAATCTCACCGCTTTCTATACCCATATGAAGATCTAATTAGGTGTTATGGTAATTATTAATAAAAGGGATTAGAATCATTTGGAAAGATGTTTCTTCCTCTAGGTTCTTGTCCTTCCTTTAGAAATCCTTACCCTAACCTCCATGGAAAACCTTCATAACCGGGCCTTTATACTACGGTATCACCGCTACCTCGATGGATAGGGTGCCGTAGGGAGCGGTATGTGTATGTATGCATAGAGTCCTATGAAAATATATGACGGGCAGGAAAGGGGATGAGAGATCTTCATCTCTCAAACCTTCCCCAGATCTAACCCTAACAAGCGAGGAGACTACTCACTCATTAGGGAATTAAAATACATTTATCGAGGGCAGAGAATAAAAGATTAACTAGGGCAAGGAATTAAATTTATCTAGGGCAAGAATAGAAAATTAACCTAGGGCAGAAAATAAAGAACTTATAAAAAATGATGCTCTCCAAAAGAATGCTGAAATTTATTAATGAAGGGAGGTATAGGGAGGCATAAGAAAATACAATCTTTAGAGTTCCTATTTATAGAGAATAGGAAACCCTAGGTTACATTTGATTCGCATGTCTGAAATTACAAAAATAGCCCTTAGGTTGACTAGTCAGCGCCGCCCAACATTTTGGTTAAAAATAATATTCCTTTGGGCTTCTTCTGGCCGCGGAACCGCGGCAATGGCAGGTTTGGGCCGCGGTTCCGCGGCCCATTGGTCGAAGTGTGTGCTGAAAAGTCTTGGTATGCTTCTGGGTCTTTTGGGCTTCAATATTCTGTGGTTCTCTTATCAATTGGGCTTTTATATTGGATCCAGATTTCCAGTGAACAATTTGCCATGGATTTTTAACCGTTCGCTTTGTAATTTTGGACCTTGCGTTGCCTTGTTAATTGTGAACTGTCCTTCGATGTAGGCTTGATCAAGAGTCTTCTGTTTGTTGGTCAAAGTCCACTTTTTCATCGTCTTTACATCGTTTTCACTGTTTTCTGTCCAAGAACCTGTAACCTGTAACATGTAGCAGACATGCGTCAAAAGCACCTATTTATTTATAAAAAGAATAAGAATGGGGAATATAATAATACAATATTATGGTGTGAACAAACACCCCCAAACTTATCTTTTGCTCGTCCTCGAGCAAACTTATTTTTATTCACTAAAATCCTAACCGCACTTTCGCAGGAAAACGCGATTGCACTGAGCACGTGCAACAAGCCGTTAAACCTCTAGGTGTCCCTAGTAGGAGGAGTGTTGTCTCCTGAGGGTTTTCAGCGGATACTACTCACAAAATCCTATCAATTCGGCCCATTGACTTTTGTTCTCCAATTAAGTTTTCCAACAAGGAATTCTATTATCTTATACTTGTAAATTATCCACCCGCATTCTTCACACTTTCTTATTATTTAACTTAAGATTATATATGTTATGTAGACTTACATAGCTTTCGGCATCTCTTAAGTTTTCCTTCTAGGGTTCCATCTCCACTTAGGAATTTCTATCAACTCTACTAAAGATACAAGTTCTATTCTTCACTCCTTTCTCTTATCTAAACTCCAATCATATATCCCCACGTGTGTGTATAAATCACCCCTACACTTGGAAATTCAAATCAAGCAATCATGCCCTTGTCCGTTGTCCAAAGTTCTTATTAGTAGGTGAATTTTTAATTGAATTTTGCTTACACATCCTTCATGCGACCGTTAATACTTCTTGAGGTACTAACAACTGATTACAAGATATGTTTGCACATTAAAGCGTAATTCCTAGTCTTGCAACACCTAAGGCTTTTAGAAGTGACTCCCAAACCAGTTGGTCTAAGGCACTGGGTGATGAAGCACCCTCGCTAAATATTTTTTCATTAATGCAGCCTTAAGTAATCACAAAAACCAGTGTCCATTTTTTTAATTCTTTTTTCACACTTTTTTTCTTTTATTTTCATTGTACTAAGGACTTTAGACAAGAGCATTTCAAGGTCTCCTCTACTATTCCAAGTTTCAAGGTGCATGATTGTGCAATTTGTAGGGTATACGTTTTCAGAATCTAGACTTAAGCTAGGAATTATTTTTCAAACTTATACTCTAATAAGAACATCAATACTTTTCCTTTGTTTCAACTTAGCCCAAGAACTGAACTCAAAATTTGCCTATTTCTAAATAAACTACAAAGACATATACTTTCTACCGTTAGACTCTAAGGAAGGTTATTTTTAGGGTTTTTAATTTACTAAGTCTAAAATTTAGTTGTTCTTAGCCAGTTAACCTATTTGTCAAACTCAAGTCAAATAAGCCAAAATTGAATACAATAATTTTTATAATTTTTCAATTTTTATGGGTTTTCAAATAAATATGCAAATGCAAAAATATGTATAAATGAATGCGAAGGAAGAAGACGTACCGAGCATACCCCCAAACTTAAACTTGACAGTGTCCTCACTGTCATGCTACACCAAAAGGGTCAAAATGCCGGCACTCCCTTGTTTATTTATTTTTAATTTTTTTTAATGTTTTAAAATTTTTTTATAGAAAAAGAAAACAAAAAAAAATATATGTACATATATACAACAAGGTTCCCCCAAACTTAAGCTTGGCCTTACACAAGCCAAAGGTTAGCACCAACCATTCAAAAATCTTATCGTGGTAATGATCGAGTTGGTGAAAGAATGGGGTGGAAAGAAAAGAAGTGAGAAGCACACGAGACCGAATGGGAAGAAGAATGGAAAATGGTCTCGGCGGAGGAGAAGAATGGCGGAAAGGAGAAAGAAGAGTAGCACGATCTTGAGGGTGTAAATCGAGTGAATAAATTAGCACAATTTGTGATGACCGATGTGTTAAAAGCGATTGCGCTAACCTATCAACCCGTCGAGAAATGGCGTCAAATCCCTCAAGATTCGCAAGAAAACATGGGTACGCCGAACTTGGTATTGGAGATGAAAGCGTTACGGTCTCTTGTACGGTCGGAACAATAGGAAGGACGAAAGGGAGATAATTAGGGATAGTCTCATTCTCACCGTAGTAAACTGTTTCGAACTTGAAAGATTCCAACAATGGTTCGAAACGACTGTAAGCAACCGAGTCTGATGGTTCAATTAACTGATCTGAAAATGTAAAGGACTCAAACTCGGGCGGTGAGTCATCAACATCGTCCGAAAAAGTGAAACACTTGTAAGTGTTATCGGCTGTGAGAACTATCTCAGATTCAAAGGAAAATTTTTCAAGCTCACAGTCTTCAAGCGTGGTCGGAACGATGGAAAGGAGAGAGGGTGATTTAGTTAAACGTTCAAGAGGATGAATTGGAAAATCCGACACATCAAAGAAAAATGGTTCAACCTCAATATGATCCTCAAAACTCTCCTCAATGCTATCCTTATAATTCTCCTCAAAATTCAACTCATCCATGCCATTATCATCAAAATCAAGACGCATATGAGGTTCGGGAGAAACATCTAATGACTCGGGATGATGAATGGGACATAAAATTTCAATTAAATCTACTGGTTCATCATCCGAAATATTCCCGGCGTCTATATCCTCAATCAAGGGAAAATCAATTTTTTCTGACACCTCATCAAAAGAGTGGATATTTATCAATTTAGGTTCTAGATTGGAGGTGTAAAGATCGAAAGGGTTAAATGTGGTTTCACTCGAATGGGGTTCTTCACAATCTGGCAAATCAAGCACTACAAAATCACACAACTCGTTTTTATTTTGAACTTATGAATCATTTAGGACATTCGATAGAAAACTGGAGTTTTGGGCTTCAATTGGTAAGGGTAGGTTTGATTTGGAAATCCTCTCAAATTCTCACTCTGTCCAACCGCCTCCTCATACATTGAAAAATTTGGATCTAACAGAAAACTAGCTACCGGTTCAGCAGGTTGTATAAGGGCGGCCACGGACGCTTCCACATTCCTAACCATTTTGTTTGTTGCTGCGATATACGCCTCCAACGACTCTTCCAAACTAGACTTGGGTGGTAAGGGGGTTTCGGTAAAAGAGTCGAAATCGTGTGGATATGCAAAACTCCCAACAGGCTGTGTAGAAGCAGTGTCTAGTGAAGGTGGAAAGGTCGGGTAGGATTGGTAGGAAGTGGGTGGGTGGGCAGGGGTAAGGTCAACATGTGGATAAAAAGGTGAATAATCGTGCGGGCCCTTAGAATTAGATGAGTGGAGAGGGGTGAAAGATCGGCTGCGAGATTGAGCAATATGCTCAGCAATGGACATCGGCTTAGGAGTGACAGAAGGACTCGAAAAAGTGGTGTCAACATATGGAGGCGGTAAAGGTTGACTTGGTTGACACAAAGTGGGTTGAAAAGTCGAACTGTTTCTCCTAGACGCCTCTATTTGATCTTTCAAAGATATTTTAGGCACGGAAGGATCGTCTTTAAATTGACCGAACAAATTGACGTACGACGCAAAATTAGGTTCGGGATACCAAAGTTCGGCAAGTGATTTATTATGTGGGGTACCCATGTTAGAAGAAAGGGGGAAAGAAAGAAAGTTGGTTGGTGCAAGGATTTATTTGCGGCTAAAGTTGGCAAGTTTTCTAATAAAAATTTTCCTTTTCCATTTTATCTTTATTTGATATGTTGCAAAAAGATTTTCGAGAAAAGATATGCAACAGAAAAATATTACTTGCAATCAATTTCTAATTTAAGCGAGGCGCAAAAATCCTGCACAAGATTTGTTATTTGGAAAGGAAAAGATTTTTCAAGCGCACAAAATTCTGTAGGGATTTTTCAGAAAAGATATATCAAAATTTACAGAGAAGAAACAGAGGGGCTTACAGAAGATTTTTCACGAGCTGTAGACACTAGATAGCCGCGTTTCCGCGGTATAATGTGGGGTAACACCGCGGTTTCGCGGTCAGGTAGTAGGCGCGTGACCCTAGAATTTGTCCGACACTCTGATCTGACTAGAAGGCCGCATTTCCGCGGTCTAAGATGGGTATGCGTGGCAGAATCGCGGCGTGGTGGAGGCTTCAGGATGCGGGAAAAATTCCACTGTTCTGTTCTGAAAATCCTTCTCTGTTCTGATCTCCTGATTTCTGTTTCGCTTTCTGGAAATTTCCAGATCCGATTTTGTATATCCTGCAAAATTCAAACAACAAAGTATCCCTTCCAAAAATAACAGATGAAATATTTATATATATATATATATATATTTGATTTTTCAGATTTTTTTAATTTTATTAACCCGAAATTGCAAAAAGGAAATGACATGCCATCCCCGGCAACGGCGCCATTTGATTTGTATGTCAAAAATATCTATAAACCGCAATCAAGAACGGCGTCGCTTGGTAGCTAGCCGGTGAGTACGGGTCGGTCCATACGGATGTTGTGAATTTCCTAATTGCTCAAACGAGTTAATTCCGATGGGTGTTCGGATTGATTATTAAATCTAAAAAACTGAATCTATCTAAAAACTAAATTAATCTAGATCTAAATCTTGCTAGGGTTAGGTCTTGGTTAAGATTGGAAAGTCTATAAATCTCACCGCTTTCTATACCCATATGAAGATCAAATTAGGTATTATGGTAATTATTAATAAAAGGGATTAGAACCATTTGGAAAGATGCTTCTTTCTCTAGGTTCTTGTCCTTCCTTTAGAAATCCTTACCCTAACCTCCATGGAAAACCATCACAACCGGGCCTTTATACTACGGTATCGCCGCTACCTCGATGGATAGGGTGCCGTAGGGAGCGGTATGTGCATGTATGCATAGAGTCCTATGAAAATATATGTTGTGCAAGAAAGGGGATGAGAGATCTTCGTCTCTCAAACCTTCCCCAGATCTAACCCTAACAAGCGAGGAGACTACTCACTCATTAGGGAATTAAAATACATTTATCTAGGGCAGAGAATAAAAGATTAACTAGGGCAAGGAATTAAATTTATCTAGGGCAAGAATAGAAAATTAACCTAAGGCAGAAAATAAAAAACTTACAAAGAATGATGCTCTCCAAAAGAACGCTGAAATTTATTAATGAAGGGAGGCATAAGAAAATACAATCTTTAGAGTTCATATTTATAGAGAATAGGAAACCCTAGTTTACATTTGATTCGCATGTCTGAAATTACAAAAGTAGACCTTAGGTTGACTAGTCAGCGCCGCCCAACATTTTGGTTAAAAATAATTTTCCTTTGGGCTTCTTCTGGCCGCGGAACCGCGGCAATGGCAGGCTTGGGCCGCGGTTCCGCGGCTTATTGGTCTAAGTGTGTGCTGAAATGTCTTGGTATGCTTCTGGGTCTTCTGGGCTTCAATATTCTGTGGTTCTCTTATCAATTGGGCTTTTATATTGGATCCAGATTTCCAGTGAACAATTTGCCATATATTTTTAACCGTTCGCTTTGTAATTTTGGACCTTGCGTTGCCTTGTTAATTGTAAACTGTCCTTCGATGTAGGCTTGATCAAGAGTCTTCTGTTTGTTGGTCAAAGTCCACTTTTTCATCGTCTTTACATCGTTTTCACTGTTTTCTGTCCAAGAACCTGTAACCTGTAACATGTAGCAGACATGCGTCAAAAGCACCTGTTTATTTATAAAAAGAATAAGAATGGGGAATATAATAATACAATATTATGGTGTGAACAGTGCACGGATGTGACCGAACCCTGTCGCAAGACCATGCGACCTGTCGCAAAACCATGCGATCTCTACTCTTTTGCCTAAAGGCGAATAGCTCTCTGTGTGGGACTCTAAAGACTCGACACTACGCTGGCAGTGGGTTTAACCACAGACCACAAGCGGCACTAGCTGTGCGTAACGTCCCCCAGGTATATGCCGGTAAGAAGACGGACGAGGTGAAACCCATCTGAACTCCTACTGAGCCTGAATGTGATAATCTCCGTACAGTCCGGTCTGTTCGTCTGAGTACATCGCATGGCGGGCCTAAGGGGCGGTAAACGTCAATCCCCTAATAGCGGTACAAGTCGTGTCGGAGTGTAGCCTAGAACACCCTGAGATAACACTGGAAACCTACCAGTATATCTCGCTTGCCCTGGCCAGGGACTACTTGTGTAATGGCTCTCCTAGACACAGCGTGATGTCAACCCCCAATACTGGGAGAGACGAATCCTGTCTAACCGGCACTGCCTCTAAGTGCTTCGGGACTGCACCCAACTACTACCTGTTTGCACGACTCCTTTGAGCCGTGGTAGGGTAGTAATCAAAGTACAGTGGGAACACACTCGAGGCGAAGTGACAGTGTCAAGTCAGCGGACTAAGCTGTACTCATGTCACCTGGGAACTGATAACTGACGATAGGTATAGTACCAACCAATCAGTTCCCGACGAGTCATGTCCAGTGTACTCGTAACCTAACGAGCACCCGCATACTATCTGAAGTACGACGTACTGACGGCTGTGGGACAGACCGTCTCCCCTGCTGGGATGAGAAGCGCATACGCTAGTCTACTTCGGAGTATCGATACCCTGTCTCGATAGTGCTACGACTAGAGACCTGTATAAGGATGTGCTTGTGGATTACCCAGCCCCCACGAGTGTGACTGCCATCACAACGCTGGTAATCATGCAAAGATCCTAAGGGTTCTACTAATATGTATAAGCAATATGCTAAAAGAAACACATACACATATTAAAGTAGAAACAAACCAAGTAGCATACTACCATTTTAAGCAAGATTGTCTATACAAGGTGAATATCCCAAGCTTCCATTAAGTAATATACAAACTAGTATGATACAGTAATGGCCTCTAGGGCATATACATTAACTTACTCAACCATCCCATAATAGTCTCTCTCTGGGAAAAGGCATTTGTGAGTGGATCCACTGTGTTGCCCTCTGAGTCTACTCTCCTAACCTCGATCCCTTGGAGATCAACTATCTCAATGATCAGGTGATACTGCCTTAGAATATGTCTGGATCACTGATGGGATGGGCATTCCTAGGCATAAGCCACAACTCCATTGTCACACAATGGTAGGAACGAAGTTCATCTCATGAACTAATATACACCCAGACTGCCTCTTTGGTAGCATCTTTGGTAATAATGTATCTAGACTTTATCGTCTAGTATGCCACGGTATCTGGCTTGGAACTTTTCCAACATACCGTCCCTTTACTGAGGGTAAAGACAATGCCTGTGACTGACTTTCAGTAGTCCTTATCATTCTGGAACCCTTCCAGTGATTCTCCCCAGGATCAATTGATATCATCTCACTACTGCTAGTGAGTATCCTAACATCCAATTAGATCTATCTCATAGATCCAAAACCAAGGATTTAGTAGGTATCACTTTGATCCTATATGGAGAATCATTGTGATAAGCGGAGATTGACCGAGCGTAGCATAGGAAACTCCTTCCCCATCAAGAGTATGTCATCCACGTACTCTACGAGAATCACCACCATACTCCCTACTACCTTTTTGTATATACAAGGTTCATCTACCATTTTGATGAAGTCAAACTCTTTGACTACCACATCAAAACAGACGTTCCAACTCCGCGATGCCTGCTTTATCACATAAAACATCTTGCACACGTTTCCGCTGCTCCCACTGTCTAAGAAGCCCTCTGACTGTGTACTTATAGACTCTCTCTTCCAAATCAATATTTAGAAAAACAATCATGACACCCAACCGCCAGATATCGTAGTCATGGTAAGTAGGATCTGGATGGACTTAAGCATAGGTACTTAGAAAAGGTTTCATCATAATCCATACCTGGTCAATGATGCAAACCTTTAACAAGTTTAGCTTTGAAAATCTCAACTTTTCCATGTATATCATGTAATCTTCTCAAGATATACTTGCTCCTGATGGGGATTTAACCCTTCAGATAAGGCAACCAAAGTTCATACTTTGTTGGTGTATAAGGATTCCATCTCAGATCGCTAAGCATCCAGCCATTCTTATAGAGTCCCACTCCTTATGGCCAGCTCGAAACTAGTTGGGTCATCATCTCATGATGCAATCCTTGCTCCCACTGTCATAGAGAAACCGAAGTATCTCTCAGGTGGGTGAGGAACCCTACTAGATCGGCGGAGAGGCTGAGGTTCGTCGGAAACTATTGAATGCTTTGGTTCTACCAAATCATCAGCTGTAGTTTGTATAGCTGGAACTCCTTCCAGTTCTACATCATGTCCACTAATTTCTTCACAAGAAATTCCTTTTACAAAGGTGGCATGTTGAGAAACAAAACATCTTTTGTTCCTCGGTTAGGTAGAAGATATTCCCTTGCGAATGCTTGGGATATCCAACAAACTTCTACAGAACTGACTTTGCCTCGAGCTTGTCCGGATTATGCTTTTAGACATAGGCTGGACAACCCCAAATCTTAACAAACTTAAGATATAGGCTCTTCTCTTTCCATATCATATATGAAGTGGTAGGCAACCGATTTGATCGGAACCCTATTCAATAGGTATGCAACTTCTCCAGTGCATAACTCCCAAAAGGAAATAGGTAACTCAGTACTACTCATCATAGAGCACACCTTATAACATAGGGTGTGATTGCTCCGCCCCGATACACCGACGTGCTGTGGTGTATACGGAGGAGTAATGCTGAGAGAGAATCTCATTCTCCTTTCAAATAATCCAGGAATTCCGTGCTCAAGTATTCTCCTCCTTGATCACATCAAAGGACATAATACTTATACCCGTTTTGGTTCTCTACTTCTACCTTATATTCTGTGAATATCTCAAAAGGTTCGGACTTGTGTTTCAACAGGAACATTTGTCTGAATCTTGAGAGATCAATAGAGAATGTAATGAAGTACAAAGAACCGTTCTTGGCATGTGTAGACAGGGGACCTTCATACATCAACATGTATCATCCCAAGAGTTCACTAACTCTTTCTCTGCTTCCAATAAACAGAGCTATGGTCATCTTATCTCTGTGACATGACCGGCAAGTTTCACAAGATGTAAATTCAAACTAATTTAAATATGCATCTATATGTAACTTCAGCTAGTCAGGTCGCATTGATATGACCTAGTCTACAATGCCTCAAGAAGGATTCGTTCAGTTCTGAACTCTTCCTCTTGTGTGTGTTCTGTATAATAAGAACTGTAGTTTGATTTAGAACGTCAATGCTTTTAGATAACGTGCCTGAACCGATCAACTCTTGACATAGGAAATGTTCAAAACATTATCCAACAATACAAAATTATATCCTTCTTTACTAATAAAGAGACTGATATGATGTTGTATATCAGGTTCGGTATCTAATGACATTCATTCAGAATCAATGTATTCTGGTAATACAGGGTGATAACTTCCAATAGACTTGGCTGCAACACTTGCACCGTTTCTATCTCATGTATCTTATCACCCGCTCTCAGTTCTCTACCTATCAGTAGCCTATGTAACAGATTACATATGCGGGATCCTGATCCGGTATCTCATACCCAGGACGTAAAGGATACTGAGAAACAGTTCTCTGTAATGAACACACCCGAAGAAGATGCATCAGCATGCACCTTCTTCGTTTGGGCGGCACGGGAATTCTAGTAATCCTAAATTTCCCGCTCTGTCTTATAACAATTATAAGTTGGAGCGGGACCAACGTTCCCCAGCTCAGTATAATAAGCGAGTTCGGTCAATACATCCGTAATATTATCTTGATTAAGGCGTGACAAGGTCGCTACCTGGAGAGAGAGAGAAGAAAATACTCTGCGTGCGCTCTTGCAAGATCAGATTGGTTATTATTTTATCTAATCAGGATGGCTCCCACTGGTTTTATCAAATCTTCCTTTAAACTCTAAAAGGAAAGACTAGCCGGGATTAATTACACCCTACAATTTCGCCAATCTTTCAGCCAGGCCAGTGTCGGTACTTTGAGGGAGGTTCTCCGTGCTTTCGCACGGACCTAATTAAAGTAAACCTCGTTTTCCTAGAGGCGTAACCCCGTTGACACCTTTCTAGACACCTACTTGATCGGCTAATTGTAATGTGTAAAACTCTCCCAGGAGTAACAATTACTCGCAGTGGGTATCGGGATCCAACTATCTCATAGAAGGTATGCAATCTCATTGTAAATTTCAACACTTGAAATTCCCGATAATTTTGCCCCAAGCATCCTATGACCTTGACGGAGGTCAACAAACCACAGGGTGCAAGTCAAGTTCAACTCGCCATTTCTTGATTGAATCAAACCCACCCGCACGACCCTTGACGGAGGTCAACAAGGTCGTACGACTACCCTAATCCAATCTGCATCATATGCATAAGTAAATAAATGCTAGTTAGCTACCGCACACTACTCCTTGAATGAGGTCAACAAACGTAGCACGAATACTAAGTAGGACTTATCTGAAATGACGGAGGGCTACGACAGGTTTTTCTGAAAACCTATTGCGTAATGAACTTGATATCGTTGTAGAATCAAATGATTTTAAAATGGAGTGTTTTTGAGGCTTTTGCTAGTTTCGCTAAAGAGGTCACTCCCGGTGAAGGGATCTTGGCTCTTTCCTCGTCGAAGGAGGTGCAGGATATATCATATATATCACTGTGCAAAGTAAGTACTAGAAAAGCAATCAAAAGACAAAACTGAGGGGTGTAGCATCTGCCAGTCATTGCTAAAGCGGTCACTCCCGGTGAAGGGATCTCGGCCCTTTCCTTATCGAATAAGGTGCAGGATGTTCTACAAGGAACACCGCGATGCAAAGCAAGAACTGTAGCTACCTATTTTTGAAAATTCGATTCCACAACATCTTCTAGGTTTCTTTTCTTTCATTAATCATATTAATGAAGTCCCATCAATTAAGTCACCTAAACATCACAGATAAATACGACGTACACTTATGCCATCTGCATTCACCTCGATGTCCCCTCGTGCACCGTTATGTTAGGTAACCAACGGCAGAGCGGGGCAGGGCTAGCGCGGGTGTAAAACATAAGTAACGTCTATATAATATATCATATATACTATATACAATATCTACCACAACATATCAAATGATCACATCATAGATATCGCAGCAGAAGAAACATATGAAACATTGGATATACTAGGACGTCCGTGTTTTATTTTGAGCCTCTATAAAACACGGATTCCACGGTCGCGATGAATAGCCAAACCCACATCCCTAGACCCCTACGAGAGCGGCAAGCAACCCTACCAATTCTAGAGTTAGGAGACCCGGACTCGACTCCTCGAGTTTGTCTCCCACTGGACCCTAGAACCCAGTTACTTATGCTCTCCTCCTTGGGTCTATCCTAGTGCGGAAAAGTAAATAATATACAAATGGTGACATCAACCTCATCCCGGAAGTGCCCCAATAAAAGAATATTACATACAATGAATTTTACATGAATGAAAATAAAAACCCTCATCTCACATAAAACCCCCGGCTATTCAAAACGCGACGATCTAATATAATATATCCACCAACACATAACATCACATGTCATCAACATAAGTAAATATGCGCATCCCAATTGTCGTTGACATATAGCAACGAAACCGGCGATAACACATATTACACTACCGTCGCAGAAAAGAAAGTGTAAAACTACAACAGTTGGAATCCGCAACCACCTTAGTCATCGCATGCCTAACCAAATGAATTCCTTAGATATCGCATGCCTAACAATTATAAACCCCGCATTTTAGTCTCTATATCGAAAGCACTTTTCAATATCTAGTCGGGCAATTCAACAAGATTCCCCATATTTTGATCGAATGCTCTTTGCAAACTTTAGTAGACGGCCGCACCCCCGATGCCGTCGACGAAGTGCACTAAGGCGGAACACCGCTGCCGCGAGCACCCGAACGGATGCTTTTGGCGATGGGGTTCTCCTACAGTCACTTGGTCGGGGCTATGGGGCATGGCTGTCTATTAAGTTTACCCGGCGAGTATCCACGTACGCTACGTGATTACGACGGACTTTTGATCGCATCAAAATTCTGTGGTAACCGATCATTTGAGACTAAACTGCTATGTTTATAACATCCAAATTAGTTATCTCATAACTACTTGTGGATTCCAAATATTGTATCACATTCCAGATAAATAGACAATGTTAAACTTTCCGATCGAATAATCAAACACCCAAGTTTTCCCAAAAAGTTCTCAACACTTGAGGGGAGTTTAAAAACATCCATCACATGCCACAGTACCAATGGTCCAGCGGTAGAAGGGTCAAGCCAACGCCTCACATGTGGCACGCCATACTGCCCCAAACCCTAAGGTTCAAAAGGCAGTTCAAGACGGTCACATAATCGAGTTAAGGTTTCTTGTCTTCTAGAGGGTCCATCGCGTAACTTGCACGATTTAGACGTTCTTAAACAACGGAAAAATCCAACACTTAAAAATTTTCCGGTTCTGGAAAAAGTGAGTTATTGATATACGTCCGAACTTTTTAATACTTTCTAAATATCCGGAAAACACAACGAAATTAAATTTTCCGATCGAATCTACGAATACAAAATAAACACTACTACGAATAATGGTTGCCCATACGGATATCTGCGTAGGGGCAAAAAAATACCCCATAGGTGCAAAGGCCGCAGGTGCAAGTTGAGGCCCTGAACTTGCCCCTACGGGCAAATTCTTGCCCCTACGGATATATCTGTAGGTGTTATTGCCCCTACGGAGTACTCCGTAGGGGTAATCAAATCATATATGTATTTTTTTTTGAATATATTGTATATACCTACGGATACATCCGTAGGTCCTTGTTCTACCCCTACGGATAACTCCGTAGGGGATAGGCAGTGGCCCCTACGGACATATCCGTAGGGGCACTCCCAACACCCTGCACTGAGATCAGGGGGAAAATATCAGGAAACCTGATATTTTGCCCCTACGGATAAATCCGTAGGGGATATACAGTGGCCCCTACGGACATATCCGTAGGGGCACTCCCAACACCCTGCACTGAGATCACGTGGGAAAATATCAGGTTTCCTGATAGTTTGCCCCTACGGATAACTCCGTAGGGGCAACGTATGTACCTACGGCTTAATCCGTAGGTACATATTGTCTGTATTTTTTTTTTAAAAATGGGCTGCTAGATTTTTTCCCGCCCTGTGCACAATACTATATACATCAATCAAATCATATATTGCAGTATTCATAATCACATCTCACGCATATATATAATATACAAAAGAAACCCAAAAACTGAATATGATATAAATACAAACCAATATCAATATCGTTTCAAAATGTAGTACAATGTGATATAAATACATGTTTCAAAAAATAAGAACCAAAAAGCTACCCTAGTTCGGTCCAGCTCCACCTCTGAATAACGTTAGAATAACGCGCGCCTGCTCCTCGGTCAATACACTCTGCAATGCTACAAATAAGGGAGTCTGAGCGGCATGTGGAGCTGGCGATGTGGTCTGCGCAGCCGCCGTCGAGGTAGTCGCTTGCGGAGCCGCGGCTGCGGGAGTCTGAGTGGGCGGTGGAGCTACAGGAGCTGTCTGCGGAACGGCAGCCGATGTAGTGGCTTGCGGAGCCGCAGCCGAAGGAGATGCATGTGGAGGCTCGGCCGATCTACCCTGTCGCGTCTGGACATAACGTGTGTAAGAAGCGTGTAAGAACTGTGTATTATTCGAATTCGTTTCATTATTAAGTTATTTCGAAACCCTGTTTGGATATCTAGTTTAGAAAAGCGTTGTTTATTTTAATTACATATGTATGTATGATTAATCAAACTTAAGTCTAAAACCAAATAAGCTCAAGCTACGTACTAATTATGGATATGTTGATATGTATATAATATGAAATGATATTTTACTATAAAGTAGTATACATACCAGCATCTCCTTCAACTCCTGAACGGTGGCCCTCAAGCTATCCAGTTCCTGATGGACATGCCGGTCACTGGAGACGGAGGAAGTAACCGCCGGGGTGGAGTCCAACCTCATATGGGCCCTTCTAGGGCCCAATCCCCGACCTCTCTCCCAACCTCCGTGGTGCCCTCCGTGTGCGGTGTCCAGAACTGGGGTCAGCAGCCTCGGATCATTCTGTCCGGTAAAATCGATCCCCGAGGCCTGGGCCTGCTCAACCACCTGCTCCTACACCCACATTAAGCAGTAAAGTATAAGTATAAAATTTAAACTTGAACCTTCCAAAACTAAAATTTCAAATTTGGGTAGAAAAAATATTAACACTTACGCAGTACTCCTGGGTAGCGATGTCAGGACATCGAAGCTCGCCCGTGGCGGGATCTGTCGAGGTGCCGTGGACGGCAAGATATGCGGACATCACGCTCGGTGTACCACCTGACGCCACGGTCCGAGATGTCTGCAATATTAGAAAGTAACTCTTAATATTAGAAATATTAGAGAATAACTCTTAATATTGCAGAATATTAGAGAATAACTCTTAATTTACCGATAACTCCATGGCTCGAGTAATGTTCCTCGAGCCACCTGTATAAGTGGGGCGACCCCTCTTCGCCGACTTCCTGTTCTCCGTATTCTGAGCGGCCTGTTTCTGCACAACGCATTAACATTTAGTTTTCTAATTAAGAAACACAAAGAAATAAATTATATCATAAATAATGAATTAAATTTAAAATACATACTTGTTTGCGTTCGGAGTCGAAATAAGCGCACAATAGAGGCCATGTCTCTACGTCGACTCTCGCAAACGCCGGAGTAGATAGGAGGGCCGCTCTCTCTGCCTCGGGGGTCGCTATCCACAGGGAGTAGCAGTCGGTCTTCAGCTCATTCCTGTTGTATCGGACCTTGGCCTGCATGTTCTTCATCAGGCCATTGTACAGAGCATGAAGGTCGAGCACCCTCCCCGGGTGATCAGGGTCGGCTACAGGCTGAAAATCGTAATCCAACTGAAAATACAAAGAAAAACATTATTATTAGATTGCAAGTGTTAATAATAAATATATTGGATAGATCAAATGAAAATATATATTAATACATACCCGAGCCTGATCAAAGAAGAGGGCGAATGAGCGCTGGTGCTGCTCGCCCCACTCAACATGAAGTGGATAGTTCTTCACGATCCGGCTCTCGTCCCCCAAATACCGGCCGAACCTCTCGGCATGAGGACCGGTATAGCGAAGGGTAAAAAATAGGGGGAATGCTGCCTCCCCCCTAGCTCTATCAGGCCTCAGCCTATGGGACTGATTCGGGCCTCGAGTCCCCTTCTGGGGATGGAGAGGCCCTGCGTCTGCACGAAATATCAAGACAATCAATAATAAGACAAAGTTGTATTAAGAAATCAAGGTTAAACAAAAATTCAAGTGTGATATATATCTCCGGTGATTAGCGCACGAGCCTGGACCCGAGCAGCTGCACGAGTGGGACGATAGTTCCTCCGGTGAGGAACAACCGGGGTCCCGGACCCGGACGCATCCCCTCCAACTATAAAATAAACATCGACGCTAAATTTCAATGAAATTCATATTTAATCTATAGAGCATATGTAAAATAAATAAATATTTTAAATTTATTCATACTAATCTGCAGACGATGCGGAGGGTATGGAAGCGGCAGGAGTGGCCCCTGTGGAAGGTGTGGACGCACCACCTATAATTAGACAATTAAAAATAGATTATATAAGTAATTGCAAAAAGAATGTGTAGATCAATAATATAACGTTCTAAATCAATATGCATGCACTATAGGACATATAAACATACCCGCAGGTGCGGTGGTGTCACCACCTACAGCTAGACAATAATAAAAATTGCTAAGTAAGAGCAAAAGGAATGTGTATATTTATGATATAGCATTCTAAATCAATATACATACACTATATGATATATAAACATACCTGGAGGAGCGGGGGTGGCCTCTGTCCCAGATGTGGACGCATCACCAACAACTAGACAATCAAACATTGACAATATAAGTAATTTTGACATAAACATGCATGAATATCTGTAATATTACATTCAAAATGGATATGCGTACAGTATACCTGGAGGTCTGGCCAAATCAACACGGAAGGAGGCATCCGAAGGGGTCTCCGATCTGGGTGCAAGACCGGCCCTCTGAAGCTCCCTACGGAGCTCTCCGGGCGGCAGAACCGCTCTGCCTCTGCCTCTGCCTCTGCCGCGGCTGGAGCTCCTGCCGCCCGTCGCTGCTCCCGACATCGTCATCAAATCTAGATAAACGGTTCGTGGACGCATTAGACAATCATTAAAAGTATTGACTATATATGATCTAGAGCGTAAAATGTGAAGTAATAATATAACATTACTGATAACCTTTTTCGTTTCGTGGGCGCATCATACATATCTACTTGGATTTCATCGTCGATGTCATTTCTAACCCACGTAACTTCATGATCGGTCGAAGACAACCCGTCCTTCGAAACAGACGGTCGGAGCACTTTAAGCCTTCTCTCTTCTTCATCCTCATCGCTGTCCTCGTATTCTGGGACATCGTAGACATCTCTAGGTTTCCATCGGCATACAACACTCCACCCCGGATGCTTCAAACATTGTGAGTAGTATACTTGGAACGCTTGGTTCGGAAAGATAAACGGATCGTCCTGACCGTAAAATCGAAGTGTGTTCACACTGGTCAATCTATATTCATCTTTCCAAGTCCCAAGACTGCTTCTCCACCTGTCTGTATCGGTTCGCGGATCGTACCAAGTACAGTGGAATATATAAAAGGGTTCTGATCGTCCGGGATAGTGGATGCCGAGTATACAATTTAAGTACCCATAGTAAATCACACCGTCCGATCCTACCGTCGCAATCCCACTATTCTGAGTGGTTCTAGATGTTTCTATGTCCTTAACTTCGAATTTGTATCCAAGGACACCAAATCCTTTGTAATATGCAACCTCCATACTAGGAAATTGAGCTAAACATCTTGAATCACTCTCAAATGATGCAGACAAGTTCGGATCGTGGATCTAACAAAATAAATTTTACGATAAATACATAACGATACAAGTTTAGATTAAAACTGATAGCAATAAAATGTAATTCGAATAACTTACATGCTCTGTGACCCAATCACAAAAATTATCCTGATGGTATTTTTCCAAACGCTCTTCGTTCCAATCAGGATGCCCCTCACGTACCTCGTTAAAATGAGTTCTGTTTTCGACAAATAATTGTGACATTAATATTATGTCATTTCATACACACACAAACACAGATATAACAATTAATCCAAAAGAACTTACTCTCTAATTTGTTCAAGACATGCGCAATTAAGCAAGATAAACCGGTATATCTTGTTGATAAACATAGTGTCTACCCTCTTATACTCGGCTTTACCATATGGCCCGTCTTGAATTCTTCGTGGTCGGTTAAGCCTTGTCTCAATGTTCTCGTCCAGATAGCGGGAACAAAATATGGTTGCTTCATCAAGAAGATAACCTTGCATGATAGAACCCTCTGGTCGATTTTTATTGCGTATATACTTCTTAAGAGTGTAAAGGTACCTAATGAGAATATGTTGAATAAATAAACACGGGCATACAGGACAACAATAAATTTATAAATTGCACGAAACGAAAAATTACACGTACCTCTCGACGGGATACATCCATCGATATTGTATCGGTCCGGCTAACTTCGCCTCAGTTGCAAGATGAACCGTCAAGTGTATTATGATATCGAAGAATGACGGTGGGAAAATACGCTCAAACTTGCAAAGTATCAACGCAATAGAATTTTCTAGTTTATCCAGCGTCCCAACCTCCAGTGTTTTAGCACACAACTCCCTGAAAAAACAACATAGGTCGTTGATTACTAGACCAACCGAGTCGGGGAGAGAAGTCCTGAGGGCTAATGGAAGAAGGTGCTCCACGATAACATGGTGATCATGACTTTTCAGCCCATCGATCTTGCCCTTCACAATTTTTATTTTCTTGCTGAATGATCCTGAGAAACTTATGGGGACTTTCAAATCATGCAACACCTGCAGGAATCTTTTCTTCTCCGGTTGTGACATATGATAAGCGGCATTGGGAAGTACAAACTTGCCCGGTTTACCCGCTACCGGTTTAGGGTGCAGTTCACTTCTTATTCCCCACTCTTGTAGATCCATCCGGGCATTCATGTTGTCTTTCGATTTCCCGTCTTTACACAGAAGCAAGTTAAGTATGTGCTCTGATACTCCCTTTTCTATATGCATGACGTCCAGAAAATGACGCACTGAATTTGTAGACCAGTACGGAAGCTCGAAGAAAATGCTTAACTTGTTCCAATATTGTGGTTTGACCTATCTCGTCGGATCCATCCCGAAGGTCACGTTATTGTAACCATCCCATTTAGCAGTCACGTCCTCTCCGGACAATGGGGATGGAGGCCCAAGAAGCTCCTGATGACCATCAAAGTGAACCGTGTCTAACCTATAGGGGTGGTCTGGAGGCAGAAAACGTCGATGGCCGCAATAACAAACCTTCCTGCTAAAATTCAAAAATTTTGATGTTGTGTGTTCATGGCAATGAGGACATGCTTTGTGACCATGTACGGACCAACCTAATAGCATTCCATACGCAGGAAAGTCATTAATTGTCCACATTAAAGCCGCACGCAGTATGAAGGTTGTATTTGTGTTTAAATCATATGTCTCTACACCATCAATGAACAAAGTTTTCAGCTCCTCGATCAGAGGTCGGAGATAGATGTCGATATTGTTCCCCGGTGAGTTTGGTCCGTTGATAAGAAGAGGCATCATAAAGTATGATTGGTCCATAGCCAACCAAGGCGACAGATTATAAATTATCATTACAACGGGCCATGTACTGTGACTTCCAGCCATATAGTTGAATGGGCAGAAGCCATCGGCACCCAGTCCGAGCCGGACATTGCGAGGATCGCTACTGAATATTGCGTGCCTCATATCGAAATCCTTCCATGCCGGTGAATCTCTTGGATGGCTCATTTTTCCATTTTCGCTTGGAAGAGCACGGTGATGCCAAATCATTGCCTCGGCTGTTTTCTTGCACCTGAATAGCCTCTGTAGCCTCTGTGTTATGGGAAAATATCGTGCTATCTTCACAGGTATATCAGGCTTCTTATCAGAATCTTTCGGCTTATACCTGGCCTCTCCGCATGTTGGACACTCTTTCAAATCTGAATTCTCTTTCCGGTACAACACGCAATTTTTAGGACATGCTTGAATCTTCTCGCACTTTAGACCCAAATCAGACATCATTTTCTGGGCTTCGTACCAGCTTTCGGGCACATTATTTCCCGGAGGCATAGAATCTTTCAAGAACGAAAGAAGCATTGTGAATGACTTGTTGCTCCATCCATTTAGGCACTTAATTTGGAAAAGTTGGACGAACCATGAGAGGGTAGAATACTTCGCATTCTCATAAATTGGTTTCCTAGCATCATTCATGAAATTTTCATATTTATCCGCACGCGGTCCTTGACCGGAAGGAATGTCATCTTCGGTACGAATAGATTCACCTAGGGCAGCCTCTACCATATCCTCCATTTCTTCTGATGGAAATAAATTTCCGTATCCTGCCGTATTACCGAATTCTTCTTCTTCTCCTGCCGCATTATCGTGTTCTCCTTCTTCTTCTACCGCAGTACTGCATTCTTCTCCTTCCCCGTGATATTTCCAAGTTGAATAAAGTCTAGTAAACCCATGTTTTACAATATGAAGCTCTGCCAATTCTACCTTCTGCCAGTACTTATTGCCACATCTATCGTACGGACAGAGAATCTTCTCTATTATGATCTTATTATGTGCTCGTGCAAATTCAAGGAAAGCAGCAACTCCTGCGACAAACTTAGGTTGCATACGTTGTTTCCAATCCACATACATCCAGTCCTTAACTCTGACGTACTCATGGGCCATGTTAGACTGAATAACATATAAATTGTAGGTTATGCTGACTATATTGAGAAATATAAGAACGGGATAGTTACTGACAAAGGAGAAAATCCGTGTATATGCTTTGTGTGTGCGTTTGTCGTTGAAAAGAATAAATTATCGCACGTTAAGTTAACCGATAGACGGGGACTAAGTGGCGCTTTTAGTTTCATATATGGGTATCGATGGGAATATGAAGGTTTCATATTATCATATATTGGTTTTAACCCGAACATCTCGAATCGCTCTCTGATTATGCATTTGTATGTATGTGTTCCGGCTGTCGGGGGTAGGCTTCTATCCCATTAAGAATGTATAGAGCGAACGCCCATCACTTGTGCTTTCAACCGTTTCGAGTAAATTTCGGCAGCACCTCCCCGCTGTTCTCCGAGTACACTGTAATAGAATAGATAATCATTTCAAAGCTGTGAAACAACGTTGAAATGAATATCTAATCTATCTTTGTACACGGAGAACCAGCGGAAAGATACCGACGAAATATCTCGAAACGGATGAAAACACAAGTGAATGAAGGCGTTTGCTTTATACATTCTTAACTTGTCCACACGGGACAAATCTATGGGTTACCATACGATTGAATTTTCTCGTCGCGTAGACTATACGACGGTTGTTAGTATTGAGCTATACTGTCCGATATTTAACAACCTTCGTATAGTTCTAGGTCACGACGAGCATCGCACGTATGTTAACCGATAGACGGGGACTAAGTGGCGCTTTTAGTTTCATATATGGGTATCGATGGGAATATGAAGGTTTCATATTATCATATATTGGTTTTAACCCGAACATCTCGAATCACTCTCTAATTATGCGTTTGTATGTATGTGTTCCGGCTGTCGGGGGTAGGCTTCTGTCCCATTAAGAATGTATAGAGCGAACGCCCATCACTTGTGCTTTCAACCGTTTCGAGTAAATTTCGGCAGCACCTCCCCGCTGTTCTCCGAGTACACTATAATAGAATAGATAATCATTTCAAAGCTGTGAAACAACGTTGAAATGAACATCTAATCTATCTTTGTACACGGAGAACCAGCGGAAAGATACCGACGAAATATCTCGAAACGGATGAAAACACAAGTGAATGAAGGCGTTTGCTTTATACATTCTTAACTTGTCCACACGGGACAAATCTATGGGTTACCATACGATTGAATTTTCTCGTCGTGTAGACTATACAACGGTTGTTAGTATCGAGCTATACTGTCCGATATTTAACAACCTTCGTATAGTTCTAGGTCACGACGAGCATCGCACGTATGTTAACCGATAGACGGGGACTAAGTGGCGCTTTTAGTTTCATATATGGGTATCGATGGGAATATGAAGGTTTCATATTATCATCGAGTATCATATATTGGTTTTAACCTGAATATCTCGAGTCGCTCTCTAATTATGCGTTTGTTGTGCATTCGTGTTGTATGTGTAACATGATTTTAAACCATTGAGATCAAGATTGATAGAACTGATCATCCTACATTACAATAGAATTCATCAACCAAAAACTATTATTGCAATGGTATATATCTATAACAATCAACAATTAAAACTACAAATATAGGATACTGATATCATAAAGCGTTATGAGACACGTCATCTGCCACGTGTCGTGATCATGGAAATCGCTAATATTGAGCATCATCAAGATTAGATTATGGTTTTGAAGCAAGTTATTGAGCATCTTGGATTGATTGTCAAGTGTTGATTTTTATTTCAACACTTGACAGAATGAAAATCATAAATACAGTTGCAAAATGTGTTCCTCACCCCCATAAAGTGGATCTTAACAATCCAGACAAGACCATCATTGTTCAAATTGCCAAGGTAGACATAATCTCAGCAGTTATTTACGGTTGCTAGCTTGTATTGCTTGTTGCTATTCTTTTTTTTTTTGCCTTTTCTTTCTTTCTTTTTTTTTGGGGGTGGGGGGTTGTGTTTGAAAAGTTTTAACCAACTCACTGCTATTTCTAGGCAATGCAGGAATATAACTAGTTTTATCCCCCAAAAGAAAGAGCTTCAGGCTTCATGCGTCAAGCGATGTATATAATTATAGGATTTTCTTGCTAGCGGTTCATTTACAACTATTCTTTAGTCTATATACCTAGCATCTGCTACTAGATATTACATCTTGCATCAACACCCCGCATGTTAAATTCAAAATCGATTATTTTTTTCTTGATCTTTTTCTGATTTTCTACCATCTGTGTCGAGTAAATTATGATTAACATTGTATTTGTCAACTAATCAGAAGAGCCATTCAACCAGCCCCACCGTAACCCTAACCCCAGCCCCACCGTAACCCTAACCCCAGCCCCACCCCAGCAGCAGCCGAACCCCAACCCTAACCCTACCCCGACCCCGACCGCCACCCGCGACCCCTGCCCAACCCCAACTCTCGCGCGCGCAACCCAGACCCAGCCATGAAACCTAAGCCCAAAATAATCCAAAAATGCTTTAATTTACCTCGAGATTTATACCTGAACGGCTGCTGGTGGGCTGGAGCGACGACGGTGGCGATTTGGCGACGAAACCGGCGGTGGCGACGACGGTGGCGACGAAACCGGCGGTGGCGACGAAACCGGCGGTGGCGACGACGGAGGCGACGGTGGCAACGACGGCGTGCCGATTTGGGGTTTTTTCTCGCGCGCGATTGAGAGAGAGAGAGAAAGTGAGCGTAGGCGATCGATCTGGGGTTTTGTTAAATAGATATTTACTTGCCCCTACGGATATACCCGTAGGTCCTTTGTTTGCGGCTCCGTAGGGGCAAACACCAAATTAAGAATTAATATTTTTATTCTTGGACGTCTGTGCCCGTAGGGGCAACCTTTTAGCCCTACGGATTAATCCGTAGGGCCAAGTTAAATCTGCCCCTACGGATATTTCCATCCGTAGGGGCAACCCCCTATTTTACTAGTGAAACCCCAGATCACTCAACACTTTAGTCAGATAAAAAAAATACCCAGAAATGAGAAGGAATAGCATAGGATATTACTGCACAAAACTCTGTCCACATTTCACTTTTTCTGCCGCGGAACCGCCGCATAAGGTGGGGTGGGACAGCGGTTCCGCGGCAGTTGTACGAAAATAGGAGCTCGAATTTTGTGGTAATTCTTAGAATTCACTGCTGAATTTTTTAGGTATTTTTAATTCTGAAAATAACACAGTTTTAAAAAATGTACAGAGAGGGGGTTAAATTGTCGTTTCGAGGTTCGATCGGGGTTTTAACTTCGTATACACGTCGCCTAATGCTCTAGCTAGGCTCTGATACCACTGTAGGGTTACTAGGCACTCTAATAAGGTTCTACAAGGTATCAACCATGCCCGATTAAAATTTTAGCCGTGCCGAATAAATCTAAACAAGATCTTTGCTAGATAATTAGGGTAGGACATGCAAGTTAAACTCTTTAACACTAAGTGAATACGAAATACAACCTTTATAGATCGGTCCTTCACTTCTAAAGCTCTTTGTAGTAGTCCCTTCGCTGCGATCATCGAACACCCGGACTCTCGGACGGCTCTATGAGAAGAGGCAACGGTATTGCTTGAAGTTTTCGAGGCCGAAGATGATCTACGTCGAGGGAATACGAACTCAAGCTTCTACTTTACTAACTAGAGAATTAGTGAAGAAAACATCCTAAACTAAATTGCTAGTCTAGTAGAGGATGATGAAATAGGAAATGGGTACACTTTAGAATTTCTTTTCTCAATTTGTTTCTCTCTCTTTTTCAAACCCTAGAAAAAAATTGAAGGAGGAAGAAGATGAGCTCAAAATGGGAATGAAACTAATCAAGAGAGAGTTAGCTAACCATGGGTGAGTGGGTATCATATACTAACTCATGTAGAGACTTAATCATGGCTAAGTGTGATGGTTAGGTTAACAAAAATCCAAAGTAAAAACAAACTTAGTGGACTTTAGTCAATGCATCCCCAAGCTTGCACAAGCTTCATGCATTTTCTAATTTTCCACCAATTTTGTAATTACTTTAAATTCATTAAACCCAACATAATAAATAGCATGGTGTAAGTCTCATACACCCATGAAAGTTGTATCAACAACCATGATACAAAATGTACACAAATAAATATATATATCACATATATATTAAGTTGTGCACAAGTGAGAAAAACAAATGCTTAAGTGAACCAATGTTAGTTAATGTAAATTAGTATATCTACATATACAATTGTACTCTAAATTATTAAATCAACACTTGACTTAATAATCCGGTTATATCACATATAACCGACTAACATTCAATGTATCGACTTATCGAATCAACCCTTGATTCGATAACTTGGTTATATCGCATTTAACCGATCGACACAAACATCGCGAAAATAGAATACGGTATCACATACTCGCATTATTCTCGGTCCCGCACATATCACATATGCGCTCCTATTTCGTTTTGCCTGAGCCAGTAAAACCTCTATGTAGGACTCTAAAGACTCGTCAATACGCTGGCAGTATGTGATGATCATATCAATCACCCACAAGCCGTCAGCGGTACTAGCTGTGAAAGGTTAGCCTAGCACCTCATGAAGGGTTTGCAAGCATCACATGAACCAAAGGTGGAGTCTTTAGGGTGCTAAGTTAACAAACATCGGATCGTTCTTAGAAAATTAGGGTTTCTAAAATTTTCACATCAACATATGAAAGAATAGATGGGGTTTTGGGAGTACAACCTTTGTAGCTCCCTACGCTAGACTCCTCAGCCACTTGGGGTTTGAAAAAGCTCCGCTTGAACTCCTCTATCTCACCGATGATCCACCCGGAGTCCGCTTTGTCCAAGCTTGCAACTTTATCCGATCAAGTGAACGAAATCAAGCTAACACTCCAAACAAGTGGGCTAGACTTGTGTAGAATGGTGTTGTGGTTCTCTTTCTCACTTCAAAATCCAATCTTGATGAGTATATTGCTCACTACAAAGAACTAGAGAGCAAAATGAGAGAGGAAGAAGAAGATGATGGCAATATCTTTTTCAAGAGTGAAAAGGATAACTCTTGTGCTAGAAAAATGAAAATATATCAATATATATTTTCTTGTTCTCATCTCAAACCATGGTTTAAACAATGAATATTTTATTAAACTTGAGTTAAAACACAAAAGGAAAGTTTACCCAAGGTTAAAAGGTGGGTGAGAATGGTTAGGTCAAGAGAAGAGTGTAGAAACAATTCAATCATAACCATTTCCTTTTTCCTTTTTGTTTTAAATCAAATGTAATAAAATTCATTTTTAAAAACATGGTGTGAGTCTTATATTGCCACCATTTTCTTGTATAAGCAACCATGATAGAATGATGTATGTATGTATGCATGTGTGCATGCACATCCATATATGCATGAAACAATAAGGAATGCATACATGCATCCATACATCCATAGAAACAAGAAAGGATTTCTAGTGAGAATCTAATGGTTAAATGATAAATCAACACTTGATTTATCAATCCGGCCATATCACATACGACCCTAACCAAAATCAAGCCGCCCGATCAATATACGGTATCCTATACGCGCATTTTAATCAGGTCCATGCGCATATCGCATACGCGCACCACAACGTTTCGCCTGGACTAGGAAACTCCATTGTGGGACTCTGAGACTCGCCAATACGCCGGCAGTGGGTGATGATCATATCAAGCACCCCCAAGCCGCAAGCGGTCAGCTAAACATAACGGCCACCCGGGTATTGAGCGATCAGAAGAGAACAAGCGAACCTGCTACAACTCCCGTCGAGCCGATCGACAACACTTCCCGTACAGTTCGGTCTCCTCGTCTGATATGTCGCATATCAAGTCTAGGGGTGGTAAACGTCAGACCCCAATAACCGATAAGTCATGCCGATGTGAGGCTCATAACGGGTCGAGAAACTACTGGTAACACTTACCAGCAAATCTTTGAATCAGCCCTGGCCAGGGACTTCCCTGTTACGGACAATCGAGCACAGTACAACATCAACCCCCAATACCGGGAGAGACGAAACCCCTCCTATTGCTCATTGCCTCCATGTGACTCAGGACTGTACCCAAAAACCACCGTTTTGCACGCCCTCATGGACGTGGTAAGGTGGAGATCAAAGCACAGTGGGAATCACACAAGACTCTATGACGATCTCGGGTCTACATACTAACCTGTACAAGTGTCACCTGAGAACTGCCATCTGACGTGAGGTATAATACCATCTGGGAGTTCTCGGCGAGTCCGTCTAGTGTACCCAGTCTCCACTGAGCACCCGTATACCATCTCTGATGTCAAACACCAATTGATATGGGATCATCCATCGCCCGTCTCATGGGTCGAGAAGCGTATACGCTAGTCTACACTGGTATATCGATGCCCCGTCTCGATACACCCATGACTAGGGACCTTGAAGGATGTACTTATGGACTACCATGTCCCCACTAGTATGATCTGCATCATAGTCCAGGTAGTCAAGTACACATCCTAAGGGCTTACTAACATGTAACTATAAGACAGTTTAAAGAGACTAGTACACATGTTAAGATAAAGAGCAACCAGATAGCATACTATCATATCGAGCAAGAAAGTCATCTCTATATATGTCCAAGCATCCAATATAATATACATCATCTGTACAATACTGGCCTCTAGGGCATACATACAACTAACAAGCTGGACGTAACGGCTACCAGGGTATTGAGCGATCAGAAGATCAGCAAGCAAGCCCGCTCCAACTCCTGCAAAAAGCCTGACAGTGACACTACCGTACAGTCCAGTCTCCTCGTCTGATATGTCGCATTTCAAGTCTAGGGGTGGTAAACGTCAGACCCCAATAACCAATAAGTCATGCCGATATGAGGCTCATAACGGGTCGAGAAACTACTGGTAACACTTACCAGTAAATCTCTAAACCAGCCCTGGCCAGGGACTTCCCTGTTACGGCCAATCGAGCATAGCGCAACATCAACCCCCGATACCGGGAGAGACGAAACCCCTCCTATCGCTCATTGCCTCCATGTGACTCGGGACTGTACCCAAAAACAATCGTTTTGCATGCCCTCTTGGACGTGGTAAGGTGGAAATCAAAGCACAGTGGGAATCTCACAAGTCTCTATGACGATATCGGGTCTACAGACTAACCTGTACCAGTGTCACCAGAGAACTGGCATCTGACGTAAGGTATAATACCATCTGGGAGTTCTCGGCGAGTCCGTCCAGTGTACCCAGTCTCCACTGAACACCCGTATATCATCTCTGATGTCAAACACCAATGGATATGGGATCATCCATCGCCCATCTATATGGGTCGAGAAGCTATACACTAGTCTACTATGGTATATCGATGCCCCGTTTCGATACACCCATGACTAGGGACCTTGAAGGATGTACTTATGGACTACCATGTCCCCACTAGTATGATCCGCATCATAGTCCAGGTAGTCAAGTACACATCCTAAGGGCTTTACCAAGATGTAACAGAGAGACAATCAGTGTACACGTTAAGGTAAAGAGTAACCAGATAGCATACTATCATGTCGAGCAAGAAAGTCCTCCCTATATATGTCCAAGCATCCACTACAATATACATCTCATGTATAGTAATGGCCTATAGGGCATACATATAACTAACTATAACACGTATGTAGATGTCAACATTATCTCATATGCACAAAGGAATAAGAGTTACTACCTCCACTATCCCTATCCATTATCATATCACGTATGTAGGTGGTTTATGCGTGTCATGGCAATTACTGACAATGTGGGTGTAGCATACAATTTAGTGCTCGTGCAACATGAACTGTCAGTAATGTGTTATATCTAAAGGTACAACAGATACTACTATGCCATGACATTCATATGAAATTAACCGATATGCAACAACATGGAGCTATCCTATCATATCAGCCCCGACGCATAACGCCATACGGGCGATTTCCCTGTAGATGTTAAATCTACTCACCAATGGTCTCCAGCTATGATAATCCGACCACCTGCTTCCCCTTGTTCGCAGCGTCCGAAGTCCCTGCTTGCGATGCTATATTTTCACAAACACAAGAAATTGTGCAAACATCTCAGAAATCGACCAAAATAATGTAAAACTACGTATTAAATAACGCACCAATACTAAACTAACTCACGAGTGTACGTCTAGTGGCTAACGTGCGTAACGATACCACAGAACCTGCCCAAGTACAACAGCTGCACAAGATCACGATTCGTGTCGCAACACGTAACATACGGACTCAAAACACTAGATTATAGGTAAACAATCCTAGATTTTGCATACTGCAATTACTAAAAAAGTAAACAGTACCAAACACCCCTAACTAACAGCAGACAACTACCCACAAAAGCCTAACCCCAGCACTATCCTACAAAGCCGGCGTCGCCGGAATTCTCCATAGAGGTCGCCGGCCCCGGCCGATGGGGTGGTCCTCATGTCTCAGTGGTGCTCCAGGGTCACTAGCACATCACTAAAAATTTGTTTGATTTTTCTGTAAAAATCCCAGGTCACAGCAGTTCACAGAGGCTCTAAATGACACTAAAAACTACGATATCGCACTAATCGATATAAAAAGTGTTCTAAACCATAATCAATGAACAACACAACATAAAAACTTCTATTTATCAGTGTAGGGATTATACCTATCAACTTTAGCTCACAAGATCCAAGCTTTCCTAGTTCCCAAGTGATCAAAGAGCAAGAATAAGGACTTGGTGTATTTTTGGGATTTATTTGGGAATTTTGGGGATTTATTGGCTTGGATTGATGCAAAATGGAAGAGAAATGATCAAGAGTAGTAGAGAGAGATATGGATTCGGCCAAGTGAGGAAGGAAGAGTTTTTTGTGGAATTTCCTAGAAATTTCAAGCATTAAATGCAATAAATGCATTCACACAACACATGCACACATGCATGCACCTCAATTCTTTTCTTTTTCTTTTCTATTAACCTAAATTCTAATTCCAAACAAATATCTAGATAATGTAAGAATGTTTTGGTTTAACTCAAACTTAATTGATGAAAAGTTCACTTAACAGAAATTTACCAAAATGTGAATACCGCATTAAAATAATATTAAAATTAGGAAAAATTCTAATTGAACCAAAACGTCCCATATACCCCCAAAGCTTACACACTAGCTTTATTTTATCTAAACTAGGTGCTGGCAAGTTTATATGGTCGTTTGAACACAGTCGAGTCAAAACGGAAAATACCGACAATTTAACCCTAAAACGGAAAAATTCTCACAACGATTTCTAAAACGTTACAGCGATGAATAGCCAAACCCACATCCCATAGACCTCTACAAGAGCGGCAAGTAACCCTTCCAATTCTAGAGTTAGGAGACCCGGTCTTGACTCCTCGAGATGGTCTCCCACTGGACTCCAGAACCCGGTTACTTGTGCTCCCCTCCATGGGTCTATCCTAATGCGGAAAAGTAAATAATATACATCAGTGGTGACATCATCCTCAACCCGGAAGTGCCCCAATAAAAGAATATTACATACAGATTTTACATGAATGAAAATGAAAAACTCTCATCTCAAATAAACCCCCCCGGCTATTCATTCACGATGATCCAATAATCATATCACAGCAACACATAATATCACATATCATCAACGTAAGTAAATACGTGTATCCCGAATTTCTTTGACTTATAGCAATGAGATTGGGATACCCCACATGTTATACTTACGGCTGCAAAAAAGAAATGAATAACTACAATAATTAGAACCCTCAATATCATTAGACATCATAAACCCGGAATATCTCATATTCCGAATTTCATGCCTAACTTATAAAGCTTGCATTTTAGTCTCAAATTGAAAACTCTTTTCAATATGTCGTCGGATAATTCAACAGGATTCTCGACTAAGTGATCGCGTACTATACACAATTGCGATGGAGTTTTGATCCGAATCGAAACTCCATGGCAATCGATCAAATGAGACTAAATGGATAGATTTACAATATACTTACTAGTTTTCACAAAACTAATTATTCCGGATTCTAACAATTGTATCACATATCATCAAGATCTAAACAACGCTAAACATTTCGATCGACTTATCGAATACCCACAAATTCCAGAGTCCTCAAGAACTTGAGTATCATTAAAAACACTCAGAAAGTGCTATATTTAAACATGGAGCAGCATAAGAAAACAGAGACCAAAACAAGTCAAACTTGCGGCGGAACTGCTGCTAAACTAGGGTTTTGGTCCGCCTTCTCTTCAAATGCTCCGGGTTGTGGTCCATGTGACTCAACTAGGCTCCACTTCAAGTTTGAACGAGGCTCCTCCGTGATCTTCGCGCCGAAGACGATCCACACGAAGTCCCTCTAGCTCAAGCTACCTCTTCACTAAACTATCTTTAGTGAAGGCAACACACTACACTAGATTGCTAATCAATTGTAGGATGGTGAAGTAAGGGTGTTGGTTTACTCACTAATTGGTTCAAAACTCCATGGTTCACATCACATGTGTGGGGTTGGAGTTTTGATGCATGAAGAAAAGGAAGAAGAAGATGAGAGCAAGCTAGAGAGCAACTCAAGAAAAATAACACAAGTGAAGAATGTAGTGAGTATGGCTACCCCCTTGACCCTCAATTATTCAAGCATGGAGTAAATTGCAATATAAAATTGCAACCATGCTTGAATAGTGAGTCAACAGTAATAAACAAATAATCTCACCATGCCTCACCATTCCTCCTCATTTTCCACCTCTTTTTCTATTTTCCAAAAATAGAAATTCATGCCATACTTCATATATATTTATGTATATATATATATATCAAATATATATATTAATACATATATGAAAATATTAAGTGAGCTAATAATATTTGTTAAAATATAATTATATCAAATATAATATATATCACATTATTAAATCAACACTTGATTTAATAATCCGGTTATATCATATATAACCGACTAATATCATTTATCTGTATATCATATTATCAAATCAACACTTGATTCGATAATCCGGTTATATCACATATTACCTAACCGACATCAGATAACTGCTAGATTACAATACGGTATCACATACTCGTATTTAATAATGCCCCCACACATATCATCATATGTGCCCTACTTCGTTTCGCTCGAATCAGGAAACTTCTGTGTGGGACTCTAAAGACTCGTCAAAACGCCAACAGTAGGTGATGATCACATCAGTCACCCACAAGCCGTCAACGGTACTAGCTGGACGTAACGGCTACCCAGGTATTGAGCTATATGAAGATCAACAAGAAAGCTTGTCCATACTCTCAATGAAGCCTATCAGTAACACTTACTGTACAGTCCGGTCTCTTCGTCTGATATGTCGCATATGAAGTCTAGGGGTGGTAAACATCATACCCCAGTAACTTGATATGTCATGCCGACGCGTGGCTCATAACAGTTCGAGAAACTACTGATAACTCTTATCAGTAAATCTCAGCAACCCTATCAAGGGATTTTGAAGTTATAGCCAATCGAGCATAGCGCAACATCAAATCCTTATACCGGGAGTGATGAAACCCCTCCTATCGCTCACTGCCTCTATGTGATTCAGGACTGTACCCAAAATCCACCTTTTTGCAAGACTCCTTTAAGCCGTGGTAGGGAGGAAATCAAAGCACAGTAGGAATCACACAAGACACTATGACGATCTCGGGTCTACAGACTAATCTGTACCAGTGTCACCTGAGAACTGCTATCTGACGTTTTGTATAAAACTATCTAGGAGTTCTCGGCGAGTTCTGTTCGGTGTACCCATTCTCTAATGAGCACATGTGTACAATCCTTGATGTCAAACACCAATGGCTATGGGATCAACCATTGCCCCCATACAGGGTTAAGAAACGTATACACTAGTCTACTCTGGAATATCGATACCCTGTCTCGATATCCCCTCGACTAGGAACAATTGAAGGATGTGCTTTTGGACTATCCTGGTCCCAGTAGTATGATCCGCATCATAGTCATGGTAGCCAAGCACATATCCTAAAGACTTTATCAACATGTAAGAGAAAGACAGTATAAGAATACCGGTCATCATGTTAAGATAAAGGGTAACCAAATAGCATAATATCATGTCGAGCAAGAAAGTCCTCTATATATATGTCCAAGCATCCACTATAATATACATCAATCTTCAATAATGGCCTCTAGGGCATACATATTCCTTACAAAAATGGGAGATATTTTAGGCATGGTTGTGAAGCATGGTTCATAGATTATTTTATTCATTTGGCTACACTATTGAAGCATGGTTGTATATTTCTATTAAGTTTTATTCATGCTTCAATAAGTGTGGATCCATATAAGATCCATTCTTTACATGGTCATTAGTCTTAGCTCTTTTCCTATTACTCTCTCCCATTATTTTCTTCTTCCTTAAACATGCCCTAACCCTCACATGATTTGTGAACCCTAGGGCTTGTGAGAATCCTTATTGAGCTAGAAAACCCTACTTCATCAACCTACACTATATTAGCCATTAAGTATAAGTTGTTTCCTTCACTAATGAAAGATTAGTGAAGAGGTAGCTTGAACTAGAGAAGATTCAAGGTGGATCATCTTCAACACGAAGATTGTAAAGCAGGCTTGTTCCTTCTTCAAGTGGAGCCGAGAGGAGTCGTAGGGACTACTACCCGGAGCTATAGAAGTGAAGGACTCGATCTATAAAGATTGTAATCTCTTTCACTCAGTATACTTTTTTGTGATATCATTGTTTAAACCCTAATACTCTAGTTAGATTCTAGGTTAATGTAGCTTAGCACCAAGAATTTTTAAAAATTGCATGCTTGTTGCCGGTTAAAACCCAGTGGTGGTGCTACGATACACTTTCATGATATCATAGCCAAAGCTAGAGCACTAGATGATGTTTGTAGAATTACGAAAATGAAACAACTCCGAAACAGTCGTAATGAAACCTTAGTTTCTGTCGAATTTTTAAAGTCCTCTGAAATTGTTTTAAACAAGTGCAGAATGTTACATGTGATGTAACTAGAACACTGAAGAAAAATGAGACCATGATTCATCATTTTGGCCGTTGAAAAGCTTGATATGCCCGGCCTGGCCGGCCTAATTTTCATTTTTTGGTCTCCTATTTTTTTGGTGTTCTTGTAGATTGGTTTTGGGGTTTCTGGTTATGTTTGTTTTGCCCAGATTGCATGTAATGTTATCTTTTCTGTTAGGGCAATTTGGACTGTTTCATAGTCACAATTTTAACATCGTTTCGGGTTTAAGTTTGATATGTGATACAATATTTGGAATCCACATTAAATTAGTTTTGTGAAAACTAGTATGTTATTTGTAAATCCAGCGTTTTAGTCTCAGTTGATCGATTGCCATGGAGTTTTGAATAGGATAAAAATTCCGTCGCAATCTCGTATAGTACGCGAACACTCGCAGAGTAACACAACTAGATAGCTATGCCCCTATGCCCCGGCCAAGTGACTGTAGGAGAGCCCCGTTGCCAAAAGCATCCACCTAGGTGCTCGCGGCAACGGTGTTCCTCCTAAATGCACTTCGTCGACGGCATCGGGGATGCAGCCATTTACTAAAGTTCCTGACAAGCATTCGATTAGGTAATCAGGAATCTTGTTGAATTACCCGACTAGGTTATTGAAAAGTATTTTCAATTCGAGACTAAAATGCAAGGTTTATAGGTTAGGCATGAAATTCGGAATATGAGATATTCCTGGTTTATGGTGTCTAAGGAATTTACAGATTCTAATTATTATAGTTTATCATTTCTTTTCTGCAATCCTAAGTGTAATTTGTGGGGTATCCCCGATCTCGTTGTTATATGTCAACGGAATTCGGGATACGCATATTTACTTACGTTGATGACATGTGATGTTATGTGTTGCTGTGATAAATTATATTAGATCGTCGTGATTGAATGGCCTTGGGTTTTAATGTGAGATGAGAGTTATAGCATGGCTCAAAGGAGTCGTGCAAACAGGTTTTAGTTGGGTACAGTCCCGAGCCACATGGAGGTAGTGAGAGGATCGTCATGGGATTCGTCTCTCTCTGTATTGGGGGTTGATGTCGCGGAGTGCACGCACTAATAGGATTGATTGGTATTAAGAAAAAACCTCTTGCGGGGGATGGCCATCGCTATTGGATATATGTATACCCTAGAGGCCATTATATGTATAATGGATGCTTGGACATGTATATATGTATAGATGACTTTCCTGCTCGACATGATAGTATGCTATCTGGTTTCACTTTATCTTGACATGTTTACTTGATACTGTTCATTGCATACATGTTGATAAAGCCCTCAGGATATATACTTGACTTCCATGGCTATGATGGAGATCATACTAGTGGGGCATGTGTGGTCTATAAGCATATCTTTAAATGTTCCTAGTCGAGGTATATCGTGATAGGGCATCGATATTCCAGAGTAGACTAGCGTATACGTTTCTTGACCCATATGATGGGCAATGGATGATCCCATATCCATTGGTGTTGTGGCATCAAAGATTGTATACAGGTTCTCAGTAGAGACCGGGTACACTGAACGGACTCATTGAGAACTCCTATATGTTATTATGTCTATCGTCGGATAGCAGTTCTCAGGTGACATGGGTACAGGTTAGTCTGTAGATCTGAGATCGTCATAGAGTCTTGTGCGTTCTCCCACTATACTTTGATTTCCACCCTACCACAGCTCTACTGAGTCGTGCAAACAGGTGGCTTTTGGGTACAGTCCCGAGACACATGGAGACAATGAGCGATAGGAGGGGTTTCGTCTCTCCCGATATTAGGAGTTGATGTTGTGCTATGCGCGATTGGTTTTGACTCGAAGTCCCTGGCCAGGGCTGATGAGATTTACTGATAAGTGTTATCAGTAGTTTCTCGACCGGTCATAGTCTAGATCAGCATAACTTATTAAGTTATTAGGGCTCGATGATTCCATCCTTAGACTTGATATGCAACATATCAGACGAAGAGACCGGACTGTACGGTAAGTGTTACCAATGGCTCGACGGGAGCTTTGACGGGTTCGCTTGTTTTTCTTCTGATCGCTCAATACCCGTGTGGCCGTTACGTTTAGCTGACCGCTTGCGGCTTATGGGTGTTTTGATGTGATCATCACCTACTGCCGGCGTATTGACGAGTCTTAGAATCCCACACAGGAGTTTCATAGCTCAGGCAAAACGATGTGGTGTGCATATGAGATATGTGCGGGAGATCGATTAAATGCATATATATGATACCATATTTTAATCGGGCGTTTACTATTGGTCGGGTCGTATGTGATATGACCGGTTTATTAAATTAAGTGTTGATTTAACATTAAACTTTTAGCTCACTTTTATTAAACCTTTTCTTTATGGATGAATGCATATATGTATATACATACACATGATGATGTGTGTGCACACATACATGCATGTATGTGTGTCATGGTTGATGATACATAGAAGATGGCAATGCAAGACTCACATGGTTAGATTTAATATGTGGATTTTTATTTTGAGATAAAAGGATAAAGGAAATGAAAATTGTGACTCATTGTTTCTACACAATTCTTGAGTTGACCATTGACTTTAACCCTTGTTTATTTTCCTTTGTTCTTTTAACTGACTACAAAATATCTATATATTTGTTTAACCATGGTTTGTAGTGAGAATGTCTCACATAAATATCCTTTTGTTTTTCATTTTCATTTATCATTATCATTATCTTGAGAAAAGCTTTGCCATCTTCATCCTTCTCCTTCTTCAAGCTCTCTTGAGTTTTACAAAGAGTGAGGAACTTAAAAAGAAAGGGTTTTTAAGAGAGAACACAAACTACTTCATCATTCTACACTACCCTAGCCCTTTAGTGTAGGGTGTTTGCTTTACTTCTTCCATGATCATGTGAAGCTTGGAGTTTTGAGTAAAGGGACTTCGGGTGGATCGTCGTGGACAACGAAGGATTCAAGCGAGCCGTTCCAAACTCTAGGAGATACAAGGAGTCACTCAAGGAGGTCTACAAAGGTTGTAATTTCTCCACTTTGTGATAGATACTTGTTGCATGTGATACTATAAGTTTTGTTACCCTAACTTTCTAGTTTGATCCTTGGATAATATTGTTTAGCACCCCTAAATTTTTGTTATAGCATGTTTGATGCAACCCAAACCCTAGGTGTGGTTCTAGAGAATCCCAACAGTGGTATCAGAGCCTAGCTAGAAACTTAGACGATGTTAAACGATAAGAAACCGAAACAACTCCGCAAAATATGGATTTCTGGAACCCAGGATACCGCTCTCTGTTGTTTTTAAAACGGTCTGAAAAACTTATTTAAACAAATGCAGAATATTGTATGTGATACATATAGAACACCAATGAAATATGTGGCCCATTGCTCGGATTTTAGCCGAGCACCACCCCCCAAAATCCGGTGTCGCCGGTCCCCCATGCTCCGTTTTGCCTCGTGTTTCACATGTGCTCTGTGATGTAGATTTTGGGGTTTCAGGTATTGTTTGTTTAGTCCAAAATTGCATGTGATGTTAATTTGGATATGGGATAATTGAGGAGTGTTTCGTAGTCGTATATTTTAACGTTGTATTGGTAACCTTGATAATGTTTAACAGTTCGAACGAACTTCAAACCCCATATCTGGAACCCCGCTGAAATTTTTCATGTGTTGTAATTTTCCCAAGTTAAAGGTATTCGAAAATCCATACAAGTATCCCTATGGACCCTCTAGAAGAACAAAAACCTTAACTCGATTCTAATCCCTCGGAACTGCGACTGAACCCTAGGGTTTGTCATAGTTCCGCGGTGTCATAGGTGAGGCTTTGGTTTGACCCTTGTACGGCTGGTCCATATACACCGTGGCACGTTTTTCGGTATTTTAATTTTGCTCAAGTGTTGAGCTCTCGGGGTAATTTGTGGGTGTTTGTTGATTTGATCGGAACGTTTAATATCGTCTTGATATATCTGATAATTACAATTGTTGTTTTTCATTTTCTTTTCTGCGACCGTAACTGTAGTATGTGGTGTATCACCGGTTTCGGCGCTATACATCAACGACAATCGGGGTATGCATACTTACTTACGTTGATGATATATGATATTATGTTTTGCTGAGATATGTTGTGCAGGATTGTCGTGATTGAATAGCCGGGGGTTTTATGTGAAATGAGAGTTTTTATTTTCATTCATGTAATATTCAATGTATGTAATATTCTTTTATTGGGACACTTCCGGATTGAGGATGATGTCACCATTGTTGTATATTATTTACTTTTCCGCATTAGGATAGACCCAAGGCGGGGAGCACAAGTGACCGGGTTCTGGGGTTTAGTGGGAGGCCATCTCGAGGAGTCGGGACCGGGTCTCCTAAAATCTAGAATTGGTAGGGTCACTTGCCGCTCTCATAGGGGTATACGGGTGTGGGCTTGGCTATTTATCGCGACCGTGGAATCCGTATTTTCTATTGCTGGCTAAATACCAAATACGGACCTCCTAGATATCCTTTATTTTCATATGTGCTTCTACTGTTGATATTCTGTGATGAGTTTACTTAGTATCTGAGACGAATGGATTATTATTATATATATGATATATAATAAACGTTGCTTATGTTTTACACCCGCACTAGTCCCGCCCCGCTATGCCGTTAGTTAAGTAACCTAACGGTGCATAGCAGGACACTGTGGCGAATGCGGGTGGCATAAGTTTACGTTCTATTTTCGTTTCTTTTCTGTGATGGCTTAGGAACTTAAATGATGTGAATACATTAATATGATTAATGTAAAGAAAAAGAAACCTAAAGATGTTGTAGAATCGGATTTGAAACACACTCGGCCTTTTTTTTTTTTATGAAAATGCAAGTTTCAACAGATGCGGGGCTTAAGCCACTCCTTTCTAAAACAATTTAGATTCTACAACGATATCAAGTTCAAAGCGTTAAAGGTTTTCATAAAAACCATCCGCAACCCTCCGTCATTTTAAGAAGCAGAGTACTTAGTATTCGTTCTACATATCTTGATTATAGTCAAGGCGTAGTATACGGTAGCTGAGTGATGTCTTCCTATAAAGCATATGATGCGAATTAGTTCGGACATTCATGTGATTATGTTGATCATAGTCAAGCGTCATATGGGTGGGTCTAGTTAATCACGAAATGACGGGTAGAACTTGACTAGTACTTATAATATGTTGACCAAGCCAAGGTCATAAGTTGCTAGGGGTAAAAACCATATCGGGAATTTCAAGAGTTGAAATTTGCAATGAGATTGCAACCATCTATATGATAGTTGGATCCCGATCCCACTGTGAGTAAAAGTTACTCCCAAGAGAGTTTTGCACTTTATAATTAGCTAACCGATAAGGTGTCTAGAAAGGTGTTAATGGGGCTACGCCACTGGGAAAATGAGGTTTGTTTTAATTAGGTCCGTGCGAAAGCACGGGGAACCTCCCTCAAAGTACCGATACTGGCATGACTGAACGATTAGCGAAATTGTAGACTGTAATAAATCCTGGCTAGTTTTTTTCTTTTTGAGGTTTGAAAGAAAATTTGACAAAAGAAGTGGGAGACATCGATTAGATAAGATAATAACCAATCTGATCTTTGCAAGAGCATTTCGCTGAGTGTATTCTTTTCTTTGTCCTAATGGCAGATACCAATGACGGGACTGAAACTTCTATTCGAGAAAAACAAACTGACTGGACCGAATTATATTGAATGGCTGAGGAACCTGAAAATTGCACTCACATATGATAAAGTATCATATATCCTCACTGCCAAAGCCCCACCTATCCCAGGTCCTGAATCATCTGTTTCGGATAAGGAGATCCGAAAAACATAGGATATTGATTGTGACACGGCCAAGTGCATCGCGCTTGATTCTATGGACGATATACATCAGAAGCAACACGAGAAGATGGATGTTCAATCCATCTTTCTTCATACAAAGAAGGTGTATGGAGAGCAATCTCGGACTTTACGATACGACGCATCTCGAAACTTGTTTCAGATGAGGATGCCCCCTTGCACAACAGTAGGTGAACATGTCTTGAAGATGGTTGATTTTATAGAAGAACTTGAGGACCTGGGATGGACCATGGACAACGAGCAATAAATTGATATTGTTCTACAATCTCTCCCCGCTGCCTTTGCTCCGTTCATTGTGAATTTCAATATGAACGATTTGGAGAAATCACAGCCTGAACTTCTCAATATGTTGAGAAGTGCAGAAAGCACGCTTAAGATAGCGAAAACTCCCGCTCTTCTTAATAGGACATCTTCCTCTTCCATCCCAAAAGCCAAAGCCAAGGGAAGGAAGAAGAAGAAACCCACTAAGCCGACAGGTGGAGTAGTAAAGGCAAACTGGAAAGACAAGTCTGGGGCCGCGGGAAGTGGAAAAGGAGAATGTTTTTACTGCTGTAGGGTGTTTTTTCGTCACTCCATTGAGATGGGAATACGCGTGCGCTTGTCAGGCACATTACAGATTCCCCCTGCCCAGGGTAGGCTGGGGTTTATTGATCGTGGGGATCTGAATCTCCGGCAGCCGTGGACTAAGCTGCCGTTAATTACCCCTCGCCTTTGGAGCGAGAGAACCTCCGATTGACGGGTTAAACTGGTAATGAGAACTCAATGTGCAGTGTATGTGTGTTGTGTTATGAAAGGGGGTTTTGGATATATCGGGAGCCACGCAGAGTTTTTACGGGGGTCCCGCTACCCGGATAGCGGGCTGGGGGTCAAGGGGGATAGCAGCCCCCTTGCGGGGTGCGGGGCAGCGCCCCGGCCCAAATTTTTTTTCTGGGAGGGACAGTAGTGTAGAGTATGTGTATGTCTATATATGTATACATATATATATATACATATACATATATACATATATATATATAAGGGGAAAAAGGGCATCCAAAGGATGCATGGGAAAAAGCGCCAGCGCTCCACATGTCGGCACGTGGGCGCTCGGGCGCTAGCGGTTTGGGCGCTAGCGCTCTGAGCGCAAGAGCGCTAGTGCTCCACGTGTCAGCACGTGGGCGCTGGGGCGCTAGCACTTTGGGCGCTAGCGCTCTGAGCTTTGAGCGCTAGCGCTCCACGTGTCAGCATGTGGGAGCTCGGGCGCTAGCGCTCTGAGCGCAAGAGCGCTAGCGCTCCACGTGTCAGCACGTGGGCGCTCGCGCGCTAAAAGGGACTTGGTCCCTGCAATGGGAGTTGTACTCCTAGAATGGAGCACTTATTATTTTGATTATATATATATATATATATATATATATATATGAGAAGATAAACTCCTAGGATAATTTGAAGCTAATGAAGGGGCTTCTCCCTTTAAGCCCTAGTTCTTCCCCGAAGTGGGGTTTCTGGAGATGGGTCTCCTTCTTCTTCCTTTCTTTGGACGGATCTTGAAGATCAAGAGATGTGAGATTTTAAAAATCTCTTCTTTTTGAGATCTGATGGTAGATCCAAGTTCCCCTTTATGGGTTTTGTGGTGAAAAACTATTTAGTTTTGAAAAAAGAAGTGTAAAACTCTTGATTTAATTCAAAAGAAAGAAGAAGGTTTGAGACCTTCAGAAAGGGGAAAAAGGCACAAATCCTAGGTTTTTTGAGAGAATGAAAAGTGTGTTTTTATTCATCATCATGTTGCCTTATATAGGCTTACATATTTACATATAGCCCCTTGGGCTCTACAAAATGGCATTTTGCCCATCCCATGGCTCATGTGCCATTTCTTTTTTGCACATAAGCCATGGGCTTACAAAATATTGGCTTTATGTCCATTTTGCATACATTCATGTATAAAAAATTACATAAAAATTATTTATTACATGATCTATATTTTGGCATGGAGGAGGCTGGCCGCGGGCTCGACTTGGGCATGGGCCCGCTTGACCTGGGCTTGGGCCCACCTGGCTTGGGGTTGACCTTGACTTTGACTCGGTCAATCGGTGTGCAAATTTTTACCCCAACAAAGTGCCCCCCATCAATAAATGCACACCGCACATTTGAGTTGTGTGCATGAAATTGATGGATCTTGAAGTTGGACTTCGAGGCAGAACATCATTCCAGGGACGGAGCATCATCCCGGGGAGCATGATTCCCGAGGATCGGAGCATCATTCCGATTCGCGGAGCATAATTCTAAGGTCGGAGCATCGTTCCTGTCACGACCCAAAATTGGCCCATGACGGCCCTAATACTACGCAACGCCTTAAGACGCAACGTAGTAAAAGAAAGCCAAACCCAGAAATCTAAACCATGAAAAATACGGAAAAGATAATATAAGTTTTGAAACAATTGAAATCGCAACCCAAATTCTTTAAAAGTCTTACTTTCTTTCTTTAAATTTTTAGCAACACCCCATTTGTAGAAACCAGCCAAAATGAATACAACAGAAAATAATAACAGTAGAGAAAGAAGCTGTATATATAAAAGACATCAAATCCACAATAATACACATAACGTCCTCACCAAGTCTCTATGTCAACAATACAGTAGTAGATGGAGAGTACAAACTACAACGAATATACAATATGAAATACAGATAACCATCTAACCCACCTAAGCAAAATGGTACTGTGAGCTGATGCGGTATCTGTAGCAAAAGATGGTAGCTGGATAGCTGAATAGAGGAATAGCCTGCCTCGACTACTCTGGGGAAAAACCTGAAACACCTGTGGCACAACGGGGGTCAGTTGCCAACTCGTGAATAGTATAAAACATATGCAGGTAATCACAGGAATGCACGTACAGCATGAATCTAAGATATGCGATTACAGTAGTAATATGTCATGCAATGCTGAAATAAGAAGAGTACACTAGCAGGTACAATTACTATGTGAAGCAATGATGACATGATAATAGTATGCAATAACTATGCAATAGAGATATGTGAAAGCAAATATGCAACTATCATAAGGGTACACTACAAGTACTACCACTATATGAATCTATGCATAAGGTAGGTAAGGGTGAGGTATAGGGTGGAATATGTCATTTCCCACGGAAACCTGACGTCGTGGCAGGATCACAATCCAACAAGATACTCCAATCCCAAATCCTCAAACCAGCCCCCACATTGGGTACTCACATCATATAAGTCTCACATCTCCTCAATGTACAATATCGAGTAATCTCCTATATCCCGAATGTACAAATCACCAATCACATAGGTATATCCAATGTCCAATCCCAATGAATCACCTAGTATCCCAAGTCCAATCTCAAGTAAGTTTCTAGCATCCTAAAGGTATATATATGTACAGAAATAAATATGATGGGGGCAATACACATATATTAGCGTCCCATTCCACTAATATTGGTGTAAGGGTATATATAACAACGGCTAAATCCCCTGTTATATATACAAAAAGGGGTTAAAGAAATATCATGAAACCGTGTGCCAAGCATCGACACAGAAATCTTCGTATATCGGGCTCCGTCAGTCCGGATCAGCCCACGGGGTCCGTCTGCGGTATCGGCCCTCGGCCCCGCCAGTACAGATCCTCCCGCATCCATCTCTCGACTCTGGCCAGTAGCCTCCGGACAACTGCCAGGTCCAAACAATCACCGGTAGGTACTCGCCCGCCTCCAGGCTCAATCGGCAAACCCATCGATCTTCTTGCCGAGGGGAACCATACCGGGCCCCACCATGTACTCTCATACGGCAACCACACCTCGTATGGAGTAGATAATCAGCACCGATAAAACTCATGGGGGACGCTCAAATATCATATCAAGGAAACCGGGTTGTTACATGTATGCATAATTTCATGAACTCCCGCAGTTCCCAAATCCCGAAAACATCATATAAAATCCAGATAAACAATGCATAAATCCAGGAATAAATGTATGCGATATATCCGAATGCGAGCAGGTAAGCACAAGTATATAGCTGAACCAGATGTATGCGATAACACGATAAGGTACAGCTAAGTAACATCAGTAAATGTGAATATGCAACAACAACTGAATATGTATCTAACATGCAGGTGTAGCAAAGTATAGGTATCTTCCTATAGGAACTGATGTCGTATACCCCCCTGGGTATAAGTAACATATGTAGGAAATCCCTCCCGGTATAGGTAAAATATGTCGGAGGTATACCTGTAGCTGTATCGCAAAGTGAAAATATACCTATCACTAAAGGTATGATACACTATAGGTATACCGATAAGCTAGGTGTCAAGTGTGACAAGCAATGGTAGCTATAAGGGGTAGTGTGTGACATGGCAATTATTGACGGCGTGTGTGTAGCATGCAATCCGTGCTCGTGCAACATGAACCGTCAATAATGTGTGCAGTATCCTACGGCTGCTAGTCACAGTATATAACTATATCAAGAATGCAGTAAATGCGCAATTCTACAATGACGTAGAATGTGCGGCAGGTAATTGAATCCTAGCCCAGACGCATAACGCCATGCGGGCGATTCCCCTGTAGATGTTATATCTACTCACCTATACTCCACGCTAGGTGAATCCTATCATCTGCTCCCCCTGTAGCCGTGTCCGTAGCCCCTGTCTGCAAACCTGCAATTACGACATGGAAATCACATATAAGTCAAATATCCCGCGAAACGCGATATCGAATCGAAACGAGAAACTCGCGTCGCGAACTAAACGCGCGTGTGCACGATACGCTGAATCGTGTGTGTACACGTCTAAAACCATCGCGACACGCCGCGATACGCTGGATCACAAAACCCACTCACGTATCGCGCGTATCGCGCAAACACAACGAAACACAAAAACGATATATAGTCCCAGATTTTCCTACAGGTAAGATATTACAAAACTAGATATACCAAAACACTACATAACACTGCAGACCCCTACAGGACCAAACCCTAACCCAAACCCTACCCATCTGGCCGCAATTTGCGGCCAGAATGAAGAAATTGGCGGCCTGAAGATGGAGTTAGGGGGTCGGGTTCTGGTGTTGTGATCTAAACCTAGGTATCATGTTCCAGTTTCCTCAATTTTTACCTGAAGGCATCGGGTCTATAGCAGATCTCAGAAAGTCACAAATATCACTTTAAAACACCAATTTGCACAAATAAGAAACCCTATGGTAATTTAGTGAAATCCAGGGAATTTCTCAGTTGAGGTGACCTAACAGCACTACAATGAGCTAGGTTAACCAATTCCAACACATTCCCACCAAAATTCCACACAAAACACCTAAACTAGCACTAAACTAGCAATTAACCACAAACCGACACTAACAATCACACAACTAAGCAAACTAGGGATTTGGGTTAAGGAAATATACCCAAAAGACCTCCAAGAAGCAGGTGAAGAAGCGAAAGGAGCTGCTCCAAGTGGCTGGAGCTCTTGCTGCTGCTGCTGATGTCTGCTGTTGCTGCTGCTGCTGCTAATGATGCTGATGCTGTTGTTGTTGTTGCTGAGATGATGATGGTGATGTTGTTGTTGTTGTTGATGTTGTTGTCCCTGCTGCTGCTGCTGCTGTGCTCTGGGTGAGTGAGTGAGTGTGTGTGTGAGTTTGAGAGAATGAGATAAAGAAAGGAGATGGAGAATGAGCACACATACAAAGGCCCCCCTCTCACTCTCTCTCTCATAACGAGGCATGGGCAAAGCCATGATGCCCATGCTCACTCTCTCTCTCAAAGTCAACCACATAAAGAAATCCCTTTTTAAATTCATTTTCAATTTAAAACTATCATTACTAAATACAACCATAACACTTAAACAAAACTTAAAACTAACTTAAGAAAAAGGTTAGCTAACCATGATTACTAATCATGGTTAAACCCCTAAAACAACCCTAGTTATCATGCACAAGTGTGTGCAAGGCTAGGAAAAATCTAATAAAATACTCAATAATTAGGATAAAATATTTAAAAACCAATTTGGTAAACTTTTTATTAAAAACCACACATTAAAATATAATTAGCTACAAAACACATTCTAAGGTGTTACAATCTCCCCCCCTTAAAAGAAATTCGTCCCCAAATTTAAAAATATTCCGATACGCATACCTTCAAAGAGAAGATTAAAATCCTCAAATCTCGCTCGCAGCCTCCCAAGTGACTACCTCACTATACGGCTACGTCCAAGAAAACCTTTCACAGATGGCAAGACCTTTGACCGACGTTTCTCCACCTGTCAAGCCATTAACACACATGGCTGCGGGTGAACGAAAGATCGCGTCCAGCTAAATGGTCTGGTGCCAAATCATGTGAGAAAGGTCAAGAAGGTAGTTGTAAAATATCATCACAAGGAATACGGGGTGAAAATCCAATAATCTGGGCGGAAGTGCCAAATTGAAGGCAACGAAACTAACTCGCTTATAGGATCTAAAAGGACCTAAAATCCTGGGATAAGCTTCCCAAAATCCAACACGTCATTCATCGGAAAGTCCATAGGAATCCATGATTTGCCACTGCGCACTCAAGCCTGCGACCAGCACAGTCGCATAAGACATCCGTTTGCAATGGACAATCCTCATCCTGACCTAACACAACTGGACTATCTCCGAAGCTCTAGACTAGCTGGGGTCCAAAATCCTACTTACGCAGAGTCAGAAAACAACAGGCTGGCGATCGACACGACCTAACCCCTAAGCCTAACGGTGGCCAATTGGAGTGTCTCCTGATAATAGCTATCGAAGGAGAACCCTAACGATGGCAAGTGACGATCCCAAGCTGCTGACGACCAAACAAAACAAATACACAACTTAACAAAACAACTGAGCAACTGAGTATAACCGGATGACAAGAATCCGAATGGAGTCACACCCTAACCAACTTGGGTAGAAACCATAACGGAATTCATGGAGATCTGCTCCCATTCCTTCTTCGGAACGGTAAAAAGATTGCAATTCTCCAGCCGGCCTCAGATGCTCGACCCAAAGCACACAACAAGACAGACACTTGAAACGAAACCTGAAACTTCTCCTTACATTCCTGTCCACTTGTAACTATCTCACAAGTCACACCAAAGCTGGTGGAACTTGAATGCATAGAGGGAGTTGACAGATGTGCATGTTCTAGGATTACACGTCTCTACCCGATGAAACCAGGTACACAGACGCGTCCTTAACTTAGCACACCCTTGTCACCATCAAGGTCTCCGAATCATTATCCAGCCGAATATGCTCAAGTATCTCTGACGTACGAGCTTCGACGGGCGGTGTCTCGCGAAAACGATTCAAGGGAAATGGTCGGGCGCGGACATGAGCAAGCTGTCCCCTCCGTAGAGACGAACTAAGCTATACTCAACGATCACACAAGAACTGTAAATCTGCAGAAGACCATCACAACAATCCAAATCTGCTGCAGGAAGATGTACATTAAGCTCTAGTGGTCCGTGGAAAAATCTGACACGACTCTCAAGCAAGTAGTGTCTCCAAATCTCCAACGCAAAACCACCGCGGCCATCTCCAGATCATGAGTGGAATACCCTCCTCGTACTTCCTCCAAATGTAGGGAAGCAAAAGCGATAACTCTATAGTGTCACCTCAGTACACAATCGAGCCCACTCAAGAAACACTACAGTTAGACAACAAGGTCGCCCGAACCAAAAGCAAGAAAGACTGATGCAGTCGTTAACTGGATCTTCAACTGCTGAAAACTCCGTACACATGCCTCAGTCCAAAGAAAAGAAACCTCCTTACTGGTCAATTCAGTCGACGGTGCAGCACTACTCTAGCTACCCTGCATGAAACGGTGGCAAAAACCTGCTAAGCCCAACAATCTGCGGATCTCCGTCCTGCACACAAGTCTGGGCCTGAGCTGTATGGCCACGATCTCCCTCGGAACCATACGAAACCGTCTCCCGTGACTACAAGACCTAAGAGTCAACACAAACAAGCCTGAAGAAACACTCCGAGAATTTAGCAACTGCTGGTGCTCTCCCAGCATCTGCATAACAAATCCTCAAGCGCTACTCCTGTCCCTCAAGACACATTAAATAGACCAGGGTGTCGTAAGTAACACAACAGAAACTGGTCGAGGAGCGGCCTGCAGAAATCTGGTTCATCACATCTACGAATGCTGCTAGGGCGACAGTGAATCCAACGACTCACAAAAACACACAAAGCCCGTAGCACGCACAAGGTAGTCTTCGGAATGCCGTCACTCCGAATCCGCAATAATGATGACCTGATCCCAAACACACTTAGAAAATGTCTCGCAATCTGGAGCTGATCGAAGAAATCGTCACGGCGAGGTGAAGGATACCTATCCGCACCGTAAGCCGGTTCAATTGACGATCCGTCGATACGCAACCCTAAACTGCCGTCTTTCTCCTCGACGAACAGAAATAGGAGTTTCCAAAAGCGAAACACTCAGACGTACAAAACTCCCCAAACCAAGACTCTGCAGCTGATCCTTTAGCTCCCAAGCTTCGCCGGCTCATCCGGAACAACGTCGGAAAAACTCTCGCACGAAAGGAACCCGGTCCAACGACCCCACTGTGGCTCCGGTATCATAAATGAATGCCAAGAATCCACGACATCTCCTCAGTAGCCGACTAGCGAAAAAGGCTGAATTCGAGCTGTGAGAGGCGGCGCAACTATCCACCTGCACAACAAGAACTGACTCGCCTGGGAAAGCAAACCCTAACTTGCTTCCACACGGTAGTCCACAGACGCCTAGCACGTAGTTAACCAGTCCGTGCCCAGGAGAACGTCAAATCCAACATCTCTAGAAGGACCAAAACGACGGACGAATCTCTATCTCCTATCCGCTTGGCACAAAACTGAAATACGTGTCGCGCAACAAAAGGATCGCTGACAGAAGTTAAAACAACTACTACTAATCTACCCAACAACGGTACAAGCAAGAGGACAACGAATACATCAAAAGAACAAATAACTCGAGGTACCTGAAAACTCCACATTGGATGTCTGCGCGTCCCGATGAGTAGAAGCAAACTCCTGCGTCTGCCCTCCACTCGCAGCTGGATGAACTCCTCTGGTAAACTGAGCCCTCTGAGCGAATCTTCCACGTCCACGGCCTCTCTGAAAACGATCATGACGAGGTACTAAGGAACAGTCCCTGACGAAGTGCTGAAGGCTCCCGCATCGAAAACATCCACGTGCTGACTGCTGACCATCCTGGGGATGAGAGCTGAACGACTGTCCTCGTCCTAAGCCTCTGTTACTCCCGCTGCGGCCACGAAATCTGTCTCGACGACCAAACCTCTGCCTCTGGGCTGGTACGCTGGTACGAGTCCTCCACTGTCCTGGAATATGTGTCTCGTCAACTGGAGCTGCAACCACTGGTGCTATGTAGGTGACGGACTGTTGCATGCTGACTGTAAAGGACAGCTGAGTAACAGGGGTGACAACCTCCTGTCGTAGCTCCCGAACGACGTCAACTAAAGAACTCATCGTCTGGCGGAACTCCTGCATCTCTACCAAAAGTCTATCCATGGTATAGGTCGTAGGCTGATCCGTCGGCACCTGTGCAACTAGAGTGCCATCCTGGTCAGTACTCGTCTCACTCGAGCTAACTCTGACCTCCGCCCTCGTTGCATCGCTCTGAGTCCCCATAGTCATCGGCGGCAAGGCTATAAATAGATATAAGATGATATTCGATAAGAATGAGGAATTCGAATCTCAAAGATATGAATCATCAAGGAAGGAATGTCAAGCAAATTGTACTTAGGTCACTTAATACAAAGTACCGCGCTGTGGGTATGCTGCAGACATACACACACTACGTTACTCTGCTTAAGCTACCTACTCCATCATACTAAGGTCATCCTACACTCCGAAAGGTAAAACCTAACGCTCTGATACCAACTTTGTCACGACCCAAAATTGGCCCGTGACGGCCCTAATACTACGCAACGCCTTAAGACGCAACGTAGTAAAAGAAAGCCAAACCCAGAAATCTAAACCATGAAAAATACGGAAAAGATAATATAAGTTTTGAAACAATTGAAATCGCAACCCAAATTCTTTAAAAGTCTTACTTTCTTTCTTTAAATTTTTAGCAACACCCCATTTGTAGAAACCAGCCAAAACGAATACAACAGAAAATAATAACAGTAGAGAAAGAAGCTGTATATATAAAAGACATCAAATCCACAATAATACACATAACGTCCTCACCAAGTCTCTATGTCAACAATACAGTAGTAGATGGAGAGTACAAACTACAACGAATATACAATATGAAATACAGATAACCATCTAACCCACCTAAGCAAAATGGTACTGTGAGCTGATGCGGTATCTGTAGCAAAAGATGGTAGCTGGATAGCTGAATAGAGGAATAGCCTGCCTCGACTACTCTGGGGAAAAACCTGAAACACCTGTGGCACAACGGGGGTGAGTTGCCAACTCGTGAATAGTATAAAACATATGCAGGTAATCGCAGGAATGCACGTACAGCATGAATCTAAGATATGCGATTACAGTAGTAATATGTCATGCAATGCTGAAATAAGAAGAGTACACTAGCAGGTACAATTACTATGTGAAGCAATGATGACATGATAATAGTATGCAATAACTATGCAATAGAGATATGTGAAAGCAAATATGCAACTATCATAAGGGTACACTACAAGTACTACCACTATATGAATCTGTGCATAAGGTAGGTAAGGGTGAGGTATAGGGTGGAATATGTCATTTCCCACGGAAACCTGACGTCGTGGCAGGATCACAATCCAACAAGATACTCCAATCCCAAATCCTCAAACCAGCCCCCACATTGGGCACTCACATCATATAAGTCTCACATCTCCTCAATGTACAATACCGAGTAATCTCCTATATCCCGAATGTACAAATCACCAATCACATAGGTATATCCAATGTCCAATCCCAATGAATCACCTAGTATCCCAAGTCCAATCTCAAGTAAGTTTCTAGCATCCTAAAGGTATATATATGTACAGAAATAAATATGATGGGGGCAATACACATATATTAGCGTCCCATTCCACTAATATTGGTGTAAGGGTATATATAACAATGGCTAAATCCCCTGTTATATATACAAAAAGGGGTTAAAGAAATATCATGAAACCGTGTGCCAAGCATCGACACAGAAATCCTCGTATATCGGGCTCCGTCAGTCCGGATCAGCCCACGGGGTCCGTCTGCGGTATCGGCCCTCGGCCCTGCCAGTACAGATCCTCCCGCATCCATCTCTCGACTCTGGCCAGTAGCCTCCGGACAACTGCCAGGTCCAAACAATCACCGGTAGGTACTCGCCCGCCTCCAGGCTCAATCGGCAAACCCATCGATCTTCTTGCCGAGGGGAACCATACCGGGCCCCACCATGTACTCTCATACGGCAACCACACCTCGTATGGAGTAGATAATCAGCACCGATAAAACTCATGGGGGACGCTCAAATATCATATCAAGGAAACCGGGTTGTTACATGTATGCATAATTTCATGAACTCCCGCAGTTCCCAAATCCCGAAAACATCATATAAAATCCAGATAAACAATGCATAAATCCAGGAATAAATGTATGCGATATATCCGAATGCGAGCAGGTAAGCACAAGTATATAGCTGAACCAGATGTATGCGATAACACGATAAGGTACAGCTAAGTAACATCAGTAAATGTGAATATGCAACAACAACTGAATATGTATCTAACATGCAGGTGTAGCAAAGTATAAGTATCTTCCTATAGGAACTGATGTCGTATACCCCCTGGGTATAAGTAACATATGTAGGAAATCCCTCCCGGTATAGGTAAAATATGTCGGAGGTATACCTGTAGCTGTATCGCAAAGTGAAAATATACCTATCACTAAAGGTATGATACACTATAGGTATACCGATAAGCTAGGTGTCAAGTGTGACAAGCAATGGTAGCTATAAGGGGTAGTGTGTGACATGGCAATTATTGACGGCGTGTGTGTAGCATGCAATCCGTGCTCGTGCAACATGAACCGTCAATAATGTGTGCAGTATCCTACGGCTGCTAGTTACAGTATATAACTATATCAAGAATGCAGTAAATGCGCAATTCTACAATGACGTATAATGTGCGGCAGGTAATTGAATCCTAGCCCAGACGCATAACGCCATGCGGGCGATTCCCCTGTAGATGTTATATCTACTCACCTATACTCCACGCTAGGTGAATCCTATCATCTTCTCCCCCTGTAGCCGTGTCCGTAGCCCCTGTCTGCAAACCTACAATTACGACATGGAAATCACATATAAGTCAAATATCCCGCGAAACGCGATATCGAATCGAAACGAGAAACTCGCGTCGCGAAGTAAACGCGCGTGTGCACGATACGCTGAATCGTGTGTGTACGCGTCTAAAACCATCGCGACACGCCGCGATACGCTGGATCACAGAACCCACTCACGTATCGCGCGTATCGCGCAAACACAACGAAACACAAAAACGATATATAGTCCCAGATTTTCCTACAGGTAAGATATTACAAAACTAGATATACCAAAACACTACATAACACTGCAGACCCCTACAGGACCAAACCCTAACCCAAACCCTACCCATCTGGCCGCAATTTGCGGCCAGAATGAAGAAATTGGCGGCCTGAAGATGGAGTTAGGGGGTCGGGTTCTGGTGTTGTGATCTAAACCTAGGTATCATGTTCCAGTTTCCTCAATTTTTACCTGAAGGCATCGGGTCTATAGCAGATCTCAGAAAGTCACAAATATCACTTTAAAACACCAATTTGCACAAATAAGAAACCCTATGGTAATTTAGTGAAATCCAGGGAATTTCTCAGTTGAGGTGACCTAACAGCACTACAATGAGCTAGGTTAACCAATTCCAACACATTCCCACCAAAATTCCACACAAAACACCTAAACTAGCACTAAACTAGCAATTAACCACAAACCGACACTAACAATCACACAACTAAGCAAACTAGGGATTTGGGTTAAGGAAATATACCCAAAAGACCTCCAAGAAGCAGGTGAAGAAGCGAAAGGAGCTGCTCCAAGTGGCTGGAGCTCTTGCTGCTGCTGCTGATGTCTGCTGTTGCTGTTGCTGCTGCTAATGATGCTGATGCTGTTGTTGTTGTTGCTGAGATGATGATGGTGATGCTGTTGTTGTTGTTGATGTTGTTGTCCCTGCTGCTGCTGCTGCTGTGCTCTGGGTGAGTGAGTGAGTGTGTGTGTGAGTTTGAGAGAATGAGAGAAAGAAATGAGATGGAGAATGAGCACACATACAAAGGCCCCACTCTCACTCTCTCTCTCATAATGAGGCATGGGCAAAGCCATGATGCCCATGCTCACTCTCTCTCTCAAAGTCAACCACATAAAGAAATCCCTTTTTAAATTCATTTTCAATTTAAAACTATCATTACTAAATACAACCATAACACTTAAACAAAACTTAAAACTAACTTAAGAAAAAGGTTAGCTAACCATGATTACTAATCATGGTTAAACCCCTAAAACAACCCTAGTTATCATGCACAAGTGTGTGCAAGGCTAGGAAAAATCTAATAAAATACTCAATAATTAGGATAAAATATTTAAAAACCAATTTGGTAAACTTTTTATTAAAAACCACACATTAAAATATAATTAGCTACAAAACACATTCTAAGGTGTTACAGTTCCGAAGAGTCGAAGCATAATTCTGAAGAGTAGAGGCATGATTCCAAGGATCGGAGCATCATTCCGAAGAGCGGAGCATGATTCTAGGAATCAGAGCATCATTCCGATGAGCGGAGCATCATTCCTGGGATCGGAGCATCATTCCGATGAGCGGGGAATCATTCCAGGGATCGGAGCATCATTCCGATGAGCGGAGCATCATTCCAAGGATCGGAGCATCATTCCGATGAGCGGAGCATGATTCCAGGGATCGGAGCATCATTCCGAAGAGCGGAGCATGATTCCAAGGATCGGAGCATCATTCAGATGAGCAGAGCATTATTCCAGGGATCGGAGCATCATTCCGATGAGCGGAGCATGATTCCAGGGATCGGAGCATCATTCCGAAGAGCGGAGCATGATTCCAAGGATCGGAGCATCATTCCGATGAGCGGAGCATGATTCCAGGGATCGGAGCATCATTCCGATGAGCGGAGCATCATTCCAGGGATCGGAGCAACATTTCGATGAGCGGAGCATGATTCCAGAGATCGGAGCATCATTCCGAAGGGTGGAGCATGATTCCAGAGATTGGAGCATCATTCCGAAGGGCGAAGCATGATTCCAAAGATCGGAGCATCATTTCGAAGGGTGGAGCATGATTCCATGGATCGGAGCATCATTCCGAAGGGCGGTAGACATTCTGACTGAAGCATAATTTCGATACAGAGGTTGATTCCCAGGCGAAGTATAATTCCGACAGGGAAGGCAGGTACTCCGAGGTGAAGTATGATTCCGACACGGGGTACATTCTGAGACGAAGCATGATTTCGATGCAGAGCTTGCTGGTTGACCTGATTCCGAGGCGGAGCATAATTCCGAGGAGGAGGACGCTGATTGATTCCGTGCCGAAGCATAATTCCGACAGGGAAGGCAGATACATCGAGGCGAAGCATGATTTTGACACGGGGTGCACATTCTGAGACGAAGTATGATTCTGGCGCAGAGCTTGCAGGTTGACTTGATTCCGAGGTGGAGCATAATTCCGACAGGGAAGGTAGATACACCGAGGCGAAGCATGATTTCGACACGGGGTGCACATTCTGAGACGAAGCATGATTCCGGCGCAGAGCTTGCAGGTTGACTTGATTTCGAGGTGGAGCATAATTCTGACAGGGAAGGTAGATACACCGAGGCGAAGCATGATTTCGACACGGGGTGCACATTCTGATACGAAGCATGATTCCGACGCAGAGCTTGCGGGTTGACTTGATTCCGAGGCGGAGCATAATTCCGATAGGGAAGGTCGATATCCCGAGGCGAAGCATGATTTCGATACGGGGTAAATTCCGAGATGGAGCATGATTCCGCCGTAGAGATTGTTGGTTTGATTTGATTTTGGTTGACATCAGTATCGCTACACTTGAATATGGTACCAGGAGCGAATCATCATTTGCCATGAGTGGATTTGAGGATTTCGGTTTTGGTTTGGCATCTGCATCGCTGCACTGGAATAATGCCAAGAGAAACTCATCATTTGCCCCGGGAGGACTTGGGAACTGTTTTTTTTTGTTTGGCATCAGCATCGCTACACTGGAATATGATACCAGGAGCGAATCATCTTTTGCGTTTGTTTATTAGGAAACGATAGCTTAGGAGACAAGTTTTAGGTCCCTATCACCTAAGACTTTTCAATTTTGTGAGCCGTAAGGGTCTCACAAAGCATTTTCTCCCTACGGGCCGTAAGGATCCCGTAAGTGTATTTTCTCCTTATGAGTCGTGGGGACTCCCAAGTGTGTTGCTCCTTTGTGAGTCGTAAGGATCTCATGCGGGAATTTTCTCCTCACAAAGTCGAGAGGACTTTGTGAGTGCATTTCATCTCTTTCTCACGAGTTTGCGCCCTTTCGGGTTTTCACAAACTCGCTGGTAGTCCTGCTGTTTTTACTCACGGAGCCCTTTCGGGTTTTCATCCGTGCCCATTTTGCTTGTGGACATACCATTTTTATTTTTATTTTTTATTTTATTATTTTTGGTGGGACTTTGAATGTGGTCTCACCGGTAGGATTTGGGAGAGATTGGGATTGTTTTAAGCCCGTGGATTGTATACGGTTTTGCAGGATGTATGATCCAGACCGTAGGGCCGGAAAAATTTCGGGACTTTGTCGGCGTCTGCATCGCTGCGCTGGAATATGGTACCAGGAGCGACTCATCATTCGCCGTTGGGGTATGGGATTTGGAATTTGGCTGGCGTCTGCATCGCTGCACTGGAATATGGTACCAGGAGCGACTCATCATTCGCCATTTGGGGATTGGGGAGCGATAGCATAGGAGACAGGTTTGGAACCCTATCGCCTAAGGCTTTTCAATTTTACGGGCCGTGAGGGTCCCATAAAAGCATTTTCTCCCTACGAGTCGTAAGGATCCCATAGGTGTATTTTCTCCTTAGGAGTCGTGAGGACTCCTAAGTGTGTTTTTCCTTTATGAGTCGTAAAGATCTCACAAAGTTTTGTTCTCCTCATGTATCGTGAGGACACATGAGTGGGTCTTCTCAATGGAGCATAATTCCAAAGGCGGAGACCAGCCGCGTAACTGGTGATTGTGGTGGGGCATGGGTATGACGAGAATTATTTAAGCCCGTAGATTGTATACGGTAGTCAATTTGGGGACTGGCCGTAGGGCAGGAAGAATTTTGGAAATTTGAATTTTTGTTGGCGTCTGCATCGCTGCACTGGAATATGGTACCAGGAGCGACTCATCATTCGCCTTTGTTTTGTTTGTTTTTTTGTTTTGTTTTATTTTTGTTTTACCGCGATTGCTCTATCATTTCAGCTTTTCTTATCGCGAAGATCGCAATTGCCCTATCATTTTGGCTATTTATTCGCAGTTGCCCCATCATTTCGTCTTTATTTTCATTTTTATTTTCACTCGCTGATTTTTATTTCGAGTTGCCCCATCATTTCGTCTTTTCTTTATTTTTCTTTTATTTACACATTTTTTGTTTATTTACATTTTTTTACATTCCCAGTTTAACTACTTAGAGGTCGACTGTTCCCAGTTTAATGACGTGGTGGTCGATTGTTTTCAGTGAAAGGCAGAAGTCTGAGAGAATCAGTTTCACGAAGATCTTCGGTCTCCGTTTGTATAAAATTGGCGGTTGCGACTTGACTGTTTATTAACACGCCTTTGGACAGTTCTATCTCTCCTGCCTTGTATTGCTTTTTGACCCAATCTTTGAAGACGAAGCAGTCCTCAATGGCATGACCTATCACTCTGTGATAGGGGAAGTATTTGGGGTCGTCGGTCATATTCGCTTCCTGCGGTCTTTTTGACTCTGGCAGTTTTAGACCGTTCCTCAGGGCGTCTTTGAATACTTTACGGATTTTGTCCCTTCTGAAGGAATAAACCTTGTCCAGCTTCTCTTTCAGTGGAGATTCTCCTCCGTCTCCGAACACTGGCTTCCGAGGCTGGTTGGCACTAGGCCCGCTTATCCCTCGCTTATTTCGATTAGCCGAAGTGTTGAAAGACTTAGAATCGTCGGGATTTCCGCCTTTGCGATTATTGTCCTTTCGGTTTCTCCAGGACCTATTGTTATTTTAGGAGTCAGAGGAGGACTCCTGCTTTGAGCGTTCCAACATCTGGACTTTCCTGGTCAGCTCTTAGAATGTTTTGAGACCCGCGGTGCATAGAAATAGGGCTATCCAATTGTTGAGATTTCCGACGAGGAGACTGACAGATTGGTCTTGCTCTATCGGCGGTTCACATTTGACGGAGAGATTGCGCCATCGGATTATAAAATCCGTACTGCTTTCGTTGTTCTTGGGCTTGGTCCTCACGAGCTCGGCAATGGTGATCTTATCGCTGACGCTCATGAATCTTTGTCGAAACAAAGATTCCATTTGGACGAAAGTAGTAACGGAGCCATCCGGTATGCTCGCGTACCAGTCGAAAGCAACATCGGTCAAGCTATTAACAAACTGGCGGAGGAGAAGCGCATCATTGCCCCCAGTATTCCCGCATGAGGCTTTGAAGTGGGCGATATGCTGATTCGCATTTCCTGTCCCATTAAATCTTTCGAATTTAGGGATGACATAGCCGCTAGGAAATTCTACCAGATCATACTGAGCGGGATATGGTCTCCCACTGCTGCTGATATCCTTTTGCACTTCGGCTTCGGCTACCAATGTTTTGACTTTGTTGGCAACCAAATCAATGATTTGATCTTGCGTTAGCGGGATACTGTCATCGGTAGCCAAGACATCTCCCGAGATAGGATGCGACTGATTTTCATGCGGTTCGCCAACTTTTGGATTTGAGGGAATAGGCGTCGGCTGTTTTGGGGCACCATTTCCTGATTCACGAGCAGAGCCCTGCGCTTGATTGGGCGGCTGAAAGGCAAGTTGGGCTGTGAGCTGTAAGACGACGTTTGTTAAGTCGTCAATTTTTGAGTAAAGCTTGGCCATCTCTTGTCTTTGTTTCTGAGCTCCTTTCGGAGCTCTTGGAGAAGTTGCTGCTCTGCGTTCTTGGGGAGGAAGATTGGCTCATCTTCTCTTTCCGAGCCCGACTCCTCATGAACTGAGAGCTCTCTCTGCTTATTAGCCTCACTGGGAGGGTCTTCATTACCTTCCAGAGGAGGCTGGCCTTGGAATGTGTCAGCCATATTCACGCCAGATTGGATTTAAGATGTGGTGGTCCCGTCCTTGCTCTTGCTGCACGTGCCCACCGTATAGACAGTATAGACTACATATCCAGCCATTTCCTCATCTTTGGAGGGGAGCTTAGAGAAGACACCCGATCGAGTAGTCGTTAGGGGCGCCGCCGGAGCTTGCTCGAGACGCGTTGTAGCTTTGTTGGTGTTGATGGCCTTGCCCCCAGCTGGGGCCAAGGAAAGTCGTTCAGACACCGACTTGCGTTTGGGTTGGGGCATCTTCGAGACCACCACATTTGGCCTCTTGCCTTTCGAGACCGGCTTGTCTGTCACCGGGCCTTAAGAAGTTGGGATGGCGCTAGCTGACACGAACATGATAGAGCCGAATGGTAGCTGCGGCTCTTCCCATTGTCGTCCGAGACTGGCCGGAAGGACCGTCCTGGCGTCCATCTTCATCGTGTAGGAGATGAGAGCTGTGCTGAGAGCTGAGTTCATCATAAGAGACATTGTTGAAAAGTGATTGCTTGAAACCTGCATGAAAAGCATTATTTTAGTATAGATATGGGTATGCATATTGATTGAGTTCGCATGAACGTTTAACCCGAAATATGGGAGGAGAGATTGGTCCCATCGGGCGTGCCAGAATCTGTAGGGTGTTTTTTCGTCACCCCATTGAGATGGGAATACGCGCGCGCTTGTCAGGCGCATTACAGATTCCCCCTGCCTAGGGTAGGCTGTGGTTTATTGATCGTGGGGATCCAAATCTCCGGCAGCCGCGGACTAAGCTGCCGTTAATTACCCCTCGCTTTTGGAGCGAGAGAACCTCCGATTGACAGGTTAAACTGGTCATGAGAACTCAATGTGCAGTGTACGTGTGTTGTGTTTTTAAAGGGGGTTTTGGATATATCGGGAGCCACGCAGAGTTTTTACGGGGGTCCTGCTACCCGGATAGCGGGCTGGGGGTCAAGGGGGCTAGCAGCCCCCTTGCGGGGTGCAGGGCAGCGCCCTGGCCCAAATTTTTTTTGGGAAGGACAGTAGTGTAGAGTATGTGTATGTGTATATATGTATATATATATATATATATACATATATATATAAGGGGGGAAAAGGGCATCCAAAGGATGCGTGGGAAAAAGCGCCAGCGCTCCACGTGTCATGCACATTTTGACCCTTATCATATCATAATTAATGCTAAGCATGCTCACAAAAATATCCAAGTCAACATGGGTCAACTTAGTCAAAGGGTCAAACCAATTAACCATGATACAATTATCACTAATTAAAACTCATTAAGCAATTTTCTCAATCTGATTATGGTTTTAATCAAGTCAATGGTCAAAACCATAATGAGGTTCCTCTGCCTCTGTCAACTGTATATACACACCCGCTTCCGTGTTCCGAGGAACACGAATATAATGAGACAAGACCAATCCCAATACAAGTACTAGGATCTGGCTTAAACCAAAGCCCGCTAGTAATAACTGCCCAGACACCAAAGGCGCACAAGTACGCATATGTGAACGAACCCCGTCGTAAAACCATACGACCTCTACTCGTTTCGCCCAAAGGTGAACAACCCTCTGTATGGGACTCTAAAGACTCGACACTACGCTGGAAGTGGGTTTAACTACAGGCTGCAAGCGGTATTAGCTGTACGCAACGGTCCCTAGGTAGATGTCGCTAAGAAGACCGATGAGGTGAACCCATCTGAACTCCTACTGAGCCTGAATGTGACAATCTCCGTACAGTCCGGTCTGTTCGTCTAAGAGTATCGCATGTCGGACCTAGGGGGCGGTAAATGTTAGACCCCTAATAGCGGTACAAGTCGTGTCGGAGAATAGCCCAGAACACCTTGAGAAACTACTGGAAACACTACCAGTAAATCTCGCTTGCCCTGGCCAAAGACTTTGTGTAATGGCTCTCCTAGACACAGCGCGATATCAACCCCCAATACCGGGAGAGACGAATCCTGTCTAGCCGCCACTGCCTCCAAGCGCTTCAGGACTGCACCCAACTACTACCAGTTTGCACGACTCAATAGAGCCGTGGTAGGGTAGCAATCAAAGAACAGTGGGAACACACTTGAGGCGAAGTAGCAGTGTCAAGTCAACGGACTGTGGAGTTCCTAGGCACACCCATGAGGTTCCACAACTGATCAACCATGCCAAAATCAAAATTTTTACATGTGCCGAAGAACCCTAATGCAAGATCGTTAACTAGAGGATAGGCGAAATATGCAAGTTAACTACTTTAACTACAAGTGAAAGGGACTACAATCTTTGTAGATCCGGTCCTCCACTTCCAAAGCTCCGTGATGACGTCCCTCCACTGCGATCATCAGGATCCCGGAACCTAGCGTTGGCTTCATCGGAGAAATGAGCGGGCTAGGTCGTTGACTTCGATGCCGAAGATGATCTACGTCGAGGCGACTCAAACTCAAGCTCCATCTTCACTTGGTCATGAACCTTGTGAAGAAAACACACTCTACTACATGGCAAGTGGTAGAGGATGAAGAAATAGGAATTGGGTTCACTTTGGATTGGGATTTCTCACTTGGATTCTTCACTTCAAATTTTCTAGCAAGGTTTTCTTCTTCATGAAGAAGAAGAAGAAGAACGAAAATGAAAAGGATTATTGAAAATAATAAATCAAGTGAAGACTTATCATAATGCAACCATGGGTGAAGTTAACTCATGTAGAGAGCAAACCATAGTTTAGATAAATGGTTAGGTCAAAGGATAAAAACAAAATGGTTAAGACTTTGTCAAAGTTGCTTGAAGTATCATGAAACTTCTAGCAAAGAAAGAAAAGCCACCATTTAGTTTTTAACCAAAATAAATAAGTTAAAACCCTAACCATTAACCTAAACATGGTTTAAAGCATACACATACCCAAGTTTGCATGTATCATCAAACATGATACAAACTAGTGCACAAACATATATCATATATACAATGTGCACAATCTAGTGAGAAAAATAATCTTAAGTGAACCAATACTAGTTAATGTAAAGTAATATATCAAATATATAATTATATATTAAATCATTAAATCAACACTTGATTTAATGATCCGGTCATACTGCATACAACCGACTAATATCAAGTGTATCAATATATCGAATCAACATTTGATTCGGTAACCCGGCTATATCTTATATAATCGTCCGATGATACAAATCGCGAGAATAGAATTCAGTATCACATACTGGTATGTAGGGTTCCTAGGCATCCTAAGGAAGTCTCACAAGGCATCGAACATGCCAATTTCAAAAATTATTGGTGCCGAGAAACCCTAACACGGATCGTTTACTAGATGTTTAGGCGAAACGGAAAACTAGTTAACTATTTAACTATAGGTTAGATGCTACAACCTTTGTAGATCCGGATTTCCACCTCCTTAGCTCCACGTGGTCATGCCCTCGCTGTCCATCATGAATCCTCGACTCGTTCGTCGGCTTCATCGGAAAACGGGCGGAATAGGTCGTCGGCTTCGTGTCAAAGACGATCTACGTCGAGGTTGCACTAGTTCAAGCTCCGACTTCACAAAGTTGTGAAACTTGTGAAGAGAACACCCAAAACAACTTGGCAAGAGGTAGAGGGTGAAGAAATAGGAGATGGGTTCACTTTAGATTTGGAATTCTCTCACTAAAACTCAAGTTGCCATTGATGTAGCAAGCTTGAAAAAGAAGAAGAAGATGATAGAATTGTTATGATAAGTTTTTTTTACTAAAATGAATAATAAAATGAATTCTTATCATCTTCTAACCATGGTCAAGTGTAGAGAATTGACCATGGTTAGTGGGAATGGTTAGGTTTAAGCAAGGAGACAAAATGGCATCATTACTAAAAGCTTCATGAAGCTTCACCACACTTCATGATAAAATGAAACCCTTTTGTTTCCATAAATCCATTTAATAAATAATAAATGGATTTAATAATAATAAGAGAATAAATCTTAAACCCTAACCACTCTCATAACCATGGTTGCATTCTTTACACAAAGCCAAAACTACATGCATCATCAAACATGATACATATATGTGCACAAAAGTATATCACATATACAATGTGTAAATCATGTGAGAAAAATCCGTTTAAAGTGAACCAATACTAGTTAATGCAAAGTAATATATCAAATATATAATTATACATTAAATCACTAAATCAACACTTGATTCAATGATCCGGTCATGTCGCACATAACCGACTAGTATTCAATGTATCGACTTATCGAATCGATCTTCGATTCGATAACTAGGTTATATCATATACAACCAATCGAAACATTAATCGCGAGAATCAAATACGGTATCACATACACGCATTATTCTCGGTCCCGCATATATCTTATATGCACTCCTATTTCGTTTCGCTTGAACCAGGAAACCTCTGTTTAGGACTCTAAAGACTCGTCAATACGCCGGTAGCGGATGATGATCATATCATGCACCCACAAGCCGCAAGCGGTCTGCTAAACGTAACGGCCACCCGGGTATTGAGCGATCAGAAGATCGACGAGCTAGCCCGCTCACACTACTGCGAATCCGACCAGTAACACTTACCGTACAGTCCGGTCTCTTCGTCTGATATGTCGCATATCAAGTCTAGGGGCGGTAAACGTCAGACCCCAATAACACGATAAGTCGTGCCGATGTGAGGCTCGTAACGGGTCGAGAAACTACTGGTAACACTTACCAGCAAATCTCTGATCAGCCCTGGCCAGGGACTTCCCTGTTACGGCCAATCGAGCACTGCGCAACATCAACCCCCAATACCGGGAGAGACGAAACCCCTCCTATCGCTCATTGCCTCCATGTGACTCGGGACTGTACCCAAAGACCACCGTTTTGCACGCCCTAATGGATGTGGTAAGGTGGAGATCAAAGCACAGTGGGAATCACACAAGACTCTATGACGATCTCGGGTCTACAGACTAACCTGTACAAGTGTCACCTGAGAACTGCCATCTGACGTGAGGTATAATACCATCTGGGAGTTCTCGGCGAGTCCGTCCAGTGTACCCAGTCTCCACTGAGCACCCGTATACCATCTCTGATGTCAAACACCAATGGATATAGGATCATTCATCGCCCATCACATGGGTCGAGAAGCGTATACGCTAGTCTACTCTGGTATATCGATGCCCCGTCTCGATACACCCACGACTAGGGACCTTGAAGGATGTACTTATGGACTACCATGTCCCCACTAGTATGATCTGCATCATAGTCCAGGTAGTCAAGTACAAATCCTAAGGGCTTTACCAACATGTAACTATAAGACAGTATAAAGAGACTAGTGTACATGTTAAGATAAAGAGCAACCAGATAGCATACTATCATGTCGAGCAAGAAAGTCATCTCTATATATGTCCAAGCATCCAATATAATATACATAATCTGTACAATACTGGCCTCTAGGGCATACATACAACTAACAATCTCCCACTTGCACTAGGGCCAGCTGCTGTAGTATCTCATACCGAGCATCCCGAAGAGTCTCTCAAACTGTATCTGGGGAATGGCCTTTGTGAGTGGATCCGCCGTGTTGTTCTTCGTGTCAACTCTCCTGACCTCGATCTCCCGGCGATCAACTATCTCCCGGATCAGGTGATACCGCCTCAGAATATGCCTGGATCGCTGATGGGACCTGGGTTCCTTGGCCAAAGCCACCGCTCCATTGTTATCGCAATACAAAAGTATTGGACGCTCAATGGATGGAACCACTCCAAGTTCAGTAATGAACTTCTTGATCCAGACAGCCTCTTTGGCAGCATCGTTGGCAGCGATGTATTCAGCCTCCATCGTCGAGTCTGCCACGGTTTCCTGCTTGGAACTCTTCCAGCTAACCGCCCCTCCGTAAAGGGTAAAGACAAAGCCCGACTGCGACTTAGAGTCGTCCTTATCACTCTGGAAGCTCGAATCGGTAAAGGACTCCACTTGGAGTTCTCCGTTACCATACACCAAGAACATATCTCTAGTCCTTCGCAAGTACTTGAGAATGCTCTTCACAGCTGTCCAGTGACTCTCTCTAGGATCAGCTTGATACCTGCTCACTATACTTAGTGAGTATGCAACATCGGGTCTAGTACATAGCATCGCATACATGATAGAGCCTACTGCCGAAGCATAGGGTATCCCTTGCATGCGAGCTCTCTCCAAATCAGTCTTGGGAGACATCTTTTTGGAGAGAGTGACTCCAGAGATCGTGGGCAAGTTCCCACGCTTGGACTCTTCCATACTAAACCTCTTTAGTATGGTGTCTATGTACCTGGATTGGGACAATCCCAAAATCCGTTTGGATCTATCTCTATAGATCCTAATTCCCAATATGCAGGAGGCATCACCAAGATCTTTCATTGAGAATCTTTGTGATAAGAAGAGCTTGACCGCTTGCAGCATAGGAATATCATTTCCTATCAAGAGTATGTCGTCTACGTACAATACGAGGAAGACAACCTTACTCTCTGCCACCTTCTTGTAGATACAAGGTTCATCTGGATTTTTGACGAAATCAAACTCTTTGATAACGACGTCAAAGCAGATGTTCCAACTCCGCGATGCTTGCTTTAATCCATAAATGGATTTAAGCAGCTTGCACACCTTTCCGCTGCTCCCACTGTCTACGAAGCCCTCTGGCTGATTCATGTACACGCACTCTTCTAAATCACCATTTAGAAAGGCGGTCTTAACATCCATTTGCCAGATTTCGTAGTCATGAAAGGCAGCAATGGCAAGCATGATTCGGATGGATTTAAGCATAGCCACTGGAGAAAAGGTTTCGTCATAGTCCACACCTGGTCTTTGACGAAAACCCTTTGCTACAAGTCTAGCTTTGAAAGTCTCCACTTTCCCATCTACACCAAGTTTCTTTTTGAAGATCCACTTGCTCCCAATGGGTTTTACCCCTTCAGGAGCAACTTCCAAAGTCCATACTTTGTTGGTGTACATGGATTCCATCTCGGACCGCATAGCATCCAGCCATTTCACTGAGTCCCTACTCGTGATGGCCTGCTCGAAGCTAGTTGGGTCATCATCCTCCATGATGCAATCCTCGCTTCCACCGTCCATGAGAAAACCATAGTATCTCTCAGGTTGGCGAGGAACCCTACTAGATCGGCGGAGTGGCTGGGGTTCATCGGGAACTACGGAATCCTCTGGTTCCACCAGATCTTCTGTTGTAGCTTCTGCAGCTGGAACCTCTTCCAGTTCTACCTCATGACCAATAATCTCTTTTTCAAGAAATTCCTTTTCTAAAAAGGTGGCATGCCGAGAAACAAACACTCTTTGTTCCTCAGGGTGGTAGAAGATATACCCTCGCGAATGTTTGGGATATCCAATAAACTTACACAGAATAGACCTTGCCGCGAGTTTGTCCGGATTTTGCGTTTTTACATAGGCCGGACAACCCCATATCTTAACATAATTAAGACATGGTCTCTTTCCTTTCCATATCTCATATGGAGTGGTCGGCACGGTTTTGGTGGGAACCATATTCAATAGGTCTGCAGCTGTTTCCAGTGCATATCCCCAGAAGGAAATAGGTAACTCAGCTGTGCTCATCATAGAGCGCACCATATCTAATAGGGTGCGGTTCCTCCGTTCTGATACACCATTGCGCTGTGGTGTATATGGAGGAGTCAGCTGAGAGAGAATCCCATTCTCTTTTAGGAAGTCCAGGAATTCATTGCTCAAGTATTCACCTCCTCGATCAGATCGAAGGATTTTAATACTTTTTCCGGTTTGGTTCTCGACTTCTTGTTTATATTCTCTAAATTTCTCAAAAGCTTCTGATTTGTGTTTCATCAGGAACACATATCCGAATCTAGAGAGATCGTCAGTGAATGTAATGAAGTACGAAGAACCATCCCTGGCATGTGTAGACATGGGACCGCATACATCACTATGTATCAGTCCCAAGAGTTTGGTAACTCTTTCTCCGTGTCCCGTAAACGGAGTTTTGGTCATCTTGCCTTTGAGACATGACTGGCAAGTGTCATAAGATGAAAATTCAAACGGATTTAAATATCCATCTTTATGCAACTTAGCTAGTCGTGTCGCATTGATGTGGCCTAGTCTACAATGCCACAAGAAGGATTCGTTGAGTTCAGAACTCTTCCTCTTGTGTGCGTTTGTTATGTTCAGAACTGTTGATTGGTTTAGAACATAAATGCCATTGCACAACGTGCCTGATCCAACCAACTTTTGGTTACGGAAAATGTTCATAACATTGTCCTGTAATACAAAATTATATCCCTCTTTACTTAATAAAGAAACCGATATAATGTTGCATATCAGGTTCGGCATGTAATAGCATTCGTTCAGAACCAATGTATTACCAGTTGGTAATACAAGGTGATATTCCCCGACAGTCTTAGCTGCAACAATTGCACCATTTCCAACTCTAATGTCTTTATCACCTTCTCCAAGTTCTCTACCTTTCCTGAGCCCATGTAACTGATTACATATATGGGATCCTGACCCGGTATCCAATACCCAGGACGTAGAGCAAATAGAGAAACAGTTCTCAGTAACGAACACACCCGAAGAAAATGCATCAACATGTACTTTCTTCATTCGGGTGGCATGGGAATCCTGGTATTCCCCTATATCCTGTTCATTCCTATAACTCTTATAGGAAAGAACGGAACCAACGTTCCCCAGCACAGTATAACATGCGGGTTCGGTCAATACATCCATATTATTATCTTCATTAGGGCATGAAATGGTCGCTACCTGGAGAGAGAGAGAAGAAAACACTTTAGCGTATGCTCGTGCAAGATCAGATTGGTTATTATCTTATCTAATCAGGATGGCTCCCACTGCTTTTTATCAAATCTTCCTTCAAACCCTAAAAGGAAAGACTAGCCGGGATTAATTACACACTACAAGTTCGCCAATCTTTCAGCCAGGCCAGTGTCGGTACTTTGAGGGAGGTCCCCCGTGTTTTCGCACGAACCTAATTAATGTAAACCTCGTTTTCCCAGAGGCGTAACCTCGTTAACACCTTTCTAGACACCTACTTGATCGGCTAATTGTAATGTGTAAAACTCTCCCAGGAGTAACTCTTACTCGCAGTGGGTATCGGGATCCAACTATCTCATAGAAGGTATGCAATCTCATTGCAAATTTCAACACTTGAAATTCCCGATAATCTTTTTCCCCTAGCGTCCTATGACCTTGACGCAGGCCAACAAACCATAGTGCGCTAGTCAAGTTTAACCCGTCATTTCCTGATTGAATTAAACCCACCCGTACGACCCTTGACGCAGGCCAACAAAGTCGCACGACTACCCTAATCCAATCTGCATCATATGCATAAGCAGATAAATACTAGTTAGCTACCGCACACTACGCCTTGACGCAGGACAACAAACGTAGCACGAATACTAACAACTACTCATCTGAAATGACGGAGGGCTACGCCAGGTTTTTCTGAAAACCTATTGCGTAATGAACTTGATATCGTTGTAGAATCAAATGATGTTTTGAAATGGAGTGATTTTGAGGCTTTTCTAGTTTTGCTAAAGGGGTCACTCCCGGTGAAGGGATCGTCGGCCCTTTCCTCGTCGAATGAGGTGCGGGATATATCATATATATCACTGTGCAAAGTAGAAACTATAGAAGCAATCAAAACAAACCGAGTGTGTAGCATCTGCCAGTTATTGCTAAAGGAGTCACTCCCGGTGAAGGGATCTCGGTCCTTTCCTCATCGAATAAGGTGCAGGGCATATCACATATACCGCTATGCAAAGCAAGAACTGTAGCTACCCATTTTATTTTAAAATTCGATTCCACAACATCTTAGGTTTCTTATCTTTCATTAATCACATTAATGAAGTCCCATCATTTAAATACCTAAACATCACAGATAGATATAACGTACACTTATGCCATCCGCATTCGCCTCGATGTCCCCTCGTGCACCGTTAGGTTAGGTAACTAACGACAGAGCAGGGCAGGGCTAGCGCGTGTGTAAAACATAAGTAACGTCTATATAATATATCATATATACTATATACTATATCCATCACAGAATCACATCACAGATATCGCAGCAGAATAAACATATGAAATATTGGATATACTAGGACGTCCGTGTTTTCAATACGAGCCAGTATAAAACACGGATTCCACGGTCGTGATGAATAGCCAATCCCACACCCCTAGACCCCTACGAGAGCGGCAAGCAACCCTGCCAATTCTAGGGTTAGGAGACGCGGACTCGACTCCTCGAGTTGGTCTCCCACTGTACCCCAGAACCCGGTTACTTGTGCTCCCCTCCTTGGGTCTATCCTAATGCGGAAAGGTAAATAATATACAAAGGGTGACAGCTTCCGCTACCTGGAAGTGCCCCAAATAAAAGAATATTACATACAAGTTTTTACATGAATGAAAATGGAAAACACTCATCTCACATAAAAACCCCCGGCTATTCAAACACGACGATCCAATATAACATATCCAGCAACACATAACATCACATGTCATCAACGTAAGTAAATATGTCCATCCCAATTGTCGTTGACATATAGCAACGAAACCGGCGATATCACATATTACACTTACGGTCACAGAAAAGAAAGTGTAAAACTACAACAGTTGGAATCCGCAACCTCTTTAGACATCACATGCCTAACAGTTACAAACCCCGCATTTTAGTCTCATTATCGAAAACTCTTTTCAATATTGTATGGGACTAAACTGCTAGATTTATAACATTCATCCAGTTATCTCATAACTGTTTGTGAATTCCAATTATTGTATCCAATTCCGGATAAATAGAATATATTAAACTTTCCGATCGAACATTCGAACACCCAAGTTTTCCCGACACCGATCAACACATGAAATAGGTTCAAAAACATTCACTTCATGCCTCAGTACCAACGGTCCAGCCGTAGAAGGGTCAAGCCAACGCCTCACATGTGGCACGCCGTACTCCCCCAAACCCGAAGGTTCAAAGGGCAGTTCAAGACGGTCACATAATCGAGTTAAGGTTTGTTGTCTTCTAGAGGGACCATCGCGTTACTTGCACTACTCAGAACGTCTTTTAACCACAGAAAAATCCAACACTTGGAATTATTCCGGCAGGGGAAAACTTGGGTATTTATATCCGGTCGAACTCTTTAACATATTCTACAGTTATCTGGAAAAACACTTAGACAAAGTTTGATATTCCGATCGAATCGTCGATTCCTAATTTAACCCCAGAGCACTCAATCTTAGAGTCAATTTAAAAATACCCAGAAAACTCAGTAGAATTTATCAGGAATTACTGTGCAATTAAGTATGGCTGACGTCACCTTTTGAGCGCGGAACAGCGGCAGAAGCCATGCTTCTGCCGCGGTTCCGCGGCTCAAGGAACTGTTCATGTGAAATATTTTGCATAGTAATTCTTATAATTCTTTACTGAATTTTTTAGACATTTTTAATATTAAAAAATCCCAGATTTTAGAAAATTTCCAGAGAGCTCATGGGTATATGGGTTTCGGGTTCATCCGGACTTCAAACTACGTCTAGATTTCGCCTAAGGCTCTAGCTAGGCTCTGATACCACTGTAGGGTTCCTAGGCATCCTAAGGAAGTCTCATAAGGCATCGAACATGCCAATTTCAAAAATTATTGGTGCCGAGAAACCCTAACACGGATCGTTTACTAGATGTTTAGGCGAAACGGAAAACTAGTTAACTATTTAACTATAGGTTAGATGCTACAACCTTTGTAGATCCGGATTTCCACCTCCTTAGCTCCACGTGGTCATGCCCTCGCTGTCCATCATGAATCCTCGACTCGTTCGTCGGCTTCATCGGAAAACGGGCGGAATAGGTCGTCGGCTTCGTGTCAAAGACGATCTACGTCGAGGTTGCACTAGTTCAAGCTCCGACTTCACAAAGTTGTGAAACTTGTGAAGAGAACACCCAAAACAACTTGGCAAGAGGTAGAGAGTGAAGAAATAGGAGATGGGTTCACTTTAGATTTGGAATTCTCTCACTAAAACTCAAGTTGCCAATGATGTAGCAAGCTTGAAGAAGAAGAAGAAGATGATAGAATTGTTATGATAAGTTTTTTTACTAAAATGAATTCTTATCATCTTCTAACCATGGTCAAGTGTAGAGAATTGACCATGGTTAGTGGGAGTGGTTAGGTTTAAGCAAGGAGACAAAATGGCATCATTACTAAAAGCTTCATGAAGCTTCACCACACTTCATGATAAAATGAAACCCTTTTGTTTCCATAAATCCATTTAATAAATAATAAATGGATTTAATAATAATAAGAGAATAAATCTTAAACCCTAACCACTCTCATAACCATGGTTGCATTCTTTACACAAAGCCAAAACTACATGCATCATCAAACATGATACATATATGTGCATAAAAGTATATCACATATACAATGTGTAAATCAAGTGAGAAAAATCCGTTTAAAGTGAACCAATACTAGTTAATGCAAAGTAATATATCAAATATATAATTATACATTAAATCACTAAATCAACACTTGATTCAATGATCCGGTCATGTCGCACATAACCGACTAGTATTCAATGTATCGACTTATCGAATCGATCTTCGATTCGATAACTAGGTTATATCATATACAACCAATCGAAACATTAATCGCGAGAATCAAATACGGTATCACATACACGCATTATTCTCGGTCCCGCTCATATCTCATATGCACTCCTATTTCGTTTCTCTTGAACCAGGAAACCTCTGTGTAGGACTCTAAAGACTCGTCAATACGCCGGTAGCAGATGATGATCATATCATGCACCCACAAGCCGCAAGCGGTCTGCTAAACGTAACGGCCACCCGGATATTGAGCGATCAGAAGATCGACGAGCTAGCCCGCTCACACTTCTGCGAATCCGACCAGTAACACTTACCGTACAGTCCGGTCTCTTCGTCTGATATGTCGCATATCAAGTCTAGGGGTGGTAAACGTCAGACCCCAATAACCCGATAAGTCGTGCCGATGTGAGGCTCGTAACGGGTCGAGAAACTACTGGTAACACTTACCAGCAAATCTCTGATCAGCCCTGGCCAGGGACTTCCCTGTTGCGGCCAATCGAGCACTGCGCAACATCAACCCCCAATACCGGGAGAGACGAAACCCCTCCTATCACTCATTGCCTCCATGTGACTCGGGACTGTACCCAAAGAACACCGTTTTGCACGCCCTAATGGATGTGGTAAGGTGGAGATCAAAGCACAGTGGGAATCACACAAGACTCTATGACGATCTCGGGTCTACAGACTAACCTGTACAAGTGTCACCTGAGAACTGCCATCTGACGTGAGGTATAATACCATCTGGGAGTTCTCGGCGAGTCCGTCCAGTGTACCCAGTCTCCACTGAGCACCCGTATACCATCTCTGATGTCAAACACCAATGGATATGGGATCATCCATCGCCCATCACATGGGTCGAGAAGCGTATACGCTAGTCTACTCTGGTATATCGATGCCCCGTCTCGATACACCCACGACTAGGGACCTTGAAGGATGTACTTATGGACTACCATGTCCCCACTAGTATGATCTGCATCATAGTCCAGGTAGTCAAGTACAAATCCTAAGGGCTTTACCAACATGTAACTATAAGACAGTATAAAGAGACTAGTGTACATGTTAAGATAAAGAGCAACCAGATAGCATACTATCATGTCGAGCAAGAAAGTCATCTCTATATATGTCCAAGCATCCAATATAATATACATAATCTGTACAATACTGGCCTCTAGGGCATACATACAACTAACATGGTATTATTCTCGGTCCCGCACATATCTCATATGCGCTCCTATTTCGTTTCGCTTGAGCCAGGAAACCTCTGTGTAGGACTCTAAAAACTCGTCAATACGCCGGCAGTATGTGATGATCATATCAAACACCCACAAGCCGCAAGCGGTCTGCTAAACGTAACGGCCACCCGGATATTGAGCGATCAGAAGATCAATGAGCAAGCCCGCTCACACTCCTGTGAATCCAACCAGTAACACTTACCGCTCAGTCCGGTCTGTTCGTCTGATATGTCGCATATCTCGCCTAGGGGTGGAAAACGTCAGACCCCAGTAGCTTGATAAGTCATGCCGATGTAAGGTCCATAACAAGCATGAAACTACTGATAACTCTTACCAGTAAATCACTGCAACCCTGGCCAGGGATTTCCAGTTATGGCCAGTCGAGCATAGCGCAACATCAACCCCCAATACCGGGAGAGACGAATCCCCTTCTATCGCTCATTACCTCCATGTGAATCGGGACTGTACCCAAAAACCACCTGTTTGCACGACTCAGTAGAGCCGTGGTAGGGTGGAAATCAAAGCACAGTGGGAGACACACAAGACTCTATGACGATCTCCGGTCAACAGACTAAGCTGTACCAGTGTCACCAGAGAACTGCCATCTGACGTGAGGTATAATACCATCTGGGAGTTCTCGGCGAGTCCGTTCAGTGTACCCAGTCACCACTGAGCACCCGCATACCATCTCTGATGTCAAACACCAATGGATATTGGATCATCCATCGCCCATCACATGGGTCGAGAAGATATACACTAGTCTACTCTGGAATATCGATGCCCCGTCTCGATATTCCCATGACTAGGAACATTGAAGGATGTACTCATGGACTACCCAGGCCCCACTAGTATGATCTACATCATAGTCCAGGAAGTCGAGTACAAATCCTAAGGGCTTTATCAACATGTAACAGAGAGACAGAAAGTATACATGTTAAGATAAAGAGTAACCAGATAGCGTACTATCATGTCGAGCAAGAAAGTCCTACCTATATATGTCCCAGCATCCACTACAATATACATCCTATGTACAGTAATGGCCTCTAGGGCATACATATAACTAACAATCTCCCACTTGCACTAAGGCCATCTGTAGCAGTGGTTGTAGTATCTCATACTCAACTATCCCATAAAAGTCTCTCTCTGGGAAAAGGCCTTTGTGAATGGATCCGCCGTGTTGTCCTCTGAGTCTACTCTCCTAACCTCGATCACCCTGGAGATCAACTATCTCCACGATCAGGTGATGCTGCCTCAGAATATGTCTCGGTCACTGATCGGACCGGGGTTCCTGGGCCAAAGCCACACTTCCATTGTCACACAATGGTAGGAACCTAGTTCATCTCACGAACTAATATACACCCAAACTGCCTCTTTAGTAGTATCTTTGATTGCGATGTCACCAGCCTTTATCGTCTAGTTTGCCACGGTATCTCAGCTTGGAACTCTTCCAACATACCGTCCCTCTACAGAGGGTAAAGACAATGCCTGCGACTGACATTCAGTCGTCCTTAACACCCTGGAACTTTTCCAATGATTCTCCCCAGGATTGATTGATACCATCTCACTACACCTAGTGAGAATCCTAATATCCATTTAGATCTATTTCATAGATATAAAATCTAGGATTTAGGAGGTATCACATAGATCCTATATGGAGAATCCTTTTGATAAGAGAAGATTGACCGTCCGTAGTATAGGAAACTCTTTTCCTATCAAGAGTATGTTGTCCACGTACAATACGAGGATAACCACCTTACTCTCTACTACCGTTTTGTATATACAAGGTTCATCTACCATTTTGATGAAGTCAAACACTTTGACTACCATATAAAATCAGACGTTCCAACTCCACGATGCCTGCTTTATTCTGTAAAGTATCTTGCACATGTTTCCGCTGCTCCCACTGTTTACGAAGCCCTCTGGCTGTGTTCTTATAGACGTTCTCTTCTAAATCAGTATTTAGAAAAGCAGTCTTGACACCCAACCACCAGATATCGTAATCATGGTATGTAGCCGTGGCAAGTAGGATCTGGATGGACTTAAGCACAGCCACTGGAAAAGGTTTCATCATTATCCACGCCTGGTCGATGACGAAAACCTTTAACAAGTCTAGCTTTGAAAGTCTCTACTTTTCCATCTACACCAAGTAATCTTCTCAAGATATACTTGCTCATGATGGGGATTTAACCCTTCAGATATTGCAACCAAAGTCCATACTTTGTTGGTGTACGTGGATTCCATCTCAGATCGCTAAGCATCCAGCCATTCTTATTGAGTCCCTACTCTCGATGGCCAGCTCGAAACTAGTTAGGTCATCATCTCATGATGCAATCCTCGCTCCTACTGTCATCGAGAAACTGAAGTATCTCTCAGGAGGATGAGGAACCCTACCAGATCGGCGGAGAGGCTGAGGTTCGTCGGGGACTATCCTTTAGTTCTATCAAATCATCAGTTGTAGTTTGTATAGCTGGAACTACTTCCAGTTCTACAGAACTGACCTTGCCTCGATCTTGTCCGGATTTTGCTTTTGACATAGGCCGGACAACCCCAAATCTTAACTTGCTTAAGAGATGGGTTCTTCCCACACCATATCTTATATGGAGTGGTAGGCAGTGATCTGATTCAAACCTAATTCAATAGGTATGCAGCTTCTTAAGTGCATAACCCCCAAAAGGAAATAGGTAACTCAGTAGTACTCATCATAGAGCGCACCATATCATATAGGGTGCGATTGCACCACCCGATACACCGTTGTGCTGTGGTGTATTCAGATGAGTAACACTGAGAGAGAATCTCATTCTCTTTTAGAATAGTCCAAGAATTCCATGCACAAGTATTCTCCTCCCTGATCTCATCATAGGACATAATACTTATACCTGTATTTGGTTCTCTACTTCTAACTTATATTCGGTGATTATCTCAAAAGTTTCAGACTTGTGTCTCAACAAGAACATATGTCTGAATTTAGAGAGATCATCAGTGAATGTAATGAAGTACAAAGAACCAGTCCTGGCATATGTAGACTGGGGACCTTTATACATCAGCATGTATCAATCCCAAGAGTTTACTAACTCTCTCTCTGTTTCCAATAAACGGAGCTATGGTCATCTTATCTTTGTGACATGACTGGCAAGTTTCATAAGATGTAAATTTAAACTGATTTAAATATGCATCTAAATGTAACTTAGCTAGTCGGGTCGCATTGATATGACCTAGTCTACAATGCCTCAAGAAGAATTCGTTCATTTCTGAACTCTTCCTCTCGTGTGTGTTCTGTACGTTAAGAACTATGGTCTGATTTAGAATGTATATGCTTTTAGATAACGTGCCTGAACCGATTAACTCTTGATATAGGATATGTGCAAAACATTATCCAACAATACAAAATTATATCCCTCTTTATTAAATACAGAGACTGATATGATGTTGTATATCAGGTTCGGTATCTAATAACATTCGTTCAGAATCAGGGTATTCTGGTAATACAGGGTGATAGTGACCAATAGACTTGGCTGCAACACTTGTACCGTTTTCTGTCTCATGAAACTTATCACCCGTTCTCAGTTCTCTACCTTTCTGTAGCCCTATGTAACAGATTACATATCTGGGATCCTGATTCGGTATCAAATACCCAGGACGCAGAGGATACAGAGAAACAGTTCTTTGTAATGAACACACCTGAAGAAGATGCATCATCATGCAGTTTCTTCGTTTGGGCGGCACGGGAAATCTGGTATTCCCCTAATTTTCCTGCTCGATCTTATAACAATTATAAGTTGGAGCGAGACCAACGTTCCCCAGCTCAGTATAACAAGCGGGTTCGGTCAATACATCCATTTTATTATCTTGATTAAGGCGTGACATGGTCGCTACCTGGAGAGAGAGAAGAAAAGACTCTGCGTGCGCTCTTGCAAAATTAGATTGGTTATATATTTTATCTAATTAGGATGGCTCCCACTGTTTTTATCAAATCTTCCTTCAAACCCTAAAAGGAAAGACTAGCCGGGATTAATTACACTCTATAAGTTCGCCAATCTTTCAGCCAGCCCAGTGCCGGTACTTTGAGAGAGGTTCCCCATGCTTTCGCACGGACCTATTTAAAGTAAACCTCGTTTTCCCAGGGGCGTAACCCCGTTGACACCTTTCTAGACACCTACTTGATCGGCTAATTGCAAAGTGCAAAACTCTCCCCGGAGTAACAATTACTCGCAGTGGGTATCGGGATCTAACTATCATATAGAAGGTATGCAATCTCATTGCAAGTTTCAACACTTGAAACTCCCAATAAAGGTTTTTACCCCTAGTACTTATGACCTTAACTATGGTCAACAAATCATAAGCACTAGTCAAGTTCTACTCGTCATTTCGTGATTAATTAGACCCACCAACATGACCCATAACTAAGGTCAACAAAGTCACGCGACTGTCCTAACTAATCTCATCATATGCGGTGTCGGAAGACATCACTTAGCTACCGTACACTGTGCCTTAACTATGGTCAACAAACACAGCACGAATACTAAGTACTCTACTTCCTAAAATGATGGAGGGTTGCGGATGGTTTTTTATGAAAACCTTTAACGCTTTGAACTTGATCTCGTTGCGGAATCAAATGGTTTTTAAATGGAGTGTTTTTTTAGGCTTTTCTAGTTTTGCTAAAGGGGTCACTCCCGGTGAAGGGATCGTCGGCCCTTTCTCCATCGAATAAGGTCCAGGATATATCATATATACCGCTGTGCAAAGCAAAAAACTATAGAAGCAATCAAAAGACAAACCGAGGGTTGTAGCATCTGCTAGTTATTGCTAAAGGGGTCACTCCCGGTGAAGGGATCGTCGGCCCTTTCCTCATCGAATAAGGTGCAGGATGTTCTACAAGGAACACCGCGATGCAAAGCAAGAACTGTAGCTACCCTTTTTATTTTTGAAATTCGATTCCACAACATCTTTTAGGTTTTTTTTCTTTCATTAATCTCATTAATGAATGTCCCATCATTTAAGTCCATCTAAACATCACAGATAAATACAACGTACGCTTATGCCATCGGGATTCACCTCGATGTCCCGTCTACACAGTTAGGTTAGGTAACTAACGGCAGAGCGGGGCAGGACTAGCGCTGGTGTAAAACATAAGCAATGTCTATATAATATATCATATATACTATATGCAGTATCAATCTGAACAAATCACATGATCACATCACAGATAACGCAGCAGAAAATATCATATGAAATATTGGATATATTAGGACGTCCGTGTTTTATTTTGAGCCTGTATAAAACACGGATTCCACGGTCGTGATGAATAGCCAATCCCATACCCCTAGACCCTACGAGAGCGGCAAGCAACCCTACCAATTCTAGAATTAGGAGACCCGGACTCGACTCTTCGAGATGGTCTCCCACTGGACCCTAGAACCCGGTTACTTGTGCTCCCCTCCTTGGGTCTATCCTAATGCGGAAAAGTAAATAATATACAATGGTGACATCATCCTCAACCCGGAAGTGCCCCAATAAAAGAATATTACATACAAGTTTTTACATGAATGAAAAATGAAAAACACTCGTCTCACATAAAAAAAACCCCGGCTATTCAAACACAACGATCCAATATAACATATCCAGCAACACATAACATTATATGTCATCAACGTAAGTAAATATGCCCATCCCAATTGTCATTGACATATAGCAACGAAACCGACGATATCACATATTACACTTACGGTCGCAGAAAAGAAAGTGTAAAACTACAACAGTTGGAATCCGCAACCTGTATATACATCGTATGCCTAACCAAATGAATTCCTTAGACATCGCATGCCTAATAATTATAAACCCCGCATTTTAGTCTCATTATCGAAAACACTTTTCAATATCAAGTCGGGCAATTCAACAAGATTCCCGACATACAGAACGAATGCTCGTCGCAAACTTTAGTAGACGGCCGCACCCCCGATACCGTCGACAAAGTGCACTAAGGCGGAACACCGCTGCCGCGAGAACCCGAACGGATGCTTTCGGTGACGGGGTTCTCCTACAGTCACTTGGTCGGGGCTATGGGGCGTGGCTATCTATTAAGTTTACCGGCGAGTATTCGCATACGCAACGTGATTGCGACGGACTTTTGATCACATCAAAATCCCATGGCAACCGATCAAGTGAGACTAAACTTCTAGATTTATAACATTCAAATCGGTTATCTCATAACTATTTGTGGATTCCAAATATTGTATCACATTCCAGATAAATAGAAAATGTTAAACTTTCCGATCGAACAATCAAACACCCAAGTTTTCCCGAAACAGCTCAACACATGAAATAAGTTTAAAAACATCCACTTCATGCCACAGTACCAACGGTCCAGCCGTAGAAGGGTCAAGCCAACGCCTCATATGTGGCACGCCGTACTGTCCCAAACCTTAAGGTTCAAAGGACAGTTCAAGACGGTCACATAATCGAGTTAAGGTTTGTTGTCTTCTAGAGGGTCCATCGAGTTACTTGCACTACTTAGAACATTCTTAAACTACGGAAAAATCCAACACTTGAAAATTTTCCGGCAGGGGAAAAAGTGGGTATTTATATCCGGTCGAACTTTTTAACATGTTCTAAATTATTCGGAAAAACACATAGACGAAGTTAAACTTTCGATCAAATCAACGAACTTCCAATACAACCCTGAAAACTCAACTCTTGAGTACAGATTAAAAATTCCCAGAGAACAGAGGAAACTGCTACGGGCAATACTGTAGAAAAAGAAATGCCTAAACATCACATACGGCCGCGGAACCGCCGCCAGAAGTAGGGTACGGCCGCGGTTCCGCGGCGCCACTGTAGCGTTAGGTTGTCGTTTTCTCCAGTTTTTCTTAGAATTTCCTGCTCGATTTTCTGAGTATTTTTAATTCACAAAAATCCACAATTTCAGAAAATGTACAGAGAGGGGTCAAGTTTAGGGTTTCGGGGTTCGATCGGATTTCTAACATCGTCTACACTTCGCCTAAAGCTCTAGCTAGGCTCTGATACCATTGTAGGGTTCCTAGGCACACCCATGAGGTTCCACAACTGATCAACCATGCCAAAATAAATTTTTTTACATGTGCCGATGAACCCTAATGCAAGATCGTTAACTAGAGGATAGGCGAAATATGCAAGTTAACTACTTTAACTACAAGTGAAAGGGACTACAATCTTTGTAGATCCGGTCCTCCACTTCCAAAGCTCCGTGATGACGTCCCTCCGCTGCGATCATCGGGATCCCGGACCCTCGCGTTGGTTTCATCGGAGAAATGAGCGGGCTAGGTCGTTGACTTCGATGCCGAAGATGATCTACGTCGAGGCGACTCAAACTCAAGCTCCATCTTCACTTGGTCATGAACCTTGTGAAGAAAACACACTCTACTACAAGGCAAGTGGTAGAGGATGAAGAAATAGGAATTGGGTTCACTTTGGATTTGGATTTCTCACTTGGATTCTTCACTTCAAATTTTCTAGCAAGGTTTTCTTCTTCATGAAGAAGAAGAAGAAGAAGGAAAATGAAAAAGGATTATTGAAAATAATAAATCAAGTGAAGACTTATCATAATGCAACCATGGGTGATGTTAACTCATGTAGAGAGCAAACCATAGTTTAGATAAATGGTTAGGTCAAAGGATAAAAACAAAATGGTTAAAACTTTGTCAAAGTTGCTTGAAGTATCATGAAACTTCTAGCAAAGAAAGAAAAGCCACCATTTAGTTTTTAACCAAAATAAATAAATAAATAAGTTAAAACCCTAACCATTAACCTAAACAAGGTTTAAAGCATACACACACCCAAGTTTGCATGTATCATCAAACATGATACAAACTAGTGCACAAACATATATCATATATACAATGTGCACAATCTAGTGAGAAAAAATAATCTTAAGTGAACCAATACTAGTTAATGTAAAGTAATATATCAAATATATAATTATACATTAAATCATTAAATCAACACTTGATTTAATGATCCGGTCATACTGCATATAACCGACTAATATCAAGTGTATCAATATATCGAATCAACATTTGATTCGGTAACCCGTCTATATCTTATATAACCGTCCGATGATACAAATCGCGAGAATAGAATTCAGTATCACATGCTGGTATTATTCTCGGTCCCGCACATATCTCATATGCTCTCCTATTTCGTTTTGCTTGAGCCAGGAAACCTCTGTGTAGGACTCTAAAGACTCGTCAATACGCCGGCATTATGTGATGATCATATCAAACACCCACAAGCCGCAAGCGGTCTGCTAAACGTAACGGCCACCCGGGTATTGAGCGATCATAAGATCAACGAGCCAGCCCGCTCACACTCCTATGAATCCAACCAGTAACACTTACCGCACAGTCTGGTCTGTTCGTCTGATATGTCGCATATCTCGCCTAGGGGTGGTAAACGTCAGACCCCAGTAGCTTGATAAGTCATGCCGATGTAAGGTCCATAACAAGCATGAAACTACTGATAACTCTTACCAGTAAATCACTGCAACCCTGGCCAGGGATTTCCAGTTATGGCCAGTCGAGCATAGCGCAATGCCACAAGTAGGATTCGTCTGATAGGTCTGTTCTCTCCGATATCACCAAGTCTACAATGCCACAAGTAGGATTCGTTCGTATCTGAACTTTTCCTTCTGCGTGTGTTTTGTATATTGAGAACTGTATTCTGATTTAGAACATAGATACCATTACACAGTGTACCTTCTGCAACCAGTACCTTATCAAGGTAAATGTTCATGATATTTCTATCAAGAACAAAGTTATATCCATCTTTATCGAGTAAAGAAACTAATATGATGTTGCAAACCATGGAAGGTACATAATAGCAATTGTTCAAAGTGATAGTATTGCCATTTGGCAACACTAGGTGATATTCACCGACGGCTGCAGTGTTAACTTGTGCTCCGTTCCCAACCCTGAGGGACATATCACCAGGTGCAACTTTCCTACTTTTTCTCAGTCCCTGCAATAAATTACAGATATGAGATCCTGATCCGGTATCAAGTACCCAGGAGGTAGGGCTGACTGAAAAGCAGTTCTCAATTACAAGAACACCTGAAGTAGATGCAAAACTATGCTTCTTCTTCAACTAGGTCTCCTTGGAATCCATACAATCCTCTTTCCCTTGCTCATACTTATGACTGTTGTCGTAAGTTAGAGCCGAACTGACGTTCCCCAGCCCCGAAAAAGAATTCAGATCGGTCAAGCGATACATTTTATTATCTTGATTAGGGCGTGAAATGCTTGCTACCTGGAGAGAGAGAGAAAAGAAACAACTCAGCGTGCGCTCTTGCAAGATTAGATTGGTTTATTAATTTATCGAACCAGGATGGCTCCCACTGTTTCCTCAAATTCTTCTTCTAACCTTAAAAGAAGAACTAGTCAGGATTAATCGCACATCACAATACTTGCTTAACCATTCAGCCAGGCTAGTGTTGGTACTTCGAGGGAGGTTTTCCAACGCTTTCGCGAAGTTCCTTAATTACATAACCTCTTTCCCCTGGAGGCGTAGCCCTGCTAACACCGTTCTAGACACCTACTTGGTTTAAAGCATTGATTGTTAAGTGAAATAATCTCCCGAGAGTATTCTAACTCATCAGTGGGATCGGGATCCAACTATCATTGTGTGATGACCTAGATGGAATCCACTCTAGTCACCACACTCTAGAAGGTATGCTAAATCTGCAAGTTTCCTATATGTTTGAAACTCCCGATGTGGTTTTTACCCTTAGGACCCAAGTGACCTTGACTGAGCCAACATATCAAAGGATCCTAGTCAAGTTCAACCCGTCATTATCTTGATTGCATTAGACCCACCCGTATGAGTCCTTGACTGAGCCAAAATGACCGCACGACTGTCCTAACCAATCGCATTATATGCTACAGAAAAATATTACATAGCTACCGTACACTACGCCTCGGCTGAGCACGAAATACGTAGCACGAATACTAAGCAATACCAATCCGAAATGACGGAGGGCTACGGCTGGGTTTTGGCGAAAACCCGTTAACGTAATGAACTTGATATCGTTGAAGGAACCTGATAACCTTTTTAAAATATATAGTGGCGAAACCTTTTGCTAAAGAGGTCACTCCCTGTGAAGGGATCTCGGCTCTTTCCTCGTCGAATGAGGTGCATAATATTCCAAACTGAATACTACGATGCAAAGCAAGAATAATCGACTATAGTGAAGTTATTACGTTGATGCAAACTTTTACTCAAGAGGTCACTCCCGGTGAAGGGATCTCAGCCCTTGCCTCGTCGAATGAGGTGCTGGATATTCCAAACTGAATACCACTGTGCAAAGCAAAAGAGAACGTCTGTAATGTCTGTTTTTAAAACATGGTTCCAACAACATCTTTTTAGGTTTGTTTTACTTGCATTAATCAAAATTAATGCTGTCCCATCAAAGTAACCTACCACACCAGAAAAGAACGAAAATATGATGTACGTATATACCATCCGCATTCGCCACTGGGCCTCGTCATCACCCGTTAGGTTACTTAACTCAAGACCGAGCGGGGGCTGGACTAGCGCGGGTGTAAAACATATACAACATCTACTAGTATATGTATATATATATATATAAGTATATAAAACATTCGTCCCAGGCATGATAGTAAACAATATCACAGAAACACAGCCAACAATACATAATGGTGGATAATCTTGGAGCCCCTGGTTTCATTTTAGCTACAAAGAAAACCCGACGTTCCATGTCGTGTAGATAGCCTGTGCAATGAAAACCTGGACCCCTACGAGCGCGGAAAGTTACCCGTCAATCCTAGAAGCGAGGCAGCCCCCTTCAACAAAGTGAATGGGCCACCCAGCACTTCACGGAATTCGGTAACTTGGGTGCCCCTCCGTGGGCCATCCTATACCCCATACGAGTGCGGCGAATAGCCCGCCAATTCTAGAATGAAGCCCCCTCCGTCTCAACGCCATGAGATGCGGGCTTGTTGCCTTCTAGAACCCGGCTATTCGTGCACTCTACCGCGGGGTAATCCTAGTACAGAAAAAGAAAATAATATGTACAAATGGTGACATCGAGCTCAACCCGGTCGTTCCCCAAAATAATATACAACATGGCAAAGACGGCAGTCCATATGTCGGACGCTCGTCCCGCAATAACAAAAGTACAAATGAATATGAACTGTACTGCTAACATTGCACCACATGCTATCCATCACGACTATCCAACCAACATTACAGAACAAGCACACAACATCAACGCGAATGTCACGTTCGCAAAACCCGTCTAAAAGAACATATAGCAATCAGACGAGTTTTGCCGATCGAGTGACATTCCCGGTCGCAGATAAAAGTGAATGTACTGTAAAATACACATTTAAAATTTCGATCGACTAAACTGTTGGATATATGTATGCCCTAGAGGCCATTATGTGATAGTGGATGTATCTATACATGTATATATATTCAGTTTGCATTCTTCCTCGACATGATAGTATGCTATCTGGTTCTTCTTTATCTGTCATGTTGATTAGATCATGCTTTTATTAATTCATACATGCTGATAAAGCCCTGAGGATATCGGCTTGACTACTCTGATTATGATGGAGATCATACTAGTGGGACATCTGTAGTCTATAAGCATATCCTGAAATGTCCCTAGTCGGAGGTGTATCGAGACGGGGCATCGATATACCAGAGTAGACTAGCGTATGTGATACTAGACCCATGTGATGGGCGATGGATGTTCCCACATTCATCGATGTTTGACATCAAGATCATATACGGGTGCTCAGTGGTGACTGGGTACACTGGACGGACTCGCCGAGAACTCCTATATGGAATTATATCTATCGTCGGATAGCAGTTCTCAGGTGACACTGGTACAGGTTAGTCTGTAGACCCGAGATCGTCATAGAGTCTTGTGTGTTCTCCCACTGTACTTTGATTACCACCCTACCACGACTCTACTGAGTCGAGCAAGCAGGTGGCCGTTGGGTACAGTCCCGAGACACACGAAGGCAATGAGCGATAGGAGGGGTTTCGTCTCTCCCGATATTGGGAGTTGATGCTGTACTGTGCCCGACTGGTTATAACAGCAAGTCCCTGGCCAGGGCTGCTGAGATTTGCTGGTAAGTGTTATCAGTAGTTTCTCGATCTGTTATAGACCATTCACCGGCACGACTTATTGAGTTATTGGGGTCGACGTGACCATCCCTAGGCTCGATATGCAGCATATCTGACGAAGATACCGGACTGTACGGTAGTGTTGCCGGATGGCTCGACGGGAGTTGTAACAGGTTCGCTTGTTTTCTTCTAATCGCTCAATACCCGGGTGGCCGTTACGTTTAGCTGACCGCTTGCGGCTTGGGGGTGCTTGATATGATCATCGCCCACTGCCGGCGTATTGACGAGTCTTAGAGTCCCACATAGGAGTTACCTAGTCCAGGCGAAAAGTTGTGGTGCGCATATGCGATATGCGCTTGGACCCGATTAATATGCGTGTATGGGATACCGTATATTAATTGGGCGGCTTGCTAATGGTCGGGTCATATGTGATATGACCGGATTAGTGAATCAAGTGTTGATTCATCATTAGTTTCTCACTACAAATCCTATCTTGCTTATTTTGGATGTATGCATGCATGTATGCATTTATTCTTGTTCATGCACATATTGATGTGCAAGCACACATGCATACATACATCAATTTTTATCATGGTTGTTTATACAATGAGAATGGTGGATGTATAAGAATTACACCATGGTTATATTTGGATAATTATTGGATTTAAATTAAAGCAAAAGAAAATGAAAAATGGGTTAAATCACTTAAGAATTTCTACACTCTTCTAACTTAACCATGCTCACCTAACTTTTAACCCATAGTTTATTTTCTTATCATGCTTTCAATTTAAATAAAATGATATCTTTAAATCTAACCATGGTTGGTTTAGAGAAAGGAAAATATATATAGCTATTTTTCTTTTTCTCTTTGATAAGATAATTCATTCTCTTCTTCACAAAAGCCACCATCTTCATCAACCTCTATGCTTTTGCTCTCTAGTTCTTATAAGAGTGCAAAATACTCATAAAAATAGGATTTTGAAGTGAGATCCATAGCCACAACATCATTCTATTCAAGTTTAGCCGACTTGATTAGAGTGTTCTCTTGGTTTTTCCAAAGTAGCTAGCTTGGACAGGAAACTCCGGGTGGATCGTCGTGGACGTAGGAGGACAACAAGGAGAGCTTCTTCCAACACCCAAAGAGCCCAAGGAGTGAAGCAAAAACGGGAGCTACAAAGGTTGTAGCATTCAAACCCTAATTTTTCTAGTTTAAAGTTTAATAAACCTAATTTTCTAGGATCGATCCACTTGCGTGTTTGTTTAGCACAATAAAAATCATAACTTTTGGATATGTGATGCTTCAAAACTCTTCATAGGGTGGTAAACAAACCCTTCATTGGTATCAGAGCCGACCTAGAACATTAGGCGACCTTTTTGCGAAGTAAAAAGTCCGATCGAAACAAAATACGACTTTTAAAGATGCTCTCTGGAAATTTTTTAAAAACTGACTTTTTTCAGAATTAAAAATTCTCAAAAAATAGAGCAGGTAAAAATAAGATAATCTGGAGAATTCGAGCCAGTGAACAGTAACTTTGGCCGCGGAAGCGCGGTATAAGCAAGCTTAGGCCGCGCATCCGCGGCCATATAAGGGGCTCTTTGATAATTTTTTGCACAGTAATTTTCTTTACCTGCTACAGTATATTTTGAGTATATTTAATCTGAATCTGCTGTTGAAAAATTCTGGAGATGTTTTTAGACTCGTGGTTTCGATCGGAATTTTCATTTCGCTTTCTTTTCCGGGTAAACTAGAAAGTATTGAAGTGTTTGAACGAATATCATTTACTCAATATTCACGGGGTTCAAATAGTTTGGAGATACGTGCAAGTCTTTTTGCGGTGGTCCTCTAGAAGACAACAAACCTTAACTCGATTATGTGACCGTCTTGAACTGCCCTTTGAACCCTAGGGTTTGGGGCAGTACGGCGTGCCACATGTGAGGCGTTGGCTTGACCCTTCTACGGCTGGACCGCCGCTACTGTGTCACACTGCAGATTTTTTTGAACCCTGCTCAAGTGTTGAGCTTTTGTGAATCTTAAGTGCTTGATTGTTCGTTCGAAAACTTTAATACTGTCTGTTTGTCTGGAATGTGATACAATATGTGGAATTCATATAGTGTAGGCATGAAATACAAAATATGTGATATTTCGCATTTATGATGTCTAAAGAGAATCTGGATTCCAAATATTGTAGTTTTACACTTTCTTTTCTGTGACCGTAAGTGTAGTATGTTAGATATCGCCGGTTTCGTTGCTATACATCAACGACAATTGGGGTATGCATACTTACTTACGTTGGTGATATTATGTGTTGCTGAGATATGATGTGTAGGATTGTCGCGATCGAATAGCCGGGGGGTTTTGTGAGATGAGAGTTTTATATTTTCATTCATGTAAATTCAAATGTAATATTCTTTTATTTGGGGCACTTCCAGGTTGCGGTTGTGTCACCAGTGTTGTATATTATTTACTTTTCCACATTAGGATGGACCCAAGGAGGGGAGCACAGGTGACCGGGTTCTGGGGTTCAGTGGGAGGCCATCTCGAGGAGTCGAGACCGGGTCTCCTAAACTCCAGGATTGGTAGGGTCACTTGCCGCTCTCGTAGGGGTCCAGGGTGTGGGCTTGGCTATTCATCGCGACTGTGGAATCCGTATTTTCTATTCTGGCTAAATACTAAATACGGACGTCCTAGTATATCCCACGTTATATCTATATTTCTGCTTCCTGTGTTCTGTGTAATCTGAGACGAATGACTTATTATATATATGATATATAGTAGACGTTGCTTATGTTTTACACCCGCGCTAGTCCCGTCCCGGTATGCCGTTAGTTAAGTAACCTAACGGTGCATAACGGAACATTGCGGTGAATGCGGATGACATAAGCGTACGTGTTATTTTCGTTTCTTTTCTGTGATTGGCTTAAGGACTTAAATGATGGGATTACATTAATGTGATTAATGTAAAGAAAATAAACCTAAAAGATGTTGTAGAATCGGATTTAAAAACTACTCGGCTATTTATGAAAAAGCTACATTTCAAAACTGCGGAGCTTAAGCCACTCCTTTTGAAAACTGTTTGATTCTACAACGATATCAAGTTCAAAGCGTTAAAGATTTTCTTAAAAATCATTCGCAACCCTCCGTCATTTTAGGAAGTAGAGTACTTAGTATTCGTGCTACGTTTGTTGACTTTAGTTAAGGCGTAGTGTACGGTAGCTAAGTGATGTCTTCCTACAATGCATATAATGCAGATTAATTAGGACATTCATGCGAGTTTGTTGACCATAGTTAAGGGTCATATGGGTGGGTCTAATTGATCAAGAAATGACGGGTAGAACTTGACTGGTACTTATGATTTGTTGACCATAGTTAAGGTCATAAGTACTATGGGTAAAAATTACATCGGGAATTTCAAGTGTTGAAATTTGCAATGAGATTGCATACCTTCCATGTGATGGTTGGATCCCGATCCCACTGTGGGCAATAGTTGCTCCTAGGAGAGTTTTACAGTTTATAATTAGCTAACTCATTAGGTGTCTAGAAAGATGTTAACGGGGCTCCGCCTCTGGGAAAACGAGGTTTACTCTAATTAGGTCCGTGCGAAAGCACGGGGAACCTCCCTCAAAGTACCGACACTGGCCTGGCTCAACCGGTTAGCGAAGTTGTAGACTGTAATTAATCCTGGCTAGTTTTTCTTTTTAAGGTTTGAAAGAAAACTTGATAAAAAGCAGTGGGAAACATCGATTAGACAAGATAATAAACCAATCTAATCTGTGCAAGAGCTTTCGCTGAGTGTATTCTTTTTTCTCTCTTAATGGCAGATACCAATGACTGGACTTAAGCTTCTACTAGATAAGAACAAACTGAATGGGACCAACTATAAAGACTGGCTAAGGAATCTGAAGTTCGCCTTGACTTATGATAAAGTATCATATGTCCTCACAGCTTCAGCCCCGCCCGTCCCAGGTCCAAAATCCTCAGTTGCGGACATTGAAGTCCGCAAGACATGGGACGCTGACTGTGCCACGGCCACATGCCTCGCGCTTGCATCGATGGATAACACACATCAAAAGCAGCACGAGGACATGGACATTCACGGGATACTGCTCCATACAAAGGAGTTGTATGGGGAGCAGTCCCGCGTATTACGATACGAAGCATCAAGGAAACTGTTTCACATGCGGATGGCCCCTGGCACACCAGTAGCGGACCATGTTTTGAAGATGATAGCTCTTATAGAAGAGCTTGAGGACCTTGGATGGACAATGGACAATGAGCAATATATAGATATTATTCTGCAGTCCCTCCCCTCTACCTTTGCTCAGTTCATAGTGAACTTCAACATGCATGGCATGGAGAAGGACCTCCCTGAACTCCTTAATATGTTAAGGAGTGCAGAGAGCACTATGAAGTCAGCAAAGACTCCCGTTATGACCATTGGACAGTCTTCTTCTTCTCGCCCAAAAGCTAAGGCCAAGGGAAAGAAAAAGAAGAAACCCACTAATTCTAAGGGCGGAGTCAAAAAGGTGAAGGGAAAGGGAAAGTCCACGGCTGGAGACCCAGGGAAAGGCGAGTGTTTTCATTGCCACAAGACAGGACATTGGAAGCGCAATTGCACGGAGTACCTAAATCTCAAGAAGAAGCATGGTGATGCTTCTGCTTCAGGTGCGTTTGTGACTGAAAACTGTTTTTCTATAAACTCTGCTTCCTGGGTATTGGATACCGGTTCAGGTTCTCACATTTGCAATTCTATGCAGGGGCTGAGAAATAGCAAGGTTTTGAAGACAGGTGACCATACTCTCCGCGTTGGAAATGGTTCCAATGTACATACAGTCGCAGTGGGAGAGTATCACTTGGGGTTGCCATCTGGATGTATTTTGATTTTGAATCCATGTTATTTTGTACCAAGTATGCTATGTAATATAATATCCGTTTCTTTGTTGGACAATGAAGGATATAATTTTTATTGCAGAACAATGTTATGAACATTCACCTAAATCAAATGTTGGTTGGGTATGGTACGCTTAATAACGGAATATATGTCCTAAATCAACACACAGTTTTCAGTATACAACACACTAATAAAAGAAAAATTTCAGAATTAAATGAAGCTTTTCTTTGGCACTGTAGACTTGGTCATATTAACGAAACAAGACTAAACAAGTTACATAAAGATGGATATTTAAACCTTTTTGAATATAAATCTTATGCGACTTGCCAGTCTTGTATCAAGGGTAAAATGACCAAAACTCCGTTTACCGGACACGGAGAAAGAGCTACTCAGCTTCTTGGCCTCATACATAGTGATGTATGTGGGCCAATGTCTACATAGGCTAGAGGCGGTTTTTCATACTTCATTACATTCACCGACGATTTCTCAAGATTCGGTCATGTATTTTTATTAAAGCACAAGTCCGAAGCTTTCGAGAAATTCATTGAATATAAACAAGAAGTAGAAAAACAAACCGGCTTGAGTATTAAGATGCTTCGATCAGATCGAGGTGGTGAGTATCTCAGTACAGAATTTGCAAACTTCCTAAAAGAGAATGGGATTCTCTCTCAGCTCACTCCTCCTTATACACCACAGCACAACGGTGTGTCAGAACGACGGAATAGGACCCTATTAGATATGGTCCGGTCCATGATGAGTGACGCTGAGTTACCAGTCTCGTTTTGGGGGCATGCATTGGAGACTGCGGCGTTTCTGCTAAACAGGGTTCCAACCAAAGCCGTGTCTACCACGCCATATGAGATATGGAATGGGAAGAGACCATCTCTTAAAAGAATTAAGATTTGGGGTTGCCCGGCCTATGTTAAAAAGCAGAATCCGGACAAACTCGAGACACGGTCAGTCATGTGTAACTTTGTGGGATATCCAAAGAATTCTTATGGATATCTGTTCTACCACAAAGAGGAAAAAAAAGTGTTTGTTTCTCAGTATGCCACATTCTTGGAAAAAGAGTTTTTCACAGATAGAGATGATGGCAAGGTGATAGATCTAGAAGAGGTTCTGGAGACACAAACTACAAATGACGATTTGGTTGAACCGGCTGTTGCAACAGAAACTAAAGAACCTCGGCCACTCCGTAGGTCTGGTAGGACTTCTCGCCCACCGGAGAGGTACTACGGTTTCCTCATTGATGGTGACAGAGAAGACTGTATCATGGAAGATGATGATCCTACCAGTTTTCAGCAAGCTATCACGAGTGGTGACTCTGTGAAGTGGCTGGATGCCATGAGATCCGAAATGGAGTCTATGTACACCAACAAAGTATGGACTTTGGACGTTGTACCCCCTGGGGTAAAACCTGTAGGGTGCAAATGGATCTTTAAAAGAAAGATTGGTGTGGATGGGCAGGTAGAGACCTATAAGGCAAGACTTGTGGCGAAAGGTTTTCGTCAAAGACCAGGTTTGGACTATGACGAAACTTTTTCGCCCGTAGCCATGCTTAAATCTATTCGGATCCTACTTGCTATTGCTGCTCACTACGACTATGAAATCTGGCAGATGGACGTTAAAACAGCATTTCTAAATGGAGATTTAGAAGAATGTGTTTATATGGATCAGCCGGAGGGCTTCATTGACAGTGGGAGCAGCGAGAAAGCATGTAGATTGCTTAAATCCATATATGGGTTAAAGCAGGCATCTCGGAGTTGGAATATCTGTTTCGATGATGTTATCAAAGAGTTTGATTTCATCAAAAATCCGGATGAACCTTGTGCTTATAGGAAGGCTGTAGGAAGAGCTGTCACATTCCTCGTATTGTACGTGGATGACATTCTTCTGATAGGAAATGACATTTCTATGCTACAGTCGGTCAAATCATTCTTATCACTGAGGTTCTCCATGAAGGACCTGGGTGATGCCACATACATCCTGGGCATAAGGATCTATAGGGATAGATCCAAAAAGTTATTGGGATTGTCCCAAACCAGGTACATCAACACCATCCTAAAGAGGTTTAGTATGGAAGACTCCAAGCGGGGTGCCTTACCCGCTTGCCATGGAGTCACTCTCTCCAAGGATTCTTGTCCAAAGACCGATGAAGAGAGAGCTCGCATGAGCATTATACCTTATGCTTCGGCAGTAGGATCTATAATGTATGCGATGTTATGTACACGCCCAGATGTAGCTTATGCACTTAGTGTTGTAAGCAGGTATCAATCCAACCCAGGGGAGAACCACTGGACAGCTGTGAAGAACATTCTTAAGTACTTACGAAGGACTAAAGAATTGTTCTTGGTGTATGGTAATAAAGATCTCCAAATGGAGGCCTTTACCGATTCGAGCTTCCAGAGCGACAAGGATGACAGCAAATCTATCTCAGGGTTTGTATTTACCCTCAATGGAGGGGCGGTAAGTTGGAAGAGTTCCAAACAAGATACCGTTGCAGACTCTACGTTGGAAGCTGAGTACATTGGTGCAAATGATGCCGCCAAGGAAGCCGTCTGGATGAAGAAGTTCGTCTCGGAGCTAGGAGTAGTTCCAACCATTATTGATCCAATACCCTTGTATTGTGATAATAATGGGGCTATGGCGTTAGCCAAGGAGCCTAGATCCCATCAGCGGTCCAGACACATCCTGAGGCGATTTCATTTGATCCGGGAGATTGTAGATCGCCGCGAGATCGAGATTAAGAGAGTAGACACAAAGAACAACGCCGCGGATCCACTCACCAAGGCCCTCCCTCAGCCACAGCATGAGCGACTTTTTGAGATGTTGGGTATGAGATACGCCAATAACTGGCCTTAGTGCAAGTGGGAGATTGTTGGATATATGTATGCCCTAGAGGCCATTATGTGATAGTGGATGTATCTATACATGTATATATATTCAGTTTGCATTCTTGCTCGACATGATAGTATGCTATCTGGTTCTTCTTTATCTGTCATGTTGATTAGATCATGCTTTTATTCATTCATACATGCTGATAAAGCCCTGAGGATATCGGCTTGACTACTCTGATTATGATGGAGATCATACTAGTGGGACATCTGTAGTCTATAAGCATATCCTGAAATGTCCCTAGTCGGAGGTGTATCGAGACGGGGCATCGATATACCAGAGTAGACTAGCGTATGTGATACTAGACCCATGTGATGGGCGATGGATGTTCCCACATTCATCGATGTTTGACATCAAGATAATATACGGGTGCTCAGTGGTGACTGGGTACACTGGACGGACTCGCCGAGAACTCGTATATGGAATTATATCTATCGTCGGATAGCAGTTCTCAGGTGACACTGGTACAGGTTAGTCTGTAGACCCGAGATCGTCATAGAGCCTTGTGTGTTCTCCCACTGTACTTTGATTACCACCCTACCACGGCTCTACTGAGTCGTGCAAGCAGGTGGCCGTTGGGTACAGTCCCGAGACACACGAAGGCAATGAGCGATAGGAGGGGTTTCGTCTCTCCCGATATTGGGAGTTGATGCTGTACTGTGCCCGACTGGTTATAACAGCAAGTCCCTGGCCAGGGCTGCTGAGATTTGCTGGTAAGTGTTATCAGTAGTTTCTCGATCTGTTATAGACCATTCACCGGCATGACTTATTGAGTTATTGGGGTCGACGTAACCATCCCCAGGCTTGATATGCAGCATATCTGACGAAGAGACCGGACTGTACGGTAGTGTTGCCGGATGGCTCGACGGGAGTTGTAACAGGTTCGCTTGTTTTCTTCTAATCGCTCAATACCCGGGTGGCCGTTACGTTTAGCTGACCGCTTGCGGCTTGGGGGTGCTTGATATGATCATCGCCCACTGCCGGCGTATTGACGAGTCTTAGAGTCCTACATAGGAGTTACCTAGTCCAGGCGAAAAGTTGTGGTGCGCATATGCGATATGCGCTTGGACCTGATTAATATGCGTGTATGGGATACCGTATATTAATTGGGCGGCTTGCTAATGGTCGGGTCATATGTGATATGACCGGATTAGTGAATCAAGTGTTGATTCATCATTAGTTTCTCACTACAAATCCTATCTTGCTTATTTTGGATGTATGCATGCATGTATGCATTTATTCTTGTTCATGCACATATTGATGTGCAAGCACACATGCATACATACATCAATTTTTATCATGGTTGTTTATACAATGAGAATGGTGGATGTATAAGAATTACACCATGGTTATATTTGGATAATTATTGGATTTAAATTAAAGCAAAAGAAAATGAAAAATGGGTTAAATCACTTAAGAATTTCTACACTCTTCTAACTCAACCATGCTCACCTAACTTTTAACCCATAGTTTATTTTCTTATCATGCTTTCAATTTAAATAAAATGATATCTTTAAATCTAACCATGGTTGGTTTAGAGAAAGGAAAATATATATAGCTATTTTTCTTTTTCTCTTTGATAAGATAATTCATTCTCTTCTTCACAAAAGCCACCATCTTCATCAACCTCTATGCTTTTGCTCTCTAGTTCTTATAAGAGTGCAAAATACTCATAAAAATAGGATTTTGAAGTGAGATCCATAGCCACAACATCATTCTAATCAAGTTTAGCCGACTTGATTAGAGTGTTCTCTTGGTTTTTCCAAAGTAGCTAGCTTGGACGGGAAACTCCGGGTGGATCGTCGTGGACGTAGGAGGACAACAAGGAGAGCTTCTTCCAACACCCAAAGAGCCCAAGGAGTGAAGCAAAAACGGGAGCTACAAAGGTTGTAGCATTCAAACCCTAATTTTTCTAGTTTAAAGTTTAATAAACCTAATTTTCTAGGATCGATCCACTTGCGTGTTTGTTTAGCACAATAAAAATCATAACTTTTGGACATGTGATGCTTCAAAACTCTTCATAGGGTGCTAAACAAACCCTTCATAAACTTTTCCAAATCGGCCCCAAAAGAAAATCCAGCACTCAAATAAACCTGGGCCAAAACTATATATCACAAATATCATATTTTCATGAAATAGAGCGCCAGAAAATTTTTTGGTTACTGTAGCCCAAAAGGCGTCGCGGAAGCGCTGCCAAATGCGCCATTTTGCTCACTTTCCGCGGCGGAATTTTGGAGTTAGGCCCCCAAATTTTTTCTATAGCTATATTTTCGCCTGCATGTAATTCTAAGATACTCAGAAAAATTTTAGGACAACTTCGAAAATCGACAGCAAGCTCATGAACATAGATTCGTGATTCGGAAAAATTTGTCAATCAAGATTTTAAGCTCGTGCAAACTAGCTAGTAGGGTTTATGGGTAGGCTCTGATACCATGAAGGGTTACACTAGCGCTCCGACCAACATCTGTGGCCAAATGCGAAACAAAAATTTTGTAGCGATAACGAACTTGGCGCTAGAATAAACCTTAACTCGGATCTTTATCATAAACTTAACTAGCAAAAGAAGAGTTCTATCTACTATGATAGAAAGTTATACCTTAAACTTGAACTCCTTCTTCTCCTTATTGTGAGCTCCTTGGAATGATCTAGACGATTCCTCCTCTTCATCTTCTCTTTGCCAAAGAAAGATCCACCCGAAGGCCTCTACCTTGAGCTCCTACCTTAACAAAGAAGTAACTAGAGTGCTTGGATTGCTAGACTAAGAACCCCAGAGTGAGTAGAGAGGTGTCTTGAGGGCTTTATCTCACAAAGCTCATGTTTTTCAACTCATGAAACAAGAGAGCTTTGAAAGAGCTTTGCAAGAGAGAGAAAAGGAATGAGAGAATGAGAATAAAAATGAACCTTGCTCTCATATGAAAAAAAAGAATAAAGATAATTTTAATTAGGATAAATTGTCTTGGTTGATGTTGATTTGACCCTTATCATATCATAATTAATGCTAAGCATGCTCACAAAAATATCCAAGTCAACATGGGTCAACTTAGTCAAAGGTTCAAACCAATTAACCATGACAATTATCACTAATTAAAACTCATTAATCAATTTCCTCAATCTCATTATGGTTTAAATCAAGTGAATGGTCAAAACCCTAATGAGGTTCCTCTGCCTCTGTCAACTATGTATACACACCCGCTTCCGTGTTCCGAGGAACACGAATACAATGAGACAAGACCAATCCCAAAACAAGTACTAGGATCTGGCTTAAACGAAAGCCCGCTAGTAATAACTGCGCGGACACCAAACATGCACAAGTACGCATATGTGAACGAACCCCGTCGTAAAACCATACGACCTCCACACGTTTCGCCCAAAGGTGAACAACCCTCTGTATGGGACTCTAAAAACTCGACACTACGTTGGCAGTGGGTTTAACCATAGGCCGCAAGCGGTACTAGCTGTATGTAATGGTCCCTAGGTAGATGCCGATAAGAAGACCGATGAGGTGAACCCGTCTGAACTCCTACTGAGCCTGAATGTGACAATCTCCGTACAATCCGGTCTGTTCGTCTAAGAGTATCGCATGTCGGGCCTAGGGGGCGGTAAACGTCAGACCCCTAATAGCGGTACAAGTCGTGCCAGAGTGTAGACCATAACACCCTGAGAAACTACTGAAAACACTACCAGTAAATCTCGCTTGCCCTGGCCAGGGACTTTGTGTAATGGCTCTCCTAGACACAGCACGATATCAACTCCCAATACCCGGAGAGACGAATCCTGTCTAGCCGCCACTTCCTCCAAGCGCTTCGGGACTGCACCCAACGACTACCTGTTTGCACGACTCAATAGATCCGTGGTAGGGTAGCAATCAAAGAACAGTGGGAACACACTTGAGGCGAAGTAGCAGTGCCAAGTCAACGGACTAAGCTGTATTCATGTCACCTGGGAAATGCTACCTGATTATAGGTATAATACCAACCAACAGTTCCCGACGAGTCCTGTCCAGTGTATTCGTAACCCAACGAGCACCTGCATACTATCTCCAGTACGACGTACTGATGGCTGTGGGACAGACTGTAAGTGCACGGCGGCGCCCCGGTCGTCAATCCGACGGCCAAATGCGGAAACGGTGATAAACTTTAATTTTGCGAACTTTGCAAACCGGCACCACTGCGCACTAAACCCCGGATCGGGCCATTAAACTTGTCCTAGCTAACTAACAAGATAGGGAAGAGATATACCGAGTGATCCGAGTCCTCCGGTCTTCTCGTCATCGTCCCGATCCCCCGCGGAAACTCCGGTCGTCGCCTCCTTGCCGGAAGGGCACCACATCGCCTGCATCTTTTACGGGCTCCCGCCTCTATACCGAGGCAACTCGGGCATGAAGCTGGCAAGTCGACATGCCCAAGAAGTGCTGTAGAATGTGTAGTGCTTAGTCTCTTTGGGGTTATGTTGCCATGATGGAGGAATCAAGATGATATGAACTTGGGGATTTTTGTGGCAATGGAAAAATGATATGAATGATAATTTTTCCCACACCAAATGAAAACCTCTCATTTTCCCCCTCTCCAAAAAAGTGGCCGGCCAATCTCTTATGGGAAATGGTGGAGGGAATGGAACATAATACCAAGGGAGGTGAGTGTAGGAGAATAGAAGAGGTGACCACATCCAAAGACAAGAAAACATCAACCATGCTTACACCTCCAATCACATAAATGCACCATCATGCAAGAGTAAGATGCATATCCTATCATAATCAACACAATAGCAAGAAACCCCCTCCACAAATGTTATTTGCACAATTGCAAATAACCCCCTCCATCGGAAAAGTCCGGCCGGGAAAGAACAAAGGAAAACCGGCCGAAACGGAATGCAAACTGGCAACTCCAGAAAACTGGTCCCGTAATAAATTACAGGAAAACCCCGATACTGTGCATACACACCCGCATCTGTATTCCGTCCGGATACAAATGCAAAGAGACAAAATCTACACTGTACTAAACTATGATCCGGCTTAAACCAAAGCCGGCTAGTAATGTTCGTCCGATCCTGATCCGTGCAATACCGCACGTATCTGATCGAACCCTGCCATATATCTATACGGCCACTAGTACAAAACCGTCCGATCCTGATCCGTGCAATACCGCACGTATCTGATCGGACCCTGCCATATCTCCATACGGCCTCTACAGCGTTTCGCCCGAAAACTGAGTAACTGAATGTGTGGTGGACTCTAAAGACTCGTCAATACTATGGCTGTGGATTTAACCACTAGCACGTCAGAGGTATAAGCCAATACGTAACGGGCCGCCAGCTATTGACCAAAAGGGACGTCGATGAGCGAGCTCATCCTGACACCCTACTGAGCCTGTCAGTGACAATATCCGTACAGTCCGGTCCGTTCGTCTATGAGCATCGCATGTCGGGCCTAGGGGGTGGGTAAAAGTCAGACCCCCAAAAGCGGTACAAGTCGTGTCGGAGTGTAGCCCAGAACACCCTGAGATACTACTGGAATACCTACCAGTAAATCTCCTGCCTTGGCTAAGGACTTCGTGTAATGGCTCTCCTAGACACAGCGCGACCTCACCCCCAATACCGGGAGAGACTAACCCCTGAAGATCCGCTCACTGCCTCCATGTGGCTCGGGACTGTACCCAACTAAAACCTGTTTGCACGACTCCTTTGAGCCGTGGTAGGGTAGTAATCAAAGTACAGTGGGAACTCACACGACAAATGACGATCCCCAGGTCGATGAACTAACCTGTACACATGTCACCTGGGAACTGCTATCTGACGTCAGGTATAAGACCAACTAGCATGTTCCCGGCGAGTCCTGTCCGGTGTACTCATAACCCAATGAGCACCTGTATACATCTTGGGTGAACCAACTGACACCAGTGGCTTGTGAGACCGGCCACCGCCCCTCGTCGGGGTCTCGACTGTATACACTAGTCTGCTCTGGAGAATCGATGCCCTGTCTCGAAACTCCCACGACTAGGGACCATTTAAGGATGTGCTTATAGACTCCAGCTCTCACTTATATGATCGCCCTCATACTGCTGGCAGCCAAGCAAGAATCCTAGGGGCTCTATCAACGTGCAATAGCGACCTGTCAGGTCACCTAAAGCAGTACACGATGATAAAGGTAAACCAGATAGCAAACTATCATCTCGAGTAAGACTGTTCTACCGGGATAGGTCCTCCCTCAATCATTGCAATCACGTGCCTGTGATCCAATAATTGACTCTGAGGGCACTATCTCCAACAATCTCCCACTTGCACTCAAGGCTAATTATTGCGATGTCGCATACTCACAGCCCGTGTGATACCGAACACCCAACTCCTCTACTAGTCAGTCTCACAAAGCCTGTTTGGAAGACTATTGCGTTCGAGAAATAGCCTTAGTGAGTGGATCCGCTCTGATGTTTCTTTCTATGTCTCTCTAAATCTCAAGTTCGCGGAGAATGCCATCTCCCGAAATGAGCAATACCTGTCTTAGAGTGTCTGGATGTCTGATGGGACCGAGCTCATAAATGAACTCCAAATCCAAAGTTCTTAGACTGTATCGTCAACTGAACTTAATCAGTATCCTGCGCCATGCCACCCTCAGTATTTCCTTGGACCACCTGTCCAAAATACTGCCCCTCGTCAGAAGGAAAAACTATAACTCTGACAACCTCCTTGTCGTCCATGTCACCTTGGAAGCCTGGAGTGACAACCGTCTCCTAAAGGAGGCAGTCATTATCATATCCCTAGAACATCCACTTATGTTCTAAAACTGCTTCCGACTGTTTCTCCAGGATTGGATCAATATCAACTTATTGCATCTAATGCAAGAACAACATCTGGTGTGGTACTTGACATCTCATGATTGACTCAATTGCCTAAGCAAGTGATCTGTCAATCATGCACATCCCTCTCTACTTTAGTCTATAAGACACCTTTAGAGAGGGTGACTCCATTACCTGCAGGTACACTACCATGCCAGGAGTCGTCCATTCTAATTACTTTTAGAATGCTGTCAAAGTACCCTGATTGGGAAACCACCCAAATTTAGATCTAAAACCATAGATCTAGTAACCAGTATGTCTGATATAATGTCCAAGTCCCTTGTGGAGAAACCACTGTGTGACGACCAAAGTATAACCGATCGTAGTATAGGAGTTTCCTTTCCTACTCTGTGTATGTCATCCAAAACCAGGACATCACACCCTACTACCTTCTTAACAGATCCACCCCCTATTCTGATGACGTCAAACCTATGACTGTCACATCAGAAATAGATGATCTATCTCCGCTATATCTGCTTTAGTCTATAAATAGACATAAGCCTGATGTCCACCAATGCTTCCGCTGCTCCCACTGACTACGACAACCTTCTGGCAGAGTCATATAGACGCGCACTTCTAAAGCTAGTTTAGAACGACGCTATACTCATCCTCCTGCCGGGTCTCGCAGCCTGGAACAACAACAATGGCAAGTGTGGGTAAACAAGAACTTCCCTGTCACCGTCCTTGAGGCTACCGGAGTACCTCTCGGGTGCCTGAAGTTACCCACCTTATCTGCGGAGTGGCCAATGGAATGTCAAATCAGATTGAATCTTTAGGTTCCTTATCAAATCTTCAGTAATCGTTTGCGGTTCTGGAATCACTTCCAGTTCTACCATACTCCCACTACTGTTTTTGAAAAAATCCATTTTTATTAAAACTGTGGCGAGTCAAGAACAATATCACTATCGATCTTTCTTATGGTAGAAAGTCAACCCTCGTCATAGCCTGGGTCAACCCACAAACAGCCATTACAGAAACGTGCCTTGAGTTATCCAGAGTCTGGTTTTAATCATAAGCCGGACAACTCCCCGTACCTTAACAATGTTAAGATATGAACTGTACTATATCCAATATAGAACCAGAGGCACTGATTTAATTGAACCAGATTCAAATCATGCAGCTGTCACCAGTGCATGTCAACTAAATGGAAGGAGGCCGATCAGCGTTACTCAACTTAGGAATGCTTCCAATTATGAGTAACCTGAAAGAGAAGTAATTTCTCTTTATCATTACTATCAACTGAATACCATACACAAGTATCTACATTTTCGATCACTTTGAAGAATCCCGATACTTGCTATACCTGGTTCTCTACTATATTCAAATACCTATAACTCCTCAAAACTTAGACCCTGTGTTTCTACGAAACACATGTCTAAGAACTAGAGAAGTTAAAAGTAAACAGAATATAGTATGAGGACCAACCCCTCTGTCCTAATGGACACTGGACAACATACAATACTCTGTATAAGTCCGCTGAGTCTAATAACTCTTTCACTGTGTGTCGTAGGTTGAAAACTGTACTTATGGTTAAGAAGAATTACACCGCTGTTTAATGCTCCTTACCTAACCATCCACTGATATAGGTAAATGTCATCGACATAATATCAAAAGGTATATCTCACTCTATGAAAATAGACGTACAGATATATCAATTTGAAATTGGTGCACAACAGCGGATATTCAAAACCAAATATTTGCCGATTGGCAAACAACCCAGGTGATCTCCTCAAATATCACCGATTACAACGAATCCCGATATAATGAGGATGATCACCCAATTCCCAATAACTTACTCCCACTCAGCATCTGTAAAACCATACAGATGTGAGAATCAAACCTGGTAAATACATACCCTGGAACAAGTGTCTAATCGGGAAATCAGTTTTCTTTTAACAGTACACAGTTGAACTGAAACATTGAAACGTTTCGATGGGGTATCCTGGTATTCCTGGTAATGCCTCTACCATTATCCAGATTCACAACTATAACCGTATAATTCTTTGCCACCTCTCCAAATCCCTTTATATGTCTTTAGTCATTACCTTCTGCACACCCCTTAGGCCAAATGGTTTTCTTCCTTCCCTACCGTTTGGCACCAGCCTATGGTTTGGAAGAAGACTATCCAATAAGCATAATGGGTGTACTGTCCTAGTCCTAGGAGCACTCGCAATGCGAGAGAAGGTGAAGATAAAAGACAACCGAATAAACCTTATTCCTATTTCTCCTGGACCAGAATCCATCCCCGAACTGGAACAAGTTCCTTTCGAGTTCGTATATAACCATACGATGGAGTATCCAATAAACTGTGGATCTTCGTAGTGATACGGAGTGTCCTGGAGAAATACAAAGGTGATTTAGGATTGGCGAAGAAAAACTTGGTTTGGTCGTGAATATCAGTCGCAATTTACTTTGCCCTCTTACTAATCCCTTGCTTTGTCTTAATCTTAATACCTTCTGCACACCATTTAGGCTAATTGGTTTTCTTCATTCCCTACCGGTCGGCACCAGCCTAAGGTTTGGAAGAAGACTATCCAATTTGCGCAATAGGTGTACTATCTCCTAAACCAAGGAGTACTCACAACTTGAGAGAAGGTGAAAGGGAAAAGACAACTGAATAATCCTATCCGTTTTCTCCAGAACCGGAAACCATCCTCGAATTCCTCCGAGTTCGTATCTAACCATACGATGACTTTGTCCAATGGAAGTGGACGTTCGCAGTAATACGGGGTGTCCTGGAGAAAAGGATAAAAGTAAGAGTGGCAATGAGGTCTGCAACTCTGACAATCCAAAAGCCAGTGTTAAGAAGGTTCGGTCAACTTGGTCACTGAGTCATAGTCTTAGGGTCGGGTCAATGGTCGCTGCCAGAGAGAGAGAGAAAAGAAACACTCAACGTGCACTCTAACCTAGATCAGAATGGTTACCAATTTATCTAATCTGGAAACCTCCCACTGTACCTCAAATTCTCCTCCAAACCTGAAAGAAGAATTAGTCGGGGTCACCCGAGGAGTAAACCAACTCATCAGTAGGAATCGGGATCCAACTATCACCGCATGATAACGTGACGGAATCCGCTCACGTCATCACACTCCAGAAGGTATGCGCATATCTGGCAAGTTTCAGTTCTTTTGAAACTCCCGATGAGATTTTTACCCCATGCTCTTATGATCTTGACTTTGGCCAACAAATCATAAGTCACATGTCAAGTTCTGCCCGTCATTCTCCAGGTTAATTTGAGCCCACCCGTACAAGCCCTTGACTTTGGCCAACAAGGCTATACGACTGCCCCAAACCAACGCATCTATCTATGCTGCATATGAATAACCAACAGCTACCAAACACTGTGCCTTGACTTTGGCCAACAAACACAGCTTGAATACTATTGACTACCCATATGAAACGACGGAGGGCTACGAATGGTTTCTGGAGAAAACCTTTAACGTAATGAACTTGATATCGTTGAAGGAACGGATAGCTTTTTAGAAAATATAGTGACGAAAACCTTTACTAAAGAGGTCACTCCCGGTGAAGGGATCTCGGCTCTTTCCCCGTAGAATGGGGTGCTGGATATTCATAACCGAATATCACTGTGCAAAGCAAAAGTAATCGGCTATAGTGAAGTTAATGCCCTGACGCAAACTTCTGTCCAAGGGGTCACTCCCGGTGAAGGGATCTCGGCCCTTGCCTCGTCGACTGAGGAGCAGGATATTCCAAATGAATACCACGATGCAAAACAAAAGTGAACGTCCTTGCAATAACAGCTTTTTGAAAAGTGTTCCAACAACATCAGATTAGGTTTGTTTAACTTGCATTGATCCGAATCAACGCAGTCCCATCAATTGATCACACCACAAAGAACGAAAATATACTGACGTACGTATATGCCATCTGCATTCGCCTCTGGGTCCCGTCATCACCCGTTAGGTTAGCTAACTAACGGCAGAGCGGGGACTGGACTAGCACGGATGAAAAACATATACAACATCTACTAATATATATACCAATATATTATATTCGCTCAAGGCGTAAATAAAATGCAACATCACAGAAATGTACAGCATCACAGAACAATACAGATATCTGGGATCCCCGGGTTTCACAGAGCCACTACTGAAACCCGACGTTCCCCTGGTCGTGTGGATAGCCTGTGCAATGAAATCCTAGACCCCTACGGGCGCAGCAAGTCACCCGCCAAAACCTGAAGCGAGGCAGCCCCCTTCAGCGCCGTGAATGGACCACCCAGCACTTCACGGAATCCGGTAACTTGGGCACCCCTCCTGGGTCAACCTGTACCCCCTACGAGTGCGGCGAATAGCCCGTCAATTCCAGACTGAAGCCCCCTCCGTCTCAATGCCCTGAGATGCGGGTCCGTTGCCCTCTAGAACCCGGCTATCCGTGCACCCCTCCGCGGGGTAACCCTAGTACAGAAAGTAAAATATACATACAACGGGTACATCGACCGCAACCAGGTCGTGCCCCAAAAGAATAATACAATCAGGCAGTGACGGCAGTCCACATGTCGGACGCTCGCCCCGCAAAATCAAATGTACATAATACAACAAAACTGTACTAGCATTGCATCCAGGCTATCCCCCACGACCGATCCGTAACATCACAGCAAAATCACAAAACATCAACGTGAAAGTCACGTTCGCAAATCCGTCTAACCGGGCTATAGCAGTTAGACCGGATTTACCGATCGAGTGACATTTACGGTCGCAGATATAATGTAAATACTGTGAAATAATGTGTTTAAAATATCCGATCGATCAAAAATTAACAAGTGGGCCCCCAAGTACTACTGTAGCACATCAAGAAATTCTGGGCCCAATATTAATATTCCAAAACCCCTAAAAACGACCCAGAAAGCAACTGTAGAAATTCGACATGGCAAAGTCATTATATTGCGGCGGAACCGCGGCGGAAAGGGGGTTTTCGCCGCGGTTCCGCGCTCTGGATGTCGATTTACAGTGTCGAATTTTTACAGTATTCTTAGAATTTCCAGTACATTAGTTTTCTACAACCTGAAAAATTTTTCGAGCAAGAAAAAATTCAACAGAAAACTGATGTGAGGAAAAATGCAAGTTTTGGAATTTTGGTCGATCGGAAATGCAAAACACATTAAACGAAGCTAGACGAAGTTAATGGCGAGGCTCTGATACCATTGTTGGAGATAGTGCCCTCAGAGTCAATTATTGGATCACAGGCACGTGATTGCAATGATTGAGGGAGGACCTATCCCGGTAGAACAGTCTTACTCGAGATGATAGTTTGCTATCTGGTTTACCTTTATCATCGTGTACTGCTTTAGGTGACCTGACAGGTCGCTATTGCACGTTGATAGAGCCCCTAGGATTCTTGCTTGGCTGCCAGCAGTATGAGGGCGATCATATAAGTGAGAGCTGGAGTCTATAAGCACATCCTTAAATGGTCCCTAGTCGTGGGAGTTTCGAGACAGGGCATCGATTCCCCAGAGTAGACTAGTGTATACAGTCGAGACCCCGACGAGGGGCGGTGGCCGGTCTCACAAGCCACTGGTGTCAGTTGGTTCACCTAAGATGTATACAGGTGGTCATTGGGTTATGAGTACACCGGACAGGACTCGCCGGGAACATGGTAGTTGGTCTTATACCTGACGTCAGATAGCAGTTCCCAGGTGACATGTGTACAGGTTAGTTCATCGACCTGGGGATCGTCATTTGTCTCGTGTGAGTTCCCACTGTGCTTTGATTACTACCCTACCACGGCTCAAAGGAGTCGTGCAAACAGGTTTTAGTTGGGTACAGTCCCGAGCCACATGGAGGCAGTGAGCGGATCTTCAGGGGTTCGCCTCTCCCGGTATTGGGGGTGAGGTCGCGCTGTGTCTAGGAGAGCCATTACACGAAGTCCTTGGCCAAGGCAGGAGATTTACTGGTAGGTATTCCAGTAGTATCTCAGGGTGTTCTGGGCTACACTCCGACACGACTTGTACCGCTTTTGGGGGTCTGACTTTTACCCACCCCCTAGGCCCGACATGCGATGCTCATAGACGAACGGACCGGACTGTACGGATATTGTCACTGACAGGCTCAGTAGGGTGTCAGGATGAGCTCGCTCATCGACGTCCCTTTTGGTCAATAGCTGGCGGCCCGTTACGTATTGGCTTATACCTCTGACGTGCTAGTGGTTAAATCCACAACCATAGTATTGACGAGTCTTTAGAGTCCACTACACATTCAATTACTCAGTTTTCGGGCGAAACGCTGTAGAGGCCGTATGGAGATATGGCAGGGTCCGATCAGATACGTGCGGTATTGCACGGATCAGGATCGGACGGTTTTGTACTAGTGGCCGTATAGATATATGGCAGGGTTCGATCAGATACGTGCGGTATTGCACGGATCAGGATCGGACGAACATTACTAGCCGGCTTTGGTTTAAGCCGGATCCTAGTTTAGTACAGTGTAGATTTTGTCTCTTTGCATTTGTATCCGGACGGAATACAGATGCGGGTGTGTATGCACAGTATCGGGGTTTTCCTGTAATTTATTACGGGACCAGTTTTCTGGAATTGCCAGTTTGCATTCCGTTCCGGCCGGTTTTCCTTTGTTCTTTCCCGGCCGGACTTTTCCGATGGAGGGGGTTATTTGCAATTGTGCAAATAACATTTGTGGAGGGGGTTTCTTGCTATTGTGTGGATTATGATAGGATATGCATCTTATTCTTGCATGATGGTTCATTTATGTGATTGGAGGTGTAAGCATGGTTGATGTTTTCTTGTCTTTGGATGTGGTCACCTCTTCTATTCTCCTACACTCACCTCCTTTGGTATTATGTTCCATTCCCTCCACCATTTCCCATAAGAGATTGGCCGGCCACTTTTTTGGAGAGGGGGAAATTGAGAGGTTTTCATTTGGTGTGGGAAAAATTATCATTCATATCATTTTTCCATTGCCACAAAAATCCCCAAGTTCATATCATCTTGATTCCTCCATCATGGCAACATAACCCCAAAGAGACTAAGCACTACACATTCTACAGCACTTCTTGGGCATGTCGACTTGCCAGCTTCATGCCCGAGTTGCCTCGGTATAGAGGCGGGAGCCCGTAAAAGATGCAGGCGATGTGGTGCCCTTTCCGGCAAGGAGGCGACGACCGAAGTTTCCGCGGGAGATCGGGACGATGACGAGAAGACCGGAGGACTCGGATCACTCGGTATATATCTTCCCTATCTTGTTAGTTAGCTAGGACAAGTTTAATGGCCCGATCCGGGGTTTAGTGCGCGGTGGTGCCGGTTTGCAAAGTTCGCAAAATTAAAGTTTATCACCGTTTCCGCATTTGGCCGTCGGATTGACGACCGGGGCGCCGCCGTGCACTTACACAGACCATCTCCCTTGTTGGGATGAGAAGCGTATGCACCAGTCTACTCTGGAGTATCGATGCCCTGTCTCGATAATCCTACAACTAGGGACCTGTATAATGATATGCTTGTAGACTATCCAGCCCCCACTAGTGTGATCGCCATCACAACGCCGGTAGTCAAGCAAAGATCCTAGGGGCTCCATCAATATGTATTAGCGATATGTTAAAAGAAACATATACACATATTAAGATAGATACAAACCAAGTAGCATACTACTATATCGAGCAAGACTGTCGTAAATCCGTGTATATATCCCCAGCTTCCAAAATGTATTATACAAACTATTGCTATACAATAATGGCCTCTAGAGCATACATATCCAACATGGAATTGTAGACTTGGTCATATTAATGAAACAAGACTAAACAAGCTACATAAAGTTAGATATTTGAATCCTTTTGAATATAAATCTTATGCGACTTGTCAATCCTGTATCAAAGGTAAAATGACCAAAACTCCGTTTATTGGACACACAGAGAGAGAGAGCTACAGTGATCTTAGGCCTCATACATAGTGATGTATGCGGTCCAATGTCTACACATGCTAGAGGCGGTTTTTCATACTTCATCACTTTTACTGATGATTTCTCAAGATACGGACACGTGTTTTTATTGAAACATAAATACGAAACTTTTGAGAAATTCTGTAACACCCGAGTTTATTTATAACAATTCCAGTTTCCGTATTTACTTATCCATGGTCTATTCTTGATTTAGCGTGTTTCGGTGCGAATGGTATTTTACATATTACTTTGCATTCGACCCGACCCGCTTGCTTGAACTTGTTTAACTCTTATTTATAGATTACCTTGACTTGTTGCATGGACTGTAAGTCGATGTAAAACACCCCACGACTTGCGGGGAGGCGGAAATATGAAAAACGATCTTGTTCTATGCGTAAACATCGACTAACCGAGAATCATTACTAAACTATAACTAACAAGAAACATAGAAGTGTTGTTGGATATAGTGCCCTCTAAGTCAATTATTGGATCGCAGGTACGTGATTGCAATGATTGAGGGAGGACCTATACCGATATAACTGTCTTACTCGAGATGATAGTATGCTATCTGGTTTGTCTTTATCATCATATATAGATATTGATAGAGCCTATAGGATTCTTGCTTGACTACCAGCAGTATGATGGCGATCATATATGTGGGAGCTGGGGTCTATAAGCACATCCTTAAAATGTCCCTAGTCGTGGGAGTTTCAAGACAGGGCATCGATACTCCAGAGTAGACTAGTGTATACAGTTGAGACCCCGACGAGGGGCGGTGGCCGGTCTCACAAGCCACTGGTGTCAGTTGGATCACCTAAGATGTATACAGGTGCTCATTAGGATATGAGTACACCGGACAGGACTCGCCGGGAACATGCTAGTTGGTATTATACCTAGCGTCAGATAACAGTTCCCTGGTGACATGTATACAGGTTAGTTCATTGACCTGAGGTCGTCATTTGTCTCGTGTGAGTTCCCACTGTGCTTTGATTTATACCCTACCACGGGTCAAAGGAGTCGTGCAAACAGGTATATTTTAGGTACAGTCCCGAGCCACATTGGAGGCAAGTGAGCGGATCGTCGGGGATTCGTCTCTCCCGGTATTAGGGGTGAGATCGCGCTGTGTTTAGGAGAGCCATTACATGAAATCCCTGGCTAGGGTACTCGAGATATACTGGTAGGTATACCAGTAGTATCTCAGGGTGTTTTGGGCTGCTCTCTGACACGACTTATGCAGCTATTGGGGGTCTGACGTTTACCGACCCCCTAGGCCTAATATGCGATACTCATAGACGAACAATCCGAACTGTACAGATATTGTCACTGTCAGGCTCAGTAGGGTTTATAGATGAGTTTGCTCGTCAGCTTCACTTCCAATCAATACATAGGCAAAGCGTTACGTACAGCTTGTACCTCTGACGTGCTAGTGGTTATACCCAGTGATAGTGTGTTGATGGATCATTAGAGTCCCTCACAGACACTTTTCCAAGTTCGGACGAAACGTTGTAGATGCCGTATGGTACTATGGCAGGGTTCGGAAAAAGCACGTGCGTTTTCGCACGTGTCATTTTTCGGGCAGATAATACTGGTAGGCTTTGGTTAAAGCCGAATCCCAGTATTATACTGTGTAGATATAATATCTTTGTCTCAGATGCATTTGTATTCGGTCGTAATACAAATGCGGGTATGTTTATACTGTTACGGGGTTATCCTGAAGTTCGTTTCTGGATCACTTTTGGAAGTTGCCAGTTTCCAGTTTTCTATCAGCCGTATTTAACATTTGGTTAAATGCGGATTTATCCTTTCGTCTTTTGGGTGAGTCATGGTTCTAGAAGATTCTAGAAGTGGTGACTAGGATTAGTGACTCCTTTGAGCCGTGGTAGGGTAGCAATCTAAGAACAGTGGTACACACTCGAAGCGAAGTAGCAGTGTCAAGTCTGCGGACTATGCTGTACTCATGTCACCTGGGAACTGTAAACTGACGACGGGTATAATACCAACCAACAGTTCCCCGTGAGTCCTATCCGGTGTACTCGTAACCCAACGAGCACCTGTATACTATCTCTAGTACGACGTACTGACGGCTGTGGGACAGACCATCTCCCCAACTGGGATGAGAAGCGTACACACTAGTCTACTCCGGAGTATCGATGCCCTGTCTCGATAATCCTACGACTAGGGACCTGAAAAAGGATGTGCTTGTAGACTACCCAGCCACCACTAGTGTGACTGCCGTCACAACGCTGGTAGTCAAGCAAGATCCTAAGAGCTCTATCAATACGTATACTCACATATTAAGATAGATAAAACCAAGTAGCATACTACCATGTTTAGCAAGACTGTTATATAACTGTGAATATCCCAAGCTTCCATTAAGTAATATACAAGCTAGTATGATACAATAATGGCCCCTAGGGCATATACACAAACAATCTCCCACTTGCACTAGGGCCATGTACTGGCATATCGAAGACCGATGATCTCGAGTAGCCTCTCGAACTGAATCTGAGGTAGGGCCTTCGTGAATGGATCAGCAATGTTCTCTTCAGTAGCAACTCTCCGGACCTTGATCTCCCGACGATCAATGATCTCCCTGATCAGGTTATACCGCCTTAAGATGTGTCTGGACTTCTGATGGGACCTTGGTTCCTTCGCTAAAGCTATAGCTCCGATGTTGTCGCAATACAGAGGTATTGGATCAACAATGGTAGGAACCACCTGAAGTTCTGTTAGGAACTTCTTCATCCAGACCGCTTCTTTTGCGGCATCGCAAGCAGCAATAAACTCCGCTTCCATCGTTGAGTCAGCAACGGTGTCCTGCTTGGAACTCTTCCAGCACACCGCCCCTCCATTGAGGGTAAAGACATAACCTGACATGGACTTGGAATCGTCCTTATCACTCTAGAAGCCGGAATCAGCAAAGGCCTCCATCTTGAGGTCTTTTCCGCCGTAAACCAAGAACATCTCCTTAGTCCTTCTCAGTTACTTGAGAATGTTCTTTACTGCTCTCCAGTGCTTCTCCCCTGGGTCTGACTGATACCGGCTTACCACGCTCAGTGCATAAGCTACATCTGGTCTGGTGCACAACATCGCATACATTATAGAGCCTACCGCAGAAGCGTAGGGTATAATAGACATGCGTTCCCTTTCCAAATCAGTCTTGGGAGACATCTCTTTGGATAGGGTGATTCCGTGACAAGCCGGTAGATTACCGCGCTTAGAATCTTCCATACTGAATCTTTTCAGTATAGTGTTGATATACCTGGACTGCGAAAGTCCCAACATCCTCTTGGATCTATCACGATAGATCCGGATCCCCAGAATGTAAGAGGCATCACCCAGGTCTTTCATGGAGAATCTGTGTGACAAGAATCCTTTGACAAATTGTAGCATAGGAATGCCATTTCCTATTAATAGAATGCCATCCACGTACAAGACGAGGAATACGACAGTTCGTGCTACAACTTTACTATATATACATGGTTCATCTGGATTTTTGATAAAGTCATATTCTTTGACCGTTTCATCAAAACAGATGTTCCAACTCTGCGATGCCTGCTTTAGTCTATAAATGGACTTAAGCAACTTGCATACTTTCCCGCTGCTCCCATTCTGATTGAAACCCTCTGGCTGATCCATATAGACGCACTCTTCTAAATTGCCATTCAGAAAAGCCGCCATTACGTCCATCTGCCAGATTTCATAATCATGGAAGGCAGCAATAGCAAGAAGGACCCGAATGGATTTGAGCATAGCCACTGGAGAAAAAGTTTCGTCATAGTCCAAACCAGGTCTTTGACGAAAACCCTTTGCAACAAGTCTAGCCTTATAGGTTTCCACCTGTCCATCTACACCAATCTTTTTCTTGAAGATCCATTTTCATCCTATGGGTTTTACCCCATCTGGAGCAAAGTCCAAAGTCCATACTTTGTTGGTGCACATGGACTCCATTTCGGTCCGCATTGCATCTAGCCATCGTATTGAGTCGCCGCTCTGGATGGCCTGCTGGAAGCTAGTAGGTTCATCATCATCTATGATGCAATCTTCTCTATTCCCATCTATGAGAAAACCGTAGTATCTCTCAGGAGGATGAGACGGCCTACTACTTCTGCGGAGGGGTGCGGGAATGTCCTATTCTTCTTGAACTATTGGTTCTACCAAAATTTCAGTAGTAGTTTGTGGTTCTGGAACTTCTTCCAGTTCTATTTCGCTCCCACTTATTTCCTTTTCTAAAAACTGCTGTTCTAGAAAATGGGCATTACGAGAAACAAAAACCTTTTGTTCCTCTGCGTAATAGAAATAATATCCCTTGGAGTTCTTTGGATATCCCACAAACTTACACTGTACTGATCGTGCCTCGAGCTTGTCCGCATGCTGCATTTTAACAAAAGCTGGACATCCCCATATCTTCATATGCTGAAGATGGGGTTTCTTCCCACTCCACATCTTATATGGGGTGGTAGGCACAGTCTTGGTAGGAGCCCTGTTCAGAAGATATGCTGCTGATTCTAGCGCATAACCCCAGAAAGATCGCGGTAACTCAGCATTACTCATCATGGAACGTACCATATCCAATAGGGTTCGATTCCATCTCTCCGATACACCGTTATGCTGTGGAGTGTATGGAGGAGTAAGCTGAGAGAGAATTCCTTTCTCTTTTAGGTAACCTAGGAACTCGGCACTTAAGTATTCACCACCTCGATCAGATCTTAGTGTCTTGATACTTTTGCCGGTTTGGTTTTCTACTTCATTCTTATACTCTTGGAATTTCTCAAAAGCCTCGGATTTATGTTTCATCAGATAAATGAATCCGTACATTGAGTAATCATCCGTAAAAGTAATGAAATAGGAAAAACCACCTCTTGCATGTTTAGACATTGGACCATATACATCGCTGTGTATGAGTCCTAAGAGCTCGCTCGCTCTTACTCCATGTCCAGTGAATGGAGTCTTTGTCATCTTTCCTTTGAGACATGATTGACAAGTGGCATAAGTTTGATATTCGAACGAGTCCAAATATCCTTCTCTATGCAACTTAGTCAACCTTGTTTCATTGATGTGACCTAGTCTACAATGCCATAAGAAAGCCTTATTTAAATCTGGAGACTTTCTTTTTAGTGTGTTCTGGACATTGAAAATTTGGAGTTAGTTTAAGACATATATACCGTTATCCAGTGTACCGGCCCCAATCAAACTATGATTAAGGTGGATGTTAACAACATCACTTACAAACGTGAAATCATAACCTTTATTTGATAACAAGGAAACTGATATGATATTACACGTTAAGCTAGGTACACAAAAACAGTTATGTAAAACCAAAATGTGTCCACTCGTCAATCCCAGGTGATAATCCCCTACAGACACAGCTCCCACGCTAGCTCCGTTAGTAACCATCAGGGTCATATCACCATCCTTCAGCACCCTACGGTTTCTCAGTGCCTGCAATGAATTGCATATATGAGATCCTGATCCGGTATCCAATACCCAGGAAGTAGAGTTGATTGACAGACAATTCTCAATTACAAACACACCTGAAGTCGAAGCCACAGCTTGCTTCGGTTCCTGGTTCTTGGCGTTCCACGCCTTGCAATCTTTCTTCCAGTGCCCTTTCCTATGACAATGGAAACACTCATCCTGGGCCACTACTGGTACCGTAAACTTTTTCTTTCCCTTTGCTCCCACCTTACTAACACCTCCTCTAGGTTTGGTGGCGGCCTTCTTCTTCCTTCCTTTGGCCCTAGCCTTGGACCCGGAAGAAGAAGCACCGCTAACAAACATAGCGGGTGTTTTCCTTTCCTTCTGCAAGGTGCCCTCTGCACTCCTCAACATGTTAAGGAGTTCCGGAAGTTCAACTTCTTTTCTTTGAATGTTGAAATTCAGAATAAACTGGGCGTAGGTGGAAGGAAAGGACTGGAGAATAAGGTCTGTATAGAGCTCATTATCCAAAGTCGTCCCAAGGTCTGCGAGCTCTTCTATATAGCCAATCATCTTTAGGACATGTTCTCCTACCGATGATCCGACGGCCAACCTCGCTCGAAATAAGTTCTTTGAGGTCTCGTATCTTGCTATACGAGATTGCTCTCCATAAAGTTCCTTTGTATGGAGAAATATGGCATCAAGATCCATATCCTCGTGCCTCCTCTGATGTTCATTGTTCATCGAGGCAAGCACGATGCACTTGGCCTTCGCACAATCATACTCCCAGGTTTTGCGGATTTCCTTATGCGCATTACTGGATTTGGGACCTCGGACTGCAGGTACCTTAGCGGTGAGGACGTACCCCAATTTGTCATAGGTCAAAGCCATTTTGACATTCCGCAGCCAATCTTTATAGTTTGGCCCTGTCAGTATATTTTTCTCTAAAAGTAACTTAAGTCCAGTCATTTTCAGGGTCGCTGCAAGTAGGAGAGAGAGAAGAAACACTTTAGCTTGATGCTCTTGCAAGTTTAGAGTGGTTTTTAATTTATCCAAACTGGATGGCTCCCACTGTTTCTCGAATCCTTTCTCAAACCATAAAAGAAGAATTAGCCAGGACTATTCTCACTGTAAAATACTTGCTTAACCGTTCAGCCAGGCCGGTGTCGGTACTTCGAGGGAGGTTTTCCAACGCTTTCACGAAGTTCCTTAATTAAATAACCTCTTTTCTCTGGGGGCGTAACCCCACTGACACCTTTCTCGACACCTACTTGGTTTATAGCATTGATCGTTAAGTGACGAATCTCCTGATGAGTAGCATATACTCACAGTAGGATCGGGATCCAAATATCATCGTATGATAATGTTGAAGGAATCCTACCAACATTCATCAAACTCCAAATGGTATGCATCTCTTTGCAAATTTCAGTTTCTTTAGAAATTCCCGATATAAATTTTTGCCCCATGCTCTTATGACCTTGGCTTTGGTCAAAATGTCATAAGTCACATGTCAAGTTCTACCCGTCATTATCTTGTCAATTTGATCCCATCCGTACATTCCCCTGACTTTGGTCAAATGATAATACGACTGTCCCAAACTAACTCATCTATCTATGCAACAAATGAATACCCAGCAGGTACCAAACACTATGCCTTGACTTTGTCCAAAATGCATAGCTTGAATACTACTGAATACCCAAACGAAATGACGGAGGGCTACGAATGGTTTTGGCGAAACCGTGAACGTAGTGAACTTGATATGACCGAAGGAACCTGATAGCTTTTAAAAGGAGTGGTTAAAGCTCCGCAATTAAAAATATCATCTGTTATAAAATAACCGAGTGGTTTCTTTTAAATTGTTCCAACGATTCAACTTTTGGTTTATTTTCTTTGCATTAATAATAATGCGTCCCATCATTAACCTATCTTTGCAGAAAATAACGAAAATACAACGTCCTCTTATGCCATCCGCATTCGCCACTGGGTCCCGTCATCACCCGTAAGGTTACTTAACTAATGGCAGAGTGGGGGCTGGGCTAGCGCGGGTGTAAAACATAAGTAGCGTCTAAATAGCTATCATAAATAGATATTGTACATTCGTCAGACGCAATAATAGGCATTCCAGATCACAGATGAACATTATTGGATATACAAGCAATCCGCGTTTGTTTTGAGTCTGCAACAAAAGACGGATTACACAGTTGTGATGAATAGACATTATCCCACCCTAGACCCCTATGGGTACGGCAAACTACCCGCCAAGTACCCGAAGTGAAGCGGTCTCCCTCAACAACGTGAGTAGGCCACTAAACACTTCAAAGTACCCGGTAGTTTGTGCACCCCACCTTGGGTCTATCCTAGGAGCAAAAACAGTAAAATGAAATAATACAATGGTGGCTACAACCGCAACCTGGATGTGCCCCGCAAAATAATATTACAACATATTACAATTACATTGAATGAATGAATATAACAACCCATCACAAACTCCGGCTAATCATCACAACAGTCCAATACAGTTCATAACCACAAACAGTAAAATCCATTACAGAAATGTGCAACCCCCTGCCAACCGACATACTAGCAGTTAGGGGAGGTTTACAAACACATTATACAATCACAAATATAATCAAATTAGCAAACATCGTAAGATTTCGATCGAGCAAACACTTTAGATTCTACTCCAAAACTTCTCTGTGCACCTGAGACTTGAGCAGAAAAATAAACATTCCAGAAAACACAAAAATATCACAAAAGAGTTACTGGAGCAAACTGGGTTGAATCGGCTTCAACTCGGCCGCGGATCCGCGGCGGATCGGTGGGATCGGCCGCGGTTCCGCGGCTGTTTGGCCGATTCATGAACCCATTTTTCTCCAGTAACCTTATATTTCTCTGTAGGTTATTCTGCAGGTCCCTGAAAAATTTTTAGAGCCTGTTTTAAATTCGACTGAAACTTAGTGATATCGATGTCTTTTTGGGTTTGTTTTGCGTTCGAAATTCATACGACTTTGCTAATGAGTTAATTATTGTTTAGCGAGGCTCTGATACCACTATAAGTCGATGTACAACACCCCACGACTTGCGGGGAGGAGGAAATATGAAAAACGATCTTGTTCTATGCGTAAACATCGACTAGCCGAGAATCTTTGGTAAACTATAACTAACAAGAAACATAGAAGTGTTAACTACTATGATAAGTGATTATACCTAATGAACCATGTCCTTCTCCTTTGCGTTCTCCACCTCCTCTCCGGCCTTCTCTATGTAGTAGATGATCCACCCGAGAGCTTTACTCCAAGCTTCACCTCTAACTTGAGGTAACTAGGTTTCTTAAAGTACTAATCTAAGCAACCTAGGTGATATAGAGAAGGGTTATGGATTAATAAGTCTATTCTAATCCTTGGTCTCAACACATGAGAGGGGAGGATTAGGGTTTGAAGAGAGAGAGCTTGAGGAGAGAGAAGGTGAGCAAGAGAATGAGAAGAGATAATGAACTCATTTGAATATATGAAACATAATGTTTTATGAAACAAATAAATTAAATCATTTAACAACCATGCTTCATTCATTCATATGAGTGATTCATCTCATGAGTCATTAGATCAATAAATGATGCATTAACTCCATGGATGATTCACACAAATGAGTAATTAACACAATAAATGCAAATGCCACCTTAACCCTCAAGTCACCATCGTTCTAGAAGCTTCTCGCGAAATTACGAGAACGCCCCTCCTATTCGTGAAAACACGGAAAAAATTTAGACTGTATAAATCCAATAACCTGATACTAGAAACTGGCTTAAACCAAAACCGGCTAGTAAAAACTGTCCGAATGTCGTACGTGCGTAAACACACGTATGCGTCCGAACCCTTGTCGTAAAACCATACGACCTCTATATCGTTTCGCCTGGAGTAGGGAAACTCTCTGTGTGGGACTTTAAACACTCGACTACTACGCTGGCAGTGGGTTTAACCACAGACCGCAAGCGGCACTAGCTGTACGTAACGGTCCCCAGGTAGATGTCGATAAGAAGGCCGATGAGGAAACCCATCCGAACTCCTACTGAGCCTGATGTGACAATTTCCGTACAGTCCGGTCTGTTCGTCTAAGACTATCGCATATCGGGCCTAGGGGGGCGGCAAGCGTCAGTCCCCTAATAGCGGTATAAGTCGAGTCGGAGCGTAGCCCATTACACTCTGAGAAACAACTGGAACCTACCAGTAAATCTCGCTTGCCCTGGCCAGGGACTTTGCGTAATGGCTCTCTGACACAGCGCGATATCAACTCCCAATACCGAGAGAAACGAATCCAGTCTAACCGCCACTGCCTCCAAGTGCTCGGGAATGCACCCAACTGCTACATGTTTGCATGACTCCTTTGAGCCGTGGTAGGGTAGCAATCTAAGAACAGTGGGACACACTCGAGGCGAAGTAGCAGTGTCAAGTCTGCGGATTATGCTGTACTCATGTCACCTGGGAACTGTTAACTGACGACGGGTATAATACCAACCAACAGTTCCCCGCGAGTCCTGTCCGGTGTACTCGAAACCCAATGAACACCTATATACTATCTCTAGTATGACGTACTGACGGCTGTGGGACAGACCATCTCCCCAACTGTGATGAGAAGCGTACACACTAGTCTACTCCGGAGTATCGATGCCCTGTCTCGATAATCCTACGAGTAGGGACCTGAAAAAGGATGTGCTTGTAGACTACCCAGCCCCCACTAGTGTGACTGCCATCACAACGCTGGTAGTCAAGCAAGATCCTAAGAGCTATATCAATACATATACTCACATATTAAGATAGATAAAACCAAGTAGCATACTACCATATTTAGCAAAACTGTTATATAACTGTGAATATCCCAAGCTTCCATTAAGTAATATACAAGCTAGTATGATACAATAATGGCCCCTAGGGCATATACACTAAGATGGACTAGTGCATCTCATAATTTAGTATATACTTGTATTTTATCTTGTATCGCATCTGTTAGTTGTATGTATGCCCTAGAGGCCAGTATTGTACAGATGATGTATATTATATTGGATGGTTGGACATATATAGAGATGACTTTCTTGCTCGATATGATAGTATGCTATCTGGTTGCTCTTTATCTTAACATGTATACTAGTCTCTTTAAACTGTCTTATAGTTACATGTTGGTAAAGCCCTTAGGAGGTGTACTTGACTACCTGGACTATGATGCAGATCATACTAGTGGGGACATGGTAGTCCATAAGTACATCCTTCAAGGTCCCTAGTCGTGGGTGTATTGAGACGGGGTATCGATATAACAGTGTAGACTAGAGTATACGCTTCTCGACCCATGAGATGGCCGATGGATGATCCCATATCCATTGGTGTTTGACATCAGAGATGGTATACGGGTGCTCAGTGGAGACTGAGTACACTGGAGGGACTCGCCGAGAACTCCCAGATGGTATTATATCTCACGTCAGATGGCAGTTCTCAGGTGACACTTGTACAGGTTAGTCTGTAGACCCGAGATCGTCATAGAGTCTTGTGTGATTCCCACTGTGCTTTGATCTCCACCTTACCACGTCCATGAGGGCGTGCAATACGGTGGTTTTTGGGTACAGTCCCGAGTCACATGGAGGCAATGAGCGATAGGAGGGGTTTCGTCTCTCCCGGTATTGGGGGTTGATGTTGTACTGTGCTCGATTGGCCGTAACAGGGAAATCCCTGGCCAGAGCTGATTCAGAGATTTGCTGGTAAGTGTTACCAGCAGTTTCTCTACCCGTTATGAGCCTCACATCGGCACGACTTATCGGTTATTGGGTTTTGACATTTACCACCCCTAGACTTGATATGCGACATATCAGACGAGGAGACCGGACTGTATGGGAAGTGTTGCCAATCGGCTCGACGGGAGTTGTAGCAGGTTCGCTTGTTCTCTTCTGATCGTTCAATACCCGGGTGGCCGTTACGTTTAGCTGACCGCTTGCGGCTTGGGGGTGCTTGATATGATCATCACCCTCTGCCGGCGTATTGACGAGTCTTAGAGTCCCACACAGGAGTTACCTAGTCCAGGAGAAACGTTGTGGTGCGCGTATGCGATATGCGCATGGACCCGATTAAAATGCGCGTATATGATACCGTACATTGATCGGGCAGCTTGCTTTTGGTAGGGTCATATGTGATATGGCCGGATTGATAAATCAAGTGTTGATTTATCATTTAACCATTAGTTTTCTCACTTAAAACCTTTTCTTAGATGATGGATGTGTGCATGCATGTATGTTTTTCTTTCTTTCTTTCTTACTAGTTTCATGCACATATGGATGTGCATACATACATACATACATACATACACCCATCTATCATGGTTGTTTACACATGGAAATGGTGGCAATATAAGACTCACACCATGGATAAATGGATGGATTATTATTTGATTTTGTGTTTAAAACAAAATACTAAAGAATAGGATAATTCTTGCTAGCTTCTACACTCTTCTTTAAACCTAACCAAGCTCACCTACCACTAACCATGAGTTATCCTTCTCTTTGTGTTTTAAAACTCAAGTTAAATAATGTCTTCATCACTTAACCATGGTTTGAAGTGAGAAGAAATAAAATATATAAAGATATATTTCATTTCTTTTCTATGGTTATCATTTTACTCTTGTTAAAAGAAAGATACCATCTTCATCCTCCTTCACCATTTGCTCTCTAGTTTTTTCTAGTGAGTAAAACACACATAAAGAAAGGTTTTTGAAGTGAGAATCTAAACCACAACATCATTCTACACAAGTTTAGCCAACTTGTTTAGAGTGTTCTCTTCGTTTCTCATCGTGATAATCGAAGTTGCGAGCTTGGACGAGGAACTCCGGGTGGATCGTCGTGGACGTGAGAGGACTTCAAGGGGACCTTCTTCCAACACCCAAGAGACGAAAGAGTCCAGCGAAAGGGAGCTACAAAGGTTGTAGTCTCGAATTTATTGGTTTTAACTTTCGAAACCTTAATTTTCTAGGATCGATTCCTTTGTATGCTTGTTTAGCACCATTAAAATCCAACCTTTGAGACATGTGATGCTTCAAAACTCTACATAGGGTGCTAGGCAAACCTTTCATTGGTATCAGAGGTACTAGGCATTAGATGTCGACCTATGGGGGGTTCTCACTGTGTGACAGTGTGGCGAAGCATAGGCTCTTACCCCTAGGGTGTCCCGAGACCGGAAGGTGTTCCGGTGGGTTGTAGTCCTCGCGAGGGGGCATGCGTAAAAAGTAGCTGCTGAGGGACCGGTTGGTGCCACGGTAACCCCATTGGATGGGATGGCTGCCTGACCTTTCATTGGTATCAGAGCCGACCTACAACATTAGGCGACACTTTTACGAAGTAAAAATCCCGATCGGACAAAAATACGACGTTTTGATACCCTCTCTGGACAAATTTTAAAATCTGACATTTTTCAGAATTAAAAATTCTTAAATATTACAGCAGGAAAAACTAAGAACAACAGTGAAAATCGATGACCTGAACAGCATAAACCGCCGCGGAACCGCCGCATTTCCTGGCTTAGGCCGAAGTTCCGCGGCCGTACAGAGGCATCATTGGATAAAATTTCCACTGTAATTCTTTTATCTGCCTGTACAGTGTTTTAGGTATGTTTAATCTGAAAATAGCACTGTATTTTCTGGAGATGGTTTTGGACGCGTAGATTCGATCGGAATTTTCATTTCGTTGCTTTTCTGGGTAAATTAGAAAGTATTGAAGTGTTTGAACGAGTATCATTTGCTCACTATTCACAGGGTTTAAATACTTTGGAGATACGTGCAAGTATTTTTGTGGTGGTCCCTCTAGAAGACAACAAACCTTAACTCGATTATGTGACCGTCTTGAACTGTCCTTTGAACCTTAGGGTTTGGGGAAGTACGGCGTGCCACATGTGAGGCGTTGGCTTGACCCTTCTATGGCTGGACCGCTACTACTGTATCACACTCCGGATTTTTGAACCCTGCTCAAGTGTTGAGCTTTAGTGAATCTTGGGTACTTGATCGTTCGTTCGAAAACTTTAATACTGTCTGTTTATCTGGAATGTGATACAATATGTGGAATTCATATAGTTTAGGCACGAAATACGAAATATGTGATATTTCGCATTTATGATGTCTAAAGAGAATGTGGATTCCAAATATTATAGTTTTACACGTTCTTTTCTGTGACCGTAAGTGTTGTATGTTCGATATCGCCGGTGTCGTTGCTATACATCAACGACAATTGGGGTATGCATACTTACTTACGTTGATGATATGGGATATTATGTGTTGCTGAGATATGATGTGCAGGATTGTCGCGATTGAATAGTCGGGGTTTTTTTTATGTGAGATGTGAGTTTTATATTTTCATTCATGTAAATTCAAATGTAATGTAATATTCTTTTATTTGGGGCACTTCCGGGTTGAGGTCGATGCCACTTGTGTTGTATATTATTTACTTTTTCGCATTAGGATGGACCCAAGGAGGGGAGCACGGGTGACCGGGTTCTGGGGTTCAGTGGGAGGCCATCTCGAGGAGTCGAGACCGGGTCTCCTAAACTCCAGAATTGGTAGGGTCGCTTGCCGCTCTCGTAGGGGTCCAGGGTGTGGGCTTGGCTATTCATCGCGACTGTGGAATCCGTATTTTCTATTTTGGCTAAATACTAAATACGGACGTCCTAGTATATCCCACATTATATCTATGTTTCTGCTGCGATATCTGTGATGTGATCATTAGATATGTTCTGTGATGAATACAGTATATAGTATATATGATATATTATATAGGCATTACTTATGTTTTACACCCGCACTAGCCCTGCCCTGTTCTGTCGTTAGTTACCTAACCTAACGGTGCACGAGGGGACATCGAGGCGAATGCGGAAGGCATAAGTGTACGTCGTATTTATCTGTGATGTTTAGGTGACTTAAATGATGGGACTTCATTAATGTGATTAATGAAAGAAAAAAAACCTAAAAGATGTTGTAGAATCAAATTTTCAAATAAAAAGGTAGCTACAGTTTTGCATTGCATAGCGGTATATATGATATACCCTGCACCTTATTCGATGAGGAAAGGGCTGAGATCCCTTCACCGGGAGTGACCCCTTTAGCAATAACTGGCAGATGCTACACACCCGGTTTGCTTTTGATTACTTTTGGAGTTTTGCTTTGCACAGTGATATATATGATATATCCTGCACCTCATTCGACGAGGAAAGGGTCGACGACCCTTCACCGGGAGTGACCCCTTTAGCAAAACTAATAAAAGCCTCGAAATCACTCCATTTCAAAATTCACATGATTCTACGACGATATCAAGTTCATTACGCAATAGGTTTTCAGAAAAACCTGTCGTAGCCCTCTGTCATTTCAGATAAGAACTGTTTAGTATTCGTGCTGCGTTTGTTGGCCTTTGTCAAGGCGTAGTGTACGGTAGCTAAATGGTGCTTATCTGCTTATGCATATGATGCAGATTGTTTTAGGGTAGTCGTACGACCTTGTTGGACTTTGTCAAGGGTCGTGCGGGTGGGTTTGATTCAATCAAGAAATGACGGGTTGAACTTGACTGACATCCTATGATATGTTGGCCTTTGTCAAGGTCATAGGGGTTAGGGGCAAAATATTATCGGGAATTTCAAGTGTTGAAATTTGCAATGAGATTGCATACCTTCTATGAGATAGTTGGATCTCGATACCCACTGCGAGTAAGAGTTACTCCTGGGAGAGTTTTACACATTACAATTAACCAATCAAGTAGGTGTCTAGAAAGGTGTCAACGGGGTTACGCCTCTGGGAAAACGAGGTTTACTTTAATTAGGTCCGTGCGAAAGCACGGGGAACCTCCCTCAAAGTACCGACACTGGCCTGGCTGAAAGATTGGCGAAGTTGTAGGGTGTAATTAATCCCGGCTACTCTTTCCTTTTAGGGTTTGAAGGAAGATTTGATAAAAACCAGTGGGAGCCATCCTGATTAGATAAGATAATAACCAATCTGATCTTGCAAGAGCATACGCTAAAGTGTTTTCTTCTCTCTCTCTATGGTAGCGACCATGTCATGCCTTAATCAAGATAATAATATGGATGTGTTGACCGAACCCGCATGTTATACTGTGCTGGGGAACGTTGGTTCCATTCTTTCTTATAAGAGTTATAGGACTGAACAGGATATAGGGGAATACCAGGATTCCCATGCCACCCGAATGAAGAAAGTACATGTTGATGCATTTTCTTCGGGTGTGTTCGTTACAGAGAACTGTTTCTCCATTTGCCCTACGTCCTGGGTATTAGATACCGGGTCAGGATCCCATATATGTAATCAGTTACATGGGCTCAGGAAAGGTAAAGAACTTGGAGAAGGTGATAAAGACATTAGAGTTGGAAATGGTGCAATTGTTGCAGCTAAGACTGTCGGGGAATATCACCTTGCATTACCAACTGGTAATACATTGGTTCTGAACGAATGCTATTACATGCCGAACCTGATATGCGACATTATATCGGTTTCTTTGTTGAGTAAAGAGGGATATAATTTTGTATTACAGGATAATGTTATGAACATTTTCCATAACCAAAAGTTGGTTGGATCAGGCACGTTGTGCAATGGCATTTATGTTCTAAATCAATCAACAGTTCTGAGCATAACAAACACACACAAGAGGAAGAGTTCAGAACTGAACGAATCCTTCTTGTGGCATTGTAGACTGGGTCACATCAATGCGACACGACTAGCTAAGTTGCATAAGGATGGATATTTGAATCCGTTTGAATTTTCATCTTGTGACACTTGCCAGTCATGTCTCAAAGGCAAGATGACCAAAACTCCGTTTACGGGACACGGAGAAAGAGTTACCGAACTCTTGGGACTGATACATAGTGATGTATGCGGTCCCATGTCTACACATGCCAGGGATGGTTCTTTGTACTTCATTACATTCACTGACGATCTCTCTAGATTCAGATATGTGTTCCTGATGAAACACAAATCAGAAGCTTTTGAGAAATTTAAACAATATAAACAAGAAGTCGAGAACCAAACCGGAAAAAGTATTAAAGTCCTTCGATCTGATCGAGGAGGTGAATACTTGAGCAATGAATTCCTGGACTTCCTAAAAGAGAATGGGATTCTCTCTCAGCTGACTCCTCCATATACACCACAGCACAACGGTGTATCAGAACGGAGGAACCGCACCCTATTAGATATGGTGCGCTCTATGATGAGCACAGCTGAGTTACCTATTTCCTTCTAGGGGTATGCGCTAGAAACTGCGGCATACCTATTGAATCAAGTTCCATCTAAATCTGTACCTACCACACCATATGAGATATGGAGTGGGAAGAGACCATGTCTTAAACGAGTTAAGATATAGGGTTGTCCGGCCTATGTCAAGAGGCAAAATCCGGACAAACTCGAGGCGCGGTCAGTTCTATGAAAGTTTGTGGGATATCCCAAACATTCACATGGATATCTTTTCTACCATACTGAGGAACAAAAAGTGTTTGTTTCTCGACATGCCACCTTTTTAGAAAAGGAATTTCTTAGAAAAGAAATTAGTGGCAACAAGGTAGAACTGGAAGAAATTCCGGCTACACAAACTCAAACTGAAGATTTAGTGGAACCAGAGCATTCAGAAACTCCCAACGAACCTCAGCCTCTCCGCCGATCTAGTAGGGTTCCTCGCCAACCTGAGAGATATTACGGTTTTCTCATGGATGGTGGGAGCGAGGATTGCATTATGGAGCATGATGACCCAACTAGCTTCGAGCAGGCCATCACGAGTGGGGACTCAGTGAAATGGCTGGATGCTATGCGGTCCGAGATGGAATCCATGTACACCAAAAAAGTATGGACTTTGGAAGATACTCCTGAAGGGGTAAAACCCATTGGGAGCAAGTGGATCTTCAAGAAAAAACTTGGTGTAGATGGGAAAGTGGAGACTTTCAAAGCTAGACTTGTTGCAAAGGGTTTTCGTCAAAGACCAGGTGTGGACTATGACGAAACCTTTTCTCCAGTGGCTATGCTTAAATCCATCCGGATCATGCTTGCCATCGCTGCATATCATGATTACGAAATCAGGCAATGGATTTTAAGACCGCCTTTCTAAACGGTGATTTAGAAGAGTGCGTGTACATGACTCAGCCAGAGGGCTTCGTAGATAGTGGGAGCAGCGGGAAGGTGTGCAAGCTGCTTAAATCCATTTATGGATTAAAGCAAGCATCGCGGAGTTGGAACATCTGCTTTGACGTCGTTATCAAAGAGTTTGATTTCGTCAAAAACCCAGATGAACCTTGTATCTGCAAGAAGGTGGCAGAGAGTAAGGTTGTCTTCCTCGTATTATACGTGGACGACATACTATTGATAGGAAATGACATTCCTATGCTGCAATCGGTCAAGCTCTTCTTATCACAAAGATTCTCAATGAAAGATCTTGGTGATGCCTCCCGCATATTAGGAATTAGGATCTATAGAGATAGATCCAAACGGATATTGGGATTGTCCCAATCCAGGTACATTGACACCATACTAAAGAGGTTTAGTATGGAAGAATCCAAGCGTGGGAATTTACCCACGATCTCTGGAGTCACTCTCTCCAAAGAGATGTCTCCTAAGACTGATTTGGAGAGAGCTCGCATGCAAGGGATACCCAATGCTTCGGCTGTAGGCTCTATCATGTACGCGATACTATGTACCAGATCCGATGTAGCATACTCACTAAGTGTAGTGAGCAGGTATCAAGCTGATCCTGGAGAGAGTCACTGGACAGCTGTGAAGAGCATTCTCAAGTACTTACGAAGGACTAAAGAGATGCTCTTGGTGTATGATAACGGAGAACTCCAAGTGGAGTCCTTTACCGATTCGAGCTTCCAGAGTGATAAGGACGACTCTAAGTCGCAGTCGGGATTTGTCTTTACCCTTTACGGAGGGGCGGTTAGCTGGAAAAGTTCCAAGCAGGAAACCGTGGCAGACTCGACGATGGAGGCTGAATACATCGCTGTCAACGATGCTGCCAAAGAGGCTGTCTGGATCAAGAAGTTCATTACTGAACTTGGAGTGGTTCCATCCATTGAGCATCCAATACCTTTGTATTGCGATAACAATGGAGCGGTGGCTTTGGCCAAGGAACCTAGGTCCCATCAGCGATCCAGGCATATTCTGAGGCGGTATCACCTGATCCGGGAGATAGTTGATCGCCGGGAGATCGAGGTCAGGAGGGTTGACACGAAGAACAACACAGCGGATCCACTCACGAAGGCTATTCCCCAGATACAGTTTGAGAGACTCTTCGGGATGCTCGGTATGCGATACTACAGCAGCTGGCCCTAGTGCAAGTGGGAGATTGTTAGTTGTATGTAGCCCTAGAGGCCAGTATTGTACAGATGATATATATTATATTGGATGCTTGGACATATATAGAGATGACTTTCTTGCTTGATATGATAGTATGCTATCTGGTTGCTCTTTATCTTAACATGTATACTAGTCTCTTTAAACTGTTTTATAGTTACATGTTGATAAAGCCCTTAGGATGTGTACTTGACTACCTTGACTATGATGCAGATCATACTAGTGGGGACATGGTAGTCCATAAGTACATCCTTCAAGGTCCCTAGTCGTGGGTGTATCGAGACGGGGCATCGATATACCAGTGTAGACTAGCGTATACGCTTCTCGACCTATGAGATGGGCGATGGATGATCCCATATCCATTGGTGCTTGACATCAGAGATGGTATACGGGTGCTCAGTGGAGACTGGGTACACTGGACGGACTCGCCGAGAACTCCCAGATGGTATTATACCTCATGTCAGATGGCAGTTCTCAGGTGACACTTCTACAGGTTAGTCTGTAGACCCGAGATCGTCATAGAGTCTTGTGTGATTCCCACCGTGCTTTGATCTCCACCTTACCACGTCCATGAGGGCGTGCAATACGGTGGTTTTTGGGTACAGTCCCGAGTCACATGGAGGCAATGAGCGATAGGAGGGGTTTCGTCTCTCCCGGTATTGGGGGTTGATGTTGTACTGTGCTCGATTGGCCGTAACAGGGAAGTCCCTGGCCAGGGCTGATTCAGAGATTTGCTGGTAAGTGTTACCAGTAGTTTCTCTACCCGTTATGAGCCTCACATCGACACGACTTATCAGTTATTGGGGTCTGACGTTTACCACCCCTAGACTTGATATGCGACATATCAGACGAGGAGACCGGACTGTACGGGAAGTGTTGCCGATCGGCTCGACGGGAGTTGTAGCAGGTTCGCTTGTTCTCTTCTGATCGCTCAATACCCGGGTGGCCGTTACGTTTAGCTGACCGCTTGCGGCTTGGGGGTGCTTGATATGATCATCACCCTCTGCCGGCGTATTGACGAGTCTTAGAGTCCCACACAGGAGTTACCTAGTCCAGGCGAAACGTTGTGGTGCACGTATGCGATATGCGCATGGACCCGATTAAAATGCGCGTATATGATACCGTACATTGATCGGGCGGCTTGCTTTTGGTAGGGTCATATGTGATATGGCTGGATTGATAAATCAAGTGTTGATTTATCATTTAACCATTAGTTTTCTCACTTAAAACCTATTCTTGGATGATGGATGTGTTCATGCATGTATGTTTTTCTTTCTTTCTTTCTTACTAGTTTCATGCACATATGGATGTGCATACATACATACATACATACACCCATCTATCATGGTTGTTTACACATGGAAATGGTGGCAATATAAGACTCACACCATGTATAAATGGATGGATTATTATTTGATTTTATGTTTAAAACAAAATACTAAAGAAAAGGATAATTCTTGCTAGCTTCTACACTCTTCTTTAAACCTAACCTAGCTCACCTACCATTAACCATGAGTTATCCTTCTCTTTGTGTTTTAAAACTCAAGTTAAATAATGTCTCCATCACTTAACCATGGTTTGAAGTGAGAAGAAATAAAATATATAAAGATATATTTCATTTCTTTTCTATGGTTATCATTTTACTCTTGTTAAAAGAAAGCTACAATCTTCATCCTCCTTCACCATTTGCTCTCTAGTTTTTTCTAGTGAGTAAAACACACATAAAGAAAGGTTTTTGAAGTGAGAATCTAAACCACAACATCATTTTACACAAGTTTAGCCAACTTTTTTAGAGTGTTCTCTTCGTTTCTCATCGTGATAATCGAAGTTGCGAGCTTGGACGTGGAACTCCGGATGGATCGTCGTGGACGTGAGAGGACTTCAAGAAGACCTTCTTCCAACACCCAAGAGACCAAAGAGTCCAGCGAAAGGAAGCTACAAAGGTTGTAGTCTCGAAACCCTAGTTTTTATTGGTTTTAACTTTCGAAACCCTAATTTTCTAGGATCGATTCCTTTGTATGCTTGTTTAGCACCATAAAAATCCAAACTTTGAGACATGTGATGCTTCAAAACTCTACATAGGGTGCTAGGCAAACCTTTCTGCATCTTTTGAATATAACAATTTAAATCACGTAAAATAAATAAAAATTTCATTTCATGGCCTGCATGAGACCCCTAACCCTGTGGTAGCGTCCCTACATCGTGTTCTCGTCCCGTTCAGTGGAACGGACGTGTTTGGATGGCTACGCACACGTGCGTGCATCCGTTCTTGGGGGTATGCATTTCTGTTACATAACCTTTCATTTTAATTTTTGGAGCTTGCTAATAATTTTCATATTTCAAATTCAAAATTTTGGACCCGACCCGGGCGTGTTTCTGATATATTTTGTAGTCCGCCTAAATTCAAATAAATTTTTTATTTGATTTATTTTTAAGATTTTCTGTTAATGAATTGGGAACTGAGTATATATTTTTTTGTTTTAAAATCTTTATAAATTTTTATCAAAATTTTTCCCGAGCCAATCAGGTCTCTCTTTACTTGCTCTGGGCCCCACTACCAAATCTCTCTTTCTCTTCTATCTCTCCTTTTCTCAACCAATCAGAGATTCTCCCTTCAAACCCACGGGCCCCATGTCTCCCTCTCTTTCTTTCTTCTTCTCTTTCTCTCTCCCCCGAGCGCAGCTCTCTCTCTCTCTCTTCTTTCTCTCTCCTCTCGCGCCTTTCTCTCACCTCTCGTGACTACTGTTCATTCCTCGACTCCCGTCACCGCCCATAGGATCTGGTCACCTCCCTTCAGTATATTTCTTCTACCTCCTTTAGACCTCGCGGCTCCCATTCTTGAACCCTTTGCCTCGCTTAAACTCTAACCCTAGACCTAGCCTCCTCTGCCCTCTAAAATCGACCTTGTCACCACCTCCATCACATCTCCTGCTCCTTCCCTCCTCTTTTCTCCTGAGTGCCCAACGCCGCCACCAACATCCCTGCAACCCAAGAACCCAAGAAACCCTTGCCAAGCCATCACCGCCGATCACCAAGCCTTGTCGACGACCTTACCCCGTCACCCTTATCACCATACCATCTCCTTGTCCCTCTCCATACCCGATCACCCTGCAACCCCGACGACGCTAAGAACCCTACAATCGACCACCAGCCTTGCAAACCAGAATCCAACGACTGCACCTTCATCGCCAGAGACCTGACCACCTCGTCGTCGTCGCCACCGTCATCTCCTCCTTCTCATCACCTCCCTCTTCGTTCCCCGACACCCTAACCACCACTAATACTAACCCTGCACACCTCATCCTCGACCACAACAGCAAACCATAGACTGCCGGGAACCCTCACGTCGGCAACCCTTGTCGTCGCCACCCCTTGCCGACTCCCCTCTGCAACCTCAGAACGCAGCTATGGTAAGCTCTCTCTAGTGTTTTTCTTCCTCCATTCTTCTCTCCATTTTTTCTTCTCCTTCCTTATGTATTGTTCTCACGTTCACTGTTGTTTCTCATTTGCCGGGATCCGACGTGCCGACAACGATCCCGATGACCCAGCGAGGATACCTGACCTGTGTGATTCCATCGTGCGTTGTTTGGACTCATTCCGTGTACCGTGCGCGCGTCGCGACTCTTCCGCCGACGCGTAACGTTCCGTTTACCGCATCGTGATCCGATTAAGGCAAGTTAATCTTGCTACATGCTATACTTTTACCTACTATGTAAATTTAAATTATAATATCCCATCATGATTATTTATGCAACCCGCATTATCACTTTTCATGTTTTATCATTTTACGGATGTCCGATTACATCCGTACCATATATTTCACATCTAGTGCATGCAAGTGAAACTTGCTACATGCTATTCATACTATTCCTATATTTATTTATCTAATTTCATATTAAATCTATAGATAGAATCTAAAGTCATGAATTCCAAGTTAACAGTGCGATATTTTGTTTACATATTTTAGATTCACAACTTGAAACTTAACTGTCGCATTTAGTTTACTAAACCTAGTAACCACATTTATATTTTTAAATCACATAATAACTAGTTACATAGTCTATGGTACCCTTTCTATAGTTTTACTCCGTTGGACATCCGTGTGGATCCTTAACCTGTTTTAGTTATAATTGTTGGATATATATGCCCTAGAGGCCTTCATTGTATAGGATGCTAGGGATATGTATGTACATGACAGTCTTGCTTAATATGATAGTACGCTATTTTGTTTGTCTTTATCTTAACATATGATATATTTTGCGTAGTATTCATATATATATATACATGTTGATAAAGCCCATAGGGTGTTTTGCCTGACTACCGGCGTTGTGATGGCAGTCATACTTGTGGGAGCTGGATAGTCAATAGGCACATCCTTAGATGTCCCTGGTCGCAGGAGTATCGAGACTGGGCATCGATACTCTGGAGTAGACTAATGTATACATATCTAGACCCTGAGGAGGGGCGATGGATTGGTCCCGTAACCATTGGTGGAGTGCACCTAAGATTGTATACAGATGCTCACTGGGTGTGAGTACACCAGACAGGACTCGCCGAGAACTGACTAGATGGTATTTATACCAAACGTCAGATAGCAGTTCTCAGGTGACATGTGTGCAGATAGTCCATTGACTTAAAGTCGTCATTTGTCTTGTATGAGTTCCCACTGTGCTTTGATTACTACCCTACCACGGTTCAAAGGAGTCATGCAAACAGGTTTTAGTTGGGCACAGTCCAGAGCCACGTGGAGGCAGTGAGTGACTGTTAGAGATTCGTCTCTCCCGGTATAGGGAGTTGATATCGCACGGTGATCGGTTGGTCATTACCATAAGTCCCTGGCCAGGGCTGATTGAGAATTACTGATAGACTGATCAGTAGATTCTTGGATGGTAATTGAGCCATGCCGACACGACTTGTACGGTTATTAGGGGTCTGACGTTTACCACCTCCCTAGACCATACATACGATACTCTTAGACGAACAGACCGGACTGCACGGATATTGTCACGGACAGGCTCAGTAGGAGTTCGGATGGGTTTCCTCATCGGCCTTCTTATCGACATCTACCTGGGGACCGTTACGTACAGCTAGTGCTGCTTACGGTCTGTGGTTAAACCCACAGCCAGCGTAGTAGTCGAGTCTTTAGAGTCCCACACAGTGTTTTCCCAACTCCAGGCGAAACTATATAGAGGTCGTACGGTTTTACGACAAGGGTTCGGACGAATACGTGTTTAAACGCACGTACGACATTCGGACAGTTTTTACTAGACGGCTTTGGTTTAAGCCAGATTCTAGTATCAGGTTATTGGATTTATACAGTCTAATATTTTTTCGTGTTTTCACGGATGGGAGGGGCGTTCTCGTAATTTCCGGGAAGCTTCTAGAAGCATGGTGACTTAAGGGTTTAGTTGGCATTGTCATTAAATGATATTGCGACTCATAATGTGTGATTCATTATGTCTTTAATGAATTATTAAATGCTTAATGACTCACAAGGTGAATCACTCATAATACATTTATGTAGCATGATGAATAATCTCCTATTATTCATTTATTGATTTATTCATTATGCTTCATATATCAAGTGAGAAACAATTTCATATTCATTATTCTAGCTCACCTTCTCTCTCCCCAAGCTCACTCTTTCTTCAAGCTCTAATCCTACCACTCATGAGTTGAGAACATGGATTAGAATAGACTAAACATTCCATAACCTAACTCTATATGATCTAAATTCCTTTGATTAGCAACTAGAGAAACTTAGTTACCTTAAGTTAGGAGGTGAAGCTTGGATTAGGGTTCTCGGGTGGATCATCTATCACTTGGAGGAGGCCGAGGAGGATGAAGAGATCGTAAAGACGAAGGACACGATTCACTAGGTATAATCTCTTTACATAGTAGCTAAGAACTTCTATGGTTGATGTTAATTATCGTTTAGCAAAGATCTTCGGTTAGTCGATGCATGCTTATAGAACAAGATCGTTTTTCATATTTCCGCCTCCCCGCAACTCGTGGGGTGTTGCACATCGACTTACAGTGGTATCAGAGCCTCACTAAACAATAATTAACTCACTTGCAAAGTCATATGAATTTCGAACGCAAAACGAACCGGAAAATACCCCAATATCACATAGTTTCTGTCGTTTTTAAAATGAGGCCTAAAATTTTTTCAGGTACCTCCAGAATAACCTACAAGAAATTATAAGAACACTGGAAAAAATGGGTTCCTGAATCGGCCATACAGCCGCGGAACCGCGGTCGATCCCACTGATCCGCCGCGGATCCGCGGCTGAGTTGAGGCCGATTCAACCCAGTTTTTCCCTGTGCGTCTTCTGTGATATTTTGTCTTTTCTGGTATGATTTATTTTCTGCTCAGGTTTCAGATTTACAGAGAAGTTTTGGAGTAGAATCTAATATGTTTGATCGATCGAAATTATACGATGTTTGCTACTTTGATTATATCTGTGAACTGTATTATGTGTTCGTAAACCCCCCCTAACTGCTAGTATATCGGTTGGCAGTGGGTTGCACATATCTGTAATGTTTTAACTGTTTATGATTATGAATTCTATTGGATTGTTGTGATGATTAGCCGAGGTTTTGTGATGGGTTATTGTATTAATTCATTCGATGTAATTGTAAAAAGTTGTAATATTATTTTGCGGGGCACATCCAGGTTGCGGTTGTTGCCACCGTTGTATTATTTCTTTTTACTGTTTTTGCTCCTAGGATAGACCCAAGGTTGGGTGCACAAACTACCGGGTATTTCGAAGTGCTTAGTGGCCTACTCACGTTGTTCAGGGAGACCGCTTCACTTCGGGTACTTGACGGGTAGTTTGCCATACCCGTAGGGGTCTAGGGTGGGGTAATGGCTATTCATCACAACTGTGTAATCTGTCTTTCGTTGCAGGCTCAAAAGAAACGCGGATTGCTTGCATATCCAATAATGTTTATCTGTGATCTGGAATGCCTATTATTGCATCTGACGAATGTACAATATCTATATATGATAGCTATTTAGACGCCACTTATGTTTTACACCCGCGCTAGCCCAGCCCCCGCTCTGCCGTTAGTTAAGTAACCTAACGGGTGATGACGGAACCCCGTGGCGAATGCGGATGGCATAAGAGGACGTTATATTTTCGTTGTTATCTGTAATGATAGGTTAAAGATGGGACGCATTATTTTTAATACAAAGAAAAATAAAACCTAAACTGAATCGTTGGAACAATTTCTAAAACCACTCGGTTTTCTTCAAAAAGCAAATTTTAAATGCGGAGCTTAAACCACTCCTTTTAAGAAAGGCTATCATGGTTCCTTCGATCATATCAAGTTCATTATGTTAACGGTTTTTTGCCAAAAACCAGCCGTAACCCTCCGTCGTTTCAAATAGACAGCACATCGTATTCATGCTATGCTTGTTGGCCTACGTCAAGGCATAGTGGATGGTAGCAGTGTGGTTTGCTTATTTGTTGCATATATAGATGCATTAGTATAGGATAGACGTACAGCCTTGTTGTCCTACGTTAAGGGCATGTATGATGTACCTAAATTAATCAGGACAACGACGGGTAGAACTTGACTTGCGTCTTATGATTTGTTGGCCTACGTCAAGGTCATAAGAGCTTGGGGTAAAAATCACATCGGGAGTTTCAAACATAAAGGAAACTTACAGATTTAGCATATCTTCTGGAGTGTGGTGACTAGAGTGGCTTCCATCTAGTACATCATGCAATGATAGTTGGATCCCGATCCCACTGATGAGTAGGATTACTCTCGGGAAACATTCTCACTTAACAATCAATGCTATAAACCAAGTAGGTGTCCAGAAAGGTGTTAGAGGGGCTACGCCTCCAGGGAAAAAAGGTTATTTAATTAATGAACTTCACAAAAGCGTTGGAAACCTCCCTCGAAGTACCATCGCCGGCCTGGCTAAAAGGTTAAGCAAGTATTGTGACGTGTGATTAAATCCTGACTAGTTCTTCTTTTAGGTTTTGAAGAAGGATTTGAGGGAACAGTGGGAGCCATCCTGTTTAGATATATTAATAACCAATCTAAACTTGCAAGAAGCATATGCTGAGTGGTTTCTTTTCTCTCTCTCTAGAAGCTACCATGACAGGACTAAAACTATTACTTGAAAAAAATATACTGATCGGGCAGAACTATAAAGATTGGCTAAGAAACGTCAACATTGCACTGACTTATTACAAAGTAGCATTGTTACCACCGCTGTTCCTCCCCTTATCCCAGGACCAGATTCCTCAGTTGTGGACAAGGAAGTTCGCAAAACCTGGGATCTATACTGTGAGCGAGCTAAGTGTATCGTGCTGGCGTCCATGAACAATGAACTCCAGAAACAGCACGAGAGTATGGATATTGTATCCATCTTTCTCCATGTCAAGGAATTATATGGAGAGCACTCCCGTATCGCGAGGTATGAGACCTCAAGGAAACTCTTCCAGATGAGGTTAGCTCCAGGATCGCTTGTAGGAGAGCACGCCCTCAAAATGATCAGCCTCATTGAGGAACTCGCAAACCTGGGATGCGTGCTAGAGAATGATTTGTATATCGACTTGATTTTGCAGTCCCTTCCCCGCACCTTCTCTCAGTTCGTACTAAGCTTCAACATGCACGAAATGGAAGTTGATCTTCCAAAGCTCCTCAACATGTTGAGGGTAGCAGAGACCTCCTTGAAAAAGGAGAAGACCCCCGTTCTTTATGTTGGCCAATCATCCTCTTCTAAATCTAAAGCGAAAGCTAAAGGGAAGAAGAAGTTGAAAGCCACCAAACCGAAGGGTGGGGTCAAGAAGGTGCAGGGAACGAACAAGGCAGGAAGGGTGAAAACGAATATAAACGAATGTTTTTATTGTCACAAGCAAGGGCACTGGAAGAAGGACTGTATAACCTTCAAAGCCAAGGACAAGAAGCAAGCTGTTGCTTCTGCTTTAGGTGTGTTCGTAATCGAAAATTGTCTTTCAGTAAACTCTACATCATGGGTACTTGATACCGGTTCTGGTTCTCACATCTGTAATTCATTGCAAGATTTGAGAAATAGTAGAGTACTGGGGACAGGTGATATGACTCTCCGGATGGGCAATGGAATGCATGTAGATGCTATTGCAATAGGGGAATATCACCTAGGGTTGACTAGTGGGCACATTTTGGTGTTGTACAGCTGTTTTTGTATTCCCAGTATGTTGTGTAATATTATATCAGTATCTTTGTTATCTAATGAAGGATATGATTTTGCACTTGAAAGAAATGTCATGAACATTCTCCTAAATCAAGAACTGATTGGGTATGGCACACTGGAAAACGGCATATACATACTTAATCAACCTTGAATTTTCAATATTCAAAACACATTTAAAAGAAAGGCTCCAGATTCAAATCAAGCCTTCCTATGGTATTGTAGACTTGGTCATATAAACGAAACAAGGTTGACTAAGTTACATAAAGATGGATATCTAGATCCGTTTGAATATTCATCATATGCAACTTGTCAATCATGTATCAAAGGAAAAATGACCAAATCTCCGTTCACCGGACACGGAGCAAGAGCCACAGAACTCTTGGGACTTGTACACAGTGATGTATGTGGTCCAATGTCTACACATGCGAGAAGCGGTCACTCCTACTTCATCACTTTTACTGATGACTTCTCTAGGTATGGACATGTGTTCTTAATGAAACATAAATTCGAGGCCTTTGAGAAGTTTAAGGAGTATAAAAATGAAGTAGAGAAACAAACTGGTAAAAGCATCAAGACACTTCGATCTGATCAAGGTGGAGAATACTTAAGTACCAGTTTCCTTGAATGCTTAAAAGAGAATGGAATTCTCTCTCAGCTTACTCCGCCTTATACACCTCAGCATAATGGTGTATCAGAAAGGAGGAATCGCACGTTATTACATATGGTGTGTTCAATGATGAGTAGTGCTGAGTTGCCACTTTCCTTCTGGGGATTTTCCCTAGAATCAGCAGCATACTTATTGAATAGAGTTCCAACTAAGTCTGTGCCTACCACTCCATATGAAATATGGAGCGGGAAGAGACCATATCTTAAGTATATCAAGATATGGGGGTGTCCGGCATATGTTAAAAAGCATAGACCGGACAAGCTCGAGGCACGATCGGTTTTGTGCAAGTTTGTAGGATACCCCAAACATTCAAGGGGGTACATGGTCTACCACACTGAAGAAAAAAAAGTGTTTGTCGCTCGCCACATTGTCTTCTTAGAAAGCGAATTTCTTGCAAAAGAAATTAGTGGGACCGCGGTAGAGTTGGAAGATTCCAGAACCTCAAACTGCTACCGAGGACTTAGTAGAACCTCAGATTTCAATAGAACATGACGAACCAATGCCATTCCGCAGATCTAATAGGCTTTCTCATTCTCCTGAGAGATACTATGGTTTTCTTCTAGATGGGGATCGAGAGGATTGCATCATCGATGATGATGAGCCTACTAGTTTTCAGCAGGCAATCATGAGTATTGACTCGGTGAAGTGGCTGGATGCTATGAGATCCGAAATGGAATCCATGTACACAAATAAAGTATGGACTTTAGAAGTTGCTCCTCCTGGGGTGAAACAAGTTGGATGCAAATGGATCTTCAAAAAGAAGATTGGTGCACTTAGACAAGTGGAAACCTACAAAGCTAGACTCGTTGCAAAAGGTTTTTGTCAAAGACCAGAATTGGACTATGATGAAACCTTTTCATCTGTAGCTATGCTTAAATCCTTTCGGATCCTGCTTGCCATTGCTGCCTTCTATGACTATGAAATCTGGCAGATGGACATAAAAACAGCTTTTCTAAATGGACATTTAGAAGAGAGTGTTTACATGGATCAACCAGAAGGTTTCTTAGACAGTGGGAGCAGCGGAAGAGTGTGCAGGTTGCTTAAATCCATTTATGGATTAAAGCAAGCATCGCGAAGTTGGAACATCTGCTTTGATGAGACAGTCAAAGAATTTGACTTTATCAAAAATGTAGATGAACCATGCATTTATAGGAAGATTGTAGAAGGAGCAGTACACTTCCTCGTTTTGTACGTCGACGACATACTACTGATAGGGAATGATGTCCCTATGCTACAATCAGTAAAGCTCTTCTTATCACAGAAATTCTCCATGAAAGACTTGGGTGATGCAACCTACATTTTGGGCATTAAGATCTATCATGATAGATCTAATAGAATGTTAGGACTTTCACAGTCCAGGTATATTGACACTATACTAAAGAGATTTAGTATGGAAGATTCCAAGCGCGGTAATATGCCCGCTTGTTACGGGATCACCCTCTCCAAAGAGATGTCTCCAAAGACTGATGAAGAGAGGGCGCGCATGGGCATTATACCCTACGCTTTGGCAGTAGAATCTATAATGTATGCGATGTTATGTACAAGACTAGATGTAGCTTACGCACTTGGTGTGGTAAGCAGGTATCAGTCTGACCCAGGTGAGAAGCATTGGATAGCGGTAAAGAACATTCTCAAGTACCTGAGAAGGACTAAGGAGATGTTCTTGATTTACGGTAATGGGGACCTCCAGGTAGAGGCTTTTACTGACTCTGGTTTCCAAAGTGACAAAGATAATTCTAAATCCATTTTGGATTTTGTGTTTACCCTCAATAGAGGAGCGATATGTTGGAAGAGTTCCAAACAGGATACCGTCGCAGACTCAACTATAGAGGCTGAGTATATAGCTGCTTGTGAAGCCGCAAAAGAGGCTGTCTGGATAAGGAAGTTCATCTCTGAACTTCAGGTAGTTCCGTCCATTGCCAATCCAATACCTTTGAATTATGATAACAATGGGGCTATAGCATTAGTGAAGGAACCCAGGTCCCATCAGAAATCCAGGCATATCTTAAGGCAGTTTCACCTGATTAGGGAGATCGTGGATCGTCGGGAGATCGAGGTACGGAGAGTGGACACAAAAGACAACACGGCAGATCCATTCACCAAGGGTATCCCACAAGTTCAGTTCGAGAGGTTGTTTGAGATGTTGGGCATGCGGTACTCCAGCAACTGGATCTAGTGAAGACAGTGGGTACTCATTGCGCCAATTATAGGCCTTAGTGCAAGTAGGAGATTGTTGGATATATATGCCCTAGAGGCCTTCATTGTATAAGATGCTAGGGATATGTATGTACATGACAGTCTTGCTTAATATGATAGTACGCTATTTGGTTTGTCTTTATCTTAACATATGATATATTTTGCGTAGTATTCATATATATATACATGTTAATAAAGCCCATAGGGTGTTTTGCCTGACTACCGGCGTTGTGATAGCAGTCATACTTATGGGAGCTGGATAGTGAATAGGCACATCCTTAGATGTCCCTGGTCGCAGGAGTATCGAGACTAGGCATCGATACTCCGGAGTAGACTAGTGTATACATATCTAGACCCTGAGGAGGGGCGATGGATTGGTCCCACAACCATTGGTGGAGTGCACCTAAGATTATATACAGGACTCGCTGAGAACTGACTGGATGGTATTTATACCTAACGTCAAATAGCAGTTCTAAGGTGACATGTGTGCAGATAGTCCGTTGACTTAAAGTCGTCATTTGTCTCGTGTGAGTTCCCACTGTGCTTTGATTACTACCCTACCACGGTTCAAAAGAGTCGTGCAAACAGGTTTTAGTTGTGCACAGTCCCGAGCCACATGGAGGCAGTGAGTGACTGTTAGGGATTCGTCTCTCCCGGTATAGGCAGTTGATATCGCACGGTGATCGGTTGGTCATTACCATAAGTCCCTGGCCAGGGCTGATTGAGAATTACTGATAGACTGATCAGTAGATTCTCTGATGGTAATTGAGCCATGCCGACATGACTTGTACGGTTATTAGAGGTCTGACGTTTACCACCTCCCTAGAACATACATGCGATACTCTTAGACGAACAGACCAAACTGTACGGATATTGTCACGGACAGGCTCAGTAGGAGTTCGGATGGGTTTCCTCATCGTCCTTCTTATCGACATCTACCTAGGGACCGTTACGTACAGCTAGTGCCGCTTGCGGTCTGTGGTTAAACCCACTGCCAGCGTAGTAGTCGAGTCTTTAGAGTCCCACACAGAGTTTTCCCAACTCCAGGAGAAACTATATAGAGGTCGTACGGTTTTACGATAAGGGTCCGGACGAATACGTGTTTAAACGCACGTACGACATTCGGACACTTTTTACTAGACGGCTTTGGTTTAAGCCAGATTCTAGTATCAGGTTATTGGATTTATACAGTCTAAAGTTTTTCCGTGTTTTCACGGATGGGAGGGGCGTTCTCGTAATTTCCGGGAAGCTTCTAGAAGCATGGTGACTTGAGGGGTTTAGGTGGCATTGTCATTAAATGATATTGTGACTCATAATGTGTGATTCATTATGTCATTAATGCATTATTGAATGCTTAATGACTCACATGGTGAATCACTCATAATACATTTATGTAGCATGATGAATAATCTCCTATTATTCATTTATTGATTTATTCATTATGCTTCATATATCAAGTGAGAAACAATTTCATATTCATTATTCTAGCTCACCTTCTCTCTCCTTAAGCTCACTCTTTCTTCAAGCTCTAATCCTACCACTCATGAGTTGAGAACAAGGATTAGAATAGACTAAACATTCCATAACTTAACTCTATATGATCTAAGTTCCTTTGATTATCAACTAGAGAAACTTAGTTACCTCAAGTTAGGAGGTGAAGCTTGGATTAGGGTTCTCGGGTGGATCATCTATCACTTGGAGGAGGCCGAGGAGGACGAAGAGATCGTAAAGACGAAGGACACGATTCGCTAGGTATAATCTCTTTACATAGTAGCTAAGAACTTCTATGGTTGATGTTAATTATCGTTTAGCAAAGATCTTCGGTTAGTCGATGCATGCTTATAGAACAAGATCGTTTTTCATATTTCCGCCTCTCCTCAACTCGTGGGGTGTTGCACATCGACTTACAATAATTGCATCCATTGAACATATTATACATATCATTGCATCTCTAGATTACTTAATACATATTAACATGATTTTAACTTCCATAATTGTCATACTGTATTCATGCAAGGTTGAAACCATCCCTTAAACTCAAACAGATAACCGTACATCCAAGTAGTTTAATCTGCACCTATTTGCTCATCATATTACATGTTCCAGTTTATTGTTCTATTAGTACCCATGCTTGTGATGCATACACATGCTTATGCTAGTGTGATTGTGCGCACCCATATGACATCTTGTACACCCTGATATTACCTATTACACCTATTACTTGACACGACATGGTACCGTACAACTCTTGACATAACATGACACCTTTATATATTACCTGGCTTGACCTGATGTACCATGGTCTTACCTGTTACCTGATCTTATGTCTAATGCTAACAAACCTGACCTGTCGTCCTTACGGACCGTTCCTGTTGTCTATCTAGACAAACCTGTACCTGCCTGATCCTGTATTGACATTAGCTCTAGATTATTTAATACTTGACTTGAACATATATAACTTAGGGGTATGGGAAAACCAGTATTGTAACCAAACGTAACTCAAAGGGCCATCTTATTGTTTGCCGTTTTTCCGGGCGTTACGGAATACCCATTGTTTGCCGTTTTTCCGGGCGTTACGGAATACCCATTGTTTGCCGTTTTTTCGGGCGTTACGGAATACCTATTGTTTGCCATCTTTTCGGGCGTTACGGAATAATCACCGATGAGTTACGATGAGGATTACATTACTTGGTTTCGAAGACTTTAGAATAGATAACCCCGTAGCACAGTTTAGATATCTCTGCACGTCACTTATACCGACACATTCACCGTTATATATTCTCATTATATTCTTGCTCATACTCATACCCGCATGTCGTACTACCCCTGTTAATATTATTGCTTGATATTATGACGCGCTGACTTCTGGCTTTTGCATGGCCCAGATCTTTCTACCTTTTTTGCAGACTGATCAGGAGTATTGCCGCTGTTAGATCGAGCGGTGAAGATCCTGTTGGTATGCAGTCTTACTTTCCATGTGTTTCATTTATTGTATCCTTTGCTTCCGCATTTTATCATTATTTCTTGACTCATTCACTCTGGCTCATGGACATGTATTAGATAGTTTAGGTTACTTTCCTGTTCTTAATATCTCTACAGCCGTAATGTGACTGTGGAGGGAGTTTTCCTATCCACAGGTAGCATGGTTGGCTATGTCACGTGCCCATCTTAGCGTACTCTGGGAAGCGGGGCGTGACATGGTTCTTTTGGTATCAGCGCCATAGGATATAGGTTAATCAAGTTTGATTCTTTTGTAGTTGGGTATTGGACCCAGTACACGAATCAGAATACTCGTAACTAGGAGCATGTCCTGCCACATTGTTATCATGATTCTTGAATCATATCCTTCTTTTATCCTTCGTTTTAACGATATGCAAACAACTTGCATATCGGCCTGAAACCTTTTTGTTCTCTATTGTTTCTTTCTATCCTTTGATTCTGATACTAGGATTTGGGCGACTTGAGTGGAGTTATGTAATTGTACCCATGAACTGCAGCATGGTTACAATGCGGTACTCTATTTAAGTAACTTGGAGTCCTGGTCTTGATTCACTTCCTTATTCCATGATCGTTGTACTACCTTGCTTTTCTCGGTTTCATTGCTTACCAGTTATTGTTTCATCGCCAGTTTGAATCATGTTTATCGTGCTTGATCCTCTTCTGTATCTTGACTTCGGTTGAAGTTATCTCGGTATCTTACTTGTTCTTGTTTTCCCCGCATTTGGATTATTCAATTCTGGTGCATCCTTTTGTTGTTGTTATCTTGGGAATGGATTTTCGCGGCACTTTCCACGCTCATATTGATTGTAAGGAAAAGAAAGTGATTCTCTAGATTCCCAGACATCCGGAGTTTGTTTTGCTGGAGGAAGCGGTTCTGTCGGGCCAGTCGAGTTTAAAGGCTAGGCCGACAAATAATGTTCTTTCGTCGATGGAAGTTGATAAGGAAGAAGCGCCGGCTATATTTCGAGAGATCATGGACGTGTTCGAAGACATATCGGGATTATCGAAACGAGATGTGGAGTTTGCGATTGATCTTGTTCCCGGTGCAGCGCAAATCTCATTGGCGTATTATCCAATGGCACCAATGGAGTTGAAGGAAGTAAGGAAGTAGGTTACCGAATTGCTTGAAAAGGGTTGGACTCGCAGCAGAAATTTAATTTGTGAAGCTCCAGTTCTTCTAGTAAAGAAGATGATGTTATAAGGAGGATGTGCATCGATTATCGAGAATTAAACCGGGTGACTATTAAGAGAAAGTACCCGATCCCTCGCATTGGTGAATTATTTGAGCAGCTTAGTGGCGCGAGGGTATTCTCGAAGTTGGATTTGTGATCCGGATATCATCAGATCCGAGTCAAATTAGAAGATATTTGCAAGACTGCGTTCTGAACTCGGTATGGAAATTACGAGTATTTAGTGATGCCCTTCGGAGTAATGAATGCACCGGCGATATTCATGGACTTGATGAACCGAATCTTTCACCGTTCTTTGACCAGTTTATAGTGGTGCATCGATGATATTCTGGTCTACTCATGGAGCAAGGAAGAACATGTAGAACCCTTGAAGATCGCACTGCAGACATTGAGGCAAGAAAGATTGTACGCAAGGAGGAGCAAGTGCGAGTTTGGCTTGAAGAAGTAAATTTTTGGGGCATGTCGTAGCTGGAGATGGGACCACCGTTTATCCAGGGATGATTGCAGCAGTTCAAGACTGGCCGATTCCGAAGAACGTTGTAGAGATCAGAAGTTTTCTTGGACTTGCAGGATACTACAGAAGGTTCGTGGAGAATTTTGCTCGTTTGGCTGAGCCTTGACCAAGCTTACGCGCAGGTAAGTACCGTTTGTATGGACGGATAAGTGTGCGTCATTTTTTGAGGCATTGAAGCAGAGATTGATAACCGTACCAGACGGTTCCGGAGAATTGGTGTTTCGCAGCAACGCATCAGGGAAAGGATTGGGATGCGTTTGATGCAGCGTGGGAAGGTTGTAGCTTACGCGTCGAGACAGTTGAAGACCCATGATAAGAATTACCCAACTCATGACTTGGGGCTAGTAGCTGTAATTCTTTTGCTTTGAAGATTTGGAGACACTACTTATTGGGCGAAAGGGGTCGAAGTATTCACCGATCACAAAGGCCTAAAGTAAGTATTCACTCAGAAGGAGCTATTTACGAGACATCGTAGATGGTTGGAGCTAATGGCTGACTACGATCTTAATCTTAAGTACCATCCGGGAAAAGTTAATGTTGTGCCGGATGTGCTTAGTCGGTTGCCAGCAATTCAAATGTTGACTGCACAGAAGGAATTCATTGAAGATTTTCGGAGATCTGACTTGGAGATTGTGCTACCGCATTTTTCGGGACAGTTGATGCAGTTGCAAGTACAGTCGACGTTGATCGAGGATATTAAAGCAGCGCAATTGCAGGACCCAAGATTTCGGAAGTTTCGAGCACAGGTTGAAGCTGAACTTCGAATGGACTTATTGATTCATAAGGGTGGTTCATTGCGATATGGTAGCCGTTTGTGTGTGCCAAATGAAGATATTCACGAAAAAGTTATGAAGGAGACACACGCTTCCGCACGTTCCGTACATCCAGGAGGCATGAAGATGTACCGCGATAGACGATAGCATATCTGGTAGGAAAGCTTGAAACGGGAGATTGCCCGCTTCGTAGCAAAGTGCTTGGTGTGTCAGCAAGTCAAGTCTGAACATCAAAGAGTTTCTGGTTTGTTGCAACCACTTCCGATTTCTCAATGGAAGTGGGAACATAACCATGGATTTCGTAACGGCCCTACCGAGGAGTCCGAAAGGCAACAATGCAGTTGGGCGATTATTGATCGTTTGACCAAGGCAGCTCATTTCATACTATTGAGGGTTGGTCAATCAACAGAAGTTTTGGCCGAACGGTGCATGCAGGAGATTGTAAGATTGCGTGGAGTACCGGTGAGCATCGTGTCTGACCGTGACACTCATTCCTTATCGCACTTCTGGAGGAGCTTACAGGAAAGTTTGGGGACTTGATTAAGGTTTAGCACAACGTATCATCATCAGACCGATGGACAGTCGGAGAGAACGATCCAAACTCTTGAAGACATATTGAGAGCTTTCATGTTAGACTTCAAGGGTTCATGGGAGGATCATCTACACTTGGTGGAGTTTCCGTACAATAACAGTTTTCAGGCGACTATTCAGAGGGCTCCATTAGAAGCTTTATATGGTAGCAAATGTTTTCACCTGTTTGTTGGGACGATGTTGGTGAACGAAGATTATTGGGACCGGACTTGATCGTGCAAACAGTTGAGAAGGTTAACACTTTCCGGAATCGTATGATAGCAGCACAAGACGACAAAAAAAGTTGGGCGGTTACGTCGAGAAGACCTCAAGAGTTCGCCGTGGGTGATTTGGTGTTCCTGAAGATATCACCGACTAGAGGGGTGATCCGTTTCGGAAGTCGAGGAAAGCTTAGTCCTCGATTCGTTGGACCTTTTGAAATTTTGGGGCGTGTTGGAGAGGTACCATGTCGTTTGCCTTTACCGCAACCCCTGGCGAATGTTCATGACGTGCTTCACGTATCTCAACTTCGTAAGTATGCTCGAGATGAAACATACATGCTGGATCATTCGGAGCTGACTGTACAAAAAGATTTGACTTTTGAGGAGCGACCGATGTCGACTGTGGATCGAAGAGGAAAAGTTTGAAGACCAAGGTTACCTCTCTTGTATTTGTTTCTTGGGGTAATCACTCACATGGAAGATCAACTTGGGAAACGAGAAGATGAAGTCCGAATTTTCCACATCTATTCTTATAGTTTCTTGTTTGTTTATCCTATCTTGTTCTTGGAATTTCGAGGACGAAATTCTTTTGTAGTTGGGTATAATGTAACACCCGAGTTTATTTATACCAATTCCAGTTTCCGTATTTACTTATCCATGGTCTATTCTTGATTTAGCGTGTTTGGGTGAGAATGGTATTTTACATATTACTTTGCATTCGACCCGACCTGCTTGCTTGAACCTGTTTAACTCTTATTTATAGATTATCTTGACTTGTTGCATAGACTAGTGCATCTCATAATTTAGTAAATACTGGTATTTTATCTTATATCGCATCTTTTGCATATAACAATTTAAATCACGTAAAATAAATTAAAATTACATTTCATGGCCTGCATGAGACCCCTAACCCTGTGGTAGCGTCCCTGCATCGTGTTCTCGTCCCGTTCAGTGGAACGGACGTGTTTGGATGGCTACGCGCACGTGCGTGCGTCCGTTCTTCAGGGTATGCATTTCTGTTACATAACCTTTCATTTTAATTTTTGGAGCTTGCTAATAATTTTTATATTTCAAATTCAAAATTTTTGACCCAACCCATGCGCGTTTCTGATATATTTTGTAGTCCGCCTAAATTCAAATTAATTATTTTATTTGATTTATTTTTAAGATTTTCTGTTAATGAATTGGGAACTGAGTAAATCTTTTAGGTTTAAAACCTTTATAAATTTTTTTCAAAATTTTTCCCGAGCCAATCAGGTCTCTCTTTACTTGCTCTGGGCCCCACCACCAAATCTCTCTTTCTCTTCTATCTCTCCTTTTCTCAACCAATCAGGGATTCTCCCTTCAAACCAACGGGACCCACGTCTCCCTCTCTTTCTTTCTCCTTCACTTTCTCTCTCTTCTTTCTCTCTCCTCTTGCGCCTTTCTCTCACCTCTCACGACTACTGTTCATTCCTCGACTCCCGTCACCGCCCATAGGATCTGGTCAACTCCCTTCAGTATATTTCTTCTTCCTCCTTTAAACCCCGCGGCTCCCCTTCTTGAACCCATCGCCTCGCTTAAACTCTAACCCTAGACCTAGCCTCCTCTACCCTCTAAAATCGACCTCGTCACCACCTCCATCCCATCTCCTTCTCCTTCCCTCCCCTTTTCTCCCGAGTGCCCAACGCCGCCACCAACATCCCTGCAACCCAAGAACCTAAGAAACCCTTGCCAAGCCATCACCGCCGATCACCAAGCCTCGTCGACGACCTTACCCCTTCACCCTTATCACCATACCACCTCCTTGTCCCTATCCATACCCGATCACCCTGCAACCCCGACGACGCCAAGAACCCTACAACCGACCACTAGCCTTGCAAACCAGAACCCAACGACTGCACCTTCATCGCCAGAGACCTGACCACCTCATCGTTGTCGCCACCGTCATCTCCTCCTTCTCATCACTTCCCTCTTCGTTCCCCGACATCCAAACCACCACTAATACTAACCCTGCACACCTCATCCTCGACCACAACAGCAAACCTTAGCCTCGCCGGGAACCCTCACGTCGGCAACCCTTGTCGTCGCCACCCCTTGCCGACTCCCCTCTGCAACCTCAGAACGCAGCTACGGTAAGCTCTCTCTAGTGTTTTCCTTCCTCCATTCTTCTCTCCATTCTTTCTTCTCTTTCCTTATGTATTGTTCCTACGTTCACTGCTGTTTCTTGTTTGCCAGGATCCGACGTGCTGACGACGATCCCGACGACCCAGCGAGGATACCTGACCCGTGTGATTCCATCGTGCGTTGTTTGGACTCATTCCGTGTACCGTACGCGCGTCGCGACTCTTCCGCCGACACGTAACGTTCCGTTTACCGTATCGTGATCCGATTAAGGCAAGTTAATCTTGCTACATGCTATACTTTTACCTACTATGTAAATTTAAATTATAATATCCCATCATGATTATTTATGCAACCTGCATTATCACTTTTCATGTTTTATCATTTTACGGATGTCCGATTACATCCGTACCATATATTTCACATCTAGTGCATGCAAGTGAAACTTGCTACATGCTATTCATACTATTCCTGTATTTATTTATCTAATTTCATATTAAATCTATAGATAGAATCTAAAGTCATGAATTCCAAGTTAACAGTGCGATGTTCCGTTTACATATTTTAGATTCAGAACTTGAAACCTAACTGTCGCATTTAGTTTACTAAACCTAGTAACCACATTTATATTTTTAAATCACATAATAACTAGTTACATAGTCTATGGTACCCATTCTATAGTTTTACTCCATTGGACACCCGTGTGCATCCTTAACCTGTTTTAGTTATAATTGCATCCATTGAACATATTATATATATCATTGCATCTCTAGATTACTTAATACATATTAACATGATTTTAACTTCCATAATTTTCCTGCTGTATTCATGCAAGGTTGAAACCATCCCTTAAACACAAACAGATAACCGTACATCCAAGTTGTTTAATCTGCACCTATTTGCTCATCATATTACACGTTCCAGTTTATTGTTCTATTAGTACCCATGCTTGTGATGCATACACATGCCTATGCTAGTGTGATTGTGCACACCCACATGACATCTTGTGCACCCTGATATTACCTATTACACCTATTACTTGACACGACATGGTACCGTACAACTCTTGACATAACATGACACCTTTATATATTACCTGGCTTAACCTGATGTACCATGGTCTTACCTGTTACCTGATCTTATGTCTAATACCAACAAACCCGACCTGTTGTCCTTACGGACCGTTCCTGTTGTCTATCTAGACAAACCTGTACCTGCCTGATCCTGTGTTGGCATTAACTCTAGATTATTTAATACTTGACTTGAACATATATAACTTGGGGGTATGGAAAAATCAGTATTGTAACCGAACGTAACTCAAAGGGCCATCCTATTGTTTGCCGTTTTTCCGGGCGTTACGGAATACCCATTGTTTACCGTTCTTCCGGGAGTTATGGAATACCCATTGTTTGCCGTTTTTCCGGGCATTACGGAATACCCAATGTTTGCAGTTTTTCCGGGCGTTACGGAATACCTATTGTTTGCCGTCTTTCCAGGCGTTACGGAATAATCACCGACGAGTTACGATGAGGATTGCATTACTTGGTTTTGAAGACTTTAGAATAGATAACCCCATAGCACAGTTTAGATATCTCTGCTCGTCACTTATACTGACACATTCACCGTTATATATTCTCATTATATTCTTGCTCATACTCATACCCGCATGTCGTACTACCCCTGTTAATATTATTGCTTGATATTATGACGCGCTGACGTCTGGGTTTTGCATGGCCCAGATCCTTCTACCTTTGTTGCAGACTGATCAGGAGTATTGCCGCTGTTAGATCGAGCGGTGAAGATCCTGTTGGTATGTAGTCTTACTTTCCATGTGTTTCATTTATTGTATCCTTTGCTTCCGCATTTTATCATTATTTCTTGACTCATTCACTCTGGCTCATGGACACATATTAGATAGTTTAGTACTTTCCTGTTCATGATATCTCTACAGTCGTAATGTGACTGTGGAGGTAGTTTTCCTATCCACAGGTAGTATGGTTGGCTATGTCACGTGCCCATCTTAGCGTACTCTGGGAAGCGGGGCGTGACAAATTCAAGGAGTACAAACTTGAAGTAGAAAAAAAACTGGCTCGAGCATCAAGAAACTTCGATCAGATCGAGGTGGAGAGTATCTAAGCACTGAGTTTTCAGACTTCTTAAAAGAGAATGGGATTCTCTCTCAGCTCACTCCTCCTTTCACACCACAGCACAACGTTGAATCAGAACGGAGGAATCGTACCCTATTAGATATGGTACGGTCCATGATGAGTGATGCTGAGTTACCGCTTTCCTTTTGGGGACATGCGTTAGAGACAACAATTTATCTATTGAACATGGTTCCAACCAAGACCGTGTCTACCACTCCATCTGAGATGTAGTGTAGGAAGAGACCATCTCTTAAATGAGTTAGGATATAGGGTTGTCCATCTTTTGTCAAAAAGCAGAATCCAGATAAACTCGAGACACGATCGGTCATGTGTACTTTTGTGTGATATCCAAAACATTCATATAGATATCTATTCTACCACAAGGAGGAACAATAGGTGTTTGTTTCTCAACATGCCACAATTTTAGAAAATGATATTTTTATAAATAGTACCGATGGCAATGCGGTAGAACTAGAAGAGATTCTAGAGACACAAATTACTCATGAAGAATTGGTTGAACCTGATGTTGCAGTAGAACATCAAGAACCTCAGCCGCTCCGGAAATCTAGTAGAACTTCTCGTCCACCGGAGAGATACTATGGTTTTCTCATTGATGGTGATAGAGAGGATTGCATCATGGATGATGATGATTCTGCTAGTTTTCAGCAGGTTATCACGAGTGGTGACTCAGTGAAGTGGATGGATGTCATGAGATCCGAAATGGAGTCTATGTACACCAACAAAGTATGGACTTTGGACGTTGCACCTCCTGGGATAAAACCCGTAGGGTGCAAATGGATCTTTAAGAGAAAGATTGGTGTAGATGGACATGTAGAGACGTATAAAGCAAGGCTTGTAGCGAAAGGTTTTTGTCAAAGATCAGGACTGGACTATGATGAAACTTTCTCTCCAGTAGCAATGCTTAAATCCATTCGGATCCTACTTTCTACTTCTGCTCACTACGACTATGAAATCTGGAAGATGGACGTTAAAACTGCATTTCTAAATTGTGATTTAGAAGAATGCGTTTTTATGGATCAGCCAGAGGGCTCATTGACAGTGGGAGCAGCGAAAAGGCGTGTAGGTTGCTTAAATGCATTTATGGATTAAAGCAGGCATCTCGGAGCTGGAACATCTGTTTTGATGATACAATCAAAGAGTTTTATTTTATCAAAAATATAGATGAACCATGCATTTATAAGAAGATTGTAGGGAGTACTTTCACTTTTCTCGTATTGTACATGGATGAAATTCTCTTGATAGGAAATGATATTCCTATGCTACAATCGGTCAAACTATTCTTATCACAAAGGTTCTCCATGAAGGACCTGGGTGATGCATCGTGCATTTTGGGGATAAGGATCTATAGAGATATATCCAAGAGGTTATTGGGATTGTCCCAATCAAAGTACATTGAAACCATCCTAAAAAGGTTTAGTATGGAAGATTCCAAGCGTGGTTCCTTGCCCACTTGCCATGGAATCACTCTCTCTAAGGATTTCTATCCGAAGACTGATGTAGAGAGAGCTCGCATGAGCATTATACCCTACGCTTCAGCCGTAGGATCTATAATGTATGCAATGATATGTACTCATCCTGATGTAGCTTATGCACTAGCTGTAGTAAGCAGGTATCAATCTAACACAGGGGAGTAACACTGGATAGCTGTGAAGAACATTCTTAAGTACTTGCGAAGGACTAAAGAGTTGTTCTTGGTGTATGGTAATGGCGATCTACAAATGGAGACCTTTACCGATTCCAGCTTCCAAAGTGATAAGGATGACAGTAAATCTATCTCAGGGTTTGTATTTACCCTCAATGGAGGGGCGGTGTGTTGGTAGAGTTCCAAACAGGTTACCGTTGCAGACTCCACGATGGAAGCTGAGTATATTGCTGCAAATGATGCTGCCAAGGAAGTCGTCTAGATGAGAAAGTTCGTCATGGAACTAGGAGTATTTCCAACCATTGTTAATCCAATACCAGTGTATTGTGATAATAATGGAGCTATGGCATTGGCCAAAGAACTCAGATCCTATCAGAAGTCCAGACACATACTGAGGCGATATCATTTAATTCGGGAGATTGTGGATCGCCAAGAGGTCGAGATTCGAAGAGTAGAAACAAAGAATAACACCGCGGATCCACTCACCAAGGCCCTTCCACAACCGCAACATGAGCAACTTTTTGAGATGTTGAGTATAAGATACGCCAATAAATGGCTTTAATGTAAGTGGAAGATTGTTGGATATATGTATGCCCTAGAGGACATTATATGTATAGTGGATGCTTGGACATTTATATATGTATAGATGAATTTCTTGCTCGACATGACAGTATGCTATCTGGTTTCACTTTATCTTGACATGTTTACTTGATACTGTTCATTGCATACATGTTGATATAGCCCTCAGGATATATGCTTGACTTCCATGGCTATGATGGAGATCATACTAGTGGGGCATGTGTGGTCTATAAGCATATTCTTAAATTTTCCTAGACGAGGGTATATCGAGCCAGAGCATCGATATTCCAGAGCAGACTAGCGTATACGTTTCTTGACCCATATGTTGGGCAATGGATGATCCCATATCCATTGGTGTTGTGACATCAAAGATTGTATACGGGTGCTCAGTATAGACTGGGTACCCTGAACGGACTCATTGAGAACTTCTATATGGTTTTATGTCTATCGTCGGATAGCAGTTCTCAGGTGACACGGGTACAGGTTAGTCTGTAGACCCGAGATCATCGTAGAGACTTGTGCGTTCTCCCACTATACTTTGATTTCCACCCTACCACGGCTCTACTGAGTCATGCAAACAGGTGGCTTTTGGGTACTGTTTATAACAGAATACTGCATTTTATACCGCCCATTCTTATGCTCGTGTGTTTATAGGTAGGTGCTTTTAATCAGTGTTTGCTACATAATTGCAGAATACAGGTTCTCGGCTCTGAACAATGAATATCATGGAAAAGTATGATAAATTCCGGATTACTGCCAACAACAGATAAAACACGGTCTCCGCTCTCTATCCATGTGTTGCCACATACCAGTTAAGGGACAAGATGGCAAATCGATTGTCATGTCATGCACAAAGCTCTAGGTCAACACAAGATCCAAGAAATCTACACGGAGCTCGAGGAAATCATGGCAAAAGATCCACATCACATCACATTTTTGTTCTACTAAAATTCTGGAATAATTGTGAAGAGTTTCTGAGAAAATTCATATACCACATAGCAGACAAATACAAAGCAGGAAACCACCCAAAATACGACGACCCAAGTCATCAAGATGGCCGCGGATCCGCGGCCAATAGGGGGTATTGGCCGCGGATCCGCGGCTTTATGGGCGCCTCATTCCGTCGTTTTTCAGGGGCATATTTGTACTTTCATGTTGAGCCATATTATTGCCCTAGGTTTCCCTTTCCCCTCCTATAACTACTCCAGAATTGAGCTAAGCCAAGGGTCATTCTTTATTCTTCTTTCTTTTTAGGATTTAGTCTTTTTCTTCTTCTTCTTCATTTCTTTTTCCATTAAAATTGTAGTGAGAGCTTTTTGAGTGGAAGATCAATGAAGATGAGGGCTTTTGTATCATTCTCTTTTGTTTAACTTCCCCTTGAGATTCTTGCTTTCTCTTGATCATTCAACCTCTTCATTGAGCTTGAATGGTTAAGGGTTAGTTATTGATCTCAAGGGTCGTATTTTCTTATGGAATTAGCGCTTCATTTCACATGCGTTCTCTACCCTTCTCTTGATCTTGCAACCTCTTGATTGAGCTTGCAAGTTTAAGGGTTGGCTATTGATCCCATGCTTGTCTTGAGTTCTAGTTTCTTGTTCTTGTAATTTCTTTCTTGCTTATTTATTACTTGCTTTTTATTGTTTCTTGCTTTTTTCATTTTTGTCTTTTATTACTTGCAATTTTATTCATGCACTTAATTACTTGTAATCTTTTCTTTTCTTTGTTCTTTTCTTTCTCTCTTTTTTGTTCATATTGTGAATGGTTGTAATTGTTGTTGTTGTTAAGAATAAATACGATATTGTAAGTTAAGTCTTTCTTTGCTCATTTCCTTTTCCCGTTATTTTCCATTGAACTCCGCCTAAACCATACGCAAGCGCTCCGTTAGGTACCCTACCCTAACAAGGTAACGGTGATTCCTAACCGCGACCGGTTGCGTTCGGTTTGGCCGGAGGCAAAAGAAAGAGACAAGAACGGAAGGAAAAGGGTGAATAAGCCGTATTCCACGAATATCGCGCTTAAATCCCCCAATCCACGTTGTTGCCGATTGCTCTAGCTTCAATTGGTCAAGACTCGGCTCAAAGGTTTTGAGTACGGATTTCTTTAGCTTACATTATCGTATCCTTTCTTAAACAACTTTATACATGCAAATAATACACATAGGTTAGAATCGAACAAACTTATACTCATTATTTATTGACTCGTCTAAAACAAGAAAGGACATACAACCATCTCCCTGTGGATCGACCCGTGCTCAACCGGCTAGCTGCATAACGACACCGTCTTGATTGCGGTTAACTTTTAATTCTTCCAATCAAATGGCGCCGTTGCCGGGGAGACGGTAGCGTATTTTCTTTCTCGTTATTCGGGTTAATATTCTTTTTGTATATATTTATAATATAAAAAAAATTAAAAAAAAATTCTTTTTGTTTTTTTTGATCATTTTTGTGGGCAAGTGTGCAGATTTTTGCGTATTTGCAAACTTCAATTGTGGGGAGCAAAGTGTACATTCAAGGCTAAGGTGATTGCAAAGTACAGTGCCAAAGATCCGGGTAGTTTGACCCGTGCAAGCGAACTTTTCAAGCTTACCGGATTTGATTCAACGGGGGTTTCCTAACCCAAAAACTTAACGGTACGTACTTTACTAACACCTTCTTCTCAAATCCGACGCATCCAATATACTATTCTTTGCAGGATTCTTTGCAAGTTCGCTAACAAACGCTAAAAATTGACTAACCCGTATTTGTTGCAGTGCCGCGCTTAAACTAAAAAACGATTTTTTGATTCTTTATAGAATTTTTATTGAATTGCGCATTGCATCAATTAATACGGACTTAAGGGTAAGCGAACCCCACAATATACGGTAAAGGATTTCATCACCTTTTCCGTGGCCCACAAATCACGAACTTGAGCATAACGTTTACCCGCACAAATTTTAAAAGAAATTAGACTTTAAGCCTTAAGGACTTCGCGCTCACTAGGTGAAGTTAACTGTGTTTAGAACCTCGCTTAACGGTATATTGTTTACGGGGTGTCTAGAAAAGTGTTAACGGTGAAACCGCCAAAAGAGAAAGGGTTATTTAATTAAGGAACTTCGCGAAAGCGTTGGAAAACCTCCCCTTATCTCTGCACTTACCTGGCCTCGTGATCAGTGTATCTTGAGCCCGTTTCTCGACACAGTTTTACTTCGACAATCAAGTTCTGGAGCAGGTCTAGTTGACCTAGGTGAACCCTAGAACGATTAGGTGTGTGGTATTTTTGTGTCGTGATTGTTTTTGTCCATATTCTTATTTTTGTGTGTATATTTCATTCTTTTGTTAATATCTAAAAAAAAATTTAAAAAAAAAATAAATAAATAAATAAAATATCATTCTTTTTTCCACTTCTTTTCTCTGCCTTTCCTTCTTTCTCTCTTCATATCATGGGTACCCCTCCTCGCAAAACTCTTGCCGAACTTTGGTACCCACAACCAGACATTACTTCATACGGTTCTTGTTTTGGTCGAACATCGAACGACCCCTCCATGCCCAAAGTCTCACTGAAAGATCGCATAGCAGCGTCTAGGACAAACACTTGCCCTCCGCATTCCACTTTGTATCAACCTTTTCAACCTCCCACACCCGCTTATGTTGATACCCCTTTTGCAAGTCGTCCTTTGTCCATCGCTGAACGTATTGAGCAATCCCGTAGCCGATCTTTCACTCCTTTCACCACTTCAAATTCTTGGGATCAACAATTCCATTCACCTTCCTATCCAAATGTTGATCCTACTCCTGTCTAGCCATTTAATTCCTATCAATCCTACCCAACTTTTGCACCTTCCCTAGACATTGCTTCAGAACCGCCATTTGGGAGTTTCCAGTACCAAAACAACTTTGACTCTTTTACTGAAACCCCTTCACAACCCATGTCTAGTCTGGAACAGTCTTTCGCAGACTTTAGGGTAGCGTCGTACCAACAGATGATGGATTTGAATGCGTCCATGGCCGCTCTCATACAACCTACTGACCCGGTAGCTAGTTTCCAACTAGCTCCCAACTAGCAGGACAGGCTGAGAATTTGAGTGGAGAGAGTGAGCAGTATACCCTTCCAAATCAAACCTACCCGTTTCAAATTATATCCCACAACTCCTGTGTTGATAGTCTATCTAGTATCCCGAATGAAGTATCAGTTGAAGATAGAATGTTTAATGAGTTGTGCGACTTTGTAGTGTTTGATTTGCCCGATTGTGAAGGGACCTTGCCAAGTGAAACCACACACAATCCTTTTGACCTCTACACCTCCATCTTAGAACCTGAATTGATTGAAATCCATGCTTTTGATGAGGTGTCTGAGAATATTGATTTTCACTTGATTGAGGATATTGACGCTGGGGATATTTTGGATGATGAACCCGTAGATTTGGCTGAGTTTGTCGCTTCAAATCATCATCCCGAGTCATTAAATGTTTTTCCCGAACCCTATATGCGTCTGGATTTTGATGAAATATGCATGGATGAGCTAAATTTTGAGGAGAATATTGAGGATAGCACTGAGGATGAAACAGTTTTAATTGATGAGTCGGATTTTCCAATTCATCCTGTTCCTTTCATTGACTGTGTGCACCCTCCCGAAACCTTAACCGATACCCCTCCTCGATCACTTTCCTCCATCCTTTCCATCGTTCCGACCTTGCAAGAACCCGTCTCACTTACATTTCATATGTCTGGTTTACCAAGTTCGGCGTACCCATGGTTTCTCACGAATCTTGAGGGATTTGACCCCATTTCTCGACGGGTTAATAGATTAGCACAACCGCTTTTTACACATCGCTCATCACAAATTGTGCTAATCTATTCACTCCATTTGCACCCTCAAGTTCGTACTCCACTTCTTTTTCCCTTCCGCCATTCTTCTTCTTCTGATATACCGAGACCGTATCCCGCTTCTATCTCCATACGGTCTCGCGTATTCTCCATTTCTTTTCTCTACGCCTTCTTTGACCAACCACTGCTTTATCATGATAAAATCTTTGAATGGTTGGTACTAACTTTTGGCCTGTGTAAGGCCTTGTATAGCTTGATACTGTTCTCTTTCCCTCCTAATCCTGAATTTCAACGCTTAACAGTGGAAACACTGTTTTACGTAAGTTTGGGGGGGACTCCTTTTTTTGTATATATTTTTTGTTTTCCTTTTTTGTTTGTATATAATTTGTTTCTAGGGAGCGCCGACAATTTTGACCCTCTTGGTATAGCCTGACAGTGAGGGCACTGTCAAGTTTAAGTTTGGGGGTGTGCTCGGTAAGCTTTCTTCCTTCGCATTCATTTGTATATTTTGCATTTGCATACCTTATTAAAAACCCACAAAAATTGAAAATTTTCCAAAAAATATAAAAACTTTGTCGTCAAGTTAGCTAATAGGGTAACTTAGATCTTTATTCCGAAAGTTTAGTTGATATGTTAGAAATAACTAAATTCTAGGCTTAGGGATTGAAAACCCTAAAAATAACCCTCGTTCTGTCTAACTTTGGTAAGTATACGTCCTTACAGTTTTTTTTTTGAGAAATAGGTAATCTTGAGTTCAGTTCTTAAGTTAAGTCAAGATGAAGGGAAAGTATTGATGCTTTACTAAAGGATAAGTCTGAAAAATAGTTTCTTTTTTCGAGTTCAAATTTAGAAAGTATATACCCTACAAACTGCACTTACACGCACCTTGAAACTTGGGATAGTAGAGGATACCTAGAAATACTCTTGCCTGAAAGCCTAGTATGAAAGAAAAAACGGTATTTAAAGCTAAACACCAAAAGAGCATATTGAAAAATATATCCGGTCTTGAAAAAGAAAAAGAAAAAGAAAAAAGAAAAAAATAGAATAAAATCAAGACCTGGAAACTGCTATTTACGCTTTAAAGTTCACACATTCAGTAATCGGTCGTTAGTGCCTCAAGAAGCATTAATAATCGCATGAAAGGTGTGTGAGCAAATCCGTCCATCCTTAATGAAAAGAAGTAGTATTAGGTATTAAGGCAAGGGTATTATAGCTTGAATTGAATTCTTGAGTATAGGGGTGCAAATATACACACACGTAGGGGTATACAATTGATGTTTGGATAAAAGATAGAAATAAAGAATAAGACTTGTGTTTTCTGTAAAGTTGATAAAAATCCCTGATTTGAGGCCGCACTTTAGAAGGAAAACTCAGGAGAACCAACATCTTTCTAAACTTTTTTGGAACGTATAGGATCTAAAGTTAAAACAGATAGGAGGTGTGAAACATAAGGGTTGGATATTTCTAACTTAGGATGATAGAATTTCTAACGTAAATACTAAACTGTAGGAGTAGAATCGATGTTAACTTATGACACTAGCGTGACGGGATTTTGTGGGTGTAATCCGCTGAAAACCCTCAGGAGACAACACTCCTCCTACTAGGGACACCTAGAGGTTTAACGGCTTGTTGCACGTGCTCAGTGCAATCGCGTTCCCTGCGAAAGTGCGGTTAGGATTTTATTTTTATGAATAATTGGTTTTGCTCGGGACGAGCAAAAGTTAAGTTTGGGGGTATTTTTTTATAACAGAATACTGCATTTTATACCGCCCATTCTTATGCTCGTGTGTTTATAGGTAGGTGCTTTTAATCAGTGTTTGCTACATAATTGCAGAATACAGGTTCTCGGCTCTGAACAATGAATATCATGGAAAAGTACGACAAATTCCGGATTACTGCCAACAACAGATAAAACACGGTCTCCGCTCTCTATCCATGTGTTGCCACATACCAGTTAAGGGACAAGATGGCAAATCGATTGTCATGTCATGCACAAAGCTCTAGGTCAACACAAGATCCAAGAAATCTACGCGGAGCTCAAGGAAATCATGGCAAAAGATCCACATCATATCACATTTTTGTTCTACTAAAATTCTGGAATAATTGTGAAGAGTTTCTGAGAAAATTCATATACCACATAGCAGACAAATACAAACCAGGAAACCACCCAAAATACGACGACCCAAGTCATCAAGATGGCCGCGGATCCGCGGCCAATAGGGGGTATTGGCCGCGGATCCGCGGCCTTATGGGCGCCTCATTCCGTCGTTTTTCAGGGGCATATTTGTACTTTCATGTTGAGCCATATTATTGCCCTAGGTTTCCCTTTCCCCTCCTATAAATACTCCAGAATTGAGCTAAGCCAAGGGTCATTCTTTGTTCTTCTTTCTTTTTAGGATTTAGTCTTTTTCTTCTTCTTCTTCATTTCTTTTTCCATGAAAATTGTAGTGAGAGCTTTTTGGGTGGAAGATCAATGAAGATGAGGGCTTTTGTATCATTCTCTTTTGTTTAACTTCCCCTTGAGATTCTTGCTTTCTCTTGATCATTCAACCTCTTCATTGAGCTTGAATGGTTAAGGGTTAGTTATTGATCTCAAGGGTCGTATTTTCTTATGGAATTAGCGCTTCATTTCACATGCGTTCTCTACCCTTCTCTTGATCTTGCAACCTCTTGATTGAGCTTGCAAGTTTAAGGGTTGGCTATTGATCCCATGCTTGTCTTGAGTTCTAGTTTCTTGTTCTTGTAATTTCTTTCTTGCTTATTTATTACTTGCTTTTTATTCTTTCTTGCTTTTTTCATTCTTGTCTTTTATTACTTGCAATTTTATTCATGCACTTAATTACTTGTAATCTTTTCTTTTCTTTGTTCTTTTCTTTCTCTCTTTTTTGTTCATATTGTGAATGGTTGTAATTGTTGTTGTTGTTAAGAATAAATACGATATTGTAAGTTAAGTCTTTCTTTGCTCATTTCCTTTTCCCGTTATTTTCCATTGAACTCCGCCCAAACCATACGCAAGCGCTCCGTTAGGCACCCTACCCTAACAAGGTAACGGTGATTCCTAACCGCGACCGGTTGCGTTCGGTTTGGCCGGAAGCGAAAGCAAGAGACAAGAACGGAAGGACAAGGGTGAATAAGCCGTATTCCACGAATACCGCGCTTAAATCCCCCAATCCACGTTGTTGCCGATTGCTCTAGCTTCAATTGGTCAAGACTCGGCTCAAAGGTTTTGAGTACGGATTTCTTTAGCTTACATTATCGTATCCTTTCTTAAACAACTTTATACTTGCAAATAATACACATAGGTTAGAATCGAACAAACTTATACTCATTCTTTATTGACTCGTCTAAAACAAGAAAGGACATACAACCATCTCCCTGTGGATCGACCCGTGCTCAACCGGCTAGCTGCATAGCGACACCGTCTTGATTGCGGTTAACTTTTAATTCTTCCAATCAGGTACAGTCTCGAGACACATGGAGACAATGAGCGATAGGAGGGGTTTCATCTCTTTCGATATTGGGAGTTGATGTTTTTCTATGCGCGATTGGTTTTGACTCGAAGTCCCTGACCAAGGCTGATGAGATTTACTGATAAGTGTTATCAGTAGTTTCTCGACCGGTCATAGTTCATATCGGCATAACTTATTAAGTTATTAGGGCTTGACGATTCCATCCCTAGACTTGATATCCAACATATCAGACGAAGAGACCGGACTGTACGGTAAGTATTACCAATATCTCGACGGGAGTTTTGACGGGTTCTCTTGTTTTTCTTCTGATCGCTCAATACCCGGGTGGCCCTTACGTTTAGCTGATCGCTTGCGGCTTGTGGATGTTTTGATGTGACCATCACCTACTGCCGGCGTATTGACGAGTCTTAGAGTCCCACACAGGAGTTTCTTAGCTCAGGAAAAACGATGTGGTGTGCATATGAGATATGTGCGGGAGCTCGATTAAATGCATATATATGATACTGTATTTTAATCGGGTGTTTACTATTGGTCGGGTCGTATGTGATATGACCGGTTTATTAAATCAAGTGTTGATTTAATATTAAACTTTTAGCTTACTTTTATTAAACCTTTTCTTTATGAATGTATGCATATATGTATATACATACACATGATGATGTGTGTGCACTCATACATGCATGTATGTGTGTCATGGTTGATGATACATAGAAGATGGCAATGCAAAACTCACATGGTTAGATTTAATATGTGGATTTTTATTTTGAGATAAAAAGATAAAGGAAATGAAAATTGTGACTCATTGTTTCTACACAATTCTTGAGTTGACCATTGACTTTAACCCTAGTTTATTTTCCTTTGTTCTTTTAACTCACTATAAAATATCTAGATATTTGTTTAACCATGGTTTGTTGTGAGAATGCCTCACATAAATATCCTTTGTTTTTCATTTTCATTTATCATTATCATTATCGTGAGAAAAGCTTTGCCATCTTCATCTTCCTCCTTCTTCAAGCTCTCTTGAGTTTTACAAAGAGTGAGGAACTTAAAAAGAAAGGGTTTTTAAGAGAGAATACAAACTACTTCATCATTCTACACTACCCTAGCCCTTTAGTGTAGGGTGTTTTCTTTACTTCTTCCAAGATCAAGTGAAGCTTGGAGCTTTGAGCAAAAAGACTACGGGTGGATCGTCGTGGACAACGAAGGATGCAAGCGAGCCGTTCCAAACTCTAGGAGATCCAAGGAGTCACTCAAGGAGGTCTACAAAGGTTGTAATTTCTCCACTTTGTGATAGATACTTGTAGCAAGCGATACTATAAGTTTTGTTACCCTAACTTTCTAGTTTGATCCATGGATAATATTGTTTAGCACGCCTAAATTTTTGTTATACCATGTTTGATGCAACCCAAACCCTAGGTGTGGTGCTAGAGAATCCCAATAATCACCAGAAATCCTTGGCCATGGTAGTCGAGAATTACTGATCTAAATCGGTAGTTTCTCAGGTTGTGATAGGTTTCATGCCGACACTAAATGTCAAGTTATTAGGGGTTTGACTTTATCCACTCCCCTATACTCGATATGCGATACTCATAGACGAACGGACTGGACTGTACAGATATTGTCACTGTCAGGATCAGTAGGGGTTTCAGGATGAGTTTGCCCGTCGACCTCCCTTTCTCTCAATACCTGGGTAGCCGTTACGTACAGCTAGTGCCACTGACGTGCTTGTGGTTAAACCCACTACCAGCGTATTGACGAGTCTTTAAAGTCCCACACATAGGGTTTCCCTGCTTCGGGGGCGGTATTGTTTTATGGTAGGGTTCGATCATATACGTGCACTTGTGCAGGGATCATGATTCGGAAGGATAATACTAGTTGGCTTTGGTTTAAGCCGGATCCTAGTATTATATTGTTGGATTATTTTCTTCTCGTTGTATTCGTATTCTTTTGGAATACGGATGCGGGTATGTATATACGGATGAGGGGTATTCTTGTAATTCTATTACAAGATTACTTTAGATGATGCCATCTTTTTATTGCTATAAACATTTAGGGTTTAAATGTTTATAGCAATAAAAAGATGGCATCAACTAAAGTAATCTTGTAATAGAATTAGTGGAAGTGTGAGTCATTGATTCATGCATGACTACATGGGTGTGACTCATGGTGGCATGATGATATTTTGTTTGTGGTGTAGGATATTTGTTGTGAGCCATGGGATATTTATTCTTGTATTGGTTTTCTTGAGTTGCTTAACACTCACAACAAATGACTCACTCTAAAAACAACAAAAGATAAGAGGCAGCCATCTTTTTCTTGACTTGCCAAAAGCTTTGCCTCACACTTTCTCTCCATGGAATCTTCTTCAACCTCCACCCTACATGTCTCATATGCTGAGAAACCTAGGGTGTATTGAGAAAATCTAATCACAAACACTCTATACTTCATCCTGGCTATCTAGGTTAGCAAACTAGATACTCGAGTTCCCTCGGTTTTGAGGTCGGAGCCCATATTACAAACTCTCGAGGTGGATCGTCTTCGATGGGGAGACCGGAGATCAAACATGCTCGAGGAAGCCACGAGGAGCTTGGGACAGTGGTTGAAGACAGAAGGACACGAATCATTCGGTATAACCTTTCTAAACTCCTTTTCATATAACTTTTTTAGGGTTAATGGTCGATCCGGGGAATCGGGTTCCGTTAGTGCCGGTTTTTTAAAGTTTTTTTTCCGCATTTGGCCACGGATTGATGGCTGGGGCGCTGGCGTAACCCAACAGGGAAGCGGAGTAAGAAGTTCATGCGATATTTCCATGAGTTGTCATTCCACTCCATTGATGTCAGAGATTTACTGTGCACGCAGAGGTGTTGGATACAGCCACCTTTCCAGAAGAACATCGTGTTGAGAATGCAGCTGTCCCAGAACAAGAAACAGAATAAGTAAAGAGTGCAAACTTCCGGGCAGTCCGGAAAAGATAAGATTAGAAAAAGACCCTGACAGGATCTTTCGGGAGTACTTCACGATAAAGACTTGAACCAGGATCGATTGTATCGCGCACGCTCAGTGGGCTAGAGATTGACATTATGGACGTGATACGTTATGAGTGACCTTGTTAATTAGTCAGGAGATCTTCAGAGAAGCACCAGAACGGGACTGATTCCGTCATTACTCTAAATCGGGCTTTTAAGCTGAGGAGTCATGTAACTGGTATTCCAAAAAGAGAAACGAGGATATAAAAGCAGAAGACGTCAGACCGTGGGCAAGAGGCAAGTAGATATTCTTGCTCTGCCATCTTTAGATCCACCGGCACCTTTCGACATTGGAGGAGGGGCACCTCGACGTCAGTTGTTATAATTTGTGCCTTGGTGATTCGGATATCACGTTTTCGTCGTTTTCCTTTCGGTATTTTGACGATTTGTTTTATGATTGATATTTCCTATGTGCTCCACGGTAGCACTTGACTCGTATTTTCATGTATCAGTTGTACTGATGTTCGTTTTTGTGCATACCTATTGCACTTGATTTTGATTTTCATGCATTCCGAGATGTTTTATTTTGATTTCATGCATTTGGTATGCACATGGTTTTGACTTATGCATTCGGTATAGTTTACGAGCACTTTCGGTACTTGATTTGAGTTTTGTGCATGCAGTTGCATACGTTTACGAGTTCTTATACCGTGGTATACATGATTTCGATTTGGTGTATGTCGTATACCGTTGATTTCGATTTTGATACTCAATATTCGTTTTCGTGCACCCTAGTGCACTGGATTTATGTTTTCGTGCATTCCGTGCACTTGATTGAGGTTCTTGCGCACACTTGGCGCACTTGATGTGATTTTGTGCATACCATATGCACTAAATCGAGATTCTTCATGAATATCAGATGCACCTGATATTGTTATCGTGCACACTCGTTGCACTCGACATATGTTTTCGTGCACACCTGTTGCACTTTGTTTTGTTTCTGTGCACATTCGTGGCAGCTGTATTTGATTTCGATTCCCGTGTGCACCAGACGCATGCGGCATTCCTTGTATACACTTTTAGGACTGATTTCTTTCGAATAGCATGTTTTTATGATATATACTATATGGTTTAATAACCGAGCAGGACTAGCCTGAGGACAGTACCTGAGTATTTTGCATATATCGATATTTACCGAAGGGATTTTCAAAAAGAAGCTATAGTCTCGATACTTTCCTACGTGTCCATGATGACACGAAAAATTTACAAAGAAAACCCTTCCCAATCATTTTCAAAAGGTAGGACGTATATGTTAAATAAACGATATGTATACGTGTATATATATATATATATATATATATATATATATATATATATATATATATATAGCTATTTTACTTATAATGAACATCCGCTACTTATGCCGTGATATGCACATCGCACGATGATTTGAAAGGGATTTTGCCTACACTTTTATTTGGTTGTTTTAACGATTTCACAATGATGCATACTATATATATGATATAATCATAACTACAGTATACTTGATCTTGACAATGGATTTTGAGACCGGTATTCTCGTATTAACTCCGATGATTGTGTGATACTTGACGGAGTTTTGATTTTGAGTTTTGCCCTCATTTTCATGCGCGTGCATTGCGCTATGATTAGTTTTATGTATTTATGATTTCGGAGCCTCGACGACTTGATTGTTTTGCTGAAATATTTTAGTTATTGGGGGGTTCAAATTTAAATTCGGGGACCGAATTTATTTAAGTAGGGAAGATTGTAACATTTAACGAAAATAAAATATTATTTTCAAAATTTAAATAAATAAAATAATAAATTTCATGAATATTATAAAGATATAGAAATTGGTTTTGATGAAGTAGTATGATTATATACTTATAGCTTGAAGAATAATTGGAAAATTTATATGAATTATGGAATTTGAAAGAATTTATGTGATTTGAATATTTTATAAATTATCATACAATTAATTATATGCAAGTTAATGCTAAAATTGATTAATATGTCGCTAATTATTCATTAATCTTGCTTATGTATATGACATGCAATAAAACATGTTGCAAACACTTGTTACATTTTTATATAACCATGGCTTCATTTTTTTCCCAAAATGCTTTGCCATAAAAAGAAAAAGGGAAAAGAAAAGATGAGATATTCGAGAGAGGGGGGACCATGAGGCATGGGCTCATGAGAGAGAGAGATAGAAGTTTCTACACTCTTGGCTCATTTCTTTCTTCATCTCATTTCCTCTTCTCTATCTCCTTCATCTCCTTCTCCCTATTCTCCACCTCCTCTACCACCATGCTTCGCCCTCAAAACTCAAAAAAAAAACTTTATACCCCCTTCACAAATTGACCACTAGCTCACCACAAACACTTTGGATGCATCAAGTTGGAATTTTGGGCTCTTTGGGCAACTCTAGAAATTTCTCTAGTTGTTATATGAGGTAAATCCTACACTTTTAGCTAAGTTATTAGCTTTCCTGCCCTACCATAATGCATTAAAGTTAAACATGTGTAGATTAGTGATGTTAGAATTTACCAAGATGTGGTTAGGGGATAATTTATATTGTGAAAAGTGTAGTTGAGGTTAAGTAGTGACTACAACCCATCTAGTGTTAAAAATCCTGGACCAACTGAGCATAAAAACCCCAAGACTTGAACATTGTATCGCTGATATCGTATTTTTATGGAATTTGTGATGATTTTTAGGGATCTGCTATGACCCGGAGGACCTGAAAAATATATAGCGGTTATAGTGATGTATGCAGATTACCTAGAAGCTACCCTAGAAACCCGATCCTAAAACCTTTTATCTTGGCCGCAGATTTAACCTTTATATCTGCAATTTGCAGCCATGGTGTGAGCAAATGGGTTCGTGCTTGGTCCATGGCTCCTATATCTTGTAATTAGAGCCTCCACATATGCAAAATTGGCTAATTTGACATGAGGCAAAATCTGTAGATATTTTCCTAAGTTTCTGTTTTCGTTTTGCGACTCTTTATGACTTGGATTTTGGTATTTGGGTTTTTACTCGGTAGATTGACGTTTGTACATCGAAGTCAAGAGTTGTTTGGCTATTCTTGCATGCGTAGACCATAGGTTTTAACCTATGTGTGGTTCGTGCGCCGCTTTGGTTTTTGTATTTGATTCGTGTTTACTATACGACGTATTTGAACTGTAGGTACCTCCGCATGGACTTCGGGACGACAAAGGAGAGCAAGGCGTCGTCGACTTCGGCAAGCGTGGATCGAAGGTGAGTAGATGTATATCTATGGGGGATGTCGGGTGGACGGCATATAGCACCCCCGCAACCGTAGAATAGGTTTATTATGTATTATATATATATATATGTTTATGCGAGGCTTGGATACCTAGCAAATAGGGTTTCTAGGAGACTATAGGTTAGATTAAGTGTACTTATAGGATAGTTTACTCTTAGTTTAGTTCCTTATGCAGGGTTCGCTTGGCACCCCGACACGGTTTCGGTAAGCATCAAGTATGCAACTTTAAAAATTTAGGGTGCCGAGCGAGCCCGAACCAAGGATCTAACTAGAGAATTAGGGTTTTAAAACATTTAAACAACTTTACACTAAGTGATATAGGAATACAACCTTTGTAGACCGGTCTTTCACTTCTAAAGCTCCGTATAGTTGTCCCTTTGCTCCAAGTAGTGGTCTCCCGGACTCTCCTTAGGCTCCACTAGGCAAAAGGAACGAGCTTGCTCAAGGATCTTCGAGGCCGAAGATGATCTACGTCGAAGAATCTCTAACTCATGCTACCTCTTCACTAATTGAGAATTAGTGAATGAAACAAGCTATACTAAATGGCTAGTTTTGTATAGATTGGTGAAGTAGAAATTTTGCTCACTTTAGAATTATTTTTCTCTCTTTTTTTTCTTCACTCAAGAAAACCTTGTGAGATCAAATGAGATGAAGAAGAAGAATAAGTAATCAACCATGGAAACTATGGGTAAGAAAATATCATATATGATATTTGTAGAGACTTAACCATGGCTAAAGAGAGTTAACCATGGCTAAAAATATTGGTTGGGTTAATAAATATCTAGAGTAAAAAAAAATTAGTGGACTAAGTCAATGTTTCCACAAGATTCTCCAAGCATCTTAAACCAAGGCTTTTTCCGCCTAATTTTGTTTTTCCCTTAATAATTAAATCCCCAAAATTATCTTAAGTATGGTTTGAGTCTCATCCACCCATGTGCAATGTATCATCAAGTATGACACAAAATAAACATATTAATATATATCACACACATATATTTGTATGTATTTAGAGAAAACATTTTCTTAAGTGAGCTAATATTAGTTAATGTATATTAATATATCAAATATAAAATTATACATTAGATTATTAAATCAAAACTTGATTTAATAACCCAGCTGTATCGCATACAACCGACTAATATTATATACATGTATATCAAATATACATATAAAAAATTATTGAATCAACACATGATTCAATAATCCGGTTATATCACATATAACCTATATCGCGAGATTAGAATACTGTATCAATCTCGGTCCTGCACATATCACATATATGCCCTACTTCATTACGCAGAAGTTAGGAAACCTCTGTGTAGGACTCTAAAGACTCGTCAGTAAGCTAGCAGTAGGTGATGATCATATCAGTCACCCACAAGCCGTCAGCGGTACTAGATGGACCTAACGGCTACCCGGGTATTGAGCGATCAGAAGATCAACAAGCAAGCTTGTTCAAGTAGGGATTCCTTAGCACCATGCCTAGGGTTTGGCTTGCATCAAACATGTTATAACAAAAATTTTAGGGGTGCTGATTGCACGCTTTTGGAGTGTCGATATTTAAAGTTCTAAAGTTAACCGCAATCAGGACGGCGTCGCGTGTAGCTAGCCGCGATGAGTACGGGTCGTCCACAGGGAGATGGAGAGTTTCACGTTCTTGTTATCATGAGTTAATGCGTGTGGTGAAATGGTTCGTCTCTAACCTAAGTATTTTATATGCAAGTATAAATTTATTAGGAATGGATAGGTTAGTGTAACTTAAGGAAATCCGTACTCAATCCTTTGAGCCGAGCTCGACCATTAAAGCTAGAGCAATCGGCAACAACATGGATTAGGGTACTTAAGCACGGTATTAGTGAAATTCGGCTTATTGACCCTTTTCCATCCGTTCTTGTCGCTTTACTGTCACGACCCGAAATAGCCCGTGACTGGAACTTGAATCATATGAAGTCTATAGGACCCCATCTAATCCAAGTAAGCCAAAAAGCCCAGAAATCTAAAACCATTTTTAAGTAATAAATAAAGGAAATAGTTTTAAGAAGGGAAGAAAACATGTTTTGAATACAAGGTTTTTTTAAATAAGTAAGCGAAATGTGCATTTTTAAAATCTATAGTCTTTTCTAAAAATTTCGGCAGAGTTTCCTTTGTAAATACTGGCCCCGAACGGGGTACAACAAGAATAATATATATGCAATGATAAAAGGCATCCCCAAGCGGGAGCTAGCTCTTCGTCAAACGACGGTCACAACCACGCAAGAAATATAATATACAACGCCGAAAGGGGAGGATCAAAACTCAAAAAGAAACTCAAAATAACATGAAAACCGTAATACTACAACGCGCGACTCTAAGGTCGAATCATAAATAACTGATTTCTAAGTCTGAAACAATATACAAGTTTTGGTTCATGGAATTTCTTGATACAATGAATAATACATCAATAATGGTGGTTCTGATGCAAAAGAACCCACCTACCAAAGCAAGTCACCCAAATGGGAAGTAGTGTGCCAGAAAAGCCGCTAGGAAACTTGTATGGCAAAACCTGCAAGAACTATGGCACAATGGGGGTGAGTTACCAACTCGTGAATAGAAAACATCTACGAGAAGAAATCGAATGCATGACATAATCCTAGGTCAATACGATCAGGTATAAATATAAACCTCAAAAGGATAAGTCTGAAGCAGGATAAGGTGGCAATGTTACATCTATACATGTATGTAGTGCTAAGTGCTCATGCCAGTGCCTCAGGTAATAACATATCATAAATATAAGGTATGTCTGCATGAATAAGTATGATGAAGTATCTAAATTGATATCAATACACATATATTAGCGTCCCATTCTACTAATATTGGTGTAAGGGCATATATAACAGCGTCCTCGTCCACTGTTATATATACATATGAGGTATGATCTATGTAATCAAAGTCTGTATATATGTGGATCCCGTCCACGTGTCACCCAATGACAATAAGCATCATGCATGTAAATATCGTAAAGCATATGCATGGAAATATGAGGATATAATCAAAATCATGGAACCTGAGTGCCTAACATCGACACTCGAAAACATCATGAAAACCTGTGCCTAGTATCGACACGTAAATCCTCATATATCGGGCTCCGTCTGCGGTATCGGCCCTCGGCCCCGGCAGCACGGGTCGGCCCATATCCATCTATCGACTCTGGTCAGTATCCTCCGGATAACCGCCAGATCCAACTAATCACCGGTAGGTTGTAGTCCCTCTACCAGGCTTACCGTCTGCTACACAGCGATCCGTTCTCGCCCCGGGGTACCATACTGGGCCCACCATGTACCCGCAATCGGATCATCCAACTCCTCGAATCGGGTTTCACATGTCGCTCTCAGCACCGAGAAAACACATGGTGGACGCACTGAAATATCATATCAAGGGTAACCGAGTTTTTAAAACAATTACATACTCTCTTTTGAAATACCCACGGTTCGCAAATCCAGAAATATAATGGAAACAACATATCTCAATGCGTATAATCAAAAGCATGATGTATGCGACATGTAAAAGAAATGCAAGCATATCAGTATATCATGCAACATGGAATAGTAATATGCACATATTGAGGGAAACCGCTCTTTTAAAATGAATCAGTTTTAAAGAGTATCATGCGGTTCCCAAATCTCTAATCAAGCCAGAATCATCTATGTATGTGAGAATACGTATGTGTGTACAATAGGTATGTGCACGAGTATGAGTGTACAGTAGATATGTACATAAGCATGAATATACAGTATATAGGTACACAAGTATGCCATGCAAGGGTCATATCCTGAATGCAACAGTACTACAGTGTAGTGACATGGCAATTATCGATAATGAAGTGTGTGAGCCGGCAAGCGATGTACGTGGAATATACACATCATCAATAATGGTGCTGGTGTCCTTACAACATGGTTGTAATATTGCAATAAACACAAGCACTGCAATACAAATAGCATGAATATTCGGAAATTTAATAATCAACGCAACAGTAAAGAATCTACATCCATATGTATATGTCATGCAGTTATGCCATTTGAAATAAGACGAATCGGGATTTTTGGTAAAATAAGGGCTACGGTGTTTTTAAGAAAGGACGCGTCTTTGAAAATGTCCGTAGATTCCCTTTTTCCTATCTATGAAATATTCCCGATTCGTTAGTTTTGAAATAGGGATGAGTCGAGTCTAGTCTAACATCTACTAAGTAATCTATATCTAACTATCAAGTCAGTCCGGAGGGGTATGGAAACCACCTAAATCTGAGTCAATATATATAAATATAAATATAAGAATCGGTGATCCCACCTCAATAGTATCGCGTACGATACCGTATATCATCTGACATCCTCGAGTCATGAGTGCGGATCGATCATCAATATATAGCTCGTACTGTAAATCGTCGTACGGCATCCCAATAGCTGGGTACGGTCAATATCATGTTTATCTCATCAATTATCTGGTATCCTTATCATCATATCATATAATCTGGGGTACTGATCTAAGTCTAGTACAACAGATACCATCTATAGAAGTATGAATGCGTATGTGAAACACACGTCCCAAGGCCCGCTAAAAATCACATGTCGTATCCCAAATACGGATTACATCATCTCACTGATCTCACGGCATTATGCCCAATATCATCGACTCATCTCCAATGTCATCCACTATCATCATCAACACAGTATAAGTATAATGTATATGCAAGGGTGTGCGTGTGGGCGTAAACCTATTCTAGGGTTCGCGATTAGGAACTACACTAGTTTACTTCTAACCCTAATCTATACATACTACACCTAACATAATATCCACGACACACTATAAACAATCATATATATAATATATACATATATAGTATACCAACTTCGGACTGCGGGGGTGCTATACGCCATCCACCCGATTTCCCCCGTAGATATAATCTACTCACCTTGTGTCTTCATTTGTCGACGTCGCCACGTGCTTGCTTGTTTTCCCGAAGTCTTCATGGTATACCTACACATCAACGTATCGTAAATGCGTATTAAAACTAAATAAAAACTAAAACGACATACGAAAACCCAAACGATACGCTAAGGGGCCTATAGGTTAGACCCATGGGTACGCTTTCAAAACCATCGAACAATCCTCGATATCGTCGTATAAACGCCAAGTATTCGAGGTAAAACACTGCTACACAATTCCAGAATTCAAAATACGGAATATGGAAACACAAATCAAAACAGCAACTTAGGAAAAAGGCTCCAGATTCTACCCTAGGTCAAATTGGACAATTTTGCACATGCCAGGGGTCTAATCTATAGATGTAGGAGCTACATAACCAAAATGAGGCAAATTGGTGCAGGTCTGGACGCAATTTGCGGCCAGAGGGAATAAATTAGAGGCCTGCAAGAGGGGGTAGGAGCTAGGGTTTTTGTGGGAGCTTCCTGGGTGCCAGCACATTTCACTGTCAATCCAAAATAATTTTAGGAGTCTCGGTGTGATAGCAGATCTCATATAACCTGCACAGAAATCATAAATCTTCCGATATCGGTTTCTAAATCCGTATTCCGGGTTTCAATTCTCAGGTTTTGGTCTTAATTCAAGCACTAGGGTGTTTGTGCAGCCTCTAATGAGCTCAATTTCACATCACAACTCTCAAATTCCCATAACCCTAACTAGGTTTTCCTTAAGTCCACCAAATCACACAATATCGATTCAATCTTAACATGGGGGTATAAGTAATGCAAAAACTAAGCTAATGGTCTAGAAAATACCTTATTGGGCAACTCAAGAATTTTCTTGAGTTGCCCCTAGTGGCCAAAATCCTTGCTTTCTTGGTCCAATGTGTTGGTCTTGAGCTTGTGCACACTTTTTGTGAAGCGAAGATGAGGTTTTGGTGTTGTTTTTGAGATGATTTGAGGAGTTTGAAAAGGGGAGGGAGGTGAAAGAAGCAGCAGCAGCAGAAAGCAAAGAAGGGGGAGAGAGGAATGGTGAAGAAAATAGGGGAATGGTCCACACAAGTCAAAGGTAAACACCCCCCCTTTCTCTCTCTCACCATACCTAATATTCTATTCCCTTTTCCATTTCTTTTCTTTTTCTTTAACCCAAATCCCTTCTCACACCAATAGTAACCCCAAAACAACATGGTAGAAATGCACAAGTGTAAAGAAAAATGATATGTGCATATTTTGCACAAAAATGCTAAAAAACCGATTAGCGATTTTTATTCGCGATTTGCACTAATTTAGCATATAATTAACCATAAGAACTTAAAAATGGCATAATTCTCTAAAATACCCTATTTTAGAATTTTCCACAATTTTTTCCAAAATTTTTCCCATTTATCTGTATTTAATTATATCGAAATATTAAAATATTCATTAAAATAATATTAAATTACAAAAATCCCCAAAAATAATATTTATTTTTTTTAAAATGTTACAATCTTCCCCCTTAAAGAAATTCGGTCCCCGAATTTAAATTTAAACCTCCAAATACTAAAACATTTCAGTAAAAATCCAAGTCGTCGGGGCTCCGAAATTATCAATACATAATACGCATCATAGCGCAATGCATGCACATAAGTAACGAGCAGATAACTCAAAATAGAAACTCCGTCAAGCATCCAGCAATCATCGGAGTTATGGTAAAGACACGAATGTCAAATCCAAAGTAAAACCAATATGATATAAATCAGAACTATACATTTAAATATCTTAAGTAAATGCATGCAAAATATATCTAGGTACTGTCCTCTGACTAGTCCTGCTCAGTATGAAAACACATAGCAATTATCATAAAAACGTAATGCTCCATAAGGAATCAATCTCAAAATGTATATAAGAATACCTTGTGCGTCTGGTGCGCACAGAAATCAAAATCCATATATGTGTCATACATGTGCACAGAAACATCATATAGGTGCAACGGGTGTGCACGAAACATCTGCCAAGGGCAACGGGCGTGCCTGACAGCAAAATCAGGTGCATCTGACATGCACAAGGAATCCCGATTTAGTGCATCTGGTGTGCACCGAAATCGTTTTCAAACCATGCGCTCATCACGCGCTAAAATCCAAACCAAAACACTAAAAGTGCATGAAAACTATACTGGAAGCGTAAATGAAATCACCGGCATAAAATAGGCATGAAATCACAATCAATACCTCAGGCGTAATAACTATGCGCAAAATATAAATACCCAGTAGGTGCAACCATGGTGCAAGAAAAAAAATATCATAAAACTCAGCCATCAAGACCAAATCATGCGAATAAATCGTCCAAAATACCGGAATCCAAAGTGACGGATACGTGATAATCGAATCACCAAATCACAAATCATAAATACCGTCGTCGATATATCCTCCTTCAAAGTCGAGAAGGTGTCGGCGCATCTAATGCTAGCAGCGCAAGATATCTACTCGCCTCTTGCTCACGGCCTGGCGTCCTCTGTCTCTGGGTTCTTATCTTCTCTGTGGATTACCAATCTCGCAATCCATCAGCTCATCGGCCCTGTCAGGTGTGCTAACGGGAACGATTTCGTTCTGGCACTTCTCTGGTCATCTCTCGGTCAATCCTCATGACCACTCGTAAAGCAACACGTCACTGGCGCCGACCTCTGGTCCTCTGAATGCACGTCACACATCTGCTCCTGGTGCAAATCTTATTGCAGCAGTGTCCTGGAAGGAATCCCGCTCAAGGTCTTTTCCAATCTCGCCTAAGCCGAACTGTGTGGAGGCTGGTAGTCTTGCATAATCTCTTCTCACTATATGGACATCTACGTCCTCAGCACAACATATCCTCAGAAACTGATCGCATCTAAACGCCTCTGTAGACATATTGGACCTTTAATCTTAACGGGGAGTAGCAACAGCTCAATAGTGTCTCGCACGTACCTCTTGTCCCACTTGTCTGTATCATCGTCCACTTGGACGACACATCTCTATCTGCGCACTGCAAATGTTCTCGGCTATGGTCAATCCGAAGTCTCTCATACGGACTCGAAATCACGAACTCGATATCTTCATCACTCTGTAGAAGATAGCTAGCCGAACACATCCTCGGGAACTCATCCCAAACTGTAGAGGTATACTCCATACTCGTCCATTCTTGATTAACTCACAACGCCTCTGCATGCGTATCGCAACTCTGATGTCAGCGGAGTGGAACGTCATCTCGTCGAAATCTCGTGCGAACTCTTTGCTCCACTTGTTCTAATTTCGACTGATTCAGACATGTCTCATCGTGGCTGCATGGACTGCGCTCCAACGGCTATACTCATATCTGGAGTCTCCCAAGCAGTGTGTCCCATCACATGATATCCAAATGATGTCGAATCATCCGATCGATTTGTAAAAACCTCATAATCCCCCAAGAGCTCAATATCTTTGGCACAGTTTAATTGTATCAAGTACATACCTCAGCGTCGGCGGTCCAACCGTAGAAGGGAAAACCCAAGCCTCACTAATGGCGCCGCGGAACTGCCGCAAACCCTAAGGTTCAAAGGCTTTCACACGGTCATTATGTCGAGTTAGGGTTTCATTCTTCTAGAGGGTCCATAGAATTGCTTGCATGTCTTTCCGAATACCTTAAACTTGGAAAATGGGATCCTGACATTCGATCGACTCTATCGACTCTCAACGAATCTGAGTGAAGTCGTCTCTAGCTGGAATCAATCTATTTGATGACATCGCATCGGGTAAGCGAACGAACCACATGTCCTAATCATTTATCCTCGGTGACTAGCGACTCACCATCATATCTCTAAGTATATACTCATGCTGCAGTAGCTCCAATCATCTGGGCGATATCTCGTTATTTGCAGCAACAACTGGCTCATTCGTCTATACGCTGAACAGCGCCTCAATCATCCTGAATAAGCGATTTAACAATAGTCATCACATCTGGCTGGCCTCTATCAGTAGCCTGATCCTCCGGTACCAATCGGCACGTCCGAGAAATCTCGTAAAGGTGATCCACCAAACGCTCATGGCGCGAACACAATAAGACGACACCTCTAAATGCAATCGTATGTCTCTGGAATCATGCCCTGGTCATCCCTCGTCTGTGACGAGCTCATGCTGACGCAACTCTAGACGTAGCTCTCTCTGCCCGTGTCATCGTGGCAGCAAAATCACAACCAGTATCGATGAGGGTAGATCATAGGAATGAATATACTACTGTGCAAGGAAAAGTACATCCTAAGGTTTCTTAAGCGGAGTAGCGTATTGTAAATATGCCGCAGAACATACGTACGGTACGTCACTTTACTCAAGCTACCTACTCCATCAACCAAGGGTCATCCTACGCGACGAAAGTTCGGGTATAATACCCCCTCGACAAAGTCTAAGTTCCGTAAGGTCAAGCCTAAGATCCGTATATATATAAACGCCCTAGGCTCCACATATTCAAACTTAGACTCGAACCAAGGTTAACCTAGCGCTCTGATACCAACTTTGTCACGACCCGAAATAGCCCGTGACTGGAACTTGAATCATATGAAGTCTATAGGACCCCATCTAATCCAAGTAAGCCAAAAAGCCCAGAAATCTAAAACCATTTTTAAGTAAAAAATAAAGGAAATAGTTTTAAGAAGGGAAGAAAACATGTTTTGAATACATGGTTTTTTAAATAAGTAAGCCGAATGTGACTTTTTAAAATCTATAGTCTTTTCTAAAAATTTCGGCAGAGTTTCCTTTGTAAATACTGGCCCCGAACGGGGTACAACAAGAATAATATATATGCAATGATAAAAGGCATCCCCAAGCAGGAGCTAGCTCTTCGTCAAACGACGGTCACAACCACGCAAGCAATATAATATACAACGCCGAAGGGCGAGGATCAAAACTCAAAAAGAAACTCAAAATAACATGAAAACCGTAATACTACAACGCGCGACTCTAAGGTCGAATCATACATAACTGATTTCTAAGTCTGAAACAATATACAAGTTTTGGTTGATGGAATTTCTAGATACAATGAATAATACATCAATAATGGTGGTTCTGATGCAAAAGAACCCACCTACCAAAGCAAGTCACCCAAAAAGGAAGTAGTGTGCCAGAAAAGCCGCGAGGAAACCTGTACGGCAAAACCTGCAAGAACTGTGGCACAACGGGGGTGAGTTGCCAACTCGTGAATAGAAAACATCTACAAGAAGAAATCGAATGCATGACATAATCCTAGGTCAATACGATCAGGTATATATATAAACCTCAAAAGGATAAGTCTGAAGCATGATAAGGTGGCAATGTAACATCTATACATGTATGTAGTGCCAAGTGCTCATGCCAGTGCCTCAGGAAATAACATATCATAAATATAAGGTATGTCTGCATGAATAAGTATGATGAAGTATCTAAATTGATACCAATACACATATATTAGCATCTCATTCCACTAATATTGGTGTAAGGGCATATATAACAGCGTCCTCATCCACTGTTATATATACATATGAGGTATGATCTGTGTAATCAAAGTCTGTATGTATGTTGATCCCGTCCACGTATCACCCATTGACAATAAGTATCATGCATGTAAATATCGTAAAGCATATGCATGGAAATAAGAGGATATAATCAAAATCATGGAACCTGAGTGCCTAACATTGACACTCGAAAACATCATGAAAACCTGTGCCTAGCATCGACACGTAAATCCTCATATATCGGGCTCCGTCTGCGGTATCTTCCCTCGGCTCTGGCAGCACGGGTCGGCCCATATCCATCTATCGACTCTGGTCAGTATCCTCTGGATAACCGCCAGATCCAACCAATCACCGGTAGGTAGTAGTCCCTCTACCAGGCTCACCGTCTGCTATACAGCGATCCGTTCTCGCCCAGGGGTGCCATACCGGGCCCACCATGTACCCGCAATCGGATCATCCAACTCCTCGAATCGAGTTTCATATGTCGCTCTCATCACCGAGAAAACACATGGTGGACACACTGAAATATCATATCAAGGGCAACCGGGTTTTTAAAACAATTACATACTCTCTTTTGAAATACCCACGGTTCCCAAATCCAGAAATATCATGGAAACAACATATCTCAATGCGTACAATCAAAAGCATGATGTATGTGACATGTAAAAGAAATGCAAGCATATCAGTATATCATGCAACATGGAATAGTAATATGCACATATTGAGGGAAACCGCTCTTTTAAAATGAATCAGTTTTAAAGAGTATCTTGCGGTTCCCAAATCTCTAATAAAGCCAGAATCATCTATGTATGTGAGGATACGTATGTGTGTACAATAGGTATGTGCACGAGTATGAGTGTACAGTAGATATGTACACAAGCATGAATATACAGTATATAGGTATACAAGTATGCCATGCAAGGGTCATATCCTGAATGCAACAGTACTACAGTGTAGTGACATGGCAATTATCGATGATGAAGTGTGTGAGCCGGCAAGCAGTGTACGTGGAATATACATATCATCGATAATGGTGCTGGTGTCCTAACAGCATGGTTGAAATATAGCAATAAACACAAGCAATGCAATGCAAATAGCATGAATATGCGGAAATCGAATAATCAACACAACCGTAAAGAATTTACATCCATATGTATATGTCATGCAGTTATGCCATTTGAAATAAGACGAATCGGGGTATTTGGTAAAATAAGGGCTACGGCGTTTTTAAGAAATGATGCGTCTTTGAAAATGTCCGTAGAGTCCCTTTTTCCTATATATGAAATATTCCCGATTCGTAGTTTTGAAATAGGTTTGACTCGAGTCTAGTCTAACATCTACTAAGTAATCTATATCTAACTATCAAGTCAATCCAGAGGGGTATGGAAACCACCTAAATCTGAGTCGATATATATAAATATAAATATAAGAGTTGGTGATCCCGCCTCAATAGTATCGCGTACGATACCGTATATCATCTGACATCCTCGAGTCATGAGTGCGGATCAATCATCAATATATAGCTCGTACTGTAAATCGTCGTACGGCATCCCAATAGCTGGGTACGGTCAATATCATGTTTATCTCATCAATTATCTGGTATCCTTATCATCATATCACATAATCTGGGGTACTGATCTATGTCTAGTACAACTGATACCATCTATAGAAGTATGAATGAGTGTGTGAAACACACGTCCCAAGGCCCGCTAAAAATCACATGTCGTATCCCAAATACGGATCATATCATATCACCGATCTCACGGCACTATGCCCAATATCATCGACTCATCTCCAATGTCATCCACTATCATCATCAACACATTATAAGTATAATGAATATGCAAGGGTGTGCGTGTGGGCGTAAACCTATTCTAGGGTTCGCGACTAGGAACTACACTAGTTTACTTCTAACCCTAACCTATACATAGTACACCTAAAACAATATCCACGACACACTATAAACAATCATATATATAATATATACATATATAGTATACCAACTTCGGACTGCGGGGGTGCTATACGCCATCCACCCGACTTCCTCCGTAGATATAATCTACTCACCTTGTGCCTTCATTTGTCGACGTCGCCACGCGCTTGCTTGTCATCCCGAAGTCTTCATGGGATACCTACACATCAACGTATCGTAAATGCGTATTAAAACTAAATAAAAACTAAAACGACATACGAAAAGCCAAACGATACGCTAAGGGGCCTATAGGTTAGACCCATGGGTACGCTTTCAAAACCTTCGAACAATCCTCGATATCGTCGTATAAACGCCAAGTATTCGAGGTAAAACACTGATACACAATTCCAGAATTCAAAATACGGAATACGGAAACACAAATCAAAACAGCAACTTAAGAAAAAGGCTCCATATTCTACCCTAGGTCAAATTGGACAATTTTGCACATGCCAGGGGTCTAATCTATAGATGTAGGAGCTACAGAACCAAAACGAGGCAAACTGGTGCAGGTCTGGCCGCAATTTGCGGCCAGAAGGAATAAATTGGCGGCCTGCAAGAGGGGGTAGGAGCTAGGGTTTTTGTGGTAGCTTCCTGGGTGCCTGCACATCTCACTGTCAATCTAAAATAATTTTAGGAGTCTCGGTGTGATAGCAGATCTCATATAACCTGCACAGAAATCATAAATCTTCCGATATCGGTTTCTAAATCCGTATTCCGGGTTTCAAGTCTCCGGTTTTGGTCTTAATTCAAGCACCAGGGTGTTTGTGCAGCCTCTAATGAGCTCAATTTCACATCACAACTCTCAAATTCCCATAACCCTAACTAGGTTTTCCTTAAGTCCACCAAATCACACAATATCGATTCAATCTTAACATGGGGGTATAAGTAATGCAAAAACTAAGCTAATGGTCCAGAAAATACCTCATTTGGCAACTCAAGAATTTTCTTGAGTTGCCCCTAGTGGCCAAAATCCTTGCTTTTTGGTCCAATGTGTTGGTCTTGAGCTCGTTCACACTTTTTGTGAAGTGAAGATGAGCTTTTGGTGTTGTTTTTGAGATGATTTTAGGAGTTTGAAGAGGGGAGGGTGGTGAAGGAAGCAGCAGCAGCAGCAAGCAAAGAAGGGGGAGAGAGGAATGGTGAAGAAAATGGGGGAATGGTCCACACAAGTCAAAGGTAAACACCCCATCTTTCTCTCTCTCACCATACCTAATATTCTATTCCCTTTTCCATTTCTTTTCTTTTTCTTTAACCCAAATCCCTTCTCACACCAATAGTAACTCCAAAACAACATGGTAGAAATGCACAAGTGTAAAGAAAAATGATATGTGCATGTTTTGCACAAAAATGCTAAAAAACCGATTAGCGATTTTTAATCGCGATTAGCACAAATTTAGCATATAATTAACCTTAAGAACTTAAAAATGGCATAATTCTCTAAAATACCCTATTTTAGAATTTTCCATAATTTTTTCCATAATTTTTCCCATTTATCTGTATTTAATTATATCGAAATATTAAAATATTCATTAAAATAATATTAAATTACAAAAATTTCCAAAAATAATATTTTATTTTTTTGAAATGTTACAATCTTCCCCTCCTAAAGAAATTCGGTCCCCGAATTTAAATTCAAACCCCTAAATACTAAAACTTTTCAGTAAAAATCCAAGTCGTCGGGGCTCCGAAATTATCAATACATAATACGCATCATGGCTCAATGCATGCGCATAAGTAACGGGCAGATAACTCAAAATCGAAACTCCGTCAAGTATCCCGCAATCATCTGAGTTATGGTAAAGTCACGAATGTCAAATCCAAAGTAGAACCAATATGATATAAATCAGAACTGTACATGTAAATAGCTGAAGTAAATGAATGCAAAATATATCTAGGTACTGTCTTCTGACTAGTCCTGCTCAGTATGAAAACACATAGCAATTATCATAAAAACGTAAGGCTCCATAAGGAATCAATCTCAAAATGTATATAAGAATACCCTGTGCGTCTGGTGTGCATAGAAATCAAAATCCATATATGTGTCAAACATGTGCACAGAAACATCATATAGGTGCAACGGGTGTGCACAAAACATCTGCCAAGGGCAACGGGCGTGCCTGACAGCAAAATCAGGTGCATCTGACATGCATAAGGAATCCCGATTTAGTGCATCTGGTGTGCACCAAAATCGTATTCAAACCATGCGCTCATCACGCGCTAAAATCCAAACCAAAACACTAAAAGTGCATGAAAACTATACTGGAAGCGTAAATCAAATCACCGGCATAAAATAGGCATGAAATCATAATCAATACCTCAAGCGTAATAACTATGCGCAAAATATAAATACCCAGTAGGTGCAACCATGGTGCAAGAAAACAAATATCATAAAACTCTGCCATCAAGACCAAATCATGCGAATAAATCGTCCAAAATACCGAAATCCAATCTGACGGATACGTGATAATCGAATCACCAAATCACAAATCATAAATACTGTCGTCGATATATCCTCCTTCAAAGTCGAGAAGGTGTCGGCGCATCCAATGCTAGCAGCGCAAGATATCTACTTGCCTCTTGCTCACGGTGTGGCGTCTTCTGTCTCTGGGTTCTTATCTTCTCTATGGATTACCAATCTTGCAATCCATCGGCTCATCGGCCCTGTCAGGTGTGCTAACGGGAACGATTTCGTTCTGGCACTTCTCCGGTCATCTCTCAGTCAATCCTCACGACCACTCGTAAAGCAGCATGTCACTGGCGCCGACCTCTGGTCCTCTGAATGCGCGTCACACATCTGCTCCTCGTGCAAATCTTATTGCAGCAGTGTCCTGGAAGGAATCCTGCTCAAGGTCTTTTCCAATCTCGCCTAAGCCGAACTGTACAGAGGCTGGTACTCTTGCATAATCTCTTCTCGCTCGATGGACATCTACGTCCTCAGCACAGCATTTCCTCGAAAACTGATCGCATCTAAACGCCTCTGTAGACATATTCGACCTTTAATCTTAACGGGGAGTAACAACAGCTCAATAGTGTCTCGTACGTACCTCTTGACCTTTAATCTTAACGGGGAGTAACAACAGCTCAATATTGTCTCGCACGTACCTCTTGTCCCACTTGTCTGTATCATCGTCCACTTCGACGTCATATCTCTATCTGCACACTGCAAATGTTCTCGGCTACGGTCAATCCGAAGTCTCTCACACGGACTCGAAATCACGAACTCGGTATCTTCATCACTCTGTAGAAGATATCTAGCCGAACACGTCCTCGGGAACTCGTCCTAACCTGTGGTGGTATACTCCATACTCGTCCATTCCTGATCAACTCACAACGCCTCTGCATGCTTATCGCATCTCTGATGTCAGTGGAGTGGAACGTCATCTCGTCGAAATCTCGTGCGAACTCTTTGCTCCACTTGTTCCAATGTCGACTGATTCAGACTCGTCTCATTATGGCTGCATGGACTGCTCACCAACGGCTATACTCATATCTGGAGTCTCCCAAGCAGTGTGCCCCATCACATGATATCCAAATGATGTCGAATCATCCGATCAATTTGTCAAAACCTTATAATCCCCCAAGAGCTCAATATCTTGGGCACAGTTTAATAGTATCGAGTACATACCACAGCGTCGGCGGTCCAACCGTAGAAGGGAAAACCCAAGCCTCACTAATGGCGCCGCGGAACTGCCGCAAACCCTAAGGTTCAAAGGCTTTCACACGGTCATTATGTCGAGTTAGGGTTTCATTCTTCTAGAGGGTCCATAGAATTGCTTGCATGTCTTTCCGAATACCTTAAACTTGGAAAATGGGCTCCTGACATTCGATCGTCTCTATCGACTCTTAACGAATCTGCATGAAGTCGTCTTTAACTGGAATCAATCTATTTGATGACCTCGCATCGGGTAAGCGAACGAACCACATGTCCTAGTCATTCATCCTCGGTGACTAGCGACTCACCATCATATCTCTAAGTATATACTCATGCTGCAGTAGCTCCAATCAACACAACAAGAGAAAGAGCAAATTAAAAGATAAAAAGAAAAGAAAAAGACAAGCAACAAGTAAGTAAAGGGCACGATAATAAAAGGCAAGTAAGTAAATGCAAGAAATATAAAAGAGCATATAAGTAAAGCAAGTAAGTAAAAGTAAAGAAATACTAAGAACCCAAGAACACATTACAAACCATGGGTTCAGTAGCCTAAACTTAAACTTGCAAACTCAATGAAGAGATAGCAAGATCAAGAGAGGGCTAAAAACTCAAGGCAAAATGAAGGCAAAAAGAAAGCTTTATTGATTCCAAATAATGATACAAACCATTGAGTTCAATAACCAAAACTTAAACTTGCAAGCTCAATGAAGAGATTGCAAGATCAAGAGAAGGCAAAGAACTCAAGGGGAACTTGCTATGTACAAGAACAAAATGAAAAGAGAAACAAAAAGTATACAAGGTATGACAATGTTTAGAATAAGAGACAATGTGAGACTATGTATGACCCCATTCCCTTGCTCACTCATCTACCTTTTATAGGCCAAAAATAAGATTAAACAAAAAATACATTTAAGTTGATGTGACAGCAAGGGAAAGCTAGCAAAAAAATGGGGCTAATTGGACTTGTTTGGGCCGGCGAGATCGAATATTTAGAGGGTGTCGCCGGCCAAAATCCGAGCTAATAGGGTCATATTGGTTGTGTGGTCTTGTGTTCTCTCGACAAGTCCACTGGTGCTTCTTGATTTGTCTACATGAACTTGGTCTGCACTCAGGGATTTAGAGGGAAACTTGATGCTTTATATCACATCAATACTTTTTGCATTAACTCTCACACACACCCACTTGAAAAAATCATCATTTGTGTGTACCATGGGCAGCCCCACCATGATCCTAGTGCCAAAGAGCATGTGTACACTTGCATAGTGTTGGACGAAAATTGTGTGCACATAGCTTATTTGCAAAAGAACTCTGTGGTCAGCGATCGGTTTGTAGTTCCGGTTGCAGTGTCGGCTCACAAACGTTATATCCATGATTTTGAGTGTGTTCCCAGTATTGTATCACGGATACCTGTAATCTGTATTTACTGAGCAGACACTGGTTAATAGTACAGATATATACAAAATATAGATAATGAATGAGTGGTATTAAAATGTAGTTTTTTGAGATAAACAAATACCCCGAAACTTATCTTTTGCTCGTCCCGAGCAAAACAAAAAATCCTAACCTCACTTTCACAGGGAAAGCGATTGCACTGAGCTCGTGCAACAAGCCGTTAAACCTCTTGGTGTCCCTAGTAGGAGGAGTGTTGTCTCCTGAGGGTTTTCAGCGGATTACACCGACAAAATCCCGTCAAGCTAGTTTCATAAGTTAACGACGATTCTACTCCTACAGTTTAGTATCTAGGTTAGAAATTCTATCATCCTAAGTTAGAAATATTAAACCCTTATGTTTCACACCTCCTATTTATTCAACCCCAGATCCTATACGTTTTACAGTTTAGATAGATCTCGGTTTCTCTTGAGTTTTCCTTCTAAAGTGCGGTCTCCAATCAGGGATTTTTTATTATCTTTACGGAAAACAAAAGTCTTATCTTTTATTCTTATCTTTCCTCCAAACATCAATCGTATACCCCCACATGTGTGTAAATTTTCACCCCTACAATCAAGAATTCAATTCAAGCTATAATACCCTTTCCCTAATACCTAATACTACTTCTTTTAATTAATGATGGACGGTGTTGCTCACACACCTTTTATGTGACTATTAATACTTCTTGAGGCGCTAACAGCCGATTACTGATTGTGCGAGCTTAAAGCGTAAATAGCAGTTTACAGGTCTTGACGTTATTTTTCTTTTCTTTTCTTTATTTATCCTTTTCAAGGCCGGATATATTTTTCAATGTTGCTCTTTTGGTGGTTACCTTTAAATACCGTTTTTTCTTTCATACTGGGTTTTCAGGCAAGAGTATTTCTAGGTATCCTCTACTATCCCAAGTTTCAAGGTGCGTGTATGTGCAGTTTATAGGGTATATACTTTCTAAATTTGGACTCAAGAATAAAAACTATTTTTCAAACTTATCCTTTAGTAAAGCTTTCAATACTTTCCCTTCATCTTGACTTAACTCATGAATTGGACTCAAGATTACCCACTTCTATAAAAAAACTGCAAGGGCGTATAATTACCAAGGTTAAACAGAAGGAGCGTTATTTTTAGGGTTTTCAATTCCTAAGCCTAGGATTTAGTTATTTCTAACGTATCAACTCAACTTTCGGAAATAGAAATCTAAGTTACCCTATTAGCTAACTTGATGATAAAGTTTTTATATTTTTGTTAAAATTTACGATTTTTTGTGGGTTTTAATAAGTATGCAATTGCATAATATACAAATGAATGCGAAGGTAGAAAGCTTACCAAGCATACCCCCAAACATAAACTTGACAGTGCCCTCACTGTCAGGCTACACCAAGAGAGTCAAAATTGTCGGAGCTCCCCTGTTTTTTTATATATACATAAAAGAAAAAGGAAACCAAAAGTATATATACACAAAAAGGCCCCCCTAAACTTATCTATAACAGCGTTTCCACTGTTAAGCGTTGAAGTTCAGGATTAGGGGGGAGAGAACAATATCAATCTATAAAAGGCCTTACACAAGCCAAAAGTGAGCACCAACCATTCAAAAATTCTATCGGGATAAGGTGCAGATTGGTGAAAGGATGCGGAGAGGAAAGAAAGGGAGAATACACGAGACCGTATGCGGATAGAAGCGGGATACGGTCTCGGTATATGAGGAGAAGAATAGCGGAAGGGACAAAGAAGTGGGATACGAACTTGAGGGTGGAAATGGAGTGAATAAATTAGTATAATTTATGATGACGGATGTGTAAAAAGCGATTGTAGTAATGAATTAACCCGTCGAGAAATGCGGTCAAATCCCTCAAGATTCGTGAGAAAACATGAGTAGACCGAACTTGGTAAACCGGATATAGAAAATGAAAGTGATACGGTGTCTTGTAAGGTCGGTATGATGGAAAGGATGGAGGGAAGTGATCGAGAAAGGGTATCAGTAAAATGTTCAGGAGGGTGTACAGAGTCAGAGAAAGGTACATGATGAATTAGAAAATCCGACTCATCAAGTAAAACTGGTTCATCCTCAATATTATCCCCAAAAATCTCCTCAAAAATCTTCTCATCTATGCATTTATCATCATCAATATCAAGACGCATATGGAGTTCGGGAAAAGCAGTTAATGACTCGGGATGATGTCCATACGGAAGTGAAAGGACATGATGAGTTGGAGAGAAAAACTCATCCAAAACAGCGGGTTCATTATCCAGAATATTCCCAGCGTCAATATCTTCAATCAAGTGAAAATCAATATTCTCAGACACCTCATCAAAAGCATGGATTTCTATCGATTGTGGTTCTAATATGGAGGTGTAGAGGTCAAAAGCTTTGGGAATGGTTTCACTTGGAATAGACCCTTCAAAATCGGGTAAATCAAACACTACAAAGTCGCACAACTCATTAACTGTTCTATCGTCAATTTGTGAATCATTTGGGACCCTCGATAGACTTTCAAAACTGGAATTGTGGAATTCAATTTGCAATGGGTAGGTTTGATTTGGAAGGGTGTATGGCTCACTCTCATGACTCAAATCCGCAATCTGTCCTACCGCCTCATCATACATTGAAAAATTTGGAGCTAGTTTGAAACTAGTTGCCGGTTCGTTAGGTTGTATGAGGGCGGTCATGGTCGCATCAAATCCATCATCTTTTTGTATGACTCTACCCGAAAGTCTTCCAATGACTGTTCTAGACTAGACATGGGTTGTGGAGGGGTTTCAGTAAAAGATTCAAAGTTGTTTGGATACTGGAAACTCCCAAATGGCTGTTCAGAAGCAATGTCTAGGAAAGGTGCAAAAGTCGGGTAGGATGGATAGGAATTGAATAGTTGGACAGGAGTTGAATAGTTGGACAGGAGTAGGATCAACATTTGGATAAGAAGGTGAATGGAATTATTGATCCAAAGAATTGGAAGTGGTGAAAGGAGTGAAAGATCGGCTACGGGATTGTTCAATACGTTCAGCAATAGACATAGGTCTTGGAGTTACAACAGGACTCTCAAAAGGGGTATCAACGTAAGAAGGTGGGGTAGGTTGAAACAGTTGATACAAAGTGGATTGCGGAGTCCAATTGTTTGTCCTAGACGTGTCTATCCGATCTTTCAAAAAAAATTTGGGCAAGGAGGGATCGTTCGACGTTCGACCAAAGCAAGAACCGTAAGAAGTAATGTCTGATTGTGGGTAGCAAAGTTCGGCAAGAGTTTTTCGAGGTGGGGTACCCATGATATAAAGAGAAGAAGGAGGAGAGGAAAAAGAATGTGTGATTTTTTTATAAAGTTTTTATGTTTGTTATTAACAAAAGAATGAAATATAAGCACAAAAATAATCGCGACATAAAATACCACACACCTAATCGGTCTAGGCTTCACTTAGGTCAACTAGACATGCTCAAGAACTTAATTGTCGAAATAAAACTGTGTCGAGAAACGGGCTCAAGATATTCTGATCACAAAACCAGGTAAGTACAGAGATAAGGGGAGGTTTTCCAACGCTTTCGTGAAGGTCCATAATTAGATAACCCTTTCTCTTTTGGAGGTTTTGCCGTTAACACTTTTCTAGACGCCCCGTGAACGATATACCGTTAAGCGGTGTTCTAAACACAGTCAACTTCTCCTAGTGTGCGCGAAGTCCTTAAAGGCTTAAAGTTTAGTTTCTTTTAAAATTTGTGTGGGTAAACGTTATGCTCAATTTCGTGATTTGTGGGCCATGGAAAACATGATGAAATCCCTTACCGTATGTTGTGGAGTTCGCTTGCCCTTAAGTCTATATTAATGGATGCAATGCGCAATTCAATAAAAAATTATTCAAAGAATCAAACAATCGTTTCTTACGTTTATACACAGCACTGCAACAAATACGGGTTAGTCAATTTTATCGTTTGCTAGCGAACTTGCAAAGAATCCTGCAAAGATATTATATTGGATGCATCCGATTTGAGAATAAGGCGTTAGTAAAGTACGTACCGATAAATTTTCATGTTAAGAAACCCCCGTTGAAGTGAATTCGGCTAGCTTGAAAAGTTCGCTTACGCAGGTCAAACTACCCGGATCATTGACACTGTACTTCGCAATCACCTTAGCCTTGAATGTACACTTTTCTCCACACAATCGCAGTTCGCAAATCCGTCAAATCTACAAATGTCGGGAAAAGAAATTTTAGTGCGAAAAAACGATATGAATGCCCAAACTCCTGCACACTAAAAATTATAAAAATCCGTTAGTGTATAAGACCCAGAGGCCATTATTGTATCATACTGGTCTGTATATTACTTAATGGAAGCTTGGGATATTCACAGTTGTATTGACAGTCTTGCTCAAAATGGTAGTATGCTACTTGGTTTGTTTCTACTTCAATATGTGAATGCGTTTCTTTTAATATATCGCTTATACATATTAGCAGAGACCTTAGGATCTTTTCTTTATTACCAGCGTTGTGATGGCAGTACACTAGTGGGGGCTGGGTAATCTAGAAGCACATCCTTATATAGGTCCCTAGTCGTAGTATTATCGAGATGGGGCTTCGATACTCCGGAGTAGACTAGTGTATACGCTTCTCATCCCAGCAGGGAAGATGGTCTGTCCCACAGCAATTAGTATGTCATACTGGAGATAGTATGCAGGTGCTCGTTAGGTTACGAGTACACTGGACAGGACTCGTCGGGAACTATTGGTTGGTATTATACCTATTGTCGGGTAGAAGTTCCCAGGTGACATGAGTACAGCTTAGTTTGTCGACTTGACACTGCTACTTCTCCTCGAGTATGTTCCCACTGTACTTTGATTACTACCCTACCACAGCTAAAAGGAGTCATGCAAACAGGTAGTAGTTGGGTGCAGTCCCGAAGCACTTGGAGGCAGTGGCGGTTAGATAGGATTCGTCTCTCCCGGTATTGGGGTTTGATATCGTGCTGTGTTCGGAGAGCCATTACACAAAGCCCCTGGCCAGAGCAAGCGAGATTTACTGGTAGGTATTCCAGTAGTTTCTCAGGGTGTTTTGGGCTACACTCTGGCATGACTTATTGCGCTATTAGGGGTCTGACAATTACCTCCCCCTAGGCCCAATATGCGATACTCTTAGACAAACAGACCGGACTGTACAGAGATTGTCATGTTCAGGCTCATTAGGAGTTCAGATGGGTTTTCCTCATCGGCCTTATTATCGACATCTACCTGGGGACCGTTACGTGCAGCTAGTACCGCTTGTGGCCTGTAGTTAAATCCACTGCCAGCATAGTGTTGAGTCTTTAGAATCCCACACAGAGAGTTTCCCTGCACTGGGCAAAAGGTGTAGAGGCCGTATGGTTTTATAGCAGGGCTTCGATCACTTACGTACATTTGTGCGCTTATGATGTTCGGGCGGATAATACTAGTGGGCTTTGGTTTAAGCCATATCCTAGTATTATATTGATGGATCGGTTTTGTCTATTTGTATTCGTGTTTCTCGGAACACGAATGTGGGTATGTATATACGGATGAGAGGAGCACAGAAGAAGACATCTCATTAGGGTTTTGACCATTTAAATTATTAAAACAATTATGAGGTAGAGGAAAGTATTTGTTATTTTTGTAAATGATAATTGAGACATGGATACTAGTTTTGACTACTTGACTTTGCTTGACTTTTTGACTTGGCTTGACCACTTGACTTGGTTTGACTATTTGACTTAGATATTTTTGTGAAATATTTTGTGACCTAGATATTTTGATGATATATTTTTCATGCCATGCTTGTGGTCATGTCAAGTTAGCCATCTCATATTCTTTGATGATTATCATTTATCAAAATCATTTATCTTTCATTAAGTGAGCTCTCATGTTAGCTCTCTTCTTCTTCCTCACTTCAAAACCCTAAAAGCTCTTATATGTTGAGAATCCTAGGGTTTCAAGAGAAAAATAAATCCAGCTTCATACTCTACATCACCTAGGCTATCTAGTTTAGAAATCTTGTTTGCTTAGTTACCTCGGTTTTGAGGTGGAGCTTAGACTATAGACTCTCGGGTGGATCATCTTTGACTCGAGGAGGCCGTCGAAGGAGCTACGATCCAGATCGATCCTTGGATCCTACGTAGATGAGGAGGACAGCTATGAAGATCCGAAGGACATGTATCGTGAGGTATAACTTCGTATCTGAGTAGTTAAACCTCAAGTAGATTGCTAGCTAGGGTTTATGTTCGATCCTTGCTTAAAGTCGGTGTTGCGAAGCCCGTAAAAATCATTTTTTGCAAATACCGCATCCCCACGAACACGTGGGGTGCGCGACATCGACTTACAGTGGTTTCAGAGCCTCTCATAAACCTTAGATAGCTTGCAGCGATGTTAGAATTCCACAGTTTTGGTCGCGGAAAAACTGTCGACAAAAACAGTTTTCAAAAGTGAGGTTTTGAGTTGTTTTCACACCCCGCGGGCTCACGGTTTGAACTGAGAAGCCGCGGGATGAAGCGTGAGCACCTTGAAGACACCCCGGAGGAGACCAATGGCTGGGACCACACCCCAAGACTACAACTTGGTGGCCTAGGGGGCTGGTGACCCGAGAGCACCAAAAATTGGTGCTCTCGGGTCTGCCCTCGTTTGGGGGCAACCATGAGGTGTCCCCCATGGGTGGGTACCCTCTTGAGGCTTCCCATTCGATGGTTTATCATGTGTCTTCGCCTCTACGAATATTTGGGTGGGTTTCGAGTTCGTTTCGACTCCCAGATTGGCTCAAAACTTTCAGTTTTGGAACTTTAGCTCACTGGATTTTGAAGCTTTGGAAAATTGTTTAATTTTGCTAATTGCGTGCAGAATTCTAATGTCGTAGTTACTTTACAAACTTTATGATGTATATATGTTTGGAAACGTCGACTAATTGCTATACGTCGATTGGTCGGGGTTGCACATATCTGTGAGATTTATGTATATAAACTTGTTGGATCGTCGTGGATGAATAGCCGGATATGTGAGATGAGGGTTTTCATTCTTTCATTCGATGTAAAATTTATAAAATGATATAATATTATTTTGCGGGGCACATCCGGGTTGAGGTTGTAGCCACTGTTGTATTATTTCTTTTACTGTTTTTGCTCCTAGGATAGACACAAGGTGGGGTGCACAGACTATCGGGTACTTCGAAGTGCCGAGTGGCCTACTCACTTTGTTGAGGGAGGTTGTTTCACTTTTGGTATTTGGCGGGTATTTTGCTGCACCCGTAGGGGTCTAGGGTGGGGTTTGGCTATTCATCACGACCGTAGAATCCTTCTTTCGTTACAGGCTCAAACGAAATGCGGAATTCCTAATATATCCAATGTGTTCATCTATGATCTGGAATGCCTATCATTGCGTCTGACAAATGGATATTATTATATAATAGACGTTGCTTATGTTTTGCATCTGCGCTAGTCCAGTCCCCGCTCTGTCGTTAGTTAAGTAACCTAACGGGTGATGACGGGGCCCCGTGGCGATTGCGGATGGCATAAGCGTACGTTGTATTTTCGTTTTTTTTCTGCAATGGTAGGTTAATTGATGAAACTGCATTACACTATTTCAAGGCAAACAAGCCAAAGCTGAATCGTTGGAACAAATTTTAAAACCACTCGGTTATTTTAAAATAGCAGACTTTTAAATGCGAAGCATAAACCACTCCTTTTAAAAGCTATCAGGTTCCATCGATTATATCAAGTTCACTATGTTCACGGTTTGGCCAAAACCATTCATAGCCCTCCGTCATTTCATATGAAAATTCAATAGTATTTAAGTTATGTTTGTTGGCCTTAGTCAAGGCATGTTGCATAGATAGATGCGTTGGTTTGGGACAGTCGTACTACTTTGTTGGCCTTAGTCAAGGGTATGTACGAGTGTGTTCAAATTAACCTGGACAATGACGGGTAGAACTTGACATGTGACTTATGATTTGTTGGCCTTGGTCAAGGTCATAAGACCATGGGGCTAAAATCCACATCTGGAGTTTCTAAACAAACTGAAGCTTGCTAGTGCTGCATAATATTTGGAGTTTGATAATGTTGGTAGGATTCCTTCAGCATTATCACACAATGATATTTGGATCCCGATCCTACTGTGAGTATCCTCTACTCCTCGGGACATTCTTCACTTAATAATCAATGCTATAAACCAAGTAGGTGTCTAGAACAGTGTTAGCGGGGCTATGCCTCCAGGGAAAAGAGGTTATTTAATTAAGGAACTTCGCGAAAGCATCGTAAAACCTCCCTTGAATTACCGACACTAGCCTGGCTGAACGGTTAAGGAAGTATTGTACGGTGAGATTAATCCTTACTAATTCTTCTTTTATGGTTTGAGGAAGGATTCGAGAAACAGTGGGAGCCATCCTGTTTAGATAAATTAAAAACCAATCTAAACTTGCAAGAGCATCATGCTAAAGTGTTTTCATCTCTCTCTCTCTCTCTCTCTCTTACAGCGACCCCGTGACTAAACATAGGTTACATCCAGATAATAAAATGACTGAATCTGACTATAATGATTGGCAAAGGTCTGTCCAGATGTCCATTGCTTATGACAAGCTGGGACACCTCATTACTACTCAAGCCCCTGCCGTCGCAGGTCCAGTTTCCACTGTCACTGATATTAATATCCGTATGATATTGGAAAAAGACTTTGTGAATGCCAAGTGCCTTGTGTTGGCCTCGGTAGATGGTGTAAACCAAAGGCTACACGAGAGGTTGGACTTAGCTTCCATCTTTCTCCATATCAAAGATTTATATGGAGAGCAATCTCGTATCGCAAGATATGAGACCTCGAAGGAATTTCTTCAAGCGAGGTTGGCTGTCGGGTCATCTGTAGGGGAAAACGTCCTTACGATGACTAGATATATTGATGAGCTTACGGACTTGGAGACCACGTTTGGAAACAGGTCATATGCTGATTTGTTTCTATAGTCCCTACCATCTACTTTTGCCCAGGGGAAGAAAGTTATACTTCCAGTTGAGGGCACCCTGAAGGAAACCAGGGTGACACCCACTCAGCTTATTAGGTAATCTTCCTCTTCTGCATCCAAGGCGAAAGCAAAGGGTGAGAAGAAGAAGACCTCCACAAAGCCGATATGTGATGTCAGTAAGGTAGAAGGACAGGGAAGGGAAAAAGTTTCTTGGCTAACAGTAGGGAAGGAGAGATATTCCTATTGTCATAGGAAAGGGGATTGGCAGAGGGATTACAGGGATTTGAAAGCCAGAATCCAGGATCAAGGATCCGAAGCATGTTGTCGCTTTGACTTCGGGTGTGTTTGTAATAGAAAACTGTATGTCAATTAACTCTACTTCCTGGGTACTAGATACTAGATCAGGATCTCATATCTGTAATTCATTACAGGCTTTAAGAAACCGTAGAGTTATAAGGTTAAGTGATATGACTCTCAGGGTTGATAACGGAATGAGCGTGGATGCTGAATACGTAGGGGAATATCACCTTGGATTGACAAGTGGGAAGATATTGATTCTACGTAACTGTTTGTATGTACCTAGTCTAGCTTATAATATCATATATGTATCCTTGCTTTATAAGGAAGGATATGATTTTACATTTGTAAGCGATGTGGTCCACATCCACCTAAATCAAGCTTTGATTGGGTCAGGCATATTAGATAACGGTATATACGTATTAAATCAAGCTCAGGTTTTCAGTGTCCAGAACACACTTAAAAGAAAGTCTCCGTAATTAAATCAGACTTTCTTATGACATTGTAGACTGGGTCACATCAATGAAACACGGTTGACGAAACTACATAGAGATGGATATTTGGATCCGTTCGAATATCGGTCTTATGCAACTTGTCAATCTTGTCTCATAGGAAAGATGACAAAAACTCCGTTCACTGGACACGGAGTGAGAGCGAGCGAGCTCTTGGGACTTATACACAGTGATGTGTGTGGTCCAATGTCTACACATGCACGAAGCGGTTATTCCTATTTCATTACTTTTATGGATGATTTCTCTAGGTATGGACATGTCTTCTTAATGAAGCATAAATCGGAGGCCTTTGAGAGATTCTACGAATTCAAGAATGAAGTGGAAAAACAAACAGGCAAAAGTATCAAGACACTGAGATATGATCGAGATGGTGAATACTTAAGTGCCGAGTTCCTGGACCACTTAAAAGAGAATGGAATTCTCTCTCGACTTACTCCTCCTTACACGCCACAACACAATGGTGTATCGAAAAGGCGGAACAGAACCCTATTGGATATGGTTCGTTCAATGATGAGTAAGGCTGAGTTGTCGTGATCCTTCTGGGGATATGCACTAGAATCAACTGCATATCTTTTGAACCAAGTTCCTAATAAGTCAGTGCCTACCACACCATATCAGATGTGGAGTGGGAAGAAACCCTATCTTAAACACTTTAAGACATGGGGATGTCCAGCTTTTGTCAAAAAGAAGCATGGAGATAAGCTCGAGGCACGCTCAGTACAGTGTATGTTTGTGGGATACCCAAAGAACTCCAAGGGGTATCTTTTCTATTATGCAGAGGAATAAAAGGTCTTTGTTTCTCTTCATGCCTGCTTCTTGGAAACTGAATTTTTAAAAAATCAGATAAGTGGGAGCGCAATAGAATTGGAAGAAATTCCAGAACCTTAAGCAATTACTGAAAGCTTGGTAGAACCAGAGATTTCAGAAGAACCGGACATCCCCGTGCCACCCCGTAGAAGTAGTAGGCTGTCTCATCCGCCTGTGAGATACTACGGTTTTCTCATAGACGGGGATCGAGAGGATTGCATCATTGACAATGATAAGCCTACTAGCTTCCAGCAAGCCATTCAGAGCGGCGACTCGGTAAAATGGTTGGATGCAATTCGTACCGAGATAGAGTACATGTACACCAACAAACTATGGACTTTGGACATTGCTCTAGAAGGGGTAAAACCCGTAGGCTGCAAATGGATCTTCAGAAAGAAGATTGGTGTAGATGGACAGATTGAAACCTATAAGGCCAGACTTGTTGCAAAATGTTTTCGTCAAAGACCTGGTTTAGACTATGATGAGACCTTTTTTCTAGTGGCTATGCTCAAATCCATTCGGATCCTTCTTACCGTTGTTGCCTTCCACGATTATGAGATCTGGCAGATGGACGCAAAGACGGCTTTTCTAAATGGAAATTTGGAAGAGTGCGTCTATATGGATCGGTCAGAGGGTTTCATTTAGAGTGGGAGCAGCGGGAAAGTGTGTAAGTTCCTTAAGTCCATTTATGGAGTAAAATAGGCATCGCAGAGTTGGAACATCTGTTTTGATGATACAGTCAAAGAATTTGACTTTATCAAAAATCCAGATGAACTATGCATATATAGTAAGATTGTAGGGCGAAATGTGGTATTCCTCATCTAGTACGTGGATGACATTCTCTTGATAGAAAATGACATTCCTATGCTACAATCAGTCAAAGGATTCTTGTCACAGAGGTTATCCATGAAAGACGTAGGTGATGCCAACTACATTCTGGGGATCCAGATCTATCGTGATAGATCTAAGAGGATGTTGGGACTTTCGCAGTCTAGGTACATCGACACCATACTGAAAAGATTCGGTATGGAAGATTCAAGCCGCGGTAATCTACCGGCTTGTCACGGAATCACCCTCTTCAAAGAGATGTCTCTAAAGACTGATTTGGAAAGGGCTCGCATGTCAACTATACCTTACGCATCTATGGTAGGCTCTATAATGTATGCGATGTTGTGTACCAGACCAGATGTAGCATACGCATTGAGCGTTGTATGACGGTATCAGTCAAACCCAGAGGAGAAGCACTGGATAGCAGTAAAGAACATTCTCAAGTACCTAAGAAGGACTAAGGAGATGTTTTTGATGTATGGCAGAAAAGACCTCCAGATCGAGGCCTTTGCTCACTCCATCTTCCAGAGTGACAAGGATGACTCCAAGTCCATGTCGAGTTATTTCTTTACCCTCAATGGAGGGGCGGTCTGTTGTAAGAGCTCCAAACAAGACACAGTTGCTGACTCGACGATGGAAGCGGAGTACATAGCTGCTTGCGATGCCGTAAAAGAAGCTGTCTGGATGAAGAAGTTCCTCACAGAACTTCAGGTGGTTCCTACCATTGTTGATCCAATACCTCTGTATTGTGACAACAACGACGCTATAGCTTTAGCAAAGGAACCCAGGTCCCATCAAAAGTCCAGACACATTTTGAGGCGGTACCACCTGATCAGGGAGATCGTAGATCGCCGGGAAATCGAGGTGAGGAGAGTAGATACGAAGAAAAACACCGCAGAACCACTCACGAAGGTCAACCCTCAGACACAGTTCGAGCGGCCGATCAAAATGATAGGTCTGCGGTATGCCAGTACATAGCCCTAGTGCTGGTGGGAGATTGTTAGTGTATATGCCCTAGAGGCCATCATTGTATCATACTGGTCTGTATATTACATAATAGAAGCTTGGGATATTCACAGTTATATTGACAGTCTTGCTCAAAATGGTAGTATGCTACTTGGTTTGTTTCTACTTCAATATGTGCTTGTGTTTCTTTTAACATATCGCTTATACATATTAGCGGAGCCCTTAGGATCTTTGCTTGATTACCAGCGTTGTGATGGCAGTCACACTAGTGGGGGCTGTGTAATCTACAAGTACAACCTTATACAGGTCCCTAGTCGTAGGATTATCGAGACGGGGCATCGATACTCCGGAGTAAACTAGTGTATGCGCTTCTCATCCCAGCAGGGGAGATGGTCTGTCCCACAGCCATTAGTATGTCGTACTGGAGATAGTATGCAGGTGATCGTTAGGTTACGAGTACACTGGACAGGACTCGTCGGGAACTGTTAGTTGGTATTATACCTATTGTCGGGTAGCAGTTCCCAAGTGACATGAGTACAACGTAGTCTGTCGACTTGACATTGCTACTTCGTCTCGAGTGTATTCCCACTGTACTTTGATTACTACCCTACCACGGCTCAAAGGATACGTGTCAACAGGTAGTAGTTGGGTGCAGCCCCGAAGCACTTGGAGGCAGTGGCGGTTAGATAGGATTCATCTCTCCCGGTACTGGGGGTTGATATCTTGCTGTGTTCGGAGAGCCATTACACAAAGTCCCTGGCTAGGGCAAGCGAGATTTACTGGTAGGTATTCCAGTAGTTTCTCAGGGTGTTTTGGGCTACATTCTGGCATGACTTATTGCTCTATTAGGGGTCTAACGATTACCGCCCCTGTAGATCCGATATGCGATGCTCTTAGACGAACAGATTAGACTGTACATAGATTGTCACATTCAGGCTCAGTAGGAGTTCGGATGGGTTTTTTTCATTGGCCTTCTTATCGAAATCTACCTTGGGACCGTTACGTGCAGCTAGTACCGCTTGCGGCCTATGGTTAAACCCACTGCCGGCGTAGTGTCGAGTCTTTAGAGTCCCATACAGAGAGTTTCCCTGTACTGGACAAAAGGTGTAGAGGCTGTATGGTTTTACGGCAGGGCTTCGATCACTTACGTACACTTGTGCATGTATGATGTTCGGGCGGATAATACTAATGGGCTTTAGTTTAAGCCAGATCCTAGTATTATATTGATGAATTCGTTTCGTCTCTTTGTATTAGTGTTTCTCGAAACACGAATGCGGGTATGTATATACGGATGAGAGGAGCACAGAAGGAGACACCTCATTAGGGTTTTGATGACTTACTTGATTAAAACAATTATGAGGTGGAGGAAAGTATTTTTTATTTTTGTAAATGATAATTGAGACATGGCTACTAGTTTTGACTACTTGACTTTGCTTTACCTTTTGACTTGGCTTGAACACTTGACTTGGTTTGACCATTTGACTTAGATTTTTTTGTGAGATATTTTGTGACCTAGATATTTTGATGAGATATTATTCATGCCAAGGTTGTGGTCATGTCAAGTTAGCCATCTCATTTTCATTGATGATTATAATTTATCAAAATCATTTCTCTTTCCTCAAGTGAGCTCTCATGTTAGCTCTCTTCTTCTTCCTCACATCAAAACCCTAAAAGCTTTCATGTGTTATGAATCTTAGGGTTTCAAGAGACAAATAAATCCCTCTTCCTACTCTACATCACCTAGGCCATCAATTTTAGCAAGCATGTTACCCTAGTTACCTCGGTTTTGAGTAGAGCTCGGACTATTGACACTCGGGTGGATCGTCTTTGACTCAAGTATGCCGTCGAAGAAGCTACGATCCGGATCGATCCTTGGAGCCTACGTATACGAGGAGGACAATGATGAAGACCCGAAGGACATATATAGTGAGGTATAACTTCGTATCCGAGTAGCTAAACCTCAAGTAGATTGCTAGCTAGGGTTTATGATCGATCCTTGCTTAAAGTCGGTGTTGCGAAGCCCGTAAAAATCATTTTTTGCAAATTCCACCTCCCCGAGAACACGTGGGGTGCACGACATTGACTTACAAAATCAAACAATAAAGTTTGGACAAAATTAGAACACTGGAGCATAGAAGAAAGTTTTGGAGCAAATGGAAGTGCTTAGGCCGGTGGCGCCGGAAAATTTGAGAAGTCGCCACGCTTCTCAGTGAATTAGGGCTCCAAATTTCTTCTGGTGTCTAAGTGTTCTACTAGTGTCTCACTGGTATTGTTTAACTTCTCTGTTTAGTTCCAGAGTGCTTGCAGGTCAAAAAACCAGAAAACAATATGTTAGCAATGTTAATTTTTGTTTTGGTAGTTTGTTTTGTTTTTAAAATGGTGTTAGATGATATAAACAAGATTAACCGGAAATGACAAGAATAAAAACGTTACCGTCTCCCCGGCAACAGCGCCATTTGATTGCACGCTTTCGGCGTGTCGTGTTTTAAGGTTCTAAAGTTAACCGCAATCAGGACGGCGTCGTGTGTAGCTAACCGCGATGAGTACGGGTCATCCGCAGGGAGACGGAGCGTTTCACGTTCTTGTTATCACGGGTTAATGCGCGTGGTGGAATGGTTCGTTTCTAACCTAAGTGTTTTATATGCAAGTATAAATTTGTTAGGAATAGATTGGTTAGTGTAAGTTAACGAAATCCGTACTCAATCCTTTGAGCCGAGACCGACCATTAAAGCTAGAGCAATCGGCAACAACGTGGATTTGGGTACTTAAACACGGTATTAGTGAAATCCGGCTTATTGACCCTTGTTCATCCGTTCTTATCGCTTGACTTTCGCCTCCGGCCAAACCGAACACAACCGGTCACGATTAGGAATCACCGATACCTTGGTAGGGTAGGGTGCCTAACAGAGCGCTTGCGTAAGGTTTGGGTGAAATTCAATGGAAAATATCGGGAAAAGGAAATGAGAAAGGAAATCATAACTTACAATATCATTTTCCTTCCTAACAACACCATATTTACAAACAATCAACACAACAAGAGAAAGAGCAATTGAAAAGATAAAAACAAAAGAAAAAGACAACAAGCAAGTAAGTAAAGGGCATGGTAATAAAAGGCAAGTAAGTAAATGCAAGAAATATAAAAGAGCAAGTAAGTAAAAGAGAAGAAATACTAAGAACCCAAGAACACATTACAAAGCATGGGTTCAATAACCTAAACTTAAACTTGCAAACTCAATGAAGAGGTTGCAAGATCAAGAGAAGGCTAAGAACTCAAAGCAAAATGAAGGCAAAAAGAAAACTTTATTGATTTCAAATAATGATACAAACTCTTGAGTTCAATAACCAAAACTTAAACATGCAAGCTCAACGAAGAGATTGCAAGATCAAGAGAAGGCAAAGAATTCAAGGGGAACTAGCTATGTATAAGAACAAAATGAAAAGAGAAATAAAAAGTTTAAAAGGTATGACAATGTTTAGAATATGAGACAATGTGAGACTATGTATGAGCCCTTTCGCTTGCTCACTCATATGCCTTTTATAGGCCAAAAATAAGATTAAACAAATAATACAATTAAGTTGATGTGACAGCAAGGGAAAGCCAGCAGAAAAATGGGGCTAATTGGACTTGTTGGGGCCGGCGAGATCAGATATTTAGAGGTGTCGCCGGCCAAAATCCGAGCTAATAGGCTCGTGTTGGTTGTGTGGTCTTGTGTTCTCTCGATAAGTCCACGGTGCTTCTTGATTTGTCTACAAGAACTTGGTCTGCACTCAGGAATTTGGAGGGAAACTTGATTCTTTATATCACATCAATACTTTTTGCATTAACATATGTAGGGTTCTTAGGCACAACCACAAGGTTTCACAAGGCATCAATCATGCTATATTTAAAAATTTAGTGTGCCAAACAACCCTAACCAAGAATCTAACTAGAGTTTTAGGAGCTAAACTAGAAAGTAAATATCTTTACATCTATGTGATAACGGAATACAACCTTTGTAGACCGGTCCTTCACTTCAATATCTCCTTGTAGTGGTCCCTTCGCTGCGATCGTGGAACTCTCGGACTCTAGCATGGCTTCTCAAGGTGAAAGGAACGAACTTGCTTGAAGTCTTCGAGGCCGAAAATGATCTACGTCGAGGAGACACTAACTCAAGCTACTACTTCACTAATGAGAGATTAGTGAAGCTAACACCCTATACTAAAGTGATAATCTAGTAGAGGATGATGAAATATGAGGTGGGCTCACTTTAGTTTTATTTTTCTCACAATATTTTCTCACTTGAACAAAACTTAGAGAGCTCTTGAGCTTTGAGGAAGAAGATGAAGTCAAGAGATGAGAATGAACTAATGAGGTGAGAGAATCAACCATGGGTGAGTTTGTATCATATACTGACTCATGTAGAGACATAACCATGGCTAAATTATAGTGGTTAGGTTAATAAATATCTTAAGTAAAACAAAATGAGTGGACTAAGTCAATGCATCCTCAAGCTTCTACAATCTTCATGCATGTGAGCAATTATCCACTAATTTGGATTTACTTTAAATATTTAAACCCTACATTATAATTAGTATGGTGTAAGTCTCGTACACCCATGTAATGTGTGTCAACAACCATGACACAAAAGAAAACACAATTAATATATATCACATATATATTAAGTATGCAATGTGAGAAAATAAATTCTTAAGTGATATAATATAAGTTAATATAAACTAGTATATCAAGTATACAATTATACACTAAATTATCAAATCAACACTTGATTTAATAATCCGGCTATATCACATATAACAGACTAATATTATATGTACCATCTTATCGAATCAACACTTGATTCGATAACCCAGCTATATCACATATAACCGACCGATACAAATATCGCGAGAATAGAATATGGTATCACATACTCGTATTATTCTTGGTCCCGCACATATCACATATGTGCTCCTACTTCGTTTTGCCTGAGCCAGTAAAACCTCTATGTAGGACTCTAAAGACTCGTCAATACTCCGGCAGTAGGTGATGATCACATCAGGCATCCACAAGCCATCAGCGGTACTAGATGGACGTAACGGCTACCCGGGAATTGAACGATCAGAAGATCAGCAAGCAAGTCCGCTCCAACTCCTGCGAAAGTCTGTCAGTAACACTACCGTATAATCTAGTCTCCGTGTCTGATAAGTCGCATATCAAGTCTAGGGGTGGTAAACGTCACACCCCAATAACCGATAAGTCATGCCAATATGAGGCTCATAATGGGTCGAGAAACTACTAATAACATTTACCAGTAAATCTCTAAATCAGCCCTGGCCAGGGACTTCCCTGTTATGGCCAATCGATCACAGCGCGACATCAACCCCCAATACCGGGAGAGACGAAACCCCTCCTATCGCTCATTGCCTCCATGTGATTCGGGACTGTACCCAAAAACCACCATTTTGCACGTCCTCTTGAATGTGGTAAGATGGAAATCAAAGTACAGTGGGAATCACACAAGACTCTATGACGATCTCGGGTCTACAGACTAACCTGTACCAGTGTCACCAGAGAACTGCTATCTGACTATAGGTATAATACCAACTAGGAGTTCTCGGCGAGTCCGTCCAGTGTACTCAGTCTCCAATGAGCACTCGTATAACATCTCTGATGTCAAAGACCAATGGATATAGGATCATCCATCGCCCATCAAATAGGTCGAGAAGCGTATACGCTAGTCTACTCACGTATATCGATGCCCCGTCTCGATACACCCACGACTAGGAACATTAAAGGATGAACTTATGGACTATCATGGCCCCACTAGTATGATCTGCATCATAATCCTGGTATCAAGTACACATCCTAAGTGCTTTACCAACATGTTACCATAAGACAGTATCAAGAGAGAAGTATTCATGTTAAGATAAAGAGCAACCAGATAGCATACTATCATGTCGAGCAAGAAAGTCCTCTCTATATATGTCCAAGCATCCACTATAATATATATCATATGTAAAATAATGGCCTCTAAGGCATATATACAACTAACAATCTCCCATTTGCACTAGGGCCAGCTGCTGTAGTATCGCATACCCAGCATCCCGAAGAGTCTCTCGAACTCTATGTAGGGAATGGCCTTCGTGAGTGGATCCGCAGTTTTGTTCTTCTTGTCAACTCTCCTGATCTCGATCTCCTGGCGATCTACTATCTCCCGGATTAGGTGATACCGCCTCAGAATATGCCTCGATCGCTGGTAGGACCTGGGTTCCTTGGCCAAAGACACCGCTCCATTGTTATCACAATGCTTGGATACGCAATGGATCGAACCACTCCATGTTCAGTTATGAACTTCTTCATCTAGACAGCCTCTTTGGCAGCATGGTTGGCAGCGATGTATTCAGCCTCCATCGTCGAGTCTGCCACGGTTTCCTGCTTGGAACTCTTCCAGCATACCGCCCCTCCATTGAGGGTAAAGGAAAACCCCGAGTGCGACTTAGAGTCGTCCTTATCACTCTGGAAGCTCGAATCGGTAAAGGACTCCACTTGGAGTTCTCCGTTACCATACACCAAGAGCATCTCTTTAGTCCTTCTAAAGTACTTGAGAATGCTCTTCACAGCTGTCCAGTGACTCTCTCCAGGATCTGCTTGATACCTACTTACTACACTTAGTGAGTGTGCTACATCGGGTCTGGTACATAACATCGCGTACATGATAGAGCCTACTGCCGAAGCATAGGGTATCCCTTGCATGCTAGCTTTCTCCAAATCCGTCTTGGGAGACATCTCTTTGGAGAGAGTGAGTCCTGAGATCGTGGGTAAAAACCCACGCTTGGATTCTTCCATACTAAATCTCTTTAGTATGGTGTCAGTGTACCTGGATTGAGACAATCCCAGTATCCGTTTAGATCTATCTCTATAGATCTTAATCACCAAGATGTAGGAGGCATCACCTAGTTCTTTCATTGAGATCTTTGTGATAAGAAGATCTTGACCGATTGCAGCATAGGAATGTCATTTCCTATCAAGAGTATGTCATCCACGTACAATACGAGGAAGAAAACCTTACTCTCTGCCACCTTCTTGTATATACAAGGTTCATCTATGTTTTTGACGAAATCAAACTCTTTGATAACGACATCAAAACAGATGTTCCAACTCCACGATGCATGCTTTAACCCGTAGATAGATTTAAGCAGCTTGCACACTTTTCCGCTGCTCCCACTATCTACGAAGCCCTCCAGCTGAGACATGTACACACACTCTTCCAAATTACCATTTAGAAAGGCGGTCTTAACATCCATTTGCCAGATTTCATAGTCATGGTATGCAAAGATGGCAAGTAGGATCCGGATGGACTTAAGCATAGCCACTGGAGAAAAGGTTTCGTCATAATCGACACCTGGTCATTGACGAAAACCATTTGCAACAAGTCTCAACTTGTCCATCTACACCAAGTTTCTTTTTAATGATCCATTTGCTCCCAATGGGTTTTACCCCTTCAGGAGCAACTTCCAAAGTCCATACTTTGTTGGTGCACATGGATTCCATCTCAGATCGCATTGCATCCAACCACTTCACTGAGTCCCCACTCGTGATGGCCTGCTCGAAACTAGTTGGGTCATCATCCTCCATGATGTAATCCTCACTTCCACCATCAATGAGAAAACCGTAGTATCTCTCAGGTGGATGAGGAACCCTACTAGATCGGCGGAGAGGCTGGGGTTCGTTGGGCACTACCGAATCCTTTGGTTCCACTAAATCTTCAGTTGTAGTTTGTGTATCTGGAACTTCTTCCTGCTCTACCTCTTTACCACTAATTTCTTTTACAAGAAATTCCTTTTCTAAAAAGGTGGCATGTTGAGCAACAAACACCTTTTGTTTCTCAATGTGGTAGAAAAAATATCCATATGAATTCTTTGGATATCCCACAAACTTGCAAAGAACTGACCGTACCTCGAGTTTGTCCGGATTTTGCCTTTTGACATAGGCCGGACAACCCCATTTCTTAACTCGTTTAAAATATGGTCTCTTCCCACTCCATATCTCATATGGTGTGGTAGGTACAGATTTAGATGGAACTTGATTCAAGAGGTATGCTGTTGTCTCAAGTGCATAACCCTAAAAGAAAATAGGCAACTCAGCAGTGCTCATAATAGAACGCTCCATATCTAATAGGGTGCGATTCCTCTGTTCCGATAAATCGTTGTACTGTGGTATATACGGAGGAGTCAGCTGAGAGAGAATCCTATTCTCTATTAGAAAGTCCAGGAACTCCGTGCTCAAGTATTCACCTCCTCGATCAGATCGAAGTATTTTAATAATTTTGCCCGTTTGGTTCTCGACTTCGGATTTATATTCATTGAATTTCTTAAAAGCTTCAGACTTGTGTTTCATCAGGAACACATGTCCATATCTTGAGAGATCGTCAGTGAATGTAATGAAGTATGAAGAACCATTCCTGGCATGTGTAGACATGGGACCACATAAATCACTATGTATCAATCCTAAAAGTTCTGTAACTCTTTCTCCATGTCCTGTAAACGGAGTTTTGGTCATCTTGCCTTTGAGACATGACTGTCAAGTGTCATAGGATGAAAATTCGAACGAATTCAAATATCCATCCTTATGTAACTTAGCTAACCGTGTCGCAATGATATGACCTGGTCTACAATGCCACAAGAAAGATTCGTTCATTTCTGAACGTGTTTTGTATATTAAGAACTGTAGTTTGATCTAGAACGTATATGCCTTTATTTAACGAGCCTGATCCAATCAACTTTTGATTCAGGAAAATGTTCATAACATTATTATGTACTACAAAATTATTTCCCTCTTTACTTAATAAAGAAACTGATATAAGATTGCATATCATGGTCGGAATGTAATAGCATTCGTTTAGAATCAATGTATTACCATTTGGTAATACAAGGTGATATTCATCAACTGCTTTAGCTGCAACATTTGCACCATTCCCTACTCTTACGGAATGATCACCCATTCCCAGTTCTCTACCTTTCCTTAGCCCATTTAACATATTACATATGTGGGATCCCGATCCGGTATTTAATACCCAGGACGTAGAGTGAACTGAGAAACAGTTCTCAATAACTAACACACCCGAAGAAAATGCATCAACATGCTTATTCTTCGTTTGGGCGGCGTGGGAATCCGGATATGTCCCTATTCCCGGTTCAGTCTTATAACAATTATACGAAAGAACGGAACCAACGTTCCCCTGCTCAGTATAACATGCGGGTTCGGTCAAAACATCCATATTATTATATTGATTAAGACGTGACATGGTCGCTACCTAGAGAGAGAGAGACAAGAAAACATTTTAACGTATGCTCTTGCAAGATCAGACTGGTTATTATTTTATCTAATCAGGATGGCTCCCACTGTTTTTATCAAATCTTCCTTCAAACCCTTAAAGGAAAGACTAGCCGGGATTAATTACACCCTACAAGTTCACCAATCTTTCAGCCAGGCCAGTGCCGGTACTTTGAGGGAGGTTCCCCGTGCTTTGGCACGAACCTAATTAAAATAAATCTCGTTTTCCCAGATGTATAACCCCGTTGACACCTTTCTAGACACCTACTTGATCGGCTAATTTTAAAGTGCAAGACTCTCCCAGGAGTAACACTTACTCGCTGTGGATATCGGGATCCAACTATCTCATAGAAAGTATGCAATCTCATTGCAAATTTCAACACTTGAAATTCCCGATAATATTTTGCCCCGAATGATTTATGATCTTGACAAGGTCAACAAACCATAGACCGCAAGTCAAGTTCAACCCGTCATTTCGTGATTGAATTAAACCCACCCGCACGACTCTTGACAAGGTCAACAAGGTCGCATGACTAGCCTAATCCAATCGTATCATATGCTTTGCAGATAAGCACTAATTAGCTACCGCACACCACGCCTTGACAAGGTCAACAAACGTACAACGAATACTAAGTAGGACTTATCTGAAATGACGGAGGGCTACGACAGGTTTTTCAGAAAACCTATTGCGTAATGAACTTGATAACGTTTTAGAAACAAGTGATTTTGAAAAAGAGCGTTTTTTAAGCTTTCACTAGTTTTGCTAAATAGGTCAATCCCGGGGAAGGGATCTCGGCTCTTTCCTTATCGAATAAGGTGCAGGATATTTTAAAAATACCATTATGCAAAGCAAAGACTACAAAAAGCAATCAAAAACAAAACTGAGTGTTTGTAGCATCTGCTAGTTTCGCTAAAGTGGTCACTCCCGGTGAAGGGATCTCTGCTCTTTCCATATCGAATAAAGTGCTAGATATTCTACAAGGAATACCGCTATGCAAAGCAAAAACTAGAGCTACCCTTTTTGAAAATTTGATTCTACAACATCTTTTAGGTTTCTTTTCTTTCATTAATCTCATTAATGAAGTCCCATCATTTATGCTTCCTAAGCATCACAGAAGAAACGAAAATACAACGTATGTTTATGCCATCTGCATTCGCCACAGTGTCCCGTTATGCACCGTTAGGTTACTTAACTAACGGCATAACGGGGCGGGACTAGCGCGGGTGCAAAATATAAGCAACGTCTACTATATATCTCATATATAATTTATATCCATTCGTCTCAGAATCCACAGTGATCACATCACAGAGAAGCAGAAGAAATGTATGAAATATTGGATATACTAGGAGGTCCGTGTTTTATTTTGAGCCTTTATAAAACACGGATTCCACGGTCGCGATAAATAGCCAAACCCACATCCCTAGACCCCTACGAGAGCGGCAAGCAACCCAACCAATTCTAGATATAGGAGACCCGGAATCGACTCCTCGAGTTGGTCTCCCACTGGACTCTAGAACCCTGTTACTTGTGCTCCCCTCCTTGGGTCTATCCTAATGCGGAAAAGCAAATAAAATACAACAATGGTGACATCATCCTCAGCCCGGAAGTGCCCCAATAAAAGAATATTACATACAATTTGAATTTTACATGAATGAAATAAAACTCTCATCTCACATAAAACCCCGGCAATTCAAAACACGACGATCCAGTAGAATATATACAGCAACAAATAACATCATATGTCATCAACATAAGTAAATATGCGTATCCCAATTGTCGTTGGCATATAACAACGCAACCGGCGATACACCACATATTACACTTACGGTCGTAGAATGTCAAACTACAACATTTGGAATCCATAACAATCTTAGACATCATAAACCCGAAATATCACATATTACGGATTTCATGCCTAACTATATGAATTCCACATATTGTATCACATTCCAAAAATAGCTAGACGATGTTAAACCTTTTGATCGAATCAACGAATTCCCAAAATTTCCCAGAAATCTCAACACTTGAGCAGTATTAAAAATTCCAAGAAGCATGTCCTAGTACCAATGAACCAACCGTTGAAGTGTCGTCCCTTGCCTCCTTAGTGGCGCCGTGGAACTGCCGCCAATACCAGGTTTTGGCCGCGGTTCCGCGGTCACTAAAGCGAGTTAAGGACTCGTTCTTCAAAAGGGTCCATAAAATTACCTACATGATTTTCTGAGGATTTTTAATGTGAAAAATTCCTACATTTTGAAAAATTTCCAGAAAGTGGGCAATATCGGGTTTTCGGAGTTCGTTCGAACTTCTAACTTCGCCTAAACAACTCCCAATGCTCTAGCAAGGCTCTAATACCACTGTAGGGTTCTTAGGCACAACCACAAGGTTTCACAAGGCATCAAACATGCTATATTTAGAAATTTATTCTGCCAAACAACCCTAACCAAGGATCTAACTATAGTTTTAGGAGCTAAACTAGAAAGTAAACATCTTTACATCTAAGTGATAACGGAATACAACCTTTGTAGACCGGTCCTTCACTTCAATAGCTCCTTATAACCCTTCGCTCCGATCGTGGAACCCCCGGACTCTAACATGGCTTCTCAAGGTGAAAAGAACGGACTAGCTTGAAGTCTTCGAAGCCGAAGATGATCTACGTCGAGGAGACACTAACTCAACCTACTACTTCACTAATGAGAGATTAGTGAAGCTAACACCCTATACTAAAGTGCTAATCTAGTAGAGGATGATGAAGTAGGAGGTGGGCTCACTTTAGATTTATTTTTCTCACAATATTTTCTCACTTGAACAAAACCTAGAGAGCTCTTGAGCTATGAGGAAGAAAATGAAGTCAAGAGATGAAAATGAACTAATGAGGTGAGAGAATCAACCATAGGTGAGTTTGTATCATATACTGACTCATGTAGAGACATAACCATGGCTAAATTTATAAGTCTACGGTAGCGCCCCGGCCGTCTTTCAAACGCCAAAATGCGGAACAAAAAAACTTTTATAACTGGCGCTATCGCATACTATAACCCGGATCTGCCATTAACGCTAAACAAACAATCTACAAAGAGGGAAGAAAGGTTATACTGAACGATCCGAGTCTTTCGTTCTTTAACCATCATCCCACGCTCTGTTGCGGCTGCCCCGATCTCGTCGATCTCCGATCTCCTCGTCCAGGTGGCAACACATCGTCGGATCTTTAAACGGGCTCCCGCCTCTGACTCGAGGCAACTCGGTCATCAAGTTTGCTAGAAGAGATGACCAAGATTGATGTAGAGAATGAGTGGAACACTTTGTCTCACTTCGTCCAAAGCCATGGACGAACGGTTAATGAAGTTGCCAATTGGATCGGGTGATGGAATGAAATGAGCTATGAAATTTCCATACACCGAAATCTATCATCTTTTTCTAATCAAGTGAGTGTGAAAATTCCTATGGGCACCAAGGAGGGGGCCAGCCACAATATATAGAGGTGGGGGGGAGTGTAGGAGGAGGGAGGTGACCACAAGAACAAATATCATGTGTGAACACAAAATGTGAACACAAAGTATGAATACATTAAATGCAACCAATGAAACATCAACACCATTCAACCTAGTCACCTCTTCTAGAAACTTCTAGAACCTTCCACACTTATCTCAAGAAAAGATAAATCCGTCTTTAACAGAATGTTAAAAGACGGGCGATAGAAAACTGGAAACTGGCAACTTCCAAAAGTGATCCCGAAACGAATTTCAGGATAACCCCTTAACTGTATAAATATACCCGCATTTGTATTACGACCGAATACAAATGCAACTGAGACAAAGATATTATATCTACTCTGTATAATACATGGATCCGGCTTAAACCAAAGCCCACCAGTATTATCTGCCCGAAATATGACACGTGCGTAAACGCACGTGCAATTTCCGAACCCTGCCATAAAACCATACGGCCTCTACAACGTTTCGCCCGAACTTGGGAAACTGTCTGTGGGGGACTCTAATGACTCGTCAGTACCCTGGCAGTGGGTTTAACCACAAGCCGTCAGCGGCACTAGCTATGCGTAACGGCTGCCCATGGACTGACCTCAAGGGAGGCTGATGAGCGAACTCATCCAGAAACCCTACTGAGCCTAACAGTGACAATGTATATACAGTCCGGTCCGTTCGTCTATGAGTATCGCATATCCGGCCTAGGAGGCTAGTAACGTCAGACCCCAATAGCTGTAAAAGTCGTGTCGGAGACAAGCCCTGAACACCCTGAGATACTAATGGAGTACCTACCAGTAAATCTCACCTGCCTTGGCCAATAACTTGGTGTAATGGCTTTCCTAGACACAGCGCGACCTCCACCCCCAATACCGGGAGAGACGAATCCCCTGCCGATCCGCTCACGTGCCTCCATGTGGCTCGGGACTGTACCTAAAAACTACCTGTTTGCACGACTCCTTTGAGCCGTGGTAGGGTAGAAATCAAAGCACAGTGGGAACTCACACGAGACAAATAACGACCTCAGGTCGATGAACTAACCTGTACACATGTCACCAGGGAACTGCTATCTGACGATATGTATAATACCAACTAGCAGGTTTCCGGCGAGTCCTGTCCGGTGTACTCATAACCTAATGAGCACCTGTATACATCTTAGGTGATCCAACTGACACCAGTGGCTTGTGAGACCGGCCACCGCCCCTTGTCGGGGTCTCGACTGTATACACTAGTCTACTCCGGAGTATCGATGCCCTGTCTCGAAACTCCCACGACTAGGGACAACTATTAAGGATATGCTTATAGACCACCCAACTCTCACTTATATGATCGCCCTCATACTGTTGGTAGTCAAGCAAGATCCTAAGGGCTCTATCAAAGTGTAATCGTGATCAGTCATCTAAACCTATACACGACTGATAAAGGCAAACCAGATAGCATACTATCATTCGAGTAAGACTGTCCAACCGGTATAGGTCCTCCTCAATCATTGCAATCACGTACCTGCGATCCAATAATTGACTTTGAGGGCACTATATTCAACAATCTCCCACTTGCACTTAAGGCTAATTATTGCGATGTTGCGTACCCACAGCCCGTGTGAAACCAACACCCAACTCCCCTACTAATCAGTTTCACAAAGCCCGTTTGTAAAACTATTGTGTTCGAGAAATAGCCTCAGTGAGTGGATCCGCCCTGATGTTTCTTTCTATATCTCTCTTAATCTCAAGTTCGCGGAGAAAGCTATCTCCCGAATTGAGTAATACCTGTCTTAGAATATGTCTGGATAACTGATGGGACCAAGTTCATAAATGAACTCCAAATCCAAACTTCTTAGACTGTATCGATAACTGAACCTAATCAGTATCCTGCACCATGCCTCCCACAGTATCCTCTTAGACCACCTGTCCATAATACTGTCCCTCTTCGTCAGAGGGAAAACTATAACTCTGACAATCTCTATGTCATCCATGTCACCTTTGAAGCCTGGAATGATGACCGTCTCCCGAAGAAGGCTGCCGTCATCAAATCCGAAGAACATGCACTTATGTTCTAAAACTGCTTCCTTATGTTTCTCTAGGATTGGATTAATACAAACTTATCGCATCTAGTGCAAAAACAACATCTGGTGGGGTACTTGACATCTCATGATTGACTCAATTGTCTAAGCAAGTGATCTGCCAATCATGCACATCCCTCTCCCCTTTAGTCTGTAAGACACTTTTAGAGAGGGTGACTCCATTACCTGCAGGTACACCACCATGCCAGGAGTCATCAATTCTAAAAACCATTAGAATACTGTCAAAGTACCCACATTGGGAAACTACCCAAATCCAGATCTAAAACCATAAATCTAGAAACCAGAATGTCAAATATAATATCCATATCCTGTCTGGAGAAACAACTGTGTGACGACCAAAGTACAACCGATCGTAGTATAGGAATTTTACTTCCTACTCTGTGTATGTCATCCAAATACCAGGACATCACACACCCTACAACCTTCTTAACAGATCCATCCCCTATTCTGATGAAGTCAAACCCATGACTGTCACATCAAAATTAGATGATCAATCTCCGCTATAACTGCTCTAGTCTATAAATAGACATAAGCTACTTTCCCACTATGCTTCCGCTGCTCCCACTGACCACAACAACCCTCCTACCGGGTCTCATAGCCTGGAACAACAGTAGTGTCAAGTCTGGGTAGATAAGAACCTCCCTGTCACCGTCCTTGAGGCTACCGGAGTACCTCTCGAGTGTCTGAGGTTACCCACCTAATATGCGGAGTGGCTAATGGAATGTCAAACCTGATTGAATCTATTGGTCCTATTAAATTTTCCGTAATCGTTTGCGGTTCTGGAATCACTTCCAGTTCTACCATACTCCCATTACTGTTTTCTGAAAAAATCCATTTTACTAAGACTGTGGCGAGTCAAGAACAATATCACTATTGATCTTCCAGATGGTAGAAAGTCAACCCTCGTCATAACCTGGGCCAACCCACAAACTGCCATTACAGAAACGTGCCCTGAGTTATCCGGAGTCTGGTTTTAAGCATAAGCCGGACAACTCACCTATATTCAATATAGAAACTTTGGCACTTATTTAATTGGAACTAGATTCTGATCACGCAGCTGTCTCCAGTGCATATCAATTTTTAATGGAGAGAGGCTAATCAGCATTACTCATCTTAGGAATACATCCAATTATGAGTAACCTGAAAGAGAAACAAGTTTCTCAAAACTTTTACTATCATCTGAATACCAATCACAAGAATCTACATCTTCGATCTCTTTGAAGAATCCTGATACTTGCGATATCTGGTTCTCTACTTTATTCTTATACCCACAACTTCTCAAAACTTAGACCTTGTATTTCTACGAAACACTTGTCTAAAAACTAGAGAAGTCATAAGTAAACAGAACATAGTACGAGGACCTACCCCTTTGTCCTGATGGACACTGGACAACATACAATACTATGTATAAGTCCGCTGAGTTGAATAACTCAAAACCTGTGCGTCGTAGGTTGAAAACTGTACCCTGGCGATTTCCTCAAATATCACCAATTACAACGAATTACGATATAATGAGGATGATCACCTAATTCCCAATAACTTCCTCCCACTCATCATCTGTAAAACCATACAGATATGAGAATGAAACCTGGTGAATACACACCCTGGAGTAAGTATGTAATCGAGAAAACAGTTTTTCATTAACAATGCACTGAAACATGAAAATGTTTCGTAGGGGTATCCTAGTATTCATAGTAATGCCTCTTCCATAATCCAATTCATGACTCTAACCGTATATTTCTTTGTCATCTCTCTAAATCCCTTTATTTGTCTTTAGTCGTTACCTTCTGTACACCATCGTTAGGCTAAATGGTTTTCTTCCTTCCCTACCGTTCGGCACCAGCCTATGGTTTGGAAGAAGACTATCCAGTAAGCATAATAGGTGTACCCTCCTAAACCAAGGAGTACTCACATCTTGAGAGAAGGTGATGATAAAAGACAACTGAATAATACCATATTCTTTTAAAGGTGAAATAGGAGTGGCGATGAAGTACGCGGTTTGGTCGTGAATGATAACAGTCACAACTTACTTTGCCCTCTTTCTAATCCCTTTATTTTATCTTTACATATTACCTTATGTACACCCTACTTAGGCAAATTGGTTTTCTTCATTCCCTACCTTTCGGCACCTGCCTATGGTTTGGAAGAAGACTATCCAATAAGCGTAATAGGTGTACTCTCCTAAACCAAGGAGCCCTCGCAACCTAAGAGAAGGTGATAATAAAAGACAACTGAATAAACCAATTCTATTTCTCCTGAACCTTGATCCATCCTCGAAGGAGTCCCTTCGAGTTCGTATATAACTATACGATGGATCTATCCAATGGAAGTGGATGTCCGTAGTAATACGGGTGTTCTGAGAAATACAAAGGGTAAAAGAAGGAGTGGCAATGACTTATGCAACATAGACAATCCAAAAGCCAGTATTTTAAGAAGGTTCGGTCAACTTGGTCCCTGAGTCATAGTCTAGGGTTGGTCAAAGGTCGCTGCCAAAGAGAGAGAGAAAAGAAACACTCTGCGTGCACTCTAACCTAGATCAGAATGGTTATCACTTTATCTAATCCGGAAACCTCCCACTGTACTGTCAAATTCTCCCCCAAACCCGAAAGAAGAATCAATCGGGATCACCCGAAGAGTAAACCAACTCATCAGTGGGAATCGGGATCCAACTCTCATCGCATGATAACGTGACGGAATCCACTCGCGTTATCACACTCCAGAAGGTATGCGCATGCCTGGCAAGTTTCAGTTTCTTTAGAAACTCCCGATATGATTTTTACCCCATGCTCTTATGATCGTGACTAAGGGCCAACCCATCATAAGTCACATGTCAAGTTCTTCCCATCATTATCTTGTTAATTTGAACCCACCCATACTCGCCCTTGACTAAGGGCCAACAAGGATGTACGACTTTCCCAAACCAACACATCTATCTATGCAACATATGAACACCCCAGCAGCTACCAATCACTATGTCCTAGCTAAGGGCTAGACCAACATAGCTTGAATACTACTGACCATTCATATGAAATGACGGAGGGCTACGGCTGGTTTTTGGCGAAAAACCTTTAACGTAATGAACTTGATCTCGTTGAAGGAACATGATAGCTTTTTATAAAATATAGTGGCGAAAACCTTTGCTAAAGAGGTCACTCCCGGTGAAGGGATCTCGGCTCTTTCCTCGTGGAATGAGGTGCAGGATATTCCACTGAATACCGTGATGCAAAGCAACATGTAATCGGCTATAGTGAAGTTATTACCCTGACGCAAACTTCTGCCCAAGGGGTCAGTCCCGGTGAAGGGATATCGGCCCTTGACCCGTCGAATGAGGTGCAGGATATTCCAACCGAATACCATTGTGCATAAAAAAAGGAAACATCTTTGTAATAACATTTTTTAAATTGTTCCAACAACATCCAAACAGGTTTGTTTTACTTTGCATTGATCAGAACCAACGCAGTCCCATCAATTAATCACACCAGAAAAGAACGAAAATAAAATGTACGTATATGCCATCCGCATTTGTCACTGGGTCCCGTCATCACCCGTTAGATTACTTAACTAACGACAGAGCGGGGACTGAACTAGCGCGGGTGTAAAACATATAAAACATCCACTAGTATATATACCAATATACAATAATCACTCCAGGCGTGATAATATGCAACATTACAGAAAAGTAATAAGCATCACAGAACAATACAGATTATCTGGGATCCCCGAGTTTCACAGAGCCGCTGCTGAAACCCGACTTTCCCTTATTGTGTGGATAGCCTGTGCAATGAAACATTGACCCCTACGGGTGCGGCAAGTTACCCGCCAAAACCTGAAGCGAGGCAGCCCCCTACAGCAAAGTGAATGGACCACCCTGCACTTCACGGAATCCGGTAACATGAGCACCCCTCCTTGAGTCAACCTGTACCCCCTACGAGTGCGGCGAATAGTCTGCCAATTCTAGAGTGGGGCCCCTCTGCCTCTCAAAGCCATGAGATGCGGACCCGTTGCCCTCCAGAACCCGGCTATCCGTGCACTCCGTCGCGGGGTAAAACCTAGTACAGAAATGAAAAATATGTACAACGGGTACATCGACCTCAACCTGGTCGTGTCCCAAAAGAATATTATACAACAGGCAGTGACGGCATTCCACATGTTGGACACTCGCCCCGCAATATCAAATGTACAAATAAATCCAAACTGCACTACCATTGCACACTGCTATCCACCACGAAAAATCCGCAACATCACAGCACAACACAGAACATCAACGCGAATGTCACGTTCGCAAACCCGTCTAAAAGAACTATAGCAATCAGACGCGGTTTACCGATCAAATGACATTCCTGGTCGGAGATATAATGTAAGTACTGTAAACTAACATGTTTAAATTTCGATCGACTAAATATCACGAAGTGGGCCCCACGAACATCTGTTGAACAGTAACAAAATCTGGGCCCAAAAGATATATACCAAAACCCCCAAATTCCAGACAAGAACCCACTGTGCAAATTTGGGGCCACGATCTCACTGAATGGCCGCGGAAGCGCGGTCAAACCATAGGTTTGACCGCGATTCCGCGGCGGTCTTGTTGAATCACGTGCCCAAATTTGTACGGTGTTCTTACAAAACCCTGCTGAATTTTCTGTGATATGTAAAATTATTTTTAGAACCCTTTAAAAATCAACAAAAACTCAGAACTTGAATTTTGCGGTTTTCGATATCTGGTTCGATCGATATTTTAAACGCGTTAGCACAAGTTAGTAAAGCTTAATGGCATGGCTCTGATACCATGTAACTTTACGGTAGCGCCCCGGCCGTCTTTCAGACGCCAAAATGCGGAATAAAAAAACTTTTATAACTGGCGCTATCGCATACTATAACCCGGATCTGCCATTAACGCTAAACAAACAATCTACAAAGAGGGAAGAAAGGTTATACCGAACGATCCGAGTCCTTCGTTCTTTAACCATCATCCCACGCTCTGTTGCGGCTGCTCCGATCTCGTCGATCTCCGATCTCTTCGTCCAGGTGGCACCACATCGTTGGATCTTTAAACGGGCTCCCGCCTCTGACTCGAGGCAACTCGGTCATCAAGTTTGCTAGAAGAGATGACCAAGATTGATGTAGAGAATGAGTGGAACACTTTGTCTCGCTTCGTCCAAAGCCATGGACGAACGGTTAATGAAGTTGCCAATTGGATCGGGTGATGGAATGAAATGAGCTATGAAATTTCCATACACCGAAATCTATCATCTTTTTCTAATCAAGTGAGTGTGAAAATTCCCATGGGCACCAAGGAGGGGGCCGGCCACAATATATAGAGGTAGGGGGGAGTGTAGGAGGAGGGAGGTGACCACAAGAACAAATATCATGTGTGAACACAAAGTGTGAACACATAGTGTGAACACAAAGTGTGAACAAAAAGTATGAATACATTAAATGCAACCAATGAAACATCAACAGCATTCAACCTAGTCACCTCTTCTAGAAACTTCTAGAACCTTCCACACTTATCTCAAGAAAAGATAAATCCGTCTTTAACCGAATGTTAAAAGACGGGCGATAGAAAACTGGAAACTGGCAACTTCCAAAAGTGATCCCGAAACGAATTTCAGGATAACCCCGTAACTGTATAAATATACCCGCATTTGTATTACGACCGAATACAAATGCAACTGAGACAAAGATATTATATCTACTCTGTATAATACATGGATCCGGTTTAAACCAAAGCCTACCAGTATTATCTGCCCGAAATATGACACGTGCGTAAACGCACCTGTAATTTCCGAACCCTACCATAAAACTGTACGGCCTCTACAACGTTTCGCCCGAACTTAGGAAACTGTCTGTGGGGGACTCTAATGACTCGTCAGTACCCTGGCAGTGGGTTTAACCACAAGCCGTCAGCGGCACTAGCTATGCGTAACGGCTGCCCATAGACTGACCTCAAGGGAGGCTGATGAGCGAACTCATCCAGAAACCCTACTGAGCCTAACAGTGACAATGTATATACAGTCCGGTCCGTTCGTCATGAGTATCGCATATCCGGCCTAGGGGGCTAGTAACGTCAGACCCCCAATAGCTGTATAATTCGTGTCGGAGACAAGCCTTGAACACCCTGAGATACTACTGGAGTACCTACCAGTAAATCTCACCTGCCTTGGCCAAGGACTTGGTGTAATGGCTTTCCTAGACACAGCGCGACCTCCACCCCCAATACCGGGAGAGACGAATCCCCTGCCGATCCGCTTACGTGCCACCATGTGGCTCGGGACTGTACCCAAAAACTACCTGTTTGCACGACTCCTTTGAGCCGTGGTAGGGTAGAAATCAAAGCACAGTGGGAGCTCACACGAGAGAAATGACGACCTCAGGTCGATGAACTAACCTGTACACATGTCACCAGGGAACTGCTATCTGACGATATGTATAATACCAACTAGCAGGTTCCCAGCGAGTCTTGTCCGATGTACTCATAACCCAATGAGCACCTGTATACATCTTAGGTGATCCAACTGACACCAGTAGCTTGTGAGACCGGCCACCGCCCTTCGTCGGGGTCTCGACTGTATACACTAGTCTACTCCGGAGTATCGATGCCCTGTCTCGAAACTCCCACGACTAGGGACCACTATTAAGGATATGCTTATAGACCACCCAACTCTCACTTATATGATCGCCCTCATACTGTTGGTAGTCAAGCAAGATCCTAAGGGCTCTATCAAAGTGTAATCGTGATCAGTCACCTGAACCTATACACGACTGATAAAGGCCAACCAGATAGCATACTATCATCTCGAGTAAGACTGTCCTACTGGTATAGGTCCTCCTCAATCATTGCAATCACGTACCTGCGATCCAATAATTGACTTTGAGGGCACTATATCCAACAAAATTATAATGGTTAGGTTCATAAATATTTTAAGTAAACCAAAATCAGTGGACTAAGTCAATGCATCCATAAGCTTCTACAAGCTTCATGCATGTGAACAATTATCCACTAATTTGGATTTACTATAAATATTTAAACCCTACATTATAATTAGTATGATGTAAGTCTCATACACCCATATAATGTGTATCAACAACCATGACACAAAAGAAAACACAATTAATATATATAACATATGTATTAAGTGTGCACATATGACAAAATAAATACTTAAGAGAGCTAATATTAGTTAATGTAAACTAGTATATCAAAAATACAATTATACACTAAATTATCAAACCAACACTTGATTTAATAATCCGGGTATATGTAACATCTTATCGAATCAACACTTGATTCGATAACTGTTCATACCATAATTTTGCATTATTATTTTCCCCATTCTTATTCATTTTACAAATAAACAGGTGCTTTTGATCCATGCCTGGTACATAGTAGTAGGTTACAGGTTCTCAGAACAAAAACAGTGAAATTGAAGAAAAGACGATACAAAAGTGAGAGTACGACCAACAAATGGAAAGATCTTGATCAGGCCTACAATTTGAAGACTTAACGAAGATCAATGGACAAGTTCACAAAGTATAAAGGCAGCGCAAGATTCAAGACTTCAACATGAAGCAAACGGTAAAGTCCACAACATCATTCACTGTGGAAATCTGGAAGAAAACTAGAAGACAATCTGAGAAATCAAGTAAAGAAACAAGAAGTAAAAAAGCAACAGGAAGCAGCCCAGGAAAAACCAACTGAGAAGCCAACTAGATGGTCGTGGATCCGCGGCCAAACAGGGGTTTTGGCCGCGGATCCACGGCCATGTGTCGCCCGTGTCGGTGGAAAAATCCTGTGGTCGCTGGCGATGCGTTGACTAGGTTTCTTAGGGGGTAAAATTGTTATTGCAGATATGACGCGATTGTAACCTTAGGATTTCTATGTTCTATAAATAGAAACCCTAAAACCTATTTTAGGTTATGCCTCTTTTTATTTCATCTATTCAGAATTTAATTCCTATGTAAATGTTTGGAGAGAGCCATCAATAAAGTAAGTAAATTTATTTCATTGCCTTAGTTAATCTTTATTATCTGCCCAAGTTAGATATTTCATTCTCTGCCCTAGTTTGATAGTTAGAAATGTTTATCAATTCCCTAATGAGTGAGTAGTTTCCTCGCTTGTTAGGGTTAGATTTGGGGAAGGCTTGAGAGATGAAAATCTCTCACCCCTTTCTTGCCCATCACATATAATTAATATAACTCCATGCATACATACACACACCGTTCCATACGGCACCCTATCCCACGAGGTAGCGGTGATACCGTAGTATAAACGACCGGTTGCGTATGTTTTCCATGGAGGTTAGGGTAATAATTAAGAAAGGAAGGACAAGAATTTAGAGGAAGAAACATCGTTTCTTCCCGATGGTACTAATCCCCTTTATTAATTATTACCATAACACCTAAAAGAGATCTAAATTAGGGTATTGAAAGCGGTGAGGAAACCTTCAATTTCCAAACTTAACCTAAACCTAACCCTAGCAAGATTCTAGTCTTAGTATTAATCAGTTTAGTTTTTAGCGATAATCCATTCACACCGTTTGGAATTAACTCGTTAGACCAAATTAGGAAATACACAACATCCCTGTGGACCGACCCATATTCATCGGCTAGCTACCAAGCGACGCCGTTCTTGATTGCGGTTATAAACAATTCTTCGAAACAAATCAAATGGCGCCGTTGCCGGGGATGGCGTAGAATTTTCTTTTTGCAATTTCGGGTTAATATAAAATCATAAAAATCATAAAAACTAAAAAAATTAAAAATATAAAAAAATTTATCATCTTTTATTGTTTGAAGGGTGTTTCTTGTGAATTTTGCAGGATCAACTAACGAGTTCGGATCTGGAAAAATCCAGAGAGCAAAACAAAAAACGGTAGATCTGAACAACATAGCTAACAATAACAGAGGAGCAGAAAATTTCTCGGGAACCGAATCTTCTAGAAGGCCGCGGAACCGCCGCAGCACCCCTACTTCGGCCGCGGAAGCACGGTGAGGTAGTGACGTCAGCTGTCTTGTTTTCTTCTGTGAGCTTTCTTTTCTCCTACTCTGCAACCCCAACATCTCCTCTGTAAAACTTGCCTGCAGGATTCTTTGCGCTATAAATCTCTCCCCTGTTAGTGTATATGCCCTAGAGGCCATTACTGTATCATACTAGTTTGTATATTACTTAATGGAAGTTTGGGATATTCACCTTGTATAGACAATCTTGCTCAAAATGGTAGTATGCTACTTGGTTTGTTTCTACTTTAATATGTGCATGTGTTTCTTTTAGCATATTGCTTATACATATTAGTAGAGCCCTTAGGATCTTTGCTTGATTACCAGCGTTATGATGGCAGTCACACTCATGGGGCTGGGTAATCCACAAGCACATCCTTTTACAGTTCCCTAGTCGCAGGACTATCGAGACAGGGCATCGATACTCCGGAGTAGACTAGCGTATGCGCTTCTCATCCCAGTAGGGGAAACGGTCTGTCCCACAGCCGTCAGTACGTCATACTTGAGATAGTATGCGGGTGCTCGTTAGGTTACGAGTACACTGGACAGGACTCGTCGGGAACTGATTGGTTGGTACTATACCTATCGTCAGTTATCAGTTCCCAGGTGACTTGAGTACAGCTTAGTCCGCTGACTTGACACTGTCACTTCGCCTCGAGTGTGTTCCCACTGTACTTTGATTACTACCCTACCATGGCTGAAAGGAGTTGTGCAAACAGGTAGTAGTTGGGTGCAGTCCCGAAGCACTTGGAGGCAGTGACGGTTAGACAGGATCCGTCTCTCCCGGTATTGGGGGTTGATATCGTGCCGTGTCTAGGAGAGCCATTACACAAGTAGTCCCTGGCCAGGGCAAGCGAGATATACTGGTAGGTTTCCAGTGTCATCTCAGGGTGTTCTGGGCTACACTCTGACACGACTTGTACCGCTATTAGGGGACTGACGTTTACCTCCCCCTAGGCCCGCCATGCGATATTCTCAGACGAACAGACCGGACTGTACGGAGACTGTCACATTCTGGCCCAGTAGGAGTTCAGATGGGTTTCACCTCGTCCGTCTTCTTATCGGCATCTACCTAGGGGCCGTTACGCACAGCTAGTGCCTCTTACGGTCAGTGGTTAAACCCACTGCCAGCGTAGTGTCGAGTCTATGGAGTCCCACACAGAGAGCTATTCTCCTTTAGGCAAAAGAGTAGAGGTCGCATGGTTTTGCGACAGTTCGCATGGTTTTGCGACAGGGTTCGGTCACATCTGTGCACTTGTGCACGTTTAGTGTCCGGGCAGTTATTACTAGTGGGCTTTGGGTTAAGCCAGATCCTAGTATACGTTTTAGGATTGATTTTATCTTGTTTGCATTCGTGTCCCTCGGAACGCGGATGCGGGTGTGTATGCACGGTTGACAGAGACATAGGCAGAGGATTCTCATTAGGGTTGTTGACTATTGACGTTTGCTAAACCCTAATGAGAATAAGCAATATGATTAATGATAATTAAGTATTATTGTGCCATGGTTGGGTTGAATAGTTGACTTTGTTGACTTTGTTGACCGGTTGACTAGGTTGGACTTGTTGACCACCATCATTACTATGGCTATCATTTCATGCAAAAACTTTTGCTTGCTTATTTGTTCACACAATGCATTTAATGCATGAAATGATATTGCCTTTTGATATGATGATAACCATCATATAATACTCAATTATCATTATGTGTTATGATGCTTTTGGATTATGAGAGCTTGGATGGCAAAAGACTTATTCAATTCTTTCATTTCATTTCTCTCTCTTGCTCAAGCTCTCTCCCTCTTCCTCTTGCTCTCTCTCTAGCTCATGGCAACTCCCTCTCATGAGTTGAGAAACATTGCCTTAGAGATAAAAGAAAACCCATATCACTTCTCTACTCATCCTAGTTCACAAGGTTTAGCAAACCAAGTGTTCTAGTTTCTTCTAGTTTGAAGTAGAAGCCAAAAGGTAGAAGCTTTCGGGTGGATCCATCTTCGGCGCGAGGAGACGACGAGGTGAGGCCGATTCGACAACCGCAACGAGTTGAAGACGAAGGAGTTCAAGTTAAGGTATAACCCCCTAACCGAGTAGGTAAAACTCCTAGTTAGGTTGTTAGGTAGTTGTTTAACAAAGATCCGTATTTTGAGTCCATGTTACCACCCTAAGAAAAATTGTTTTTCACCATTTCCGCAACCCCAAAGAACCGGGGAAGGGTAGCATGGACTTACAGTGGTATCAGAGTCTGGTTAAACACTATCTAACATGTTAGCAAAGTAACTAGAAGTTCGATCGGAGAAAAAGTCGCGAAACACACCCGAAATGTATACTTTCTGCCGAATTTTTTTCATGTTCCAAAAATAATAAATCTTACCTTAAAATTCGGCTCAGGGTTTTTAGAACAAACTGTAGGAAAATGGTCCACTGAATCGATCAACGCGCCGCGGAACCGCGGCAGGACCATGCTCCCGCCGCGGATCCGCGGCCGAGTTGACTCGGTCGTGGGCGATTTTTCCTGCAGTGTGTTCAGAGGGGTGTTTTGGGATTTTTACAATATGTTTTTTCTGCCCAGATTTTCCAGAAAGCAAAATTTGTTTTTGGGGCTTAAAAATCCGTATTTTGATCGAACCTCTAAAGACTTAAGCTAACGGGTTTATATCTGTGATGTGTTATATGTATTGAACGTCCGCTAATCGCTATACGTCGATTAGTGGGGGTTATACATATCTGTGATCTGTAATGTTGATGGTATGTATATATGAATTCATTGGATTGTCGCGGGTGAATAGCCGAGGGGTTGTGAGATGAGAGTTTTCTTTTCTTTCAATTCATGTAATTTGTAATTGATGTAATATTATTTATATGGCCGCACAACCGGGATGAGGTTGTAGCCGTAATTGTATAATTTCTTTTACTGTTTTTGCTCTTAAGATAGACCCATGGAGGGGGTGCACAAACTACCGGGTACCTCGAAGTGCCGAGTGGCCTACTCACGGTGTTGAGGGAGGTTGCTTCACTTCGGGTATTTGGCGGGTAGTTTGCCGCACCCGTAGGGGTCTTGGGTGGGGTATTGGCTATTCACCGCGACCGTGTAATCCGCTTTTCGTTACAGGCTCGTACGAATTGCGGATTCCTAGTATATCCAATGTGTTCATCTATGATCTGGAATGACTATCATTACAATATATCTATATATGATATCTATTTAGGCGTTGCTTATGTTTTGCATCCGCGCTAGTCCAGCCCTCGCTCTGTCGTTAGTTAAGTAACCTAACGGGTAATGATGGGGCCCCATGGCGAATGCGGATGGCATAAGCGTACGTCAAATTTTGGTTGTTTTCTGCAATGGTAGGATTAAATGATGGGACGCATTAAATTTAATGCAAGAAAATAAACCAAAGTAAAGTCGTTGGAACACTTTCAAAAACCACTCGGTTTCTTTTCAAAAACAACTTTTAAACACGGAGCTTAAGCCACTCCTTTTAAAAGCTATCTCGTTCCATCGATTATATCAAGTTCACTACGTTCACGGTTTCGCCAAAACCATTCGTAGCCCTCCGTCGTTTCACATGGATGGTCAATAGTATTCAAGCTATGTTTGTTGGCCAAAGTCAAGGCATAGTGATTGGTAGCTATTGAGTATTCATGTGCAGCATAGATAGATGCGCTGGTTTGGGATAGTCGTACTGCCTTGTTGGCCAAAGTCAAGGGAAGGTACGGGTGGGTTCAAATTAACCTGGAGAATGACGGGTAGAACTTGACATGTGACTTATGATTTGTTGGCCAAATTCAAGGACATAAGAGCATGGGGCAAAAATCCACATCGGGAGTTTCTAAAGAACCAGAAACTTGCTAGCGCTGCATACCATTTGGAGTGTGATGATTCTGGTAGGATTCCTTCAGTTTTGTCATGCGATGATATTTGGATCCCGATCCTACTGTGAGTATATGCTACTCCTCGGGAAATTTCTCACTTAACGATCAATGTTATAAACCAAGTAGGTGTCTAGAAAGGTGTTAGCGGGGCTACGCCCTCTGGGAAAAGAGGTTATTTAATTAAGGAACTTCGCGAAAGCATTGGAAAACCTTCCTCGAAGTACCAACACTGGCCTGGCTGAACGGTTAAGCAAGTATTGTACGGTGAGATTGATCCTGACTAATTCTTCCTTTTTGGTTTGAGGAGGAGTTCGAGATACAGTGGGAGCCATCCTGTTTAGACAAATTAAAATCACTCTAAACTTGCAAGAGCATCATGCTGAGTGTTTCTTCTCTCTCTCCTAATTGCAGTGACCAATCGTCATGACCGGACTTAAGTTACTTCTAGATAAAAACATACTGACAGGGCCAAACTACAAAGATTGGCTCAGGAATGTCAAAATGGCAATCACTTACGACAAGCTGGGGTATCTCCTTACCACCAAAGCTCCCCGTGTCCCAGGTCCCACCTCCAGCGTCACGGATAAGGAAATCCGTAAGACTTGGGAGATCGATTGCGCGAAGGCCAAGTGCCCCGTGCTTGCCTCTATGGAAAATGAATATCAGAGGAGGCACGAGAATATGGACCTCGAATCCATATTTCTCCATACAAAAGAACTTTATGGAGAGCAATCTCGTATAGCCAGATACGAAGTGTCGAAAAAGCTGTTTTCGGCAAGGTTGGCCGTCGGATCATCGGTAGCGGAACACGTGCTTAAGATGATTGGTTTCATTGAGGAGCTCGCGGACCTTGGGACCACGTTAGAGAACGAGCTCTATACGGACTTGATTCTCCAGTCCCTTCCTTCCACTTACGCCCAGTTTATCCTGAACATCAACTTGCAAGGCAAAGAAGTTGAACTTCCGAAGCTCCTCAACATGCTGAGGAGTGCAGAGGGCACCCTACAGAAAGGTAGGGAAACATCCACTTTGTTTGTAGAAGGATCTTCCTCTTCTAAGTCCAAGGCGAAAGCCAAGGGAAAGAAGAAGAAAGCCCCCGCCAAACTAAGGGGCGGTGTTAGTAAAGTGGATACGAAGGGAAAAACAAAGGCAACAAAGATAGCGGGGCAGCTTGTGGGAAAGGAAGAATGCTTCTATTGTCATAAGAAGGGACACTGGAAGAAAGATTGCAGGGCTTGGAAGGCCAGAAACCAGGATCCGAAGCAAGTTGCGGCTTCGGCTTCAGGTGTGTATGTTATTGAAAACTGTCTTTCAATAAACTCTACTTCCTGGGTATTGGATACCGGATCAGGATCTTATATCTGTAATTCTTTGCAGGAACTGAGAAAGCGTAGGGTTTTGAAGGCAGGTGATATGACCCTCAGAGTTGCAAACGGAGCTGGCATGGATGCTGAGTCCGTGGGGGACTATCACCTGGGATTGTCAGATGGACACATTTTGGTTTTGCGTAATTGCTATTTTGTACCCAATGCAACTTGTAATATCATTTCTGTACCTTTATTATCTAAAGAAGGTTATGAATTTGCATTTGTAAGCAATGTTGTAAACATTCACCTTAATCAAGTTCTGATTGGGTCAGGTACATTAAGCAATGGTATATACGTATTAAACCAACCATAGATTTTCAATGTCCAGAATACACACAAAAGAAAGTCTCCAGAAACAAACCAGGCTTTCTTATGGCATTGTAGACTGGGTCACATCAATGAGAGAAGGTTGACGAAGTTACATACAGAAGGATATTTGGATCCGTTCGAATATAAATCGTATGCCACTTGTCAATCCTGTCTCAAAGGAAAGATGACAAAGACTCCGTTCACTGGACACGGAGTAAGAGCGAGCGAGCTCTTAGGACTCGTACACAGCGACCTGTGCGGTCCAATGTCTACGCATGCACGAAGCGGTTATTCTTACTTCATTACTTTTACGGATGACTTTTCAAGGTACGGATATGTCTTCTTAATGAAACATTAATCCGAAGCCTTTGGAAAATTCCAGGAATATAAGAATGAAGCAGAAAAACAAACCGGAAAAAGTATCAAGACACTGAGATCTGATCGAGGTGGTGAATACTTGAGTGCCGAGTTCCTGGATTACCTAAAAGAGAATGGTATTATCTCTCAGCTTACTCCTCCATACACTCCGCAACATAACGGTGTATCGGAGAGACGGAACCGGACCCTATTGGATATGGTACGTTCCATGATGAGTAACGCTGAGTTACAACGATCATTCTGGGGATATGCACTAGAATCAGATGCATACCTTTTGAATCGAGTTCTAACTAAGACTGTGCCTACCACACCATATCAGATGTGGTGTGGGAAGAAACCTTATCTTAAGCATATTAAGACATAGGGATGTCCAGCTTTTTTCAAAAAGTAGCATGTAGACAAAATCGAGGCACGCTCAGTACAGTGCAAGTTTGTGGGATATCCAAAGAACTCCAAGGGATATTTCTTCTATTGCGAAGAGGAACAAAAGGTTTTTGTTTCTCGTCATGCCCACTTCTTGGAAACTGAGTTTTTGGAAAATCAGATAAGTGGGAGCGCAATAGAACTGGATGAAATTCCAGAACCATGAGCTATTATTGAAAGCTTGGTAGAACCAGAGGGTTCGAAAGATCAGGACATTCCTGCGCTGCTCCGCAGGAGTAGTAGGCAGTCTCATCCGCCCGAGAGATACTATGGTTTTCTCATAGACGGGGATAGAGAGGATTGCATCATTGATAGTGATGAGCCGACTAGCTTCCAGCAGGCCATTCAGAGCGTTGACTCGGTAAAATGGCTGGATGCAATGCGGACCGAAATGGAGTCCATGTACACCAACATAGTATGGACGTTGGACGTTGCTCCAGATGGGGTAAAACCCGTAGGATGCAAGTGGATCTTCAAAAGGAAGATTGGGGTAGATGGACAGGTTGAGACCTATAAGGCTAGACTTGTTGCAAAGGGTTTTCGTCAAAGACCTGGTTTGGACAATGACGAAACCTTTTCTCCAGTGGCTATGCTGAAATCCATTCGGATCCTTCTTGCCATTGCTGCCTTCCACGATTATGAGATTTGGCAGATGGACGTAAAGACCGCTTTTCTAAATGGAAATTTAGAGGAGTGTGTCTATATGGACCAGCCAGAGGGTTTCATTCAGAGTGGGAGCAGCGGAAAGGTGTGCAAGTTGCTTAAGTCCATCTATAGACTAAAGCAGGCATCGCGGAGTTGGAACATCTGTTTTGATGGACGGTCAAAGAATTTGGCTTTATCAAAAATCCAGATGAACCATGCATCTATAGTAGATTTGTAGCAAGAACTGTCGTGTTCCTCGTTTTATACGTGGATGACATTCTCTTGATAGGAAATGACATTCCTATGCTACAATCTGTCAAAGGGTTCTTGTCACACAGGTTCTCCATGAAAGACCTGGGTGATGCCTCTTACATTCTGGGGATCCGGATCCATCATGATAGATCCAAGAGGATATTAGGACTTTCACAGTCCAGGTACATCGACACCATACTGAAAAGATTCAGTATGGAAGATTCCAAGCGCTGTAATCTACCGGCTTGTCACTCAGTATGGAAAATTTCAAGCGCGGTAATCTACCGGCTTGTCACGGGATCATCCTCTCCAAAGAGATGTCTCCCAAGATTGATTTGGAAAGGGATCGCATGTCTATTATACCCTACGCTTCTGCGGTAGGCTCTATAATGTATGCGATGTTGTGTACCAGACCAGATGTAGCTTATGCACTGAGTGTGGTAAGCCGGTATCAGTCAAACCCTGGGGAGAAGCACTGGATAGCGGTAAAGAACATTCTCATGTACCTGAGAAGGATTAAGGAGATGTTTTTGGTATATGGCGGAAAAGACCTCCAGATCGAGGCCTTTACTGACTCCAGTTTCCAGAGTGACAAGGATGATTCCAAGTCCATGTCGGGTTATGTCTTTACCCTCAATGGAGGGGCGGTGTGTTGGAAGAGTTCCAAACAGGAAACCGTTGCTGACTCGATGATAGAAGCGGAATAAATCGCTGCTGCAGATGCCGCAAAAGAAGCCGTCAGGATGAGGAGGTTCTTAACGGAACTTTAGGTGGTTCCGTCCATTGTTGATCCAATACCTCTGTATTGCGACAACAACGGGGCTATAGCTTTAGCGAAGGAACCCAGGTCCCATCAGAAGACCAGACACATCTTGAGGCGGTATCACCTGATCAGGGAGATCGTGGGTCGCCAGGAGATCGAGGTTCGGAGAGTTGCTACGGAAGATAACACTACTGATCCATTCACAAAGGCCTTACCCCAGACTCAGTTCGAGCGGCTGATCGAGATGATAGGTCTTCGATACGCCAGTACATGGCCTTAGTGCAAGTGGGAGATTGTTAGTGTATATGCCCTAGAGGCCATTACTGTATCATACTAGTTTGTATATTACTTAATGGAAGCTTGGGATATTCACCTTGTATAGACAATCTTGCTCAAAATGGTAGTATGCTACTTGGTTTGTTTCTACTTTAATATGTGCATGTGTTTCTTTTAGCATATTGCTTATACATATTAGTAGAGCCCTTAGGATCTTTGCTTGATTACCAGCGTTGTGATGGCAGTCACACTCGTGGGGGCTGGGTAATCCACAAGCACATCCTTATACAGGTCCCTAGTCGTAGGACTATCGAGACAGGGCATCGATACTCCGGAGTAGACTAGCGTATGCGCTTCTCATCCCAGTAGGGGAGACGGTCTGTCCCACAGCCGTCAGTACGTCATACTTGAAATAGTATGCGGGTGCTCGTTAGGTTACCAGTACACTGGACAGGACTCATCGGGAACTGATTGGTTGGTACTATACATATCGTCAGTTATCAGTTCCCAGGTGACATGAGTACAGCTTAGTCCGCTGACTTGACACTATCACTTCGCCTCGAGTGTGTTTCCACTGTACTTTGATTACTACCCTACCACGGCTCAAAGGAGTCGTGCAAACTGGTAGTAGTTGGGTGCAGTCCTGAAGCACTTGGAGGAAGTGACGGTTAGACAGTATTCGTCTCTCTCGGTATTGGGGGTTGATATCGCGCTGTGTCTAGGAGAGCCTTTACACAAGTAGTCCCTGGCCAGGGTAAGAGAGATATATTGGTAGGTTTCTAGTGTTATCTCAGGGTGTTCTTGGCTACACTCCGACACGACTTGTACCGCTATTAGGGGATTGACGTTTACCGCCTCCCTAGGCCCGCCATGCGATATTCTCAGACGAACAGACCAGACTGTACGGAGACTGTCACATTCAGGCTCAGTAGGAGTTCAGATGGGTTTCACCTCGTCCGTCTTCTTATCGGCATCTACCTGGGGGCCGTTACGTACAGCTAGTGCCTCTTGCAGTCTGTGGTTAAACCCACTGCCAGCGTAGTGTCGAGTTTTTAGAGTCCCACATAGAGAGCTATTCGCCTTTAGGCAAAAGAGTAGAGGTGGCATAGTTTTGCGACAGGTCGCAAGGTTTTGCGACTGGGTTCGGTCACATCCATACACTTGTGCACGTTTAGTGTCCGGGCAGTTATTACTAGTGGGCTTTGGGTTAAGCCAGATCCTAGTATACGTTTTGGGATTGATTTTATCTCGTTTGCATTCGTGTTCCTCGGAACGCGGATGCGGGTGTGTATGCACGGTTGACAGAGACAGAGGCAGAGGATTCTCATTAGGGTTGTTGACTATTGATGTTTGCTAAACCCTAATGAGAATAAGAAATATGATTAATGATAATTAAGTATTATTGTGCCATGGTTGGATTGAAAGGTTGACATTGTTGACTTTGTTGACCGGTTGACTAGGTTGGACTTGTTGACCACCATCATTACTATGGCTATCATTTCATGCAAAGACTTTTGCTTGCTTATTTGTTCACACATTGCATTTAACGCATGAAATGATATTGCCTTTTGATATGATGATAACCATCACATAATACTCAATTATCATTATGTGTTATGATGCTTTTGGATTATGATAGCTTGGATGGCAAAAGACTTATTCAATTCTTTCATTTCATTTCTCTCTCTTGCTCAAGCTCTCTCCCTCTTCCTCTTGCTCTCTATCTAGCTCAAGGCAACTCACTCTCATGAGTTGAGAAACATTGCCTTAGAGATAAAAGAAAACCCATATCACTTCTCTACTCATCCTAGTTCACAAGGTTTAGCAAACCAAGTGTTCTAGTTTCTTCTAGTTTGAAGTAGAAGCCAAAAGGTAGAAGCTTTCGGGTGGATCCATCTTCGGCGCGAGGAGACGACGAGGTGAGGCCGATCCGACCACCACAACGTGTTGAAGACGAAGGAGTTCAAGTTAAGGTATAACCCCCTAACCGAGTAGGTAAAACTCCTAGTTAGGTTGTTAGGTATTTGTTTAACAAAGATCCGTATTTTGAGTCCATGTTACCACCCTAAGAAAAATCATTTTTCACCATTTCCGCAACCCCAAAGAACCGGGGAAGGGTAGCTTGGACTTACATCCTCCTTCCAATAATTAATCTTGTGCAAGATTCTTTTGGCCGCGCTAAAAATTGTTTGCAAGTTATTGTTTACTGTTTTGCATATTTAATCGGACTTTAAGGGGCTTGAAACCAATCCAGATTGGGTGGGGATTTCATCACCCTTCCCAGGACCCCAGAAATCACATAAGGCATACTGCATTGACCATCAATTAATTAAAAAATATTAGATTCTGCCCTTAGGACTTCGCGCTCAATAGGACAGAGGAACAGTTGTAGGCATCGACCGTTGATCCTAACCTGACTTTGTGGTGTCTAGGAAAGTGTGTCTAAGGCAAGTGGTTACTTAATTAGGCTCACTACTTACGTAGTGGAGAACCTCCCACTTACCTGGCACTTACCTGGCCAAAATTGGCGGTGAAGAGGCGGTTTGAGGTCCTACTTCTTGCCCTTTGGAACAGTTAGGAGCTGTCTAGCTGACCTAGGTGACCCTAGATCTAGGCCTGATTGTGCATTTGTGGTTGATTGAACATGTGTCTAAGCCTTTTATCGAAATTTTTTTTTGCAAAAAGCCCCACATATAAAAAAAAGAAGGAAAATTTTTTACAAAAAACTTGCAACTTTTCGCTAAGAAATCCGTGCACCCCACTTACACCCACTTTCTTCTCATTGACGTTTTCTTACCCCCACATTATGTTTTTCACTTTTTGACTACACTACCTCTTTAGTGTATGTCCGGTTGGACTAGGGACACTAGTGCCCGATTAGTCCGTGTCTCGTTGTACCGACCGACAAAGCTTTCGACTCCGAAGTCGAAATTCCTTCCACTTCCTTACCTTCACCTTCACATTCTTCCTCCGAAGGGATGTCGGGATATAATCCTAACAACACCTTACCCACGGGACTAATTCCACCTATAAGTGCGAATAACCCGCAACACGCACCTGTTGAAGCGCCCCAACGAATCGCACTCTAGGATCTTTTCTACCCTGTCCGCGCCGCCTTACCTACTTGTCTTTCACTCCCACCGGCAAATGGGGACAATTTTGAGATCAAACCCCACTTCATCAATATGTTTCCAAAATTTCATGGACTGGAATCCGAAGATGCCTATATCTTCATTAACAAATTCCAAAACGTTTGTGCAATGATGAAAACAACCTAACTTTCTGATGATGCTATAAGGCTAAGGGTCATTCCTTTCACCTTATGTGACTTAGCCGAGAAGTGGTTATACAGCACAGCATCGCACTCAATTAAAAATTGGGAAGAGTTTGTTAAATCTTTTCTTAGAAAGTTTTATCCACATCACAAGACCGCGAGAATTCGCAATGAGATTATCCAATTTTCCCAGCTTCCTTCTGAACCCTTTTGGAAGTGTTTTGAAAGATTTAAAGACCTACTTGTTCAATGCCCTCACCATGGTATCGAAAATTGGCAACTTTGCCAAACTTTATACTAGGGATTGAACCCAGCAATGAAGCAGTTGCTGGAAACCATTTGTCAAGGTCACTTTCTAACCAAATCTAGTAAGGAAGCTTAGCAGTTTCTCGAGGATCTTGTTGAACAAACACTTCAGTGGGAAAGCACTAAGACCACCTCATCTTCTTCTGTTTGTCAGTCTAGGGCAGGCATACATCAATTAGATATGTCGATAGAATTGAAGGCCGAAATGGCCGCACTTACGAAAAAGCTAGAAGCAATTGAGACCAAAATCTCATCGCCTTCTCCTGCCCCTGCTTTACCCCCACGAACTGTTTGCGCTTGTTGTTCGGATCCATCACATCTTACCGAAGAGTGTCCTTACAATCCACCTGTTCAAGGACAAGATCAATTTAATGCTGCCTTTCAGCAACGACAAAGAAATGATCTATACTCTTCGACTTATAATCCGGGTTGGAGGAGTCATCCAAATTTTGCTTGGAATCAAAATCAACAATTCCAAGGAAACAACTTTCAAAGGCCTCCTCCTGCACAACAACAAGCACCCCAATAAACTCAATACCAGCAACCTTTCCAACCACAACCTTACCCAAATCAAACGAACAATTTTGTGCCTAACAACTTTTACCCTCAAAACAATTTTGTTCAACCAAATGATGATAAAGTTACCTCGCTAGAAAGAAGTCTAGATGCGTTTCTAAAACAATCTATACAATCCGCAGCAAGGTTGGAGACTTCCATTCAGTCTTTGGTGCACAACAATGCTTCACACGATCAAAGCATCAAATCTATTGAGGCACAAATTGCACAACTAACTGCTGCGTTGAGTGAGCGAGAAAAAGGAAAGCTTCCATCTCAACCATTACCAAATCCCGGTCATACACATGTTGCATACGAACACCAAAATCATAACGTAAATGCTGTGACCACGTTGAGATCTGGAAGAGTGTTGCAAAATAACGTAGGTATTAGTAATGACACCCTTGCCGGTGGTTCTTCTTCTTCATCTTCTTCTTCTTCGTCTTTTTCTTCATCTTCTTTGTTAGAGCCTATTCTTCATTCTTCACAAGGCTCTACATCTTCTAGTTTGCACGGACCCACTTCTCACTTCACGAACACACCACCACTAGGATCCGTTCCAACTCCGCAATCTAATCCACAAAAATTGGACTCAACATATTTTCAAAATGTTCCATTTCCAAACAGGTTGAGATCTAATAAACCAACTCCACAAATGGAGAAGATTGTGGAGTTGTTTAAACATGTTAGCATAAATATACCTCTCTTGGATGCAATCCAACAAGTCCCTTCTTATGCGAAAATCTTAAAGGGCTTATGCACCTCGAAGAGAAAGTCTCAGATACCCAAGAAAGTGCTAGTAGCTAGTGCCGTGAGCAATGCTATTAACCAACTTCAACCCTTACCCCAAAAACGAAAGGACCCTTGCTGTCCTACAATTTCAATAACAACTGGGGATAAGAACATCAATCGCGCACTTTTAGATCTTGGGTCTAGTGTTAACTTACTTCCCTACTCCGTGTACGAGCAATTAGGTGTTGGAGAGTTGAAACTCACTCGTTGTACTCTCCAAATGGCTGATCGATCAATCACCCATCCTAAGGGTGAGTTAGAGGATGTGTTGATCAAAGTAGGGGAATTCATATTCCCCGTTGATTTTATTGTTATGGATACATAACCTGTTGCTAACCCACGAAACCAAATTCCGGTGATCCTCGGTCGACCATTTTTGGCCACTTCCAATACCGTAATAAATTGTCGCAATGGCTCTGTGACTCTATCCTTCGGGAAGATGTCTAGTGAGTTCAATATTTACAAGATAGGAAGTCTGCCAGCCGTGCCTAAAACTAGTACACGAGAAGTTTGCTCGATTCACGAAATTATGCAGGAGGACAGCGAGCTTGAAAAATTTTTGTTTGATGACAACAGTTTTGACGCCACTAGTGCGTCCCTCCTTGAATCTAACACAATTGGCACAACCGATATTGATTATGAATGTTCCACTTTTTCAGACGATTTTGACGACTCACCGCCCGAATATGAGACCTTTGAATTTTTGGATGAGTTAGTTGAACCATCCGATTCGGTTGTTTGCAGTGATTTCGAACCATTGTTGGAATCCTTTGAGTTCGAGGTAGATTCCCCAATTTTACCTTTGATTGTTTCGCCTCCGAAACTCGAACTCAAGCCTTTGCCGTCTCACCTTAAATATGCTTACCTAGGTGAGAATGAGACCTTTCCCGTTATCATATCGGCCTCTCTAGCCCTCGAGCAAGAGAAAGCCCTTTTAATGGTCTTACAAAATAACCGGCAGGCTTTTGGCTGGACTATGGCGGACATCGAGGAGATTAGTTCCCTCATAATTAAATATCATATGCATATGATGGATGATGCCAAGTCAATAAAGGATCCACTGAAACATCTCGGGGATTGTGTGGATAATCAACCTCCTCCTTTAGAAGTTGAACCGCCCCCTTTTCTTTTAATAAGCTACGAGAATGCCAATATTTCACTGATTTTTTAGCATTCACATTCTCGTTTTGATTCATCATCACCTCCTATCTCTTCACTTCCACGTACATACAGACACTTTCCATACCACCACTTATCTCTTCCTCAATTCTTCTTGGCTCGGCACAACATGTTTTTCCACCGACCGATACTCTACACAGATAAATTTTTCATCTGGTTGGTGATGACTTTTAGTCTTTGCAAAATTTGGCATTGACTTGTAACATCGTTTAACTTAAGTTTGGGGGGACCTTTTTGTATATATATATTTTGTTTTTCTTTTAACAATAAAAAATAAAAAAAACTATAAATAAATAAACAGGGGAGTGCCGACAATTTTGACCCTCTTGGTATAGTCTGACAGTGAGGACACTGTCAAGTTTAAGTTTGGCGGTGTGCTCGGTAAGCCTTCTTCCTTCGCATTCATGTGTATATTTTTGCATTTGCATACTTATTTTTACACCATAAAAATTTAAAAAATTTAAAAATTTTAAAAAATTGAAACATTCAATCTTGGCCTTAATTGACTTAAGTTTGACACGACGGTTAACTAGCTAGGAAAAACTAGACCTTAGACTTAGTAAATTAAAACCCTAAAAATAACCTTTCTTAAAATTTAACGGTAGAAAGTATATGTCTTTGTAGTTTATTTAGAAATAGGAAAATTTCGAGTTGACTTCTTGGGCTAAGTTAAAGCAAGGGAAAAGTATTGATATTTTTATTAAAGTATAAATTTGAAAAATAATTCGTAAGCTTAAGTCTAGATTCTGAAAATATATACCCTACAAATTGCACAAATATGAACGTTGAAACTTAGAATAGTAGAAGAGACCTTGAAATGCTCTTGTCTAAAGTCCTTAGTATGAAGGAAAATAAAATAAAAATACAAGTGTGAATAAAGAGATAAAAAAAAATGAACACTAGTTTTTGTAATTACTTAAGGCTGCATAAATAGAAAAAATATTTAGCGAGGGTGCTTTATCACCTAGTGCCCTAGACCAACTGGTTTGGGAGTCATTGCTAAAAGCCTTAGGGATTACAAGATTAGGAATTACGCCTAAATGCGCGAACACATTTTGTAATCGGTCGTTGGTACCTCAAGAAGTATTAACGGTCGCATGAAGAATGTGTGAGCAATTTCATCTAAAATTCACCAATTGAAAAGTACTTTGGACGATGGACACGAGTATAATAGCTTGATTTGAATTTCCAAGTGTAGGGGTGATACACACACACACGTAGGGGTTTAGATAAGAGATAGGAATGAAAAATATGACTTATATCTTTAATAGAGATGATAAAAATTCCTAAGTTGAGATAGAACCTGTTCATAACATAATATTGCATTTTGTATTCCCCATTCTTACGCATTTTAGAATAAAAATAGGTGCTTTTGACCCATGTCTGCTATATGTTACAGGTTACAGGTTCTTGGAGCAAAAACAGTGAAAAACACAAAAGACGACACAAAAGAAGGACTTTTGACCAACAATTAGGAAGATCTTAGTAAAGCCCAGCAGAAGAACGGTTCACCACCAACAAGGCAACGCAAGATCCAAATTTCAAAGAAAGACGGTTAAAAGATTCATTGCAAAGTGTTCATTGAAGATCTGGAATTAATACAGAAGCCAAATTGATAAGAGGAATAAAGAACCAAGAAGCCCAGAGTAACCTAAAAAAGCCCAGAAAAAACCATGAAAAGAACTCACTATTGGGCCGCGGAACCGCGGCCCAAGCGCACCAATGCCGCTGTTCCGCGGCCGTTTAAAGGCTTCATGGAAAGAAATTTTTACCAAATTGTTTTGAAAGCTATGGAAAGATTTTCTGGGGGTATATTTGTAATTATAGAAATGCGGATCAAAATGTAACCTAAGGTTTCTATTTCCTATAAATAGAACTCTAAAGCTTGTAATTTCTTATGCCTCCCTTTAATGAATAAAATTTAGAAATCTTTTGGAGAGCATCGGTGCCTCTCTTTAATTCATAAATTCAGATCTGACAACCCTGCGTTGATGTTTGGAGAGAGCCATCTGTAAGTAATTTAATTTCTTGCCCTAGGTAGATTTAATTTCATGCCCTAGGAACTTGTTTAGGGTTTAGCTTTGAGGAAGGATTTTGAGAGATGAGATCTCTCATCCCTTTCATACCCACCAAATATTTACAATAGGACTCCATGCATACACGCACATACCGCGCCCTACGGCATCCTACCCCTCGAAGTAACGATGACACCGTAGTGTAAATGCCCGGTTGTGGTGTTTTCCATGGAGGTTAGGGTAAGGATCTCTAAAGGAAGGATAAGAACCTAGAGGAAGGAACACCTTCTCGAACGGATCTAATCCACTTTATTGATAATTACCATAACTCCTCATAGATCTTCATTCGGGTATAGAAAGCGGTGAGATTTAATTACATTTCCAAACCATACCTAAACCTAGCCCTAGCAAGAGTAGATCTAGATAATTGCCCTAGGTTAATTAGGTTTTTAGATTTAATAATTAATCCGAACACCCTTCGGAATTAACTCGTAAGAACGAATCGGAGATTCACAAAATCCCTGTGGACCGACCCGTACTCACCGGCTAGCTTCATGCGACGCCGTTCTTGATTGCGGTTTAGAAATAGTTTTTGACATACGAATCAAATGGCGCCGTTGCCGGGGATGGCGTAGAATTTTCTTTTCGCAATTTCGGGTTAATCATAAAATTTAAAAATTCATAAAAATCAAAAAAATCCAAAAAAATATAAAAATATATATTTTTTGTTATTTTTGGAAGGGATACTTTGTTGTTTTAACTTTGCAGGATTTACAAAGACGATCTGGAAATTTCCAGAAGGCGAAACAGAAATCAGAAGATTGAAACAGAAGGGGAATCAAATAACAGAACAGTGAAAATTTTTTGGAGACCCAATTCCCCCAACCCGCCGCGATTCCGCGGCCAAAACCCACCTTAGGCCGCGGAACCGCGACCTTCTAGTGGAATCAAAGCGTCAAATTTTTTTTGGGGATTCGTGCTGATTAGACTGCCGCAAAAACGCGGCAATAACGCGTTTATACCGCGGAACCGCGCTCTTTTGGTAAGATCATCCTACGAAATTTGCATTGTAAGCTCTCTGTTATTTCTCCTCTGCAAATTTTAATATATTTTCTGAATAATGCCTGCAAGATTTTGTGTGTTTTAAAAATATATTCTCTTCCATATAACGAGTCTTGTGCAGGATTTTTGGGCCCCGCTCAAAATTAAAATTGATTGCAAGTAATTTTTTTTGTTGCATATCTTTTCTCGAATATCTTTTTGCAACAATTTTTTCCAAATAAAGATTCTTGTGATATGCTTCAAATAATAACCAACTGCAAGTAATATTTTGCTGTTGCATATCTTTTCTATAAAATATTTTGCTGTTGCATATCTTTTCTCTAAAATCTTTTTGCAACAAAATTTTTTTCCAAATAAAGAGAAAGAAAAAAAAAAGATCAATGAAAAATGAAAATAAAAAGGACAAATATTTTATAGAACTTGCAAAATGTTTTAGCCCCAAATAAATCCTTGCACCACCCAACCTTCCTTCTTGTCACCTTTCTTCTTCTAACATGGGTACCCCACACAATAAATCATTAGCCGAACTTTCGTATCCCGAACCTAATTTTGCGACGTACGTTAATTTATTCGGTCAATTTAAAAACGATCCCTCCTTGCCAAAAATATCTTTGAAAGATCAAATAGAGGCGTTTAGGAGAAATAGTTTGACTTTTCAACCCATTTTGTGTCAACCGAGTCAACCTTTACCACCTATATATGTTGATACCACTTCTTCAAGTCCTTCTGTCACTCCTAGGCCGATGTCCATTGCTGAGCATATTGCTCAATCTCGCAGTAGATCTTTCACCCTTCTCCACTCATCTAGTTCTAGGGATCCACACGACTATTCACCTTTTTATCCATATGTTGACCCTACCCCTGTCCAATCAACCACTTCCTACCAGTCCTACCCGACCTTCCCACCCTCACTAGATATTGATTCTACACAGCCATTTGGGAGTTTTGCATATCCACACGATTTCGAATCTTTTACCGAAACCCCCTTACCACCAAAGTCTAGTTTGGAAGAGGCGTTGGAGGCGTATATCGCAGCAACAAACAAAATGGTTAGGAATGTGGAAGCGTCCGTGGCCGCCCTTATGCAACCCAGTGAACCGGTAGCTAGTTTCCCGCTAGCCCCAAATTTTTCAATGTATGAGGAGGCGGTTGGACAGAATGAGAATATGAGAGGATTTCCAAATCAAACCTACTCTTACCCAATTGAAGCCCACAACTCCAGTTTTCCATCGAATGTCCTAAATGATTCACAAGTTCAAAATAAAAACGAGTTGTGCGACTTTGTAGTGTTTGATTTGCCAAATTGTGAAGAACCCCTTTCGAGTGAAACCACACTTAATCCTTTCGATCTTTACACCTCCACTCTAGAACCTAAATCGATAAATATCCATGCTTTTGATGAGGTGTTAGAAAAAAATGATTTTCACTTGATTGAAGATATAGACGCCGGGAATATTTCGGATGACGAACCCGTCGATTTAATTGAAATTTTTTGTCCAATTCATCATCCTGGGTCATTAAATGTTTCTCCCGAACTTCATATGCGTCTTGATTTTGATGATATTGGCATGGATGAGCAAATTTTTGAGGAAAATATTGAGGAGAATTATGAGGATAATATTGAGGTTGAACCATTTTCGTTTGATGTGTCGAATTTTCCAATACACCCTCCTAAATCCTTAACTGATACCCTTCCTCACTCACTTCCTTCCATCCTTCCTATTGTTCCGACCGTGCAAGTGACCGTTACGCTTTCATCTCCTATACCAAGTTCGGCGTACCCATGTTTTCTTGCGAATCTTGAGGGATTTGATCCCATTTCTCGACGAGTTGATAGGTTAGCGCAATCGCTCTTAACACATCGGTCATCACAAATTGCGCTAATTTATTCACTCGATTTACACCCTCAAGATCGCGCGACCCTTCTTTCTCCTTTCCGCCATTCTTCTCCCTCACTGAGACCATATTCTACCATTCTTCTTTCCACACGGTCTCGCGTGTTTCTCATTTCTTTCCTCTACACTCCATTATTTCACCAACTCAGCCATTACCACGACAAAATTTTTGAATGGTTGGTGCTAACCTTTGGCTTGTGTAAGGCCAAGCTTAAGTTTTTTGGGGGGGGGGAACCTTGTTGTATATATGTATATATATATTTTTTTCTTTTCCTATAAAAAAATAAAAAAATAAAAAATTCAAAAAATAAAAATATAAAAAAAAATTATAAATAAATAAACAGGGGAGTGCCAGTATTTTGACCATCTTGGTTTAGTATGACAGTGAGGACACTGTCAAGTTCAAGTTTGGGGGTATGCTCGGTACGTCTTCTACCTTCGCATTCATTTGTATATATTTTTGCATGTGCATATTTATTTGAAAACCCATAAAAATTTGAAAAATTTGAAAAATTATAAAAATTATTGTATTCAATATTGGCTAATTGACTTGAGTTTGACAAATAGGTTAACTGGTTAGGGACAACTAGATCTTAGATTTAGTAAATTTGAAACCCTAAAAATAACCTTCCTTAGAGTTTAACGGTAGAAAGTATATGTCTTTGTAGATTATTTAGAAATTGGCAAATTTTGGGTTGACTTCTTGGGCTAAGTCAAAATGATGGAAGAGTATTGATGTTCTTATTAGAGTATAAGTTTGAAAAATAATTCCTAGCTTAAGTCTAGATTCTGAAAACGTATACCCTACAAAATGCACAATCACGCACCTTGAAACTTGGATTAGTAGAAGAAACCTTGAAATGCTCTTGTCTAAAGTCCTTAGTACGAAGAAAATAAAGAAAAAAAAGTGAATAAAGAATAAAAAAAATGGACACTGGTTTTTGTGATTACTTAAGGCTGCAAAAATAGAAAAATATTTAGCGAGGGTGCTTCATCACCTAGTGCCTTAGACCAACTGGTTTGGGAGTCACTGCTAAAGCCTTGGGTGTTGCAAAACTAGGAAGTACGCTTTAAAGTGCTAACGCATCTTGTAATCGGTTGTTGGTACCTCAAGAAGTATTAACGGTCGCATGAAAGATGTGTAAGCAAATTTCATTTAAAAATTCACTAATTAATAAGTGCTTTGGACAATGGACGAGAGTATGATTGCTTGATTTGAATTTCCAAGTGTAGGGGTGATATTTACACACACGTGGGGATATGTGATTAGAGTTTAGATAAGAGAAAGGAATGAAGAATAAAACTTGTATCTTTAATAAAGTTGATAGAAATTCCTAAGTGGAGATGGAACTCTAGAAGGAAAACTTAAGAAATGCCGAAAGCTAAGTAGGTCTACATAACATATATAATCTTAAGTTAAATAATGAGGAAGTGTGAAGAATGTGGGTGGATAATTTGCGAGTCAAAAGATAATAGAATTCCTTGTTAGAAAACCTAATTGGAGAACAAAAGTTAATGGGCCGAATTGATAGGATTTTGTGGGTGTAATCCGCTGAAAACCCTCAGGAGACAACACTCCTCCTACTAGGGACACCTAGAGGTTTAACAGCTCGTTGCACGTGCTCAGTGCAATCGCGTTTCCCTGCGAAAGTGCGGTTAGGTTTTTGTAGAGAATAAAAGAAAATAAGTTTGCTCGAGGACGAGCAAAAGATAAGTTTGGGGGTATTTGTTCATAACATAATATTGCATTTTGTATTCCCCATTCTTACGCATTTTAGAATAAAAACAGGTGCTTTTGACCCATGTCTGCTACATGTTACAGGTTACAGGTTCTTGGAGCAAAAACAGTGAAAAACACAAAAGACGACACAAAAGAAGGACTTTTGACCAACAATTAGGAAGATCTTAGTAAAGCCCAGCAGAAGAACGGTTCACCACCAACAAGGCAACGCAAGATCCAAATTTGAAAGAAAGACGGTTAAAAGATTCATTGCAAAGTGTTCACTGAAGATCTGGAATTAATACAGAAGCCAAATTGATAAGAGAAATAAAGAACCAAGAAGCCCAGAGTAACCTAAAAAAGCCCAGAAAAAACCATGAAAAGAACACATTATTGGGCCGCGGAACCGCGGCCCAAGCGCACCAATGCCGCGGTTCCGCGGCCGTTTAAAGGCTTCATGGAAAGAAATTTTTACCAAATTGTTTTGAAAGCTATGGAAAGATTTTCTGGGGGTATATTTGTAATTATAGAAATGCGGATCAAAATGTAACCTAAGGTTTCTAGTTCCTATAAATAGAACTCTAAAGCTTGTAATTTCTTATGCCTCCCTTTAATGAATAAAATTTAGAAATCTTTTGGAGAGCATCGGTGCCTCTCTTTAATTCAGAAATTCTGATCTGACAACCCTGCGTTGATGTTTGGAGAGAGCCATCTGTAAGTAATTTAATTTCTTTCCCTAGGTAGATTTAATTTCATGCCCTAGAAACTTGTTTAGGGTTTAGCTTTGAGGAAGGATTTTGAGAGATGAGATCTCTCATCCCTTTCTTACCCACCAAATATTTACAATAGGACTCCATGCATACACGCACATACCGCGCCCTACGGCATCCTGCCCCTCGAGGTAACGATGACACCGTAGTGTAAATGCCCGGTTGTGGTGTTTTCCATGGAGGTTAGGGTAAGGATCTCTAAAGGAAGGACAAGAACCTAGAGGAAGGAACACCTTCCCGAACGGATCTAATCCACTTTATTGATAATTACCATAACTCCTCATAGATCTTCATTCGGGTATAGAAAGCGGTGAGATTTAATTACATTTCCAAACCATCCCTAAACCTAGCCCTAGCAAGAGTAGATCTAGATAATTGCCCTAGGTTAATTAGGTTTTTAGATTTAATAATTAATCCGAACACCCTTCGGAATTAACTCGTAAGAACGAATCGAAGATTCACAAAATCCCTGTGGACCGACCCGTACTCACCGGCTAGCTTCATGCGACGCCGTTCTTGATTGCGGTTTAGAAATAGTTTTTGACATATGAATCAGAACCCTAGAAAGAAAACTTAAAAGATGCTAAAAGCTAAGTAAGTTTACAAGAACATATATAATCTTAAGTTAAATAATAATGAAGCGTGAAAAATATGGGTGGATAATTTATGAGTCGAAGATAATAGAGTTTCTTGTTAGAAAACCAAATTGGAGAATAAAAGTTAATAGGCCGAATTGATAGGATTTTGTGGGTAGTATCCGCTGAAAACCCTCAGGAGACAACACTCCTCCTACCAGGGACACCTAGAGGTTTAACGGCTTGTTGCACGAGCTCAGTGCAATCGCGTTTCCCTACGAAAGTTAGGCTAGATCTTTTACAAGAATAAAACTAGGTTTACTCGAGGACGGGCAAAAGATAAGTTTGGGGGTATTTGTTCATACCATAATTTTGCAATATTATATTCCCCATTCTTATTCATTTTACAAATAAACAGGTGCTTTTGATCCATGTCTGCTACACAGTTGCAGGTTACAGGTTCTCGGAACAAAAACAATGAAATTGAAGAAAAGACGATACAAAAGTGAGACTGCAAAAGTGAGACTACGACCAACAAATGGAAAGATCTTGATCAGGCCTACAATTTGAAGACTAAACGAAGATCAATGGACAAGTTCACAATGTACGAAGGCAGTGCAAGATTCAAGACTTCGACACAAAGCAAACAGTAAAGTCCACAACATCATTCACTGTGGAAATCTGGAAGAAAACTAGAAGGCAATCTGAGAAATCAAGTAAAGAAACAAGAAGTAAAAAGCAACAGGAAGCAGCCCTGGAAAAACCAACTGAGAAGCCCACTATATGGTCGCGGATCAGTGGCCAAACAGGGGTTTTGGCCGCGGATCCGCGGCCATGTGTCGCCCGTGTAGGTGGAAAAATCCTGTGGTCGCTGGCGGTGTGTTGACTAGGTTTCTTAGGGGTAAAATTGTAATTGCAGATATGACACGATTGTAACCCTAGCGTTTCTATGTTCTATAAATAGAAACCCTAAAACCTGTTTTAGGTTATGCCTCTTTTTATTTCATCTATTCAGAATTTAATTCCTGTGTAAATGTTTGGAGAAAGCCATCAATAAAGTAATCATTGCCTCAGTTAATCTTTATTATCTGCCCTAGTTAGATCTTTCATTCTCTGCCCTAGTTAGATAGTTAGAAATGTTTATCAATTCCCTAATAAGTGAGTAGTCTCCTCGGTTGTTAGGGTTAGATTTGGGGAAGGCTTGAGAGATGAAAATCTCTCACCTCTTTCTTGCTCATCACATATAATTAATAGAACTCCATGCATACATACATACACCGTTCCCTACGGCACCCTATCCCACGGGGTAGCGGTGATACCATAATATAAATGACCGATTGCGTATATTTTCCATGGAGGTTAGGGTAATAATTAAGAAAGGAAGGACAAGAACCAAGAGGAAGAAACATCATTTCTTCCCGATGGTACTAATCCCCTTTATTAATTATTACCATAACACCTAAAAGAGATCTAAATTGGGGCATTGAAAGCGGTGAGGAAATCATCAATTTCCAAACTTAACCTAAACCTAACCCTAGCAAGATTCTAGTCTTAGTATAAATCAGTTTAGTTTTTAGCGATAATCCATTCACGCCGTTTGGAATTAACTCGTTAGACCAAATTAGGAAATACACAACATCCCTGTGGACCGACCCGTACTCACCGGCTAGCTACCAAGCGACGCCGTTCTTGATTGCGGTTATAAACAATTCTTCGAAACAAATCAATCACCTGGCTATATCATATAAAACCGATCGATACAAATATCGCGAGAATAGAATACGGTATCACATACTCGTATTATTCTCGGTCCCGCACATATCACATATATGCTCCTACTTCGTTTTGCCTGAGCCAGTAAAACCTGTATGTAGGACTCTAAAGACTCGTCAATACTCTGGCAGTAGGTGATAATCACATCAAGCACCCACAAGCTGTCAGCGGTACTAGCTGGACGTAACGGCTACCCGGGTATTGAACGATCAGAAGATCAGCAAGCAAGCCCGCTCCAACTCCTGCAAAAGCATGTCAGTAACACTACCGTACAGTCCGGTCTCTTTGTCTGATATGTCGCATTTCAAGTCTAGGGGTGGTAAACGTCAGACCCTAATAACAAATAAGTCATGCCAAAATGAGGCTCATAACGGGTCGAGAAACTACTAATAACACTTACAAGTAAATCTCTAAATCAGCCCTGGCTAGGGACTTCCTTGTTATGGCCCATCGAGCATAGCGCAACATCAACCCCCAATACCGGAAGAGACGAAACCCCTCTTATCGCTCATTGCCTCCATGTGACTCGGGACTGTACCCAAAACCACCGTTTTCACGTCCTCTTAAACATGGTAAGGTGGAAATCAAAGCACAGTGGGAATCACACAAGACTCTATAACGATCTCGGGTCTACAGACTAACTTGTACCAAAGTCACCAGAGAACTGCTATCTGATGATAGGTATAATACCAACTAGGAGTTCTCGGCGAGTCTGTCTAGTGTACTCAGTCTCCAATGAGCACCCGTATACCATCTCTGATGTCAAAGACCAATGGATATGGGATCATCCATCGCCCTTCAAATAGGTCGAGAAGCGTATACGCTAGTCTACTCTGGTATATCTATGCCCCGTCTCGATACACCCACGACTAGGAACATTAAAGGATGAACTTATGGACTACCATGGCCCTACTATTATGATCTGCATCATAATCCTAGTAGTCAAGTACACATCCTAAGGGCTTTACCAATATGTAACTATAAGACAGTATCATGAGACAAGTATACTTGTTAAGATAAAGAGCAACCAGAAAGCATACTATCATGTAGAGCAAGAAAGTCCTCTCTATATATGTCCAAGCATCCACTATAATATACATCATATGTACAATAATGGCCTCTAGGGTATACATACAACTAACAACTCACACACACACATACACACACACACTTGCATAAGTCATCAATTGTGTGTGCCATGGGCAGCCCCACCATGGTCCTAGTGCCAAAGAGCATGTGTACACTTGCATTGTGTTGGACCAAAATTGTGTGCACTTATTTTATTTGCAAAAGAACTCTTTGGTCAACGATCGGATTGCAGTTCCGGTTGCAGTGTCGGCTCACAAACGTTATATCCGTGATTTTGAGTGTGTTTTCAGTATTGTATCACGGGTACCTGTAATCTATATTTACTGAGCAGACACTGGTTAATAGTACTAATATAAACAAAAAATAGGTAATGAATGAGTGGTATTAAAATGCAGTTTCCTGAGATAAACAGGTGCTAAGCAATACCAACCATGAATCGAACTAGAAAATCAGGGTAACAAGAACTAGTATCAAATACTAATAGTAGTCTAACACTAAGAGGTGAGTAATACAACCTTTGTAGACCTCCTTTTGTGACTACTTAGATCAACTCGGTGTTTGAACGGGTTCGCTTGAAACCTTCGAAGTCTACAACGATCCACCACGGAGTCCCTTGGCTCAAGCTCCTAACTTCACTTGATCTAAATGGAAGTGGAGCTAACAACCTACACTAGTGGGCTAGACTAATATAGGTTGGTGATGTGGGTTTGGAACTCACTTAAAAATACCTTTCTTTTTATGTTCTTCACTCACTTGAAAAAGCTAGAGAGCTTGAATGAGGAAGAAGAACGAGAATGGCTAAGCTTGAGCTCTTTTGATAATTCTCACAATAAAATGAGAAAAGAAAATAAATATTCGAGAGACACACTCACCCACAACCATGGTTATAAAATATTGTAACGTTTTAAATATCGTTTAGGAGAATTTTCCGATAATCGGTAAAATAACTAGTGTTTTCCTTAAAAAAACCAAGTTATAATTATTTTTCAACATAGATTCAATTATACCTATTTTAGATATGTAATGGCTAGTATTAGTATTTATTTAGTCACTTATAAATTTGCTAGTTTACTAAAATATTTTCCTTAATTAATTATTTCAAATATTGTTATAAGTTTTTACTAATACATTTAATTAGTGATAATTACAAATGTGAATGGGTTAGTTTCTCAAATGTGAACTATGACAAGTTTAAACCAAGTTGTAAAATGTTTCTTTTTCTCCTTTTGTTTGCAAGGTTCTAGAGAATTCTAAGGTTAAATAAAAAGAAAAAGGGAAATTTAAAAGAGAAGAAAATTAAACAAAGAAGTATGGGCATGTGACTTGTGGCTTGGGGCTTTTCTTGACTTGATCACAACACACACACCTCACTCTCCCTCCTCACTCCCATTTTCTGGCCGAGCCCCCTTGTAGCAGCCCCCATTTTCTCCACCTCAATTTCAACTAAAAAATCTTCATTTTTGCATCAAAAAATCCATATAAACTCTCACAAATTCCTAACTAAACCTTCACCCAATATTCCTCAACCAATCTAGCATGGATCTTGGTGCAAGAGAGAAATTTGGGAGGCCAAGTTGCATGTTAGATCTCAAGACTTGTGAGGTATAATCTTAACCTTATGTTTAATTTGTTGTTTAATTACTTTAAATCAAACTTATTTTGGTATTATTATGGTTTTAATTTCAAGTTTGAAATTAAAAGAGAGGGTTTTGAATTAAAGTTAGGGTTTTTATCATTTGAATATGGTCACAATGTGTAGTTTAGCATGATAAGACTTGAAAAATCTAAGCTAGTTATTAATTTGCTAATTGTTACTTTTAAATTGTCAAAATTAATTAATCTTGCAAACTAGGTTTTTGTGATTAATGTAAATAGGTGAGATTAAAATCTAGTTAGTAATTGTGTGGATTAATTAAGTTATTATATGAGCATTGTGGCCACTAGATTTGTTAAAACATATAGATTTGGACTAAAATGGTAATTGTTGCTTACTTGGTTTTTGGAACAAATAGCGTTTAATTGAGTTTGAGATTTTGATGATTTATAACCTATTTCATATAATTATTAGTGTGTTGTGGATGCACGATTGGTGTGATTGGGTTCTAGGCTTGGTAGTTGCCACGTAAAGCGACCCTAGTTGTGGTTTGTGGCGTTGTCGCGAGCGCGTTTTGTGCACCAAGTGCGTGCGCGTCTAGTTTGTGCGCGTGGTTGATTTTTATCATTTGTGTCCATGACTATTTATATATCTATTCTCGTATTGACTTATGTGCGTTTCTAGGATCGGGTGCAGAGGCGTCGGGTATGGCGCGGAAAAGGAAAGGTTGAGATCGGATCATATTAGCCGAGGCGTCCCGGTGAGTAGATGTACACATCTACGGGGGGAATAGTCTTGTTGGCGCGATGCGCCCGATGGTTTACGATTACTTGTAGTACTTGCATTTTATATGCGTAGTTTCCTAGTTATCAATCTCATTGTATCGCACCATCTTATATATATATATATATGTATGTGATATCATCTCATAGGACACTTGCACCATTACCATTGGTTCATTCTGCACGGGCACTATTCATGCGAACACACACGCCTTGGTAATTGCTATGCCACGAACACTATAGAACTTGTTTAAATCAGAATCTAAAACAAGTGCACCATATATGATCTGTAAACCTGTACTTGTATATTCAATTCATCAGGATGAATATGTAGGATTGCTACTCATATGCATATACCTTATTGCGTCATTGTTCATGCATAATTTTCTAGTCACACATCGTATTTCATATTATTGATACCATAGGCATTCATCATCACCGAAAGGTTTACATATTGTGATTTTCTTGGAGATTTCCGTGTTTATTAGATTTATGGTTTTTGGGGAGAACCACAAGAATTTTATAAACCTGTTATTGCTTTAAAAATGCAAGATGTGGTTTCCTCGCGATATGATCTATATGTCATCCACCATGAGTTTTCCTGATTTCTGTTGGTAGCCGAGACTCGATTCGAGGAGGAGGATGAACCGTCTTGGGTACATGGTGAACCCGGTATGGTACCCCGGGGCGCGAGTGTTTTTGTGGGGAAGACGATGAGCCCGGTTGGGGCGGACTACCTACCGGTGATGTCTGACGCGGCGGATATTCGAAGCATACAGACGTGGCCGTGAGATTTGATGATATGAGCCGATCCGGACTGACGGAGCCCGAGATATTGTGATATTGTGATATTGAGATATTGAGATGTTGAGACATCGAGATATTGGGATATGTATATATTGTATCGATACTTGACACGGATTTTCTATTGATTTTATTGATGATACTTCAGTTTATTGGACAGAGGTTTTTCTAAGATAAGAACATAGATTTTCTCATACCAGACTTGTTCAGGTTTCGTGTTTGATATTGCATTCATGTTTCATCTATGTTAGTACAACGTATCATATCGATATACGTAGATTGAGACGCATTTGCGTGCATACTTACGATAGCCTTATGAGATGTTACTTACTACTCACGAGTTGGCAAGTCACCCCCGTTGTACCATAATATCTTGCAGGTCCGACCCGTCAGCATAGTAGCAGTGTGCGCACTTCCTCATTTCGTTCCTTTTGCTTGGACTTGCGGCATTGCTCGTAGGTGGGTTGCGAGGATATTTTGTTCCATCCTGTATATTATTTTGTATCTAGTATACTCCATCTACCCGTGTATATTGGACTAGACGGAGAGACTCATAAGATTTGTATTTGTGGTATATGGTGTCGATGCTCACTTGAGCCGACGTGGTATTTTCTTATTTCTTGCTTTCAGTTGCTTATTGTGCACTTTTGATATACATATTGCATGTGGTTGTGATTCCGCCATTGGCGAAGAGCTAGCTCCCGCTTGGGGATGCCTTTATTCATTATATATATGTATTTTCATGTGTTGTAACCGTTTGGGGGCCAGTATTTACAAATGAGACTCTGCCGAAATTTTCGGGAAAATACGATGTCGCTTTTAAATGGTTAATGCCACTTATTTGTTAAAACCACTTGCTTTAAAACAAGTTTTCCTTCACTCTAATTATTAAACGGTATAGTTTTCTTGTCTTTGGCTTACTTAGACTACGCTGCTCCTTTAGACGTTTCGTAATTTAAGTTCCAGTCACGTGCCATACCTTCGGTTCATGACAAAGTTGGTATCAGAGCGATAGGTTTTACCTTTCTTAGTGTATGATGACCTTTGGTATATGGAGTAGGTGACTTAAGCAGAATGACGTAGCGTGTGTATGTTCCGCGGCATACTTACGATACGGTACTCCGCCTAAGTGACCATAGGATATATATTTGCTTGTATTTTCTTCCTTGATTTCGGAAATCCTTTGATTTGATCGTAATATTCCTATCAATCCTGTTCTATCTCAAGAAACTATACCGCCGGAGACTATGAGGGCCAGAGGGCTGCCGCCGGGGATGAAATCAGAATAGACTCATTTGAGATGAGGACCGATCGGGACGGTACGCCTAACCCTCAGGGACAGAGTGATCCGCCTTCTCCAGGACGGATGGCTAGGCTGGAGTTTAGTATTCAGGACTTGCGACAGATGCTTAGATTGTTAGTTGATGCTAGCCGAGCTCCAAGAGCCGATGATGTCCCTCCTACTGCGGGACTGCGTTCGTACCTGCTGCTCTGGCAGCTGTTTCTTTTGTTACCAAGATTATTTTCATATCCTTATAGGAGTTTTGAGGCTGAAGCCTCTAGTTTTTACAGGCACAGATGTAGCGGAGGATCCGTAGACAATCCTTGACAGGATGGCTAGGAATTGTCGTTCACAGAGATGTTCTAACGATATATGGATTGAGCTTGCGAGTTTTCGTCAAGAGAGGTCTTGCTCAGAGGTGGTGCGAGTCAGTTGAGAGAGGCCGAGCTACAGACCTACTTCTATGACTTGGGATGAGTTCACAGCTGTACTTCTTGCTCGTTTCCTTCCGGAGAGCGTTCGAGATGCCCGAGCCCGTAGTTATGAGTCTTTGCGCAAGACTCCAGGGATGACAATGTCCAAGTACGACATTTAGTTTACTTAGCGGTCCGATATGCTCCTTACCTGGTGGACACTGAAGAGAAACGGATAAAGTGGTTCATGTGGAGATTGGACATGCAGTTATTTCTTGCTGTCGGCACCCAGCCGTTTTACGCTTACGCCGCTTCTATAGACGTGGCCTTACTGTTGAAGGATTGCATTTCTGAGACATTAGTCATTTTTGGACCGAAGAGGATTCGCACCGGTATGCCAGCTCAGTGGCGGTTTGGTTGACGTCGTGACAGGTGTTATTTCAGTGTTTTCTTCCGATGCGTATTTCTTTCTGGTGTTGTTTGAAATGGTATACACATATTTTGTATCGAAGTCTAGCCAATAGTAGTCCTTGCTAAATCATCCGCTTGTTGTGATTTCTTCCGTAGGCTGATATTTTGTCGCTCGATATGTTTTTCGTTCGTGTTTGTTTCATTTGTATCGGAGATAAGGATTCTTCTGTCAATTTGATGCTTCTCGATATGTTTGACTTCGAAGTTTTTCTGAGCATGGATTAGTTAGTCACGTGTTATGCGTCCGTGGACTGTCGTGAGAAGGCAGTCAGATTTAGTTTTTCGGGTGAGCTAGTTTTTGTTTTTCGGGAAGACCGTAGCGTCACCCTTCCCGATTCGAATTCTTCTCGTCGCGCTAGTCAGCTTTTGAGAAAGGGATGTCAGGAATTCTTGATGTATGTTTGTAATGTTAGAGACGCAGAGGTCCTGTTAGACCAGGTCCCGATTGTGAGAGAGTTTCCAGATGTATTTCCTGATGAGTTGCTTGGTTTGTCACCAGAGCGCGATATTGAGTTCTGCTTTGACTTGGTTCCCGACACAGAGCCTTTTTCTATACCTCCATATCGGATGGACCCGGCGGAGCTTAAAGAACTGAAGGCTTGGTTGGATGATTTGTTGGATAATGGGCTTGTTTGTCCGAGTGTGTCGCTTTGGGGCGCTCAAGTTCTGTTCGTCAAGAAGAAAGACGGCAGTTATGTTGGTGTATCGATGATTGTCAGTTGAATCGAGTTACTGTTCGGAATAGATATCCCCTACCTCGCATCGACGATTTATTTGATTAGCTCCAGGGTGCCGTACATGTCTCGAAGATTGACTTACGATTAGGCTACCATTAGTTGCGGGTTCGAGAGGATGATATTCCGAAGACTGCTTTTTGCATGCGTTACGGGCATTATGAGTTCTTGGTGATATCGTTCGAGCACACCAATGCCCCAGCTGCGTTAATGGACTTGATGAACCTCATATTCAGGTCGTTTCTTGATCAGTTATTAACGTGTTCGTTGATGACATTTTAGTATACTTTTGGAACCGAGAGGAGCCTGGGCAGTAATTGAGGATTTCGTTGCAGACTTTTGGGGAGCGCCAACTATTCACTAAATTATCCAAGTGTGTTTTCTGGTTGGATGATGTTGACTTCTTGGGTCACGTAGTTACAAGAGATGATAAGTTTGGAACCGAAAAAGATCGAAGCCGTTCAGCACTGGCCTAGACCTGTATCGGTGATGGAGGTTCGCAACATTTTGGGTTTGGACGGATACTATTGATATTTCGTACAGGATTTTTCGCATGTAGCTGCAACGTTGACCAGGTTGACCCGGAAGGGAGTTTCTTTTCTTTGGACCTAGGCATGCGAGCAGAGCTTTCAGTAGTTGAAAACTCGTTTGATTACGACGCCAGTATTATCTTTGCCTTTAGGATCAGGCGGTTTTGTTGGTTATTGCTATGCTTCTCAGCAGTTGAAGAAGCACGAGCAGAATTATTCCACGCATGACTTAGAAATGGCTGCGGTGGGTTTTACACTTAAGATTTGAAGAAACTACTTATAAAGTGAGTCGTGTCAGATATTCATGGATCACAAGAGTTTGAAGTACATTTTTTCAGCAGCGAGATCTGAATTTGAGACAGCACAGATGGATGGAGCTAGTGAAAGACTATGATTGTGATGATTTTTTATCATCCGGGTAAGGCGAATGTTGTGGCAGATACGTTGAGTCGGAGGCCGGAGGTACCTTTTCTTGTTGAGCATAGTTCAGAGATAGTCGACGACAGATTAGCAGATTCTTTGTGACAGCCGAGTACAGTTCGATTTTACGTCGACCGGGGGACAACTTGTCCGTGTCCGTGCATATCCACAGTTATATGATTATATCCGTGAGGCACAGTCCGATGACGTTCGTTTGTAAAAGATCATGGAGCGGGTTCGACAGGGCAGAGATTCAGAGTTCGTGATTGATGATCAGGGAGTACTAAGATTTGGGATTCGACTGTGTGTGCTAGATTCCGAGGGACTGAGACACGAGATCTTATAGGAGGCGCATCAGTCAGCATATAGTGTTCATCCGTGTTCCACCAAGATGTACTATGGCTTGAGAGATGTCTACTGGTGTGAAGGGATGAAGAGAGATGCCACAGACTTTGTTTCGAGATGCCAGACTTGTCAGAAGGCTGAGCATCAGAGGCCAGCAGGAGAATTACAACCTTTGCCCATTCCGGAGTGGAAATGGGAATAAATTTCTATTGATTGTATCATAGGTCTACCTAGGATCAGTCGAGAGTACGGCTCTATTTGAGTGATAGTAGACCGATTGACGAAAGCAGCTCACTTTCTGCAATTGAAGACAACTTTCGGATTCGTTCAGTATGCTCAGACATGTGTTAATAAGGTTGTGCGACTACATCGAGTTCCGACTTGTATTGTGTCCGACAGAGGCACCCAGTTCACCAACCGACTATTGTAGAAACATTAAGAGACTTTGGACACCAGATTGAGTTTAAGTGCAGTTTTTTATCCGCAGACCGACGGTCAATCAGAGCGGACCATTCAGACTCTTGAGAACATGCTCCGAGCTTGCGTTCTAGATTTAAGTGGCAGTTTGGATTGCCACTTGCCCTTGATAGAGTTTTCTTATAATGACAGCTTCCAGGAGAACGATTCAGATGGCACCCTTTGAGATATTATATAGGAGGAAATGTAGATCACCAGTTTGTTGGACAGAGCTCCGTGAGAGCAGTGTTTTGGACCACAGATTGTACAGGAGTCGACCGAAAGAACCAGTTGATTCAAGATAGGATGAGAGTAGCCCAGAGCTGTCAGAAATCTTATGCAGACTGACGTTAGAGTAGACTTGAGTTCATAGTTGGCGATCATGTTTTCTTAAAGGTTTCTCCATTGAAGGGCGTGTTGAGATTCGGAAAGAAATGAAGGCTTAGTTCCAGATATGTGGGTCCCTTTGAGATTCTCGAGCGAGTCGGCGCAGTTTCTTATCGTTTGTCTTTTCCACGTAGCTTCCCAGATATTCACCCCGTGTTTCATGTATTGATGTTCCGCAAGTACCTTCATGACCCCTCTCACGCGATTCGGTATCAGACGATCCAGCTGGAGCGTAATCTTTCTTTCACAGAGCAGCTGATAGTCATTATAGATTGGCAGGTGAAAAGTCCGAGGTCCGAGAACATACCGACCATAATGGTTCTTTGGCGTGGCCCGAACGGTGAAAAGGTCACGTGGGAAACCGAGGACGAGATGAGGGAGAACTATTCCCATCTCTTCGAGGACAAGCGTAGTTAGATTTTTAAATTCGGGGATCAAATTTCTTTAAGGGGGGAAGATTGTAATGTTTTAAAAATTGTTTAGGACAATTTTTCGATAATCGGTAAAATAACGGGTGTTTTCCGTAAAAAAAACCAAGTTATATTTATTTTTCAACACAAACTCAATTATACCTATTTTAGATATGTAATGGCTAGTATTAGTATTTATTTATTCACTTATAAATTTGCTAGTTTATTAAAATATTTTCCTTAATTAATAATTTCAAATATTATTATAAGTTTTCACTAATACATTTAATTAGTGATAATTACAATTGTGAATGGGTTAGTTACTCAAATGTGAACCATGAAAACTTTAATTCAAGTTGTTACATGTTTCTTTTTCTCTTTTTGTTTGCAAGGTTCTAAAGAATTCTAGGGTTAAATAAAAAGAAAAAGGAAATTTAAAAGAGAAGAAAATTAAACAAAGAAGTATAGGCATGTGACTTTAGGCATGGAGCTTTTCTTTACTTGATCACAACACACACCTCACTCTCTCTCCTCACTCCCATTTTCTGGCCGAGCCCCCTTTGTAGCAGCCCCCATTTTCTCCAACTCAATTCCAACTCAAAAATCTTCATTTTTGTATCAAAAAATCCATATAAACTCTCACAAATTCCAAACTAAACCTTCACCCAATATTCCTTAACCAATCTCGCATGGATCTTGGTGCAAGAGAGTAATTTGGGAGGCCAAGTTGCATGTTAGATCTCAAGACTTGTGAGGTATAATCTTAACCTTATGTTTAATTTGTTTTTTAATTACTTTAAATCAAACTTATTTAAGTATTATTATGGTTTTAATTTCAAGTTTGAAATTAAAAGAGAGGGTTTTGAATTAAAGTTAGGGTTTTTATCATTTGAATATGGTCACAATGTGTAGTTTAGCTTGCTAAGACTTGAAAAATCTAAGCTAGTTATTAATTTGCTAATTGTTACTTTTAAATTGTCAAAATTAATTAATCTTGCAAACTAAATTTTTGTGATTAATGTAAATAAGTGAGATTAAAATCTAGTTAGTAATTGTGTGGCTTAATTAAGTTATTATGTGAGCATTATGGCTCCTAGATTTGTTAAAACATTTAGATTTGGACTAAAATGGTAATTGTTGTTTACTAGGTTTTCGGAACAAATAGCGTTTAATTGAGTTTGAGGTTTTGAAGATTTACAACCTATTTCATATAATTTTTAGTATGTTGTGGATGCGCGATTGGTGTGATTGGGTTCTAGGCTTGGTAGTTGTCACGTATAGCGACCCTGGTTGTTGTTTGTGGCGTTGTCGTGAGCGTGTTTTGTGCACCAAGTGCGTGCGCGTCTAGTTAGTGCGCGTGGTTAATTTGTATCATTTGTGTCCACGACTATTTATATATCTATTCTCGTATTGACTTGTGTACGTTTCTAGGAACGGGTGCAGAGGCGTCAGGTGTAGCTCGGAAAAGGCAAGGCTGAGATCGGATCATATTAGCCGAGGCGTCCCGGTGAGTAGATGTACACATCTACGGGGGGATAGTCTTGTTGGCGCGATGCGCCCGATGGTTTACGATTACTTGTAGTACTTGCATTTTATATTCGTAGTTTCCTAGTTATCAATCTTATTACGTCGCACCATCTATATATATATATATGTATGTATGTATGTGATATCATCTCATAGGACACTTGCACCAATACCATTGGTTCATTCTGCATGGGCACTATTCATGCGAACACACACGCCTTTGTAATTGCTATGCCACGAACACTATAGAACTTGCTTAAATCAGAATCTAAAACAAGTGCACCATATATGATCTATAAACCTGTACTTGTATATTCAATTCATCAGGATGAATATGTAGGATTGCTAGTCATTTGCATATACCTTATTGCGTCATTGTTCATGCATAATTTTCTAGTCACACATCGTATTTCATATTATTGATACCATAGGCATTCATCATCACCGAAAGGTTTACATATTGTGATTTTCTTGGAGATTTCCGTGTTTATTAGATTTATGGTTTTTGGGGAGAACCGCAAGAATTTTATAAACCTGTTATTGCTTTAAAAATACAAGATGCGGTTTCCTCGCGATATGATCTATATGTCATCCACCATCAGTTTTCCTGATTTCTGTTCGTAGCCGAGACTCGATTCGAGGAGGAGGATGAACCTTCTTGGGTACATGGTGAACCCGGTATGGTACCCCGGGGCGCGAGTGTTTTTGTGGGGAAGACGATGAGCCCGGTAGGGGCGGACTACCCACCGGTGATATCTGACGCGGCGGATATTCGAAGCATACCGACGTGACCGTGAGATTTGATGATATCGGCCGATCCGGACTGACGGAGCCCGAGATATTGTGATATTGAGATATTGAGATATTGAGATGTTGAGACATCGAGATATTGGGATTTGTATATATTGTATCGATACTTGACACGGATTTTCTGTTGATTTCATTGATGATACTTCAGTTTATTGCACAGAGGTTTTTCTAAGATAAGAACATAGATTTTCTCATACCGGACTTGTTCAGGCTTCGTGTTTGATATTGCATTCATGTTGCATCCATGTTAGTACAACGTATCATATCGATATACGTAGATTGAGACGCATTTGCGTGCATACTTACGATAGCCTTATGAGATGTTACTTACTACTCACGAGTTGGCAACTCACCCCCGTTGTACCATAATATCTTGCAGGTCCGACCCGTCAGCACAGTACCGGTCTGCGCACTTCCTCATTTCGTTCTTTTTGCTTGGACTTGCGGCATTGCTCGTAGGTGGGTTGCGAGGATATTTTGTTCCATCATGTATATTATTTTGTATCTAGTATACTCCATCTACCCTTGTATATTGGACTAGACGGTGAGACTCGTAAGATTTGTATTTGTGGTATTTGGTGTCGATGCTCACTTGAGCCGACGTGGTATTTTCTTATTTCTTGCTTGCTTATTGTGCACTTTTGATATACATATTGCATGTGGTTGTGATTCCGCCATTGGCGAAGAGCTAGCTCCCGCTTGGGGATGCCTTTATTCATTATATATATGTATTTTCATGTGTTGTACCCGTTTGGCGGCCAGTATTTACAAAGGAGACTCTGCCGAAATTTTTGGGAAAATACGATGTTGCTTTTAAATGTTTAATGGCACCTATTTGTTAAAACCACTTGTTTTAAAACAAGTTTTCCTTCACTCTAATTGTTAAACGGTTTAGTTTTCTGGGCTTTGGCTTACTTAGACAACGTTGCGCCTTTAGACGGTTCTTGATTTAAGTGCCAGTCACGTTCCATACCTTCGGGTCGTGACAAATATCTAGATATTTTTATATTGAGTTAAAGAACAAATAGAAAATAGATCATGGTTAAAGCTAGCTCAAGTAAAGAAGAGTGTAGAAAAATTGCCATGATTTATTCCCATTTTCCTTTTTCTCAATAATCAAAATATATAAATATTTTTCCATATGAGTCTTGCATTGCCATCTCCATAGTATCATCAACCATGACACATGTACGCATGCATGTGTGCATTCATATAAATATATATACATACGTACATTCATGCATACATCATAATAAAAAGGTTTAAATAAATGAGCTAAAAGTCAATAATATGAAATCAACTCTTGATTTAATAATCCGGTCATATCACATACGACCCGACCAATAGAAAACGCCCTATTAAAATACGGTATCAATTACACGCTTTTAATTGAGCTCCTGCGCATATCCCATATGCACCCCACATCATTTCGCGTGAGCGAGGAAACCCCTCTGTGGGACTCTAAGACTCGTCAATACGCTAGCAGTAGGCAGTGATCATATCACATACCCACAAACCGTCAGCGGCACTAGCTGTACGTAACGGCTCCCAGGTATTGAGTGATTAGAAGAAAAACAAGCAAACATATCAAAACTCCCGTCGAGCCAACTGGCAACACTTACTGTACAGTCCGGTCACTTCGTCAGATATGCTGCATATCGAGTCTAAGGATGGTATCGTTGAACCCAATAAATCAATAAGTCATGCCGGTATATGGCCTATAACGTATCGAGAAACTACTGATAACACTTATCAATTAATCTCATCAACCCTGACCTGGGACTTCCTGTTATAGCCAATCAAGCATAGCGTAACATTAACCCCAAATACCGGGAGAGATGAAACACGTCCTCTCGCTCATTGCATCCATATGCCGTGGCACTGTACCCAAAATCCATCTGTTTGCACGACTCAGTAGAGCCGTGTTGGGTTACGGCAGCGCCCCGGCCATCAAACCGTGGCCACATGAGGAACAAAATTTTTCTAAACTGGCGCTACCATGACCCAATGCCCGGATCTACCCTAAGCTCTATACTAGCAATATGTAAAACTAGGAGTTATATGGTTATACCGAGTTCATCCGTGTCTGTAACGACCCCAATATTACTATACCATCGTGATTTCTTTCTTTAGTAAAATATTGTATTTATTTATTCGTAATATTTTCGTATACTCTGTTTTCTATTATATATATTATTTTATTATTCCATCTATTTTCCCCAAACCTAATTCTTTAAACTAAATCTTAACCTATTTCAAATTAAACGCAAGACCTGACCCAGCCCATAACCCAAATCCAATCTCATTTTCATTTTCTTTTATAAAACTATGAGCCCAAAAGCCCACTTTCTTTTTAAGCAACAACATATATTTAATTCTAATTAAATATGTCCATGAACAACCTTGTATCTCATTGGTTAAGTCCTTGCATTGTTATTTTATAGATCACATGTTCAAATCTCCATTCTTGCAATTATTTTTCATCAATTTTTATTCTTCTCATAACCTACAAATGAGACCTTTCATTTCTTCTTCCTTTTAGCTCCCAAAATAATTAGAATGGTTATGAGCTATAATTTATTAGAATTATGGTGCCCATAAATCTTTTTTTATATCTCACCTATCTTTCTTTTCATCATCATATATTTTTATCATTTCACATCTCCTTTTTCATCTAAATTCCTCGAAGAAGAACATGAAGAAGTTTTCAAGAATGTCTCGTTAGTAACGCGGGGCTATAGGCGGATAGAAAAGCTTGGTGATAATACCGGCTTGTGTATGTAAGTCTCTTCTCTCGCTCCCCCTCCATTTCTTTATTCTCCTCTTGTCATATCTCGTGAACCCGCTATTCTTTTCATATCAAAATCCACAAGAGAAGATAAACATACACATATACATATATATAAGTTTAGATATATATGGTTCTATATGGTTTAATAATATCTTATTACCTCTTGTTCAAATTAAAGTGTTTTCAATTCTTTGTTCATGACTATGAATGTTTATTATGAGTTGTGAGCACATAAATTTCATGCCACAATATATCTACGATATCTCATGGAGTCGGTTTGCTTATTAAAAGATAAGGTGAGGCTTGAATAAAAAAATACTAGTTAATCTTTTTGCCGATTTTAGCATACATATCAATAGCTTTACCTTTAAAATAAATTTTAGAAATTAATTTTTACATCTGGAAATTTTAGGAAATTTACATATGATAGAATTGTAAGGTTCCTAGGCACTAGAACAAGGTTCTACAAGGCATCAAACATGCCGTATTTAAAATTTTCAAGCGCCAAACAACCGAAGCAAGGATCTTTACTAGAGAATTAGGGTTAGAAACTTAAAGAAAACAACTATACTACTAAGTGATAGGGATTACAACCTTTCTAGTCCGTTCCTTCGCTTCATATGCTCCGATTAGTGGTCCCTTCGCTGCGATCATCAATCTCTCGGACTCTAGAGAGGCTCCATGAGATAAATGATCCATGTTAGCTTGAAGTCTTCACAATCCAAGATGATCTACCTTGAGGAATCACAAACCCAAGCTATCTCTTCACTAATTATGAATTAGTGAAGATAACACGCTAATCTATATGGCTAGTACAGAAGAGAATGATGAAGTAGGAATTTTGCTCTCTTTAGTTTTCTATTTCTCACAATCTTTTCATCACTTGGAAAAAAAAATCAAGCAAGCTTTTTTTGTGAAGAAGAAGAAGAAGAATAAGTGATGAATGAATTATTATTATTGATCTTAGAAATGCAACCATAGGTTAAATATGTCATGGCTAACTCATGTAGATAATAAACTATGGGCTAGAGTTAAAGGTTAGGTTAATAAATATCTTAGAAATATCAAGAAGGGTGGACTAAGTCAACACAAGGAAATATCTCAAGATTAATCTAGTCAATTAGAATTAACTAAGATAATTAAAAAACCTAACCATAGTATTAATCCCATAAACCCTAGTTGCATTTATAACCTAACATGTTATAATATTATATATCACATATATAATATTTAATGTAACAAAGAATAGAATACAATTAACATATATCACATATATGTTAAATGTATCCAAAGTAAGAAAATGAAATACTTAAGTGAGCAATATATTAGTTAATGTAATTTAATATATAATTCCACATTAAATTATTAAATCAACACTTGATTTAATAATCCTTCTATATTACATATAACCGAATAATATTATGTATCATTTTATCGAATCAACACTTGATCTGATAACCCGGCTATATCACATATAACCGGCCGATATCACATATTGCGAGAATAGAATACGGTATCACATATCGTATTAATATCGGTCCCGCATATATAACATATGTGCTCCTACTCCATTTCGCCTGAGCCAAGAAACCTCTGTGTAGGACTCTAAAGACTCGTAAATACGCCGGCAGTAGGTGATGATCATATCAAACACCCAAAAGCCGCAAGCGGTTAGCTAAACGTAACAGCCACCCGGGTATTGAGTGATCAGAAGATCAACAAGAAAGCCTGTGCATACTCCTGTGAATCCAATCAGTAACACTTTTGTACAGTCCGATCTCTTCGTCTGATATGTCGCATATCTAGTTTAGGGGCGGTAAACGTCAGACCCCAATAACCGATAAGTCGTGTCGATCTGAGGCTCATAACAGGTCGAGAAACTACTAATAACACTTACCAGTAGATCTCCATAACAGCCCTGGCCAGGGACTTCAAGTTATAGCCAATCGAACACAGCGCGACATCAACCCCCTATACCGGGAGAGAAGAAACCACTCCTATCGCTCATTACCACCATGTGATTCGGGACTATACCCAAAAGCCATCATTTTGCACGTTCTCATGAATGTGGTAAGGTGGAAATCAAAGCACAGTGGGAATCACACAAGATTCTATGACGATCTCGGGTGTACAGACTAACATGTACCGGTGTCACCAGAGAACTGCTATCTGACAATAGGTATAATATCATCTGGGAGTTCTCAGCAAGTCCGTTCAGTGTACCCAGTCTCCATTGAGCACCCGTCTACAATCTTTGCTGTCAAACACCAATGGATGTGGGATCGTCCATCGCCCATCATATGGGTTAAGATACATATATGCTAGCCTACTCTGGAGTATCGATACCTGTCTCGATATACCCTCGACTAGGAATAGTTATAAGATGTACTCTTGGACTACCCTTGCCCTACTAGTATGATCTACATCATAGTCCTAGTAGTCAAGTACATGTTGGATATATGTATGCCCTAGAGGCCATTATGTGATAGTGGATGTATTTATACATACATACATACATATATATATATATATATATTCAGTGTACATTCTTGCTCAACATGATAGTATGCTATCTAGTTCTACTTTATCTGACATGTTGATTTGATCATGCTTTTATTCATTCATACATGTTGATAAAGCCCTGAGGATATTGTCTTGACTACTGTGATTATGATGGAGATCATACTAGTGGGACATCAGTAGTTTATAAGAATATCTTAGAATGTCCCTAGTCGCAGGTGTATCGAGACGGGGCATCGATATACCAGAGTAGACTAGCGTATATGATACTAGACCCATATGATGGGCGATGGATGTTCCCACATTCATCGATGTTTGACATCGAGATCGTATACGGGTGCTCAGTGGTGACTGGGTATACTGGACGGACTCGCCGAGAACTCCTATATGGAATTATATCTATCGTCGGATAGCAGTTCTCAGGTGACACTTGTGCAGGTTAGTCTGTAGACCCGAGATCGTCATAGTGTCTTGTGTGTTCTCCCACTGTACTTTGATTACCACCCTACCATGGCTCTACTGAGTCGTGCAAACAGGTGGCCGTTGGGTATAGTCCCGAGACACACGAAGGCGATGAGCGATAGGAGGGGTTTCGTCTCTTCCGGTATTGGGAGTTGATGCTGTGCTGTGCTCGACTGGCTATATCAGTAAGTCCCTGGCCAGGGCTGTTGAGATTTGCTGATAAGTTCTATCAGTGGTTTCTCGATCTGTTATAGACCTTTCATCGGCACGACTTATTGAGTTATTGGGGTCGACGTTACCATCCCTAGACTCGATATGCAGTATATCTGACGAAGAGACCGGACTGTACGGTAGTGTTGCCGGTTGGCTCGACGGGAGTTGTAGCAGGTTCACTTGTTTTCTTCTGATCGCTCAATACCCGGGTGGCCGTTACGTTTAGCTGACCGCTTGCGGCTTGGGGGTGCTCGATATGATCATCACCCACAGCTGGCGTATTGACGAGTCTTAGAGTCCCACAAAGGAGTTACCTAGTCCAGGCGAAACGTTGTGGTGCGCGTATGCGATATGCGCATGGACCCGGTTAAAATGCGCGTATAAGATACCGTATATTAATCGGGCGGCTTACTTTTGGTTAGGTCGTATGTGATATGACCGGATTGATAAATCAAGTGTTGATTTATCATTTAACCATTAGCTTCTCACTAGAAATCCTTTCTTGTCCTTTTTGGATGTATGCATGCATGTATGCATTCATTCTTGTTCATGCACATATGGATGTGCATGCACACATGCATACATACATCATTCTATCATGGTTGTATATACATAGAAAATGGTGGCAATATAAGACTCACACCTTGGATTTATATATGGATTATTATTTCTATTTGTGTTAAAACAAAAAAAAAAGAAAAGGATAATTCATGGTTTAGCTTCTACACTCTTCTTTGACCTAACCATGCTCACCCACCTTTTAACCATGGATTAACTTTCCTTTTGTGTTTTAACTCAAATTCAATAATATCTTTATTATTTAACCATGGTTTGAGATGAAGAGTGGAAAATATATATGCATATATTTTCTATTTTTCATAAGAGATTATCTTTCTCTCTTGTTCTAAAAAGGCCATCATCTTCTTCCTCCTTCCTCTTTTGCTCTTTAGTTTTCTCAAGAGCGCAAAACATTCAACAAGTTAGGATTTTGAAGTGAGAAAAGCTACCATAACACCATTCTACACAAGTCTTGCCCACTTGTGAAGAGTGTTAGCTTCATTTCTTTCTCTTGATAAAGTGAAGTTGCAAGCTTGGACAAAGGATCTTCGGGTGGATCGTCGTGGACATTAGAAGACCTCAAGAGAACCCTTTTCTAACACTCAAGTGGACAAGGAGTCTAGCGTAGGGAGCTACAAAGGTTGTACTCTCAAAAACCCTAGCCTTTGTTACTTGTGATGTTGTTTAAGTTATGAAACCCTAATTTTCTAGGAATTATTCTTTGTGTGTTCACTTAGCACCTTAAAAAATTTAATTTTGAGACATGTGATGCTTTCAAACCCTTCATGAGGTGCTAGGTAAACCTTACATTGGTATCAGAGCCGACCTAGAACTTTAGGCGATACTTTAACGAAGTTAAAACTCCGATCGAACCGAAAAATACGGATTTTTAGCACTCTCTGGACATTTTTTCAAAACTGATATTTTTCAGAATTAAAAATACTTAAAAAATTCAGCAGGTAATTATAAGAATTGTCGTAAAAAATGAAGCCCTAATCCGAACTTCCCACTGCGGAACCGCGGCCAAAGCTTGCTTGGGCCGCGGTTCCGCGGCCGTACAGAGGCTTTAAGGCCTCGTTTTTATACACTGATCTGTTTACCTGCTTGTATATACTTTTGGGTATTTTTAATCTGGTTTAAGTGTTATTTGTTCTGGAGATTGTTTTGGATTCAATGATTCGATCAAAATTTTAATTTCGTGCCTTTTTCCGGGTAATTTAGAAAGTATTGAATTGTTCGAACAAGTATCATTTACTCACTTTATCACGGGGTTTAAATCTTTCGGAAATATGTGCAAGTTTTTTTTGTGGTGGACCCTCTAGAAGACAACAAACCTTAACTCGATTATGTGACCGTCTTGAACTGCCTTTTGAACCTTAGGGTTTGAGGCAGTACGGCGTGCCACATATGAGGCGTTGGCTTGACCCTTCTACGGCTGGACAGCTACTACTGTGTCACACTCCGGGTTTTTGAACTCCGCTCAAGTGTTGAGCTTTAGGGAATTTTTGGGTATTTGATTATTCGTTCGAAGAATTTAATAGTGACTATTTATCTGGAATGTGATACAATATGTGGAATTCATATAGTTAGGCATGAAATGCGAGGTATGTGATATCTCGGATTTACGATGTCTAAAGAGAATGCGGATTCCAAATATTGTAGTTTTACACTTTCTTTTCAGTGACCGTAAGTGTAGTATGTCGATATCGCCGGTTTCGTTGCTATACATCAACGACAATCGGGGTACGCATACTTACTTACGTTGATGATATATGATATTATGTGTTGCTGAGATATGATGTGCTGGATTGTCGCGATTGAAAAGCCGGGCGGTTTTATGTGAGATGAGAGTTTTATTTTTCATTCATGTAAAATTCAAATGTAATGTAATATTCTTTTATTTGGGGCACTTCCGGGTTGAGGTTGATGCCACCAGTGTTGTATATTATTTACTTTTCCGCATTAGGATAGACCTAAGGAGGGGAGCACAAGTGACCGGGTTCTGGGGTTCAGTGGGAGGTCATCTCGAGGAGTCGAGACCGGGTCTCCTAAACTTCAGGATTGGTAGGGTCGCTTGCCGCTCTCGTAGGGGTTTAGGGGTGTAGGCTTGGCTATTCATCGCGACTGTGGAATCCGTGTTTTCTATTATTGGCTAAATACTAAATACGGACGTCCTAGTATATCCCACATTATATATATGTTTCTGCTGCTTGTGTTCTGTGATATCTGAGACGAATGATATATTATATATGAGATATATAGTAGACGTTGCTTATGTTTTACACCCACGCTAGTCCCGTCTCGGTATGCCGTTAGTTAAGTAACCTAACGGTGCATAACGAAACATTGCGGCGAATGCTGATGGCATAAGCGTACGTTGTATTTTCGTTTCTTTTCTGTGATTGGCTTAAGGACTTAAATGATGGGATTACATTAATATGATTAATGTAAAGAAAATAAATCCAAAAAGATGTTGTAGAATCGGATTTGAAAACCACTCGGATATTTATGAAAAAGCTATATTTCAAAACTGCGGAGCACAAGCCACTCCTTTTGAAAACCATTTGATTCTACGACGATATCAAGTTCAAAGCGTTAAAGATTTTCATAAAAATCATCCGCAACCCTCCGTCATTTTAGGAAGTAGAGTACTTAGTATTCGTGCTACGTTTGTTGACATTAGTTAAGGCGTAGTGTACGGTAGCTAAGTGATGTCTTCCTACACTGCATGTGATGCAGATTAATTAGGACATTCATGGGACTTTATTGACCATAGTTAAGGGTCATATGGGTGGGTCTAATTGATCAATAAATGACGGGTAGAACTTGACTAGTACTTATGATTTGTTGACCATAGTTATGGTCATAAGTACTAGGGGTAAAAATCACATCGGGAATTTCAAGTGTTGAGATTTGCAATGAGATTGCATACCTTCCATATGATGGTTGGGTCCCGATCCCACTGTGGGCAATAGTTGCTCCCAGGAGAGTTTTGCAGTTTACAATTAGCTAACTCATTAGGTGTCTAGAAAGGTGTTAATGGGGCTACGCCTCTGGGAAAACGAGGTTTACTTTAATTAGGTCTGTGCGAAAGCACGGGGAACCTCCCTCAAGTACCGACACTGGCCTGGCTGAACGGTTAGCGAAGTTGTAGACTGTAATTAATCCTGGCTAGTTTTCTTTTTAAGGTTTGAAAGAAAAACATGATTAAAGCAGTGGGAGACATCGATTAGATAAGATAATATCCAATCTGATCTTTGCAAGAGCTTTCGCTGAGTGTATTCTTTTCTCTCTCTTAATGGCAGATACCAATGACTGGACTCAAGCTTCTACTAGATAAAAACAAATTGAATGGGACCAATTATAAAGACTGGCTGAGAAATCTGAAAATAGCCTTGACTTATGATAAAGTATCATATGTCCTCACTGCTTCAGCCCCGCCTACCCTAGGTCCAAAATCCTCAGTTGCGGATATTGAAATCCGCAAGACATGGGATGCTGACTGTGCCACGGCCAAATGCCTCGCGCTTGCATCGATGGACAATACACATCAAAAGCAGCACGAGAATATGGACATTCAAACCATATTTCTCTATACAGAGGAGTTGTATGGAGAGCAATCCCGCGTATTACGATACGAAGCGTCAAAGAAATTGTTTCAGATGTGAATGGCCCCTGGCACATCAGTAGGAGACCATGTTCTGAAGATGATAGCTCTTATAGAATAGCTTGAGGACCTTGGATGGACAATGGACAATGAACAATATACGGATATTATTCTGCAGTCCCTCCCCTCCACCTTTGCTCAGTTCATAGTTAACTTAAACATGCACAACATGGAGAGGAAACTACCTGAACTCCTTAATATGTTAAGGAGTGCAGAGAGCACACTGAAATCAGTGAAAACTCCCGTTATGACTGTTGGACAATCTTCCTCTTCTCGCCCAAAGGCTAAGGCCAAAGGAAAAAAAAAAGAAGAAGCCCACCAATCCTAAGGGTGGAGTTAAAAAGGTGAAGGGAAAGGAAAAGTCCAAAGCTGGAGACTCGGGGAAAGGTGAATGTTTTCATTGCCACAAAGCAGGACATTAAAAGCGCAACTGTACGGAGTACTTAAATCTCAAGAAGAAGCATGGGGATGCTTCCTCTTCAGGTTGTTTGTGACAGAAAACTGTTTTTCAATAAACTCTGCTTCCTGGGTATTAGATACCGGTTCAGGTTCTCATATTTGCAATTCTATGCAGGGACTGAGAAATAGCAAAGTTTTGAAGACAGGTGACCATACTCTCCACGTTGGAAATGGTTCCAATGTACATACAGTCGCAGTGGGAGAGTATCACTTGGGGTTGCCATCTGGGTGTATATTGGTTTTGAACCCATGTTATTTTGTACCAAGTATGCTATGTAATATAATATCTGTTTCTTTGTTAGACAATAAAGGATATAACTTTATATTGCAGAACAATGTTATGAACATTCACCTGAATCAAATGATGGTTGGGTATGGTACACTTAACAACGGGATATACGTCCTAAATCAACACACAGTTTTCAGCATACAACACACTAATAAAAGAAAATTTTCAGAAATAAATGAAGCTTTTCTTTGGCACTGTAGACTTGGTCATATTAACGAAACAAGACTAAACAAGTTACACAAAGATGGATATTTAAACTCTTTTGAATATAAATCTTATGTGACTTGCCAGTCTTGTATCAATGGTAAAATGACCAAAACTCCGTTTACTGGACACGGAGAAAGAGCTACCGAGCTCCTAGGACTCATACATAGTGATGTATGTGGGCCAATGTCTACACAGGCTAGAGGCAGTTTTTCTTACTTCATTACTTTCACTGACGATTTCTCAAGATTCGGTCATGTATTTTTATTAAAGCACAAATCCGAATCTTTCGAGAAATTCACTGAATATAAACAAGAAGTAGAAAAACAAACCGGCTTGAGTATCAAGATGCTTCGATCAGATCGAGGTGGGGAGTAGCTCAGTACAAAATTTGCAAACTTCCTAAAAGAGAATGGGATTCTCTCTCAGCTTACTCTTCCTTACACACCATAGCACAACGGTGTGTCTGAACGACGGAATAGGACCTTATTAGATATGGTCCGGTCTATGATGAGTGACGCTAAGTTACCTGTCTTATTTTGGGGGCATGCATTGGAGACTGCAGCGTTTCTACTAAACAGGGTTTCAACCAAAACCGTGTCTACCATGCCATATGAGATATGGCATGGGAAGAGACCATCTCTTAAAAGAATTAAGATTTGGGGTTGCCCGGCCTATGTTAAAAAGTAGAATCTGGACAAACTCGAGACACGGTCGGTCATGTGTAACTTTGTGGGATATCCAAAGAACTCTTATGGATATCTATTCTACCACAAGGAGGAACAAAAGGTGTTTGTTTCTCAGTATGCCACATTCTTAGAAAAAGAGTTTTTCACAGATAAAGATGATGGCAAGGTGGTGGATCTAGAAGAGGTTCTAGAGACACAAACTATAAATGACGACTTGGTTGAACCGGCTGTTGCAATAGAAACTGAGAAACCTCGGCCACTCCATAGGTCTGGTAGGACTTCTCGCCCACTGGAGAGGTACTACGGTTTCCTCATTGATGGTGACAGAGAAGACTGCATCATGGAGGATGATGACCCTACCAGTTTTCAGCAAGCTATCACGAGTGGTGACTCTGTGAAGTGGCTGGATGCCATGAGATCTGAAATGGAGTCTATGTACACCAACAAAGTTTGGACTTTGGACGTTGTACCCCCTGGGGTAAAACCTGTGGTTTTAGTGTTTATGCCCTAGAAGGCCATTACTGTATCATACTAGTTTGTATATTACTTAATGGAAGCTTGGGATATTCACATGTATATAACAGTCTTGCTAAACATGGTAGTATGCTACTTGGTTTTTCTATCTTAATATGTGAGTATACGTATTGATAGAGCTCTTAGGATCTTGCTTGTCTACCAGCGTTGTGATGGCAGTCACACTAGTGGGGGCTGGGTAGTCTACAAGCACATCCTTATTCAGGTCCTTGGTCGTTGGATTATCGAGACAGAGCATCGATACTCCGGAGTAGACTAGTGTATACGCTTCTCATCCCAGTTGGGAAGATGGTCTGTCCCACAGCCGTCAGTACGTCGTACTGGAGATAGTATGCAGGTGCTCGTTAGGTTACGGGTACACCGGACAGGACTCACAGGGAACTGTTGGTTGGTTTTATACCAGTCGTCAGTGAACAGTTCCCAGGTGACATGAGTACAGCATAGTCCGCAGACTTGACACTGCTACTTCGCCTCGAGTGTGTCCCACTGTTCTTAGATTGCTACCCTACCACGGCTCAAAGGAGTCGTGCAAACAGGTAGCAGTTGGGTGCAGTCCCGAGCACTTGGAAGCAGTGGCGGTTAGACAGGATTCGTCTCTCCCGGTATTGGGAGTTGATATCGCGCTGTGTCAGAGAGCCATTACGCAAAGTCCCTGGCCAGGGCAAGCGAGATTTGCTGGTAGGTTCCAGTAGTTTCTCAGGGTGTAATAGGCTTCGCTCCGACACGACTTATACCGCTATTAGGGGACTGACGCTTGCCGCCCCCTAGGCACGATATGCGATAGTCTAAGACGAACGGACCGGACTGTATGGAGATTGTCACAGCAGGCTCAGTAGGAGTTCAGATGGGTTTCCTCATCGGCCTTCTTATCGACAACTACCTGGGGACCGTTACGTACAGCTAGTGCCGCTTGCGGTCTGTGGTTAAACCCACTGCCTGCGTTGTAGTCGAGTCTCTAGAGTCCCACACAGAGAGTTTCCTACTCTAGGCGAAACGATATAGAGGTCGTATGGTTTTACGACAAAGGGTTCGGATGCATACGTGTGTTTACGCACGTACGACTTTCGGACAGTTTTTACCAGTCGGCTTTGGTTTAAGCCAGTTACTGGTATCCGGTTATTGGATTTATACAGTCTAAAGTTTTTCCGTATTTTTACGGAAAGGAGGGGCGTTCTCGTAATTGTGCGAGAAGCTTCTAGAAGATGGTGACTAAGGAGGTTTAGGTGTCATATGCATTAAATGGGTTTAGTGAGTCATGAGAGTGATTCATCCATATCATTAATGCACAATAAATGCTTAATGAGTCATGGTTATGAATCACCATTAGATATTTATGAAACTTGATTATTCATCATTTGTTTTTCTTTTATTGATGAATTTTAAAGTTTCATATATATTATGATAACTTACTATTCTCATTTGATAATATCATTCACATTCTCTCTCCTCAAGCTCTCTCTCTTCAAACCCTAATTCTCACCTCTCATATGTTGAGAACAAGGATTAGTTAGACTAAACAATCTATAACCCTCACTCTATCTCATCTATCTTCTTTGATTAGCAATCCAAGAAGGTTAGTTGCCTCAAGTTTAGAGGCTAAGCTTGGAGTTTTGCTCTCGGGTGGATCATCTACTACATCGAGAAGGCCGAGGAGGACGAGGAGATCGTAAAGCCGAAGGACTTGGTTCGATAGGTATAATCCCTAAGCATAGTAGTTTAGAACAACTATGTGTTTAGTTAGTTATCGTTTAGCTTCGATTCAAGCGGTTAGTCGATGTTTGTTCACTAAACAAGTTCGTTTTTGAAAATTCCGCCTCCCCACAAGTATTGGGGTGTTGTACATCGACTTACAGTGGTATCAGAGCCTCGCTAAACAATAAATAACTTTTTTGCAAATTTGTATGAATTTCGAACGGAAAAAATGAAACCGGAAAAGTCCGAAAACTCAAGTTTCTGTCGATTTATAAATGAAGTCCAAAAATTTTTCAGGGATGTTCAGAAAGCTTAAAATGACAGTAGTAGAACACACAAAAAATTTGGTCCCCTGAATCGCCTACGGCGCCGCGGATCCGCGGCGGATAGCACAGATCCCGCCGCGCTTCCGCCGCCGAGTTGACGATTCAGGGACCCATTTTTCTTGTGATGGTTCTTTGTGATATTTGGGATTTTCTGGTATTTTTTAATTTTGCTCAGGTTTCAAGTTACAGAGCAGTATTGGAGCAAGATTAAAAGTGTTTAATCGATCGAAATTATACAGTATTTGCTTGTTGGATTATATCTGTGATTGTATAATGTGTTCGTAAACCTCCCCTAACTGCTAGTATGTCAGTAGGCAGGGGGTTGCACATTTCTGAAATGGATTTTATCTGTTTGTGCATATGAACTGTGTTGGACTGTTGTGATGTATAGCCTGGGTTATGTGATTGGTTATTATTTAATTCATTTGATGTAAATGTAATTTGTTGTAATATTATTTTGCGGGGCACATCCAGGTTGCGGTTGTAGCCGCCGTTGTATTATTTCATTTTACTGTTTTTGCTCCTAGGACAGACCCAAGGTGGGGTGCACAAACTGCCGGGCGGGTAGTTTGCCGCACCCGTAGGGGTCGAGGGTGGGGTAATGGCTATTCATCACAACTGTGTAATCCGTATTTTGTTGCAGGCTCAAAACAAACACGGATTGCTTGCAAATCCAATAAAGTTCATCTGTGATCTGGAATGCCTATTATTGCGTCTGACGAATGTACAATATCTATATATGATAGCTATTTAGACGTCACTTATGTTTTACACCCGCGCTAGCCCAGCCCACGCTCTGTCGTTAGTTAAGTAACCTAACGGGTGATGACGGGACCCCGTGGCGAATGCGGATGGCATAAGAGGACGTTGTATTTTCGTTGTTTTCTGCAATGATAGGTTAATGATGGGACGCATTATCTATAATGCAAAGAAAAACAAACCAAAGTTTAAATCGTTGGAACAATTTAAAAGAAACCACTCGGTTAATTTTAAAAACAGATATTTTTAAATGCGGAGAATTAACCACTCCTTTTAAAAGCTATCAGGTTCCTTCGGTTATATCAAGTTCACTACGTTCACGGTTTCGCCAAAACCATTCGTAGCCCTCCGTCATTTCATCTGGGTATTCAGTAGTATTCAAGCTATGTATTTTGACCAACGCCAAGGCATAGTGTTTGGTAGCTGCTGGGTATTCATTTGTTGCATAGATAGATGAGTTAGTTTGGGACAGTCGTATGATCATTTTGGCCAACGTCAAGGATATGTACGGATGGGTTCAAATTAACAAGATAATGATGGGTAGAACTTGATATGTGACTTATGATATTTTGACCAACGCCAAGGTCATAAGAGCATGGGGCAAAAATATATATCGGGAATTTCTAAAGAAACTGAAATTTGCAAAGAGATGCATACCATTTGGAGTTTGATGAATGTTGGTAGGATTCCTTCAACATTATCATACGATGATATTTGGATCCCGATCCTACTGTGAGTATATGCTACTTATCAGGATATTCGTCACTTAACGATCAATGCTATAAACCAAGTAGGTGTCCAGAAAGGTGTCAGCGGGGTTACGCCCCCAGAGAAAAGAGGTTATTTAATTAAGGAACTTCGCGAAAGCGTTGGAAAACCTCCCTCGAAGTATCGACACTGGCCTGGCTGAACGGTTAAGCAAGTATTGTACGGTGAGAATAGTCCTGGCTAATTCTTCTTTTATGGTTTGAGGAAGGATTCGAGAAACAGTGGGAGCCATCCAGTTTAGATAAACTAAAAACCACTCTAAACTTGCAAGAGCATCATGCTAAAGAGTTTTCTTCTCTCTCTCCTAATTGCAGCAACCCTGAAAATGACTGGACTTAAGTTACTTTTAGAGAAAAATATACTGACAGGGCCAAACTATAAAGATTGGCTGCGGAATGTCAAAATGGCTTTGACCTATGACAAATTGGGGTACATCCTCACCACTACGGCACCTGCTGTCCCTGGTCCCAAATCCAGCAATGCGGATAAGGAAATCCGCAAAACTTGGGATTTAGATTGCGCGAAAGCCATGTGCATCGTTCTTGCCTCAATGAACAATGAACATCAGAGGAGGCACGAGGATATGACCCTAGATGGCATATTTCTCCATACAAAGGAACTTTATGGAGAGCAATCTCGTATAGCAAGATACGAGACCTATAAGAACTTGTTTCGAGCGAGGTTGGCTGTCGGGTCATCAGTAGGAGAACATGTCCTAAAGATGATCGGCTATATTGAAGAGCTCGCAGACCTTGGGACGACTTTGGATAATGAGCTATATACAGACCTTATTCTCCAGTCCCTTCCTCCCACCTACGCCCAGTTTATCCTGAACTTCAACCTTTAAGGAAAAGAAGTTGAACTTCCGGAACTCCTGAACATGTTAAGGAGTGCAGAGGGCACCTTGCAGAAGGCAAGGGAAACACCCGCTATGTTTGTTGGCGGTGCATCTTCTTCCGGGTCCAAGGCTAGGGCCAAAGGAAGGAAGAAGAAGGCCGCACCCAAACCTAGAGGAGGTGTTAGTAAGGTGGGAGGGAAGGGAAAGAAAAAGTTTGCAGTACCGGTAGTTGGCCAGGATGAGTGCTTCCATTGTCACAGGAAAGGGCACTGGAAGAAGGATTGCAAGGCGTGGAACGCCAAGAACCAGGAACCGAAGCAAGCTGTGGCTTCGACTTCAGGTGTGTTTGTAATTGAGAATTGTCTGTCGATCAACTCTACTTCCTGGGTATTGGATACCGGATCAGGATCTCATATTTGCAATTCATTGCAGGCACTGAGAAACCATAGAGTGCTGAAGGCAGGTGATATGACCCTAAAGGTTGCTAACGGAGCTAGCGTGGGAGCTGCGTCCGTCGGGGATTATCACCTAGGATTGACGAGTGGACACATTTTGGTTTTACATAACTGTTATTTTGTACCAAGCTTAACGTGTAATATCATATCAGTTTCCTTGTTATCAAATAAAGGTTATGATTTCACGTTTGTAAGAGATGTTGTCAACATCCACCTTAATCATGGTTTGATTGGGTCCGGTACTCTAAATAATGGTATATATGTTTTAAACCAACTCCAAATTTTCAATGTCCAGAACACACTAAAAAGAAAGTCTCCAGATTTAAATAAAGCTTTCTTATGGCATTGTAGACTGGGTCACATCAATGAGAGAAGGTTGACTAAGTTGCATAGAGAAGGATATTTGGACTCGTTCGAATATCAAACTTATGACACTTTTCAATCTTGTCTCAAAGGAAAGATGACAAAGACTCCATTCACTGGACAAGGAGTAAGAGCGAGCGAGCTCTTAGGACTCATACACAGCGATGTATGTGGTCCATTGTTTACACATGCAAGAGGTGATTTTTCCTATTTCATTACTTTCACGGATGATTACTCAAGATACGGATTCATTTATCTGATGAAACATAAATCCGAGGCTTTTGAGAAATTCCAAGAGTATAAGAATGAAGTAGAAAACCAAACCGGCAAAAGTATCAAGACACTTAGATCTGATCGAGGTGGTGAATACTTGAGTGCCGAGTTCCTAGGTTACTTAAAAGAGAAAGGAATTCTCTCTCAGCTTACTCCTCCATACGCTCCACAGCATAACGGTGTATCGGAGAGACGGAATCGAACCCTATTGGATATGGTACGATCCATGATGAGTAATGCTGAGTTACCGCGATCTTTCTGGGGTTATGCGCTAGAATCAGCGGCATATCTTTTGAACATGGTTCCTACCAAGACTGTTCCTACCACGCCATATCAGATGTGGAGTGGGAAGAAACCCTATCATCAGTATCTGAAAATATGGGGATGTCCAGCTTTTGTTAAAAAGCAGCATGTGGACAAGCTCGAGGCACGATCAGTAAAGTGTCAGTTTGTGGGATATCCAAAGAACTCCAAGGGGTATCTATTCTATTACGCAGAGGAACAAAAGGTGTTTGTTTCTCGTAATGCCCATTTTCTAGAATATCAGTTTTTAGAAAAGGAAATAAGTGGGAGCGAAATAGAACTGGAAGAAATTCCAGAACCACAAACTGCTACTGAAAGTTTGGTAGAACCGATAGTTCAAGAAGAACAGGACATTCCCGCACCCCTCCGCAGGAGTAGTAGGCCGTCTCATCCGCCTGAGAGATACTACGGTTTTCTCATAGATGGGGATAGAGAGGATTGCATCATAGATGATGATGAACCTACTGACTTCCAGTAGGCCATCCAGAGCGGCGACTCGGTACGATGGCTAGATGCAATGCGGACCGAAATGGAGTCCATGTACACCAACAAAGTATGGACTTTGGACTTTGCTCCAGATGGGGTAAAACCTATAGGATGCAAATGGATCTTCAAGAAAAAGATTGGTGTAGATGGACAGGTGGAAACCTATAAGGCTAGACTTGTTGCAAAGGGTTTTCGTCAAAGACCTGGTTTGGACTATGATGAAACTTTTTCTCCAGTGGCTATGCTCAAATCCATTCGGGTCCTTCTAGCTATTGCTGCCTTCCATGATTATGAAATCTGGCAGATGGACGTAAAGACGGCTTTTCTGAATGGAAATTTAGAAGAGAGCGTCTATATGGATCAGCCAGAGGGTTTCAATCAGAGTAGGAGCAGCGGGAAAGTATGCAAGCTGCTTAAGTCCATTTATGGACTAAAGCAGGTATCGCGGAGTTGGAACATCTGTTTTGATGAGACAGTCAAAGAATATGACTTTATCAAAAATCCAGATGAACCGTGCATATATAGTAAAGTTGTAGCCAGAAGTGTCGTATTCCTCGTCTTGTATGTGGATGACATTCTATTGATAGGAAATGACATTCCTATGCTACAATCTGTCAAAGGATTCTTGTCACACAGGTTCTCCATGAAAGACCTGGGTGATGCCTCTTACATTCTGGGGATCCGGATCTATCGTGATAGATCCAAGAGGATGTTGGGACTTTCGCAGTCCAGGTATATCGACACTGTACTGAAAAGATTCAGTATGGAAGATTCTAAGCGCGGTAATCTACCGGCTTGTCACGGAATCACCCTCTCAAAAGAGATGTCTCCCAAGACTGATTTGGAAAGGGAACGCATGTCTATTATACCCTACGCTTCTGCGGTAGGCTCTATAATGTATGCGATGTTGTGTACCAGACCAGATGTAGCTTACGCACTGAGCGTGGTAAGCCGGTATCAGTCAGACCCAGGGGAGAAGCACTGGATAGCAGTAAAGAACATTCTCAAGTACCTGAGAAGGACTAAGGAGATGTTCTTGGTTTACGGCGGAAAAGACCTCAGGTTGGAGGCCTTTGCTGATTCCGGCTTTCAGAGTGATAAGGACGATTCCAAGTCCATGTCGGGTTATGTCTTTACCCTCAATGGAGGGGCGGTGTGCTGGAAGAGCTCCAAGCAGGACACCGTTGCTGACTCGACGATGGAAGCGGAGTATATAGCTGCTTGCGATGCCGCAAAAGAAGCAGTCTGAATGAAGAAGTTCCTAACAGAACTTCAGGTGGTTCCTACCATTGTTGATCCAATACCTCTGTATTGCGACAACAACGGAGCTATAGCTTTAGCGAAGGAACCAAGGTCCCATCAGAAGTCCAGACACATCTTGAGGCGGTATCACCTGATCAGGGAGATCATTGATCGTCAGGAGATCGAGGTTCAGATAGTTGCTTCTGAAGAGAACATTGCTGATCCATTCACGAAGGCCCTACCTCAGATTCAGTTCGAGAGGCTACTCGGGATCATTGGTCTTCGATATGCCAGTACATGGCCCTAGTGCAAGTGGGAGATTGTTAGTGTTTATGCCCTAGAAGGCCATTACTGTATCATACTAGTTTGTATATTACTTAATGGAAGCTTGGGATATTCACATGTATATAACAGTCTTGCTAAACATGGTAGTATGCTACTTGGTTTTTCTATCTTAATATGTGAGTATACGTATTGATAGAGCTCTTAGGATCTTGCTTTTCTACCAGCGTTGTGATGGCAGTCACACTAGTGGGGGCTGGGTAGTCTACAAGCACATCCTTATTCAGGTCCCTGGTCGTTGGATTATCGAGACAGAGCATCGATACTCCGGAGTAGACTAGTGTATACGCTTCTCATCCCAGTTGGGGAGATGGTCTGTCCCACAGCCGTCAGTACGTCGTACTGGAGATAGTATGCAGGTGCTTGTTAGGTTACGGGTACACCGGACAGGACTCACAGGGAACTGTTGGTTGGTTTTATACCAGTCGTCAGTGAACAGTTCCCAGGTGACATGAGTACAGCATAGTCCGCAGACTTGACACTGCTACTTCGCCTCGAGTGTGTCCCACTGTTCTTAGATTGCTACCCTACCACGGCTCAAAGGAGTCGTGCAAACAGGTAGCAGTTGGGTGCAGTCCCGAGCACTTGGAGGCAGTGGCGGTTAGACAGGATTCGTCTCTCCCGGTATTGGGAGTTGATATCGCGCTGTGTCAGAGAGCCATTACGCAAAGTCCCTGGCCAGGGCAAGCGAGATTTGCTGGTAGGTTCCAGTAGTTTCTCAGGGTGTAATGGGCTTCGCTCCGACACGACTTATACCGCTATTAGGGGACTGACGCTTGCCGCCCCCCTAGGCCCGATATGCGATAGTCTAAGACGAACGGACCGGACTGTATGGAGATTGTCACAGCAGGCTCAGTAGGAGTTCGGATGGGTTTCCTCATCGTCCTTCTTATCGACAACTACCTGGGGACCGTTACGTACAGCTAGTGCCGCTTGCGGTCTGTGGTTAAACCCACTGCCAGCGTAGTAGTCGAGTCTCTAGAGTCCCACACAGAGAGTTTCCTACTCCAGGCGAAACGATATAGAGGTCGTATGGTTTTACGACAAAGGGTTCGGACGCATACGTGTGTTTACGCAAGTACGACTTTCGGACAGTTTTTACCAGTCGGCTTTGGTTTAAGCCAGTTACTGGTATCCGGTTATTGGATTTATACAGTCTAAAGTTTTTCCGTATTTTTACGGAAAGGAGGGGCGTTCTCGTAATTGTGCGAGAAGCTTCTAGAAGATGGTGACTAAGGAGGTTTAGGTGTCATATGCATTAAATGGGTTTAGTGAGTCATGAGAGTGATTCATCCATATCATTAATGCACAATAAATGCTTAATGAGTCATGGTTATGAATCACCATTAGATATTTATGAAACTTGATTATTCATCATTTGTTTTTCTTTTATTGATGAATTTTAAAGTTTCATATATATTATGATAACTTACTATTCTCATTTGATAATATCATTCACATTCTCTCTCCTCAAGCTCTCTCTCTTCAAACCCTAATCCTCACCTCTCATGTGTTGAGAACAAGGATTAGTTAGACTAAACAATCCATAACCCTCACTCTATCTCATCTATCTTCTTTGATTAGCAATCCAAGAAGGTTAGTTACCTCAAGTTTAGAGGCTAAGCTTGGAGTTTTGCTCTCGGGTGGATCATCTACTACATCGAGAAGGCCGAGGAGGACGAGGAGATCGTAAAGCCGAAGGACTTGGTTCGATAGGTATAATCCCTAAGCATAGTAGCTTAGAACAACTATGTGTTTAGTTAGTTATCGTTTAGCTTCGATTCAAGCGGTTAGTCGATGTTTGTTCACTAAACAAGTTCGTTTTTTAAAATTCCGCCTCCCCACAAGTATTGGGGTGTTGTACATAGACTTACATCTGGGATGCAAATGGATCTTTAAAAGAAAGATTGGTGTAGATGGGCAGGTAGAGACCAACAAGGCAAGACTTGTGGCGAAGGGTTTTCGTCAAAGACCAGGTTTGGATTATGACGAGACTTTTTCGCCCGTAGCCATGCTTAAATCCATTCGGATCCTACTTGCTATTGCTGCTCACTATGACTATGAAATCTGGCAGATGGACGTTAAAACTGCATTTCTAAATGGAGATTTAGAAGAATGCGTTTATATGGATCAGCCAGAGGGCTTCATTGACAGTGGGAGCAGCGTGAAAGCATGTAGATTGCTTAAATCCATGTATGGGTTAAAGCAGGCATCACGGAGTTGGAACATCTGTTTCGATGATGTTATCAAAGAGTTTGATTTCATCAAAAATCCAAATGAACCTTGTGTTTATAAGAAGGCTGTAGGAAGAGCTGTCACATTCCTCGTATTGTACGTGGATGACATTCTTCAGATAGGAAATGATATTCCTATGCTGCAGTCGGTCAAATCTTTCTTATCACTAAGATTCTCCATGAAGGACCTGGGTGATGCCACATACATTCTGGGTATTAGGATCTATAGGGATAGATCCAAGAAGTTATTGGGATTGTCCTAAGCCAGGTACATCAAAACCATCCTAAAAAGGTTTAGTATGGAAGACTCCAAGCGGGGTGCCTTACCCGCTTGCCATGGGGTCACTCTCTCCATGGACTCTTGCCCAAAGACCGATGAAGAGAGAGCTCGCATGAGCATTATACCCTATGCTTCGGCAGTAGGATCTATAATGTATGCGATGTTATGTACACGCCCAGATGTAGCTTATGCACTTAGTGTTGTAAGCAGGTATCAATCCAACCCAGGGAAGAATCACTAGATAGCTGTGAAGAACATTCTTAAGTACTTGAGAAGGACTAAAGAATTGTTCTTGGTGTATGGTAATGGAGATCTCCAAATGGAGGCCTTTACCGATTCAAGCTTCCAGAGCGATAAGGACGACAGCAAATCTATCTCACGGTTTGTATTTACCCTCAATGGAGGGGAGGTAAGTTGGAAGAGTTCCAAACAGGATACCGTTGCAGACTCTACGATGGAGGCTGAGTACATTGCTGCAAATGATGCCACCAAGGAAGCCGTCTGGATGAGGAAGTTCGTCTCGGATCTAGGAGTAGTTCCAACCATTATTGATCCAATACCATTGTATTGTGATAATAATGGGGTTATGGCGTTAGCCAAAGAGCCTAGGTCCCATCAACGATCCAGACACATCCTGAGGCGCTTTCATTTAATCCGGGAGATAGTAGATCGCCGCGAGATCGAGATTAAGAGAGTAGACACAAAGAATAACGCCGCGAATCCACTCACCAAGGCCCTCCCTCAGCCGCAGCATGAGCGACTTTTTGAGACGTTGGGTATGAGATACGCCAATAACTGGCCTTAGTGCAAGTGAGAGATTGTTGGATATATGTATGCCCTAGAGGCCATTATGTGATAGTGGATGTATTTATATATATATATATATATATATTTTGTGTACATTCTTGGTCGACATGATAGTATGCTATCTGGTTCTACTTTATCTGACATGTTGATTTGATCATGCTTTTATTCATTCATACATGTTGATAAAGCCTTGAGGATATTGGATTGACTACTGTGATTATGATGGAGATCATACTAGTGGGACATCAGTAGTTTATAAGCATATCCTAGAATGTCCCTAGTCGCAAGTGTATCGAGATGGGGCATCGATATACCAGAGTAGACTAGCTTATATGATACTAGACCCATATGATGGGCGATGGATGTTCCCACATTCATCGATGTTTGACATCGAGATCGTATATGGGTGCTCAGTGGTGACTGGGTACACTGGACGGACTCGCCGAGAACTCCTATATGGAATTATATGTATCGTCGGATAGCAGTTCTCAGGTGACACTGGTGTAGGTTAGTCTGTAGACCCGAGATCGTCATAGAGTCTTGTGTGTTCTTCCACTGTACTTTGATTACCACCCTACCACGGCTCTACTGAGTCGTTCAAACAGGTGGCCGTTGGGTACAGTCCCGAGACACACGAAGGCGATGAGCGATAGGAGGGGTTTCGTCTCTCCCGGTATTGGGAGTTGATGCTGTGCTGTGCTCGACTGGCTATATCAGTAAGTCCCTGGCCAGGGCTATTGAGATTTGCTGATAAGTGTTATCAGTAGTTTCTCGATCTGTTATAGACCTTTCATCGGCACGACTTATTGAGTTATTGTGTCGACGTTACTATCCCTAGACTCGATATGCAGCATATCTGATGAAGAGACCGGACTGTACGGTAGTGTTGCCGGTTGGCTCGACGGGAGTTGTAGCAGGTTCGCTTGTTTTCTTCTGATCGCTCAATACCCGGGTGGCCGTTACGTTTAGCTGACCGCTTGCGGCTTGGGGGTGCTTGATATGATCATCACCCACTGCCGACGTATTGACGAGTCTTAGAATCCCACAAAGGAGTTACCTAGTCCAGGCGAAACGTTGTGGTGCGCGTATGCGATATGCGCATGGACCCGGTTAAAATGCGTGTATAAGATACCGTATATTAATCGGGCGGCTTACTTTTGGTTAGGTTGTATGTGATATGACCGGATTGATAAATCAAGTGTTGATTTATCATTTAACCATTAGCTTCTCACTAGAAATCCTTTCTTGTCCTTTTTGGATGTATGCATGCATGTATGCATTCATTCTTGTTCATGCACATATGGATGTGCATGCACACATGCATACATACATCATTCTATAATGGTTGTATATACATAGAAAATGGTGGCAATATAAGACTCACACCTTGGATTTATATATGGATTATTATTTCTATTTGTGTTAAAACAAAAAGAAAAAGAAAAGTATAATTCATGGTTTAGTTTCTACACTCTTCTTTGACCTAACCATGCTCACCCACCTTTTAACCATGGATTAACTTTCCTTTTGTGTTTTAACTCAAATTCAATAATATCTTTGTTATTTAACCATGGTTTGAGATGAAGAGTGGAAAATATATATGGATATATTTTCTATTTTTCATAAGAGATTATCTTTCTCTCTTGTTCTAAAAAGGCCATCATCTTCTTCCTCCTTCCTCTTTTGCTCTCTAGTTTTCTCAAGAGAGCAAAACATTCACCTAGTTAGGATTTTGAAGTGAGAAAAGCCACCACAACACCATTCTACACAAGTCTTGCCCACTTGTGAAGAGTGTTAGCTTCATTTCTTTCTCTTGATAAAGTGAAGTTGCAAGCTTGGACAAAGGAGCTTCGGGTGGATCGTTGTTCGTATCAGATTTTTGCATTTTTATACCGCCCAATTTTTATCATATTGCTTATCGGTAGGTATTCTTGAGCCGTGTTTGCTAGTCAATTGCAGGTTACAGGTTCTCAGCTCTAAAACGATGAAATTCTAGGAAAAGCACGACAAAATCCGGATTCCTGCCATCCACAGATAAAACACGGGTCTCCGCTCTCTATCCGTGTTGCCACATACCAGTTTAAGAGACAAAATGGCAAATCAATTGTCATCTTCATGCACAAAGCACAATGGCAACACCATGTCCAAGAAATCTACGCGGAGCTCAAGAAAATCATGACAAAAAGATCCACAACCAATCAACTTTGATTCTGGAAGAAATGTGGAAAGATTATCAGAAAAAAACATGTACCAGACAAAAGGGGACAGCAGACCTGGGAAGCACTCAAAAGCCCTTGACCTAACTCCTCTATAAGGCCGCGGTTCCGCGGCCAATAGGGGGTCTAGGCCGTGGAACCGCGGCCGTATGGTCTCTTCATGGTGTCGTATTTCAGGGGTACTTTGGACATTTCATGTAAAAGCAGAATTTTGCCCTAGATTTCCATCTCCCTGCCTATAAATAGCCCAGAACCTTGTGAAGCCAAGGGTGTGCATAATCTTGTATTTAGATTTTAGGTTTTAGTTGTTATTCTTCTTCCTCCTCTCATCTCTTCTCCATTAAAAAACTTGTAGTGAGCTTTTGTGAGTGAAGAATGAATAAAGGAGTTCTTGTTCTTGCCATGCTTATCTTGTTGTAATTGTTCTTTTATAATTGCTTGTAATTTTCTTTTTCTAATCTAGTTGTTGTTATTTATTGTTTGTTTCTTTCTTTTCTCGTTTCCTTATCCTTAAACAACCATGACGCTTACGCTTGATCCTTGCCAAGGTGAGGTCGCAAATAGCTATTTGTTATCTTCTAATCTCTTCCTTTCTATCTTCCTCCTTTGTTTTATTTTTCGTTCTTATTGTAATGGGTGAGTAATTTCCATACTTGTTAGGGTAGGATAAGGGAAGTTTGAGAGAAGGAAATCTCTCACTCTTTCCTTGCCCAACATCTTAAATCGACTCCCGTTAATTGAACCACAATCCGCTCCTTACGGCACCCTATCCTACATTATAGCGGTGATTCCGTAGTGAGACCGGTTGTGGTTGAATTAACCGGAGGTTATGGATAAGAGCCAAGAACGGACGGACAAGCACCAAAAGGAAGAACTTAAGCATTGGAAAGCCTAGCTTATACTCGTAAGTTCCTTCCTAGTCGTGCTAATCCCTGTTATTGCCGATTACCGTAACACCGATATTAAGAGTGACAACGAAAGAAGTGAGCGACTCCTAACTCAAACTAACCTAATCCTAACCCTAACAAGCTCTCTTTACATATCATTTTAACACTTAGTTAATCACAAACAAATCTGGACTCTCGGACTTAACTCGTTAAGACACATAGAAAAAGATTCCCATCTCCCTGCGGACGACCCGTACTCAACCGGCTAGCTACAACCGAAACCGTTTTGATTGCGGTAATTAACTAAACTTGAACACGCAGAATCTCTACCAATCAAATGGCGCCGTTGCCGAGGAGACGGTAGTTTATTTCTTTGTGTAATTTCGGGTTAATTTGTGAATATAAATATAACCGAAAAACAAAAAAAATATACATTGTAAAAAAATCATCTTGTTATTTTTGATTAGTTTTTGTGCAAGTGTGCAGGATAATACGAAGGTCGAGTTCAGTGCCATAGAAGTGGGATATACGAAGTTCAAGTTCAGTGCCAAAGACGTGGGAAGATAGACCCATATTTCGCGGCTACACCGCGACAGATTCAAGACGGATAAAACGGTCTACTGAAAGATTCTGGAGCAGTTCCAGTGAGCAAATCCAAATTCAGGAGCTCTAGAAGAGAAGAGGACATCCAATACAGCAAACCCAAGAAATCCATAGCCCCAAGTCCATTATATTGCCGCGGAACCGCGGCATAATCCAGATTAGGCCGCGGAACCGCGGCCGTTTGGCTCCTTCAGGGTGCAAAAATCTCTGTAAGTCCTCCTTTTCTCTCCCCCACTCCTCTGGAATCCAATAAACTGTGTTTTCTGCAGCATTCTTTGCGCAAATTCTCTTCCCCGTTCCAATAAACTGTTCTTGTGCAGGATTCTTTGCGCCGCGCTAAAAAAATAAAAATTGTTTGCAATTGATTTGTTACCGCTTTGCATTCATTAATACGGACTTAAGGGGCTTGAAACCAATTCAGATTGGGTGGGGATTTCAACACCCTTCCCAGGACCCCAAAAATCATAAAAAGCATATGCATTGACCATTGTTAATTAAAAAATACTAGACTCAGCCCTAAAGACTTCGCGCTCAATAGGACAGAGGACTAGTTACAGGCATCGGCTGTTTATCCTATCTGACTTTTGCGGTGTCTACGCAAGTGTGTCGAAGGCAAGTGGTTACTTAATTAGGACCACTACTTACCTAGTGGGGAGCCTCCCACTTACCTGGCACTTACCTGGCTGCAATTGACGGAGAAGAGGCGGTTTGAGGTCCTATTTCTAGCCCTCTGGAACAGTTAGGAGCTGTCTAGCAGACCTAGGTGACCCTAGATCTAGGTGTGATTGTGCATATCTTGTTTGTGATTGCTTAAAGCCGTAAGTCCGTACATATTCCTGTAAAGCTCTTTCTAAAAAAAAAATCAAAAACTTTTATAAAAACTTGCCCTTTTGTCGCCAGAATCCATTTTTCACCCACCACCCATCGTATTTCTCCATTGACGTTTTCTTACCCTCACCTTCTCCGCTTTGACTATACTAAACTCGTTTAGTGTATGTCCGCTTGGACTCGGGACACTAGCGCCCGCCTAGTCCGCGTTACGTTAGTCGCTACCGACTACGCGATCGACTCAGACGTCGAAACTCCGTCCACGCCTCTTTCACCCTTACCTTTGCCGGCAAACTCCGACGTTGACCGGAATTCTGTTCATACATCTTCACCTTCACCATCGCCAACCTCTTCTTCCGCGATGTCAGGATTTAATCCAAACATCTCTTTGACTACCCCTGGATTGGCTCCACCTCCTACGGAGACCAATAACCCACCACCACCGCCTGTTGTAGCGCCACAGCGAATCGCGCTCCAGGATCGTTTCTATCCCACCCGTTCTGCACTTCATACCTGCCTCTCTCTTCCACCGGCCAATGGGGATAATTTTGAAATTAAGCCCCACTTCATCAACATGCTTCCGCGATTTCATGGGCTTGAATCTGAAGATGCTTATATCTTCATCAATAAATTTCAAAACGTTTGTGGCATGATGAAAACCACCCAGCTGTCGGACGATGCTATACGTTTACGGGTCATTCCGTTCACTTTATGCGATCTTGCTGAAAAATGGCTGTATAGCACCGCTTCCCACACCATAACTAGTTGGGACAAGTTTGTAAAAGCGTTTCTCAAGAAATTTTATCCGAATCATAAAACCGCAAGGATCCGCAACGAAATCAACCAATTCTCTCAGCTTCCTTCTGAACCCTTCTGGAAGTGCTTTGACCGGTATAAAGACCTTCTTGTTCAGTGTCCTCACCATGGCATCGAGAAATGGCAACTTTGCCAAACCTTATACGAGGCCCTGAACCCAGCAACGAAGCAGTTGTTGGAAACCATTTGTCAGGGCCACTTCCTATCGAAATCTGACGAGGAAGCGTGGCAATTCTTTGACGACCTTGCGGAGCAAACGCTACAATGGGAGAGCACCAGACCGACTTATTCTTCTTCTACCTCCACTTCTACCGGTCAGTCTAGGGTAGGAATTCACCAACTTGATGTCTCTATTGCGATGAAAGCTGAAATGGCTGCAATAACTAGAAAGCTTGAAGCGATAGAGAGCAAATTTTCTTCTCCTGCTCCTTCCCCTGTTCTTCCCCTTCGTACCATTTGCGCTTGTTATTCCGATCCTTTTCACTTAACCGAAGAGTGTCCTTACAATCCACCATCGCAAGGACAGGATCAGGTTAATGCTGCATTTCAGCAAAGACCGAGGAATGATCCATACTCTTCCACCTACAATCCCGGTTGGAGGAACCACCCCAATTTCGCCTGGAATCAGAATCAGAATCAATTCCAAGGCAACAATTTCCAAAGGCCCCCTTCGCCGCAACAACAAGCGCAACAACAAACTCAACATCAATTTCAGCAGCCCTTCCAACCCCAACCTTTTCAAAATCAGACGACCAACTTTGCACACAACAATTCTTTTCCCTAAAACAACTTTGTTCCGTCAAACAACGATAAGGTTTCCTCGCTCGAACGAAGTCTGGAGGCGTTCGTTAAACAATCGACACAATCCACCGCCAACATCTAGTCTTCCATTCAGTCCTTAGTGCAACACACTGCCGCTCACGGGCAAAGCATCAAGACCATCGAGGCCCAGATTGCACAGCTGAATGCGGCCTTAAGCGAGCGAGAGAAGGGGAAGCTCCCGTCCCAGCCACTCCCAAATCCCGATCACTCACATAATGTACATGTTGCTCTTGAACAACAGAATCATAATGTGAGTGCCGTGACCACATTGAGATCGAGAAGGATGCTACAAAACAACATTGGCACACGAATCGACGATGACACCCCGGCCGCTGCTTCTTCTTCTTCTTCTTCTTCTTCGTCTTCTGAGCCTATTCTCCATTCGTCAAAAGGCTCCTCCTCTTCTTCTTCTTTTGCTCTGAACGGACCCACTTCTCACTCCACGAAAACACCAGCTCTGGGATCCGTTCCAACTCCACAATCTCCTCCCCAAGTATTAGACTCAACCAATTTTAAAAATGTCCCATTTCCAAACCGGTTGAGGTCTAATAAACAAAATCCACAAATGGAGAAGATTCTGGAGTTATTTAAGCAGATTAACATTAACATTCCTCTTTTAGATGCCGTCCAACAAGTCCCATCCTATGCGAAAATCTTAAAGGACTTGTGCACGAAAAAGAGGAAGTCTCAGGTACCCAAGAAAGTTTTCTTGGCTAGTGCTGTGAGTGATGCTCTTACCCAATCTTTACCACAAAAACGGAAGGACCCTGGCTGTCCTACGATTTTTATTACCATTGGGGTTAAGAACATCAACCGCGCACTATTAGATCTTGGTGCCAGTGTTAACCTGCTTCTGTACTCAGTATACGAGCAATTAGGTGTAGGAGAGCTAAAACCCACACACTGTACTCTCCAAATGGCCGACCGATCGATCACCCATCCTAAGGGTGAGCTAGAGGATGTGTTAATCAAAGTCGGGGACTTCATATTCCCCGTTGACTTCATTGTATTAAACACACAGCCTGTAGCTAACCCCCGGAATCAAATTCCGGTGATACTCGGTCGCCTATTCCTTGCAACCTCAAATGCTGTGATCAATTGTCGCAATGGTTCGATGAACCTATCTTTTGGAAATATGACAATTGAACTCAACATTTTTAGGTTGGGGAATCAGCCCTCCGAACCTAATGCTCATATACTGGACGTTTGCTCAATCCAGGAGATCACCCCTGAAGAGTGTGAATTCGAGGAGTTTCTGTTCGATCATGATAACCTTAACGCCACTAGTGCGTTCCTCCTCGAACCTGCTGCTGTTTCTGCGCCCGACAACGACTACGAGTGTTTCACGTTCTCGAACGATCTTAGCCGCTCACAACCTGAGTTTGAATCCTTCGAATTTCCGGATGAGTTACCTGAATCATCCAACTCGGTCGCTTACACTCGTTTTGAACCTTTGCTGGAATCTTTTGAGTTCGAGACCTTTGCACCAATCTTGCCTTCAATCGTTTCACCTCCAATCCTCGAACTCAAGCCTTTGCCGTCTCACCTTAAGTATGCTTACTTAGGTGAGAACGAGACCCTCCCGGTTATCATCTCGGCTTCTCTAGCTCCCGAGCAAGAGAAAGCCCTTCTTGCGGTCTTGCATAACAATAGGCAAGCTTTTGGCTGGTCCATGGCGGACATCAAGGGGATTAGTCACCTGATCGTTGAACATCACATTCATCTGATGGATGATGCCAAACCAGCCAGGGATCCACAAAGACGTCTCAACCCAGTCATGAAAGAGGCTGTGAAGAAGGAGATCGTAAAATGTCTGGATAGTGGTATCATTTACCCTATCTCTGATAGCCAGTGGGTTAGCCCCATTCACGTTGTCCCCAAGAAATCAGGTATAACGGTCATCATTAACGAGGCGAACGAGTTAATCCCTACTCGCACCCAAACTAGGTGGCGAGTATGCATCGATTACAGAAAACTCAACGCCGCAACGCGGAAAGACCACTTTCCGCTACCTTTCATTGACCAAATGCTTGAACGATTGGCCGGACACGAGTACTACTGCTTTCTTGATGGCTACTCCGGCTATAATCAAATTCCCATCGCCGAAAAAGACCAAGACAAGACCACTTTCACTTGTCCTTTCGGCACGTTTGCATATCGTCGTATGCCCTTTGGGTTATGCAATGCGCCCGCTACCTTCCAGCGGTGTATGATGGGAATCTTCTCAGACATGGTGGAAAAATTTCTGGAGATCTTCATGGACGATTTCTCCATCTTCGGCGATTCCTTCAACGAGTGTTTGCTGCATCTCGACGCTGTCCTTACCCAATGTAAGGACAAGAACCTCACTTTGAATTGGGAGAAGTGCCACTTCATGGTGCGCGAAGGTATTGTCTTAGGACATATCATCTCGCAAAATGGCATAGAGGTTGACAAAGCGAAGATTGAGGTCATTTCCAATCTACCTCCTCCCAGATGCGTCCGAGACATCCGAGCCTTCCTTGGCCATGCCGGTTTCTATAGACGGTTCATCAAGGACTTTAGCAAGATTGCTAGGCCCTTGACTCTTCTGCTGGCCAAGGACACGCCATTCGACTTCAACTCGAGCTGTGTGACTGCGTTCGAGTCATTGAAAAGCTCACTCACTTCTGCTCCCGTTCTTTCTTCACCTGACTGGACGCACCCATTTGAGATTATGTGCGATGCATCCGACTTTACCATTGGTGCTGTCCTTGGACAACACATCAACAAGATGCCGCACGTAATCTATTATGTGAGCCGAACCCTGAACGTCGCCCAACTCAATTATACAACAACTGAGAAGGAATTCATGGCTGTTGTATTTGCTTTAGAAAAGTTCAGTCCCTACCTCATCGGCTCTCCAGTCATTGTCTACACAGACCATTCTGCTCTGCGCCATCTTTTTGCGAAGAAAGATGCAAAATCCCGGCTAATACGTTGGATCCTCTTGCTTCAAGAGTTTAACCCTGTCATTAAGGACAAATGAGGATGTGAAAACGTAGTTGCCGACCATCTCTCACGACTTCCTTCTTCGCCTTCGCTTCCAATTCCGATCAACGACGTTTTCCCGGATGAACAGCTCTTGACAGTATCTTGCGAACCCTGGTTCGCAGATATTGTGAACTATTTGGCCACAGGATTACTACCGACTGAATGGTCAAGTCAGGACCGACTTCGCTTCTTATCCTAAGTAAAACACTTTTACTGGGACGAACCATATCTGTTCAAGTACTGTCCCGACCAGATTATTCGTCGGTATGTCCCTGACGATGAATTCAAGAGTGTGCTATCGTTTTGCCACGATCAAGCGTGTGGCGGGCATTTTGGCCCCAGAAAGACAGCTGAGAAGATCTTGCAATGTGGTTTCTACTGGCCACAACTCTTCAAAGACGCTCATGACTATTGCAAGACTTACTCCCGGTGCCAACACATAGGCCGGATATCCCGGAGGAACGAGATGCCGCTCCAACCAATCTTGGTTGTGGAGATTTTCGATGTTTGGGGGATAGATTTCATGGGGCCGTTTCCTAGCTCTTTCGGGAACTTGTGCATCCTTCTCGCTGTTGATTACATCTCTAAGTGGGTCGAGGCTGTGCCCAGCCGGACTAACGACAACAAGGTTGTCGTTAGGTTTCTTAAAGAAAACATTTTCTCCCGGTTTAGGCACCCCCGTGCGATCATTAGCGACAATGGAACTCATTTCTGCAACAAGACTTTCGAGGCCTTGATGCGGAAGTATTCATTAATCATAAGCTATCTACGCCCTACCACCCCCAAACCTGTGGGCAGGCCGAAGTTTCAAATCGGCAAATCAAGCAGATACTGGAGAAGACGGTTTCCAAGAACCGTAAGGATTGGTCGCTAAAACTCACTGATGCCCTTTGGGCATTTCGAACCGCTTATAAGACCGATCTTGGCATGTCTCCCTATCGGCTTGTATACGGAAAGGCTTGCCACCTACCTTTCAAAATAGAGCATCGCGCATTTTGGGCGATAAAAGAACTGAATCTGTCTCTCGAAGATGCGGGCAGCCATCGGAAGCTGCAGTTGAACGAATTGAGCGAGCTTAGGGATGAGGCTTACGATAACGCGGTTGTCGTTAAGAATCGAACGAAGGTGTTTCACGATAAACACCTTTTGCGCAAAACTTTCGTACCTGGTCAACAGGTACTGCTTTACGACACCAGACTACACTTCCATCCAGGAAAGCTCAGATCTCGCTGGAAAGGGCCGTATTGTGTGCGGAATGTGTATCCACATGGCGCTGTGGATTTGGAGAATCCAAAGGACGGTTCATTTTTCAAAGTGAACGGACACTGACTAAAACCGTACCTTAGCGTCGAACCAATAGAGGAGCTCCTGGTGTTACAGGAGCCGGTTTACCCTGCATAATCTTCCTCTGCCTACCACCAAACTTCGGTTATCCAGCTAAGAACAGTGGACACTGTTCCAAATAAGTTTGGGGGTATGTATATACCTTTTGTATTTATTTGTGGATATTCTTTTTCTTTTTCTTTACTCTTTAAAAACATTAAAAAAAATAAAAAACAAAAACAAAAAAAAATTTGTGTATAGCTAACCGACAATTTTGACCCTTCAAATGATCTCTTCATGCAATGACAGTGAGGACACTGTCCAGTTTAAGTTTGGGGGTACGCTCGGTACGCATTTCTTACCTTCGCATTCATATGTATATTTTGCATCTGCATATTTAAATCCATAAAAATTAGAAAATTTTCTAAAAACATAAAAACTTTTTGTCAAGTTAGCTAGTGGGAGGACTCTGATTCAACATTTCGACGGTTTTGTTTGATAAAATAAAAATAACTAAATCTTATTTTTAGATTTTGAAAACCTGAAAGATAACTCTCCTTTGAAGTTAACTATAGCTGATATACGTCTTTACATCACACTACACGTGTCGTGAGTTTTTGGAAATTAGATGACAAGTCTTTTATGTCTAAAAACTTTTAATGGATAAATGATTTTCTGAGGATCAAATAGGTTTGTTCTGAAATAAGTAATATCACGAATAGTTTATGAAGTAAGTGAATATGAAGGAATGTTATTGATACCTTAATTAGAACTAAGTCTGAAAAATAACCCATCTGAAATTTGATTGGAATGATTACACACCAAAACCCACTAAACACGTCTTTTATCCAAAAAAATAACTGAACTGCCGGTTATATCTCCGTTCGCATTGAATCATCATGATTTTCACGACAAATTGTCTTTTGTTTTTGGACCTAGGTAACTTGAGTAATTAAGTCCGCTGGGGTGTTTCTACACCTAATGCCCTAAAACCAACTGGTTTGGGTGCATTGGCCCAAAGCTCGCTAAGAAGCCTAGAAAGTCCAGATTAAAACAAAGTCAAGCAAGTGTTCTCTCCGAGTTAAAATTCCTAACGGTTCTTTGTGTGAGAATAATCTTGATAAAAGACAGGCTTTTATAAAAATTTTAGCGAAGATATGAAGGTTTTATTCTATGATAAAGACTATTGCACATTCACAGAGGTGTGTATGAAATGAAAACAAGAAAAAGGTGGAGTGAAAAATAAGACCTAGTTTCCTGTTAAGGAAGATAGAAATTCTGAAGTTGAAACTTTACTGGAAAACGAAACTTGAAAAATGCTTAACTCTTTATAAAACTTATGTGATCCTTTTTAAAAATTTTATCTGGGCTTTACTGTGTGACATATGACTTTAATCGATCCTTCTTGAAACTTAACGACACTATTTGCACTGCACGTAAAGACATATAAAATCTGTAGTTAAATAAGAAGCGAGGTGTGAAAAATAAAGGTTTGATAGTCTAGACTTGGGATCATAGAATTTTTATTTTCTGAAACAAAACTTTAGGGTTTCAATAATAGTTATTTTGCAAAACTAGCTTGACCGGATTTTATGGGTAGTATCCGCTGAAAACCCTCAGGAGACAACACTCCTCCTACTAGGGACACCTAGAGGTTTAACGGCTTGTTGCACATGCTCAGTGCAATCGCGTTCCCTGCGAAAGTGAGGTTAGGAATTTTTTTTTTGTGAATAAATTGGCTTTGCTCGGGACGAGCAAATGATAAGTTTGGGGTATTTGTTCGTATCAGATTTTTGCATTTTTATACCGCCCAATTTTTATCATATTGCTTATCGGTAGGTACTCTTGAGCTGTGTTTGCTAGTCAATTGCAGGTTATAGGTTCTCAGCTCTAAAACGATGAAATTCATGGAAAAGCACGACAAAATCCGGATTCCTGCCAACCACAGATAAAACACGGGTCTCCGCTCTCTATCCGTGTTGCCACATACTAGTTTAAGAGACAAAATGGCAAATCAATTGTCATCTTCATGCACAAAGCACAATGGCAACACCATGTCCAAGAAATCTACGCGGAGCTCAAGAAAATCATGACAAAAAGATCCACAACCAATCAACTTTGATTCTGGAAGAAATGTGGAAAGATTATCAGAAAAAACATGTACCAGACAAAAGGGGACAGCAGACCAGGGAAGCACTCAAAAGCCATTGACCTAACTCCTCTATATGGCCGCGGTTCCGCGGCCAATAGGGGGTCTAGGCCGCGGAACCGCGGCCGTATGGTCTCTTCATGGTGTCGTATTTCAGGGGTACTTTGGACATTTCATGTAAAAGCAGAATTTTGCCCTAGATTTCCATCTCCCTGCCTATAAATAGCCCAGAACCTTGTAAAGCCAAGGGTGTGCATAATCTTGTATTTAGATTTTAGGTTTTAGTTGTTATTCTTCTTCCTCCTCTCATCTCTTCTCCATTAAAAAACTTGTAGTGAGCTTTTGTGAGTGAAGAATGAATAAAGGAGTTCTTGTTCTTGCCATGCTTATTTTGTTGTAATTGTTCTTTTATAATTGCTTGTAATTTTCTTTTGCTAATCTAGTTGTTGTTATTTATTGTTTGTTTGTTTCTTTTCTCTTTTCCTTTATCCTTAAACAACAATGACCCTTACGCTTGATCCTTGCCGAGATGAGGTTGCAAATAGCTAGTTGTTATCTTCTAATCTCTTCCTTTCTATCTTCCTCCTTTGTTTTATTTTTCGTTCTTCTTGTAATGGGTGAGTAATTTCCATACTTGTTAGGGTAGGATAAGGGAAGTTTGAGAGAAGGAAATCTCTCTCACTCTTTCCTTGCCCAACATCTTAAATCGACTCCCGTTAATTGAACCACAATCCGCTCCTTATGGCACCCTATCCTACATTATAGCGGTGATTCCGTAGTGAGACCGGTTGTGGTTGAATTAACCGGAGGTTATGGCTAAGAGCCAAGAACGGACGGACAAGCACCAAAAGGAAGAACTTAAGCGTTGGAAAGCCTAGCTTATACTCGCAAGTTCCTTCCCAGTCGTGCTAATCCCCGTTGTTGCCGATTACCGTAACACCGATATTAAGAGTGGCAACGAAAGAAGTGAGCGACTCCTAACTCAAACTAACCTAATCCTAACCCTAACAAGCTCTCTTTACTTATTGTTTTAACACTTAGTTAATCACAAACAAATCTGGACTCTCGGACTTAACTCGTTAAGACACATAGAAAAAGATTCCCATCTCCCTGCGGACGACCCGTACTCAACCGGCTAGCTACAAGCGAAACCGTTTTGATTGCGGTAATTAACTAAACTTGAACACGCAGAATCTCTACCAATCAATCGTCGTGGACATTAGAAGACCTCAAGCGAACCCTTTTCTAACCCTCAAGTGGCCAAGGAGTCTAGCGTAGGGAGCTACAAAGGTTGTACTCTCAAAAACCCTAGCCTTTGTTACTTGTGATGTTGTTTAAGTTATGAAACCCTAATTTTCTAGGAATGATTCTTTGTGTGTTCACTTAGCACCTTAAAAATTTTAATTTTGAGACATGTGATGCTTCCAAACCCTTCATAAGGTGCTAGGTAAACCTTACAGTACATATCCTGAGGGCTTTATTAACATGTGAGAGCAAGAAAGTAAACCAATACAAGTCAACATGTTTAGACAAAGTGAAACCAGATAGCATACTATCATATCGAGCAAGAAATTCCACTCTATATATATCCAAGTATCCACTATAATATACATCATATGTACAACAATAGCCTCTAGGGCATATACATAACTAACAATCTCCCACTTGCACTAAGGCCAGCCATTGTAGTATCTCATACCCAACATCCCGAAGAGTCTCTCAAAATGTATCTGGGGTATGGCCTTCGTGAGTGGATCCACAGTGTTGTCCTTCGTGTCAACTCTCCTGATCTCGATCTCTCGACGATCAACTATCTTACGGATCAGGTGATACCGCCTCAGAATATGCCTGGATCTCTGATGGGACCTGGGTTCCTTGGCCAAAGCCACAACTCCATTGTTATCACAATACAAAGGTATTGGATGCTTAATGGACAGAACCACACCAAGTTCAGTGATGAACTTCTTCATCCAGACAGCCTCTTTGGCAGCGATCTATTCAGCCTCCATCGTCGAGTCTGCCACAGTTTCCTGTTTGGAACTCTTCCAACTAACCGCCCCTCCATTTAGGGTAAAGAAAAATCTCGAGTGTGACTTAGAGTCATCCTTATCACTTTGGAAGCTCGAATCGGTAAAGGACTGAAAGGTTCCTAGGCACCCTATAGAGGTCTCACAAAGCATCGAACATGCCAAATTTAAAAAAATATGGTGCCGAGAAACCCTAGTTAACGGATCGTTGCTAGATGTCTAGGCGAAATACAAAACTAGTTAACTAATTAACTATAGGTTAGATGCTACAACCTTTGTAGATCCGGTAATCCTCTTCCTTGGCTCTACGTAGGCATCCTCTCGCTGTCCTTTTCGAATCCTAGACTCGTTCATCGGCTTCATCGGGAAAACGAGCGGAATAGGTCGTCGGCTTCGTGTCAAAGACGATCTACGTCGAGGTTGCACAAGCTCAAGCTCCGACATCAACAAGTGGTGAAACTTGTGAAGAAAACACCCAAAACAACTTGGCAAGAGGTAGAGGGTGAAGAAGTAGGAGATGGGTTCACTTTAGAATTGGATTTCACTCACTTATGCCCAAGTTGCCATTGATGGCATCTTGTTTTCTCTCTTGAAGAAGAAGGAGATGATGAAGAAAGAATATGATAAGTAGTGTGAAAAAGAATAATAAAATCAAATACTTATCATGTTCTAACCTAGGTTAAGTGTAGAGAATAAACCATGGTCACTTGAGAGGGTTAGGGTTAAGCATGAAGATAAGGATGGTTACAAAAGTCAAAGCTTCATGAAGCTTCAACTTAAAACAAAAAGAGCCACCATTCTTATCATAACCTTTTTCAAATAAATAAACAAATAAATAAATGAAAAACAAAAACCCTAATCATCACTTAACCATGGTTTAACCCTTTACACTTAACCACATAATCAAGTATCATCAAACATGATACAAAGAAGTGCACAAAAGTATATCATATATACTTCTTGCACATCGAGTGAGAAAATCCATATAAAGTGAACCAATACTAGCTAATGCAAAACAATATATCAAATATATAATTATGCATTAAATCATTAAATCAACATTTGATTCAATGATCCGGTCATGTCGCACATAACCGACTAGAATCCAATGTATCGATTTATCGAATGAATGGTTCGATAACTAGGTCATATCGAATATAACCAATCGAAACATATATCGAGAGAATGAAATGCGGTATCACATACACGCATTATTCTCGGTCCTACACATATCTCATATGCGCTCCTATTTCGTTTCGCTTGAGCCAGGAAACCTCTGTGTAGGACTCTAAAGACTCGTCAATACGCCGGTAGCAGATGATGATCATATCAAGCATCCACAAGCCACAAGCGGTCTGCTAAACGTAACGGCCATCCGGATATTGAGCGATCAGAAGATCGACGAGCTAGCCCGCTCATACTCCTGTGAATCCAACCAGTAACACTTACCGTACAGTCCGGTCTGTTCGTCTGATACGTCGCATATCAAGTCTAGGGGTGGTAAACGTCAGACCCCAATAACCGATAAGTCGTGCCGATGTGAGGCTCATAACGGGTCGAGAAACTACTGGTAACACTTATCAGCAAATCTCTGATCAGCCCTGGCCAGGGACTTCCCTGTTACGGCCAATCGAGCACTGCGCAACAACAACCCCCAATACCAGGAGAAACGAAACCCCTCCTATCGCTCATTGCCTCCATATGACTCGGGACTGTACCCAAAGACCACCGTTTTGCACGCCCTCATGGATGTGGTAAGGTGGAGATCAAAGCACAGTGGGAATCATACAAGACTCTATGACGATCTCGGGTCTACAGACTAACCTGTACAAGTGTCACCTGAGAACTGCCATCTGACGTGAGGTATAATACCATCTGGGAGTTCTCGGCGAGTCCGTCTAGTGTACCCAATCTCCACTGAGCACCCGTATACCATCTCTGATGTCAAACACCAATGGATATGGGATCATCCATCGCCCATCACATGGGTCGAGAAGCATATACGCTAGTCTACTCTGGTATATCGATGCCCCGTCTCGATACACCCACGACTAGGGACCTTGAAGGATGTACTTATGGACTACCATGTCCCCACTAGTATGATCTGCATCATAGTCCAGGCAGTCAAGTACAAATCCTAAGGGCTTTACCAACATGTAATTATAAGACAGTATAAAGAGACTAGTGTACATGTTAAGATAAAGAGCAACCAGATAGCATACTATCATGTCGAGTAAGAAAGTCATCTCTATATATGTCCATGCATCCAATATAATATACATCATCTGTACAATACTGGCCTCTAGGGCATACATACAACTAACAATCTCCCACTTGCACTAGGGCCAGCTGCTGTAGTATCGCATACCGAGCATCCCGAAGATTCTCTCAAACTGTATCTGGGGAATGGCCTTCGTGAGTGGATCCGCAGTGTTGTTCTTCGTGTCAACCCTCCTGACCTCGATCTCCCGGCGATCAACTATCTCCCGGATCAGGTGATACCGCCTCAGAATATGCCTGGATCGCTGATGGGACCTGGGTTCCTTGGCCAAAGCCACCGCTCCATTGTTATCGCAATACAAAGGTATTGGATGCTCAATGGATGGAACCACACCAAGTTCAGTAATGAACTTCTTGATCCAGACAGCCTCTTTGGCAGCATCGTTGGCAGCGATGTATTCAGCCTCCATCGTCGAGTCTGCCACGGTTTCCTGCTTGGAACTCTTCCAGCTAACCGTCCCTCCGTAAAGGGTAAAGACAAAGCCCGATTGCGACTTAGAGTCGTCCTTATCACTCTAAAAGCTCGAATCGGTAAAGGACTCCACTTGGAGTTCTCCGTTACCATACACCAAGAACATATCTCTAGTCCTTCGCAAGTACTTGAGAATGCTCTTCACAGCTGTCCAGTGACTCTCTCCAGGATCAGCTTGATACCTGCTCACTATACTTAGTGAGTATGCAACATCGGGTCTAGTACATAGCATCGCATACATGATAGAGCCTACTGCCGAAGCATAGGGTATCCCTTGCATGCGAGCTCTCTCCAAATCAGTCTTGGGAGACATCTCTTCGGAGAGAGTGACTCCAGAGATCGTGGGTAAGTTCCCACGCTTGGACTCTTCCATACTAAACCTCTTTAGTATGGTGTCAATGTACCTGGATTGGGACAATCCCAAAATCCGTTTGGATCTATCTCTATAGATCCTGATTCCCAATATGCAGGAGGCATCACCAAGATCTTTCATCGAGAATCTTTGTGATAAGAAGAGCTTGACCGATTGCAGCATAGGAATATCATTTCCTATCAAGAGTATGTCGTCCACGTACAATACGAGGAAGACAACCTTACTCTCTGCCACCTTCTTGTAGATACAAGGTTCATCTGGATTTTTGACGAAATCAAACTCTTTGATAACGACATCAAAGCAGATGTTCCAACTCCGCGATGCTTTCTTTAATCCATAAATGGATTTAAGCAGCTTGCACACCTTCCCGCTGCTCCCACTATCTACGAAGCCCTCCGGCTGAGTCATGTACACGCACTCTTCTAAATCACCATTTAGAAAGGCGGTCTTAACATCCATTTGCCAGATTTCGTAATCATGATATGCAGCGATGGCAAGCATGATCCTGATGGATTTAAGCATAGCCACTGGAGGAAAGGTTTCGTCATAGTCCACACCTGGTCTTTGACGAAAACCTTTTGCAACAAGTCTAGCTTTGAAAGTCTCCACTTTCCCATCTACACCAAGTTTCTTCTTGAAGATCCACTTGCTCCCAATGGGTTTTACCCCTTCAGGAGCAACTTCCAAAGTCCATACTTTGTTGGTGTACATGGATTCCATCTCGGACCGCATAGCATCCAGCCATTTCACTGAGTCCCCACTCGTGATGGCCTGCTCGAAGCTAGTTGGGTCATCATCCTCCATGATGCAATCCTCGCTTCCACCATCCATGAGAAAACCGTAGTATCTCTCAGGTTGGCGAGGAACCCTACTAGATCGGCGGAGAGGCTGAGGTTCATTTGGAGCTACTGAATCCTCTGGTTCCACTAAATCTTCAGTTGCTGTTTGTGTATCTGGAACCTCTTCCAGCTCTACCACTTTGCCACTAATTTCTTTTTCAAGAAATTCCTTTTCTAAAAAGGTGGCATATTGAGAAACAAACACTTTTTGTTCTTCAGCATGGTAGAAAAAATATCCTTGGGAATTCTTAGGATATCTCACAAACTTGCAAAGAACTGACAGTGCCTCGAGTTTGTCTGGATTTTGTCTTTTGACATAGGCCGGACAACCCCATATTTTAACTCGTTTAAAATATGGTCTCTTCCCACTCCATATCTCATATGGTGTGGTAGGTACAGATTTAGATGGAACTTGATTCAATAGGTATGCTGCTGTCTCCAGCGCATATCCCCAGAAGGAAATAGGTAACTCAGCTGTGCTCATCATAGAGCGCACCATATCTAATAGGGTGCGGTTCCTCCGTTCAGATACACCGTTGTGCTGTGGTGTATATGGAGGAGTCAGCTGAGAGAGAATCCCATTCTCTTTTAGGAAGTCCAGGAATTCATTGCTCAAGTATTCACCTCCTCGATCAGATCACAGGATTTTAATACTTTTTCCGGTTTGGTTCTCAACTTCTTGTTTATATTCTCTAAATTTCTCAAAAGCTTCTGATTTGTGTTTCATCAGGAACACATATCCGAATCTAGAGAGATCGTCAGTGAATGTAATGAAGTACGAAGAACCATCCCTGGCATGTGTAGACATGGGACCACATACATCACTATGTATCAGTCCCAAGAGTTCGGTAACTCTTTCTCCGTGTCCCGTAAACGGAGTTTTGGTCATCTTGCCTTTGAGACATGACTGGCAAGTGTCATAAGATGAAAATTCGAAAGGTTTCAAATATCCATCTTTATGCAACTTAGCCAGTCGTGTCGCATTGATGTGACCTAGTCTACAATGCCACAAGAAAGAATCATTCAGTTCTGAACTCTTCCTCTTGTGTGCGTTTGTTATACTCAGAACTGTTGATTGGTTTAGAACATAAATGCCATTGCACAACGTGCCTGATCCAACCAACTTTTGGTTATGGAAAATGTTCATAACATTGTCCTGTAATACAAAATTATATCCTTCTTTACTTAGCAAAGAAACCGATATAATGTTGCATATCAGGTTCGGCATGTAATAGCATTCGTTCAGAACCAATGTATTACCAGTTGGTAATACAAGGTGATATTCCCCGACAGTCTTAGCTGCAACAATTGCACCATTTCCAACTCTAATGCCTTTATCACCTTCTCCAAGTTCTCTACCTTTCCTAAGCCCATGTAACTGATTACATATATGGGATCCTGACCCGGTATCCAATACCCAGGACGTAGAGCAAATGGAGAAACAGTTCTCTGTAACGAACACACCCGAAGAAAATGCATCAACATGTACTTTCTTCATTCGGGTGGCATGGGAATCCTGGTATTCCCCTATATCCTGTTCATTCCTATAACTCTTATAAGAAAGAACGGAACCAACGTTCCCCAGCACAGTATAACATGCGGGTTCGGTCAATACATCCATATTATTATCTTCATTAGGGCATGAAATGGCCGCTACCTGGAGAGAGAGAGAAGAAAACACTTTAGCGTATGCTCGTGCAAGATCAGATTGGTTATTATCTTATCTAATCAGGATGGCTCCCACTGTTTTTATCAAATCTTCCTTCAAACCCTAAAAGGAAAGACTAGCCAGGATTAATTACACACTACAAGTTCGCCAATCTTTCAGCCATTCCAGTATCGGTACTTTGAGGGAGGTCCCCCGTGCTTTCGCACGAACCTAATTACTGTAAACCTCGTTTTCCCAGAGGCGTAACCCCGTTGACACCTTTCTAGACACCTACTTGATCGGCTAATTGCAATGTGTAAAACTCTCCCAGGAGTAACTCTTACTCGCAGTGGGTATCGGGATCCAACTATCTCATAGAAGGTATGCAATCTCATTGCAAATTTCAACACTTGAAATTCCCGATAATCTTTTGCCCCTAGCAGCTATATGACCTTAACATAGTCAACAAATCATAAGTGATAGTCAAGTTCAACCCGTCATTTCCCGATTGAATTAAACCCACCCGCACGACCCTTAACATAGTCAACAAAGTCGCACGACTACCCTAATCCAATCGCATCATATGCTTATACAGATAAGCACAAATTAGCTACCGCACACTACGCCTTAACATAGTCAACAAACGTAGCACGAATACTAACTAGTACTTATCTGAAATGACGGAGGGCTACGTCAGGTTTTTTCTGAAAACCTATTGCGTAATGAACTTGATATCGTTGTAGAATCAAATGAAGTTTTAAAATGGAATGATTTTGAGGCTTTTCTAGTTTTGCTAAAGGGGTCACTCCCGGTGAAGGGATCGTCGGCCCTTTCCTCGTCGAATGAGGTGCGGGATATATCATATATATCACTGTGCAAAGCAAAAACTCTTAAAAGCAATCAAAGCCAAACCGAGTGTGTAGCATCTGCCAGTTATTGCTAAAGGAGTCATTCCCGGTGAAGGGATCTCGGTCCTTTCCTCATCGAATAAGGTGCTGGGTATATCATATATACCGCTATGCAAAGCAAGAACTGTAGCTACCTGTTTTGTTTAAAATCTGATTCCACAACATCTTAGGTTTCTTTTCTTTCATTAATCACATTAATGAAGTCCCATCATATAAATACTTAAACATCACAGATAGATATGACGTACACTTATGCCATCCGCATTCGCCTCGATGTCCCCTCGTGCACCGTTAGGTTAGGTAACTAACGACAGAGCAGGGCAGGGCTAGCGCGGGTGTAAAACATAAGTAACGTCTATATAATATATCATATATACTATATACTATATCCATCATAGAGTCACAACACAGATATCGCAGCAGAATAAACATATGAAATATTGGATATACTAGGACGTCCGTGTTTTCAATACTAGCCAGTATAAAACACGGATTCCACGGTCGTAACGAATAGCCAATCCCACACCCCTAGACCCCTACGAGAGCGGCAAGCAACCCTGCCAATTCTAGGGTTAGGAGACCCGGATTCGACTCCTCGAGTTGGTCTCCCACTGGACCCCAGAACCCGGTTACTTGTGCTCCCCTCCTTGGGTCTATCCTAATGCGGAAAAGTAAATAATATACAAAAGGTGACAACTTCCGCTACCTGGAAGTGCCCCAAATAAAAGAATATTACATACAAGTTTTTACATGAATGAAAATGAAAAACACTCATCTCACATAAAAACCCCCGGCTATTCGAACACTACGATCCAATATAACATATCCAGCAACACATAACATCACATGTCATCAACGTAAGTAAGTATGCATACCCCAATTGTCGTTGACGTATAGCAACGAAACCGGCGATATGAACATACTACACTTACGGTCACAGAAAAAAAAGTGTAAAACTACAACAATTGGAATCCACAACCTCTTTAGACATCGCATGCCTAACAGATATAAATCCCGCATTTTAGTCTCATTATCGAAAACACTTTTCAATATCATATGGGACTAAATTGCTAGATTTATAACATTCATTCAGTTATCTCATAACTACTTGTGAATTCCAATTATTGTATCACATTCCAGATAAACAGAAAATGTTAAACTTTCCGATCGAACTGTCGAATACCCAAGTTTTCCCGATACAACTCAACACATGAAATAAGTCTAACAACATTCAGTTCGTGCCTCAGTACCAACGGTCCAGCCGTAGAAGGGTCAAGCCAACGCCTCACATGTGGCACGCCGTACTGCCCCAAACCCGAAGGTTCAAAGGGCAGTTCAAGACGGTCACATAATCGAGTTAAGGTTTGTTGTCTTCTAGAGGGTCCATCGCGTTACTTGCACTACTTAGAACGTCGTTAAACTACGGAAAAATCCAACACTTGGAAATTTCCCGACAGGGGAGAAATTGGGTATTTATATCCGGTCGAACTTTAACATATTCTGAAAATTATCCGGAAAGCACAAAGACGAAATTTGATACCCCGATCGAAACACCGAATCCCTAAAGCATTCCCAGAAAATTCAACTCTTGAATAATTATTAAAAATTCCCATAAAACTCAGCACCAGAAAAGAAGAATTACTGTGCAAACAAAATTGAGCAAAGTGAACAGTCGGCGGCGGAACCGCGGCAGAAGCCATGCTTCTGCCGTGTTTCTGCGGCAGTTTGGAGGCCTCATGATCTCGTGTTTCACCAGATTTCTTATATCTTCCTGCTGAATTTTTTAGGCATTTTTAATCTGGAAAAATCCACGTTTTCATAAAAAGTCCAGAGAGCGTGTAAAAAATGCGGTTTCGGGTTCGATCGGACTTCAAATTCCGTCTAGACTTCGCCTAAGGCTCTAGCTAGGCTCTGATACCACTGAAAGGTTCCTAGGCACCCTATAGAGGTCTCACAAGGCATCGAACATGCCAAATTTAAAAAAATATGGTGCCGAGAAACCCTAGTTAACGGATCGTTGCTAGATGTCTAGGCGAAATACAAAACTAGTTAACTAATTAACTATAGGTTAGATGCTACAACCTTTGTAGATCCGGTAATCCTCTTCCTTGGCTCCACGTAGGCATCCTCTCGCTGTCCTTTTCGAATCCTAGACTCGTTCATCGGCTTCATCGGTAAAACGAGCGGAATAGGTCGTCGGCTTCGTGTCAAAGACGATCTACATCGAGGTTGCACAAGCTCAAGCTCCGACTTCAACAAGTGGTGAAACTTGTGAAGAAAACACCCAAAACAACTTGGCAAGAGGTAGAGGGTGAAGAAGTAGGAGATGGGTTCACTTTAGAATTGGATTTCACTCACTTATGCCCAAGTTGCCATTGATGGCATCTTGTTTTCTCTCTTGAAGAAGAAGGAGATGATGAAGAAAGAATATGATAAGTAGTGTGAAAAAGAATAATAAAATCAAATACTTATCATGTTCTAACCTAGGTTAAGTGTAGAGAATAAACCATGGTCACTTGAGAGGGTTAGGGTTAAGCATGAAGATAAGGATGGTTACAAAAGTCAAAGCTTCATGAAGCTTCAACTTAAAACAAAAAGAGCCACCATTCTTATCATAACCTTTTTCAAATAAATAAACAAATAAATAAATGAAAAACCAAAAACCTAATCATCACTTAACCATGGTTTAACCCTTTACACTTAACCACATAATCAAGTATCATCAAACATGATACAAAGAAGTGCACAAAAGTATATCATATATACTTCTTGCACATCGAGTGAGAAAATCCATATAAAGTGAACCAATACTAGCTAATGCAAAACAATATATCAAATATATAATTATGCATTAAATCATTAAATCAACATTTGATTCAATGATCCGGTCATGTCGCACATAACCGACTAGAATCCAATGTATCGATTTATCGAATGAATGATTCGATAACTAGGTCATATCGAATATAACCAATCGAAACATATATCGCGAGAATGAAATGCGGTATCACATACACGCATTATTCTCGGTCCTGCACATATCTCATATGCGCTCCTATTTCGTTTCGCTTGAGCCAGGAAACCTCTGTGTAGGACTCTAAAGACTCGTCAATATGCCGGTAGCAGATGATGATCTTATCAAGCATCCACAAGCCGCAAGCGGTCTGCTAAACGTAACGGCCATCCGGGTATTGAGCGATCAGAAGATCGACGAGCTAGCCCGCTCATACTCCTGTTAATCCAACCAGTAACACTTACCGTACAGTCCGGTCTGTTCGTCTGATACGTCGCATATCAAGTCTAGGGGTGGTAAACGTCAGACCCCAATAACCGATAAGTCGTGCCGATGTGAGGCTCATAACGGGTCGAGAAACTACTGGTAACACTTACCAGCAAATCTCTGATCAGCCCTGGCCAGGGACTTCCCTGTTACGGCCAATCGAGCACTGCGCAACATCAACCCCCAATACCGGGAGAGACGAAACCCCTCCTATCGCTCATTGCCTCCATGTGACTCGGGACTGTACCCAAAGACCACCGTTTTGCACGCCCTCATGGACGTGGTAAGGTGGAGATCAAAGCACAGTGGGAATCACACAAGACTCTATGACGATCTCGGGTCTACAGACTAACCTGTACAAGTGTCACCTGAGAACTGCCATCTGACGTGAGGTATAATACCATCTGGGAGTTCTCGGCGAGTCCGTCCAGTGTACCCAGTCTCCACTGAGCACCCGTATACCATCTCTGATGTCAAACACCAATGGATATGGGATCATCCATCGCCCATCACATGGGTCGAGAAGCATATACGCTAGTCTACTCTGGTATATCGATGCCCCGTCTCGATACACCCACGACTAGGGACCTTGAAGGATGTACTTATGGACTACCATATCCCCACTAGTATGATCTGCATCATAGTCCAGGCAGTCAAGTACAAATCCTAAGGGCTTTACCAACATGTAACTATAAGACAGTATAAAGAGACTAGTGTACATGTTAAGATAAAGAGCAACCATATAGCATACTATCATGTCGAGCAAGAAAGTCATCTCTATATATGTCCAAGCATCCAATATAATATACATCATCTGTACAATACTGGCCTCTAGGGCATACATACAACTAACAAGGACTCCACCTGAAGTTCTCCGTTACCAAACACCAATAAAATCTCTTTAGTCCTTCTCAAGTACTTGAGAATTTTCTTCACAGCTGTGCAGTGACTCTCTCCTGGATCTGCTTCATACTTACTTACTACATTTAGTGAGTATGCTACATCGGATCTGTTATATAGTATCGCGTACAAGATAGAGCCTACTGCCGAAGAGTAGAGTATCCCTTGCATGTGAGCTCTTTCCAAATCAGTCTTAGGAGACATCTCTTTGGAGAGAGTGAGTCCAGAGATCATGGGTAAATTCCCACGCTTGGATTCATCCATACTAAACCTCTTTAGTATGGTGTTAATGTACCTGAATTGGGACAATCCCAGTATCCGCTTAGATCTATCTCTACAGATCTTAATTCCAAAAATGCAGGAGGCATCACCTAGAACTTTCATTGAGAATCTATGTGTTAAGAAGAGCTTGAACGAGTGCAGCATAGGAACATTTCCTATCAAGAGTATGTTATCCACGTACAATATGAGGAAGACAACCTTATTCTATGCCACCTTCTTGTATATACAAGGTTCATCTATGTTTTTGATGAAGTCAAACTCTTTGACTACCACATCAAAACAGATGTTCCAACTCCGCGATGCCTGCTTTAACCCGTAGATGGATTTAAGCAGTTTACACACCTTTCCGCTCCTCCCATTGTCTATGAAGCCCTCTGGCTGAGTCATGTACACGCATTCTTCTAAATCACCATTTAGAAAGGCGGTCTTAACATCCATTTGCCAGATTTCGTAGTCATGCTATGCAACAATGGCAAGTAGGATCCGGATGGACTTGAGCATAGCTACTAGAGAAAAGGTTTCGTCATAATCCACACCTGGTCGTTGACGAAAACCTTTTGCAACAAGTCTAAGTCTCAACCTTTCCATCTACACCAGGTTTCTTCTTAAAGATCCATTTGCTCCCAATGGGTTTGACCCCTTCAGGAGTAATTTCCAAAGTCCATACTTTGTTGGTGTACATGGATTCCATCTCAGATCGCATTGCATCCAGCCATTTTACAGAGTCACCACTCATGATGGCCTGGTCGAAGCTAGTCTGGTCATCATCTTCCATGATGGAATCCTCGCTTCCACCATCTATGAGAAAACCATAGTATCTCTTAGGTGGATGAGGAACCCTACTAGATCGTCGGAGAGGCTGGGGTTCGTCAGGACTACTGAATCCTATGGTTCCACCAAATCTTATGTCGTAGTTTGTATAGCTGGAACTTCTTCCAGTTCTACCTCCTGGCCACTAATTTCCTTTGCAAGAAATTCTTTTTCTAAAAAGGTGACATGTCGAAAAACAAACACCTTTTGTTCCTCAGTGTGGTAGAAGATATACCCTTGTGAGTTTTTAAGATATCCTACAAACTTTCACAGGATAGACCTTTCCTCGAGTTTGTTCGGATTGTGCCTTTTGACATAGGCCGGACAAGCCCATATCTTAACATAATTAAGAGATGGTCTCTTCCCCTTCCATATCTCATAAGGAGTGGTAGGCACTGATTTGTTAGGAACCATATTCAATAGGTGTATGGCTGTCTCAAGTGCATTACCCCTAGAAGGAAATAGGCAACTCAACAGTGCTCATCATAGAGCGCACCATATCTAATAGGGTGTGATTCCTCAGTTCCGATACACCGTTGTGCTGTGGTGTATAAGGAGGAGTAAGCTGAGAGAGAATCTCATCCTCTTTTAGATAGTCCAGGAACTCATTGCTCAAGTATTCTCCTCCTCGATCAGATCGAAGGATCTTAATACTTTTAACCGTTTGGTTCTCGACTTCGTACTTATATTCTTTGAATTTCTCAAAAGCTTCAGACTTGTGTTTCAACAGGAACACATGTCCGTATCTTGAGAGATCATCAGTGAATGTAATGAAGTACGAAGAATCATTCCTGGCATGTGTAGAAATGGGACCGCATACATCACCATGTATCAGTCCCAAGAGTTCCGTAACTCTTTCTTCGTGTCCCCTAAACGGAGGTTTGGTCATTTTGCCTTTGAGACATGAATGGCAAGATTCATAAGATGATAATTCGAACGGATTCAAATATCCATCCTTATGTAACTTAGCTAGTCGTGTCGCATTGATATGACCTAGTCTACAATGCCACAAGAAGGATTCGTTCATTTCTGAACTCTTCCTCTTGTGTGGGTTTTGTACATTAAGAACTGTTGTTTGATTTAGAACGTATATGCTATTATTTAACGAGCCTGATCCAATAAAATTTTGATTTAGAAAGATGTTCATAACATTATCCTGCACTACAAAATTATATCCTTCTTTACTAAATAAAGAAACTGATATAAGATTGCATATCAGGGTCGGAATGTAATAGCATTCGTTCAAAATCAATGTATAACCATTTGGTAACACAAGGTGATATTCGCCAACTACTTTGGCTACAACATTTGCACCATTCCCTACTCTTTCGAAATGATCACCTTCTCCCGGTTCTCTATCTTTCTTTAGCCCATATAACATATTACATATATAGGATCTTGATCTGGTATCTAATACCCAGGGCGTAGAGTGAACTAAGAAATAGTTCTCGATAATTAACACACCCGAAGAAGATGCATCAACATGCTTATTCTTCGTTTGGGCGGCGTGGGAATCCGGATATGTCCTTATTCCCTACTCAGTCTTATAAGAATTATAAGAAAGTGCGTAACCACCGTTCCCCTGCTCAGTATAACAAGCGCGTTCGGTCAATACATCCATATTATTATCTAGATTAAGGCCTGACATGGTCGCTACCTGAAGAGAGAGAGAAGAAAACACTTTAGCCTATGCTCTTGCAAGATTTAGATTGGTTATTATCTTATCTAATCAGGATGGCTCCCACTGTTTTCATCAAATCATCCTTAAAACCCTAAAATGCAAGACTAGCCGGGATTAATTACACCTTACAAGTTCGCTAATCTTTCAGCCAGGCCGGTGTTGGTACTTTGATGGAGGTTCCCCGTGCTTTCGCACGGACCTAATTTAAATAAACCTCGTTTCCAAGAGGCATAAACCCGTAAACACCTTTCTAGATACCTACTTGATCGGCTAATTGTCATGTGTAAAACTCTCCCAGGAGTAACTCTTACTCGCAGTAGGTATCAGGATCCAACTATCTCATAAAAGGTATGTAATCTCATTGCAAATTTCAACACTTGAAATTCCCGATAATACTTTTACCCCAAACGTGCTATGACCTTGACGAAAGCCAACAAATTATAGTCCGCTAGTCAAGTTCAACCCGTACATTTCTTGATTGAATAAAACCCACCCGCACAACCCTTGGCGAAAGCCAACAAAGCAGTACGACTACCCTAATCCAATCTCATCATATGCTGCAGATAAGCAATAAGTAGCTACCGCACACTATGCCTTGACGAAAGCCAACAAACGCAGCACGAATACTAATTAGTACTTATCTGAAATGACGGAGGGCTACGACAGGTTTTTATGAAAACATTTTGCGTAATGAACTTGATATCGTTGTAGAAACAAGTGATTTTGAAAAGGAGTGTTTTTGAGGCTTTTAATAGTTTCGCTAAAGAGGTCACTCCCAGTGAAGGGATCTCGGTTGTTTCCTTATCGAATAAGGTGCAGGATATTTCACAAATACCGCTATGCAGAGCAAGAACTATAGAAGCAATCAAAAACAAAACCGAGTGAGTTGTAGCATCTGCTAGTATCGCTAAAGAGGTCACTTACGGTGAAGAGATCTCGACTCTTTCCTTATCGAATAAGGTGCTGGATATTCTACTGTTAGTGTATATGCCCTAAGGGCCATTATTGTATCATACTAGGTTGTATATTAATTAATGGAAGCTTGGGATATTCATAGTTGTATATAACAGTCTTGCTAAACATGGTAGTATGCTACTTGGTTTGAGTCTACTTTAATATGTGCATATGTTTCTTATAACGTATCACTTATACATATTAGTAGAGCCTATAGGATCTTTGCTTGATTACCAGCGTCGTGATGGCAGTCACACTAATGGGGGCTGGGTAGTCTGTAAGCAACATCCTATACAGGTCCCTGGTCGTTGGATTATCGAGATAGGGCATCGATATTCCGGAGTAGACTAAGTGTATACGCTTCTCATCCCAGTTGGGGAGATGGTCTGTCCCACAGCCATCAGTACGTCTAACTAGAGACAGTATACAGGTGCTCGTTAGGTTATGGGTACACCGGACAGGACTCGCCGGGGAACTGATTGGTTGGTATTATACCCATCGTCAGTTAACAGTTCCCAGGTGACATGAGTACAGCATAGTCCGCAGACTTGACACGGCTACTTCGCCTCGAGTGTGTCCCACCGTTCTTAGATTGCTACCCTACCACGGCTCAAAGGAGTCATGCAAACAGGTAGCAGTTGGGTGAAGTCCCGAGCACTTGGAGGCAGTGACGGTTAGATAGGATTCGTCTCTCCCGGTATTGGGAGTTGATATCGCACCGTGTCAGAGAGCCATTACGCAAAGTCCCTGGACAGGGCAAGTGAGATATACTGGTAGGTTCCAGTAGCTTCTCAGGGTGTAATGGGCTTCGCTCCGACACGACTTATATAGCTATTAGGGGACTGACGCTTGCTGCCTCTAGGCTTGATATGCGATAGTTTTAGACGAACAGACCGGACTGTACGGAGATTGTCACATCAGGCTCAGTAGGAGTTCGGATGGTTTTCCTCATCGGCCTTCTTATCGACATCTACCTGGGGACTGTTACGTACAGCTAGTGCCGCTTGCGGTCTGTGGTTAAACCCACTGCCAGTGTAGTGTCGAGTTTTTAGAGTCCCACACTGAGAGTTTCCCTGCTCCAGGAGAAACGATATAGAGGTCGTATGGTTTTACGACAAGGGTTCGGACGTATACGTGTGTTTACGCACGTACGACTTTTCGGAAAGTTTTTACTAGCCAGCTTTGGTTTAAGCCAGATTCTAGTATCAGGTTATTGGATTTATACAGTCTAAAGTTTTTCCGTGTTTTCACGGATTGGAGGGGCGTTCTCGTAATTCGTCGAGAAGCTTCTAGAAGAGTGGTGACTTGGGGGGTAAGGTGTCATTGTATTAAATGAGATTAATGACTCATTTGTGTGATTCATCCATGTCATTAATGCATCATAAATACTTAATGACTCAGGGTGATGAATCACTCATAGATATTTATGAAGCATGGTTGTTAATTCTATTATTTCATTTTTGGATAAATAAATAATGCCATATATATTATGATAAATAATTATCTCATTTGATTATCATTCTCACCTTCTCTCTCCTCAAGCTCACTCTCTCTTCAGACCCTAACCCTAATCTCTTATTAGTTGAGATCAAGGGTTAGCTAGACTAATACATCCATAACCTCACTCTATATCCATTAGGTAGCTTAGATTAGCACTTTAAGCAACCTAGTTATCTCAAGTTTGAGATTAAGCTTGGCGTAGGAGCTTTCAGGTGGATCGTCTTTGATTCGAGGAGGCCGGTGAGGTGCCGATATTCCAAGGAGCCTACGAGGAGTTGAAGATAGCGATGAAGACCCCAAGGACAAGTAACGTAAGGTATAACTTCGTATCCGAGTACTTAAACCTCTAGCTTTTAGTTAGTAATGGTTTAGATAACGATTCATGCGCTCAAGTCCGTGTTACGAAGCTTTGATAATCGTTTTTCATATATTCCGCCTCCCCGCAAGTTTATGGGGTGCGTGATATGGACTTACAGTGGTATCAGAGCCAACTAAACCATTACTAGCTTGTTAGCAACTAGTTAGAAGTTCGATCGACGGAAAACACGAAAACAAAACCCTGGATATTCCTAGTTTCTATTAATTATAAACTTGTCTGAAAAAATATTTGACATACCTTAAAATTCACAGCTGGGAAATATATGAGTTATGGGAAAATACGAGCCAGTGACTCGGTAAAACGGCCGCGGATCCGCGGCAATAGAGAGCTTCTGCCGCGGATCCGCCGCCGAGTCAACGCCGAGTTGACTCGGAGTTTCACAGTAATTCATAAGTTTTAGGTTTTTGTCTTCCTGTATGTTCTGTTTCTACCCAGGTTGCTTCTTTGCTGGTTGGCTTTTGGGGTAAATACGGAATATGGTTATCGATCGATATTCTAAGATATTTGCTAATTGGGTTTTTATCTGTAATGTTTAATGTGTTCGTAAACCTCCCCTAACTGCTAGTATGTCGGTTGGCAGGGGGTTGTACATTTCTGTAATGTTTACTGTTTGTGTATATGAACTGTGTTGGACTTTTGTGATGATTAGCCGGGGTTTGAGATGGGTTTAATATTCATTCATTCGATGTAAATGTAATTTGATGTAATATTCTTTTGCGGGGCACATCCAGGTTGCGGTTGTAGCCACCGTTGTATTATTTCTTTTTACTGTTTTTGCTCCTAGGATAGACCCAAGGTGGGGTACACAAACTACCGGGTACGTCGAAGTGTTTAGTGGCCTACTCACGTTGTTGAGGGAGACCGCTTCACTTCGGGTACTTGGCGGGTAGTTTGCCGTACCCGTAGGGGTCTAGGGTGGGGTAATGGCTATTCATCACAACTGTGTAATCCGTCTTTTATTGCAGGCTCAAAGCAAATGCGGATTGCTAATAAATCCAATAAAGTTAATCTGTGATCTGGAATGCTTATTATCGCGTCTGACGATTGTACAATATCTATATATGATAGCTATTAGACGTCACTTATGTTTTACACCCGCGCTAGCCCAGCCTCCGCTCTATCGTTAGTTAAGTAACCTAACGGGTGATGACGGGACCCCGTGGCGAATGCGGATGGCATAAGAGGACATGGTATTTTCGTTGTTTTCTGCAATGATAGGATAATTGATGGGACACATTATTATAATACAAAGAAAATAAACCAAAGTTTAATCGTTAGAACAAATTTAAATGAAACCACTCTGTTATTTAAAAAGAGCAGAATTTTTTAACCGCGGAGCTTTAACCACTCCTTTTAGAAAGTATCAGGTTCTTTCGATTACATCAAGTCCACTACGTTCACGGTTTTGCCAAAACCATTCGTAGCCCTCCGTCATTTCATTTGGGTATTCAGTAGTATTCAAGCTATGTATTTTGACCTGACGCCAAGGCATAGTGTTTGGTAGCTGTTGGGTATTCATATGTTGCATAGATAGATGTGTTAGTTTGGGACAGTCGTATTATCATTTTGGCCTAACATCAAGGATATGTACGGATGGGTTCAAATTAACAAGGACAATGATGGGTAGAACTTGACATGTGACTTATGACATTTTGACCTAACGCCAAGGTCATAAGTGCATGGGGAAAAAATTTATATCGGGAATTTCTAAAAGAAACTGAAATTTGCAGAGAGAGCATACCATTTTGGAGTTTGATGAATGTTGGTAGGATACCTTCAACATTATCATACGATGATATTTTGGATCCCGATCCTACTGTGAGTATATACTACTTATAAGGAGATTCGTCACTTAACGATCAATGCTATAAACCAAGTAGGTGCCTAGAAAGGTGTCAGCGGGGTTACGCCCCCAGAGAAAAGAGGTTATTTAATTAAGGAACTTCGCGAAAGCGTTGGAAAACCTCCCTCGAAGTATCGACACTGACCTGGCTGAACGGTTAAGCAAGAATTGTATGGTGAGAATAGTCCTGGCTAATTCTTCTTTTATGGTTTGAGAAAGGATTCGAGAAACAGTAGGAGCCATCCTGTTTAGATAAATTAAACCACTCTAAACTTGCAAGAGCATCATGCTAATAGTATTTTCTTCTCTCTCTTAATTGCAGCGACCTTGTGACCACGACTAGGTTACATCTAGATAATAAATTGACTGAATCTTACTTATATGAGTGGCAAAAGCCTGTCCAGATGTCCATTGCCTATGACAAGCTGGACCACCCTATTACTACTCAAGATCCCGCCGTCCCTGGTCCAGTTTCCACTGTCGCGGATATGGATATCCGTCAGACAAGGGAAAAAGATAAAGCAAAAGCTAAGTGCCTCGTGTTAGCTTCAGTTGATGGTGTATACCAGAAGCAGCACGAGAAGATGGACTTAGTTTCCATCTTTCTCCATAACAAAGATTTATATAGAGAGCAATCTCATATCGCAAGATATGAGACCTCGAACGAATTGATTCAAGCGAGGTTGGCTGACGGGTCATCTGTAGGGGACAACGTCCTTACAATGACCAGCTGTATTGATGAGCTCCAGGACCTGGAGACCGCGTTGGGAAATGAGTCAGATACTGACTTGATTCTACAGTCTCTGCCTCCTACCCTGAAGGAAACCAGGGAAGTAGAAGGAAAGAGAAGGGCAAAAGTTTCAGGACTGGATATAGTAAAAGAGGGACGTTCCTATTGTTACAGGAATGAACATTGGCAGAATGATTGCAGGGCTTTTGAAGCCAGTAGCCAGGATACGAAGCATGTTGTGGCTTCGACTTCGAGTGTATTTGTAATAGAGAACTGTATGTCAGTTAACCCTACTTCCTGGGTATTGGATACCTGGTCAGGAACTTACATCTGTAATTCTTTACAGGCTCTGAGAAACCATAGGGTTATCAGGATGGGTGACATGACCCTCACAGTTGCTAACGGAATGAGCATGGACGCTGAATCCGTAGGGGAATATCATTTTGGACTGACAACTAGGCAGATATTGATTCTGCGTAACTGTTTTTATGTACCAAGTACAACTTGTAATATCATATCTGTATCCTTACTTTCTAAAGAAGGATATGATTTTACTTTCGAAAGCGATGTGGTTCACATCCACCTAAATCAAGTTATGATTGGGTCAGGTACATTAAAAAACGGGATATACGTATTGAATCAAGCTCAGATTTTCAGTGTCCAGAACACACTTAAAAGAAAGTCTCTGGAAATAAATCAGGCTTTCTTATGGCATTGTAGACTTGGTCACATTAACGAGAGAAGGTTGACTAAGTTACATAGAGAAGGATATTTGAATCCGTTCGAATATCAATCTTATGCTACTTGTGAATCTTGTTTCAAAGGAAAGATGACAAAAACTCCGTTTACTGGACACGGAGTAAGAGCAAGCGAGCTCTTGGGACTCGTACACAGTGACGTATGCGGTCCAATGTCTACACATGCGCGAGGTGGTTATTCCTACTTCATTACTTTTACGGATGATTTCTCTAGGTATGGATATATCTTCTTGATGAAGCATAAATCCGAGGCCTTTGAGAAATTCCAAGAATACAAGAATGAAGTGGAAAAACAAAAGGCAAGAGTATAAAAACACTGAGATCTGATCGAGGTGGTGAATACTTAAGTGCCGAGTTCCTGGGTTACTTAAAAGAGAATGGAATTCTCTCTCATCTTACTCCTCCATACACACTACAACACAACGTTGTATCGGAAAGGAGGAATCGAACCCTATTAGATATGGTTCGTTCCATGATGAGTAACGCTGAGTTACCGCGATCATTCTGGGGATATGCACTAGAATCAGCTGCATATCTTTTGAACCTAGTTCCTACCAAGACTGTGCCTACCACACCATATCAGATGTGGAGTGGGAAGAAACCCTATCTTCAGTATCTGAAGATTTGGGGATGTCCAGCTTTTGTTAAAAAGCAGCACGTGGACAAGCTCGAGGCACGATCAGTACAGTGTAAGTTTGTGGGATATCCAAAGAACTCCAGGGGGTATCTATTCTATTACGCAGAGGAACAAAAGGTCTTTGTTTCTCGTAATGCCCATTTTCTAGAACATCAGTTTTTAGAAAAAGGAATAAATGGGAGCGAAATAGAACTGGAAGAAATTCTACAACCACAAACTGTTACTGAAAGTATGGTAGAACCAGAAGTTCAAGAACAACTGGACATCCCGACACCACTCCGCAGGAGTAGTAGGCAATCTCATCCGTCCGAGAGATACTACGGTTTTCTCAAAGACAGGGATAGAGAGGATTGCACTATTGACTATGATGAGCCTACTAGCTTCCACCAAGCCATTCAGAGCGGTGACTCAGTAAAATGGCTGGATGCAATGCGGACCGAAATGGAGTCCATGTACACTAACAAAGTATGGACTTTGGACATTGCTCCAGATGGGGTAAAACCCGTAGGATGCAAATGGATCTTCAAAAAGAAGATTGGTGTAGATAAACAGGTTGAAACCTATAAGGCTAGACTTGTTGCAAAGGGTTTCCGTCAAAGACCTGGTTTGGACTATGACGAAACCTTTTCTCCAGTAGCTATGCTTAAATCTATTCGGGTCCTTCTTGCTATTGCTTCCTTCTACGATTATGAAATCTGGCAGATGGACGTAAAGACGGCCTTTCTAAATGGTAATTTGGAAGAGAGCGTCTATATGGATCAGCCAGAGGGATTCATTCAGAGTGGGAGCAGCGGTAAAGTATGCAAGCTGCTTAAGTCCATTTATGGACTAAAGCAGACATCGCGGAATTGGAACATCTGTTTTGATGATGCAGTCAAAGAATTTGACTTTATCAAAAATCCAGATGAACCTTGCATATACAGTAATATTGTAGGGAGAGCTGTAGTATTCCTCGTCTTGTACGTGGATGACATTCTCCTAATAGGAAATGATATTCCTTTGTTACAGTCAGTCAAAAGATTCTTGTCACATAAATTTTCCATGAAAGACCTGGGTGATGCCACCTACATTCTGGGGATCCGGATCAATCGTGAAAGATCAAAGAGGATGTTGGGACTTTCGCAGTCCAGATACATAGACACCATAGTGAAGAGATTCAGTATGGATGATTCTAAGCGCGGTAACCTACCGGCTTGTCACGGAATCACCCTCTCCAAAGAGATGTCTCCCAAGACTGATTTGGAAAGGGACCTGATGTTGATTATACCCTACGCTTCTGCGGTAGGCTCTATAATGTATGCGATGTTATATACCAGACCAGATGTAGCATACGCATTGAGCGTAGTAAGCCGGTATCAAGCGAACCCAGGGGAGAAGCACTGGATAGCAGTAAAGAACATTCTCAATTACCTAAGGAGTGTAAGTCGATGTACAACACCCCACGACTTGCAGGGAGGTGGAAATATGAAAAACGATCTTGTTCTTTGCTTAAACATCGACTAACCGCATGAATCGAAGCTAAACGATAACTAACATCAAACATAGAAGTTCTAAACTACTATGTGAAGGGATTATACCTAAAGAACCGTGTCCTTCGTCTTTACGAACTCCACCTCCTCCTCGGCCTTCTCCAAGTAGTAGACGATCCACCACGAGAGCTATACTCCAAGCTTTGCCTCTAAACTTGAGGCAACTAGGTTTCTTTAAGTGCTAATCAAAATACATAGATGATATAGAGTGAGGGTTATGGATTAAGTAGTCTAACTAATCCTTGTACTCAACACATGAGAGGGGAGGATTACGGTTTGAAGAGAGGAAGCTTGAGGAGAGAGAAGGTGAGAAGAATAATGAAATGAGAAAATGAGTTATCATAATATATATCAAGCATTATTGTTTTTCAAGAAAAGAAAAGAAAATGATTTACAACCATGCTTGATAAATATCTTATGGTGATTCATCTCCATGAGTCATTAAGCAATTATGAAGCATTAATGACATGTATGAATCATCCATATGACTCACTAATCTCATTCAATGTATATGCCACCTAAACCTCCTTAGTCACCATCTTCTAGAAGCTTCTCGCGCAATTACGAGAACGCCCCTCCTATCCGTGAGAACACGGAAAAACTTTAGACTGTATAAATCCAATAACCGGATACTAGTAACTGGCTTAAACCAAAGCCGACTAGTAAAAACTGTCCGAAAGTCATACGTGCGTAAACACACGTATGCGTCCGAACCCTTGTCGTAAAACCATACGACCTCTATATCGTTTCTCCTGGAGTAGGGAAACTCTCTGTGTGGGACTCTAGAGACTCGACTACTACGCTGGCAGTGGGTTTAAACACAGACCGCAAGTGGCACTAGCTGTACGTAACGGTCCCCAGGTAGATGTCGATAAGAAGGCCGATGAGGAAACCCATCCGAACTCCTACTGAGTCTGATGTGACAATCTCCGTACAGTCCGATCCGTTCGTCTAAGACTATCGCATATCAGGCCTAGGTGGCGGCAAGCGTCAGTCCCCTAATAGCATTATAAGTCGTGTCGGAGCGAAGTCCATTACACCCAGAGAAACTACTGGAACCTACCAGCAAATCTCTCTTGCCCTGGCCAGGGAATTTGCGTAATGGCTCTCTGACACAGCGTGATATCAACCCCCAATACCGGGAGAGACGAATCCTGTCTAACCGCCACTGCCTCCAAGTGCTCGGGACTGCACCCAACTGCTACCTGTTTGTACGAATCCTTTGAGCCGTGGTAGGGTAGCAATCTAAGAACAGTGGGACACACTCGAGACGAAGTAGCAGTGTCAAGTCTGCGGACTATGCTGTACTCATGTCACCTGGGAACTGTTCACTGACGACTGGTATAAAACCAACCAACAGTTCCCTGTGAGTCCTGTCCGGTGTACCCGTAACCTAACGAGCACCTACATACTATCTCCAGTACGACGTACGGACGGCTGTGGGACAGACCATCTCCCCAACTGGGATGAGAAGCGTACACACTAGTCTACTCCGGAGTATCGATGCCCTGTCTCGATAATCCAACGACTAGGGACCTGAATAAGGATGTGCTTGTAGACTACCCAGCCCCTACTAGTGTGACTGCCATCACAACGCTGGTAGTCAAGCAAGATCTTAAGAGCTCTATCAATACGTATACTCACATATTAAGATAGAAAAACCAAGTAGCATACTACTATTTTCAGCAAGACTGTTATATACATGTGAATATCCCAAACTTCCATTAAGTAATATAAAAACTAGTATGATACAACAATGGCCCTAGGGCATATACACTAACAATCTCCCACTTGCACTAGGGCCATGTACTGGCATATCGAAGACCGATGATCTAGAGTAGCCTCTCGAACTGAATCTGAGGTAGGGCCTTCGTGAATGGATCAGCAATGTTCTCTTCAGAAGCAACTCTCCGAAACTCGATCTCCCGACGATCAATGATCTCCCTGATCTGGTGATACCGCCTTAAGTTGTGTCTGGACTTCTGATGGGACCTTGGTTCCTTCGCTAAAGCTATAGCTCCGTTGTTGTCGCAATACAGTGGTATTGGATCAACTATGGTAGGAACCACCTGAAGTTCTGTTAGGAACTTCTTCATCCAGACTGCTTCTTTTGCGGCATCGCAAGCAGCTATATACTCCGCTTCCATTGTCGAGTCAGCAATGGTGTCCTGCTTGGAACTCTTCCAGCACACCGCCCCTCCATTGAGGGTAAAGACATAACCCGACATGGACTTGGAATCGTCCTTATCACTCTAGAAGCCGGAATCAGCAAAGGCCTCCAACCTGAGGTCTTTTCCACCGTAAACCAAGAACATCTCCTTAGTCCTTCTCAGGTACTTGAGAATGTTCTTTACTGCTATTCAGTGCTTCTCCCCTGGGTTTGACTGATACCGGCTTACCATGCTCAGTGCGTAAGCTACATCTGGTCTGGTGCACAACATCGCATACATTATAGAGCCTACCGCAGAAGCGTAGGGTGTAATAGACATGCGTTCCCTTTCCAAATCAGTCTTGGGAGACATCTCTTTGGAGAGGTTGATTCCGTGACAAGCCGATAGATTACCGTGCTTAGAATCTTCCATACTGAATCTTTTCAGTACAGTGTCGATATACCTGGACTGCGAAAGTCCCAACATCCTCTTGGATCTATCACGATAGATCCGGATCCCCAGATTTAAGAGGCATCACCCAGGTCTTTCATGGAGAACCTGTGTGACAAGAATCCTTTGACAGATTGTAGCATAGGAATGTCATTTCCTATCAATAGAATGTCATCCACGTACACGACGAGGAATACGACACTTCTGGCTACAACTTTACTATATATGCATGGTTCATCTGGATTTTTGATAAAGTCATATTCTTTGACCGTCTCATCAAAACAGATGTTACAACTCCGCGATGCCTGCTTTAGTCCATAAATGGACTTAAGCAGCTTGCATACTTTCCCGCTGCTCCCACTCTGATTGAAACCCTCTAGCTGATCCATATAGACGCACTCTTCTAAATTTCCATTCAGAAAAGCCGTCTTTACGTCCATCTGCCAGATTTTATAATCATGGAAGGCAGCAATAGCAAGAAGGACCCGAATGGATTTGAGCATAGCCACTGGAGAAAAAGTTTCGTCATAGTCCAAACCAGGTCTTTGACGAAAACCCTTTGCAACAAGTCTAGACTTATAGGTTTCCACCTGTCCATCTACACCAATCTTTTTCTTGAAGATCCATTTGCATCCTATGGGTTTTACCCCATCTGGAGCAAAGTCCAAAGTCCATACTTTGTTGGTGTACATGGACTCCATTTCGGTCCGTATTGCATCTAGCCATTGTACCGAGTCGCCGCTCTGGATGGCCTGCTGGAAGCCAGTAGGTTCATCATCATCTATGATGCAATCCTCTCTATCCCCATCTATGAAAAAACCGTAGTATCTCTCAGGCGGATGAGACGGCCTACTACTCCTGCGGAGCAGTGCGGTAATGTCCTGTTCTTCTTGAACTACCAGTTCTACCAAACTTTCAGTATTAGTTTGTGGTTCTGGAATTTCTTCCAGTTCTATTTCGCTCCCACTTGATTCCTTTTCTAAAAACTGATTTTCTAGAAAATGGGCATTACGAGAAACAAATACCTTTTGTTCCTCTGCGTAATAGAATAGATATCCCCTGGAGTTCTTTGGATATCCCACAAACTTACACTTTACTGATCGTGCCTCGAGCTTGTCCACATGCTGCTTTTTAACAAAAGCTGGACATCCCCAAATCTTTATATACTTTAGATGGGGTTTCTTCCCACTCCACATCTGATATGGAGTGGTAGGCACAGTCTTGGTAGGTACCATGTTCAAAAGATATGCCGCTGATTCTAGTGCATAACCCCAAAAAGATCGCGGTAACTCAGCATTACTCATTATGGATCGTACCATATCCAATAGGGTTCGATTCCGTCTCTCCGATACACCGTTATGCTGTGGAGTGTATGGAGGAGTAAGCTGAGAGAGAATTCCTTTCTCTTTTAGGTAACCTAGGAACTCGGCACTTAAGTATTCACCACCTTGATCAGATCTTAGTGTCTTGATACTTTTGCCGGTTTGGTTTTCTACTTCATTCTTATACTCTTGGAATTTCTCAAAAGCCTCGGATTTATGTTTCATCAGATAAATGAATCCGTACCTTGAGTAATCATCCGTGAAAGTAATGAAATAGGAAAAACCACCTCTTGCATGTGTAGACATTGGACCACATACATCGCTGTGTATGAGTCATAAGAGCTCGCTCGCTCTTATTCCATGTCCAGTAAATAGAGTCTTTGTCATCTTTCCTTTGAGACAAGATTGACAAGTGTCATAAGTTTGATATTCGAACGAGTCCAAATATCCTTCTCTATGCAACTTAGTCAACCTTCTCTCATTGATGTGACCCAGTCTACAATGCATTAAGAAAGCTTTATTTAAATCTGGAGACTTTCTTTTTAGTGTGTTCTGGACATTGAAAATTTGGAGTTGGTTTAACACATATATACCGTTATCCAGTGTACCGGACCCAATCAAACTATGATTAAGGTGGATGTTAACAACACCACTTCCAAACGTGAAATCATAACCTTTATTTGATAACAAGGAAACAGATATGATATTACACGTTAAGCTGGGTACACAAAAACAGTTATGTAAAACCAAAATGTGTCCACTCGTCAATCCCAGGTGATAATCCCCTACGGGCACAGCTCCCACGCTAGCTCCGTTAGCAACCATCAGGGTCATATCACCTTCCTTCAGCACTCTACGGTTTCTCAGTACCTGCAATGAATTACAAATATGAGATCCTCATCCGGTATCCAATACCCAGGAAGTAGAGTTGATTGACAGACAATTCTCAATTACAAACACACCTGAAGTCGAAGCTACAGCTTGCTTCGGTTCCTGGTTCTTGGCGTTCAAAGCCTTGCAATCCTTTTTCCAGTGCTCTTTCCTATGACAATGGAAGCGCTCATCCTGGCCTACTACCGGTACCGCAAACTTTTTCTTTCCCTTCCCTCCCACCTTACTAACACCTCCTCTAGGTTTGGTGGCGGCCTTCTTCTTCCTTCCTTTGGCCCTAGCCTTGGACCCGGAAGAAGATGCACCGCTAACTAACATAGCGGGTGTTTCCCTTGCTTTCTGCAAGGTGCCCTCTGCACTCCTTAACATGTTCAGGAGTTCCAGAAGTTCAACTTCTTTTCTTTGAATGTTGAAGTTCAGGATAAACTGGGCGTAGGTGGAAGGAAGGGACTGGAGAATATGGTCTGTATAGAGCTCATTATCCAAAGTCGTCCCAAGGTCTGCGAGCTCTTCTATATAGCCGATCATCTTTAGGACATGTTCTCCTACCGATGACCCGACAGCCAACCTCGCTCAAAACAAGTTCTTAGAGGTCTCGTATCTTGCTATACGAGATTGCTCTCCATAAAGTTCCTTTGTATGGAGAAATATGGCATCTAGTTCCATATCCTCGTGCCTCCTCTGATGTTCATTGTTCATCGAGGCAAGCAAGATGCACTTGGCTATCGCGCAATCGAAATCCCAGGTTTTGCGAATTTCCTTATCCGCATTGCTGGATTTGGGACCAGGGACAGCAGGTGCCTTAGTGGTGAGGATGTACCCCAATTTGTCATAGGTCAAAGCCATTTTGACATTCCGCAGCCAATCTTTATAGTTTGGCCCTGTCAGTATATTTTTCTCTAAAAGTAACTTAAGTCCAGTCATTTTCAGGGTCGCTGCAATTAGGAGAGAGAGAAGAAAACTCTTTAGCATGATGCTCTTGCAAGTTTAGAGTGGTTTTTAGTTTATCTAAACTGGATGGCTCCTACTGTTTCTCGAATCCTTCCTCAAACCATAAAAGAAGAATTAGCCAGGACTATTCTCACTGTACAATACTTGCTTAACCGTCCAGCCAGGCTGGTGTCGATACTTCGAGGGAGGTTTTCCAACGCTTTCGCGAAGTTCCTTAATTAAATAACCTCTTTTCTCTGGGGGCGTAACCCCGCTGACACCTTTCTTGACACCTACTTGGTTTATAGCATTGATCGTTAAGTGACGAATATCTTGATGAGTAGCATATACTCACAGTAGGATCGGGATCCAAATATCATCGTATGATAATGTTGAAGGAATGCTACCAACATTCATCAAACTCCAAATGGTATGCATCTCTTTGCAAATTTCAGTTTCTTTAGAAATTCCCGATATATATTTTTTCCCCATGCTCTTATGACCTTGGCGTTAGGTCAAAATGTCATAAGTCACATGTCAAGTTCTACCCATCATTATCTTGTCAATTTGAACACATCCGTATATATCCTTGACGTTCGGCCAAAATAATAATACGACTGTCCCAAACTAACTCATCTATCTATGCAACAAATGAATATCCAGTAGCTACCAAACACTATGCCTTGGCGTTAGGTCAAAATACATAGCTTGAATACTACTGAATACCCAGATGAAATGACGGAGGGCTAAGAATGGTTTTGGCGAAACCGTGAACGTAGTGAACTTGATATAACCGAAGGAACCTGATAGCTTTTAAAAGGAGTGGTTAAAGCTCCGCAATTTTAAAAATACCATCTGTTTTAAAATAACCGAGTGGTTCCTTTTAAATTGTTCCAACGATTAAACTTTTGGTTTATTTTCTTTGCATTATAAATAATGCGTCCCATCATTAACCTATCATTGCAGAAAACAACGAAAATACAACGTCCTCTTATGCCATCCGCATTCGCCACGGGGTCCCGTCATCACCCGTTAGGTTACTTAACTAACGACAGAGCGAGGGCTGGGCTAGCGCGGGTGTAAAACATAAGTGACGTCTAAATAGCTATCATATATAGATATTGTACATTCGTCAGACGCAATAATAGGCATTCCAGATCTCATATGAACTTTATTGGATTTGCAAGCAATCCGTATTTCTTTTGAGCCTGCAAGGAAAGACGGATTACACAGTTATGATGAATAGCCATTACCCCATCCAAGACCCCTACGGGTACGGCAAACTACCCGCCCGGCAGTTTGTGCACCCCACCTTGGGTCTGTCCTAGGAGCAAAAACAGTAAAATGAAATAATACAACGGTGGCTACAACCGCAACCTGGATGTGCCCCGCAAAATAATATTACAACAAATTACATTTACATCAAATGAATTAAATAATAACCCATCACATAACCCCGGCTATACATCACAACAGTCCAACACAGTTCATATCCACAAACAGTAAAAACCATTACAGAAATGTGCAACCCCCTGCCAACCGACATACTAGCAGTTAGGGGAGGTTTACGAACACATTATACAAACACAGATATAATCCAACAAGCAAATACCGTATAAACACATTTAATTTTGCTCCAATACTTCTCTGTAAATCTGAAACCTGAGCAAAAATTAAAAAATTCCAGAAAATACCATATATCACATAGAACCCACAGAGGAAAAATGGGCTGATGAATCGGCAACTCGGCGGCGGAATCGCGGCGGATCGGTGGGATCCGCCGCGGTTCCACGGCGCTTTAGCCGATTCATGATCCTAGTTTTCTTGGGTGTTCTAATACTATCGTTTTGGGCTTTCTGAAGGTCCCTGAAAAATTTTTGGACCTCATTTAAAAATCGACAGAAACTCATGATATCGGGGTTTTCCGGTTTGTTTTTTCCGTTCGAAATTCATACAATTTTGCAAGTGAGTTATTTATTGTTTAGCGAGGCTCTGATACCACTGTAAGTCGATGTACAACATCCCACGACTTGCGGGGAGGCGGAAATATGAAAAACGATCTTGTTCTTTTCTTAAACATCGACTAACCGCATGAATCGAAGCTAAACGATAACTAACATCAAACATAGAAGTTCTAAACTACTATGTGAAGGGATTATACCTAAAGAACCGTGTCCTTCGTCTTTACGAACTCCACCTCCTCCTCGGCCTTCTCCAAGTAGTAGACGATCCACCACGAGAGCTATACTCCAAGCTTTGCCTCTAAACTTGAGGCAACTAGGTTTCTTTAAGTGCTAATCAAAGTATCTAGATGATATAGAGTGAGGGTTATGGATTAAGTAGTCTAACTAATCCTTGTACTCAACATATGAGAGGGGAGGATTAGGGTTTGAAGAGAGGAAGCTTGAGGAGAGAGAAGGTGAGAAGAATAATGAAATGAGAAAAAGAGTTATCATAATATATATCAAGCATTATTGTTTTTCAAGAAAAGAAAAGAAAATGATTTACGACCATGCTTGATAAATATCTTATGGTGATTCATCTCCATGAGTCATTAAGCAATTATGAAGCATTAATGACATGGATGAATCATACATATGACTCACTAATCTCACTCAATATATATGCCACCTAAACCTCCTTAGTCACCATCTTCTAGAAGCTTCTCGCGCAATTACGAGAACGCCCCTCCTATCCGTGAAAACACGGAAAAACTTTACACTGTATAAATCCAATAACCGGATACTAGTAACTGGCTTAAACCAAAGCCGACTAGTAAAAACTGTCCGAAAGTCGTACGTGCGTAAACACACGTATGCGTCCGAACCCTTGTCGTAAAACCATACGACCTCTATATCGTTTCGCCTGGAGTAGGGAAACTCTCTGTGTGGGACTCTAGAGACTCGACTACTACGCTGGCAGTGGGTTTAACCACAGACCGCAAGCGGCACTAGCTGTACGTAACGGTCCCCAGGTAGATGTCGATAAGAAGGCCGATGAGGAAACCCATCCGAACTCCTACTGAGTCTGATGTGACAATCTCCATACAGTCCGGTCCGTTCGTCTAAGACTATCGCATATCGGGCCTAGGGGGGCGGCAAGCGTCAGTCCCATAATAGCGGTATAAGTCGTGTCGGAGGGAAGCCCATTACACCCTGAGAAACTACTGGAACCTACCAGCAAATCTCGCTTGCCCTGGCCAGGGACTTTGCATAATGGCTCTCTGACACAGTGCGATATCTACCCCCAATACCGGGAGAGACGAATCCTGTCTAACCGCCACTGCCTCCAAGTGCTCGGGACTGGACCCAACTGCTACCTGTTTGCACGACTCCTTTGAGCCGTGGTAGGGTAGTAATCTAAGAACAGTGGGACACACTCGAGGCGAAGTAGCAGTGTCAAGTCTGCGGACTATGCTGTACTCATGTCACCTGGGAACTGTTCACTGACGACTGGTATAAAACCAACCAACAGTTCCCTGTGAGTCCTGTCCGGTGTACCTGTAACCTAACGAGCACCTGCATACTATCTCCAGTACGACGTACTGACGGCTGTGGGACAGACCATCTCCCCAACTAGGATGAGAAGCGTACACACTAGTCTACTCCGGAGTATCGATGCCCTGTCTCGATAATCCAACGACTAGGTACCTGAATAAGGATGTGCTTGTAGACTACCCAGCCCCCATTAGTGTGACTGCCATCACAACGCTGGTAGTCAAGCAAGATCCTAAGAGCTCTATCAATACGTATACTCACATATTAAGATAGAAAAACCAAGTAGCATACTACTATGTTTAGCAAGACTGTTATATACATGTGAATATCCCAAGCTTCCATTAAGTAATATACAAACTAGTATGATACAATAATGGCCCCTAGGGCATATACACTGACAAGGAGGACTAAGGCGATGTTCTTGGTGTATGGCGGAAAAGACCTCCAGATAGAGGCCTTTGCCGACTCCGGCTTCCAGAGTGACAAGGATGACTCCAAATCCCTGTCGGGTTATGTCTTTACCCTCAATGGAGGGGCGGTCTGTTGGAAGAGTTCCAAGCAGGAGACCGTTGCTGACTCAACAATGGAAGCGGAGTATATAGCTGCTTACGATGCCGCGAAAGAAGCAGTCTGGATGAAGAAGTTCCTTACAGAACTTCAAGTGGTTCCTACCAGTGTTGGTCCAATACCTCTGTATTGTGACAACAACGGCGCTATAGCTTTAGCGAAGGAACCCAGGTCCCATCAGAAGTCCAGACACACCTTAAGGCGGTATCACCTGATCAGGGAGATCGAAGATCGCCGGGAGATCGAGGTGAAGAGAGTAGAGACGGAGAATAACATTGCTCATTCATTCACAAAGGCCCTTCCTCAGACGCAGTTTGAGAGGCAATTCGAGATGATAGGTCTACGATATTCCAGCTCATGGCCCTAGTGCAAGTGGGAGATTGTTAGTGTATATGCCCTAGGGGCCATTATTGTATCATACTAGATTGTATATTACTTAATGGAAGCTTGGGATATTCACAGTTGTATATAACAGTCTTGCTAAACATGGTAGTATGCTACTTAGTTTGAGTCTACTTTAATATGTGCATATGTTTCTTATAACGTATCACTTATACATATTAGTAGAGCCCATAAGATCTTTGCTTGATTACCAGCATCGTGATGGCAGTCACACTAGTGGGAGTTGGGTAGTCTGTAAGCAACATCCTATACAGGTCCCTGGTCATTGGATTATCGAGATAGGGCATCGATATTCTGGAGTAGACTAAGTGTATACGCTTCTCATCCCAGTTGGGGAGATGGTCTGTCCCACAGCCATCAGTACTTCGTACTAGAGATAGTATACAGGTGCTCGTTAGGTTACGGGTACACCGGACAGGACTCGCGGGGGAACTGATTGGTTGGTATTATACCCATCGTCAGTTAACAGTTCCCAGGTGACATGAGTACAGCATAGTCCGCAGGCTTGACACTGCTACTTCGCCTCGAGTGTGTCCCACTGTTCTTAGATTGCTACCCTACCACGGCTCAAAGGAGTCGTGCAAACAGGTAGCAGTTGGGTGCAGTCCCGAGCACTTAGAGGGAGTGGCGGTAAGATAGGATTCGTCTCTCTCGGTATTGGGAGTTGATATCGCGCTGTGTCAGAGAGCCATTACGCAAAGTCCCTGGCCAGGGCAAGCGAGATATACTGGTAGGTTCCAGTAGCTTCTCAGGGTGTAATGGGCTTTGCTCCGACACGACTTATACAGCTATTAGGGGACTGACGCTTGCCGCCCCCTAGGCTTGATATGCGATAGTCTTAGACGAACAAACCGGACTGTACGGAGATTGTCACATCAGGCTCAGTAGGAGTTCGGATGGTTTTCCTCATCGGCCTTCTTATCGACATCTACCTGGGGACCGTTACATACAGCTACTGCCGCTTGCGGTCTGTGGTTAAACCCACTGCCAGCGTTGTGTCGAGTATTTAGAGTCCCACACAGAGAGTTTCCCTGCTCCAGGCGAAACGATATAGAGGTCATATGGTTTTACGATAAGGGTTCGGACGCATACGTGTGTTTACGCACGTACGACTTTTCGGACAGTTTTTACTAGCCGGCTTTGGTTTAAGCCAGATTCTAGTATCAGGTTATTGGATTTATACAGTCTAAAGTTTTTCCGTGTTTTCACGGATTGGAGGGGCGTTCTCGTAATTTGTCGAGAAGCTTCTAGAACGGTGGTGACTTGGGGGATAAGGTGTCATTGCATTAAATGAGATTATTGACTCATTTGTGTTATTCATCCATGTCATTAATGCATCATAAATGCTTAATGACTCATGGTGATGAATCACTCATAGATATTTATGAAGCATGGTTGTTAATTCTATTATTTCATTTTTGGATAAATAAATAATGCTTCATATATATTATGATAAATAATTATCTCATTTGATTATCATTCTCACCTTCTCTCTCCTCAAGCTCACTCTCTCTTGAGACCCTAACCCTAACCTCTCATGAGTTGAGATCAATGGTTAGCTAGACTAATACATCCATAACCTCACTCTATATCCCCTAGGTAGCTTAGATTAGCACTTTAAGCAACCTAGTTATCTCAAGTTTGAGATTAAGCTTGGCGTAGGAGCTTTCAGGTGGATCGTCTTTGATTCGAGGAGGCCGGTGAGGTACCGATATTCCAAGGAGCCTACGAGGAGTGGAGGACAGCGATGAAGACCCGAAGGACAAGTAACGTAAGGTATAACTTCGTATCCGAGTAGTTAAACCTCTAGCTTTTAGTTAGTAATGGTTTAGATAACGATTCATGCGCTCAAGTCCGTGTTACGAAGCTTTGATAATCGTTTTTCATATATTCCGCCTCCCCGCAAGTTTGTGGGGTGCGTGACATGGACTTACATCTACAAGGAATACCGCTATGCAAAGCAAAAACTAGAGCTACCCTTTTTGAAAATTTGATTCTACAACATCTTTTAGGTTTCTTTTCTTTCATTAATCTCATTAATGAATCCCATCATTTATGCTTCCTAAGCATCACAGAAGAAAAAAAATACAACGTACGTTTATGCCATCCGCATTCGCCACAGTGTCCCATTATGCAATATTAGGTTACATAACTAACGGCATACCGGGGCGAGACTAGCGCGGGTGCAAAACATAAGCAACATTTTTAATATATCATATATATACAATAATAAAGCATTCGTCTCATGCATATAAAATGATCACATCACAGAATATCAGCAGCAGAAGATTACATGTGAAATATTGGTTATACTAAGAGGTCCATGTTTTATTTTGATCCTGTATTAAACACGGATTCCACGGTCGCGATGAATAGCCAAACCCACATCCTTAGTCCCCTACGAGAGCGGCAAGTAACTCTCCCAATTCTAGGGTTAGGAGACCCGATCTCGACTACTCGAAATGGCCTCCCACTGGACCCTAAAACTCGGTTACCTGTGCTCTCCTCCTTGGTTCTATCCTCATGCGGAAAAGTAAATAATATACAATGGTGACATCATCCTCAACCCAGAAGTGCCCCAATAAAAGAATATTACAAACATTTAATTTTACATGAATGCAAATGAAAAACTCTCATCTCACATAAAACCCCGGTTATTCAAAACACAACGATTCAATATAACATATCACAGCAACACATAACATCACATGTCATCAACATAAGTAAATATGCGTATCCCAATTTTCGTTGATCTATAGCAACGAAACTGGTGATACTCCACATATTACACTTACGGTCGCAGAAAAGAAAGTGTGAAACTATAACATTCGGAATCCACAATCTCTTTAGACATCATAAAACCGACATATCACATATCTCGGATTTCATGCCTAACAATATGAATTCTAAATATTGTATCTCATTACAGAAAGCTAGACGAAGTTAAACAATTTGATCGAATCAACGAATTCCCAAAATTCCCAGAGAGCTAAACACTTAAGCACTATTAAAAATTCCTAGAAGCATGCTCTAGTACCAATAGACCAACCGTTGAAGTGTCATCCCTTGCCTCCTTAGTGGCGCCGCGGAACAGCCGCCAAAAACATGTTTTGACCGCGGTTCCGCGGTCACTAAAGTTTATTAGGGACTCGTTCTTCAAGAGGGTCCATAGAATTACCTGCATGATTTTCTGAATATTTTTAATATGAAAATTTTCAACTTTTGAAAAATTTTGCAGAAAGTGGGAAAAATTGGTTATTCGGAGTTCGTTCAGACTTTTAATTTCTCCTACGCAACCCCTAATGCTGTAGCTAGGCTCTGATACCACTGTAAGGTTCTTAGGCACTAGAACAAGTTTCTATAAGGAATCAAACATGCGGTATTTAAAATTATCAAGTGCCAAACAACCTAAGCAAGGATCTTTACTAGAGAATTAGGAATAGAAACATAATGCAAACAACTATACTACTAAGTGATAGGGATTACAACCTTTGTAGTCTGTTCCTTCACTTCATAAGCTCCGAGTAGTGGTCTTTTCGCTGCTATCATCAAGCTCCCGGACTCTAGAGAGGCTCCATGAGGTGAATGATCCAAGCTAGCTTGAAGTCTTCACAATCCAAGATGATCTAACTTGAGGAATCACAAACCTAAGCTATCTTTTCACTAAGTATGAATTAGTAAAACTAACACACTAATCTATATGGATTGTATAGAAGAGGATGATGAAATGGAATTTTGCCCTCTTTATTTTCTATTTCTCACAATCTTTCATCACTTGGAAAAAATCATGCAAGCGTTTTTTGTGGAGAAGAAGAAGAACAACAAGTGATGAATGAATTATTATTATTGAGGTTAAAAATGCAACCATGGGTTAAATGTGTCATGGCTAACTCATGTAGAGAATAAACTATGGGCTAGGGTTAAAAGTTAGGTTAATAAATATCTTAGAAATATCAAGAAGGGTGGACTAAATCAACACAAGAAAATATATCAAGTTTAATCCACTCAATTAGAATTAACTAAGATAATTAAAAAAACCTAATCATAAACCTAGCCATGGTTTAATCCCATAAAGCCTAGTTGCATTTATAACCTAACATGTTGCAATATTGTATATCACATATATAATATTTAATGTAACAAAAAAAAGAATACAATAAACATATATCACATATATGTTAAATGTATCAAAAGTGAGAAAATGAAATACTTAAGTGAGCAATATATTAGTTAATGTAATTTAATATATCTAATATATAATTCTACATTAAATTATTAAATTAAAACTTGATTTAATAATCCGACTATATTACATATAACCGACTAATATAATATGTATCATTTTATCGAATCAATACTCGATAACCCGGCTATATTACATAACTGGCCGATATCACATATCGCGAGAATAGAATACGGTATCACATATCATATTAATCCCGGTCCCGCACATATCACATATGTGCTCCTACTCCGTTTCGCCTGAGCCAGGAAACCTCTGTGTAGGACTCTAAAGACTCGTCAATACGCCGGCAGTAGGTGATGATCATATCAAACACCCACAAGACGCTAGCGGTCAGCTAAACGTAAAAGCCACCCGGGTATTGAGCGATCAGAAGATCAACAAGCAAGCCTGTACATACTTCTGCGAATCCAATCAGTAACACTTCCGTACAATCCGGTCTTTTCGTCTGATATGTCGTATATCCAGTCTAGGGTTGGTAAACGTCAGACCCCAGTAACCGATAAGTCATGCCGATGTGAGGCTCATAACGGGTCGAGAAACTACTGATAACACTTACCAGTAGATCTCCATATCAGCCCTGTCCAGGGACTTCCAGTTATAGCCAATCGAACACAGCGCAATATCAACCCCCAATACCGGGAGAGACGAAACCCCTCCTATCGCTCATTGCCTCTATGTGATTCGAGACAGTACCCAAAAGCCACCATTTTGCACGTTCTCTTGAACGTGGTAAGGTGGAAATCAAAGCGCAGTGGGAATCACACAAGACTCTATGACGATCTCGGGTCTACAGACTAACCTGTACCAGTGTCACCAGAGAACTGCTATCTGACGATAGGTATAATACCATCTAGGAGTTCTCAGCGAGTCCGTTCATTGTACCTAGTCTCCACTGAGCACCTATGTACCATCTTTGTTGTCAAACACCAATGGATGTGGGATCATCCGTCGCCCATCATATGGATCAAGATGCGTATACGCTAGTCTACTTAGGAGTATCGATGCCCTGTCTCGATACACCCTCGAATAGGAACAGTTATAGGATGTACTCTTAGACTACCCTGGCCCAACTAGTATGATCTGCATCATAGTCCTAGTAGTCATGTACATATCCTAAGGTCTTTATTAACATGTGAGAGCATGACAGTAAACCAATACAAGTCAACATATTTAGACAAAGTGAAAACAGATAGCATACTATCATATCCAGCAAGAAAGTCCTCTCTCTCTATATCCAGGCATCCATTATAATATACATCATATGTAAAACAATTGCCTCTAGGTAGACGCTGTAAAAATTAAATCGTTTTTATTCACTGTTCGTAAAACAGAAAACTGCAGTTATCTGTCAACTTATATGACACATAACTTAGTATACCGTTATCCAAATTGAGGAAACTCTGGTGTTTTTGATATCTACATCGAAAGATATAGATTTTCTTTGTTTTAAGTTTTTACTGAAAACTAACGTATGATAATGTAAACTGAGTTACAATATTAAGCGATGGATCTGGACGGAATATGTTATGATTCGCACACTGTTTTTAAATTAGACATAACTCAAACTCCCGATGTCCATTCGTGACAAACTTTAGATGTGAAGATGCAAAATTTATAGAAGTATAATTTCCTGTATATTATATTACTTAAAAACATATGAAACAACTCAATATAGGCTTTGCAATATAACATATAGTTGGTATCCAGAAATCTGAATTTCTGTTTTAAACCCTGATGTTAAAATGATCATAGGTAGAGCTTAAGAAATCCAAATCACATGAATCTTAGTGTTTTGGATAAGTAGATCGAAAGCCCTACAATTTTCTAATAATTTTCTTAACCTGAAACCTGATTGAAATTGACCGAAATTATGTTTTAAAAATATGTGACGGTGCCGAATAGATTGTGATATGTTTTGCGCGACGATACGAAAACATATATACCACCCAAACCGGTTGTCGTATTTAGGTGAAACTGGAACTCACGCATGAAAAACACTTAGAGCCATATTTCTGTTTATATTCCGCATTCTTTCGACTTGATTAATTAGTCGTACATAATATTTCTTTATATTATTGTTTATGGTAGTTACTCGAATAATATACTTGACTCATTTCATGCTATTCGAACATGTATACATATTTATCTTGATCATTAAATTGTTGTATGTACATGAAGACGATAATTAAATACTGGAGTTGTATTTTGAAAACTATACAAAATTATTTTTACATAAAACCCTTCAAGTTATATAAATTACAGTAAGGACCCTGGTAAATATAGGTTTAAGCGGAACTGGTCTCTTGAGCCTCAGGGAGCTGGAGATATGGGTGCTTGCCTATTTAAGGTAGACAACTTAACAAACGGTGTTATTAACACAGTAATTGTCTTTGAAAAAGACACAAATCCTGTAGTCCATATGCAGCAGTTACCTATAACACCAAAACATAATTCAGGATTCAATTTCTTTTCAAATTGTCTGACTCAGATTGAGTCACAATATAATCAATCTGACTTGATTATGATTCAAGTATATAACGCAATTCAATATGAATCCATATATTCAATCTATATTGACTGAACCAAACCGTAGATATACATCCATCTACATGATTCTCCAGTTACACCCATTTACTGATATCATGGTTTCAGCAAGTCATCCTTCTATACAATTCAATTTACAAGACAATACAATACAAACAACACAAACAAGACATCGTGGGGATTATAAGGGGTAGACTGGTACGGAACATGTTAAAGGTGGCACGAGGTGGTCACTTAAGACATAATTACATCCATGTCGTTGTTCCGTGGTATTATCGAAGGAGCCTTGTACTATGGGATACCAAAGTCCACAGTGTAAGTTGGACTCCTCTCGTATACACTGGCATCTTCTGAACCAAACTACAAACAACTACGTTAACATAACAAACAACATTAAAATAGTTATACTCACTCTCTGTTTATTCTACTTCTCCCTCCTCTTTGGGACTTACCGAGCGATTTGTTCGCTGATGACATTCTCTTTCTTCTTCATTGGAATGTCGTCAGGTGACTCACTGGAGATCGAACCCACCAGCGAGGATTTGGACCAGCTAGCTTTCTACCCGGAGCTTTAGTTACTTGTACATTTCATTTCAGTACTTTCCATTTCTGTTATGCCACTTTTTAGTCATTGCTTTTCATTCTATGTATTTACTTTTCAAATGTATTGTAAAAAGAATGTTAATAAATAAAGTTATTGTTCAATATATATCTGTTGTCTTTTCTCTTATGCATTTTACTTATATTGCTTAGATACGCTTAACGTGTTTACATCAGAGTAAATACATAGCGGACGCTTCGCGTCCTCTGCCCGTACACTGGGAAGCGGGGTGTGATAGTGTCCTTTGTTCTTCAACCATCGTCGCAAGCTTCTAGTGGTCGCGGATCAAATTTAGTCGCCGGTCTTCCTCCATCTATGATGATCCACCTGAGGGAAACAGCGCAAGCTTCAGCCTCGCCAAGAGAGGCAATCAACGCTCCAAGGTTGCTAGCAATAGAGAGTGGAGGTGTAGGAATGTGTCACTATAATTTTTCTTTCATCATAAATACTCCATGAGCAACCATAGAAGATCAAGCGGAGGTGAGGAAACATGTGGCATGAGCAACTAAAGAAAATTGCTAAGTGTTTTCTTCAAGTGAGAAAGAGAATGAGAAATGAAGCAAGTGAAGAAAAATGAAATGAGCAAGCTATGTCAAGAATGGTGGCTGCCTCCCCCCCATCTATCGCAATCATCCAACAAAAAATATCTCATCCCTTTTTTCAAATAAACAAATGAGGGCCACGCCTCTCTACATACCTAAACCCATGCTCATGCCAACTCACCCTCCACCTCATTTCCCAAATGATTTTCTAAAAAGAAAATCAGTTAATGAGGTGGCCATCTTCTTGAAACTATTCCGTATAAATACGGAATACAACCTGGTACACGTATCGAAATACATATACACGTATTCGTATAAAAATATGAATAGTCAAGAGAGAAAATGAATAGTGAACAATAATACTAGAATACATATATATAAATACATATATATAAATTATTAAATCAAAACCTGATTTAATAATCCGGCTTAATCTTAAGCCGCTAGTATTATCGACCGTCCGATTAAAGTCTGTGCAGCCTGTACACATATTTAATCCGACACCTGTATGTACCAACATACTTCATCTACACCATATCGCCTGAACCGTGAAAACCATCTGTGTGGGACTCTAAAGACTCGTCAATACGCTGGCAGTGGGTTTAACCACAAGCACGTCAGCGGCACTAGCTGTACGTAACGGCTAACCAGGTATAGATCGAAAGGAAGGCCGACGAGCAAACTCATCCAAACCCTTACTGATCCTGACAGTGAAAATATCCTTACAGTCCGGTCTGTTCGTCTAAGAGTATCGCATATCGAGACTAGGGGGTGGATAAAGTCATACCCCTAATAACGCGACATTTAGTGCCGGTATGAAACCCATCACCAACTGAGAAACTATCGATCCTGGATCGGTAATTCTCGTCCACCCCGGCTGAGGATTTCTGGTGATGGCCACCCGTGCACAACGCGACATCGACCCCCAATACCGGGAGAGGCGAATCCCCGACGATCCGCTCACTGCCTCCATGTGGCTCGGGACTGTACCCAACTAAAACCTGTTTGCACGAATTCTTTGAGCCGTGGTAAGGTAGTAATCAAAGCACAATGGGAACTCATACGAGACAAATGACGATCTCAGGTCGACAGACTAACCTGTACACATGTCACCGGGGAACTGCTATCTGAGAATAGGTATAATACCAACTAGCAGGTTCCCGGCGAGTCCGTCCAGTGTACTCATAACCCAATGAGCACCTGTATACTATCATAGGTGAACAAACTAACACCAATGGCTTGTGAGACCTGGCCACCTCCCCTCGTCGGGGTCTCAATCAGTATACACTAGTCTACACTGGAGTATCGATGCCCAGTCTCGAAACTCCTACGACTAGGGACAATTAAGGATTTGCTTATAGACCCCCAGCACCCATATATATGATCGCCATCATATTGCTGGTAGTCAAGCAATAATCCTATGGGCTCTATCAACATGTAATAGGGATGATAAATACAAACCAGATAGCATACTATCATCTCGAGTCAGACTGTTCTTCCGGTATATGTCCTCCCTCAATCATCATAATCACCTGCCCGCGACTACGATAATTTCCTTAAGGGTACTATAGCCAACAAGCCGTGGTAGGGTGGAGATCAAAGTACAGTGGGAGGACATACAAGACTCTATGACGATCTCGGGTCTACAGACTAACCTATACCAGTGTCACCTGAGAACTGCTATCCGACGATAGATATAATACTACAAAGGAGTTCTCGACGAGTCCGTTCAGTGTACCCAGTCTCCACTGAGCACCCATATACAATCATTGGTGTCACCACACCAATGGATATGGGATCATTCATCGCCCTTCATATTGGTCAAAAAACGTATACGCTAGTTTATTCTGGAATATCGATACCCTGTATCGATACACCCACGACTAAGAACATTTCAAGGATATGCTTACAAACTACACATGTCCCACTAGTATGATCTGCATAATAATCCCAGTAGTCAAGCAAATATCCTAAGGGATTTATGAACATGTACCAAATGAGTAATAAGCATGATCAAGTGAACATGTCAAGATAAAGAACAACAAGATAGCATACTATAATGTCGAACAAGAATGTCCTCTGAATATATATATAAACATACCGATACATCCACTATCAAATAATGGCCTCTAGGGAATACATATATCCAACAATCCCCTACTTGCACTAAGGCCAATTATTGGAGTATCTCATACCCAACATCTCAAAAAGTCGCTCATGCTGCTGCTGAGGGAGGGCCTTGGTGAGTGGATCCGTGGTGTTATTCTTTGTATCTACTCTCCGAATCTCGATCTCGCGGCTATCAACTATCTCCCGGATTAGATGATATCGCCTCAGGATGTGTCTGGATCGCTGATGGGACCTGGGATCTTTGGCCAACGCCATAGCTCCATTATTATCACAATACAATGGTATTGGATCAATAATGGTTGGAACTACTCCTAGCTCCGAGACGAACTTCTTCATCCAGATGGCTTCCTTGGCAGCATCATTTGGAGCAATATACTCAGCTTCCATCATGGTGTCTGCAACGGTATCCTGCTTGGAACTCTTCCAACATACCGCCCCTCCATTAAGGGTAAATACAAACCCTGAGATAGATTTGCTGTCATCCTTATCACTCTTGAAACTCGAATCCGTAAAGGCCTCCATTTGGAGAACCCCGTTACCATACACCAAGAACATTATTTTAGTCCTTCGCAAGTACTTAAGAATGTTCTTCACAGCTGTCCAGTGATTCTCCCCTTGGTTGGATTGATACCTGCTTACTACACCCAGTGCATAAGCTACATCATGGCGTATACATAACATCACATACATTATAGATCCTATGGCTGAAGCGTAGGGTATAATGCTCATGCGAGCTCTCTCTTCATCCGTCTTTGGGAAAAAGTCCTTGGAGAGAGTGACTCCATGACAAGCGAGTAAGGAACCCCGCTTGGAGTCTTCCATACTAAACCCCTTTAGGATGGTGTTAATGTACCTGGTTTGGGACAATCCCAACAACCTTTTAGATCTATCCCTGTAGATCTCCATGCCCAGTATGTACGAGGCATCACCCTGGTCCTACATGGAGAACCTTTGTGATAAGAACAGTTTGACTGATTGTAGCATAGGAACATCGTTTCCTATCAGAACAATGTCATCCACATACAATACGAGGAATGTGACAGTACTCCCTACAATCTTCTTATAAACACTAGGTTCATCTGGATTTTTGATGAAATTAAACTCTTTGATGACATCATCAAAACAGATGTTCCAACTCCATGATACCTGCTTCAATCCATAAATGGGTTTAATCAACCTACATGCTTTCCCACTGCTCCCACTATCAATGAAGCTCTCTGGTTGATCCATATAAACACATTTTTTCTAAATCACCATTTAGAAAAGTTGCTTTAACGTCCATCTGCAAGATTTCATAGTCACAGTGAGCAGCAATAGCAAGTAGGATCTGAATGGATTTAAGCATGGCTACAGGAGAAAAGGTTTCTTCATAGTCCAATCCTGGTCTTTGATGAAATCCTTTCGCCAAAAGCCTTGCCTTATAGGTCTCCACCTGCCTATCTACACCGATCTTGTTGGAGATAGTGCCCTCAGAGTCAATTATTGGATCACAGGCACGTGATTGCAATGATTGAGGGAGGACCTATCCCGGTGGAACAGTCTTACTCGAGATGATAGTATGCTATCTGGTTTACCTTTATCATCGTGTACTGCTTTAGGTGACCTGACAGGTCGCTATTGCACGTTGATAGAGCCCTGGGATTCATGCTTGACTGCCAGCAGTATAAGGGCGATCATATAAGTGAGAGCTGGAGTCTACAAGCACATCCTTAAAAGGTCCCTAGTCGTGGGAGTTTCGAGACAGGGCATCGATTCTCCAGAGTAGACTAGTGTATACAGTCGAGACCCCGACGAGGGGCGGTGGCCGATCTCACAAGCCACTGGTGTCAGTTGGTTCACCTAAGATGTATACAGGTGCTCATTGGGTTATGAGTACACCGGACAGGACTCGCCGGGAACATGCTAGTTGGTCTTATACCTGACGTCAGATAGCAGTTCCCAGGTGACATGTGTACAGGTTAGTTCATCGACCTGGGGATCGTCATTTGTCTCGTGTGAGTTCCCACTGTACTTTGATTACTACCCTACCACGGCTCAAAGGAGTCGTGCAAACAGGTTTTAGTTGGGTACAGTCCCGAGCCACATGGAGGCAGTGAGCGGATCTTCGGGGGTTTCGTCTCTCCCGGTATTGGGGGTGAGGTCGCGCTGTGTCTAGGAGAGCCATTACACGAAGACCTTGGCCAAGGCAGGAGATTTACTGGTAGGTATTCCAGTAGTATCTCAGGGTGTTCTGGGCTACACTCCGACACGACTTGTACCGCTTTTGGGGGTCTGACTTTTACCAACCCCCTAGGCCCGACATGCGATGCTCGTAGACGAACGGACCGGACTGTACGGATATTGTCACTGACAGGCTCAGTAGGGTGTCAGGATGAGTTCACTCATCGATGTCCCTTTTAGTCAATAGCTGGTGGCCCGTTACGTATTGGCTTATACCTCTGACGTGCTAGTGGTTAAATCCACAGCCATAGTATTGACGAGTCTTTAGAGTCCACCACACTTTCAGTTACTCAAGCTTTCGGGCGAAACGCTGTAGAGGCCGTATGGAGATATGGCAGGGTCCGATCAGATACGTGCGGTATTGCACGGATCAGGATCGGACAGCTTTGTACTAGTGGCCGTATGGATATATGGCAAGGTTCGATCAGATACGTGCGGTATTGCACGGATAAGGATCGGACAGTTTTTACTAGCCGGTTTTGGTTTAAGCCGGTCCTAGTTTAGTACAGTGTAGATTTTGTCTCATTGCATTTGTGTCCGGACGGAATACAGATGCGGGTGTGTATGCACAGTATGGGGTTTTCCTGTAATTTATTACGGGACCAGTTTTCTGGAGTTGCCAGTTTGCTTTCCGTTCCGGCCGGTTTTCCTTTGTTCTTTCCCGGCCGGACTTTTCCGATGGAGGGGGTAATTTGCAGTTTTGCAAATTACACTTTGTGGAGGACTTTTTTGCATAAGGGTTGATATGATAAGCATCTTTGCTTTTCATGCTTTTATGTGATTTGATGAGATTAGAAATGAAGTGAGGTTTGATGTTGATTTAGTGATGATTATGTTTTAGGATGTGGTCACCACTTTTTGCTTCCTACACTCACCTCCCTCTTGCTATCTTATTGTTTTTGCTCCACCTTTTTATACTTCACTTGAAGAGAGAGTTTGTTTTTATGGTTGAGGAAAAGAAAGAGAGGAGGAAAAGAGAAGAAGAGAGTTTCATCTTCATCCTTGAGAGTGTTTCATTTTCTTGATCTCATTTCATGTTAAGAAAAATGCAAGCACCATTTTTCTTGTCTTGTTTCCTCCATCATCCACAAATGGCATCAAACCCCAAAGTGAGACATACACTCTACACTATATTCCTACAGCAAATCTTGGACGCGTCGATTCGCCAGCTTCGCGCCCGAGTTGCCTCGGTATTGAGGTGGGAGCCCGTAAAAGTACCCGGCTTCGTGGTGCCCCTTTCCGACGAGGAGGAGACGGACGGAGATCCCGCGAGGAGATCGGAGTGGAGATGAAGACCGGAGGACTCGGATCAGTCGGTATATCTCTAACCCATCCTCTTGTTAGCTTAGACTAGTTTAATGGCACGATCCGGGTGTTTAGTGCGCGGTGGTGCCGGTTTGCTAAGTCCGCAAAATTAAAGTTTATTACCGTTTCCGCGTTTGGCCGTCGGATTGACGGCCGGGGCGCCGCCGTGCACTTACAGTGGTATCAGAGCCTCGCCATTAACTTCGTCTAGCTTCGTTTGATGTGTTTTGCATTTCCGATCGACCAAAATTCCAAAACTTGCATTTTTGTTCGCATCAGTTTCTGTTGAAATATTTTGGTCTCGAAAAATTTTTCAGGTTGTAAAATATTGATGTACTGGAAAATCTAAGAACTCTGTAAAATTTCGATGAAGTGATTCCACAGTTGGAGCGCGGAAGCGCCGCACAAACCCCCATTCCGCCGCCCTTCCGCCGCGAACTGTAGAGATCACTGCACCAATTTTTTACAGAGGCTTTCTGGGATTAAAATATGGGTTTTGGAATATTAAAATTGGGCCCAGGTTTTCTGTGAGTGCTACAGTTTTGATTGGGGGCCCACTTGTTAATTTTTGGTCAATCGGAAAATTTTAAACACATTTTTCACAGTATTTACATTATATCTGCGACCGTGAATGTCACTCGATCGGTAAATCCGGTCTAACTGCTATAGCCCGGTTAGACGGATTTGCGAACGTGATTTTCACGTTGATGTTCTTTGTTTATGCTGTGATGTTGCGGATCGGTCGTGGGGATAGCCTGGATGCAATACTAGTACAGTGTTGTTGTTTATGTACTTTTGATATTGCGGGGCGAGCATCCGACATGTGGACTGCCGTCACTGCCTGATTGTATTATTATTTTTGGGGCACGACCTGGTTGCGGTCGATGTACCCGGTGTATGTATATTTTACATTCTGTACTAGGTTTACCCCGCGGTGGGGTGCACGGATGGCCGGGTTCTAGAGGGCAACAAGCCCGCATCTCATGGCATTGGGACGGAGGGGGCTTCACTCTAGGATTGGCGGGCTATTCGCCGCACTCGTAGGGGGTACTGGTTGACCCAGGAGGGGTGCCCAAGTTGCCGGATTCCGTGGAGTGCTGGGTGGTCCATTCACGGAGCTGAAGGGGGCTGCCTCGCTTCAGGTTTTGGCGGGTGACTTGCCGCGCCCGTAGGGGTCTAGGTTTTCATTGCACAGGCTATCCACACGACCAGGGGAACGTCGGGTTTCAGTAGTGGCTCTGTGAAACCCGGGGATCCCAGATATCTGTATTGTTCTGTGATGCTGTACATTTCTGTGATGTTGCATTTCTTTTCACGCCTTGAGCGAAATATAATATATTGGTATATATATTAGTAGATGTTGTATATGTTTTTCATCCGCGCTAGTCCATTCCCCGCTCTGTCGTTAGTAAGCTAACCTAACGAGTGATGACGGGACCCAGTGGCGAATGCGGATGGCATATACGTACGTCAGTATATTTTCGTTCTTTGTGGTGTGATCAATTGATGGGACTGCATTGATTCGGATCAATGCAAGTTAAACAAACCTATTCTGATGTTGTTGGAACACTTTTCAAAAAGCTGTTATTGCAAGGACGTTTACTTTTGTTTTGCATCGTGGTATTCATTTGGAATATCCTGCTCCTCAGTCGACGAGGCAAGGGCCGAGATCCCTTCACCGGGAGTGACCCCTTGGACAAAAGTTTGCGTCAGGGCAGTAACTTCACTATAGCCGATTACTTTTGCTTTGCATCGCGGTATTCATTTGGAATATCCTGCACCCCATTCTACGGGGAAAGAGCCGAGATCCCTTCACCGGGAGTGACCTCTTCAGTAAAGGTTTTCGTCACTATATTTCTATAAAGCTATCCGTTCCTTCAACGATATCAAGTTCATTACGTTAAAGGTTTTCGCCAGAAACCATTCGTAGCCCTCCGTCGTTTCATATGGGTAGTCAATAGTATTCAAGCTGTGTTTGTTGGCCAAAGTCAAGGCACAGTGTTTGGTAGCTGTTGGTTATTCATATGCAGCATTGATAGATGCGTTGGTTTGGAACAGTCGTACTGCCTTGTTGGCCAAAGTCAAGGGTAGGTACGGGTGGATTCAAATTAACCTGGAGAATGACGGGCAGAACTTGACATGTGACTTATGATTTGTTGGCCAAAGTCAAGGTCATAAGAGCATGGGGTAAAAATCACATCGGGAGTTTCAAAAGAACTGAAACTTGCCAGATATGCGCATACCTTCTGGAGTGTGATACCGTGAGCGGATTCCGTCACGTTATCATGCGATGATAGTTGGATCCCGATTCCCACTGATGAGTTGGTTTACTCCTCGGGTGACCCCGACTAATTCTTCTTTCAGGTTTGGAGGAGAATTTGAGGTACAGTGGGAGGTTTCCAGATTAGATAAATTGGTAACCATTCTGATCTTGGTTAGAGTGCACGCTGAGTGTTTCTTTTCTCTCTCTCTCTGGCAGCGACCATTGACCCGACCCTAGACTTTGACTCAGAGACCAAGTTGACCGAACCTTCTTAACACTGGCTTTTCGATTGTCAGAGTTGCAGACCTCATTGCCACTCCTACTTTTACCCTTTTCTCCAGGACACCCCGTATTACTACGAACGTCCACTTCCATTGGACAAAACCATCGTATGGTTAGATACGAACTCGAAGGGATTCGAGGATGGTTTCCGGTTCTGGAGAAAACGGATAGGATTATTCAGTTGTCTTTTCCCTTTTACCTTTTCTCAAGTTGTGAGTACTCCTTGGTTTAGGAGATAGTACACCTATTATGCAAATTGGATAGTCTTCTTCCAAACCTTAGGCTGGTGCCGACCGGTAGGGAATGAAGAAAACCAATTAGCCTAAACGGTGTGCAGAAGGTATTAAGATTAAGACAAAGCAAGGGATTAGTAAGAGGGCAGAGTAAATTGCGACTGATATTCACGACCAAACCAAATATTTCTTCGCCAATCCTAAATCACCTTTGTATTTCTCCAGGACACCCCGTATCACTACGAAGATCCACAGTTTATTGGATACTCCATCGTATGGTTATATACGAACTCGAAAGGAACTTGTTCCAGTTCGGGGATGGATTCTGGTCCAGGAGAAATAGGAATAAGGTTTATTCGGTTGTCTTTTGTTTTCACCTTCTCTCGCATTGCGAGTGCTCCTAGGACTAGGACAGTACACCCATTATGCCTATTGGATAGTCTTCTTCCAAACCATAGGCTGGTGCCGAAGGTAGGGAAGGAAGAAAACCATTTGGCCTAAAGGGGTGTGCAGAAGGTAATGACTAAAGACATATAAAGGGATTTGAAGAGGTGGCAAAGAATTATACGGTTATAGTTGTGAATCTGGATAATGGTAGAGGCATTACTAGGAATACCAAGATACCCCATCGAAACATTTCAATGTTTCAGTTCTACTGTGTACTGTTAAAGGAAAACTGATTTCCCGATTAGACACTTGCTCCAGGGTATGTATTTACCAGGTTTGATTCTCACATCTGTATGGTTTTACAGATGATGAGTGGGAGTAAGTTATTGGGAATAGGGTAATCATCCTCATTATATCGGGATTCGTTGTAATCGGTGATATTTGAGGAGATCATCTGGGCTGTTTGGCGGTCGGCAAATATTTGGTTTTGAATATCCGCTGTTGTGCACCAATTTCAAATTGATATATCTGTACGTCTATTTTCATAGAGTGAGATATACCTTTTGATATTATGTCGATGACATTTACCTATATCAGTGGATGGTTAGGTAAGGAGCATTAAACAGCGGTGTAATTCTTCTTAACCATAAGTACAGCTTTCAACCTACGACACACAGTGAAAGAGTTGTTAGACTCAGCGGACTTATACAGAGTGTTGTATGTTGTCCAGTGTCCATTAGGACAGAGGGGTTGGTCCTCATACTATATTCTGTTTACTTTTAACTTCTCTAGTTCTTAGACATGTGTTTCGTAGAAACACAGGGTCTAAGTTTTGAGGAGTTATAGGTATTTGAATAGAGTAGAGAACCAGGTGTAGCAAGTATCGGGATTCTTCAAGGTGATTGAAGATGTAGATACTTGTGTATGGTATTCAGTTGATAGTAATGATAAAGAGAAATTGCTTCTCTTTCAGGTTACTCATAATTGGAAGCATTCCTAAGTTGAGTAACGCTGATCGGCCTCCTTCCATTTAGTTGACATGCACTGGAGATAGCTGCATGATTTGAATCTGGTTCAATTAAATCAGTGCCTCTGGTTCTATATTGGATATAGTACAGTTCATATCTTAACATTGTTAAGGTACGGGGAGTTGTCCGGCTTATGATTAAAACCAGACTCTGGATAACTCAAGGCACGTTTCTGTAATGGCTGTTTGTGGGTTGACCCAGGCTATGACGAGGGTTGATTTTCTACCATAAGAAAGATCAATAGTGATATTGTTCTTGACTCGCCACAGTTTTAATAAAAATGGATTTTTTCAAAAACAGTAGTGGGAGTATGGTAGAACTGGAAGTGATTCCAGAACCACAAACGATTACTGAAGATTTGATAAGGAACCTAAAGATTCAATCTGGTTTGACATTCCATTGGCCACTCCGCAGATAAGGTGGGTAACTTCAGGCACCCGAGAGGTACTCCGGTAGCCTCAAGGACGATGACAGGGAAGTTCTTGTTTACCCACACTTGCCACTGTTGTTGTTCCAGGCTGCGAGACCCGGCAGGAGGATGAGTATAGCGTCGTTCTAAACTAGCTTTAGAAGTGCACATCTATATGACTCTGCCAGAGGGTTTTCGTAGTCAGTGGGAGCAGCGGAAGCATTGGTGGACGTCAGGCTTATGTCTATTTATAGACTAAAGCAGATATAGCGGAGTTAGATCATCTGCTTCTGATGTGACAGTCATAGGTTTGACGTCATCAGAATAGGGGATGGATCTGTTGAGAAGGTAGTAGGAAGTGATATTCCTATACTACGATCGGTCATACTTTGGTCGTCACACAGTGGTTTCTCCACATGGGACTTGGACATTATATCAGACATACTGGTTACTAGATCTATGGTTTTAGATCTGGATTTGGGTGGTTTCCCAATCTGGGTACTTTGACAGCATTCTAAGAGTATTTAGAATAGACGACTCCTGGCACGGTGGTGTACCTGCAGGTGATGGAGTCACCCTCTCTAAAGGTGTCTTATAGACTAAAGTAGAGAGGGATGTGCATGATTGGCAGATCACTTGCTTAGGCAATTGAGTCAATCATGAGATGTCAAGTACCACACCAGATGTTGTTCTTGCACTAGATGCAATAAGTTGATATTGATCCAATCCTGGAGGAACAGTCGGAAGCAGTTTTAGAACATAAGTGGATGTTCTAGGGATATGATAACGACAGCCTCATTAGGGAGACAGTTATCATTCCAGGCTTCCAAGGTGACATGGACGACAGGGTGATCGTCAGAGTTATAATTTTCCTTCTGACGAGGGGCAGTATTTTGGACAGGTGGTCCAAGGAAATACTGAGGGTGGCATGGCGCGGGATACTGATTAAGTTCAGTTGACGATACAGTCTAAGAAGTTTGGATTTGGAGTTCATTTATGAGCTCGATCCCATCAGACATCCAGACATTCTAAGACAGGTATTGCTCATTTCGGGAGATGGCATTCTCCGCGAACTTGAGATTTAGAGAGACATAGAAAGAAACTTCAGAGCGGATCCACTCGCTGAGGCTATTCCTCGAACGCAATAGTCTCGCAAACGAGCTTTATGAGACTGACTAGTAGAGGAGTTGGGTGTTCGGTATCACACGGGCTGTGAGTATGCGACATCGCAATAATTAGCCTTGAGTGCAAGTGGGAGATTGTTGGAGATAGTGCCCTCAGAGTCAATTATTGGATCACAGGCACGTGATTGCAATGATTGAGGGAGGACCTATCCCGGTGGAACAGTCTTACTCGAGATGATAGTATGCTATCTGGTTTACCTTTATCATCGTGTACTGCTTTAGGTGACCTGACAGGTCGCTATTGCACGTTGATAGAGCCCTGGGATTCATGCTTGACTGCCAGCAGTATGAGGGCGATCATATAAGTGAGAGCTGGAGTCTACAAGCACATCCTTAAAAGGTCCCTAGTCGTGGGAGTTTCGAGACAGGGCATCGATTCTCCAGAGTAGACTAGTGTATACAGTCGAGACCCCGACGAGGGGCGGTGGCCGGTCTCATAAGCCACTGGTGTCAGTTGGTTCACCTAAGATGTATACAGGTGCTCATTGGGTTATGAGTACACCGGACAGGACTCGCCGGGAATATGCTAGTTGGTCTTATACCTGACGTCAGATAGCAGTTCCCAGGTGACATGTGTACAGGTTAGTTCATCGACCTGGGGATCGTCATTTGTCTCGTGTGAGTTCCCACTGTACTTTGATTACTACCCTACCACGGCTCAAAGGAGTCGTGCAAACAGGTTTTAGTTGGGTACAGTCCCGAGCCACATGGAGGCAGTGAGCGGATCTTCGGGGGTTTCGTCTCTCCCGGTATTGGGGGTGAGGTCGCGCTGTGTCTAGGAGAGCCATTACACGAAGACCTTGGCCAAGGCAGGAGATTTACTGGTAGGTATTCCAGTAGTATCTCAGGGTGTTCTGGGCTACACTCCGACACGACTTGTACCGCTTTTGGGGGTCTGACTTTTACCAACCCCCTAGGCCCGACATGCGATGCTCGTAGACGAACGGACCGGACTGTACGGATATTGTCACTGACAGGCTCAGTAGGGTGTCAGGATGAGTTCACTCATCGACGTCCCTTTTAGTCAATAGCTGGTGGCCCGTTACGTATTGGCTTATACCTCTGACGTGCTAGTGGTTAAATCCACAGCCATAGTATTGACGAGTCTTTAGAGTCCACCACACTTTCAGTTACTCAAGCTTTCGGGCGAAACGCTGTAGAGGCCGTATGGAGATATGGCAGGGTCCGATCAGATACGTGCGGTATTGCACGGATCAGGATCGGACAGCTTTGTACTAGTGGCCGTATGGATATATGGCAAGGTTCGATCAGATACGTGCGGTATTGCACGGATCAGGATCGGACAGTTTTTACTAGCCGGTTTTGGTTTAAGCCGGTCCTAGTTTAGTACAGTGTAGATTTTGTCTCATTACATTTGTGTCCGGACGGAATACAGATGCGGGTGTGTATGCACAGTATGGGGTTTTCCTGTAATTTATTACGGGACCAGTTTTCTGGAGTTGCCAGTTTGCTTTCCGTTCCGGCCGGTTTTCCTTTGTTCTTTCCCGGCCGGACTTTTCCGATGGAGGGGGTAATTTGCAGTTTTGCAAATTACACTTTGTGGAGGACTTTTTTGCATAAGGGTTGATATGATAAGCATCTTTGCTTTTCATGCTTTTATGTGATTTGATGAGATTAGAAATGAAGTGAGGTTTGATGTTGATTTAGTGATGATTATGTTTTAGGATGTGGTCACCACTTTTTGCTTCCTACACTCACCTCCCTCTTGCTATCTTATTGTTTTTGCTCCACCTTTTTATACTTCACTTGAAGAGAGAGTTTGTTTTTATGGTTGAGGAAAAGAAAGAGAGGAGGAAAAGAGAAGAAGAGAGTTTCATCTTCATCCTTGAGAGTGTTTCATTTTCTTGATCTCATTTCATGTTAAGAAAAATGCAAGCACCATTTTTCTTGTCTTGTTTCCTCCATCATCCACAAATGGCAACAAACCCCAAAGTGAGACATACACTCTACACTATATTCCTACAGCAAATCTTGGACGCGTCGATTCGCCAGCTTCGCGCCCGAGTTGCCTCGGTATTGAGGTGGGAGCCCGTAAAAGTACCCGGCTTCGTGGTGCCCCTTTCCAACGAGGAGGAGACGGACGGAGATCCCGCGAGGAGATCGGAGTGGAGATGAAGACCGGAGGACTCGGATCAGTCGGTATATCTCTAACCCATCCTTTTGTTAGCTTAGACTAGTTTAATGGCACGATCCGGGTGTTTAGTGCGCGGTGGTGCCGGTTTGCTAAGTCCGCAAAATTAAAGTTTATTACCGTTTCCGCGTTTGGCCGTCGGATTGACGGCCGGGGCGCCGCCGTGCACTTACAGATCTTTCTCTTAAAGATCCATTCGCACCCTACGGGTTTTACCCCAGAGGGTACAACTTCCAAAGTCCATACTTTGTTGGTGGACATAGACTCCATTTCGGATCTCATGGCATCCAGCCACTTCACAGAGTCACCACTCGTGATAGCTTGCTGAAAACTGGTAGGGTCATCATCATCCATGATGCAATCTTCTCTATCACCATCAATGAGAAAACCGTAGTATCTCTCCGGTGGGCGAGAAGTCCTACCAGATCTACGGAGTGGCTGAGGTTCATAAGATTCAGTTGCAACATCAGGTTCAACTAAGTCGTTATTTGTAACTTGTTCTCTAGAACCTCATCTAGATCTACCACATTGCCATCAGTATCTCATTTTCTAAATATGTAGCATGTTGAGAAACAAACACCTTTTGTTCCTCCTTGTGGTAAAAAGGATATCCAAACGAATGTTTTGGATATCCCACAAATATACATTTAACTGATCGTGTCTCGAGTTTGTCTCGATTTTGCTTTTTAACAAAAGCCGGACAACCCCATATCTTAACTCGTTTAAGAGATGGTCTCTTCCCATACCATATCTCATATGGAGTGGTAGACACGGTCTTGGTTGGAACTTTGTTCAACAGAAAAGCTGCAGTCTCTAATGCATGCCCCCAAAAGGAGAGATGTAACTCAGTATCGCTCATCATGGATCGTACCAAATCTAATAGGGTATGATTCCACCGCTTTGACACACCGTTGTGATGTGGTGTGTAAGGGGGAATGAGCTGAGAGAGAATCCTATTCTCTTTTAGGAAGTTCAAAAACTCTGTACTAAGATACTCTCCACCTCGATCTGATCGAAGTATCTTGATGCTCATCCCTGTTTATTTTTCTACTTCAAGTTTGTACTCTTTGAATTTCTCGAAAGCTTCAAACTTATCCTTTAATAAAAACACATGACCGAATCTTGAGAAATCATCAGTAAAAGTTCTGAAGTAAGAAAAACCGTCTCTTACATGTGTAGACATTGGCCCACATACATCACTATGTATGAGGCCCAAGAGTTCTGTAGCTCTCTCTTCTTGTCCAGTAAACGGAGTTTTGGTCATTTTCCTTTTGATACAAGACTGACAAGTCGCATAAGATTTATATTCAAAAGGATTTAAATATCCATCTTTATGAAACTTGCTTAGTCTTGTTTCTTTAATATGACCAAGTCTACAACGCCAAAGAAAAGCTTCATTTATATCTGAAAATTTTCTTTTATTTGTATGTTGTATGTTGAAAACTGTGTGTTGATTTAGGACGTATATCCCGTTATTTAGTGTACCATAACCAATCAACTCTTGATTCAGTTTAATGTTCATAACATTGTCCTACAATACAAAATGATATCCTTCATTTTCTAACAAAGAAATAGATATTATATTACAAAGCATGCTAGGTACATAATAACATTGGTTCAAAACCAATATACAAACCGATGGCAACCCTAGATGATACTCTCCCACTAAAACTGCATGTACATTGGAACCATTTCCAACTCGGAGAGTGTGATCACCGGTCTTCAAAACACTGCTATTTCTCAAGCCCTGCATAGAATTGCAGATATGAGAACCCAAACCAGTATCCAATAGCCAGGAAGAAGAGTTTATAGAAAAGCAGTTTTCAGTCACAAACACACCTGAAGCAGAAGCATCACCATGCTTCCTTTTCTTGAGATCAAGGTATTCAGTATATTTCTACTTCCAGTGCCCCATCTTCTTGCAGTGGAAACATTCTCCTTTTCCCAACTTCTCAACCTTGGATTTTTCTCTCCCTTATGCCTTCTTGATTCCACCTCTCGGTTTGGTAGGTTTCTTCTTATTCCTTCCCTTGGTTTTGGCTTTTGGGACGGAAGAGGAAGATTGTCCAACAATCAAAGAGGGAGACTTCTCATTGAGCTTGATCTCCGCACTTCTCAACATATTGAGAAGTTCGGGTAGTGACTTCTCCATGTTATGCATATTGAAGTTCACTATGAATGGAGCAAAGGAAGGGCGGAGAGACTATAGAACAATATCAACATATTGTTCGTTCTCCATTGTCCATCCGAGGCCCTCAAGCTCTTCAATAAGATCTATCATCTTCAAAACGTGATCACCTACTGTTTGCCTGGAGCCATCTGCATCTGAAATAACTTTCGAGACGCTCGTATCGAAAGATAGGAGATTGCTCCCCATACAACTCTTTTGTATGGGGAAAGATGGATTGAACATCAATCTGCTCATGCTGCTTTTGATATGTATTGTGCTGGGTTCCTTAGGTTGCCGCTGGGTTTTGGGAGGCATCGACCATACCATTTAAAAAAAAATTGGTGCGCTAAAGAACCCTAACGCTAGAATATAAACTAGAGAATTAGACGAACAAGCATGTAAACATATTTACATCTAAGTGAACAAGAAATACAAACTTTGTAGATCGGTCCTTCACTTCAATAGCTCCATGTAGTGGTCCCTTCGTTCTAAGTAGTGATCTCCCGGACTCTAATGAGGCTCCACAAGGTGAAATGAACAAGCTTGCTTGAAGTCTTCGAAGCCGAAGATGATGTACGTCGAGGAGACACCAACTCAAGCTAGCTCTTCACTAATATGGAATTAGTGAAGCAAACACCCTAAAATAATTAGCTAATCTAGTAGAGGATGATGAATATTCAAGAGAAGGAGAAAATAAAAATAAAAAACTAACTAGCACACTTTCGTAGGAAACATGATTGCACTAAGCACGTGCAACAAGCCTTTAAACCTCTAGGTGTCCCTAGTAGGAAGAGTGTTGTCTCCTGAGGGTTTTCAGCGGATTGCACCCACAAAATCCTATAATAAAAAGAAGACTGTGAAAGTTACATATAAAGATAAGAATTATAAAAGAAAGAACTTGAAAATCAGAGTTTCCAACTACACTAGCTTTTCGGTTGTCATGAGCCCTATCTTAATAGTCATGAAAAGATGTTAGAAATCACATCGTCCCTCAATAAAACATCGCCTTTATTCTTCATCCCTACCTTTCTTCAAAACACGGATCATATACCCCTACGTGTGTGTAAATGACATCCCTACACATGGAGACTTCAATTCAAGCTATCATACTCTTGTCCATCTACCTCCATACTTTTTAGTCGGTGAATATTTTGGATGGAATTGCTCACACATTCTTCATGCGACCGTTAATACTTCTTGAGGTACTAACCGACCGATTACTACATGTGCTCACATTTTTGGCGTAATTAGCAATTTCCTCGTCTTGCAACACCTAAGGCTTAGCAATGACTCCCAAACCAGTTGGTCTAAGGCACTAAGTGATGGAGCACCCTCGCTAAATTTTTTTATGCTGCCTTGGTGATTACAAAACCAGTGTTCATTTTTCTTCACAATTTTATACTTTTATGCTTCATTTATTTATTTTTTTTGTACTTTGGCTTTTAGACAAGAGCATTTCAAGGTATCCTTTACTATCCCGAGTTTCAAGACGTGTGTAAGTGCGTATAATAGGGTATCAATGTTCAAATGTTTGGCTTCCAGAATAGGAACTATTTTTCAGACTTATTTTTATCCGCAGATTAGTGACTTCCTTCTTCTTACTAACCCTTGGGACAACGGCTCATAACTACTTATTACTAGTTTCATTTAAGAAAACATCTAACTTTCTTGGTTTTCTTATACTTTTCCAATCTTTTTGTCACGGACCGAAATGTACGGAACATGACCGGCACTTAAATTACGAAACGTCTCAAGGCGTACGTAATCTAAGTAAGCCAAAACCCAGAAAATCAAAACCAAAGAAGAGTAGAGTGAAGGAAAAACCAATTTAAAGTAAGTAGTTTTAATCAATATAGGCCGAAGTATGTATTTTTAAAATCTCAAGTATTTTCTGAAAATTTCGGCAGATTCTCCTTTGTAAATACTGGCAACAAACGGGATACAACATGAAACAAAAAGGCATCCCCAAGCTGGAGCTAGCTCTTCGTCAATCGATGGCCACAACCACGTAAGCAATATAATATACAACGCCGAAGGGCGAGGATCAAAACTCAAAAAAAAAAAAAACTCAAACATGAAAACCATAATAATACAATGCACGACTCTAAGGTCGAAAGAATAAAAGGTCTGGTTTTCTATCTCTCTCAAATATACAATCTGGTTGATGGAGTTTCTAAATACAACTGAAATAATGATAACCAAAAGTGGTCCTGATGCAAAGAACCCACCTACCAAAGCAATAATCAGGAAGGAACAGTGTGCCAGCAAACCGCAACGCAACCTGTACGGTAAAATCTGCAAGGAACTGTGGCACAACGGGGGTGAGTTGTCAAATCGTGAGTAGAAAACATCTCCGAGTAGAAATCGGATGCATAACGCTATCCTAGGTCATATCAGGTAATATCCTCAATAAAAAAAATTCTGGTCCAGCTATGCATAGTGTAATACTACATACTCGTGTCAGTGCCTCAGATAGCAACATATCAGATATATGATGCATGAATGCATTACGAATGGAAATAGAATATATCATGAATGAAACAACTGTTTTCTTTAATCAATGAGATTTCTATATTTATGTCAATCACATATCATCAATGAATGCAACAGAGAAATCAGTGCCAAGCATCGACACCAAACCTAAGTCTTAGTATCTCAGTATCAAATCTCATTATCTCAAATATCAAATCTCAAATATCAATATCTCAGGCATCCGTATCATCTGCAGGATTGGCCCGTGGGCTCCGGCAGAATGGATCAGCCTGTATCCATCTCATGACTCCGGCCGGTATCCTCCGGATAACCGACGAGTCCAAAAAATATCACCGGTAGGTAGTGCTCCCCTGCCAGGCTCATCGAATACAACTTGAGCTTCTTGCCCTGAGGTACTATACCGGGCCCACCATGTACCCGAGACAGTTCATCCAACTCCTCGAATCGGGTTTCCAAATCCAACAGCAATCATGAAAACTCATGTTGGACGACTCATACATCACGAGAAAACCGCAATTTGCATTTTAAAATAATGATACTAGGCTTTTATTAAATTTTTTGCGGTTTTCCCCCAAATCCAGAAATCTCAAGTAAATCCGAAATCATCAAAATCATGATACCAATAAACAGTGAATACTGGCATAAATCTCCATAATACTACATAACCAATGATTATATGGATGCATCTGATATCATGCAATGATTGCAATAATTAAACTAGCATATGGAAACAATAACATATTACAACTATCAGCTAGCAAGCTATGTCACTGAAATAGTATTTTCTAAAGTGTACATGACATGGCAATTACCGATGAAAATGTATATGAGCCGGCAAGCGAGTATACGTGGAGCATACGCGCCATTGGTAATGGTGCTGGTGTCCTAACAGCATGGTTTCATAATTATTACGTACACAATAACATGCAATGAGGCGATAACAATGTGCGGAACATGAATAATAACATGACAACAAGGAATCTACCTTACCATACATGTCTTATACTGTTTTGCCGTTTGAAATAATATGAATCGTGGTGTTTGAAAATTAGTACTATGGTGTTTTTAAGAAAAGATACGTCTTTTAAAATATCCGTAGTATCCCTTGGGATGTCTTTAAAATTCTCACGATTCGTTAGTTTTAGAAATAGTTATGACTCGGGCCCAGTCTGACATCTACTAGGTAAACTACAGGTCTAACTAACATCCAATCGAAAGGGTTACAGAAACCACCTACATCTGAGTCGATATATATCTGTCTATATAATAGTCGATGATATCGCCTCAATAGTATCCCATATGATACACCATCTGATATGACATTCTTAAATCAAGGGTGCGGATCTATAATCAATATATAGCATGTACGGTAAATCCATCGTACGTCATCCCAAACCTGGGTACGAGTCAAAAGTCACATTTATCACATTAATCATCTGGTATCCTCTTATCAATTATCATGATCGGGGTACTGATCTACGTCTAGTACAATACTGATACCATCAACATATATGTAAATGCGTGTATATGAAACACATCGCCTACTGATCCACTATCATCACATTTTGCATCTTATAATGCGATCCAAATCATATCATCGATCTCGTGGCATCAAGCCCAAACTCATCGACTCATCCCAACTATCATCCACTATCCTCATTATCTATATATAGGTATACGTATGTATATATATATATATATATATATATATATGTATAGTCCCATACCTATGTGTATATAAATATATACATATCCCATTTACGCACAAGTACTAAAACGAATGCAAGTGTGTGGGGTGCGTGTATGCAAATCTTTACTCTAGGGTTTCGTGACTAAGAAATCCGCTAAAGTCCTTTCTGCGATTCTCGCTTACCCTAAACCCATAAGCTCCTAAGGCTTCTCTTACTAAGTGTTCATATCTCATAATAACATATAAAAGTATATCGTTACCACAATACCTCATTCCTCATAACTTTGCGGGGGTGCTATACGCTATCCACCCGACTTCCCCCGTAGATATAAATCTACTCACCTGGTCCTCGCTTGCCGAAATCGATGTCGCCACATGCTTGCTTGTCATCTCGAAGTCCTCATGAGGGTACCTATGTATCATAACACATCGCATCGCATTAAAATCAGACTCCTGACCAAAACGACACACGAATCTCACATAGGTCAAAACCTATGGCTTGCTCTCTCAAATCAACTCAAAAACCCTCGACATCGGCGTACAAACGCCGATTGATCGAGAAAAACACCAAACATACCAATCATGGTTTCACAAATCACTAATTATATATGAAATAAGGTTTAAATCATCAAAACATTAAAATCAATCAAATCATTTTATTTTCCAAAACCTAGTTAGCACAAATTCCCATTTTGGTTCAAAACTTGATGTTTTACCCAATCTAAATATTTTAACGATTCTAATGGCCAAAATGCTCACTTAATATCATAATTAGGTCACATACATATTCACTACTAATTTATCTCACCAAACTATATACGTTTTAAAAACCTAGTTTGCAATTTTATCCAATTTCAACCATTTTATAGCAAAAATTCACAAACAACAATTTAGTTTGGATTTGCATGATCTAAAGTATTAGACTACAATTTAAAATGTTAATAATTTCATGAATAACCTAATTATATTTTTCTCTTAATTATATTCAAAGTTTACAAAAAACTAGTTTGTTAAAAAGCTTAAATTTGGACATTTTTCAAGTAACAATTTGTAATTAGCAACTAGATTAGTTTTAACAAGTTTTAAGATTCTAGCCCACATCACACAACCATGCACAATTGATCACAACCCAACTCCAAAACAAAACTCTAACTTGAATTTCTTAATCATGCAATTGAACCCATTTAAAACCTAATTAACACTTAATTAAAATCTTAGATTAGAACAAGTATCAATTAGAAAAGGGTTAAGATTATACCTCGCAAGTTCAAGAGATCCAATATGAATCTAGCCACCCAAACATACTTCTTTTCACCAATATTCATACAAGTATAGCCAAGGAAAAATGGCTAAGGGTTGGATTTTGAAATTAGTGAGGTTTTATTTGATTTTCATGGAATTTTTGTGAACTTTTGGGAAGAAATGAGATGGGGAAATGAGAGAAGGGGGCTGCTGAATTTCTGCAGCAGTGAGGAGGAGAGAGAGTGTGTGGTGTTGGGTGTGGATGAGGGAAAAGTCCAAGTAAGGAACCATACATCAAGTATAAAGACCCATACTTTAATGTTTAACACCAATTTCATTTCTTTTCTTTTCATTGACCTTTGGAAGAGGGAAAATGCCGCCCCCCCCACTTTCTTGGTCGGCCAAAAATTGTGAGGAGAGAGAGTGTGTGAGCGGTGAGTTTGGGTGAGGGAAAAATGATAAATGTTATACCCCAATCTCCATTAACACTAATTTCACTATTTAAGCCTTTTTTCGATATTTTCTAACACCATTTGACAGTTTCATTTCATTTCAAAAACAATATTTTACATGTTAGTTTAGTGTGTCATGATGCACAAAATTAGTATTAACCCATTCCAATTTGTAATTTTCCCTAATTAAATGTATTAGTGACGAGTTAAAATAATATTAAAATAATTAATTTCGGAAAATTTTCCAGTAAATTAGAAATTTTACCAGTAGCTCAATAAACACAAAATACTAGCAATTACATAGCTAGAATATGTAAATTTAATTTTATATTAAAAGATATAAATATCTTGATTTTTACGGAAAACACCCGTTATTTTACTGATTTTCCGAAATTTCACCTAAACGATTTTCAAAACGTTACAATCTTCCCCCCTTAAAAAAATTCGGTCCCCGAATTTAAATTAAAACTCCCCCAAATACTAAAACATTTAAGAAAAACCATCAAGTCGTCGGGGCTCCGAAATCATAAATACATAAAACATATATCGTAGCGCAATGCATGCGTATGAAAAAAAAAGAGTGTATAACCCAAGAATCAAAACTCCGTCAAGCATCCCGCAATCATCGGAGTTACGGGGAAGACATCAATGTCAAGATCCAATACGAAAACCAACATGATATACATCATTAAAACATCTGGAAGCAATGCATACCAAACCTTTTTCAAATCGCTGTGCGATGTGTGTATCACTGCACAGTGGCGGACGTCCATTGTGAGAAAATAACTATATATATATATATATCCTTTGTTTAAAATACACGTCCCGCCATTTTGAAAACAATTTAGAAGGGTTTCCCTTTTTAAACAGTTTCGTGTCATCACTGACACCTAGGTAAATACTGAGACTATAGCTCATCTTTGGAAATCCCTTCGATAACTATCAATACATGCAAAAATATACTAAGGTACTGTCCTCTGACTAGTCCTGCTCAGTACTAAACCAAATAGCAAGTATCATAAAATATACGGCTCCAAAAGAAATCAATCCCAATATATATATGAATGCGACGTGCGTCTGGTGCGCACGGAAATCGAAATCCACGAATGTGCCATACATGTGCACAGAAATAACATCTAAGTGCAACGGGTGTGCACGAAACACCTGTCAGAGGCAACGTGGTGCCTGACAGCAAAACCAGGTTCATCTGATATGCACTAAAAATCTCGATTTAGTGCATCTGGTGTGCACCTAAATCGCATCAAACGCCTTAAGTATGCGCAAAATCCAATCAAGTGCACAATGTGCATGAAAAAGAATATCGAATGTCACAATCAAAATCAACGGTATACAACACATTTCAATCAAAATCCCAATCAGGTATACCATGGTATAAAATCTCACCATCCTGTACATCGGCATGCACAAAAGCAAATCAAAACACTAAAAGTGCATGAAAACTATGCTGAAAGCATAAGTCAAATCATATGCATGCCCTAGGAATGAAATCAAATATCATGAAACTCGGTCATCAAAGCTCAATTATGAAATAAATCACCCAAAAATACTGAAAATCCAAAGTGACGGATACATGATAGTCAATCACAAAATCACAAATCATAAATACTGTCGTCGATATGTCCGTCCTTCAAAGTCGAGAAGGTGTCGGTGCATCCAATGCTAGTAGAACAAGATATCTACTTGCCTTCTGATCATGGCCTGTCTTATAGTACCCTTAGGCTCTCTTCCCTCACTGCAGATTGTTAAGTACATAGCTCCTCGGCTCAACATCCCAATATAGAAACGATAACGGAGCAGTACGCTCTCACACATCCTCTAAAGATCTCTGGCCAACTATCATGGTTACTCATAACATGTCTCGTCGACGATGCCGAACTCTGGCCTACTGGGTGTGCGTCATATGACCGCTCCTGGGTCGAGGTCTTCTCGTTTAGTATTTCCAGAAAGGTCTTGTTGGGGTCTCTCTCCCAATCTCGTTTCTGCCGACTGCCCAGAAGTTATCATCTCTTACTAAATTTGTATCTGGTTCCGGAACGACTGCATACTCCTGGCGACTCCTCCTGGAATATATATTCAAGTACAACGCCCCTGCATGCGTATCACATCTCTGATGTCAGCAGAGTAGAACATCATCTCGCCACGATCTCGTACGAACCTCTTACTCCACTTTTCTCTAATGTCGACTGATTCGGACTCGTCTATTCGTGGCTGCATGGACCGCGCTTCAACGGCTATACTCGTATCTGGAGTCTCCCAACCAATGCATTTCATCACCTGATATCCGAATGAATTTGAATCATCCGATCGATTTGTCAAAACCTCATAATCCCCTAAGAGCTCAACATCTAGGGTACAGTTTAATAGTATCGAAGATATGCTACAGCACTTATGGACCTCATAATCCCCCAAGAGCTTAACATCTTGGGTACAATTTAATAGTATCGAATATATGCCACAAAACCTATGGACCAACCGTAGAAGGGCAGACCCAAGCCTCACTAATGGCACCGCTAAACTGCCACAAACCCTAAGGTTCACCGGCGTTCCATGGTCATTAAATCGAGTTAGGGTTTCATTCTTCTAGAGGGTCCATAGAATTGCTTGAATTGTTTTTCGAATACTTTAAACTTGGAAAATGGATTCCTGACATTCGATCGTCTCTATCGACTCCCAACGTATCAGCGTGAAGTCTCCTCTAGCTGGAATCAATCCATCCGATGACCTCGCATTGGGGTAGGGAATAAATCATATGTCCTGGTCCTTCATCTTTGGTGACTAGCGATCTTCTATCATATCTCGAAGTATCACTCGTGCGGCGTTAGCTTCAAACATCTGGGGTGATATCTTTTCATTCGCCGAAATCACCGGCTGATTCATATGCATGCTGAACAGTGCCTCAATCATCAAAATAGTCTGTGCTCTGACGGGCATCAAAATCTGGCTGGCCTCTTGAAGTGGCCCAATCCTCTGGTGCTGATCTGCACGCCCGAGAAATCTCGTAAAAGCGATCCATCAAACGCTCATGGCGCGAAAACACAATAAAACGACGCTTCCATACAAACGTATGTCCCTGGAATCACGCCCTGGTCAGTCCCCGTTGGTGATGAGCTCATGCTGACCGCAACTCTTTCCGTAGCTCTCTCTGCCCGTACCACCGTGATAACAAAACCATAAACTGGTACTGATAAGGTTAGATCATAAGAATGAATATAATACTGTGCAAAGAAATGTACATCCTAAGGCTTCTTAAGTGGAGTATCGTATCGTAAATATGCCGCGGAACATAGGTACGGTATGTCACTCTACTCAAGCTACCTAGTCCATTAACCAAGGGTCATCCTACACTTCGACGGTAAAACCTAATGCTCTGATACCAACTTTGTCACGACCCGAAAAGTACGGAACATGACCGGCACTTAAATTACGAAACATCTCGAGGCGTACGTAATCTAAGTAAGCCAAAACCTAGAAAATCAAAACCAAAGAAGAGCAGAGTGAAGGAAAAACCAATTTAAAGCAAGTAGTTTTAATCAACATAGGCTGAAGTATGTATTTTTAAAATCTTAAGTATTTTCTGAAAATTTCGGCAGAGTCTCCTTTGTAAATACTGGCCCCAAACGGGATACAACATGAATAGTATACGAAATGAAACAAAAAGACATCCCCAAGCGGGAGCTAGCTCTTCGTCAATCGACGGCCACAACCACGCAAGCAATATAATATACAACGCCGAAGGGCGAGGATCAAAACTCAAAAAAAAACTCAAACAACATGAAAACCATAATAATACAACGCGAGACTCTAAGGTCGAAAGAATAACAGGTCTAGTTTTCTATCTCTCTCAAATATACAATCTGGTTGATGGAGTTTCTAGATACAACTGAAATAATGAATAACCAAAGGTGATCCTGATGCAAAGAACCCACCTACCAAAGCAATCACCCGGAAGGAACATTGTGCCAGCAAGCCGCAACGCAACCTGTACGGTAAAACCTGCAAGAAATTGTGGCACAACGGTGGTGAGTTGCCAAATCGTGAGTAGAAAACATCTACGAGTAGAAATCCCATGCATAACGCTATCCTAGGTCATATCAGGTAATATCCTCAATAAAAAAAATCCTGGTCCAGCAATGTATAGTGTAATACTACATGCTCATGTCAGTGCCTCAGATAGCAACATATCAGATATATGATGTATGAATGCATTACGAATGGAAATAGAATATATCATGAATGAAACAACTGTTTTCTTTAATCAATGAGATTTCTATATGTATGTCAATCACGTATCATCAATTAATGCAACAGAGAAATCGGTGTCAAGCAACGACACAAAACCTAAGTCTTAGTATCTCAGTATAAAATCTCAATATCTCAAATATCAAATCTCAAATATCAATATCTCAGGCATCCGTATCATCTGCGGGATCGGCCCGCGGGCTCCGGCAGAACGGATCGGCCTGTATCCACCTCATGACTCCGGCCGGTATCCTCCGGATAACCGACAAGTCTAAATAATATCACCGGTAGGTAGTGCTCCCCTGCCAGACTCATCGAATACAACTCGAGCTTCTTGCCCCGGGGTACCATACCGGGTCCACCATGTACCCGAGACGGTTCATCCAACTCCTCGAATCGGATTTCCAAATCCAACGGCAATCATGAAAACTCATGGTGGACGACTCATACATCACGAGAAAACCGCAATTTGCATTTTAAAATGATAATACTAAGCTTTTATTAAATTCTTGCGGATTTCCACCAAATCTATAAATCTCATGTAAATCCGAAATCATCAAAATCATGATACCAATAAACAGTGAATGCTGGCGTAAATCACCATAATACTGCATAACAAATGAATATATGGATGCATCTGATATCATTCAATGATTGCAATAATTAAACTAGCATATGGAAACTATAACATATTACAACTATCAGCTAGCAAGCTATGCCACTGAAATAGTATTTTCTAAAGTGTACGTGACATGGCAATTACCGATGAAGATGTGTGTGAGCCGGCAAGCGAGTGTACGCGGAGCATACGCGTCATCGGTAATGGTGCTGGTGTCCTAACAGTATGGTTTCATAATTACTACGTACACAATAACATGCAATGAGGTGAAAACAAGAATAATGTGCGGAACATGAATATTAGCGTGACAACAAAGAATCTACCTTACTATACATGTGTTATACAGTTTTGCCGTTTAAAATAGTACGAATCGTCGTGTTTGAAAATAAGGACTACGGTGTTTTTAAGAAAAGATACGTCTTTTAAAATATCTGTAGTATCCATTGGTATGTCTTTAAAAATCTCATGATTCGTCAGTTTTGGAAATAAGTATGACTCGGGTCCAGTCTGACATCTACTAAGTAAACTACAGGTCCAACTAACAACCAATCGAAAGGGTTACGGAAACCACCTACATCTGAGTCGATATATATCTGTCTATATAATAGTCGGTGATCCCGCCTCAATAGTATCCCATATGATACACCATCTGATATGACATCCTCAAATCAAGAGTGCGGATCTATCATCAATATATAGCTTGTACGATAAATCCATCGTACGGCATCCCAAAGCTGGTTACGGGTCAAAAGTCACATCTATCACATTAATCATCTGGTATCCTCTTATCAATTATCGTGATCGGGGTACTGATCTACGTCTAGTACAATACTGATACCATCAACATATATGTTAATGCGTGTGTATGAAACACATCGCCTACCGATCCGCTATCATCACATTTCGCATCTCATAATGCGATCCAAATCATATCATCAATCTCGAGGCATCAGTACCAAACTCATCGACTCATCCCCAACTATCATCCACTATCCTCATTATCAATGTATAGGTATACGTATATATATATATATATATATATATATATATGTATGTATAGTCCCATACCTATGTGTACATAAATGTATACATATCCCATTTACGCGCAAGTACTAAAATGCGTGCAAGTGTGTGGGGGTGCATGTATGCAAATCCTTACTCTAGGGTTTCATGACTAAGAAATCCGCTAAAGTCCTTTCTGCAATTCTCGCTAACCCTAAACCCATAAGCTCCTAAGGCTTCTCTTACTAGGTGTTCATATCTCATAATAACATATAAAAGTATATCGTTACCACATCACCTCATTCCTCATAACTTTACGGGGGTGCTATATGCCATTCACCCGACTTCCCCCGTAGATATAAATCTACTCACCTGGTCCTCGCTTGCCGAAATCGATGTCGCCACGCGCTTGCTTGTCGTCTCGAAGTCCTCGTGAGGATACCTATGTATCATAACACATCGCATCATATTAAAATCCGACTCCTGACCAAAACGACACACGAATCTCACATAGGCCAAAACCTATGGCTTGCTCTCTCAAATAAACTCAAAAACCCTCGACATCGGCGTACAAACGTCGATTGATCGAGAAAAGCACCAAACGTACAAATCATGGTTTCACAAATCACTAATTATATATGAAATAAGGTTTAAATCATCAAAACATTAAAATCAATCAAATCATTTTATTTTCCAAAACCTAGTTAGCACAAATTCCCATTTCGGTTCAAAACTTGATGTTTTACCCAATCTAAATATTTTAACGATTCTAATTGCCAAAATACTCACTAAATATCATAATTAGGTCACACACATATTTACTACTAATTTATCTCACCAAACTATATATGTTTTAAAAACCCAGTTTGCAATTTTATCCAATTTCAACCAATTTGTAGCAAAAATCCACAAACAACAATTTAGTTTGGATTTGCATGATCTAAAGTATTAAACTTCAATTTAAAATGTTAATAATTTCATGAATAACCAAATTAGAATTTTCTCTTAATTATATTCATAGTTTACAAAAACCTAGTTTGTTAAAAAGCTTAAATTTAGACATTTTTCAAGTAACAATTTGTAATTAGCAATTAGATTAGTTTTAACAAGTTTTAAGATGCTAGCCCACATCACACAACCATGCACAATTGATCACATCCCAACTCCAAAACAAAACCCTAACTTGAATTTCTTAATCATGCAATTGAACCCATTTAAAACCTAATTAACACTTAATTAAAATCTTAGATTAGAACAAGTATCAATTGGAAAAAGGTTAATATTATACCTCACAATTTCAAGAGATCCAACATGAATCTAGCCTTCCAAACTTACTTCTTTTCACCAATATCCATACAAGTATAGCCAAGGAAAAATGGGTAAGGGTTGGATTTTGAAATTAGTGAGGTTTTATTTGATTTTTCATGGAATTTTTGTGAACTTTTGGGAAGAAATGAGATGGGGAAATGAGCGAAGGGGCTGCTGAATTTCTGCAGCAGTGAGGAGGAGAGAGAGAGTGTGGTGTTGGGTGTGGGTGAGGGAAAAGTGTAACACTTTGAAATTCGTTTAGGATGTTTTCGCGTTAATTAGCAATTTGGCGTGTTTTTCATAAAAGCCCGAGTATTGTATTTTCCTTCTTGGCTAGGGATAATTGTGTTGTGAAGTGTTATATATATATGTTTATATATAATTTTATTGTTATTAATTATTTCTAGTCGGGATTACCCTAATTGGGAAATTTCTTGTGTTAGTGCACACATGCACACTTAGCACAATTTTCCTTGACCTAGGTTAAAAGTGTTAGCATGTTAACCATTTCTTTTCATGCATGGTTCATTGTTATTTCCCCACCCTTTTATCAAAACAAAACCCTTTTTTAAAATTCAAAATTTCAATTAGAATATAGAAGCATGGTGGTTAGGTGAGAACTTGACTTTTTGACCCCTTTTCTTTCTCTCTTCCCTCTCTTGCCCTCATTCTGAATTTCCTGCAGAAATTCCAGCAAAACCACAACTTCTTCTTCTTTTTCTCTTCTTCTTTTCATTTCCCTTTGATCCCTACACAAAACCCTACACAAATCAACACATTTTCATCACAAAACCATGGGAGAAAAGGGCTTTTTGAGGTGTTTGGGAGCAAATCTGCATACTTGAGGAGGGAGCTGGAACTTTTGCTGTTTTATAAGGTCTTTAGAAGGTATCAACTCATGTCTAGAACCCTATTTCCATAACTTGTGTGTTTGGTTGCTGAAAATCTCATTTTTGTGCATTTTAATGATATTAAAGGATATTTGTGATGCATATGTTAGATTGGGGTTTTGTTAGCTTGGTTAACTCTATTATGTGCTATTAGAGCTATTTAAGCCAGGTTTTTGTTTCAGTTTGCACAGAAATACCATAAAGTATCATTTTAGTGTAAAAGTGTGGTTTTTAACTAGAAATAGGGCTCTGTAGGATCTGCTGCTACCCGAGTTATTTCAGAATGAAATTGTATTTACTGTAGCATGTATGGGGTATAGAGTTCACACACAAAACCTGGGAGCCCATCTCCCTACCCAGGCCGCCGAAAAATACATTCTGGCCGCAAATTGCGGCCAGATGAGTGAGTTGGGGGTTGGGATTTGGGCCACTGGAGTCTGCTTCTATATGGAGTATTTTGGTATATATATTTTCATAATATCTGTTCTGTATCAAAATCTGGAGTTGAATACCCTATTTCCCGTATTTTTAATCTTTCGCGACACGCGTGATACGTGTGTGTGGGTTTGGGGTTTCTGCGTATCGCGATGCGTCGGGTTAGCTTCAGACGCGTAATCACACGTTTTAGCGTATCGCGCACACGCGCGCTTGGTTTGCGACACCGGTTTCTAGTGTGACTTGAATGTCGTGTTTTTGTACAGTTGAGCTTATGTGTGATATATTGTGAAATTCTTGGTTCGCAGGCGAGTGCGACGGACGCCGCGAAGAGGGGGAAACAAGTCGTCGGCTATACCTAGCGAGAGACTACGGTGAGTAGATTTAACATCTACGGGGAAAATCGTCCGCATGGCGTTATGCGTCAGGGCTGATAGGACCTTGTAGCAGCATATTACATTTACATACATTGACTGTTCATGGCTACTATTTTGTGCATACCACATTCCCTGCCATATGTATATAAACTTAGAATTGATAGAACACCGCACTATTACTAACGGTTCATGTTGCACGAGCACTAATCTGCATGTTACACACACACCGTTAGTAATTGCCATGACACACTCATTGTAGAATTTCCATGATCGTTATACTGTAGCTCATCTTTTATGTGACTGGACATGATATTCATACTTGATGCATATATCACATCGTATTAACTTGCATATTGGTTTTGGATTACATGTGATTTCTGAATTTGGGAACCGTGGCTGTTTCAAAGAGAATATGTAATTATGTAAAAACCCGGTTTCCCTTGATATGATATTTCGGTGCGTCCACTATGTGTTTTCTCGGTGCGAGAGTGATACATATGAACCCGAATCGAGGAGTTGGATGAGGCCAATTACGGGTACATGGTGGACCCGGTATGGTACCCCGGGGCGAGAACGGTTTCGCTGTGTAGTAGAAGGTGAGCCTGGCAGAGGGACTACTACCTATCGGTGATTGGTTGGACCTGGCGGTTATCCGGAGGATACTGACCAGAGTCGATAGTTGGATGCGGGGTGATCCGTACTGCCGGGGCTGAAGGCCGATACCGCAGATGGAGCCCGTGGGCTGACCCGGACTGACGGGGCCCGGTGGTTGAGGATTTGCGTGTCGATGCTGGACACGAGTACTTATGATATTTGGGTGCCGATGTTGGGCACTCGTGATTCTCAGAGATTTACAGGATTAGAGGGCCGATGAGAGTGCCGGCGCCTGAGCTATTTGGGGGGGGGGATCTGGGTGCATTGATGGACACCGATTATATGTTCCACGTTGACATTCCGTGTAGATGTTATATTTCCCCTGCTCAGCATTCATTATTGTATCTCATCCTGTAGTTATATTACCTGATAGAGCACTTGCATAATTATTGCACATACTGCTTATCACGCATTGATATCATCTGCTGGCATATGATAGAGTGGCGCAGTACGTGCATGCTCGCGATTACCTTTATGTTATTTCTATTCACGAGTTGGCAACTCACCCCCGTTGTGCCACAGTATTTGCAGGTTGCCCCTCGGAGTAGTCGCGGCAGGCTGCTTTCTTACATCTTTTGGCTACAGATACCACTACAGTTGGTGCGTGAGCTGTTTTGCTGTTAGGTGGGTTGTGGTATCTGGTTACTTTTATTGTACACACTTTTGTATCTAGTATTCTCCATCTACCATCTATGTAATTGACTCAGAGACAGTGTGAGGACGATGATGTATATTATTTGTATTCTGGTGTCGAGCGCGTTGTGAGCCGAATTTACTTATGCAGTTTATTCTATCTGTGATGTTCCCACTTGTTGCTCTTGATCTTCGCTACGGCGTCGTATATTACTATCTTGGTGTTTGTTTACTTAGATTTCTTAACATGTTAGTAAATGCTTCCAATTAAAGCTTAAAACACTCTATACTTTTACTGGTTTGATTTCTGGGTTTTCGGTTCACTTAGTCGCGTTACGCCTGTAGACGTTACGTGGTTAAGTGCCGGTCACGGGCCAAACTTTGGGTCGTGACAAAGTTGGTATCAAAGCGTAGGTTTTACCTTTCGGAGTGTTCCTAGGATGACCCTGGTATGATGGAGTAGGTAGCTGAAGTAGAGTGGCGTAGCGTGCGTATGTTCCGCGGCATACTCATGACACGGTACTCCGCCAAGGCGTCCTTAGGACTTGTTGATTTAAATTCCTTCTCGAGTATATACATTCTTGCGATTCGATTTCCGTACGCTTATCGAATCCTACTTTTCCTTTCAGCCATTCTGCCGCCAAAGACTACGAGGGCGCAGAGAGCGGCCGCGAGGGCCGAGATTCGAGTTGACTCATCCGAGACGAGGACTGATCCGGATAGTACACCGGTTGTGCCCGACCAGGCTGTTCCTGCCGTGACAGATCAGACTGCCATGTTAGGGGCTGGTGTGCAGGAGATGCGCCAGAAGGTAGCATCTAGTATGCAGGAGATGCGCCAGATGATGGGATCTCTAGTTGGGACACTTCGAGCACAGCGACCAGAGGTAGTTCCACCCGTTGCAGAGACCGCGGTGGTACCCACAGTACAGGCAGTTGCACCTGCAGCTACAGAGGTTATCTCGGTATCGTTATCAGTGTTTATGAGGCTGAAGCCTCCGGTCTTCACAGGCACCGATGTAGCCGAGGACCCACAGTCTTTCATTGATATGATGGCTCGGATATGCCGTTCCCTCAGATGCGCAGATACGAGATGGGTTGAGCTCGCGAGCTTTCGCCTGGAAGGTCTTGGCAGAATTGGTGTGAATCAGTCGAGAAGGGTAAGCAGCAGGTCTTCCTCCTATGACCTGGACAGAGTTCGTGGCGCTATTCCTTGCCCGCTTTCTTCCCCTGAGTGTCAGAGATGCTAGAGCACGCAGGTTCGAGTCCTTACGCCAGACTCCGGAGATGTCAGTAGCAGAGTACGATGTGCTGTTCACCGAGCTATCAGTTTATGCTCCGTACCTAGTGGCTACTGAGGAGTTGCGAGTCAAAAGATTTGTCCGAGGCTTGCTTACACCACTATTTCTTGCGATCAGCGCACAGCATTACGAGACATATGCAGTAGCTGTAGACACAGCCCTATTAGTCAAGGAGCGCCTTGCTGAGACTTCGGTAGTTCCAGAGCCGAAGAGAGTTCGTACGGATACATCAGCGTAGAGATATCCTTTTCGGCGCCGTGACAGGCACCTTGCAGGTGGCAAAGATTCGGGGCGAGGCAGGCTGTTTAGCTCCTATCCCCAGGAGGGTCAGCGACCATCATCGGGATGTTACCGTTGCGGGAGTTCTTATCATCGTGTGCGAGATTGTCCTGAGATACCACGGAGGGAGGCGGCAGCACCGCATGTCACATTACCACCTTCACCACCCCAGAGGGCGTTGCCTATTGTACCTACTGTTACTCAGCGTCAGACTCATGCACAGAAAGGTCGTGGTCGCGGAGGATTTGTTCATAGAGAACGAGGTGATCAAGGCAGAGGACAGCCAGCTGCCGGCAGGGGACAGTCAGTTGCAGGTGGAGGACAGGCGGGAGTTTTTGCTTTGACGCATCAGGACGTGCAGGCGTCCAATGCGGTGGTCTCAGGTATCCTTCCAGTATGTTCGGTTGATGCACACGTGTTATTCGATCCCGGATCCATGCACTCGTATGTATCCACACACTTTGTGCCGAGTTTGAGTAGAGAGTCCGGTTTGTTTGATCAGCCGCTTGTTGTGACTACTCCTGTGGGAGAGTCGTTTATTGCTAGGCACGTGTTCCGATCCTGTATCGTCCATATTGGCGATAGAAAGTTACCGGTCGATTTAATCCTTCTTGGGATGTTGGACTTCGACGTTCATTTGGGCATGGATTGGTTAGCCACGTGCTATGCTTCTATTGACTGCCGTGAGAAGACAGTTAGATTTTGTTTTCCCGGCGAGTCGGTTTTTGTTGTGTTGGGGGACCGTGGTGCCACCCCTCACAGTGTGATTTCTTCTTTTTGCGTTGGGCAGCTTTTGAGGAAGGGATGGCAGGGATTTCTCGCCTATGTTAGCGATAATAGAGCTACAGAGGTTCCGTTGGATCAGGTTTCGGTTGTTAGTGAGTTCCCTGATGTGTTCCCTGACGAGCTTCCTGGGCTACCGCCCGAGCGTGATATTTCTTTCTGTATTGATTTGGTTCCTGGCACGGGGCCTATTTCTGTACCGCCTTATCGGATGGCCCTGGCGGAACTTAGAGAATTGAAGGGTCAGTTGCAAGATTTACTGGATAAGGGACTTATTCGACCCAGTGTTTCTCCTTGGAGTGCTCCAGTCCTGTTTGTCAAGAAGAAGGACGGCAGTATGCGTTTGTGTATCGACTACCGCCAGCTGAACAGGGTTACAGTGCGGAACATGTATCCTTTGCTACGCATCGACGATTTGTTCGACCAGCTTCAGGGGGCCGGATACTTTTCGAGGATCGATTTGCGATCTGGCTACCATCAGCTGCAGGTTCGACAGGAGGACATTCCTAGGACAGCTTTCCGCACGCGCTACGGCCATTATGAGTTTTTGGTGATGTCGTTCGGACTCACCAACGCGCCAGCAGCATTTATGGACTTGATGAACCGTATTTTCCGGCCTTATCATGATCTGTTCATCATAGTGTTCATTGACGATATTCTGGTGTATTCTCGGAGTAGAGAGGAGTACGAGCAGCATCTGCGGATTACACTGCAGACCTTGAGGGAGCATCAGCTTTTCGCCAAATTCTCCAAGTGTGCTTTCTGGCTAGACAGCGTAGACTTCTTGGGGCACGTGATTACACGAGATGGTATATGTGTACAACCGAGGAAGATTGAGGCCGTTCGGAGTTGGCCTAGACCCACGTCAGTGTCGGAGGTTCGCAGCTTTCTAGGGCTGGCAGGCTACTACAGGCGATTCGTGCAGGACTTCTCTCGCATTGCTACACCTTTGACCGGGTTGACCCAGAAGGGAATTCGTTTCGATTGGACGGAGGAGTGTGAGCACAGTTTCCAGCAGCTACGGGCTCTACTGACTACGAAACCAGTGCTATCTTTGCCTTTAGGATCAGGCGGATTTGTGGTCTATTGTGATACTTCACGAGTGGGGTTAGGGTGCGTATTGATGCAGCATGACAGGATGATCGCGTATGCTTCGCGGCAATTAAAGAAACATGAACAGAATTACCCCACTCATGATTTGGAGATGGCTACAGTGGTCTTTGCACTTAAGATCTGGCGACATTACCTATATGGAGAGTCGTGCAAGATATTCTCTGATCACAAGAGCTTAAAGTATATATTCCATCAGCGAGACCTGAACCTTAGATAGCGCCGATGGATGGAGTTAGTGAAGGACTACGATTGTGAGATCTTGTATCACCCGGGCAGGGCGAACGTAGTGGCGGATGCTTTGAGCAGGAGGCCCGGGGGTAGTCTATCTTGTTTGAGCGCAGTACAGAGGCAGTCGTCGGCAGATTGGCAGATTTTATGCGACAGCCGGGTACAGTTCGAGTTCACGCCGATCGGAGGACAGATTGCGCATGTTCGTGCACGCCCACAGTTGCTCGACCATGTACATGAGGCACAGCACAGTGATGACCGATGCTCAGAGATCAGGGCACAAATTAAACAGGGCAGATTTTCCGAGTTCGTGATCGATGATCAGGAGATACTACGATTTGGGACTAGACTGTGCGTACTAGATGCTGAGGGACTGCGGCGCGAGATTCTAGAGGAGGCACATCGATCGGTATACAGTGTTCATTCCGATTCCACCAAGATGTACCATGACATGAGAGGTGTTTACTGGTGGGACGAAATAAAGAGAGACATCGCAGATTTTGTGTCGAGATGCCTGACTTGTCAGCAAGTCAAGGCTGAGCACCAGAGGCCCGCGGGAGAGCTACAGCCGCTACCCATTCCGGAGTGGAAATGGGAGCAGATTTCTATGGACTTCATTGTGGGTCTATCCAGGACTAGTCGAGGGTATGACTCCATATGGGTGATCGTGGATCGTTTGACGAAATCGGCTCACTTCCTACCGGTGAAGACGACTTTCGAATTTGCTCAGTATGCCCAGATTTACATCGACGAGATTATACGACTGCACGGAGTTCCGACATGTATCGTGTCCGACAGAGGCACCCAGTTTACCAGCCGGCTATGGCAGAGACTTCAGGAGGCTTTGGGCACTCGCTTGAGCTTCAGCATAGCATTTCATCCGCAGACCGACGGACAGTCAGAGCAGACTATTCAGACTCTCGAGGACATGCTCAGAGCGTGCGTCTTAGACTTTGGAGGTAGCTGGGATCATCATTTACCCTTAATAGAGTTCTCCTACAACAACAACTACCAGGAGACCATTCAGATGGCACCGTTTGAGGCTCTTTATGGGAGGAGATGCAGATCGCCCACCTGTTGGACGGAGCTCAGTGAGAGCAGTATCTTAGGGCCACAGATTGTTGAGGAGACGACCGCGAAGATCCAGTTGATTCGCGATAGGATGAGAGCAGCCCAGAGCAGGCAGAGATCTTATGCGGACCGTAGTCGACACAGACTTGAGTTTTCTGTTGGTGACCATGTTTTCTTGAGGGTCTCCTTAATGAAAGGTGTGATGAGATTTGGGAAGAAGGGGAAGCTTAGTCCAAGATATGTAGGCCCCTTCGAGATCCTCGAACGTGTTGGTGCAGTTGCGTATCGGTTAGCCCTTCCGCCCAGTTTTCCAGATGTGCATCCCGTATTTCACGTTTTGATGCTCCGCAGATATCTTCATGATCCTTCGCATGCGATTCAGCACCCGACGATCCAGCTTGAGCGCGACCTTTCCTACGCAGAGCAGCCGGTGATGATCTTGGATCGACAAGTGAAGAAATTGAGGTCGAAAGAGATATCGTCCGTCAAGGTACTTTGGCGTGGTCCGAGCAGAGAGGAGATCACTTGGGAGACCGAGAGCGAGATGAGGAAGAGATATCCCCACCTTTTTAAAGGTACGTGTAGTTAGATTTTTAAATTCGGGGACCGAATTTCTTTAAGGGGGGTAGATTGTAACACTTTGAAATTCGTTTAGGATGTTTTCGCGTTAATTAGCAATTTGGCGTGTTTTTCATAAAAGCCCGAGTATCGTATTTTCTTTCTTGGCTAGGGATAATTGTATTGTGAAGTGTTATATATATGTTTATATATAATTTTAGGGTTATTAATTATTTCTAGTCGGGTGTACTCTAATTGGGAAATTTCTTGTGTTAGTGCACACATGCACACTTAGCACAATTTTCCTTGACCTAGGTTAAAAGTGTTAGCATGTTAACCATTTCTTTTCATGCATTGTTCATTGTTATTTCCCCACCCTTTTATCAAAACAAAACACTTTTTTAAAATTCAAAATTTCAATTAGAATATAGAAGCATGGTGGTTAGGTGAGAACTTGACTTTTTGACCCCTTTTCTTTCTCTCTTCTCTCTCTTTCCCTCATTCTGAATTTCCTGCAGAAATTCCAGCAAAACCATAGCTTCTTCTTCTTCTCCTCTTCTTCTTTTCATTTCCTTTTGATCCCTACACAAAACCCTACACAAATCAACAAATTTTCATCACAAAACCATGGGAAAAAGGGGCTTTTTGAGGTGTTTGGGAGCAAATCTGCGTACTTGAGAAGGGAGCTGGAACTTTTGGTGTTTTATAAGGTCTTTAGAAGGTATCAACTCATGTCTAGCACCCTTTTTCCATAACTTGTGTGTTTGGTTGCTAAAAATCTCATTTTTGTGCATTTTAGTGATATGAAAGGATATTTGTGATGCATATGTTAGATTGGAGTTTTGTTAGCTTGGTTAACTCTATTATATGCTATTAGAGCTATTTAAGCCAGGTATTTGTTTCAGTTTGCACATAAATACCATAAAGTATCACTTTAGTGTAAAAGTGTGGTTTTTAACTAGAAATAGGGCTCTGTAGGATCTGCTGCTACCCGAGTTATTTCAAAATGAAATTGTATTTACTGTAGCATGTATGGGGGGTATAGAGTGCACACACAAAACCTGGGAGCCTATCTCCCTACCCAGGCCACCAAAAAATACATTCTGGCCGCAAATTGAGGCCAGATGAGTGAGTTCGGGGTTGGGGTTTGGGCCACTGGAGTCTGCTTCTATGTGGAGTATTTTGGTATATATATTTTCATAATATCTGTTCTGTATCAAAATCTGGAGTTGAATACCCTATTTCCCGTATTTTTAATCTTTCGCGACACGCGTGATACGTGTGTGTGGGTTTGGGGTTTCTGTGTATCGCGAAGTGTCGGGTTAGCTTCAGACGCGTATCACACGTTTTAGCGTATCGCGCACACGCGCGCTTGGTTTGCGACACGGGTTTCTAGTGTAACTTGAATGTCGTGTTTTTGTACAGTTGAGCTTATGTGTGATATATTATGAAATTCTAGGTTCGCAGCCGAGTGCGACGGACGCCGCGAAGAAAGGGAAACAAGTCGTCGGCTATACCTAGCGAAAGACTACGGTGAGTAGATTTAACATCTACGGGGAAAATCGCCCGCATGACGTTATGCGTCAGGGCTGATAGGACCTTGTAGCAGCATATTACATTTACATACATTGACTGTTCATGGCTACTATTTTGTGCATACCACATTCCCTGCCATATGTATATAAACTTAGAATTAATAGAACACCGCACTATTACTAACGGTTCTTGTTGCACGAGCACTAATCTGCATGTTACACAAACACCGTTAGTAATTGCCATGATACACTCACTGTAGAATTGCCATGATCGTTATACTGTAGCTCATCTTTTATGTGACTGGACATGATATTCATACTTGATGCATATATCACATCGTATTGACTTGCATATTGGTTTTGGATTACATGTGATTTCTGGATTTGGGAACCGTGGCTATTTCAAAGAGGATATGTAATTATGTAAAAACCCGGTTTCCTTGATATGATATTTCGGTGCGTCCACCATGTATTTTCTCGGTGCGAGAGTGATACATGTGAACCCGAATCGAGGAGTTGAATGAGGCCGATTACGGGTACATGGTGGACCCGGTATGGTACCCGGGGCGAGAACGGTTTCGCTGTGTAATAGATGGTGAGCCTGGCAGAGGGACTACTACCTACCGGTGATTGGTTGGACCTGACGGTTATCCGGAGGATACTGACCAGAGTCGATAGATGGATGCGGGGTGATCCGTACTGCCGGGGCTGAGGGCCGATACCGCAGACAGAGCCCGTGGGCTGACCCGGACTGATGGGGCCCGGTGGATGTGGATTTGGTGTCGATGCTAGACACGAGTACTTATGATATTTGGGTGCCGATGTTGGGAAATCGTGATTCTCAGAGATTTACAGGATTGGAGGGCCGATGAGAGTGCCGGCGCCTGAGCTATTTGGGAGGATCTGGGTGCATTGATGGACACCGATTATATGTTCCACGTCGACAATCCCTGTAGATGTTATATTTCTCATGCTCAGCATTCATTATTGTATCTCATCCTGTAGTTATATTACCTGAAAGAGCACTTGCATAATTATTGCACATACTGCTTATCACGCATTGATATCATCTGTTGGCATATGATAGAGTAGCGCAGTACGTGCATGCTCGCGATTACTTTTATATGTTATTTCTATTCACGAGTTGGCAACTCACCCCCGTTGTGCCACAGTATTTGCAGGTTGCCCCTCGGAGTAGTCGCGGCAGGCTGCTTTCTTACATTTTTTGGCTACAGATACCACTACAGTTGGTGCGTGAGCTGTTTTGCTGTTAGGTGGGTTATGGTATCTGGTTACTTTTATTGTACACACTTTTGTATCTAGTATTCTCCATCTACCATCTATGTACTTGACTTAGAGACAGTGTGAGAACGATGATGTATATTATTTGTATTCTGGTGTCGAGCTCGTTGTGAGCCGACTTTACTTATGCAGTTTATTCTATCTATGATGTTCCCACTTGTTGCTCTTGATCTACGCTACGGCGTCGTATATTGCTATCTTGGTGATTGTTTACTTAGATTTTTTAACATGTTAGTAAATGCTTCCAATTAAAGCTTAAAACACTCTATACTTTTACTGGTTTGATTTCTGGGTTTTCGGTTCACTTAGTCGCGTTACGCCTGTAGACGTTAAGTGGTTAAGTTCCGGTCACGGGCCAAACTTTGGGTCGTGACAAAAAGTCAAAGTAAGGACCATACATCAAGTATAAAGACCCATACTTTAATGTTTAACACCAATTTCTTTTCTTTTCTTTTCATTGACCTTTGGAAGAGGGAAAATGTGCAGCCCCCCTTTCTTGGTCGGCCAGAAATTGTGAGGAGAGAGAGTGTGTGAGGGGGTGAGTTTGGGTGAGGGAAAAATGATAAATGTTATACCCCAATCTCCATTAACACTAATTTCACTATTTAAGCATTTTTCTTCGATATTTTCTAACAAGGTTTGACAGTTTCATTTCATTTCAAAACCAATATTTTACATGTTAGTTTAGTGTGTCATGATGCACAAAATTTGTATTAACCCATTCCAATTTGTAATTTTCCCTAATTAAATGTATTAGTGATGGGTTAAAATAATATTAAAATAATTAATTTCGGAAAATTTTCCAGTAAATTAGAAATTTTACCAGTAGTTCAATAAACACAAAATACTACCAATTACATAGCTAGAATATGTATATTTAATTTTATATTAAAAGATATAAATATCTTGATTTTCACGGAAAACACCCGTTATTTTACCGATTTTCCGAAATTTCACCAAAACGATTTTCAAAACGTTACACTTTTAAATGTAATTTTTCACTTTCTAATCTTTTATTATAAAAGAAACTTTTAAAAAATTTTGTGCTTATGCAATGTATGATGCAAAGTGATGCGTAAATAAGCACAAACCTCCCCCAAACCTATTTACAGCAGTGTCCTCACTGTTGTCTTTTTTAAATCTCAAAAACCTGTAAGCTTGGGAGGAAAAGTTATTAACGGGGTAAAATAATAAATGGACGTGAAAATCTCCCCCAGGCTTATTTTTTTGGCTCAAAATTTTTTAGGACAACTTTTATTTTCAAGAGCCAAAAATATAAACCCCCACCAAAGTTGAGTTAAACAATATTATGCATTTTAAAATCTTAAGAGGGGGTTAAAGTTATTAGTCAATGCAAAGCTTTACAAAGACCAAAAGTCAACACCATCCATTCGAAGATTTTATCAATGTAACGAGCCGGTTGGTAGAAGAACATGTTATATAGAGTCATGAAGAAGTGGGGAAGAGATAAGTGGTGTAATAGAAAAGATTTGCGTCTTGATTTGGAGAGATGACACAATGATTGTGATGATGGATTACTCACATTCTCGTGATTGTCAAGAAGAAGGGGTAGTGGTTCAACTTCTTTAAGTGGAGGTTGATTAATCGTAAAATCCATGTCAGCTAGGAATGCGAGTTCATCAGCGAAGCTTTCATCGATATCCCAAAGAATAATGTCATCGGAAAGAACAGGATAATACTCAGACACCATGAAAGGTTCAGAATAAGCGTTAGATGTTGGCCCAGACATATCGACAGAAAGGTCCGTATGTGTATAAGACATAGTGGGGTCAAGCAACAACGTACAAAAGGAGTCTAGATCAGTATCGTGAAGCTGTTCAGATTTGCTGCTGTCATCATCTATCATGTTGACAGAACATACATGAGCATAGGGTTCGGAGGGTTCACTTCCCAACTTGTAAATGTTAAGTTCAATTGACCTATTCCCGAAGGATAGGGTCATAGAACCGTTTCGACAATTGATTACAGCGTTGGAAGTCGCAAAAAAAGGTCGACCTAGAATCACCAGAATTTGGTTCCGTGGGTTCGCTACAGGTTGTGTATCTAGAACAATAAAGTCCACAGGGAAAATAAACTCCCCGACTTTTATCAACACATCCTCTAACACACCCCTTGGTTGGGTGATAGATCGATTTGCCATCTGTAAAGTGCATTGCGATGGTTTTAATTCTCCGATACCCAATTGTTCATATATAGAATCTGGAAGCAGGTTAACACTAGCACCTAAATTGAGTAGATTACGATTGATATTTTTACCACCAATAGAAATGGATATTGTAGGACACCCTGGGTCCTTACATTTCTTAGGTACTTGCTGGGTAAGTGGTGTGCTTACATTACTCGTCATGAACACCTTTTTCAGTACTTGAGTTTTTCACTTCCTAGTGAATAAGTTCTTAAGTATTTTCGCATATGCCGGAACCTGTTGAATCGTATCTAGGAGAAGGATGTTTAAGTTAACCTGCTTAAACATATCCACAATCTTCTCCATTTGTTCATTAGGTTTGTTGTCCCTCAATCTGTTTGGAAATGGTGCTTTATCAATAAGGGTGGGGTCCAACATATGTGGAGAAGTTTGTGGGGGTGGAAAGGATGAAGTGGGTGGAAGGTTCAAGCCAAGGGGAAAATGGAGAATAGGCTCGGAAGAAGAAGGTAGATTAGATGGAATAGGATAAAAAGAAGAAGAAGTCGGGGTATCATTTATTGATTCCGCAATATCAATATCATTATCATTATCAACTTGTTCACCGACTTGATTATTCAGCACTCTTCCGGATCTCAACGTTGTAATGGCATTCACATTGTAGTGTTGTAAGTGCCCAGGATTCGGTAGGGGTTGAGATGAAAGTTTCCATTTCTCTCTAGCACTAATTTCGGCATTTAACTGTGCAATTTATGCTTCTATCGATTTAATACTCTCACAATGGAAGACATTATTTTGAAGTAACGTTTGGATAGAAAACGTTAAAATATCATTCGTTTGCATGGAATGTTTAATGAACATGTCGAGTGTAGAGGGTTTATCGATACCGGAAGAAGAAGAATCAAAATTGTTGGCCGGGTTTTGTAAAGGTTGCGGTTGAAAGGGGTGCTGACTCAGTTGTGGTGGTTGCTGTTGTTGTGGAGGAAGCCTTTAATAATTGCTTTGGAACTGGTTTTGATTTTGGTGTTGGTTCGAAGAAAAATTATGGTGATTCCTCCAATCCTGATTATAAGTAGAAGAATAAGGATCGTTTCTAGGTTGCTGTTGAAAAGTAGCATTGGTGTGTTCTTGACCTTGAAACAGAGAATTCAAAGGACATTCATCCGTCAAATGTAAAGGATCGGAACAACAAATACACACGGTTTTGGGGAACGTGAATTGGTTTAGGGAGGCTGAAGAGAATTTGTTTTCTATAGCATCGAGTTTCCTTTATATCGCAGCCATTTCGGCTCTCAATGCGATGGAAACATTGAGCTGATGGTTACCTTCTCCAGACGATGGTGGTCAAACGTTTTCCCATTGCATAGTGTTTTCAGCAAAATCTTCCAAGAATTTCCAAGCTCCACCATCGTCTTTAGTCATGAACTTGCCTTGACACATGATTTCAAGCGTCTGCTTTGTCGAAGGAGTAATGCCCTCATATATAATGCGGCAAAGATCCCATCTACTGATTCCATGATGAGGACATTAGATAAGCAGTTCCTTAAATCGTTCAAAGCCTTTCCAAAATGGTTCATTAGGAAGTTGGGTAAATTGGTAGATCTCACTTCGAATGCGGACGGTCTTATGATTGGGATAAAATTTCTTAAGGAATGTTACAACGAATTCGTCCAATTTTGAAATAGAATGTGTTGTTGTGTTATAAAGCCACTTCTCGGCTAAATCGCACAAAATAAAATGGGACAAGACGTAAACACATAGCATCCACAGAAAGTTGTGAAGTGCCCATCATAGCACATACGTTTTCAAATTTTTTTTATGAAAACGTATGCATCTTCAGATTGAAGCCCATGAAATTTTGGCAACAGTTTGATGAATTGAGCTTTGATTTCGAAACTATCTCCATTGGCTGGTGGAATAGAAAGATAAGTGAGAAGGGGACCATGAATAGGATAGCATCTCTTTTGGAGGGAGATGAGTGGTGTATTCTGCGCACCTGCGGTTGGTGGCATAGTGGTGTTAAAAGTTGATGGAGATCCGTACATCTCGGTGGATGTTGTGGGTGGTGGGAAAGAATATGTAGAATTACCGACTTTGTGGTCGATAAAAGAAACGCGGACAAGACGGGCAATAGAATCCCGTGTCCAGCCTAGCATGTACTAAACGGTTGTAGCACAAGTGGCAGCATTTGTGATAATTAGAGAAAAGTTTGGTTTGCTTTTTAGAAAGACGGATTTAGAAAAAATCATAACAAAAAATGCACAATCAACCCCAGTTATACCCTACGCTTCTGCGGTAGGCTCTATAATATATGCGATGTTGTGCACCAGACCAGATGTAGCTTACGCACTGAGCGTGGTAAGCAGGTATTAGTCAGACCCAGGGGAGAAGCACTGGATAGCAGTAAAGAACATTCTCAAGTACCTGAGAAGGACTAAGGATATGTTCTTGGTTTACGGCGGAAATGACCTCCAGATCGAGGCTTTTGTCGACTCCAGCTTCCAGAGTGACAAGGATGACTCCAAGTCCATGTCAGGTTATGTCTTTACCCTCAATGGAGGGGCGGTGTGCTGGAAGAGTTCCAAGCAGGACACCGTTGCTGACTCGACGATGGAAGCGGAGTATATCGCTGCTTGCGATGCCGCAAAAGAAGCAGTCTGGATGAAGAAGTTCCTAACATAATTTCAGATGGTTCCTACCATTGCTGATCCAATACCACTGTATTGTGACAACAACGGAGCTATAGCTTTAGCGTAGGAACCCACGTCCCATCAGAAGTCCAGACACATCTTAAGGCGGTATCACCTGATCAGGAAGATCATAGATCGACAGGAGATCGAGGTCCGGAGAGTTCCTACAGAGGAGAACACTGCAGATCCATTCACTAAGGCCTTACCTCAGATTCAGTTTGAGAGGCTACTCCAGATGATAGGTCTTCGATACGCCAGTACATGTCCTTAGTGCAAGTGGGAGATTGTTAGTGTATATGCCCTAGGGGCCATTAATGTATCATACTAGCTTGTATATTACTTAATGGAAGCTTGGGATATTCACAGTTATATTAACAGTCTTGCTAAACTTGGTAGTATGCTACCAGGTTTATTTCTATCTTAATATGTGTATATGTTAGCATATCGAGAATACATATTGATAGAGCCCTTAGGATCTTGCTTGACTACCAGCGTTGTGATGGCAGTCACACTAGTGGGGGCTGGGTAGTCTACAAGCACATCCTTTTTCAGGTCCCTAGTCATAGGATTATCGAGACAGGGTATCGATACTCCGGAGTAGACTAGTGTGTACGCTTCTCATCCCAGTTGGGGAGATGGTCTGTCCCACAGCCATCAGTACGTCGTACTGGAGATAGTATACAGGTGCTCTTGGGTTACGGGTACAACGGAAAGGACTCGTAGGGAACTGTTGGTTGGTATTATACCTGTCATCAGTTAACAGTTCCCAGGTGACATGAGTACAGCATATTCCGCAGACTTGACACTGCTGCTTCGTCTCATGTGTGTTCCCACTGTTCTTAGATTGCTACCCTACCACGGCTCAAAGGAGTCGTGTAAACAGGTAGCAGTTGGGTGTAGTCCCGAAGCACTTGGAGGCAGTGGCGGCTAGATAGGATTCGTCTCTCCCGGTATTGGGAGTTGATATCGCGCTGTGTTTGGAAAGCCATTACGCAAAGTCCCTGGCCAGGGCAAGTGAGATTTACTGGTAGGATTTGCAGTAGCTTCTCAAGGTGTAATGGGCTTCACTCCGACACGACTTATACCGCTTATAGGGGACTGATGCTTGCCGCCCCCTAGGCCCAATATGCGATAGTCTTAGACGAACAGACCGGACTGTATCATATCAGGCTCAGTAGGAGTTCGGATGGGTTTCCTCATCGGCCTTCTTATCGACATCTACCTGGGGACCGTTACGTACAGCTAGTGTCGCTTGCGGTCTGTGGTTAAACCTACTGCCAGCGTAGTGTCGAGTCTTTAGAGTCCCACACAGAGAGTTTCCCTGCTTCGGGCGAAACGATATAGAGGTCGTATGGTTTTACGACTGGGTTCGGACACATACGTATTTTTACGTACGTACGATGTTCGGACAGTTTATACTAGCAAGCTTTGGTTTAAGCCAGATTCTAGTATTGGATTATTGGATTTATACAGTCTCAGTATTTCCGTGTTTTCATGGATGGGAGGGGCATTCTCGTAATTAGTCGAGAAGCTTCTAGAAGATTGATGAGTTGGAGGCTTAGGTGGAATTTGCATTAAATGGATTAGTGACTCATGGTGTGATTCATCAAATGAGTTAATGAAGTATTTATTACTTAATGACTCATGAGATGATTCACCCAAAGAGAGTTAATAAAGCATGGTTGATATTATTATTATGTTATTCATTTTGATAATTATCATGCTTCATATATATTCTAAAATGAGTTATAATTCATTATCATTCTCACTCTCACCTTCTCTCTCCTCAAGTTCTCTCTCTTCAAAGAACTAACCCTAACCTCTCATGTGTTGAGATCTAAGGGTTAGCAAGACTAATAGATCCCTAATCCTATTCTATATCTTCTAGGTTACTTTGATTAGCACTCATAGCAACCTATTTACCTCAAGTGCGAGGTCAAGCTTGGAGAAGTAGCTCTCGGGTGGATCTTCTATCACAACGAGGATGCCGATGAGGAGGTGGTCTACGAGAATAAGAAGGACTTGATTCATTAGGTATAAGCATCTTTCATAGTAGCTAATCACTTCTATGTTGTTGTTAGTTAGGGTTTAGCAAAGATCCGTAAATTTAGTCGATGTTAGTTTAAACAAAATGATTGTTTTACCTATTCTGCCTCCCCGCATCATGTGGGGTGTCTAACGTCGACTTACAGTGGTATCAGAGCCTCGTTAAACCATAACTAACTTGTTATCAAAGTCGTTAGAAATTTGATCGCAAAACGAACCCGAAAAAACATCATTTTAACCTAGTTTCTGCCGATTTTAAAACGGGGTCTAAAAATTTTTCAGGGACCCTTAAAAATACAATCAGGGAATTTTAAGATTACTGGAGAAATTTAGGATCGTAACTCGACCAAACCGCCGCGAAATCGCTGCTGGTCCAAGCGATCCGTCGCGGATCCGCGGTCGAGTTGAAGCCGAGTTAGCCCAAATTTGCCCAGTAACTCTTCTGTGTTGATGTTGTATTTTCTAGTTAGTTTTGTTTCTGCTCAGGTTTCAGGTGCACAGAGAATTATTTGCAGAAGATTCATTTGTGTTTGCTTGATCGAAATTCTAAGATGTTTGGCTAATTTGATTATATCTGTGATGTGTTTATTGTGTTCGTAAACCTCCCGTAACTACTAGTATGTCGGTTAGCAGGGGGTTGCACATTTCTGTAATGGTTTTTACTGGTTTGTGTTTGTGGACTTGTTGGATTGTCGTGAATGGATAGCCGGGGATGTGAGATGAGTGTTTCTTTCATTCAAATGTAATTTGTAAATTGTTGTAGTATTCTTTTGCGGGGCACATCCGGGTTGAGGTTGTAGCCACCGTTGTATTATTTCATTTACTATTTTATGCTCCTAGGATAGACCCAAGATGGGGTACACAAACTACCGGGTACTTTGAAGTGTTTAGTGGCCTACTCATGTTGTTGAAGGAGACCGTTTCACTTCGGGTACTAGGAGGGTAGTTTGCCGTACCCGTAGGGGTCTAGGGTGGGGTTTTAGCTATTCATCGCGACTGTGTAATCCGTCTTTCTTTGCAGGCTCAAAAGGAATGCAGATTCGTAGAAAATCCAATATGTTCATCTGTCATCTGGAATGCCTATTATTGCGTCTAACGAATGTACAATATCTATATATGATATCTATTAGGCGTCACTTATGTTTTACACCCGCGCTATCCCAGCCCCTGCTCTGTCGTTAGTTAAGTAACCTAACGGGTGAAAGACGGGACCCAGTGGCGAATGCGGATGGCATAAGAGGAAGTTGTATTTTCGTTGTTTTCTGCAATGATAGGTTAATTGATGGGTCGCATTATATTAATGCAAAGAAAATAAACCAAAGTTGAATCATTGGAACAGTTTAAAAGAAACCACTCGGTTATTTTAAAACAGAAGATATTTTTTAAATTGCGGAGCTTAAGCCACTACTTTTAAAAGCTATCAGGTTCCTTCGATCATATCAAGTTCACGGTTTCGCCAAAACCATTCGTAGCCCTCCGTCATTTCATTTGGGTATTCAGTAGTATTCAAGCTATGTATTTTGACCAACGCCAAGGCATAGTGTTTGGTAGCTGCTGGGTATTCATTTGTTGCATAGATAGATGAGTTAGTTTGGGACAGTCGTATTATCATTTGGCCAACGTCAGGGTTATGTATGGATGGGTTCAAATTAACAAGATAATGATGGGTAGAACTTGACATGTGACTTATGACATTTTGACCAACGCCAAGGTCATAAGAGCATGGGGAAGAAATTTATATCGGGAATTTCTAAAGAAACTGAAATTTGCAAAGAGTTGCATACCATTTGGAGTGTGATAATTTTGGTAGTATTCCTTCAGCTTTATCACACGATGATATTTGGATCCCGATCCTACTGTGAGTATCCGCTACTCATCAGGAGATTGGTCACTTAACGATCAATTCTATAAACAAAGTAAGTGTCGAGAAAGGTGTCAGCGGGACTACGCCCCCAGAGAAAAGAGGTTATTTACTTAAGGAACTTCGCGAAAGCGTCGTAAAACCTGTTAGTGTATATGCCCTAGAGGCCATTACTGTATCATACTAGTTTGTATATTACTTAATGGAAGCTTGGGGTATTCACCTTGTATAAACAATCTTGCTCAATATAGTAGTATGCTACTTGGTTTGTTTCTACTTCAATGTGTACATGTGTTTATTTTGCGATATCACCTATACGCATTAGTGGAGCCCTTAAGATCTTTGCTTGATTACCAGCGTTGTGATGGCAGTCACACTAGTGGGGGCTGGGTAATCTATAAGCACATCCTTATACAGGTCCCTGGTCGCAGGACTATCGAGACAGGGCATCGATACTCCGGAGTAGACTAGCGTATGCGCTTCTCATCCCAGTGTGGGAGATGGTCTGTCCCACAGCCATCAGTACGTCGTACTGGAGATAGTATACGGGTGCTCGTTAGGTTACGAGTACACTGGACAGGACTCGTTGGAAACTGACAGGTTGGTATTATACCTATCGTCAGTTATCAGTTCCCAGGTGACATGAGTACAGCTTAGTCCGCTGACTTGACACTGGCACTTCGCCTCGAGTGTGTTCCCACTGCACTTTGATCACTACCCTACCACGGCTCAAAGGAGTCATGCAAACAGGTAGTGGTTGGGTGCAGTCCCGAAGCACTTGGAGGCAGTGACGGTTAGACAGGATTCGTCTCTCCCGGTATTGGGGGTTGACATCGCGCTGTGTCTAGGAGAGCCATTACACGAGTAGTCCCTGGCCAGGGCAAGCGAGATATACTGGTAGGCTTCCAGTGTTATCTCAGGGTGTTTTGGGCTTCACTCCGACACGACTTGTACCGCTATTGGGGGACTGACGTTTTACCGCCCCCTAGGCCCGACATGCGATGTATCAGACGAACAGACCGGACTGTACGGAGACTGTCACATTCAGACTCAGTAGGAGTTCAGATGGGGTTCACCTCGTCAGCCTTCTTGTCGGCATCTACCTGGGGACCGTTACGCACAGCTAGTGCCGCTTGCGGTCTGTGGTTAAACCCACTGCCAGCGTAGTGTCGAGTCTTTAGAGTCCCACACAGTGGGTATTCGCCTCTGGGCAAAACAGAGTAGAGGTCGCATGGTTTTGCGACATGGTTCGTTCTCATCCGCGCACTTGTGCACGTTTGGAGTCCGGACGGATATTGCCTGCGGGCTCTGGTTTGAGCCGGATACTGGTATATGTTTTGGGGTTACTTTTATCTCTCAGTATTCATGTTCCTCGGAACAAGAATGCAGGTGTGTATGAACAGTTGTTTGAGGCGGAAGAAGAGGTTTTTCCATTAGGGTTTCGGAACGGGTGCGCTTGCATAGTTGACAGTCGTCTTTTTTCCAAACCCTAATGAATTAGTGAGATATCTATTAATAATAGTAATTAAATGAAATTATGTTATGGTTGGTTTTGTTGACTTGTTGACCATGGTTGACTTGTTGACCATGGTTGAATGTTTGACCATCATCATTATTTTGCAAGGATGCTCCTTGATTCTTGCCAACATTCATTTAATGAAGTATGATAGTGGTCATTCCAAAACAACCATCAACTATTCTCATTTGAATTATTATTACTAATTAGATAATTCTTTTTCTTTTGATATGGTTGCAAAAAGGAAAAAGATAGCTCATTCTATCATAATCATTCTCTCTCCTCACTTCATCTTCTTCTTCCTCAAGCTCAAGGAGAATCCTTCTCATGTGTTGAGAATCCCTCTCCTTGAAAAGAAAACAACCCCTAGACACTCTCTACTCACTCTAGGATCAAGGGTTTAGCAAGCCGGAGATTCTAGTTCACTCAAAGTTCGAGGAAGAGCCCGAAGGTTGAACCCTCAGGTGGATCCATCTTCGACGGAAGAAGGCGACGAGGAAAGAACCATCAACCTCTACAAAGTTTGAAGAAGAAGGAGTTCAAGTTTAGGTATAACCATCTTTCCGAGTAGCTAACTCTCTTTAGCTTGCATGCTAGTTTTAGTTTAGGAAAAGATCCCGACTTTGTTTAGTCCATGTTGCCCCATGCGCCAAAAATTTGATTTTTATACCGTTTCCGCCTCCCAGTAAGAACTGGGGGTCGCAACGTGGACTTACAGTGGTATCAGAGCCTAACTAAACTTAAACTAGCAAGGTAGTGAAGTGTAACGAAGTTCGGAACCGAAAAATCCAAAAACCAAACTTTGCAAAAACCCTAGTTTCTGTTAATTTTTTTTCTGGTCAAAACAAAATTTGTTATATACGTAAAATCATCTCAGGGTTTTTTAAAGATAACCACCAAACACGAGCCAGAGATCTGACCAGAAGAGCGCGTTTCCGCGGCGACAGCAAGCTATGTCGCCGCGGATCCGCGGCCGTCTTGTCTCTTCTCTGTCTCGTTTTTGGTGCAGTGTATCTCTTTATTGGTTTTAGGATTTTTAAGATATATTATATGTGCCCAGATTTTCCAGAATAGAGATTTGTTTTTGGGGGCCTATAATTCCGTATTTTTTCCGGACTTCACTACATTTTGACTATGATGGTTATATCTGTGATGTTTGTATGTATTGAACGTCGGCTAATCGCTATAAGTCGATTAGTCGGGGTTATACATCTCTGTGATCTGTGTTTGATATTGGAATGTGTATATGAATGTGTTGGACTGTCGCGAGTGAATAGCCGGGGTGGATGTGAGATGAGCTTTTGTTTTTCTTTCATTCATTTGTAAATGTAAATTGATGTAATAATATTATTTGTATGGCCGCACAACCGGGTCGGGGTTGTAGCCGTCATTGTATAATTCTTTTTACTGTTTTTGCTCCTAGGATAGACCCATGGAGGGGTGCACAAACTACCGGGTTCTTGGCGGGTAGTTTGCCGCACCCGTAGGGGTCTTGGGTGGGGTATTTTCTATTCACCGCGACCGTGTAATCCGCTTTTCGTTGCAGGCTCGAACGGATTGCGGATTGCTAGTATATCCAATGTATTCATCTGTGATCTGTAATGTCTATCATTGCTTTATATTTAGGCGTTGCTTATGTTTTACAGCCGCGCTAGCCCAGCCCCCGCTCTGTCGTTAGTTAAGTAACCTAACGAGTGATGACGGAACCCCGTGGCGAATGCGAATGGCATAAGCGTACGTCATATTTTGGTTGTTTTCTGCAATGGTAGGATTAAATGATGGGATGCATTAAAAGAACTAATGCAAGAATGTCACGCATTAAAAGAACTAATGCAAGATAATAAACCAAGTTAAAGTCGTTGGAACACTTTCGAAAAACCACTCGGTTCTTTTCAAAACTAACTTTTAAATGCGGAGCTTGAGCCACTCCTTCTAAAAGCTATCTCGTTCCATCGATTATATCAAGTTCACTACGTTCACGGTTTCGCCAAAACCATTCGTAGGCCTCCGTTGTTTCACATGAATAGTCAATAGTATTCAAGCTGTGTTTGTTGGCCAAAGTCAAGGCATAGTGATTGGTAGCTATTGGATATTCATGTGCAGCATAGATAGATGCGTTGATTTGGAACAGTCGTACTGCCTTGTTGGCCAAAGTCAAGGGTATGTACGGGTGGATTCAAATTAACCTGGAGAACAACGGGAAGAACTTGACATGTGACTTATGATTTGTTGGCCAAAGTCAAGGTCATAAGAGCATGGGGCAAAAATCCACATCGGGAGTTTCATAAGTACTAAAACTTGCTAGATTTGCATACCATTTGGAGTGTGATGATTCTGGTAGGATTCCTTCAGTTTCATCACGCGATGATATTTGGATCCCGATCCTACTGTGAGTATATGCTACTCCTCGGGAAATTTCTCACTAAACGATCAATGCTATAAACCTAGTAGGTGCCTAGAAAGGTGTTAGCGGGGCTACGCCCCCAGGGAAAAGAGGTTCTTAAATTAAGGAACTTCGCGAAAGCGTTGGAAAACCTCCCTCAAAGTACCGACACTGGCCTGGCTGAACGGTTAAGCAAGTATTGTGCGGTGGGATTGATCCCGGCTAATTCTTCCTTTGTGGTTTGAGGAGGGATTCGAGAGACAGTGGGAGCCATCCTGTTTAGACAAATTAAAAACCATTCTAAACTTGCAAGAGCATCGTGCTAAGTGTTTCTTCTCTCCCCCTGCAGCGACCAAATCGAAATGACTGGACTTAAGTTACTTCTAGATAAAAACATACTGACAGGGCCAAACTACAAAGATTGGCTCAGGAATGTCAAAATGGCAATCACTTACGACAAGCTGGGGTATCTTCTTACCACCAAAGCTCCCCCCGTCCCAGGTCCCACCTCCAGCGTCGCGGATAAGGAAATCCGTAAGACTTGGGAGATTGATTGCGCGAAGGCAAGGTGCCTCGTGCTTGCCTCTATGGACAACGATCACCAGAGGAGGCACGAGAATATGGACTTGGAATCCATATTTCTCCATACAAAAGAACTGTATGGAGAGTAGTCTCGTATCGCAAGATACGAAGTGTCGAAGAAGTTATTTTCGACAAAGTTGGCCGTCGGATCATCGGTAGCGGACCACGTGCTTAAGATGATTGGCTACACTGAGGAGCTCGCAGAACTTGGGACCACGTTGGACAGTGAACTCTATACGGATTTAATTCTCCAGTCCCTTCCATCCACTTACGCCCAGTTTATACTGAACTTCAACTTACAAGAAAAGGAAGTTGAACTTTCAGAACTCCTCAACATGCTGAGGAGCGCAGAGGGCACCCTACAGAAGGGTAGGGAAACACCCGCTTTGTTTGTAGGAGGATCTTCTTCCTCTAGGTCCAAGGCGAAAGCCAAGGGAAAGAGGAAGAAAGCCTCCGCCAAACCAAGAGGCGGTGTTAGTAAAGTGGGTACGAAGGGAAAGGAAAAGGTAACAAAGATAGCGGGGAAGCTTGTGGGTAAAGAGGAATGCTTCTATTGTCACAAGAGTGGACACTGGAAGAAAGATTGCAGGGCTTGGAAGGCCAGGACACAGGAACTGAAGCAGGTTGCGGCTTCGGCTTCAGGTGTGTATGTTATTGAAAACTGTCTTTCTATAAACTCTACTTCCTGGGTATTGGATACCGGATCAGGATCTCATATCTGTAATTCTTTGCAGGCGTTGAGAAACCGTAGGTTTTTGAAGGCAGGTGACATGACCCTCAGAGTTGCGAACGGAGCTAGCATGGATGCTAAAGCCGTCGGGGACTATCACCTGGGAATGTCAGATGGGCATGTTTTGGTTTTGCGTAATTGTTTTTTTGTACCCAACGCAACTTGTAATATCATTTCTGTATCTTTGGTTTCTAAAGAAGGTTATGAATTTGCGTTTGTAAGTAATGTTGTAAACATTCACCTTAATCAAGTTCTGATTGGGTCAGGTACACTGAGCAATGATATATACGTATTAAACCAACCACAGATTTTCAATGTCCAGAATACACACAAAAGAAAGTCTCCAGATATCAATCAGGCTTTCTTATGGCATTGTAGACTGGGTCACATTAATGAGACACGGTTGACTAAGTTACATAAAGAAGGATACTTGGATCCGTTCGAGTATCAGTCTTATGCCACTTGTGAATCTTGTCTCATTTGAAAGATGACAAAGACTCCGTTCACTGGACACGGAGTAAGAGCGAGCGAGCTCTTGGGACTCGTACACAGCGATGTGTGCGGTCCAATGTCTACACATGCGCGAAGCGGTTATTCTTACTTCATTACTTTTACGGATGATTTTTCAAGATACGGTTATGTCTTCTTAATGAAACATAAGTCCGAAGCTTTTGAAAAGTTCCAGGAATATAAGAATGAAGTGGAAAAACAGACCGGCAAAAGTATCAAGATTCTAAGATCGGATCGAGGTGGAGAATACTTAAGTGCCGAGTTCCTGAATTACTTAAAAGAGAATGGAATTCTCTCTCAGCTTACTCCTCCATACACTCCGCAACACAACGGTGTATCGGAGAGACGGAACCGAACCCTATTGGATATGGTACGGTCCATGATGAGTAACGCTGAGTTATCGCGATCTTTCTGGGGCTATGCACTAGAATCAGCTGCATACCTTTTGAACCGAGTTCCTACTAAGACTGTGCCTACTACACCATATGAGATGTGGTGTGGGAAGAGGCCCCATCTCAGTCACATTAAGACTTGGGGATGTCCAGCTTTTGTTAAAAAGCAGCATGCGGACAAGCTCGAGGCACGCTCAGTACAGTGCAAGTTTGTGGGATATCCAAAGAACTCCAAGGGATATTTCTTCTACTGTGAAGAGGAACAAAAAGTTCTTGTTTCTCGTCATGCCTACTTCTTGGAAACTGAGTTTTTGGAAAACCAGATAAGTGGGAGCACAGTAGAACTGGAAGAAATTCCAGAACCTCAGACTATTACTGAAAGCTTAGTGGAACCAGAGGGTTCGAAAGAACAGGACATTCCTACGCCGCTCCGCAGGAGTAGTAGGCAGTCTCATCCGCCCGAGAGATACTACGGTTTTCTCATAGACGGGGATAGAGAGGACTGCATCATAGATTATGATGAGCCTACTAGCTTCCAGCAGGCCGTTCAGAGCGTTGACTCAGTAAAATGGCTGGATGCAATGCGGACCGAAATGGAGTCCATGTACACCAACAAAGTATGGACGTTGGACATTGCTCCAGACGGGGTAAAACCCGTAGGATGCAAGTGGATCTTCAAAAGGAAGATTGGTGTAGATGGACAGGTTGAGACCTATAAAGCTAGACTTGTAGCAAAGGGTTTCCGTCAAAGACCTGGCTTGGACTATGACGAAACCTTTTCTCCAGTGGCTATGCTGAAATCCATTCGGATCCTTCTTGCCATTGCTGCCGTCCACGATTATGAGATTTGGCAGATGGACGTAAAAACCGCTTTTCTAAATAGAAATTTAGAGGAGTGTGTCTATATGGATCAGCCAGAGGGTTTCATTCAGAGTGGGAGCAGCAGAAAGGTGTGCAAGTTGCTTAAGTCCATCTATGGACTAAAGCAGGCATCGCGGAGTTGGAACATCTGTTTTGATGAGACGGTCAAGGAATTTGGCTTTATAAAAAATCCAGATGAACCATGCATCTATAGTAGATTTGTAGCGAGAACTGTAGTATTCCTCGTTTTATATGTGGACGACATTCTCTTAATAGGAAATGACATTCCTATGCTACAATCTGTCAAGGGGTTCTTGTCACAAAGGTTCTCCATGAAAGACCTGGGTGATGCTTCGTACATCCCGGGGATCCGGATCCATCGTGATAGATCCAAGAGGATATTAGGACTTTCACAGTCCAGGTACATCGACACTATACTGAAAAGATTCAGTATGGAAGATTCCAAGCGCGGTAACCTACCGGCTTGTCACGGGATCACCCTCTCTAAAGAGATGTCTCCCAAGACTGATTTGGAGAGGGATCGCATGTCTATTATACCCTACGCTTCTGCGGTAGGCTCTATAATGTATGCGATGTTGTGTACCAGACCGGATGTAGCTTATGCACTGAGTGTAGTAAGCCGGTATCAGTCAAACCCTGGGGAGAAACACTGGATAGCAGTAAAGAACATTCTCAAGTACCTAAGAAGGACTAAGGAGATATTCTTGGTGTATGGCGGAAAAGACCTCCAGATCGAGGCCTTTGCTGACTCCAGCTTCCAGAGTGACAAGGATGATTCCAAGTCCATGTCGGGTTTTGTCTTTACCCTCAATGGAGGGGCGGTGTGTTGGAAGAGTTCCAAACAGGAAACCGTTGCAGACTCGACGATGGAAGCGGAATACATCGCTGCATTTGATGCCGCAAAAGAAGCTGTCTGGATAAGGAAGTTCTTGAAAGAACTTCAGGTGGTTCCGTCCATTGTTGACCCAATACCTCTGTATTGCGACAACAACGGGGCTATAGCTTTAGCAAAGGAACCCAGGTCCCATCAGAGATCCAGGCACATCTTGAGGCAGTATCACCTGATCAGGGAGATCGTGGATCGCAAGGAGATCGAGGTTCGGAGGGTTGCTTCAGAAGAAAACACTGCAGATCCATCCACCAAGGCCCTACCCCAGACTCAGTTCGAGCGGCTGATCGAGATGATAGGTCTTCGATACGCCAGTACATGGCCTTAGTGCAAGTGGGAGATTGTTAGTGTATATGCCCTAGAGGCCATTACTGTATCATACTAGTTTGTATATTACTTAATGGAAGCTTGGGATATTCACCTTGTATAAACAATCTTGCTCAATATAGTAGTATGCTACTTGGTTTGTTTCTACTTCAATGTGTACATGTGTTTATTTTGCGATATCACCTATACGCATTAGTGGAGCCCTTAGGATCTTTGCTTGATTACCAGCGTTGTGATGGCAGTCACACTAGTGAGGGCTGGGTAATCTATAAGCACATCCTTATACAGGTCCCTGGTCGCAGGACTATCGAGACAGGGCATCGATACTCCGGAGTAGACTAGCATATGCGCTTCTCATCCCAGTGTGGGAGATGGTCTGTCCCACAGCCATCAGTACGTCGTACTGGAGATAGTATACGAGTGCTCGTTAGGTTACGAGTACACTGGACAGGACTCGTCAGGAACTGACAGGTTGGTATTATACCTATCGTCAGTTATCAGTTCCCAGGTGACATGAGTACAGCTTAGTCCGCTGACTTGACACTGGCACTTCGCCTCGAGTGTGTTCCTACTGCACTTTGATCACTACCCTACCACGGCTCAAAGGAGTCGTGCAAACAGGTAGTGGTTGGGTGCAGTCCCGAAGCACTTGGAGGCAGTGACGGTTAGACAGGATTCGTCTCTCCCGGTATTGGGGGTTGACATCGCGCTGTGTCTAGGAGAGCCATTACACGAGTAGTCCCTGGCCAGGGCAAGCGAGATATACTGGTAGGCTTCCAGTGTTATCTCAGGGTGTTTTGGGCTTCACTCCGACACGACTTGTACCGCTATTGGGGGACTGACGTTTTACCGCCCCCTAGGCCCGACATGCGATGTATCAGACGAACAGACCGGACTGTACGGAGACTGTCACATTCAGACTCAATAGGAGTTCAGATGGGGTTCACCTCGTCAGCCTTCTTGTCGGCATCTACCTGGGGACCGTTACGCACAGCTAGTGCCGCTTGCGGTCTGTGGTTAAACCCACTGCCAGCGTAGTGTCGAGTCTTTAGAGTCCCACATAGAGGGTATTCGCCTCTGGGCAAAACAGAGTAGAGGTCGCATGGTTTTGCGACAGGGTTCGTTCTCATCCGCGCACTTGTGCACGTTTGGAGTCCGGACGGATATTGCCAGCGGGCTCTGGTTTGAGCCGGATACTGGTATATGTTTTGGGGTTACTTTTATCTCTCAGTATTCATGTTTCTCGGAACAAGAATGCAGGTGTGTATGCACAGTTGTTTGAGGCGGAAGAAGAGGTTTTTTCATTAGGGTTTCGGAACGGGTGCGCATGCACAGTTGACAGTCGTCTTTTTTCCAAACCCTAATGAATTAGTGAGATATCTATTAATAATAGTAATTAAATGAAATTATGTTATGGTTGGTTTTGTTGACTTGTTGACCATGGTTGACTTGTTGACCATGGTTGAATGTTTGACCATCATCATTATTTTGCAAGGATGCTCCTTGATTCTTGCCAACATTCATTTAATGAAGTATGATAGTGGTCATTCCAAAACAACCATCAACTATTCTCATTTGAATTATTATTACTAATTAGATAATTCTTTTTCTTTTGATATGGTTGCAAAAAGGAAAAAGATAGCTCATTCTATCATAATCATTCTCTCTCCTCACTTCATCTTCTTCTTCCTCAAGCTCAAGGAGAATCCTTCTCATGTGTTGAGAATCCCTCTCCTTGAAAAGAAAACAACCCCTAGACACTCTCTACTCACTCTAGGATCAAGGGTTTAGCAAGCCGGAGATTCTAGTTCACTCAAAGTTCGAGGAAGAGCCCGAAGGTTGAACCCTCAGGTGGATCCATCTTCGACGGAAGAAGGCGACGAGGAAAGAACCATCAACCTCTACAAAGTTTGAAGAAGAAGGAGTTCAAGTTTAGGTATAACCATCTTTCCGAGTAGCTAACTCTCTTTAGCTTGTATGCTAGTTTTAGTTTAGGAAAAGATCCCGACTTTGTTTAGTCCATGTTGCCCCATGCACCAAAAATTTGATTTTTATACCGTTTCCGCCTCCCCGTAAGAACCGGGGGTCGCAACGTGGACTTACAAAACCTCCCTCGATGTACCGACACTGGCCTGGCTGAACGGTTAAGCAAGTATTGTATGGTGAGAATAGTCCTGACTAGTTCATCCTTTTTGGTTTGTGGAGGGATTCGAGAAACAGTGGGAGCCATCCTGTTTACTCTAAACTTGCAAGAGCATCTTGCTAAAGTGTTCCCTCTCTCTCATTGCAGCGACCCAGAACATGACAGGCCTTAAGTTACTATTAGATAAAAATATTTTGACAGGGCCAAACTATAAAGATTGGTTATGGAATGTTAAGATGGCTTTGACTGATAACAAATTGGGGTATGTCCTTATTGCTAAGGCACCTGCAGTCCCTGGTCCAGAATCCAGTATTGCGGATAAGGAAATCCATAAGATCTGGGAGTTAGATTGCGCGAAGGCCAAATGCATCGTGCTTGCCTCTATGAATAATGAACATCAGAGGAGGCACGAGGATATGGATCTTGAATCCATATTTCTCCACACAAAGGATCTGTATGGAGAGCAATCTCGTATAGCTAGATACGAGACCTCGAAAAACTTATTTCAGTCGAGGCTGGCCGTCGGATCATCTGTAGGAGAACATATCCGAAAGATGATTGGCTATATAGAAGAGCTCGCGGATCTCGGGACGACTTTAGAGAACGAGCTCTATACAGACTTGGTTCTTCAGTCCCTTCCTTCCACCTACGCCCAATTTATTCTGAATTTCAACATTCAAGGAAAAGAAGTTGAACTTCCAGAACTCCTTAACATGTTGAGGAGTGCGAGGGCACCTTGCAGAAAGCAAGGGAAACACCCACTATGTTTGTTCGCGGTTCTTCCTCTTCCAGGTCCAAGGCAAAGGCCAAAGGAAGGAAGATGAAGGCCGCTACCAAACCAAGAGGTGGTGTTGGTAAGGTGGGAGTTAAGGGAAAGGCAAAGGTTGCGGTGCCAGTAGTGGCAAAGGACGAGTGCTTCCACTGTCGTAGGAAAGGCCATTGGAAGAAAGATTGCAAAGCTTGGATTGCCAAGAACCAGGACCCGAAGCAAGCTGTGGCTTCGACTTCAGGTGTTTTTGTAATTGAAAATTGTCTGTCAATCAACTCTACTTCCTGGGTATTGGATACTGGATCAGGATCTCATATATGCAATTCATTGCATGCACTGAGAAACCATAAAGTGCTAAAGGTTGCTGATATGACTCTCCAGGTTGCTAATAGAGCTAGCGTGGTTGCTGTGTCCGTAGGGGATTATCACCTAGGATTTACGAGTGGACATATTTTGGTTTTGCACAACTGTTTTTGTGTACCTAGTTTAACGTGTAATATCATATCAATATCGTTGTTATCAAAAGAAGGTTATGATTTCACGTTTATAAGCGATGTTGTTAACATCCACCTTAATCATGGTTTGATTAGGTCCGGTACACTAGATAACGGTATATACGTATTAAACCAATTACAGATTTTTAATGTCCAGAACACACTAAAAAGAAAGTCTCAAGATATAAATCAGGCTTTTTATGGCATTGTAAACTGGGTCACATCAATCAGACAAGGTTAACTAAGTTACATAGAGAAGGATATTTTGATCCATTCGAATATCAATCTTATGCCACTTGTCAATCATATCTCAAAGGAAAGATGACAAAGACTCCATTCACTGGACATGGAGTAAGAGCGAGCGAGCTCTTAGGACTCATACACAGCGATGTATGTGGTCCAATATCTACACATTCAAGAGGTGGTTTTTTCTATTTCATTACTTTTACGGATGATTACTCTAAGTACAGATTCATTTTCTTGATGAAACATAAATCCGAGGCCTTTGAGAAATTCCAAAAATATAAGAATGAAGTAGAAAACCAAACCGGCAAAAATATCAAGACACTGAGATCTGATCGAGGTGGTGAATACTTAAGTGCCGAGTTCCTAGGTTACCTAAAAGAGAATGGAATTCTCTCTCAGCTTACTCCTCCATACACTCCACAGCATAACGGTGTATTGGAAAGACGGAACAGAACCCTATTAGATATGGTACGTTCCATGATGAGTAATGACTGAGTTACCGCGATCTTTCTGGTGTTATGCACTAGAATCAGCTGCATATCTTTTGAACAGGGCTCCTACCAAAACTGTGCCTACCACGCCATATCAGATGTGGAGTGGGAAGAAACCCTATCTATAGTATCTGAAGATATGGGGATGTCCAGCTTTTGTTAAAAAGCAGCATGCGGACAAACTCGAGGCATGATCAGTATAGTGTAAGTTTTACGATATCCAAAGAACTCCAAGGGGCATTTCTTCTATTACGCAGAGAAACAAAAGGTTTTTGTTTCTCGTAATGCCCATTTTCTAGAACAGCAGTTTTTAGAAAAGGAAACAAATGGGAGCGCAATAGAACTGGAAGATATTCTAGAACCACAAACTACTACTGAAAGTTTGGTAGAACAAGTAGTTCAAGAAGAACAGGACATTCCCGCACCCCTCCGCAAGAGTAGTAGGCCGTCTCATTTTCCTGAAAGATGCTACGGTTTTCTCATAGATGGGGATAGAGAGGATTGCGTCACTGATTATGATGAACCTACTAGCTTCCAGCAGGCCATCCAGAGCGGTGACTCGGTAAGATGGCTGGATGCAATGCGGACCGAGATGGAGTCCATGTACACAAACAAAGTATGGACTTTGGACTTTGCTCCAGATAGGGTAAAACCCATAGGATGCAAATGGATCTTCAAGAAAAATATTGGTGTAGATGGACAGGTGGAAACCTATAAGGCTAGACTTGTTGCAAAGGGTTTTCGTCAAAGACCTGGTTTGGACTATGATGAAACCTTTTCTCCAGTGGTTATGCTCAAATCCATTTGGATCCTTCTTGCCATTGCCGCCTTCCATGATTATGAGATCTGGCAGATGGATGTAAAGACGGCTTTTCTAAATGGTAATTTAGAAGAGTGCGTCTATATGAATTAGCCAGAAGGTTTCAATCGGAGTGGGAGCAGCGGGAAAGTGTGCAAGTTGCTTAAGTGTGTTAATGGACTAAAGCAGGCATCGCGGAGTTGGAACATCTGTTTTGATGAAACGGTCAAAGAATATGACTTTATCAAAAATCCAGATGAACCATGTATATATAGTAAAATTGAAGCACGAACTGTCGTATTCCTCGTCTTGTATGTGGATGACATTCTATTAAAAGGAAATGACATTCCTATGCAACAATCTGTCAAAGGATTCTTGTCACTCAGGTTCTCCATGAAAGACCTGGGTGATGCCTCTTACATTCTGGGGATCCAGATCTATCGTGATAGATCTAAGATGATGTTGGGACTTTCGCCGTCCAGGTATATCAACACTATACAGAAAAGATTCAGTATGGAAGATTCTAAACGCGGTAATTTACCGGCTTGTCACGGAATCACCATATCCAAAGAGATGTCTTCCAAGACTGATTTGGAAAGGGATCGCATGTCAGTTATACCCTACGCTTCTGCGGTAGGCTATATAATGTATGCGATGTTGTGCACCAGACCAGATGTAGCTTACGCACTGAGCGTGGTAAGCAGGTATCAGTCAGACCCAGGGGAGAAGCACTGGATAGCAGTAAAGAACATTCTCAAGTACCTGAGAAGGACTAAGGATATGTTCTTGGTTTACGGCGGAAAAGACCTCCAGATCGAGGCTTTTGCCGACTCCAGCTTCCAGAGTGACAACGATGACTCCAAGTCCATGTCAGGTTATGTCTTTACCCTCAATAGAGGGGCGGTGTGCTGGAAGAGTTCCAAGCAGGACACCGTTGCTGACTCGACGATGGAAGCGAAGTATATCGCTGCTTGCGATGCCGCAAAAGAAGATGTCTGGATGAAGAAGTTCCTAACAGAACTTCAGGTGGTTCCTACCATTGCTGATCCAATACCGCTGTATTGTGACAACAATGGAGCTATAGCTTTAGGAAGGAACCCAGGTCCCATCAGAAGTCCAGATACATCTTGAGGCGGTATCACCTGATCAGGGAGACCATAGATCGACAGGAGATCGAGTCCGGAGAGTTCCTACAGAGGAGAACACTGCAGATCCATTCACTAAGGCCTTACCTCAGATTCAGTTCGAGAGGCTACTCGAGATGATAGGTCTTCGATACGCCAGTACATGGCCCTAGTACAAGTGGCAGATTGTTACTGTATATGCCCTAGGGGCTATTAATGTATCATACTAGCTTGTATATTACTTAATGGAAGCTTGGGATATTCACAGTTATATTAACAGTCTTGCTAAACATGGTAGTATGCTACTTGGTTTATATCTATCTTAATATGTGTATATGTTAGCATATCGAGAATACATATTGATAGAGCCCTTAGGATCTTGCTTGACTACCAGCGTTGTGATGGCAGTCACACTAGTGGGGGTTGGGTAGTCTACAAGCACATCCTTTTTCAGGTCCCTAGTCATAGGATTATCGAGACAGGGCATCGATACTCCGGAGTAGACTAGTGTGTACGCTTTTCATTCCAGTTAGGGAGATGGTCTATCCCACAGCCATCAGTACGTCGTACTGGAGATAGTATACAGGTGCTCGTTGGGTTACGGGTACACCGGACAGGACTCGCAGGGGACTGTTGGTTGGTATTATACCCGTCGTCAGTTAACGGTTACCAGGTGACATGAGTGCAGCATAGTCCGCAGACTTGACACTGCTGCTTTGTCTCAAGTGTGTTCCCTCTGTTCTTAGATTGCTACCCTACCACGGCTAAAAGGAGTCATGCAAACAAGTAGCAGTTGGGTGCAGTCCCGAAGCACTTGGAGGTAGTGGCGGTTAGATAGGATTCGACTCTCCCGGTATTGCGAGTTGATATCGCACTGTGTTTGGAAAGCCATTACGCAAAGGCCCTGGCCAGGACAAGCGAGATTTACTGGTAGGATTTCCAGTAGCTTCTCAAGGTGTAATGGGCTTCACTCCGACATGACTTATTCCGCTTATAAGGGACTGACGCTGTAATGGGCTTCACTCCGACACGACTTATACCGCTTATAAGGGACTGACGCTTGCCGCCCCTAGGCCCGATATGCGATAGTCTTAGACGAACAGACCGGATTGTACGGAGATTGTCACATCGGGCTCAGTAGGAGTTCGGATGGGTTTCCTCATCGGCCTTCTTATTGATATCTACCTGGGGACCGTTACATACAGCTAGTGCCGCTTGCGGTCTGTGGTTAAACCCTCTGCCAGCGTAGTGTCGAGTCTTTAGAGTCCCACACAAAGAGTTTGCCTGCTTCGGGCGAAACGATATATAGGTCGTATGGTTTTACGACAGGGTTTGGACACATACGTGTTTTTACGCACGTACGATGTTCGGATAGTTTATACTAGCTGGCTTTGGTTTAAGCTAGATTCTAGTATTGGATTATTGGATTTATACAGTCTCAGTATTTCCGTGTTTTCACGGATGGGAGGGGCATTCTCGTAATTAGTCGAGAACCTTCTAGAAGATTGATGAGTTGGAGGCTTAGGTGGAATTTGCATTAAATGGATTAGTGACTCATGGTGTGATTCATCAAATGAGTTAATGAAGCATTTATTGCTTAATGACTCATGAGATGATTCACCCAAAGAGAGTTAATGAAGCATGGTTGATATTATTATTATGTTATTCATTTTGATAATTATCATGCTTCATATATATTGTAAAATGAGTTATAATTCATTATCATTCTCACTCTCACCTTCTCTCTCCTCAAGCTCTCTCTTTTCAAAGAACTAACCCTAACCTCTCATGTGTTGAGATCCAAGGGTTAGCAAGACTAATAGATCCTTAATCCTATTCTATATCTTCTAGGTTACTTTGATTAGCACTCATAGCAACCTAGTTACCTCAAGTGCGAGGTTAAGCTTTGAGAAGTAGCACTCGGGTGGATCTTCTATCACAACGAGGAGGCCGACGAGGAGGCGGTCTACGAGAACAAGAAGGACTTGATTCATTAGGTATAATCATCTTTCATAGTAGCTAATCACTTCTATGTTGTTGTTAGTTAGGGTTTAGCAAAGATCCATAAAGTTAGTCGATATTAGTTTAAACAAAATGATTGTTTTACCTATTCTGCCTCCCCGCATCATATGAGGTGTCTAACGTCGACTTACACTTCTTCTATCCTAATTGAGCGCGACGGTTCTTAGAGTATTATCTAGATATTTTTTAGTTAATGAGTGTGATGCGGATGCTAGTTTTGTGATTTTTGGGGATTAGGAAGGGTAATGAAATCCCCACCTAATATCAATTTGGTCTTTGCCCCTTAATTTCCGTATTAAAATATGCACAAACAACCAATTACAAGAAACGCAACAAGAAATTTTTTTTAAGCGGCGAATTTTTGCAAAGAATCCTGCGGAAAAATTGTTATTGGACTTAGTAGAGGAGAGAGAGGAAGGTAAAAATTATACCAGAGAAATTTGAAGCACTGAATCACCAAACCAACGGCGGATTCGCCGCAAAAACCATCAATCCGCCGCAGTTCCGCGGTGGAATGGAGGAGTTAGGTGTTGATCTTTGCACTATAGCTTACTTTTCTTCTCTGGAAATTTTAGAACGTCCCTGAATCTTGATCTCTCTGCTACAGTGACGCCAGATTCCCTCGCAAAAAATTCAAACACTAATCGTTAAGCACACGATGCGATTCTTGAATTAAATTTTGATGGAATAATAATGTTTCAACTCAAATAGCAAGAACGAACAAATTACGCACGCATCCCCGGCAAGGGCGCCATTTGATTTATGTTCGAATGATCGTTTGATTCGATATGAAATGAAAAGTATAATCATAATCAAATAATTTATAGCCGCAATCAATAACGGTGTCGATGTAGTTCGTTAATGAGTACGGGTCGTCCACTAAGATTCGTGTATTTATTCGTTCTCGCTTTAGTTGATTCGAAAGAAAATAGTAAAGAAAATTCAAGAAAATGAGTCAAGATTTATAGGATGAAATATCAAGAAAGAGTTTAAGATTTAGTAATCAAGAAAATGTCCAAAATCAATATTAGTTATCAAGAAAATGAAGAATAGCTTGTAGAATTCGATAGGAATTAGTAGCAATGATGAATACTAAAAATGACTCATCTTATCTATTGATGAATTATAGCTAGAACGATGGTGATGAATGAAGATTAAGGATCTTTTGAAGAAACTAGGGTTTCTCCTTCACTATCCCTTGTTTTTTCATTGACCACCATTCAAATCTAGCCTTTAGCAAAGAAAATTATCAATCATTTAATTCCAAATTTCAACGAAATTATCAAGAACGGTGATCTCGCTCCAAATTTGGTCGTTGACGATTCTTTTTCCTAAAGATCATAATTCTCATAAGACTTAAAATGCGTATAGGATTTCATCACCATTTGATCAACCGGATTCCTTCGAATCCTTAGCAAGCGGAGATTTACTCACGCATCATGAAGATAAAAGAATCAAGAATTAGAAATTTCATAATGTGAAAGTTTAATGAAAACGAGAATTAACAATTGATCACCTTTATCATTCAACTTCTAATTACACTTTCCTTCAATCCAAGGTTATAAGAATTGCTCTCGATCGCTCCCTTGAAGATGTAACCATTCCATCGAATTTCGTTTTGCTCGATCTCCGTGAGACTTGGACCAGTCGAGGATCTCGTGCTCTTGATGATGATCGGCTTTGCTTAAAGGATCTTGAATGTCGTCGCTTGATGTTGTTCTCAACGTTTCTTTATTTGGATCTTGATTTGGAATTGAATTGGATTTAGTTTTGTAATGAATTGTTCAACCACAAATTGTGTAACCCCTAAAATGAAGGCTTAGGTCCTTTTTATAGTCCTTCACCAATCTTTCACTAGAAGCTAGGCCAATCTTTCCCAAGAAGCTAGGTAGTTGTAAGAAAACTTCTAGAATAAGGTAGTTATCAAGCTTCCTCAAGAAGCTAGGCTGTTGGAGGGAAGTTTTCAGAACAAGATTGTTACAATGGAGTGTCTTCAACAAGCTAGGCTATTGGAATGAAGCTTCTGGAAAATTGTCATCACCGAAGCCCCTAACTCGGCCGCGGATCCGCGGCGGATCGGCCAGACTCGGCCGCGGATCCACGGCCGTTTGGTGAGGTTGTTGCTTCAAAATTCTTCTGCCTTCTGGTGTTGGTCTTTGGGGTTATATTTGATATCTGGAATCCTTTTATCTTATCTGAATCTCTGCCAAATTTTAACTCTTTGATTTGCTGCATTTTGTCGGCGAATTTGCAATTCCGATATCTGTCTTGAAATAATTTTTTGTACAAAAATCTCAATGAAGAATGTTGAGATATACAATATCATGCGTGAAATAATAAACATACAATTTCTTTCCAGAATGTTGATTATAATATATAAAAAAAATTTAGGTAATAAAAAAAATCTCTATTTTTGTCCCTTTAGTGGGCCTAGTATTTCCGGCAATTGCAATGGCTTCTTTATTTCTTCATGTCCAAAAAAATAAGATTGTCTAGATCCTGTGGTATTTTATATTTTCCAGACGAACTTGTAATCCGTGTTATATTTATAACAAATATCGTTAGATCAATAGAAAAGTGCAGAAATTGTTATGTTCAAGATTGCAATATTTTCGACTGAACAATGAAGTAGGAATTTTTCTCACATTAGAAATATTTTTCTCGCTCATTTTCTTCACCTCCCAAAAAGCTATAGAGCTTGAGGAAGGAGATGAAGAAAAGCAACCATGGAAAAATCAAGTGTAGAATGGGAACCATGGAAAAATCGTATACAAACCATTGTAAAGACTAAACTAGGGCTAATCATAATGGTTAGGTTAATAAATATCTTATGTAAAACAAAATTGGTGGACTTAGTCAATGATTCTACAAGCTTCCATTAAGCTTCAACCATGACTAAATACCACTCAATTTTGAATTACTTTAAATAATAAAAACCCTAAATTATGTTAAGCATGGTGTGAGTCTCATACTCTCATGTATCATGTATCATCAAGCATGACACAAAAGATGTACATTAATATATATCACATATATAATAAGTGTACACTAATAAGAAAAAGAATACTTAAGTGGTAAATGTAAGATAATATATCAAATATATAATTATACATCAAATTATTAAATCAACACTTGATTTAATAATCCGGCTATATCACATATAACTGACTAATATTATATGTATCAACTTATCGAACCAACACTTTATTCGATAACCCGGCTATATCACATATAACCGACCGATAACACATATCACGATAATAGAATACGATATCACATACGCGTATTAATCTCTGTCCCGCACATATCACATATGTTCCCCTACTTCATTTCGCTTGAGCCAGGAAACCTCTGTGTAGGACTCTAAAGAATCGTCAATACGCCGGCAGTAGGTGGTGATCATATCAGTCACCCACAAGCTGCAAGCGGTCTGCTAAACGTAACGTGTTGGAGATAGTGCCCTCAGAGTCAATTATTAGTTCACAGGTACGTGATTGTAATGATTGAGGGAGGACCTATCCCGGTAGGACAGTTTTACTCGAGATGATAGTATGCTATCTGGTTTACCTTTATCATCGTGTACTGTTTTAGGTGACCTGACACGTCGCTATTACACGTTGATAGAGCCCCTAGGATTCTTGCTTGACCACCAGCAGTATGAGGGCGATCATATAAGTGGGAGCTGGGGGTCTACAAGCATATCCTTAAAAGGTCCCTAGTCGTGGGAGTTTCGAGACCGGGCATCGATACTCCATTAGTAGACTAGTGTATACAGTCGAGACCCCGACGAGGGGCGGTGGCCGGTCTCACAAGCCACTGGTGTCAGTTGGATCACCTAAGATGTATACAGGTGCTCATTGGGTTATGAGTACACCGGACAGGACTCGCCGGGAACATGCTAGTTGGTCATATACCAGACGTCAGATGGTAGTTCCCTGGTGACATGTGTGCAGGTTAGTTCATCGACCTGGGGATCGTCATTTGTCTCGTGTGAGTTCCCACTGTACTTTGATTACTACCCTACCACGGCTCAAAGGAGTCGTGCAAACAGGTTTTAGTTGGGTACAGTCCCGAGCCACATGGAGGCAGTGAGCGTATCTTCAGGGGTTCGTCTCTCCCGGTATTGGGGGTGAGGTCGTGCTGTGTCTAGGAGAGCCATTACACAAAGTCCTTGGCCAAGGCAAGGAGATTTACTGGTAGGTATTCCAGTAGTATCTCAGGGTGTTCTGGGCTACACTCCGACACGACTTGTACCGCTTTTGGGGGTCTGACTTTTACCAACCCCCTAGGCCCGCCATGCGATGCTCATAGACGAACGGACAGGACTGCACGGATATTGTCACTGACAGGCTCAGTAGGATTGTCAGGCTGAGTTCGCTCACAGACATCCCTTTTAGTCAGTACCTGGTAGCCCGTTACGTATTGGCTTATACCTCTGACGTGCTAGTGGTTAAATCCACAACCAAGGTGTTGATGAGTCTTTAGAGTCCCCCACATTCAGTTACTCAGCTTTCGGGCGAAAGGTTGTAGAGGCCGTATGGAGATATGGCAAGGTCCGATCAGATACGTGCGGTATTGCACGGATCAGGATCGGACAGTTTGTACTATAGGCCGTATGGTTATATGGCAGGGTTCGATCAGATACGTGCGGTATTGCACGGATCAGGATCGAACAGATATTACTATCCGGTTTTGGTATAAGCCGGATTCTAGTATAGTACAGTGTAGATTTTGTCTCATTGCATTTGTATTTCGGGCGAAATACAAATGCGGGTGTGTATGCACAGTATCGGGGTTTTCCTGTAATTTATTATGGGACCAGTTTTCTGGAGTTGCCAGTTTGCATTCCGTTCCGGCCGGTTTTCCTTTGTTCTTTCCCGGCCGGACTTTTTGGTGGAGGGGTTAATTGCAAGTTTGCAATTAACTTTTTGATGAGGGGGCATGCTTCATGTTTTTTTGTGTAAACTTTTCATATCATTTTCGTGGGCCCCCCCACTTTGATGGAGTGTGCTGGTTCTTGTTTGAAGAGAGTGGATTAATTTATTGCATTTGTATTAATGGAGTGTGCAGGAGGGGCCGGCCACTGTTGGGGGCTGATTGATTTTTAAAATGTGCTGTGAAGGAATAATTGCATTGGGTGAATGTGTGTGCAGTGAGCACAAGTAAGTGTGATGATGCTTTTGCTGTTGGTGGCAGTGAGCACATCAGTTGTGGTGCAAGGGTTTTTTTATTTTACAGAGAGAGAGGGAGTGCAGGCTTTCTTCTTTTTTCCAGAGAGCAGGAGAAAGAGAGCTTGCTGCATGATTTTCCCAGTGAGCTTTTTCCTTCTTGTGGCCGAGCTCCTTTGATGGCTTGCTCCATTTTTCCTTCAAGCCTTCAAGAAAATTATTCTTGCACAAATTCCTCCATCAAGGCAATTCCACAAACCCCAAAATGAGACTTGCTCACTACATATTCTACAACGAACCTTGGGCACGTCGAGTAGCCGGCTTCTTGCCCGAGTTGCCTCGGCATTGAGGTGGGAGCCCGTAAACAAAGTAGGCGATGTGGTGCACTTCCGGCGATGACGAGAAGACCGGAGGACTTGGATCGTCGGTATATCTCTAACTCATCTTCTAGTTAGCTTAGACTTGTTAATGGTAACGATCCGGGTGTTTAGTGCGCGGTGGTGCCGGTTTGCTAAGTCCGCAAAATTAAAGTTTTTCACCGCTTCCGCATTCAGACGTCGGATTGACGGCCGGGGCGCCGCCGTGCACTTACAGTGGTATCAAAGCCTCGCCATTAACTTCGTCTAGCTTTGTGTAATGTGTTTTTCTGTTCCGATCGATCGAAATGTCCGAAAACCCCAATACACCCACATCAGTTTTCTGTTAAGATTTTTTGGTATCCAAAAATTTTTCAGGTGACAGAAAAGTGATCTACCAAAATATATAAGAGTTCTGTAAAAATTCGACGATGTAAAGCTACAGTGTGAGCGCGGAACCGCCGCGTAAACCCCATACATGCCGCCCTTCCGCGGCGCACTGTGCACGTCACATCACCAAATTTTTACAGATGCCTTCTGGGTTTATTTCAGGGGTTTTGGAATATTAAAATTGGGCCAATTATTTCTGTGAGTGCTACAGTATTAGTTTGGGGCCCACTTGTTAATTTTTGGTCAATCGGAAAATCTTAAACACATTTTCACAGTTTTTACATTATATCTGCGACCGTGAATGTCACTCGATCGGTAAATCCTGTCTAACTGCTATAGCCCGGTTAGACGGGTTTGCGAACGTGACTTTCACGTTGATGTTCTATGTATTTGCTGTGTTGTTGCGGATCGGTCGTGGGGATAGCCTGGAAGCAATGCTAGTACAGTTCTGTTGTATTATGTACATTTGATATTGCGGGGCGAGCGTCCGACATGTGGACTGCCGTCACTGCCTGTTTGTATTATTATTTTGGGGCACGACCTGGTTGCGGTCGATGTACCCGGTGTATGTATATTTTACTTTCTGTACTAGGATTGCCCCGCGGAGGGGTGCACGGATAGCCGGGTTCTGGAGGGCAACAAGCCCGCATCTCATGGCATTGAGACGGAGGGGGCTTCACTCTAGGATTGGCGGGCTATTCGCCGCACTCGTAGGGGGTACAGGTTGACCCAGGAGGGGTGCCCAAGTTGCCGGATTCCGTGAATTGCTGGGTGGTCCATTCACGGCGCTGAAGGGGGCTGCCTCGCTTCAGGTTTTGGCGGGTGACTTGCCGCGCCCGTAGGGGTCTAGGATTTCATTGCACAGGCTATCCACACGACCAGGGGAACGTCGGGTTTCAGCGGCTCTGTGAAACCCGGGGTTCCCAGATATCTGTATTGTTTCTGTGAAGCTGTACATTTTCTGTGATGTTGCATTTTATTCACGCCTTGAGCGAATATAATATATTGGTATATATATTAGTAGATGTTGTATATGTTTTGCATCCGCGCTAGTCCAGTCCCCGCTCTGTCGTTAGTAAGCTAACCTAACGGGTAATGACGGGACCCAGTGGCGAATGCGGATGGCATATACGTACATCAGTATATTTTCGTTCTTTTTGGTGTGATCAATTGATGGGACTGCATTGATTCGGATCAATGCAAGTTAAAAACAAACCTAATCAGATGTTGTTGGAACACTTTTCAAAAAGCTGTTATTGCAAGGACGTTCACTTTTGTTTTGCATCGCGGTATTCATTTAGAATATCCTGCTCCTCAGTCGACGAGGCAAGGGCCGAGATCCCTTCACCGGGAGTGACCCCTTGGACAAAAAGTTTGCGTCAGGGCATTAACTTCACTATAGCCGATTACTTTTGCTTTGCATCGTGGTATTCATTTGGAATATCCTGCACCCCATTCTACGGGGAAAGAGCCGAGATCCCTTCACCGGGAGTGACCTCTTTAGTAAAGGTTTTCGTCACTATATTTTTTAAAAGCTATCCGTTCCTTCAACGATATCAAGTTCATTACGTTAAAGGTTTTCGCCAGAAACCATTCGTAGCCCTCCGTCGTTTCAGACGGGTAGCACGTAGTATTCATGCTATGTTTGTTGACCTTCGTCAAGGCATAGTGTATGGTAGCTGCTTGTTACCTTTCTGTTGCATAGATAGATGCGTTGGTTTGGGACAGTCGTACAGCCTTGTTGACCTTCGTCAAGGGCTTGTACGGGTGGGTTCAAATTAACCTGGACAATGACGGGTGGAACTTGACATGTGACTTATGATTTGTTGACCTTCGTCAAGGTCATAAGAGCATGGGGCAGAAATCACATCGGGAGTTTCAAAAGAACTGAAACTTGCCAGATATGCGCATACCTTCTGGAGTGTGATACCGTGAGCGGATTCCGTCACGTTATCATGCGATGAGAGTTGGATCCCGATTCCCACTGATGAGTTAGTTTACTCCTCGGGTGACCCCGACTAATTCTTCTTTCAGGTTTGGAGGAGAATTTGAGGTACAGTGGGAGGATTCCAGATTAGATAAATTGGTAACCATTCTGATCTAGGATAGAGTGCACGCTGAGTGTTTCTTTTCTCTCTCTCTTTGGCAGCGACCATTTGACCCGACCCTAAGACTTTGACTCAGTGACCAAGTTGACCGAACCTTCTTAACACTGGCTTTTGATTGTCAGAGTTGCAGACCTCATTGCCACTCCTACTTTTACCCTTTTCTCCAGGACACCCCGTATTACTACGAACGTCCACTTCCATTGGACAAAACCATCGTATGGTTAGATACGAACTCGAAGGAATTCGAGGATGGTTTCCGGTTCTGGAGAAAACGAATAGGATTATTCAGTTGTCTTTTCTTTTCACCTTCTCTCAGGTTGCGAGTACTCCTTGGTTTAGGAGTAGTACACCTATTACGCAAATTGGATAGTCTTCTTCCAAACCATAGGCTGGTGCCGACCGGTAGGGAATGAAGAAAACCAGTTAGCCTAAACGGTGTACAGAAGGTATTAAGTTCAGACAAAACAAGGGATTAGTAAGAGGGCAAAGTAAATTGCGACTGCTATTCACGACCAAACCAAGTATTTCTTCGCCAATCCTAAATCACCTTTGTATTTCTCCAAGACACTCCGTATCACTACGAAGATCCCATTTTATTGGATAATCCATCGTATGGTTATATACGAACTCGAAAGGAACTTGTTCCAGTTCGGGGATGGATCCTGGTTCAGGAGAAATAGGAATAAAGTACATTCAGGTGTCTTTTATCTTCACCCTCTCTCATTGCGAGTGTTCCTAGGATTGGGACAGTACACCCATTATGCTTATTGGATAGTCTTCTTCCAAACCATAGGCTGGTGCCGAACGGTAGGGAAGGAAGAAAACCAATTGGCCTAAAGGGGTGTACAGAAGGTAAAGACTAAAGACATATGAAGGGATTTGGAGAGGTGGCAAAGAACTATACGGTTACAGTCGTGAATCTGGAAGAGGCATTACTAAGAATACCAGGATACCCCATCGAAACATTTCAATGTTTCAGTCTCACTATGTACTGTTAAAGGAAACTGATTTCCCGATTAGACACTTGCTCCAGGGTATGTATTTACCAGGTTTGATTCTCATATCTGTATGGTTTTACAGATGATGAGTGGGAGTAAGTTATTGGGAATTGGGTGATCATCCTCATTATATCGGGATTCGTTGTAATCGGTGATATTTGAGGAAATCACCTGGGTTGTTTGCCGGTCGGCAAATATTTGGTTTTGAATATCCGCTGTTATGCACCAATTTCAAATTGATATATCTGTACGTCTATTTTCATAGAGTGAGATATACCTTTTGATATTATGTCGATGACATTTACCTATATCAGTGGATGGTTAGGTAAGGAGCATTAAACAGCGGTGTAATTCTTCTTAACCATAAGTACAGTTTTCAACCTACGACACACAGTGAAAGAGTTATCAGACTCAAGGGACTTGTACAGAGTATTGTATGATGTCCAGGGTCCATCAGGACAGAGGGGTTGGTCCTCGTACTATATTCGGTTTACTTATGACTTCTCTAGTTTTTAGACAAGTGTTTCGTGGAAACACAGGGTCCGAATTTGGAGAAGTTATAGGTATTTGAATAGAGTAGAGAACCAGGTATAGCAAGTATCGGGATTCTTCAAAGAGATCGAAGATGTAGATACTTGTGTATGGTATTCAGTTGATAGTAATGATAAAGAGAAATTGCTTCTCTTTCAGGTTACTCATAATTAGAAGCATTCCTATGTTGAGTAATGCTGATCTGCCTCCTTCCATTTAGTTAACATGCGCTGGGGACAGCTGCATGATTTGAATCTGGTTCAATTAAATCAGTGCCTCTGTTTCTATATTGGATATAGAACAGTTCATATCTTAACGATGTTAAGGTACGGGGAGTTGTCCGGATTATGCTTAAAACCAGACTCCGGATAACTCAAGGCACGTTTCTGTATTGGCTGTTTGTGGGTTGACCCAGGCTATGACGCGGGTTGATTTTCTACCATCTGGATGAACAATAGCGATATTGTTCTAGACTCGCCACAGTTTTATTAAAAATGGATTTTTTCAGAAAACAATAGTGGGAGTATGGTAGAACTGGAAGTGATTCCAGAACCACAAACGATTACTGAAGATTTGATAAGGAACCTAAAGATTCAATCTGGATTGACATTCCATTGGCCACTCCGCAAATAAGGTGGGTAACTTCAGGCACCCGAGAGGTACTCCGGTAGCCTCAAGGACGGTGACAGGGAAGTTCTTGTTTACCCACAATTGCCATTGCTGTTGTTCCAGGTTACGAGACCCGGCGGGAGGACGAGTATAGCGTCGTTCTAAACCAGTTTTAGAAGTGTACGTCTATATGACTCTGCCAGAGGGTTGTCGTAGTCAGTGGGAACAGCGGAAGCATTGGTGGACTGGTTGCTTATGTCTATTTATAGACTAGAGCAGATGTAGCGGAGATAGATCATCTATTTCTGACGTGACAGTCATGGGTTTGACTTCATCAGAATAGTGGATGGATCTGTTGAGAAGGTAGTAGGGTGTGATATCCTGGTATTTGGATGATATACACAGAGTGGGAAAGGAAACTCCTACACTACGATCGGTTATACTTTGGTCGTCACACAGTTGTTTCTCCACAAAGGAAATGGATTTTATATCAGACATACTGGTTACTAGATCTATGGTCTTAGATCTAGATTTGGGTGGTTTCCCAATCAGGGTACTTGACAGCGTTCTAAGAGAATTTAGGATGGACGACTCCTGGCACGGTAGTGTACCTGCAGGTAATGGAGTCACCCTCTCCAAAGGTGTCTTACAGACTAAAGGGGAGAGGGACGGGCATGATTGACAGATCACTTGCTCAGGCAATTGAGTCAATCGTGAGATGTCAAGTACCACACCAGATGTTGTTCTTGCACTAGATGCAATAAGTTGACATTAATCCAATCCTGGAGAAACAGTCGGAAGCAGTTTTTAGAACATAAGTGGATGTTCTAGGGAGATGATAACGACAGCCTCATTCAGGAGACAGTTATCATTCCAGGCTTCCAAGGTGACATGGACGACAAGGAGGTTGTCAGAGTTATAGTTTTCCTTCTGATGAGGGGCAGTATTTTGGACAGGTGGTCCAAGGCAATACTGAGGGAGGCATGGCGCGCAGGATACTGATTAAGTTCAGTTGACGATACAGTCTAAGAAGTTTGGATTTGGAGTTCTTTTATGAGCTAGGTCCCATCAGACATCCAGACATTCTAAGACAGGTATTGCTCATTTCGGGAGATGGCTTTCTCCGCGAACTTGAGATATAGAGAGACATAGAAAGAAACAACAAAGCGGATCCACTCACCGAGGCTATTCCTCGAACGCAATAGTTCCGCAAACGAGCTTTGTGAGACTGACTAGTAGAGGAGTTGGATGTTCGGTATCACACGGGCTGTGAGTATGCGACATCGCAATAATTAGCCTTGAGTGCAAGTGGGAGATTGTTGGAGATAGTGCCCTCAGAGTCAATTATTAGTTCACAGGTACGTGATTGTAATGATTGAGGGAGGACCTATCCCGGTAGGACAGTTTTACTCGAGATGATAGTATGCTATCTGGTTTACCTTTATCATCGTGTACTGTTTTAGGTGACCTGACACGTCGCTATTACACGTTGATAGAGCCCCTAGGATTCTTGCTTGACCACCAGCAGTATGAGGGCGATCATATAAGTGGGAGCTGGGGGTCTACAAGCATATCCTTAAAAGGTCCCTAGTCGTGGGAGTTTCGAGACCGGGCATCGATACTCCATTAGTAGACTAGTGTATACAGTCGAGACCCCGACGAGGGGCGGTGGCCGGTCTCACAAGCCACTGGTGTCAGTTGGATCACCTAAGATGTATACAGGTGCTCATTGGGTTATGAGTACACCGGACAGGACTCGCCGGGAACATGCTAGTTGGTCATATACCAGACGTCAGATGGCAGTTCCCTGGTGACATGTGTGCAGGTTAGTTCATCGACCTGGGGATCGTCATTTGTCTCGTGTGAGTTCCCACTGTACTTTGATTACTACCCTACCACGGCTCAAAGGAGTCGTGCAAACAGGTTTTAGTTGGGTACAGTCCCGAGCCACATGGAGGCAGTGAGCGTATCTTCAGGGGTTCGTCTCTCCCGGTATTGGGGGTGAGGTCGTGCTGTGTCTAGGAGAGCCATTACACAAAGTCCTTGGCCAAGGCAAGGAGATTTACTGGTAGGTATTCCAGTAGTATCTCAGGGTGTTCTGGGCTACACTCCGACACGACTTGTACCGCTTTTGGGGGTCTGACTTTTACCAACCCCCTAGGCCCGCCATGCGATGCTCATAGACGAACGGACAGGACTGCACGGATATTGTCACTGACAGGCTCAGTAGGATTGTCAGGCTGAGTTCGCTCACAGACATCCCTTTTAGTCAGTACCTGGTAGCCCGTTACGTATTGGCTTATACCTCTGACGTGCTAGTGGTTAAATCCACAACCAAGGTGTTGATGAGTCTTTAGAGTCCCCCACATTCAGTTACTCAGCTTTCGGGCGAAAGGTTGTAGAGGCCGTATGGAGATATGGCAAGGTCCGATCAGATACGTGCGGTATTGCACGGATCAGGATCGGACAGTTTGTACTATAGGCCGTATGGTTATATGGCAGGGTTCGATCAGATACGTGCGGTATTGCACGGATCAGGATCGAACAGATATTACTATCCGGTTTTGGTATAAGCCGGATTCTAGTATAGTACAGTGTAGATTTTGTCTCATTGCATTTGTATTTCGGGCGAAATACAAATGCGGGTGTGTATGCACAGTATCGGGGTTTTCCTGTAATTTATTATGGGACCAGTTTTCTGGAGTTGCCAGTTTGCATTCCGTTCCGGCCGGTTTTCCTTTGTTCTTTCCCGGCCGGACTTTTTGGTGGAGGGGTTAATTGCAAGTTTGCAATTAACTTTTTGATGAGGGGGCATGCTTCATGTTTTTTTGTGTAAACTTTTCATATCATTTTCGTGGGCCCCCCCACTTTGATGGAGTGTGCTGGTTCTTGTTTGAAGAGAGTGGATTAATTTATTGCATTTGTATTAATGGAGTGTGCAGGAGGGGCCGGCCACTGTTGGGGGCTGATTGATTTTTAAAATGTGCTGTGAAGGAATAATTGCATTGGGTGAATGTGTGTGCAGTGAGCACAAGTAAGTGTGATGATGCTTTTGCTGTTGGTGGCAGTGAGCACATCAGTTGTGGTGCAAGGGTTTTTTTATTTTACAGAGAGAGAGGGAGTGCAGGCTTTCTTCTTTTTTCCAGAGAGCAGGAGAAAGAGAGCTTGCTGCATGATTTTCCCAGTGAGCTTTTTCCTTCTTGTGGCCGAGCTCCTTTGATGGCTTGCTCCATTTTTCCTTCAAGCCTTCAAGAAAATTATTCTTGCACAAATTCCTCCATCAAGGCAATTCCACAAACCCCAAAATGAGACTTGCTCACTACATATTCTACAACGAACCTTGGGCACGTCGAGTAGCCGGATTCTTGCCCGAGTTGCCTCGGCATTGAGGTGGGAGCCCGTAAACAAAGTAGGCGATGTGGTGCACTTCCGGCGATGACGAGAAGACCGGAGGACTTGGATCGTCGGTATATCTCTAACTCATCTTCTAGTTAGCTTAGACTTGTTAATGGTAACGATCCGGGTGTTTAGTGCGCGGTGGTGCCGGTTTGCTAAGTCCGCAAAATTAAAGTTTTTCACCGCTTCCGCATTCAGACGTCGGATTGACGGCCGGGGCGCCGCCGTGCACTTACATAACGGCCACCCAGGTATTGAGTGATCAGAAGATCAACAAGCAAGCCTGCTCATACTCCTGCGAATCCAATCAGTAACACTACCGTACAGTCTGGTCTCTTCGTCTGATATGTCGCATATCTCAGCCCGGGGGTGGTAAAACGTCAGACGCCAATATCCTGATATGTCATGCCGATGTGAGGTTCATAAAGGTTCAAGAAACTACTGATAATACTTACCTGTAAATCTCAGCAGCCCTGGCCAGGGATTTCCTGTTATGGCCAATCAAGCATAGCGCAACATCAACCCCCAATACCGGAAGAGACGAAATCCCTTCCTATCGCTCATGGCCTCAATATGACTCGGGACTGTACCCAAAAACCACCATTTTGCACGATCTCTTGAACGTGGTAAGGTGGAAATGAAAGCACAGTGGGAATCCAACAAGACTCTATAACGATCTCGGGTTGACAGACTAACCTGTACCAGTGTCACCAGAGAACTGCTATCTGACAATATGTATAATACCACCTAGGAGTTCTCGGCCAGTCCGTTCAGTGTACCTAGTCTCCACTGAGCACCCGTATACCATCTCTGATGTCAAACACCAATGGATATGGGATCATCCATCACCAATCATATGGGTCAAGAAGCGTATAAGCTAGTCTACTCTGGAATATCGATGTCCCGTCTCAATACTCCCATGACTAGGAACATTTGAAGGATGTACTTACCGACTACAACTGCCCACTAGTATGATCTGCATCATAATCCTGGTATTCAAGTACTTATCCTAAGGGCTTTATCAACATGTAATAGAGAGACAATAAGTGTACATGTTAAGATAATGAGCAACCAGATAGCATACTATCATGTCGAGCAAGAAAGTCCTCGCTATATATGTCCAAGCATCCACTATAATATACATCACATGTATAATAATGGCCTCTAGGGTATACATATAACCAACAATCTCCTACTTGCACTAAGGCCATTTGTTGTAGTATCTCATACTCAACGCCCCATAAAAGTCTCTCTAGGGAAAGGCCTCTGATCTGCCGTGTTATCCTTCGCGTCAACTCTTCTTACCTCGATCCCCTGGAAATCAACCATCTCCCTGATCAGGTGATACTTGCCTCAGAATATGTCTGGATCACTGATGGGACTGGCGTTCCTTGGCCAAAGCCACAACTCCATTGTTGTCACAATAACAGTTATTGGACGCTCAATGGTAGGAACCATGTTCATCTCATGAACAAGAAATATCCAGACATCCTCTTTGGTAGCATCATTGGTAGCGATGTATTCAGCCTTTATCGTCTAGTTTGCCACGGTATCTAGCTTTGAACTCTTCCAACATACCATCCCTCCACTGAGGGTAAAGACAAAGCCCGTGACTGGCTTTCAGTCGTCCTTATCACTCTGAGAGCTGGAATTGGTAAAGAACTCCTACTGGAGTTTACCCTTACCAAACCCTAAGAACATTTCTTTAGTGCTTCTCAAGTACTTAAGAAAGTCCTACACAGTTGTCCAGTGATTCTCCTAAGATCCGATTGATTCCCGATCACTACACCTAGTGAGTCAGCTATATCTGGTCTGGTGCATAACATCGCATACATGATAGATCCTACTGCCGAAGCATAGGGTATCCCTTACAAACGAGCTCTCTCCAAATCAGCCTTGGAGACATCTATTTAGAGAGAGTGATTCCTGAGTAAGTGGGCGAACCACCACGCTTAGAATCTTCCATACTATACCCCTATAATACGGTGTTAATGTACCTGGATTTGGGACACTGCCAACATCCACTTAAATCTATCACCTGTAACATTTCAGAAAATATAAAATATTATTTTTGAAATTTAATATTAAAATAATATATTTCCCGAAAACTACCTGATTTGCGAAATTAGGGTTTTCGAAAAAGGGTATAAATATATACCAATAATTATGAAATAAACGGAAATTAAAATGATTTATTCATTTAGAAATATATTTAAAAGATTTGGCATTTTTTTAAAAAAATTTATATGTAGTTTTGATATAAAAAAAACCGATTAGTGCACTGCTAATCGCGATTAAGCCAAATCCGTGTTTTTACAGTTTTCATGGTTAGTGCACCATGACATATTTCATGTTATTTCATTTTTGTTGTTTCTATTAGGGTGTGTGTTATTGGTGAGAAAAGAATGGAAAAAGGTGTAATGATGACTTGGAGAGAGAGGGGGGACACAATGATGAGAATAAGCATGCTAGGAGAGAGAATGAGAGTGAGAAAGTGAGAGAGAGGAAGAGAGTGCTGCACCATTTGTTCCTCCACCATTTTCTTCTTCTTCTTCTTCCTCATCTCCCTCCATCTTCTACCCTCTTGACCCACCCCAAAAATCTTGCCGAAACCCTATACCCTTTCACAAAAAAATATCACCTCCTCACCCTCATCGCAATGAACCAAGAAAAGTGGGATCTTGACAACATGGAGACTTCTAGGGTTTGCTTAAGTGACATCCATGAGGTATAATTCCTTCCATTAGTTTAGTTTCAAGTTTTCTTAGCTTTTTGTTTAAGTTTAGAGCTCATTTAGTGATGGATTGGTGATACTTCGAAATCCTTGTGAGTGTTTGAGTGAAATTATGGATTGGTGATGTTTGAGTGACTGTTGAGTGGCTATTTAAGACATACAATTTAGTATAGAAACCAAATACGGAATTAGGAATTCATTATGTCAGTTTTGTGTTGATTTGTGAGGTTATATGGAAATCTGGAGTAACCCGGAGGCACTAGAAATTATTTAACAAACACAGTGACACATGCAGGCACCCAGGAAGCTATCACAGAGACCCGAGACCCCAACTCCACCCAATGGCTACAGATTTAATCATTATGGCCGCAATTTGCGGCCAGAGTAGTGTGGATTTGGTCCATGTTGGTTCCAAGGCTTTATCTCCAGTAAATTGGACCCCCTATATGTGCAGAATTGGCCAATTTTACCTGAGAGAGAATCTGGGAGCACTTTGGTATGTTTTTGGCTATATTTTCCGTATTTTGAAATGCTAATTCTTGATATTTGGATTTGTATTTGGTTGTTGGATGTTCATACATCAACAACAAGGGTGGTTTGGTTAATTTTGTACGCGTAAGCTATAGGTTCTAATATATGAGCAATGCGCGTGCCGTTTCGGATTTCGGAACTTGATTTTAATAGCGTTGCGATGTGTGTTGTTATTGTAGGTACCTTCGCGTGGATTCCAAGGCGACGGAGCGCGGCGTCATCGACTTCGGCAATCGAAGACCAAGGTGAGTAGATCTATATCTACGGGAGAAGTCGGGTGGATGGCGTATAGCACCCCTGCAAACTTTGATGGAAACCGATTATATATAAAATATGGTTAAGGAAACCTTTAATAGAAAACTAGTGATACGATTATAAGATAGTTAGAGAACTATATTTGAAACTAAAGGATAGTTAGTTGTGATATAATACGATTGATACGTGATGACGGGTTTTGAGGACGATGTTCGATGATGTTGCCGTATTGGATACTATAGGTGTATATAGCCGACATAGGTGTGTCATCCGAACCATACCTATTTTAAAATTAAGAATCGTATGCATCTTTTAAACAAATACCTTATGGGACATTACATATTTTCAAATGATATCTTTTTCTTGTAAAACACCGTAACCCCTACTTTCAAAACTACGATTCGCCACATTGAAAACTGATTGTATGGTTCGGGTGTGTGTGTTAGATTAGATATGTATGCTTATAGTAAAGATAGATTGGATATGTGAAATTGACTTAATGTGGGAGATAAATGCGTTGAAAAGATAAGACGATGTAATATGATGATTGATGATATGTTGGTATACGAATGTGAGTCGATTGAGATGATTGATACCTTGCCGGTCCCCTGATATGAGATTGTGATGGATGTGACTTGGGACATAGGTATATATATATATATATATAATGTTGTGAATCTTAAATGATAATCCGTAGGAGAGATTAGGTCCGTACCCTCATTGTCGTAAAGGTTTATAGGATCCCTATTAGTTTTATGCCGCCGTACGATGATTTTCCGTGCGTGATGAGTTTGAATTGATGATTTATCCTTTCCCTTGACTAGAGATTGCCGTACGATGGATTATACCGTACGCGATGTTGTTAGGCTGGATGCCGATTGATAGATTCACCGACTCGGTTATATTAGATACGTATGCCTGTCAGCATTTGCATTTCATTTACCTTATGCTGAATCCATGTTATTCGCATTGCATTACTTATACCTGTGCTAGTACACATGCACCATTATCAATGATGCGTATGTTATACGCACACAGATTTGCCGCACACACTTCATCATCGATAATTGCCATATCACTATACAGTAGGATTGCTGCATCATGATATGACACCTCGCATAGTTTACTTGCTATAGTTACATATGCACCTTATACGATATTGCATTTGACTAGGAGAATTTGGGAACCGCAAGATATATTTTAAAACTGGATTCATTTAAAAAGAGCGGTTTTCCCTCGACAAGTTCACATCACTGTTCCATGTTGCATGATATTCGGATATGCTTACATTTTTATTATATGTCGCATACATCATGCTTTATGTTTTTACGCATTAAGATATGGTGTTTTCATGAGATTTCTGGATTTGAGGACCGTGGCTATTTCAAAAGAAAGTATGTACTGTTTTAAAAACCCGGTTTCTCTTGATATGATATTTCAGCCACCATGTGTTTTCTCGGTTCTGAGAACGACATGTGAAACTTGATTCGAGGAGGCGGATGATTCCGTTTGCGGGTACATGGTGGACCCGGTATGGTACCCCGGGGCGAGAAAGAGATTTTGTATGGATGACGATGAGCCTGGCAGAGGGACTACTACCTACCGGTGATAGTATTTAAGCTCGGCGGATATCCGGAAGATACCGACCGGAGTCGAGAGATGATATGGGCCGATCCGCACTGACGGAGCCCGTGGGCCGATCCGGACTGACGGAGCCCGAGATATGAGGATTTACGTGTCGATGCTGGACACGGGTTTCATGATGGTTTCGGGTGTCGATGTTGGACACCCAGGTTCCATGATTTTGATGTTTCGCGTGGGACACCATCGATTTATATCCTCATACTTTCATGCACACTCGTTTATGATATTTACGTGCATACAGACATTGATCATATGGTTCGACGGGATCCACATGCATATATACATTGAGCATATAGTTGGATGATATCCGTATACACATAGGTGTTGATTACATTGCTGGCACATATACAGACCCGGTCACCCTAAATATCATAGTATTACCTTTGTGATATAGTTGACGTAGGAGTCGTTGCTTATTCGATTTCTGCTTGTAGATGTTTTTCTACTCATGAGTTGGCAACTCACCCCCGTTGTGCCACAGTTCTTGCAGGTTGACCACATGCATCCGTAGCGGCATCGCTGGCACATAGCTTCATTTGGGTGTTTTGCACTGGTAGGTGGGACATTGTATCGTACCCACTATTGTATTTTTATTTTACATTGTATCTAGTCAACCCCATCAATAAAATTTAGTAACTGTATAGGTAATGAGACTTAGTGAGACTTGTGGTTGCGAGACTTAGAGCGAGGGGTTTTCCGCTACTTGTGGTTTTGATGTCCTGCTTATCTCTTTATCTCTTTGTGGTGAACTTCGCTGTTGGGCGTCGTATACTTACATATACTGTCTTGCGTAGTTTTGATCCGCCGGTTGGCGAAGAGCTAGCTTCCTCTTGGGGATGCCATTATTCATGTTATGTATTTGTGGTTTTGGATCAAAAAATATAAAGGTGGTGCTGCCCAAATTTTTAAAAGACGAAACACGTTTTCAAACTAGGAAATTTCACTTGCATTTTTATGTTCCTTTTCTATGCATTAAGAAAACTTGATTTGATTATACCTTTATTTCAAAACTTCACCTCCTTTATTTTCTTAAAAAGGTTTAGTTTTCTTGGTTTCAGCTTACTTGAATTACGTTATGCCTTTAGACGTTGCATGATTTAAGTGCTGGTCACGAGCTAATATTTCGGGTCGTGACAAAGTTGGTATCAGAGCGCTAGGTTTAACCTTGGTTCCAGTCTATGTTTGACTATACGGAGTCTAGGGCGGGTATGTATTCGGAACCTAGGCTTGACCTTACGGAACTTAGACTTGAACGGGGGGGGGGGGTATTAGACCCGAACTTTCGTTTCTTAGGTTGACCTTGATTGATGAAGTAGGTAGCTTGAGTAGAGTGACGTACCGTACGTATGTTCCGCGGCATATTTATGATACGATACTCCACTTAAGAAACCTTAGGATGTACATATTTTGAGATCTATGATTCTCTTCATACCCATGATTATACATCCATTTGAGATCCTCGATTCTATTAGTTTCCATGATCATACTTTCATTGATGTTGTTCCTTCCTATGATCATGTATCCATTTTGGATCTGTCGTTTCCTTTCATGCCGTTGATCTGCTCCTTTCAATACACGATTGAGGTTCCTGTCACCATAGTTTGAGCACAGTTTGAGTTGCTGCTAGTGTTGCGGTCTGGGCGAGCTCGTCTGATACGAGGGCTGACCATTGTGTTTCTGGTGACATGGGAACGTCTCGATGCAGTGTAGTGTTATGACCTCCTGTTGAGGCGAGTGTGTGGTTTTGCACCGGATGATCAGGCCATTGTTAGAGCTGCAAGTTGCACGAGGACTGTTGATGTACAGCCTACCTCAGAGATTGTGATGTCATCTACCGTGTAGATAGATGACCCAGCTGTTGCTGAGATAATGGGATGTCGCTTCCAGGGCTTACGAGCTGAGGTCGCTAGATCTTTCAGGCAGAGATGCGACAGATAGCTAGTCTATCCCGAGTTGAGAGACGAAGGTGATTCGTCAGATTGATGCGCCGACGCAGGCCCAGTTGAGTTGAAGATTTTCTGTATGGAGAGTCTTACTCAGATCTAGAGCAGACCGATCCAGAGATGACCGTTGATGTATCGTCTTTCCTGGAGGATTGAGGCAGTTTTTAGCATGCGGGTGAAGAGTATTCACATGTTGTATAGGCGAAGCTAAAAAGTTCGAACGAGTGTCAGAAACCCATTTTTTCCAAGTTTAAAGTGTTCGGAGGAACATGCAAGTGATTCTGTGGACCCTCTAGAAGAATGAAACCCTAACTCGACATGATGACCATGGAACCGCTTTTGAACCTTAGGGTTTGCGGCAGTTTAGCGGTGCCATCAGTGAGGCTTGGGTTTGCCCTTCTAAGGCTGGTCCAGAGATACTGTGGTATGTACCAGATATTTTAGACCGTTCTCACGTGTTGAGCTTTCGGGAAATTTTGGGACTTTGGTGACTCGATCGAAAGGTTTAACGTCGTCTGGATATCATGTGATAAGAGATCAGCAAGCTGACCGGCTTCGGATAGGGGACCTCACCCAGATTCGTTGTGAGTTGATAGAGAACGGACGAGTATTGAATATTCCTCCGATAGTTGGGACGAGTTCCCGAGGACGTGTTCAGCCAGATATCTTTTACAGAGTGATGAAGATGCAGAGTACCTGATTTCGCATCCGTGTGAGAGATTTCGGATTGACTGTGGCCGAGAACAGTAGAAGTACGCAGACAGCAAGACGTGACGTCGAAGCGGACGATGATAAAGACGAGTGGAGCCAGAGGTTCATGCGAGATGCTGAAGAGCTGTTGCTACTCCAAATTAGAGATCTGATATGCATACAGAGGCGTTGGGATACGGCCAGTTCCCGAGGAAATGTGTGCGGAACACATAGATGTCCAGAAAATGAGAAAAGATTATGTAAGAGTACCAGCCTCCGTACAGTTCGGCATAGGCGAGATCGGAAGAGACCTTGAGCAGGATTCCTTCCCGGACACTGCTGCAATGAGATTTGCACCCAGGATCAGTTGTGTCACGTGTATTCAGAGGACCAGAGGCCGACGCCAGTAACGTGCTTCTTTACGAGTGGTCGTGATGATTGGCTGAGAGATGGCCAGAGAAGTACCAGAGCGGAATCGTTTCCTTTAGCACACCCAACAGGGCCGATGAGCCGATGGATTGCGAGATTGGTGAATCTGTAGAGAAGATGAGGGCCCAGAGACAGAGGATGCGAGACCGTGAGCAGGAGGCAAGCGGATGTTCTTGCTCTGCCAGTTTTAGGCGCACCAGTACTTTTTCGACATTTTAGGAGGTGTACCTCAATGTCATATGCTGCGATTTGCGTTGTGATCTGAGTATCACTCTTATATCGCTTGGATTTGAGTTTTGATGATTGAGTTTCATGATATTGTTTTCGTGCACCATGGCTGCACCTACAGGGTATTTACATTTTTTGCGCATAGTGATCGCACTTGATATATATTTTATACAGCGTTGTGTTGATTTGCGATTTGTGCATATCCATTGCATTTGATGTTGATTTTGTACCTTCGCAGCATGTGTTTATAATTTCATGAATTTCATACAGATGATGTAATTTTTGCACTCGGTATAGCTCACATGTGCTCGTAGTGCATTGTTACGGATTTGTGCACACAGTTGCACACGTTTTTGATTTATACACCTTGGTACACTCGGTGTCGTTTTTATACGTGTTTGAGTTATTAATGTGATTTTTGTGCCTTGGTTGTACCATACTTGTGTTTCCTGCATTTGATGCCCCAGATTTGAGATTTTCGTGCACAATAGATGCACCAGATATTGTTGTCGTGCACACCTACTGCAGCGGACAGATGCTTTTGTGCACACCCGTTGCACTTTGTTTTGCTTTGTGCGTATAGTGGCACCTGTGTTTGGATTTGATTTCCGTGCGCACCAGACGCATGTGATTATTGGATATGCCTTTTGAGGCTGATTTATCTTTTGAGCACCTTGTTTTCATGACAGACACTATATTATGTAGTAGCCAAACAGGACTAATCCGAGGACAGTACCTGAGTACTTTTCATGCATTAAAAGTTTACCAAGAGGTTTTTGAAAAAGTGCTATAGTCTCACTATTTCCTACGTGTCCGTGAGCGACACGAACGTTTATAAAGGAAAACCTTTTGAGATATTTTGAAAACGACGGAATGTGTATTTAGGAAAACATATATGAACATATATTATTATTTTAAAATGAGCGTCCGTCACTTATGCCGTGAGTTACGCATTCACGCGGCCATATAGAAAAGATTTTTTCATGAGTTTTATTTAGTTCTTGAAAGTTTTCCAAAGATGCGTACTATATACGTATTATAGTATTTGACTAGTGTATATTGGATTTCAGTTGTGGATTTCGAGGTCTGAATCTCTATTGTAACTCCGAGGATATGCGTCCAAATCTGATGATTTGCGTGACGCTTGACGGAGTTCGGTTTTTGAGTTTTGTACTCGTTTTCATGCGCACTTGACGCGCTGTGTTGTTTCTGCATCTTCCGTGATTTCGGAGCCCCATTGATTTGAGCTGATTATTGAAATGTTTTAGATTTTAGTGGTTTAAATTTAAATTCGGGGACCGAATTTCTTTATGGGTGGAAGATTTTAACATTTCATAAAATATAAAATATTATTTTTGGTATTTAATATTAAAATAATATATTTCTCGAAAACTGCCCGATTTGCGAAATTGGGGTTTTCGAAAAAGGGTATAAATATATACCAATAATTGTGAAATAAACAGAAATTAAAATGATTTATTCATTTAAAAATATATTTAAAGGATTTGGCATTTTTAAAAAAAATATTTATATGCAGTTTTGATAAAAAAACAATTAGTGCACTGCTAATCGCGATTAAGCTAAATCCGTGTTTCTACAGTTTTCATGGTTAGTGCACCATGACATGTTACATGTTATTTCGTTAGTGTTGTTTTTATTAGGGTGTGTGTTATTGGTGAGAAAAGGATGGAAAAAGGTGTAATGATGACTTGGAGAGAGAGGGGGGACACAATGATGAGAATAAGCATGCTAGGAGAGAGAATGAGAGTGAGAAAGTGAGAGAGAGGGAGAGAGTGCTGCTGCATTTGTTCCTCCACCATTTTCTTCTTCTTCTTCTTCCTCATCTCCCTCCATCTTCTACCCTTTTGACCCACCCCAAAAACCTTGCCAAAACCCTATACCTTTTTACAAAAAAATGATCACCTCCTCACCCTCATCGCAACGAACCAAAAAAAGTGGGATCTTGACAACATGGAGACTTCTAAGGTTTGCTTAAGTGACATCCATGAGGTATAACTTCTTCCATTAGTTTAGTCTCAAGTTTTCCTAGCTTTTTGTTTAAGTTTAGAGTTCATTTAGAGATGGATTGGTGATAACTTAGAAATCCTTGTGAGTGTTTGAGTGAAATTGTGGATTGGTGATGTTTAAGTGACTGTTGAGTGGCTATTTAAGACATAGAATTTATTATAGAAACCAAAATACGGATTTAGGAATTCATTATGTCGTTTTTGTGTTGATTTGTGAGGGTATATGGAAATCTGGAGTAACCCGGAGGCATTAGAAATTATTTAGCGAACTCAGTAACACATGCAGGCACCCAGGAAGCTATCACAGAGACCCGAGAACCCAACTCCACCCAATGGCCGAAGATTTAATCATTCCAGCCGCAATTTGCGGCCAGAGTAGCGTGGATTTGGTCCATGTTGGTTCCAGGGCTTTATCTCCAGTAAATTAGACCCCCTATTTGTGTAGAATTGGCCAATTTTACCTGAGAGAGAATCTAGGAGCACTTTCGTGTGTTTTTGGCTATGTTTTCCGTATTTTGAAGTGCTAATTCTTGATATTTGGATTTGTATTTGGTTTTTGGATGTTCGTACATCAACAACAAGGGTGGTTTGGTTGATTTTTTACGCGTAAGCTATTGGTTCTAACTTATGAGCAATGCGCATGCCGTTTCGGATTTCGGAACTTGATTCTAATAGCGTTGCGATATGTGTTGTTATTATAGGTATCTTCACATGGATTCCGAGGCAACGGATCATGGCGTCATCGACTTCGGCAAGCGAAGACCAAGGTGAGTAGATCTATATCTATGGGGGAAGTCGGGTGAATGGCGTATAGCACCCTCGTAAACTTTGATGGAAACCGATTATATATAGAATATGGTTAAGGAAACCTTTAATAGAAAACTAGGGATAGGGTTATAAGATAGTTAGAGAACCATATTTGAAACTAAAGGATAGTTAGTTATGATATAATACGATTGATACGTGATGACGGGTTTTGAGGACGATGTTCGATGATGTTGCCGTATTGGATACTATAGGACTATATAGCCGACGTAGGTGTGTCATCCGAACCATCCCTATTTTAAAATAAAGAATCATATGCATCTTTTCAACAAATACCTTAAGGGACGTTACGGATTTTCAAATGATATCTTTTTCTTGTAAAACATCGTAGCCCCTACTTTCAAAACTACGATTTGCCCCTTTGAAAACTGATTGTATGGTTCGGGTGTGTATGTTAGATTAGATATCTATGCTTATAGTAAAGATAGATTGGATATGTGAAATTCACTTAATATGGGAGATAAATGTGATGAAAAGATAAGACGATGTAATATGATGAATGATGATATGTTGGTATACGGATGTAAGTCGATTGAGATGATTGATACCTTGTCTGTCCCCTGATATGAGATTGTGATGGATGTGACTTAGGACGTAGGTATATAGATATATATATATATATATATATATATATATATAATGTTGTGAATCTTAAATGATAAGCCGTTCGAGACATTAGGTCCGTACCCTCATTGTCGTAAAGGTTGATAGGATCCCTATTAGTTTTATGCCGTCGTACGATGATTTTCCGTGCGTGATGAGTTTGACTTGATGATTAATCTTACCCTTGACTAGAGGTTACCGTACAATGGATTATACCGTACGCGATATTGTTAGGCTGGATGCTGAGTGATAGATTCAATGACTCGGTCATATTAGACACGTGTACCTGTCAGCATTTGCATGTGATTTACCTTATGCTGCATCCATGTTATTCGCATTGCATTACTTATACCTGTGCTAGCACACTTGCACCATTATCGATGATGCGTATGTTACACGCACACAGATTTGTTGGCTCACACACTTCATCATCGATAATTGCCATGTCACTATACAGTAGGATTGCTGCATCATAACATGACTCCTCGCATAGTTTACTTGCTATAGTTACATATGCACCTTAGACGATGTTGCATTTGACTTGGAGAATTTGGGAACCGCAAGATATATTTTAAAACTGGATTTATTTAAAAAGAGCGGTTTTCCCTCGATATGTTCACATCACTGTTCCATGTTGCATGATATTCGGATATGCTTACATTTTTATCATATGTCGCATACATCATGCTTTATGATTTTACGCATTGAGATATGATGTTTTCATGAGATTTCTGGATTTGAGGACCGTCGCTATTTTAAAATAAAGTATGTACTGTTTTAAAAACACGATTTCTCTTGATATGATATTTCAGTGCGTCCACCATGTGTTTTCTCGGTTCTGAGAGTGACATGTGAAACCCGATTCGAGGAGGCGGATGATTCCGTTTGCGGGTACATGGTGGACCCGGTATGGTGCCCCGGGACGAGAGAGAGATTTCGTATGGATGACGATGAGCCTGGCAGAGGGACTACTACCTACCGATGATAGTATTTGGGCTCGGCGGTTATCCGGAGGATACCGACCGGAGTCAAGAGATGATATAGGCCGATCCGGACTGACGGAGCCCGTGGGCCGATCCGAACTGACGGAGCCTGAGATATAAGGATTTACGTGTCGATGCTGGACACGGGTTTCATGATGTTTTCGTGTGTCGATGTTGGAAACCCAGGTTCCATGATTTTGAAGTGTCGAGAGGGACACCGTTGATTTATATCCTCATACTTTCATGCACACTCGTTTATGATATTTACGTGCATACAGACATTGATCATATGGTTGGACGGGATCCACATACATACATACATACATTGAGCATATGGTTGGATGATATCCGTATACACATAGGTGTTGATTACATTGCTGGCACATATACAGACTCGGTCATCCTAGAAATCATAGTATTGCCTTTATGATATAGTTGACCTAGGAGTCGTTGTTTATTCGATTTCCGCTTGTAGATGTTTTTCTACTCACGAGTTGGAAACTCACCCCCATTGTGCCACGGTTCTTGCATGTTGACCGCATGGATCTGTAGCGGCATCGCTGGCATATAGCTTCATTTAGGTATTTTGCACTGGTAGGTGGGACATTCTATCGTACCCACTTTTGTATTTTTATTTCACATTGTATCTAGTCAACTCCATCAATCAAATTTAGTAATTGTATAAGTAATGAGACTTAGTGAGACTTGTGGTTGCGAGACTTAGAGCGAGGGGTTTTCCGCTACTTGTGATTTTGATGTCTTGCTTATTTCTTTATCTCTTTGTGGTGAACTTCGTCGTTGGGCGTCGTATACTTAAATATACTGTCTTGTGTGGTTTTGATCCACCGGATGGAGAAGAGCTAGCTCCCGCTTAGAGACGCCATTATTCATGTTATGTATTTGTGGTTTTGGATCAAAAAATACAAAGGAGGTGCTGCCCAAATTTTTAAAAGACGAAACACGTTTTCAAACTATCAAATTTCACTTGCATTTTTATGTTCCTTTTCTAGGCATTAAGAAAACTTGATTTCATTATATCTTTATTTGAAAACTTCACCTTCTTTATTTTCTTAAATAGGTTTAGATTTCTGGGTTTCAGCTTACTTGAATTACGTTACACCTTTAGATGTTGCGTGATTTAAGTGCTGGTCACGAGCTAATATTTCGGGTCGTGACATCACCATAGATCTTGCTCCACAAGATGTAGTAGGTATCATCCAGATCTTCTATGGAGTATCCTCGTGATAAAAGGAGCTTGACCGAGGTGGCAAAGGAAACTGTTCAGTTGAAATTATTGCAATTTTTAACATAACAATTTCCTCATTTTTCTAATCATCTAAGGATGTTTGTTATAAATATAACATTATATATAACAAGTTCATCTAGAAAATATCAATTACCATGTGTTATACATTATAATCAACATTTTTGAAGGAAATTGTATGTTTATTATTTCACGCATAATATTGTATATCTCTAACATTCTTCATTGAGATCTTATGCAAAATTTAGCTCAGGTCAAATATCGGAATCGGAAATTCGCCGAATAAAATACAGGAAATCATAGAATCAAATACTGGCAGAAATTCAGAATAGATAAGAAGATTCCAGATATAAAATAAAGACCCAGAGATCAACAGAATAAGGCCACAGAGAATTGAAAACACAAACTCATCAATTGGCCGCGGAACCGCGGCCGAGTCAGGCCGAGTCGCCGCGGATCCGCGGCCGATTCAGGGAGTTGGAGATCGAGAGTTCTCCAGAAGCTTCATTGCAACGTCCTAGCTTATTGAGGATGCTTCGCTGTAACAACCTTGTTCTGGAATCTTCTCTATAATAACCTAGCTTGTTGAAGAAGTTTGATAACTATCTAGCTTATTCTAGAAGCCTCCTTGTTACAACCTAGCTTATAGGGGAAGCTTGATTAAGGGCTATAAAAAGGACCCAAGCCTTGAGGTAAGGGTTTCGACACTTTTGTTCCAAAAAAAAAAAACCAAATCAAGATTTAATTTCAAATCAAGATCAAAGATCAAGAATCGTGAGAAATTCATCGAGCGACTTCATTCAAGATTCCCTTACGCAAAGCCGATCGTCATCAACGAGCACGTGATACTTGATTGATCCAAGACTCACGGTGATCGAGAAAAGTGAAGATCGACGGAGAAATTACCTTATCAAGGGAGTGATCGAGATCTATTCTTCTTGTAATCTCGGATTGAAGAAGTTGTAATTTGAAGTTGAATAATAAAGGTGATCATTACTTTTAGTCCTGCTCTCTTTAAATTTTCATATTATGAAATCTCTATTTGTTGATTCTTCTATTTTCATAATGGTGTGAGTAAATCTCCTCTTGCTAAGGATTCGAATGAATTTGGTAGATCTAATGGTGAGAGAATTCTATATTCATCTTAAGTCTTATGGAAATTATAAATTTTAGCAAAAAGAATCATTAATGTCCAAATTGTTAGTGAGATCAATTTATTAAGAAGTTCATCACAATTTGGGGATTAGATTTATGATCCTTTTTGTTAAAGGGTTGATAGGAATGGCAATCAATGAAAGGACAAGAGGCAATGAAGGAGGAATCCTAGTTTCTTCAAAGGATCCCTAATTCTCATTAATAGCCATCGATCTAGTAGTAATTCTATCAATACATAAGATGAATCATCTCAAATAATCATCCATGACTACCAGTTCCATTCGAATCCTACAAACCTTCTTCAATTTTCTTGATAACTACATTTGATCTTGGACAATTTTCTTGATTTCCTTTCTCGAAAACGATTTCTTGATTTTCTTGAAAATATGAATTCAATTCAATCTTGAACTATTCTTGAATTTCATTACTGGTTCTTTCGACTCAACTAAACCAAGAATTTACGACTTCCTCTAATCCCAGAGGATGACCCGTACTCACTAACGCTCGCTACAAGCGACACCGTTTTGATTGCGGTTATTATACGACTAAAACGTTTCATCACTTCTTCATTACATCTTTTCTTTATAATCAAAGAGTTGAGAGAAACCAAACACAATCAAATGGCGCCGTTGCCGGGGATACGTGCGCAATTTATTCTTTTTTGCTATTTTGGGTTGAAATATTATTATTAAATAAAAATTACTTCAAAAAATGAATCGTGTTCTTAACGATTAGTGAGTGAATTTTGGAAGGAAATCTGGAATCATTGGAGCAGAGAGATAAATATTCTGAAGTATTAAACAGGACCAGAGGACCAAGAGGAGCACCAGTAAAAATTTACTTTCAAAGATCATTCAAATTGACCGCGGAACCGCGTCAATAAGCTTGAATTGGCTGCGGAACCGTGTTGGTATTGAGGTATTGAGACTCCAATTTTCTCTGGTATATTCTCTTCTTTCTCCTCTCTTCTCTAATAAGTCCAATAACAACTTTTCTTCAGGATTCTTTGCAAAAATTCGCCGCTCAAAAAAGTTTCTTTTTGCATGTTTTGATATTGGTAGTTTTTGCATATTTTAATACGGAAAATTAAGGGGCAAAGACCAAATTCAGATTAGGTGGGGATTTCATTACCCTTCCTAAGCCCCAAAAATCACAAAACTACCATCCGCATCACCTTTCGTTAACTAAAAAAAATCTAGACAAGACTCTAAGGACCGTCGCGGTCAATTAGGACAGAGGAAGGTCATGGGTAATCTACTGCTTATCTACATTTCTTTTGTGGTGTTTAGGAAAGTGTGTCTAAGGAAAGTGGCTACTTAATTAGGCCCACTATTTACATAGCGGATACCTCCCACTTACCTGGCACTTACCTAGCCACAAGAGGGATAAAGAGGTAGTAGAGGATTTATCCTGTGATTTGTCTTCTGGAAGTTTAGGAGCGGTCTAGTGACTAGACCTAGGTGACCGTAGATCTAGGGTTGATTGTGCATTTTTGTGATTTGTCAAAGTCCGTCTTTTTCAAAAACAAACCATAAAACAAGCCTTTTTTTTAATTTACACATACGCTGCCACTTGCGCAAAACCCGCTCAGTGCATGCTCGGCTGGACACGTGATTCTAGTGCCTGTCTAGTCCGTGTTTCTTCTATTGACTCCGAAATTAGTATTTCTTCATCTTCTTTTTCCTCACCACCCACCACATCCACCGAGATGGACGGTTCTCCATCAAATTTCAATAACACCACTCTGCCACCACCCGCAAGTGCATAGAATCTACCGCTTATATCTCTCCAAGAGTGGTGTTATCCTATATGTGGTCCTCTTTCTACTTTTCTTTCTATTCCACCAGCCAATGGAGATAATTTCGAAATCAAACCATACTATATCAATCTTTTGCCTAAATTTCACGTCTTGAGTTTGAAGACGCATACGTTTTTATCACCAAATTCGAAAACGTATGTGCTATGATGGGCACTTTACAACTTTCTGTGGATGCTATGCATCTACGTCTTCTCCTGTTTACTTTGTGCGATTTAGTCGAAAAGTGGCTTTATAACACACCCGCACACTCTATTTCCAATTGGGATGAATTCGTTATAGCATTCTTTAAGAAATTTTATCCCAATCATAAGACCTCCCGTGTTAGGAGTGAAATCAACCAGTTTACCTAGCTTCCTAATGAACTATTTTGGAAATGCTTTGAACGGTTCAAGGATCTGCTTGTCCAATGTCCTCATAATGGAATCCATATATGGGATCTGTATCGAATTATATATGAGGGCATTAATCCTACGACAAAACAGATGCTTGAAACCATTTGTCAAGGCAATTTCATGTCTAAAGAGGATGGTGAAGTTTGGAAATTCTTAGAAAATTTCGCTGAAAACACTTTGCAATGGGAAAGCGTTAGTCCATCATCCAGGGGAGGTATCCATCAACTTGATGTTTCCATTGCGGTAAAAGCCGAAATGGAAGCAATGCAAAAGAAACTCGAAGCTATGGAAAACAAATTATTATTAGCCTTCCTAAACCAGGTGACACTCTCTAAAACCGTGTGTGGATGCTGTTCAGATCCATCACATCCGACGGAAGAATTTCCTTTGAATTCTCCGTTTCAATGTCAAGAACATACTAATGCTGCTTTTCAGCAACGACCTAGAAACGGTCCTTATTCCTCCACATATAATCAAGGTTGGAGGAATCACCTTAATTTTGCTTGGAACCAACACCAAACTCAAAATATGGTTCCAAACTAAAATAACTTTCAAATGGTTCCTCCACAACAACAGCAACAACCACAAAATCAGCACCCCTTTCAAACACAAAATTTTCAAAATCTTGCCAACAATTCTCCACCGTATAATAATTCTTTCCAAACGGCCGGTACCGAAAACTCCTCTTCACTCGAACAAACCTTAGATTTTTTTATGAAACATACCATGCAAATATCAACTGATATAAGTTCTTCTATCGATACCATAAAGAAGGACTCCACCTCACACGGTGGGAGTATTAAATCGATAGAAGCACAAATTGCACAATTAAATGCCGCAATGAGTGCTAGAGAGAAAGGGAAACTTCCGTCTCAACCTTTACCGAATCCTGGCTACTTACAATATCATAATGTGAATGCCATTACCACATTGAGATCCGGAAGAGTTCTGAATAACCAAGTCGGCGAACAGGTTGATAATGATGAATCAATCAATTACACCCCGGCTTCCACTTCCACTTCTTACCCTAGTTCATCTTCTTCCGAGCCTATTCTCCGTTTTCCCTTAGGCTCGAACTTGAACCCTCCCCCACCTTCTTTGAGTCAACCAACAACGATCCCTACTCCAATTCTGGGATCTGTTCCACCCACATGACCTTCTCCAATGTTGGACCCAGCTCTTATTGCTAAAACACCTTATCCAAATCGGTTAATGGGAAACAAACCAAGTCCACAAATAGAGAAGATTATGGAAATGTTTAAACAGGTTAACATAAATATTTCTCTCTTAGATGCTATCCAACAAGTTCCGGATTATGCGAAAATACATAAGGACTTGTGCAATAGGAAGAGAAAGACTCAAGTGGCGAAGAAAGTGTTTATGACGTGTAATGTTAGTACAGCTTTTACCCATCAATTACCAAAGAAACGTAAGGACCCTGGCTGTCCCACAATCTCTATTTCTATTTGGGGTAAAAATATTAACCGTGCTCTACTTGACCTTGGCGCTAGTGTTAACCTGCTTCCATACTCTGTCTACGAGCAGTTAGGTATTGGAGAGTTGAAACCTACCCATTACACTCTCCAAATGGCAGATCGATCTATCACCAAACCTAGTGGTGAACTTGAGGATGTGTTGATAAAAGTCGGGGAATTTATTTATCCTGTTGACTTTATTGTTTTAGATACACAACCTGTAGCGAACCCACGGAACCAGATTCCGGTGATTCTCGGTCGACCCTTCTTAGCTACTTCCAATGCTGTCATTAATTGCCGAAATGGTTCTATGAACCTATCCTTAGGGAAAATGACAATTGAGCTTAATATTTAAAAGCTAGGAAGTCAACCATCTGAACCTTCTGCTCATATTCTTGATGTCTGTTCTGTCCACGAGATAGCTCCCGATAGCTGAACGGTTGATGAACTTTGCTTTGATGATCTCGATGACATTAGTGCATCATTGTTTGATCTTGCACAGTATCATAGTGAGGAAAATTTTGATGAGTCAACCTCTGAGTTTGAACCTTTTGACTCATCACAAAAGTCAGTAGCACTTTCCGAGTCAATATCCTACAGAGGTTATGAACTTCTTCGAGAATCCGAATATCATTCCCTTACCCCACCTTCTATTGTCTCTCCGCCGACATTAGATCTCAAAATGTTACCTTCTCATCTTAAATATGTATATTTAGGTGAGAATGAGTCTTTGCCTGTGATCATATCCGCTTCTCTAGCTTTAGTGCAAGAGGACTCTCTTTTGATGGTCTTGAGATCAAATCGACAAGCATTTGGTTGGACAATGGCAGACATTAAAGGGATTAGTCCCTTGATTGTGGAACATCATATACATTAGATGGATGAAGTCAAACCAACCTCAGAACTACAAATACGGTTAAATTTCATCATGAAAGAGGCGGTAAAGAAAGAAATTGTCAAGTGCCTTGATAGTGGTATAATTTACCCAATCTCTGATAGCCAATGGGTAAGTCCTATTCATATAGTCCCTAAGAAGTCTGGAATCATGGTCATAACTAATGAGTCTAATGAGTTGATTCAAACACGCACCCAAACTGGATGGCGTGTATGTATTGATTACAGAAAACTCAATGCTGCAACGAGAAAAGATCACTTCCCTCTACCTTTCATTGACCAGATATTGGAACGATTAGCTGGACATGTATATTATTGTTTCATGGACGGATACTCTGGCTATAACCAGGTCCCTATTACCGAAAAGGATCAAGTTAAAACAACATTTACATGTCCTTTCGATACATTTTCCTATAAACGCATGCCCTTTGGGTTATGCAATGCTTCCGTTACATTTCAGCGGTGTATGATGGGGATATTCTCAAATATGGTTGAGAATTTTCTGGAGATTTTTATGGAGATTTCTCTATATTTGGGGACTCATTTAAGGATTGCCTATGTCATCTTAACGCTGTTCTTACCCGTTGTAAGGATAAGAACATAACTTTGAATTGGGAAAAATACCATTTCATGGTCCAAGAAGGTATCGTGCTTGGACATGTCATTTCATGAAAAGGCATTGAGGTAGACAGAGCTAAAATAGATGTCATCCATAACCTTCCTCATCCCAAATGCGTCAAAGATATACGATCTTTCCTTGGTCATGCAGGATTTTATAGGAGATTCATTAAGGATTTTAGCAAAATTGCTAGACTTTTAACTCTTCTCTTGCCTAAGGATACAATATTTCACTTTGATTCGGATTGTGAGACTGCTTTTGAATCACTTAAAAGATCTCTCACTACAGCCCATGTTCTATCATCTCCTGATTGGAACCACCCGTTTGAGCTAATGTGTGATGAATCTGATTTTGCTATTAATGCAGTCTTAGGACAACACATTGATAAGATGCCGCATGCGATTTATTATGAAAGTAAGACCTTGAATGATGCCCAAATTAATTATACAACCACCGAGAAAGAACTCTTGGCAGTTGTATTTGCATTAGAAATATTCAAGCCTTACTTGATTAGTTCACCGATTGTGGTTTATACCGATCAGTCCGCCCTAAAACATCTTTTATCTAAGAAGGATGCTAAAGGCATGTTAATACGTTGGATCGTATTATTACAAGAATTTGATCTTGTCATTCGAGATAAGAAAAGATGTGAAAACGTAGTAGCCGACCATCTTTCACGCATCTCTTCTTCACCTACTGTGACCTTGACAATAAATGACTCTTTTCCTGACAAACTGCTCTTGACCGTATCCTACGAACCTTGGTTCATGGATATTGTGAATTATCTAGCAACGGGACTTATTCCTAGCGAATGGCCTAAACAAGACAAGCATCAATTTTTATCCCAAGTAAATCATTTTTACTGGGATGAATCTTATTTTTTTAAGTATTTTCCTGACCAAATCATTCGCAAATGTGTCCCTAATGATGAATTTGAGAATGTTTTGTCTTTCTGTTATGATTAGGCATGTGGTGGTCACTTTGGTCCACATAAAATGGCGGAGAAGGTTTTGCAATGTGGTTTTTACTGTCCTACATTATTCAAAGATGCATTTGATCATTGCAAAAATTGTCCACGGTGTCAACACACGGATCAGATTTCTCGAAGAAATGAGATGCCACTCCAACATATCTTGGTTGTGGAATTTTTCGACGTTTGGGGTATTGATTTTATGGGTCATTTTCCCAACTCTTTTGGGAATTTATATATCTTGTTAGCGGTTGATTACGTCTCAAAATGGGTGGAAACAATACTATGTCGCACTAATGACAACAAGGTTATTATTAAGATCCTTAAAGAAAATATCTTTTCGCGATTTGGACACCCTCGCACTATAATTAGCGACAATGGGACGCATTTTTGTAATCGGTCTTTCTAGTCTTTGATGCGGAAATATTCAATCAAACATAAACTTTCTACGCCCTATCATCCCAAAACGAGCGGGCAAGCTGAGATTTCCAACAGTCAGATCAAGAAAATTTTAGAGAAGACAGTTTCTAAAAACCGTAAAGATTGGTCAACCAAATTGACGGATGCTCTTTGGGCATTCCGTACCGCTTATAAGACTGATCTTGGTATGTCTCCTTACAGCCTAGTGTTTGGAAAGGCTTGCCACCTTCCTGTCAAGATTGAACATAAAGCAATGTGGGTCATTAAAAACTTAACATCGATTTAAATCAAGCCTTCAACTTTCGGAAGCTGCAATTAAATGAGCTAAGCGAACTCCGCGATGAAGCTTACGATAATGCGGTGATAGTAAAGAACCAGACTAAGGTATTTCACGATAAAAATATTTTGAGAAAAACTTTCATCCTAGGACAACAAGACCTTCTTTACGATTCCCGTCTCCATCTTCATGTGGGTAAGCTAAAATATCGTTGGAAAGGACCGTATGTGGTGCGGTATGTATAACCGCACGGGCAGTTGAAGTTGAAAATAGTAAAAATGGTTCAATTTTCAAAGTGAATGGACATAGATTAAAACCGTATTTTTCCACTGACCCGACGGAGGAGCTCCTATTTTTACAAGAGCCGCTTTATCATGACTAAATTTTCTCGGTCTCATCTCCATGTCTTGGTAATATTGTTTCATCATTAGAATGGAGGTGAGTTTAAAAAAAACAAAAAAAATAATAAAGAAATAAATAAAGAAATAAAAAAGATAAAGAAATAAATAAGTTTTGGGGAAGGTTTTCACGTTCATTTATTCTTGTACCCCGTTAATAACTTTTCCTTCCAAGTTTATAGGTTTTTGAGATATAAATGATGACAACTGTGACGACACTACTGTAAACAGGTTTTGGGGAGGTTTGTGCTTATTTACGCATTACTTTGCATTACACATTGGATAAGCACAAAATTTTAAAAATTTTAAAAATTTTCTTTTATAATGAAAGGTTAGAAAGTGAAAAATTACATTTAAAAGATTGAAAAAGTTTAAGAAAACCAAGAAAATTAGATGTTTTCTTAAACGAAACTAGTGATAAGTAGTTATGAGTCGTTGTCTCAAGGGTTAGTAAGATAAATGAAGTCACTAATCTAAGAATAAAAATAAGTATGAAAAATAGTTCCTATTCTTGAAGCCAAACATTTGAACATTGATACCCTACTATATGCACTTACACACGTCTTGAAACTCGGGATAGTAGAGGATACCTTGAAATGCTCTTGTCTAAAAGCCAAAGTACAAAAAAAATTAATAAATGAAGCATAAAAGTATAAAGTTGTGAAGAAAAATGAACACTGGTTTTGTAATCACCAAAGCGGCATAAAAATATATAGCGAGGGTACTTCATCATGTAGTGCCTTAGACCAACTGGTTTGGGAGTCACTGTTAAGACTTAGGTGTTGCAAGACGAGAAAAATGCTAATTACGCCTAATAAGTGAGCACGTTCAGTAATCGGTTGATTAGTACCTCAATAAGTATTAACGGTCGCTTGAAGAATGTGTGAGTAATTCCATCTAAAATATTCACCGACTAAAAAGTACCGAGATAGATGGACTAGAGTATGATAGCTTGAATTGAATTCTCCGAGTGTAGGGATGTCTTTTACACACACGTAGGGGTATATGATCGGTGTTTGGAAGAAAGGTAGGAATGAAGAAAAAATGCGAAGTTTTATTGAGGGATGATGTGATTTCTAATATCTTTTCATGACTATTAAGATAGGGCTCATGACAACCGAAAAGCTAGTGTAGTTGGAAACTCTGATTTTCAAGTTCTTTCTTTTATAAATCTTATCATTATATGTATCTTTCACAGTCTTTCTTTTATTATAGGATTTTGTGGGTGCAATCCGCTGAAAACCTTCAGGAGACAACACTCCTCCTACTAGGGACACCTAGAGGTTTAAAGGCTTGTTGCACGTGCTCAGTGCAACCATGTTGCCTACGAAAGTGTGCTAGTTAGTTTTTCTCTTTCTTTCTATTTTCTCCTTCTCCTGAATAAAAGAAGTTTGCTCGGGACGATCAATGTCAAGTTTGGGGGAATTTGTTCAGTCGAAATTATTTCAATTTTTAACATAACAATTTCCTCACTTTTCTAATCATCTAAGGGTGTTTGTTATAAATATAAAACATATTACAAGTTTATCTGGAAAATATCAATTACCATATGTTATACATTATAATCAACATTTTTGAAGGAAATTATATGTTTATTATTTCACGCATAATATTGTATATCTCTAACATTATTCATTGAGATCTTGTGCAAAAATTAGCTCAGGTTAGATATCGGAATCGGAAATTCGCCGATTAAAATACAGGAAATCGAAGAATCAAATACTAGAAGAAATTCAGAAGAGATAAGAAGATTCCAGATAAAAAATAATGACCCATAGACCAACAGAATAAGGCCACAGTGAATTGAAAACACAAACTCACCAATTGGCCGCGGAACCGCGGTCGAGTCAGGCCGATTCGTCGCGGATCTGCGGCCGATTCAGGGAGTTGGCGATCGAGAATTCTCCATAAGCTTCATTGCAACGTCCTAGCTTGTTGATGACGCTTCGTTGTAACAACCTTCTTCTGGAAACTTCTCTATAATAACCTAGCTTGTTGAGGAAGCTTGATAACTAGCTAGCTTATTCTAGAAGCCTCCTTGTAATAACCTAGCTTATGGAGGAAGCTTGATTAAGGGCCATAAAAAGGACCCAAGCCTTGAGGTAAGGGTTTCAACACTTTTGATCCAAAAAAAAAAAACAAATCAAGATCCAAGATCAAGAATTGTGAGAAATTCATCGAGCGACTTCATTCAAGATTCCTTTATGCGAAGCCGATTGTCATCAACGAGTACATGATCCTCCTTAGATCCATGACTCACGGTGATCGAGAAAAGCGAAGATCGACATAGAAATTACCTCTTCAAGGGAGTGATCGTGAGCTATGCTTCTTGTAATCTCAGATTGAAGAAGTTGTAATTTGAAGTTGAATAATAAAGGTGATCATTACTTTTAGTCTTGCTCTCTTTAAATTTTCACATTATGAAATCTCTATTTGTTGATTCTTCGATTTTCATAATGTGTGAGTAAATTTCCGCTTGCTAAGGATTCGAAGGAATTTGGTAGATCTAATGGTGAGAGAATTCTATATTCATCTTTAGTCTTATGGAGATTATAAACTTTAGCAAAAAGAATCATTAATGTCCAAATTGTTAGTGAGATCTATTTATTGAGAAGTTCTGTAGGGTTGGCTTAGCTCCTTGTGAAGATTTTGGCAAGCATCAATTGTGCTACTTTAAAATTTTTGGGGGTGCTAAACAAACCCTAACCAAGATCTTAACTAGAGACTTAGGGTAAAACATGATATGTAAACACTTTACATCTAAGTGAACAAGGAATACAACCTTTGTAGACCGGTCCTTCACTTCAATAGCTCTGTGTAGAAGTCCCTTCGCTGCGATCACGAACATCCGGACTCTAGAGAGGCTCCCACGAAGAAACGAACAAGCTTGCTTCGAATTCTTCGAGGCCGAAAATGATCTACGTTGAGGAGACACTAGCTCATGCTATCTCTTCACTAATGGTGTAGATTAGTGAAGCAAACACCCTAAACTAAATTGCTAATAGTAAAGGATAATGAAGTAGGAAGTGGGTTCACTTTAGTTTTATTTTTCTCACAATTTTTCATCACTTTTGAAAAAGCTAGCAAGCTTTTCTCACTTGATGAAGAAGAAGAAGAAGAAGATGAATGAACTCATATGATGGATGAATGAATCATTAAGGTTCAAAATGCTACTATGGGTAAGTATATCATATATCTAACTCTTGTAGAGAGTTAACCATTGTGTATGGTTAATGGTTGGGTCACAAAATATCTTAAGAAAAACAAAGGAGTGGACTTAGTCAGTACTCATCCACAAGCTTCTACAAGCTTCTAGCAATGATTTAATCCACTAATTTGTAATTACTTAATGATAAATGAAACCATAACATTAACCCTAGGATGGTGTAAGTCTCATACATACATGTTGCATGTATAACCTAGCATGTCACAATATTATATATCACATATATAATATTTATGTAACAATAGAAAACAATACAATAAATATATATCACATATATGTTAAATGCATCATAAGTGAGAATAATAAATATTTAAGTGAGCATATAATATATATATATATATACATATATATTATATATATTATTTCATCGAATCAACACTTGATCCGATAACCCGGCTATATCACATATACCCGACCGATATCACATATCGCGAGAATAGAATACGGTATCACATACTCATATTAAACTCGGTCCCGAACATATCACATATGTGCTCCTACTCCGTTACGCATGAACCGGGAAACCTCTGTGTAGGACTCTAAAGACTCGTCAATACGCCGGCAATAGGTGATGATCATATCAAACACCCACAAACCGCAAGCGCTCTGCTAAACGTAACGGACACCCGGGTATTGAGCGATCAGAAGATCAATAAGCAAGCCTGCTATAACTCCTACGAATCCAATCAGTAACACTACCGTACTGTCCGGTTTCTTCGTCTGATATGTCGCATGTCACAGCCTGGGAGTGGTATAACGTCAGACCCCAATAGCCTGATAAGTCATGCCAATGCAAGGTCCATAACGGTTCGAGAAACTACTGATAAAACTTACCAGTAAATCTCAGCAACCCTGGCCAGGGATTTCCTGTTATGTCATATCGAGCATAGCGCAACATCAACTCCCTATACTGGGAGAGACGAAACCCCTCCTATCACTTATTGCCTCCATGTGACTCAGGACTGTACCCAAAAGCCACTGTTTTGCATGATCTCTTGACCGTGGTACGGTGGAAATCAAAGAACAGTGGGAATCACACAAGACTCTATGACGATCTCGGGTCTACAGACTAACCTGTACCAGTGTCACAAGAGAACTGCTATCCGACGATAGGTATAATACCATCTAGGAGTTCTCGGCGAGTCCGTCCAGTACACCCAGTCTCCACTGAGCACCCGTATACCTTCTCTGATGTCAAACACCAATGGATATGGGATCATCCATCGCCCATCATATGGGTCAAGAAGCGCATATGCTAGTCAACTATGGAGTACTGATGCCCTGTCTCGATACTCCGACGACTAGGAACATTTGAAGGATGTACTTGTCGACTACCCAGTCCCCATTAGTATGATCTACATCATAGTCCTGGTAGTCAAATACTCATCCTAAGGGCTTTATCAACATGTGATCACAAAACAGTATTTGTTTACATGTTAAGATAAAGTGCAACCATATAGCATACTATCATGTCGAGCAAGAAAGTCCTTCCTATATATGTCCAAGCATCCACTATAATATACATCGCTTGTAGAGTAATAGCCTTTAGGGCATACATATAACTAACAATCTCTCACTTGCACTAAGGCCATCTGTTGTAGTATCCAATACCAAACAATCTAGCAGAGGTTGTAGTATCCCATACTCAACCAATTGTAGAGAAGTCTCTCTAGGGGTAAGGCCTTTGTGAGTGGATCCGCTGTGTCAACCTTCTGTTCTACTCTCCTAACCTCGATCCTTTGGAGATCAACCATCTCCTTGATTAGGTGATACTTGCCTCAGAATATGTCTGGAACGCTGATGGGACCTGCATTCCTAGGCATAAGCCATAACTCCATTGTTGTCACAATAACAGTTATTGGACGCTCAATGGTAGGAACCTAGTTCATCTTATGAACAAGAAATGTCCAGATAGCCACTTTGGTAGTACCGTTGGTAGCAATGTATTCAGCTTTTATCGTCTAGTATGTCACGGTATCTAGCTTGGAACTCTTCCAACAAACCATCCCTGCACTAAGGGTAAAGGCAATGCCTGTGACTGACCCTCAGTCGACCTTATCACTCTGGATGCTCGATCCAAGAACTTTCTTTTAGTGCTTCTCAAGTACTTAAGAATGTCCTCCACAGCTATCCAGTGATTCTCTCAAGATCCGATTGATTCCTGATCACTACACCTAGTGAGTCATCTACATCTAGTCTGGTACATAACATCGCACACTCTGATAGAGCCTACTGCCGAAGCATAGGATATCCTTTGCACGCGAGCTCTCTTCAAATCAGTCTTGAAGAGAGTGATCCATGAGTAAGTGGGCGAACCACCACGCTTAGAATTCTCCATACTAAACTCCTTTAGTATGATGTTAATGTACCTGGATTTGGGACACTCCCAACATCCACAAAGACCTATCACCATAGATCATAATCCATAAGATGTAGCAGGTATCATCCAGATCTTATATTGAGAATCCTGGTGATAAGAGGAGCTTGACCGAGTGTAGCATAGGAAACCATTTCCTATCAAAAGTATGTCATCTACGTACAATACGTAGAAGAAAACCTTACTATCTACAACCTTCTTGTATATACAAGGTTCATCTACCATTTTGATGAAGTCAAACTCTTTGACTATCAATTCAAAACAGACGTTCCATCAGCCTGAACCTGGTTAGGCCATCATCTCATAATGCAATCCTTGCTCCCACTGTCACCGAGATGACCGTAGTATTTTTCAAGTGGATGAGGAAACCCCACCAGATTCGCGGAGAGGCTGAGGTTTGTTGGAGACTATTGAATCCTTTGGTTTCACCTAATCATCAGATGTTAGTTTGTCTAGCTGGAACTCCTTCCAGTTCTACCTCATGACCACTTAATTTCTTTACAAGAAATTCATTTTCTAAAAAGGTGGCATGCTGAGAAACAAAACACCTTTTGTTCCTCAGCTAGGTAGAAGATATTCCCTTACTAATGTTTGGGATATCCCGACAAACATACACAAGTGACGTTACCTTGAGCTTGTCCGGATTTTTCTTTTCAAAATAGGCCGGACAACCCTATATCTTAACTCGTTTAAGACATGGTCTCTTCCCATACCAAATCTCATATGTAGTGGTAGGCCCTGATTTGGATGGAACCCCATTCAATAGGTATGCAGCTTCTCAAGTGCATAACACCAAAAAGGAAACAGGTAACTCAACAGTACTCATCATAGAGCGCACCATATCTCATACGGTGCGATACCTCCACCCTGATACACAGTTTTGCAGTAGTGTATACGAAGGAGTAAGCTGAGAGAGAATCACATTCCCCTTTTAGAAACTCCAGGAACTCCATACACAAGTATTCACCTCCTCGATCACATCATAGGACTATAATACTTTTACCCGTTTGGTTCTCAAAAGAACCAACCTTGGCATTTGTAGACATGGGACCATATACATCATCATGTATCTGTCCCAAAAGTTCACTAACTCTTTCTCTTTTTCCAGTAAACTGAGTATTGGTCATTTTATCTTTGAGACAAGACTGGCAAGTAGCATAAGATGAAAATTCGAACAGATTCTTATATTCATCCTTATGTAACTTAGCTGGTCGTGTTGCATTGATATGACCTAGTCTACAATGCCTCAAGAAGGATTCGTTCATTCCTGAACTGATCCTCTTGTCTGTGTTCTATATACTTTGAACTGTGTTTTGATTTAGAACATATATGCTATTATATAACGTGCCTGATCGAATCAACTCTTAATTCAGGAAAATGTTCACAACATTTTCCTCCTATACAGAATTATATTCTTCTTTAACTTAATAAAGAATCTGATATAATGATGTATATCAGGTTCGGTATATAATAACATTCGTTCAGAATCAATGTATTAATACAAGGTGATATTTGCCAACTGATTTGGCTGCAACAATTGCACCATTCTCTAACACTTAGAGACATATCACCCATTCTCAGTTCTCTAACTTTCTATAGCCCATGTAACATATTACATATGCAGGATCCTGATCCAGTATCATATACCAGGACGTAGAGGATACTGAAAAACAGTTCTCAGTAATAAGGACACCCGAAGAATATGCATCAACATGCACTTTCTTTAATTGGGTGGCATGGGAATCCGGATATTCCTCTATTTCCTGCTCGGACTTATAACAGTTATAAGATTGAGCGGAACCAACATTCCCTAACTCAGTATAATAATTATGTTCTGTCAATGCATCTATATTATAATTTTGATTAAGGCATTAAATGGTTGCTACCAGGAGAGAGAGAGAAGAAAAACACTCTGTGTGTGCTCTTGCAAGATTAGATTGGTTATTATTTTATCTAATTAGGATGACTCCCACTAATTTAGTCAAATCGTCCTTCAAACCTTCAAAGGTAAGATTAGCCGGGATTAATTACAACCTACAAGTTCGCCAATCTTTCGGCCAGGCTAGTGTCGGTACTTTGAGGGAGGTTCCCCGTGCTTTCGCACAGACCTAATTAAAATAAACCGTGTTTTCCTAGGGGCGTAACCCCGTTAGCACCTTTCTAGACACCTACTTTGATCGGCTAATTGTAATGTGTAAAAACTCTCCTAGGAGAAACTCTTACACGCAGCGGGTATCGGGATCCAACTATCTCATAGGAGGTATGCAATCTCATTGCTAATTTCAACACTTGAAATTCCCGATAAAATTTTTCCCCTAGCGTCCTATGACCTTGACGAAAGCCAACAAACCACAGTCTGCTAGACAAGTTCAACCCGTCATTTCCTGATTGAATTAAACTCACCCGCATGACCCTTGACGAAAGCCAACAAAGTCGCAGGACTACCCTAACACAATCACATCATATGCTTTTGCAGATAAGCATAAATAGCTACCGCATACTACGCCTTGACGAAAGCCAACAAACGTAGCACGAATACTATGAAATACTTATCTGAAATGACGGAGGCTACGACAGGTTTTTAAGAAAACCTTTAGCGTAATGAACTTGATCTCGTTGTAGAATCGAGTGAATTTTAAAAGGAGTGTTTTTTAGGGTTTTACTAGTTTCACTAAAGAGGTCACTCCCGGTGAAGGGATCTCAGCTCTTTCCTTATCGAATAAGGTGCTGGATATTCCTCAAGGAATACCGCTATGCAAAGCAAAAACTATAGAAGCAATCAAAAGACAAACCATGTTTGTAGCATCTGCTAGTTTCGCTAAAGAGGTCACTCCCGGTGAAGGGATCTCGGCTCATTCCTTATCGAATAAGGTGCTGGATATTCTACAAGGAATACCGCTATGCAAAGCATGAACTAGAGCCGCCAGTTTTTAAACAAATTTCTACAACATCTTTAGTTTTCTTTTTCTTTCATTAATCTCATTAATGAAGTCCCATTTATTTATGCTTTCTAAGCATCACAGAAGAAACGAAAGCAACAATATTAATTATATCTCATATATATAGTATATAGGCATTCATCTCAGGCATATAATATGATCACATCACATAATATCAGCAGCAGAAGAATTACATATGAAATAGTGGATATACTAGGAATTCCGTGTTTCAAGTTAAGCCAGTATAAAACACGGATTCCACGGTCGCGATTAATAGCCAAACCCATATCCCTAGACCCCTATGAGAGCAGCAAGCAACCCAACCAATTCTAGACTTAGGAGACCCGGTCTCAACTCTTCGAGATGGTCCCCCACTTGACCCTAGAACCCGGTTACTTGTGCTCCCCGTCTTGGGTCTATCCTAATGCGGAAAAGTAAATAATATACAATGGTGGCATCATCCTCATGTAGGATTACTAGGCACTCTAACAAGGTTCTAAAAGGCATCAACCATGCCCGATTAAAACTTTAGCCGTGCCGAACAACCCTAAACAAGATCTTTAAACTAGAGATTAGGCGATAACTAGCATGTTAAACACTTTAACACTAAGTGAATACGAAATACAACCTTTGTAGATCGGTCCTTAACTTCTTAAGCTCCTTGTAGTAGTCCCTTCGCTGCGATCATGGTGCTTCCGACTCTCGGACGGCTCTATGAGAATATGTCAACGGTTTTGCTTGAAGTCTTTGAGGCCGAAGATGATCTACATCGAGGGAATACGAGCTCAAGCTACCACTTCACCAAAGTGAAGCAAACACCCTAAACTAAAGTGCTAGTCTAGTAGAGGATGATGAAATAGGAAATGTGTACACTTTAGAATTTCTTTTCTCACAATGTTTCTCTCTCTTTATCAAACCCTAGCAAGAATTGAAGGAGGAAGAAGATGAACTCAAATTGAGAATGAAAACTAATCTAGAGAGAGAGTAACCATGGTGAGTGAGTATCATATACTAACTCATGTAGAGACTTTACCATGGCTAATAATAGTGGTTAGGTTAATTAATATCTTAAGTAAAACAAAACTAGTGGACTAAGTCAATGCAACCATAAGCTTCATGAAGCTTCATGCATGTGAGCTCATTATCCACTAATTTTAGAATTACTTTAGATATAAAAACCTAACACTATAATTAGTATGGTATAAGTCTTATACACCCATGTAAGTTGTATCAACAACCATGATACAAAATGAACACAAATAAATATATATCACATATATATATTAAGTTGTGCACAAGTGAGAAAAACATATGCTTAAGTGAACCAATGTTAGTTAATGTAAATTAGTATATCACATATACATTTATACACTAAATTATTAAATCAACACTTGATTTAATAATCCGGTTATATCACATATAACCGACTAACACAAAATGTACCACCTTATCGAATCAACACTTGATTCGATAACCCGGCTATATCTCATATAACCGGCTGATACAATAGTCGCGAGAATAGAATACGGTATCACATACACGCATTATTCTCGGTCCTGCACATATCACATATGCCCTCCTATTTCGTTTTGCCTGAGCCAGTAAAACCTCTATGTAGGAATCTAAAGACTCGTCAATACGCCGACAGTAGGTGATGATCATATCAAGCACCCACAAGCCGTCAGCGGTACTAGCTGGACGTAACGGCTACTCGGGTATTGAGCGATCAGAAGATCAGCAAGCAAGCCCGCTCTAACTCCTAGAAAAAGCCTGACAGTGACACTACCGTACAGTCCGGTCTCCTCGTCTAATATGTCGCATATCAAGTCTAGGGGTGGTAAAACGTCAGACCCTAATAACTGATAAGTCATGCCGATATAAGGCTCATAACGGGTCGAGAAACTACTGGTAACACTTACCAGTAAATCTCTAAACCAGCCCTGGCCAGGGACTTCCCTGTTATGGCCAATCGAGCATAGCGCAATATCAACCCCCAATACCGGGAGAGACGAAACCCCTCCTATCGCACATTGCCTCCATGTGATTCGGAACTGTACCCAAAATCCACCGTTTTACATGCCCTCTTGGACATGGTAAGGTGGAAATCAAAGCACAGTGGGAATCACACAAGACTCTATGACGATTTCGGGTCAACAGACTAACCTGTACCAGTGTCACCAGAGAGCTGCCATCTGACGTAAGGTATAATACCATCTGGGAGTTCTCGGCGAGTCCGTCCAGTGTACCCAGTCTCCCCTGAGCACCCGTATATCATCTCTGATGTCAAACACCAATGGATATGGGATCATCCATCGCCTATCTACATGGATCGAGAAGTATACGCTAGTCTACTCTGGTATATCGATGCCCTGTCTCGATACACCCACGACTAGGGACCTTGAAGGATGTACTAATGGACTACCATGTACCCACTAGTATGATCCGCATCATAGTCCAGGTAGTTAAGTACACATTCTAAGGGCTTTACCAACATGTAGAAGAGAGACAATCAGTGTACACGTTAAGGTAAAGAGTAACCAGATAGCATATTATCATGTCGAGCAAGAAAGTCCTCCCTATATATGTCCAAGCATCCACTACAATATACATCTCATGTATAGTAATGGCCTCTACGGCATACATATAACTAACAATCTCCCAGTTGCACTAGGGCCATCTGATAACAGTGGCTGTAGTATCTCATACTCAACCATCTTATAATAGTCTCTCTCTGGGAAAAGGCCTTTGTGAGTGGATCCGCCGTGTTGTCCTCTGAGTCTACTCTCCTAACCTCGATCCCCTAGAGATCAACCATCTCCATGATCAGGTGACACTGCCTTAGAATATGTCTGGATCACTGATGGGACGGGCGTTCCTAGGCATAAGCCACAACTCCATTGTCACACAATGGTAGGAACGAAGTTCATCTCATGAACTAATATACACCCAGACTTCCTCTTTGGTAGTATCTTTGGTAGCGAAGTATCTAGCCTTTATCGTCTAGTATGCCATGGTATCTATCTTGGAACTCTTCTAACATACCGTCCCTTTACTGAGGGTAAAGACAATGCCTGTGACAGACTTTCAGTCGTCCTTATCACTCTGGAACCTTTCCAGTGATTCTCCCCAGGATCAATTGATACTATCTCACTACAGCTAGTGAGTATCCTAACATCAAATTAGATCTATCTCATAGATCCAAAACTCAGGATTTAGGATGTATCACTTTAATCTTATATGGAGAATCATTGTGATAAGCGGAGATTGACCGAGCGTAGCATAGGAAACTCCTTCCCTATCAAGAGTATGTCATCTATGTACTCTACGAGGATCACCACCATACTCCCTACTACCTTTTTGTATATACAAGGTTCATCTACCATTTTGATGATGTCAAACTCTTTGACTAACACATCAAAACAGACGTTCCAACTCCGCGATGCCTGCTTTATCCCATAAAGCAACTTGTACACGCTTCCGCTGCTCCCACTGTCTACGAAGCCCTCCGGCTGTGTACTTATAGACGCTCCCTTCCAAAACATCATTTTAGAAAAGCAGTCATGACACCCAACCACCAGATATCGTAGTCATGGTTTGTAGCCGTGGTAAGTAGGATCTGGATGGACTTAAGCATAGCTTTGAAAGTCTCAACTTTTCCATGTACACCAAGTAATCTTCTCAAGATATACTTGCTCCTGATGAGGATTTAACCCTTCAGATAAAGCAACCAAAGTCCATACTTTGTTGGTTTATATGGATTCCATCTCAGATCGTTAAGCATCCAGCCATTCTTACAGAGTCCCACTCCTGATGGCCAGCTCGAAACTAGTTGGGTCATCATCTCATGATGCATTCTTCGCTCCCACTGTTATAGAGAAACTGAAGTATCTCTCAGGTGGGTAAGGAACCCTACTAGATCGGCGGAGAGGCTGAGGTTCGTTGGTTGCTATTGAATCCTTTGGTTCTACCAAATCATCAGATGCAGTTTGTATAACTAGAACTCTTTCCAGTTCTACCTCATGACCATTAGTTTGTTCACAAGAAATTCCCTTTCACAAAGGTGGCATATTGAGAAACAAAACATCTTTTGTTCCTCGATTCGGTAGAAGATATTCCCTTGCGTATGCTTGGGATATCCAACAAACATCTACAGTGACTGATTTTGCCTCGAGCTTGTTCGGATTATGCTTTTAGACATAGGCTGGACAACCCCAAATCTTAACAAACTTAAGATATGGGCTCTTCCCTCTCCATATCTCATATGAAGTGGTAGGCAACTGATTTGATCGGAACCCTATTCAATAGGTATGCAACTTCACAAGTGCATAACTCCCTAAAAAGAAATAGGAAACTCAGTAGTACTCATCATAGAGCGCACCATATCAAATAGGGTATGATTGCTCCGCCCCGATTCACCGACGTGCTGTGGTGTATACGGAGGAGTAATGCTGAGAGAGAATCTCATTCTCCTTTAGAATAATCCAGGAATTCCGTGCTAAAGTATTCTCCTCCTTGATCACATCAAAGGACATAATACTTATACCCGTTTTGGTTCTCTACTTTCTAACTTATATTCTGTGAATATCTCAAAAGCTTTGGACTTGTGTTTCAACAGGAACATATGTCTGAATCTTGAGAGATCATCAGAGAATGTAATGAAGTACAAAGAACCGGTCTTAGCATGTGTAGACAGGGGGCCTTCATACATCAACATGTATCATCCTAAGAGTTCACTAAGTCTTTCTCTGTTTCCAATAAACGGAGATGTGGTCATCTTATCTCTGTGACATGACCGGCAAGTTTCACAAGATGTAAATTTAAACTAATTTAAATATGCATCTTTATGTATCTTCAGGTAGTCGGGTAGTATTGATATGACCTAGTCTACAATTCCTCAAGAAGGATTCGTTCATTATTGAACTCTTCCTCTTGTGTGTGTTCTGTATACTAAGAACTGTAGTTTGATTTAGAACGTCAATGCTTTTAGATAACGTGCCTGAACCGATCAACTTTTGATATAGGAAATGTTCAAAACATTATCCAACAATACAAAATTATATCCTTCCTTTACTAATAAAGAGACTGATATGATGTTGTATATCAGGTTCGGTATCTAATAGCATTCGTTCAGAATCAATGTATTCTGGTAATACAGCGTGATAGTGACCAACAGACTTGGTTGCAACACTTGCACCGTTTCTATCTGATGAAACTTATCACCCGTTCTAAGTTCTCTACCTATCTGTAGCCCATGTAACAGATTACATATGCGGGATCCTGATCCGGTATCACATACCCAGGACGTAAAGGATACTGAGAAACAGTTCTCTGTAATGAACACACCCGAAGAAGATGCATCATCATGCACTTTCTTCGTTTGGGCGGCACGGGAATCCTGGTAATCCCCTATTTCCTGCTCTGTCTTATAACATTTATAAGTTGGAGCGGGACCAACGTTCCCCTAGCTCAGTATAACAAGCGGGTTCGGTCAATATATCCGTATTATTATCTTGATTTAGGCGTGATATGGTCGCTACCTGGAGAGAGAGAGAGAAGAAAACACTCTGCGCGTGCTCTTGCTAGATCACAGATTGGTCATTATTTATCTAATCAGGATGGCTCTCACTGTTTTTATCAAATCCTCCTTCAAACCCTAAAAGGAAAGACTAGCCGGGATTAATTACACCCTACAATTTCGTCAATCTTTCAGCCAGGCCAGTGTCGGTACTTTGAGGGAGGTTCCCCGTGCTTTCGCACAGACCTAATTAAAGTAAACCTCGTTTTCCCAGAGGCGTAACCCCGTTGACACCTTTCTAGACACCTACTTGATCAGCTAATTGTAATGTGTAAAACTCTCCCAGGAGTAACAATTACTCGTAGTGGGTATCGGGATCCAACTATCTTATAGAAGGTATGCAATCTCATTGCAAATTTCAACACTTGAAATTCCAGATAATTTTACCCCTAACCTCCTGTGACCTTGACAAAGGCCAACAAACCATAGGATACTAGTCAAGTTCAACCCGTCATTTCTTGATTGAATTAAACCCATCCGCACGACCCTTGACAAAGGCCAACAAGGTCGTAAGACTACCCTAACCCAATCTGCATCATATGCATAAGCAGATAAGCACTAGTCAGCTACCGCACACTACGCCTTGACAAAGGCCAACAAACGCAGTACGAATACTAACTACTACTTATCTGAAATGACGGAGGGCTACGACAGGTTTTTCTGAAAACCTATTGCGTAATGAACTTGATATCGTTGTAGAATCAAATGATTTTAAAATGGAGTGTTTTTGAGGCTTTTGCTAGTTTCGCTAAAGAGGTCACTCCGGTGAAGGGATCTCGGCTCTTTCCTTATGGAATAAGGTGCAGGATATATCATATTTATCACTGTGCAAAGCAAGAACTAGAAAAGCAATCAAAAGACAAACCGAGTGTTGTAGCATCTGCCAGTTATTGTTAAAGGGGTCACTCCCGGTGAAGGGATCTCGGCCCTTTCCTTATCGAATAAGGTGCAGGATGTTCTACAAGGAACACCGTGATGCAAAGCAAGAACTGTAGCTACCTGTTTTTGAAAATTCGATTCCACAACATCTTTTAGGTTTCTTTTCTTTCATTAATCACATTAATGAAGTCCCATCATTTAAGTCACCTAAACATCACAGATAAATACGACGTACACTTATGCCATCCGCATTCGCCTCGATGTCCCCCCATGCACCGTTAGGTTAGGTAACTAACGGCAGAGCGGGGCAAGGCTAGCGCGGGTGTAAAATATAAGTAACGTCTATATAATATATCATATATACTATATACAGTATTTATCACAACATATCAAATGATCACATCACAGATATCGTAGCAGAAGAATCATATGAAACATTGGATATACTAGGACGTCCGTGTTTCATTTTGAGCCACTATAAAACACGGATTCCACGGTAACGATGAATAACCAAACCCACACCCCTAGACCCCTACAAGATCGGCACGCAACCCTTCCAATTCTAAAGTTAGGAGACCCGGACTCGACTCCTCGAGTTGGTCTCCCACTGGACTCCAGAACCCGGTTACTTGTGCTCTCCTCCATGGGTCTGTCCTAGCGCCGAAAAGTAACTAATATACAAATGGTGACATCAACCTCATCCCGGAAGTGCCTAATAAAAGAATATTACATACATTAAATTTTACATGAATGAAAATAAAAACCCTCATCTCACATAAAACCCCCGGCTATTCAAAACTCAACGATCCAATATAACATATCCAGCAACACATAACATCACATGTCATCAACGTAAGTAAATATGCGCATCCCAATTGTCGTTGACATATAGCAACGAAACCGGCGATATCACATATTACACTTACGATCGCAGAAAAGAAAGTGTAAAACAACAACAGTTGGAATCCGCAACCTCCTTAGACATCGCATGCCTAACAATTATAAACCCCGTATTTTAGTCTATATATCGAAAACACTTTTCAATACCAAGTCGGGCAATTCAACAAGATTCCCGATATGTTGATCGAATGCTCGTCGCAAACTTTAGTAGACGGCCGCACCCCCGGATGCCGTCGACGAAGTGCACTAAGGCGGAACACCGCTGCTGCGAGCATCCGAACGGTTGCTTTTGGCGACGGGGTTCTCCTACAGTCACTTGATCGGGGCTATGGGGCATGGCTGTCTATTAAGTTTACCCGGTGAGTATCCGCGTAGGCTACGTGATTGCGACGGACTTTTGATCGCATCAAAATCCCGTGGCAACCGATCATCTGAGACTAAACTGCTATGTTTATAACATCCAAATTAGTTATCTCATAACTACTTATGAATCCAAATATTGTATCACATTCCAGATAAATAGACAATGTTAAACTTTCCGATCGAATAATCGAACACCCAAGTTTTCCAAATAGTTCTCAACACTTGAGGGGAGTTCAAAAACATCCATCACATGCCACAGTACCAAAGGTCCAGCCGTAGAAGGGTCAAGCCAACGCCTCACATGTGGCAACGCCGTACTGCCCCAAACCCTACGGTTTAAAAGGCAGTTCAAGACGGTCACATAATCGAGTTAAGGTTTGTTGTCTTCTAGAGGGTCCATTGCGTAACTTGCACGATTTAGACGTTCTTAAACAACAGAAAAATCCAACATTTGGAAATTTTCCGGGTCGGGAAAAAATGAGTTATTGATATCCGTTCGAACTTTTTAATACTTTCTAAATATCCGGAAAACTAAACAAAGTTATAATATCCGATCGAATCAACGAGTCCCCAATACAACCCAGAAAACTCAACACATGAGTAGAATTAAAAATACTCAGAAACATCAGGAAATTAAATAGGAACATTACCGTGCAAAAAGATAAGTGTGACGTCACCTTATGGCCGCGGAACCGCCGCGGGAGCCTGCTCATGCAGCGGTTACGCGGCGCTTTGGGCGCCAAACGTTGTCGTTATGCACAGTTTCCCTTATAATTGCCTGCTAATTTTTCAAAGCATTTTTAATCCAGAAAAAACCAACATTTTCAAAAATGTCCAGAGAGGGGTAAAATCGGGGGATTCGGAGTTCGTTCGGAGTTTTAACTTCGTATACACGCCGCCTAATGATCTAGCTAGGCTCTGATACCACTGTAGGGTTACTAGGCACTCTAACAAGGTTCTACAAGTCATCAACCATGCCCGATTAAAACTTTAGCCGTGCCGAACAACCCTAAACTAGATCTTTAAACTAGAGATTAGGCGAAAACTAGCATGTTAAACACTTTAACACTAAGTGAATACGAAATACAACCTTTTTAGGTCTGTCCTTCACTTCTTAAGCCCCTTGTAGTAGTCCCTTCGCTGCGATCATGGTGCTTCCGACTCTCGGACGGCTCTATGAGAAGATGGCAACGGTTTAGCTGGAAGTCTTCGAGGCCGAAGATGATCTACGTCGAGGGAATACGAACTCAAGCTACCACTTCACCAAAGTGAAGCAAACACCCTAAACTAAAGTGCTAGTCTAGTAGAGGATGATGAAATAGGAATTGGGTACACTTTAGAATTTCTTTTCTCACAATGTTTCTCTCTCTTTATCAAACCCTAGCAAGAATTTGAAGGAGGAAGAAGATGAACTCAAAATGAGAATGAAAACTAATCTAGAGAGAGAGAGCAAACCATGCTGAGTGAGTATCATATACTAACTCATGTAGATACTTTACCATGGCTAATAATATTGGTTAGGTTAATTAATATTTTAAGTAAAACAAAACTAGTGGACTAAGTCAATGCAACCATAAGCTTCATGAAGCTTCATGCATGTGAGCTCATTATCCACTAATTTTAGAATTACTTTAGATATAAAAACCTAACACTATAATTAGTATGGTATAAGTCTTATACACCCCTGTAAGTTGTATCAACACCCATGATACAAAATGAACACAAATAAATATATATCACATATATATATTAAGTTGTGCACAAGTGAGAAAAACATATGCTTAAGTGAACCAATGTTAGCTAATGTAAATTAGTATATCACATGCACATTTATACACTAAATTATTAAATCAAAACTTGACTTAATAATCCGGTTATATCACATATAACCGACTAACACAAAATGTACCAACTTATCGAATCAACATTTGATACGATAACCCGGCTATATCTCATATAACCGGCTGATACAATAGTCGCAAGAATAGAATACGGTATCACATACACGCATTATTCTCGGTCCCGCACATATCACATATGCGCTCCTATTTCGTTTTTCCTGAGCCAGTAAAACCTCTATGTAGGACTCTAAAGACTCGTCAATACGCCGGCAGTAGGTGATGATCATATCAAGCACCCACAAGCCGTCAGCGGAACTAGCTGGACGTAACGGCTACCCGGGTATTGAGCGATCAGAAGATCAGCAAGCAAGCCCGCTCCAACTCCTGCAAAAAGCCTGACAGTGACACTACCGTACAGTCCGGTCTCCTCATCTGATATGTCTCATATCAAGTCTAGGGGTGGTAAAACGTCAGATCCCAATAACTGATAAGTCATGTCGATATGAGGCTCATAACGTGTCAAGAAACTACTGGTAACACTTACCAGTAAATCTCTAAACCAGCCCTGGCCAGGGACTTCCCTGTTATGGCCAATCGAGCATAGCGCAATATCAACCCCCAATACCGGGAGAGACGAAACCCCTCCTATCGCTCATTGCCTCCATGTGACTCGGGACTGTACCCAAAAACCACTGTTTTGCACACCCTCTTGGACGTGGTAAGGTGGAAATCAAAGCACAGTGGGAATCACACAAGTCTCTATGACGATCTCGGGTCTACAGACTAACCTGTACCAGTGTCACCAGAGAACTGCCATCTGACGTAAGTTATAATACCATCTGGGAGTTCTCGGTGAGTCCTTCCAGTGTACCCAGTCTCCCTTGAGCACCGGTATATCATCTCTGATGTCAAACACCAATGGATATGGGATCATCCATCGCCCATCAACATGGGTCGAGAAGGTATACGCTAGTCTACTCTGGTATATCGATGCCCTGTCTCGATACACCCACGACTAGGGACCTTGAAGGATGTACTTATGGACTACCATGTCCCCACTAGTATGATCCGCATCATATTCCTGGTAGTCAAGTACACATCCTAAGGCCTTTACCAACATGTAACAGAGAGACAATCAGTGTACATATTAAGGTAAAGAGTAACCAGATAGCATACTATCATGTCGAGCAAGAAAGTCCTCCCTATATATGTCCAAGCATCCACTACAATATACATCTCATGTATAGTAATGGCCTCTAGGGCATACATATAACTAACACCTCAACCCGGAAGTGCTCGAATAAAAGAATATTACATACAATCTTTTACATGAATGAAAATGAAAAACTCTCATCTCACATAAAACCCCCGGCTATTCAAAATGTGATGATCCAATATAACATATCACAGCAACACATAACATCACATGTCATCAACGTAAGTAAATATGCGTATCCCAGTTGTCGTTGACATATAACACAGAAGCCGGTGATACACCACATATTACACTTACGGTCGCAGAAAAGAAAATGAAAAACTACAACATTTGGAATCCACAATCACTTTAGACATCTTAAATCCGAAATATCACATACTTCGCATTTCATGCCTAACTATATGAATTCCATATATTGTATCACATTCCAGATAAATAGACAATTTTAAACTTTCCGATCGAATAAACAAACACCCAAGATTTCCCAAATAGCTCAACACTTAAGCGGAGTTCAAAAAGTCCCAGAACATGTCACAGCCGCTATGAACCAGCCGTAGAAGGGTCAAACCAACGTTTCACATGTGGCAACGCTAAACTACTACAAACCATATGATTCAGTGGCGGTTTTGACGGTCACATAATCGAGTTAAGGTCACGTTCTTCTAGAGGGTCCACAGATTCGCTTGCAAGATTTTCTTAAAGTTTTAAACTCAGGAAAAATCCAACACTTGAAAGTTTTCTGACAGGGAAAAAAGTGAGTTATTGATATCTGTTCGAACCTTTTAACACGTTCTAAATTACCCGGAAATAACTTAAACGAAGTTTAACTTTCCGATCGAATCAACGAGTTCCCAATATTTACCAGAAAGCTCAACACTTGAGTAGAATTAAAAATTCCCAGATGCATGAAAAAGTACCCAAGAATAAACCCCTGAAGTATTAGCCCCTAACTCCCAAAGTTGGCCACGGAACCGCCGCCAAACGCATGGTTTGGCCGCAGTTCCGCGGTCCCTTGAGTGTCTTATGGCTTCGTACATCATAGTAATTCTTTGAATTCCCTGCATGATGTTCTGAGTATTTTTAATATGAAAAATTTCAACTTTTGAAAAATTTTCCAGAAAGTGGGATTTATCGGGGTTTCGGAGTTCGATCGGACTTCAAACTTCGTCTAGACAACGCCTAATACTCTAGCTTGGCTCTGATACCACTGTAGGGTTGGCTTAGCACCTTATAAGGGTTTTAGCAAGCATCAATCATGCTACTTTAAAAATTTTGGGGTGCTAAACAAACCCTAACCAAAATCTTAACTAGAGACTTAGGGTAAAACATGATATGTAAACACTTTACATCTAAGTGAACAAGCAATATAACCTTTGTAGACCGGTCCTTCACTTCAATAGCTCCGTGTAGAATTCCCTTCGCTGCGATCATGAACATCCAGACTCTAGAGAGGCTCCCACGAAGAAACGAACAAGTTTCCTTCGAAGTCTTCGAGGCCGAAGATGATCTACGTCGAGGAGACACTAGCTCATACTATCTCTTCACTAATGGTGTAGATTAGTAAAGCAAACACCCTAAACTAAATGGCTAATAGTAGAGGATGATGAAGTAGGAAGTGGGTTCACTCTAGTTTTATTTTTCTCACAATTTTCCATCACTTTTGAAAAAGCTAGCAAGCTATTCTCACTTGATGAAGAAGAAGAAGAAGATGAATGAACTCATGTGATGAATGAATGAATCATTAAGGTTCAAAATGCAACCATGGGTAAGCATATCATATATCTAACCCTTATAAAGAGTTAACTATTGTGTATGGTTAATGGTTGGGTCACAAAATATCTTAAGAAAAACAAAGGAGTGGACTTAGTCAATGCTCATCCACAAGCTTCTACAAGCTTCTGGCAATGATTTAATCCACTAATTTGTAATTACTTAATGATAAATGAAACCATAACATTAACCCTAGGATGGTGTAAGTCTCATACATACATGTTGCATGTATAACTTAGCATGTCACAGTATTATATATCACATATATGTTAAATGCATCATAAGTTAGAATAATAAATATTTAAGTGAGCATAATACACACACACACACACACACACATATGTTATGTATTATTTCATCGAATCAACACTTGATCCGATATCCCGGCTATATCACATATACCCGACCGATATCACATATCGCGAGAATAGAATACGGTATCACATACTCGTATTAAACTCAGTCCCGCACATATCACATATGTGCTCCTAATCCGTTTCGCATGAACCAAGAAACCTCTATGTAAGACTCTAAAGACTCGTCAATACGCCGGCAGTAGGTGATGATCATATCAAACACCCAGAAGCCGCAAGCGGTCTGCTAAACGTAACGGCCACCCGGGTATTGAGCGATCAGAAGATCAACAAGCAAGCCTGCCAATCAGTAACACTACCGTACTGTCCGGTCTTTTCGTCTGATATGTCGCATATCACAGCCTGGGGTTGGTATAACATCAGACCCCAATAGCCTGATAAGTCATGCCGATACAAGGTCCATAATGGTTCGAGAAACTACTGATAACACTTACCAGTATATCTCAGCAACCCTGGCCAAGGATTTTCTGTTATAGCCAATCGAGCATAGCGCAACATCAACTCCCTATAACGGGAGAGATGAAATCCCTCCTATCGCACATTGCCTCCAAGTGACTCGGGACTGTACCGAAAAGCCACCGTTTTGCACGATCTCTTGACCGTGGTATGGTGGAAATCAAAGCACAATGGGAATCACACAAGACACTATGACGATCTCGGGTTTACAGACTAACCTGTACCAGTGTCACCAGAGAACTACTATCCGACGATAGGTATAATACCATCTAGGAGTTCTCGGTGAGTCCGTCCAGTGTACCCAGTCTCCATTGAGCACCCGTATACCTTCTCTGATGTCAAACACCAATGGATATGGGATCATCCATCACCCATCATATGGTTCAAGAAGCGCATACGCTAGTCTACTGTGGAGTACCGATGCCCCGTCTAGATACTCCCACGACTAGGAACATTTGAAGGATGTACTTATCGACTACCCAGTCCCCACTAGTATGATCTACATCATAGTCCCGGTAGTCAAGTACTCATCATAAGGGCTTTATCAACATGTGATCACAAAACAGTATTTGTTTACTTGTTAAGATATAGTGCAACCAGATAGCATACTATCATGTTGAGCAAGAAAGTCCTTCCTATATATGTCCAAGCATCCACTATAATATACATCGCATGTACAGTAATGGCCTCTAGGGCATACATATAACTAACAAGTTCATCACAATTTGGGGATTAGATTGATGATCCTTCTTGTTAAAGGCTAGATAGGAATGACAATCAATGAAAGGACAAGGGGCAAAGAAGGAGAAACCTTAGTTTCTTCAAAAGATCCCTAATTCTCATTAATATCCATCGATCTAGTAGTAATTTTATCAATAGATAAGATAAATCGTCTTAAATAATCATCCATGGCTACTGGTTCCATTCGAATCCTACAAGCCTTCTTCAATTTTCTTGATAACTATATTTGATCTTGGACAATTTTCTTGATTTCCTTTGTTGAAAACGATTTCTTGATTTTCTTGAAAATATGAATTCAATTCAATCTTGAACTATTTCTTGAATTTCTTTACTAGTTCTTTCAACTCAACTAAAACAAGAATTTACGAATTCCTCGAATCCAAGAGGATGACCCGTACTCACTAACGCTCGCTACAAACGACACCGTTATAGATTGCGGTTATTATACGACTAAAACATTTCATCACTTCTTCACTACATCTTTTCTTTATAATCAAAGAGGTGAGAGAAACCAAACACAATCAGAAACCATTTCCTATCAAGAATATGTCATCTACGTACAATACGTGGAAGACAACCTTACTCTCTACAACCTTCTTGTATCTACAAGGTTCATCTATCTTTTTGATGAAGTCAGACTCTTTGACTACCACATCAAAACAGATATTCCAACTCTGCGATGCGTGATCTAATCTTAATGGACATAAGCCTAGCCACTGGAGAAAATATTTCATCATAAACCATACCTGGTTATTAACGATTGCCTTTTACTACAAGTCTAGTTTTGAAAGTCTCAACTTTTCCATTTACACCAAAAATCTTCTCAAGATCCATTTGCTCCTAAAAGGTTTTACCCCTTCAGGTGCAACATTCAAAGTCATACTTTTTTGGTGTACAAAGATTCCATCTTTGATCGCATAGCATCCAGCCATTTCACTGAGTCCCCACTCGTGATAGCCTGCCGAAACTTAGTTGGGTCATCATCTACCATGATGCAATCCTCGCTTCCACCATCACCGAAGAAACCGTAGTATCTCTCAGGTGGATGAGGAACCCTACCAGATTCGCGGAGAGGCTGAGGTTCGTTGGAGACTATTGAATTCTTTGATTTTACAAAATCATCAGCTGTTAGTTTGTCCTGCTGGAACTCTTTCCAGTTTTACCTCTTGTCAACAAATTTCTTCATAAGAAATTCCTTTTCTAAAAAAGAAAGGTGGCAAGCTGAGAAACAAAACACCTTTTTCTCCTCAGTGTGGTAGAAGATATACCCTCGCAAATGTTTGGGATATCCAACAAACTTATACAGAACTCACCTTGTCTCGAGCTTGTCCGGATTTTTTTTAAATATAGGCCGAATAACTCCATATCTTAACTCGTTTAAGAGATGGTCTCTTCCCATTCCATATCTTATATAGAGTGGTAGGCAGTGATTTGGATGAAACCCCATTCAATAGGTATGCAGCTTCTCAAGTGCATAACCCCCAAAAGGAAACAGGCAACTCAGCAGTACTCATCATAGAGCGCACCATATCTCATAGGGCGTGATACCTCCGCCCCGACACACCGTTTGTGCTGTGGTGTATATGAAGGAGTAGGCTGAGAGAGAATCTCATTCTCCTTTTAGAAACTCCAGGAACTCCATGCCCAAGTATTCTCCTCCTCGATGACATCGAAGAACATTAATGCTTCCACCTGTCTGCTTCTTAACTTCAAGCTTATATTCCTTGAATTTCTCAAAAGTTTCAGACTCGTGTTTCAACAGGAACACATGTCCGAATCTTGAGAGATCGTCGATGAATGTAATGAAGTACAAAGAACCAACCCTGGCATTTGTAGAAATAGGACCATATACATCATCATGTATCCATCCCAAGAGTTCAGTAACTCTTTCTCTATTTCCTGTAAACGGAATATTGGTCATTTTACCTTTGCAACAAGACTGGCAAGTATCATAAGATGAAAATTCGAACAGATTCTCATATTCATCCTTATGTAACTTAGCTGGTCATGTCGCATTGATATGACCTAGTGTACAATGCCACAAGAAGGATTCGTTCATTTCTGAACTACTCCTCTTGTGTGTGTTCTAGATACTTTGAACTGTGGTTTGATTTAGAACGTATATGCTATTATATAACGTGCCTGATCCAATCAAATCTTGACTCAGGAAAATGTTCACAACACTATCCTCTAATACATAATTATATCCTTCTTTAACTTAATAAAGAATCTGATGTAATGTTGTAAATCAGGTTCGGTATGTAATAACATTCGTTCAGAATCAATGTATTTACCCATTGGTAATACAAGGTGATATTTGCCAACTGATTTGGCTACAACAATTGCATCATTCTCTAACACTTAGAGACATAACACGCAATCCCAGTTCTCTACCTTTCTGTAGCCCATGTAACATATTACATATGTGGGATCCATATCCGGTATCTCATACCTAGGACGTAGAGGATACTGAAAAACAGTTCTTGGTAATCGAACACACCCGAAGAATATGCATCAACATGCTCATTCCTCGATTGGGTCGCTTAGGAATCCGGATATTCCCCTATTTCCTGCTCGGACTTATAACAATTAAAAAATAGAGCGGTACCAATATTTCCCAGCTCAGTATAATAAGCAGGTTCGGTCAATGCTTCCATATTATTATCTTGATTAAGGTATGTCACGGTCGCTACCAGGAGAGAGAGAGAGAAGAAAACACTCTCCATATGCTCTTGCATGATCAGATTGGTTATTATTTTATCTAATCAGAATGGCTCCCACTGTTTTTATCAAATCTTCCTTCAAACGCTAAAAGGTAAGACTAGTCGGGATTAGTTACACCCTAGAAATTCGCTAATCTTTCGGTCCGGCCAGTGTCGGTACTTTGAAGGAGGTTCCCCATGCTTTCGCATGGACCTAATTAAAATAAATCTCGTTTTCCCAATGGCGTAACCCCATTTATACCTTTCTAGACACCTACTTGATCGGCTAATTGTAATGTGCAAAACTCTCCTAGGAGTAACTCTTACTCGCAATGGGTATCGGGATCCAATTATCTCATAGAAGGTATGCAATCTCATTGCAAATATCAACACTTAAAATTCCCGATAATATTTTACCCCTAGCCTCCTATGACCTTGACGAAGGCCAACAAACCATAGGATGCTAGTCAAGTTCAACCCGTACATTTCATGATTGAATTAAACCCACCCGCACGACCCTTGACAAAGTCCAACAAGGTCGCACGACTACTCTAATCTAATCGCATCACATGCTCAAGCAGATAAGCACTAATCAGCTACCGCACACTACGCCTTGACAAAGGCCAACAAACACAGCACGAATACTAAATAGTCCATATCTGAAATGACGGAGGGCTAGACAGGTTTTTAAGAAAACCCTTTGCGTAATGTACTTGATGTCGTTGTAGAATCGAGTGAATGTGAAAAAGGAGTGTTTTGAGGCTTTTACTTGTTTTTCTAAAGAGGTCACTCCTGGTAAAGGGATCTCGGCTCTTTCCTCATCGAATGAGGTGCTGGATATTTCACAAATACCACTTTGCAAAGCATGAACTAAAAAAGCAATCAATAACAAAACCGAGTTGGTTGTAGCACCTGCCAGTTTCGCTAAAGAGATCACTCCCGGTGAACGGATCTCGGCTCTTTCCTAATCGAATAAGGTGCTGGATATTCTACATGGAATACCACTATGCAAAGCAAGAACTAGAGCTACCAGTTTTTAAATCAAGACTTTGCAACATCTTTGGGTTTCTTTTATTTCATTAATCTCATTAATGAAGCCCCATCAATTATGCTTCCTAAGAATCACAGAAGAAACGAAAGCAACAATATTTATTATATATCATATATATAATATAATCATTCGTCTCATCATATCAACTGATCACATCACAGAATATCAGCAGCAGAAGAACACATATGAAATATTGGATATACAAGAAATTCCGTGTTTTAATTAAGCCAGTAAAATACGCAGATTCCACGGTCGTGATGAATAGCCAAACCAACATCCCTAGACCCCTACGAGAGCGGCAAGAAACCCTCCCAATTCTAGAGTTAGGAGACCCGGTCTCGACTCCTCGAGATGGTCTCCCACAGGACCCTAGAACCCGGTTACTTGTGCTGCCCTCCTTGGGTCTATCCTAATGCAGAAAAGTAAATAATATACATCAATGATGACATCATCCTCAACCCGGAAGTGCCCCAATACAAGAATATTACATACAAGTTTTTGCATGAATGAAAATGAAAAATTTTCATCTCACATAAAATACCCCGGTTATTTAAAACACGACGATCCAATATAACATATCACAGCAACACATAACATCACATGTCATCAACGTAAGTAAATATGCGTATCCCAATTGTCGTTGACATATAGCAACGAACCAGGCGATACACCACATATTACACTTACGGTCGCAGAAAAGAAAGTGAAAACTACAACAATTGGAATCCGCAACCACCTTAGACATCATAAACCCAATGTATCATATACTTTGGATTTCATGCCTAACCAAATGTATTCCTTAGACATCACATGCCTAACAATTATAAACCCCGCATTTTAGTCTCGATATTGAAAACACTTTCCATTAACAAGTCATGTAATTCAACAAGATTCCGACAACCTGATCGAATGCTCGTCGGAAACTTCATTAGACGGCCGCACCCCCAATGCTGTTGACGAAGTGCACTTAGGTGGAACACTGCGGCCGCGAGCACCCGAACGGATGCTTTTGGCGACGGGGTTCTCTTACAGTCACTTGGTCAGGGCTATGGGGAATGGCTATGTAAGTCCACGTTACCCGTCCCCGGTTCTTTGGGGTTGCCGAAATGATGAAAAAAGATTTTTCTTTGGGGGTAACATGGACTCAAAATACAGATCTTTGTTAAACAACTATCTAACAACCTAACTGGGAGTTTTACGTACTCGGTTAAGGGGTTATACCTTAACTTGAACTCCTTCTCTTCGACTCCTTATGGTGGTCGGATGGTTCTCTCCTCGTCGTCTCCTTGTGCCGAAGATGGATCCACCTGAAAGCTTCTACCTTTGGCTCCAACCTCAATCTAGAGGAAACTAAAACACTTGGTTTGCTAGACCTTGTATACTAGGATGAGTAGAGAAGTGTTTTGGGTTTTATCTCTATGGTTCTTGCTTCTCAACACATGAGACAATAGAACCATGAACTAGAGAGAGAGCAAGAGGAAGAGGGAGAGCTTGAGGATGAGAGAGAATGAGAATGATAGAATCAAGAAGACTTTTCTCACCCTTGCTCTCATAATCCAAAATAATCATAACAAATAATAATAATTGAGTATTATGTGATGGTTGTTATCATATCAAATGGCAATATCATTTCAAGCATTAAATGCAATTTGTGAACAAACAAGCAAGCAAAGGTCAATGCAAAGAAATGATAGCCATTGTCATGATGATGGTCAACAAGTCCATCCTAGTCAACCGGTCAACTAAGTCAACAAGTCAACAAAGTCAACCTTTCAACCCAACCATGGCACAATAATACTTAATTAATATTATCATTAATCATATTTCTTATTCTCATTAGGGTTTAGCAAAAGTCAATAGTCAACAACCCTAATGAGAATCCTCTGCCTCTGTCTCTATCAACCGTGCATACACACCCGCATCCGCGTTCCGAGGAACACGAATACAAACGAAATAAAACCAATCCCAAAACGTATACTAGGATCTGGCTTAAACCAAAGCTCTCTAGTGATAACTGCCCGGACACTAAACGTGCACAAGTGCACGGATGTGACCGAACCCTGTCGTAAAACCATGCGACCTCTACTCTTTTACCTAAAGGCGAATAGCTCTATGTGTGGGACTCTAAAGACTCGACACTACGCTGGTAGTGGGTTTAACCACAGACCGCAAGTGGCACTAGCTGTGCGTAATGGCCCGAGGTAGATGCCGATAAGAAGACGGACGAGGTGAAACCCATCTGAACTCCTACTGAGCCTGAATGTGACAATCTGCGTACAGTCCTGTCTATTCGTCTGAAAATATCGCATGGGGGGCCTACGGGGGCGGTAAATGTCAGTCCCCTAATAGCGGTACAAGTCGTGTCGGAGTGTAGCCCAGAACACCCTAAGATAACACTGGAAACCTACCAGTATATCTCGCTTGCCCTGGAAGGAACTTTGTGTAATGGCTCTCCTAGACACAGCGCGATATCAACCCCCAATACCAGGAGAGACGAATCCTGTATAACCGTCACTGCCTCCAAGTGCTTCGGGACTGCACCCAACTACTATCTGTTTGCACGACTCCTTTGAGCCGTGGTAGGGTAGTAATCAAAGTACAGTGGGAACACACTCGAGGCGAAGTGACAGTGTCAAGTCAGCGGACTAAGCTCTACTCATGTCACCTGGGAACTGATAACTGACGTTAGGTATTGTACCAACCAACAGTTCCCGACGAGCCCTGTCCAGTGTACTCGTAACCTAACGAGCACCCGCATACTATCTCAAGTACGACGTACTGACGGATGTGGGACAGACCGTCTCCCCTGCTGGGATGAGAAGCGCATACGCTAGTATACTCTGGAGTATCGATGCCCTGTCTCGATAGTCCTACGACTAGGGACCTGCATAAGGATGTGCTTGTGGATTACCCAGCCCTCACGAGTGTGACTGCCATCACAACGTTGGTAATTAAGCAAAGATCTTAAGGGCTCCACTAATGTGTATAGGTGATATACTAAAAGAAACACATGTACACATTAAAGTAGAAACAAACCAAGTAGCATACTACTATTTTGAGCAAGATTGTCTATACAAGGTGATATCCCAAGCTTCCATTAAGTAATATACAAACTAGTATGATACAATAATGGCCTCTAGGACATATACACTAACAATCTCCCACTTGCACTAAGGCCATGTACTGGCGTATCGAAGACCTATCATCTCGATCAGCCGCTCGAACTGAGTCTGGGGTAAGGCCTTCGTGAATGGATCAGCAGTGTTATTTTCCGTAGCAACTCTTCGAACCTCGATCTCCTGGCGACCCATGATCTCCCTGATCAGGTGATACCGCCTCAAGATGTCTATGGACTTCTGATGGGACTTAGGTTCCTTCGCTAAAGCTATAGCCAGGTTCCTTCGCTAAAGCTATAGCCCCGTTGTCGTCGCAATATAGAGGTATTGGATCAACAATGGACGGAACCACCTGAAGTTCTGTCAAGAACTTCCTTATCTAGACGGCTTCTTTTGCGGCATCTGCAACAGCGATATATTCCGCTTCCATCATCGAGTCAGCAACGGTTTCCTGTTTGGAACTCTTCCAACACACCGCCCCTCCATTGAGGGTAAAGACATAACCCGACATGGACTTGGAATCATTCTTGTCACTCTGGAAGCTGGAGTCAGTAAAGGTCTCGATCTGGAGGACTTTTCCGCCATACACCAAGAACATCTCCTTAGTCCTTCTCAGGTACTTGAGAATGTTCTTTACCGCTATCCAGTGCTTCTCACCAGGGTTTGGCTGATACCGGCTTACCACACTCAGTGCATAAGCTACATCTGGTCTGGTACACAACATCGCATACATTATAGAGCCTACCGTAGAAGCGTAGGGTATAATAGACATGCGATCCCTTTCCAAATCAGTCTTGGGAGACATTTCCTTGGAGAGGGTGATCCCGTGACAAGCCGGTAGATTACTGCGCTTAGAATCTTCCATACTGAATCTTCTCAGTATGGTGTCGATGTACCTGGACTGTGAAAGTCTTAATATCCTCTTGGATCTGTCACGATAGATCCAGATCCCCAGAATGTAAGAGGCATCACCCAGATCTTTCATGGAGAACCTGTGTGACAAGAACCCTTTGACAGATTGTAGCATAGGAATGTCATTTCCTATTAAGAGAATGTCATCCACGTATAAAACGAGGAATATTCTTGCTACAAATCTACTATAGAAGCATGGTTCATCTGGATTTTTGATAAAGCCAAATTCTTTGACCGTCTCATCAAAACAGATATTCCAACTCCACGATGCCTGCTTTAGTCCATAGATGGACTTAAGCAACCTGCACACCTTTCCGCTGCTCCCACTCTTAATAAAACCCTCTGGCTGGTCCATATAGACACACTCCTCTAAATTTCCATTTAGAAAAGCGGTCTTTACGTCCATCTGCCAAATCTCATAATCATGGAAGGCAGCAATGGCAAAAGGATACGAATGGATTTCAACAAAGCCACTGGAGAAAAGGTTTCGTCATAGTCCAAACCAGGTCTTTGACTAAAACCCTTTGCAACAAGTCTAGCCTCATAGGTCTCAACCTGTCCATCTACACCAATCTTCCTTTTGAAGATCCACTTGCATCCTACGGGTCTTACCCCATCTGGAGCAACGTCCAACGTCCATACTTTGTTGGTGTACATGGACTCCATTTCGGTCCGCATTGCATCCAGCCATTTTACAGAGTCAATGCTCTTAATGGCCTGCTGGAAGCTAGTCGGCTCATCACTATCAATGATGCAATCCTCTCTATCCCCGTCTATGAGAAAACCGTAGTATCTCTCGGGCGGCTGAGACTGCCTACTACTCCTGCGGAGCGGCGCAGGAATGTCCTGATCTTTCAAACCCTTTGGTTCTACTAAGCTTTTAGTAATAGCTCGTGGTTCTGGAATTTCTTCCCGTTCTATTGCGCTCTCACTTATCTGATTTTGCAAAAACTCAGTTTCCAAGAAGTGGGCATGATGAGAAACAAAAACCTTTTGTTCCTCTTCGCAATAGAAGAAATATCCCTTGGAGTTCTTTGGATATCCCACAAACTTGCACTGTACTGAGCGTGCCTCGAGTTTGTCCGCATGCTGCTTTTTGACAAAAGCCGGACATCCCCATGTCTTAATGTGCTTAAGATAGGGTTTCTTCCCACACCACATCTGATATGGTGTGGTAGGCACAGTCTTAGTTGGAACTCGGTTCAAAAGGTATACAGCTGATTCTAGTGCATATCCCCAGAATGATTGCGGTAACTCAGCGTTACTCATCATGGAACGTACCATATCCAATAGGATCCGGTTCCGTCTCTCCGATACACCGTTATGTTGCGGAGTGTATGGAGGAGTAAGCTGAGAGAGAATTCCATTCTCTTTTAGGTAATCCAGGAACTCGACACTCGAGTATTCACCACCTCGATCAGATCTCAGTGTCTTGATACTTTTGCCGGTTTGTTTTTCTACTTCATTCTTATATTCCTGGAATTTTCCAAAGGCTTCGGATTTATGTTTCATTAAAAAGACATATCCGTACCTTGAAAAGTCATCCGTAAAAGTAATGAAGTAAGAATAACCGCTTCACGCATGTGTAGACATTGGACCACACACGTCGCTGTGTACGAGTCCCAAGAGCTCGCTCGCACTTACTCCGTGTCCAGTGAACGGAGTCTTTATCATCTTTCCTTTGAGACAGGATTGACAAGTTGCATATGATTGATATTCGAACGGATCCAAATATCCTTCTGTATGTAACTTCGTCAACCTTCTCTCATTAATGTGACCCAGTCTGCAATGCCATAAGAAAGCCTGATTTGTTTCCGGAGACTTTCTTTTGTGTGTATTCTGGACATTGAAAATCTGTGGTTGGTTTAATACGTATATACCATTGCTTAATGTACCTGACCCAATCAAAACTTGATTAAGGTGAATGTTTACAACATTGCTTACAAATGCAAATTCATAACCTTCTTTAGATAATAAAGATACAGATATGATATTACAATTTGCATTGGGTACAAAATAACAATCACGCAAAACCAAAACGTGTCCATATGACAATCCCAGGTGATAGTCCCCCACGGACTCAGTATCCATGCCAGCTCCGTTTGCAACTCTCAGGGTCATATCACCTGCCTTCAAAACCCTACGCTTTCTCAGTGCCTGTAAAGAATTACAGATATGAGATCCTGATCCGGTATCCAATACCCAGGATGTAGAGTTTATTGATAGACAGTTTTCAATAACATACACACCTGAAGCTGAAGCCGCAACTTGCTTCAGATCCTGGTTTCTGGCCTTCCAAGCCCTGCAATCCTTTTTCCAGTGTCCACTCTTGTGACAGTAAAAGCATTCTTCCTTTCCCACAAGCTTTCCCGCTACCTTTGTTGCTTTTGTCTTTCCCTTCGTTTCCACTTTACTAACACCGCCCCTTGGTTTGGCGGGGGCTTTCTTCTTCTTTCCCTTGGCTTTCGTCTTGGACCTAGAAGAGGAAGATCCTCCTACAAACAAAGTGGATATTTACCTACCTTTCTGTAGGTTGCCCTCTGCACTCCTCAGCATGTTGAGGAGTTCTGAAAGTTCAACTTCTTTTTCTTGCAAGTTGAAGTTCAGGATAAACTGGGCGTAAGTGGAAGGAAGGGACTGGAGAATCAAGTCCGTGTAGAGCTCGTTCTCTAACGTGGTCCCAAGGTTCGCGAGCTCCTCAATGAAGCCAATCATCTTAAGCACGTGTTCTGCTACCGATGATCCGACGGCCAATCTCGCCGAAAACAGCTTTTTCGAGACTTCGTATCTGGCGATACGGGATTGCTCTCCATACAGTTCTTTTGTATGGAGAAATATGGATTCAAGGTCCATATTCTCGTGCCTCCTTTGATGTTCATTGTCCATAGAGGCAAGCACGAGGCACTTGTCCTTCGTGCAGTCGATTTCCCAGGTCTTACGGATTTCCTTATCCGCGACGCTGGTTTTGGGACTTGGGACAGGAGGAGCTTTGGTGGTAAGGAGATACCCCAACTTGTCATAAGTGATTGCCATTTTGACATTCCTGAGCCAATCTTTGTAGTTTGGCCCTGTCAGTATGTTTTTATCTAGTAGTAACTTAAGTCCAGTCATGATGTTTGGTCGCTGCAATTTGGAGAGAGAGAAGAAACACTTTAGCATGATGCTCTTGCAAGTTTAGAGTGATTTTTAATTTGTCTAAACAGGATGGCTCCCACTGTCTCTCGAATCCCTCCTCAAACCAAAAAGGAAGAATTAGTCGGGATCAATCTCACCGTACAATACTTGCTTAACTGTTCATCCAGGCCAGTATTGGTACTTCGAGGGAGGTTTTCCAATGCTTTCGCGAAGTTCCTTAATTAAATAACCTCTTTTCCCTGTAGGCGTAGCCCTGCTAACACCTTTCTAGACACCTACATGGTTTATAGCATTGATCGTTAAGTGAGAAATTTCCCGAGGAGTAGCATATACTCACAGTAGGATCGGGATCCAAATATCATCGCGTGACAAAACTGAAGGAATCCTACCAGAATCATCACACTCCAAATGGTATGCAGCGCTAGCAGGTTTCAGTTTCTTTTGAAACTACCGATGTAGATTTTTGCCCCATGCTCTTATGACCTTGACTTTGGCCAACAAATCATAAGTCACATGTCAAGTTCTACCAGTCATTCCCCAGGTTAATTTGAACCCACTTGTACCTACCCTTGACTTTGGCCAACAAGGCAGTACGACTGTCCCAAACCAACACATCTATCTATGCTGCACATGAATACCCAATAGCTACCAATCACTATGCCTTGACTTTGGCCAACAAACATAGCTTGAATACTATTGACTATCCATGTGAAATGACAGGGGGCTACGAATGGTTTTGGCGAAACCGTGAACGTAGTGAACTTGATATAATCGATGGAACGAGATAGCTTTTAAAAGGAGTGGCTTAAGCTCCGCGTTTAAAAGTTGTTTTTGAAAAGAAACCGAGTGGTTTTGAAAGTGTTCCAACGACTCAACTTTGGTTTATTTTCTTACATTAATTTAATGCGTCCCATCATTTAATCCTACCATTGCAGAAAACAACGAAAATATGACGTACGCTTATGCCATCCGCATTCGCCACGGGGCCCCGTCATTACCCGTTAGGTCACTTTACTAACGACAGAGCGGGGGCTGGACTAGCGCGGATACAAAACATAAGCAACGCCTAAATATATATCATATATAGATATACACATTTGTCACATGCAATGATAGCCATTCCAGATCACAGATGAACACATTGGATATACTAGGAATCCGCATTCCGTAAGAGCCTGTAACGAAGAGCAGATTACACGGTCGCGATGAATAGCCAAGACCCCACCCTGGACCCCTACGGGTGCGGCAAACTACCTGCCAAGTACCCGAAGCGAAGAAACCTCCGTCAACACCGTGAGTAGGCCACTCGGCACTTCGAGATACCCGGTAGTTTGTGCACACTACCTTGGGTCTATCCTAGGAGCAAAAACAGTAAAAGAAATTATACAATGACGGCTACAACCCCATCCCGGTTGTGCGGCCATATAAATAATATTACATCAATTACAAATTACATGAATTGAAAGAAAAAGAAAACTCTCATCTCACAACCCCCTGGCAATTCATCCGCGACAATCCAATGAATTCATATACACATACCATCAACATTACAGATCACGGATATGTATAACCCCCACTAATCGACGTATAGCGATTAACAGACGTTCAATACATATATCACATCACAGATATAACCCGTTAGCTTAAGTCTTTAGAAGTTCGATCAAAATACGGATTTTTAAACCCCAAAAACAAATTTTGCTTTCTGGAAAATCTGGGCAGAAAAATCATATTCCAAAAATCCCAAAACACCCCAATAAATACACTTCAGCAAAACCGATCCACGGCCGAGTCAACTCGGCCGCTGATCCGCGGCAAGAAGCTCTTCTTGCCTCATTTCCGCGGTGAGTTGGTCGGTTCAGTGGATCGTTTTTCTGCACTGTTCACTAAAAACCCTGAGCCGATTTTTCGTATATGTCAAATAATTTTTGAACAGAAAACAAAATCGGCAGAAAGTTGATATTTCGAGCGTATTTTGTGACTTTTCCTCCGATCGAACTTCTAGTTATTTTGCTAACATGTTAGATAGTGTTTAACCTGGCTTTGATACCACTGTAAGTCCACGTTACCCATTCCCGGTTCTTTAGAGTTGCGGAAATGATGAAAAATGATTTTTCTTTGGGGGTAACATGGACTCAAAATACGGATCTTTCTTAAACAACTATCTAACAACCTAACCAGGAGTTTTACGTACTCGGTTAGGGGGTTATACCTTAACTTGAACTCCTTCTATTCGACTCCTTGTGGTGGTCGGATGGTTCTCTCCTCGTCGTCTCCTTGTGCCGAAGATGGATCCACCTGAAAGCTTCTACCTTTGGCTCCAACCTCAATCTAGAGGAAACTAGAACACTTGGTTTGCTAGACCTTGTATACTAGGATGAGTAGAGAAGTGTTTTGGGTTTTATCTCTATGGTTCTTGCTTCTCAACACATGAGACAATAGAACCATGAACTAGAGAGAGAGCAAGAGGAAGAGGGAGAGCTTGAGGATGAGAGAGAATGAGAATGATAGAATCAAGAAGACTTTTCTAACCCTTGCTCTCATAATCCAAAATAATCATAACAAATAATAATAATTGAGTATTATGTGATGGTTGTTATCATATCAAATGGCAATATCATTTCAAGCATTAAATGCAATTTGTGAACAAACAAGCAAGCAAAGGTCAATGCCAAGAAATGATAGCCATTGTCATGATGATGGTCAACAAGTCCATCCTAGTCAACCGGTCAACTAAGTCAACAAGTCAACAAAGTCAACCTTTCAACCCAACCATGGCACAATAATACTTAATTAATATTATCATTAATCATATTTCTTATTCTCATTAGGGTTTAGCAAAAGTCAACAGTCAACAACCCTAATGAGAATCCTCTGCCTCTGTCTCTGTCAACCGTGCATACACACCCGCATCCGCGTTCCGAGGAATACGAATACAAACGAGATAAAACCAATCCCAAAACGTACACTAGGATTGGCTTAAACCAAAGCGCGCTAGTGATAACTGCCCGGACACTAAACGTGCACAAGTACATGGATGTGACCGAACCCTGTCGCAAAACCATGCGATCTCTACTCTTTTGCCTAAAGGCGAACAGCTCTCTGTGTGGGACTCTAAAGACTCGACACTACGCTGGCTGTGGGTTTAACCACAGACCGCAAGCGGCACTAGCTGTGCGTAACGGCCCCTAGGTAGATGCCGATAAGAAGACGGACGAGGTGAAACCCATCTGAACTCCTACTGAGCCTGAATATGACAATCTGCGTACAGTCCGGTCTATTCGTCTGAGAATATCGCATGGCGGGCCTAGGGGGCGGTAAGCGTCAGTCCCCTAATAGCAGTACAAGTCATGTCGGAGTGTAGCCCAGAACACCCGGAGATAACACTGGAAACCTACCAGTATATCTCGCTTGCCCAGGCCAGGGACTTTGTGTAATGGCTCTCCTAGACACAGCACGATATCAACCCCCAATACCGGGAGAGACGAATCCTGTCTAACCATCACTGCCTCAAAGTGCTTCGGGACTGCACCCAACTACTACCTGTTTGCACGACTCCTTTGAGCCGTGGTAGGGTAGTAATCAAAGTACAGTGGGAACACACTCGAGGCGAAGTGACAGTGTCAAGTCAGCGGACTAAGCTGTACTCATGTCACCTGGGAACTGATAACAGACGATAGGTATAGTACCAACCAACAGTTCCCGACGGGTCCTGTCCAGTATACTCGTAACCTAACGAGCACCAGCATACTATCTCATGTACGACGTACTGACGGCTGTGGGACAGACCGTCTCCCCTGCTGGGATGAGAAGCGCATACGCTAGTCTACTCCGGATTATCGATGCCCTATCTCGTTAGTCCTATGACTAGGGACCTGCATAAGGATGTGCTTGTGGATTACCCAGCCCCCACGAGTGTGACTGCCATCACAACGCTGGTAATCAAGCAAAGATCCTAAGGCCTCCACTAATGTGTATAGGTAATATACTAAAAGAAACACATGTACACATTAAAGTAGAAACAAACCATGTAACATACTACTATTTTGAGCAAGACTGTCTATACAAGGTGAATATCCCAAGCTTCTATTAAGTAATATACAAACTAGTATGATACAGTAATGGCCTCTAGGGCATATACACTAACAGGCTATCTAGTAAGGTTACACAACGAGTATCCGCGTATGCTACGTGATTGCGACGGACTTTTGATCCACATCAAAATTCCGTGGCAACCAATCAAATGAGACTAAATTGCTAGATTTATAAAATTCAAATTAGTTTTCACAAAACTAAATATTGTGGATTCCAAGTATTGTATCTTAATCACAGATAACTAGACGATGTTAAATATTTCGATCGAATAATTAAACACTCAAAATTTCCCAAAGAGCTCAACACTTGAGAGGAGTTTAAAACGTACCCAGAACATGCCACAGCACCTATGGACCAACCGTAGAAGGGTCAACACTTGCATCACCTATGGCGCCGCGGAACTACCGTAGACCCTAGGGTTCGGTAGCTGTTCTGACGGTCACAGAATCGAGTTAGGTTTCGTTCTTCTAGTGGGTCCATAGAAAACACCTACATGATTTTATGAAGATTTTAAACTTTGAAAAATCGAATTCTTGGAAAATTTCCAACGAGGGAGAAAATGGGTTATTGATATACGTTCGAACTTTTTAACGTCGTCGAAAATAACCCGGAATGATGTTAGAATTACGATTACGAAACACTCCGAATTGTCATTATAGAAAGATAACATCACATGCAATATTAGCAAAAATAAGAAACACCTGAAATACCAAAACCCAAAGACTGGAACACTATAAAAAATTCAACCCAAAACAATTTTGAAAAACAGAGCAGGCCGATTTTTATCTTGATGTGGCCGGCCAAAATCCGGCGAGGGGGGCTAAATTTTCTGTGGTGTTCATGTTATATCTCATATAATATTCTGTAATTTCTAAAAAAAAATTTTAGACACTCTGAAAAATTCGACAGAAACTGGGTTTATGTTTCGAGTGTTTCGGAGTTGTTTTGGTTTCGTAATTCTACAAATATCGTCTAATTCTCTAGCATGGCTCTGATACCACTGCTGGGTTCCCTAGGTCTACGCTGGGTTTCGGGAGGCAATGACCATGCCATTTAAAAAAAAATTGGCACGCTAAAGAACCCTAACGCTAGAATCTAAACAAGAGAATTAGACGAACAAGCATGTAAATATCTTTACATCTAAATGAACAAGGAATACAACCTCTGTAGACCGGTCCTTCATTTCAATATCTCCGTGTAGTAGTCCCTTCACTCCAAGTAGTGATCTACCGGACTCTAGTGAGGCTCCAAGAGGTGTAATGAACAAGCTTGCTTGAAGTCTTCGAGGCCGAAGATGATCTGTGTCGAGGAGACACCAACTCAAGCTACCTTTTCACTAATATGAAATTAGTGAAGAAAACACCCTAAACTAAATGGATAATCTAGTAGTGCGTAATGAACTTGATATCGTTGTAGAATCAAATGAATTTTGAAATGGAGTGTTTTTGAGGCTTTTCTAGTTTTGCTAAAGGAGTCACTCCCGGTGAAGGGATCGTCGGTCCTTTCCTCGTCGAATGAGGTGCGGGATATATCATATATATCACTGTGCAAAGCAAAAACACTTAAAAGCAATCAAAAGACAAACCGAAGGTTGTAGCATCTGCCAGTTATTGCTAAAGGAGTCACTCCCGGTGAAGGGATCTCGGTCCTTTCCTCATCGAATAAGGTGCAGGATGTATCGCATATACCGCTGTGCAAAGCAAGAACTGTAGCTACCTGTTTTATTTTGAAATTCGATTCTACAACATCTTAGGTTTCTTTTACTTTCATTAATAATATTAATGAAGTCCCATCATTTAAGTACCTAAACATCACAGATAAATACGACGTACACTTATGCCATCCGCATTCGCCTCGATGTCCCCTCGTGCACCGTTAGGTTAGGTAACTAACGGCAGAGCGGGGCAGGGCTAGCGCGGGTGTAAAACATAAGTAACGTCTATATAATATATCATATATACTATATACTGTATCTATCACAGAACATCACATGATCACATCACAGATATCACAGCAGAAGAAACATATGAAATATTGGATATACTAGGACGTCCGTGTTTTAATACGAGCCAGTATAAAACACGGATTCCACGGTCGCGATGAATAGCCAAACCCACACCCCTAGACCCCTACGAGAGCGGCAAGCAACCCTTCCAATTCTAGAGTTAGGAGACCCGGACTCGACTCCTCGAGTTGGTCTCCCCCTGGACCCTAGAACCCGGTTACTTGTGCTCCCCTCCTTGGGTCTATCCTAGTGCGGAAAAGTAAATAATATACAAAGGGTGACATCTTCCGCAACCTGGAAGTGCCCCAATAAAAGAATATTACATACAAGTTTTTACATGAATGAAAATGAAAAACACTCATCTCACATAAAAACCCCTGGCTATTCAAACACGACGATCCAATATAACATATCCAGCAACACATAATATCACATGTCATCAACGTAAGTAAATATGCGCATCCCAATTGTTGTTGACATATAGCAACGAAACCGGCGATATCACATATTACACTTACGGTCACAGAAAAGAAAGTGTAAAACTACAACAGTTGGAATCCGCAACCACCTCAGACATCGCATTCCTGACCAAATGAATTACTTAGACAACGCATGCCTAACAATTATAAACCCCGCATTTTAGTCTCATTATCGAAAACACTTTTCAATATCAAGTAGGGCAATTCAACAAGATTCCCGAAAAACTGATCGAATGCTCGTCGCAAACTTTAGTAGGCGGCAGCACCCCTGATACCGTCGACGAAGTGCACCAAGGCGGAACACCGCTACCGCGAGCACCCGAACGGATGCTTTCGGCGACGGGGTTCTCCTACAGTCACTTGGTCGGGGCTATGGAGTGAGGCTGTCTATTAAGTTTACCCGGCGAGTATCCGCGTACGCTACGTGATTGCTACGGACTTTTGATCACATCAAAATTCCGTGGCAACCGATCAAGTGAGACTAAATTGCTAGATTTACAACATTCATTCAGTTATCTCATAACTTATTGTGAATTCCAATTATTGTATCCCATTCCAGATAATTAGAAAATGTTAAACTTTCCGATCGAACAATCGAACACCCAAGTTTTCCCGATACAGATCAACACATGAAACAAGTCTAAAGACATTCAGTTCGTGCCTCAGTACCAACGGTCCAGCCGTAGAAGGGTCAAGCCAACGCCTCACATGTGGCACGCCGTACTGCCCCAAACCCGATGGTTCAAAGGGCAGTTCAAGACGGTCACATAATTGAGTTAAGCTTTGTTGTCTTCTAGAGGGTCCATCGCGTTACTTGCACTACTTAGAACGTCGTTAAACCACGGAAAAATCCAACACTTGGAAATTTCCCGACAGGGGAAAAATTGGGTATTTATATCCGGTCGAACTTTTTAACATATTCAAAAATTTATCCGGAAAGCCACACAGACAAAATTTGATAATCCGATCGAACATTCGAATCCCCAAAACAACTCAGAAAATTCAACTCTTGAATTAATATTAAAAATTCCCAGAAAATCCAGCATAATTTAATAAGAGTTACTGTGCAAACAGTGGAGGATTACGTCATCAATAGGCCGCGGAACCGCCGCATAAGCCATGATTATGCCGCGGTTCCGCCGCAATATATACTGTTCATTGGAAACTTTTTGCGCCGTAATTCTTATATTTTCCTGCTGAATTTTTTAACAATTTTTAATTTGGAAAAATCCCAGTTTTTGAAAAAAGGACAGAGAGCTATTTTTGAGTTGGGTTTCGGGTTCGTTCGGGTTTCAAATTCCGTCTAGACTTCGCCTAAGGCTCTAGCTAGGCTCTGATACCGCTGTAGGGTTCCTAGGCATCCTAATGAGGTCTCACAAGGCATCAACCATGCCAATTTCAAATTTAAACGGTGCCGAGAAACCCTAGAACGGATCGTTGGCTAGAATTCTAGGCGAAAAGTAAACTAGTTAACACTTAACTATAAGAATACGGAAATACAACCTTTGTAGATCCGGTGCTCCACCTCCATGGCTCCGCAATGAAGTCCTCTCCGCTGTCCAAATCGAACCATGACTCTCACGGTGGTTTCATCGGAGAATAGGCGAGCTAGGTCGTCGATGTCCATGCCGAAGATGATCTACGTCGAAGCATCGCCAGATCAAGCTCCACCTTCACCAAGCCATGAAAACTTGTGAAGGAAACACACTCTACTACTTGGCAAGAGGTAGAGGATGAAGAAATAGGAAGTGGGTAGACTTTAGAATTGGATTTCTCACTTTATTTCATCAATCACCATTGATGAAGAAAGGTTTTCTTCATTGAAAAAGATGAAGAAGAAGAAGAAAGTGTTATGATAAGTTAATTAGAATAATTGAAAAAGAATTATCCTTATCATAACATGAACCATGGTTTGATGTAGAGAGTTAACTATAGTTCAATGAATGGTTAAGGTTAATGAGATGAAGACAAAAGGGTTTCTTTGGTCAAAGCTTCATGAAGCTTCAACAAGCTTCATGAAAGAATGAAACCCCTTTTGTTTTGCTTTTCTCATTTCATTTCTTTTAATCCAAATTAAAAAATAAATGAATGAATAAAAGAAAACCTTAACCATTTACTTAACTAAGGTTTAACTCTTTACACAAACCCTAGCATTATTGCATCATCAAACATGATACATCCTAGTGCACAAAAATATATCACATATACAATGTGCACATGCGAGTGAGAAAATCCATCTTAAGTGAACTGATACTAGTTAATGCAAAGTAATATATCAAATATATAATTATGCATTAAATCATTAAATCAACACTTGATTTAATGATCCGGTCATATCGCATATAACCGACTAATATCTACAGCAACAACTTATCGAATCAACACTTGATCCGATATGCCGGCTATATCGCATATAACCGATCAATGTCACATATCGCGAGAATCGAATACAGTATCACATACTGGTATTATTCTCGGTCCTGCCCATATCTCATATGCGCTCCTATTTCGTTTCGCTTGAGCCAGGAAACCTCTGTGTAGGACTCTAAAGACTCGTCAATACGCCGGCAGCAGGTGATGATCATATCAAACACCCACAAACCGCAAGCGGTCTGCTAAACGTAACGGCCACCCGGGTATTGAGCGATCTGAAGATCGACGAGCAAGCCCGCTCACACTCCAGTGAATCCAACCAGTAACACTGCCGTACAGTCCGGTCTGATCGTCTGATATGTCGCATACCTCGCCTAGGGGTGGTATACGTCAGACCATAATAGCTCGATAAGTCGTGTCGATATGAGGTCTATAACAATTCGAGAAACTACTGGTAACACTTACCAGTATATCTCAGCAACCCTGGCCAGGGATTTCCTGTTATAGCCAATCGAACACAGCGCAACATCTACTCCCTATACCGGGAGAGACGAATCCCCTCCTATCGTTCATTGCCTCCATGTGACTCGGGACTGTACCCAAAAACCACCGTTTTGCACGCCCTCTTGGACGTGGTAAGATGGAAATCAAAGCACGGTGGGAACCACACAAGACTCTATGACGATCTCGGGTCAACAGACTATTCTGTACCAGTGTCACCAGAGAACTGCCATCTGACGTGAGGTATAATACCATCTGGGAGTTCTCGGCGAGTCCGTCCAGTGTACCCAGTCTCCACTGAGCACCCGTATATCATCCCTGATGTCAAACACCAATGGATATGGGATCATCCATCGCCCATCTGTATGGGTCGAGAAGGTATACGCTAGTCTACTCTGGTATATCGATGCCCTGTCTCGATACACCCACGACTAGGGACTTTGAAGGATGTACTTATGGACTACCATGTCCCCACTAGTATGATCCGCATCACAGTCCAGGTAGTCAAGTACACATCCTAAGGGCCTTACCAACATGTAACAGAGAGACAATCAGTATACACGTTAAGGTAAAGAGTAACCAGATAGCATACTATCATGTCGAGCAAGAAAGTCCTCCCTATATACGTCCCAGCATCCACTACAATATACATCCTATGTATAGCAATGGCTTCTAGGGCATACATATAACTAACAGCCGGGAAAACAAAACTTTACTGTTTTCTCACGGCGGTCCACAGAAGCATAGCACGTAGCTAACCAGTCCGTGCCCAGGAGAACGTCAAATCCAACATCTCTAGAAGGATCACAACGACGGACGAATATCTATCTCCTATCCGATTGGCACACGACCGAAATACGTGTCGCGCAACAAAAGAATCGCTGATAGAACTTAACACAACAAACGGATGATCTACCTAACACGACTCTCGTCCCAACCACGGCACAAAGTGTGTAAAACAAACAAGTACATCAAAAGAACATACGAATTTAGAATACCTGAAAAGTCTGCATTGGACGCCCGCGCGTCCCGATGAGTAGAAGCAAACTCTCGTGTCTGCCTCCTACCCGCAGCTGGGTGAACTCCTCTTCTGCTAACTTGTCCCCTCTGAGTGAACCTTCCTCATATACGACCTCTCTGAATACAAATCTGACGCGGTGCTAAGGAACAATGTCTGACGAAGTGTTGAAGGCTCCCGCATCGAAAACATCCACGCGATGACTGTTGACCCTCCTGGGGATGAGAGCTGAACGATTGTCCTCGTCTTAAGCCTCTGTTACTCGCGCGACGGTCACGAAATCTATCTCGACGACTAAGCCTCTGTCTCTAGGCTGATACACCGGTACGAGTCCTCCACTGTTCCGGAACTCCCAAAGTCTCTGGAATACATGCCCCGTCAACTGAGGCTGCCTCCACTGGTGCTATGTAGGTGACGGAATGCTCCATGCTGATCGTAAGGAATAACTGGGTAACAGGGGTGACAACCTCCTGTCGCTGCGCTCGAACAGTCTCAACCAATGAACTCATCGTCTGGCGCATGTCCTGCATATCTGCCACAAGCCTAGCGAGATGATCTGTCGAAGGCGGATCCATCTACACCTGTGCAACGAGCGCGCCATCCTGGTCAGTCCTCGTCCCACCCGAGTCAATCCTGACCTCGGCTCTCGCTGCATCACTCTAAGTCCCCATAGTCATCGGCGGCAAGGCTATAAATGGAAATAAGGGTCGATAAGAACACGGAAATCGAATCACAAGGATATGAATCATCAAGAAAGGAATTTCAAGAAATTTGTACTTTGGTCACTTTGGGCGGAGTACCGCATTGTGAGTATGCCGCGGACATACACACACTACGTTACTCTGTTTAAGCTACCTACTCTATCATACCATGGTCATCCTACACTCCGAAAGGTAAAACCTAGCGCTCTGATACCAACTTTGTCACGACCCGAAATTGGCACGTGACGGCCCTTAAACTACGAAACGTCTACAGGAGTAACACAATTTAAGTAAGCCAAAAACCCAGCAATCTAAACCATCAAAAGTTGTAAGAATAAAGAAAAAATTTTAAAAGCCTTTGAAATCTCAACCCAAATTCTTTAAAAGTCCAACTTTATTTCCTTTAAAATTTTAGAAGCACCACCTTTGTAAAAACTAGCCCTAAAAAATGGGTACAACAAAAATATAAGTAAAGCATCCCCAAACGAGAGCAAATACACGCCCAAAGGCGAAAAACAACCACCACAACAGATATACGATGCCGTAGCGAAGAATTAAAAGACGATATAAATAAAACTGCATAAACGAACACCAAGTCACAAAATAATATACAATATCGTCCTCACATCAAGTCTCTAAGTCAACATAAAAGTAATAGATGGAGAGTACAAGGATACAACGAATATACAATACAACAACGAATAACCACAAAATCCACCTAAAGCAAACTGCATACTATGAGCCGATGCGGTATCCGCAGCAAAAGATGATAAGATAGATGAATAGCCTACCTCGACTAATCTGGGAAACAACCTGCAAAACAAACTGTGGCACAACAGGGGTGAGTTGCCAACTCGTGAATAGTAAATATCATATGCAGGTAATCGCAATAAAAGGTCATATGAATGCAATAATCATGAAAGGTACACTAACGGTTACTACAAATACATGAAACAATAATATGACAATCGGTATGCAATAATCATGCAATAATGATATGAATGTGTATATATGCAACAGTCATGAAAGGTACTCTATCAAGTACAACTAATACATGAAGCAATGCATATAAATAAAGGTAAGTAAATGCAACAGCCATGAAAAGTACTCTATCAGGTACAACTAATACATGAAACAGTGCATAAACAATAAATGTGGAGTATGGAATAAAACATTGCATTTCCACGGAATCCGGACATCCTGGTAGGATCAAAATCCATCAAGACAATCCAAATCCCAATTCCTCAAATTGGCTCTCATATCATATGAGTCTCACAAATCCTGAATGTACAATATCGAATAAATCTCATATATCCTGAATGTACAAAATCATGTGAATCTCAAATGTCCTAAATCCAATATCAAGTGAATCTCTTATATCGTAGGTATATTTGCATAAATAAATATGATGATGTATATAAATTGATATGTATACATATATATTAGCGTCTCATTCCACTAATATATATATGTATATATATATATATGCATATATAACAGCGTCCCATTCCACTATTATATATACTTAGGAGTAAAAATATCACGAAAACAATGTGTCAAATATCGACACAGAAATGCTGATCTATCAGATGCTGTCACCACGACTGGCATCCTGATAGGTACGTAACATACGCTATACCGAAAGCTCGAGTGCCTAGCTCTGACCCTCGCCTCTCGACGTATCCATACTCACATGACTCCCGTCGGTATCCCCACGATAACCGACGAGTCATTGGTACTGTCACCGGATAGTATGGATCCCCCACTAACCCATCTCCTCACTGAGATTCTTGCCCCCGGGTACCGCCTGTAAGTCCACGGTAGCGCCCCGGCCGTCTAACAGACGCCAAATGTGGAACAAAAACTTTTACAACTAGCGCTATCGCGTACTATAACCCGGATCTGCCATTAAAGCTAAACTAACGAACTACAAAGTGGGTAGAAATGTTATACCGAACAATCCGAGTCCTTCGGTCTTCAACCATCATCCCACGCTTTATTGTGGCGGCTCCGATCTCCAGAATCTCCAGTCTTCTCGTCCAGGTGGCACCACGTCGACGGATCTTTAAACGGGCCCCCGCCTATGAACCGAGGCAACTCGATCATCAAGTTTGCTAAAAGAGATGACCAAGATTGATGTAGAGAATGAGTAGAACACTTTGTCTCATTTCGTCCAAAGTCATGGACGAATGGTTAATGAAGTTGCCTTTTATGGAATCGGGTAAATGGGAAATGAGTAGATTAATTTCCATGAACCATAATCTTTTTCTCTCAAATGAACAACCTCTCTTCTCACAAGAGAATGGCCGGCCACATATCGAAGGAGGGGTGAGTGTAGGAGAGAGAGGGAGGTGACCATTAGCATAAATGAGAAGATGAGTCTGTAACATTTCAAAAAAAATAAAATATTATTTTTGGGAATTTTCATAAGTTATTATTAATTTTTAGTGAATATTTTAATAGTCGGTATAATTAAATACCGATAAATGGTGAAAATTCTGGAGAAAATTATTTAAATTCTAAAATAGGTTATTTTGTGGAAATATGACATTTTTAAGCTTTTATGGTTACGTAAATGCTATTTTGGTGTTAACCGCGATTAAAAATCGCTAATTGGATTTTTTGGCTTTTTGTGCAAAAATGTGCACATAACATTTTTCTACACTTATTACACTTGTTTCATGTTTTGGATTCTTAGTGGCCTAGGGTTGAACCATACTTAGATTACCATGGTGGTCTAACCATTTGATTAGGATAATTGAGCTTAATTAAGGGTGATTAGAGTTGGGGTTGACTTGTGTTAAGGAGAGAGAGAGAGAGAGACATGATGGCTTGAGCTTGCAACACTTAGTAAGAGAGAGAGAGAGAGAGAGGTGGCTAGGGTGTGCCATGATCCATCTCATTCCATAATCCCTTGTGTTCTTTCACCCCCTTCTCACTCATACCACTCCCTCTCATTTATCACATCTTTCCTCACATCACTCACTCTCACACATCTCACTACACCTGCAGCAGCAGCTGCATCAGCATCCCAAACCCTACCTAATAGCAGCCCCAATATCAATAACAACAGCTACATCAGCCCAACACTTCAGCCCCCCTACACCTGCTACTTCAGCAGCCACACCAGCCTCAACACTCACATCAGTAGCATCATTATAGCTGCAACTGCAGCTGAGGCAAAACATCAGCCCCCAATATCAACCCATCAGCCCCAATTCTAGCATCAGCAACAACTTCATTTGAAACAGCCCTACACCATCATATACCACCACATCAACCCCCAACTCAGCAACACAACAACACAACACCCCAACCACAAAACCACCACAACAAATTGCAGCAAGCAACTTCAGCCCAGATAACAGCTTCAGCATCAGTAAAAACAGCAACATCAGCAGCAGCTGCTACAGGAGCAACTGCAGCAACTCTCCAGCAGCAACCATCCCTCTTCTTCCTCTCTTCTCCTATATCTTAGGATATCCAGAGGTATAACCCCTTAACCCGACTTCTAGCTTGCAAATATATGGTTATTTAGCTGAAAATTTAGTGTTTGCTATGTAGTTTAGCGCTAGTTTAGTGATTTTGAGTGAGATTTGGCCAAGAGTTGGTTTTGAATGTTAGTATAGCCTTACTAGGTGCTGTTGAGACCAGTTGAAACAAGATTCGTCCCGAGTTTTCACCAAAATGCCAGATAGTTAGAATCAGTGAAATTTACCAGTTTTGTCGACTTTTTGATCTTTCTGGAAACTGCAATCAATCCGGACCTCCTAAAATAAAGTTGACATGGCAGTAGGATGTGCAGGCAGATAGAAACCAACACCCAAAACCCTAGCCCCAACATCCATTTTCTGGCTGCAGTTTTGTTCCTTCTGGCCGCAATTTGCGGCCAGAGCAGGAGGGAATTGCCTCGTTTTGCGTGCACGGCCCTATTTCATGTAAACTTGACCCCTAGTATGTCTAGTTTTGACTGATTACAGTTAGGATAGAATCTGGGTTTATTTTCATGAGTTGGCGTATGATTTACGACTTGTTTTAGCATGGTTTTTGGTATTCGATGATTCGTTTCTGTCGGATGGCGTTTGGACGTCAACGACAGTGGATTTTGGCTGTGTTTGCACGCGAGGCCACAGGTTCTTACCTATGGGCGTAGCGTGCACCATTTTGGTTTCCGACATGGTTTTTATGTGTTTTAGCATGTGATATCCTTGTAGGTACCCTACGTGGCATCGGAACGTTGGAGATGCAAATGGAGACATCGTCACCGGCACGCTTAAAGAAAGGTGAGTAGATTTATATCTACAGGGAGAAGTCGGGTGGATGGCGTATAGCACCCCCGCAGTCCGATGTCTAGTATACCATATTTATTATATATACAAATATATGCTAGTTTATGTGTGACTTGGTTGTTTAGGATGTGTTAGGTGGAACATGCATAGGATAGGGTTAGGAGTAACTAGTGTAGTTTCTAGTCGCGAACCTAGAATAGGTTTACACCCACACGCACACACGTGCGAATTTGCTAGGTTCATACGGTGACGATGAGGATATTGGAGGACATTGGAGATGAGTCGATGAGATATGTTCTGAGGTTATGATATCGGTGATATGGCAGGACTCATATTTAAGATACATCCTGATAATATAGCGGATCTTTAGACGACGATACATATCAGAGTGATATACTTTGAATAATTGACATGTGGTCGTGATAAGAGATATGTTATGTTAGTTATTTATAGTGGGTCGCGTTGAGTGATGTACCCTTCTTCATGACGATATGTGATGTTGATACCAGTGATTTGAGGCTGTAGGGCAGCAGCCAGATCATGATTGGATTGATGATATTAGTGTTGTACTAGACATAGGTCAGTACCCTGGATGATGATCTTGATAAAACGGGATATCAGATAAATAGTGTGATGAACGTGATATTGACCCATACCCAGCTATTGGGATGCCGTACGAGAACTTACCGTACGAGCTGTATTTTGATGATTGATCCGCACTCATGACTCGAGGATGTCAGATGATATACGGTATCGTACGCGATACTATTGAGGCGGGATCACCGAGAATTATATTTATATTTACATATATATCGTTTCAGATTTAGGTGGTTTTGATACCCCTCCCGATTGACTTGTTAGTTAGATCAGTAGTTAGTATAGTAGATGTTAGACTAGACCCGAGCCATACCTATTTCAAAAACATACGAATCGGGAATATCTTAAAAACAAGTAAAGGGATTCTACGGATATTTTCGAAGGACGTATCTTACTTAAAAACTCCGTAGCCCTTATTTTACTAAAAACCCCGATTTGTCTTATTTCAAATGGCACAATTTCATGACATATACATATTGATGTAGACTCTTCACAGTTGCGTTGATTTATTCGATTCCGCATTTTCATTGCTATTCGCATATCATTTCATGAGCTATTGCTATATTATCATCATGCTGTTAGGACACCAGCACAATTATCGATGATGCATATGTCCACGTACACTGTTTGCCGGCTCACACACTTCGTCATCGATAATTGCCACGTCACTACACTGTAGTACTGTTGCATTCAGGATATGACCCTTGCATGGCATACTGGTACATATACTTATCGTACACTTATACTTGTGCACATACTTACTGTACACTCATACTTGTGCACCTGCCTGTCGTACACTCATATTTGTACACATACATATTTGCACATACATAGATGATAATTCTAGATTTGGAAACCGCAAGATACTCTTCAAAACTGATTCATTTTAAAAGAGCGGTTTCCCTCAATATGTGCATATTGCTATTCCTGGTTGCATGATAGACAGATATGCTTGCATTTCATTTACATGTTGCATAAATCATGCTTCTGATTATATGCATTGAGATATGTTGTTTTCATGATATTTCTGGATTTGGGAACCGTGGATATTTCAAAAGAAAATATGTAATTGTTTTAAAAACCCGGTTACCCTTGATATGATATTTCAGTGCGTTCACCATGTGTTTTCTCGGTGCTAGAGTGACATGTGAAACCCGATTCGAGGAGGTGGATGAGGCCGATTGAGGGTACATGGTGGACCCGGTATGGTATCCCGGGGCGAGAACGGATCGCTGTGTAGTAGACGGTGAGCCTGGCAGAGGGACTACTACCTACCGGTGACTGTATTTGAGCTCGGCGGATATCCGGAGGATACCGACCGGAGTTGAGAGGTGGAAATCGGCGTACTGCTGGGGCCGAGGGCCGATACCGCAGACGGAGCCCGTGGGCTGACCCAAACTGACGGATGCGAGATATATGACGATTTACGTGCCGATGCTGGGCACAGTGTTCATGATGTTTTCGAGTGTCGATGTTGGGCACTCCGGTTCCATGATTTTCATTATATCCTCGTACTTCCATGCATATGCTTATGATATTTACGTGCATGATGCTTATTGTCATTGGGTGACGGGTGGACGGGATCCACGTTTATACAGACTTTGATTACATACAGACCTCGATTATATTGATCATACTTCATTTGTATATATAACAGGGTATGAGGGCGCTGTTATATATACCCTTACACCAATATTAGTGTAATGGGACGCTAATATATGTGTATTGATATCCATTTGATATTACTCCATGCAGACATACCTCTTATATATGACATGTTATTACCTGAGGCACTGACATGAGCACTTGGTACTACATACATGTATAGATGTTTCATTGCCACCTTAACATGCTTCAGACTTATATATTTGAGGATTATATATTATGATCGTATGACCTAGGATTGCGTCATACATGCGATTTTCTGTTCGTAGATCTTTTTCTACTCACGAGGTGGCAACTCACCCCCGTTGTGCCCCAGTTTCTTGCAGGTGTTGCCGTACAGGTTTCATTACGGTTTTGCGGGCACTGTTCCTTTCGGGTGACTTGCTAGTAGGTGGGTTTATTGTATCGTACCCATCATTATACATTGTATATTATATTTCAGTTGTATCTAGAAGTTCCATCAAACAAACATGTACTTATTGAGATAGAGACCAGAGATGTTTATTCTTTCGACCTTAGAGTCGTACTTTATATTCTGTGGATTTCATGCTGTTAGATTTACCTTTCTGTTGTGATCCTCGCCTTTAGGCGTTGTATATTATGTTGCTTACAGGTTGATTGTTATGGTTTTTCCTACTCTCTACTACTTTTCTTGGTTTGGATTTCTTGGTTTTCGGCTTACTTAGATTACGTACGCCTTGAGACGTTCGTAATTTAAGTGCCGGTCATTTTCCGTACTTTCGGGACGTGACAAAGTTCGTATCAGAGAGTTAGGTTTTACCTTCGGAGCGTAGGATGACCCTTGGTTAATGGAATAGGTGACTAAAGTAGAGTGACGTACCGTTGGTATGTTCCGCGGCATATTTACGATACGCCACTCCACTTAAGGAGCCTTAGGATGTACATTTCCTTGTTCAGTATCATATTCATTCCTGATCTAGCCTCATCAGTACCAGTTATGGTTTTGCTGCCACGATTACGGGCAGGGAGAGCTACGGCTAAGAGTTCCGGTCAGCATGAGCTCGTTGCGAACGAGGACTGACCAGGACGTGATTTCGACGACACACGAGTGCAGAGATGTTTCTTTTATTATGTTTTCGTGCCACGAGCGTTGGATTGATCGCGGTATGAGATTTCTCGAACGTGCAGATCAGCACCAAGGATCGGGCCATTGTTAGAGCTGCCAGTTGAGTTGAAGATTTTCAGTGTGGAGAGTCTTACTCAGATCTAGAGTAGACCGGTTTAGAGATGACCGCCAATGTATCGCCTTTCCTGAAGGATTGAGGCGCTGTTCAGTGTACGGACGAATGAGCCAGTTGCTGCTGCGAGCGACGAGATATCGCCCCAGATGTTGGAGCTATTGCCGTACGAGATTGTACTAAGAGATTATAGAAGGTCGCTAGTCACCGAGGGTGAATGACTAGGACATGTGGTTCGTTCTCTACCCCGATGCGAGGTCATCAGATAGATTTATTCCAGCTAAAGGCGACTTCACACAGGTTCGTTGAGAGTCGATTGAGACGATCGAATGTCAGAAACCTATTATTCCAAGTTTAAAGTATTCGGAAAGACATGCAGGCAATCATATGGACCCTCTAGAAGAATGAAATCCTAACTCGACATAATGACCGTGTGAAAGCCCTTGAACCTTAGGGTTTGCGGCAGTTCCGCGGCGCCATTAGTGAGGCTTGGGTTTGCCCTTCTATGGCTGGACCATCGATGCTGTGGTACGTACTCGATACTGTTAAACTACCCAAGATGTTGAGCTCTTGGGGGATTATGAGGTTTTGACGAATCGATCGAATGGTTCGACTTCATTCGGATGCTAGGTGGTGAGATGAATTTCTTGGAAGACTCCACATACGAGAATAGCCGTTGGACCTCAGTCCATGCAGCCACGACGAGACGAGTCCGAATCAGTCGACATCGAGCAGGGTGAAGTAAAGAGTTCGCAAGAGATTTCAACGAGATGACGTCCCACTCCGTTGACATCAGAGATGCAATACGTACGCAGAGGCTTTGTTTATGGATATACCTTCCAAAAGGAATTGTGATGAGTACGCAGCTGTTTCAGAACAAGAATTAGCTTTAGTAGAGGACGATGACTTCCGGGAAATTCGGCAAAAACGAGATTCGAGAAAGGCCTAGACAGGACCTCTCTGGAATAAATTATGAGAAGACTTAGACCCAGGAGTGGTCATATTGCGCACGCCCAGCAGGCCACAGTTCGGCATCGTCGACGAGATAGTTGACCAGGTTTGGGTAAGGACCTCACCCAGATGCATATGAGTTGATCAAGGATGGACGAGTATTGAGTATTTCCTCCGATGGTTGTGGCGCGTTTCCGAGTACCTGTTCGGCCAGACATTTTCTACAGTATGGTGAAGCTACAGAGTACACGATTTCGAGTCCGTGCGGGAGAGTTCGGATAGACCGTGGCCAAGAGCAGTTACAGTGCATAGATAACACGGCGTGACGTCATAGTGGACGACGATGAGACAAGCAGGACAAGAGGTTCGTGCGAGACGCTGACAAACTGTCATTTCTTTCCGTCGAGACTAGAGACCTGATATACTTACAGAGGCGTTGGGATATGGCCAGTTTCTGAGGAAATGCGTGCGGCACATGCAGATGTCCAGAAAATGAGAAAAGATGATATAATAGTACCAGCCTCCGTACAGTTCGGCATAGGCGAGGTCAGAAGAGACCTTGAGCAGGATTCCTTCCAGGACATAGCTGCAATGATATTTGCACCCAAAATCAGATGTGATGTGCTTTCAAGGAGCCAGAGGCCAACGCCAGTGAGATGCTGCATTATGAGTGGTCGTGATGATTGACCGAGAGATGACCAGAGAAAGTGCCAGAACGGAATCGTCCCCGTTAGCACACCTGACAGGGCCGATGAGCCGATTGATTGCGAGATAGGTAATCCGCAGAGAAGATAAGGTCCCAGAGACAAAGGGCGCCATACCGTGAGCCAAAGGTAAGTAGATAACTCGTGCTGTTAGCATTGGATGCACCGACACTTCCCGGTTTGAAGGAGGGTATACCGACGATGGTATTTACGATTTGTGATTTTGTGATTCGATTATCACGTATCCGTCATCTTGGATTTCGGTATTTTGGGCATTCCGTTTGATGATTTAGTCTTGATGACTGAGTTTCACGATACTTGTTTTCTTGCACCATGATTGCGCTTACGGAATATTTACGATTTTCACACAGTTGTTACACTTGATATCGTTTTCGTGCCTTGGTTTTACATGTGATGATTTTATGGGTTTTAGATATTGTGTTGATTTTGTGCGTATGCACGCACGCGGTTTGGTTTTGCACTCAGTATAGTACACATATGCTTGCAGTGCAGTGCTTCGTATTTTGTGCACTTGGATGCACTGGACTTCGATTTCGATGATAATGCTCGATATTTGTTTTGTGCACTTTATGCACCAGATTTGGATTGTTAGCGCATGTTGGGAGTAGGTTATGAGATGCGATTTAGTGCACACCAGATGCACTAAATCGAGATTTTTTTTCGTGCATGTCAGATGCACCTGATTTTGCTGTCAGGCGCGCACGTTGCCTATGACCGATGTTGTGCGCACACCCGTTGCACCTTGATGTCGTTTTGTGCTCCTGCTTGGCACATGTATGGATTTTGATTCCGTGCGCACCGGACGCACAGGGTTTTCATATGCACTTTTGGATTGATTTTTATGGAGCAGTACGTTTTTATGATATTTGCTATATGTTTTCGTACTGAGCAGGACTAGTCAGAGGACAGTGCCTGGATATATTTTGCATGCATTGATAGATTTCAAAGGGATTTCCGAAAGCGAGCTATAGTCTCATTATTTATATACGTGTCCGATATGACACGAAACGTTTAAAACATGGAACCCTTCTAAAAGTGTTTTCAAAGCGGCGGATCGTGCATACTAAACAAAGAAATATAAGTATATGACTACTTTCTTATAGAAACGTCCGCCACTGTGCAGCGTTATGCGCATTGCACGTTGACTTTAAAGAATTTTGGCATGCATTTCCTTCATATATTTACATGTATAGTTCCGATTTATGGCATATCGGTTTTGCTTTGTATTTGGCATTCGTGTTTTCACCTTATCTCCGATGATTGCGGGATGCTTGACGGAGTTTTGATTTCGAGTTATCTGCTCGTTATGCATGCGCATGTATTGCGCTACAATGCGTTTTATTTATTGATGATTTCGGAGCCCCGTTGACTTGGACAGTTTATTGAAATGTTTTGGAATTTGGGAGTTTAAATTTAAATTCGGGGACCAAATTTCTTCAAGGGTGGAAGACTGTAACATTTCAAAAAAATAAAATATTATTTTTGGGAATTTTCATAAGTTAATATTAATTTTTAGTGAATATTTTAATAGTCGGTATAATTAAATACCGATAAATGGTGAAAATTCTAGAGAATATTATGGAAATTCTAAAATAGGTTATTTTGTGGAAATATGTCATTTTTAAGCTTTTATGGTTATGTAAATGCTATTTTTGTGTTAACCGCGATTAAAAATCCCTAATTGGATTTTTTGGCTTTTTGTGCAAAAATATGCACATAACATTTTTCTACACTTGTTTCATGTTTTGGATTCTTAGTGGCCTAGGGTTGAACCATGCTTAGATGACCATGGTGGTCTAACCATTTGATTAGGATAATTGAGCTTAATTAAGGGTGATTAGAGTTAGGGTTGACTTGTGTTAAGGGGAGAGAGAGAGAGAGCCATCATGGCTTGAGCTTGCAACACTTAGTAAGAGAGAGAGAGAGGGGGGTGGCTAGGGTGTGCCATGATCCATCTCATTCCATAATCCCTTGTGTTCTTTCACCCCCCTCTCACTCATACCACTCCCTCTCATTTATCACATCTTTCCTCACATCACTCACTCTCACACATCTCACTACACCTGCAGCAGCAGCTGCATCAGCAGCCCAAACCCTACCTAATAGCAGCCCCAATATCAATAACAACAGTTACATCAGCCAACACTTCAGCCCCCCCCACACCTGTTGCTTCAGCAGCCACACCAGCCTTAACACTCACATCAGCAGCATCATTATAGCTGCAACTGCAGCTGAGGCAAAACATCAGCCCCCAATATCAACCCGTCAGCCCCAATTCTAGCATCAGCAACAACTTCATTTGAAACAGCCCTACACCATCATATACCACCACATCAACCCCAACTCAGCAACACACCAACACAACACCCCAACCATAAAACCACCACAACAAATTGCAGCAAGCAACTTCAGCCCAGATAACAGCTTCAGCATCAGTAAAAACAGCAACATCAGCAGCAGCTGCTACTGGAGCAACTCTCCAGCAGCAACCATCCCTCTTCTTCCACTTTTCTCCTATATCTTAGGATATCCAGAGGTATAACCCCTTAACCCGACTTCTAGCTTGCAAATATATGGTTATTTAGCCGAAAATTTAGTGTTTGCTATGTAGTTTAGTGCTAGTTTAGTGATTTTGAGTGAGATTTGGCAAAGGGTTGGTTTTGAATGTTAGTATAGCCTTACTAGGTGTTGTTGAGACCAGTTGAAACAAGATTCGTCCTGGGTTTTCACCAAAATGCCAGATAGTTAGAATCAGTGAAATTTTGCGATTTTGTCGACGTTTTGACCTTTCTGGAAACTGCTATCAACCCGGACTTCTTAAAATAAAATTTACTTGGCAGTAGGATGTGCAGGCAGAGAGAAACCAACACCCAAAACCCTAGCCCCAACCTCCATTTTCTGGCCGCAGTTTTATTCCTTCTGGCCGCAATTTGCGGCCAGAGCAGGAGGGAATTGCCTCATTTTGCGTGCACGGCCCTATTTCATGTAAACTTGACCCCTGGTATGTCTAGTTTTGACTGATTATAGTTAGGATAGAATCTGGGTTTATTTTCATGAGTTGGCGTATGATTTACGACTTGTTTTAGCATGGTTTTTGGTATTCGATGATTCGTTTCTGTCGGATGGCGTTTTGACGTCAACGACAGTGGATTTTGGCTGTGTTTGCACGCGAAGCCATAGGTTCTTACCTATGGGCGTAGCGTGCACCATTTTGGTTTCCGACATGGTTTTTATGTGTTTTAGCGTGTGATATTCTTGTAGGTACCCCACGTGGCGTCGGAACGTTGGAGATGCAAATGGAGACATCGTCACCGACACGCTTAAAGAAAGGTGAGTAGATTTATATCTACGGGGAGAAGTCGGGTGGATGGCGTATAGCACCCCCGCAGTCCGATGTCTAGTATACCATATTTATTATATATACAAATATATGCTAGTTTATGTGTGACTTGGTTGTTTAGGATGTGTTAGGTGGAACATGCATAGGATAGGATTAGGAGTAACTAGTGTAGTTTCTAATCGCGAACCTAGAATAGGTTTACACCCACACGCACACACGTGCGAATTTGCTAGGTTCGTACGGTGATGATGAGGATATTGGAGGAAATTGGAGATGTGTCGAGGAGATATGTTCTGAGGTTATGATATCGGTGATATGGCAGGACTCATATTTGAGATACATTCTGATAATATAGCGGATCATTAGACGACGATACATATCAGAGTGATATACTTTGAATAATTGACATGTGGTCATGATAGGAGATATGTCATGTTAGTTATTTATAGTGGGTCGCGTTGAGTGATGTACCCTTCTTCATGACGATATGTGATGTTGATACCAGTGATTTGAGGCTGTAGGGCAGCAGCCAGATCATGATTGGATTGATGATATTAGTGTTGTACTAGACATAGGTCAGTACCCTGGATGATGATCTTGATAAAAGGGGATATCAGATAAATAGTGTGATGAACATGATATTGACCTGTACCCAGCTATTGGGATGCCGTACGACGACTTACCGTACGAGCTGTATTTTGATGATTGATCCGCACTCATGACTCGAGGATGTCAGATGATATACGGTATCGTACGCGATACTATTGAGGCGGGATCACCGACTATTATATTTATATTTACATATATATCGATTCAGATTTAGGTGGTTTCCATACCCCTCCCGATTGACTTGTTAGTTAGATCAGTAGTTAGTATAGTAGATGTTACACTAGACCCGAGCCATACCTATTTCGAAAACATACGAATCGGGAATATCTTAAAAACAAGTAAAGGGATTCTACGGATATTTTCAAAGGACGTATCTTACTTAAAAACTCCGTAGCCCTTATTTTACTAAAAACCCCGATTTGTCTTATTTCAAATGGCACAATTTCATGACATATGCATATTGATGTAGACTCTTCACAGTTGCGTTGATTTATTCGATTCCGCATTTTCATTGCTATTCGCATTTCATTTCATGAGCTATTGCTATATTATCATCATGCCGTTAGGACACCAGCACAATTATCGATGATGCATATGTCCACGTACACTGTTTGCCGGCTCACACACTTCGTCATCGATAATTGCCATGTCACTACACTGTAGTACTGTTGCATTCAGGATATGACCCTTGCATGGCATACGGGTACATATACTTATCGTACACTTATACTTATGCACATATTTACTATACACTCATACTTGTGTACCTGCCTGTCGTACACTCATATTTGTACACATACATATTTGCACATACATAGATGATAATTCTAGATTTGGAAACTGCAAGATACTCTTCAAAACTGATTCATTTTAAAAGAGCGGTTTCGCTCAATATGTGCATATTACTATTCCTGGTTGCATGATAGACAGATATGCATGCATTGCATTTACATGTTGCATATATCATGCTTCTGATTATACGCAATGAGATATGTTGTTTTCATGATATTTCTGGATTTGGGAACCGTGGATATTTCAAAAGAAAATATGTAATTGTTTTAAAAACCCGGTTACCCTTGATATGATATTTCAGTGCGTTCACCATGTGTTTTCTCGGTGCTAGAGTGACATGTGAAACCCGATTCGAGGAGGCGGATGAGGCCGATTGCGGGTACATGGTGGACCCGGTATGGTATCCCGGGGCGATAACGGATCGCTGTGTAGTAGACGGTGAGCCTGGCTGAGGGACTACTGTTAGTTATGTATATGCCCTAGAGGCCATTGTTGTACGTATGATGTATATTATAATGGATTCTTGGTTATATATAGAGAAGACTTTCTTGCTCGACATGATAGTATGCTATTTGGTTTCACTTTATCTTAACATGTTAACTTGTATTGGTTTGCTGTTTTACTCTCACATGTTGATAAAGCCCTTAGGGTTTGTACTCGACTACTGGGACTATGATGAGATCATACTAGTGGGGCTGCGGTAGTCGATGAGTACATCCTATAACTGTTCCTATTCGAGGGTATATCGAGACAGGGCATCGATACACCAGAGTAGACTAGCGTATACGCATCTTGACCCATATGATGGGCGATGGATGATCCCATATCCATCGGTGCTAGACATCAGAGATGGTGTACGGGTGCTCAGTGGAGACTGGGTACACTGGACGGACTCGCCGAGAACTCCCAGATGGTTATATACCACACGTCAGATGGCAGTTCTCCGGTGACACTGGTACAGGGTAGTCTGTAGACCCGAGATCGTCATAGAGTCTTGTGTGATTCCCACTGTGCTTTGATTTCCACCTTACCACGTCCAAGAGGGCGTGCAAAACGGTGGCTTTTGGGTACAGTCCCGAATCACATGGAGGCAATGAGCGATAGGAGGGGATTCGTCTCTCCCGGTATAGGGAGTTGATGTTGTGCTGTGTTCGATTGGCTATAACTGGAAGTCCCTGGCCAGGGCTGATATAGAGATTTACTGGTAAGTGTTACTAGTAGTTTCTCGACCCGTTATGAGCCACACATCGACACGACTTATCGGTTACTGGGGTCTGACGTATACCACCCCTAGACTTGATATGCGACATATCAGACGAACTGACCGGACTGTACGGGAATGTTACTGGTTGGATTCACAGGAGAACGCATAGGCTAGCTTGTTGATCTTCTGATCGCTCAATACCTGGGTGGCTGTTACGTTTAGCTGACCGCTTACAGCTTGTGGGTGTTTGATATGATCATCACCTGCTACCGGCGTATTGACGATTCTTTAGAGTCCTACACAGAGGTTTCTTGGCTCAGGCGAAACGGAGTAGTGGCGCATATGTGATATGCGCAGGAGCGTGAATAATGCGATATGGGATACCGTATTATATTCTCGCGATATATGGATATGAACCGGGTCATCGGATCAAGTGTTGATTCGATGAATCGGTACATGATATATTAGTCGGTAATATTCGATATAGCCGGATCATCGATTCAAGTGTTGATACGATGATTTAATGTATAATAATATATGTGATATATTGTATTACATTATCTAATATTGGCTCGCTTTATTATTTCATTTTCTCAGTGGATGATACATTGATATATATGCGATATATGTTAATTGTATTATTTTCTTTTGTTGCAAATATATAATATATATGTGATATATATTATTGTGACATGATATGATTAATTGTTAAACATGTTTAAGGATGATTAATTGAGGTTAGGGTTTGATTAGGGTTGGATGCTTCAAGTTCCTTCTAGAAGCTTTCTTCTTTTGTCATTCTTAAGATATTTAGAATGACACATTCATTTAACCCAACCAAACCCTAACTCTAGTTAACTCTCTACTCATTCTTATCCATTCATCCTTGACCATGGTTTACATATCAATCATATACTTTATTTTCTATTATCTTCTTCTTCTTCTCTCTTGAAGAAGCTCTCTTGAAAATCCTTAAGTGATGATAAAATATGAGAAAATGATATAAAAAGAAAGCAAAAATACTACTCCCTCATCCTCATCTCATCTAGCCCATGGGATTAGTGTGTTCACTTCTTTAAGAGTGAGAAAGCTTGAGTCGTAGCAACTTCAAGGTAGATCATCGGAGATTTGGAATACGACAAGCTAGAATGGATAGTTCGAGTCGTGGAGCCTCTTATGAGTCCGGGAGATCGTGGATCGCGGCAAAGGGACTTCTACTCGGAGCTTGTGAAGTGAAGGAGCGGACTACAAAGGTTGTAATCCCTCACACTTAGATAAAATTTATCATATTACATGTTATACCCTAATAATCTAGCAAAGATCCCGGCTTTGGGTTGTTCGGCACGTCTAAAATTTAATCCGGGCATGTTTGATGCCTTTTGAACCTTCACAAGAGTGCCTAGGAACCCTACAGTGGTATCAGAGCCTAGCTAGAGCATTAGGCGATGTGTTTACGAAGTTAAAACTCCGATCGAACCCGAAACGACGAAACTTGACCCCTCTGTGGAAATTTTTTAAATTTTGGGATTTTTCTAAATTAAAAATATGTAAAAAAATTAGCAGGGAATTCTAAGAATTACCATAAAACCCAAGCCCCTAATTCGATTAAACGGCGACGGAACCGCGCCGAAAGCAAGCCTTTCGCGGCGGTTCCGCGGCGGATTGATGAGATCATGACACGTGGATTTTATGGTAATGACCGTAGGTACTTGCTGACTATTCTGGGTATTTTTAATCTGTTTCAGGTGTTTAAAATTCTGGGGTTTGTTTTGTAATAGTAGACTCGATCGGAAATTTTAAATTCGTATTTTTTCCGGATATTTAGAAACTGTTAAACTATTTGAACGGATATCATTAACTTACTGTTTCCCGGTACGGCAAATTTTCAAGTGTTGAAATTTATTCGGGTTTAAATCTTTTGGAAAATTGTACAAGTTAAGCGGTGGACCCTCTAGAAGACAACAAACCTTAACTCGATTATGTGACCGTCTTGAACTGCCTTTTGAACCTTCGGGTTTGGGGCAGTACGGCGTGCCACATGTGAGGCGTTGGCTTGACCCTTCTACGGCTGGATCACCGGTACTGTGACATATTCTGGGATTATTTGAACCCCGCTCAAGAGTTGAGCAGTTTAGGAAATTTTGGGTATTTGATTATCTGTTTGAAAAGTTTAATACTGTCTATTTATCTGGAATGTGATACAATATGTGGAATTCATAGGGTTAGGCATGAAATGCGAAGTATGTGATATTTCGGATTTACGATGTCTTAAGTGATTGTGGATTCCAAATATTGTAGTTTTACACTTTCTTTTCTGTGACCGTAAGTGTAATATGTGAGATCGCCGGTTTCGTTGCTATATGATTCAACGACAATTGGGATGCGCATATTTACTTACGTTGATGCTATGTGATATTATGTGTTGCTGTGATATGTTATATTGGATCGTCGCGTTCTGAATAGCCGGGGGTTTTATGTGAGATGAGGGTTTTTATTTTCATTCATGTAAAATTCATTTGTAATGTAATATTCTTTTATTTGGGGCACTTCCAGGTTGCGGTTGCTGTCACCAGTGTATATTATTTACTTTTCCGCATTAGGTAGACCCAAGGAGGAGAGCACAAGTAACCGGGTTCTAGGGTCCAGTGGGAGGCCATCTCGAGGAGTCGAGACCGGGTCTCCTAACCCTAGAATTGGCAGTGTTACTTGCCGCTCTCGTAGGGGTCTTGATATGTGGGTTTGGCTATTCGTCGCGACCGTGGAATCCGTGTTTTATACAGGCTCGTATTGAAAACACGGACGTCCTAGTATATCCAATATTTCATATATGTTCTTCTGCTGCAATGTTCTGTGATGAGATCATATTACTGCCTGAGATGAATGCTTATACTATATATATATGCTGATATATAAATATTACTGCTTTCGTTTCTTCTGTGATGCTTAGGAAGCATAAGCTGATGGGATTTTTATTAATGAGATTAATAAAAGAAAAGAAACCTAAAGATGTTGTAGAATCAAAAACTTTATAAAAAGGGGTAGCTACAGTTTTTCTTTGCACAGTGATATATACGATATATCCTGCACCTTAGTCGATGAGGAAAGGACCGAGATCCCTTCACCGGGAGTGACTCCTTTAGCAAAACTGGCAGATGCTACAAAACTCGGTTTGTCTTTTGATTGCTTTTAGTGTTTTGCTTTGCACAGCGGTATATATGATATATCCTGCACCTTATTCGATGAGGAAAGGGCCGACGATCCCTTCACCGGGAGTGACCCCTTTAGCGAAACTAAGAAAAGCCTCAAAAACACTCCTTTTCAAAACTTCACTCGATTCTACGACGATATCAAGTTCATTACGCTCAGGGTTTTCTGAAAAACCTGCGTAGCCCTCCGTCATTTCAGATAAGTAATATTTAGTATTCGTGCTACGGTAGTTTGGCATGCGTCAAGGCGTAGTGTACGGTAGCTGATTATTACTTATCTGCAGCATGAGATGCGATTGGATTAGGGTATTCGTACGGCGTTGTTTGGCATGCGTCAAGGGTCGTACGGGTGGGTTTAATTCAATCACGAAATGTACGGGTTGAACTTGACTAGTGGACTATGGGTTGTTTGGCATGCGTCAAGGTCATAGCACACTAGGGGTAAAAGCTTTATCGGGAATTTCAAGTGTTGAAATTTGCAATGAGATTGCATACCTCCTATGAGATAGTTGGATCCTGATACCCACTGCGAGTAAGAGTTACTCCTGGGAGAGTTTTACACAAGACAATTAGCCGATCAAGTAGGTGTCTAGAAAAGTGTTAACGGGGTTACGCCTCTGGGAAAACGAGGTTTACATTAATTAGGTCCGTGCGAGAGCACGGGGAACCTCCCTCAAAGTACCGACACTGATCTGGCTGAAAGATTGACGAAATTGTAAGGTGTAATTAATCCCGGCTAATCTTACCTTTTAGGGTTTTAAGGTAGATTTGATAAAAACAGTGGGAGACATCCTGATTAGATAAGATAATAACCAATCTAATCTTGCAAGAGCATACGCTAAAGTGTTTTCTTCTCTCTCTCTCTCCAGGTAGCGACCATGTCATGCCATAATCAAGATAATAATATGGATGTATTGACTGAACCCAATTATTGTACTGAGCAAGGGAACGTTAGACCCATTCTTTCTTATAAGAGTTATAAGACTGAACAGGAAACAGGAGAATATCTGGATTCTCACACCGCCCAAAAGAACATGCATGTTGATGCATCTTCTTCGGGTGTGTTAGTTATTAAGAACTGTTTCTCAGTTCACCCTATGTCCTGGGTATTAGATACCGGATCAGGATCCCACATATGTAAACAGTTACATGGGCTACGTAAAGGTAGAGAACTGGGAAAAGGTGAACATTCCGTTCAAGTAGGGAACGGTGCAAGTATTGTAGCCAAAGCAGTTGGCGAATATCACCTTGTATTACCAAGTCGTAATACACTGATTCTAAATGAGAGCTATTATATACCGAACATGATGTGCAACATTATATAAGTTTCTTTATTGAGTAAAGAGGGATATAATTTTGTAGTACAGGATAATGTTATGAACATATACCTAGATCAAAAGTTGATTGCATCAGGCTCGTTACATAATGGCATATTCATTCTAAATCAGAATACAGTCCTGAATATACAAAACACACACAAGAGGAAAAGTTCAGATATGAACGAATCCTACTTGTGGCATTGTAGACTTGGTCATATCAATGCGACACGACTGGCTAAGTTGCATAAAGATGGTTATTTGAATCCGTTCGAATTATCATCTTATGATACTTGCCATTCATGTCTCAAAAGGAAAAATGACCAAAGCTCCGTTTAGTGGACACGGAGAAAGAGTTACCGAACTCTTAGGACTGGTACATAGTGATGTATGCGGTCCCATGTCTACGCATGCCAGGGTCGGTTCTTCCTACTTCATTACATTCACTGACGATCTCTCAAGATTCGGATATGTGTTCCTGATGAAACACAAGTCTGAAGCTTTTGAGAAATTCAGAGAATATAAGCAAGAAGTAGAGAATCAAACGGGCAAAAGTATTAAGATTCTTCGATCTGATCGAGGAGGTGAATACTTAAGCAGTGAGTTCCTAGATTATCTAAAAGAGAATGGGATTCTCTCTCAGCTTACTCCTCCTTATACACCACAACACAACGGTGTATCTGAGCGAAGAAATCGCACCCTATTAGATATGGTGCGCTCAATGATGAGTACAGCTGAGTTACCTATTTCCTTTTGGGGGTATGCGCTTGAGACAGCCATAGACCTATTGAATAGAGTTCCTACCAAATCTGTGCCTACCACTCCATATGAGATATGGAAAGGGAAGAGACCACATCTTAATTACATTAAGATATGGGGTTGTCCGGCCTATGTCAAAAGACAAAATCCGGACAAACTCGAGGCAAGATCTGTCTTATGTAAGTTTGTAGGATAACCCAAAAACTCACAAGGGTATATCTTCTACCACCCCGAGGAACAAAAGGTGTTTGTTTCTCGACATGCCACTTTCTTAGAAAAATGTTTTCTTATGAAACAGAACAGTAGCATTGAGGTAGAACTGGACGAGGTTCCAGCAGAACAAACTACAACAGATGATTTAGTGGAACCAGAGGATTCAGTAGTACCCGACGAACCCCAGCCTCTCCGCCGATCTAGTAGGGTTTCTCGTCCACCTGAGAGATACTACGGTTTTCTCATTGATGGTGGAAGCGAGGATTGCATCATGGATGATGATGACCCGACTAGTTTCGAGCAGGCCATCACGAGTAGTGACTCTGTGAAATGGCTGGATGCAATGCGATCTGAGATGGAATCCATGTACACCAATAAAGTATGGATTTTGGAAAATGCTCCTGAAGGAGTAAAACCCATTGGGAGCAAGTGGATTTTTAAAAGGAAATTTGGTGTAGATGGAAAAGTTGAGACTTTCAAAGCTAGACTGGTAGCAAAGGGATTTCGTCAACGACCAGGTGTGGATTATGACGAAACCTTTTCTCCAGTGGCTATGCTTAAGTCCATCCGGATCTTACTTGCCATTGCTGCATACCATGACTACGAAATCTGGCAAATGGATGTTAAGACCGCCTTTCTAAACGGTGATTTAGAAGAGTGCGTATACATGACTCAGCCAGAGGGCTTCGTAGATAGTGGGAGCAGCAGAAAGGTGTGCAAGCTGATTAAATCCATTTATGGGTTAAAGCAAGCATCGCGGAGTTGGAACATCTGTTTTGATGTTGTAGTCAAAGAGTTTGACTTCATCAAAAATATAGATGAACCTTGTATCTATAAGAAGGTAGCAGAGGGTAAGGTTGTCTTCCTCGTATTGTACGTGGATGACATACTCTTGATAGGTAATGATATTGCTATGCTGCAATCAGTCAAGCTCTTCTTATCACAGAGATTCTCAATGAAAGATCTAGGTGATGCCTCCTGCATATTGGGAATAATGATCTATAGAGATAGATCTAAACGGATACTGGGATTGTCCCAATCCAGGTACATTGACACCATACTAAAGAGGTTTAGTATGGAAGAATCCAAACGTGGGAACCAACCCACGATCTCTGGACTCACTCTCTCCAATGAGATGTCTCCCAAGACTGATTTGGAGAGAGCTCGCATGCAAGGGATACCCTATGCTTCGGCAGTAGGCTCTATCATGTATGCGATGCTATGTACCAGACCCGATGTAGCATACTCACTAAGTGTAGTGAGTCGGTATCAAGCAGATCCTGGAGAGAGTCATTGGACAGCTGTGAAGAACATTCTCAAGTACTTGCGAAGGACTAAGGAGATGTTCTTGGTGTATGGTAAGGGAGAACTCCAGGTGGAGTCCTTTACCGATTCCAGCTTCCAAAGTGATAAGGACGACTCTAAGTCGCATTCGGGTTTTGTCTTTACCCTCAATGGAGGGGCGGTATGTTGGAAGAGTTCCAAACAGGATACCGTTGCAGACTCGACGATGGAGGCTGAATACATCGCTGCCAACGATGCTGCCAAAGAGGCTGTCTGGATCAAGAAGTTCATTAGTGAACTTGGTGTGGTTCCATCCATTGAGCATCCAATACCTCTGTATTGCGATAACAATGGAGCTGTGGCTTTGGCCAAGGAACCCAGATCCCATCAAAAGTCCAGACATATTCTGAGGCGGTATCACCTGATCAGGGAGATAGTTGATCGCCGGGAGATCGAGGTCAGGAGAGTAGATACGAAGGACAACACTGCGGATCCATTCACAAAGGCTATTCCCCAGATACAGTTTGAGAGATTATTCGGGATGCTAGGTATGAGATACTACAGCAGCTGGCCTTAGTGCAAGTGGGAGATTGTTAGTTATGTATATGCCGTAGAGGCCATTGTTGTACATATGATGTATATTATAATGGATGCTTGGTTATATATAGAGAAGACTTTCTTGCTCGACATGATACTATGCTATTTGGTTTCACTTTATCTTAACATGTTAACTTGTATTGGTTTACTGTTTTACTCTCACATGTTGATAAAGCCCTTAGGGTTTGTACTCGACTACTGGGACTATGATGAGATCATACTAGTGGGGCCGCGGGAGTCGATGAGTACATCCTATAACTGTTCCTAGTCGAGGGTATATCGAGACAGGGCATCGATACACCAGAGTAGACTAGCGTATACGCATCTTGACCCATATGATGGGCGATGGATGATCCCATATCCATCGGTGTTAGACATCAGAGATGGTGTACGGGTGCTCAGTGGAGACTGGGTACACTGGACGGACTCGCCGAGAACTCCCAGATGGTTATATACCACACGTCAGATGGCAGTTCTCCGGTGACACTGGTACAGGGTAGTCTGTAGACCCGAGATCGTCATAGAGTCTTGTGTGATTCCCACTGTGCTTTGATTTCCACCTTACCACGTCCAAGAGGGCGTGCAAAACGGTGGCTTTTGGGTACAGTCCCGAATCACATGGAGGCAATGAGCGATAGGAGGGGATTCGTCTCTCCCGGTATAGGGAGTTGATGTTGTGCTGTGTTCGATTGGCTATAACTGGAAGTCCCTGGCCAGGGCTGATATAGAGATTTACTGGTAAGTGTTACTAGTAGTTTCTCGACCCGTTATGAGCCACACATCGACACGACTTATCGGTTACTGGGGTCTGACGTATACCACCCCTAGACTTGATATGCGACATATCAGACGAACAGACCGGACTGTACGGGAGTGTTACTGGTTGGATTCACAGGAGAACGCACAGGCTAGCTTGTTGATCTTCTGATCGCTCAATACCTGGGTGGCTGTTACGTTTAGCTGACCGCTTGCAGCTTGTGGGTGTTTGATATGATCATCACCTGCTACCGGCGTATTGACGATTCTTTAGAGTCCTACACAGAGGTTTCTTGGCTCAGGCGAAACGGAGTAGTGGCGCATATGTGATATGCGCAGGAGCGTGAATAATGCGATATGGGATACCGTATTATATTCTCGCGATATATGGATATGAACCGGGTCATCGGATCAAGTGTTGATTCGATGAATCGGTACATGATATATTAGTCGGTAATATTCGATATAGCCGGATCATCAATTCAAGTGTTGATTCGATGATTTAATGTATAATAATATATGTGATATATTGTATTACATTATCTAATATTGGCTCGCTTTATTATTTCATTTTCTCAGTGGATGATACATTGATATATATGCGATATATGTTAATTGTATTATTTTCTTTTGTTGCAAATATATAATATATATGTGATATTTATTATTGTGACATGATATGATTAATTGTTAAACATGTTTAAGGATGATTAATTGAGGTTAGGGTTTGATTAGGGTTGGATGCTTCAAGTTCCTTCTAGAAGCTTTCTTCTTTTGTCATTCTTAAGATATTTAGAATGACACATTCATTTAACCCAACCAAACCCTAACTCTAGTTAACTCTCTACTCATTCTTATCCATTCATCCTTGACCATGGTTTACATATCAATCATATACTTTATTTTCTATTCATCACAAAAGGATTAATTCATATTATGATTTTCTATTATCTTCTTCTTCTTCTCTCTTGAAGAAGCTCTCTTGAAAATCCTTGAGTGATGATAAAATATGAGAAAATGATATAAAAAGAAAGCAAAAATACTACTCCCTCATCCTCATCTCATCTAGCCCATGGGATTAGTGTGTTCACTTCTTTAAGAGTGAGAAAGCTTGAGTCGTAGCAACTTCAAGGTAGATCATCGGAGATTTGGAATACGACAAGCTAGAATGGATCGTTCGAGTCGTGGAGCCTCTCATGAGTCCGGGAGATCGTGGATCGCGGCAAAGGGACTTCTACTCGGAGCTTGTGAAGTGAAGGAGCGGACTACAAAGGTTGTAATCCCTCACACTTAGATAAAAGTTATCATATTACATGTTATACCATAATAATCTAGCAAAGATCCCGGCTTTGGGTTGTTCGGCACGTCTAAAATTTAATCCGGGCATGTTTGATGCCTTTTGAACCTTCACAAGAGTGCCTAAGAACCCTACAACTACTACCTACCGGTGACTGTATTTGAGCTCGGCGGATATCCGGAGGATACCGACCGGAGTTGAGAGGTGGATATGGGCGTACTGCTGGGGCCGAGGGCCGATACCGCAGACGGAGCCCGTGGGCTGACCCAGACTGACGAATGCCCGATATATGAGGATTTACGTGCCGATGCTGGGCACAGTGTTCATGATGTTTTCGAGTGTCGATGCTGGGCACTCCGGTTCCATGATTTTGATTATATCCTCGTACTTCCATGCATATGCTTATGATATTTACGTGCATGATGCTTATTGTCATGGGGTGACGGGTGGACGGGACCCAAGTTTATACAGACTTTGATTACATACAGACCTCGATTACATTGATCATACTTCATTTGTATATATAACAGGGTATGAGGGCGCTGTTATATATACCCTTCCACCAATATTAGTGGAATGGGACGCTAATATATGTGTATTGATATCCATTTGATACTTCATCATATTACTCCATGCAGACATACCTCTTATATATGACATGTTATTACCTGAGGCACTGACACGAGCACTTGGTACTACATACATGTATAGATGTTTCATTGCCACCTTAGCATGCTTCAGACTTATATATTTGAGGATTATATATTATGATCATATGACCTAGTATTGCGTCATACATGCGATTTTCTGTTCGTAGATCTTGTTCTACTCACGAGTTGGCAACTCACCCCCGTTGTGCCCCAGTTTCTTGCAGGTGTTGCCGTACAGGTTTCATACGGTTTTGCGGGCACTGTTCCTTTTGGGTGACTTGCTAGTAGGTGGGTTTATTGTATCGTACCCATCATTATATATTGTATATTATATTTCAGTTGTATCTAGAAGTTCCATCAACCAAACATGTACTTATTGAGATAGAGACCAGTGATGTTTATTCTTTCGACCTTAGAGTCGCACGTTATATTCTGTGGATTTCAAGCTGTTGGATTTACCTTTCTGTTGTGATCCTCGCCTTTAGGCGTTGTATATTATGTTGCTTACAGGTTGATTGTTATGGTTCTGCCTACTCTCTATTACTTTTCTTGGTTTGGATTTCTGGGTTTTCGGCTTACTTAGATTACGAACGCCTTGAGACGTTCGTAGTTTATGTGCCGGTCATATTCCGTACTTTTGGGACGTGACAGAGTCATATAACCTTTTCACCAAAAACCATTAATGAACTAATGAATCATCTTAACCTAGTCATCAAAGCATTTAATGCACATTTAAAACAACCATGAGTCACTAATCCTAGTCATCATCTAGAAACTTCTAAAAGCATGACACACCTTCATGACTCACCCAAGAAGAAAAGATAAATCCGTATTTAACCGAATATTAAATACGGCTGATAGAAAACTGGAAACTGGCAACTTCCAAAAGCGATCCTGAAATGAATTTCAGGATAACACCGTATCAGTATAAACATACCCGCATTTGTATTACGACCGAATACAAATGCAACTGAGACAAAGATATTTTATCTACACAGTATAATACTCGGATCCGGCTTAAACCAAATCCGACCAGTATTATCTGCCAGAAATATGATACGTGCGAAAACGCACGTGCATTTTCCGAACCTTGCTATAAAACCATACGGCCTCTACAACGTTTCGCCCGAACTTGGGAAACAGTCTGTGGGTGACTCTAATGACTCATCAACACACTGGAACTGGGTATAACCACTAGCACGTCAGAGGTACGAGCTGTACGTAACGGTTGCCTATGTATTGATTGGAAGGGAAGCTGACGAGTGAACTCATCCATAAACCGTACAGAGCTTAACAGTGACAATATACATACAGCACGGTCCGTTCGTCTAAAGAGTATCGCATATCGAGTCTAGGAGGGTGGATAAAGTCAGACCCCTAATAACGCGATAATTCGTGTCGGTATGAAGCCCATCACCACCTGAGAAACTACCGATCCAAATCAGTAATTCTCCACTACCTCGGCTGAGGATTTCTAGTGATGGCCACCCGTGCACTGTGCGACATCAACCCCCAATACCGGGAGAGACGAATCCCCTGCCGATCCGCTTACTTGCCTCCATGTGGCTCGGGACTGTACCCAAAAAAGACCTGTTTGCACGACTCCTTTGAGCCGTGGTAGGGTAGAAATCAAAGCACAGTGGGAACTCACACGAGACAAATGACGACCTCAGGTCGATGAACTAACCTGTACACATGTCACCAGGGAACTTCTATCTGACAATATGTATAATACCAACTAGCATGTTCCCAGCGAGTCCTGTCCGGTGTACTCATAACCTAATGAGCACCTGTATACATCTTAGGTGATCCAACTGACACCAGTGGCTTGTGAGACCGGTCACCGCCCCTCGTCGGGGTCTCGACTGTATACACTAGTCTACTCTGGAGTATCGATGCCCTGTCTCAAAACTCCTACGACTAGGGACACTTTAAGGATGTGCTTACAGACCCCAGCTCCTACGTATATGATCGCTATCATACTGCTGGCAGTCAAGCAAGAATCCCATCGGCTCTATCAACATGCAATAGCGAACTAAAGCATGTATTCGATGATAAAGACAAACCAGATAGCATACTATTATCTCAAGAAAGACTGGCATATCGGTATAGGTCTTGCCTCAATCATTGCAATCTCGTACTTGCGATCCAATAATTGACTTTGAGGGCACTATATCCAACAATCTCCTACTTGCACTTAAGGCTAATTATTGCGATGTCGCATACTCACAGCCCGTGCGATATCGTACATCCAACTCCTCTACTAATCAGTTTCACAAAGCTGGTTTGTAAAACTCTTGTGTTCGAGAAATAGCCTCAGTGAGTGAATCCGCCTTGATGTTTCTTTCTATGTCTCTCTTAATCTCAATTTTGTGGAGAAATCCATCTCCCGAATCGAGTAATACCTGTCTTAGAATATGTCTGAATATCTGATGGGACCTAGTTCATAAATGAACTCCAAATCCAAACTTCTTACACTTTATTGATAACTGAACCTAATCAGTATCCAGCACCATGCCTCCCACAGTATCCTCTTGGACCTTCTGTCCATAATACTGTCCCTCGTCAGAGGGAAACCTATAACTCTGACAATCACTCTGTCATCCATGTTACCTTTGAAGCCTGGAATGATAACTGTCTCCCGAAGGAGGCTGCCGTCATCAAATCCGTAGAACATGCACTTATGTTCTAAAACTGCTTTCTTATGTTTCTTCAGGATTGGATTAATATAAACTTATCGCAACTAGTGCAAAAACAATATCTGATGTGGTACTTGACATCTCATGATTGACTCAATTGCCTAAGCAAGTGATCTGTCAATCATGCACATCCCTCTCTCCTTTAGTCTGTAAGACACCTTTAGAGAGGGTGACTCCATCACCTGCAGGTACACCACCATGCCAGGAGTCATCTATTCTAAAATACTATTAGAATATTGTCAAAGTACCCATATTGGGAAACTACCCAAATCTAGATCTAAAACCATAGATCTAGTAACCAGAATGTCTGATATTATATCCATGTCCTTTGTGAAGAAACAACTGTGTGACAACCACAGTACAACCGATCGTAGTATAGGAATTTTACTTCCTACTCTGTGTATGTCATCCAAATACCAGGACATCACACCTTACTACTTTCTTAACAGATCCATCCCCTATTCTGATGAAGTCAAACCCATGACTTTCACATCAAAAAATTGATGATTCTATCTCCGCTATATCTGCTTAAGCCAATAAATAGACATAAGCTACTTATCCATTATGCTTCCGTTGCTCCCACTGACTATGACAATCCTCTGGCAGAATAATATATACGTCCACTTCTAAATCTAGTTTAGAACGACGCTATACATATCCTCCTGCCGGGTCTCATAGTCTGGAACAACAGTAGTGTCAAGTCTGGGTAAACAAGAACCTCCCTGTCACCGTCCTTGAGGCTACCGGAGTACCTCTCGGGTGTCTGAGGTTACCCACCATGTTTGCGGAGTGGCTATTGGAATGTCGAACCTGATTGAATATATAGGTCCTATTAAATTTTCCGTAATCGTTTGCGGTTCTAGAATCACTTCCAGTTCTACCATACTCCCATTACTATTTTCTGAAAAAATCCATTTTACTAAAACTGTGGCGAGTCAAGAACAATATCACTATTGATCTTCCAGATGGTAGAAATGTCAACCCTCGTCAAAGCCAGGGTCAACCCACAAACTGCCATTACAGAAACGTGCCTTGAGTTATCCAGTGTCTGGTTTTAAGCATAAGCCGGACAACTCCCCATATCTTAACATCGTTAAGATATGAACCATTCTATATACAATATAGGAATAGAGGCACTAAAATAATTTGAACCAGATTCAAACCATGCAACTGTCTCCAGTGCATATCAACTTAATGGAGAGAGGCTAATCAGCATTACTCAACTTAGGAATACATCCAATTATGAGTAACCCGAAAGAGAAACAAGTTTCTCAAAACCATTACTTTCATCTGAATACCAATCACAAGAATCTACATCTTCAATCTCTTTGAAGAATCCCGATACTTGCGATACCTGGTTCTCTACTTTATTCTTATACCCACAACTTCTCAAAACTTAGACAATGTATTTCTACGAAACACTTGTCTAAAACTAGAGAAGTTACAAGTAAACAGAACAGAGTACGAGGACCTACCCCTTTGTCCTAACGGACACTGGACAACATACAATACTCTGTATAAGTCCGCTGAGTTTGAATAACTCTAAACCTGTGCATCGTAGGTTGAAAACTGTACTTATGATTAAGAACTACTCCGTTTTTCAATGCTCCTTACCCAATCGTCAACTGATATAGGTAAATGTCACGGCCATAATTTCAAAAAGTTATATCTCACTTTATAAAAATAAACGTACAGATATATCATTTTGAAATTGGTGCACAACAACGGATACTCAAAACCAAATACATGTCGTCCGGCAAAAACCCAGGCGACTTCCTCAAATATCACCAATTACAACGAATTCCGATATAATGAGGATGATCACCTTATTCTCAATAACCTACTCCCACTCATCATCTGTAAAACCATACAGATATGAGAATGGAACCTGGTAAATACATACCCTGGAGTAAGTATGTAATCGGGAAAACAGTTTTCCTTTAACAATGCACTGAAACATGAAAATATTTCGTAGGGGTATCCTGATATTCTTAGTAATGCCTCTTCCATAATCCAATTCATGACTATAACCGTATATTTTATTTCCATCTCTCCAAATCCCTTTATTTGTCTTTAGTCGTTACCTTCTGTACACCATCGTTAGGCTAAATGGTTTTCTTCCTTCCCTACCGTTCGGCACCAGCCTATGGTTTGGAAGAAGACTATCCAGTAAGCATAATAGGTGTATTCTCCTAATCATAGGAGTACTCGCAACTTGAGAGAAGGTGATGATAAAAGACAACTGAATAATACCTTATTCTATTTCTCTAGAACTGGGGAAAAAGCAAAGGTGAAAATAGGAGTGGCGATGAAGTACGCTGTTTGGTCGTGAATGATAACAGTCGCAATTTACTTTGCCCTCTTTCTAATCTATTTATTTTGTCTTTAGTTATTACCATCTGTACACCCTACTTAGGCTAATTGGTGTTAGTGTATATGCCCTAGAGGCCATTACTGTATCATACTAGTTTGTATATTACTTAATGGATGCTTGGGATATTCACCTTGTATATACAATCTTGCTCAAAATAGTAGTATGCTACTTGGTTTGTTTCTACTTCAATGTGTACTTGTGTTTATTTCAGTATATCACTTATACGCATTAGTGGAGCCCTTAGGATCTTTGCTTGATTACCAGCGTTGTGATGGCAGTCACACTAGTGGGGGCTGGGTAATCTATAAGCACATCCTTATTCAGGTCCCTGGTCGCAGGACTATCGAGACAGGGCATCGATACTCCGGAGTAGACCAGCGCATGCGCTTCTCATCCCAGTGTGGGAGACGGTCTGTCCCACAGCCGTCAGTACGTCGTACTTGAGATAGTATGCGGGTGCTCGTTAGGTTACGGGTACACTGGACAGGACTCGTAGGGAACTGACTAGTTGGTATTATACCTATCGTCAGTTATCAGTTCCCAGGTGACATGAGTACAACTTAGTCCGCTGACTTGACACTGTCACTTCGCCTCGGGTGTGTTCCCACTGTACTTTGATCACTACCCTACCACGGCTCAAAGGAGTCGTGCAAACAGGTGGTGGTTGGGTGCAGTCCCGAAGCACTTGGAGGCAGTGACGGTTAGACAGGATTCGTCTCTCCCGGTATTGGGGGTTGACATCGCGCTGTGTCTAGGAGAGCCATTACACGAGTAGTCCCTGGCCAGGGCAAACGAGATATACTGGTAGGTTTCCAGTGTTATCTCAGGGTGTATTGGGCTTCACTCCGGCACGACTTGTACCGCTATTGGGGGACTGACGTTTACCGCCCCCTAGGCCCGCCATGCGATGTATCAGACGAACAGACCGGACTGTATGGAGAATGTCACACTCAGGCTCAGTAGGAGTTCAGATGGGTTTCGCCTCGTCGGTCTTCTTGTCGGCATTACCTGGGGACCGTTACGCACAGCTAGTGCCGCTTGCGGTCTGTGGTTAAACCCACTGCCAGCGTAGTGTCAAGTCTTTAGAGTCCCACACAGAAAGCTTTTCGCCTTTAGGCAAAAGAGTAGAGGTCGCATGGTATTGCGACAGCTCGCATGGTTTTGCGACAGGGTTCGGTCACATCCGTGCACTTGTGCACGTACAGTGTCCGGACAGTTTACACTAGCGGGCTTTGGTTTAAGCCAGATCCTAGTGTACCTTATGGGATTGGATTTATCCAGTTTGCATTCGTGTTCCTCGGAACGCGGATGCGGGTGTGTATGCACAGTTGACAGGGAGGCAGAGGCAGCGGATTCTCATTAGGGTTGTTGACAGTTGACCGTTGACTTTTTGACTTTATGCTCAACCCTAATGAGAATATGATTTGTGATTAACTATTATATTAATTAAGTATTATGGTGATATGGTTGTTGACTTGTTGACTTTTGTTGACTTGTTGACTTTGGTGACTTGTTGACTTTTATTTACTTGTTGACCGGTTGACTAGGCTTGACTAGTTGACCATCATGATGACCATGGTTATCATTTCATGCCAAAGACTTTTTTCTTGCTTGCCTTTTTGAGTAAAATGAGTGCATGATATGATAACCTTATGGTTGCTTCTAACCATTACCAAAAGACTTTTTTTGATATGATGAGTTATGATCACTTTGGATTATGAGAGGGTGAAAGGAAAAAGAGAGCCTCATTCTTTCTTGCTCATTCTCTCTCTTGTTCTTGAGCTCTCCTCTTGCTCTCATCCTCAACCTCTTGCTCCCTCTCTTGATCTATGGTTCTCTTGTCTCATGAGTTGAGAATCAAGAACCATAGATAAAATCCCATTCTATTTCCTCTCTACTCATTCTAGTTCACTAGGTTTAGCAAACCAAGTGAACTAGTTTCTTCAAAGAACGAAGAAGGAGCTAAAGGTTGGAGCTTTCAAGTGGATCTATCTTCGGCGTACGGAGACAACGAGAAGGAGCCATTGAACCACCATCGGAGCTTGAAGAGAAGGAGTTCAAGTTTAGGTATAACCATCTTCATCCGAGTAGCTAACTCTCTTTAGCATAGTTTGCTAGTTTTAGTTTAGACAACGATCCCGACCATAGTTTAGTCCATGTTGCCTCTTGCGATAAAAATTCGTTTTTTATACCGTTTCCGCCTCCCCGTAAGAACCGGGGGTCGCAATATGGACTTACAGTGGTATCAGAGCCTAACTAAACTTAAACTAGCTTGGTAGTGAAGTGTAACGAAGTTCGGAACCGGAAAAATCCAAAAACCAAACTTCACAAAAACTGAGTTTCTGTTGAAATTTTTTCTGCTCAAAATGAAAAACTTTACACTTGTAAATTCGGCTCAGGGTTTTGTGTGAACATCCAAGAAAAACGATACAGTGATTCGCCTAAAGTGCCGCGCTTCCGCCGCGTGATCCTTCTTAGCCGCCGCGGAACCGCCGTGACTTGGTGTCTTCTCTGCATCGTTTTTCGTGCAGTGTGTTTGTGTGTTGGTTTTGGGATTTTTAAAATATATTATATGTGCCCAGATTGTCCAGAAAAGAAATTTCCTTTTGGGGTCCTATAATTCCGTATTTTTTCCGAACTTCACTGCACTTTGACTATGATGGTTATATCTGTGATGCTTGCATGTATTGAACGTCGGCTAATCGCTATAAGTCGATTAGTCGGGGTTATACATGATCTGTAATGTGCTGGAATGTGTATATGAATGTGTTGGACTGTCGCGGGTGAATAGCCGGGGTGGATGTGAGATGTGCTTTTGTTTTTCTTTCATTCATTGTAAATGTAAATTGATGTAATAATATTATTTGTTTGGCCGCACAACCGGGTCGGGGTTGTAGCCGTCATTGTATAATTCTTTTTACTGTTTTTGCTCCTAGGATAGACCCATGGAGGGGTGCACAAACTACCGAGTACTTGGCGGGTAGTTTGCCGCACCCGTAGGGGTCTTGGGTGGGGTATTTGGCTATTCACCGCGACCGTGTTATCCGCTTTTCGTTTCAGGCTCGAAAGGATTGCGGATTGCTAGTATATCCAATGCATTCATCTGTGATCTGTAATGTCTATCATTGCTTACTATTTAGGCGTTGCTTATGTTTTACAGACGCGCTAGCCCAGCCCCCGCTCTGTCGTTAGTTAAGTAACCTAACGGGTAATGACGGGGCCCAGTGGCGAATGCGAATGGCATAAGCGTACGTCATATTTTGGTTGTTTTCTGCAATGGTAGGGTTAAATGATGGGACGCATTAAAAGTACTAATGCAAGAATATCACGCATTAAAAGAACTAATGCAAGATAATAAACCAAGTTAAAGTCGTTGGAACACTTTCGAAAAACCACTCGGTTCTTTTCAAAACAAACTTTTAAAATACGGAGTTTGAGCCACTCCATTTAAAAGCTATCTCGTTCCATCGACCAAATCAAGTTCACTACGTTCACGGTTTTGCCAAAACCATCCGTAGCCCTCCATCATTTCAGTTAAATATTCGGTAGTATTCAAGCTATGTATTTTGACCTCACGCCAAGGCATAGTGATTGGTAGCTGCCGGATATTTATCTGTTGCATAGATAGAATGCGTTGGTTTGAGACAGTCGTACTGCCATTTTGGCCTACGTCAAGGGTATGTACGGGTGGATTCAAATTAACCTGGATAATGATGGGACGAACTTGACATGTGACTTATGACATTTTGACCTCACGCCAAGGTCATAAGAGCATGGGGCAAAAATCCACATCGGGAGTTTCATAAGTACTGAAACTTGCTAGATTTGCATACCATTTGGAGTGTGATGATTCTGGTAGGATTCCTTCAGTTTCGTCACGCGATGATATTTGGATCCCGATCCTACTGTGAGTATATGCTACTCCTCGGGAAAATTCTCACTTAACGATCAATGCTATAAACCTAGTAGGTGCCTAGAAAGGTGTTAGCGGGGCTACGCCCCCAGGGAAAAGAGGTTCTTTAATTAAGGAACTTCGCGAAAGCGTTGGAAAACCTCCCTCGAAGTACCGACACCGGCCTGGCTGAACGGTTAAGCAAGTATTGTACGGTGGGATTGATCCTGACTAATTCTTCCTTTATGGTTTGAGGAGGGATTCGAGAAACAGTGGGAGCCATCCTGTTTAGACAAACTAAAAACCACTCTAAACTTGCAAGAGCATCATGCTGAGTGTTTCTTCTTCTCTCTCCTAATTGCAGCGACCAATCAACATGACTGGACTTAAGTTACTCCTAGATAAAAACAAACTGACAGGGCCAAACTACAAAGATTGGCTCAGGAATGTCAAGATCGCAATCACTTATGACAAGCTGGGGTATCTTCTTACCACCAAAGCTCCCCCTGTCCCTGGTCCAACTTCCAGTGTCGCGGATAAGGAAATCCGCAAGACTTGGGAGATTGATAGCGCGAAGGCCAAGTGCCTCCTGCTTGCCTCGATGGACAACGAACATCAGAGGAGGCATGAGAATATGGACATGGAGTCCATATTGCTCCATACAAAAGAACTGTATGGAGAGCAATCACGTATCGCAAGATACGAAGCGTCGAAAAAGTTGTTTTCGACAAGAATGGCCGTCGGATCATCAGTAGCCGAGCATGTGCTAAAGATGATCGGCTTCATTGAGGAGCTCGCTGACCTAGGGATCACATTGGAGAGTGAGCTATATACGGATATAGTTCTCCAGTCCCTTCCTTCCACTTACGCCCAGTTTATACTGAACTTCAACCTACAAGAAAAAGAGGTTGAACTATCAGAGCTCCTCAACATGCTGAGGAGCGCAGAGGGCACCCTACAGAAAGGTAGGGAAACATCCACTTTGTTTGTAGGAGGATCATCTTCTTCTAGGTCCAAGGCGAAAGCCAAGGGAAAGAAGAAGAAGGCCCCCGCCAAACCAAGGGGCGGTGTTGGTAAAGTGGATACGAAGGGAAAAGGCAAAGCAACAAAGATAGCGGGGAAGCTTGTGGATAAGGAAGAATGCTTCTATTGTCATAAGAAAGGACACTGGAAGAATGATTGCAGGGCCTGGAAGGCCAGAACACAGGAATTGAAGCAGGTTGCAGCTTCAGCTTCAGGTGTGTATGTTATTGAAAATTGTCTTTCAATAAACTCTACTTCCTGGGTATTGGATACCGGATCAGGATCTCATATCTGTAATTCTTTGCAGGCGTTGAGAAACCGTAGGGTTTTGAAGGCAGGTGACATGACCCTCAGAGTTGCAAACGGAGCTAGCATGGATGCTAAAGCCGTGGGGGACTATCACCTGGGAATGTCAGATGGACATGTTTTGGTTTTGCGTAATTGCTTTTTTGTACCCAACGCAACTTGTAATATCATTTCTGTATCTTTAGTTTCTAAAGAAGGTTATGAATTTGCGTTTGTAAGTAATGTTGTAAACATTCACCTTAATCAAGTTTTGATTGGGTCAGGTACATTGAGTAATGGTATATACGTGTTAAACCAACCACAGATTTTCAACGTCCAGAATACACACAAAAGAAAGTCTCCAGAAATAAATCAGACTTTCTTATGGCATTGTAGATTGGGTCACATCAATGAGAGAAGGTTGACTAAGTTACATACAGAAGGATATTTGAATGCGTTCGAATATCAATCGTATGCCACTTGTCAATCTTGTCTCAAAGGAAAGATGACAAAGACTCCATTTACTGGACAAGGAGTAAGAGCGAGCGAGCTCTTGGGACTCGTACATAGTGACGTGTGCGGTCCAATGTCTACACATGCCCGAAGCGGACATTCTTACTTCATTACTTTTACGGATGACTTCTCAAGGTACGGTTATGTCTTCTTAATGAAACATAAGTCCGAGGCCTTTGGAAAATTCCAGGAGTATAAGAATGAAGTAGAGAAACAGACCGGCAAAAGTATTAAGATTCTAAGATCGGATCGAGGTGGAGAATACTTAAGTGCCGAATTCCTGGACTATTTAAAAGAGAACGGAATTCTCTCTCAGCTTACTCCTCCATACACCCCGCAACATAACGGTGTATCGGAGAGACGGAACCGCACCCTATTGGATATGGTGCGGTCCATGATGAGTAACGCTGAGTTGCCGCGATCATTCTGGGGATATGCGCTAGAATCAGCAGCATACCTTTTGAACCGAGTTCCGACTAAGACTGTGCCTACCACCCCATATGAAATGTGGAGTGGGAAGAAACCCTATCTTCAATATCTGAAGATCTGGGGATGTCCAGCTTTTGTCAAAAAGCAGCATGCGGACAAACTTGAGGCACGCTCAGTACTGTGCAAGTTTGTGGGATACCCAAAGAACACCAGGGGGTATCTTTTCTACTATGCAGAGGAACAAAAAGTCCTTGTTTCTCGTAATGCCCACTTTCTAGAACACCAGTTCTTGGAAAAGGAAATTAGTGGGAGCGCAGTAGAACTAGAAGAAATTCCAGAACCACAGACTATTACTGAAAGGTTAGTGGAACCAGAGGGTTCAACAGAACAGGACATTCCTACGCCGCTCCGCAGGAGTAGTAGGCAGTCTCATCCGCCCGAGAGATACTGCGGTTTTCTCATAGACGGGGATAGAGAGGATTGCATCATAGATTATGATGAGCCTACTAGCTTCCAGCAGGCCGTTCAGAGCGTTGACTCAGTGAAATGGCTGGATGCAATGCGGACCGAAATGGAGTCCATGTACACCAACAAGGTATGGACGTTGGACATTGCTCCAGACGGGGTAAAACCCGTAGGATGCAAGTGGATCTTCAAAAGGAAGATTGGTGTAGATGGACAGGTTGAGACCTATAAAGCTAGGCTGGTAGCAAAGGGTTTTCGTCAAAGACCTGGCTTGGACTACGACGAAACCTTTTCTCCAGTAGCCATGCTGAAATCCATTCGGATCCTTCTTGCCATTGCTGCCTTCCACGATTATGAGATCTGGCAAATGGACGTAAAGACAGCTTTTCTAAATGGAAATTTAGAGGAGTGTGTCTATATGGACCAGCCAGAGGGTTTCATTCAGAGTGGGAGCAGCGGAAAGGTGTGCAAGTTGCTTAAGTCCATCTATGGACTAAAGCAGGCATCGCGGAGTTGGAACATCTGTTTTGATGAGACGGTCAAGGAATTTGGCTTTATCAAAAATCCAGATGAACCATGCATCTATAGTAGATTTGTAGTGAGAACTGTAGTATTCCTCGTTTTATACGTGGATGACATTCTCTTAATAGGAAATGATATTCCTATGCTACAATCTGTCAAGGGGTTCTTGTCACAAAGGTTCTCCATGAAAGACCTGGGTGATGCCTCATACATCCTGGGGATCCGGATCCATCGTGATAGATCCAAGAGGATATTGGGACTTTCTCAGTCCAGGTACATCGACACCGTACTGAAAAGGTTCAGTATGGAAGATTCCAAGCGCGGTAACCTACCGGCTTGTCACGGGATCACCCTCTCTAAAGAGATGTCTCCCAAGACTGATTTGGAGAGGGATCGCATGTCTATTATACCCTACGCTTCTGCGGTAGGCTCTATAATGTATGCGATGTTGTGTACCAGACCGGATGTAGCTTATGCACTGAGTGTGGTAAGCCGGTATCAGTCAAACCCTGGGGAGAAACACTGGATAGCGGTAAAGAACATTCTCAAGTACCTGAGAAGGACTAAGGAGATGTTCTTGGTGTATGGCGGAAAAGACCTCCAGATCGAGGCCTTTGCTGACTCCAGCTTCCAGAGTGACAAGGATGATTCCAAGTCCATGTCGGGTTTTGTCTTTACCCTCAATGGAGGGGCGGTGTGTTGGAAGAGTTCCAAACAAGAAACCGTTGCAGACTCGACGATGGAAGCGGAATACATCGCTGCATCTGATGCCGCAAAAGAAGCTGTCTGGATGAGGAAGTTCTTGAAAGAACTTCAGGTGGTTCCGTCCATTGTTGATCCAATACCTCTGTATTGCGACAACAACGGGGCTATAGCTTTAGCGAAGGAACCCAGGTCCCATCAGAGATCCAGGCACATCTTGAGGCGGTATCACCTGATCAGGGAGATCGTGGATCGCCAGGAGATCGAGGTTCGAAGAGTCGCTTCAGAAGATAACACTGCAGATCCATTCACCAAGGCCTTGCCCCAGACTCAGTTCGAGCGGCTGATCGAGATGATAGGTCTTCGATACGCCAGTACATGGCCTTAGTGCAAGTGGGAGATTGTTAGTGTATATGCCCTAGAGGCCATTACTGTATCATACTAGTTTGTATATTACTTAATGGATGCTTGGGATATTCACCTTGTATATACAATCTTGCTCAAAATAGTAGTATGCTACTTGGTTTGTTTCTACTTCAATGTGTACTTGTGTTTATTTCAGTATATCACTTATACGCATTAGTGGAGCCCTTAGGATCTTTGCTTGATTACCAGCGTTGTGATGGCAGTCACACTAGTGGGGGCTGGGTAATCTATAAGCACATCCTTATTCAGGTCCCTGGTCGCAGGACTATCGAGACAGGGCATCGATACTCCGGAGTAGACCAGCGCATGCGCTTCTCATCCCAGTGTGGGAGACGGTCTGTCCCACAGCCGTCAGTACGTCGTACTTGAGATAGTATGCGGGTGCTCGTTAGGTTACGGGTACACTGGACAGGACTCGTAGGGAACTGACTAGTTGGTATTATACCTATCGTCAGTTATCAGTTCCCAGGTGACATGAGTACAGCTTAGTCCGCTGACTTGACACTGTCACTTCGCCTCGGGTGTGTTCCCACTGTACTTTGATCACTACCCTACCACGGCTCAAAGGAGTCGTGCAAACAGGTGGTGGTTGGGTGCAGTCCCGAAGCACTTGGAGGCAGTGACGGTTAGACAGGATTCGTCTCTCCCGGTATTGGGGGTTGACATCGCGCTGTGTCTAGGAGAGCCATTACACGAGTAGTCCCTGGCCAGGGCAAACGAGATATACTGGTAGGTTTCCAGTGTTATCTCAGGGTGTATTGGGCTTCACTCCGGCACGACTTGTACCGCTATTGGGGGACTGACGTTTACCGCCCCCTAGGCCCGCCATGCGATGTATCAGACGAACAGACCGGACTGTATGGAGAATGTCACACTCAGGCTCAGTAGGAGTTCAGATGGGTTTCGCCTCGTCGGTCTTCTTGTCGGCATTACCTGGGGACCGTTACGCACAGCTAGTGCCGCTTGCGGTCTGTGGTTAAACCCACTGCCAGCGTAGTGTCGAGTCTTTAGAGTCCCACACAGAAAGCTTTTCGCCTTTAGGCAAAAGAGTAGAGGTCGCATGGTATTGCGACAGCTCGCATGGTTTTGCGACAGGGTTCGGTCACATCCGTGCACTTGTGCACGTACAGTGTCCGGACAGTTTACACTAGCGGGCTTTGGTTTAAGCCAGATCCTAGTGTACCTTATGGGATTGGATTTATCCAGTTTGCATTCATGTTCCTCGGAACGCGGATGCGGGTGTGTATGCACAGTTGACAGGGAGGCAGAGGCAGCGGATTCTCATTAGGGTTGTTGACAGTTGACCGTTGACTTTTTGACTTTATGCTCAACCCTAATGAGAATATGATTTGTGATTAACTATTATATTAATTAAGTATTATGGTGATATGGTTGTTGACTTGTTGACTTTTGTTGACTTGTTGACTTTGGTGACTTGTTGACTTTTGTTGACTTGTTGACCGGTTGACTAGGCTTGACTAGTTGACCATCATGATGACCATGGTTATCATTTCATGCCAAAGACTTTTTTCTTGCTTGCCTTTTTGAGTAAAATGAGTGCATGATATGATAACCTTATGGTTGCTTCTAACCATTACCAAAAGACTTTTTTTGATATGATGAGTTATGATCACTTTGGATTATGAGAGGGTGAAAGGAAAAAGAGAGCCTCATTCTTTCTTGCTCATTCTCTCTCTTGTTCTTGAGCTCTCCTCTTGCTCTCATCCTCAACCTCTTGCTCCCTCTCTTGATCTATGGTTCTCTTGTCTCATGAGTTGAGAATCAAGAACCATAGATAAAATCCCATTCTATTTCCTCTCTACTCATTCTAGTTCACTAGGTTTAGCAAACCAAGTGAACTAGTTTCTTCAAAGAACGAAGAAGGAGCTAAAGGTTGGAGCTTTCAAGTGGATCTATCTTCGGCGTACGGAGACAACGAGAAGGAGCCATTGAACCACCATCGGAGCTTGAAGAGAAGGAGTTCAAGTTTAGGTATAACCATCTTCATCCGAGTAGCTAACTCTCTTTAGCATAGTTTGCTAGTTTTAGTTTAGACAACGATCCCGACCATAGTTTAGTCCATGTTGCCTCTTGCGATAAAAATTCGTTTTTTATACCGTTTCCGCCTCCCCGTAAGAACCGGGGGTCGCAATATGGACTTACAGTGGTATCAGAGCCTAACTAAACTTAAACTAGCTTGGTAGTGAAGTGTAACGAAGTTCGGAACCGGAAAAATCCAAAAACCAAACTTCACAAAAACTGAGTTTCTGTTGAAATTTTTTCTGCTCAAAATGAAAAACTTTACACTTGTAAATTCGGCTCAGGGTTTTGTGTGAACATCCAAGAAAAACGATACAGTGATTCGCCTAAAGTGCCGCGCTTCCGCCGCGTGATCCTTCTTAGCCGCCGCGGAACCGCCGCGACTTGGTGTCTTCTCTGCATCGTTTTTCGTGCAGTGTGTTTGTGTGTTGGTTTTGGGATTTTTAAAATATATTATATGTGCCCAGATTGTCCAGAAAAGAAATTTCCTTTTGGGGTCCTATAATTCCGTATTTTTTCCGAACTTCACTGCACTTTGACTATGATGGTTATATCTGTGATGCTTGCATGTATTGAACGTCGGCTAATCGCTATAAGTCGATTAGTCGGGGTTATACATGATCTGTAATGTGCTGGAATGTGTATATGAATGTGTTGGACTGTCGCGGGTGAATAGCCGGGGTGGATGTGAGATGAGCTTTTGTTTTTCTTTCATTCATTGTAAATGTAAATTGATGTAATAATATTATTTGTTTGGCCGCACAACCGGGTCGGGGTTGTAGCCGTCATTGTATAATTCTTTTTACTGTTTTTGCTCCTAGGATAGACCCATGGAGGGGTGCACAAACTACCGAGTACTTGGCGGGTAGTTTGCCGCACCCGTAGGGGTCTTGGGTGGGGTATTTGGCTATTCACCGCGACCGTGTTATCCGCTTTTCGTTTCAGGCTCGAAAGGATTGCGGATTGCTAGTATATCCAATGCATTCATCTGTGATCTGTAATGTCTATCATTGCTTACTATTTAGGCGTTGCTTATGTTTTACAGACGCGCTAGCCCAGCCCCCGCTCTGTCGTTAGTTAAGTAACCTAACGGGTAATGACGGGGCCCAGTGGCGAATGCGAATGGCATAAGCGTACGTCATATTTTGGTTGTTTTCTGCAATGGTAGGGTTAAATGATGGGACGCATTAAAAGTACTAATGCAAGAATATCACGCATTAAAAGAACTAATGCAAGATAATAAACCAAGTTAAAGTCGTTGGAACACTTTCGAAAAACCACTCGGTTCTTTTCAAAACAAACTTTTAAAATACGGAGTTTGAGCCACTCCATTTAAAAGCTATCTCGTTCCATCGACCAAATCAAGTTCACTACGTTCACGGTTTTGCCAAAACCATCCGTAGCCCTCCATCATTTCAGTTAAATATTCGGTAGTATTCAAGCTATGTATTTTGACCTCACGCCAAGGCATAGTGATTGGTAGCTGCCGGATATTTATCTGTTGCATAGATAGAATGCGTTGGTTTGAGACAGTCGTACTGCCATTTTGGCCTACGTCAAGGGTATGTACGGGTGGATTCAAATTAACCTGGATAATGATGGGACGAACTTGACATGTGACTTATGACATTTTGACCTCACGCCAAGGTCATAAGAGCATGGGGCAAAAATCCACATCGGGAGTTTCATAAGTACTGAAACTTGCTAGATTTGCATACCATTTGGAGTGTGATGATTCTGGTAGGATTCCTTCAGTTTCGTCACGCGATGATATTTGGATCCCGATCCTACTGTGGGTATATGCTACTCCTCGGGAAAATTCTCACTTAACGATCAATGCTATAAACCTAGTAGGTGCCTAGAAAGGTGTTAGCGGGGCTACGCCCCCAGGGAAAAGAGGTTCTTTAATTAAGGAACTTTGCGAAAGCGTTGGAAAACCTCCCTCGAAGTACCGACACCGGCCTGGCTGAACGGTTAAGCAAGTATTGTACGGTGGGATTGATCCTGACTAATTCTTCCTTTATGGTTTGAGGAGGGATTCGAGAAACAGTGGGAGCCATCCTGTTTAGACAAACTAAAAACCACTCTAAACTTGCAAGAGCATCATGCTGAGTGTTTCTTCTTCTCTCTCCTAATTGCAGCGACCAATCAACATGACTGGACTTAAGTTACTCCTAGATAAAAACAAACTGACAGGGCCAAACTACAAAGATTGGCTCAGGAATGTCAAGATCGCAATCACTTATGACAAGCTGGGGTATCTTCTTACCACCAAAGCTCCCCCTGTCCCTGGTCCAACTTCCAGTGTCGCGGATAAGGAAATCCGCAAGACTTGGGAGATTGATAGCGCGAAGGCCAAGTGCCTCCTGCTTGCCTCGATGGACAACGAACATCAGAGGAGGCATGAGAATATGGACATGGAGTCCATATTGCTCCATACAAAAGAACTGTATGGAGAGCAATCACGTATCGCAAGATACGAAGCGTCGAAAAAGTTGTTTTCGACAAGAATGGCCGTCGGATCATCAGTAGCCGAGCATGTGCTAAAGATGATCGGCTTCATTGAGGAGCTCGCTGACCTAGGGATCACATTGGAGAGTGAGCTATATACGGATATAGTTCTCCAGTCCCTTCCTTCCACTTACGCCCAGTTTATACTGAACTTCAACCTACAAGAAAAAGAGGTTGAACTATCAGAGCTCCTCAACATGCTGAGGAGCGCAGAGGGCACCCTACAGAAAGGTAGGGAAACATCCACTTTGTTTGTAGGAGGATCATCTTCTTCTAGGTCCAAGGCGAAAGCCAAGGGAAAGAAGAAGAAGGCCCCCGCCAAACCAAGGGGCGGTGTTGGTAAAGTGGATACGAAGGGAAAAGGCAAAGCAACAAAGATAGCGGGGAAGCTTGTGGATAAGGAAGAATGCTTCTATTGTCATAAGAAAGGACACTGGAAGAATGATTGCAGGGCCTGGAAGGCCAGAACACAGGAATTGAAGCAGGTTGCAGCTTCAGCTTCAGGTGTGTATGTTATTGAAAATTGTCTTTCAATAAACTCTACTTCCTGGGTATTGGATACCGGATCAGGATCTCATATCTGTAATTCTTTGCAGGCGTTGAGAAACCGTAGGGTTTTGAAGGCAGGTGACATGACCCTCAGAGTTGCAAACGGAGCTAGCATGGATGCTAAAGCCGTGGGGGACTATCACCTGGGAATGTCAGATGGACATGTTTTGGTTTTGCGTAATTGCTTTTTTGTACCCAACGCAACTTGTAATATCATTTCTGTATCTTTAGTTTCTAAAGAAGTTTATGAATTTGCGTTTGTAAGTAATGTTGTAAACATTCACCTTAATCAAGTTTTGATTGGGTCAGGTACATTGAGTAATGGTATATACGTGTTAAACCAACCACAGATTTTCAACGTCCAGAATACACACAAAAGAAAGTCTCCAGAAATAAATCAGACTTTCTTATGGCATTGTAGATTGGGTCACATCAATGAGAGAAGGTTGACTAAGTTACATACAGAAGGATATTTGAATGCGTTCGAATATCAATCGTATGCCACTTGTCAATCTTGTCTCAAAGGAAAGATGACAAAGACTCCATTTACTGGACAAGGAGTAAGAGCGAGCGAGCTCTTGGGACTCGTACATAGTGACGTGTGCGGTCCAATGTCTACACATGCCCGAAGCGGACATTCTTACTTCATTACTTTTACGGATGACTTCTCAAGGTACGGTTATGTCTTCTTAATGAAACATAAGTCCGAGGCCTTTGGAAAATTCCAGGAGTATAAGAATGAAGTAGAGAAACAGACCGGCAAAAGTATTAAGATTCTAAGATCGGATCGAGGTGGAGAATACTTAAGTGCCGAATTCCTGGACTATTTAAAAGAGAACGGAATTCTCTCTCAGCTTACTCCTCCATACACCCCGCAACATAACGGTGTATCGGAGAGACGGAACCGCACCCTATTGGATATGGTGCGGTCCATGATGAGTAACGCTGAGTTGCCGCGATCATTCTGGGGATATGCGCTAGAATCAGCAGCATACCTTTTGAACCGAGTTCCGACTAAGACTGTGCCTACCACCCCATATGAAATGTGGAGTGGGAAGAAACCCTATCTTCAATATCTGAAGATCAGGGGATGTCCAGCTTTTGTCAAAAAGCAGCATGCGGACAAACTTGAGGCACGCTCAGTACTGTGCAAGTTTGTGGGATACCCAAAGAACACCAGGGGGTATCTTTTCTACTACGCAGAGGAACAAAAAGTCCTTGTTTCTCGTAATGCCCACTTTCTAGAACACCAGTTCTTGGAAAAGGAAATTAGTGGGAGCGCAGTAGAACTAGAAGAAATTCCAGAACCACAGACTATTACTGAAAGGTTAGTGGAACCAGAGGGTTCAACAGAACAGGACATTCCTACGCCGCTCCGCAGGAGTAGTAGGCAGTCTCATCCGCCCGAGAGATACTGCGGTTTTCTCATAGACGGGGATAGAGAGGATTGCATCATAGATTATGATGAGCCTACTAGCTTCCAGCAGGCCGTTCAGAGCGTTGACTCAGTGAAATGGCTGGATGCAATGCGGACCGAAATGGAGTCCATGTACACCAACAAGGTATGGACGTTGGACATTGCTCCAGACGGGGTAAAACCCGTAGGATGCAAGTGGATCTTCAAAAGGAAGATTGGTGTAGATGGACAGGTTGAGACCTATAAAGCTAGGCTGGTAGCAAAGGGTTTTCGTCAAAGACCTGGCTTGGACTACGACGAAACCTTTTCTCCAGTAGCCATGCTGAAATCCATTCGGATCCTTCTTGCCATTGCTGCCTTCCACGATTATGAGATCTGGCAAATGGACGTAAAGACAGCTTTTCTAAATGGAAATTTAGAGGAGTGTGTCTATATGGACCAGCCAGAGGGTTTCATTCAGAGTGGGAGCAGCGGAAAGGTGTGCAAGTTGCTTAAGTCCATCTATGGACTAAAGCAGGCATCGCGGAGTTGGAACATCTGTTTTGATGAGACGGTCAAGGAATTTGGCTTTATCAAAAATCCAGATGAACCATGCATCTATAGTAGATTTGTAGTGAGAACTGTAGTATTCCTCGTTTTATACGTGGATGACATTCTCTTAATAGGAAATGATATTCCTATGCTACAATCTGTCAAGGGGTTCTTGTCACAAAGGTTCTCCATGAAAGACCTGGGTGATGCCTCATACATCCTGGGGATCCGGATCCATCGTGATAGATCCAAGAGGATATTGGGACTTTCTCAGTCCAGGTACATCGACACCGTACTGAAAAGGTTCAGTATGGAAGATTCCAAGCGCGGTAACCTACCGGCTTGTCACGGGATCACCCTCTCTAAAGAGATGTCTCCCAAGACTGATTTGGAGAGGGATCGCATGTCTATTATACCCTACGCTTCTGCGGTAGGCTCTATAATGTATGCGATGTTGTGTACCAGACCGGATGTAGCTTATGCACTGAGTGTGGTAAGCCGGTATCAGTCAAACCCTGGGGAGAAACACTGGATAGCGATAAAGAACATTCTCAAGTACCTGAGAAGGACTAAGGAGATGTTCTTGGTGTATGGCGGAAAAGACCTCCAGATCGAGGCCTTTGCTGACTCCAGCTTCCAGAGTGACAAGGATGATTCCAAGTCCATGTCGGGTTTTGTCTTTACCCTCAATGGAGGGGCGGTGTGTTGGAAGAGTTCCAAACAAGAAACCGTTGCAGACTCGACGATGGAAGCGGAATACATCGCTGCATCTGATGCCGCAAAAGAAGCTGTCTGGATGAGGAAGTTCTTGAAAGAACTTCAGGTGGTTCCGTCCATTGTTGATCCAATACCTCTGTATTGCGACAACAACGGGGCTATAGCTTTAGCGAAGGAACCCAGGTCCCATCAGAGATCCAGGCACATCTTGAGGCGGTATCACCTGATCAGGGAGATCGTGGATCGCCAGGAGATCGAGGTTCGGAGAGTCGCTTCAGAAGATAACACTGCAGATCCATTCACCAAGGCCTTGCCCCAGACTCAGTTCGAGCGGCTGATCGAGATGATAGGTCTTCGATACGCCAGTACATGGCCTTAGTGCAAGTGGGAGATTGTTAGTGTATATGCCCTAGAGGCCATTACTGTATCATACTAGTTTGTATATTACTTAATGGATGCTTGGGATATTCACCTTGTATATACAATCTTGCTCAAAATAGTAGTATGCTACTTGGTTTGTTTCTACTTCAATGTGTACTTGTGTTTATTTCAGTATATCACTTATACGCATTAGTGGAGCCCTTAGGATCTTTGCTTGATTACCAGCGTTGTGATGGCAGTCACACTAGTGGGGGCTGGGTAATCTATAAGCACATCCTTATTCAGGTCCCTGGTCGCAGGACTATCGAGACAGGGCATCGATACTCCGGAGTAGACCAGCGCATGCGCTTCTCATCCCAGTGTGGGAGACGGTCTGTCCCACAGCCGTCAGTACGTCGTACTTGAGATAGTATGCGGGTGCTCGTTAGGTTACGGGTACACTGGACAGGACTCGTAGGGAACTGACTAGTTGGTATTATACCTATCGTCAGTTATCAGTTCCCAGGTGACATGAGTACAGCTTAGTCCGCTGACTTGACACTGTCACTTCGCCTCGGGTGTGTTCCCACTGTACTTTGATCACTACCCTACCACGGCTCAAAGGAGTCGTGCAAACAGGTGGTGGTTGGGTGCAGTCCCGAAGCACTTGGAGGCAGTGACGGTTAGACAGGATTCGTCTCTCCCGGTATTGGGGGTTGACATCGCGCTGTGTCTAGGAGAGCCATTACACGAGTAGTCCCTGGCCAGGGCAAACGAGATATACTGGTAGGTTTCCAGTGTTATCTCAGGGTGTATTGGGCTTCACTCCGGCACGACTTGTACCGCTATTGGGGGACTGACGTTTACCGCCCCCTAGGCCCGCCATGCGATGTATCAGACGAACAGACCGGACTGTATGGAGAATGTCACACTCAGGCTCAGTAGGAGTTCAGATGGGTTTCGCCTCGTCGGTCTTCTTGTCGGCATTACCTGGGGACCGTTACGCACAGCTAGTGCCGCTTGCGGTCTGTGGTTAAACCCACTGCCAGCGTAGTGTCGAGTCTTTAGAGTCCCACACAGAAAGCTTTTCGCCTTTAGGCAAAAGAGTAGAGGTCGCATGGTATTGCGACAGCTCGCATGGTTTTGCGACAGGGTTCGGTCACATCCGTGCACTTGTGCACGTACAGTGTCCGGACAGTTTACACTAGCGGGCTTTGGTTTAAGCCAGATCCTAGTGTACCTTATGGGATTGGATTTATCCAGTTTGCATTCGTGTTCCTCGGAACGCGGATGCGGGTGTGTATGCACAGTTGACAGGGAGGCAGAGGCAGCGGATTCTCATTAGGGTTGTTGACAGTTGACCGTTGACTTTTTGACTTTATGCTCAACCCTAATGAGAATATGATTTGTGATTAACTATTATATTAATTAAGTATTATGGTGATATGGTTGTTGACTTGTTGACTTTTGTTGACTTGTTGACTTTGGTGACTTGTTGACTTTTGTTGACTTGTTGACCGGTTGACTAGGCTTGACTAGTTGACCATCATGATGACCATGGTTATCATTTCATGCCAAAGACTTTTTTCTTGCTTGCCTTTTTGAGTAAAATGAGTGCATGATATGATAACCTTATGGTTGCTTCTAACCATTACCAAAAGACTTTTTTTGATATGATGAGTTATGATCACTTTGGATTATGAGAGGGTGAAAGGAAAAAGAGAGCCTCATTCTTTCTTGCTCATTCTCTCTCTTGTTCTTGAGCTCTCCTCTTGCTCTCATCCTCAACCTCTTGCTCCCTCTCTTGATCTATGGTTCTCTTGTCTCATGAGTTGAGAATCAAGAACCATAGATAAAATCCCATTCTATTTCCTATCTACTCATTCTAGTTCACTAGGTTTAGCAAACCAAGTGAACTAGTTTCTTCAAAGAACGAAGAAGGAGCTAAAGGTTGGAGCTTTCAAGTGGATCTATCTTCGGCGTACGGAGACAACGAGAAGGAGCCATTGAACCACCATCGGAGCTTGAAGAGAAGGAGTTCAAGTTTAGGTATAACCATCTTCATCCGAGTAGCTAACTCTCTTTAGCATAGTTTGCTAGTTTTAGTTTAGACAACGATCCCGACCATAGTTTAGTCCATGTTGCCTCTTGCGATAAAAATTCGTTTTTTATACCGTTTCCGCCTCCCCGTAAGAACCGGGGGTCGCAATATGGACTTACAATTGGTTTTCTTCATTCCCTACCTTTCGGCACCGGCCTATGGTTTGGAATAAGACTATCCAATAAGCGTAATAGGTGTACTCTCCTAAACTAAGGAGCCCTAGCAACCTGGGAGAAGGTGATAATAAAAGACAACTGAATAATACCTTATTCTATTTCTCCTGAACCTGGATCCATCCTCGAAGAAGTCCCTCCGAGTTCGTATATAACCATACGATGGATCTATCCAATGGAAGTGGATGTCCGTAGTAATACGGGGTGTTCTGAGATATACAAAGGGTAAAAGAAGGAGCGGCAATGACTTATGCAACTCATACAATCCAAAAGCCAGTATTTTAAGAAGGTTCGGTTAACTTGGTCACTGAGTCATAGTCTAGGGTCGGTCAATGGTCGCTGCCAAAGAGAGAGAGAGAGAAAAGAAACACTCTGCGTGAACTCTAACCTAGATCAGAATGGTTATCACTTTATCTAATCAGGAAACCTCCCACTGTAATCTCAAATTCTCCTCCAAACCTAAAAGAAGAATTAGTCGGGATCACCCGAAGAGTAAACCAACTCATCAGTGAGAATCGGGATCCAACTATCATCGCATTATAACTTGATGGAAGTCACTCAAGTTATCACACTCCAGAAGGTATGCGTATGCCTGGAAAGTTTCCTGTATGTTTGAAACTCCCGGTGTAATTTTTTTTTGCCCCATGCTCTTATGACCTTGGCGTTGGTCAAAATATCATAAGTCACATGCCAAGTTCTACCCGTCACTATCCTGGTCAATTTGAACCCACCCGCACATGCCCTTGACGTTGGCCAAAATGGCAGAACGATTGTCCCAAACCAACTCATCTATCTATGCAACAGATGAATACCCAGCAGCTACCAAACACTATGCATTGGCGTTGGTCAAAATACATAGCTTGAATACTACTGAATACCCAAAAGAAATGACGGAGGGCTACGGCTGGTTTTTGGTGAAAAACCTTTAACGTAATGAACTTGATCTCGTTGAAGGAACCTGATAGCTTTTTATAAAAAATATAGTGGCGAAAAACCTTTGCTAAAGAGGTCACTCCCGTTGAAGGGATCTAGGCTCTTTCCTCGTGGAATGAGGTGCAGGATATTCCAACTGAATACCGCGATGCAAAGCAACTTGTAATCGACTATATTGAAGTTATTACCCTGACGTAAACTTCTGCCCAAGGGGTCACTCCCGGTGAAGGGATCTCGGCCCTTGCCTCGTCGAATGAGGTGCAGGATATTCCAACTGAATATCACTATGCAAAACAAAAGGAAACATCTTTGTAATAACACCTTTTTAAATTTTGTTCCAACAACATCAAATATAGGTTTGTTTTATCCTTGCATTGATAAGAATCAATGCAGTCCTATCAATCAATCACACCAGAAAAGAACGAAAATAAAATGTATGTATATGCCATCCGCATTCGTCACTGGGTCCCGTCATCACCCGTTAGGTTACTTAACTAACGACAGAGCGGGGGCTGGACTAGCGCGGGTGTAAAACATATACAACATCTAATAGTATATATACCAATATACAATAATCGCTCCAGGCGTGATAATATGCAACATTACAGAAAAGTAATAAGCATCACAGAACAATACAGAAAAACTAGGATCCCCGGGATTCACAGAGCCGCTTCTGAAACCCGACGTTCCCCTGGTCGTGTGGATAGCCTGTGCAATGAAACATAGACCCCTACGGGTGCGGCAAGTTACCCGCTAAAACCTGAAGCGAGGCAGCCCCCTACAGCAAAATGAATGGACTACCCGGCACTTCACGGAATCCGGTAACTTGAGCACCCCTCCTTTGGTCAACCTGTACCCCCTACGAGTGCGGCGAATAGTCTTCCAATTCTAGAGTGAGGCCCCTCTGCCTTTCAAAGCCATGAGATACGGACCCGTTGCCCTCCAGAACCCAGCTATCCGTGCACTCCTTCGTGGGATAAACCTAGTACAGAAATAAAAATATGTACAACGGGTACATCGACCTCAATTGTGCCCCAAAAGAATATTATACAAACAGGCAGTGACGGCAGTCCACATGTTGGACGCTCGCCCCGCAGTATCAAATGTACAAATAAATCCAAACAGCACTACCATTGCACACTGCTATCCACCACGACATATCGGCAACATCACAGCACAACACAGAACATCAACGCGAATGTCACGTTCGCAAACCCGTCTAAAAGAACTATAGCACTTAGACTCAATTTATGGCTCAAATGACATTCCCGGTCGGAGATATAATGTAAATACTGCATACTAACAAGTTTATAATTTCGATCGGCAAAACTTCCCGAAGTGGGCCCCACGAACATCTGTTGTGCAGTAACAAAATATGGGCCCAAACGAAATATAACAAAAACCACAATTTCCCAAGACAAACTGTAAGTGCACGGCGGCGCCCCGGCCATCAATCCGAGGCCAAAATGCGGAAACGATGATTTACTTTAAACTTTATAACCGGCACCACCGCGCACTAAAATCCCAGATCGGGCCATTAAAACTAATTCTAGCTAACTAAAGAACGGGTAGAGAGATATACCGAGCGATACGTGTCCTTCGGTCTTCTCGTCGTCGTCCCGATCTCCCGCGGAATCTCCGGTCTTCACCACCTCGCCGGAAGGGCACCACGTCGCCGGCTTCTTCTACGGGCTCCCACCTCTGGACCGAGGCAACTCGGGCACGAAGTTGGCGAGTCGACGTGCCCCAGGATTGCTGTAGAATAGTGTGGATCTATATATGTCTCATGGGGTTGTAGAAGTTGCCATTAGTGGAGGAAACGAACTATGATTTTGGAGATGGAGCTTTGGGATTTTGCAAACATGAAGAGAACCAAAATCCCACCACTAACAATTTGGACAGCCCCCTTCTCCTTCTTTGGCCGGCCTTGCAAAATGATAGAGAGAAAAAGAGAATGGAGTCAATCATCATCAAAAAGGAGAGAGCCACAACACCATGTAAGAAAGAGAAAGTGTGATGATAAAAAGCAATGATCACAATCAAAAACCTCACTCCAAAACCCAATCATTTCCTACAAAGGTCAAGCCATCATGATGTCAAGAAGTCAAATGATGGTGCAACCATCATGAAGCAACAAGTCAATGTGATGGTGGAACCATCGTGACACAACAACATGCAAATAACACCCTCCACAAAGCTTATTTGCACATTTGCAAATAAGCCCTCCTCCACCATTTTTCGGCCAAAGAAAGATACAAAGGAAAATGGCCGAAACCGGAAAGCAAACTGGCAACTTCGGAAAACTGATCCCTTAATAAATTACAGGAAAACCTCTCTATTGTATATACATACCAGCATTTGTATTCCGACCGAATACAAATGCAATGAGACAAATCTACACTGTACAATACTAGGATCCGGCTTAAACCAAAGCCCGCTAGTATTTTCCGTCCGATCATGATCCGTGCAATATCGCACGTATCTGATCGAACCCTGCCATATCTCCATACGGCCTCTACAGCGTTTCGCCCGAAACTTGAGTAACTGGTCTGTGGAGGACTCTAAAGACTCGTCAATACTATGGCTGTGGATTTAACCACTAGCACGTCAGAGGTATTAGCCATACGTAACGGGCTACCAGCTGTTGACCAAAAGGGACGTCGATGAGCGAACTCATCCTGACACCCTACTGAGCCTGTCAGTGACAATATCCGTACAGTCCGGTCCGTTCGTCTATGTGCATCGCATGGCGGGCCTAGGGGGTTGGTAAAAGTCAGACCCCCAAAAGCGGTACAAGTCGTGTCGGAGTGTAGCCCAGAACACCCTGAGATACTACTGGAATACCTACCAGTAAACCTCCTGTCTCGGCCGAGGGCTTTGTGTAATGGCTCTCCTAGACACAGCGTGACCTCACCCCCAATACCGGGAGAGACGAACCCATGAAGATTCGCTCACTGCCTCAATGTGGCTCGGGACTGTACCCAACTAAAACCTGTTTGCACGTCTCCTTTGAGCGTGGTAGGGTAGTAATCAAAGTAAAGTGGGAACTCACACGAGACAAATGACGATACTCAGGTTGATGAACTAACCTGTACACATGTCACCAGGGAACTGCTATCTGACGTCTGGTATAAGACCAACTAGCATGTTCCCGGCGAGTCCTGTCCGGTGTACTCATAACCCAATGAGCACCTGTATACATCTTAGGTGAACCAACTGACACCAGTGGCTTGTGAGACCGGCCACCGCCCCTCGTCGGGGTCTCGACTGTATACACTAGTCTACTCTGGAGTATCGATACTCTGTCTCGAAACTCCCACGACTAGGGACCATTTAAGGATGTGCTTATAGACTACCAGCTCCCACGTATATGATCGCCCTCATACTGCTGGCAGTCAAGCAAGAATCCTAGGGACTCTATCAACGTGTAATAGCGACCTGTAAGATCACCTAAAGCAGTACACGATGATAAAGATAAACCAGATAGCATACTATCATCTTGAATAAGACTGTCCTACCGGAATAGGTCCTCCCTCAATCATTGCAATCACGTGCCTGTGATCCAATAATTGACTCTGAGGGCACTATCTCCAACAATCTCCTACTTGCACTCAAGGCTAATTATTGCGATGTCGCATACTCACAGCCCGTGTGATACCGAACACCCAACTCCTCTACTAGTCAGTCTCACAAAGCTCGTTTGCGAAACTAATGCGTTCGAGGAATAGCCTCAGTGAGTGGATCCGCTCTAATATTTCTTTCTATGTCTCTCTTTATCTCAAGTTCGCGGAGAAACCTATCTCCCGAAATGAGTAATACCTGTCTTAGAGTATGTCTGGCTATCTGATGGGACCTAGCTCATAAATGAATTCCAAATCCAAACTTCTTAGACTGTATCGTCAACTGAACTTAATCAGTATCCTGCGCCATGCCTCCCTCAGTATCCCCTTGGACCACCTGTCCAAAATACTGCCCCTCGTCAGAAGGAAAACTATAACTCTGACAACCTCTCTGTCATCCAGGTGACCTTAGAAGCCTGGAATGATAACTGTCTCCCGAATGAGGCCGTCGTTATCATATCCCTAGAACATCCACTTATGTTCTAAGACTGCTTTCGATTGTTTCTCCAGGATTGGATTAATGTCAACTTCTTGCATCTACTGTAAAAACAACATATGGTGTGGTACTTGACATCTCATGATTGACTCAATTGCCTAAGCAAGTGATCTGCCAATCATGCACATCCCTCTCCACTTTAGTCTGTAAGACACCTTTAGATAGGGTGACTCCATCACCTGCAGGTACACTACCGTGCCTGGAGTCGTCCATTTTAAAAACTCTTAGAATGCTGTCTAAGTACCCTGATTGGGAAACCACCCAAATCTAGATCTATAGATCTAGTAACCAGAATGTCTGATATAATATCCAAGTCCCTTTGTGGAGAAACCACTGTGTGACAACCAAAGTTTAACCGATCGTAGTATAGGAGTTTCCTTTCCTACTCAGTGTATATCATCCAAATACCAGGACATCACACGGTACTACCTTCTTAACAGATCCATCCTCTATTCTGATGAAGTTAAACCTATGACTGTCATATCAGAAATAGATGATCTATCTCCGCTACATCTGCTTTGGTCTATAGCTAGACATAAGCCACTTGTCCACCAATGCTTCCGCTGCTCCCACTGACCACGACAACCCTCTGGCAGAGTCATATACACGTACACTTCTAAAGCCAGTTCAGAACGACGCTATACTCATCCTCCTGCCGGGTCTCATAGTCTGGAACAATAGCAATGGAATGTCTGGGTAAACAAGAACCTCCCTGTCACCGTCCTTGAGGCTACCGGAGTACCTCTCGGGTGGCTGAGGTTACCCACCATATCTGCGGAGTGGCCAATGGAGTGTCAAACAAGATTGAATCTTTAGGTTCTTATCAAATCTTCAGTAATCGTTTGCGGTTCTAGAATCACTTCCAGTTCTACCATACTCCCACTACTGTTTTCTGAAAAAAATCCATTTTTAATAAAACTGTGGCGAGTCAAGAACAATATCACTATTGATCTTCCAGATGGTTGAAAGTCAACCCTCGTCATAGCCTAGGTCAACCCACAAACAGCCATTACAGAAACGTGCTTTGAGTTATCCAGAGTCTGGTTTTAAGCATAAGCCGGAAAACTCCCCGTACCTTAACATCGTTAAGATACGAACTGTTCTATATCCAATATAGGACCAGAGGCACTGATTTAATTGAACCAGATTCAAATCATGCAGCTGTCTCCAGTGCATGTCAACTAAATGGAAAGAGGCCGATCAGCGTTACTCAACTTAGGAGTACTTCCAATTATAAGTAACCAGAAAGAGAAGCAAGTTCTCTTAATCATTACTATTAACTGAATACCATACACAAGTATCTACATCTTCGATCACCTTGAAGAATCCCGATACTCGCAATACCTGGTTCTCTACTTTATCCATATACCTATAACTTCTCAAAATTCGGACCTTGTATTTCTACGAAACACCTGTCTAAAACTAGAGAAGTCATAAGTAAATCGAATATAGTATGAGAACCAACCCCTCTGTCCTCATGGATGCTGGACAACATACAATACTCTGTATAAGTCCCTTGAGTCTAATAACTCATTCGATGTGTGTCGTAGGTTGAAAACTGTACTTATGGTTATGAAGAATTACATCGCTGTTTAATGCTCCTTACCTAACCATCCACTGATATAGGTAAATGTCATGGACATAATTTCAAAAAAGGTATATCTCACTCTATTAAAATAGACGTACAGATATATCAATTTGAAATTGGTGCATAACAGCGGATATTCAAAACCAAATATTTGCCGTCCGGCAAACAACCGAGGTGACTTCCTCAAATATCACCGATTACAACGAATCCCGATATAATCAGGACGATCACCTAATTCCCAATAACTTACTCCCACTCATCATCTGTAAAACCATACAGATGTGAGATTCATACCTGGTAAATACATACCCTGGAGCAAGGGCTAATTAGGAAATCAGTTTTCTTTTAACAGTATACAGTGAAACTGAAACATTGAAATGTTTCGATGGGGTATCCTGATATTCCTAGTAATGCCTCTTCCATTATCAGATTCACAACTGTAACCGTATATTTCTATGCCATCTCTCCACATCCTTTCATATGTCTTTAGTCATTACCTTCTACACACCCCTTTAGGCTAAATGGTTTTCTTCCTTCCCTACCGTTCGGCACCAGCCTATGGTTTGGAAGAAGACTATCCAATAAGCATAATGGGTGTACTGTCCTAATCCTAGGAGCACTCGCAATGCGAGAGAAGGTGAGGATAAAAGACAACCGAATAAACCTTATTCCTATTTCTCCTGAACCAGAATCCATTCCCGAACTGGAACAAGTTCCTTTCGAGTTCGTATATAACTATATGATGGAGTATCCAATAAACTGTGGATCTTCATAGTGATACGGAGTGTCCTGGAGAAATACAAAGGTGATTTAGGATTGGCGAAGAAATACTTGGTTTGGTCGTGAATATCAGTCGCAATTTACTTTGCCCTCTTACTAATCCCCTGATATGTCTTTACTTAATACCTTCTGTACACCATTGTTATGCTAATTGGTTTTCTTCATTCCCCACCGTTCGGCACCAGCCTAAGGTTTGGAAAAAGACTATCCAATTTGCGTAATAGGTGTACTATCTCCTAAACAAAGGAGTACTCGCAACCTGAAAGAAGGTAAAAGGAAAAGACATCTGAATAGTCCTATTCGTTTTCTCCAGAACCGGAAACCATTCTCGAATAAATTCCTTCGAGTTCGTATATAACCATACGATGGTTTTGTCCAATGGAAGTGGACGTTCGTAGTAATACGGGGTGTCCTAGAGAAAATGGTAAAAGTAGGAGTGGCAATGAGGTATGCAACTCTGACAATCCAAAAGCCAGTGTTTAAGAAGGTTCGGTTAGTTTTGGTCACTGAGTCATAGTCTAGGGTCGGGTCATGGTCGCTGCCAAAGAGAGAGAGAAAAGAAACACTCAGCGTGCACTCTAACCTAAATCAGAATGGTTACCAATTTATCTAATCTGGAAACCTCCCACTGTACCGTCAAATTCTCCTCCAAACCTGAAAGAAGAATTAGTCGGGATCACCCGAGGAGTAAACCAACTCATCAGTGGGAATCGGGATTCAACTATCATCGCATGATAACGTGACGGACTTCGCTCACGTTATCACACTCCAGAAGGTATGCGCATATCTGGAAAGTTTCAGTTTCTTTGGAAACTCCCGATGTGATTTTTTCCCCATGCTCTTATGACCTTGACGAAGGCCAACAAATCATAAGTCACATGTCAAGTTCTACCCGTCATTCTCCAGGTTAATTAGAACCCACCCGTACAAGCCCTTGACTTTGGCCAACAAGGCTATACGACTGTCCCAAACCAACGCATCTATCTATGCTGCAGAAAGGCAACAAGCAGCTACCATACACTATGCCTTGACGAAGGCCAACAAACATAGCATGAATACTACGTGCTACCCGTCTGAAACGACGGAGGGCTATGAATGGTTTCTGGCGAAAAACCTTTAACGTAATGAACTTGATATCGTTGAAGGAACTGGATAGCTTTTTAGAAAAATATAGTGACGAAAACCTTTACTAAAGAGGTCACTCCCGGTGAAGGGATCTCGGCTCTTTCCCCGTAGAATGAGGTGCAGGATATTCCAACTGAATACCACGATGCAAAGCAAAAGTAATCGGCTATAGTGAAGGTATTGCCCTGACGCAAACTTCTGTCCAAGGGGTCACTCCCGGTGAAGGGATCTCGGCCCTTGCCTCATCGACTGAGGTGCTGGATATTCATAACCGAATACCACTGTGCAAAACAAAAGAGAGCGTCCTTGCAATAACAGCTTTTTGAAAAATTGTTCCAACAACATCAGATTAGGTTTGTTTAACTTACATTGATCCGAATCAATGCAGTCCCATCAATTGATCACACCGATAACGAACGAAAATTATGACGTACGTATATGCCATCCGCATTCGCCACTGGGTCCCGTCATTACCCGTTAGGTTAGTTAACTAACGACAGAGCGGGGACTGGACTAGCGCGGATGCAAAACATCTACTAGTATATATATCAATATATAATATTTCGCTCAAGGCGTGATAAAATGCAACATCACAGAAATGTAATAAGCATCACAGAACAATACAGATATCTGGGATCCCCGGGTTTCACAGAGCCGCTACTGAAACCAGACGTCCCCCTGGTCGTGTGGATAGCCTGTTGATTGTTACGTAAGAGTGTGTTTGTAGTTAACCGCAATCAGAACGGTGTCGCGTATAGCTAGACTGAGGTGAGTACGGGTCGTCCTCAGGGAAACGTTGAATCTTTTACTCTTACTTTAGATGTGTTGAAAAAGAGAGGAGGAAGAAAGAATTTGTTGAATGGTTTCTAGATCTACGTTAAGCAAGAATGCAGAAATATAGATCTAGATTATTTTAGAGATGTAGATAATATAATAAGAGGGCTTGTAGGGTTCGTTAGGATTTAGTAGTTATGGACAATTAATTAAAAGTTACCCTTTTTATCCATTAATAGATTTAGAACTAGAACGACGGTGATGCGTGTAGATTAGGGTTTCTGGAGGGAAAAGGAATCCCACTCTTAACCCTTATCTCGACACGGAACTCCGTTCATATCTAGCCTTTACCAAAACAATCATTAATCTAATCTCTAATCGCGGTCGGAACTAGCAAAGAATTGCTAGCGCGTCCGATTAGGATATTAATGATTCTTTTGATAAAGTTCCTAAACTTTATAGGACTTAAAAAGGGTTTAGTTATTTTCATCGTCCATTAGCCTACGCTAATCCTACGAACCCTAACAAGCGGAGAATTACTCGCGCATGTTGGGAGAAGAAGATGAAAAGATAGAGAGGGAAAAACATAATGTAAAATGCAAAAACAATTAAATAAAATAACTACCTTTATTAATCAACTTGAACAATCTACACTTTGATTCCTTAGAAAATGATTACAAAGACTAGTTTGCTTCTCGATCTCTTCCAAGGAGGTAGACGAACAGTTGATGATCAGTCTGGATGCGTGAGCCGTCTGGGACTTCGTGATCGCGTCAACTTGATAACTTTTCCAAGAGGCTCTCGGTTCCCTTTTATAGTACAAAGCCAGAATCTTCTTGTTGAAAACTTGGTAAAATATAGCTTTGATTCACCCCACAAAATCTTGTCTTCCAACTCCTTAAGATTGCGGCGGATCCGCGGCCCAAGGGGGGTTTGGCCGCGGATCCGCGCTCAATGGTGAGGATCTCTTCATCAAAATTCTTTGGCTTGCTTCTTGTGAAATGTGGCAATCTTAGGCACCTTTAGAATTCAGAAATCTTCTCTCGGTTGCTTCCAGACTTGGTCTCCAAGTTTTGCTTCTTAATTTGGCAAGTTTTCTTCAACAAATTGATTTGTTTGATAAATTCTGCATAACAACTTGGAAAATTCTGCACAATAATCTTAAATAATATTTAGTAGATTTACTTCTACTAGGATTTGGTCAATGAATTTATTTGCATACATTTTCCTACCAAATGATAATTAAAATATATTAACACATGGAAAATAATGTTTTTACACATAAACCCTCATATGTATAATATATTATAATAAAGTCCCTTTTTAATATCAAAATGGTAGGAAAAATTTAATACAAATGTGCAGTTTAATCAACTGAACAAATACCCCCAAACTTATCTTTGATCGTCCCGAGCAAACTAGTTTATTTAATTGGAGAAAAAAGAAAGGAGAAAACTAAGCACACTTTCGTAGGCAACACGATTGCACTGAGCACGTGCAACAAGCCGTTAAACCTCTAGGTGTCCCTAGTAGGAGGAGTGTTGTCTCCTGAGGGTTTTCAGCGGATTACACCCACAAAATCCTATAACAAAAGAGAGAGGGTGAAATTTACATATAAAGATAAGAACCATAAAAGAAAGACTTTGAAAATAAGAGTTTCCAACTATACTAGCTTTTCAGTTGTCATGAGCCCTATCTTAATAGTCATGAAAAGATGTTAGAAATCACATCATCCCTCAATAAAACATCGTCTTTATATTTTGTTCATACCTTTCATCCAAACATTGATCATATAACCCCACGTGTGTGAAATGGACATCCCTACACTCGGAGAATTCAATTCAAGCTATCATACTCTTGTCCATCTACCTCAGTACTTTTTAACTTGATAAATATTTTGATTTGCTCACACATTTTCATGTGACCGTTAATACTTCTTGAGGTACTAACCAACCGATTACTCATGTGCTTGCTAATTAGGTGATAATATTTTCCACGTCTTGCACCACCTAAGGCTTAGCAGTGACTCCCAGACCAGTTGGCCTCAGGGCACTAGGTGAAGAGGCACCCTCGCTATATTTTTTTATTGCTGCCTTGACGATAACAAAACCAGTGTTCATTTTTTTCTTTTCACCATTTTTATATTTTCTTCAATTTTTTTTTCATTTCCTTCATACTTTAGCTTTTAGACAAGAGCATTTCAAGGTATCCTCTACTATCCCAAGTTTCAAGACGTGTGTAAGTGCATATAGTAGGGTATCAATATTCAAATGTTTGGCTTCCAGAATAGAAACTATTTTTCAGACTTATTTTTATCCTCAGATTAGTGACTTTCTTCATCTTACTAACCCTTGGGACAACAGCTCATAACTACTTATCACCAGTTCGTTTAAGAAAACTTCTAATTTTCTTGGTTTTCTTAAACTATTCCTATCTTTTGGATGTAATTTTTAACTTTCTACTCCTTTGTTATAAAAAAAAAATTAATCCTTAAAATTTTTGAAAATTTGTGCTTATGCAAAATATGATGCAACTTGATGTGTAAATAAGCACAAACCTCCCCCAAACCTGTTTACAGCAGTGTCCTCACTGATGTCATCCGTTAAGCTCAAAAACCTGTAGACTTGGGAGGAAATTATTAATAGGGGCAAGAATATATGAAAGTGAAAATCCTCCCCTAAACTTATTTTAGGCTCACAAATTTGTAAAAATCATTTTCTTTTCAAGAGCCAAAATATACCATACCCCCCAAACTTGAGTTAAACAATTTTAATCTTTTAAAATCACACGAGGGGGTCAAGGTTATTGGTCAATGCCAAGCTTTGCAAAGACCGAAGGTCAACACCAACCATTCAAAAAATTTATCGATGAAGCACTAAGGTTGGTGGAAGAACATGTCACCTTTTGACAAGAAGAAGTGGGGAGGTGATAAGAGGTGTAATGGAAAAGGATTGCGTCTCAATTTGGAGAGACGACACAGTGATAGTAATGATGGATTACTCGCATTATCATGATTGTCCAAAAGAAGGGGTGGAGGTCCAATTTCTTCATCTTGGAGTTGATTCATCTCAACACCCGTGTCTTGTAAAAATGCGAGTTCATCAGCGAAAATTTCCTCAAAGCTTTCATCGATACTCCGAAGAATAATGTCATCAGAAAAAATGGGGTGATCGTCAGACTCTATAAATAGTTCCTCATCAGTGTTAGATGTTGACCCGGACAACTCGGTCGAAGAGTCCATATCAAGCAACAACATATGAAAAGAGTCAGTATCATGAGGTTGATCAAATTCGCTGCTGTCGACATCCATTAATTCGACAGAACACACATGAGCATAGGGTTCGGAGGGTTTACTTCCCAATTTGTAAATGTTAAGCTCAATTGACTTCTTTCCAAAGGATAGGGTCATAGAGCCGTTTCTACAATTGATTACTGTGTTGGAAGTGGCCAAAAAGGGTCGACCAAGTATCACCGGGATTTGATTGCGTGGGTTTGCCACAGGTTGTGTATCTATAACGATAAAGTCCACAGGGAATATGAATTCCCCGACTTTGATTAACACATCCTCTAGCTCACCCCTAGGTTGGGTGATAGATCGATCGGCCATCTGAAGAGTGCAATGCGCAGGTTTTAACTCTCCGATCCCTAATTGCTCATAAACAGAGTACGGAAGCAAGTTAACATTAGCACCTAAATCGAGTAGAGCACGATTGATATTTTTACCCCCAATAGAAATTGAAATTGTAGGACTTCCGGGGTCTTTTCGTTTCTTGGGTAGTTGTTGTGTAAAAGCTGTGCTCACATTACTCGCAGGTACTTGAACTTTTCTCTCCCTAGTGCACAAGTCCTTTAGGATTTTCGCATATGACGGAACTTGTTGAATAGCATCTAGGAGAGGAATGTTTATATTAACTTGCTTAAAAATTTCCACAATCTTCTCCATTTGTGGACTTGGTCTGTTCCCCTTAGCCTGTTTGGATAAGGTGCTTTATCAATAAGGGTTTGGTCCAACATTGGAGAGGATTGTGGGGACGGATTCGATCCCAAAACTGGAGTGGGAATCGACTTAGATAGATTTGGTGAAATGGGCGATGGGTTCGAGCCTTGAGGAAAACGGAGAATAGGCTCGGGTGAAGGTGGGAGACTAGACGAATTAGGGGAAGAAGAAGAAGCTGGGGTATCATTGGTGTCACTATCATCACACTGCTCACCCACTAGGTTATTCAGCACTTTTCCCGATCTTAACGTGGTAACAGCACTCACGTTATAACTTTGTGAGTGGCCAGGATTAGGTATGGGTTGAGATGGGAGTTTCCCTTTCTCTCTTGCACTCATTATGGCGTTTAACTGTGCGATTTGGTTTTCTATTGATTTAATACTCTCACCATGGGAGGCGGAGTTTTTCGTTAGGGTATCAATAGAAGACGTCATCTCAGCCGACAATTTCATGGATTGTTTCATGAACATATCCAAAGTTTGTGCGAGTGAAGAGTTATCAGTACCGGCCATTTGTGCTGTAGAAGTATTGGCCGGATTTTGGAAATTTTGTGACTAAAAGGGGGGCTGATTCTGTGGTTGTGGTTGCTGTGGAGGAGGTCTTTGATAATTGCTTTGTTGGTTTTGGTTCCAAGCAAAGTTACGATGATTCCTCCATCCTTGATTGTACGTGGAAGAATAAGGGTCGCTTCTAGGTCGCTGCTGAAAAGCAGCATTAGCTTGAAACGATGCATTCATAGGACATTCTTCCGTTAAGTGTGAAGGATCCGAACAGCAACCACAGACGGTCTTAGGCAGCGTGACCTGATTTAGGGAGAAAGATGAGAACTTGTTTTCGATAGCGTCGAGTTTCTTCTGTATCGCTGCCATTTCGGCTTTTACTGCGATAGAAACATCGAGCTGGTGAATACCTCCCTTAGTTGAAGGTGGTCTAACGCTTTCCCACTGCAACGTGTGTTCAGCGAGGTCTTCCAGATACTTCGAAGTTTCACCGTCATCTTTAGACATGAAATTGTATTGACACATTGTTTCAAGCATCTGCTTTGTCGCTGGATTAATGCCCTCATATATAATCCGACATAAATCCCATCTATTGATTCCATGATGAGGACATTGGACAAGCAGATCCTTGAAACGTTCAAAGCACTTCCATAATGGTTCATTGGGAAACTGGGTGAACTGGTTGATCTCGCTCCTAACACGGGCAGTCTTATGGTTTGGGTAAAACTTCTTAAGAAATGCTACGACGAATTCATCCCAATTAGTGATAGAGTATGCGGCAGTATTGTAAAGCCATTTTTCTGCCAAGTCGCACAGTGTGAATGGAAGAAGACGTAAGCGCATGCATCTAAAGTCAATTGTGAAGTACCCATCATTGCGCAGACGTTTTCGAATTTGGTGATGAAAACATACGCGTCTTCCGACTCTAGCCCGTGAAATTTGGGCAGCAGATTGATGTAGTGGGGTTTAATTTCGAAATTATCCCCGTTAGGTGGTGGAAGAGATAGACAAGTAGGAAGGGGACCACGAATAGGATAACATCTCTCTTGGAGAGAGGTGCGCGGTGGATTCTGCTCACCTACGGGCGGTGGCAGCGTGGTGTTATAATTAGATGGAGTGCCGTCCATCACGATCGATGTGGTGTGTGGTGGGGGAAAAGAAGATGAAGAAGTACCGACTTCGGCGTCGATAGCAGGAACGCGGACAAGAAGGGCACTAGGATCCCGTGTCCAGCCGAGCATGCACTAAGAGGGTTTAGTGCAAGTGGCAGCGTGTGTGTGATTTAAAATTGGCTTGTTTTGAAAAATGTGGGACTCAAGACAAATCACCCTAAGATGCACAAGCAACCCTAGAACTAAGGTCACCTAGGTCCAGTCTCTAGACCGCTCCTAGACTTCCAAAGGACAAGCGGCAGGATCAATCCTCTACCGCCTCTGTACTACCCTTGTAGCCAGGTAAGTGCCAGGTAAGTGGGAAGGAACCACGTCGTGGGCCTAATTAAAAACCACTAGCCTTTGTCACACTTGCCTAGGCACTACAAAAGTAATGCGGATAAACGATAGATTACCCACGACCTTCCTCTGTCCTTATTGAGCGCGACAGTCCTTAGAGTCTGGTATAGATATTTTTTAAATTAATGAAGGGCTGATCTATATGCTCGGTTTGTGATTTGTGGGGCTTAGGAAGGGTGATGAAATCCCCACCTAATCTTGATTTGGTCTTTGCCCCTTAAAGTCCGTATTAAATATGCAAAACAAAACCAATCACAAAACTTTTGCAAAAAGATTTTTGAGCGGCGCGATTTTGCAAAGAATCCTGCAGAAAATAGATTTTATTGGATTTGAGGGGAGAGAGAAGGAGTTGAGAAAGATTACTGAGAAGTGTGAAACCCTAGATCTCCTGTTCCCTCAAGTCCGTGACTCCAGATTCCCTCGCAAAATTAACACACAAATCGTTAAATATGCAATTTGCAGTTTTGTTTTAATAATGATATGAATCGTCTAAGAATTCAACACAAATAGCAAAAATAAAAAATTACGCACGTTTCCCCGGCAGCGGCGCCATTTGATTATTACGTAAGAGTGTGTTTATAGTTAACCGCAATCAGAACGGTGTAGCGTGTAGCTAGACCGAGGTGAGTACGGGTCGTCCTCAGGGAAACGTTGAATCTTTTACTCTTACTTTAGATGTGTTGAAAAAGAGAGGAGGAAGAAAGAATTTGTTGACTGGTTTCTAGATCTACGTTAAGCAAGAATGCAAAAATATAGATCTAAATTATTTTAGAGATGTAGATAATATAATAAGAGGGCTTGTAGGGTTCGTTAGGATTTAGTAGTTATGGACAATTAATTAAAAGTTACCCTTTTTATCCATTAATAGATTTAGAACTAGAAGGACGGTGATGCGTGTAGATTAGGGTTTCTGGAGGGAAAAAGAATCCCACTCTTAACCCTTATCTCGACACGGAACTCCGTTCATATCTAGCCTTTACCAAAACAATCATTAATCTAATCTCTAATCGCGGTCGGAACTAGCAAAGAATTGCTAGCGCGTCCGATTAGGATATTAATGATTCTTTTGATAAAGTTCCTAAACTTTATAAGACTTAAAAAGGATTTAGTTATTTTCATTGTCCATTAGCCTACGCTAATCCTACTAACCCTAACAAGCGGAGAATTACTCGCGCATGTTGGGAGAAGAAGATGAAAAGATAGAGAGGGAAAACATAATGTAAAATGCAAAAACAATTAAATAAAATAACTACCTTTATTAATCAACTTGAACAATCTACACTTTGATTCCTTAGAAAATGATTACAAAGACTAGTTTGCTTCTCGATCTCTTCCAAGGAGGTAGACGAACAGTTGATGATCAATCTGGATGCATGAGCCGTCTGGGACTTCGTGATCGCGTCGACTTGATAACTTTTCCAAGAGGCTCTCGGTGCCCTTTTATAGTGCAAAGCCAGAATCTTCTTGTTGAAAACTTGGTAAAATATAGCTTTGATTCACCCCACAAAATCTTGTCTTCCAACTCCTTAAGATTGCGGCGGATCTGCGGCCCAAGGGGGGTTTGGCCGCGGATCCGCTCTCAATGGTGAGGATCTCTTCATCAAAATTCTTGGGCTTGCTTCTTGTGAAATGTGGCAATCCTAGGCACGTTTAGAATTCAGAAATCTTCTCTCGGTTGCTTCCAGACTTGGTCTCCAAGTTTTGCTTCTTAATTTGGCAAGTTTTCTTCAACAAATTGATTTGTTTGATAAATTCTGCATAACAACTTGGAAAATTCTGCACAATAATCTTAAATAATATTTAGTAGACTTAGTTCTACTAGGATTTGGTCAATGAATTTATTTGCATACATTTTCCTACCAAATGATAATTAAAATATATTAACACATGGAAAATAATGTTTTTACACATAAACCCTCATATGTATAATATATTATAATAAAGCCCTTTTTTAATATGAAAATGGTAGGAAAAATTTAATACAAATGTGCAGTTTAATCAACTGAACACCTGTGCAATGAAATCCTAGACCCCTACGGGCACAGCAAGTTACCCGCCAAAACCTGAAGCGAGGCAGCCCCCTTTAGCAACGTGAATGGACCACCCAACACTTCACGGAATCCGGTAACTTAGGCACCCCTCCTGGGTCAACCTGTACCCCCTGCGAGTGAGGCGAATAGCCCGCCAATTCTAGAGTGAAGCCCCTTCCGTCTCAACGCCATGAGATGCGGGCCCGTTGCCCTCTAGAACTCAGCTATCCGTGCACCCCTCCTTGGGGTAATCCTAGTACAGAAAGTAAAATATACATACAACGGGTACATCGACCTCACCCCGATCGTGCACCAAAAGAATAATATACAAATAGGCAGTGGTGGCAGTCCACATGTCGGACGCTCGCCCCACAATTTCAAATGTACATATAAAACCAAAACTGTACTAACATTGCATCCAGACTATCCCCCACGACCAATCCGCAACATCACAACACAACACAGAACATCAACGTGAATGTCACGTTCGCAAATCCGTCTAACCGGGCTATAGCAGTTAGTTAGGATTTACCGATCAAGTGACATTCACGGTCGCAGATATAATGTAAATACTGTGAATTAATGTGTTTAAAATTTTCGATCAATCAAATTTTCCTAAGTGGGCCCCCAAGCACTACTGTAGCACTTAAAGAAATTCCGGGCCTAAAAAAAATATACCAAAACCCCTATTTTCAACACAGAGACTCTCTGGAAAAATTTGATACACTGAACATTAAAGATGGCGGCGGAACCGCGGCCTAAACATGGGTTTAGCCGCGGTTCGGCGGTGGGGGAATGGGTTCATGCGACCAAATTTTTCCAGAGTGCTTATACTTCCCTGAACATCATTCTGCAACACTTTAAAAAAATTTCTGAGCCAAAACAAAATCGACAGAGAACAGATGTACATGAAAATGCGGTTTTGGGATTTTTGTTCGATCGGAAATGTAAACACATTAGACCAAACTAGACTAGGTTAATGGCATGGCTCTGATACCAGTGTAAGTGCACGGCGGTGCCCCGGCCGTCAATCCGAGGCCAAAATACGAAAACGATGATTTAATTTAAACTTTATAACCGGCACCACCACGCACTAAAATCCCGGATCGGGCCATTAAAACTAATTCTAGCTAACTAAAGAACGGGTAGAGAGATATACCGAGCGATCCGTGTCCTTCGGTCTTCTCGTCGCCGTCCCGATCTCCCACGGAATCTCTGGTCTTCTCCACCTTGCCGGAAGGGCACCACGTCGCCGGCTTCTTTTACGGGCTCCCACCTCTGGACCGAGGCAACTCGGGCACGAAGTTCGCGAGTCGACGTGCCCAAGGATTGCTGTAAAATAGTGTGGATCTATATATGTCTCATGGGGTTGTAGAAGTTGCCATTAGTGGAGGAAATGAACTAAGCTTTTGGAGATGGAGCTTTGGGATTTTGCAAACATGAAGAGAACCAAAATCCCACCACTAACAATTTGGACAGCCCCCCCTCCTTCTTTGGCCGGCCTTGCAAAATGATAGAGAGAAAAAGAGAATGGAGTCAATCATCATCAAAAAGGAGAGAGCCACAACACCATGTAAGAAAGAGAAAGTGTGATGATAAAAAGCAATGGTCACAATCAAAAACCTCACTCCAAAACCCCATCATTCCCTACAAAGGTCGAGCCATCATGATGTTAAGAAGTCAAATGATGGTGCAACCATCATGAAGCAACAAGTCAATGTGATGGTGGAACCATCATGACACAACAACATGCAAATAACACCCTCCACAAAGCTTATTTGCACATTTGCAAATAAGCCTTCCTCCACCATTTTTCGGTCAAAGGAAGATACAAAGGAAAATGGCCGAAACCGGAAAGCAAACTGGCAACTTCGGAAAAATGATCCTGTAATAAATTACAGGAAAACCCCGCTACTGTATATACATACCCGCATTTGTATTCCGACCGAATACAAATTCAATGAGACAAATCTACACTGTACAATACTAGGACCCGGCTTAAACCAAAGCCCGCTAGTATTTTCCGTCCGATCATAATCCGTGCAATACCGCACGTATCTGATCGAACCCTGCCATATCTCTATACGGCCTCTACATCGTTTCGCCCGAAACTTGAGTAACTGGTCTGTGGGGGACTCTAAAGACTCATCAATACTATGGCTGTGGATTTAACCACTAGCACGTCAGAGGTATTAGCCATACGTAACGGGCTACCAGCTATTGACCAAAAGGGACGTCGATGAGCGAACTCATCCTGACACCCTACTGAGCATGTCAGTGTCAATATCCGTACAGTCCGGTCCGTTCGTCTATGAGCATCGCATGGCGGGCCTTGGGGGTTGGTAAAAGTCAGACCCCCAAAAGCAGTACAAGTCGTTTCGGAGTGTAGCCCAGAATACCCTGAGATACTACTGGAATACCTAGCAGTAAATCTCCTGCCTTGGCCGAGGGCTTTGTGTAATGGCTCTCCTAGACACAGCGCGACCTCACCCCTAATACCGGGAGAGACGAACCCCTGAAGATCCACTCACTGCCTCCATGTGGCTCGGGACTGTACCCAACTAAAACCTGTTCGCACGTCTCCTTTGAGCGTGGTAGGGTAGTAATCAAAGTACAGTGGGAACTCACACGAGACAAATGACGATCCTCAGGTCGATGAACTAACCTGTACACATGTCACCAGGGAACTACTATCTGACGTCTGGTATAAGACTAACTAGCATGTTCCCGGCGAGTCCTGTCCGGTGTACTCATAACCCAATGAGCACCTGTATACATCTTAGGTGAACCAACTGACACCAGTGGCTTGTGAGACCGGCCACCGCCCCTCGTCGGGGTCTCGACTGTATACACTAGTCTACTCTGGAGTATCGATGCCCTGTCTCAAAACTCCCACGACTAGGGACCATTTAAGGATGTGCTTATAGACTACCAGCTCCCACGTATATGATCGCCCTCATACTGCTGGCAGTCAAGCAAGTATCCTAGGAGCTCTATCAACGTGTAATAGCGACCTGTAAGGTCACCTAAAGTAGTACACGATGATAAAGATAAACCAGATAGTATACTATCATCTTGAGTAAGACTGTCCTACCGGAATAGGTCCTCCCTCAATCATTGCAATCACGTGCCTGTGATCCAATAATTGACTCTGAGGGCACTATCGACAACACAAACATACTGGAAACAATTGGGTCATTGTTCCCATATACTGGCCGCGGTTTCGCGGTCAAACCCTAGCTTTGACCGCGGATACGTGGCGGTACTGTGGGATCACGTGCCCAAATTTTTACAGAATGCTTATAAAAGCCTGCTTAGTTTTCTGTGATATGTAAAATAATTTTTAGACTGTTTTAAAAATCGACAGAAACTCAGAACTGAAAAAGTGTAGTTTTTGAAAATCGGTTCGATCGATGTTTTAAACGTGTTAGCACAAGTTAGTAAAGCTTAATGGTGAGGCTCTGATACCACTGTAAGTCCACGGTAGCACCCCGACCGTCTAACAGACGCCAAATGCGGAACAAAAACTTTTACAACTGGCGCTATCGCGTACTATAACCCAGATCTGCCATTAAAGCTAAACTAACAAACTACAAAGTGGGTAGAAATGTTATACCGAACGATCCGAGTCCTTCGGTCTTCAACCATCATCCCACGCTTTGTTGCGGCTGCCCCGATCTCCTGAATCTCCAGTCTTCTCGTCCAGGTGGCACCACGTCGACGGATCTTTAAACGGGCTCCCGCCTCTAAACCGAGGCAACTCGATCATCAAGTTTGCTAAAAGAGATGACCAAGATTTATGTAGAGAATGGGTAGAACACTTTGTCTCACTTCGTCCAAAGCCATGGACGAACGGTTAATGAAGTTGCCTTTTATGGAATCGGGTAAATGGGAAATGAGTAGATTAATTTCCATGAACCATAATCTTTTTCTCTCAAATGAACAACCTCTCACAAGAGAATGGCCGGCCACATATAGGAGGAGGGGTGAGTGTAGGAGAGAGAGGGAGGTGACCATTAGCATAAATGAGAAGATGAGTCATATAACCTTGTCACCAAAAACCATTAATGAACTAATGAATCATCTTAACCTAGTCATCAAAGCATTTAATGCACATTTAAAGCTACCATGAGTCACTAATCCTAGTCATCATCTAGAAACTTCTAGAAGCATGACACACCCTCATGACTCACCCAAGAAGAAAAGATAAATCCGCATTTAACCGAATGTTAAATACCGCTGATAGAAAACTGGAAACTGGCAACTTCCAAAAGCGATCCTGAAACGAATTTCAGGATAACCCCGTATAAGTATAAACATACCCGCATTTGTATTACGACCGAATACAAATGCAACTGAGACAAAGATATTATATCTACACAGTATAATACTCAGATCCGGCTTAAACCAAAGCCGACCAGTATTATCTGCACGAAATATGATACGTGCGAAAACGCACGTGCATTTTCCGAACCTTGCCATAAAACCATACGGCCTCTACAACGTTTCGCGCGAAGTTGGGAAACAGTCTGTGGGGGACTCTAATGACTCATCAGCACACTGGCACTGGATATAACCACTAGCACGTCAGAGGTACGAGCTGTACGTAACGGTTGCCTATGTATTGATTGGAAGGGAATCTGACGAGCGAACCCATCCATAAACCCTACAGAGCCTAACAGTGACAATATACATACAGTCCGGTCCGTTCGTCTGAAGAGTATCGCATATCGAGTCTAGGGGGGTGGATAAAGTCAGACCCCTAATAAAGCGATAATTCGTGTCGTTATGAAGCCCATCACCACTTGAGAAACTACTGATCCAAATCAGTAATTCTCCACTACCTCGGCCGAGGATTTCTAATGATGGCCACCCGTGCACTGTGCGACATCAACCCCCAATACCAGGAGAGACGAATCGCCTGTCGATCCACTCACTTGCCTCCATGTGGCTCGGGACTGTACCCAAAAAAGACCTGTTTGCATGACTCCTTTGAGCCGTGGTAGGGTAGAAATCAAAGCATAGTGGGAACTCACACGAGACAAATGATGACCTCAAGTCGATGAACTAACCTGTACACATGTCACTAGAGAACTGCTATCTGACGATATGTATAATACCAACTAGCATATTCCCGGCGAGTCCTGTCCGGTGTACTCATAACCTAATGAGCACCTGTATACATCTTAGGTGATCCAACTGACACCAGTGGCTTGTGAGACCGGCCACAGCCCCTCGTCGGGGTCTCGACTGTATACACTAGTCTACTCTGGAGTATCGATGCCCCGTCTCAAAACTCCTACGACTAGGGACACTTTAAGAATGTGCTTACAGACCTCAGCTCCCACGTATATGATCGCCATGATACTGCTGGCAGTCAAGCAAGAATCCTATGGGCTCTATCAATATGCAATAGCGAACTAAAGCATGTATTCGATGATAAAGACAAACCATATAGCATACTATCATCTCGAGCAAGACTGTCATATCGGTATAGGTCCTGCCTCAATCATTGCAATCACGTACTTGCGATCCAATAATTGATTTTGAGGGCACTATATCCAACACCTCCGGCCCCCACCATGTACCCGCACACGGACCCCTACTTTCCTCGCATGGGGTATATATTTCAGGACCGATAAAACTCATGGTGGGTGATGAAATATCATATGAAGGAAAATTGAGTTTTTCAAATAATGCATAATTTCATGAACTAACAAGGTCCCCAAATCCAGAAAATATCATGAAAAATCTATATCTGTAACATTTCAAAATAATAAAATATTATTTTTGGGAAATTTATAATTTAATATTATTTTATTGAATATTTTAATAATTCGGTATAATTAAATACAAATAAATGGGGGGAATTTTTGGAAAATTTTGGAAAATTATAAAATAGGTTATTTTATGGAATTATGCCATTTTTAAGTTTTTATGGTTAGTTATATGCTAATTTAGTGCTAATCGCGATTAAAAATCGCTAATCGGTTTTTTTAGCATTTTTGTACAAAACATGCACATATCATTTTTCTTACACTTGTGCATTTTCCACCATGTTTCTTTTGGGGTTACTATTTTTGTGAGAAGGGTTTAGAGAGGAAAGAAAAGGAAAAGAAAGAGAAATGGAAAAGGATTATTATATGAGGTATGGTGTGAGAGAGAGAGAGAGGTATGGGCTTCCTTGACCAAAGATTTAGCCATTCTCTTCATTCTTCCTCTCATTTTCTCTCTCCCTCTTCCTCCATCACCTGCTGCAGCTGCTGCCCCTCTTCATCCTCCCCTATTCAAGCCCCAAATCATCTCACAAACATCACCAAAATCCTACCCCCATTTCATTAAAAGTGTGCATAAGCTCAAGATCTACACATTGGACCAAGGAAGTAAGGATTTTGGCCACTAGGGGCAACTCAAGAATTTTCTTGAATTGCCAAATGAGGTATTTTCTGGACCTTAAAGCTTAGTTTTTGCATTACCTTTACCCCATAGTTAGATTGAATGGATATAGTGTGATTTGGTGGACTTTAGGAAAACCTAGTTAGGATTTGAGCGAATTGTGAGTTGTGGTGAGCAATTGAGCTCAGTAGAGGTTATATCAACACCCTAGTGCATGATTTGAGACCCAAACCTGAGACTTAAGGCCCGGAATATGGATTTAAAAACCGATATCGGAAAGTTTGTGGAATCTGTGAAGGTTATTTGGGATCTGCTATCAACCCGAGACTCTTAAAATTATTTTGAGTGGACAGTGAAGTGTGCAGGAACCGAGGAAGCTACCACCAGAACCCCAGCCCCTAACTCATTTTCTCGGCCGCCAATTTAATCCTATTGGCCCCAATTTGCGGCCAGACCTGCCGCATTTTGTGTCGTTTTGGTTCTGTAGCCCCTACATGTATAGATTAGACCCCTGGTATGTGTAGATTTGTCTAGTTTGACCTAGGGTGAAATCTGGAGCCTATTTCCTTAGTTGCTGTTTTGGATTCGCGTTTCCGTATTCCGTATTTTTAGTTCTGAAATTGTGTATTGTGTTTTACCTCGACTATTTGGCGTTTATACGACGATATCGAGGATTGATTGATGGTTTTGAAGGCATGCCCATAGGTTCTAACCTATAGGCCCCTTATCGTATCGTTTTGGGTTTCGTATGCCGTTTTAGCTTTGATTTGGTTTTAATACGCATTACGATACTTTGACATGTAGGTACCCCCATGAAGACTTCGGGACGACAAGCAATGCGCGTGGTGATGTCGACAAATGAAGACGCAATGTGAGTAGATTATATCTACAGGGGGAAGTCGGGTGGATGGCGTATAGCACCCCCGCAGTCCGTAGTTGATATACTATATATTATATTTGATAGTTATAGTGTGTCATGGATATGGTGTTAGGTCTATTATGGATAGCTTAGGGTTAGAAGTAAACTAGTATAGTTTATAGTCGCGAACCCTAGAATAGGTTTACACCCACACGCGCACCATTGCATATTCACTATACTTACACTGTGTTGATGATGATATTGGATGACATTGGAGATGAGTCGATGATTTTGGGCATTGTGCCGTGGGATCGGTGATGTGATGTGATTTGTACTTGCGATACGACCTATGATCTTAGCGGGCCGTTGGGCATGTGTTTTACCCCCGCTTCCATACTTATATAGATGGTATTGATTTGTACTAGACTCAGATCTGTACCCCAGATTATGTGATATGATGATAATGATACCTGATATTTGATGATATGAATGTGATACTGACCCGTACCCAGCTATTGGGATGCCGTACGACGATTTACCGTACGAGCTTTATATTGATGATAGATCCACACTCATGACTTGAGGATGTCATATGATATACTGTATCGTACGCGATACTATTGATGCGGGATCACCGACTATTATATCTATATATCGACTCAGATTTAGGTGGTTTCCATACCCCTCCTGATTGACTTGATACTTAGATCTGTAGTTTGCATAGAGATGTTAGACTAGACCCGAGTCATACCTATATCAAAACTACGAATCAGGAATATCTTAAGGACAAGTAAAGGGATTCTACTGGTATTTCCAAAAGACGTATCTTTCTTAAAAACACCGTAGCCCTTACTTTTAGTAAAAATCCTGATTCGTCTTATTTCAAATGGCATAACTGCATGATATATACATATGGGTGTAGATTCTTTACTGTTGCGTTGATTATTCGATTTCCGCATATTCATGCTATTCACATTGCTTTGCATATGTTTATTGCTATATTACTATCATGTTGCTAGGGCACCAGCACCATTATCGATGATGTGTATGTTCCACGTACACTTGCTTGCCGGCTCACACACTTCATCATCGATAATTGCCATGTCACTACACAGTAGTATTATTGCATCAGGATATGACCTTGTATGTGCATACTATTATTTCCATGTTGCGTGATATACTGTTATACTTGCATTTCATTTATATGTCACATACATCATACTTTATTATTGTGCGCATTGAGATATTCGTTTTCATGATATTTTTGGATTTGGGGACCGTGGATATTTCAAGGAGAATATGTAATTGTTTTAAAAACCCGGTTCCCTTGCTATGATATTTCAGTGCGTCCACCATGTGTTTTCTCGGTGCTGAGAGCGACATATGAACCCGAGTCGAGGAGGGGACGAGGCCGATTACGGGTACATGGTTGACCCGGTAAGGTACCCCGGGGCAGGAACGGTTTCGCTGTGTAGTAGACGGTGAGCCTGGCAGTGGGACCACTACCTGCCGATGATTGGTTGGACCTGGCGATTATCCGGAGGATACTGACCAGAGTCGATAGATGGATATGGGCGTATTGCCGGGGCCGAGGGCCGATTCCGCAGACAGAGCCCGTGGGCTGATCCGGACTGACGGGGCCCGATAGATGAGGATTTACGTGTCGATACTAGGCACGGGTTTCATGATGATCTCCATGATTTTGATTATATCCTCATATTTGCATGCATGATGCTTATTGACATTGGGTGACAGGTGGACGGGATCCATATATATACAGACATTGATTACATACAGACTTTGACTATATTGATCATACTTCATTTGTATATATAACAGGGTACGAGGGCGCTGTTATATATACCCTTACACCAATATTAGAGGAATGGGACGCTAATATATGTGTATTGATATCCATTTGATACTTCATCATGTTTACTTCATGCAGACATACCTTACATTTATGACATGTTATTATCTGAGGCACTGGCACGAGTACTTGGCACTACCTACATGATTAGATGTTACATCGCCACATTTTCATGCTTCAGACTTACTCTTGAGGGTTATATTATATACTGATCGTATTGACCTAGGATTATGTCTTGCATTCGATTTCTGCTTGTAGATATTTTCTATTCACGAGTTGGCAACCCACCTCCGTTGTGCCACAGTTCTTGCAGGGTTTTGCCGTAAGGTTCCGTAGCGGCATTTCTGGCACACTGCTTCCATGTGGGGGACTTGCTTAGGTAGGTGGGTTCTTTTGTATCAGGACCACCCTTGTTGATGTATTATTCTTTTGTATCTATAAATTCCATCAACCAAAACTTTTATATTGTTTCAGAATCAGACACTAGTGATGTATTATTTCGACCTTAGAGTCGCGCTTAGTAGTGTTACGGTTTTCATGCTTATCTGAGTTTCTTTTGAATTTTGATCCTCGCCATTCGGCGTTGTATAGTATATTGCTTGTATGTTTATTTATCCTTAAAATGGTTTTAGATTTCTGGGCTTTTGGCTTACTTGGATCAGATGGAGTCTTATAGACTTCATATGGTTCAAGGGCCAGTCACGTGCTCTTTCGGGTCGTGACATTATCTCAATGCGAAAATCCATGAATATAATATATACAACATAAAACTGAAATGTAAGCAAATAAAGCAAAAGCCGCTAATTAACTGCAACAAATTAATATATATACTATCATGCGGTTCCTATTTTCTCCAATTCTAAATAACATCAAGTAAAGCAAAACATGTCGCTATAACCAGATATATGTGTAAACATAAAGGTATAGCAAGATAAATGTATCTACCTATTAGTAATGATGTAATATACCCTCCAGGTATAAGTGAAGTATGTATGCAAAGTATACCAGTAGCTATATCATTATGTGTGTATGTACCTATTATTAATGGCACAATAGTCTATAGGTATATTGGTAACTAGCATGTAAGTATATCAAGGCATATGTGTAAGCATGTAGGTATACAGGTATGCTATATGTCATATGCGTAAAGAAATATGAATCAATGTCTCAATATCCCTAACCAAACTATATTATATCTATAAGTGGGTTGTGCGTGTCATGGCAATTATTGACGGTGTGTGTGGCATATAATTAGTGCTCGTGCAACATGAGCCGTCAATAATAGTGCAGTGTCCGAAGGATACTAGTCCAAGCACAACAATTAACTAAGCAGTACGGTGTATGCGCAATTCTAAATATGAAATAGAATATGCGACAAGTCAAGTCATCTCTAGCCCAAATGCATAACGCGATGCGGGCGATTCCCCTGTGGATGTTAAATCTACTCACCAACGCTCCTAGCTAAGTGAAGCCTACCACATGTTTTCCCTTTGTCGCAGCGTCCGAAGTTCCCGCCTGCGAACCTGAAACATAAAACAATATAACAGAAATATATTAGCAATAGACCTAAAACACATACAATCTACACGGACCAACACGACACACATACGTACTCTAAAGGGTTCGTGTTGTAGCTAACGTGTATAGCGATACTACGAAACCAACTCAGAGCAACAGCAACACAGAACATGCACCATATTGGATAACGTATCGCGTAAAACGAAACAAAAGAAATACACAAAGTGGTCCGAGATTTTTCTGTACCATTAATTTGTAAAAGTTGCAAGTACCATGAGACCACATACAACCCCAGAGACCCCTACACAAAAACCCAAACCCCAAGTTCCCAGTCTGGCCGCAATTTGCGGCCAGAACCATTAAATTTACGGCAAGAGTTGGAGGAAGTGGGCTCGTATTTTGAGGGAAGGTTCTGGGTCTCTACACTATGTTACTATGATGTGAACTTTTGCAATAAATACCTGGTTTAACAGTAGATCATCCGAGACCCCAAAACAACATTAAAAATACGATATTTACCCAAAACAATACGATACGCGATAAAAACTGAAACTAATAAGCTAAGCTACACAATAAACACTTAAAGAACAGAAAGGGATTATGACCTATACGAAAGAACTTAAAGATCCAAGCTTTGCACACTCCAAGGCATCCAAGAGGCAAATCAAGGTAAAAGGTGTGATTTTTGTGAGATTTGTGAAGTTTTGTGAAGGTATTTGTGATGGAAATGAGAGTGTTCAGTTGTGAGATGAGAGATATGAGAGAATAAAAGAGATAGAAGAAATGATAGAGTGTGTGAGGATAAGAGTTAGGGAGGTGAGTGTAGGGTGAGGTTTGAGGTGAGTGTAAGCACTTGCACTAATGTACCATTAATACATTCATACACACCATTGCCATCTCCTCACTTCCAAAACAAGTATCTCTCTTTCACACACAAAAGATCTAGGGAAAGGATTAAGGATTGGATTAGGGTTAAGGCAAAGGATTAGATAAAGCAAAGGGATTAGGTTAAGTGTCATGGTTGCTAAGAACAAGATTACAACAAACCCTCACATTTACGTGCACACATGCATGCATGCTCATAAAAAATAATAATAAATTATTAATTAAATGTTATAAAATGTGAGGAAACCGAATTGGTAAACTTTTTACAGTAAACCCGCATTAATGTCTAAACTAACACTAACCGAAATCTAAGACGTTACAAGCAGCAAGATAGCAGCAGAGGCAAGAGCAGCAGCAGCAGCAGAAGAAGAAGCAATAGCAGCCGTAGCAAGCAGCAACACCAACAACATGCAGCTGCAGCAGAACCCCCCCTTCTCTTCTTCTTCGTCTTCTCCTTCTTCCTACATCCTAGGATCAAGTGTGCTATAATTTCTTAAACTCAACTCCTTTCTATTTCTAGCATGTGATTGTTAAGCTTTAATTAGTGTTTAATGTGATTTTAGCGCTAGAATTGTGATTTAAGTGGAGATTTGGCCAAGTGATGATTTTTATGGTTAGTGTAGCTTAACTAAGTGTTTATAAGGCCATTTAAACTAAGTTTTGCCCCAGATTTCACTAAAATACCATAGGGTTTCAATTTAGTGTAATTTAATGTTTTAATGTAGATTTTTAGCCTTTTTACGATCTGCTGTTAAACCGAGTGCTTCAGGAAAAATCTGAGTTAACTGGAGCATACTCTTTAGGCCTTGATCACACACAGAACACGAAATTCCATTCGCACTATCTGGCTGCCGTTTTATTCATTCTGGCCGCAATTTGCGGCCAGATGGTGTTGTCTTGTGTTGGGGTTTGGGCTGTGGGAGTCTGCTCTATATTTAAGGGTTTTGGTATATGGAACTTTTTATATTTTCACTCGAGTCAAAATGTGGAACTTAAAACCCTTTTTCGATACTTTTTAACTCGTGCGACACGTGCGTTTTGTGTGTTGGGTCTCTGGTGCACAGTGCGACACAGCGAGTCGGGGTGGTTTCTGGTGAGGTTACACACGTTTTGACGTATCGAGTGCACGCGCGTTTAGCTTCCAACGCGAGTTTTTCCTTGATCGTGATATCGCATTTTTGCAGGTTTTAGCCTCATGTGTATTACTTGTGTGTTTCTAGGTTCGATCGCGGAGATGTAGGACGCGGCACGGAAGGGAAAAGCGGTGGTTGGACCCGGCTAGCACGATATCACGAGTGAGTAGATGTAACATCTACGGGGGAAAATCGTTTGGATGGCGCAAGACACCCGTTAGATTGGATAATTTAAAAGACTTCTAGTGGTAATAGTATTTATGAATATAGTGCCTACTTGAACATCTTGTTGCATTCATGGTCTTATATATTTACATACATGTGCGAACTCATTTCATAGGACACTTGCACAATTGCCAGGGTTTTATGCAGCACAAGCACTATTTATGCGGACACACACGCCTTGGTAATTGCTATGCCACAACACTAGATATCTTGTATAACCTAAAATCTAGAACAATTTCACCATATATGATGCTTAAACCTGTGCTAATTTATTTAAATTCCTCAGGACGAACATGTAGGATTGCTATTCATATGCATGTACCACATTACATCATTCATTCATGCCTCGCCTATTAGTCATACATTACAGTTCGATTTGTTGATACTATAGGCATTCATTATCATTGACATGTGCACTTATGATGATTGTCTTGAGGATTTCAGCACTTGAGATTTATGAGATTTTGGGGGGGCGGGAAACCGCAAGAATTTATAAACTTATTATCCTTTTAAAAATATGCAAGTTGCGGTTTTCTAGTGATGTATGTGTCGTCCAACATGAGTTTTCATATTTTCTGTTGGTTTTTGAGACCCGTTTCGAGAAGTTGGATGAACCGTCTCGGGTACATGGTGGGCCCGGTACGGTACCCAGGGCAATAAGCTCGAGTTGTAGATGATGAGCCTGGCAGGGGAAGACTACCTACCAGTGATTGTTGACGCGGCGGATATCCAGAGGATACCGACCGTGGCCGGGAGATGTTGAGATATTGATACTTTGAGATGGGTCAGCCGGACGGCTGGGGCCTGAGATACTGTGATATGGATACATGAGATTTAAGATAGTTGTTTGAGGTATCGATGCTGGACTCGGATTTCTGTTGATTCTATTGATATTATGCTGATATTTCAAAAGAGTTTCTAAGATGAAAATAATGATTTCCCTATATCAACATATTCAGATCACGAGTTGAAATTGATTCATGTTGCATGCATACCTGCTAGTACATCATGCCAGATAGTATTGTACATTGATTCATGTTGCATACATATCTTCTAGTATATCATGCCATATCAGTATTGTTGATGTTATGACACTTGCGTGCATTCTTACGATAGGCTCTATAGATGTTATTTATTACTCACGAGTTGGCAACTCACCCCCGTTGTGCCACAGCTTTTTTGCAGGTCCGCTCCGTCAGCACAGTAGCGGCGGACGCACTTGCTCCTTTTGCTCCTTTTGCGTGGACTTGAGGCTTTTGCTCGTAGGTGGGTTGTGATATCATTTTGGTTTCCAGCTTTTATATTCATTGTATCTAGAGTACTCCATCTACTGTATCTACAGTACCTGCTATTTGTATTGATGTATATTGACCTAGAGACGAGACGGTTAGATTTGTGGACTTTTATGTTATTTCACTGGGTCGAGCTCACTTGAGCCGACATGATGCTTATTACTTGTGCCTTTTATACTTATTTTGCACATTGCTGATTTACATTGCATGGGATTTGAGTCCACTACGGCGAAGAGCTAACTCCCGCTTGGGGATGCTTTATTTCATATTGTTCATATATATATTCCTGTTTTGTACCCGTTTGGGGGCCAGTATTTACAAAGGACACTCTGCCAAAATTTTTGGAAAATGGATGTTGCTTTTAAAAAGCTTGATGTGACTAATTGGATTAAAAATCGTTTTCAATAAATTGGGGTTTCTTCATTCTATTGCTTAAATGGGTTTTGATTTCTAGGCTTCGGCTTACTTAGATTGCGTACGCCTTGAGACGTTTCGTAATTTATGTGCCAGTCACGTTTAGTACCTTTTGGGTCGTGACACCTAGTATATCCAATATTTCATATATTGCTTCTGCTGCTTAGTTCTTTGATGTGATCATATAACTGCTTGAGACGAATGTAATATTATATATATGATATATAATAAACGTTGCTTATGTTTTGTACCCGCGCTAGTCCAGCCCACACTCAGCCGGTAGTTAAGTAACCTAACGGTGCATGACGGGGCTCAGTGGCGAATGCGGATGGCATAAGCGTAAGTTCTATTTTCGTTTCATTTTTATGTAATGTTTAAGAAACATTAAATGACGCGACTTCATTAATGAGATTAATGAAAAGAAAGAAACATAAAGATATTGTAGAATCAAATTTTCAAAATGGGTAGCTCTAGTTTTTTCTTTGCATAGTTGTAACACCTTCGGTCGTGTTTAGGGGTTAATTATATTTTAATAGATAGTTTTTTGGCAAAAAGTTTACCAAATTAAGTTTCAGATATTTTATCCTAATTAATGAATATTTTATTAGGATTTTTCTATCCACACACACACTTGTGCATGTTAACTAGGGTTTAGATTTGGGGTTAAAACCATGATCAGCAACCATGGTGAGTTAACCTATTTGTATTAAGTGTTTTGGGATTTAATTGGGTTGTATTTATTTGTGTGTTGTTTTGTTTATTTGAATTTATTTTCTTGTGTTGACTTGATGAGAGAGAAGGAGTATGGGCAAAGGGCATGAGCCATGTTCATTAAATGAAGAGAGAGGGAGAGAGGGGGGTCTTTGACTTGTGCTCTCATTTCTCTCCTCATTCTCATTCTCACAACTCTCACACACACACACACTCAGCTGAGAGAGAGAGAGAGAGAGGCAGCAGCTGCAGAAGAAGCACCAGCAGCAGCAACTAGCATCAGCAACAGCATCATCATCAGCAGCATCAGCAGCAACAGGCAGTGGCAGCAGCAACATCAACTGCAGCCCCCAGCAGCTGCAGCAGCACTTCCCATCTTCTCCACCCCCTTTCTCCTTGCACCTAGGGTCTTGTAAGGTATAGAATCTGAGCCCAACTTCTTGTTTGTTTAACGTATGCATAGTTTAGCTTCGGTTTGTATAAAAAGTGAGATTTTGTGCTTGAAATGGTGAATTGTGTGGACTTATGGTTTAGTGCTGTTAATATTGGTTAACCTAGCCTAATTAGGTGTTATTAAGACTATGTAAACCTAGTTAGACCCCAGATTACACGAAAATACCATAGGGTTTCTAATTGTGCAAATTTAGTGTTTTTAAGTGAACTTTTTGGATTTCTGTGATCTGCTATAGGCCCGAGTAGTTCAGGTTGAAATTGAGTTAACTGGAGCTTGTATACAAGGTAAAGACCACACCACTAGAGCCCGAGACCCCCACCCCATAGTGAGGCCGCCGGTTTATTCATTCTGGCCGCAATTTGCGGCCAGATAGGGGAATTTTTGGGTGATGTTTGCATGGGTAGGAGTCTGTTGTTATTTCTAGACCAGTGGTATGTATAGTTTTGTAAGTTGTTAGCCTGGGTAGAATCTGGGACGTTATATCGTATTTCTAGTACGTTTGGTTCGCGCGATACACGCGATACGCGAGAGGGTTCCTTGATTCAGCGTATCGCGGCGTGTCGGGGTTAGTTTTAGACGCGTGCACACGTTTAGCGTATCGTACACATGCGCGTTTAGTTCGCGACGCGAGCATATCGTTTGACTTCGATATCGCGTTTTGCGAGATAGTTGCTCATATATGGATTCTTGTGTAATTCCAGGTTCGCAGGCGGGTACGTCGGACGAAACTAAGAAAGGGAAGCGGGTGGTCGGCTACGAGTAGCGCACGACCAGGTGGGTAGATTTAATATCTACGGGGAAATCACCCGTATGGCATTAAGCGTCAGGGCGTGTTAGGATATTTAGTATAGATGTTCATATGGACTGTAGTAGCTTACCCTTTTGTTGCATATAGAAATGATAGCATAGGACACTGCACTGTCACTAACGGTTCAAGTCGCACGAGCACGATTGATATGCTACACTCACACCGTTAGTGATTTCCATGACACTCACATTATAGGATTGCTATAAATCATATATCATACTGATTCCACCTTATTGATGCTGTCATGATTTGCCGCATAACAGCATATTTTATATCCATATTTGGGCACATATGCATCACATACCCATACTTGTACTACTTACATCATATATTTATACTTGGACACATATATTGATATCTTCATACCTGCGAACATGCACACTGTATATTCATACCAGTGCACAAATATACTGATATCTTCATACCTGCGCTCATGCACACTGTATATTCATACCAGTGCACACATATATTGATATCTTCATAACTGCGCACATGCACACTGTATATTCATAACAGTGCACACATATATTGATATCTTCATACCTGCGCACATGCACACTGTATATTCATACCAGTGCACGCATATATTAATATCTTCATACCTGCGCACATGCACACTGTGTATTCATACCAGTGCACCCATATATTGATATCTTCTTACCTGCGCACATGCACACTGTATATTCATACCAGTGCACACATATATTGATATCTTCATACCTGCACACATGCACACTGTATATTCATACCAGTGCACATGTATATTGATATCTTCATACCTACGCACATGCACACTGTATATTCATACCAGTGCACATATATATTGATATCTTCATACTTTCTTAGATTACGCATTGAGATATGTTGTTTCCATGTTAATTCTGGATTTGGGGAACCGTGGATATTTCAAAGAGAATAGTTAATTATTTAAAAACCCGGTTTCCCTTGATATGATATTTCGGTGCGTCCACCATGTGTTTTCTCGGTACTAGAGTGATGTATGTGAACCCGAATCGAGGATTTGGATGAGGCCGATTATGGGTACATGGTGGACCCGGTATGGTACCCCGGGGCGAGAACGGTTTCGCTGTGTAGTAGTCGGCGAGCCTGGCAGAGGGACTGCTACCTACCGGTGATTGGTTGGACCTGGCGGTTATCCGGAGGATACCGACCAGAGTCGATGGATGGATACGGGACGACTCATACTGCCGGGGCCGAGGGCCGATACCGCAGACAGAGCCCGTGGGCTGATCCGGACTGACGGATGCCCTATACAGGAGGATTTGCATGTCGATGCTTGGCACGAGTATTTCTTGATATTTTGGGTGCCGATGTTCGGCACTCATGATTATATGAGATTTACAGGATTTGAGGACCGAGGAGGATGATGACGCCTGAGTAGTATTGGGATTTGGGTGCATTGATGGGCACCGATTATACTTTTCACGATGACATTCCGTGTAGATGTTATATTTCCCATACTCAGTATGTAGTAATTGATATCTCATCATGTATCTATTGTACCTGACATAGTACACATGCTTGTATGATCATTGCATACCCTGTTCATTCTATATAGGGTGGTTAGACTGCATTGCTATACCTGATCATCACGTTTCTTGCTCATCACATGGAGATGTTATTAGATCACACTTGTTGCATGTTTTGAGCATCCAGTTCATCATATAGATGTTATCTGTTGATATAGGTTAGAGTATCGTTGCACGTGCATACTCGCGATTACCTTTATATGTTATCTTCTATTCACGAGTTGGCAACTCACCCCCGTTGTGCCACAGTGTTTACAGGTTGCCCTTCGGAGTAGTCGAGGCAGGCTGCGTTCTTACATCTTTTGACACAGATACCCCTACAGTTGGTGTACTAGCTCTTTTGCGGATAGATGGGTTTTGTGCGGTATCTGGTTATCTTTCAGTTATGTACATTGTTGTATCTAGTACTCTCCATCTACCACTTATGTATTGACTTAGAGACCAGTTGTGAGGACGATGTATATTATTTTGTATTCTGGTGTTGAGCTCGTTGTGAGCCGACTCTACTTATGCAGTTTATTCTATCTGTGATGTTTCCCATTTGTTGCTCATTTTCTTCGCTACGGAGTCGTATAGTGTTATCTTAGTAATTGGTTCTATTAAATGCTTAAAACACTCTATACTTTTACTTGTTTGATTTCTGGGTTTCCGGCTTACTTAGTCGCGTTACGCCTGTAGACGTTACGTGGTTAAGTGCCGGTCACGGGCCAAAATTTGGATCGTGACAATGTTGGTATCAGAGCGTAGGTTTTACCTTCGGAGTGTAGGATGACCCTGGTATGATGGAGTAGGTAGCTGCAGCAGAGTGGCGTAGCGTGCGTATGTTTCGCGGCATACTCACGACACGGTACTCTGCCTAAGCGACCTTAGGACTTATTGATTGAATTTTCCTCATGATTGTATATATCCTTGTGATTCGATTTTCGTATCCTCATCGAATCCTACCTTCTTTTCAGCCATTATGCCGCCAAGGACTACGAGGGTGCAGAGAGAGGCCGGGAGAGCCGAGGTTCGAGTTGATTTATCTGAGACGAGGACTGATCCGAGTAGTACCCCTGTTGTACCAGGACAGATTGTTTCTCCTACGACAGATCAGATCGCTAGACTAGTGGCAGAGATGCAGAGCTTGCGCCAGACGATGAGCTCATTGGTAGAGGTCGTTCGAGCGCAGCGACAGATGGTTGTCACCCCTGTTACGCAGTTGTTCCTTGCGATCATCATGCAGTATTCCGTCCCCTACACAGCACCGGTGGAGGCAGCCCCAGTTTACGAGACACGTCTTCCAGAGACCGTGAGATTTCCGGAACAGTTGTGGAATCGTACCGGTGTACCAGCCCAGAGCAGAGGCTTGGGACGAGGACAGTCGTTTGGCTTTCATCCCCTGGCAGGACAGTAGTCAGCGCGTAGGTGTTTACGATGCGGAAGCCTTCAACACCTCATCAGGAAGTGTTCCTTCACACCACGTCAGGGTCGTATTCTGAGACGTCGTGGACGCGGAGGGTTCGCCCAGATGGGTCAGGCTAGTAGAAGAGGAGTTCGATCAGTCACAGATGAAGGACAGGCACAAGTTTTCGCTTCGACTCATCGGGACGCGAGGGCGTCCAATGCGGAGCCTACTGGTACTCTTTCAGTATGTCCTTTGTTGCACTCGTATGTTTCGACGAGAGTCGTGCTAGGTAGATCAGCCGTTTGTTGTGTTAACTTCTGTCAGCAATCCTTTTGTTGCGCGACACGTAATTCGGTCGTGTGCCCATCAGATAGGAGATAGAGATTCGTCTGTCCTTTTGATCCTCCTAGAGATGTTGGATTTGGCAATCTCCTGAGCACGGACTGGATAGCTACATGCTGGGCGTTGTGGGCTACCGCGAGGAAACGATTAGGTTTTTTTTTCCCGGGTGAGTCAGTCTTGTGGTGCTGGCAGACAGTTGTGCTGCCTCTCCCAGCTTGAATTTAGCATTTTCGCTAGTTGGCCTTTGAGGAGATGTCGTGGATTCTTGGTGTTCATTCGTGATGCTATAGCCACAGTTGGTTTGTTGGACCGATTTTCTTTCGTGCGAGAATTTTTCCGACGTCGTTCCAGATGAGCCGGCGAAGCTTAAGGAGCTAAGGATCTGCTGCAGAGTGGTTGTTGAGGGAGTTGTGAGTCTGAGTGTTTCGCATTTAGGAAGCTCCTATTTCTGTTCATCAAGGAGAAAAATGACAGATTGAGGTTGTGTATTGATGGATCGTCACTTGAATCGGCTTACGGTGCGGATAAGTATCATGTACCTCGCATTGACGATTTCTTCGATCAGCACCAGAGTGCGAGACTTTGTCTAAGTTGGTTAGGGATCAGGTCATCATTGTTGCGGGTTCGGAGTGATGACATTCCGAAGACTGTCTTGTGCGTGCTACGGGCTTTGTGTGTTTTGGGTGTGTCACTGGACTCACCGATGCTCTAGCAGCATTCGTAGGTGTGATGAACTGGTTTTGTTCGGGCCGTTCCTCGACTAGTTATTGTTGTGTTATTTATGACATCCTAGTCTTTTTAGTGTGCCTTGAGGGTTAGGGTAGCACTTGAGGATCTGTTATACGTATACTGGGAGAGCCCCAGCAGTTTACTAGATTCTCGGAGTGTCCCTTTAAGCTTGTTTGTGTTGACTCCTAGGTTTTGTAGTTACGGAGACGAATTGGTATGGTTTCGAGGAAGATCGTGACCGTACAGCTTAGGCCCAAATTTGTGAGCAGGACGGAGGTCCGCAGATTTTTGGCTTGGCAGGTGTTACCGCCGTCTCATGTAGGATTGCTAGTGTAATGCTGCCCCGTTGACTAAATTGACTGGAATGGAGGTTCCTTTTCTTTAGACTGAGGCTTGTGTACGGAGTTTCGGCAGTTGAAGACTCGGTTAACAATTGCTTCAGCCCTTTCCTTGCTTTTGGTTCGGGCGACTTTGTGGTTTAACTGTGATGTTTCGTGAGTAGGACTCGAATGTGTACTGAGGTGACACAATGGAGTTATCGCTTTTACTTCCTTACATTTGGAGGAAGTACGAGAAGGATATCCCACTCATGATCTGGAGATGGCCGCGATGGTTTTGCGTTGGAAATTAGAGACACCACTTGTTTGAGAGTCGTGTCAGATTTTCACGGACCACCAGAGTTAAAGGTACACCTTCCTGCGGCGGAATTTGATTGTTGTGATAGTCCTCCGCAGATTCACAGTTCTTGTGCGGTCGTTGAGTACAGCATAAGTTCGTCTCTACTAAGGAGACAGCTGGCTCATGTCCGCGCCCGACCACTTTTCTTAAATCGCTTTCGCGAGACACTGCCCGCCGACGCTCGTTCGTCAGAGATATTGGATCCTACTCGACTGGGTAATGATTGGAATCCTTGACTTGTGGCAAGGGTGTGCTAGGTTAGGGAGACACTTGTGTACCTAATATTATGGGAAAGAGATGTGGAATCCTAGGGCAGGCACATCGGTCAACTCTCTGTACTCATTCAAGCCCCACCAACTGTTAACGTGACTTGTAAGGTAGTTACGGGTGGGCAGGGATAGAAAGAGAAGTCTCAGGATTCGTTTCAAGGTGTCTGTCTTGTTGTGTGCTTGAGTTGAGCAACTGAGACTGACGGGAGAGTTGCAAGCTTTAACCATTCCGAAGAGGGAACGAGAGCAGATCTCCCTAAAATTAGTTATGGTGTCTACCCAGGAGTTGTCAGGATGTGACTCCATTCGGATGCTTGTCATCTGGTGATACTCAGTTGTTCTTGTTAAGTTATGTGTATATAGAAATTGTTGTCGGCAGTTGGGGATCGTCGTTTGCCATCGATAGGGTTCTCCTTTGATAGCAGTTATCAGGATGACACTCCAATTGGTAACCTTTAGGATTAGAGGTTAGGTCGTGTCGATCATCAGTCTGTTTTCCTAACTCCGTGTTATAGGATATTTTTTTTTTGGACTCCAGCTAGTTTAGAAACTTCGGAAATGATCCAGTTGTTTTAGGTCAGGATGAGAATTGTCCATTTTAGATAGAGATCATATGCTGACCAAGATGGTTGCAAATTCGAGTTCGCAATGGCAGATCATGTATTCCCACGGAAATTTCTGATAAATGATATGTTGAGTTTTGGGAAGCTTTCCGGGATAGTAAGTCTTTTTAGGATCCCTAAGGCGAGTTGGTTCGTTGCCTTAAGTTGGGCACTTCCACCCAGATTATTGAGTATTCACCCCGTGTTCCCTACGTCGATACTTTGCAATTACTTTCATGACCTTTCTCATTGGATTCAGCGCCAGACCATTTAGTTCGAGTGTGATCCTTCGTTCACCCAACAGCCAGCCGTAATATTGGACCGGCAGGTGAAGAAACTTCGATCGAAGGTCTTGCTATCAGTGAGGGTATTTTGGTGCATCCAAAATGGTGAAGAGATCACTTGGGAGGCCAAGGGCGAGATGCGGAAGAAGTTCCCTCATCCCTCTGAAGGTATGCGTAGCTTTGTATTTTAAAATTCGGGGACGAATTTTCTTTACGGGGGGAAGATTGTAACACCTTAGGTCGTGTTTAGGGGTTAATTATATTTTAATAGATAGTTTTTTGGTAAAAAGTTTACCAAATTATGTTTCAGATATTTTATCCTAATTAATGAATATTTTATTAGGCTTTTTCTAGGCACACACACACTTGTGCATGTTAACTAGGGTTTAGATTTGGGGTTAAAACCATGATTAGCAACCATGGTGGGTTAACCTATTTGTATTAAGTGTTTTGGGATTTAATTGGGTTGTATTTATTTGTGTGTTGTTTTGTTTATTTGAATTTCTTTTCTTGTGTTGACTTGATGAGAGAGAAGGAGTATGGGCAAAGGGCATGAGTCATGCTCATTAAATGAAGAGAGAAGGAGAGAGAGGGGGGTCATTGACTTGTGCTCTCATTTCTCTCCTCATTCTCATTCTCACAACTCTCATACACACACACACTCAGCTGAGAGAGAGAGAGAGGCAGCAGCTGCAGAAGAAGCACCAGCAGCAGTAACTAGCATCAGCAACAGCATCAGCATCAGCATCATCAGCAGCAGCAGGCAGCAGCAGCAGCAACATCAACAGCAGCCCCCAGCAGCTGCAGCAGCACTTCCCATCTTCTCCACCCCCTTTCTCCTTGCACCTAGGGTCTTGTAAAGTATAGAATCTGAACCCAACTTCTTGTTTGTTTAACGTATGTGTAGTTTAGCTTCGGTTTGTATAAAAAGTGAGATTTTGTGCTTGAAATGGTGAATTGTGTGGACTTATGGTTTAGTGCTGTTAATATTGGATAACCTAGCCTAATTAGGTGTTATTAAGAATATGTAAACCTAGTTAGACCCCAGATTACACCAAAATACCATAGGGTTTCTAATTGTGCAAATTTAGTGTTTTTAAGTGAACTTTTTGGATTTATGTGATCTGCTATAGGCCCGAGTAGTTCAGGTTGAAATTGAGTTAACTGGAGCTTGTATACAAGGTAAGGACCACACCACCAGAGCCCGAGACCCCCACCCCATAGTGAGGCCGCCGGTTTATTCATTCTGGCTGCAATTTGCCGCCAGATAGGGGAATTTTTGGGTGATGTTTGCATGGGTAGGAGTCTGTTGTTATTTCTAGGCCAGTGGTATGTATAGTTTTGTAAGTTGTTAGCCTGGGTAGAATCTGGGATGTTATATCGTATTTCTAGTACGTTTGGTTCGCGCGATACGCGCGATACGCGAGAGGGTTCCATGATTCAGCGTATCGCGGCGTGTCGAGGTTAGTTTTAGACGCGTGCACACGTTTAGCGTTTCATACACACGCGCGTTTAGTTCGCGATGCGAGCGTATCGTTTGACTTCGATATCGCGTTTTGCGTGATAGTTGCTCATATATGGAATTCTTGTGTAATTCCAGGTTCGCAGGCGGGTACGTCAGACGAAACTAAGAAAGGGAAGCGGGTGGTCGGCTACGAGTAGCGCACGACCAGGTGAGTAGATTTAACATCTACAGGGAAATCGCCCGTATGGCGTTAAGCGTCAGGGCATGTTAGAATATTTAGTATAGATGTTCATATGGACTGTAGTAGCTTACCCTTTTGTTGCATATAGAAATGATAGCATAGAACACTGCACTGTCACTAACGGTTCAAGTCGCACGAGCACGATTGATATGCTACACTCACACCGTTAGTGATTGCCATGACACTCACATTAAAGGATTACTATAAATCATATATCATACTGATTCCACCTTAGTGATTTTGTCATGATTTGCCACATAACAGCATATGTTATATACCACATATTTATACTTGGACACATATATTGATAACTTCATACCTGAGCACATGCAGACTGTATATTCATACCAGTGCACACATATATTGATATCTTCATACCTGCGCACATGCACACTGTATATTCATACCAGTGCACACATATATTGATATCTTCATACCTGCGCACATACACACTGTATATTCATACCAGTGCACACATATATTGATATCTTCATACCTGCGCACATGCACACTGTATATTCATACCAGTGCACACGTATATTGATATCTTCATACCTGCATACATGCACACTGTGTATTCATACCAGTGCACACATATATTGATATCTTCATACCTGCGCACATGCACACTGTATATTCATACCAGTGCACACATATATTGATATCTTCATACTTGCTTAGATTACGCATTGAGATATGTTGTTTCTATGTTAATTCTGGATTTGGAAAACCGTGGATATTTCAAAGAGAATAGTTAATTATTTAAAAACCCGGTTTCCCTTGATATGATATTTCAGTGCGTCCACCATGTGTTTTCTCGGTACTAGAGTGATATATGTGAACCCGAATCGAGGAGTTGGATGAGGCCGATTACGGGTACATGGTGGACCCGGTATGGTACCCCGGGGCGAGAACGGTTTCGTTATATAGTAGACGGTGAGCCTGGCAGAGGGACTACTACATTCCGGTGATTGGCTGGACCTGGCGGTTATCTGGAGGATACCGACCAGAGTTGATGGATGGATCCGGGACGACTCGTACTGCAGGGGCCGAGGGCCGATACCGCAGACAGAGCCCGTGGGCTGATCCGGATTGACGGATGCCCTATACAGGAGGATTTGCGTGTTGATACTTGGCACGAGTATTTCTTGATATTTTGGGTGCCGATGTTGGGCACTCATGATTATATGAGATTTATAGGATTTGAGGACCGAGGAGGATGACGACTCCTGAGTAGTATTGGGATTTGGGTGCATTGATGGGTACCGATTATACTTTCCACGATGACATTCCGTGTAGATGTTATATTTCCCATGCTCAGTATATAGCAATTGATATCTCATCCTGTATCTATTGTACCTGACATAGTACACATGCTTGTACGATCATTGCATACCCTGTTCATTCTATATTGGATGGTTAGACTGCATTGCTATACCTGATCATCATATTTCTTGCTCATCACATGGAGATGTTATTAGATCGCACTTGTTGCATGTTTTGAGCATCCAGTTCATCATATAGATGTTATCTATTGATATAGGTTAGAGTATCGTTGCACGTGCATACTCGCGATTACCTTTATATGTTATCTTCTATTCACGAGTTGGCAACTCACCCCCGTTGTGCCACAGTGTTTGCAGGTTGCCTTTCGGAGTAGTCGAGGCAGGCTGCGTTCTTGCATCTTTTGACACAGATACCCCTACAGTTGGTGTACTAGCTCTTTTGCGGATAGGTGGGTTTTGTGCGGTATCTGGTTATCTTTCAGTTATGTACATTGTTGTATCTATTACTCTCCATCTACCACTTATGTATTGACTTAGAGACCAGTTGTGAGGACGATGTATATTATTTTGTATTCTGGTGTCGAGCTCGTTGTGAGCCGACTCTACTTATGCAGTTTATTTTATCTGTGATGTTTCCCACTTGTTGATCATTTTCTTCGCTACGGCGTCGTATATTGTTATCTTACTAATTGGTTCTATTAAATGCTTAAAACACTTTATACTTTTACTGGTTTCATTTCTGGGTTTTCGGCTTACTTAGTCGCGTTACGCCTGTATACGTTACGTGGTTAAGTGCCGGTCACGGGCCAAATTTTGGGTCGTGACAATAGTGGTATTCCTTGATGAATATCCAACATCTCATTCGATGAGGAAAGAGCCGGGATCCCCTCACCGGGAGTGACCTCTTTAGCAAAACTAGAAAATGCTACAACTCACTCGATTTTGTCTTTTGATCGTTTCTCTAGTTCTTGCTTTGCATGATGGTATTCTTTGATGAATATCCAGCACCTCATTCGATGAGAAAAGAGCCGAGATCCCTTCACCGGGAGTGAACACTTTCGCGAAGCTAGAAAAGCATCAAAAACACTCCTTTTAAAAACAATTAGATTCCACAAAGATATCAAGTTCATTAAGCTCACGGTTTTCTTAAAAACCTGCGTAGCCCTCCGTCATTTCAGATAAGTACTTTTTAGTATTCGTGATGCGTTTGTTGACCTCTGTCAAGGCGTAGTGTGCGGTAGCTGATTAGTGCTTATCTGCCGCATGTGATGTGATTGGATTAGGGTAGTCGTACAGCCTTGTTGACCTCTATCAAGGGTCGTGCGGGTGGGTCTAATTCAATCAAGAAATGAACGGGTTGAACTTGACTAGCGGCCTATGGTTTGTTGTCCTCCGTCAAGGTCATAGGAAGCTAGGGGTAAAAACATTATCGGGAATTTAAAGTGTTGAAATTTGAAATGAGATTGCATACCTTCTATATGATAGTTGGATCCCGAAACCCGCTGCGAGTAAGAGTTACTCCTGACAGAATTTTGCACTTTACAATTAACCGATCCAGTAGTTGTTGATCAGTCGAAAATACTGCATTTTTAACACGGCAATTTCCCTATCATTTGCACTCATCTAGAAGTGTTCGGTATTCATATTGCACATATTAGCAAAACAGTCCTGAAATACCAGATTGTATGTGTTATACTCTAAAACCGGCATTTTTAGGGAAATTGACTGTTTATCATGGCATCGCATCATCCTTGTATTGCGCAACACTTGTCTCGAGAAATTTTGCAGGAAATTCCAGAAACTGAGTTGAAATTGTGAAAATAATGCTGATAAAATACGCCAACTCAAAGGCTGGAGATCTGGCAGTGATCAAGGATTAATTGCAATATTCAGCACATCAGAGAATAGCCCAAATATTATAAGAAGAATTACGAAAAGAAAATCAAGCACCAAGGCCCATAAAGCGCCGCAGATCCGCGGCGGGATCCGGCTTGCGCCGCGGATTCGTGGCGCTATGGTGACATCATGGCTTCAAATTTTATACACGTGGCTCCTGTAACTGCCCAAGCTTCCAGAAGACTCCCGATTCTCCAACTAACTTCTTCTAGAAGTCTCCTTATAACAACCTTCTTCTAGAAAGCTCTCTCCAACAACCTTCTGCTAGAAGCCTCCTTATAACAACCTTCTTCTAGAAGCCTCCTTGTAACAACCTCATTCTAGAATATTCCCTCCAACAAACTTCTTCTAGAAGATTCTTTCTAACAACCTCATTTTGGAGGGAAAATTCAAATGAGGTGGTTCATTTTGGAGGGAAAAGTTGTTCATTTTGGAGGGAAATTTGAAATTTGAATTCTAGATCTAGGGTTATGAAAGCTAATAAAAGGGAGCCTAGATCTAAGGTTAAGAGTTGTTCATCATTAGTTGTTCTTCATCTCTTCCTCTTCCATCTACAAGTTGAGTGACACATCTTGTAGCCCTAAATCCAAAATCCAAGCCAAATTCAAGATCCCGAGTATCATTCAAGCAAGAAGCCTTCAACGTTTTAGGAGCGGAGCCGATCTTCAATCGAGCAAGTGATCCAAACCGATCCACGACTCAAGGAGACGAGCGAAGCCAAATCGACGATCGAGTTCTTCCTCTTGTAGTTCTTGAGCGATTTGTAACTTAATTGTTGATATAAATAAAAGGTGAAATTCTTTAATCTTGCTTTCTTTAAATTCTTGCATCATGATTCGATCTTAATTTGTGATTGTGGTTCTTGTTATGATGTTTGAGTAAAACTCCGCTCGTAAAGGAGTCAAGACGATCAATAAAATGATGATGTAACAAATCTTAAAACGATTCTTAAGTCCTACGAGTTTTGTAAACCCTAGCAAATTGAAGAATCGATGACCTAGTTTCGTTGCGATGCTTTCTTGATTGTGATCGCTCGAAATTAGGGATCCACGATCGATTCTTGAATTTACTAGAGGCTAGAATGTGAATGATATCGACGAAGGAACAAGGGATAAATGATGAAACCCTAGTTTCACAAGAAATCCTTAAATCTCGTTGATCATCATCGATCTAGTATCAATTCATCGATGGATAAAAATACGTAATCGCTAGATTTCATCACATCTATAGATCCGATCGATTCCTACGAGCCTCACTTCGATTCTTGATATTTGGATTGGAAATCTACACAAATTCTCAATTCTTGATTTTAATGTTTTTTTGTTCTCAGATCTAGATTTTTCTAATTCTTGAAATTCAATTTACAAATCATGAATTGTTTCTTTTCTTTTCTTTAAAGTTTCAACTCATCTAAATCGAAACACGAACGATTACACTTTCCCTGTGGACGATCCGCACTTACTAACGCGCTACATTCGACACCGTTATTGATTGCGGTCAAAATATTTTTGGTTGTGATTTCTTACAATTTTCTAACTACACATCCGAAATCGTTTCAATCAAATGGCGCCGTTGCCGGGGATCATTTGATTTACACACACAATCGGAAAATATCAAAAAATCAAATGGAGCCGTTGCCGGGGATAGTGCGCTAATTGTTCGTTGTTTTGAAATTTGAGTTGAAAAGTTTATTCCATCTATATTTTTAGATCAAAATTCCCGCAAACTCTAAACGTGTTGTTGTGATTTGTTGCGAGTAAATCTGGAATTTGTGGAGCTGTGGAAAAAATTTTCAGAGCATTCCAGAAAGCTTAGAAGGTAAACAGAGGCACACTGTAAAATTTTGGTGCAGAGATCTTTCAAACCCGCGGCGGATCCGCGGCATTAGGCGCTTATTGCGGCTAAACCACGGCGCTACAGTAAAAAAATTCTCAGGTGACTCCTCTGCTTTCTTATCTTCTCCCTCATCTGCTCCAATTAACAATTTGCTGTAAGTTTCTTTGCAAATAAATCGCAGCGCCGCAAAAAGCAATAAAAATTGTGCGTGTTTTTGATTTTTGGTTGTTTGCATATTAATACGGAAATTAAGGGGCAAAGACCAAATTCAGATTAGGTGGGGAGTTCATTACCCTTCCTAAGCCCCGAAAATCACAAAATTGCATCCGCATTACCCTCATTAACTAAAAAATATCTAGAGATGACTCTAAGGACCGTCGCGCTCACTTAGGACAAGAGAAGGCCGTGGGTAATTCATTGCTTATCCGCGTTTCTTTTGTGGTGTCTAAGGCAAGTGTGTCGAAGGATAGTGGTTACTTAATTAGGCCCACTACTTACGTAGTGGAGAACCTCCCACTTACCTGGCACTTACCTGGCCACAGGAGAGACAAAGAGGCAGTGGAGGATTGATCCTGCGACTTGTCTTTTGGCAGTTAGGAGCGGTCTAGAGCTTTGACCTAGGTGACCACTAGATTTTAGTGTTTTGCTTGTTGCATTTGTTGTGATCGCATCATTTTTTCAAAAAATCCGTATATTTTTCAAAACAAACACCAATCATATCATTTCCCCTAATTATAAGTCACGCCGCCACTTGTACTATTCCTTTTTAGTGCAAGATAGGCTGGACACGGGATTCTAGTGCCCGTTTAGTCCGCGTTCCCTCGATCGACCCAAAAGTCGGTATTTTTACGTTTACCTCTTCTTTACCCACCACCACACCCACATCGATGGATCCTTCTCCATCGAACCTCTTTACCACTACTCTGCCGCCGTCCGTAGGTGCGCAGAATCTACCCTGCATCTCTCTTCAAGAGCGGTGCTATTCTACACGAGGTCCTCTTTCGACCTGTCTCTCCATTCCACCAGCCAGCGGGGAAAATTTTGAAACTAAACCCCAATACATCAACCTTCTACCAAAATTTCATAGTCTTGAGTCTAAAGACGCATATGCCTTTATCACCAAATTTGAAAATGTATGCGCAATGATTGGCACCTCACAGCTTTCTATGGATGCTATGCGTCTACGTCTTCTCCCATTTACCTTGTGCGATATAGCCGAGAAGTGGCATTACAACACAACCGCACATTCCATTTCAAACTGGGAAGAATTCGGAAAAGCATTCCTAAAGAAATTCTACCCAAATCATAAGACAGCTCGAGTACGTAGAGAAATCTATAAATTCACCCAGCTTCCAAATGAAACATTTTCACAATGTCTTGAATGCTTTAAGGATCTGTTAGTCCAATGTCCACATCAAGGAATCCCCAGATGGGAACTGTGCCGAATCATTTATGAGGGCATTAATCCTAACACAAAACAGACCCTTGAATTAATGTGTCAAGGCAACTTCATGACCAAAGTTGATGGGGAAGCTTGGAAATTCCTAGAAGATTTCGCTGAAAAATCGTTACAGTGGGAGGGTGTGAGTCAATCGTCTAGCGGGGGCAATAACCAATCGGATGTTTCCATAAGAGTTAGAGCTGAAATTTCAGCTTTACACAAGAAATTCGACAATATGGAAAACAAATTTTTAGCAGCCGCCCTAAGTCAAATGTCACTCTCCAAAACTATCTGTGAATGTTGTTCTGATCCTTCTCACTTGACGAAAGAATGTCCGTTTCAAGGTCATGAGCACACCAATGCCGCATTTAAAAGACCTAGGAACAATCCATATTCTTCCACATATATTCAGGGTTGGAGGAATCACCCTAACTTTGCTTGGAACCAATCACAATCTCAAAACACGGTTCCAACCCAAAACAATTTCCAAAGGGTCCCTCCACCATAACAGCAACCACTTCCATTGAGTCAACACCCCTACCAATCACAAAACTTCCAAAATCCGGCCAACACTTTTGCACCACATGAAAACTCTTTGCAATTGACCAGTACAGATAATACCTCTGCACTAGCACAAACCTTGGATACTTTCATGAAACAATCCATCCAGGGGATGGCAAGTTTGCAATCTTCCGTCGAGAATGTGATGAAGATCATTGTCTCTCAAAATGAGAATATCAAATCGATGGAAGCACAAATTGCACAACTAAAAGCCGAAATGAGTGCAAGAGAGAAAGGGAAACTTCCAGCTCAACCTTTACCCAATCCTGGCTATTCACATCATTTGAGTGCAATCACGTTGAGATCTGGAAGAGTGCTTGACAATCACCTTGGGGAAGAGTTTGATGACACAGAAAAATCTATCAATAATACCCCGGTTAAGACCTTTCCTTCCACTTCTACTTCTAATTCTAACCCCAGTTCTTCTATCCCACCACCTTCTTGCGAGCCTATTCTCCGTTTCCCACAAGGCTCGCCACCTCAGCCCATCTCTTATAGTTCGCCACGGACGATCCCCACTCCTATTCTTAGATCGTTCCCACCCACACGATCTTCTCCTATGATGGACCCAGCGCTTATTGCTAAAGCACCTTATCCTAATCGGTTAAGGGCTAACAAATCGAGTCCACATATGGAGAAGATTTTGGACATGTTTAAGCAAGTTAACATCAACATCCCTCTCCTAGATGCCATCCAACAAGTTCCGTCCTATGCGAAAACTCTTAAGAACTTGTGCACTAGGAAGAGGAAGACTCAAGTGCCCAAGAAGATATTCATGGCAAAGACTGTAGACACGGCTTTCCCCCAACAAGTACCGAAGAAACGTAAGGACCCTGGCTGTCCTACTATTTCTATTTCTATTGGGGAAAAACACATCAACCGTGCTCTACTATACCTTGGCGCTAGTGTTAACTTGCTTCCATACTCGGTTTACGAGCAGTTAGGTATCGGAATGTTAAAGCCCTCTAGCAAAACTCTCCAGATGGCTGACCGATCAATCACCAAACCTAGGGGTGAACTGGAGGATGTGTTAATAAAAATCGGGGAATTTGTATTCCCTATGGACTTTATTGTAATTGATACACAGCCTGTAGCGAACCCACGGAATCAAATTCCGGTGATTTTAGGTCGCCCCTTTTGGCCATTTCCAATGCTATCATCAACTGTCGTAATGGCTCTATGACCCTATCCTTCTGGAATAGGTCAATAGAGCCGAACATTTACAAGTTGGGAAGTGTACCCTCCGAACCTACTGCTCAGGTATGTTCTGTCGACTTAATGGATGTCGACAGCAGTGAAATTGATGATCCTCATGATACAGATCTAGACTCTTTTCATACGTTGTTGTTTGACCCAACTATGTATCATACACATACGGACTCTTCTACTGAGATGTCCGGGTCAACAACTAACACTGATTATGAAATGCTTTTAGAGTGTGAAGATCACCCCGTGCTTTGTGATGACATTATTCATCGGGGTATAGATGGAACTTTTGAGGAGATCTTCGCTGATGAACTCGCATTTTTGAATGACATGGATGTTGAGATGAATCATCTCCTAATCAATGAAATTGAACCTCCACCCCTTCTTTTGAACTGTAAAAAGAATGCGAGCAATCCATCACATTCACTGTATCGTCTCTCCAAAATGAGACGCACACACATTCTATTCCACCACTTACCCTTTCCCCACTTCTTCTTCCACCAACCAGAGCATTGCATTGATAAAATTTTCGAATGGTTGTGTTAACTTTCGGTCTTTGCAAAGCTTGGCATCGACCAATGATTTTTGACCCCCTCATGTGATTTTCAAAAGATTAATATTGCATAACTCAAGTTTGTGGGGGCATTTTTTCGGGCTCTTGAAAAGAAAAGTTTTACAAAATGATGAGCCAAGAATAAGTTTGGGGGAGGTCTTCACTTAAATATTTTGCCCCCACTAATAAATTCCTCCCAGGATTACAGGTTTTTTGAGATTTAGCAGATGGCAACAGTGAGGACACTGTTGAAAACAAGTTTGGGGGAGGTTTGTGCTTATTTTTGCACCATTTGCATGATACTTTGCATAAGCACAAAACATTTTGATAAAACCTATAAAAATTTCAAAAATTTCAAAAAAATATTTTTGTACATAAATAAGATAATAAAAGATTACATAGTGAAAAATTACATCCATGAGATTAGAAAAATTTAAGAAAACCAAGAAAATTAGAAGTTTTCTTATACGAACTAGTTATAAGTAGTTATGAGCCGTTGTCCCAAGGGTTAGTAAGATGAAGGAAGTCACTAATCTGAGGATAAAAATAAGTCTGAAAAATAGTTTCTATTCTGGAAGTCAAACATTTTGAACGTTGATACCCTACTATTCGCACTTACACACGTCTTAAAGCCGATGTATGAAGGAAATAAAAAAATGAATAAAATATAAAATGGTGAGAAAAATGGACACTGGTTTTGTTATCGCCAAGGCAGCAATAAAAAAATATAGCGAGGGTGCCTCTTTACCTAGTGCCCTAAGGCCAACTGGTCTGGGAGTCACTGCTAAGCCTTAGGTGGTGCAAGACAAGGAAAATACACTAAATAAGCAAGCACATGAGTAATCGGTCGGTTAGTACCTCAAGAAGTATTAACGGTCGCATGAAAGTGTGTGAGCAACTTCATCTAAATATTCATTAATTAAAAAGTACTGAGGCTGATGGGCAAGAGTATGATAGCTTGAATTGAATTCTCCGGGTGTAGGGATGTCTTTACACACACGCAGGGTTATATGATCGATGTTTGGAAGAAAGATAGGAATGAAGAATAAGACGATGTTTTATTGAGGGAGGACGTGATTTCTGACATCTTTTCATCACTATTAAGATAGGGCTCATGACAACCGAAAAGCTAGCTTAGTTGGAAACCCTAATTTTCAAAGTCTTTCTTTTGAAATTCTTATCTTTAAATGTAATATTCATGATCTTCCTTTTATTATTGGATTTTGTGGGTGCAATCCGCAGAAAACCCACAGGGGACAACACTCCTCCTACTAGGGACACCTAGAGGTGTAAAGGCTTGTTGCACGTGCTCAGTGCAATCGTGTTGCCTACGAAAGTGTGCTAGTTAGTTTTTCTCTTTCTTTATTTTCTCCTTCTTTTTTTAATAAAACAGTTTGCTCGAGACGACCGAAAATAAGTTTGGGGGAATTTGATCAGTCGAAAATACTGCATTTTTAACACGGCAATTTTCCTATCATTTGCACTCATCTAGAAGTGTTCGGTATTCATATTGCACATATTAGCAAAACAGTCCTGAAATACCAGATTGCATGAGTTATACTCTCAAACCGGCATTTTTAGGGAAATTGACTGTTTATCATGGCATCGCATCATCCTTGTATTGCGCAACACTTGTCTCGAGAAAGTTTGCAGGAAATTCCAGAAATCGAGCTGAAATTGTGAAAATAATGCTGATAAAATACGCCAATTCAAAGGCTGGAGATCTGGCAGTGATCAAGGATTAATTGCAATATTCAGCACATCAGAGAATAGCCCAAATATTATAAGAAGAATTACCAGAAGAAAATCAAGCACCAAGGCATATAAAGCGCCGCAGATCCGCGGCGAGAGCCGGCATGCGCCGAGGATCCGCGGCGCTATGGTGACATGATGGCTTCAAATTTTATACACATGGCTCCTGTAACTGCCCAAGCTTCCAGAAGACTCCCGATTCTCCAACTAACTTCTTCTAGAAGCCTCCTTATAACAACCTTCTTCTAGAAAGCTCTCTCCAACAACCTTCTTCTAGAAGCCTCCTTATAACAACCTTCTTCTACAAGCCTCCTTGTAACAACCTCATTCTAGAATATTCCCTCCAACAAACTTCTACTAGAAGATTCTTTCTAACAACCTCATTTTGGAGGGAAAATTCAAATGAGGTGGTTTATTTTGGAGGGAAAATTCAAATGAGGTGGTTCATTTTGGAAGGAAAAGTTGTTCATTTTGGAGGGAAATTTGAAATTTGAATTCTAGATCTAGGGTTATGAAAGCTTATAAAAGGGAGCTTAGATCTAAGGTTAAGAGTTGTTCATCATTAGTTGTTCTTCATCTCTTCCTCTTCCATCTACAAGTTGAGTGACACATCTTGTAGCCCTAAATCCAAAATCCAAGCTAAATTCAAGATCCCGATACCATTCAAGCAAGAAGCCTTCAACCTTTTAAGAGCGGAGCCGATCTTCAATCGAGCAAGTGATCCAAGCCGATCCGCGACTCAAGAAGACGAGCAAAGCCAAATCGACGATCGAGTTCTTCCTCTTGTAGTTCTTGAGCGATTTGTAACGGAATTGTTGATATAAATAAAAGGTGAAATTCTTTAATCTTGCTTTCTTTAAATTCTTGCATCATGATTCGATCTCAATTTGTGATTGTGGTTCTTGTTGTGATGTTTGAGTAAAACTCCGCTCGTAAAGGAGTCGAGACGATCAATAGAATGATGATGTAACAAATCTTAAAACGAATCTTAAGTCCTACGAGTTTTGTAAACCCTAGCAAATTGAAGAATCGACAACCTAGTTTCGTTGCGATACTTTCTTGATTGTGATCGCTCGAAATTAGGGATCCACGATCGATTCTTGAATTTACTAAAGGCTAGAATGTGAATGATATCGACGAAGGAATAAGGGATAAATGATGAAACCCTAGTTTCACAAGAAATCCCTAATTCTCGTTCATCATCATCGATCTAGTATCAATTCATCGATGGATAAGAATACATAATCGCTAGATTTCATCACATCTATAGATCCGATCGATTCCTACAAACCTCTCTTCGATTCTTGATATTTGGATTGGAAATCTACACAAATTTTCAATTCTTGATTTTAATGTTTTCTTGTTCTTAGATCTATATTTTTCTAATTATTGAAATTCAATTTACAAATCATGAATTGTTTCTTTTCTTTTCTTTAAAGTTTCAACTCATCTAAATCGAAACACGAACGATTACACTTTCCCTGTGGACGATCTGCACTTACTAACGCGCTACATTCGACACCGTTATTGATTGCGGTCAAAATATTTTTGGTTGTGATTTCTTACAGTTTTCTAACTACACATCCGAAATCGTTTCAATCAAAAGGAGTCGTTGCCAGGGATCATTTGATTTACACACACAATCGGAAAATATCAAACAATCAGTTGTCTAGAAAGGTGTCAACGGGGTAATGCCTCTAGGGAAACGAGCTTTATTTTAATTAGGTCCGTGCGAAAGCACGGGGAACCTCCCTCGGAGTACCGATACCTACCTGGACGAAGGTTTGGCGAACCTGTAGGGTATAATTAATCCAGGCTAATATTACCTTTTAGGGTATGAAGGAAACTTTGATAAAAACAGTGGGAGCCATCCTGATTAGATAAAAACCAATCTAATCTTGCAAAGAGCGCACGCAAAGTTATTATACTTCTCTCTCTCCTAGTAGCGACCAATGAAACGCCTTAATCAAGATAATAATATGGATGATTTGATCGAACCTACTTATTATACTGGGCTAGGTTCCGCTGTATCTTATGATTGTCATAAATCTGAGCAAGGAATAGAGGAATATCCGGATTCCCACGCCACCCAGACGAAGAATAAGCATGTTGATGCATCATCTTCGGGTGTGTTCGTTACCAAGAACTGTTTCTCGGTTATCTCTACGTCCTTGGTATTAGATACCGGATCAGGATCCCAAATATGTAATTTGTTACATAGGCTATAGATAGGTAGAGAACTGAGAAAGGGTGATATGTCTCTAAGTAGTAGAGAGTGATGCAATTATTGCAGCCAAATCAGTTGTTGAATATCACCTTGTATTAAGTAGTAATACAATGATTCAAAAAACGACTGTTATTTCGCACTAAAAATATTGTGAATATTTTCCTAAATCAAATGTTGATTGGTTATGGTATGTTGTATAACGGTATATACGTTTGGAATTAAACCACAGTTCTAAACGTACCGAACACACACAAGAAGAATAGTTCAGAAATGAACGAACTCTTCTTGTGGCATTGCAGACTAGGTCATATCGATGAGACAAGACTAGCTAAAGTTCCATAAGGATGCATATTTAAATCCGTTCGAATTTACATCTTATGAAACTTTCCAGTCATGTCTCAAAGACTAGGTGACCTAAAAGGGTAAAACCAATCGGGAGTAAGAGGATCTTTGAGAAAGATAATTTGGTGTAGATGGAAAAGTTGAGACTTTCAAAGCTACACTTGTAGCAAAAGATTTTCGTCTACGACCTGGTGTCGACTATGATGAAACCTTTTCTCCTGTCACTATGCTTAAGTGTTGGCTATAGTGTCCTCAAGTCAATTATTGGATCGCATGCACGTGATTGCAATGATTGAGGAAGGACCTATACCGGTAGGACAGTCGTACTCGAGATGATAGTATGCTATCTGGTTTGTCTTTATCATCGTGTACATGCTTAAGGTGATATTACAGATCACTATTACATGTTGATAGAGCCCACATGATTCTTACTTGACTACCAGCAGTATGATGGCGATCATATAGGTGAGAGTTGGGTGGTCTATAAGCACATCCTTAAAGTGTCCCTAGTCGTGGGAGTTTTGAGACTGGGCATCGATACTCCGAGAGTAGACTAGTATATATGGATCGATACCGCGACGAGGGGAGGTGGCCGGTCTCACAAGCTATTGGTGTCAGTTGGTTCACCTAAGATGTATACAGGTGCTCATTGGGTTATGAGTACACCGGACGGACTCGCCAGGAACATGCTAGTTCGTATTATACCTATTGTCAGATAGCAGTTCCCTGGTGACATGTATACAGGTTAGTCTATCGACCTGAGATCATCATTTGTCTCATGTGAGTTCCCACTGTGCTATGAATACTACCCTACCACGGCTCAAAGGAGTCGTGCAAACAGGTTTTAGTTGGGTACAATCCCGAGCCACATTGAGGCAGTGAGCAGATCGTCAGGAGATTCGTCTCTCTCGCTATTGGGGGTTGATGTCGCGGTGTGCACGGGTGGCCATCACCAGAAACCTTGGATAAGATAGATGAGAATTACTAATTCAGATCAGTAGTTTCTTAAGTGGTGATGGGTTTCATACCGACACTAAATATCATGTTATTAGGGGTCTGAATTTATCCACCCCCTAGACTCGATATGCGATACTCATAGACGAATGGACCGAACTATACGGATATTGTCACTTTCAGGCTCAATAGGGTTTCAGGATGAGTTTGCTCGTCGGCGTCCCTTTCGCTCAAAACTGTTAGTTATATGTATGCCCTAGAGGCCATTACTGTACATGGGATGTATAATGCAGTGGATACTGGGACATATATAGAGAGGACTTTCTTGCTCGACATGATAGTACGCTATCTTGTTGCTCTTTATCTTAACATGTATACTTACTGTCTCACTGTTACATGTTGATAAAGCCCTTAGGATGTGTACTTGACTTGCAGGACTATGATGCAGATCATACTAGTGGGGCCTGGGTAGTCCATGAATACATCCTTCAATGTTCCTAGTCGTGGGAATATCGAGACGGGGCATCGATATTCCAAAGTAGACTAGCGTATATCTTCTCGACCCATGTGATGGGCGATGGGTGATCCCATATCCATTGGTGTTTGACATCAGAGATGGTATGCGGGTGCTCAGTGGAGACTGGGTATACTGAACGGACTCGCCGAGAACTCCCAGATGGTATTATACCTCACATCAGATGGCTGTTCTCTGGTGACACTGGTACAGCTTAGTCTGTTGACCCGAGATCGTCATAGAGTCTTGTGTGTCTCCCACTGTGCTTTGATTTCCACCCTACCATGGCTCTACTGAGTCGTGCAAACATATGGTTTTTGGGTACAGTCCTGATTCACATGGAGGCAATGAGCGATATGAGGGGATTCGTCTCTCCCGGTATTGGGGGTTGATGTTGCGCTATGCTCGACTGGCCATAACTGGAAATCCCTGGCCAGGGTTGCACTGATTTACTGGTAAGTGTTATCAGTAGTTTCATACTTGTTATGGACCTTACATCGGCATGACTTATCAAGCTGCTGGGGTCTGACGTTTACCACCCCTAGGCGAGATATGCGACCTATCAAACGAACAGACCGGACTGTGCGGTAAGTGTTACTTATTGGATTCGCAGGAGTATGAGCAGGCTTGCTCGTTGATCTTATGATCGCTCAATACCCGGGTGGCCGTTACGTTTAGCAGACCGCTTGCGGCTTGTGGGTGATTGATATGATCACCACATACTGCCGGCGTATTGACGAGTCTTTAGAGTCCTACACAGAGGTTTCCTGGCTCAAGCGAAAAGAAATAGGGGCGCATATGAGATATGTGCAGGACCGAGAATATTACCAGTACGTGATACTGTATTCTATTCTCGCGATTTGTATCATCGGACGGTTATATGAGATATAGCCGGGTTACCGAATCAAGTGTTGATTCGATACATTGATACACTAGATATTAGTCGGTTATATGCGATATGACCGGATCATTAAATCAAGTGTTGATTTAATGATTTAATATATAATTATATATTTGATATATTACTTTACATTAACTAGTATTGGTTCACTTAAGATTGATTTTCTCACTTGATGTGCACAAGTTGTACATGTGATATATGTTTGTGAACTAGTTTGTATCATGATTGATGATACATGCAAACTTGTGTGTGTTTATGACTTACACTATATTTAAGATAATGGTTTGGGTTTTTATTTATTTTTGTAAAACAAAATGGTGGCTTTCTTTCTCTTGGCTTAAAGCTTCGTGAAGCTTTTAAGCATCTTTGACAAAGTCTACTCATTTTGTTTTGCATAAGATTTTTATTTACCAAACCATTAACTTAAACTATGGTTTAGTCTCTACAAAGGTTTAATCACCCATGGTTGCATTATGATAGACTTCACTTGATTATTCTTTTGAGATAATTCTTTTTATTCTTATTCTTTTCTTTCTTCTTCTTCTTCTTCAAGAAGAAGAAAAGCTTGCTAGAAAAATTTTCAAGTGAAGAAATAGAGTGAGAAATCCAAATCCAAAGTGAACCCACTTCCTATTTCACCATCCTCTACTACTTGCCATTTAGTTTAGGGTGTTCTCTTCACAAAGTTCATAACATAGTGAAGATGGAGCTTGAGTTTGAGTCTCCTCGACGTAGATCATCTTCGGCCTCGAAGTCAACGACCTAGCCCGTTCATTTCTCCGAGGAAACCATCGCTAGAGTCCGGGATAACGATGATCGCATTGAAGGGAAGTCAACACGGAGCTTTAGAAGTGAAGGACTGGATCTACAAAGGTTGTAATCCCTTTCACTTGTAGTTAAAGAGTTTAACTTGCTAGTTTTCGCATAATCTCTAGTATACGATCTTGGTTAGGGTTGCTCGGCACGGCTAAATTTTTTGAATCGGGCATGGTAGATGCCTTGTAGAACCTTGTTAGAGTGCCTAGGAACCCTACAAATACCCGGGCAGACGTTAAGTATAACTAGTGCCACTGACGTGCTTGTGGTTAAACCCATTGCCAACGTATTGATGAGTCTTTAGAGTCCCACACAGAGGGTTTCCCTGGTTCGGGCGAAACGTTGTAGAGGCCATATAGTTTTATGGCAGGGTTCGATCATATACGTGCACTTGTGCACGGATCATGATCGGACAGATAATACTAGTGGGCTTTGGTTTAAGCCGGATCCTAGTATTATATTGTTAGATTATTTTCGTCTCGTTGTATTCGTGTTCAGTGGGAATACGGATGCTGGTATGTATATACAGATGAGGGGTATTCTTGTAATTCATTACAAGATAACTTTAAGGTTTCTATTTCTTTTCTTTTATATTGTATTAAACATTTAGGGTTTTCTTCAAATGTTTAATATTGTTGTGATGGAGTGTGTGAGTGCAAGTCTTGGCATTGTGCATTGATTCATAGCACATGCACTTGGTGACTCATGGTATTGGGTCAAGTGTAGTTTTGTTTTGGCAAAGATATTTGTGTGAGGATTTTTTTCTTTATGTGCTCACAATAAAACACACACAAAAGTTTAGACAAAACAACACAATAAAAAAATGAGCCGACACTTCTCTATGGTTGCTTTTTTCTTTAGCCAAAAACTTGAGCTCACACTTCTTCTCCGAAGGCAACTTCTTCAACCTCCACCTATTCCATCACATGAGTTGAGAATCCTTGGGTGTATTGAGACAAAGTATTCACACACTATCTCTACTTCATCTTGGGTATCTAGGCTAGCAAACTGGATGCTCGAGTTGCTTTGGTTTTGAGGCGAGAGCCCATATTACCAACCCTCGACGTGGATCTTCTTCGACGGAGGGAGACCGGAGATCAAACTTGATCGGAGGAGCCGTGAGGAGCTTGGGACAGAGGTTGAAGACCGAAGGACACGGATCGATCGGTATAACCTCTCTAAACTCCTTTTGTATCACTAGTATAGGGTTAATGGTACGATCCGTCGATTAGGGTTCCGTTGGTGCCGGGTTTTAAAAGTTTTTGTTCCATATTTGGCCAAGGATTGATGGCCGGGGCGCTGCCGTAACCCAACAAGGTATCAGAGCCAACCCATTAACCGCATACTAGTTTGTTTAGACGATGTTAAAGTATCGAAACCGAAACAACCCCGAAATAACCCCGAAACAGCACCATCTAGTATTCTGTTCTCTGGCGAAATTTTATGGTCTTCTAAAATTATTTTGGCAACAGCTGAAGACTACTTAGGTGACAATTAGAACACACACCAAATATGAGCCCCTAACTCCACTATTTGACAGGCCACAATTCTAGAAATTCCGGCCTGGCCGGTTTTTTATGGGAACTAGGGCTTGGAATTTGTTGTGTGGTCTAGTCTCTGGAATATTAGTTTAGTGGTATTTCTAGTTTAGCCCAGTTTGGATATAGTTTTATCTAGTAGTTTGGGGCAATTCGGGGTTATTTCGAAGTCGATATTTTTAACTTTGTTTAAAGTTATAGTACTTACATTACTAGCTGCGACTATGAATGTCATTAGAGCGATAGAACTTGTCTAATTTCTATAGTTATTTTAGACGGGTTTGCGAACGTGACATTCACGTTGATGTTCTGTGTTGTGCTGTGTTGTTGCGGAATCGTCGTGGTGGATAGCTTGGGTGCAATGTTAGTACAGTTTAGTTTTATTTGTACATTTGATATCATTGGGTGAGCGTCCGACATGTGGACTGCCGTCACTACCTGTTTGTATATTATTTGTTTGGGGCACGACCGGGTTGAGGTCGATGTCACCGTTGTACATATTTTTCTTTTCTATACTAGGATTACCCCGCGATGGAGTGCACGGTGTTGGATATATATGCACTAGAGGCCTTTATTGTATGGGATGCTAGGGATATGTATGTACATGACAATCTTGCTTGATATGATAGTACGCTATTTGGTTTGTCTTTATCTTAACGTGTGATATATTTTACTTTGTATTTATGAACATGTTGATAAAGCCCATAGGGTGTTTGCCTGACTACTGGCGTTGTGATGGCAGTTATATAGGATGCTAAGGATATGTATGTACATGACAATCTTGCTTGAATGATAGTACGCTATTTGGTTTGTCTTTATCTTAACGTGTGATATATTTTACTTTGTATTTATAAACATGTTGATAAAGCCCATACGGTGTTTGCCTGATTACCGGCGTTGTGATGGCAGTTATACTTGTAGGAGCTGGATAGTCAATAGGCACATCCTTAAATGTCCCTGGTCGCATGAGTATCGAGACTGGGCATCGATGCTCTAGAGTAGACTAGTGTATACATATCTAGACCCTGATGAGGGGCAATGAATTGGTCCCGCAGCCATTGGTGATGTGCTCCTAAGATTGTATATAGATGCTCACTGAGTGTGAGTACACCGGACAGGACTCGCTGAGAACTGACTGGATGGTATTATACCTAACGTCAGATTGCAGTTCTCAGGTGACATGTATGCAGATAGTCTGTTGACTTAAGGTCGTCATTTGTCTCGTGTGAGTTCCCACTGTACTTTGATTACTACCCTACCACGGCTCAAAGGAGTCATGCAAACAGGTTTTAGTTGGGTACAGTCCCGAGCCACGTAGAGGCAGTGAGCGACTGTTAAAGATTCGTCTCTCCCTGTATAGGGAGTTGATATCTCACTGTGATCGGTTGGTCATTACCATAAGTCCCTGGCCAAGGCTGATAAAGAATTACTGGTGGACTGATCAGTAGATTCTCGGATGGTCTTGAGCCATACCGGCACAACTTGTATGGTTATTAGGGGTCTGACGATCACCACTTCCCTAGAGCATACATACGATACTCATAGACGAACAGACCGGACTGCGCGGATATTGTCACGAACAGGCTCAGTAGGAGTTCGGATGGGTTTCTTCATCGGCCTTCTTATCGATATCTACCAGGGGACAGTTACGTACAGCTAGTGCCGCTTGCGGTCTGTGGTTAAACCCACTGCCAGTGTAGTAGTCGAGTCTTTAGAGTCCAACACAGAGAGTTTCCCTGCTCCAGGCGAAACGATATAGAGGTCGTATGGTTTTACGACAAGTGTTCGGACGCATACGTGTGTTTACGCACGTACGACGTTCGGACAGTTTTTACTAGCCGGCTTTGGTTTAAGCCAGATTCTAGTATCGGATTATTGGATTCATACAGTCTAATGTTTTTCCGTGTTTTCACGGATAGGAGGGGCGTTCTCGTAATTTTACGGGAAGCTTCTCGAAGTATGGTGACTTGAGGGTTTAGGTGGCATTTTCGTTAATTGCTTTTGTGACTCATTTGTGTGATTCATCCATGTCATTAATGCATCATTAAATGGTTAATGACTCATGTAGTGAATCACACATATAGAATTAATGAAGCATGATGATTAATCACTTTTATTTATTTATTTGATAAATGAATATGATAATGTTCCCCTTCTCTCTCCTCAAGCTCTCACTCTCTTCAAACCCTAATCCTCCCCTCTCAGATGTTGAGATCAATGATTAGATAGACTAATTAATCCATAACCTCACTCTATATCACCTAGGTCCCTTTGATTAGCCACTAAAGAAACCTAGTTACCTCAAGATTAGAGGTGAAGCTTAGAATAGAGGCTCTCGGGTGGATCATCTATTACGTAGAGGAGGCCGAGGAGGAGGTCGATTATGAAAAGACGAAGGACTTGGTTCACTAGGTATAATCACTTCTCATAGTAGTTAACAACTCCTATGTATATGTTACTTATAGTTTAGCAAAGATTCTTCGGTTAGTCGATGTTTATCCAAAGAACATGATTGTTTTTCATGTAAGTCCACGTTGCCCACCCCGGTACTTGCGGGGAGGCGGAAAACAGAATAAAAATCGAATTTTTATGAGCTTAGGCAACATGGACTAGACTATGAAGGATCTTTGCTAAACAAAAACAAGCTAAAGCTAACTAGAAACTAGCTAAGTGCTAGAAAGGTTATACCTTGGGCTTTATGTCCTTCTCTCCTTGCTCCTTAGAGTGGTGGAAGGAGGTCACCTTAGTCGTCTTCTCACGTCGAAGAAAGATCCACCCGAAAGTCTCGACCATTGGCTTCAACTCCAAGCTAGAAGTAACTAGGATGCAAGAAGTGCTAATCCTTGAACCCTAGATGAGAGTAGAGATTATCAAGAAAGGGTTTTTCTCAAGCTCAAGTGTTTCTCAACACATGAGAGGGGAGAGCTTGAGGGAGAGGAAGAACAAGAGAGAGAAAGTGAATAATAGAATGAGAGAAAAATAAACCATTCTCACATATATGTGTGAATTATTGTAATTAGATAATTAGCTAGATAATTGTCATGGTTAATCAAGACATGACCATTATCATTTCATTTTTAATGCAAATTGCAAGGATCAAAGAGTATCTTCCAAATGAAATGATGATGGTCAAAGTGTCAACCAAGGTCAACAAGTCAAGGAGGTCAAATGGTCAACAACTATAACCATGCACAATTATTTAAACTAATATCAATTAACAATAATACACACATAAGCATTAGGGTTAATAAAATGACAATAGTCATTAACCATAATCAAAGTCCTCTCCCTCTGTCTCAAGCAACTGTGCATACGCACCCATATTCGTGATCCGAGGAACACGAATACAAAGAGATAAAACCAATCCCAAATCATATACTAGGTTCCGGTTTAAACCAAAGCCCGCTAGTATAAGCTGTCCGGACAGCAAACGTGCACAAGTGCACGGATGTGAACGAACCCTGTCGCAAAACTATGCGACCTCTACTCATTTTGCCTAAAGGCGAATAGCTCTCTGTGTGGGACTCTAAAGACTCGACACTACGCTGGCAGTGGGTTTAACCACAGACCGCAAGCGGCACTAGCTGTACGTAACGGTCCCCAGGTAGATGTCGATAAGAAGACTGACGAGGTGAACCCCATCTGAACTCCTACTGAGCGTGTATGTGACAGTCTCCGTACAGTCCGGTCTGTTCGTCTAATACATCGCATGGCAGGCCTAGGGGCGGTGAACGTCAGTCCCCTAATAGAGGTACAAGTCGTGTCGGAGTGTAGCCCAGAACACCCTGAGATAACACTGGAAACCTACCAGTATATCTCTGTTGCCCTGGCCAGGGACTACTCATGTAATGGCTCTCCTGGACACAGCGCGATGTCAACCCCCAATACCGGGAGAGACGAATCCTGTCTAACCGTCACTGCCTCCAAGTGCTTCGGGACTGCACCCAAAAACTGCCTGTTTGCACGACTCCTTTGAGCCGTGGTAGGGTAGTAATCAAAGTGTAGTGGGAACACACTCGAGGCGAAGTGACAGTGTCAAGTCAGCGGACAAAGCTGTACTCATGTCACCTGGGAACTGATAACTGACGATAGGTATAATACCAACCAACAGTTCCCGACGAGTCCTGTCCAGTGCACTCGTAACCTAACGAGCACCCGCATACTATCTCAAGTACGACGTACTGACGGCTGTGGGACAGACCGTCTCCCACGCTGAGATGAGAAGCGCATACGCTAGTCTACTCCGGAGTATCGATGCCCTGTCTCGATAGTCCAACGACTAGGGACCTGTATAAGGATGTGCTTATAGATCACCCAGCTCCCACGAGTGTGAGCGCCATCACAACGCTGGTAATCAAGCAAAGATCCTAAGGGCTCTACTAATATGTATAACAGCGATATGCTAAAAGAAACACATGCACATATTAAAGCAGAGACAAACCAAGTAGCATACTACCATTTCTAGCAAGATTGTATATACAACTGTGAATATCCTAAGCTTCCATCAAGTAATATACAAACTAGTATGATACAGTAATGGCCTCTAGGGCATATACACTAACAATCTCCCACTTGCACTAAGGCCATGTACTGGCGTATCGAAGACCTATCATCTCGATCGGCCGCTCGAACTGAGTCTGGGGCAAGGCCTTGGTGAATGGATCTGCTGTGTTATCTTCTAAAGCAACCCTCCGAACCTCGATCTCCTGGCGATCCACGATCTCCCTGATCAGGTGATACCGCCTCAAGATGTGTCTGGATTTCTGATGGGACCTGGGTTCCTTCGCTAAAGCTACAGCCCCGTTGTTGTCGCAATACAGAGGTATTGGGTCAACAATGGACGGAACCACCTGAAGTTCTCTCAAGAACTTCCTCATCCAGACAGCTTCTTTTGCGGCATCAGATGCAGCGATGTATTCTGCTTCCATAGTCGAGTCAGCAACGGTTTCCTGTTTGGAGCTCTTCTAACACACCGCCCCTCCATTGAGGGTGAAGACAAAACCCGACATGGACTTGGAATCATCCTTGTCACTCTGGAAGCTGGAGTCAGCAAAGGCCTCAATCTGGAGGTCTTTTCCGCCATACACCAAGAACATCTCCTTAGTCCTTCTCAGGTACTTGAGAATGTTCTTTACTGCTATCCAATGTTTCTCCCCAGGGTTTGACTGATACCTGCTTACCACACTCAGTGCATAAGCCACATCCGGTCTGGTACACAACATCGCATACATTATAGAGCCTACCGCAGAAGCGTAGGGTATAATAGACATGCGATCCCTCTCCAAATCAGTCTTGGGAGACATCTCTTTGGAGAGGGTGATCCCGTGACTAGCCGGTAGATTACCGCGCTTGGAATCTTCCATACTCTTCAGTATGGTGTCGATGTACCTGGACTGTGAAAATCCTAATATCCTCTTGGATCTGTCACGGTAGATCCGGATACCCAGAATGTATGAGGCATCACCCAGGTCTTTTATGGAGAACCTGTGTCACAAGAACCCCATGACAGATTGTAGCATAGGAATGTCATTTCCAATTAAGAGAATGTCATCCACGTATAAAACGAGGAATACTACAGTTCTCGCTACAAATCTACAATAGATGCATGGTTCATCTGGATTTTTGATAAAGACAAATTCCTTGACCGTCTCATCAAAACAGATGTTCCAACTCCGCGATGCCTGCTTTAGTCCATAAATGGACTTAAGCAACTTGCATACCTTTCCGCTGCTCCCACTCTGAATGAAACCCTCTGGCTGGTCCATATAGACACACTCCTCTAAATGTCCATTTAGAAAAGCTGCCTTTACGTCCATTTGCCAAATCTCATAATCGTAGAAGGCAGCAATTGCAAGAAGGATCTGAATGGATTTCAGCATAGCTACTGGAGAAAATGTTTCGTCATAGTCCAAACCAGGTCTTTGACGAAAACCCTTTGCAACCAGTCTAGCTTTATAGGTCTCAACCTGTCCATCTACACCAATCTTCCTTTTGAAGATCCACTTGCATCCTACGGGTGTTACCCCATCTGGAGCAATGTACAACGTCCATACTCTGTTGGTGTACATGGACTCCATCTCGGTCCGCATTGCATCCAGCCATTTTACCGAGTCGACGCTCTGAATGGCTTGCTGGAAGCTAGTAGGCTCATCAAAATCTATGATGCAATCTTCTCTATCCCTATCAATGAGAAAACCGTAGTATCTCTCGGGCGGATGAGACTGCTTACTACTCCTGCGGAGTGGCGTGGGAATGTCCTGATCTTTCGAACCTTCTGGTTCTACTAAGCTTTCAGTAATAGCTCGTGGTTCTGGAATTTCTTCCAGTTCTATTGCGCTCCCACTTAATTCTTTTTCTATGAACTGGTATTCTAGAAAGTGGGCATGGCGAGAAACAAACACCTTTTGTTCCTCTTCGCAATAGAAGAAATATCCCTTGGAGTTCTTTGGATATCCCACAAACTTGCACTGTACTGAGCGTGCCTCAAGTTTGTCCGCATGCTGCTTTTTTATAAATGCTGGACATCCCCATGTCTTAATGTGATTAAGATAGGGTCTCTTCCCACACCACATCTGATATGGTGTAGTAGGCACAGTCTTAGTTAGAACTCGGTTCAAAAGGTATGAGCTGATTCTAGCGTATATCCCCAGAACGATCGCGGCAACTCAGCATTACTCATCATGGACCGTACCATATCCAATAGGGTTCGGTTCCGTCTCTCCGATACACCGTTATGTTGCGGAGTGTATGGAGGAGTAAGCTGAAAGAGAATTCCATTCTCTTTTAAGTAACCCAGGAACTCGGCACTCAAGTATTCACCACCTAGATCAGATCTCAGTGCCTTGATACTTTTGCCTGTTTGTTTTTCTACTTCATTCTTATATTCCTGGAATTTTTCAAAAGCCTCGGATTTATGTTTCATTAAGAAGACATAACCGTACCTTGAAAAGTCATCCGTAAAAGTAATGAAGTAAGAATAACCGCTTCGTGCATGTGTAGACATTGGACCGCAAACGTCGCTGTGTACGAGTCCCAAGACCTCGCTCGCTCTTACTCCGTGTCCAGTGAACGGAGTCTTTGTCATCTTTCCCTTGAGACAGGATTGACAAGTTGCATACGATTGATATTTGAACGGATCCAAATATCCTTCTGTATGTAACTTAGTCAACCTTCTCTCATTGATGTGACCCAGTCTACAATGCCATAAGAAAGTTTTATTGATTTCTGGAGACTTTCTTTTGTGTGTATTCTGGATATTGAAAATCTGTGGCTGGTTTAATACGTATATACCCTTGTTCAATGTACCTGACCCAATCAAAACTTGATTAAGGTGAATGTTCACTACATTACTTACAAATGCAAATTCATAACCTTCTTTAGATAATAAAGATACAGAAATGATATTACAGGTTGCATTTGGTACATAATAACAACTACGTAAAACCAAAAAGTGTCCATCCGACAATCCCAGGTGATAGTCCCCCACGGCCTCAGCATCCATGCTAGCACCGTTTGCAACTCTGAGGGTCATGTCACCTGCCTTCAAAACTCTACGCTTTCTCAATGCCTGCAAAGAATTACAAATATGAGATCCTGATCCGGTATCCAATACCCAGGATGTAGAGTTTATTGATAGACAGTTTTCAATAACATACACACCTGAAGCTGAAGCTGCAACTCGCTTCAAATCCTGTGTTCTGGCCTTCCAAGCCTTGCAATCCTGTTTCCAGTGACCACTTTTGTGACAATAGAAGCATTCTTCCTTCCCCACCAGTTTTCCCACTATCTTTGTTGCTTTTCCTTTTCCCTTCGTATCCACTTTACCGACACCGCCTCTTGGTTTGGCGGGGGCTTTCTTCTTCTTACCCTTGGCTTTCGCCCTGGATCTAGAAGAGGAAGATCCTCCTACAAACAAAGTGGATGTCTCCCTACCCTTCTGTAGGGTGCCCTCAGCACTCCTCAACATGTTCAGAAGTTCGGAAAGTTCAACCTCCTTTCCTTGCATGTTGAAGTTAAGGATAAACTGGGCGTAAGTGGAAGGAAGGGACTGGAGAATCAAATCAGTATAAAGTTCATTCTCCAACGTGGTCCCAAGGTCCGCGAGCTCCTCTATGTAGCCAATCATCTTAAGCACGTGTTCCGCTACCGATGATCCGACGGCCAACCTTGCCGAAAACAACTTCTTCGACACTTCGTATCTTGCGATACGAGACTGCTCTCCATACAGTTCTTTTGTATGAAGAAATATAGACTCTAGGTCCATATTCTCGTGCCTCCTCTGATGTTCATTGTCCATCGAGGCTAGTACGAGGCATCTGGCCTTCGCGCAATCTATTTCCCAGGTCTTGTAGATTTCCCTATCTACGACACTGATTTTGGGACCTGGGACAGGGGGAGCTTTGGTGGTAAGGACATACCCCAACTTGTCATAAGTGATTGCCATCTTGACATTCCTGAGCCAATCTTTGTAGTTTGGCCCTGTCAATATGTTTTTATCTAGTAATAACTTAAGTCCGGTCATGTTGAATGGTCGCTGCAATTAGGAGAGAGAAAAGAAACACTTTAGCATGATGCTCTTGCAAGTTTACAGTGGTTTTTAGTTTGTCTAAACTGGATGGCTCCCACTGTCTCTCGAATCCCTTCTCAAACTGTAAAGAAAGGATTAGTCAGGATCAATCTCACCGTACAATACTTGCTTAACCGTTCAGCCAGGCCAGTGTCGGTACTTCGAGGGAGGTTTTCCAACGCTTTCGCGAAGTTCCTTAATTAAGTAACCTCTTTTCCCTGTGGGCGTAGCCCCGCTAACACCTTTCTAGACACCTACTAAGTTTATAGCATTGATCGTTAAGTGAGAGTTTTCCCGAGGAGTAGCATATACTCACAGTAGGATCGGGATCCAAATATCATCGCGTGATAAAACCGAAGGAATCCTACCAGAATTATCACACTCCAAATGGTATGCAGCGCTAGCAAGTTTCAGTACTTATGTAACTCCCGATGTGGATTTCTGCCCCATGCTCTTATGACCTTGACTTTGGCCAAAATATCATAAGTCACATGTCAAGTTCTACCCGTCATTCTCCTGGTTAATTTGGACCCACCCGTACCTACCCTTGACTTTGGCCAAAATGGCAGCACGACTGTCCCAAACCAACGCATCTATCTATGCTGCACATGAATACCCAATAGCTACCAATCACTATGCCTTGACTTTGGCCAAAATACATAGCTTGAATACTTTTTGACCATTCATGTGGAATGACGGAGGGCTACGAATGGTTTTGGCGAAACCGTGAACGTAGTGAACTTGATATAATCGATGGAACGAGATAGCTTTTAAAAGGAGTGGTTCAAGCTCCGCGTTTAAAAGTTTAGTTTTGAAAAGAACCGAGTGGTTTTCAAAGTGTTCCAATCGACTTTTACTTGGTTTATTTTCTTGCATTAGTTCTTTTAATGCGTCCCATCATTTAATCCTACCATTGCAGAAAACAACCAAAATATGACGTACGCTTATGCCATTCGCATTCGCCATGGGGCCCCGTCATCACCCGTTAAGTTACTTAACTAACGACAGAGTGGGGGCTGGGCTAGCGAAGCTGTAAAACATAAGCAACGCCTAAATAGTTATCATATATAAATATATAGCAATGATAGACATTACAGATCACAGATGAATACATTGGATATACTAGGAATCCGCAATCCATTCGAGCCTGCAACGAAAAGCGGATTACACGGTCGCGGTGAATAGCCAATACCCCACCCAAGACCCCTACGGGTGCGGCAAACTACCCGCCAAGTACCCGAAGCGAAGCAACCTCCCTTACCAACGTTAGTAAGCCACTCGGCACTTCGAGATACCCGGTAGTTTGTGCACCCCCTCCATGGGTCTATCCTAGGAGCAAAAACAGTAAAAATAATTATACAATGACGGCTACAACCCCGACCCGGTTGTGCGGCCATACAAATAATATTATTACATCAATTTACATATTATAATGAATGAAAGAAAAAGCAACACTCATCTCACATCCACCCCGGCTATTCATCCGCGACAATCCATCCCATTCATATACACATACCATCATCAATCACAGATCACAGATATGTATAACCCCGATTAATCGACATATAGCGATTAGCCGACGTTCAATACATATAAACATCACAGATATAACCTTTTAGTCAAAATGTATTGAAGTTCGGAAAAAATACGGATTTATAGGCCCCCAAAAATAAATTTCTATTCTGGAAAACCTGGGCACATATAAACCATCTTAAAAATCCTAAAACCAAGCCAGAAATACACTGCACCAAACTCGACCCAGTGAAGAGCGAAGACGGCCGCGGTTGCGCGGCAATAGCTTGCTATTGCCGCGGAACCGCGGCTCTTTGGTCGAATCACTGGATCGTTTTTGGTGGTTTTCTTCACAAAACCCTGAGATGATTTTTGGAGTATAATTTATTTTGTTTTGAACAGAAAAAAAATTAACAGAAACTTAGGGTTTTGAAAACTCGGTATTTCGATTTTTCCGATTCGAACTTCGATACACTCTACTACCTAGCTAGTTTATGTTTAGTTAGGCTCTGATACCACTGTAAGTCCACGTTGCCCACCCCGGTACTTGCGGGGAGGCGGAAAACGGAATAAAAATCAAATTTTTATGAGCTTAGGCAACATGGACTAGACTATGAAGGATCTTTGCTAAACAAAAACAAGCTAAAGCTAACTAGAAACTAGCTAAGTGCTAGAAAGGTTATACCTTGGGCTTTATGTCCTTCTCTCCTTGCTCCTTGGAGTGGTGGAAGGAGGTCACCTTAGTCGTCTTCTCACGTCGAAGAAAGATCCACCCGAAAGCCTCGACCTTTGGCTTCAACTCCAAGCTAGAAGTAACTAGGGTGCAAGAAGTGCTAATCCATGAACCCTAGATGAGAGTAGAGATTATCAAGAAAGGGTTTTTCTCAAGCTCAAGTGTTTCTCAACACATGAGAGGGGAGAGCTTGAGGGAGAGGAAGAACAAGAGAGAGAAAGTGAATAATAGAATGAGAGAAAAATAAACCATTCTCACATATATGTGTGAATTATTGTAATTAGATAATTAGCTAGATAATTGTCATGGTTAATCAAGACATGACCATTATCATTTCATTTTTAATGCAAATTGCAAGGATCAAAGAGCATCTTCCAAATGAAATGATGATGGTCAAAGTGTCAACCAAGGTCAACAAGTCAAGGAGGTCAAATGGTCAACAACCATAACCATGCACAATTATTTAAACTAATATCAATTAACAATAATACACACATAAGCATTAGGGTTAATAAAATGACAATAGTCATTAACCCTAATCAAAGTCCTCTCCCTCTGTCTCAAGCAACTGTGCATACGCACCCGTATTCGTGATCCGAGGAACACGAATACAAAGAGATAAAACCAATCCCAAATCATATACTAGGATCCGGCTTAAACCAAAGCCCGCTAGTATAAGCTGTCCGGACAGCAAACGTGCACAAGTGCACGGATGTGAACGAACCCTGTCGCAAAACTATGCGGCCTCTACTCATTTTGCCTAAAGGCGAATAACTCTCTGTGTGGGACTCTAAAGACTCGACACTATGCTGGCAGTGGGTTTAACCACAGACCGCAAGCGGCACTAGCTGTACGTAACGGTCCCCAGGTAGATGTCGATAAGAAGACTGACAAGATGAACCCCATCTGAACTCCTACTGAGCCTGTATGTGACAGTCTCCGTACAGTCCGGTCTGTTCGTCTGATACATCGCATGGCGGGCCTAGGGGGGCGGTGAACGTCAGTCCCCTAATACAAGTCGTGTCGGAGTGTAGCCCAGAACACCATGAGATAACACTGGAAACCTACCAGTTTATCTCTATTGCCCTGGCCATGGACTACTCGTGTAATGGCTCTCCTGGACACAGCGCGATGTCAACCACCAATACCGGGAGAGACGAATCCTGTCTAACCGTCACTGCCTCCAAGTGCTTCGGGACTGCACCCAAAAACTACCTGTTTGCACGACTCCTTTGAGCCATGGTAGGGTAGTAATCAAAGTGCAGTGGGTACACACTCGAGGCGAAGTGACAGTGTCAAGTCAGTGGACTAAGCTGTACTCATGTCACCTGGGAACTGATAACTGACGATAGGTATAATACCAACCAACAGTTCCCGACGAGTCCTGTCCAGTGTACTCGTAACCTAACAAGCACCCGCATACTATCTCAAGTACGACGTACTGACGGCTGTGGGACAGACCGTCTCCCACGCTGGGATGAGAAGCGCATACGCTAGTCTACTCCGGAGTATCGATGCCCTGTCTCGATAGTCCAATGACTAGGGACCTGTATAAGGATGTGCTTATAGATCACCCAGCTCCCACGAGTGTGAGCGCCATCACAACGCTGGTAATCAAGCAAAGATCCTAAGGGCTCTACTAATATGTATATCAGCGATATGCTAAAAGAAACACATGCACATATTAAAGCAGACATAAACCAAGTAGCATACTACCATTTCGAGCAAGATTGTATATACAACTGTGAATATCCCAAGCTTCCATCAAGTAATATACAAACTAGTATGATACAGTAATGGCCTCTAGGGCATATACACTAACATTTCATAATTCCGCCACCCCGCAACCCGTGGGGTGTTGTACATCGACTTACAGTGGTATCAGAGCCTCGCTAAACAATAATTAACTTATTAGCAAAGTCGTCAGAATTTCGAACGCAAAACGAACCGGAAAAAATATCGTATTCACATAATTTCTGTCGAATTTAAAGTGAGGTCTAAAAATTTTTCAGGGGCCTCTAAAAATACAAGCAGGGAAGCCTAAGAACACTGGAGAAATTTGGGTGCGTGAATCGGCCAAACAGCCGCAGAACCGCGGCCGATCCCACCGATCCGCCGCGGATCCGCGGCCGAGTTGAGCCCGATTCACCCCAAATCTCTCCAGTAACTCTTCTGTGAATATTTTGTCTTTTCTGGAATGTTTATTTTCTGCTCAAGTCTCAGGTGCACAGAGAAGTTTTGTAGTAGAATCTAATGTGTTTGATTGATTGAAATTATACGATGTTTGCTAATTAGATTATATCTGTGAACTGTATAATGTGTTCGTAAACCTCCCCTAACTGCTAGTATGTCTGTTGGCTGGGGGTTGCACATTTCTGTAATGTTTTAACTGTTTGTGATTATGAACTTAATTGGATTGTTGTGATGATTAGCCGGGGTTTGAGATGGGTTATTATATTCATTCATTCGATGTAATTGTAATATGTTGTAATATTATTTTGCGGGGCACATCTAAGTTGCGGTTGTAGCCACCGTTGTATTATTTCTTTTTACTGTTTTTGCTCCTAAGATAGACCCAAGGTGGGGTGCACAAACTACCGGGTACTTTGAAGTGTTTAGTGGCCTACTCACGTTGTTGAGGGAGACCGCTTCACTTCCGGTACTTGGCGGGTAGTTTGCCGTACCCGTAGGGGTCTAGGGTGGGGTAATGGCTATTCATCACAACTGTGTAATCCGTCTTTCGTTGCAGGTTCAAAAGAAACGCGGATTGCTTGCATATCCAATAATGTTCATCTGTGATCTGGAATGCCTATTATTGCATCTGACGAATGTACAATATCTATATATGATAGCTATTTAGACGTCACTTATGTTTTACACCCGCGCTAGCCCAGCCCGTGCTCTGCCGTTAGTTAAGTAACCTAACGGATGATGACGGGACCCCGTGGCGAATGCGGATAGCATAAGAGGACGTTATATTTTCGTTGTTTTCTGCAATGATAGGTTAATGATGGGACGCATCATCATTAATGTAAATAAAATAAAACCTAAACTTAATCGTTGGAACAATTTCAAAACCACTTGGTTTTCTTCAAAAAGCAAATTTTAATTGCGGAGCTTAAACCACTCCTTTTAAAAAGGGCTATCTTGGTTCCTTCGATTATATCAAGTTCACTACGTTAACGGTTTTTGCCAAACACCAGCCGTAACCCTCCATCGTTTCAAATAAACAGCACATCGTATTCATGCTATGTTTGTTGGCCTACGTCAAGGCATAGTGTATGGTAGCAATGTGTTGCTTATTTGTTGCATAGATAGATGCATTAGTTTAGAACAGTCGTACAGCCATGTTGGCCTACGTCAAGGGCGAGTACGGATTGATCTAAATTAATCAGGACAACGACGGGTAGAACTTGACTTGCGTCTTATGATTTGTTGGCCTACGTCAAGGTCATAAGAGCTTGGGGTAAAAATCACATCAGGAGTTTCAAACATAAAGGAAACTTGCAGATTTAGCATACCTTCTGGAGTGTGGTGACAAGAGTGGCTTCCATCTAGGGCATCATACAATGATAATTGGATCCCGATCCCACTGATGAGTAGGATTACTCGCGGGAAATTTTCTCACTTAACATTCAATGCTATAAACCAAGTAGGTTTCCAGAAAAGTGTTAGAGGGGCTACGCCTCCAGGGAAAAGAGGTTATTTAATTAAGGAACTTCGCGAAAGCGTTGGAAAACCTCCTTCGAAGTACCAACACTGGCCTGGCTGAAAGGTTAAGCAAGTATTGTGACGTGTGATTAAATCCTGACTAATTCTCCTTTTAGGTTTTGAAGAAGGATTTGAGGAAACAGTGGGAGCTATCCTGTTTAGATAAACTAATAAACCAATCTAAACTTGCAAAAGCATATGCTGAGTATTTCTTTTCTCTCTCTCTGACAGCTACCATGATAGGACTAAAACTATTACTTGAAAAAAATATACTGATCGGGAAAAACTATAAAGATTGGCTAAGGAACGTCAACATTGCACTGACTTATGACAAAGTAGCATATGTTACCACAACTGTTCCTCCCCTTATCCCAGGACCAGATTCCTCAAATGCGGACAAGGAGGTTCGCAAAACCTGGGATCTAGACTGTGAGAGACCTAAGTGTATCGTGTTGGCGTCCATGAATAATGAACTCCAGAAACAGCACGAGAGTATGGATATTATATCCATCTTTCTCCATTGCAAGGAATTGTATGGGGAGCACTCCCGTATCGCGAGGTACGAGACCTCAAGGAAACTCTTCCAGATGAGGTTAGCTCCAGGATCACCTGTAGGAGAGCACGTGCTGAAAATGATCAGCCTCATTGAGGAACTCGCAAACCTGGGATGCGTGCTAGAGAATGATTTGTATATCGACTTGATTTTGCAGTCCCTTCCCCACACCTTCTCTCAGTTCGTGCTGAGCTTCAACATGCACGAAATGGAAGCTAATCTTCCAAAGCTTCTCAACATGTTGAGGGTAGCAGAGACCTCCTTGAAAAAGGAGAAGGCCCCCGTTCTGTATGCTGGCCAATCATCCTCTTCTAAATCTAAAGCGAAAGCTAAAGGGAAGAAGAAGATGAAAGACACCAAACCGAAAGGCGGGGTTAAGAAGGTGCAGGGAACGAACAAGGCAGGAAAGGTGAAGGAGGATAAGAACGAATGCTATTATTGTCACAAGCAAGGGCACTGGAAGAAGGACTGTGTGGCCTTCAAAGCCAAGGACACGAAGCAAGCTGCTGCTGCTTCAGGTGTGTTTGTAATCGAAAATTGTCTTTTAGTAAACTCTACATCATGGGTACTTGATACCGGTTCTGGTTCTCACATCTGTAATTCTTTGCAGGATCTGAGAAATAGTCGAGTACTGGAGACAGGTGATATGACACTTCGGATGGGCAATGGAATGCACGTAGATGCTATTGCAATAGGAGAATATCACCTAGGGTTGACTAGTGGGAGCATTTTGGTATTGTAAAACTGATTTTGTATTCCCTGTATGCTGTGTAATATTATATCAGTATCTTTGTTATCTAATAAAGGATATAATTTTGCGCTTGAAAGAAATGTCATGAACATTCTCCTAAATCAAGAAATGATTGGGCTTGGCACACTGGAAAACGGCATATACATACTTAATCAACCTCAAGTTTTCAATATTCAAAACACGCTTAAAAGAAAAGCTCCAGATTCAAACCAAGCCTTCCTATGGCATTGTCGACTTGGTCATATAAACGAAACAAGGTTGACTAAGTTACATAAAGATGGATATTTAGATCCGTTTGAATATTCATCATATGCAACTTGTCAATCATGTATCAAAGGAAAAATGACCAAATCTCCGTTCACCGGACACGGAGAAAGAGCTACAGAACTCTTGGGACTTGTACACAGTGATGTATGTGGTCCAATGTCTACACATGCACGAAGTGGTCACACCTACTTCATCACTTTTACTGATGACTTCTCTAGGTATGGACATATGTTCTTAATGAAGCATAAATCCGAGGCTTTTGAGAAGTTTAAGGAGTATAAAAATGAAGTGGAGAAACAGACTGGTAAAAGCATCAAGACACTTCGATCTGATCGAGGTGGAGAATACTTAAGTACCAGTTTCCTTGAATGCTTAAAAGAGAATGGAATTCTCTCTCAGCTTACTCCGCCTTATACACCTAAGCATAATGGTGTATCAGAAAGGAGGAATCGCACGCTACTTGACATGGTGCGTTCAATGATGAGTAGTACTGAGTTGCCACTTTCCTTATGGGGTTTTGCGCTAGAATCAGCAGCATACCTATTGAATAGAGTTCCAACTAAGTCTGTGCCTACAACTCCATATGAAATGTGGAGCGGAAAGAGACCATATCTCAAGTATATCAAGATATGGGGGTGTCCGGCATATGTTAAAAAGCATAATCCGGACAAGCTCGAGGCACGATCGGTTTTGAGCAAGTTTGTAGGATACCCCAAGCATTCAAGGGGATCTCTGGTCTACCACACTGAAGAAAAAAAGGTGTTTGTCACTCGCCACATTGTCTTCTTAGAGAGCGAATTTCTTGCAAAAGAAATTAGTGGGAGCGCGGTAGATCTGGAAAAATTTCCAGACCTCAAACTGCTGTCGAGGACTTAGTAGAACCTCAGGTTTTAATAGAACCCGACGAACCAACGCCACTCCGCAGATCTAGTAGGCTTTCTCATCCTCCTGAAAGATACTATGGGTTTCTTGTAGATGGGGATCGAGAGGATTGCATCATCGATGATGAGCCTACTAATTTTCAGCAGGCTATCACGAGTAAAGACTCGGTGGAGTGGCTGGATGCTATGAGATCCGAAATGGAAACCATGTACACCAATAAAGTTTGGACTTTAGAAGTTGCTCCTCCTGGGGTGAAACCAGTTGGATGCAAATGGATCTTCATAAAGAAGATTGGTACATTTGGACAAGTGAAAACCTACAATGCTAGACTCATTGCAAAAGATTTTCGTCAAAGACCAGGATTGGACTATGATGAAACCTTTTCACCAGTAGCTATGCTTAAATCCATTCGGATCCTGCTTGCCATTGCTGCCTTCCATGACTATGAAATCTGGCAGATGGACGTAAAAACAGCTTTTCTAAATGGACATTTAGAAGAGAGTGTTTACATGGATCAACCAGAAGGTTTCTTAGACAGTGGGAGCAGCGGAAAAGTGTGCAAATTGCTTAAATCCATTTATGGATTAAAGCAAGCATCGCGGAGTTGGAACATCTGCTTTGATGAGACAGTCAAAGAATTTGACCTTATCAAAAATGTAGATGAACCATGAATTTATAGGAAGAATATAGAAGGAGCAGTAGTCTTCTTCGTTTTGTACGTCGACGACATACTACTGATAGGGAATGATGTCCCTATGCTACAATTAGTAAAGCTCTTCTTCTCACAGAAATTCTCCATGAAAGACTTGGGAGATGCATCCTACATTCTGGGCATTAAGATCTATCGTGATAGATCCAATAGAATGTTGGGACTTTCACAGTCCAGGTATATTGACACTATACTAAAGAGATTTAGTATGGAAGATTCCAAGCACGGTAATTTACCCGCTTGTCACGGGATCACCCTCTCCAAAGAGATGTCTCCAAAGATTGATGAAGAGAGGGCTCGCATGGACATTATACCCTACGCTTCGGCAGTAGGATCCATAATGTATGCAGTGTTATGTACCAGACCAGATGTAGCTTACGCACTTAGTGTGGTAAGCATGTATCAGTCTGACCCAGGTGAGAAGCATTGGATAGCGGTGAAGAACATTCTCAAGTACCTGAGAAGGACTAAGGAGATGTTCTTAATTTACGGTAATGGGGACCTCCAGGTTGAGGCTTTTACCGACTCCGGATTCCAAAGTGACAAAGATGACTACAAATCCATTTCGGGTTTTGTGTTTACCCTCAGTGGAGGGGCGGTATGTTGGAGGAGTTCCAAACAGGATACCGTCGCAGACTCAACTATGGAGGCTGAGTATATAGCTGCTAGCGAAGCCGCGAAAGAAGCTGTCTGGATGAAGAAGTTCACATCTGAACATCAGGTGGTTCCGTCCATTGCCAATCCAATACCTTTGTATTGGGATAACAATGGGGCTGTAGCATTAGCGAAGGAACCAAGGTCCCATCAGAAATCCAGGCATATCTTGAGGTGGTATCACCAGATCAGGGAGATCGTAGATCGTCGGGAGACCGAAGTGTGGAGAGCGGACACAAAAGACAACACGGCAGATGCATTCACTAAGGCCATCCTTCAAATCCAGTTTGAGTGGTTGTTTGAGATGTTGGGCAAGCGGTATGCCAGCAACTGGATCTGATGAAGACAGTGGGTACTCATTGCACCAACTATAGGCCTTAGTGTAGGTGGGAGATTGTTGGATATATATGCCCTAGAGGTCTTCATTGTATAGGATTCTAGGGATATGTATGTACATAACAATCTTGCTTGATATGATAGTACGCTATTTAGTTTGTCTTTATCTTAACGTATGATATATTTTACTTTGTATTTATAAACTTGTTGATAAAGCCCATAGGGTGTTTGCCTGACTACCGGCGTTGTGATGGCAGTCATACTTGTGGAAGCTGGATAGTCAATAGGCACATCCTTAAATGTCCCTGGTCGCAGGAGTATTGAGACTGGGCATCGATGCTCCAGAGTAGACTAGTGTATACATATCTAGACCCTGACGAGGGGAAATGGATTGGTCCCGCAGCCATTGGTGATGTGCACCTAAGATTGTATACAGATGCTCACTGAGTGTGAGTACACCGGACAGGACTCGCCGAGAACTGACTTGATGGTATTATACTTAACGTCAAATTGCAGTTCTCAGGTGACATGTGTGCAGATAGTCTGTTGACTTAAGGTCGCCATATGTCTCGTGTGAGTTCCCACTGTACTTTGATTACTACCCCACCACGGCTCAAAGGAGTCGTGCAAACAGGTTTTAGTTGGGTACAGTCCCGAGCCACGTGGAGGCAGTCAGCGACTGTTAGGGATTCGTCTCTCCCGGTATAGGGAGTTGATATCGCACTGTGATCGGTTGGTCATTACCATAAGTCCCTGGCCAGGGCTGATAGAGAATTACTGGTGGACTGATCATTAGATTCTCGGATGGTCTTGAGCCATACCGGCACGACTTGTACGGTTATTAGGGGTCTGACGTTCACCACCTCCCTAGACCATACATACGATACTCATAGACGAACAGACCGGACTGCGCGGATATTGTCACGGACAGGCTCAGTAGGAGTTCGGATGGGTTTCCTCATCGGCTTTCTTATCGACATCTACCTGGGGACCGTTACGTATAGCTAGTGCCGCTTGCGGTCTGTAGTTAAACCCACTGCCAGCGTAGTAGTCGAGTCTTTAGAGTCCCACACAGAGAGTTTCCCTGCTCCAGGCAAAACAATATAGAGGTCGTATGGTTTTACGACAAGGGTTCGGACGCATACGTATGTTTACGCACGTACGACGTTCAGACAGTTTTTACAAGACGGCTTTGGTTTAAGCTAGATTCTAGTATCGGATTATTGGATTTATACAGTCTAAAGTTTTTCCGTGTTTTCGCGGATAGGAGGGGCGTTCTCGTAATTTGACGAGAAGCTTCTAGAAGTATGGTGACTTGAGGGTTTATGTGGCATTTTCATTAAATGCTTTTGTGACTCATTTGTGTGATTCATCCATGTCATTAATGCATCATTAAATGGTTAATGACTCATGTAGTGAATCACACATATAGAATTAATGAAGCATGATGATTAATCACTTTTATTTATTTATTTGATAAATGATTATGCTTCATATATATTCTAGTGAGAAACATTTTCATGAATATGATAATGTTCACCTTCTCTCTCCTCAAGCTCTCACTCACTTCAAACCTTAATCCTCCCCTCTCATGTGTTGAGATCAAGGATTAGATAGACTAATTAATCCATAACCTCACTCTATATCACCTAGGTCCCTTTGATTAGCCACTAAAGAAACCTAGTTACCTCAAGATTAGAGGTGAAGCTTAGAATAGAGGCTCTCGGGTGGATCATCTATTACGTAGAGGAGGCCGAGGAGGAGGTCGATTACGAAAAGACGAAGGACTTGGTTCACTAGGTATAATCACTTCTCATAGTAGTTAACAACTCCTTTCTATATTTTAGTTATAGTTTAGCAAAGATTCTTCGGTTAGTCGATGTTTATCCAAAGAACAAGATTGTTTTTCATATTTCCGTCTCCCCGCAACCCGTGGGGTGTTGTACATCGACTTACACACGGATAGCTGGGTTCTGGAGGGCAACAGGTCCGCATCTCATGGCGTTGAGAAGGAGGGGGCCTCACTCTATAATTGGCGGGCTATTCACCGTACTCATAGGGGGTACAGGTTGACCCATGGTGGAGTGCTCAAGTTACCAGATTCCGTGAAGTGCCAGGTGGCCCATTTATTTTGATGAAGGGGGTTTCCTCGCTTCTGGTTTTGGCGGGTAACTTTCCGCACTCGTAGGGATCTAGGTTTTCATTGCACAGGCTATCCACACGACTAGGGGAACATCGGGCTTCACTTGTTGCTCAAAGGAAACCCGGGGCTCCCAGATTATCTGTATTGTTCTGTGATGCTTATCGCTTTTCTATGATGTTGCACTTATCACGCCTGGAGCGATTATTATATATTGTTATATATATACTAGTAGATATTGTATATGTTTTACACCCGCGCTAGTCCATTCCCCGCTCTGTCGTTAGTTAAGTAACTTAACGGGTGATGACGGGACCCAGTGGCAAATGCGGATGGCATATACGTACATCATATATTCGTTCTTTTGTGGTGTGATGAATTGATGGGACTGCGTTGCTTCAGATCAATGCAAGGAAAACTAACTTATTCGAAGTTGTTGGAACAACTTTCAAAAGCTGTTATTACAAGGACGTTTTCTTTTATTTTGCACAGAGGTATTCGGTTATGAATATCCAGCACCTCATTCGACGAGGCAAGATCCGAGATCCCTTCACCGGGAGTGACCTCTTGGGCAGAAGCTTGCGTCTGGGTAATAACTTCACTATAGTCGATTACTTTTTACTTTGCATCACGATATTCAGTGGGAATATCCTGCACCTCATTCTACGAGGAAAGAGCCGAAATCTCTTCACCGGGAATGACCTCTTTAGCGAAGGTTTTCTCCACTATATATTTGTAAAAAGCTATCCGGTTCCTTCAACGATATCAAGTTCATTACGTTAAAGGTTTTTTGCCAAAAACCATTTGTAGCCCTCCGTCATTTCAGACGGGTAGCACTTAGTATTCATGCTATGTTTGTTGGTCTTCGTCAAGGCAAAGTGTATGGTAGCTGCTTGTTACATTTCTGTTGCATAGATAGATGCATTGGCTTGGGACAGTCGTACTACTTTGTTGGCCTTCGTCAAGGGTATGTACGGGTGGGTTTAAATTAACCTGACAATGATGGGTAGAACATGACATGTGACTTACGATTTGTTGGCCTTCGTCAAGGTCATAAGAGCATGGGGTAAAAATAACATCGGGAGTTTCAAACATACAGGAAACTTGCCAGGCATGAGCATACCTTCTGGAGTGTGATAACGTGAGTGGATTCCATCAGGTTGTAATGCGATAATAGTTGGATCCCGATACCCACTAATGAGTTGGTTTACTCATCTGGTGATTTTAGATGATCCCGACTAATTCTTCTTTCAGGTTTGGAGGAGAATTTGAGAATACAGTGGGAGACATCCTGATTAGATAAACTGATTAACCATTCTGATATAGGTTACAGAGCACGCAGAGTGTTTCTTTTCTCTCTCTCTTTGGCAGCGACCATGTCCCGACCCTAGACTATAACTCAGTAACCAAGTTAACCGAACTTTCTTAAAAAACTGGATTTTGGATTGTCAGAGTTACATACTTCATTGCCACTCCTATTTTTATCCTTTGCTTTTTTCCGGAACATTCCGTATCACTACGAAGATCCATATATTTATTGGATATGACCATCGTATAGTTACATACGAACTCGAAGAAACTTGTTTCAGATTCGAGATTGGTTTCCGGTTCTGGAGAAATTGAATAGGACTATTCAGTTGCCTTTTCCTTTTACCTTCTCTCAGGTTGTGAGGGCTCCTAGGATTAGGAAAATGTACACCTATTGCGCTTATTGGATAGTCTTCTTACAAACCATAGGCAAGTACCGAAAGGTGGGGAATGAAGAAATACAATTAGCCTAAGTGTGGTGTACAGAAGGTAATAAGTAAAGACAAAATAAAGGGATTAGAAAGAGTGCAAAGTAAATTGCAACTGCTATCATTCACGACCAAACCGCGTATATTATCGCCACTCCTATTTCACCTTTGCATTTCCCCAAAACAATCCGTATAACTACGAAGATCCACATTTATTGGATAATCCATCGTATAGTTATATACGAACTCGAAGGAACTTGTTCCAGTTCGAGGATAGATTCTGGTTCAGGAGAAATTGAATAAGATTTATTTAGTTGTCTTTTATCATTACCTTCTCTCAAGTTGCGACTACTCCTAGGATTAGGAGAGTACACCTATTACGCTTATTGGATAGTCTTCTTTCAAACCATAGGCTGATGCCGTACGGTAGAGAAGAAAGAAAACCATTTAGCCTAAGGGTGGTGTACAGAAGGTAATGAGTAAAGACAAATAAAGTGAGTTGGAGAGATGGCAAGGAATTATACGGTTACTGTCATGAATCTGGATAATGGATGAGGCATTACTAAGAATACCCGGATACCCCTTCGAAACATTTTCATGTTTCAGTTTCACTGTGCATTGTTAATTGAAAACTGATTTCCCAATTAGATCCTTACTCCAGGGTATGTATTTATCAAATTTGATCCTCACATCTGTATGGTTTTACAGATGATAAGTGAGATTAAGTTATTGGTAATTAGGTGATTATATCCTCATTATATTGGAATTTGTTGTAATTGGTGATATTTGAGAAAATCACTATTCATATCATAATTTTGCATTATTATATTCCCCATTCTTAGTCATTTTACAAGTAAACAGGTGCTTTTGACCCATGTCCGTTACATAGTTGTAGGTTACAGGTTCTCGGAATGAAAACAGTGAAATTGATGAAAAGAGGATACAAAAGTGAGACTACGACCGATAAATGATGGAATTTTGATCGTGCCTACATTTTGAGGGACAATGAAGATCGAAGAACAAGTTCACAAAGCACAAAGGCAGCGCAAGGTTCAAGACTTCGACACGAAGCAACGGTAAAAGTCCACTATAATTATTCACTTTGGAGATCTGGAAGAGAACTAGAAGACATTCTGAAGAACCAACTGAAGAAACAGGAAGACAAATATAACCAGAAGCAGCACAGAAAAAATAAACCCACAAGCGCGGCCAAACCTGGCAGCGGAACCGCGGCCAAACCTGGCAAATGGCCGCGGTTCCGCGGCCGTGTTGAACCCGTGTCGGTGCAGAAAATTTTTGGAGGCTGGCGGCGCGTTGACTAGTCTTGCTAGGGGTATATTTGTAAAAGCATATGTGCGTCGATTGTAAACCTAGGGTTTTCTATGCTCTATAAATAGAAGCCCTAAAACTTGTTTTAGGTTATGCCTCTTTTCATTGAATAAAATTCAGAATTCCTTCATGTTTTGAGAGCATCAATTTTGTAAGTAGTTTCTTTTATTTTTTGCCCTAGTTCTTAGTTTTTATTTCTGCCCTAGTTTAATTTAGATTAGAACTTTTTATTAATCTGCAGTAGTTAGATAATTAATCTCATAAATCGAAAACTCAAATAAAAATCATGTCTTTCATAGATCCCCTAATGAGCGAGTAGTTCCTTGCTTGTTAGGGTTAGGAATAGGGAAGGTTAGAGAGATGCAAATCTCTCACCCCTTTCTTGCCCATCACATATTAATAATTAGAACTCCATGCATACATACACATATCGCTCCCTACGGTACCCTACCCATGAGGTAACGATGATACCGTAGTATAAAAGACCAGATGTGCATGTTTTCCATAGAGGTTAGGGTAAGGATTAAGAAAGGACGGACAAGGACCTAGAGGAAGAAACATCGTTTCTTCCCGATCGTCCCAATCCCCTTTATTAATAATTACCATAACACCTAAAGAAGATCTAATTTAGGGCATTGAAAGCGGTGGGAAATCTTAATTTTCCAAACTTAACCTAAACCTAACCCTAACAAAATTTCTAATCCTTGTCTAAGTCAACTTAGTGTTTAGAGATAAAGATCCAAACATCATTTGGAATTAACTCGTTAGAACAATTAGGAAATACACAACATCCCTTTGGACCGACCTGTATTCACCGGCTAGCTACCAAGCGACGCCGTTCTTTATTGCGGTAAAAATATTTTTGATCACAAATTCCAGCATAAATCAAATGGCGCCGTTGTCGGGGATGGCGTAGTATTTTCTTTTTGAAATTTCGGGTTAATATAAAATATAAAAACTCATAAAAAACTGAAAAAAATATAAAAATTTTATCATCTTTTTATTGTTTGTAGGGTGTTCGTGAATTTTGCAGGATTGACGAACTAGTTCGGATCTGGAAAAATCCAGAGAGCAAAACAGAAAAAAGCCGATCTGAACAATAGAGAAAAGTCAAATCAGAGGAGCAGAAGAAATTTGGGGACCCGAACCAAGATTTGGACCGCGCTTCCGCCGCTGAAACCCCCCCTTTGCCGCGGTTCCGCCGCTACTTGGTGACGTCAGCACGTGGAATCTGCACTGTAAGCTCCATTTCTCTTTCCTCTGAACCCCCTGATATCTCCTCTGTAAAATCTCCTGCAGGATTCTTTGCGCTAAAAAAATCTCTCCCCTTTCCAATAATTGATCTTGTGCAGGATTCTTTGCGCCGCGCTAAAAAAAAAATTTGTTTGCAACTGGTTGTTTACTGTTTTGCATATTTAATCGTACTTTAAGGGGCATGAAACCAATCCAGATTGGGTTAGGATTTCATCACCTTTCCCAGGACCCCAGAAATAACATAAGGCATATTGCATTGACCATCAATTAATTAAAAAAGATTAGACTCAGCCCTAAGGACTTTGCGTTCAATAGGACAGAGGAATAGTTGTAGGCATCGACCGTTGATCCTAACCTGACTTTGTGGTGTCTAGGCAAGTGTGTCTAAGGCAAGTTGTTACTTAATTAGGCCCACTACTTACGTAGTGGAGAACCTCCCACTTACCTGGCACTTACCTGGCCACAATTGGCGGTGAAGAGGCGGTTTGAGGTCCTACTTCTCGCCCTTTGGAACAGTTAAGAGCTGTCTAGCTGACCTAGGTGACCCTAGATCTTGGACTGATTGTTCATTTGTGGTTGGTTGAACGTGTGTCTAAGCCTTCTATCAAAAATCTTTTTTGCAAAAAGCTCACATAAAAAAAGAAGGAATTTTTTTTACCAAAACTTGCAACTTGTCGCTAAAAATCCGTGCAACCCACTTTCTTCTCATTAACGTTTTCTTACCTCCACTTTCTGTTTTTCACTTTTTGACTATACTATCTCTTTAGTGTATGTCCAGTTGGACTAGGGACACTAGCGCCCGATTAGTCCGTGTCTCGTTGGTACCGACCGACGAAGCTTTCGACTCCGAAGTCGAAATTCCTTCCACTTCCTTACCTTCAGCTTCACATTCTCTCTTCGAAGGGATGTCGGAATACAATCCTAACAACACCTTACTCACGGGACTGATTCCACCTCCGTTAGGTGCGAATAACCCGCAACACCCGCCTGTTGAAGCGCCCCAATGAATCGCGCTCCAGGATCTTTTCTGCCCAATCCGCACCGCCTTACCTTCTTGTCTTTCACTCCCACCGGCAAATGGCGACAATTTTGAGATCAAACCCCACTTCATCATTTTGTTGCCAAAATTTCACGGACTGGAATCGGAAGATGCCTATATCTTCATAAACAAATTCTAAAACGTTTGTGCAATGATGAAAACAACCCAATTATCAGATGATGCTATAAAGTTAAGGGTCATTCCTTTCCCTTATGTGACTTAGCCGAGAAGTGGTTATACAGCACAGTATCACATTCAATTAAAAATTGGGAAGAGTTTGTGAAAGCTTTTCTTAAAAAGTTTTATCCACATCACAAGACTGCGAGAATTCGCAATGAGATCATTCAATTTTCCCAGCTTCCTTCCTAACCATTTTGGAAGTGTTTTGAAAGATTCAAAGGCCTACTTGTTCAATGCCCTCGCCATGGGATCGAAAATTGGCAACTTTGCCAAAGTTTATACGAGTGATTGAACCCAGCAACGAAGCAGTTGCTGGAAACCATTTGTCAATGTCACTTTCTAACCAAATATAGTGAGGAAGCGTGGTAGTTTCTCGACAATCTTGTTGAACAAACACTTCAGTGGGAAAGCACCAAGACCACCTCATCTTCTTCTATTGGTCAGTCTAGGGCAGGCATACATCAACTAGATATGTCGATAGCTATGAAGGCCGAAATGGCCGCACTTACGAAAAAGCTAGAAGCCATTGAGACCAAAATCTCATCGCCTTCTCCTGCCCCTGCTTTGCCCCCACAAACTTTTTGCCCTTGTTGTTCGGATCCATCACATCTTACCGAAGAGTGTCCTTACAATTCACCTGTTCAAGGACAAGATCAAGTCAATGCTGCCTTTCAGCAACGACAAATAAATGTTCCATACTCTTCGACTTATAATCCGGGTTGGAGGAGTCACCCAAATTTTGCTTGGAATCAAAATCAGCAATTCCAAGGAAACAACAACTTTCAAAGGCCTCCTCCTTCACAACAAAAAGCACCTCCACAAACTCAATTTCAGCAACCTTTCCACCCACAACCTTACCCAAACCCAATGAACAATTTTGTGCCCAACTACTCTTGCCCTCAAAACAATTTTGTTCAACCAAATAATGATAAGTTTACCTCGCTAGAAAGAAGTCTAGATGCGTTCCTAAAGCAATCTACACAATCTGCAGGAAGGTTGGAGACTTCCATTCAATCTTTGGTGCAAAACAGTGCCTCACACGATCAAAGCATCAAATCTATTGAGGCACAAATTACACTACTCAATGCTGCGTTGAGCGAGCGAGAAAAGGGAAAGCTTCCATCTCAACCACTGCCAAATCCCGGTCACGCACTTATTGCATATGAACAGCAAAATCATAACGTAAATGCTGAGACCACGTTGAGATCCGGAAAAGTGTTGCATAATAACGTGGGTATTAATAATGACACTCCTGCCGGTTCTTCTTCTTCTTCATCATATTCTTCTTCATCTTCTTCTTCTCCGTTAGGGCCTATTCTTCATTCTTCACAAGGTTCTACTTCTTCTACTTCGAACGGACCCACTTCTCACATCACGAACACATCCACATGGGGATCCGTTCCAAATCGACAAAAATTGGACTGAACAAACTTTCAAAATGTTCCTTTTCCAAACAGGTTGAGATCCAATAAACCAACTCCAGAAATGGAGAAGATTGTAGAGTTATTCAAACAGGTTAGCATAAATATACCTTTCTTGGATGCAATCCAACAAGTTCCTTCTTACGCGAAAATCTTAAAGGACTTTTGCACCAAGAAGAGGAAGTCACAAGTACCAAAGAAAGTTTTCGTGGCTAGTGTTGTTAGTGATCCTCTTGTCCAATCTTTACCCCACACAAGGACCCCGGCTGTCCTACTATTTCGATAACAATTGGGGACAAGAACATCAATATAACACTATTAGATCTTGGTGCTAGTGTCAATTTGCTACCCTATTCAGTGTACGAGAAATTAGCCGTTGGAGAGCTTAAACCCGCTCATTGTACTCTCCAAATGGCCGACCGATCCATCACCCATCCTAGGGGTGAGTTAGAGGATGTGTTAATTAGAGTAGGGGATTTCATTTTCCCCGTTGACTTCATCGTGATGGATACACAACCTGTAGCTAACCCCCGGAGTCAAATTCCGGTGATACTTGGTCGACCATTCCTTGCGACTTCTAATACGGTGATCAATTGTCGTAATGGTTCAATGAACCTATCTTTTGGAAATCTGACGATTGAACTCAACATCTTTAAGTTGGGGAATCAGCCATCCGAGCCTAATGCCAGTATACTTGATGTTTGCTCGATCCACGAGATCATGGAGGAGGACTGTGAGCTCGAAAATTTTATGTTCGATCACAGCAGTATTGACACCTCTAGTGCGTTCCTCCTAGAATCCGACACAGCTTTCATGCCGGACAATGATTATGAGTGTTTCACCTTTCTGGACGATTTTGAAGACTCACCACCCGAGTTTGAGTCTTTTGATTTTTCGGATGAGATAGTTGAACCATCCGACTCGGTTGCGTACACTCGATTTGAACCGTTGATGGAATCCTTCAAGTTTGAAACAGTTTCATTTATGTTACCTTCAATTGTTTCACCTCCTAAAATCGAACTAAAGCTTTTGCCGTCGCGCCTTAAATATTCTTACCTAGGTGAGAATGAGACCCTTCCCGTTATCATATCGGTCTCTCTAGCCCTCGAGCAAGAGAAGGCCCTTTTAATGGTCTTACAAAATAACCGGCAAGCTTTTGGCTGGTCTATGGCGGACAACAAGGGGATTAGTCCCTTCATAGTTGAACATTATATACGCTTGATGGATGATGCCAAGACAGTGAGGGATCCACAAAGACGCCTCAACCCCATAATGAAAGAGGCAGTCAAGAAGGAGATTGTTAAATATCTTGATAGTGGTATCATTTACCCTATCTCGGATAGCCAGTGGGTTAGCCCCATTCATGTTGTCCAAAGAAATCGGGCATTACGGTCATAACCAATGAGGCAAATGAATTAATACCTACTCGCACCCAAACTGGGTGGCGAGTTTGCATCGACTATAGAAAACTCACTGCCGCGACAAGGAAAGACCACTTTCCTTTAACTTTCATTGACCAAATGCTAGAACGATTGGCTGGGCACGAGTTTTACTGCTTTTTAGATGGCTATTCCGGCTACAACCAAGTCCCCATCGCCGAAAAGGATCAAGACAAGACCACATTTACTTGTCCTTTCGTTACTTTCGCTTACCGTCGCATGCCCTTTGGGTTATGCAATGCACCCGCTACATTCCAGCGGTGTATGATGGGGATCTTTTCAGACATGGTTGAAAAGTTTTTGGAAATTTTTATGGATGATTTCTCCATTTTTGGTGACTCCATCAACGAGTGTTTGCTACACCTTGACGCAGTTCTTACCCGCTGTAGGGATAAGAACTTCACTCTAAATTGGGAGAAGTGCCACTTTATGGTACGAGAAGGCATTGTCTTAGGACATGTCATCTCGCAAAACGGCATAGTGGTTGATAAAGCCAAGATTGAGGTCATTTCCAATCTTCCTCCTCCTTAATGCGTCAAAGACATCCGAGCTTTCCTTGACCATGCTGGTTTGTATAGACGGTTCATCAAGGATTTTAGCAAGATTGCTAGACCCTTGACTCTCTTATTGGCCAAGGACACAACATTTGATTTTGACTCAACTTGTATGGAAGCGTTCGAGTCATTGAAACACCCACTCATTTCTGCGCCCATTCTTTCATCTCCAGACTGGATGCACCCATTCGAAATTATGTGCGATGCATCAGATTTCGCCATTGGTGTTGTTCTTGGACAACACATTAATAAGATGCCACACGTGATTTATTACGTTAGCCGAACATTAAATGAGGCCCAACTGAACTACACAACAACAGAAAAGGAATTTTTAGCAGTTGTGTTTGCACTTGAAAAATTCCGGCCTTATTTAATCGTCTATCAAGTGATAGTGTACACGGACCATTCAGCTCTTCGCCACCTTTTTATGAAGAAGGATGCCAAATCGAGGTTAATACGTTGGATCCTCTTGCTACAAGAATTTGACCTTGTCATAAAGGACAAAAGAGGATGTGAAAATGTAGTGGCCGATCACCTTTCACGACTTCCTTCTTCGCTTACACTTGAAATTACAATTAAAGATGTTTTTTCTGATGAGCAACTCTTAACCATGTCTTGCGAACCTTGGTTCGCTGATATGGTAAACTACTTGGCCACCGGCTTGATACCTAGAGATTGGTTGAAACAGGATGAAATCCGATTCTTGTCCCAAGTAAAACATTTTTACTGAGATGAGCCGTATCTTTTTAAATACTGTTCCGACCAAATCATTCGTCGGTGTGTACCTGAAAATGAGTTTAAGAGTGTGTTGTCTTTTTGCCATGATCAAGCGTGTGGCGGGCACTTTGGCCCTAAGAAGAAAGCCGAGAAAATCTTGCAGTGTGGTTTCTATTGGCCACGACTCTTTAAGGATGCATATGAATACTGCAAGACATGCTCCCGGTGCCAACACTTGGGCCGGATATCGCGGAAAAACGAAATGCCGCTCCAACTAATTTTGGTTGTGGATATGTTTTATGTTTGGGGAATAGACTTCATGGGACCATTTCGCAATTCTTTTGGGAATGTGTATATTCTTTTGGCTGTTGACTATGTGTTAAAATGGGTCAAGGTTGTGCCTAGCCGAACGAATGATAACAAAGTTGTCATTCGATTTCTTAAAGAACATATATTTTCTCGATTTTGGCACCCTCGAGCAATTATAAGTGATAATGGATCTCACTTCTGCAATAGGACTTTTGAGTCCTTAATGCGCAAATATTCCATTACTCACAAACTGTCAACACCATACCATCCCCAAACATGTGGGCAAGCCGAGGTCTCGAATTGGCAAATTAAGCAAATCTTGGAGAAAACGGTTTCTAAAAACCGTAAAGATTGGCCACACAAATTGATTGATGCACTATGGGCATTCCGTACTGCATACAAGACCGATCTTGGTATGTCTCCATACCGGCTTGTTTATGAGAAGGCTTGCCACCTCCCAGTTGAGATTGAGCACAAGGCATTTTGGGCAATCAAGGAGTTGAATTTATCAATGCGAGATGCAGGCAGCAATCGAAAGCTGCAACTAAATGAACTAGAAGAGCTGCGGGATGAGGCTTATGATAATGCTGTCATTGTTAAAAACCGAACTAAGGTGTTCCATGACAAACACCTTATGCGCAAAACGTTTAAACCTGGTCAACAGGTTTTACTCTATGACACTCGGTTACACTTTCACCCCGGCAAACTCAGATCTAGGTGGAAATGGCCATTTTTAGTACGCACCGTATATCCGCACGGTGCGGTAGATCTTGAAAATCCGGAGGACGGTGCTTTATTCAAAATAAACGGACATCAACTGAAACCGTTCCTCACTGCGGACCCGTCGGAGGAGCTCCTGTTTTTGCAGGAGCCGGTTTACACTGATTGATCTTCCTCCATTTTACCCCCAAATTTTTGATCTTCTTGCCAAAACTTTATTTCAGATAAGTTTGGGGGGGGGGGTATCATTTGTAAATATATAAATACAAAATATCATAAAAAATAAAATAAAAATTTTTGAAAAATAAAAAAAATTTGGGAATTTTTGTAAATTTGCAGAATAAATAATTTTTTTATTTGCAAATAAATTCCTCTTTTTAGAGGGGTTTATTTGCAAATATCCACAAACCCCCTTATATAAAGAACCCGCAGCCTCTCTGATCTTAACTCTAATTTTCACCTCTCCAAAACCCTAGCGCCGCCGCACCTCTTTTTTGCAGCGAGAAGCCTTCATCGCGCCGCGAATCCGCCGCGGGAGCCTGCTCCGACCGCGCATCCGCCGCTGACGTCAGTCTTCTCCCCCTGAAATTTCAGGGGAGGTACAATCTCTCCAGAACCTCTCTGTGATTAACATTGTTAGATCTGTAGGACACCAATGGCACATGGCAAGCAGTTAGAAAGAGATTTTTCACAAGTTTTCTCACATGAGGTATATGGTAGCTATTTCGCGAATGAAATCGCGCGTAGGGGTTGGAATTACTTAATATACAATCACCCTTATGCGTATGCATTGCCAGACTTAGTAAATCAATTTTATGAGTCTATGGAGGATGGGTGTCTCACCCTACTTGGTTTATTAAATTACATTGGGGTGATCGTGAAATCATCATCGATAGGGATATAATACACGAGGTCACATATCAGTACATGACCAACCCTTGCAATTCGAATATTACATGCCCTTGATGGGCAACGATTGCTCGAGGGAGCCGCGTAAGGGTATCCAAGCGAAAACCCTTTTCGCGAATGTTTTGACTGTGTGCCGGTGAGCACAAAATAATATTTTCGGTAGCTCCCATAATACAACTTTTTTCACACCCTCCTTACATATTGTGCGCACCCTTATGACAAAGAACCCACGTTTTGACATGTGCACAGTATTGTTAAATTCTATAGTTGCGGGTAAACAGGCCGCTAATTACCCTTGCCCCATGCTGGTTACACAATTATGTCGATATTTCCTCCCTACGGAGGAGTTCGAATTTTATATTCATGGAGGGATTCCGGTCAGACCTCTTACCGAGGGCATTTCTACGTCCTACTCTTGACTAACTGATGTGTGGTCTTGAACCGAACCGGCAGAACATGTATTTACCCGCACACCTAGCTCGAGCTCGACCGCGAGCGAAGGCGAAATGACCCCTCTTGAGTATGCACAATTGATGAGGAGAGCAGTTAGGGGTATTGATGCATTGAGGGGGGAATTTAGGGCGACAGTGAGGGAGCACGACTGTCGATTGACGGAGATTGAGCGGGGTATTCAAACCCTTATGGCTAGGGAGGAGCGTTCACTATCACACTCGAGAGCGCGGTGTGGGGCCGAGTAGTGAGGGTACTGCTTTGGTTAAGTTTGGAGGAGATGGTGGTTGTATTTTACATTGCATATTTTTAATTTTTTTGTATATATTTTCCTTTTTCTGTTGCATATTTAAATTCTGCACTACATCCTTATTTAAAAATCATAAAAATTGAAAAAAAAAATCGAAAATAAATAGAAAAAGAAAAATCAAATAAAAACTGAAAAATTGGAAATATTATAAAATTAAAACATTCAATTTTGGCCTTAATTTACTAGAGTTTGAACTAGCTAGGAACAACTATATTTTTGACTTAGTAAATTAAAGACCCTAAAAAATAACCTTTCTTAAAGTTTAACGGTAGAAAGTATATGTCTTTGTAGTTTATTTAGAAACAGGCAAATTTCGAGTTGACTTCTTGGGCTAAGTTAAAATAAGGGAAAAGTATTGATATCTTTATTAAAGTATAAGTTTGAAAAATAATTCCTAACTTAAGTCTAAATTCTAAAAATATATACCCTACAAATTGCACAAACACGAACCTTAAAACTTGGAATAGTAGGAGAGACCTTGAAATGCTCTTGTCTAAAGTCCTTAGTACAAAGAAAAATACAATAGAATACAGTGTGAACAAAGAAAAAAATGAACACTGGTTTTTGTAATTACTTAAGACTGCAAAAATAGAAAAATATTTAGCGAGGGTGCTTCATCACCTAGTGCCTTAGACCAACTGGTTTGGGAGTCACTGCTAAAGCCTTAGGTGTTACAAGACTAGGAATTACGCTTTAATGTGCAAACACATTTTGTAATCGGTTGTTGGTACCTCAAGAAGTATTAACGATCGAATGAAGAATGTGTGAGCAATTTCATCTAAAAATTCACCAATTAAGAAGTGCTTTGGACGACGGACAAGAGTATGATAGCTTGATTTGAATTACCAAGTGTAGGGGTGATATATACACACACGTAGGGGTATGTGATTGTGGTTTAGATAAGAGATAGGAATGAAGAATATGACTTATATCTTTAATAGAGATGATAAAAATCCCTAAGTTGAGATGTGACCCTAGAAGGAAAAATTAAAAGATGCTAAAAGCTAAGTAGGTCTACAGAACATATATAATCTTAAGTTAAATAATAAGGAAGCGTGAAAAATACGGGTGGATAATTTTTAAGTCGAAGATAATAGAGTTCTTGTTAGAAGACCCAATTGGAGAATAAAAGTCGATAAGACAAATTGATAGGATTTTGTGGGTAGTATCCGCTGAAAACCCTCAGGAGAAAACACTCCACCTACTAGGGACACCTAGAGGTTTAACGGCTCATTGCACGAGCTCAGTGCAATCGCGTTTCCCTGCGAAAGTGAGGCTAGGTCTTTTTCAAGAATAAAACTAGGTTTGCTTGAGGACGAGCAAAAGATAAGTTTGGGGGTATTTGTTCATATAATAATTTTGCATTATTATATTCCCCATTCTTAGTCATTTTACAAGTAAACATGTGCTTTTGACCCATATCTGCTACATAGTTGCAGGTTACAGGTTCTCGGAATGAAAACAGTGAAATTGAAAAAAAGACGATACAAAAGTGAGACTACGACCGATAAATGATGGAATCTTGATCGCGCCTACATTTTGAAGGACAATGAAGATCGAAGAAAAGGTTCCCAAAGCACAAATGCAGCGCAAGGTTCAAGACTTTGACACGAAGCAACGGTAAAAGTCCACTACAATTATTCACTGTGGAGATCTAGAAGAGAACTAGAAGACATTCTGAAGAACCAATTGAAGAAATAGGAAGACAAATACAACCAGAAGTAGCACAGAAAAAATAAGCCACATGCTCTCCACTTGGCCGCGGAACCGCGGCCAAACCTGGCAAATGGTCGCGGTTCCGCAGCCGTGTTGAACCCGTGTCGGTGCAGAAAATTTTATGAGGCTGGCGGCGCGTTGACTAGTCTTCCTAGGGGTATATTTGTAAAAGCAGATGTGCGTCAATTGTAACCCTAGGATTTTTTATGCTCTATAAATAGAAGCCCTAAAACTTGTTTTAGGTTATGCCTATTTTCATTGAATAAAATTCAAAATTCCTTCATGTTTTGAGAGCATCAATTTTGTAAGTAGTTTCTTTAATTTTTTGCCCTAGTTCTTAGTTTTTATTTCTGCCCTAGTTTAATTTATTCTCTGCCCTAGTTTAATTTAGATTAGAACTTTTTATTAATCTGCAGTAGTTAGATAATTAATCTCTTAAATCGAAAACTCAAATAAAAATCATGTCTTTCATATATCCCCTAATGAGCGAGTAGTTCCTCGCTTGTTAGGGTTAAGAATAGGGAAGGTTAGAGAGATGCAAATCTCTCACCCCTTTCTTGCCCATCACATATTAATAATTAGGACTCCATGCATACATACACATACCGCTCCCTACGGCATCCTACCCATGAGGTAACGATGATACCGTAGTATAAAAGACCGGATGTGCATGTTTTCCATGGAGGTTGGGGCAAGGATTAAGAAAGGACGGACAAGGACCTAGAGGAAGAAACATCATTTCTTCCCGATCGTCCCAATCCCCTTTATTAATAATTACCATAACACCTAAAGAAGATCTAATTTAGGGCATTGAAAGCGGTGGGAAATCTTAATTTTCCAAACTTAACCTAAAGCTAACCCTAGCAAGATTTCTAATCCTAGTCTAAGTCAACTTAGTGTTTAGAGATAAAGTTTTCCAAACATCATTTGCAATTAACTCATTAGAACAATTAAGAAATACACAACATCCTTGTGGACCGACCCGTATTCACCGGCTAGCTACCAAGCGACGCCGTTCTTGATTGCGGTAAAAATATTTTTGATCATAAAATCCAGCATAAATCAATCACCTGGGGTTTTGCCTGACGGAAAATATTTGGTTTTGAATATCCGTTGTTACGCTCCAATTTCAAATTGATATATCTGTACGTTTATTTTAATAAAGTGAGATATAACCTTTTGAAATTATGTACATAACATTTACCAACATCAGTTGATGATTGGGTAAGGAGCATTAAATAGCGGTGTAATTCTTCTTAACCATAGTACAGTTTTCAATCTACGATGAACAGGGTTTGAGTTATTAAACTCAGGGGACTTATACAAACTATTATATGTTTTCAAGTGTCCATTAGTGTTAGTTATGTATATGCCCTAGAGGCAATTGTTGTACATATGATGTATATACTATAATGGATGCTTGGATATATATAGAGAGGACTTACTTGCTCGTCATGATAGTATGCTATTTAGTTTCACTTTATCTTAACATGTTGACTTATATTAGTTTACTGTCTTACTCTCACATGTTGATAAAGCCCTTAGGATATGTACTCGACTACTGGGACTATGATGAGATCATACTAGTGGGGCCACGGTAGTCGATGAGTATATCCTATAACTATTCCTAGTCGAGGGTGTGTCGAGACAGGGCATCGATACACCAGAGTAGACTAGCGTATACGCATCTTGACCCATATGATGGGCGTTGGATGATCCCATATCCATCGGTGTTTGACATCAAAGATGGTGTACGGGTGCTCAGTGGAGACTGGGTACACTGGACGGACTCGCCGAAAACTCCCAGATGGTATTATATCTCACGTCAGATGGCAGTTCTCAGGTGACACTGGTACAGGTTAGTCTGTAGACCCGAGATCGTCATAGAGTCTTGTGTGATTCCCACTGTGCTTTGATTTCCACCTTACCACGTCCAAGAGGGCGTGCAAAATGGTGGCTTTTGGGTACAGTCCCAAATCACATGGAGGCAATGAGCGATAGGAGGAGATTCGTCTCTCCCGGTATAGGGAGTTGATGTTGTGCTGTGTTCGATTGGCTATAACTGGAAGTCCCTGGCGAGGGCTGATTTAAAGATTTACTGGTAAGTGTTACCAGTAGTTTCTCGACCCGTTATGAGCCTTACATCGACACGACTTATTGGTTACTGGGGTCTGACGTATACCACCCCTAAACTAGATATGCGACATATCAGACGAAGATACTGGTCTGTACGGGAGTGTAACTATTTGGATTCACAGTAGAATGTACAGGCTTGCTTTTTGATCTTCTGATCGCTCAATTCCTGGGTGGCTGTTACGTTTAGCTGACCGCTTGCAGCTTGTGGGTGTTTGATATGATCATCACCTGCTGCCGGCGTATTGACGATTCTTTAGAGTCCTACACAGAGGTTTCTTGACTCAGGCAAAAAGGAGTAGTGGCACATATGTGATATGTGCAGGACCGAGGATAATGCGATATGGGATACCATATTATATTCTCGAGATATTTTGATATGATCCGGGTCATCGGATCAAGTGTTGATTCGATGAATCGGTACATGATATATTAGTCGGTTATATTCGATATAGCCGGATTTTCGGATCAAGTGTTGATTCGATAATTTAATGTATAATTATATATGTGCTATATTAAATTACATTATCTAATATTGGCTCGCTTTATTGATTCATTTTCTCACCGGATAATACATTGATATATATGCGATATATGTTAATTATATTATTTTCTTTTGTTACAAATATATATTATATATGTGATATATAATATTGTAACATGATATGATTATTAGTGCAACATGTTTAGTGGAGATTAAACAAGGTTAGGGTTTGATTTGCGTTAGTTCTTTCTTGATACTTCTAGAAGGTTTTACTTTGTTTCTAGCAAAAGATATTATGCTTGATATTTTGCTAGATATTTCTAACCCAATCCAAACCCTTCACCCTAGGTTAAATCTCCACATGGGTTAGCCTTTTCATCCTTGACCATGGTTACATTTGTAATCATATTAACATTTCATTATTCATCACAATAGAAAATATTCATTCATATTCTTCTTCTTCTTCCTTGAGCTTTGAGAAAGCATTCTAGGTTTTCTTTATGTGATGAATTAGAGTGAGAATTTGATAATAAAAGAGAGTATAAATCCTACTTAATCATCCTCATCTAATCTAGCCAATTAGATTAGGGTGTTCACCTCATTAGTGAGAAAGAGCTTTAGTTAAATGAACATCGAGGTAGATCATTGGAGAAAAGGAAGACTACAAGTAAACATGGATCATTCGGGTTGTGGAGCCTCTCTTGAGTCCGTTAGATCGTGGATCGCGGCGAAGGGACTTCTACTCGGAGCTTATGAAGCGAAGGAGCGGACTACAAAGGTTGTAATCCCTCACTCTTAGTTGTAAAGATGTTTACTTGCATGTTAAACCCTAATAATCTAGCAAAGATCCCAGCTTTGGGTTGTTCGGCACGTCTAAATTTTTAATCGGGCATGGTTGATGCCTTATAGACCCTTGTAAGAGTGCCTAGAAACCCTACAGTTGTATCAGAGCCTAGTTAGAGCATTAGGCGACATGTATATGAAGTTAAAACTCCGATCGAACCCTGAAACATCGAACATGACCCCCTATCTGGAAATTTTGTAAAAATATGATTTTTTCTGCATTAAAAATACTAAAAAAATCATCAGGGAATTCTAAGAGATACTGTGAAAAATGACACCCAAATTCCACTAAAGCGTCGTGGAACCGCGGCAGAACCATGCCTTGCGCGGCGGTTCCGCGGCGGCACTATAGAATTAGGGTTAGATTTTTGGCACAGTACATCCGTAGGTACTTGTAAATGATTTTGGGTATTTTTAATCTTACTCAAGTGTTGAGTGTTCTGGGGATTATTTTGTATTCGTTGATTCGATCGGAAAATTTAATTTCGTTTTGTTTTCCAGATATTTTAGAAACTGTTAAAATGTTCGAAAGGATATCATTAACTCACTTTTTCCCGGCACGAAAAACATTCAAGTGTTGAATTTTTCTTGAGTTTAAATCTTTCGGAAAAACGTGCAAGTAACGCGGTGGACCCTCTAGAAGAACACAAAGCTTAACTCGATTATGTGACCGTCTGAACCGCTTCTGAACCTTAGGGTTTGGGGCAGTACGGCGTTGCCACATGTGAGGCGTTGGCTTGACCCTTCAACGGCTGGACCATAGGTACTGTGACATATTCTGGGACTTTTTGAACTCCGCTCAAGTGTTGAGCTATTTAGGAAATCTTAGGAATTTGATTATTCGATCGGAAAGTTTAATATTGTAAGTTGATGTGCAACACCCCACGAGGTGCGGGGAGGCGGAAATATGAAAAACGATCTTGTTCTTTAAGCATACATCGACTAACCGATGATCATTACTAAACGATAATTAACAACAACCATAGAAGTTCATAGCTACTATGTAAAGAGATTATACCTAGTGAATCGTGTCCTTCGTCTTTTCGATCTCTACGTCCTCCTCGGCCTCCTTCCTGTGATAGATGATCCACCCGAGAACCCTAATCCATGCTTCACCTCCGAACTTGAGGTAACTAAGTTTCTCTAGTTGCTAATCAAAGGAACTTACATCATATAGAGTTAGGTTATGGAGTGTTTAGTCTATTCTAATCCTTGATCTCAACTCATGAGTGGTAGGATTAGAGTTTGAAGAGAGAGTGAGCTTGAGGAGAGAGAAGGTGAACATAATAATCATAATGATATTGTTTCTCACTTGAATATATGAAGCATAATGAATAAACAAATAAATGAATAAATGTGATTATTCATCATGCTACATTAATTCAATATGAGTGATTCACTATGTGAGTCATTAAGCATTTAATAATGCATTAATGACATGATGAATCACAAAAAATGAGTCACAATTGCATTTAATGATAATGCCACCTAAACTCTCAAGTCACCATGCTTCTAGAAGCTTCCCGTAAAATTACGAGAATGCCACTCCTATCCGTGAAAACATGGAAAAACTTTAGACTGTATAAATCCAATATCCTGATACTAGAATCTGGCTTAAACCAAAGCCGGCTAGTAAAAACTGTCTGAACGTCGTACGTGCGTTTAAACACGCATGCGTCCGAATCCTTGTCGTAAAACCGTACGACCTCTATATCGTTTCGCCTGGAGTAGGGAAATCTCTGTATGGGACTCTGAAGACTCAACTACTACGCTGGCAGTGGGTTTAACCACAGACCGCAAGCGACACTAGCTGTACTTAACGGTCCCCAGGTAGATGTCGATAAGAAGGCCGATGAGGTAACCCATCCGAACTCCTACTGAGCCTGTCCATGACAATATCCGCGCTGTCCGGTCTGTTCGTCTAAGAGTATCGCATGTATGGTCTAGGGAGGTGGTAAACGTCAGACCCCTAATAACCGTACAAGTCATGTCAGCATGGCTCAAGACTATCCGAGAATCCACTGATCAGTCCATCAGTAATTCTCAATCAGCCCTTGCCAGGAACTTATGGTAATGACCAACCGATCACCGTGCAATATCAACTCCCTATACCAGGAGAGACGAATCCCTAACAGTCGCTCACTGCCTCCACGTGGCTCGGGACTGTGCCCAACTAAAACCTGTTTGCACGACTCCTTTGTACCGTGGTAGGGTAGTAATCAAAGCACAGTGGGAACTCACACGAAACAAATGACGACCTTAAGTCAACGGACTATCTGCACACATGTCACCTGAGAACTGCTATCCGACGTTAGGTATAATACCATCCAGTCAGTTCTCGGCGAGTCATGTCCGGTGTACTCACACCCAGTGAGCATCTGTATACAATCTTAGATGTACATCACCAATGGCTGCGGGACCAATCCATCGCCCCTCACCAGGGTCTAGATATGTATACACTAGTCTACTCTGGATTATCGATGCCCAGTCTCGATACTCCTGCGACCAGGGACATATAAGTATGTGCCTATTGACTATCCAGCTCCCACAAGTATGACTGCCATCACAACGCCGGTAGTCAGGCAAACACCCTATGGGCTTTATGAACATGTTTATAAATACAAAGTAAAATATATCACACGTTAAGATAAAGTCAAACCAAATAGCCTAATATCATATTAAGCAAGATTGTCATGTACATACATATCCCTAGCATCCTATACAATGAAGGCCTCTAGGGCATATATATCCAACAATCTCCCACTTGCACTAAGGCCTATAATTGGCGCAATGAGTACCCACTGTCTGCACTAGATCCAGTTGCTGGCGTACCGCATGCCCAACATCTCAAATAGCCTCTCGAACTGGACTGGAGGGATAGCCCTGGTGAATGAATCTGCCGTGTTGTCTTTTGTGTCCACTCTTCGTACCACGATCTCCTGATGATCTACGATCTCCCTGATCAGGTGAAACCGCCTTAAGATATGCCTGGATTTCTGATGGGACCTTGGTTCCTTCGCTAAAGCTACAGCCCCATTGTTATTACAATACAAAGGTATTGGATTGGCAATGGACGGAACTACCTGAAGTTCAGAGATGAACTTCCTCATCCAGACAGCCTCTTTTACGGCTTCACTAGCAGCTATATACTCAGCCTTCATAGTTGAGTCTACGACGGTATCCTGTTTGGAACTCCTCCAACATACCGCCCCTCCATTGAGGGTAAACACAAAACCCGAAATGGATTTAGAATCATCTTTGTCACTTTGGAATCCGGAGTCGGTAAAAACCTCAACGTGGAGCTCCCCATTACCGTAAATCAAGAACATCTCCTTAGTCCTTCTCAGGTATTTGAGAATGTTCTTTACCGCTATCCAATGCTTCTCACCTAGGTCAGAATGATACCTGCCTACTACACTAAGTGCGTAAGCTACATCTGGTCTGGTACATAACATCGCATACATTATAGATCCTACTGCCGAAGCGTAGGGTATAATGCCCATGCGAGCCCTCTTTTCATCAGTCTTTGGAGACATCTCTTTGGAGAGGGTGATCCTGTGACAAGCGGGTATATTACAGCGCTTGGAATCTTCCATACTAAATCTCTTTAGTATAGTGTCAATATACCTGGACTGTGAAAGTCCCAACATTCTATTGGATCTATCACGATAGATCTTAATGCCCAGAATGTAGGTTGCATCTCCCAAGTCTTTCATGGAGAATTTCTGTGATAAGAAGAGCTTTACTGATTGTAGCATAGGGATATCATTCCCTATCAGTAGTATGTCGTCGACGTACAAAACGAGGAAGACTACTGCTCCTTCTACAATCTTCCTATAAATACATGATTCATCTACATTTTTGATAAAGTCAAATTCTTTGACTGTTTCATCAAAGAAGATGTTCCAACTTCGCGATGCTTGCTCTAATCCATAGATGGATTTAAGCAACTTGCACACTCTTCCGCTGCTCCCACTGTCTAAGAAACCTTCTGGTTGATCCATGTAAACACTCTCTTCTAAATGTCCATTTAGAAAAGCTGTTTTTACGTCCATCTGCCAGATTTCATAGTCATGGAAGGCAGCTATGGCAAACAGGATCCGAATGGATTTAAGCATAGCTACAGGTGAAAAGGTTTCATCATAGTCCAATCCTGGTCTTTGACGAAAACCTTTTGCAATAAGTCTAGCTTTGTAGGTTTCCACTTGTCCAAGTGCACCAATCTTCTTTTTGAAGATCCATTTGCATCCAACTAGTTTCACCCCAGGAGAAGCAACTTCTAAAGTCCATACTTTATTGGTGTACATGGATTCCATTTTGGATCTCATAGCATCCAGCCACTTCACCGAGGCAATACTCGTTATAGCCTGCTGAAAACTAGTAGGCTCATCATCATCGATGATGCAATCCTCTCGATCCCCATCTAGAAGAAAACCATAGTATCTTTTAGGAGGATGAGAAAGCCTACTAGATCTGCGTAGTGGCGTTGGTTCGTCGGGTTCTATTGAAACCTGAGATTCCACTATGTCCTCGGCAGCAGTTTGAGGTTCTGGAATTTCTTCCAGCTCTACCGCGCTCCTACTAATTTCTTTTGCAAGAAATTTGCTCTCTAAGAAGACAATGTGGCGAGCGACAAACTCCTTTTGTTCTTCAGTGTGGTAGACCATGTACCCCCTTGAATGTTTGGGGTATCCTACAAACATGCACAAAACCGATCATGCTTCGAGCTTGTTCGGACTATGCTTTTTAACATATGCCGGACACCCCCATATCTTGATATACTTGAGATATGGTCTTTTCCCGCTCCACATTTCATATGGAGTGGTAGGCACAGACTTAGTTGGAACTCTATTCAATAAGTATGCTGCTGATTCTAGAGCAAAACCCCAGAAGGAAAGTGGCAACTCAGCACTACTCATCATTGAACACACCATATCTAATAGCGTGCGATTCCTCTTTTCTGATACACCATTATGCTGAGGTGTATAAGGTGGAGTAAGCTGAGAGAGAATTCCATTCTCTTTTAAGCAATCAAGGAAACTGGTACTCAAGTATTCTCCACCTCGATCAGATCGAAGTGTCTTGATGCTTTTACCAGTCTGTTTCTCTACTTCATTTTTATACTCCTTAAACTTTTCAAAGGCCTTGGATTTATGTTTCATTAAGAACACATGTCCATACCTAGAGAAGTCATCAGTAAAAGTGATGAAGTAGGAGTGACCGCTTCTCGCATGCGTAGACATTGGACCACATACATCACTGTGTACAAGTCCCAAGAGTTCTGTGGCTCTTTCTCCGTGTCCAGTGAACGGAGATTTGGTAATTTTTCCTTTGATATACGATTGACAAGTTGCATATGATGAATATTCAAACGGATCTAAATATCCATCTTTATGTAACTTAGTCAACCTTGTTTCGTTTATATGACCAAGTCTACAATGCTATAGAAAGGCTTGGTTTGAATCTGGAGCCTTTCTTTTAAGCGTGTTTTGAATATTGAAAATTCGAGGTTGATTAAGTATGTATATGCTGTTTTCCAGTGTGCCATACCCAATCAGTTCTTGATTTAGGAGAATGTTCATGACATTTCTTTTAAGCGCAAAATTATATCCTTCATTAGATAACAAAGATACTGATATAATAGCACACAACATACTGTGAATACAAATACAGCTGTACAACACCAAAATGTGCCCACTAGTCAACCCTAGGTGATATTCCCTTATTGCAATAGCATCTACATGCATTCCATTGCCCATCCGGAGAGTCATATCACATGTCCCCAGTACTCTACTATTTCTTAGATCCTGCAATGAATTACAGATGTGAGAACCAGAACCGGTATTAAGTACCCATGATGTAGAGTTTACTGAAAGACAATTTTCGATTACGAACACACCTGAAGCAGAAGCAACAGCTTGCTTCTAGTCCTTGGCTTTGAAGGCCATACAATCTTTCTTCCAGTGCCCTTGCTTGTGACAATAAAAGCATTCATTTATATCCGCCTTCACCCTTCCTACCTTGTTCGTTCCCTCCACCTTCTTGACCCCACCCTTTGGTATGGTGGCTTTCATCTTCTTCTTCCCTTTACCTTTCGCTTTAGATTTAGAAGAGGATGATTGGCCAACATACAGAACGGTGGTCTTCTCCTTTTTCAAGGAGGTCTCTGCTACCCTCAACATGTTGAGGAGCTTTGGAAGATCAGCTTCCATTTCGTGCATGTTGAAGCTTAGCACGAACTGAGAGAAGGTGTGGGGAAGGGACTGCAAATTCAAGTCGATGTACAAATCATTCTCTAGCACGCATCCCAGGTTTGCGAGTTCCTCAATGAGGCTGATCATTTTGAGGACGTGCTCTCCTACAGGCGATCCTGGAGCTAATCTCATCTGGAAGAGTTTCCTTGAGGTCTCGTACCTCGCGATACGGGAGTGCTCCCCATACAATTCCTTGCAATGGAGAAAGATGTATATAATATCCATACTCTCGTGCTGTTTCTGGAGTTCATTGTTCATGGACGCCAGCACGATACACTTAGCTCGCTCACAGTCTAGATACCAAGTTTTGCGAACTTCCTTGTCCACAACTGAGGAATCTGGTCCCGGGATAAGGGGAGGAACAACGGTGGTAACATATGCTACTTTGACATAAGTCAGTGCAATATTGACGTTCCTTAGCCAATCTTTATAGTTCTGCCCGGTCAGTATATTTTTTTCAAGTAATAGTTTTAGTCCTGTCATAGTAGCTGCCAGAGAGAGAGAAAGGAAAACACTCAGCATATGCTCTTGCAAGTTTAGATTGGTTATCAATTTATCTAAACAGGATGACTCCCACTGTTTCCTCAAATCCTTCTTCAAAACCTAAAAGAAGAACTAGTCAGGATTTAATCACACGTCACAATACTTGCTTAACCTTTCAGCCAGGCCAATGTTGGTACTTAGAGGGAGGTTTTCCAACGCTTTCGCGAAGTTCCTTAATTAAATAACCACTTTTCCCTGGAGGCGTAACCCCTCTAACACCTTTCTGGACACCTACTTGGTTTATAGCATTGATTGTTAAGTGAGAAAATTGTTAGTTATATGTATGCCCTAGAGGCCATTACTGTACATAGGATGTATATTGTAGTGGATGCTGGGACGTATATAGGGAGGACTTTCTTGCTCGACATGATAGTATGCTATCTGGTTGAACTTTACCTTAACGTGTATACTGATTGTCTCTCTGTTACATGTTGGTAAAGCCCTTAGGATGTGTGCTTGACTACCTGGACTATGATGCGGATCATACTAGTGGGGACATGGTAGTCCATAAGTACATCCTTCACAGTCCCTAGTCGTGGGTATATCGAGACGGGGCATCGATATACCAGAGTAGACTAGCGTATACCTTCTCGACCCATACAGATGGGCGATGGATGATCCCATATCCATCAGTGTTTGACATCAGAGATGATATACGGGTGCTCAGTGGAGACTGGGTACACTGGACGGACTCGTCGAGAACTCCCAGATGGTATTATACCTCACGTCAGATGGCAGTTCTCTGGTGACACTGGTACAGAGTAGTCTGTTGACCCGAGATCGTCATAGAGTCTTGTGTGGTTCCCACTGTGCTTTGATTTCCATCTTACCACGTCCAAGAGGGCGTGCAAAATGGTGGTTTTTGGGTACAGTCCCGAGTCACATGGAGGCAATGAGCGATAGGAGGGGATTCGTCTCTCCCGGTATAGGGAGTAGATGTTGCGCTGTGTTCGATTGGCTATAACAGGAAATCCCTGGCCAGGGTTGCTGAGATTTACTGGTAAGTGTTACCAGTAGTATCTCGAATTGTTATAGACCTCATATCGACACGACTTATCGAGCTATTGGGGTCTGACGTTTACCACCCCTAGGCGAGATATGCGACATATCAGACGATCAGACCGGACTGTACGGTAGTGTTACTGGTTAGATTCACTGGAGTGTGAGCGGGCTTGCTCGTCGATCTTCAGATCGCTCAATACCCGGGTGGCCGTTACGTTTAGCAGACCGCTTGTGGCTTGTGGGTGTTTGATATGATCATCACCTGCTGCCGGCGTATTGACGAGTCTTTAGAGTCCTACACAGAGGTTTCCTGGCTCAAGCGAAACGAAATAGGAGTGCATATGAGATATGTGCGGGACCGAGAATAATACCAGTATGTGATACTGTATTCGATTCTCGCGATGTGACATTGATCGGTTATATGCGATATAGCCGGGTTATCGGATCAAGTGTTGATTCGATAAATTGTTACTAATGATACTAGTCGGTTATATGCGATATGACCGGATCGTTAAATAAAGTGTTGATTTAATGATTTAATGCATAATTATATATTTGATATATTACTTTGCATTAACTAGTATCGGTTCACTTTAAATGGATTTTCTCGCTCGGGTGTGCACATTGTATATTCGATATAGTTTTGTGCACTTGCTTGTATCATGTTTGATGATACATGCCTTATGGTTAAGTGTTAAGAATTAAACTATAGTTAAGTGGGTGATTAGGGTTTTTGATTTCATTTTATTCATTTATCTTTTTGGAAAAAGAAAAGGCAAAATGAGGAAAATGGTTGCTTTCTTTTGTTCATTCATGAACCTTCATGAAGACTTCGACTTTTTGACCATTTTGTCTCATGCTTAACCCTAACCACTCACTTAAACCTTAGTTAACTCTCTACATCTAACCATGGTTCAATATATGATAAGGATAGATTATTCTTTTCTTTTTTAATTATTCTTATCATATATTTTAGCTTCTTCTTCTTCTTCCTTCAAGTGAAGAAAAGCTTGACCATCAATGGCAACTTGATGAAATGAGTGAGAAATCCAATTCTAAAGTCTACCCACTTCCTATTTCTTCATCCTCTACCTCTTGCCAAGTAGTAGAGTGTGTTTCCTTCACAAGTTTTCATGGCAAGGTGAAGGCGGAGCTTGATTTAGCGATGCTTCGACGTAGATCATCTTCGGCATGGACATCGACGACCTAGCTCGCTTATTCTTCGACGAAGCCGACGCTGGAGTCCGGATTCTTTTTGGACAGCGGAGGGGACTTCGTTGCGGAGCTATGGAGGTGGAGCACCGGATCTACAAAGGTTGTATTTCCGTATCTCTTAGTTAAATGTTAACTAGTTTGCATTTTCGCCTAGTTTTCTAGCCGACGATCCGTAGTCGGGTTTCTCGGCACCGTTAATTTTTGAAATTGGCATGATCGATGCCATGTGAGACCTCACTAGTGTGCCTAGGAACCCTACAGTTGTATCAGAGCCTAGCTAGAGCCTTAGGCGAAGTCTAGACGGATTTTGAACTCCGAACGAACCCGAAATCCTAACACACCCATGCTCTCTGTCCAATTTTCAAAAACAGGGATTTTTCAGTATTAAAAATATGCAGAAAAACATGCAGGAAAATCTAAGAGTAACTGTGCAATTCGTAGCCCTAATTCAATTAAAGCGCCGCGCTTCCGCGGCACGAGCATGGCTCGTGCGGCGGAAGCGCGGCCTGTTTGTCGTTTTCTGAGGTGACGATTGCACAGTAACTCCTATTTAACTGTGCTTGTTTTCCTGGGTATTTTTGATATTTTTTCAAGAGTTGAATTTTCTGGAGTTGTTTTGGGGATTCGGTGTTTCGATCGAAGTATCAGATTTTGTCTATGTGGCTTTCCGGATAAATTTTAGAATATGTTAAAAAGTTCGACCGGATATAAATACCCAATTTTTCCCCTGTCGGGAAATTTCCCAGTGTTGGATTTTTCCGAAGTTTAACGACGTTCTAAGTAGTGCAAGTAACTCGATGGACCCTATAGAAGACAACAAACCTTAACTCGATTATGTGACCGTCTTGAACTGCCCTTTGAACCTTCGGGTTTGGGGCAGTACGGCGTGCCACATGTGAGGCGTTGGCTTGACCCTTCTACGGCTGGACCGTTGGTACTGAGGCACGAACGGAATGTTGTTAGACTTATTTCATGTGTTGAGCTGTATCGGGAAAACTTGGGTGTTAGATTGTTCGATCGAAAAGTTTAACATTTTCTGTTTATCTGGAATGGGATACAATAATTGGAATTCACAAAAGTTATGTGATTACTGAATGAATGTTATAAATCTAGCAATTTAGTCTCACTTGGTCGGTTGCCACGGAATTTTGATGTGATCAAAAGTCCGTCGCAATCACATAGCGTACGCGGATACTCGCCGGGTAAACTTAATAGACAGCCTCACTCCATAGCCCCGACCAAGTGACTGTAGGAGAACCCCGTCGCCGAAAGCATCCGTTCGGGTGCTCGCGGCAGCGGTGTTCCGCCTTGGTGCACTTCGTCGACGGTATCGGGGGTGCGGCCGTCTACTAAAGTTTGCGACAAGCGTTCGATCAGGATGTCGGGAATCTTGTTGAATTCCCCGACTTGATATTGAAAAGAGTTTTCGATTTTGAGACTAAAATACGGGGTTTATAATTGTTAGGCATGCGATGTCTAAGTAATTCATTTGGTCAGGCATGCGATGTCTGAGGTGGTTGCGGATTCCAACTGTTGTAGTTTTACACTTTCTTTTCTGTGACCGTAAGTGTAATATGTGATATCGCCGGTTTCGTTGCTATATGTCAACGACAATTAGGATGCGCATATTTACTTACGTTGATGACATGTGATGTTATGTGTTGCTGGATATGTTATATTGGATCGTCGTGTTTGAATAGCCGGGGGTTTTTATGTGAGATGAGTGTTTTTCATTTTCATTCATGTAAAAAACTTGTATGTAATATTCTTTTATTGGGGCACTTCCAGGTTGCGGAAGTTGTCACCCTTTGTATATTATTTACTTTTCCGCACTAGGATAGACCCAAGGAGGAGGGCACAAGTAACCGGGTTCTGGAGTCCAGTGGGAGACCAACTCGAGGAGTCGAGTCCGGGTCTCCTAACCCTAGAATTGGTAGGGTTACTTGCCACTCTCGTAGGGGTCTAGGGGTGTGGGATTGGCTATTCATCACGACCGTGGAATCCGTGTTTTATACTGGCTCGTATTGAAAACACGGACGTCCTAGTATATCCAATATTTCATATGTTTCTTCTGCTGTGTTTTATCTGTGATCATGTGATGTTCTGTGACAGATATTATATATAGTATATATGATATATTATATAGATGTTGCTTATGTTTTACACCCGCGCTAGCCCTGCCTCGCTCTGGCGTTAGTTACCTAACCTAACGGTGCAGACGGGACATCGAGGCGAATGCGGATGGCATAAGCGTACGTTATATTTATCTGTGATGGTTAGGTGGACTTAATTGCTGGGATATTCATTAATGAGATTAATGAAAGAAAAATAAACCTAATTGATGTTGTAGAATCGAATTTCAAAATAAAACAGGTAGCTACAGTTCTTGCTTTGCACAGAGGTATATATGATATATCCTGCACCTTATTCGATGAGGAAAGGACCGAAATCCCTTCACCGGGAGTGACTCCTTTAGCAATAACTGGCAGATGCTGCACACTCGGTTTGTCTTTTGATTGCTTTTTAGAGTTTTTGCTTTGCATAGTGATATATATGATATATCCCGCACCTCATTCGACGAGGAAAGGACCGACGATCCCTTCACCGGGAGTGACTCCTTTAGCAAAACTAGAAAAGCCTTAAAAACAATCCATTTCAAAATCATTTGATTCTACAACGATATCAAGTTCATTACGCAATAGGTTTTCAGAAAAACCTGTCGTAGCCCTCCGTCATTTCAGATAAGTAGTAGTTAGTATTCGTGCTACGTTTGTTGGCCTGCGTCAAGGCGTAGTGTGCGGTAGCTAACTGGTGCTTATCTGCATAAGCATATGATGTGATTGGATTAGGGTAGTCGTGCGACTTTGTTGGCCTGCGTCAAGGGTCGTGCGGGTAGGTTTAATTCAATCAGAAAATGACGGGTTGAACTTGACTAGCGGACTATGGTTTGTTGGCCTGCGTCAAGGTCATAGGACGCTAGGGGTAAAATATTATCGGGAATTTCAAGTGTTGAAATTTGCAATGAGATTGCATACCTTCTATGAGATAGTTGGATCCCGATACCCGCTGCGAGTAAGAGTTACTCCTGGGAGAGTTTTACACATTACAATTAGCCGATCAAGTAGGTGTCTAGAAAGGTGTCAACGGGGTTACGCCTCTGGGAAAACGAGGTTTACATTAATTAGGTTCGTGCGAAAGCACGGGGGACCTCCCTCAAAGTACCGACACTGGCCTGGCTGAAAGATTGGCGAACTTGTAGTGTGTAATTAATCCCGGCTAGTCTTTCCTTTAAGGGTTTGAAGGAAGATTTGATAAAAAGCAGTGGGAGCCATCCTGATTAGATAAAATAATAACCAATCTATTCTTGCAAGAGCGCACGCTGAGTGTTTTCTTCTCTCTCTCTCCAGGTAGCGACCATATCACGCCTTAATCAAGATAATAATACGGAATATTGACCGAACCCACTTGTTATACTGAGCTGGGGAACGTTGGTCCCGCTCCAACTTATAATTGTTATAAGACAGAGCAGGAAATTGGGGATTACCAGAATTCCCGTGCCGCCCAAACGAAGAGAGTGCATGCTGATGCATCATCTTCGGGTGTGTTCATTATACAGAACTGTTTCTCAGTATTCTTTACGTCCTGGGTATGTGATACCAGACCAGGATCCCAGATATGTAATCTGTTACATAGGGCTACAGAAAGGTAGAGAACTGAGAACGGGTGATAAGTTTCATGAGACAGAAAACGGGGCAAGTGTTGCAGCCAAGTCTGTTGGTCACTGTCACCCTGTATTACCTATACATTGATTCTGAACGAATGTTGTTAGATACCGAACCTGATATACAAAATCATATCTATCTCTTTATTAGTAAAGAAATGATAAAATTTTGTATAGTTGGATAATGTTTTGAACATTTCCTATATCAAAAGTTGATCGGTTCAGGCACGTTATCTAAAAGCGTTGATGTTCTAAATCAAACTACAGTTCTTAGTATACGGAACACACATAAGAGGAAGAGTTCAGAAATGAACGGATCCTTCTTAAGGTATTGTAGACTAGGTCAGATCAATGTGACCCGACTAGCTGAAGTTACATGTAGATGCATATTTAAAATCAGTTTGAATCTACATCTTGTGAAACTTTCCAGTCATGTCACAAAGATAAGATGACCATAGCTCCGTTTACTGAAAACAGAGAAAGAGTTAGTAAACTCTTGGGATGATGCATGTTGATGTATGTAGGTCCCCTGTCTACACATGCCAGGACTGGTTCTTTATACTTCATTACGTTCTCTGATGATCTTTCGAGTTTCAGACCTATGTTCCTGTTGAAACACAAGTCCGAACCTTTTGAGATATTCACAGAATATAAGTTAGAAGTAGAGAACCAAAATACGGGTATAAGTATTATGTCCTTTGATGTGATCAAGGAGGAGAATACTTGAGCACGGAATTCCTGGACTATTCTAAAGGAGAATGAGATTCTCTCTCAGCATTACTCCTCTGTATACACCATAGCACGATGGTATATCGGGGCGGAGCAATCACACCCTATATGATAAGGTGTGCTCTATGATGAGTACTACTGAGTTACCTATTTCCTTTTGGGAGTTATGCGCTTGAGAAGCTGCATACCTATTGAATAGGGTTCGAATCAAATCAGTTGCCTACCACTCCATATGAGATATGGTATGGGAAGAGCCCATGTCTTAAGTTAGTTAAGATTTGGGATTGTCCGGCCTATGTCTAAAAGCAAAATCCGGACAAACTCGAGGCAAGGTCTGTAATGTAAAACTGGAAAGGTTCCAGCTATACAAACTACAGCAGATGATCTGATAAAACCAAAGGATTCAGTAGATTCCAACGAACCTCAGCCTCTCCGCCGATCTAGTAGGGTTCCTCACCTACCTGAGAGATACTTCTGTTCTCTATGACAGTGGGAGCGAGGATTGCATCATGAGATGATGACCCAACTAGTTTCGAACTGGCCATCAGGCGTGGGACTCTGTAAGAATGGCTGGATGCTTAGCGATCTGAGATGGAATCCTTATACACCAACAAAGTATGGACTTTAGTTGCTATATCTGAAGGGTTAAATCCCCATCAGGAGCAAGTATATCTTGAGAAGATTACTTGGTGTAGATGGAAAAGTTGAGACTTTCAAAGCTAGACTTGTTAAAGCTTTTCGTCATCGACCAGGCATGGATAATGATGAAACTTTTTCAAGTAGCTATGCTTAAGTCCATCCAGATATTACTTGCCACGGCTACATACCATGACTACGATATCTGGAGGTTGGGTATCATGACTGCTTTTCTAAATGATGTTTTAGAAGAGTGCGTCTATAAGTACACAGCCAGAGGGCTTCGTAGACAGTGGGAGCAGCGGAAACGTGTGCAAGATGCTTTATAGGATAAAGCAGAAATCGCGGAGTTGGAACTTCTGTTTTGATGGATTAGTCAAAGAAGTTGACATCATCAGAATGATAGATGAACCTTGTATAAACAAAAAGGTAGTAGGGAGTATGGTGGTGATCCTCGTAGAGTACGTGGATGACATACTCTTGATAAGAAAGGAGTTTCCTATGCTACGCTCGGTCAATCTCCGCTTATCACAATGATTCTCCACAAAAGATCAAAGTGATACCTACTAAATCCTGGAATTAGGATCTATGAGATAGATCTAGTTGGATATTACGACTCTCACTAGTTGTAGTGAGATGGTATCAACCAATCCTGGGGAGAATCACTGGAAGGGTTCCAGGGTGATAAAGACGACTGAATGTCAGTCACAGGCATTGTCTTTACCCTCAGTAAAGGGACGGTATGTTGGAAGAGTTCCAAGCTAGGTACCGTGACATACTAGACGATAAAGGCAGGATACATCGCTACTAAACATGCTACCAAAGAGGCTGTTTGGGTGTATATTAGTTCATGAGATGAACTATGTTCCTCCCATTGTGTGACAATGGAGTTGTGGCTTATGCCAAGGAACGCCGGTCCCATCAGTGATCCAGACATATTCTAAGGCAGTATCACTTGATCATGGAGATGGCTGATCTCCAGGGAGATCGAGGTTAGGAGAGTAGACTCAGAGGACAACACAGCGGATCCACTCACAAAGGCCCGTTCCCAGAGAGAGACTTTTATGGGATGGTTGAGTATGAGATACTACAACCACTGCTACAGATGGCCCTAGTGCAAGTGGGAGATTGTTAGTTATATGTATGCCCTAGAGGCCATTACTGTACATAGGATGTATATTGTAGTGGATGCTGGGACGTATATAGGGAGGACTTTCTTGCTCGACATGATAGTATGCTATCTGGTTGAACTTTACCTTAACGTGTATACTGATTGTCTCTCTGTTACATGTTGGTAAAGCCCTTAGGATGTGTGCTTGACTACCTGGACTATGATGCGGATCATACTAGTGGGGACATGGTAGTCCATAAGTACATCCTTCACAGTCCCTAGTCGTGGGTATATCGAGACGGGGCATCGATATACCAGAGTAGACTAGCGTATACCTTCTCGACCCATACAGATGGGCGATGGATGATCCCATATCCATCGGTGTTTGACATCAGAGATGATATACGGGTGCTCAGTGGAGACTGGGTACACTGGACGGACTCGCCGAGAACTCCCAGATGGTATTATACCTCACGTCAGATGGCAGTTCTCTGGTGACACTGGTACAGAGTAGTCTGTTGACCCGAGATCGTCATAGAGTCTTGTGTGGTTCCCACTGTGCTTTGATTTCCATCTTACCACGTCCAAGAGGGCGTGCAAAACGGTGGTTTTTGGGTACAGTCCCGAGTCATATGGAGGCAATGAGCGATAGGAGGGGATTCGTCTCTCCCGGTATAGGGAGTAGATGTTGCGCTGTGTTCGATTGGCTATAACAGGAAATCCCTGGCCAGGGTTGCTGAGATTTACTGGTAAGTGTTACCAGTAGTATCTCGAATTGTTATAGACCTCATATCGACACGACTTATCGAGCTATTGGGGTCTGACGTTTACCACCCCTAGGCGAGATATGCGACATATCAGACGATCAGACCGGACTGTACGGTAGTGTTACTGGTTGGATTCACTGGAGTGTGAGCGGGCTTGCTCGTCGATCTTCAGATCGCTCAATACCCGGGTGGCCGTTACGTTTAGCAGACCGCTTGCGGCTTGTGGGTGTTTGATATGATCATCACCTGCTGCCGGCGTATTGACGAGTCTTTAGAGTCCTACACAGAGGTTTCCTGGCTCAAGCGAAACGAAATAGGAGTGCATATGAGATATGTGCGGGACCGAGAATAATACCAGTATGTGATACTGTATTCGATTCTCGCGATGTGACATTGATCGGTTATATGCGATATAGCCGGGTTATCGGATCAAGTGTTGATTCGATAAATTGTTACTAATGATACTAGTCGGTTATATGCGATATGACCGGATCGTTAAATCAAGTGTTGATTTAATGATTTAATGCATAATTATATATTTGATATATTACTTTGCATTAACTAGTATCGGTTCACTTTAAATGGTTTTTCTCGCTCGGGTGTGCACATTGTATATTCGATATAGTTTTGTGCACTTGCTTGTATCATGTTTGATGATACATGCCTTATGGTTAAGTGTTAAGAATTAAACTATAGTTAAGTGGGTGATTAGGGTTTTTGATTTCATTTTATTCATTTATCTTTTTGGAAAAAGAAAAGGCAAAATGAGGAAAATGGTTGCTTTCTTTTGTTCATTCATGAACCTTCATGAAGACTTTGACTTTTTGACCATTTTGTCTCATGCTTAACCCTAACCACTCACTTAAACCTTAGTTAACTCTCTACATCTAACCATGGTTCAATATATGATAAGGATAGATTATTCTTTTCTTTTTTAATTATTCTTATCATATATTTTAGCTTCTTCTTCTTCTTCCTTCAAGTGAAGAAAAGCTTGACCATCAATGGCAACTTGATGAAATGAGTGAGAAATCCAATTCTAAAGTCTACCCACTTCCTATTTCTTCATCCTCTACCTCTTGCCAAGTAGTAGAGTGTGTTTCCTTCACAAGTTTTCATGGCAAGGTGAAGGCGGAGCTTGATTTAGCGATGCCTCGACGTAGATCATCTTCGGCATGGACATCGACGACCTAGCTCGCTTATTCTTCGACGAAGCCGACGCTGGAGTCCGGATTCTTTTTGGACAGCGGAGGGGAATTCATTGCGGAGCTATGGAGGTGGAGCACCGGATCTACAAAGGTTGTATTTCCGTATCTCTTAGTTAAATGTTAACTAGTTTGCATTTTCGCCTAGTTTTCTAGCCGACGATCCGTAGTCGGGTTTCTCGGCACCGTTAATTTTTGAAATTGGCATGATCGATGCCATGTGAGACCTCACTAGTGTGCCTAGGAACCCTACAAAAATTTCCCGAGAGTAATCCTACTCATCAGTGGGATCGGGATCCAACTATCATTGCATGAAGCACTAGATGGAAGCCACTCTAGTCACCACACTTCAGAAGGTATGCTAAATCTGCAAGTTTCCTTTATGTTTGAAACTCCCGATATGATATTTACCCCAAGCTCTTATGACCTTGACGTAGGCCAACAAATCATAAGACGCAAGTCAAGTTCTTCTCGTCGTTGTCCTGATTAATTTAGGTACATCATACATGCCCTTGACGTAGTCCAACAAGGCTGTACGTCTGTCCTATACTAATGCATCTATCTATGCAACAAAAAGGCAAACACGCTGCTACCATACACCATGCCTTTTTTCCCCTCCGAATGGCGGCGTACAAGACTGTGAGGTCTTGACGCTGAGATTCGGGGCAGATGCTACATGGTTTTATCCGTCCACCTCTCCGAAGATGCCTAGTTGATTTATGGCACCGTGTATCGGAGGTTTAGACGGATGCGGCCGATGTAGCAGACTTCGTCAGATTCCCCCTCGCTTGAGGGGTTTTTGATTGTGGGGACGCTCTTCCCTGCAGGCGCAAGCCCCTGCAGTTAATTACGCTACCGCATCGCGGTAACCACTTTCTATTTCTCCAGAATTTCACTTTGTGTCGTGTGTGTTTGTTTTGTTTGTGGTTGCCCGTGGAATGTATACGGAGACTGAGTAATGCCGTCGCCCGTAGGACGTGCATTAGTCCAAATCCGTATTTACTTAGATTTGGGTTTGGTGTTTTTAGTTTAAGGATACATCATCCGTATTGAGGCTAAGATCAACTTAAACGTTCGTTAAGGATACGTTAGTCCTGTTTGAGACTAAGATCAACTTAACGTGGTGATCCGTTTAATATATGGCCGTCAGGACTCATCACCTCTCTGACGTCGTTGAAGGATTACAACGTTAGGTGTCAGAGGAGTTCAGAGATGTACCATTGAACCAAAGTCGATTTGGAGTTTTATAATCCATTTAAATGTTTAAGGATACGTTAGCCGTATTTGGGGCTAAGATCAACTCAAACGGGACCGTTTAGATCCGGCAAAAGAGCATTTGGAGGCTCTATTGTTCCAGTTTAGAGACATAGTGGTCCATGTCCCAGTTTAGGGACGTGGTGGTCCACCATTAGTTTAAGGACGTTTCGGTCCATCATTAGTTTAAGGACGTTTCGGTCCAATATTAGTTTAAGGACGTTTCGGTCCAATATTAGTTTAAGGACTTTTCGGTCCATTGCCAGTTTAAGGACGTGGTGGTCCATATACGTATGTGGTCGTCGGGACCCGTCACCTCTCTGACGTCGTTGAAGGATTACAACGACAGGTGTCAGAGGAGTTCGGAGATGTACCCTCAAACCGGAGGTAAATTGATTTAAGAGAGCAATCTTGCTCCGTCAATTTATTTTGGGGACTTACGGCCAAAATTGGGCTAAGTCCAGTTGAAAATGTTCAACATTTTATTTGCTTTTGCATTGCATTTCTTTTTATTTTTATTTGGGCTCTACCCATAAAGGATGTAGAGCATCAATTTGTTTTGGGCTCTGCCTATTTATAAATGATGCAGAGTATCAATTTTACTTGGGCTCGGCCCTTTTTATTGCTTTGCAATTTATTTAGGCCTACTAGGTCTTTTTGACTTGGGCCTGGCCCTTGAACAAAAGAAATGCATTGCATTTTTCAGACGCTTTGCGCCAATTAAAGAGCGCAAGCGCTTGTGATGATGACACGTGTCATGCAAGCGCAGTGCGCTGAGCTAGTGCGCTATGCTTGCGCTGTTGACACATGGCGCACTCTGGTGAGTTGCGCCAATTCCAGAGAGCAAGGCTCTATTTCAAAAGCGCATAGCGCAGATGGTTCAGATGCTGACACGTGGCGCTCTCTGGTGGCTCGTGCCAATCCAGGAGCGCAACAGCACAGTTTGCAAGTGCAAGGCACTATAATTTGAGAATCTTTTAGATTCAAGAACTAATGGTTCATAAAAGAAGTGCAAAGCACTATTTGTTTTCTTCGATCTAATGAGAATCAAAGAAAACAAGTATTTCTTGTTTTTCTTATTTAAAGAACCAGTGGTTCATAAGAAGTGCAAAACACTGTTTATTATGTGAAGATCATTGATCTTGTTCTTAGATCAATGATTTATTAGAAGAAATTTCTTCTATTTTATGAAGGTTCTTTACCTTTATTCTTGAAACTTTTTCAGAGTTCTCTCTGTTTGAAGCTCTTGATTTCTCAAAAAATGTTGATGCCTTTGAATCGAGGTCTAGGGTCCTTTTTATAGTGCTCATAAATTAGTTAAAGAGATCTTTATCTGAGTGATTTGGGGAATTTTCCCCACCGTTGGAACTTTGATCTAAAGGCTCCTGTTTTACAGAAGAAAATCTTCTTGTTTTAAGAAGAACAGAAAGATTTCTTTAAAATCTTAATTCTGTTTGGCGCAAATGCCCTAGTGTGTGACACGTGTCAAGTAGCGCACAGCGCACCGCAACTGCGCTAGCGCATCTGCACTGACACGTGTCAAGCAGCGCGAAGCGCAGCGCAACTACGCCAGCGCATCAGCGGTGACACGTGTTGCGCAGCGCAAAGCGCAGCGCAACTGTGCCAGCGCATCTGCGCTGACACGTGTCGCGCAGCGCAGCGCACCTGCGCCAGCGCATCTGCGCTGACACGTGTCGCGCAGCGCAGTGCTTGCGCAATTGAAGCGTTGCTTTCTTTAATTTTGCTTTAAATAGAGCTTTGCTCTGATTGGGTGCGCTGCTTTGGGCGCTGCGCTGATATATCTGCGCCTGACACGTGGCGCGTTGCGTGCAGCGCAAAGAATTTGAAGTGTTGATTCATTTATTTTAACTTTAATTTTCAAGACAGAGCTTTGCTCTGATTGGAGAAAAACAGAATCATTGCTTCTTTTCCCATCTTGGAATTTGAACAGAGCTTTGCTCTGATTGGGGTAAACAAATACCCCCCACCGTTGCGCTTACGTGGCTCCAAAACGTGAGCGCAACGGTGACAGAATTCCAACCGTTGCGGCAACTTTTGGAAGTTGAAAGGGCACTTGATGCTTATAAATAGGACCCTTGGTCCTCAACAGATGATCATCATCTCCAAAAATTTTATTTTCAGAATCTCAGAGCCCTGCTCTTTTGTTTAGACACTTTTAAAAGTTCAAACTTTAGAGAATTTTAGGTAAAAATATTAATTTCGATTAAATTAAATCAATTTTAAGAGCCTTGCTCTCAATAGATCCCTGATCTAAAGAAGACCCATTTAGGGTTTCACTTAGTAGAGCTTTGCTCTAAAGGGGTCTAAAGAAGACTAAGGAGAACCCTATTAGGGTTCCATTAATAGAGCTCTGCTCTCTAAAAGATTTTCCTTGGATGTTCATAATTCATTAATGGAGCTTTGCTCCTTCCAAATCATATAGAAGAACTCTTAAGAATTCATCACGGATCTTGGAAGTTAAAGATGGCATTTGATACTATTATTATTATTATATCATTTTTTTTCCAGAGCACAGCTCTCAATGTTCTTAAGGGATTTTCTTCAAATTCTCCTCATAACTGATTTTAACAGGTGTCACTCCGGTCTATAGAGCATTGCTCTCGAGGAGTTTTAACTCCCTATACTTTTTCTCATTGCTAATCTTCCAATGATGTTTCCTTTAGGCATTATGGCGGTGCGTCTATACAGTCTGCATGAATTCATCACCTACGAGGATATCCGTGTACAGGGCCGTCAGCAAAACCAAGAGTTTACGGATGCTCAGTGTGCGGATGTCATGCGTCGTCTGAACGCACGTGTTGGTTGGCTGCTCCCCCGCCACTCTGCTCTCTTGAAAGTCGTGCTGGGAGCAATTTGGAGAGCACTCCCGGGGTTCCATGAGGCCCTACGGCTCAATGCGCTGGATGATGCCGAAGACAAGGTGCATTCAGTGTATCTGTCGGGGCTGATCTCGAAGAAACGGCGGGATAGCCTTATCGACATCCTGCATCAAATTTTCTAGCAGACGACGATAGTCGCTGCTTATCGAAGGCTGGGGGGCCTTGCCGATGATCTTGACACACAGGAGCGCGAGAGGCTGCGCACGAGGATAATCAGAAAGGCCAGAAGAACTGTGAATGGCCTTACTTTTGAATTCCTCAATCCGTGCCCTGGATCTGAGGTTATTCCATTGTAATGATGTTTCTCGTTTATTGCTTTATGATTGTAAAATTTTTGGCAATATTAATGGAAAAGTTTTATCCCAGCTTGTCTTATTTTTCGTCCTGAGTCTTTTGACTGTGCATGAATGAGTGTGTTGCGAATGCTTAATCCAATGCCAATCAGATGTTCTCTTTGTCGCTTTCTTCTTTCTCTTATTATCCATATGTTTCCTTAGTAAACATGGTTGACAGATAATAGAGCACGCATCTTGATTTCCTCAAGAAATTGCAATGGCTTAGGCCGCAGGTTCAGATCTGCCGCCTAAGACTTTTCAACTCTATGAGCCATTAGGGTCTCATAGAGACTTTTCTCCCTACGGATCGAGAGGATCTCGTAGGTGGGTTTTCTCCTCAGGAATCATGAGGATTCCCAAGTGTGTTTTCTCTTATAAGTCGTAAGGATCCTATAAGAGAATTTTCCCTCCTACGAGTCGAGAGGACCCGTAAGCGGTTGTTTCCCTCTTTGTCGAATTTCGAGTTTAGAGAGTGAGACCCATGGATAGTGTGCAAGAGACCATTTTGGGCCAACTTGCAGGGTCCCAGTGCTTAGGAAACAGGCTTCTTTTATGCCTATTGCCTAAGGCTTTATCTCACGAGTCGAGCCGCATCGAGAATTTCTCGCAAAGACATCAATTTCTTCACAAGTCGAGACGAATCGAGCATTTCTCGCAAGAATATCCTAACGTCGCAGTTAACCTCTGCTCTTTACGACAGAAGTCCGTTAGGGTTTGTGGTACTCAGGGTTTTGGCCGTCGTACCGTCACATAAGCTGATATATTCCTCGATAGACAATCGTGCTGTTCGAGTAGCCCTGCGACTGCCGTGTCTCTGATCCCTTCGAGGGCTGTACATGGCGTCTTCAAGCAATCCTCCTTGGCAGTTTGACCGTCGGAAGAGCAAGCATTAGGTATTTTGCCATGCCGCTTTTTACTTGAGGTTAGGCTCATTTTGGTGAGCCCCGATGAGTCATATCCACTCCGTGCTGGTGTCGGATGATCTCCGATAGTCTTTCAGGTTTCATATGAGTTGCTGTCAAGACCCTGAAGCTAGGAATTTGGCCTTTGCTTCGTTCCCTGGCATCGCGTCTGCTGTATCGAGATGAATGTCGCGGTGGGAACTAGGGATTTTGCCGTGCCTCCGTTTGTTTGATTGTCGCATCTGAACCCTGTTGGAGGAAGAACGTTGGGGTGACATCTCGTCTGCTGTATCGAGACGGACGTCGAGGTTGTCTCTAGGTTGCTGGTGAACCGTCGAGGTCTGGAACTAGAGATTTTTCCGTAGCTCCGTTTGTTTGATTATTGCGTCTGCTGTATCGAGACGAACGTCGAGGTGGTGACCACTCTATGCTGGTGCGAGATGATCTCCGATTGTCTTTCAGGCTTTATATGACTTGCCGTTAAGACCCTGAAGATAGGAATTTGGCCTTCGCTTCGCTTGCTGGCATTGCGTCTGCTGTATTGAGACAAATGTCGCGGTTGTCTCTAGGTTGCTGGTGAACCGTCGAGATTTGGAACTAGGGATTTTGTCGTGGCTCCGTTTGTTTGATTGTTGCGTCTGCTGTATCGAGACGAACGTCGAGGTGGTGACCACTCTATGCTGGTGCGAGATGATCTCCGATTGTCTTTCAGGCTTTATATGACTTGCCGTTAAGACCCTGAAGTTAGGAATTTGGCCTTCGCTTCGTTTGCTGGCATTGCGTCTGCTGTATTGAGACGAATGTCGCGGTTGTCTCTAGGTTGCTGGTGAACCGTCGAGATTTGGAAATAGGGATTTTTCCGTGGCTCCGTTTGTTTGATTGTCGTGTTTGAACCCTGTTGAAGGAAGAACGTTTGGGTGACATCTCATCTGCTGTATCGAGACAGACGTCGAGGTTGTCTCTAGGTTGCTGGTGAACCGTCGAGGTCAGGAACTAGAGATTTTGCCGTGGCTCCGTTTGTTTGATTGTCGCGTCTGCTGTATCGAGACGAACGCCGAGGTGGCGACCACTCTATGCTGGTGCGAGATGATCTCCGATTGTCTTTCAGGCTTTATATGACTTGCCGTTAAGACCCTGAAGCTAGGAGTTTGGCCTTCGCTTCGTTTGCTGGCATTGCGTCTGCTGTATTGAGACGAATGTCGCGGTTGTCTCTAGGTTGCTGGTGAACCGTCGAGATTTGGAACTAGGGATTTTGCCGTGGCTCCTTTTGGTGATGTTGCGTCTGCTGTGTCGAGACGAACGTCGAGGTGGTGACCATTCTGCACTGGTGTGAGACGATCTCCAGCTGTCTTTCAGGCTTTATATGACTCGCCGTTAAGACCTTGAAGCTAGGAATTTGGCCTTCGCTTCGTTTGCTTTGTCACGTTCGAATCCTGTTGGAGGAAGGACACTGTTGTTGACATTGCGTCTGCTGTATCGAGACGAATGCCGAGGTGGAGCTGGGATTTTGCCATTACTCCGCTTGTTTGACCATGGGGCCTTTTGTTGACGTTGCTTCTGCATCTTATTGGATTGCAAAGGAACGCCTTTGTTGACATCTCGTCTACTGCATCGAGACGAATGCTGAGGTGAAGCTGGGATTTTGCCATGGCTTCGTTTGATAGTGTAACATCCGTGTCCTGCTGGAATGATGAGGCCCACCGTTGTTGGTTTCCAGGCTGCAGATGTGTCCATTGAGATTTGGAACTAGGGACTTTGCTATGGTTCCGTTTCATTGCGACTCTGAGATCGATATTTGACATCACGTCTGCATCTGGTTGGAGTGAGGAGAAACGTCGTTGGTGATCTCTAAGTTGTCGATATCGACGTCGAGACCCTGAAGCTAGGGATCTTCCTTTGCTTTTTTTTGTTGACATTGTGTCTGCAATATTACGACAAAATCTTGAGGTTGTCTCTAGGTTGTCTATGAACCGTCGAGATTTGGCTTCGCTTTTTGATGGAGCCTGTTGGGAAGGTATGGTTCCCTCTTTGTTTGTGCCCCTGGATTGTATACGGGGATCGTTGTGATCTTACCTGTAGGGCAAAAAGTTTCGTTTCATTTCATTTTTTTTTATTATTGTTTTATTTCCGTGATGCTCTATCATTTCAGCTTTTATATCGCGAAGGTCGCGATTGCCCAATCATTTCGGCTATTTTTCGCGGTGCCCAATCATTTCAGCTATTTATTTTATTTTTACTCGTTGCTTTTTTTTATTTCGAGTTGCCCAATCATTTCGGCTTTTTATTTTATTTTTACTCGCTGCTTTTTATTGCGAGTCGCCCAATCATTTCGGCTATTTTTGTATGCATACATTTTTACTTGCTGATTTCGTTGCAAGTTGCCCCATCATTTCGGCTATTTAATATGCATTTTCAGCTCGCTGATTTTTATCGCGAGCGTAGAACTTGGAATCATGTGCCAATCTCAGCATCAGCATCGCTACAACCGGAATATTTCCAGGAGCGAATCATCATCTGCCATGAAAGTACTTGGAATTTGATACCGATTTAGGCATCAGCATCGCTACAACTGGGATATTGCCAGGAGCGAATCATCATCTGCCATGAAAGGACTTGGAATTTGATACCGATTTAGGCATCAACATCGCTACAACTGGGATATTGCCAGGAGCGAATCATCATCTGCCATGAAAGGATTTGGAATTTGATACCGATTTAGGCATCAGCATCGCTACAACTGGGATATTGCCAGGAGCGAATCATCATCTGCCATGAAAGGATTTGGAATTTGATATCGATTTAGGCATCAGCATCGCTACAACTGGGATATTGCCAGGAGCGAATCATCATTTGCCACCGTCGGTGTCGAACAAAGGTGGCTTAGCGAACAGGGTTAGGATCCTGTCGGCTAAGGCTTTTGACTTCATGTGCCGTAAGGGTCTCACAAAGGTATTTCTCCCTACAAGTCGTGAGGATCTCGTAGGTGTATTTTCTCCTTAGGAATCATGAGGATTCCTAAGTGTATGTTCCTCTGCAAGTCGTAAGGATCCTACAAGTGGGTTTTCTCCTTGTAAGTCGAGAGGACTTATAAGGGTTGTTCATCATGCGCCCATATCTTCAATCACGGATGAAACTTGGTTAGGGAAATGTTTATTCACGCCCGTGGATTGTATACAAGGGTCAGTATTGAGCCACTTGTAGGGCAATATCGAAGGTTGTAGGGGTTGCTTAAGCACAGGTTTAGGTCTCTGTAACTTAAGACTTTCAAATCTTACGAGCCGTGAGGGTCCCATAAGAAAGTTCTCCTTACAAGTCGTGAGGATCTCGCAAGTGTATTTTCTCCTTAGGAATCGTGGGGATCCCTAAGTGTGTTGCTCCCTTGTGAGTAGTAAGGATCTCATGCGGGTGGTCTCTCCTTACAAGGTCGAGAGGACCTTGTAACTGTTCTTTAACGAGGTTGCGCCCCTTCGGATTTTCACAAACACTCGTCGGTAGTCCTGCTATTTTTACTAACGGAGCCCTTTCGGGTTTTCATCTGTGCCCTTTTTGCTTATGGACATACCTCTTTTTTATTCTTTTTATTTTTATTTACTTCTTTTTTTACGAGATCGTGCCCTTTCGGGTTTTCACGAACACTCGCCGGTAGCCCTGCTGTTTTTACTCACGGAGCCCTTTCGGGTTTTCATCCGTGCCCATTTTGCTTATGGATAAACCGTTTTTATCATTTTTTTCATCTTGCCAGCCTAAGGATGCTGCGGTAGTAGTTTAAAGAAGTTTCGGTCGTTTGCAAGTTTTAGGACATTGCGGTCCATCATTAGTTTAAGGACGTTTCGGTCCGCCGTCGCCGTAGTTGAGGCAAATTTCTAGTTTACCGACTTTTCGGTCTATGAGGCTTTCTCTATGACTGAGCATGATGCCCCCGGCGTATCCATCTTTCTCAGAGCGTGCGGTTGTGGCGGGCTCACCTTCCAGTTTTCGGAGATGACAAACTTGTCCTGTTGGTATTGGTCTTCAACCCAGTTCTTGAAGACGTAACAGTTTTCGATCGGATGGCCCAATACTTGGTGGTAAGGGCAATAATTAGAACTATTGACATCATCCAGTTGTAGTTGGTGGTTCGGCTCCGGTAGAGTGATAAGCCTGTTATGCACTGCCACTTCGAACAGCCTCTTTGTTTCATCCTGATGAAATGAGTAAGGACGTCTTAGCCTCTCCTCGAGGGATATGCGTGGACGCATATTGTTTTGACAAACAACCGGTCTAGGGCCACACGACTGTTGTTGAGTGTTGGCGATGAAGGTCATTTCCCCTTTCCTTTACCCTTTTTGCTCGATCCTTTGTTTGCGGGGCCGAGATTTCTTCCGAGTAGCGGGCGACTGCACGGCTGAATGTTCTCGCAACTCCTCAATTCCTTCATTTTTGAAATGGATTCTTTGAGGAGAGGGTTGAGGGCAGCTTCTTCGTCAAAGTCGCTTCCGAAGGTGATAATTTGCGATCCCTTGGAGTCGGTTATATGACAATCGTCGGCGGCTCTTTTGCGCTCATCTATCACATTTTTCTGATGTCTACGAGCTCCACACTTTGTCCTGTTGAAGTGTTGCTTTTGAGCGACATACCCTTGCCACCAACACTTAAAGGAGTCGCAGTCTTCGGTAGGATGTGTGATCTTCTGATGATAGAAGCAGAAGTTAGAATGCATCTCTACTTCACCGAGAGTATTTTCTTCAGAGGGTGGTAGCACCATTCCCGCTGACAGGGCTTTAGCGAACCTTTTCCTTGTCTTGAATTTGTTTTTATCCGCAGCGGATGGCTTTTGATTTGACGGGAGTGCCTTGACTCTTTGGTCCAGTCGTCGGTGTTTGGCTCCTTCTAGTATGGCCATCTCACGCTCTTGATTGGCTTTAACTTTCAGACGAATCTCATTCAGGATGGCATCGATCAACCCGTCTGACGGCCGCGGAATTTCTGGTTCAGGGTCCGCCCTCGGTTTCTCGGCGCAAGGAGCCTCTTCATCATTCGCCAATGAGTGAGAGATCACATGACAAGTTGCCCCCGGTGCGTCCGTCTTCTTTGGAGTGTGCGGCTGTAGTAGGTTTACCTTCCAGTTTTCAGACAGCGCAAACTTGCCTTGTAGGTACTGATCCTCGATCCATCCCTTGAAGACGAAACAATCTTCGATCGGGTGACTTACCGTTTGGTGATAAGGGCAGTAATCGGGATTATTGAGATCGCCTGGCTGCAACGGACGTTTTGGATTCGGCAGATTGATGAGTCTGTTGCGTACTGCCAATTCAAACAGTCTTCTCGTTTTATTCTGAAGAAACGAGTAAGGACGTCCTAGTCTCTCCTCGAGGGACGGGCGTGGATGCGCGTTATTTTGGCGAACGACCGGCTTTGAGTTGCTCGGCTGTTGTTGAGCATTGGCAACGACAGTCGCTTTCCCTTTTCCTTTCTCATTTCGAGAGTCTGGTTTTGGAGGAGACGGTTTGTGGCCCATCAGGTCCATTTGGGCTAATTTGTCGATCAATGCCTGGAAGGTGGTCGGCCTGACGAACATCATGAATTGCGAGATGGTCGCTTGTGGATCAAGAGTGCCCATGAACATGCCTACCGCAGGTGCCTCTTCTATGCGTTGTTCGCATTTTGACCATAGGTTCCGCCATCGTGTTGCGTATTGGACCCACGTTTCGCCTGGCCTTATCCTGGAATTTATCAGTGCTGTTATCGGGGTGTGTTCACTAGCACTCGTGAATCTTTGTGTAAACAATAACTCCATCTCTGCGAATGTTTTGACAGAGTCGTTAGGTAGCTCCGAATACCATTCGAAGGCTGTTTCTGCTAAGCTGCCAACGAATTGGCGAAACAACAATTTGTCATCGCCTCCAGTATTGCCGCACAAGGCCCTGAATTGAGCGACATGTTGATCCGGATTCCCTGTCCCTTTATATACGTGGAATTTAGGGATCGTGTATCCCGGCGGGTAACTGATTTGGTCATACCAGCTTGGATAGGGTCGTCCGGTTCTAACAGTTTTCCCAGCCGCTTCACTCGCCTGATGAGCTCGTATTTGCTGAGCTATATAGTCATCAAGTGCGGCCTTGGAAATGGTTTCTTCTTTGGCTGTTGAAAGGGATGGGGGAGGATTAGATGTCTCCCCTCTGTCGTCTCCAACAATGATCAGAGGGTCTTCAGCCGGAGGGTCCGGGTGTAACATCATCCCTACTATATCTTGGAAGAGGAGCGCCATTTGTTTTATGTTGGCAGCTTATTCTGCTGCCTCTTCGTCCTTCTTTTCGAGTACTTTACGTAGATAGTCAGCGTCATTTTCTTGTTCATGACGCTGCTCTGATGATACTTCCGAACTTTCTTTCGGTTCGGTAAATGCAGCCATCACAGTCATCATTTCCTGAAGCTTCTGTTGCTGCTCCCGGGCTTTTGTCACGGATCGGGTGAGTGGTCGGTGGCCCGTCGAAGCGCGGCTTTCCTCCTTTCCAGCAGCCATATAAACAGTATGCACCACCATACCCCCAGACTTGGGGCGTTTGTGCTCAGCGCTTTTACGGTTCTCCATATTCACAGGGGCTTTTTGCGACCTCCTTTTCTTCTGAGTGATTGACGTTGAGGGAGCCGTTGCAGTGGGCACCAATCCAACTATCGCTTTTTCTAACTTGACAGAGTAGCCCTTCTCCTGCTGAACCTTCATCTTTTTCTGTCGACGGAGATAGTTTTCATCAATCACCGACTCTTGGACTTGTCGCCAGACTTTGTAAATTTTAGAGGACAGCCGTTGAGGGGGCAGCTCTAGCTTCTTCTCTGGAGTATTCTCTACAGGTGAAGGAGTTCGTTTCAACACCGCGGTAGGAGAGTTTGTACGCACCGCGTTCAGCAATTCAAAGTTGTTCCCGGTTGGAACAGCAACATCGATCCCCACCGTTGGAGCTGGTGGAGTGAATCCAGAAGGGGAGTTGTCCCCAGCCTTCCTCACTCGGCGCCAGTGATGACGGCGAGCATGTCGCGCGATTGGAGTTGGTTCTGCCGTAGGGGTGGCCTCCTCATGCCCTCTGTGTTGGTCAGAATTCGCTGTTATCAGCCTTTTAAAGACCGACGTCCGTCGAATGGGGACAGCCAACCGATCGAAAGCAGACTTCTGAGTAGGGGAAGCAACCTTGGTGATTTTGCCTGGAATGGGAGTAGGGATGGCTATCCGCTTCGGGATAACGCCTTCCGGTATTGCAGGCTTCTTCATGGGCCCGTTGGAGCTCTGGCCTAGTCTGTTAAAAACCGAGGCAGTGGAGTTTGGCGACCCGTTGAGAGGGGCCGCGGTAGTTGTAAGCCGATCAAAGACCGACTTCTTTGGAGCTTCTTGCGATGGTACGGGAGCGCTGAAGCTTGTTGGTAGGATCATGGTCCCGAAGAATAGCCCAGTGGTGGCTTGAGTTACCTGCTCCACTGGCATCTTGAAAAGGGAGGCCGCTTGGGACCCGTAAGTCACTCCTCCAGCAAGGACAGAGCGAAAGTTGCAGTTGCAGTTAGTGCAGTTCGAAGCCATTGATCTTCTATTTTCTGCACGGAGCAAGACACCAAATCTTAGTACCTCGAATCCACAGGCAACCACAGCAAACCGCAATTCGTTCGCGAATAAGACACACGAAGTGTGGAGTGGAAATAGGAAAAGGTCCCACCGGGCGTGCCAGAATCTGTTCCCCTCCGAATGGCGGCGCACAAGACTGCGAGGTCTTGACGCTGAGATTCGGGGCAGATGCTACATGGTTTTATCCGTCCACCACTCCGAAGATGCCAAGTTGATTTATGGCACCATGTATCGGAGGTTTAGATGGATGCGGCCGATGTAGCAGACTTCGTCAGATTCCCCCTCGCTTAAAGGGTTTTTGATTGTGGGGACGCTCTTCCCTGCAGGCGCAAGCCCCTGCAGTTAATTACGCTACCGCATCGCGGTAACCACTTTCTCCTTCTCCAGAATTTCACTTCATGTCGTGTGTGTTTGTTTTGTTTGTGGTTTCCCGTGGATTGTATACGGAGACTGAGTAATGTCGTCGCCCGTAGGACGTGGATTAGTCCAAATCCGTATTTACTTAGATTTGGGTTTGGTGTTTTTAGTTTAAGGATACATCAGCCGTATTGAGGCTAAGATCAACTTAAACGTTCGTTAAGGATACGTTAGTCCTGTTTGAGACTAAGATCAACTTAACGTGGTGATCCGTTTAATATATGACCGTCAAGACTCATCACCTCTCTGACGTCGTTGAAGTATTACAACGATAGGTGTCAGAGGAGTTCAGAGATGTACCCTTGAACCAAAGTCGATTTGGAGTTTTATAATCCATTTAAATGTTTAAGGATACGTTAGCCGTATTTGGGGCTAAGATCAACTCAAACGGGACCGTTTAGATCCGGCAAAAGAGCATTTGGAGGCTCTATTGTTCCAGTTTAGGGACATAGTGGTCCATGTTCCAGTTTAGGGACGTGGTGGTCCACCATTAGTTTAAGAACGTTTCGGTCCATCATTAGTTTAAGGACGTTTCGGTCCAATATTAATTTAAGGACGTTTCGGTCCAATATTTGTTTAAGGACGTTTCGGTCCATTGCCAGTTTAAGGACGTGGTGGTCCATATACGTATTTGGTCGTCGGGACCCGTCACCTTTCTGACGTCGTTGAAGGATTACAACGACAGGTGTCAGAGGAGTTCGGAGATGTACCCTCGAACCGGAGGTAAATTGATTGAAGAGAGCAATCTTGCTCCGTCAATTTATTTTGGGGACTTACGGCCAAAATTTGGCAAAGTCCAGTTGAAAATGTTCAACATTTTATTTGCTTTTGCATTGCATTTCTTTTTATTTTTATTTGGGCTCTACCCATAAAGGATGCAGAGCATCAATTTGTTTTGGGCTCTGCCTATTTATAAATGATGCAGAGCGTCAAGTTTACTTGGGCTCGGCCCTTTTTATTGCTTTACAATTTATTTAGGCCTACTAGGTCTTTTTGACTTGGGCCTGGCCCTTTAACAAAAGAAATGCATTGCATTTTTCAGACGCTTTGCGCCAATCAAAGAGCGCAAGCGCTTATGATGATGACTCGTGTCATGCAAACGCAGTGCGCTGAGCTAGTGCGCTACGCTTGCGCTATTGACACGTGGCGCACTCTGGTGAGTTGCGCCAATTCCAGAGAGCAAGGCTCTATTTCAAAAGCGCATAGCGCAGATGGTTCAGATGCTGACACGTGGCGCTCTCTGGTGGCTTGCGCCAATCCAGGAGCGCAACAGCGCAGTTTGCAACTGCAAGGCACTATAATTTGAGAATCTTTTAGATTCAAGAACCAATGGTTCATAAAAGAAGTTCAAAGCACTATTTGTTTTCTTCGATCTAATGAGAATCAAAGAAAACAAGTATTTCTTGTTTTTCTTATTTAAAGAACAGTGGTTCAGAAGAAGTGCAAAACACTGTTTATTATGTGAAGATCATTGATCTTGTTCTTAGATCAATGATTTATTAGAAGAAATTTCTTCTATTTTATGAAGGTTCTTTACCTTTTTTCTTGAAAGTTTTTCAGAGTTCTCTCTGTTTGAAGCTCTTGATTTCTCAAAAAATGATGATGCCTTTGAATCGGGGTCTAGGGTCCTTTTTATAGTGCTCATAAATTAGTTAAAGAGATCTTTCTCTGAGTGATTTGGGGAATTTTCCCCACCGTTGGATCTTTGATCCAAGGGCTCCTGATTTACAGAAGAAAATCTTCTTGTTCTAACAAGAACTGAAAGATTTCTTAAAATCTTAATTCTGTTTGGCGCAAATGCCCCAAGCGTGCGCAGCGCAACTGCGCTAGCGCATCTGCGCTGACACGTGTCGCGCAACGCAAAGCACAGTGCAACTGAAGCGTTGCTTCCTTTAATTTTGCTTTAAATAGAGCTTTGCTCTGATTGGGTGCGCTGCTTTGGGCGCTGCGCTGATGTATCTGCGCCTGACATGTGGCGCGTTGCGCGCAGCGCAAAGAATTTGAAGCGTTGATTCATTTATTTTAACTTTAATTTTCAAGTTAGAGCTTTGCTCTGATTGGAGAAAAACAGAAGCTTTGCTTCTTTTACCACCTTGGAATTTGAACAGAGCTTTGCTCTGATTGGGGTAAACAGCCTTGATATAGGCCAACAAGCACAGCATGAATACAATGTACTGTCTATTTGAAACGACGGAGGGTTACGGCTGGTTTTTTACAAAAAATCGTTAACGTAGTGAACTTGATATGATCGAAGGAACCAAGATAGCCCTTTTTAAAAGGAGTGGTTTAAGCTCCGCATTTAAAATTTGCTTTTTGAAGAAAACCGAGTGGTTTTGAAATTGTTCCAACGATTCAGATTAGGTTTTATTTTCTTTGCATTAATAATAATGCGTCCCATCATTAACCTATCATTACAGATAACAACGAAAATACAACGTCCTCTTATGCCATCCGCATTCGCCACGGGGTCCCATCATCACCCGTTAGGTTACTTAACTAACGGCAGAGCGGGGGCTGGGCTAGCGCGGATGTAAAATATAAGTGACGTCTAAATAACTATTATATATAGATATTTTACATTCGTCAGATGCAATAATAGGCATTCCAGATCGCAGATGAACATTATTGGATATGCAAGCAATCCGCGTTTCTTTTGAGCCTGCAACGAAAGACGGATTACACAGTTGTGATGAATAGTCATTACCCAACCCCAGACCCCTACGGGTACAGCAAACTACCCGCCGAGTACCCGAAGTGAAGTGGTCTCCCTCAACAACGTGAGTAGCCCACTAAACACTTCGAGATACCCAGTAGTTTGTGCACCCCACCTTGGTTCTATCCTATGAGCAAAAACGGTAAAAAGAAATAATACAACGGTGGCTACAACCGCAAACTGGATGTGCCCTGCAAAATAATATTACAACTTATTACAATTACATCGAATGAATTAATACAATAACCCATCACAAAACCTCGGCTAATCATCACAACAATCCAATACAGTTCATGTAGGGTTCCTAGGCACCCTAGTGAGGTCTCACAAGGCATCGAACATGCCATTATAAAATTTTACGGGTGCCGAGAGACCCGACTACGGATCGTTTGCTAAAAAACTAGGCGAAAAAGTAATCTAGTTAACAGTTAACTAAGGGATACGGATATACAACCTTTGTAGATCCGTTTGTCCACCTCCATAGCTCCATGAAGAAGTCATCTCCGCTGTACAAATCCGAAATCCGGGCTCTTGCGTCGGCTTCATCGGAGAAGAAGCGGGCTAGGTCATCGACGACGTGCCGAAGATGATCTACGTCGAGGCATCGCTAAATCAAGCTCCGACTTCACCAAGTCCAAAAACTTGTGAAGAGAACACACTCTACTACTTGGCAAGAGGTAGAGGATGAAGAAATAGGAAGTGGGTAGACTTTAGATTTGGATTTCTCACTCTTTATCATCAATCACCATTGATGAAGAAAGCTTTTTCTTCCTTGCTCATGAAGAAGAAGAAGAAAGAAATATATGATAAGTTTATTAAAAATAATAGAAAAACAAATACTTATCATATCATTAACTATAGTCAAGTGTAGAGAATGAATCATGGTTAGTGGGAATGGTTAGGGTTAAGGATGAGATAAGAATGGTTGACTTGATCAAAGCTTCATGAAGCTTCAACTAAACTCCAAAACTAGCAACCATTCTTTTCTCTTCTTTTCCAAAATGAATAAATAAATAAATAAATGAATAAATAAAGGAAATGAAACCCTAGCCATTCTTTTAACCATGGTTTAATTCTTTGCACTTAACCAAGTAAACATGTATCATCAAACATGATACAATCAAGTGCACAAAATCATATCGCATATGTAATGCGCACATCCGAGTGAGAAAATCCATTTAAAGTGAACCAATACTAGTTAATGCAAAGTAATATATCAAATATATAATTATACATTAAATCATTAAATCAACACTTGATTCAATGATCCGGTCATGTCGCACACAACCGACTAGTATACAATGTATCGGCTTATCGAATCAACGCTTGAATCGATAACTAGGTTATATCGCATACAACCATTCGATACATTCATCGCGAGAATGGAATACGGTATCACATACACGCATTATTCTCGGTCCCACACATATCTCATATGCGCTCCTATTTCGTTTCGCTTGAGCCAGGAAACCTCTGTGTAGGACTCTAAAGACTCGTCAATACGCCGGCAGCAGGCGATGATCATATCAAACACCCACAAGCCGCAAGCGGTCTGCTAAACGTAACGGCCACCCGGGTATTGAGCGATCTGAAGATCGACGAGCAAGCCCGCTCACATTCCAGTGAATCCGACCAGTAACACTACCGTACAGTCCGGTCTGATCGTCTGATATGTCGCATATCTTGCCTAGGGGTGGTAAACGTCAGACCCCAATAGCTCGATAAGTCGTGTCGATATGAGGCTCATAACGGGTCGAGAAACTACTGGTAACACTTACCAGCAATTCTCTGATCAGCCCTGGCCAGGGACTTCCTGTTATAGCCAATCGAACACAGCGCAACATCAACCCCCTATACCGGGAGAGACGAATCCCCTCCTATCGCTCATTGCCTCCATGTGACTCGGGACTATACCCAAAAACCACCGTTTTGCACGCCCTCTTGGACGTGGTAAGATGGAAATCAAAGCACAGTGGGAACCACACAAGACTCTATGACGATCTCGGGTCAACAGACTACTCTGTACCAGTGTCACCAGAGAACTGCCATCTGACGTGAGGTATAATACCATCTGGGAGTTCTCGGCGAGTCCGTCCAGTGTACCCAGTCTCTACTGAGCACCCGTATATCATCCCTGATGTCAAACACCAATGGATATGGGATCATCCATCGCCCATCTGTATGGGTCGAGAAGCTACACGCTAGTCTACTCTGGTATATCGATGCCCCGTCTCGATACACCCTCGACTAGGGACTTTGAAGGATGTACTTATGGACTACCATGTCCCCACTAGTATGATCCGCATCATAGTCCAGGTAGTCAAGCACACATCCTAAGGGCTTTACCAACATGTAACAGAGAGACAATCAGTATACACGTTAAGGTAAAGTTCAACCAGATAGCATACTATCTTGTCGAGCAAGAAAGTCCTCCCTATATATGTCCCAGCATCAACTACAATATACATCCTATGTACAGTAATGGCCTCTAGGGCATACATATAACTAACAATCTCCCACTTGCACTAGGGCCATCTGATAGCAGTGGTTGCAGTATCTCATACTCAACCATCCCATAAAAGTCTCTCTCTGGGAACAGGCCTTTGTGAGTGGATCCGCCGTGTTGTCCTCTGAGTCTACTCTCCAAAGCTCGATCACCCTGGAGATCAACTATCTCCATGATAAGGTGATACTGCCTTAGAATATGTCTGGATCACTGATGGGACGGACGTTCCTTGGCATAAGCCACAACTCCATTGTCACACAATGGTAGGAACATAGTTCATCTCATGAACCTATATACACCCAAACAGCCTCTTTGGTAGCATCTTAAGTAGCGATGTATCCTGCCTTTATCGTCTAGTATGTCACAGTATCCAGCTTGGAACTCTTCCAACATACCGTCCCTTTACTGAGGGTAAAGACAATGCCTGTGACTGACATTCAGTCGTCTTTATCACCCTGGAACCCTTCCAGTGATTCTCCTCAGGATCGATTGACACCACCTCACTACATCTAGTAGTTTCCTAACATCCATTTAGATCTATCTCATAGATCCAAAATCCAGGATTTAGTAGGTATCACTTTAATCCTATATGGAGAATCTTTGTGATAAGCGGAGATTGATCGAGCGTAGCATAAGAAACTCCTTTCTTATCAAGAGTATGTCATCCACGTACTCTACGAGGATCGTCACCATACTCCCTACTACCTTTTTGTATATACAAGGTTCATCTACCATTTTGATGATGTCAAACTCTTTGACTGCTTCATCAAAACAGATGTTCCAACTCCGCGATGCCTGCTTTATCCTATAAAGCATCTTGCACACGTTTCCGCTGCTCCCACTGTCTACGAAGCCCTCTGGCTGTGTACTTATAGACGCTCTCTTCTAAATCATCATTTAGAAAAGCAGTCAAGACACCCAACCACCAGATATCGCAGTCATGGTATGTAGCCGTGGCAAGTAGGATCTGGATGGACTTAAGCATAGTTACTTGAAAAGGTTTTAACATTATGATCCATATCTGGTCAATGATGCAAACCTTTAACAAGTCTAGCTTTGAAAGTCTCAACTTTTCCATCTACACCAAGCAATCTTCTCAAGATATACTTGCTCCTGATGGAATTTAACCCTTCAGATATTGCAACCAAAGTCCATACTTTGTTGGTGTATAAGGATTCCATCTCAGATCGCTAAGCATCCAGCCATTCTTACAGAGTCTTACTCCTGATGGCCTGCTCGAAGCTAGTTGGGTTATCATCTCATGATGCAATCCTCGCTCCCACTGTCATAGAGAAACCGAAGTATCTCTCAGGTGGGTGAGGAACCCTACTAGATCGGCGGAGAGGCTGAGGTTCGTTGGTATCTACTGAATCCCTTGGTTCTATCAAATCATCTGCTGTAGTTCGTATAGCTGGAACTTTTCCAGTTCTACATTACAGACCTTGCCTCGAGCTTGTCCGGATTTTGCTTTCAGACATAGGCCGGACAACCCCAAATCTTAACCAACTTAAGATATGGGCTCTTCCCTTTCCATATCACATATGAAGCGGTAGGCAACTGATTTGATTGGAACCCTATTCAATAGGTATGCAACTTCTCAAGTGCATAACTCCCTAAAGGAATTAGGTAACTCAGTAGTACTCATCATAGAGCACACCATATCAAATAGGGTGTATCTGCTCCGCCCCGATATACCATCGTGCTATGGTGTATACGGATGAGTAATGCTGAGAGAGAGAATCTTATTCTCCTTTAGAATAATCCAGGATTTTCGTGCTCAAGTATTCTCCTCCTTGATCACATCAAAGGACATAATACTTATACCCGCATTTTGGTTCTCTACTTCTAACTTATATTCTGTGAATATCTCAAAAGGTTCGGACTTGTGTTTCAACAGGAACATAGGTCAGAAACTCGAAAGATCATCAGAGAACGTAATGAAGTACAAAGAACCAGTCCTGGCATGTGTAGACAGAGGACCTACATACATCAACATGTATCATCCCAAGAGTTCACTAACTCTTTCTCTGTTTTCAGTAAACGGAGCTATGGTCATCTTATCTTTGTGACATGACTGGCAAGTTTCATAAGATGTAAATTCAAACAGATTTAAATATGCATCTACAAGTAACTTTAGCTAGTCGGGTCACATTGATATGACCTAGTCTACAATGCCTGAAGAAGGATTCGTTCATTTCTGAACTCTTCCTCTTATGTGTGTTCCGTATACTAAGAACTGTAGTTTGATTTAGAACATCAATGCTTTTAGATAACGTGCCTGAACCGATCAACTTTTGATATAGGAAATGTTCAAAACATTATCCAACAATACAAAATTATATCGTTTCTTTACTAATAAAGAGACAGATATGATTTTGCATATCAGTTTCGGTATCTAATAACATTCGTTCAGAATCAATGTATTGTAATACAGGGTGACAGTGACCAACAGACTTGGCTGCAACACTTGCCCCGTTTTCTGCCTCATGAAACTTATCACCCGTTCTCAGTTCTCTACCTTTCTGTAGCCCTATGTAACAGATTACATATGTGGGATCCTGATCTGGTATCACATACCCAGGACGTAGAGGATACAGAGAAACAGTTCTTTGTAATGAACACACCCGAAGATGATGCATCAGCATGCACTCTCTTCGTTTGGGCGGCACGGGAAATCTGGTATTCCCCAATTTCCTGCTCTGTCTTATAACAATTATAAGTTGGAGCGGGACCAACGTTCCCCAGCTCAGTATAACAAGCGGGTTCGGTCAATATTCCGTATTATTATCTTGATTAAGGTGTGATATGGTCGCTACCTGGAGAGAGAGAGAGAAGAAAACACTCAGCGTGCGCTCTTGCAAGAATAGATTGGTTATTATTTTATCTAATCAGGATGGCTCCCACTGCTTTTTATCAAATCTTCCTTCAAACCCTAAAAGGAAAGACTAGCCGGGATTAATTACACACTACAAGTTCGCCAATCTTTCAGCCAGGCCAGTGTCGGTACTTTGAGGGAGGTCCCCCGTGCTTTCGCACGAACCTAATTAATGTAAACCTCGTTTTCCCAGAGGCGTAACCCCGTTAACACCTTTCTAGACACCTACTTGATCGGCTAATTGTAATGTATAAAACTCTCCCAGGAGTAACTCTTACTCGCAGCGGGTATCGGGATCCAACTATCACATAGAAGGTATGCAATCTCATTGCAAATTTCAACACTTGAAATTCCCGATAATATTTTTCCCCTAGCTCGCTATGACCTTGACGCATGCCAAACAACCCATAGTCTGCTAGTCAAGTTCAACCCGTACATTTCTTGATTGAATTAAACCCACCCGCACGACCCTTGACGCATGCCAAACAACGCCGTACGAATACCCTAATCCAATCGCATCATATGCTGGCAGATAAGCACTAGTTAGCTACCGTACACTACGCCTTGACGCATGCCAAACAACCGCAGCACGAATACTAACTAACACTTATCTGAAATGACAGAGGGCTACGACAGGTTTTTCTGAAAACCTATTGCGTAATGAACTTGATATCGCTGTAGAATCAAATGATTTTAAAATGGAGTGCTTTTGAGGCTTTTCTAGTTTTGCTAAAGGAGTCACTCCCGGTGAAGGGATCGTCGGTCCTTTCCTCGTCGAATGAGGTGCAGGATATATCATATATATCACTGTGCAAAGCAAAAACTCTTAAAAGCAATCAAAAGACAAACCGAGTGTGTAGCATCTGCCAGTTATTGCTAAAGGAGTCACTCCCGGTGAAGGGATCTCGGTCCTTTCCTCATCGAATGAGGTGCAGGATATATCACATATACCGCTGTGCAAAGCAAGAACTGTAGCTACCTGTTTTATTTTGAAATTCGATTCTACAACATCTTAGGTTTCTTTTATTTCATTAATCACATTAATGAAGTCCCATCATATAAATACCTAAACATCACAGATAGATATGACGTACACTTATGCCATCCGCATTCGCCTCGATGTCCCCTCGTGCACCGTTAGGTTAGGTAACTAACGACAGAGCAGGGCAGGGATAGCGCGGGTGTAAAACATAAGTAACGTCTATATAATATATCATATATACTATATACAGTATCTATCACAAAACATCACATGATCACATCACAGATATCGCAGCAGAAGAATCATATGAAATATTGGATATACTAGGACGTCCGTGTTTTCAATACGAGCCAGTATAAAACACGGATTCCACGGTCGTGATGAATAGCCAAACCCACACCCCTAGACCCCTACGAGAGCGGCAAGAAACCCTACTAATTCTAGAGTTAGGAGACCCGGACTCGACTCCTCGAGTTGGTCTCCCACTGGACTCCAGAACCCGGTTACTTGTGCTCCCCTCCTTGGGTCTATCCTAGTGCGGAAAAGTAAATAATATACAACGGGTGACAACTTCCGCAACCTGGAAGCGCCCCAATAAAAGAATATTACATACAAGTTTTTACATAAATGAAAATGAAAAACACTCATCTCACATAAAAACCCCCGGCTATTCAAACACGACGATCCGATATAACATATCCAGCAACACATAACATCACATGTCATCAACGTAAGTAAATATGCGCATCCCAATTGTCGTTGACATATAGCAACGAAACCGGCGATATCACATATTACACTTACGGTCACAGAAAAGAAAGTGTAAAACTACAACAGTTGGAATCCGCAACCACCTCAGACATCGCATGCCTGACCAAATGAATTACTTAGACATCACATGCCTAACAATTATAAACCCCGCATTTTAGTCTCATTACCGAAAACTCTTTTCAATATCAAGTCGGGTAATTCAACAAGATTCCCGACATCCTGATCGAATGCTCGTCGCAAACTTCAGTAGGCGGCCGCACCCCTGATACCGTCGACGAAGTGCACCAAGGCGGAACACCGCTACCGCGAGCACCCGGACGGATGCTTTCGGCGACGGGGTTCTCTTACAGTCACTTGGTCGGGGCTATGAAGTGAGGCTGTCTATTAAGTTTACCCAGCGAGTATCCGCGTACGCTACGTGATTGCAACGGACTTTTGATCACATCAAAATTCCGTGGCAACCGATCAAGTGAGACTAAACTGCTACGTTTATAACATTCATTTAGTTATCACATAACTACTTGTGAATTCCAATTATTGTATCCCATTCCGGATAAATAGAAAATGTCAAACTTTCCGATCGAACAATCGAACACCCAAGTTTTCCCAATACAGATCAACACATGAAATAAGTCTAACAACATTCAGTTCGTACCTCAGTACCAACGGTCCAGCCGTAGAAGGGTCAAGCCAACGCCTCACATGTGGCACGCCGTACTGCCCCAAACCCGAAGGTTCAAAGGGCAGTTCAAGACGGTCACATAATCGAGTTAAGGTTTGTTGTCTTCTAGAGGGACCATCGCGTTACTTGCACTACTTAGAACGTCGTTAAACTATGGAAAAATCCAACACTTGGAAATTTCCCGACAGGGGAAAAATTGGGTATTTATATCCGGTCGAACTTTTTAACATATTCTAAAATTTATCCGGAAAGCCACACAGACAAAATTTGATAATCCTATCGAACTCATGAAAACCCAAAACAACCCCTGAAAACTCAACTGTATAATAAATATTAAAATATCCCAGGAAAACCAGCACAGAAATCTGAGAATTACTGTGAAAACCAAAACACACAAAACGACAAAACCGCCGCTGAACCGCCGCGTAGTGCATAGCACGTGCCGCGGTTCCGCGGTGGAAAAGTAGAATTAGGCCCACGAAATTTACAGTAATTCTTAGAAAACACTGCTTGATTTTCTGCATATTTTTAATTTGGAAAAATCCCAGTTTTTGAAAAAAGGACAGAGAGCATGGGTGTATTGGGATTTCGGGTTCGTTCGGAGTTCAAAATCCGTCAAGACTTCGCCTAAGGCTCTAGCTTGGCTCTGATACCACTGTAGGGTTCCTAGGCACCCTAGTGAGGTCTCACAAGGCATCGAACATGCCATTATAAAATTTTACGGGTGCCGAGAGACCCGACTACGGATCGTTTGCTAGAAAACTAGGCGAAAAAGTAATCTAGTTAACAGTTAACTAAGGGATACGGATATACAACCTTTGTAGATCCGTTTGTCAACCTCCATAGCTCCATGAAGAAGTCATCTCCACTGTACAAATCCGAAATCCGGGCTCTTGCGTCGGCTTCATCGGAGAAGAAGCGGGCTAGGTCATCGACGACGTGCCGAAGATGATCTACGTCGAGGCATCGCTAAATCAAGCTCCGACTTCACCAAGTCCAAAAACTTGTGAAGAGAACACACTCTACTACTTGGCAAGAGGTAGATGATGAAGAAATAGGAAGTGGGTAGACTTTAGATTTGGATTTCTCACTCTTTATCATCAATCACCATTGATGAAGAAAGCTTTTTCTTCCTTGCTCATGAAGAAGAAGAAGAAAGAAATATATGATAAGTTTATTAAAAATAATAGAAAAACAAATACTTATCATATCATTAACTATAGTCAAGTGTAGAGAATGAATCATGGTTAGTGGGAATAGTTAGGGTTAAGGATGAGATAAGAATGGTTGACTTGATCAAAGCTTCATGAAGCTTCAACTAAACTCCAAAACTAGCAACCATTCTTTTTTCTTCTTTTCCAAAATGAATAAATAAATAAATAAATGAATAAATAAAGGAAATGAAACCCTAGCCATTCTTTTAACCATGGTTTAATTCTTTGCACTTAACCAAGTAAACATGTATCATCAAACATGATACAATCAAGTGCACAAAATCATATCGCATATGTAATGCGCACATCCGAGTGAGAAAATCCATTTAAAGTGAACCAATACTAGTTAATGCAAAGTAATATATCAAATATATAATTATACATTAAATCATTAAATCAACACTTGATTCAATGATCCGGTCATGTCGCACACAACCGACTAGTATACAATGTATCGGCTTATCGAATCAACGCTTGAATCGATAACTAGGTTATATCGCATACAACCATTCGATACATTCATCGCGAGAATGGAATACGGTATCACATACACGCATTATTCTTGGTCCCGCACATATCTCATATGCGCTCCTATTTCGTTTCGCTTGAGCCAGGAAACCTCTGTGTAGGACTCTAAAGACTCGTCAATACGCCGGCAGCAGGCGATGATCATATCAAACACCCACAAGCCGCAAGCGGTCTGCTAAACGTAACGGCCACCCGGGTATTGAGCGATCTGAAGATCGACGAGCAAGCCCGCTCACACTCCAGTGAATCCGACCAGTAACACTACCGTACAGTCCGGTCTGATCGTCTGATATGTCGCATATCTTGCCTAGGGGTGGTAAACGTCAGACCCCAATAGCTCGATAAGTCGTGTCGATATGAGGCTCATAACGGGTCGAGAAACTACTGGTAACACTTACCAGCAATTCTCTGATCAGCCCTGGCCAGGGACTTCCTGTTATAGCCAATCGAACACAGCGCAACATCAACCCCCTATACCGGGAGAGACGAATCCCCTCCTATCGCTCATTGCCTCCATGTGACTCGGGACTGTACCCAAAAACCACCGTTTTGCACGCCCTCTTGGACGTGGTAAGATGGAAATCAAAGCACAGTGGGAACCACACAAGACTCTATGACGATCTCGGGTCAACAGACTACTCTGTACCAGTCTCACCAGAGAACTGCCATCTGACGTGAGGTATAATACCATCTGGGAGTTCTCGGCGAGTCCGTCCAGTGTACCCAGTCTCTACTGAGCACCCGTATATCATCCCTGATGTCAAACACCAATGGATATGGGATCATCCATCGCCCATCTGTATGGGTCGAGAAGCTACACGCTAGTCTACTCTGGTATATCGATGCCCCGTCTCGATACACCCTCGACTAGGGACTTTGAAGGATGTACTTATGGACTACCATGTCCCCACTAGTATGATCCGCATCATAGTCCAGGTAGTCAAGCACACATCCTAAGGGCTTTACCAACATGTAACAGAGAGACAATCAGTATACACGTTAAGGTAAAGTTCAACCAGATAGCATACTATCATGTCGAGCAAGAAAGCCCTCCCTATATATGTCCCAGCATCCACTACAATATACATCCTATGTACAGTAATGGCCTCTAGGGCATACATATAACTAACAGTTCATAATCACAAACAGTTAAAAAACATCACAGATATGTGCAACTCCCTGCCAACCGACATACTAGCAGTTAGGGGAGGTTTACGAACACATAAAACAGTTCACAGATATAATCAAACAAGCAAACATCGTATAATTTCGATCGATCAAACACACTAGATTCTACTCCAAAACTTCTCTGTAAATCTGAAACTTGAGCAGAAAATAAATCATTCCAGAAAAGACAAAACATCACAGAAGATTCACATGGAAAAACTAGGCTGAATGGGCTCCAACTCGGCCGCGGATCCACGGCGGATCGGTGGTATCGACCGCGGTTCCGCGGCTCAGTAGCCGATTCAGGAGCCCATTTTTTCCTGTGTTCTTATATTTTTCTGGAGGTTATTCTGGAGGTCTCTGAAAAATTTTTAGCCCTCATTTTAAAATCGACAGAAACATGGTGATATCCGTGTATTTTCCGGTTTGTTTTGCGTTCGAAATTCATACGACTTTGCAAATGAGTTATTTATTGTTTAGTGAGGCTCTGATACCACTGTAAGTCGATGTGCAACACCCCACGAGTTGCGCGGAGGCGGAAATATGAAAAACGATCTTGTTCTTTAAGCATACATCGACTAACAGAAGATCTTTACTTAACGATAATTAACAACAACCATAGAAGTTCTTAGCTACTATGTAAAGATATTATACTTAGTGAATCGTGTCCTTCATCTTTTCGATCTCTACGTCCTCCTCGGCCTCCTTCCCATGATAGATGATCCACCCGAGAACCCTAATCCAAGCATCACCTCCAAACTTGAGGTAACTAAGTTTCTCTAGTTGCTAATCAAAGGAACTTAGATCATATAGAGTTAGGTTATGGAGTGTTTAGTCTATTCTAATCCTTGATCTCAACTCATGAGTGGTAGGATTAGAGTTTGAAGAGAGAGTGATCTTGAGGAGAGAGAAGGTGAAGATAATAATCATAATGATATTGTTTCTCACTTGAATATATGAAGCATAATGAATAAAAAAAATAAATGAATAAATGTGATTATTCATCATGCTACATTAATTCAATATGAGTGATTCACTATGTGAGTCATTAAGCATTTAATAATGCATTAATGACATGATGAATCACACAAAATGAGTCACAATTGCATTTAATGATAATGCCACATAAACCTTCAAGGCACCATGGTTCTAGAAGCTTCCCGTAAAATTACGAGAACGCCCCTCCTATCCATGAAAACACGGAAAAACTTTAGACTGTATAAATCCAATAACCTGATGCTAGAATCTGGCTTAAACCAAAGCCGGCTAGTAAAAACTTTCCGAACGTCGTACGTGCGTTTAAACACGTATGCGTCCGAACCCTTGTCGTAAAACCGTACGACCTCTATATCGTTTCGCCTGGAGTAGGGAAATCTCTGTGTGGGACTCTAAAGAATCGACTACTACGCTGGCAGTGGGTTTAACCATAGACCGCAAGAGGCACTAGCTGTACGTAACGGTCTCCAGGTAGATGTCGATAAGAAGGCCAATGAGGCAACCCATCCGAACTCCTACTGAGCCTGTCCGTGACAATATCCGTGCAGTCCGGTCTGTTCGTCTAAGAATATCGCATGTATGGTCTAGGGAGGTGGTAAACGTCAGACCCCTAATAACTGTACAAGTCGTGTCGGCATGGCTCAAGACCATCCGAGAATCTACTGATCAGTCCATCAGTAATTCTCAATCAGCCCTGGCTAGGGACTTATGGTAATGACCAACAGATCACCGTGCGATATCAACTCCCTATACCGGGAGAGACGAATCCTTAACAGTCGCTCACTGCCTCCACGTGGTTCGGGACTGTGCCCAACTAAAACCTGTTTGCACGACTCCTTTGAACCGTGGTAGGGTAGTAATCAAAGCACAGTGGGAACTCATACGAGACAAATGACGACCTTAAGTCAACGGACTATCTGCACACATGTCACCTGAGAACTGCTATCTGACGTTAGGTATAAATACCATCCAGTCAGTTCTCGGCGAGTCCTGTCCGGTGTACTCACACCCAGTGAGCATATGTATACAATCTTAGGTGTACATCACCAATGGCTGCGGGACCAATCCATCACCCCTCGTCAGGGTCTAGATATGTATACACTAGTCTACTCTGGAGTATCGATGCCCAGTCTCGATACTCCTGCGACCAGGGACATCTAAGGATGTGCATATTGACTATCCAGCTCCCACAAATATGATTGCCATCACAACGTCGGTAGTCAGGAAAACACCCTATGGGCTTTATCAACATGTTTATAAATACAAAGTAAAATATATCACACGTTAAGATAAAGTCAAACCAAATAGCGTACTATCATATTAAGCAAGATTGTCATGTACATACATATCCTTAGCATCCTATACAATGAAGGCCTCTAGGGCATATATATCCAACAAATATTGTCTATTTATCTGGAATGTGATACAATATGTGGAATTCATATAGTTAGGCATGAAATGCGAAGTATGTGATATTTCGGATTTACGATGTCTAAAGAGATTGTGGATTCCAAATGTTGTAGTTTTACACTTTCTTTTCTGTGACCGTAAGTGTAGTATGTAGTTGTATTGCCGGTTTTCGTTGCTATACATCATCGACGATCGGTGTACGCATACTTACTTACGTTGATGATATGAGATATTATGTGTTGCTGTGATATGTTATATTGGATCGTCGTGTTCTGAATAGCCGGAGGTTTTATGTGAGATGAGAGTTTTTATTTTCATTCATGTAAAATTCATTTGTATGTAATATTCTTTTATTGGGGCACTTCCGGGATGAGGATGATGTCACCATTTTATATTATTTACTTTTCCGTATTATGTAGACCCAAGGAGGGGAGCATAAGTAACCGGGTTCTAGGGTCCAGTGGGAAGCCATCTCGAGGAGTCGAGACCGTGTCTCCTAACCCTGGAATTGGCAGTGTTGCTTGCCGCTCTCGTAGGGGTCTAGGGATGTGGGTTTGGCTATTCATCACGACCGTGGAATCCATGTTTTATACAGGTTCGAAATTAAACACGGACGTCCTAATATATCCAACATTTCATATGTTATCTTCTTCTGCAATGTTCTGTGATGAGATCATATTACTGCCTGAGTGAATGCTTATACTATATATATGATATAAAAATATTGCAGCTTTCGTTTCTTCTGTGATTCTTAGGAAGCATAATTGATAGGATTTTATTAATGAGATTAATAAAAGAAAAGAAACCTAAAAGATATTGTAGAATCAAAACTTTATAAAAAGGTAGCTACAGTCTTGCTTTGCACAGCGGTATATATGATATACCATGCACCTTATTCGATGGGGAAAGAGCCGAGATCCGTTCACCGAGAGTGACCTCTTTAGCAAAACTGGCAGATGCTACAAACTCGCGGTTTAGTTTTTGACAGCTTATATAGTTCTTGCTTTGCACAGCGGTATATATGATATACCATGCACCTTATTCGATGGGGAAAGAGCCGAGATCCCTTCACCGGGAGTGACCTCTTTAACGAAACTAGAAAAGCCCAAAAAACACTCCTTTTCAAAATCACTTGTTTCTACAACGATATCAAGTTCATTACGCTCATGGTTTTCTGAAAAACCTGCGTAGCCCTCCGTCATTTCAGATAAGTAATATTAAGTATTCGTGCTACGGTAGTTTAGCATGCGTTAAGGCGTAGTGTACGGTAGCTAATTACTACTCATCTGTAGCATGAGATGCTATTGGATTAGGGTATTCGTACGGCGTTGTTTGGCATGCGTCAAGGGTCGTACGGGTGGGTTTGATTCAACCAGGAAATGTACGGGTTGAACTCGACTAGCGGACTATGGGTTGTTTGGCATGCGTCAAGGTCATAGCACGTTAGGGGTAAAAGCTTTATCGGGAATTTCAAATGTTGAAATTTGCAATGAGATTGCATACCTTCTATGAGATAGTTGGATCTCGATACCCACTGCGAGTAAAAGTTACTACTGGGAGAATCTTACACAGGACAATTAGCCAATCAAGTAGGTGTCTAGAAAGGTGTTAACGGGGTTAAGCCTCTGGGAAAACGAGATTTATTTTAATTAGGTCCGTGCGAAAGCACGGGGAACTTCCCTCAAGTACCGACACTGATCTGGCTGAAAGATTGACGAAATTGTAGGGTGTAATTAATCCCGGCTAATCTTACCTTTTAGGGTTTGAAGGAAGATTTGATAAAAACAGTGGGAGCCATCCTGATTAGATAAGATAATAAACAATCTAATCTTGCAAGAGCATACGCTAAAGTGTTTCCTTCTCTCTCTCTCTCCAGGTAGCGACCATGTCAGGACTTAATCAAGATAATAAAATGGATGTATTGACTTAACCTGCTTATTATACTAAGCAGGGGATCGTTGGTCCCGTTCTTTCTTATAAGAGTTGTAGGACTGAGCAGGAAACAGTAGAAAATCTGGATTTTCACGCCGCCCAAACGAAGAACAAGCATGCTGATGCATCTTCTTTGGGTGTGTTAGTTATTGAGAACTGTTTCTCAGTTCACCCTACGTCCTGGGTATTAGATACCGGATCGGGATCCCACATATGTAAATTGTTACGTGGGCTACGTAAAGGTAGAGAACTGGGAAGAGGTGATCCTTCCGTACAAGTTGGGAATGGTGCAAATATTGCAGCCAAATCAGTTGGCAAATATCATCTTGTATTACCAAGTAGTAATACATTGATTCTGAACGAGTGCTATTATATACCGAACATGATGTGCAACATTATATCAGTTTCTATATTAAGTAAAGAAGGATATAATTTTGTAATACAGGATAATGTTATGAACATATTCCTAGATCAAAAGTTGATTGGATCAGGCTCGTTACATAATGGTATATACGTTCTCAATCAAAATACAGTCCTTAATATATGAAACACACACAAGAGGAAGAGTTCAGAAATGAACGAATCCTTCTTATGGCATTGTAGACTTGGTCATATCAATGCGACACGACTAGCTAAGTTACATAAGGATGGATATTTGAATTCGTTCGAATTATCATCATATGAAACTTTCCATTCATGTCTCAAAGGAAAAATGACCAAAACTCTGTTTAGTGGACATGGAGAAAGAGTTACGGAACTCTTAGGACTGGTATATAGTGATGTATGCGGTCTCATGTCTACACATGCCAGGAACGGTTCTTCCTACTTTATTACATTCACTGACGATCTCTCTAGATACGGACATGTGTTCCTGATGAAACACAAGACTGAAGCTTTTGAGAAATTCAGGGAATATAAGCACGAAGTAGAGAACCAAATGGGCAAAAGTATTAAGATCCTTCGATCTGATTGAGGAGGTGAATACTTAAGCAATGAGTTCCTAGATTATCTAAAAGAGAATGGGATTCTCTCTCAGCTTACTCCTCTTTATACACCACAGCACAACGGTGTATCGGAGCGGAAGAATCGCAGCCTATTAGATATGGTGCGCTCTGTGATGAGTAATGCTGAGTTACCTATTTCCTTCTGGGGTATGCGCTTGAGACAGCCATAGACCTATTGAATAGGGTTCCCACCAAATCTGTGCAAACCACTCCATATGAGATATGGAAAGGAAAGAGACCACATCTTAATTATATTAAGATTTGGGGTTGTCCGGCATATATGAAAACACAAAATCCTGACAAGCTCGAGGCAAGATCAGTTCTGTGCAAGTTTATTGGATATCCCAAGCATTCGCAAAGGTATATCTTCTACCACTCCGAGGAACAAAAAGTGTTTGTTTCTCGACATGCCACCTTCTTAGAAAAGGGTTTTCTTATGAAACAAGATAGTGGAAATGAGGTAGAACTGGAAGAAGTTCCAGCAACACAAACTACAACAGAAGATTTGATGGAACTAGAGGATTCAGTAGTTCCCGACGAACCTCAGCCTCTCCGCCGATCTAGTAGAGTTTCTCATCCACCTGAAAGATACTACGGTTTTCTCATTGATGGTGGGAGTGAGGATTGCATCATGGAAGATGATGAACCAACTAGTTTCGAGCAGGCCCTCACGAGTGGTGACTCTGTGAGATGGCTGGATGCAATGCGATCTGAGATGGAATCCATGTACACCAACAAAGTATGGACTTTGGAAGTTGCTCCTGAAGGGGTAAAACCCATTAGGAGCAAATGGATTTTTAAAAAGAAAATTGGTGTAGATGGAAAAGTTGAGACTTTCAAAGCTAGACTTGTTGCAAAGGGTTTTCGTCAACGACCAGGTGTGGATTATGACGAAACCTTTTCTCCAGTGGCTTTGCTTAATTCTATCTAGATCCTACTTGCCATTGCTGCATACCATGACTACGAAATCTGGCAGATGGATGTTAAGACCGCCTTTCTAAATGGTGATTTAGAAGAGTGCGTGTACATGACTCAGAGGGCTTCGTAGATAGTGGGAGCAGCGGAAAGGTGTGCAAGCTGCTTAAATCCATCTATGGGTTAAAGCAAGCATCGCGGAGTTGGAACATCTGCTTTGATACTGTAGTCGAAGAGTTTGACTTCATCTAAAACGTAGATGAACCTTGTATCTATAAGAAGGTTGCAGAGAGTAAGGTTTTCTTCCTCGTATTGTACGTCGATGACATACTCTTGATAGGAAATGATGTTCATATGCTGCAATCAGTCAAGCTCTTCTTACCACAAAGATTCTCAATGAAAGATCTAGGTGATGCCTCCTGCATACTGGGAATTATGATCTATAGAGATAGGTCTAAACGGATATTGGGATTGTCCCAATCCAGGTACATTGACACCATACTAAAGAGGTTTAGTATGGAAGAATCCAAACGTGGGAACCTACCCACGATATCTGGATTCACTCTCTCCAAAGAGATGTCTCCCAAGACTGATTTAGAGAGAGCTCGCATGCAAGGGATACCCTATGCTTCGGCAGTAGGCTCTATCATGTATGCGATGCTATATACCAGCCCCGATGTAGCATACTCACTAAGTGTAGTGAGTAGGTATCAAGCATATCCTGGAGAGAGTCACTGGATAGCTGTGAAGAACATTATCAAGTACTTGAGAAGAACTAAAGAGATGTTCTTGGTGTATGGTAACGGAGAACTCCAGGTAGAGTCCATTACTGATTCAAGCTTCCAAAGTGATAAGGACGACTCTAAGTCGCACTCGGGATTTGTCTTTACCCTCAATGGAGGGACGGTATGTTGGAAGAGTTCCAAACAAGATACCGTTGCAGACTCGACGATAGAAGCTGAATACATCGTTGCCAACGATGCTGCCAAAGAGGCTGTCTGGATAAAGAAGTTCATTACTGAACTTGGTGTGGTTCCGTCCATTGAGCATCCAATACCTTTGTATTGCAATAACAATGGAGCTGTGGCTTTAGCCAAGGAACCCAAGTCCCATCAGAAGTCTAGACATATTCTGAGGCGGTATCATCTGATCATAGAGATAGTTGATCGCCGGGAGATCGAGGTCAGGAGAGTTGATACGAAGGAGAACACTGCGGATCCACTCACAAAGGCCATTCCCCAGATACAGTTTGAGAGATTATTCAGGATGCTAGGTATGAGATACTACAGCAGCTGGCCTTAGTGCAAGTGGGAGATTGTTAGTTATGTATATGCCCTATAGGACATTGTTGTACATATGATGTATATTATAATAGATGCTTGGATATATATAGAGAGGACTTTCTTGCTCGTCATGATAGTATGCTATTTGGTTTCACTTTATCTTAACATGTTGACTTATATTAGTTTACTGTCTTACTCTCACATGTTAATAAAGCCCTTAGGATATGTACTCGACTACTGGGACTATGATGAGATCATTCTAGTGGGGCCACGGTAGTCGATAAGTACATCCTATAACTGTTCCTAGTCGAGGGTGTGTCGAGACAGGGCATCGATACACCAGAGTAGACTAGCGTATACGCATCTTGACCCATATGATGGGCGATGGATGATCCCATATCCATCGGTGTTTGACATCAAGGATGGTGTACGGGTGCTCAGTGGAGACTGGGTACACTAGACGGACTTGCCGAGAACTCCTAGATGGTATTATACCCCACGTCAGATGGCAGTTCTCCGATGACACTGGTACAGGTTAGTCTGTAGACCCGAGATCGTCATAGAGTCTTGTGTGATTCCCACTGTGCTTTGATTTCCACCTTACCACGTCCAAGAGGGCGTGCAAAACGGTGGCTTTTGGGTACAGTCCCGAATCACATGGAGGCAATGAGCGATAGGAGGGGATTCGTCTCTCCCGATATAGGAAGTTGATGTTGTACTGTGTTCGATTGGCTATAACTGGAAGTCCCTGGCCAGGGATGATTTAGAGATTTACTGGTAAGTGTTACCAGTAGTTTCTCGACCCGTTATGAGCCTCACATCGACACGACTTATCGGTTACTGGGGTCTGACGTATACCACCCCTAGACTAGATATGCGACATATCAGACGAAGAGACGGGACTGTACGGGAGTGTTACTGATTGGATTCACAGGAGAATGTACAGGCTTGCTTGTTGATCTTCTGATCGCTCAATACCTGGGTGGCTGTTATGTTTAGCTGACCGCTTGCAGTTTGTGGGTGTTTGATATGATCATCACCTGCTGCCGGCGTATTGACTATTCTTTAGAGTCCTACACAGAGGTTTCTTGACTCAGGCAAAATGGAGTAGGGGCACATATGTGATATGTGCAGGACCGAGGATAATGCGATATGAGATACTGTATTATATTCTCGCGATATTTTGATATGATCTGGGTCATCGGATCAAGTGCTGATTCGATGAATCGGTACATGATATATTAGTCGGTTATATTCGATATAGCCGGATTGTCGGATCAAGTGTTGATTCGATAATTTAATGTATAATTATATATGTGATATATTACATTACATTATCTAATATTGGCTCGCTTTATTGATTCATTTTCTCACCGGATAATACATTGATATATATGCGATATATGTTAATTGTATTATTTTTTTTGTTACAAATATATATTATATATGTGATATATAATATTATAACATGATATGATTAATAATGCAACATGTTTAGTGGAGATTAAATAAGGTTAGGGTTTGATTTGGGTTAGTTCTTTCTTGATACTTCTAGAAGGTTTTACTTTGTTTCTAGCAAAAGATATTATGCTTGATATTTTGCTAGATATTTCTAACCCAACCCAAACCCTTCACCCTAGGTTAAATCTCTACATGGGTTAGCCTTGTCATCCTTGACCATGGTTACATTTGCAATCATATTAACATTTCATTATTCATCACAAAAGAAAATATTCATTCATATTCTTCTTCTTCTTCCTTGAGCTTTGAGAAAGCTTTCTAGGTTTTCTTTATGTGATGAATTAGAGTGAGAATTTGATAATAAAAGAGAGCATAAATTCTACTTAATCATCCTCATCTAATCTAGCCAATTAGATTAGGGTGTTCACCTCATTAGTGAGGAAGAGCTTGAGTTAAAGGAACTTCGAGGTAGATCATCGGAGAAAAGGAAGACTACAAGCAAGCATGGATCATTCGGGTTGTGGAGCCTCTCTTGAGTCCGGGAGATCGTGGATCGCGGCGAAGGGACTTCTATTCGGAGCTTATAAAGCGAAGGAGAGGAATACAAAGGTTGTAATCCTTCACTCTTAGTTGTAAAGATGTTTACTTGCATGTTAAGATCCCGGCTTTGGGTTGTTCGGCACGTCTAAATTTTGAATCGGGCATGGTTGATGCCTTATAGACCCTTTTAAGAGTGCCTAGGAACCCTATAATTAGGACGGAAGGGTTGGTCCTCGTACTATATTCTGTTTACTTGTGACTTCTCAAGTTTTAGACAAGTGTTTCGTAAAAATACAAGGTCTAAGTTTTGAGAAGTTATAGGTACACGAATAAAGTAAAGAACCATGTGCTGCAAGTATCTATATTCTTCAAGGTGATCGAAGATATAGGTAACTGTGTTTGGTATTCAGTTGATAGTAATGGTTTTGAGAACTTGCATCTCTTTCAGGTTTCTTATATCTGGATGCGCTCCTAAGTTGAGTAATGTCGATCGGCTTTTTCCATTTATTTGACATGCATTGGAGACAGCTGTATGATTTGAATCTGGTTCCAATTAAATCAGTGCCTCTGTTTCTATATTATATATAGAATGGTTCATATCTTAACAATGTTAAGGTATATGGAGTTGTCTGGCTTATGCTCAAAACCAGACTCTGGATAACTCAAGGCACGTTTCTGTAATGGTAGTTTGTGGGTTATCCTGGGCTACGACGAGGGTTAACTTTCTACCATCTGAAAGATCAATAGTGATATTGTTCTTGACTCGCCACAGTTTTAGTAAAATGGATTTTTTTAGAAAACAGAGGTGGGAGTATGGTAGAACTGGAAGTGATTCCAGAACCACAAACGATTACTGAAAATTTTATAGATCCTAAAAATTAAATCCGGATTGATATTCTATTAGCCACTCCGCAGATATGGTGTGTAACCTCAGGCGCCCGAGTGGTACTTCGGTATCCTCAAAGACGGTGACATGGAGGTTCTTGTTTACCCAGACTTGCCATTACAGTTCTAGACTGTGAGACCCCGCAGGAGGATGAGTATAGCGTCGTTCTAAACTAGGTTTAGAAGTTCACGTGTATATGACTCTGCCAGAGGGTTGTTGTAGTCAGTGGGAGAAGCGGAAGCATAGTAGACAAGTAGCTTTTGTCTATTTATAGTCTAAACCAAGTATAGTAGAGAAAGATCATCTATTTTTAATGCGATAGTCATGGGCTTTGACTTCATCAGAATAAGAGATGAATCTTTTAAGAAGGTAGTAGGGTGTGATGTCCAGGTGTTTGGATGACATACATTTTGTAGGAAGTGAAATTCCTATACTACGATCGGTTATACTGTGGTTGTCATACAGTGGTTTCTCCACATAGGATATAGATATTATATCAGACATTCTGGTTACTGGATCGATGGTTTTAGATGTAAATTTGGGTAGTTTCCCAATTCGGATAGTTAGACAATATTCTAAAGGTGTTTTAGAATGGACAACTCCTGGCATGGTAGTGTACCTGCAGGTGATGGAGTCACCCTCTCTAAAGGTGTCTTATAGACTAAAAGGAAGAGGGATGTGCATGATTGGAATATCACTTGCTTAGGAAATTGAGTCAATCATGAGATGTCAAGTACCACACCAGATGTTGTTTTTACACTATATGCGATAAGTATATATTAATCCAATCTTGGAGAAACATTCAGAAGCAGTTTATGAACATAAGTTGATGTTCTATGGATTTGGTAATGGCAGCCTCCTTCGGGAGACAGTTATCATTCCAGGCTTCCAAGGTGGCCTGGATAACAGAGTGACTGTCAGAGTTATAGTTTTCCCTCTGACGAGGGGCATTAGTTTGGAAAGGTGGTCCAAGCGGATACTGAGGGGGGCATGGCGCAGGATACTGATTAAATTAAGTTGATGATACAGTCTAAGAAGTTTTGCTGGATTCGGAGTTCATTTGTGAACTCGGTCCCATCAGATATCCAGATATATTGTAAGATAAGTATTGCTCATTTTGGGAGATGGCTTTCTCCGCGAACTTGAGATAAAGAGAGACATATAAAGAAACATTAGGGCGGATACACTCACTGGGGCTATTTCTCGAATGCAATAGTTTTACAAATGAGCTTTGTGAAACTGATTATTAGAGAAGTTGGGTGTTCGGTATCACACGGGCTGTGAGTATGCGACACCGCAGTAATTAGCCTTAAGTGCAAGTGGGAGATTGTTGGCTATAATGCCCTTAAGTCAATTCTTGGATCGCAGGCACGTGATTGCAATGATTGAGGGATGACCTATACCGGTAAGACAGTCTTACTCGAGATGATAGTATGCTATCTGCTTTTTCTTTATCATCGTGTACATGCTTCAGGTGACATTACAGATCAGTATTACATGTTGATAGAGCCCATAGGATTCTTGCTTGACTACCAGCAGTATGATGGCGATCATATACGTGAGTGTTGGGTGGTTTATAAGCACATCCTTAAAGTGTCCCTAGTCGTGGGAGTTTCGAGACTGGGCATCGATACTCTTAGAGTAGACTAGTGTATACGGATCGAGATCCCGACGAGGAGTGGTGGCCGGTCTCACAAGCCATTGGTGTCAGTTGGTTCACCTAAGATGTATACAGGTGCTCATTGGGTTTTGAGTACACCGGACGGACCCGCCGGGAACATGCTAGTTGGTATTATACATATTGTCAGATAGCAGTTCCCTGGTGACATGTGTACAGGTTAGTCTATCGACCTGAGATCGTCATTTGCCTCGTGTGAGTTCCCACTGTGCTTTGATTACTACCCTACCACGGCTCAAAGGAGTCATGAAAATAGGTTTTAGTTGGGTATAGCCCTGAGCCACATGGAGGCAGTGAGCGGATCGTCAGGGGATTCGTCTCTCCGGGTATTGGGGGTTGATGTCGCGGTGTGCACGGGTGGCCATCACCAGAAATCCTTGGCCAAGATAGTCGATAATTACTGATTCGGATCAGTAGTTTCTCAGGTGGTGATGGGCTTCATACCGACACTAAATGTCGCGTTATTAGGGGTCTGACTTTATCCACCCCCTAGACTCGATATGCGATATTCATAGACAAACGGACCGAACTATACGGATGTTGTCACTGTCAGGCTCAGTAAGGTTTCAGGATGAGTTTGCTCATCGACCTCCCTTTCGCTCAATACCTGGGCAGCCATTAAGCACAGCTAGTGCCACTGACGTTCTTGTGGTTAAACCCACTGCCAGCGTATTGACGAGTCTTTAGAGTCCCACCCAGAGGGTTTCCCTGGTTCGTGCGAAACGTTGTAGAGGCCGTATGGTTTTATGGCAGGGTTCGATCATATACGTGTACTTGTGCACGTATGATGATCGGATGGATAATACTAGTAGGCTTTGGTTTAAGCCGGATCCTAGTATTATATTGTTGGATTATTTTCGTCTCGTTGTATTCGTATTCAGTCGGAATACGGATGTGGGTATGTATATACAGATGAGGGGTATTCTTGTAATTCGTTACAAGATAACTTTAGGGTTGCCATTTCTTTTCTTTTATATTGTATTAAACATTTAAGGTTTTCTTTAAATGTTTAATATTGTTGTGATGGAGAGTGTGTGTCACGACCCGAAATGGCACGTGACTGGCACCTGAATCATATGAAGTCTATAGGAAACTTATTTTAAAGCGAGTGGTTTTAATAACATATGTTGAAGTATGCATTTTTAAAACATCATGTCTGTTCTGAAAATTTCGGCAGAGTTTCCTTTGTAAATACTGGCCCCCAAAGAGGTTCAACATGAATAATATGAATAAAGGCATCCCCAAGCGGGAGCTATCTCTTCGTCAATTGACGGTCATAACCACGCAAGCAATATAATATACAACGCCAAGGGCAGGGATCAAAACTCAAAAGGAAACTCAAAAACATAAAAAAAAAACCATAATAATACAACGCGCGACTCTAAGGTCGAAATAATATACACTGGTCTTCTAAGGTTATCAAATAGATACAAGTCTGGTTGATGGAGTTTACTAGATACAATAATGTAAATAAAATACAAGGGTGGTCACGATGCGAGTGAACCCACCTACCAAAGTAATCACCCGAAAAGGAGCAGTGTGCCAGCAAAGCCGCAACGAAACATGTACGGCAAAACCTGCAAGAAAGTGGCACAACGGGGGTGAGTTGCCAACTCGTGAGTAGAAAACATCACAAAGCAGAAATCGTGTGTATGACTCAATCCTAGGTCATACGATCATAATATATCTTCAAAATGATATAGTCTGAAGCAACAATAATGGCATGGTAAACATCTATACATGAGTTTAATACCGAGTGCTCATGTCAATGCCTCAGGTAGCTACATATCAAAAATATGAGGTATGAATGCATGAAAACAGAATACATCTAAATGAGAAAATTGTTTCCTAATTTAGTGAGATTTCTGTATATATATATATCGAGGTATTATTAATGAAATCAACATAGAATCAGTGTCAAGCATCGACACAAAACATAAATCCAATATCTTAATATATCAGGCTCCGGCAATCCGGACTGGCTTGTATCCTCGAATCTCAATATCTAGGGCTCCGTCTATCCGGACTGGCCCATACTCTGATCGGTATCCTCCGGATATCCGTCGAGTCACAATACAATCACCGGTCGGCAGTGATCCCCTGCCGGGCTTAACGCCATGATCTGCGACCTTCTCGCTCCGGAGTACCGCACCGGGTCCACCATGCACCCACAGACGGTTCCTCCTCCTCCTCGAATCGGGTATATGATATCGCTCAAGCGCAGAGAAAACTCATGGTGGACATATCTCAAATAATATCATGAGAAAACCGCAACTTTCATTTTAAAATGATAATTAGTTTATAAAATCCTTAGGGTTTCTCCAAATCCATAAATCTCATGAAAATCCGAAATCATAAATCACGATGTAAATAAATAATGAATACTGGGCTCCGGCAATACGGACTGACCTAAATTATTGCATGGCAATGAATATATGAATATATATGCATGAGATAACGCAGTAAGTAAATGCAATGTCTAAGCTATCATATAATGGCAGGCTCACTAGTATCATGGCGAAACTATCAGCTAACAAGCGATATCAATAAATTAATATTTTCTAAAGTGTATGTGATATGGCAATTACCGATGATGATGTGTGTGAGCTGACAAGTAGGCGTACGTGGAGCATACGGATCATCGGTAATAGTGCTGGTGTCCTGACAGCACGGGTTTCATAATAATTACGGAAACACAAATAAGCATGCGATGCGATGCGAATAATAGAATATGCGAAAAATGAATGGTAAACGCAGCAATAACAAATATACATTACTATATATGTGAATCATACAGTTTTGACATTTGAAATAATACGAATCGTGGCGTTTATAAAATAAGGGCTACGGTGTTTTTAAGAAAAGTATGTCCTTTGAAATATCCGTAGAATCCATTGGCCTGTCTTTAAAATACTCACGATTCATTAGTTTGAAATAGGTATGACTCGAGTCTAGTCTAACATCTACTAGTAAACTACAGGACTAAACTAACAGGCTAATCGAAAAGGTAAGGAAACCACCTAAATCTGAGTCGATATATACATATATATATAATAGTCGGTGATCCCGCCTCAATAGTATCACGTACGATACAATATATAAAATGACCTCCTCGAGTCAAAAGTGCGGATCTATCATCATAATTATAGCTCGTACGGTAAATCCATCGTACGGCTTCCCAAATCTAGGTAGGGGTCAAATATCACATTTATCTTGTTATTCATCAGGTATCCTTATCATCACATATCGTGAACTAGTGGTACGGATCTAAGTCTAGTAAGATACTGATACCATCTATATATATATATATATATATATATGCATGTGTATGAAACACATCACCTAAAGACCCGCTATAACATCATGTCGTGTCTCATAATACGAACCATGCCACATCACCGATCTCGTGGCATCATACCTAATCTCATCGACTCATCTCCAAGTATCACATACTATCCTCATCATCCATGTATATGTATACGTGTGTGTGTGTGTGTGTGTGTATATATATATATACATACATTTCCCTATATACGCACAACTAAAACAATGTAAGTGTTTGTGTGCACGTGTGGGTGTATACCTTATTCTAGGGTTTCGTGACTAACACTAAACTATAGCATTAACTACAAAAACGCTTACATTAACCCAAAATCCACTAAAGTACTTCTAGCAATGTATACACATCTAATAATAACATATAATTATATATATCATAACGCATTCGCGTTCTATACTACGAAACTGCGGGGGTGTTTTACGCCATCCACCCGACTTCCCCCGTAGATATATCTACTCACCTTGATCTTCGCTTGCTGTAGTCGATGACGCCACACTCATCTTCGTCGTCTCGAAGTCCATGTGGGGGTACCTACATATAACACATAGTATCGTAAACTGAAATCGCGAACGAAAACCAAAACGATACACGAAACATACATAAGTTAAAACCTATGGTCTAAACATGCACGAATAACCAACAACTCACGACGATTGATGTATAAACATGAATCGACCGAGATAATACACATATACCAAATTCCAATTCATTAAAAGCCGCAAAACGAATTCAGAAACTTCGTAAAACACTTCCAGATTTTCCTCAGGTGACAATTGGGGCATTTTTCATACAGGAGGGGTCTAATTTACTGAAATAAAAACCCTGGACCAAACGCTGAGGCATTCTGCCCCAGCCTGGCCGCAATTTGCGTCCAGGAAGAATAAAACTACCGCCAAGGTAACAGGGTTTGGGCTCGGGTCTCTGTGGTAGCTTCCTGTGTACCTGCATGACTCACAGTGTTTGCAAAATAAATCCTAGTGACCCCTGGTGTTAGCAGATATCAAAACAAACTCATAAATCTCACAATTTTCTGATGTCGGGGTTTCCAAGTTTGTGAATTGGGGTTTAGCTCTCTGGTTTTGTCCAGAATTCAAGCACTAGAGGGATTGTACGGTCACTACTAACCTCAACTACAGTTTTGGATTCAATTCAAAACATAACCCTAACTTGAAATTTTCAAAGTCCACAAATCAATACTAATTCACTTCTAAACTAACATAGGTTCTAAAGTGAATGAAATACAATGCTAATGATAAGGGAATTACAACATTTGGTAACTCAAGAATTTTCTTGAGTTGCCCCAAGTCTTCAAAATCTGATTTATCTTGGTCCAAAGTGTTTGTTGTGAGCTTGTGCATGCTTTTTGTGAAGTGGGGATGGAGTTTTGATGGTGAAGTGAGGTGTTTGAGGAGGGAGGAGGGAGGAGGCAACCAAGGTTGAGGGAGTAGAGGGAAGAGTGAAGGAAACAATGAAGGGGAGAAATGCCAAGACATAGGTTTGACCCCTCACCTCTCTCTCTCTCATGCCCATACCCATTATTCTAACATTTTCCTTTTTCTTTTTCTTTTCTATTTCCTCCTCTCATTTTAAAAACAACGATGCAAGAAAATAAGGAAATAGCCATGCTAGAAAATGTAAAAGGGTGAAATATGACATGGTGCATATCATGTGCAAAAAACCGCATTAATGCAAGATTAGCGATATTTAATCGCGATTAGCATTAAAATAGAATATAATAAATTATAAAAATTCATAATTTTCCTAAGTCACATAAAACACCTTCATTTCCGTAATTTCTATAATTTTCCAAATATTTTTCAATTTATCGGTATTTAATTATACTGCATTATCAAAATATTCATAATATTTATTATTTAATTATAAAAATTTACAAAAATAATATTTTATTTTTCTAAAATGTTACAGTGTGAGTGCAAGTCTTGGCATTATGCATTGATTCATAGCACATGCACTTGGTGACTCATGGTATTGGGTCAAGTGTTGTTTTGTTTTGAAAAAGATATTTGTGTGAGGATTTTTTATTTATGTGCTCACAATAAAACACACACAAAAGTTTAGCCAAAACAACACAAGAAAAAAATGAGCAGACACTTTTCTTTGGTTGCTTTTTTCTTTAGCCAAAAACTTGTGCTCACACTTCTTCTCCAATGGCAACTTTTTCAACCTCCACCAATTCCCTCTCATGAGTTGAGAATCCCTGGGTGTATTGTGACAAAGTATTCACACACTATTTCTACTTCATCTTGGGTATCTAGGCTAGCGAACTGAATACTCGAGTTACTTCGGTTTTGAGGCGGGAGCTCGTATTACCAACCCTCGACGTGGATCCTCTTCGACGGAGGGAGACCGGAGATCAAACTTGATCGGGGAAGCCGTGAGGAGCTTGGGATAGAGGTTGAAGACCGAAGGACACCGATCGATTTGTATAACCTCGCTAACTCCTTTTGTATCACTAGTATAGGGTTAATGGTACGATTCGTCGATTAGGGTTCCGTTAGCGCCGTGTTTTAAAAGTTTTTGTTCCTCATTAGGCCACGGATTGATGGCCGGGGCGCTGCCATAACCCAACATTAAGTCCATCAGGATCCTACTTGCCATTGTTGCATACCATAACTACAAAATCTGGCAGATTGCACGTCAAAACCGCTTTTCTAAATGGTGATTTAGAAGAGAGCGTGTATATGACACTGCCAGAGGGCTTCTTAGACAGTGGGAGTAGCGGAAGCGTGTGAAAGCTGCTTAAACCCATCTATGGATTGAAGCAGGCATCTAAGAGATGCAACATCTATTTTGATAAAGCTGTCAAAGAGTTTGACTTCATCAAAAAGGTAGATGAACCATATATATATAAGAATGTTGTAGAGAGTAAGGTTGTCTTCCTCGTATTGTACGTGGATGACATACTCTTGATAGGAAAAGATGTTCCTATGCTACACTCGGTCAAGCTCCTCTTATCACCCAAGTTCTCCATGAAAGATCTAACTGATGCATCCTACATCCTGGGGATATAGATCTATAGAGCTAGATCTAAACGGATGTTGGGATTGTCCCAATCCAGGTACATAAACACCATACTGAAGAGGTTTAGTATGGAAGATTCTAAGCGTGGTAATGTACCCGCTTGTTTAGGAATCACTCTCTCCAAAGAGATGTCTCCCAAGACTGATATGGAGAGGGCTCGCATACAAGGGATACCCTAAGCTTCGGCAGTCGGGTCAATCATGTATGCGATGATGTGTACAAGACCGGATGTAGCTTGCTCACTAGGTGTAGTGAATATGTATCAAAAAGATATTGGGGAAAGCACTGGATAGCTGTGAAGAACATTATTGAGTACTTGAGAAGGACTAAAATGATGTTCTTGGTGTATGGTAATGGTGAACTCCAGGTGGAGTCCTCTACTGATTCGAGCTTCCAGAGTGATAAGGACGACTGAAAGTCGGTCTTGGGTTTTGTCTTCACCCTCAGTGGAGGGACGATATGTTGGAAGGGTTCCAAGCTATATACCGTATCAGACTCGTTGAGAGGCTGATTACATCGCTACCAATGATGCTGCCAAAGAGGTTGTCTGGGTTAATAAAGTTCATATGATGAACTTGTTTCCTACCATTTGTTCCCCGCCGAAACATGGAGACGAGACCGCGTAGGTCCATCTCGCCTGAATTTCGAGGAAGATGCTAATTGGTTCTATTCAAACACCTCTCCGAAGATGCCAAGTTGATTTATGACACCATGTATCGAAGGTTTAAACGGATACGGCCGATGTAGCAGACTTCATCATATTCCCCCTCATTTGAGGGGTTTTCGATTGTGGGGATGCTCTTCCCTTCAGGCGCAAGCCCCTGCAGTTATTTACGCTACCGCATCGCGGTAACCACTTTCTCCTTCTCCGGATGGTCACTTCGTGTTGTGTGTGTTTGTTTTGTTTTTGGTTGCCCGTGGATTGTATACGGAGACTAATTTATGTTGTCGCCCGTAGGGCGTGGATTAGTCCAAATCTGTATTTTCTTAGATTTGGGTTTAGGGTTGGGTTTAAGGATACGTTAGTCTCATTTGAGACTAAGATCAACTTAAACGTTTTTTAAGGATACGTTAATCTAATTTTAGACTAAGATCAACTTAACAGGATCATTTAGATCCGACCAAAGCGCATTTGGACTTTATTGTTTAGTTTAAGGACATTGCGGTCGATTAGTTTAGGGACATTACGGTCCAATGTTAGTTTAAAGACATTTCGGCCCAATGTTAGTTTAAGGACATCTCGGTCCAAGGTTAAGGAAATCATCGTCCGTGAGTTTAAAGACATCACAGTACAGGTTAAGGACATCATAATCCATGGGCTTAAGGAGCCCACAGTCCGTAGAGTGTTTGTTTGTCGGGACCCATCACCTCTCTGAAGACGTTGAAGGATTACAACGACAAATATCAGAGGAGTAAAGAGATGTACCCTCGAACCGGTGTGAGTTGGTTGGAAGATCTGTAGTCCAATTTGGGACTAAGATCTGTTGAAATATTTATGAGCAGGTGGGCTCAATTAATATAAGTTGAGGACTTATGGCTAATATTGGGCTAAGTCCAATAAATGTTTAACATTTTTATTCTGGCTATTGAGCCTTTATTTGGGTTTGGCCCTTCTAACAATATTTTTGTTTCTTATTGAATGCTGAGCATTTACCAGAGCTCTGGGCTTATTAAAGAAATTTTTTTGTTCTGTTGGCGCAACACGTGGTGCGCTAGGCGCTTTGCGTCGGTCAAAGAGCGCAGTGCGCTTCTGCCACGTGGCGCACATGCAAGGGACATGTCTCGCACTCAGCGCTAGGCGCTAGATGATGAGCGCTTGATGCCAGTTTATGATCGCTGAGCGCTAGTCCATGAGCGCATTGCGCTTTCAATTTAGTAGCGCACATGTGAATGACACGTGGTGCGCTTGGCGCTGAGCGCCAGCCCATGAGCAAAGTGTGCTATTTCAGAAGCGCAAAGCGCAAGTTGTTAATTGGCGCATACGTGGCTGAAACGTGGTGCATTTGGCATTGAGCGCCAGTCCAGAGAGCGTAGAAGCGCGGTTCAAGAGCGCAAGGCACATTCCAAGAGCGTAAATCGCATCTGATCAATTTTATGATCTGGGAATAAATTTATGTTCTTTTAAAAGAGACTTTGTCTCAAGATTTAAGAACAACTGTTCTTATTTTGCAGGAGAGATTTTCAATCTCTTATTTTGATGAAAGGCTTTGCCTTTCTAGATCCATGATCTGTGAGAAGAATTATATTCTTCATTTATTTTATGATGAGATCTTTTGATCTCTTTTATGAAAGACTTTTTGTCTTGAAGATCTATTCTCTTTTTAAAGAAAGAAACTTTTTTCTTCGTTATGAGATTATTTCATCTCTTTGTTCATCACCCATCATCTTTAACTTGAAGAAATATCTTCTTGCAAGAGCTTGCTCTTTATCTTTAAGTTTTTTCAAAGTTTATGGGGGTTTTTCTATATCTGACTTGAAGTCTTGGGGCCTTTATATAGGGCAAGCTGATTTGTTGAATCAGTTAATGAGATCTTTCTCTGATTGATTTGGGGATATTTCCCCACCATTGGATCTTTGATCCTAGGGCTTCTGTTTTACAGAAGGCAATCTTCTTGTTTTTAACAAGATTGGAAAATCATTCCATAACAGAATTCAATTCTGATTAATTAATGATTTATCATTACTATTAGATCTTTTGATCTAACGGTGGGGAGTTTTTTTAATTCCAACGCTAGCACACTCGTGCTTTGCACGTGGTGCGCTGCTCAGAGCGCAGCGCATTTTGCGCTAGCGCACCGTGCGCTAGCGCACCGGTGTTTGACACGCGGTGCGCTGCTCAGAGCACAGCACGCCCTGCGCTAGTGCACCCATGTTTGACACATGGCGCGCAGCGCGCCTAGCGCTAGCGCACACATGGTGCCCTGCCTAGGGCGCAGCGCACTTGGCGCTGCATCTGAAGCGTTTCTTCAATTTTTTTGAAATTCAAATTTCAAACAGAGCTTTGCTCTGATTGGGAGAAACAAATGCCCCTCCACCGTTGCGCTCACGTGGCCCACATGTGAGTGCAGCGGTGACAGCATCTGCGTCCTTGGATCAACTCAGAAATTGAAGAGGCATTTCAATGCCTATAAATAGGACCTTTGGTCCTTTAGATGATTATGTTCATCCTCTTTCTTATTTTCTGAGAATTTTATTCTCTCACCGAGCATAGCTCTCCATTTTAAGAAATTTCAAGAGTCAAAACTCTGCCAAAATTTTAGGTAATTTTTTTATAGATAATCTAGGGGTTTTCCCATTAACAGAGCCTTGCTCTTGATAGAACTTTGTTCTAAAGGAAACCCATTTAGGGTTTCATTAACAGAGCTTTGCTCTCCTGAACCCATAGATCTAAAGAGATCTTTTCTTGGGGTTTCTTAGCCCATGAACAGATATTTGCTCTTCTGATAACATGTAGATTTTTTAATCTCTTATGAAGAACTCTTAAGAGTTTGTTCATGGATCTTGAAGATCCCAGAATTTTTTAATTCATAAAAATTGATTTCAAATTTTTTTTCTTTTTGATGGATTATTCCATCATTTTTTTTCAGAGCAAGGCTCTTGAGGAATTTTTATTTCCTCATGATCAGAGTTTGACAAGTGTCACTCTGTCACAGAGCATTGCTCTCAAAGGGAGATTTACTCCTCTGACCGAGAGATCTCTCATTTAATGAGAATTTCTTTTGAGGATTTCCTCACATGATTAACAGTTTCATCAAATGATGAGGCTGTTTTATTAATTGATGAATTGTCATCTAGATTTTGTGGGCCCCCCTTGGTCCCCTTTCCACTGCATTGCAGTGTGATACAAATTCTAAAGTACCAAGTGTCAGAATTTAAATTAAATTATAGCACTGACAGTTAACTTTTGTCCCTTTTCACGCAGGCAACATGTCTTTCGACACTTCTTTTCCGTTTGTCCGTTCAGAGGGAGGATTCCCTGGAGCGCCTATGGACCGGGAAGTCTTAGCACTGATCAAAGATCATGACCCGGAACATAAGAATCTTCACCTCTGGGGGACGTGGTACAACCACATTATTAAGAGTCGGCAGAGCTTTTCGTGCGATGTACCCTCAGAGCCCATCATGGCGATCCATTACCCCGACCCACCCCCGGTGAACTATACCGTGGAGATGGTTAATTGGACTTCCGAAGGTCTTCTTCAACCTGCTATGGCTTCGATACCTGTTCAGCCTCCAATGGCTTTGGAAACCCTTGGGCGACGTATTTGCCAAGGCGAGGCGCGATCGTGGGGACAACCATATATGATTGGGCTAATTCCTCATCATCCAGCTTGCTATCTGCAACGGGCCCGCTACATTCTGTCAGCGAAGAAGTCGCAGTTGTTGAGACTTGGGTTGTATCCCGCCATTTATTCTTCTCTCTGCCAGTATCCTACGCTTCTCGCCTGGTGGGTTAAGGCATTTTTGGAGCAGTGGAATATTCCTACCCACACCTTCCTTTCGCTGGACCGAGAAGTATCAATCTCCTTAGAGGAATTTGCAGAAGTTTCTGGCTTACCGATCATGGGGGAGCATTATGAGGAACTGCTTCCTACGGATGAATACGTTTTTGGTGCCAAGCCAGTGAAGATAGGCCTTACCCCGGAGAACGCCGTTCAACACCAATTTCCTAGTCTGATCAAAGTGCTGAACATTTATGAGGGCCTTTTCCTCGAATCTGGGAGCCGCGGGGTTAATTTCGAGGATTTCATCGCTCGTTTCCTTCATCCGGAGGTCCTCTCGAAAGAGGCTGCTAAATTCGCCACGCTTGACGACCCTTTTGGCTTAAGTTTAAATAACCTGCCAACGGCGGAGGCAGATCAGAAGAGTTTCTTCCTTCCCAACACTCCAGTTGCTTCTTTCGCGGAGGTCGAAATCCCTGGGATTGATGAGGAAACGTTCTTTCTGGGGTTTCTTGGGTTATGGCTGAGCTGGTTTGCACTCCCGATACACCCTCGCCGTATGTGGCCGTCTGTCTTCTATCCGGCACACCGAATGATTATTGGGGTGAAAGTGGTTGTCTGGGTCGCCGGTTTAGCTCATTTGTACTACGGCCTCGGTCAAGCGGCGGATACTACTGAACCCGGAGTGCAGCATGTGAACTTCTCGACGCATTACTTCATGTCATGGCTCGAGCTACATACGCTTGGCATTTTTGGTATCCATAAAAGGCCTTCATTCTATGACAGGTGCGGCTTCCCCCGGATTATGCGATTAGTCGGCGCATCTATTGTAAACCCGTCACCGCGGGAAGCTAGAGGTTTGCTCCTTCGCCATCACATGGTTAGAGACGACATGACTTTTACTGACAAGATTCTAACCATCGGCAAAGAGCCCGCAACCGCGGTGCAGCCATTGCGGGAAATTTTCAAGGATGGAACCTCTGTTTTGAAAGCTCGGGAGATCCTTAATTTATATCCCATCAGACCGGGCTTTCTAGTGTTTAGGCAAAATGATGCGGCGCTATTTATGAGATACAACCCACACCGTTTCGCTCAGCAGCTGAGCTACAGTCAGGGAGTCCCGCTGGAGGCTTTCCTGCTAAAACCTGCTGCCACCGAAGAGGGAATGTGAAACACGCTACATCATTTTATGCGCTTGAACACGGGGTCCAACTTCTTTATCAGCGAACCGAGCTGTGTCCCGAAGGCCCTTAATGTGTACGCGGCGTTGTAGCAGCATTCAATGGGCCCCGTCATCAAGGAGGAGAAGCGATTGCTGCTCGATCGCAAGGGTGCACCCCCTGCCGGTGATCAAAACGTCCCTTTGAAGCGACGGGCCATTGTCTGTCCTCCCTTAAGAGAAGCTGACGTGATTGAAGTCCCGCGTAGCAAGCCCGAGCTACTAATACCCCGTGCTCTCGTGGAGATGGCGAGTGTAGCTTCCTCCGAGTCCGGTGTGGGTTCAGATATCGGGACCCGTCGTCCCAAAGTGCCCACCAAGCATAAGCTTGTGCTAGTTGCGACTGGAGCTCATTCGCAGAAGAGGAAGAAGAAGTCGATCCTCTCTGTAGATGTTGTACTCAGCCAGGAGCTCATGCTCCTTATAGCGAGGGCCTGAGCGAATATGGGACCAACGAAGGTCTATTCATAGCGCCGGACGATACTGATCTCGATGCCGCCATTGCAGCTTCTGTGCGATCAGCAAGCTACAAAGCAGGAATGGCCATCCTCGCGCAATCAAGTAAATATAAGTCGTAACTTTCGTCATTGCATTATATTTTTATTATCATGTTCTGACTGACCCTTTTCCTTCTTTGACAGACTTTTCCACTGAAGAGGCTCTTGCGGCTTCCCTCAAGACTTACAAGGAGGAGGAGAGAATTCGCGCTTCGTTGGGAGTTGGTATATCTCGGCTCATTACATCTTCCTTCTCCTTTCTTATGGACAATCTGACCCCCTCTTTATCTTATCGTAGGGACTATAATGCCAATCCCACAAGGTGATGCGGAGATGCTTCCTGGGCCAGCCATCGAAGTCCCGACCTCCTCAGTACTGCCGAAAGAGGCCTTACTAAAACGACCGATGACGGATACCATAACGGCTCCAGAGGTAACCCTTGGCGTGGACGATGACGTCCTATTGATAGAGGCTTCTAGAAGATCCGCTCTCACGGCCCGAGCGGAAAGGAAGCGTAGAATGCGCGCGGCAAAGGAACGTAGTGCCGCCTTGGCCGTGGGTGCAGGGTCGAGCACCGCTACCCCTGCCCCTACTCTTTCAAAGGATTCTCCGGGTGCCTTGTCTACCGCCCACAGACAGGCAGCATGCGCCGCTCGGGAAGCAATCGGAAAATCGACTCAAGGTAACGTGACATTGGGTTCATTTGTCAAAGTTTTAACTTTCAAGTTCTCATATATCCTATCCTACAGGGCCGAGTCTTGCAGAAGAAGTGGCGGCACCTACCGAACTTGAGGTAGCGGCAGGTGAAATAGCCGTGATTGCCGAGCCCGAGGTGGTGGTGGGTGGGATGGCTATAGTCGCCGAGCCCGAGGCTGCGGTGGGGGTGGTGGCTACAGTCGCCGAGCCCAAGGTAGCCACTCTTTCTCAAGAGTCGGGCACTGCTCCCATTGTCGTCCTTTTTCCTTGCGGCTCTTTGCCGTTGCCGGGCGCTGCGAGTGTCACGACGATTCTCGTGGAATCAGGGGATGAGGCTACGGATGGCGAGACTATTCCGATGTAGGAGGGTGAGGCGGTTGCTGCATCCAGTGATGCCCTTGTCGCAGTCTCGACTGGCGACTCACAAGGTAGATTTTGGGTCATCGCTTTCCCCTTTATTCTGCAATCCCTTTTAATTCCTTTTTGACAAAGTTTCTCTTATTTCTGATGCAGGTGTGATGAGCGCTGGGGTTGTGCCTCTCGAGGAAGCATCTCCAGTCGCTTCTTTAACGGTGACCGCTCCTCTACCTCCTCTCATACCATCTCAGATGCTGGAAGGTGCGGATTTTTGACCCATCAGTTTCATTGTAGGCTGTACACTTTATGTACTGACATTGCATTACTGCGTCCTTGCAGGAGTCCTTTTTGATCACCTGTATAAGGTGCTAAACCCACACTACTCTTTCCAGTCAGAGATTGCCTCACCTAGTGGAGCTGGTGAGTACAGGCTTCAGCTGATGTCTTTTCTTTTACCGGCAGTCAAATCATTTCTAATTCTTCTTTGTTTTGATCGCAGCACTACAGATCGAAGGAGGAGACGAAAGAACAGTTGCGTCACTGGTACTCCCGGCCTTGCCACCTGCTGCAACCGGTATAGTAAACTTCATTGTTCATGAACCTCCTCTATTTCTTGAACCGTCATTTGACTGTAATTTGTTTTGCAGCGATGATATCAACTTCAGCTCCGTTCGAATCTTGAGTCATAATGCCAGCAGGCCCCTTTTCTCGACGTGCATCCTCGAAAGGCGCAGCGAGTAGTCTGCGCATGTTGAGCGATTACATCGAGGAGCTTGACGTGGAGACTCCCACATTCGCTGCGAAATTTTCCGCGGAGGTTAATCCTATGCTGGTACGCTCGTGAACTTTCATAGTGAGGGCGTCGTTGAGTCTTTGGTTAGTCACTGCAGGAAAATTGAGGCTTGTCTGTATGAGCTCGAGGTCGGACGTCCTGCTCCTAAGGTCTTGGCTGTGAACTCTCAACGGGCTGTGTGGGTCGAGCAGAGCACTCCTTACTTCCGCTATCTTGAACAAGAAGCGGCCTTAAAGCATAAGGAATGTGAAGAGACTTCATGTGAATCTGCCCGATTGCATGCTCAGGTTGACGCCAATGCTATACAGTTAGAAACCATCTTTGAGAGCCTTCTACGATGTATTTCCAATGGGCTAACACTGAGGCATAAGCTCGACCTCATCGAGCAGGATGCACAGAGTCGTGAGGCAGCTCGGTGGGTCGTTGATGAGCGACTTTCGTCTTACTTGCAGCAACGAGCCCAAGTCGAAGCAGAGTTAACCGCGGCAGCTGATCAAGAAAAGGAGCTGCGGGAAGTGCGCGAGCGGCTGATCGGACTATTGAAAGCGCTTCCCTCTCAATAATTGTTTTTTGTACCATTTGTAATTTTGAATAAAATGCATCCATTTTTTTAATCTTTCATATGATGTATTTTGTACCCAATTGAATTCATGAATAAAAGATACATTTCTTTCGCAATGTCTTGTGTCGTCTCTTTGCTTTCTTCTTTCTTTTGTTATCAGCATGTCACTTTTAGTGAGCATAGCCGGCAGATGATAGAGTGAGCATCTTGTTTTGGCTACTTTGAGGGGTAGTGATGGCTTAGAAAGCAGGTTCAGATCTGCTGCCTAAGACTTTTCAACTTCATGAGCCGTGAGGGTCTCATAAAGACTTTTTTCCCTACGAGTCGAGAGGATCTCGTAGGTGTAATTTCTCCTTAGGAATCATGAGGATTCCTAAGTTCGTTTTTCCCTATAAGTCGTAAGGATCTTACACGAGTGTTTTCTTCCTTATGAGTCGAGAGGACCCGTAATTGTTTAATGAGGTTGACATTATCCGCATTTCACGGCGTCAGAAATTGCTCCGGGCGTTTCCCGCGGGGTCAAGGTTAACTTTGGCCGTGTTCCTCGGTGTCATTGGATGACGTATTTCCGAGGCGGGGTCATGTGGATGACGTGTTTCCGCGATGGGGTCATGTGGATGACGTATTTCCGAGGCGGGGTCATGTGGATGACGTGTTTCCGCGATGGGGTCATGTGGATGACGTATTTCCGAGGCGGGGTCATTGGATGACGTGTTTCCGCAACCGGGTCATGTGGATGACGTATTTCCGAGACGGGGTCATTTGGATGATGTGTTTCCGCTATGGGGTCATTTGGATGACGTATTTCCGCGACGGGGTCATTTGGATGACGTATTTCCGCAACGGGGTTATGTGGATGATGTATTTCTGCGACGGGGTCATGTGGATGACGTATTTCCGCGACGGGGTCATGTCGATGACGTATTTCCGAGACGGGGTCATGTGGATGACGTATTTCCGCGACGGGGTCATGTGGATGATGCATTTCCACGACAGGGTCATGTGGATGACGTATTTCCGCGACAGGGTCATTTGGATGACGTATTTCTGCGATGGGGTCATGTGGATGACGTATTTCCATGATGGGGTCATGTCGATGACTTATTTCCGAGCCGGGGTCATGTGGATGACGTATTTCCACGACGGGGTCATGTGGATGACGTATTTCAGCGACAGGGTCATTTGGATGACGTATTTCTGCGACGGGATCATGTGGATGACGTATTTCCGCGACGGGGTCATTTGGATGACGTATTTCCACGACGGGGTCATGTGGATGACATTGCATCTGTTGTAATGAGACGAATGTCGAAGTGGTCTCTAGGTTGTCTGTGAACCGTTGAGATTTGGCGTCTTCTTCTGATGGAGCCCGGGGAGGGAAGGTGTGGTTTCTTCTTTGTTTGCGCTCCTTGATTGTACACAGGGATTGATATGATATCACTTGTAGGGCATAAATTTCATTTTTCTTTATTTCTTTCCGCGATGCTATATCATTTCAGCTTTTATATCGCGAAGGTCGCGATTTCCCAATAATTTCGGCTATTTTTCGCGGCGTCCAACCATTTCGGCTTTTTTTTTACTCGCTGCTTTTTATTGCGAGTTGCCCAATCATTTCAGCTATTTTGCATGCATACATTTTTACTTGCTGATTTTGTTGCAAGTTGCCCCATCATTTCGGCTATTTCGTATGCATGTGTGGCTCGCTGGCTTCTTTGCTGCAAGCTTGGAGTTAGCGGCATCAGCACCGCTACAACTGGAATATTGCCTGGAGCGAATAATCATTTTCCTCTGTCGATGTCGAACAAAGGTGTCTTAGAGAACAGGGTTAGGATCCTGTCGACTAAGGCTTTTGACATCATGAGCCGTAAGGGTCTCATAAAGTTATTTCTCCCTGCGAGTCGTGAGGATCTCGTAGGTGCGTTTTCTCCTTAGGAATCGTGAGGACTCCTAAGTGTATGGCTTCTCGTAAGTCGTAAGGATCTTATAAGAGTATTTTCTCCTTTTAAGTCCAGAGGACTTACAAGGGCTGTTCGTTGGGTAAACATATCCCAAGTCATGGATGGGGCTTTGTTAGGGAAATGTTTATTCGCGCCCATGGATTGTATACAAGGGTCGGCATTGAGCCATTTGTAGGGCAGCATTAGAGGTTGTGGTGGCCGCTTAAGAACAGGTTCAGATCCTTGTAGCTTAGGACTTTTGAATCTTATGAGCCGTGAGGGTCTCATAAGAGGGTTCTCCTTACGAGTCGTGAGGATCTCGTAAGTGTAATTCCTCCTTAAGATCGTGGGGATCCCTAAGTGGGTTTCTCCTTTGTGAGTTGTAAGGATCTCACGCAGGTGGTTTCTCCTCACAAGGTCGAGAGGACCTTGCAAGTGTCTTTTAACGAGGTAGCGCCCTTTCTGGTTTTCATAAAAACTCGCCGGTAGCCCTGCTGTTTTTACTCACGGAGCCCTTTCGGGTTTTTAGCCGTGCCCATTTTGCTTATGGACATACCGTTTTTTTTTTCTTTCTAATATTTTCTTGTGTTAGCCTTGGGATGTTGCGGTCTACAGTAGTTTATCGACGTCTCGGTCAACAGCTAGTTTTAGGACATAGCGATCCATCGTTAGTATAAGGACGTTTCGGTCCGACGCCAGTTTTAGGACATAGTGGTCCATTGTTAGTTTTAGGACATTTCGGTCCGTTGTTAGTTTAAGGACGTTTCGGTCCGTTAGCCGGCTACTACTTATAGAGTTTGGGCTTAGGAAGATAGCGAGCGGACATAGTCGTCGTCATATATCATTGACCTAGGCCGTGACTCGTCAGGCGTAGTACTTTTTCAAGAAGCGGCTATTTATTGGCCTGAAGGGCCTTTCGCCATGCATGTCCATGAGTAGATAGGCCCCACCCTGATAGACCTTGTCTATGATATATGGGCCTTCATAGTTCGGCTTGAATTTCCCTCATTTGGCACTATTGGGGATCGTAGGTCTTTTGACCACTAGCACGAGTTCACCTTGGCGGAATGTCCTCGGCCTAGTCAATCTTTCGTATGAGCGCGTCATCTTTTGCTTCGTAAGCCACCAGGGTTTATTGCGCCATGAGATGGGTTTCATCAAGGGCGTCGAGCTCTTCAATCCGAAGGTGAGCATTCTCTTCGTCCGTTAGCTCGTAGAGAGGGTAGCTCTATATCGAGAGGGAGTACCACCTCCGTACCAAATACCACCGTTTTGAACGTAGTTCGATACGCCCAGAGAGCTTCATACAGTCGTTCATGCCAGTCCTTCTTATTTCGCGACATCGTCTTTTTTACGATCTTCGTCAAGGTCTTGTTAAAAGCCTCAACTAGACCGTTAGCTCGGGGATTATAGACTGAAGAGTATCTCCAGTCTATGTTATGCTGTTGTGCGAAGCGGCTGATCCTGTGGCTTCTATAGGCTGGCCCGTTATCGGAGATAATCCGTCATGGAGTTCCAAACCGATAAATGACGTGCGTCTTGAAGAAATGGAGGATATTCTCCATCTTCACTTCCCTCAGTGGTACTGCTTCTACCCATTTGGAGAAGTAATCAGTTGTCGCCAAAATGAATCGATGTCCTCTGGACGATACTGGTTCGATGGCGCCGATTATGTCAGTCCCCCACATTTCGAACGGCCAGCTAGCCACTGTTGGATGTAGTGGAATTGGATGCCGATGGATAAAGTCTCCGTGAATCCGGCACGCATGGCACTGCTTCGCGTATTCGAGGCAGTCTTGGATCATCGTGGGCCAATAATAACCCATCCATTTGATCGTCAGCTTCATCTTCGGCCCGTCTTAGTGAGAACCGCAGATTCCGTCGTGAGTTTCTTGGACGACTCTCCTTGCCTCTTCAGGTCCCAGGCATCTTAAGCATAGAGAATCAAATGATCTTTTATACAGAGCATCATTGACGAACGCGAAAGACAGAGCTTGTTTCATAAGCTGATGTTTCGAGGACGCATCTTCAGGCGTACGACGGGATTTGAAGTAGTCTATAAGGACTTCTCTCCAATCCTCAGCCTTTTCTTGGCCTTTTATTAGCAGAGCCATTCGCTCATTCGCTTCCTTTTCTTCGGACGACCACGGAGATATTTCTGCAGGTGCAAGAACCCGACGGCTTTGTACAACGATCCTTACGTCATCGAGGTTCTCGTCGACCAGTTCTTTAGTGATCTTGGCAAATGCATCCGCCTTGCTATTTTCCGTGCGCGGTATGCTTTCCAAGGTGTAGGAAAGAATTTGAGTCAGCAGTTGTTGTACTCTCATGCCGTACTTCACCAACTCTGGCTTGCACGTTTGATAGCCGCCGTTTACTTAACTAACGACCAGTTGGGAGTCTCCGTATATGGGGAGGTTTTAAGTTCCTATTTCAATAGCGATCTCGAGACCTGCTATCAAAGCTTCATATTCGGCCTCATTGTTCGTTCTCGGCTCTGTCATGGAGAAGGCGAAGCGCATTATCCCTCCTTGTGGAGTCACGAAGATGAGACCTATGCCTGATTTGATTATAGGGGTGCTTTGTTTGCGCTTCTTCATGGAAGACGCTCCATAAAAATAGAGTTCCCACCGGGTATCATTCTCTTTTCTTTCCCCGACGATCGTGTCAAACGCGTGTTCGTCTGGCAATTCATAGTTCAAAGTAGAGTCGGTAGGTATCGGATGTTCAGCGAGGAAGTCGGCGATGGCCTGGCCTTTTACTGCCTTGAGAGGACGATAAGTTATTGAGAACTCCATCAAGAGGAGGGCCCATTTAGCGAGCCGTCCTGTTAATATGGCCTTTGACCTCAAATATTTGAGGGGATCCACCTTTGATATGAGATGGACCCCATGTGTCAATGCATAGTGTCTGAGCTTCGTTATTGCGAAGATCAACGCCAGGCAGTGTTTTTCAATGGGAGAGTAATTGCTTTCTGCCCCAAGGAGAACTCGACTCAGATAATAAAGTGCTCTCTCCTTCCCTTGGTCGTTTTCTTGTGCCCACAGCGCGCCTAAAGGACCTTCAAGGGCTGTTGTGTACAGGACGAGAGGTTTTCCTTTAACAGGAGCTGCCAGTACTAGCGGACTCTGCAGGTATTTCTTGATTTCGTCCAGTACGTTTTGTCATTTGCGATGCCAGACGAAAGGGGTTCCCTTCTTCATCAGGTGATTTTAATGACGGCACTTGCCTGTGAGATTGGCTATAAATCGCCGGATATACGCGAGCTTCCCTTGGAGAGACCGCAATTGCTTGAGAGTCCTTAGCGGAGGCATTTCTATAATCGCCTTGATCTTTGACGGATCTATCTCGATGCCTCGGTATCGGACGATGAATCCTAGGAATTTGCCCGAGGAAACTCCGAACGCGCATTTGAGAGGGTTCATCTTCATGTTGTATTGCCAGAGGCGCTGAAACACGATCTTTAGATACTCTAAATGTTCCTCGTATGATTTTCTTTTAACTACGAGGTCATCGATATAGCATTCGACGATTTCATGTATGAGGTCGTCGAAAATTTTCTTCATGGCCCTCTGATAGGTGGCGCCGGCGTTCTTTAGACCGAAAGGCATCACCTTGTAGCAAAATATACCCAAAGGGGTCCGAAAAGCAGTATGCTTCTGGTCCTCAGGATGCATCTTTATCTGATTATATCCTGATGAGCCGTCCATGAAGGAGAAAACTTTGTGAGTGGATGTGTTATCTATCATCAGCTCAGTGACCGGTACTGGGAATTCGTCTTTCGGGCAGGCTTTATTGAGATCCCAAAAGTACACACATATGTGCACCGTCCCATTCTTCTTCACCACCGGGACGATGTTGGCGATCCAATCAGGATATTGAACTTCTTGGATAAAACCGGACTCGATTAGTTTTTTGACCTCGGCATTGATGCACATCTCAAGCTCGAGCCGCATTTTTCTCGGCGCTTGTTTGCTCGGCTTGACGTACGGAGATATCACCAATTTGTGCACAGCAATCTCTGGATCTATTCCTGGCATCTCGGAATAGTTCCATGCGAAGCAATCATTATGCTGCATGAGCATGTCTTTTAGCGTAGCCACCCTTTCTTCAGACAATAGCTAAATGACGAACGTCGGCCGTGGGTCACTTGCCGTCCCCAAATCAATTTTCTTGAGGTTATCTGCAGTAATATGTATCCATCTTCCAGCTCTTTTGGTGCCGGTGGAAATTCTGAGATTACCTCGTCATCATCGTTTTCGAAGCACCAGGGGAGTTCATCCGTATTCTCGGGGTCTTCTTCTGACAACATTATCATATGACAAGTACGAGATCGCTTCCAAGACCGATGTTGATCTTGTTCTACTCTCGCGGCTTTGGGTTCATGCTTCTGCGGCGGGGTTACCCTCGAGCTGCTGGATAGAGCGAACCTACCTTGCTGATACTGGTCTTCTACCCAGTCTTTAAACGTGAAGCAGCCTTCGAGAGGATGTCCTATTGCCCTATGATAGGAGCAATAGTCCAAGTGAGAGACTTCGCCTGCTTGCACGGGGTGCTTGGACTCCGGGAGTGTCATCATTTGATGTTTTATGACAAGATCGAATATCTTTCGTGTCTTGTCTTGGAGAAAAGAATATGCTTGACCCATCTTTTTTATAAGAGACGAATCCGGACTGCTCGATTCCTCGCGTAGCTTCTTGGACCCGCTTTGTTGCTGTCGAACGCCTTTCTCGTTCTTTTGTTTGTTTCTGCCTCTGCGTCGAGCATTTTGTACAACGGGTTGACAAGGAGGAGCATTTTCATTTTTCACATCCTGTTGAAGGAGGCGTTGCATCCTGGCTTTCTCGTAGATGGCCATTTCGCGATTATGGTCGTTCTGAACCTTTTGACCTGCTTCCATTATAAGCTTGTCCATTTGTTCTTTGAAAGAAGGACTGGGCATTTTCACGGCAGGAGCTCAGGGTTAGCATCTTCCCATAGAGCATCTCCTTCTTCATCAAAGTCATGTATGTCGTAGCAATCGTGGAGTAGCTCCCGTTTCTTGGATTGAACATACCCAAACCTGGTCGTTTCCATTCTCCCGTTGGGTAACTTTTGTTGAGTTCCGGGAACGTTCCAGATCCTGTTATAGAACCGTGCTTGTCACGCAGTTTGCTTAAGGGGTATACCTTGGCGTATCAAGAGTCTCTTTAGTCTGTTCGTGTAATATCTGGGCAAACGGATGGGCTGGAGCCTATCAAGTGTAGAATCCGCGCCATGCCAGATTTCTTTCTCCACTTTGGTTTCCCCGGATCGGTAGAATAGGATCGCCTTTTCACCTTTTCGCATGGGAGGGACGTGGAATGTCTGCACTTCTTTCACACTATAGGTATCAAGCGTGTCTAGTTGTTTATGATGCTCGGGCGGAACCATGGCAACTTGAAAACTTTGATCTTCATCAGCGAAGGTTTGTATTGATGGCTGAGTAGAGAATACAACATTGACCTCATCTTCCGAGTCGCTGCCGAAGATCAACATAGGAGCAGATGGTCCAGGCTTGTTACAATGGGGCGGACCTGAATAAACTATTTCTTCTTCCTCCTCGATATCACTCCCGAAGACCGGAACAGTAGAGATAACTTTGTTCTTATCCTCCGGTTTGCGGCATCTTTCTGTGTCCTTGAAATCTGGTAGGAAGTATTTTGCATCTTCGTACTTTCGGACTTCGTTCACGGAGAACGGGTTTAGTTCCCCTGTCACAGTGTACTCGAGACGATCTTTGAAATACTTCATACGTTGATGTTGTGTAGAAGGGATGATGTTGTACTCGAGTAACCAGGGCCGGCCGAGCAAAGCATTGTAGCATATCTTGGCGTCAATGACGTGAAACATAATGTCCATGACAAGCAGCCCAAAGCGTAGTGTCAATATTACAGACCCAAGCATCCGTGATGACTGGTAGTCAAATCCGCAGATGGTGATTTTATCACGAGCGAGGTGCTGAACGCTCATGCATATCTCCTTCAATACTCTTACATTGAGGAGGTTGACGGAGGACCCATTGTCGACCAGGATTTTACCTATCTTGATATCATGACAGTATCCGGAGACTTATAGGGGACGGTTGTGCTCGCATGTCCCAAGGAGGAGGTCTTCATCGCCGAAGGTGATATCGGTCGTGTGTACTTCTTCCAGCTCGTCCTTCATCTTTTCTTCGGCAAGGAAAGCTTGGAATTGCTCTGGCTCATGTAGTGCCTTGATCAATGAATCTCTTGTCTCTTTGGAAAATAGAAGGGCGTCGAGAATGCTGAGCTGCGAGGGTATCTTTCTCAAGTGTGCCTGAACGTTGTAGTCCACTTTGTTTTTCTTTGGCGGGTCCTTGGCTGTCAGCTCTTTGACGGCTTGGTCATCAAGGATGATATCCTCAGGGACCTTTTCTTTCTTCTTGTCTTTTCTATTTGACCTACTGTTCCAGGGCCCAAAATTCTTTTCGGGCAGCGTACGATTGCGCAGCTGAATATTTTCACAGGTCTTCGGTTCTTCCTCTTTTCCCAAGGTGGACTCTTTAAAGAGAGGGCCAAGAGTCATTTCTTCGTCAGAGTTGCTCCCGAAGGTGAGAACTTGCGATCCCTCGGCGTTGACCATGCGACAGTTGCTGGTAGTTCTTTTACGCTCCTCGGTCATACTTCTTTGCTCCCGACGAGTCTTGCGTTTCATCCGCTTAAAATGTTGTCGGTGAGCAACATATCACTGCCACCATCTTTTAAAAGCATTGCACTCTTCAGTAGGGTGCGAAATCTTTCGATGATATAAGCAGTAGATAGGATGTGTTTCCGCTTCACCGAGAATACTTCCTTCGGAGGGTGGCAGCTTCACTCCCATCAATATGGCTTTAGCGAACCTTTTCCTCGTCGTGAACTTGTTTTTATTTGCGATGGATGTACTTTGATCTGGCGGGAATGTTTCAACTCTTTCGTCCAGTCGCCGGCGTTTGGCTTTTTCAAATATGGCTATTTCACGCTCTCGTGTAGCTTTGCTTTTAAGAAGGGCTTCGTTCAGGAATGCATCAATCGTTTTGTCTGATGGCCCTAGAAGTTCCGGTTCAGGATTTGCGCTCAGTTTCTTTGTATAAGGAGCTTCTTCATCATCTATCAACGAGTGAGAGATCACATGGCAGCTTGCTACATAACCTTCAGATTCATCCGACGAGTCTTCTCCATTGTGATCATCTCCATTCTTAAGGACGTGGCTAAGAAATTCTTGGAGTGTGACTGGAGTCCGCGCTTGTTGATTATATTCTTCCAACGCATCAATCTGTTTTTGAAGGTCCGTGTGCTTGTCACCAGGCTTCACGGGCTTTTTGGTCTTCTTCTTCTTCTTTGAAGACTTTGACGGCTGGGTGTGAATGCTCTGGCTATCACCACCAATTTTTGGAGTTGGGCGCAGCTTCAGCATCCCCACGATGATCTCAGGTTCCATTGGATTCTTCCACCTAATTGTCGGACATGTATGGAGATCCTTCAACATTCTTTTAGTTTTGGCTGAAAGAGCGACCTCCCATAGAGCTTCTTCTACGAAAGAACACGATGCCCCCGGTGTATCCGTCTTCTTGAGAGCGTGCGGCTGAGGCGGGTTCACCTTCCGATTCTCGGATGATACGAATTTGCCCTGTTGGTACTGATCTTCTATCCAGCTTTTGAATATGTAACAATCTTCGATCGGATGGCCCAACATTCGGTGATAAGGGCAATAGTTAGGATTGCTAATGTCGCCTGGTTGTGCTGGGCTTCTTTGCTCCGGCAGAGTGATGAGCCTGTTGCACAGTGCTAGATCGAATAACCTCTTCGTCTTGACTCGAGGGAACGAGTAAGGGCGTCTCATTTTATCTCCAAGAGATCGAGTTTTATCATTTTGGCGATCAACTGGTCTTAGACCACCGGGCTGCTGTTGAGCATTGGCGACGACGGTCGCTTTCCCCTTTCCCTTCTTGTTCCGTGGCTCCGGCATTGGAGGAGATAGTCTATTACCCATCTAGTCCATTTAGGCCAGCTTGTCAATCAAGGCCTGGAAAGTAGTCGGCTTGAAAAACTTCATGAACTGGGAGATGGTCGCCTACGGATCGAGAGTACCAACGAACATGTCTACCGCGGGAGCCTCTTCGATGCGCTGCTCGCATTTTGACCATAAGTTTTGCCACCATATCACGTACTGAACCCATGTTTCTCCAGGTTTCACCCTGGCATTAATTAGTGCGGTAATCGGAGTGCGCTCTCTAGCGCTTGCGAATCTTTGAGTAAATAAAAGCTCCATCTCCGCAAATGTCTTGACAGAGTCGTTCGAGAGTTCAAAGTACCACTCGAATGCCGTTTTCGACAAGCTGCCGACGAATTGATGAAGCAGCAATTTATCATCACCTCCGGTATTTCCACATAGAGCCCTAAACTGGGTGACATGCTGGTGGGTATTGCCCGTCCTTCTGTATTCATGAAATTTAGGGATCGTATATCTCGGCGGGTACTTTATTTAGTCATACCAGCCTAGATATGGTCGCCCAGTTTTAACAACTTGGCCGGCCGCTTCATTCGCCTGGTGAGCTCGTATTTGCTGAGCAATGTAGTCATCCAGAGCGGCCTTGGAAATGGTTTCCTCTTTGGCTGCTGAAAGAACCGGAGGAGGGTTCGATGTCTCCTCTCTGTCATCTTCAATGATGATCGGAGGGTCTTCGGCTGGAGGTTCCGGCTATAACATCATCCCAGTCATGCCTTGGAACAAGAGAGCCATTCGTTTTATATTGGCTGCCTGATCCACGGCCTCTTTTTCTTTCTTCTCGAGCATTCTTCGGAAGAACTCGGTGTCAGTTTCTTGTTCCCGACGCTGCTCCGAGGTCTCTGGATTTTCTTTTGGCCCAGTGAGTGCGGCCATTGCAGTCAGCATCTGTTGAAGCTTATGCTGTTATTGTTCCTGAGCCTTCATTATTGACCGGATAAGTGGTCGATGTCCCGTAGAAGCACGGCTTTCCTCTTTTCCGAAAGCCATATAAACAATATGCACCATCATGCCCCCGGACTTGGGGCATTTAGATTCATCGCTTTTACGGTTTGCCACGTTCACTTGGGTTTTCTCTGGCCTCTTTCTCTTTTGAGCGGTTGACGTTGAGGGAGCCGTTGCAGTGGGCACCCAGACGGATGATATCTTCTGTGGTACCTCAAGATGGCTCTTTTCTTGCTGAGCTTTGAGCTTTTTTGGTCGGCGAGAGTAGTCTTGGTCAATCACCGATTCCTGGACCTGTCGCTAGACTTTGTATATTTTGGAAGAAAGCCGCTGAGGAGGCTGCTCCGACTTCTTCTCTATAGCATTCTCCATGGGTGGAGGAGATCTCTCCAGCACTGCAATAGGAGAATTCCTGTGCACCTTTTTAAGCAATTCAAAGCTGTTCCCGGTTGGAACAGCAATATCGATCTCCACCGTTGGAGCTGGTGGAGTAAATACAGACGGAGAGCTGCCCCCAGCCTTCCATACTCGGCGCCAGTGACGACGGCGAGCATGTCGCGTAGATGGGGTTAGTTCGGCTATGGGGATGGCTTTGTCATGGCGCCTGTTCTGGTGAGGCGCTACTGGTACCAGCCTCTTGAAGACCGACATCCATCGAGCAGCAGTATCCAATCTGTCAAAGACAGACCTTTGGGCAGGAACTGGAGCCGGAGTGGCCAGCCTCGTAAATACTGATCCTTTGACGGGAGAAGCTTCTTTAATGACCTCAAGAGCTGGAATGGCTATCCGTTTTGGGATGGCCGCTTCAGGTATCGTGGGGTTCTTGACGAGCTTATTGGAGTTCAGGCTCAGCCTATCGAAGACTGATGCTGTTGGCTTGACATTGAATGACCCGTTGAGAGGGGCCATGGTGGTAGTGAGCCGATCAAAGAGCGACTTCTTCTGCGCTTCTTGCAGCAGCGGGATGTTAACGCTCACTGGTGGGAGCATGGTCCTGAAGAACAACCCGGTGATAGCCTGCGTTACCTGCTCTACCGGCATTGTGAACAGGGAGGCCGCCTGGGGCCCGTAAGTTACACCTCCAGATGAGGTGGATCGAAAGTTGCAGTTGCAGCAGGAAGATTTTGTGCAAGTAGACGCCATGAATCTTTTGTTTTCTGCACGGAGCAAGACACCAAATCTTAGTACCTCGAACCCAAGGGCAACCATATCAATCTGCGATTCGTTCGCGAACACGACACACGATGTGTGGAGTGGAAAGAAGAAAAGGTCCCACCGGGCGTGCCAGAATCTGTTCCCCACCGAAACACGGAGACAAAACCGCGTTGGTCCGTCTCGCCTGAATTTCAGGGAAGATGCTAATTAGTGCTATCCGTCCACCTCTCCGAAGATGCCAAGTTTATTTATGAGACCATGTATCGAAGGTTTAAACGGATGCGGCCGATGTAGCAGACTTCATCAGATTCCCCCTCATTTGAGGGATTTTTGATTGTGGGGACGCTCTTCCCTACAGGCGTAAGCCTCTGCAGTTAATTACGCTACCGCATCGCGGTAACCACATTCTCCTTCTCCAGATGGTCACTTCGTATCGTGTGTGTTTGTTTTGTTTTTGGTTGCCCGTGGATTGTATACGGAGACTAATTTATGCTGTCCCCCGTAGGGCGTGGATTAGTCCAAATCCGTATTTTCTTAAATTTGGGTTTGGGGTTGGGTTTAAGGATACGTTAGTCTCATTTGAGACTAAGATCAACTTAAACGTTTGTTAAGGATACGTTAGTCTAATTTTAGACTAAGATCAACTTAAGAGGATCATTTAGATCCGACAAAAGAGCATTTGGACTCTATTGTTTAATTTAAGGACATTGCGGTCGATTAGTTTAGGGACATTACAGTCCAATGTTAATTTAAAGACATTTCGGTCCAATGTTAGTTTAAGGACATCTCGGTCCAAGGTTAAGGACATCATAGTCCGTGAGTTTAAAAACATCACAGTCTAGGTTAAGGACATGATAGTCCATGGGCTTAAGGACCCCACAGTCCGTAGAGTGTTTAGTTGTCGGGACCCGTCACCTCTCTGAAGACGTTAAAAGATTACAACGACAAATATCAGAGGAGTAAAGAGATGTACCCTCGAACCGGTGTGAATTGGTTGGAACATCTGTAGTCCAATTTAGGACTAAGATCTGTTGAAATATTTATGAGCAGGTGGGCTTAATTAATATAAGTTAAGGACTTATGGCCAATATTGGGCTAAGTCCAATAAATGTTTAACATTTTTATTCTGACTATTGAGCCTTTATTTAGGCTTGGCCCTTCTGACAATATTTTTGTCTTTTATTGTATGTTGAGCATCCACCAGAGCTCTGGGCTTATTAAAGAACAATTTATGTTCTGTCGGCGCAACACGTGGTGCGCTAGGCGCTTTACGCCGGTCAAAGAGCGTAGTGCGCTTCTGCCACGTGGCGCACATGCAAGGGACACGTGTCGCACTCTGCGCTAGGTGCTAGATGATGAGCGTATGATGCCAGTTTATGAGCGCTGAGCGCTAGTCCATGAGCGCATTGCACTCTCAATTTAGTGGCGCACACGTGATTGACACGTGGTGCGCTTGGCGCTGAGCGCCAGCCCATGAGCGCAGTGCGCTATTTCAGAAGTGCAAAGTGCAAGTTGTTAATCGGCGCATACGTGCTTGACACGTGGCGCATTTGGCGCTGAGAGCCGGTCCAGAGAGCGCAGAAGCGCAGTTCAAGAGCGCAAGGCGCATTCCAAGAGCGCAAAGCGCATCTGATCAATTTTATGATCTGGGAACAAATTTATGTTCTTTTAAAAGAGACTTTGTCTTAAGATTTAAGAACAACAGTTCTTATTTTGCCGGAGAGATTTTCAATCTCTTAGTTTGATGAAAGGCTTTTCCTTTATAGATCCATGATCTGTAAGAAGAATTATGTTCTTCTTTTATTTTATGATGAGATCTTTTGATCTCTTTTTTGAAAGACTTTTTGTCTTGAAGATTTATGATCTTTTTAAAGAAAGAAACTTTTTTCTTTGTTATAAGATGATTTCATCTCTGTGTTCATCACCCATCATCTTTACCTTGAAGAAATATCTTCTTGCAAGAGCTTGCTCCTTATCTTTGAGTTTTTTCAAAGTTTATTGGGTTTTTTTCTATATCTGACTTGAAGTCTTGGGGCATTTATATAGGGCAAGCTGATTTGTTGAATCAGTTAAAGAGATCTTTCTCTGATTGATTTGGGGATGTTTCCCCACCATTGGATCTTTGATCCTAGGGCTTCTGTTTTACAGAAGGCAATCTTCTTGTTTTTAACAAGATTGGAAAATCTTTCCATAACAGAATTCAATTCTGATTAATTAATGATTTATCATTACTATTTGTTCTTTTGATCTAACAGTGGGGAGTTTTTTTTAATTCCAGCGCTAGCGCACCCTTGCTTTGCATGTGGTGCGCTGCTCAGAGCGCATCGCACTTTGCGCTAGCACACCTGTGTTTGACACGTCGTGCGCTGCTCAGAGCGTAGCACGCCTAGCGCTAGCGCACACATGGTGCGCTGCCTAAGGCGCAGCGCACTTGGCGCTGCATCTGAAGCGTTGCTTCAATTTTTTTGAAATTCAAATTTCAAAAAGAGCTTTGCTCTAATTGGGGGAAACTCCATTAAGCATCCAATACCTATGTATAGTGATGAAAATAGAGCTGTGACTTTGGCCTAGGAACCCCGGTCCCGTCAGGGATCCAGACATATTCTTAGAAAGTGTCACCTGATCAGGGAGATAGTTGATCTCCGCAAGATCGAGGTCAGCAGAGTTGACACAGAAGATAACACAGCGGATCCACTCACTGAGGCCTTCCCCCATAGGATATTCAAGAGACTTTTGGGTCGTTGGGTATGAGATTCTACAACAACTGGCCTTAGTGCATGTCGGAGATTGTTAGGAATATGTATGCCCTAGAGACCATTATTGTTGATATAGTGGATGCTTGGACATATACATAGAGGACTTTCTTCCTCGACATGATAGTATGCTATCTGGTTGCCTTTATCTTAACATGTATACCGGTATTATTATACTGTCTCTCTTTTTCATGTTGATAAAAACCTTAGGATATGTACCTGACTACAAGGATTATGATGAGATCATACTAGTAGGGCCAGGGTGGTCCAAAAGTACATCCTTTAACAGTTCCTAGTCGAGGGGATATCGAGGCAGGGCATCGATATTCCAGAGTAGACTAGTTTGTACGTTTCTTGTCCCTCACAGAACGATGGTTGATCCCACAACCATTGGTGTGTGACAACAAAGATTGTACACAGGTGCTCATTGGAGAATAGGTACGCCGAACAGGACTCGTCGAGGACTCCAAGTTGGTAGTATACCTATCGTCAGATAGCAGTCCTCTGGTGACACTAGTACATTTTAGTCTGTAGACCCGAGATCGTCATAGAGTCTTGTGTGGATCGTACTGTTCTTTGATTTCCTCTCTACCACACTCAAGAGGAGTTATGCAGATAGGTGGATTTTGGGTAGGGTCCCGAGTAACATGGAGGCAATGAGCGATAGGAGGGGTTTCGACTTTCCCAGTATTGGGGGTTGATGTTGCGCTATGCTCGATTGGCTATAATTGGAAGTCCCTGGCCAGGGTTGCATCAGAGATTTACTGATAAGAGTTATCCGTAGTTTCTCGAACCGTTATAGGCCAGACATCGGCATGACTTATCACGTTACCGGGGTCTGAAGTTTACCATCCCTAGACATGATATGCGATATATCAGACAAAGAGACTGAACTGTACGGTAGTGATACTGATAGGCTTCATAGAGAGTATGGACAAGCTTGCTTGTTGAACTTCATATCGCTCAAGACCTGAGTAGCTGTTACGTCCAGCTACTACCGCTGACGGATTGTAGGTAACTGATGTGATCATCAACTACTGCTGGCGTATTGACGGGTCTTTAGAGCTCCACACAGAAGTTCCCTGGTTCAAGCGAAACGAAGTAGGACACATATGTGATATGTGTGGGCCTGATTAAATACGTGTATGTGATACCGTATTGTAATCTGGCAGTTATCTGTTATCAAGTTAAGTTATATTTTATATAACTAGATTATCGAATCAAGTTTTGATTTGATAATGTGATACACAGATAAATGATATTTGTCGGTCATATGTGATATAACCGGATTATTAAATCAAGTGTTGATTTAATAATGTGATATATTGTATATTTGATATAATATTATCTTAAGTAATATCATTAGCTCACTAACTATTCTTCATAGTATATATATTAATATATATGATATATATATATATATATTATGAAACATGGCATGTTTTTTCTATTTTTGGAAAATAGGATATGATGTGGAAATTGAAGAGATATGGAGGGTATGGTGCATAGCATGGTTCATGGAATTTTATATTACTCTTGACTTACTATTCAAGTATGGTTCAATTTTTATTATTAAGAAAAATGGATGCTTGAATTACTAAGTTCATTTTTGATGAATCTTTCTAGTCTTTGCTCATTTTTCATGGCTTGAGCTTACACTCTCTTCTTCATCTTCTTCTTCCTCCTCTTCATGCATCAAAGTTCCAACCACTCCCATGAGATGTGAACCATGGAACTTTGAACAAACTAGTGAGCAATCCTAATCCCCTACTTCATCATCCCACACCAAATTAGCACTTTGGTGTGGCGTGTTTCTTTCACTAATAGAAGATTAGTGAAGAGGTAGGTTGAGCTAGCGGGCTTCGCGTGGATCATCTTCGGCAAGAAGGTCATCGAAGGAAGCTTGTCTAAACCCTCAAATGGAGCCTAGTGGAGTCACGTGGACTACTACATGGAGCTTAAGAAGTGAAGGACTCGATCTAAAAGAGTATTGCCATCTTCACATCATTCTTTTCTTTCATATCATCATAGGTTTAATCCTAATATTCTAATAATGATCTTGTTTAAGTCTAACTTAGCAACAGAAATTTTTTAATTCGGCATGCTTGAAGCCAGTAGAACCTCTTGGCGGTGCTAGGCTAGACTTTCAAGCACTTCATGAGATCTAGTAACTTCAGCTCCCCTTCGTGGTTCAAACTATACCTACTATGAGTGCGGTAAATAGCCCGCCAAGTCTACAGTGAAGCCCCCTCCGTCCCAACGCCAAGAGATGCAGGCTTGTTGCCCTCTAGAACCCGGCTATTCGTGCACTCCACCGTGGGGTAATCCTAGTGCAGAAAAGAAAAGATATATAAATGGCGACATCGACCTCAACCAGGTCGTATCCCAATAAAAGAATATACAATCTGGCAGACACGGCAGTCCACATGTTGTAGGTTTACTAGGCACTATCACAAGGGTCTATAAGGCATCAACCGTGCCCGATTTAAATTTTAGACGTGCCGAACAATCCTAACCAAGATCTTAGACTAGAGATTAGGCGAAACAAAGCAAGTAAACAACTTTACTTCTAAGAGTTAGGGATTACAACCTTTGTAGTCCGTTCCTTCACTTCTAAAGCTCCGTGTTGAGGTCCCTTCGCTGCGATCATCATGTACGAGGACTCTAGAGAGGCTCTATGAAGAGAAAGATCCAATCTTGCTTCCGATCTTCAATAACTAAGATGATCTACCTTGAAGAAACTGAAACCCAAAATCTTGCTTTGCTAATCAAGTATTAGCAATGCAAACACCCTAATCTAAGTGGCTAGAATAGATGAGGATGATGAAGTAGGAATTTAGCTCTCATTTGTTTTCTGAATCTCACTCGTTTTCATCACTTATGAAAAAGCTAGAAAGCTTTTTCATCAAAAAGGAAGGAAGAAGAAGAAGAATATCTTTTGTGATGAATAATGAAATCAAGTGTGAGGTTAGAATTGCAACCATGGGTTAAGTAAGAAGACTTAACCCTTGTAGAGATTTAACTATGGTTAAAGGGGTTGGGTTGGGTTAAAGAAATATCTTTGCAAAATATCACAAAATATCAAGGTCAAAGGCAAAGCTTCAAGAAGCTTCTTAAAAGCTTAAACCTAATCCAAACCCTAACCATATTTAAACTCCACAAATCATGTTGCATTTATAACCACAACATGTTACAATATTATATATCACATACACAATATTTATTGTAACAAAATAAAATAATACAATTAACATATATCACATATATATCAATGTATTAACCGAGTGAGAAAAAGAATCTTTAAGTGAGCTTATATTAGTTAATGAAATTTAATATATCAAATATATAATTATACATTAAATTATCGAATCAACACTTGATCCGATAATCCGGCTATTTCATAAATAACCAACTAATATAATCTGTATCAGTTCATCGAATCAACACTTGATCCGATGACCCGGCTATATCACATATACCCGGCCGATATCACATATCGCGAGAATCTAATACGGTATCACATACACGTATTGTTCTCGGTCCCGCACATATCGCATATGTGCTCCTACTCCGTTTTGCCTGAGCCAGGAAACCTCAATGCAGGACTCTAAAGAATCTTCAGTACGCCGGCAGTAGGTGATGATCATATCAAACACCCACAAGCTGCAAGCGGTCAGCTAAACGTAACAGCCACCCAGGTATTGAGTAGTCAGAAGATCAACAAACAAGCCTGTACATTCTCCCGTGAATCCAACCAGTAACACTCCCGTACAGTCCGGTGTCTTCGTCTGATATATCGCATATCTCGCCTAGGGGTGGTAAACGTCAGACACTAGTAGCTTGATAAGTCATGTCGATATGAGTTCTATAACAGTTCGAGAAACTACTGATAACACTTATCAGTAAATCTCAGCAACCCTGTCCAGGGATTTCTAGTTATAGCCAATCGAACACAGCGCAACATCAACTCCCTATACCGGGAGAGACGAAACCCCTCCTATCGCTCATTTACTCCATGTGATTCGGGACTGTACCCAAAAGCCACTTTTTTGCAGGCCCTCTTGTATGTGGTGTGATGGAAATCAAAGCACAGTGGGAATCACACAAGACTCTATGACGATCTCGGGTCTACAGACTAACCTGTACCAGTGTCACCAGAGAACTGCTATCTGTCGTGAGGTATAATACCATCTGGGAGTTCTCGGCGAGTCCGTCCAGTGTTCCCAGTCTCCACTGAGCACCCGTATACCTTCTCTGATGTCAAACACCAATGGATATGAGATCATCTATCGCCCATCATATGGGTCAAGAAGCGCATACGCTAGTCTACTCTGGAATATCGATGCCCTGTCTCGGTACTCCCACGACTAGGAACATTTGAAGGATGTACTTGGCGACTACACTGTCCCCACTAGTATGATCTGCATCATAGTCCTGGTAGTCAAGTACTTATCCTAAGGGCTTTATCAACATGTGACATAGAGACAATCAGAGTACATGTTAAGATAAAGAGTAACCAGATAGCATACTATCATGTCGAGCAAGAAAGTCCTCCCTATATATGTCCAAGCATCCACTATAATATACAACGTATGTACAGTAATGGCCTCTAGGGCATACATATAATTAACAATCTTCCACTTGCACAAGGGCCATCTGTTGTAGTATCTCATACCCAACAATAAGCTGTGGTTAAAGTATCTCATACTCAACCATCCCATAAAAGTCTCTACTGGGAAAAAGGCATTTGTGAGTGGATCCGCGCTGTTGTCCTCTGTGTCTACTCTCCAAACCTTGATCTCCATGATCAGGTGATACTGCCTTAGAATATGTCTGGATCTCTGATGGGACGGGGGTTCCTTGGCACAAGCCAAAACTCCATTGTCACACAATGGCAGGAACGAAGTTCATCTCATGAATTTATATATATATATATATCCAGACTGCCTCTTTGGTAGCATCCTCGGTAACGTTGTATCTTGCCTTTATTCGTCTAGTAAGTCACGGTATCTAGTTTGGAACTCTTCCAACATACCGTCCCTCCACTGAGGGTAAAGACAATGCCTGCGACTGACATTCAGTCATCCTTATCACCCTGGAACCTTTTCAGTGATTCTCCCAGGATCAATTGATACCATCTCACTACAACTAGTGAGAATCCTAACATCGAATTAGATCTATCCCATAGATCCATAACCCAGGATTTAGGAGGTATCACCTTGATCCTATATGGAGAATCTTTATGATAAGAGGAGATTGACCGAGCGTAGCATAGGAAACTCCTTCCCTATCAAGAGTATGTCATCTGTTAGTTATATGTATGCCCTAGAGGCCATTACTGTACATAGGATGTATATTGTAGTGGATGCTGGGACATATATAGGGAGGACTTTCTTGCTCAACATGATAGTATGCTATCTGGTTGCTCTTTACCTTAACGTGTACACAGATTGTCTCTCAATTACATGTTGGTAAAGCCCTTAGGATATGTACTTGACTACCTGGACTATGATGCAGATCATACTAGTGGGGACATGGTAGTCTATAAGTACATCCTTCAAAGTCCCTAGTCATGGGTGTATCGAGACGGGGCATCGATATACCAGAGTAGACTAGCGTGTACCTTCTCGACCCATACAGATGGGCGATGGATGATCCCATATCCATCGGTGTTTGACATCAGAGGAGATATACGGGTGCTCAGTAGAGACTGGGTACACTGGACGGACTCGCCGAGAACTCCCAGATGGTATTATACCTCACGTCAGATGGCAGTTCTCTGGTGACACTGGTACAGGTTAGTCTGTTGACCCGAGATCGTCATAGAGTCTTGTGTGGTTCCCACTGTGCTTTGATTTCCATCTTACCACGTCCAAGAGGGCGTACAAAACGGTGGTTTTTGGGTACAGTCCCGAGTCACATGGAGGCAATGAGCGATAGGAGGGGATTCGTCTCTCCCGGTATAGGGGGTTGATGTTGCGCTGTGTTCGATTGGCTATAACAGGAAATCCCTGGCCAGGGTTGCTGAGATTTACTGATAAGTGTTACCAGTAGTTTCTCGAATTGTTATAGACCTCATATCGACACGACTTATCGAGCTATTGGGGTCTGACGTTTACCACCCCTAGGCGAGATATGCGACAGATCAGACGATCAGACCGGACTGTACGGTAGTGTTACTGGTCGGATTCACTGGAGTGTGAGCGGGCTTGCTCGTCGATCTTCAGATCGCTCAATACCCGGGTGGCCATTACGTTTAGCAGACCGCTTGCGGCTTGTGGGTGTTTGATATGATCAACACCTGCTGCCGGCGTATTGACGAGTCTTTAGAGTCCTACACAGAGGTTTCCTGGCTCAAGCGAAACGAAATAGGAGCGCATATGAGATATGTGCGGGACCGAGAATAATGCGTGTATGTGATGCCGCATTCCATTCTCGCGATGAATGTATCGGAAAGGTTGTATGCGATATAACCTAGTTATCGATTCAAGCGTTGATTCGATAAGCCGATACATTGAATACTAGTCGGTTGTGTGCGACATGACCGGATCATTGAATCAAGTGTTGATTTAATGATTTAATGCATAATTATATATTTGATATGTTACTTTGCACTAACTAGTATTGGTTCACTTTAAACGGATTTTCTCACTTGGATTGTGCACATTGTATATGTGATATATTTTTGTGCACTTGTATGTATCATGTTTGATGATGCATGCTAACTTGTGTTTTGTATGAAGATTAAGCCATGGTTGTGAGAGTGGTTAGGGTTTTATTTTCCATTACTTATTTATTCATTTATTTATTTGTTTATACATTTTTGAAAATAAATGGAAAAGGGAAAAGAATGGTGGCTTTATTTGTTCTTTAGTTGAAGCTTCATGAAGCTTTGATCAAGTCAACCATTCTTATCTCATCCTTAACCCTAACCATTCCCACTAACCCTAGTTTAGTCTCTACACTTGACCATGGTTAATTTTATGATAAGAATTCATTTTCTTTTCTTTTTCAATTAACTTATGATAACAATTAGCTTCATCTTCTTCTTCCTTGAAGTGAAGAAAAGCTTTCTTCATCAATGGTGGATTGATGATTTGAGTGAGAAATCCAATTCTAAAGTCTACCCACTTCCTATTTCTTCATCCTCTACCTCTTGCCAAGTAGTAGAGTGTGTTCTCTTCATAAGTTTTTGGACTTGATGAAGTCGGAGCTTGATTTAGCGATGCCTCGACGTAGATCATCTTCGGCACGTCGTCGATGACCTAGCCCGCTTCTTCTCCGATGAAGCCGACGCAAGAGCCCGGGTTTCGGATTTGTACAGCGGAGATGACTTCTTCATGAAGCTATGGAGGTGGATAAACGGATCTACAAAGGTTGTATATCCGTATCCCTTAGTTAAGTGTTAACTAGTTATCTTTTCGCCTGGTTTTCTAGCAAACGATCCGTAGTTTAGGGTTTGTAGGCACCGTAAAATTTGAAATTGGCATGGTCGATGCCTTGTGAGACCTCTTTAGGGTGTCTGGGAACCCTACAGTGGTATCAGAGCCTAGCTAGAGCCTTAGGCGAAGTCTAGACGGAATTTGAAACCCGATCGAACCCGAAACACCAAATCAATCTTGCTCTCTGTACTTTTTTGAAAACAGTGAGTTTTTCCAAATTAAAAATTGCTAAAAAATTCACCAGGGAAAAATAAGAATTACGATGCAAAAATTTTAGGATGAACAGTAAATTCCGCGGCGGAACCGCGGCAGAAGCGTGCCTTCTGCGGCGGTTCCACGGCCCCTTGGTGACGTCATCCCACTTTGTTTGCACAGTAATTCCTGATAAATTATGCTGAGTTTTCTGGGAATTTTTAAAATTTATTCAAGAGTTGAATTTTCTGCTGTGTATTTGGGGATTCGGTGTTTCGATCGGAGTATCAAATTTTGTCTGTGTGGCTTTCCGGATAAATTTTAGAATATGTTAAAAAGTTCGACCGGATATAAATACCCAATTTTTCCCCTGTCGGGAAATTTCCAAGTGTTGGACTTTTCCGTAGTTTAACGACGTTCTAAGTAGTGCAAGTAACGCGATGGTCCCTCTAGAAGACAACAAACCTTAACTTGATTATGTGACCGTCTTGAACTGCCCTTTGAACCTTCGGGTTTGGGGCAGTACGGCGTGCCACATGTGAGGCGTTGGCTTGACCCTTCTACGGCTGGACCGTTGGTACTGAGGTACGAACTGAATGTTGTTAGACTTATTTCATGTGTTGAGCTGTATCGGGAAAACTTGGGTGTTCGAATGTTCGATCGAAAAGTTTAACATTTTCTGTTTATCTGGAATGGGATACAATAATTGGAATTCACAAGAAGTTATGAGATAACTGAATGAATATTATAAACGTAGCAGTTTAGTCTCACTTGATCGGTTGCCACGGAATTTTGATGTGATCAAAAGTCCGTCGCAATCACGTAGCGTACGCGGATACTCGCCGGGTAAACTTAATAGACAGCCTCACTCCATAGCCCCGACCAAGTGACTGTAGGAGAACCCCGTCGCCGAAAGCATCCGTTCGGGTGCTCGCGGTGGCGGTGTTCCGCCTTGGTGCACTTCGTCGACGGTATCGGGGGTGCGGCCGTCTACTGAAGTTTGCGACGAGCATTCGATCAGGATGTCGGGAATCTTGTTGAATTACCCGACTCGATATTGAAAAGTGTTTTCGATAATGAGACTAAAATGTGGGGTTTATAATTGTTAGGCATGCGATGTCTAAGTAATTCATTTGGTCAGGCATGCGATGTCTGAGGAGGTTGCGAATTCCAACTGTTGTAGTTTTACACTTTCTTTTTTGTGACCGTAAGTGGAATATGTGATATCGCCGGTTTCGTTGCTATATGTCAACGACAATTGGGATGCGCATATTTACTTACGTTGATGACATATGATGTTATGTGTTGCTGGATATGTTATATTGGATCGTCGTGTTTGAATAGCCGGGGTTTTTTATGTGAGATGAGTGTTTTTCATTTTCATTCATGTAAAATCTTGTATGTAATATTCTTTTATTGGGGCGCTTCCAGGTTGCGGAAGTTGTCACCGTTGGTATATTATTTACTTTTCTGCACTAGGATAGACCCAAGGAGGGGAGCACAAGTAACCGGGTTCTGGAGTCCAGTGGGAGACCAACTCGAGGAGTCGAGTCCGGGTCTCCTAACTCTAGAATTGGTAGGGTTGCTTGCCGCTCTCGTAGGGGTCTAGGGTTTTGGGTTTGGCTATTCATCACGACCGTGGAATCCGTGTTTTATACTGGCTCGTATTGAAAACACGGACGTCCTAGTATATCCAATATTTCATATGATTCTTCTGCTGCGATATCTGTGATGTGATCATGTGATGTTCTGTGATAGATACAGTATATATGATATATGATATATTATATAGACATTACTTATGTTTTACACCAGCGCTAGCCCTGCCCTGCTCTGCCGTTAGTCACCTAACCTAACGGTGCACGAGGGGACATCGAGGCGAATGCGGATGGCATAAGTGTACGTCGTATTTATTTGTGATGTTTAGGTACTTTAAATGATGGGACTTCATTAATGTGATTAATGAAATAAAAGAAACCTAAGATGTTGTAGAATTGAATTTCAAAATAAAACAGGTAGCTACAGTTCTTGCTTTGCACAGCGGTATATATGATATATCCTGCACCTTATTCGATAAGGAAAGGACCGAGATCCCTTCACCGGGAGTGACTCCTTTAGCAATAACTGGCAGATGCTACACACTCGGTTTGTCTTTTGATTGCTTTTAAGTGTTTTGCTTTGCACAGTGATATATACGATATATCCCGCACCTCATTCGACGAGGAAAGGACCGACGATCCCTTCACCGGGAGTGACTCCTTTAGCAAAACTAGAAAAGCCTCAAAAACACTCCATTTCAAAATCATTTGATTCTACAACGATATCAAGTTCATTACGCAATAGGTTTTCAGAAAAACCTGTCGTAACCCTCCGTCATTTCAGATAAGTACTGGTTAGTATTCGTGCTACGTTTGTTGACTATGTTAAGGCGTAGTGTGCGGTAGCTAATTAGTGCTTATCTGCATAAGCATATGATGTGATTGGATTAGGGTAGTCGTGCGACTTTGTTGACTATGTTAAGGGTCGTGTGGGTGGGTTTAATTCAATCGGGAAATGACGGGTTGAACTTGACTAGCACTTATGATTTGTTGACTATGTTAAGGTCATATAGCTGCTAGGGGCAAAATATTATCGGGAATTTCAAGTGTTGAAATTTGCAATGAGATTGCATACCTTCTATGAGATAGTTGGATCCCAATACCCGCAGCGAGTAAGAGTTACTCCTGGGAGAGTTTTACATATTACAATTAGCCGATCAAGTAGGTGTCTAGAAAGGTGTTAACGAGGTTACGCCTCTGGGAAAACGAGGTTTACATTAATTAGGTTCGTGCGAAAGCACGGGGGACCTCCCTCAAAGTACCGACACTGGCCTGGCTGAAAGATTGGCGAACTTGTAGTGTGTAATTAATCCCGGCTAGTCTTTCCTTTTAGGGTTTGAAGGAAGATTTGATAAAAAGCAGTGGGAGCCATCCTGATTAGATAAAATAATAACCAATCTATTCTTGCCAGAGCGCACGCTGAGTGGTTTCTTCTCTCTCTCTCCTGGTAGCGACCATATCACGCCTTAATCAAGATAATAAAACGGAATATTGACCGAACCCGCTTGTTATACTGAGCTGGGGAACGTTGGTCCCGTTCCAACTTATAATTGTTATAAGACAGAGCAGGAAATTGGGGAATACCAGATTTCCCGTGCCGCCCAAACGAAGAGAGTGCATGTTGATGCATCATCTTCGGGTTTGTTCATTATACAGAACTGTTTCTCAGTATCCTTTACGTCCTGGGTATATGATACCGGATCAGGATCCCAGATATGTAATCTGTTACATAGGGCTACAGATAGGTAGAAAAACTGAGAACGGGTGATAAGTTTCATGAGACAGAAAACGGGGCAAGAGTTGCAGCCAAGTCTGTTGGTCACTGTCACCCTGTATTACAATACATTGATTCTGAACGAATGTTATTAGATACCGAACCTGATATACAAAATCATATCAGTCTCTTTATTAGTAAAGAAATGATAAAATTTTGTATTGTTGGATAATGTTTTGAACATTTCCTATATCAAAAGTTGATCGTTTCAGGCACGTTGTCTAAAAGCATTGATGTTCTAAATCAAACTACAGTTCTTAGTATACAGAACACACACAAGAGGAAGAGTTCAGAACTGAACGAATTCTTCTTGAGGTATTGCAGACTAGGTCAGATCAATGCGACCCGACTGGCTGAAGTTACATTTAGATATATATTTAAATCAGTTTGAATTTACATCTTGTGAAACTCGCCAGTCATGTCACAAAGATAAGATGACCATAGCTCCGTTTACTGGAAACAGAGAAAGAGTTAGTAAACTCTTGGGATGATACATGTTGATGTATGTAGGTCCCCAGTCTACACATGCCAGGACTGGTTCTTTGTACTTCATTACATTCTCTGATAATCTCTCAAGATTCAGACATATGTTCCTGTTGAAACATGAGTCCGAACCTTTTGAGATATTCACAGAATATAAGTTAGAAGTAGAGAACCAAAATACGGGTATAAGTATTATGTCCTTTGATGAGATCAAAGAGGAGAATACTTGAGCACGGAAATACTGGACTATTCTAAAAGGAGAATGAGATTCTCTCTCAGCATTACTCCTCCGAATACACCATAGCACGATGGTATATCGGGGGGGAGCAGATACACCCTATTTAATAAGGTGTGCTCTTTGATGAGTAATACTGAGTTACCTTTTTCCTTTTTGGGAGTTATGCACTTACGAAGTTGCATACCTATTGAATAGGGTTCCAATCAAATCAGTTGCCTACCACTTCATATGTGATATGGAAAAGGAATAACCCATTTCTTAAGTTAGTTAAGATTTGGGGTTGTCCGGCCTATGTCTAAAAGCAAAATCCGGACAAGCTCGAGGCAAGGACTGTTATGTAGAACTGGAAATGTTCCAGCTATACAATCTGCAGCTGATGATTTGATAGAACCAAAGGATTCAGTAGATTCCAACGAACCTCAGCCTCTCCGCCGATCTAGTAGGGTTCCTCACCCACCGGAGAGATACTTCGGTTTCTTTATGACAGTGGGAGCGAGGATTGCATCATGAGATGATGACCCAACTAGTTTCGAGCTGGCCATCAGGAGTGAGACTCTATAAGAATGGCTGGATGCTTAGCGATCTGAGATGGAATCCTTATACACCAACAAAGTATGGACTTTGGTTGCTATATCTGAAGGGTTAAATCCCCATCAGGAGCAAGTATATCTTGAGAAGATTACTTGGTGTACATGGAAAAGTTGAGACTTTCAAAGCTAGAATTGTTAAAGGTTTTCGTCATCGACCAGGCGTGGATAATGATGAAACCTTTTCAGTAGCTATGCTTAAGTCCATCCAGATCCTACTTGCCACGGCTACATACCATGACTACGATATCTGGTGGTTGGGTGTCTTGACAGCTTTTCTAAATGATGTTTTAGAAGAGGGAGTCTATAAGTACACAGCCAGAGGGCCTCGTAGACAGTGGGAGCAGCGGAAACGTGTGCAAGATGCTTTATAGGATAAAGCAGGCATCGCGGAGTTGGAACGTCTGTTTTGATGAAGTACTCAAAGAGTTTGACATCATCAAAATGGTAGATGAACCTTGTATAAACAAAAAGGTAGTAGGGAGTATGGTGATGATCCTCGTAGAGTACGTGGATGACATACTCTTGATAAGAAAGGAGTTTCCTATGCTACGCTCGGTCAATCTCCGCATATCACGATGATTCTCCATATAGGATCAAGATGATACCTACTAAATCCTAGGTTTTTGGATCTATGAGATAGATCTAATTAGATGTTAGGATTCTCACTAGTTGTAGTGAGATGGTATCAACCAATCCTGGGGAGAATCACTGGAAGTGTTCCAGGGTGATAAAGACGACTGAATGTCAGTCGCAGGCATTGTCTTTACCCTCTGTAAAGGGACGGTATGTTGGAAGAGTTCCAAACTAGATACCGTGACATACTAGACGATAAAGGCAGGATAGATCGCTACTTAAGATGCTACCAAAGAGGCTGTCTGGGTGTATATTGGTTCATGAGATGAACTATGTTCCTCCCATTGTGTGACAATGGAGTTGTGGCTTATGCCAAGGAACGTCCGTCCCATCAGTGATCCAGACATATTCTAAGGCAGTATCACTTGATCATGGAGATAGTTGATCTCCAGGGAGATCGAGTTTTGGAGAGTAGACTTAGAGGACAACACAGCGGATCCACTCACAAAGGCCTGTTCCCAGAGAGAGACTTTTATGGGATGGCTGAGTATGAGATACTACAACCACTGCTACAGATGGCCCTAGTGCAAGTGGGAGATTGTTAGTTATATGTATGCCCTAGAGGCCATTACTGTACATAGGATGTATATTGTAGTGGATGCTGGGACATATATAGGGAGGACTTTCTTGCTCAACATGATAGTATGCTATCTGGTTGCTCTTTACCTTAACGTGTACACAGATTGTCTCTCAATTACATGTTGGTAAATCCCTAAGGATATGTACTTGACTACCTGGACTATGATGCGGATCATACTAGTGGGGACATGGTAGTCTATAAGTACATCCTTCAAAGTCCCTAGTCGTGGGTGTATCGAGACGGGGCATCGATATACCAGAGTAGACTAGCGTGTACCTTCTCGACCCATACAGATGGGCGATGGATGATCCCATATCCATCGGTGTTTGACATCAGAGGAGATATACGGGTGCTCAGTAGAGACTGGGTACACTGGACGGACTCGCCGAGAACTCCCATATGGTATTATACCTCACGTCAGATGGCAGTTCTCTGGTGACACTGGTACAGGTTAGTCTGTTGACCCGAGATCGTCATAGAGTCTTGTGTGGTTCCCACTGTGCTTTGATTTCCATCTTACCACGTCCAAGAGGGCGTGCAAAATAGTGGTTTTTGGGTACAGTCCCGAGTCACATGGAGGCAATGAGCGATAGGAGGGGATTCGTCTCTCCCGGTATAGGGGGTTGATGTTGCGCTGTGTTCGATTGGCTATAACAGGAAATCCCTGGCCAGGGTTGTTGAGATTTACTGGTAAGTGTTACCAGTAGTTTCTCGAATTGTTATAGACCTCATATCGACATGACTTATCGAGCTATTGGGGTCTGACGTTTACCACCCCTAGGCGAGATATGCGACAGATCAGACGATCAGACCGGACTGTACGGTAGTGTTACTGGTCGGATTCACTGGAGTGTGAGCGGGCTTGCTCGTCGATCTTCAGATCGCTCAATACCCGGGTGGCCGTTACGTTTAGCAGACCGCTTGCGGCTTGTGGGTGTTTGATATGATCAACACCTGCTGCCGGCGTATTGACGAGTCTTTAGAGTCCTACACAGAGGTTTCCTGGCTCAAGCGAAACGAAATAGGAGCGCATATGAGATATGTGCGGGACCGAGAATAATGCGTGTATGTGATGCCGCATTCCATTCTCGCGATGAATGTATTGGAAAGGTTGTATGCGATATAACCTAGTTATCGATTCAAGCGTTGATTCGATAAGCCGATACATTGAATACTAGTCGGTTGTGTGCGACATGACCGGATCATTGAATCAAGTGTTGATTTAATGATTTAATGCATAATTATATATTTGATATGTTACTTTGCACTAACTAGTATTGGTTCACTTTAAACGGATTTTCTCACTTGGATTGTGCACATTGTATATGTGATATATTTTTGTGCACTTGTATGTATCATGTTTGATGATGCATGCTAACTTGTGTTTTGTATGAAGATTAAGCCATGGTTGTGAGAGTGGTTAGGGTTTTATTTTCCATTACTTATTTATTCATTTATTTATTTGTTTATACATTTTGGAAAATAAATGGAAAAGGGAAAAGAATGGTGGCTTTATTTGTTCTTTAGTTGAAGCTTCATGAAGCTTTGATCAAGTCAACCATTCTTATCTCATCCTTAACCCTAACCATTCCCACTAACCCTAGTTTAGTCTCTACACTTGACCATGGTTAATTTTATGATAAGAATTCATTTTCTTTTCTTTTTCAATTAACTTATGATAACAATTAGCTTCTTCTTCTTCTTCCTTGAAGTGAAGAAAAGCTTTCTTCATCAATGGTGGATTGATGATTTGAGTGAGAAATCCAATTCTAAAGTCTACCCACTTCCTATTTCTTCATCCTCTACCTCTTGCCAAGTAGTAGAGTGTGTTCTCTTCACAAGTTTTTGGACTTGGTGAAGTCGGAGCTTGATTTATCGATGCCTCGACGTAGATCATCTTCGGCACGTCGTCGATGACCTAGCCCGCTTCTTCTCCGATGAAGCCGACGCAAGAGCCCGGGTTTCGGATTTGTACAGCGGAGATGACTTCTTCATGAAGCTATGGAGGTGGACAAACGGATCTACAAAGGTTGTATATCCGTATCCCTTAGTTAAGTGTTAACTAGTTATCTTTTCGCCTAGTTTTCTAGCAAACGATCCATAGTTTAGGGTTTGTAGGCACCGTAAAATTTGAAATTGGCATGGTCGATGCCTTGTGAGACCTCTTTAGGGTGTCTAGGAACCCTACATCATCCACGTACTATACGAGGATCACCACCATACTCCCTACTACCTTTTTGTATATACATGGTTCATCTACCATTTTGATGAAGTCAAACTCTTTGACTACTTCATCAAAACAGACGTTCCAACTCTGCGATGCCTGATTTATCCCATAAAACATCTTGCACACGTTTCCGCTGCTCCCGCTGTCTACGAAGCCCTCTGGCTGTGTACTTATAGACGCTCTCTTCTAAATCATTATTTAGAAAAGCTTTCATGACACCCAACCGCCAGATATCGTAGTCATGGTATGTAGCAGTGGCAAGTAGGATCTGGATGGACTTAAGCATAGCTTTGAAAGTCTCAACTTTTCCATGTACACTAAGTAATCTTCTCAAGATATACTTGCTCCTGATGGGGATTTAACCCTTCAGATAAAGCATACAAAGTCTATACTTTGTTGGTGTATAAGTATTCCATCTCAGATCGCTAAGCATCCAGCCATTCTCACAGAGTCCCCACTCCTGATGGCCTGCTCGAAACTAGTTGGGTCATCATCTCATGATACAATCCTTGCTCCCACTGTCATAGAGAAACCGAACTATCTCCCAGGTGGATGAGGAACCCTACCAGATCGGCGGAGAGGCTAAGGTTCGTAGGAAACTATTGAATCCTCCGAGTTTACCAAATCATCAGCTGCAGTTTGTATAGCTGGAACTCCTTCCAGTTCTACGTCTTGACCACTAATTTCTTCAGAAGAAATTCCCTTTTTTTCTCAAAAAGTGGTATTCCGAGAAATAAAACATCTTTTGTTCCTCGGTGTGGTAGAAGATATTCCCTTGTGAATGCTTGGGATATGCAACAAACTTCCACAGAACTGACATTGCCTCGAGCTTGTCCGGATTTTTCTTTTGACATAGGCCGGACAACCCCAAATCTTAACATCTTTAAGAGATGGGCTCTTCCCATACCATATCACATATGGAGTGGTAAGCATCTGATTTGGTTGGAACCCTATTCAATAGGTATGAAACTTCTCAAGTGCATAACCCCAAAAGAAAATAGGCAACTCAGTATTACTCATCATAGAGCACACCATATCACATAGAGTGTAATTTCTCCGCCCCGATACACCGACGTGTTGTGGTGTATACGAAGGAGTAATGCTGAGAGAGAATCTCATTCTCCTTTAGAATAGTCCAGGAATTCCGTGCTCAAGTATTCTCCTCCTTGATCACATCAAAAAACATTATACTTATACCCGTTTTTGGTTCTCTACTTCTAACTTATATTCTATGATTATCTCAAAAGCTTCGGACTTATGTTTCAACAGGAACATATGTCTGAATCTTGAGAGATCATCAGTGAATGTAATGAAATACAAAGAACCTTTTCCTGGCATATATAGACTTGGGACTATCATACATCAGCATGTATCAATCCCATGAGTTCACTAACTCTTTCTCTGTTTCTAATAAATGGAGCTGTGGTCATCTTATCTTTGTGACATGACTGGCAAGTTTTACAAGAAGTAAATCCAAACTAATTTAAATATACATCTTTATGTAACATCAGCTAGTCGGGTCGCATTGATATGACCTAGTCAACAATGCCTCAAGAAGGATTCGTTCATTTCTGAACTCTTCCTCTTGTGCGTGTTCTGTACATTAAGAACTGTGGTTTGATTTAGAACGTCTATGCTTTTAGATAACGTGCCTGAACCGATCAACTCTTGATATAGGAAATGTTCAAAACATTATCCAACAATACAAAATTATATCCTTCTTTACTAATAAAGAGACTGATATGATGTTGTATATCAGGTTCGGTATCTAATAACATTCGTTCAGAACCAATGTATTCTGATAATACAGGGTGATAACTACCAACAGACTTGGCTGCAACACTTGCATCATTTCCAACTCTTGAAACTTATCACCCGTTCTCAGTTCTCTACCTATCTGTAGCCCTTATAACAGATTACATTTGCGGGATCCTGATCCGGTATCTCATACCCAGGACGTAAAGGATACTGAGAAACAGTTCTCGGTAATGAACACACCCGAAGAAGATGCATCAGCATGCACTTTCTTCGTTTGGGAGGCACGGGAATTCTGGTAATCCCCTATTTCTTTCTCTGTCTTATAACAATTATAAGTTGGAGCGGGACCAACGTTCCTTAGCGCAGTATAACAAGCGGGTTCGGTCAATACATCCGTATTATTATTTTGATTAAGGCGTGACATGGTCGCTACCAGGAGAGAGATAGAAGAAAACACTCAGCGTATGCTCTTGCAAGATTAGATTAGTTATTAATATATCTAATCAGGATGTCTCCCACTGTTTTAGTCAAATCTTCCTTCAAAACCTAAAAGGAAAGACTAGCCGGGATTAATTACACCCTACAAGTTCGCCAATCTTTCAGCCAGGCCAGTGCCAGTACTTTGAGGGAGGTTCCCCGTGCTTTCGCACGGACCTAATTAAAGTAAACCTCGTTTTCCCATAGGCATAACCCTGTTGACACCTTTCTAGACACCTACTTGATCGTCTAATTATAATGTGTAAAACTCTCCCAGGAGTAACTATTACTCGGAGTGGGTATCGGGATCCAACTATCTAATAGAAGGTATGGAATCTCATTGCAAATTTCAAAACTTGAAATTCCCGATAATTCTTTTACCCCTAGCATGCTATGACCTTGACGCGTGCCAAAAAACCCATAGTCCGCTAGTCAAGTTCAACCCGTGCATTTCATGATTGAATTAAACCAACCCGTACGACCCTTGACGCATGCCAAACTGTTAGTTATATGTATGCCGTAGAGGCCATTACTGTACATTGGATGTATATTGTAGTGGATGCTGGGACATATATAGGTAGGACTTTCTTGCTCGACATGATAGTACGCTATCTGGTTGCTCTTTATCTTAACATGTATACTTTCTGTCTCTCTGATTACATGTTGATAAAGCCCTTAGGATGTATACTCGACTTCCAGGACTATGATGCAGATCATACTAGTGGGGCCTGGGTAGTCAATGAGTACATCCTTCATTGTTCCTAGTCGAGGGAATATCGAGACGGGGCATCGATATTCCAGAGTAGACTAGCGTATATCTTCTCGACCCATGTGATGGGCGATGGATGATCCCATATCCATTGGTGTTTGACTTCAGAGATGGTATACGGGTGCTCAGTGGAGACTGGGTACACTGAACGGACTCGCCGAGAACTCCCAGATGGTATTATACCTCACGTCAGATGGCAGTTCTCTGGTGACACTGGTACAGCTTAGTCTGTTGACCCGAGATCGTCATAGAGTCTTGTGTGTCTCCCACTGTGCTTTGATTTCCACCCTACCACGGCTCTACTGAATCGTGCAAACAGATGGTTTTTGGGTACAGTCCCGATTCACATGGAGGCAATGAGCGATAGGAGGGGATTCGTCTCTCCCGGTATTGGGGGTTGATGTTGCGCAATGCACGACTGGCCATAACAGGAAATCCCTGGCCAGGGTTGCCGTGATATACTGGTAAGAGTTATCAGTAGTTTCACGAATGTTATGGACCTCAAGTCGGCATGACTTATCGAGCTACTGGGGTCTGACGTTTACCACCCCTAGGCGAGATATGCGACATATCAGACGAACAGACCGAACTGTACGGTAAGTGTTACTGGTTGGATTCACAGGAGTGTGAGCGGGCTTGCTCGTCGATCTTCTGATCGCTCAATACCCGGGTGGCCGTTATGTTTAGCAGACCGCTTGCGGCTTGTGGGTGCTTGATATGATCATCATCCGCTACCGGCGTATTGACGAGTCTTTAGAGTCCTACACAGAGGTTTCCTGGCTCAAGCGAAACGAAATAGGAGCGCATATGAGATATGTGCGGGACCGAGAATAATGCGTGTATGTGATACCGTATTTCATTCTCGCGATGAATGTGTCGAATGGTTGTATGCGATATAACCTAGTTATCGAATCAAGGATTGATTCGATAAGCCGATACATTGGATACTAGCCGGTTATATGCGACATGACCGGATCATTGAATCAAGTGTTGATTTAATGATTTAATGTATAATTATATATTTGATATATTACTTTGCATTAACTAGTTTTGGTTCACTTTAAATGGATTTACACACTTAGTTTGTGCACATTGCATATGTTTTATATTTTGTGCACATGATTGTATCATGTTTGATGATACATGCAAGCTAGGGTTAGTGTAAAGAATTAGACCATGGTTAAGATTATGATTAGGGTTTTCTTTTTTCTTATTTATTTATTTATTTATTTTGGAAAAAGATGAGAAAAGAATGGTTGCTATTTTTGTTTGCTAGTTGAAGATTCTTGATGCTTTGAATTAGTCCACCATTCTTGTCTCATCCTTAACCATAACCATTCTAGTTAACCATGGTCCATTCTCTACAACTAACCAAGGGTTAGTAAATGATAAGTATTGATTTATTTATCATTTACTTAATACTTATCATATTCTTTTTCTTCATCTTCTTCTTCTTCAACATGAGAAAAAAGCTTGCTACATCAATGGTGATTGATGAAAAAGTGTGGGAAATCCAAAACTAAAGTCTACCCAATTCCTATTTCTTCATCCTCTACCTCTTGCCAAGTAGTATAGGGTGTTTCCTTCATAAGTTTTCAAGGCTTGGTGAAGTTGGAGCTTGTTCTTGTGATGCCTCGATGTAGATCATCTTCGGCATCGAACCGACGATCAAGCCCGCCCATTCTTCGATGATGCCAATGCTAGAGTCAAGGGTTCGACTTGGACAACGGAGGGAGATCATCGCGGAGCTTAGGATGTGGTGGACCGGATCTACAAAGGTTGTAGCCCCTTTCCTTTAGCTATATTTCCGTTTACTTGCTTGCTTTGCCTATTTATCTAGTTAACGATCCGTTCTAGGGTTTCTCGGCACCGTATTTTTTAGAAATTTGCATGTTTGATCACTTGTGAGACTCCATTAGAGTGCCTAGGAACCCTACAGTGGTATCAGAGCCTAGCTAGAGCCTTAGGCGAAGTCCCGACGGAATTAGAAGTCCGATCGACCCAAAACCCGACTTGAAAAATGCTCTCTGGACTTTTCTGTAAAACGTGGTTTCTTGTGGATTAAAAATATTCAGAAAAATCAGCAGGAAGATATAAGGGATACTGTAAAATTCGAGGGCTTGATTCCATAAAAGAGGCGTGGATCCGCGGCCTTACAGGAGGCTCATGCGGCGGATCCGCGGCCCTTTTGTCGTTTTGTGCATCCAATTTTGCACAGTAGTTCTTAGCTGTCTGTGCTGGTTTTCCTGGGGATTTTTAATATTTTATTCCAGAGTTGTATTTTCTGAGTTGTATTGGGGACTCGGTGTATTTGATCGGACTGTCTAATTTTGTCGGTGTGCTTTTCCGGGTATTTTTAGAATATGTTAAAAAGTTCGACCGGATATAAATACCCACTTTTTCCCCTGCCGGGAAATTTCCAAGTGTTGGATTTTTCTGTAGTTTGACGACGTTCTAAGTAGTGCAAGTAATGCGATGGACCCTCTAGAAGACAACAAACCTTAACTCGATTATGTGACTGTCTTGAACTGCCCTTTGAACCTTCGGGTTTGGGGCAGTACGGCGTGCCACATGTGAGGCATTGGCTTGACCCTTCTACGGCTGGACCGTTGGTACTGAGGCACGAACTGAATGTTGTTAGACTTATTTCATGTGTTGAGCTGTTTCGGGAAAACTTCGGTGTTCGATTGTTCGATCGGAAAGTTTAACATTTTCCATTTATCCGGAATGTGATACAATAATTGGAATTCGCAAATAGTTATGAGATAACGGAATGAATATTATAAACATAGCAGTTTAGTCTCACTTGATTGGTTGCCACGGAATTTTGATGTGATCAAAAGTCCGTCGCAATCACGTAGCGTACGCGGATACTCGCCGGGTAAACTTAATAGACAGCCTCACTCCATAGCCCCGACCAAGTGACTGTAGGAGAACCCCGTCGCCGAAAGCATCCGTTCGGGTGCTCGCGGCAGCGGTGTTCCGCCTTGGTGCACTTTGTCGACGGCGTCGGGGGTGCGGCCGTCTACTAAAGTTTGCGACGAGTATTCGATCAGAATGTCGGGAATCCTGTTGAATTGCCCGACTTGATATTGAAGAGTGTTTTCGATTTTGAGACTAAAATGCGGGGTTTATAATTGTTAGGCATGCGATGTCTAAGTAATTCATTTGGTCAGGCATGCGATGTCTGAGGAGGTTGCGGATTCCAACTGTTGTAGTTTTACACTTTCTTTTCTGTGACCGTAAGTGTAATATGTGATATCGCCGGTTTCGTTGCTATATGTCAACGACAATTGGGATGCGCATATTTACTTACGTTGATGACATGTGATGTTATGTGTTGCTGGATATGTTATATTGGATCGTCGTGTTTGAATAGCCGGGGTTTTTTTTATGTGAGATGAGTGTTTTTCATTTTCATTCATGTAAAAACTTGTATGTAATATTCTTTTATTGGGGCACTTCCAGGTTGCGGAAGTTGTCACCGTTGATGTATATTGTTTACTTTTCCGCATTAGGATAGACCCAAGGAGGGGAGCACAAGTAACCGGGTTCTGGGGTCCAGTGGGAGACCAACTCGAGGAGTCGAGTCCGGGTCTCCTAACCCTAGAATTGGTAGGGTTGCTTGCCGCTCTCGTAGGGGTCTAGGGGTGTGGGCTTGGCTATTCATCACGACCGTGGAATCCGTGTTTTATACTGGCTCGTATTGAAAACACGGACGTCCTAGTATATCCAATATTTCATATGTTTCTTCTGCTGTGATTTATCTGTGATCATGTGATGTTCTGTGACAGATTTTATATATAGTATATATGATATATTATATAAACGTTGCTTATGTTTTACACCCGCGCTAGCCCTGCCTCGCTCTGGCGTTAGTTACCTAACCTAACGGTGCAGACGGCACATCGAGGCGAATGCGGATGGCATAAGCGTACGTTATATTTATCTGTGATATTTAGGTGGACTTAAATGATGGGATATTCATTAATGAGATTAATGAAAGAAAATAAACCTAATTGATGTTGTGGAATCGAATTTCAAAATAAAAACAGGTAGCTACAGTTCTTGCTTTGCATCGCGGTGTTCATTATAGAACATCCTGCACCTTATTCGATGAGGAAAGGACCGAGATCCCTTCACCGGGAGTGACTCCTTTAGCAATAACTGGCAGATGCTACACACTCGGTTTGTCCTTTGATTGCTTCTATAGTTTCTGCTTTGCACAGTGATATATATGATATATCCCGCACCTCATTCGACGAGGAAAGGGCCGACGATCCTTTCACCGGGAGTGACCCCTTTAGCAAAACTAGAAAAGCCTCAAAAAAATTCCATTTAAAAACCATTTGATTCCGCAACGAGATCAAGTTCAAAGCGTTAAAGGTTTTCACAAAAACCAGCCGCAACCCTCCGTCATTTTAGGAAGTAGAGTACTTAGTATTCGTGCTGTGTTTGTTGACCATAGTCAAGGCACAGTGTACGGTAGCTAAGTGATGTCTTCCTACACCGCATATAATGCGATTAGTTAGGACAGTCGCGTGACTTTGTTGACCTTAGTTAAGGGTCATGTGGGTGGGTCTAATTAATCACGAAATGACGGGTAGAACTTGACTAGTACTTATGATTTGTTGACCATAGTTAAGGTCATAGGTGCTAGGGGTAAAAACCTTTATCGGGAGTTTCAAGTGTTGAAATTTGCAATGAGATTGCATACCTTCTATATGATAGTTGGATCCCGATACCCACTGCGAGTAATTGTTACTCCTGGGAGAGTTTTGCACTTTGCAATTAGCCGATCAAGTAGGTGTCTAGAAAGGTGTCAACGGGGTTACGCCTCTGGGAAAACGAGGTTTACTGTAATTAGGTCCGTGCGAAAGCACGGGGAACCTCCCTCAAAGTACCGACACTGGCCTGGCTGAAAGATTGGCGAACTTGTAAAGTGTAATTAATCCCGGCTAGTCTTTCCTTTTAAGGTTTGAAGGAAGATTTGATAAAAACAGTGGGAGCCATCCTGATTAGATAAAATATATAACCAATCTGATCTTGCAAGAGCGCACGCAGAGTGTTTTCTTCTCTCTCTCCTGGTAGCGACCATATCACGCCTTAATCAAGATAATAATACGGATGTATTGACCGAACCCGCTTGTTATACTGAGCTGGGGAACGTTGGTCCCGCTCCAACTTATAATTGTTATAAGACAGAGCAGGAAATTGGGGAATACCAGAATTCCTATGCCGCCCAAACGAAGAAAGTGCATATGATGCATCTCCTTCGGGTGTGTTCATTATAAAGAACTGTTTCTCAGTATCCTCTGCATCCTGGGTATATGATACCGGATCAGGATCCCAGATATGTAATCTGTTACATAGGGCTACAAAAAGGTAGAAAAACTGAGAACGGGTGATAAGTTTCATGAGACAGAAACCGGGGCAAGTGTTGCAGCCAAGTCTGTTGGTCACTGTTACCCTGTATTACGAATACATTGATTCTGAACAAATGCTATTAGATACCGAACCTGATATACAAAATCATATCAGTCTCTTTATTAGTAAAGAAATGATATAATTTTGTATTGTTGGATAATGTTTTGAACATTTCCTATATCAAAAGTTGATCGGTTCAGGCACGTTATCTAAAAGCATTGACGTTCTAAATCAAACTACAGTTCCTTGTATAAAGAACACACACAAGAGGAAGAGTTCAGAAATGAACGATTCGTTCTTGAGGCATTGTAGACTAGGTCATATCAATGCGACCCGACTGGCTGAAGTTACATTTTAGATGCATATTTAAATCAGTTTGAATTTACATCTTGTGAAACTTGCCAGTCATGTCACAAAGATTAGATGACCATAGCTCTGTTTATTAGAAACAGAGAAAGAGTTAGTAAACTCTTGGGACTGATACATGATGATGTATGTAAAGTCTCATGTCTATACATGCCAGGACTGGTTCTTCATACTTCATTATATTCTCTAATAATCTCTCAAGATTCAGTCATATGTTCCTGTTGAAACATAAGTCCGAACCTTTTGAGATATTCACAGAATATAAGTTAGAAGTAGAAAACCAAAATACGGGTATAAGTATTATGTCCTATGATGAGATCAGGGAGGAGAATACTTGTGCATAGCATTCCTGGACTATTCTAAAAGAATATGAGATTCTCTCTCAGCATTACTCCTCCGTATAAACCATAGCACGATGGTATATCGGGGCGGAGCAATCACACCCTATATGATAAGGTGTGCTCTATGATGAGTACTACTGAGTTGCCTACCTTTTTGGGAGTTATGCGCTTGAGAAGCTGCAAACCTATTGAATTAGGTTCGAATCAAATCAGTGCCTACCACTCCATATAAGATATGGTGTGGGAAGATCCTATCTCTTAAGTAAGTTAAGATTTGGGATTGTCCGGCCTATGTCAAAAGCAAAATCCGGACAAGATCGAGGCAAGGTCAGTTCTGTAGAACTGGAAAGGTTCCAACTATACGAAACTACAGCTGAAGATTTGACAGAACCAAAGGATTCTATAGTCCCCGACGAACCCCAGCCTCTCCGCCGATCTGGTAGGGTTCCTCGCCTGCCTGAGAGATACCTCGGTTTCTCGATGACAGTGGGAGCATGGAATACATCATGAGATGGTGACCCAACTAGATTCGATCAGGCCATCAAGAGTAGGGACTCTGTAAGAATGGCTGGATGCTTAGCAATCTGAGATGGAATCCATATACACCAACAAAGTATGGACTTTGGTTGCGATATCTGAAGGGTTAAATCCCCATCAGGAGCAAGTATATCTTGAGAAGATTACTTGGTGTACATGGACAAGTTGAGACTTTCAAAACTAGACTTGTTAAAGGTTTTCGTCATCAACCAGGCACGGATAATGATGAAACCTTTTCCAGGGACTATGATTAAATCCATCCAGATCCTACTTGCCACGGCTACATACCATGACTATGATATCTGATGGTTGGGTGCCATGACTACTTTTCTAAATAATGATTTAGAAGAGAACGTCTATAAGAACACAGCCAGAGGGCCTCGTACACAGTGGGAGCAGCGGAAACATGTGAAAGATGCTTTATAGGATAAAGCAGGCATCGCGGAGTTGGAACATCTGTTTTGATGGATTAGTCAAAGAAGTTGACATCATCAAAATGGTAGATGAACCTTGTATAAACAAAAAGGTAGTAGAGAGTATGGTGACAATCCTCGTAGAGTACGTAGATGACATACTCTTGTTAGGGAAGGAGTTTCCTATGCTACGCTCGATCAATCTCCGCTTATCACAATGATTTTCCATATAGGATCAAAGTGATACCTACTACATCCTAAGCTTTGGATCTATGAGATAGACTTAATTGGATGTTAGGATACTCACTAGTTGTAGTGAGATGGTATCAATCGATCATGGGGAGAATCACTGGAAGGGTTCCAGGGTGATAAAGACGACTGAATGTCAGTCACAGGCACTGTCTTTACCCTCAGTAAAGGGACAGTATGTTGGAAGAGTTCCAAGCTCGATACCGTGGCAAACTAGATGATGAAGGCTGGTAACATCGCTATTAAAAATACTGCTAAAGAGGCAGTTTGGGTGTATATTGGTTCATAAGATGAACTAGGTTCCTGCCATTGTATGAAAATGGAAGTGTGGCTTCGGTCCTGGAGCCCTGGTCCCATCAGTGACCCAGACATATTCTGAGGCAGCATCACCTGATCATGGAGATAGTTGATCTCCAGGGTGATCGAGGTTAGGAGAGAAGACTCAGAGGACAACACGGCGGATCCACTCACGAAGGCCTTTTCCCAGAGAGAGACTCATATGGGATGGTTGAGTATTAGATACTGCGACCACTGCTACAGATGGCCCTAGTGCAAGTGGGAGATTGTTAGTTATATGTATGCCCTAGAGGCCATTACTGTACATTGGATGTATATTGTAGTGGATGCTGGGACATATATAGGTAGGACTTTCTTGCTCGACATGATAGTACGCTATCTGGTTGCTCTTTATCTTAACATGTATACTTTCTGTCTCTCTGATTACATGTTGATAAAGCCCTTAGGATGTATACTCGACTTCCAGGACTATGATGCAGATCATACTAGTGGGGCCTGGGTAGTCAATGAGTACATCCTTCATTGTTCCTAGTCGAGGGAATATCGAGACGGGGCATCGATATTCCAGAGTAGACTAGCGTATATCTTCTCGACCCATGTGATGGGCGATGGATGATCCCATATCCATTGGTGTTTGACTTCAGAGATGGTATACGGGTTCTCAGTGGAGACTGGGTACACTGAACGGACTCGCCGAGAACTCCCAAATGGTATTATACCTCACGTCAGATGGCAGTTCTCTGGTGACACTGGTACAGCTTAGTCTGTTGACCCGAGATCGTCATAGAGTCTTGTATGTCTCCCACTGTGCTTTGATTTCCACCCTACCACGGCTCTACTGAGTCGTGCAAACAGGTGGTTTTTGGGTACAGTCCCGATTCACATGGAGGCAATGAGCGATAGGAGGGGATTCGTCTCTCCCGGTATTGGGGGTTGATGTTGCGCAATGCACGACTGGCCATAACAGGAAATCCTTGGCCAGGGTTGCCGTGATATACTGGTAAGAGTTATCAGTAGTTTCACGAATGTTATGGACCTCAAGTCGGCATGACTTATCGAGCTACTGGGGTCTGACGTTTACCACCCCTAGGCGAGATATGCGACATATCAGACGAACAGACCGAACTGTACGGTAAGTGTTACTGGTTGGATTCACAGGAGTGTGAGCGGGCTTGCTCGTCGATCTTCTGATCGCTCAATACCCGGGTGGCCGTTACGTTTAGCAGACCGCTTGCGGCTTGTGGGTGCTTGATATGATCATCATCCGCTACCGGCGTATTGACGAGTCTTCAGAGTCCTACACAGAGGTTTCCTGGCTCAAGCGAAACGAAATAGGAGCGCATATGAGATATGTGCGGGACCGAGAATAATGCGTGTATGTGATACCGTATTTCATTCTCGCGATGAATGTGTCGAATGGTTGTATGCGATATAACCTAGTTATCGAATCAAGGATTGATTCGATAAGCCGATACATTGGATACTAGCCGGTTATATGCGACATGACCGGATCATTGAATCAAGTGTTGATTTAATGATTTAATGTATAATTATATATTTGATATATTACTTTGCATTAACTAGTATTGGTTCACTTTAAATGGATTTACTCACTTAGTTTGTGCACATTGCATATGTGATATATTTTGTGCACATGATTGTATCATGTTTGATGATACATGCAAGCTAGGGTTAGTGTAAAGAATTAGACCATGGTTAAGATTATGATTAGGGTTTTCTTTTTTCTTATTTATTTATTTATTTATTTTGGAAAAAGATGAGAAAAGAATGGTTGCTATTTTTGTTTGCTAGTTGAAGATTCTTGAAGCTTTGAATTAGTCCACCATTCTTGTCTCATCCTTAACCCTAACCATTCTAGTTAACCATGGTCCATTCTCTACAACTAACCAAGGGTTAGTAAATGATAAGTATTGATTTATTTATCATTTACTTAATACTTATCATATTCTTTTTCTTCTTCTTCTTCTTCTTCAACATGAGAAAAAAGCTTGCTACATCAATGGTGATTGATGAAAAAGTGTGGGAAATCCAAAACTAAAGTCTACCCAATTCCTATTTCTTCATCCTCTACCTCTTGCCAAGTAGTATAGGGTGTTTCCTTCATAAGTTTTCAATGCTTGGTGAAGTTGGAGCTTGTTCTTGTGATGCCTCGATGTAGATCATCTTCGGCATCGAACCGACGATCAAGCCCGCCCATTCTTCGATGATGCCAATGCTAGAGTCAAGGGTTCGACTTGGACAGCGGAGGGAGATCATCGCGGAGCTTAGGATGTGGTGGACCGGATCTACAAAGGTTGTAGCCCCTTTCTTTTAGCTATATTTCCGTTTACTTGCTTGCTTCGCCTATTTATCTAGTTAACGATCCGTTCTAGGGTTTCTCGGCACCGTATTTTTTAGAAATTTGCATGTTTGATCACTTGTGAGACTCCATTAGAGTGCCTAGGAACCCTACACAAACAACGCCGTACGAATACCCTAATTCAATCACATCGTATGCTAGCAGATAAGCACTAGTTAGCTACCGTACACTACGCCTTGACGCATGCCAGACTACCGCAGCACGAATACTAAGTAGTACTTATCTGAAATGACGGAGGGCTACGCAGGTTTTTAAGAAAACCCTTTGCGTATTGAACTTGATATCGTTGTAGAATCGAGTGATTTTAAATGGAATGTTTTTGAGGCCTTTTCTAGTTTTACTAAAGAGGTCACTCCCGGCGAAGGGATCCCGGCTCTTTCCTCATCGAATAAGGTGCAGGATATTTCACAAATATCACTATGCAAAGAAAAAACTATTGAAACAATCAAAAGACACACCGAGTTTGTAGCATCTGCTAGTTTCGCTAAAGAGGTCACTCCCGGTGAAGGGATCTCGGCTTTTTCCTTATCGAATAAGGTGCTAGATGTTCTACAAGGAACACTGCTATGCAAAGCAAATACTAGAGCTACCTGTTTTTGAGACAAGTTTCTACAGCATCTTTAGGTTTCTTTTAGTTTCATTAATCTCATTAATGAAGTACCATTTTATTATGCTTCACAAGCATCACATTTGAAACGAAATCAGCAATATAACATATATCTCATATATATAATATAAACATTCATCTCATACAGTAATATGATCTCATCACAGAACATTGCAGCAAAAGATAACATATGAAATATTGGATATACTAGGATTTCCGTGTTTTATGCGAGCCTGTATAAAACGCGGATTCCACTGTCGCGATGAATAGCCAAACCCACATCCCTAGACCCCTTCGAGAGCGGCAAGTAACACTGCCAATTCTTGGGTTAGGAGACCCGGTCTCGACTCCTCGAGATGGTCTCCCACTGGACCCTAGAACCTGGTTACTTGTGCTCCCCGCCTTGGGTCCACCTAATGCGGAAAAGTAAATAATATACAATCGGGACATCATCCTCAACCCGGAAGTGCCCCAATAAAAGTATATTATATACAATGAATTTTACATGAATGAAAATAAAAAAACTCTCATCTCACATAAAACCCCCGGCTATTCAAGACGTGACGATCAAATATAACATATCACAGCAACACATAATATCTCATATCATCAACGTAAGCAAGTATGCGTATCTCGATTGTCGTTGATGTATAGCAACGAAACCAGCGATACACCATAAACTACGCTTACGGTCACAGAAAAGAAAGTGTAAAACTACAACAGTTGGAATCCGCAACCTCCTTAGACATCTCATGCCTAACCAAATGAATTCCTTAAACATTGCATGCCTAACAATTATAAACCCCGCATTTTAGTCTCAATATCGAAAACACTTTTCAATATCTAGTCGGGCAATTGAACAAGATTCCCGACATTCAGATCAAATGCTTGTCGCAAACTTTAGTAGACGGCCGCACCCCCGGATGCCGTCGACGAAGTGCACTAAGGCGGAACACCACAGCCGCGAGCACCCGAACGGATGCTTTTGGCGACGGGGTTCTCCTATAGTCACTTGGTCGGGGCTATGGGGCATGGCTATCTATTAAGTTTACCCGGCGAGTATCCGCGTACGCTACGTGATTGCGACGGACTTTTGATCACATCAAAATCCCGTGGCAACCGATCAAATGAGACTAAACTGCTAGATTTATAACATTCAAATTAGTTATCTCATAACTACTTGTGGATTCCAAATATTGTATCACATTAAAGATAAATAGACAATGTTAAACTTTCCGATCGAATAAACAAACACCCAAGATTTCGCAAATAGCTCAACACTTGAGCGGAGTTCAAAAAGTATCCATCACATGCCACAGTACCAATGGTCCAGCCATAGAAGGGTCAAACCAAAACCTCATATGTGGCAACGCCGTACTGCCCCAAAGCCGTAGAAGGTTCAAACCAACGCCTCACATGTGGCAACGCCGTACTGCCCCAAACCCTAAGGTTTAGAGGCGGTTCAGACGGTCATATAATCGAGTTAAGGTTTGTGTTCTTCTAGAGGGTCCACCGCGTTACTTGCACGACTTAGAACGTTCTTTAACTAAGGAAAAATCCAACACTTGGAAATTTTCCGGCAGGGGAAAAAGTGAGTTATTGATATCCGTTCGAACTTTTTAACACGTTCTAAATTACCCGGAAAAACTTAAACGAAGTTAAACTTTCCGATCGAATCAACAAATACAAAAGATCTGCAGAAAACTCAACACTTTAGTAATATTAAAAATTCCCATAAGCACTTGGTAACACCTACGGATCAACTGTTGAAAATGCGACCCCTCAATCCTCAAGACTTGCCGCGGAACCACCGCCGATACCATGGTTTGGCCGTGGTTCCACGGCGCTTTGATGGATTCAGGGGTTCGTTTTTCTCCTATATTCATAAAATTACCTGCTTAATTTTCTTAGTATTTTCAATACAGAAAAAATCAACATATTAAAAAATTTCCAGAGAGGGGGTATATCGGGGTTCGATCGGACTTTAAAATTCGTCTAGATTTCGCCTAAAGCTCTAGCTTGGCTCTGATACCACTGTAGGGTTACTAGGCACTGTCACAAGGGTCTATAAGGCATCAACCATGCCCGATTTAAACTTTAGACGTGCCGAACAACCCTAACCAATATCTTAGACTAGAGATTAGGCGAAACAAAGCAAGTAAACAACTTTACTTCTAAGAGTTAGGGATTACAACCTTTGTAGTCCGTTCCTTCACTTCTAAAGCTCCGTGTTGAGGTCCCTTCGCTGCGATCATCATCTACGCGGACTCTACAGAGGCTCCATGAAGAGAAAGATGCAATCTTTCTTCCGATCTTCAATAACTAAGATGATTTACCTTGAAGAAACTGAAACCCAAAATCTTGCTTTGCTAATCAAGTATTAGCAATGCAAACACCCTAATCTAAGTGGCTAGAATAGATGAGGATGATGAAGTAGGAATTTAGCTCTCATTTGTTTTCTGAATCTCACTCGTTTTCATCACTTATGAAAAAGCTAGAAAGCTTTTTCATCAAAAAGGAAGGAAGAAGAAGAAGAATATCTTTTGTGATGAATAATGAAATCAAGTGTGTGATTAGAATTGCAACCATGGGTTAAGTAAGAAGACTTAACCCTTGTAGAGATTTAACTATGGTTAAAGGGTTGGGTTGGTTTAAAGAAATATCTTTGCAAAATATCACAAAATATCAAGGTCAAAGTCAAAGCTTCAAGAAGCTTCTTAAAAGCTTCATGAAGGCTTAACCCTAATCCAAACCCTAACCATATTTAAACTACACAAATCATGTTTCATTTATAACCACAACATGTTACAATATTATATATCACATATACAATATTTAGTGTAACAAAATAAAATAATACAATTAACATATATCAGATATATATCAATATATTACCCGAGTGAGAAAAAGGATCTTTAAGTGAGCTTATATTAGTTAATCCAATTTAATATATCAAATATATAATTATACATTAAATTATCGAATCAACACTTGATCCGATAATCCGGCTATTTCATAAATAACCAACTAATATAATCTGTATCAGTTCATCGAATCAATACTTGATCCGATGACCCGGCTATATCACATATACCCGGCCGATATCACATATCGCGAGAATCTAATACGATATCACATACACGTATTGTTCTCGATCCCGCACATATCGCATATGTGCTCCTACTCCGTTTTGCCTGAGCCAGGAAACCTCTGTGTAGGACTCTAAAGAATCGTCAATACGCCGGCAGTAGGTGATGATCATATCAAACACCCACAAGTTGCAAGCGGTCAGCTAAACGAAACAGCCACCCAGGTATTGAGCAATCAGAAGATCAACAAGCAAGCCTGTACATTCTCCCGTGAATCCAACCAGCAACACTCCCGTACAGTCCGGTCTCTTCGTCTGATATGTCGCATATCTCGCCTAGGGGTGGTAAATGTCAGACCCTAGTAGCTTGATATATCATGTCGATATTAGGTCCATAACAGTTCGAGAAACTACTGATAACACTTACCAGTAAATCTCAGCAACCCTGGCCAGGGATTTCTAGTTATAGCCAATCGAACACAGCGCAACATCAACTCCCTATACCGGGAGAGACGAAACCCCTCCTATCGCTCATTGACTCCATGTGATTTGGGACTGTACCCAAAAGCCATCTTTTTGCACGCCCTCTTGGACGTGGTATGATGGAAATCAAAGCACAGTAGGAATCACACAAGACTCTATGACGATCTCGGGTCTACAGACTAACCTGTACCAGTGTCACTAGAGAACTGCCATCTGACGTGAGGTATAATACCATCTGGGAGTTCTCGGCGAGTCCGTCCAGTGTCTCCAGTCTCCACTGAGCACCCGTATACCTTCTCTGATGTCAAACACCAATGGATATGAGATCATCCTGTTAGGTTTACCTAGCACCTCATGAAGGGTTTGGAAGCATCACATGTCTCAAAATCAAATTTTTTAAGGTGCTAAGTGAACATACAAAGAATCATCACTAGAAAATTAGGGTTTCTAAACATACACATCATCACAAGTAGATAAAGCAAGGGTTTTGAGAGTACAACCTTTGTAGCTCCCTACGCTAGACTCCTTGGCTACTTGAGAGTTGGAAAACGTCCGCTTGAGAACCTCTAGGTCCACGATGATCCACCCGGAGTCCTATTTGTCCAAGCTTGAAACTTCATAAGATCAAGAGAAGAAATGGAAGCTAACACTCTTCACAAGTGGGCAAGACTAGTGTAGAATGGTGTTGTGGTTGGTTTTCTCTCTTCAAAATCCTAACTTGATAAGTATTTTGCTCACTTGAGAAATCTAGAGAGCAAAAGAGAAAGGAGGAAGAAGATGGTGGCTTTCTAAGAGCTCAAGATAATGATCATCATATCAATAAAAATGAGAAAATGAATGCATACATGCATGCACAAAGACATGAAAGGATTTCAAGTGAGAAACTAATGGTTAATGATAAATCAACACTTGATTTAGCAACCCGGTCATATCACATACGACCTGACCAAAAGCAAGCCGCCCGATTAATATACGGTATCTCATACGCGCATTTTAACCGGGTCTACGCGTATATCGCATATGCGCACCACAACGTTTCGCCTGGACTAGGTAACTCCATTGTGGGACTCTAAGACTCGTCAATATGCCGGCAGTGGGTGATGATCATATCAAGCACCCCTAAGCCGCAAGCGGTCAGCTAAACGTAACGGCCATCCGGGTATTGAGCGATCAGAAGAAAACAAGTGAACCTGTTACAACTCCCGTCGAGCCAACCGGCAACACTACCGTACTGTTAGTGTATATGCCCGAGAGGCCATTACTGTATCATACTAGTTTGTATATTACTTAATGGATGCTTGGGATATTCACCTTGTATATACAATCTTGCTCAAAATAGTAGTATGCTACTTGGTTTGTTTCTACTTCAATGTGTACATGTGTTTATATTTTGTATATCGCCTATACACATTAGTGGAGCCCTTAGGATCTTTGCTTGATTACCAGCGATGTGATGGCCGTCACACTAGTGGGGCTGGGTAATCTATAAGCACATCCTTATGCAGGTCCCTGGTCGCAGGACTATGGAGACAGGGCATCGATACTCCGGAGTAGACCAGCGCATGCGCTTCTCATCCCAGTGTGGGAGACGGTCTGTCCCACAGCCGTCAGTACGTCGTACTTGAGATAGTATGCGGGTGCTCGTTAGGTTACGGGTACACTGGACAGGACTCGTCGGGAACTGACTAGTTGGTATTATACCTATCGTCAGTTATCAGTTCCCAGGTGACATGAGTACAGCTTAGTCCGCTGACTTGACACTGTCACTTCGTCTCGAGTGTGTTCCCACTGTACTTTGATCACTACCCTACCACGGCTCAAAGGAGTCGTGCAAACAGGTAGTGGTTGGGTGCCGTCCCGAAGCACTTGGAGGCAGTGACGGTTAGACAGGATTCGTCTCTCCCGGTATTGGGGGTTGACATCGCGCTGTGTCTAGGAGAGCCATTACACGAGTAGTCCCTGGCCAGGGCAAACGAGATATACTGGTAGGTTTCCAGTGTTATCTCAGGGTGTTTTGGGCTTCGCTCCGGCACGACTTGTACCGCTATTGGGGGACTGACGTTTACCGCCGCTAGGCCCGCCATGCGATGTATCAGACGAACAGACCGGACTGTACGGAGAATGTCACACTCAGGCTCAGTAGGAGTTCAGATGGGTTTCACCTCGTCGGTCTTCTTGTCGGCATTACCTGGGGACCGTTACGCACAGCTAGTGCCGCTTGCGGTCTGCTGTTAAACCCACTGCCAGCGTAGTATCGAGTCTTTAGAGTCCCACACAGAAAGCTTTTCGCCTTTAGGCAAAAGAGTAGAGGTCGCATGGTATTGCGACAGGTCGCATGGTTTTGCGACAGGGTTCGGTCACATCCGTGCACTTGTGCACGTACAGTGTCCGGACAGTTTACACTAGCGGGCTTTGGTTTAAGCCAGATCCTAGTGTACCTTATGGGATTGGATTTATCCAGTTTGCATTCGTGTTCCTCGGAACGCGGATGCGGGTGTGTATGCACAGGTGACAGGGAGGCAGAGGCAGCGGATTCTCATTAGGGTTGTTGACAGTTGACCGTTGACTATTTGACTTTTTGCTCAACCCTAATGAGAATTTGATATGTGATTAACTATTATATTAATTAAGTATTATGGTGACATGGTTGTTGACTTTTGTTGACTTTGTTGACTTGTTGACTTTTGTTGACTTGTTGACTTTGTTGACCGGTTGACTAGGCTTGACTAGTTGACCATCATGATAACCATAGCCATCATTTCATGGCAAAGACTTTTTTTTACTTGCTCATTTGTGTAAAATGAGTGCATGAAATGATATGGTTATGGTTGCTTCAACCATCACATAAGACTTTTTTTTGATATGATGAGTTATGATCACTTTGGATTATGAGAGGGTGAAAGACAAAAGAGAGCCTCATTCTTTCTTGCTCATTCTCTCTCTTGTTCTTGAGCTCTCCTTTTGCTCTCACCCTCAACCTCTTGCTCCCTCTCTTGATCTATGGTTCTCTTGTCTCATGAGTTGAGAATCAAGAACCATAGATAAAATCCCATTCTAATTCTACTCTACTCATTCTAGTTCACTAGGTTTAGCAAACCAAGTGAACTAGTTTCTTCAAAGAACGAAGAAGGAGCTAAAGGTTGGAGCTTTCAGGTGGATCTATCTTCGGCGTACGGAGACGACGAGAAGAAGCCATCGGACCACCATCGGAGCTTGAAGACGAAGGAGTTCAAGACAAGCAAGGTATAACCCCCTAACCGAGTAGCTAGAAACTCATAGTTAGGTGTTAGATAGATGTTTAACCAAGATCCGGGTTTTAGGTCCATGTTACCATCTTTAAGAAAATCGTTTTTTACCAAATTCCGCATTCCCGAAAGTACCGGGAGAGGTAGCATGGACTTACAGTGGTATCAGAGCCTAGTTAAACTCTATCTAACATGTTAGCAAGTAACTAGAAGATCGATCAAAGAAAATGTCCCGAAAACGAACCCCGAAAATTCGAGTTTCTGTCGATTTTTTTACTGTTCAAAAATTGATTATTTTAACACCTAAAATCGGCTCAGGGTTTTTATAAGCCACTGTAGAAAAATCACCAAATGAATCCCCTAAACGACCGCGGAAACGCGGCAATAGCTTGCTATTGCCGCGGTTCTGCGGCCTCCTTGGCGCCTCTCTGGTGATTCTTTGCTACAGTGTTCTTCTGGGGGTATTTTGGGAATTTTGGTACATATATTTTCAACCCAGATTTTCCAGAACGAAAATTTTATTTTGGGGTCCCGAAAATCCGTATTTTTGATCGAACTTCTAAAAGACTTTAGCTAACGGGTTTTTCTGTAATGTGATATTTGTATTGAACGTCTACTAATCGCTATATGTCGATTAGTGGGGGTTATACAAATCTGTGATCTGTAATGTTGCTGGAATGTGGATATGAATATGTTGGATTGTCGCGGGTGAATAGCCGGGGGTTGTGAGACGAGAGTTTTCTTTTCTTTCAATTCATGTAAATTTGTAAATTGATGTAATAATTATTTGTATGGCCGTACAACCGGGTCGGGGTTGTAGCCGTCATTGTATAATTTCTTTTTACTGTTTTTGCTCCTAGGATAGACCCATGGAGGGGGTGCACAAACTACCGGGTATGCCGAAGTGTCGAGTGGCCTACTCATAGGAGATGAGGGAGGTTACTACGCTTCGGGTACTTGGCGGGTAGTTTGCCGCACCCGTAGGGGTCTTGGGTGGGGTATTTGGCTATTCACCGCGACCGTGTAATTTGTCTTTCGTTACAGGCTCGTACGAATTACAGATTCCTAGTATATCCAATGTATTCATCTGTGATCTGAAATGTTTATCATTGCAGTATATCTATATATGATATTATTTAGGCGTTGCTTATGTTTTACAGACGCGCTAGCCCAGCCCCCGCTCTGTCGTTAGTTAAGTAACCTAACGGGTAATGACGGGGCCCCGTGGCGAATGCGAATGGCATAAGCGTACGTCATATTTTGGTTGTTTTCTGCAATGGTAGGATTAAATGATGGGACGCATTAAAAGAACTAATGCAAGAATATCACGCATTAAAAGAACTAATGCAAGATAATAAACCAAGTTAAAGTCGTTGGAACACTTTCGAAAAACCACTCGGTTCTTTTCAAAACAAACTTTTAAAATACGGAGTTTGAGCCACTCCATTTAAAGCTATCTCGTTCCATCGACCAAATCAAGTTCACTACGTTCACGGTTTTGCCAAAACCATCCGTAGCCCTCCATCATTTCAGTTAAATATTCGGTAGTATTCAAGCTATGTATTTTGACCTCACGCCAAGGCATAGTGATTGGTAGCTGCCGGATATTTATCTGTTGCATAGATAGAATGCGTTGGTTTGAGACAGTCGTACTGCCATTTTGGCCTACGTCAAGGGTATGTACGGGTGGGTTCAAATTAACCTGGATAATGATAGGACGAACTTGACATGTGACTTATGACATTTTGACCTCACGCCAAGGTCATAAGAGCATGGGGCAAAAATCCACATCGGGAGTTTCATAAGTACTGAAACTTGCTAGATTTGCATACCATTTGGAGTGTGATGATTCTGGTAGGATTCCTTCAGTTTCGTCACGCAATGATATTTGGATCCCGATCCTACTGTGAGTATATGCTACTCCTCGGGAAATTTCTCACTTAACGATCAATGCTATAAACCTAGTAGGTGCCTAGAAAGGTGTTAGCGGGGCTACGCCCCCAGGGAAAAGAGGTTCTTTAATTAAGGAACTTCGCGAAAGCGTTGGAAAACCTCCCTCGAAGTACCGACACCGGCCTGGCTGAACGGTTAAGAAAGTATTGTACGGTGGGATTGATCCTGACTAATTCTTCCTTTATGGTTTGAGGAGGGATTCGAGAAACAGTGGGAGCCATCCTGTTTAGACAAACTAAAAACCACTCTAAACTTGCAAGAGCATCATGCTGAGTGTTTCTTCTTCTCTCTCCTAATTGCAGCGACCAATCAACATGACTGGACTTAAGTTACTCCTAGATAAAAACAAACTGACAGGGCCAAACTACAAAGATTGGCTCAGGAATGTCAAGATAGCAATCACTTACGACAAGCTGGGGTATCTTCTTACCACCAAAGCTCCCCCTGTCCCTGGTCCAACTTCCAGCGTCGCGGATAAGGAAATCCGCAAGACTTGGGAGATTGATAGCGCGAAGGCCAAATGCCTCCTGCTTGCCTCGATGGACAACGAACATCAGAGGAGGCATGAGAATATGGACATGGAATCCATATTGCTTCATACAAAAGAACTGTATGGAGAGCAATCTCGTATCGCAAGATACGAAGCGTCGAAAAAGTTATTTTCGACAAGAATGGCCGTCGGATCATCAGTAGCCGAGCACGTGCTAAAGATGATCGGCTACATTGAGGAGCTCGCTGACCTAGGGATCACATTGGAGAGTGAGCTATATACGGATATAGTTCTCCAGTCCCTTCCTTCCACTTACGCCCAGTTTATACTGAACTTCAACTTACAAGAAAAGGAGGTTGAACTTTCAGAGCTCCTCAACATGCTGAGGAGCGCAGAGGGCAACCTACAGAAAGGTAGGGAAACATCCACTTTGTTTGTAGGAGGATCATCTTCTTCTAGGTCCAAGGCGAAAGCCAAGGGAAAGAAGAAGAAGGCCCCCGCCAAACCAAGGGGCGGTGTTAGTAAAGTGGATACGAAGGGAAAAGCAAAAGCAACAAAGATAGCGGGGAAGCTTGTGGATAAGGAAGAATGCTTCTATTGTCATAAGAGAGGACACTGGAAGAATGATTGCAGGGCCTGGAAGGCCAGAACACAGGAATTGAAGCAGGTTGCAGCTTCAGCTTCAGGTGTGTATGTTATTGAAAACTGTCTTTCAATAAACTCTACTTCCTGGGTATTGGATACCGGATCAGGATCTCATATCTATAATTCTTTGCAGGCGTTGAAAAACCGTAGGGTTTTGAAGGCAGGTGACATGACCCTCAGAGTTGCGAACGGAGCTAGCATGGATGCTAAAGCCGTGGGGGACTATCACCTGGGAATGTCAGATGGACATGTTTTGGTTTTGCGTAATTGCTTTTTTGTACCCAACGCAACTTGTAATATCATTTCTGTATCTTTAGTTTCTAAAGAAGGTTATGAATTTGCGTTTGAAAGTAATGTTGTAAACATTCACCTTAATCAAGTTCTGATTGGGTCAGGTACATTGAGTAATGGTATATACGTGTTAAACCAACCACAGATTTTTAATGTCCAGAATACACACAAAAGAAAGTCTCCAGAAATAAATCAGGCTTTCTTGTGGCATTGTAGACTGGGTCACATCAATGAGAGAAGGTTGACTAAGTTACATACAGAAAGATATTTGAATGCGTTCGAATATTAATCGTATGCCACTTGTCAATCTTGTCTCAAAGGAAAGATGACAAAGACTCCGTTTACTGGACATGGAGTAAGAGCGAGCGAGCTCTTGGGACTCGTACACAGTGACGTGTGCGGTCCAATGTCTACACATGCCCGAAGCGGACATTCTTACTTCATTACTTTTACGGATGACTTCTCAAGGTACGGTTATGTCTTCTTAATGAAACATAAGTCCGAGGCGTTTGGAAAATTCCCGGAGTATAAGAATGAAGTAGAGAAACAGACCGGCAAAAGTATTAAGATTCTAAGATCGGATCGAGGTGGAGAATACTTAAGTGCCGAGTTCCTGGACTATTTAAAAGAGAACGGAATTCTCTCTCAGCTTACTCCTCCATACACCCCGCAACATAACGGTGTATCGGAGAGACGGAACCGCACCCTATTGGATATGGTGCGGTCCATGATGAGTAACGCTGAGTTACCGCGATCATTCTGGGGGTATGCGCTAGAATCAGCTGCATACCTTTTGAACCGAGTTCCGACTAAGACTGTGCCTACCACCCCATATGAAATATGGAGTGGGAAGAAACCCTATCTTCAATATCTGAAGATCTGGGGATGTCCAGCTTTTGTCAAAAAGCAGCATGCGGACAAACTCGAGGCACGCTCAATACTGTGCAAGTTTGTGGGATACCCAAAGAACACCAGGGGGTATCTTTTCTACTAAGCAGAGGAACAAAAAGTCCTTGTTTCTCGTAATGCCCACTTTCTAGAACACCAGTTCTTGGAAAAGGGAAATAGTGGGAGCGCAGTAGAACTGGAAGAAATTCCAGAACCACAGACTATTACTGAAAGGTTAGTGGAACCAGAGGGTTCAACAGAACAGGACATTCCTACGCCACTCCGCAGGAGTAGTAGGCAGTCTCATCCGCCCGAGAGATACTACGGTTTTCTCATAGACGGGGATAGAGAGGATTGCATCATAGATTATGATGAGCCTACTAGCTTCCAGCAGGCCGTTCAGAGTGTTGACTCAGTGAAATGGCTGGATGCAATGCGGACCGAAATGGAGTCCATGTACACCAACAAGGTATGGACGTTGGACATTGCTCCAGACGGGGTAAAACCCGTAGGATGCAAGTGGATCTTCAAAAGGAAGATTGGTGTAGATGGACAGGTTGAGACCTATAAAGCTAGGCTGGTAGCAAAAGGTTTCCGTCAAAGACCTGGCTTGGACTATGACGAAACCTTTTCTCCAGTAGCCATGCTGAAATCCATTCGGATCCTTCTTGCCATTGCTGCCTTCCACGATTATGAGATCTGGCAAATGGACGTAAAGACAGCTTTTCTAAATGGAAATTTAGAGGAGTGTGTCTATATGGACCAACCAGAGGGTTTCATTCAGAGTGGGAGCAGCGGAAAGGTGTGCAAGTTGCTTAAGTCCATCTATGGACTAAAGCAGGCATCGCGGAGTTGGAACATCTGCTTTGATGAGACGGTCAAAGAATTTGGCTTTATCAAAAATCCAGATGAACCATGCATCTATAGTAGATTTGTAGCGAGAACTGTAGTATTCCTCGTTTTATACGTGGATGACATTCTCTTAATAGGAAATGACATTCCTATGCTACAATCTGTCAAGGGGTTCTTGTCACACAGGTTCTCCATAAAAGACCTGGGTGATGCCTCATACATTCTGGGTATCCGGATCTACCGTGACAGATCCAAGAGGATATTAGGACTTTCGCAGTCCAGGTACATCGACACCATACTGAAGAGATTCAGCATGGAAGATTCCAAGCGCGGTAACCTACCGGCTTGTCACGGGATCACCCTCTCTAAAGAGATGTCTCCCAAGACTGATTTGGAGAGGGATCGCATGTCTGTTATACCCTACGCTTCTGCGGTAGGCTCTATAATGTATGCGATGTTGTGTACCAGACCGGATGTAGCTTATGCACTGAGTGTGGTAAGCCGGTATCAGTCAAACCCTGGGGAGAAACACTGGATAGCGGTAAAGAACATTCTCAAGTACCTGAGAAGGACTAAGGAGATGTTCTTGGTGTATGGCGGAAAAGACCTCCAGATCGAGGCCTTTGCTGGCTCCAGCTTCCAGAGTGACAAGGATGATTCCAAGTCCATGTCGGGTTTTGTCTTTACCCTCAATGGAGGGGCGGTGTGTTGGAAGAGTTCCAAACAGGAAACCGTTGCAGACTCGACGATGGAAGCGGAATACATCGCTGCATCTGATGCCGCAAAAGAAGCTGTCTGGATGAGGAAGTTCTTGAAAGAACTTCAGGTGGTTCCGTCCATTGTTGATCCAATACCTCTGTATTGCGACAACAACGGGGCTATAGCTTTAGCGAAGGAACCCAGGTCCCATCAGAAATCCAGGCACATCTTGAGGCGGTATCACCTGATCAGGGAGATCGTAGATCGCCAGGAGATCGAGGTTCGGAGAGTCGCTTCAGAAGATAACACTGCAGATCCATTCACCAAGGCCCTGCCCCAGACTCAGTTCGAGCGGCTGATCGAGATGATAGGTCTTCGATACGCCAGTACATGGCCTTAGTGCAAGTGGGAGATTGTTAGTGTATATGCCCTAGAGGCCATTACTGTATCATTCTAGTTTGTATATTACTTAATGGATGCTTGGGATATTCACCTTGTATATACAATCTTGCTCAAAATAGTAGTATGCTACTTGGTTTGTTTCTACTTCAATGTGTACATGTGTTTATATTTTGTATATCGCCTATACACATTAGTGGAGCCCTTAGGATCTTTGCTTGATTACCAGCGATGTGATGGCCGTCACACTAGTGGGGCTGGGTAATCTATAAGCACATCCTTATACAGGTCCCTGGTCGCAGGACTATCGAGACAGGGCATCGATACTCCGGAGTAGACCAGCGCATGCGCTTCTCATCCCAGTGTGGGAGACGGTCTGTCCCACAGCCGTCAGTACGTCGTACTTGAGATAGTACGCGGGTGCTCGTTAGGTTACGGGTACACTGGACAGGACTCGTCGGGAACTGACTAGTTGGTATTATACCTATCGTCAGTTATCAGTTCCCAGGTGACATGAGTACAGCTTAGTCCGCTGACTTGACACTGTCACTTCGCCTCGAGTGTGTTCCCACTGTACTTTGATCACTACCCTACCACGGCTCAAAGGAGTCGTGCAAACAGGTAGTGGTTGGGTGCAGTCCCGAAGCACTTGGAGGCAGTGACGGTTAGACAGGATTCGTCTCTCCCGGTATTGGGGGTTGACATCGCGCTGTGTCTAGGAAAGCCATTACACGAGTAGTCCCTGGCCAGGGCAAACGAGATATACTGGTAGGTTTCCAGTGTTATCTCAGGGCTTCGCTCCGGCACGACTTGTACCGCTATTGGGGGACTGACGTTTACCGCCCCTAGGCCCGCCATGCGATGTATCAGACGAACAGACCGGACTGTACGGAGAATGTCACACTCAGGCTCAGTAGGAGTTCAGATGGGTTTCGCCTCGTCGGTCTTCTTGTCGGCATTACCTGGGGACCGTTACGCACAGCTAGTGCCGCTTGCGGTCTGTGGTTAAACCCACTGCCAGCGTAGTGTCGAGTCTTTAGAGTCCCACACAGAAAGCTTTTCGCCTTTAGGCAAAAGAGTAGAGGTCGCATGGTATTGCGACAGGTCGCATGGTTTTGCGACAGGGTTCGGTCACATCCGTGCACTTGTGCACGTACAGTGTCTGGACAGTTTACACTAGCGGGCTTTGGTTTAAGCCAGATCCTAGTGTACCTTATGGGATTGGATTTATCCAGTTTGCATTCGTGTTCCTCGGAACGCGGATGCGGGTGTGTATGCACAGGTGACAGGGAGGCAGAGGCAGCGGATTCTCATTAGGGTTGTTGACAGTTGACCGTTGACTATTTGACTTTTTGCTCAACCCTAATGAGAATTTGATATGTGATTAACTATTATATTAATTAAGTATTATGGTGACATGGTTGTTGACTTTTGTTGACTTTGTTGACTTGTTGACTTTTGTTGACTTGTTGACTTTGTTGACCGGTTGACTAGGCTTGACTAGTTGACCATCATGATAACCATAGCCATCATTTCATGGCAAAGACTTTTTTTTACTTGCTCATTTGTGTAAAATGAGTGCATGAAATGATATGGTTATGGTTGCTTCAACCATCACATAAGACTTTTTTTTGATATGATGAGTTATGATCACTTTGGATTATGAGAGGGTGAAAGACAAAAGAGAGCCTCATTCTTTCTTGCTCATTCTCTCTCTTGTTCTTGAGCTCTCCTTTTGCTCTCACCCTCAACCTCTTGCTCCCTCTCTTGATCTATGGTTCTCTTGTCTCATGAGTTGAGAATCAAGAACCATAGATAAAATCCCATTCTAATTCTACTCTACTCATTCTAGTTCACTAGGTTTAGCAAACCAAGTGAACTAGTTTCTTCAAAGAACGAAGAAGGAGCTAAAGGTTGGAGCTTTCAGGTGGATCTATCTTCGGCGTACGGAGACGACGAGAAGAAGCCATCGGACCACCATCGGAGCTTGAAGACGAAGGAGTTCAAGACAAGCAAGGTATAACCCCCTAACCGAGTAGCTAGAAACTCATAGTTAGGTGTTAGATAGATGTTTAACCAAGATCCGGGTTTTAGGTCCATGTTACCATCTTTAAGAAAATCGTTTTTTACCAAATTCCGCATTCCCGAAAGTACCGGGAGAGGTAGCATGGACTTACACGTACAGTCCGGTCTCTTCGTCAGATATGCTGCATATCGAGTCTAGGGATGGTAACGTCGACCCCAATAACTCAATAAGTCGTGCCGATGAATGGTCTATAACAGATCGAGAAACTACTGATAACACTTATCAGTAAATCTCAACAGCCCTGGCCATGGACTAACTGATATAGCCAGTCGAGCACAGCATCAACTCCCAATACCGGGAGAGACGAAACCCCTCCTATCGCTCATCGCCTTCGTGTGTCTCGGGACTATACCCAACGGCCACCTGTTTGCACGACTCAGTAGAGCCATGGTAGGGTGGTAATCAAAGTACAGTCGGAGAACACACAAGACTCTATGACGATCTCGGGTCTACAGACTAACCTGCATCAGTGTCACCAGGGAACTTCTATCCGACGATAGATATAATTCCATATAGGAGTTCTCGGCGCGTCCGTCCAGTGTACCCAGTCACCACTGAGCACCCGCATACGATCTCGATGTCAAACATCGATGAATGTGGGAACATCCATCGCCCATTATATGGGTCTAGTATCATATACGCTAGTCTTCTCTCGTATATCGATGCCCCATCTCGATACACCCACGACTAGGGACATTTTAGGATATGCTTATAAGCTACAGATGTCCCACTAGTATGATCTCCATCATAATCACAGTAGTCAAGCCTATATCCTCATGGCTTTATCAACATGTATGAATGAATAAAAGAATGATCAAATCAACATGTCAGATAAAGAAGAACCAGATAGCATACTATCATGTCGAGCAAGAATGTACACTGAATATATATATATACATGTATAAATACATCCACTATCATATAATGGCCTCTAGGGCATACACATATCCAACAATCTCCCACTTGCACTAATGCCAGTTATTGGCGTATCTCATACCCAACATCTCAAAAAGTCGCTCATGCTGCGGCTGAGGGAGGGCCTTGGTGAGTGGATCCGCGGCGTTATTCTATGTCTACTCTCTTAATCTCGATCTCGCAGCGATCTACAATCTCCCGGATCAAATGAAAGCGCCTCAGGATGTGTCTGGATCGCTGATGGGACCTGGGCTCCTTGGCTAACGCCATAGCCCCATTATTATCACAATACAATGGTATTGGATCAATAATGGTTGGAACTACTCCTAGCTCCGAGATGAACTTCCTTATCCAGACGGCTTCCTTGGTAGCATCATTCGCAGCAATGTACTCAGCTTCCATCGTAGAGTCTGCAACGGTATCCTGTTTGGAACTCTTCCAACTTACCGCCCCTCCATTGAGGGTAAATACAAACACAGAGATAGATTTGTTGTCGTCCTTATCGCTCTGGAAGCTCGAATCGGTAAAGGCCTCCATTTGGAGAACTCTATTACCATACACCAAGAACAATTCTTTAGTCCTTCGCAAGTACTTAAGAATGTTCTTCACAGCTATCCAGTGATTCTCCCCTGGGTTGGATTGATACCTGCTTACAACACTAAGTGCATAAGCTACATCTGGGCGTGTACATAACATCGCATACATAATAGATCCTACTGCCGAAGCATAGGGTATAATGCTCATGCGAGCTCTCTCTTCATCGGTCTTTGGGCAAGAGTTCTTGGAGAGAGTGACCCCATGGCAAGCGGGTAAGGCACCCCGCTTGGAGTCTTCCATACTAAACCTTTTTAGGATGGTGTTGATGTACCTGGTTTAGGACAATCTAATAACCTATTGGATCTATCCCTATAGATCCTTATGCCCAGAATGTATGTGGCATCACCCAGGTCCTTCATGGAAAACCTTAGTGATAAGAAAGATTTGACCAACTGTAGCATAGGAATATCATTTCCTATCAGAAGAATGTCATCCACGTACAATACGAGGAATGTGACAGCTCTTCCTACAGCCTTCTTATAAACACAAGGTTCATCTGGATTTTTGATGAAATCAAACTCTTTGATAACATCATCGAAACAGATGTTCCAACTCCGTGATGCCTGCTTTAACCCATATATGGATTTAAGCAATCTACATGCTTTTCTGCTGCTCCCACTGTCAATGAAGCCCTACGGCTGAACCATATAAACGCATTCTTCTAAATCTCCATTTAGAAATGCCGTTTAACGCCCATCTGCCAGATCTCATAGTCGTAGTGAGCAGCAATAGCAAGTAGGATCCGAATGGATTTAAGCATGGCTACGGGCGGAAAAGTCTCATCATAGTCCAAACCTGGTCTTTGACGAAAACCCTTCGCCACAAGTCTTGCTTTATAGGTCTCTACCTGCCCATCTACACCAAACTTTCTTTTAAAGATCCATTTGCACCCTACAGGTTTTACCCCAGGGGGTACAACGTCCAAAGTCCAAAGTCCATACTTTGTTGGTGTACATAGATTCCATTTCGGATCTCATGGCATCCAGCCACTTCACAGAGTCTCCACTCGTGATAGCTTGCTAAAAACGGGTAGGATCATCATCCTCCATGATGCAGTCTTCTCTGTCACCATCAATGAGGAAATCGTAGTACCTCTCCGGTGGGCGAGAAGTCCTACCAGACCTACGGAGTGGCCGAGGTTCCTCAGTTTCTTTTGCAACAGCCGGCTCAACAAAGTCGTCATTTGTATTTTGTGTCTCTAGAACCTCTTCTAGATCCACCACATTGCCATCATCTTTATCTGTGAAAAACTCTTTTTCTAAGAATGTGGCATACTGAGAAACAAACACCTTTTGTTCCTCCTTATGGTAGAATAGATATCCATAAGAGTTCTTTGGATATCCCAAAAAGTTACACATGACTGACCGTGTCTCGAGTTTGTCTGGATTCTGCTTTTTAACATAGGCCGGGCAACCCCAAATCTTAATTCTCTTAAGAGATGGTCTCTTCCCATGCCATATCTCATATGGCGTGGTAGACACGGTTTTGGTTGGAACCCTGTTCAGTAGAAATGCTGCAGTCTCCAATGCATGCCCCCAAAATGAGACGGGTAACTCAGTATCACTCATCATGGATCGGACCATATCCAATAGGGTCCGATTCCGTCGTTCAGACACACCGTTGTGCTGTGGTGTGTAAAGAGGAGTGAGCTGAGAGAGAATCCTATTCTCTTTTAGGAAGTTTGCAAATTCTGTACTGAGATACTCCCCACCTCGATCTGATCGAAGCATCTTGATACTCAAGCCGGTTTGTTTTTCTACTTCTTGTTTATATTCAGTGAATTTCTCGAAAGCTTCGGACTTGTGCTTTAATAAAAATACATGATCGAATCTTGAGAAATCTCAGTGAACTTAATGAAGTATGAAAAACTGCCTCTAGCCTGTGTAGACATTGGGCCACATACATCGCTATGTATGAGTCCTAGGAGCTCGGTAGCTCTTTCTCCGTGTCCGGTAAACAGAGTTTTGGTTATTTTACCCTTGATACAAGACTGGCAAGTCGCATAAGATTTATATTCAAAAGGGTTTAAATATCCATCTTTGTGTAACTTGTTCAGTCTTGTTTCCTTAATATGACCTAGTCTACAGTGCCAAAGAAAAGCTTCATTTATTTCTGAAAGTTTTCTTTTATTAGTGTGTTGTATGCTGAAAACTGTGTGTTGATTTAGGACGTATATCCCGTTATTAAGCGTACCATACCCAACCAACAATTGATTCAGGTGAATGTTCATAACATTGTTCTGCAATACAAAATTATATCTTTCATTGTCTAACAAAGAAACGGATATTATATTACAAAGCATACTATGTACAAAATAACATGGGTTCAAAACCAATATACACCCAGATGGCAACCCCAAATGATACTCTCCCACTGCGACTGTATGCACATTGGAACAATTTCCAACGCGGAGAGTATGGTCACCTGTCTTCAAAACCTTGCTATTTCTCAGCCCCTGCATAGAATTGCAAATATGAGAACCTGAACCGGTATCTAATACCCAGGAAGCAGAGTTTATTGAAAAACAGTTTTCTGTCACAAACACACCTGAAGCGGAAGCATCCCCATGCTTCTTCTTTAGATATAAGTACTCCATACAGTTGCGCTTCCAATGTCCTGTTTTGTGTCAATGAAAACATTCACCTTTCCCCGATTCTCCAGCTTTGGACTTTTCCTTCCCCTTAACCTTTTTAACTCCACCCTTAGGATTGGTGGGCTTCTTCTTTTTCTTTCCCTTGGCCTTAGCCTTTGGGTGAGAAGAGGAAGATTGTCCAACAGTCATAACAGGAGTTTTCACTGATTTCAGTGTGCTCTCTGCACTCCTTAACATATTGAGGAGTTCAGGTAGTTCCCTCTCCATGTTGTTCATGTTGAAGTTAACTATGAATTGAGCAAAGGTTGAGGGGAAGGACTGCAGAATAATATCCGTATATTGTTCATTGTCCATCGTCCATCCAAGGTCCCCAAGCTCTTCTATGAGAGCTATCATCTTCAGAACATGGTCTCCTACCGGTGTGCCAGGGGCCATTCGCATCTGAAACAATTTCTTTGATGCTTCGTATCGTAATACGCGGGATTGCTCTCTATACAACTCCTTTGTATGGAGAAATATAGTTTGAATGTCCATATTCTCGTGCTGCTTTTGATGTGTGTTGTCCATCGATGCAAGCGCGAGTTATTTGGCCGTGGCACAGTCAGCATCCCATGTCTTGCGGACTTCAATGTCCGCAACTGAGGATTTTGGACCTGGGACGGGCGGGGCTGAAGCCGTGAGGACATATGATACTTTATCATAAGTCAAGGCAATTTTCAGATTCCTTAGCCACTCTTTATAATTGGTCCCATTCATTTTATTTTTATCTAGTAGAAGCTTGAGTCCAGTCATTGGTATCTGCCATTAAGAGAGAGAAAAGAATACACTCAGCAAAAGCTCTTGCAAAGAACAGATTGGTTATTATCTTGTCTAATCGATGTCTCCCACTGCTTTAATCAAGTTTTTCTTTCAAACCTTAAAAAGAAAACTAGCCAGGATTAATTACAGACTACAACTTCGCTAACCGTTCAGCCAGGCCAGTGTCGGTACTTGAGGGAGGTTCCCCGTGCTTTCGCACGGACCTAATTAAAGTAAACCTCATTTTCCTAGAGGCGTAGCCCCGTTAACACCTTTCTAGACACCTAATGAGTTAGCTAATTGAAAACTGTAAAACTCTCCTGGGAGCAACTATTGCCCACAGTGGGATCGGGATCCAACCATCATATGAAAGGTATGCAATCTCACTGCAAATCTCAACACTTGAAATTCCCGATGTGGTTTTTACCCCTAGTACTTATGACCTTAACTATGGTCAACAAATCATAAGTACCAGTCAAGTTCCACCCATCATTTCTTGATTAATTAGACCCACTCATATGACCCTTAACTATGGTCAACAAAGTCGCATGAATGTCCTAATTAATCTGCATCATATGCAGTGTAGGAAGACATCACTTAGCTACCGTACACTACGCCTTAACTATAGTCAATAAACGTAGCACGAATACTAAGTACTGTACTTCCTAAAATGACGGAGGGTTGCGGATGATTTTTAAGAAAATCTTTAACACTTTGAACTTGATATCGTCGTAGAATCAAATGGTTTTCAAAAGGATTGGCTTGTGCTCCGCAGTTTTGAAATGTAGCTTTTTCATAAAGAGCTGAGTGGTTTTCAAATCTGATTCTACAATATCTTTTTAGGTTTATTTTCTTTACATTAATCATATTAATGTAGTCCTATCATTTAAGTCCTTAAGCCAATCACAGAAAAGAAACTAAAATACAACGTACGCTTATGCCATCCGCATTCGCCGCAATGTTCCGTTATGCACCGTTAGGTTACTTAACTAACGGCATACAGGGACGGGACTAGCGCGGGTGTATAACATAAGCAACGTCTACTATATATCTCATATATAATATATCATTCGTCTCAGATATCACAGAACACAGGCAGCAGAAACACAGATATAATGTGGGATATACTAGGACGTCCGTATTTAGTATTTAGCCAACAATAGAAAATACGAATTGCACAGTCGCGATGAATAGCCAAGCCCACACCCTTAGACCCCTACGAGAGCGGTAAGCGACCCTACCAATCCTGGAGTTTAGGAGACCCGGTCTCGACTCCTCGAGATGGCCTCCCACTGAACCCCAGAACCCGGTCATTTGTGCTCCCCTCCTTGGGTCTATCCTAATGCGGAAAAGTAAATAATATACAACACTGGTGGCATCAACTTCAACCCGGAAGTTCCCCAAATAAAAGAATATTACATCACATTTGAATTTTACATGAATGAAAATAAAACTCTCATCTCACATAAAAAAAAACCCGGCTATTCAATCGTGACAATCCTGCACATCATATCTCAGCAACACATAATATCATATATCATCAACGTAAGTAAGTATGCGTACCCCGATTGTCGTTGATGTATAGCAACGAAACCGGCGATAAGCGTCATACTACACTTACGGTCACAGAAAAGAAAGTGTAAAACTACAATATTTGGAATCCACATTCTCTTTAGACATCGTAAATCCGAAATATCACATACTTCGCATTTCATGCCTAACTATATGAATTCCACATATTGTATCACATTCCAGATAAATAGACAGTATTAAACTTTTCGATCGAATAATCAAATACCCAAAATTTTCTAAAGCTCAAGAATTGAGCAGAGTTCAAAAATCCCGGAAGGTGTCACAGTAGTAGCGGTCCAGCCATAGAAGGGTCAAGCCAACGCCTTACATGTGGCACGCCGTACAGCCCCAAACACTAGGGTTCAAAAGGCAGTTCAAGACGGTCACATAATCGAGTTAAGGTTTGTTGTCTTCTAGAGGGTCCACCACAAAAACTTGCACATATTTCCGAAAGATTTAAACCCCGTGAAAGAGTGAGTTAATGATACTCGTTCGAACATTTTAATACTTTCTAAATTACCCGGAAAAAGGCACGAAATTAAAATTCCGATCGAATCAAAGAATCCAAAACCATCCCCAGAACATACAACACTAGATTCAGATTAAAAATACCCAAAAATATCTACAAGCAGGTAGGAATAACACTTTATAAAAACGAGACAATGACTTATCAGCACGGCCGCGGAGCCGCGGCCTAAGCAAGCTCTGGCCGCGGTTCCGCGGCGGGATCTACTGTTCATGGCTTAGTTTTTTTTACAGTTGTTCTTAGAATTCCCGGCTGAATTTTTTACATATTTTTAATTCTGGAAATACACAGGTTTGAAAAAATGTCCAGAGAGGGCTCAAAAAATCCGTATTTTGGTTCGATCGGAGTTTAAACTTCGCTAAAGTGTCGCCTAAAGTTCTAGGTCGGCTCTGATACCAATGTTAGGTTTACCTAGCACCTCATGAAGGGTTTGGAAGCATCATATGTCTCAAAATCAAATTTTTTAAGGTGCTAAGTGAACATATAAAGAATTATCACTAGAAAATTAGGGTTTCTAAACATACACATCATCACAAGTAGATAAAGCTAGGGTTTTGAAAGTACAACCTTTGTAGCTCTCTACGCTAAACTCCTTGGCTACTTGAGGGTTGGAAAACGTCCGCTTGAGAACCTCTAGGTGCACGACGATCCACCCGGAGTCCTCTTTGTCCAAGTTTGAAATTTCACAAGATCAAGAGAAGAAATGGAAGCTAACACTCTTCACAATTGGGCAAGACTAGTGTAGAATGGTGTTGTGGTTGGTTTTCTCACTTCAAAATCTTAACTTGATAAGTATTTTTCTCACTTGAGAAATCTAGAGAGCAAAACAGAAAGAAGGAAGAAGATGGTGGCTTTCTAAGAGCTCAAGATAATGATCATCATATCAATAAAAATAAGAAAATGAATGCATGCATGCATGCACAAAGACATGAAAGGATTTCAAGTGAGAAACTAATGGTTAATGGTAAATCAACACTTGATTTAGCAATCCGGTCATATCACATACGACCCGACCAAAAGCAGGCCGCCCGATTAATATACGGTATCTCATACGCGCATTTTAACCGGGTCTACACGCATATCGCATATGCACACCACAACGTTTCGCCTGGAGTAGGTAACTCCATTGTGGGACTCTAAGACTCGTCAATACGCCGGCAGTGGGTGATGATCATATCAAGCACCCCCAAGCCGCAAGCGGTCAGCTAAACGTAACGGCCTCCCGGGTATTGAGCGATCAGAAGAAAACAAGCGATCCTGTTACAACTCCTATCGAGCCAACCAGCAACACTACCGTACAGTCCGGTCTCTTCGTCAGATATGCTGCATATCGAGTCTAGGGATGGTAACGTCGACCCCAATAACTCAATAAGTCGTGCCGATGAATGATCTATAACATATCGAGAAACTACTGATAACACTTATCAGTAAATCTCAACAGCCCTGGCCAGGGACTTACTGATATAGCCAGTCGAGCACAGCACAGCATCAACGCCCAATACCGGGAGAGACGAAACCCTTCCTATCGCTCATCGCCTTCGTGTGTCTCGGGACTGTACCCAACGGCCACCTGTTTGCACGACTTAGTAGAGCCGTGGTCGGGTGGTATTCAAAGTACAGTGGGAGAACACACAAGACTCTATGACGATCTCGGGTCTATAGACTAACCTGCACCAGTGTCACCTGAGAACTGTTATCCGACGATAGATATAATTCCATATAGGAGTTCTCGGCGAGTCCGTCCAGTGTACCCAGTCACCAATGAGCACCCGTATACGATCTCGATGTCAAACTTCGATGAATGTGGGAACATCCATCGCCCATCATATGGGTCTAGTATCATATACGCTAGTCTTCTCTGGTATATCGATACACCCACGGCTAGGGACATTTTAGGATATGCTTATAAACTACAGATGTCCCACTAGTATGATCTCCATCATAATCACAGTAGTCAAGCCTATATCCTCAGGGCTTTATCAACATATATGAATGAATAAAAGCATGATCAAATCAACATGTCAGATAAAGAAGAACCAGATAGCATACTATCATGTCGAGCATGAATGTACACTGAATATATATATATATATATACATGTATAAATACATCCACTATCATATAATGGCCTCTAGGGCATACATATATCCAACACATCCATCGCCCATCATATGGGTCAAGAAGCACATACGCTAGTCTACTCTGGAGTATCGATGCCCTGTCTCAATACTCCCACGATTAGGAACATTTGAAGGATGTACTTGGAGACTACACTGTCCCCACTAGTATGATCTACATCGTAGTCCTGGTAGTCAAGTACTCATCCTAAGGGCTTTATCAACATGTTACATAGAGACAATTAGAGTACATGTTAAGATAAAGAGTAACCAGATAGCATACTATCATGTCGAGCAAGAAAGTCCTCCCTATATATGTCCAAGCATCCACTACAATCTACAACGTATGTACAGTAATGGCCTCTAGGGCATACATATAACTAACACATGTCGGTCGCTCGCCCCGCAATAACAAATATATAAATAAATATGAACTGTACTACTAGCATTGCACTCCAGGGTATCCACCATGACAATCCAACCACAATATCAGCACAAAACAGAACATCAACGTGAATATTATGTTCGCAAACCCGTCTAGTTGAACATATAGCAACTAGTTGGGTTGTACCGTTCAATAATATTCACGGTCAAAGATATCATCACATGTACTGATAAACACACAGTTAAAATTTCGATCGACAAAAACTTTTCCAACTTGGCCCCAAATGCAAAACAACCCTTCAAACAAATCTGGGCCAAAACTAAATATCACAAAAATCATATTTCCAAGTCAGAGAGTGCTAGAAGAAGTTTGGAGCAATATGGCCACAAGACGGCCGTGGAACCGCCGCAAATAGGCAACTATTGCGGTGCTTCCGCAAGCATTTTGATGGTTCGCGTGCCCAAATTTTTTATGGTCCCCTACAAGTGCCTGCACGTATTTTTAAGATACACAGAAAGATTTTTTGAACATTGTTCAAAATCGACAGCAAGCATGTGAAAATGGAAAAATGATTCGGAAAATTTGGTCGATCGATATTCTAACTTTGTGCAAACAAGCTATTATTGGTTTATGGGTTGCTCTGATACCATTGTTGTGTTTCGCCGGCGCCCTGGCCATCTACCGTGGCCGATGCGGAACAAAAAATGGAGTTTAAAATTTTTGGCGCAAACAAAACCCGCCCAAGATCTAAACGATAAACCTATACTAGCAAACTAAAGAAGCTAAACTAAAGGGTTAGAATGATTATACCAAAAGAACCAAGTCCTTCGGTCTTCCATCATCCTACTTATCTCCTTGTGGCGTGCATGAACTTGGTCGCAGGTCTTCCTTCGTCGAAAATGATCCACCCGAGGGATGTAGTCCTGGCTCTAGATCCACATAATGAATGCAAGTGAAGCTACTAGGGTTTCTAAGTTACTAATCTAGAAAGCCTACGATGTTGTGAGTGAACTAAGTGTTTTTCTATCTCATCTCACATTCTCTCATGATTCTCAACACATGAGAGGGTTGAGAAGAAGTGGAAGATGATGGTGGAGGAAACCATGAAACTCAAGAGAGGAGTGAAGTATAAAATGGTGAAGAGAAGATGGCATGCTCAAGGGAAAGAACCATAACAAAAATAATGAGCTAACCTTAGAGAGAGAAAATGAGCATGCTTGATTTTGTAAAACAATATCTTTCATTTTTTAAATGTGCCCATACTTGAATAGTAGGCACAAATGAATTAAGAATTCATTTATGCACACTATGCAAGCATGGTCCTCACCATAATCCCATCAAATTATTGCCACCACATTTATCTATTTACAATAAATGGTCAAACCCTAAAATGAGGTGTCCACCTTCTAGAATGTTTTCCGGAAAAATACGGATTGCATTCTACTGTATATACATATCTGTATTCGTACCGAAATACGAATACCCAAAAAGATAGAATAACACAAAGAACACAATACTAGAATATACATATCAAAATATATATACGTAAATTATTAAATCAATACCTGATTTAATAATCCGGCTCAAACTCAAGCCGGCTAGTATTATCAACTGTCCGATCGAAAGTCCAGGTACAAAGTACAATCAATCGATAGGAACCCAACACTTATCTAATACAGCTACTACATCATTTCGCCTGAACAAGAGAAACCCTCTGTATGGGACTCTAAAGACTCGTCAATACACTGGCAATGGGTTAACCACAAGCACGTCGGCGGTACTAGCTGTACGTAACAGCTGTTAGTTATATGTATGCCCTAGTGGCCATTATTATACAAGTGATGTATATTATAGTAGATGCTTCGACATATATAGGGAGGACTTTCTTGCTCGACATGATAGTATGCTATCTGTTTGCTCTATATCTTAACATGTACACTTATTGTCTATCTATTACATGTTGATAAAGCCATTAGGATGAGTACTTGACTACCAGGATTATGATGCAGATCATACTAGTGGGGCAGAGGTAGTAGGTAAGTACACCCTTCAAATGTTCCTAATCGTGGGAGTATCGAGACGGGCATCGATATTCCACAGTAGACTAACGTATACGCTTCTTGACCCATATGATGGGCGATGGATGATCCCACATCCATTACTATTTGACATCAGAGAAGGTATACGGGTGCTCAGTGGAGACTGGGTACACTGAACGAACTAGGTGAGAACTCCTAGATGGTATTATACCTCACGTCAGATAGAAATTCTCTGGTGACACTGGTACAGGTTAGTCTGTCGATCCGAGATCGTCATAGTGTCTTTTGTGATTCCCACTATGCTTTGATTTCCACCTTACCACGTTAAAGAGATCGTGCAAAACGGTGGTTTTTGGGTATAGTCCCGAGTCACATGGAGGTAATGAGTGATAGGAGGGGATTTTGTCTCTCCCGGTATTGGGGGTTGATGTTGCGCTATACTTGATTGGCCATAACAGGAAATCCCTGGCCAGGGTTGCTGAGATTTACTGGTAAGTGTTATCAGTAGTTTCTCGAACCGTTATGAGCCTCACATCGGCATGACTTATCAGGCTATTGGGGTCTGACGTTTACTACCCAAAGGCTGAGATATGCGACATATCAGTCGAAGAGACCGGACTGTACGGTAGTGTTACTTATTGGATTCGCAGGAGTATGAGCAGGATTGTTTATTGATCTTCTGATTGCTCAATAGACGGGTAGTCGTTACGTCCAGCTAGTACCGCTGACGGCTTGTGGGTGACAGATATGATCATCACCTACTGCCGGCGTATTGACTAGTCTTTAGAGTCCTACAAAGAGGTTTCCTGGCTCAGGAGAAATGAAGTAGGAGCACATATGTGATATGTGCGGTGTTGGATATAGTGCCCTCAAAGTCATTTATTGGATCGCAGGCACGTGATTGCAATGATTGAGGGAGGACCTATACCAGTAGGACAGTCTTAATCGAGATGATAGTATGCTATCTGATTTTTCTTTATCATCGTGTACATGATTCAGGTGATATTACAGATCACTATTACACGTTGATAGAGCCTATAGGATTCTTGCTTGAATGCCAGCAGTATGATGGCGATCATATGCGTGGGAGCTGGGGTCTATAAGCACATCCTTAAATGGTCCCTAGTCGTGGGAGTTTCGAGACTGGGCATCAATACTTCATTAGTAGACTAGTGTATACAGTCGAGACCCCGACGAGGGGCAGTGGCCGGTCTCACAAGCCATTGGTGTCAGTTGGTTCACCTAAGATGTATACATATGCTCATTGGGTTATGAGTACACCGGACATACTCTCATGGAACATGCTAGTTGGTATTATTCATGTCGTCAGATAGCAGTTCCCTAGTTACATGGGTACAGGTTAGTCCATCGACCTGAGATCGTCATTTGTCTCGTGTGAGTTCCCATTGTGCTTTGATTACTACCCTACCACGGCTCAAAGGAGTCATGCAAACAGGTTTTAGTTGGGTACAGTCCCGATCCACATTGAGGCAGTTAGCGGATCGGCAGGGGATTCGTCTCTCCCGGTATTGGGGGTGAGATCGCACTGTGTCTGGAGAGCCATTACACGAAATCCCTGGCCAGGGTAAGCGAGATTTACTGGTAAGTATTCCAGTAGTTTTTCAGGGTGTTCTGGGCTACACACCGACACGACTTATACCGCTATTGGGGGTCTGACGTTTACCAGCCCCCTAGGCCCGATATGCGATACTAATAGACGAACGGACCGGACTATACAGATATTGTCACTGACAGGCTCAGTAGAGTTTCAGGATGAGTTCGCTCATCGGCCTCCTTTTGCTCAATACCTGGGCAGCCGTTACGTACAGCTAGTACCACTGACGTGCTTGTGGTTAAACCCACTGCCAGCATATTGACGAGTGCTTAGAGTCCCCCACAGAAAGTTTTCCCTAGATCGGGCGAAACGTTGTAGAGGCCGTATGGTTTTAGGGAAGGGTTAGATCATATACGTGCACTTGTGCACGGATCATGATCGGACGGATCATACTAGTGGGCTTAGGTTTAAGCCGGATCCTAGTATTAGATTTGTTGGATTACTTTCGTCTCATTGCATTCGTATTCGGTCGGAATGCGGATGAAGGTATGTATATACAGATGAGGGGTATTCTTATGATCCGTCACGAGTTTACTTTAGAAGATTCCATTCTATTTACTGTTATAAACATTTGGATTAATATTTATTAAGTGGAAATTATGAGTGCTTGTCATGATCAAGAGCATTAAATGTAGCATGTGTTTTGTTGATGACTCATGGTGTTATTTTTTGTGCCATGTCTAATCTCTTGGTTGATTATTGTGTGGGATTGATGTGTGAGGAGAGAGAGGGTAGCCACTTAAGAGTGGGGCTTGGTCTTGATCTTTTTCATGAGCTCTCATATATTCATCTCACACAATAAGCTAGCTCTTCCTCTTCTCTAGATTTTCTCTTGAGCTCACAACTTTCATTAATGGCTTCTTCTTCAACCTCCACTCATCCCTCTAATGAGTTGAGAATCCATGGGTGTCTTGAGACAAAGTGATCAAACACATTCTCTACTTCACCTTGGACATGTCGGCTAGCAAACTTTATGTTCGAGTTGCTTCGGTTTTGAAGAGGGAGCCCGTAAAAAGATTCCTTGACGTGGTGCCACTTCGACGAGGAGACCGGAGATCGAGCTTTATCGGAGATGCCGCGAGGAGCTAAGGATGGTGGCTAAAGACCGAAGGACGCGGATTTATCGGTATAGCCATTCTAACTTCTTTGTAGTTAGCTAGTTTAAGGTTAATGGAACGATCCGGGTGAAAGTCTACGTTAGCGCCAGTTTATAAAAGTTTTTGTTCCGCGTTTGGCCTCGAATTGACGGCCGGGGCGCTACCATAGAATTACATGGTATCAGAGCCAAACTATTAACAATATACTAGTTGGTTTAGACAATGTTAAAGTATCGAAATCGAAACGACAAAATTTCACTGCCCTGCACATTCAGTTTCTGTCGATTTCTAAAGTATCTTCTAAAATTATTTAAACAAGTACAGAAGACTACTGACATGACCACTAGCCTGCAACCCAAACACCACCCCAATCCCTCGGATTTTGGCCAAGCACATGCACAAAAAATCCGAGGAGGCCGGCCTGTTTGAAGCTTCTGGACTTGGTTTTTTGGGTGCAGTATAGTCTTTGTAATGTTGGTGCAGTGGTGTTGTTTGTTTAGCCCAGTTTGGATATGGTTTTATCAAGATGTTTGGGGGCTATTCAGGGGTTATTTCGAAGTCGATATTTTTTAACATTGTTTAATGTTTGCAGTACATACATTTCTATCTGCGACCGTGAATGTCATTCGAGCGGTAAATCTTGTCTAATTGCAATATCTCTTTTTGACAGATTTGCGAACGTGACATTCACGTTAATGTTCTGTGTTGTGCTGTGTTGTTGCGGATTTGTCATGGTAGATAGCTTGCGTGTAATGGTAGTGCAGTTTGGATATATTTGTACATTTGATATCGCGGGGCGAGCGTCTTGTTAGTTGTATGTATGCCCTAGAGGCCAGTATTGTACAGATGATGTATATTATATTGGATGCTTGGACATATATAGAGAGGACTTTCTTGCTCGATATGATAGTATGCTATCTGGTTGCTCTTTATCTTAACATGTATACTTGTCTCTTGATACTGTCTTATAGTTACATGTTGGTAAAGCCCTTAGGATGTGTACTTAACTACCAGGACTATGATGCAGATCATACTAGTGGGTCCATGGTAGTCCCTAAGTTCATCCTTTAATGTTCCTAGTCGTGGGTGTATCGAGACAGGGCATCGATATACCAGAGTAGACTAGCGTATACGCTTCTCGACCCATGAGATGGGCGATGGATGATCCCATATCCATTGGTGTTTGACATCAGAGATGGTATACGGGTGCTCAGTGGAGACTGGGTACACTGGACGGGCTCGCCGAGAACTCCCAGATGGTATTATACCTCACGTCAGATGGCAGTTCTCTGGTGACACTTGTGCAGGTTAGTCTGTAGACCCGAGATCGTCATAGAGGCTTATGTGATTCCCACTGTGCTTTGATTTCCACCTTACCACGTCCAAGAGGGCGTGCAAAACGGTGGTTTTTGGGTACTGTCCCGAGTCACATGGAGGCAATGAGCGATAGGAGGGGTTTCGTCTCTCCCGGTATTGGGGGTTGATGTTGCGCTGTGCTCGATTGGCCATTACAGGGAAGTCCCTAGCCAGGGCTGATTTAGAGATTTACTGGTAAGTGTTACCAGTAGTTTCTCGACCCGTTAAGAGCCTCACATCGGCAAGACTTATCAGTTATTGGGGTCTGACGCTTACCACCCCTAGACTTTATATGCGACATATCAGACGAGGAGACCGGACTGTACGGCAAGTGTTACCGTTAGGCTTTTACAGGAGTTGGAGCGGGCTTGCTTGCCGATCTTCTGATCGCTCAATACCCGGGTAGCCGTTACGTCCAGCTAGTACCGCTGACGGCTTGTGGGTGCTTGATGTGATCATCACCTACTGCCGGCGTATTGACGAGTCTTTAGAGTCCTACATAGAGGTTTTACTGGCTCAGGCAAAACGAAATAGGAGCGCATATGTGATATGTGCAGGACCGAGAATAATGCGTGCATGTGATACCGTATTCTATTCTCGCGACTTTTTGTATCGGTCGGTTATATGAGATATAGCCGGGTTATCGAATCAAGTGTTGATTCGATAAGTCGATACATTGGATGTTAGTCAGTTATATGAGATATAACCGGATTATTAAGTCAAGTGTTGATTTAATGATTCAGTGTATAATTGTATATATGATATACTAATTTACATTAACTAACATTTGTTCACTTAAGGATTTTTCTCACATGTGCACAACTTTAATATATATGTGATATATATTAAAATGTGTTTTCTTTTTGTATCATGGTTGTTGATACAACATTCATGGGTGTATGAGACTTACACCATGCTATTTGTTATATTGGGTTTAATATTTAAAGTAATTACAAAATTAGTGGAAGATTAGAAAAATGCATGAAGCTTATGGATACATTGACTAAGTCCACTAGGTTTGTTTTTACTTTGGATATTTGTTAACCCAACCATTAGGATTAGCCATGGTTATGTCTCTACATGAGTTATTATATGATACCCACTCACCATGGTTAGCTTTCTCACTTGATCATTATCCTTCTCTCTTTATTTTGTTCATCTTCTTTCTTGAGCTCAAAAGCTCTCTAGGTTTTGATTAGGTGAGAAATAAATGTGAGATAAATAATTCTAAGGTGTACCCACTTCCTATTTCCTCATCCTCTGCTAGACTAGCACTTTAGTTTAGGGTGTTTGCTTCACTAATTCTCTAGTTAGTGAAGAAGAAGCTTGAGTTCGTATTCTCTCGACGTAGATCATCTTCGGCCTCGAAGACTTCAAGAAAGGACGCTCCTTCTGCATCGTGAAGCCATGCTAGAGCCTGGGAGGACCATGATCGCAGCGAAGGGACTACAGCAAGGAGCTATAGAAGTGAAGGACCGATCTATAAAGGTTGTATTTCGTATTCACTTAGTCGTAAATGATATTTACTTGCTTGTGAAACACTAATAATCTAGCAAAGATCTTGTTTAGGGTTGTTCGGCACAGCTAAAATTTTAATCGGGCATGTGTAAGATTTCAAAAAAATAAATTATTATTTTTGGGAATTTTTATAATTTAATATTATTTTAATGAATATTTTAATATTTCGGTATAGTTAAAAACCGATAAATGGGTAAAATTTTGGAAAAATTATGGAAAATTCTAAAATAGGGTATTTTATGGAATTATGTCATTTTAAAGTTTTTATGATTAGTTTGACACTAATTTAGTGCTAATCGCGATTAAAAATCGCTAATCGGATTTTTGGCATTTTTGTGTAAAACATGCACATAGCATTTTTGCTTTACACTTGTGCATTTCTACCATATCACTTTGGGATTACTATTTGAGTGAGAAGGGTTTGGGTTAAAGAAAAATAAAAGAAAAGGATTTGGATTAGAATAATGGTAGTAGGTGGTGAGAGAGAGAAAGGGGGGTTTATCTCTGAGTTGGTCATTCATCTTCCTTCTTCTCTCATTCCTCTCCTCTATCCTCACCTTGCTGCAGCTGATCCTCCCTCTTCATCCTCCACCTTCAAGCCCTCAAATCATCTCAAAAACAACACCAAAACCTCATCTCCTTTTCACAAAAAAGTGTGCAAAAGCTCAAGACAATCACATTGGACCAAGGAAGCAAGGATTTTGGCCACTTGGGGCAACTCAAGAATTTTCTTGAGTTGCTAAAAGAGGTATTTTCTGGACCATTAGCTTAGTTATTGTATTACTTATAGCCCATGTTAAGGTTAGAATCGATATTGTGTGATTTTGAAGACATAGGAAAAACCTAGTTAGGGTTTGAGGGAAATTTTGGGTTGTGATATGAAATTGAGCTCAGTAGAGGCTACATGAACACCCCAGTGTATGAATTGAGACCCAAACTTGAGACTTGAAACGCGGAATACGGATTTAGAAATCGATATCGGAAAAACTGTGAATCTGTGAAGGGTAAATTGGAATCTGCTTTCACCCCGAGACTCTGAAAATATTTTTGGATTGACAGTGAGATGTGCAGGCACCCAGGAAGCTATCACCAAGACCCCAACCCCTAACTCTTTTTCTCGGCCGCCAATTTAATCCTTCTGGCCGCAATTTGCGGCCAGACCTGCACCAATTTGGCTCGTTTTGGTTTTGGTGCCCCCTTATCACTAGATTAGACCCCTGGCATGTGCAAAATTTTCCAATTTGACCTAGGGTGAAATCTGGGACCCTTTTCCGTAGTTGCTGTTTTGGATTCGTGTTCCGTATTCCGTATTTTTAATTCTGGATTTGCGTATTGCTTTTTACCTCGAATACTTGGAGTTTATACAACGATATCGAGGATTTTTGATGGTTTTGAAGGCGTAGTCCATAGGTTCTAACCTATAGGCCTTTAGCGTATCGTGTTGGTTTTCGCGTGTCGTTTTAGTTTCGATTTGGTTTTAATGCGATGCGATACGTGTGATATGTAGGTACCCCCACGGTGATCCGAGGCGATGAAGATGATGGTGGCAATATCGACACCGACACGGAAGATACAGGTGAGTAGATTATATCTACGGGTGATGTCGAGTGGATGGCGTATAGCACCCCCGCAGTTCGATGTCTATTATACTATATATACTATATATATATGATAGCTTATTGCGTGATAAGGAGATCATATATGTGTTAGGTGTACTATGGATATTTAGCGTTGGAGGTAAACTAGTGTAGCTCTTAGTCGCGAACCCTAGCATAAGTTTACACCCATACGCACACACATGCTTATTGCTATACTTTTACCGTGATGATGAGGATAGTGGATGATATGTGGAGACGAGTCGATGATATTGGGCATGGTGCAAGGACATCGGTGATATGATATGATTCGTATTTGGGATACGATACGCGATTTTAGCGGGCCTTTGGATGTGTGTTTTACACACGCGATTATATTTATTTAGATGGTATCGATTGTACTAGATTTAGATCAGTACCCAGATCATGTGATATGATGATAAGGATACCACATATTGATGAGATGAATGTGATATTGGTCCGTACCCCGATTTGGGATGCCGTACGACGGATTTACGTACGAGCTATATATTGATGATAGATCCACACTCATGACTCGAGGATATTATATGATGTATATTGTATCGTATGTGAAACTATTAAGGCGAGATCACCGACTTTTATATTTATATTTATATGTATATCGACTCAGATGTAGGTGGTTTCCATACCCCTCCTGTTTAGCTTGTTAGTTTGGTCTGCAGATTACTTAGTAGACATTAGACTAGACCCGAGTCATACCTATTTCAAAACTAACGAATCGGGGATATTTAAAAGATAGGCAAAAATGGATTATACGGATATTTTCAAACGACGCATCTGTTCTTAAACTCCGTAGCCCTTATTTTACCAAAAACCCCGATTCATCTTATTTCAAATGGCAAAGATGCATGATATATTTATTGAGGTATATTCTTCACTGTTGCGTTGATTATTCGATTCCGCATATTCATGCTATTTGTATTGCATTGCATTGCTTGTGTTTATTGCTATATTACAACCATGCTGTTAGGACACCAGCACCATTATCGATGATGCGTATGTTCCACGTACACTGCTTACCGGCTCACACACTTCATCATCAATAATTGCCATGCCACTACACTGTAGTACTGTTGCATTCAGGATATGACCTTGCATGGCATACTTGTGTACCTATATACTGTGTATTCCTATTGTACACCCATACATGCAAGAATACGTAATTGCACATACATTGATGATGCTGGCTTGATTTGAGATTTGGGGACCGCAAGATACATTTTAAAGATGATTCATTTTGAAGAAGCGGTCTTCCCTAAATATGTGCATATTACTATTCCGTGTTGCATGACATACTGATATGCTTACACTTCTTTTACATGTCGCATACATCATGCTTTGATTATACGCATTGAGATATGTTGTTTCCATGATATTTCTGGATTTGGGAACCGTGGGTATTTCAAAAGAGAATATGTAATTGTTTTAAAAACCCGGTTTCCCTTGATATAATATTTCACTGCGTCCACCATGTGTTTTCTCGGTGCCGAGAGCGACATGTGAAACCCGATTCGAGGTGCGGATGAGGCCGATTGCGGGTACATGGTGGACCCGGTATGGTACCCCGGGGCGAGAACGGATCTGCTGTGTAGCTAGACGGTGAGCCTGGCAGAGGGACCACTACCTACCGGTGATTGGTTGGACCTGGCGGTTATCCGGAGGATACTGACCAGAGTCGACAGATGGATATGGGACGATCCGTACTGCTGGGGCCGAGGGCCAATTCCGCAGACGGAGCCCTTGGGCTGATCCGGACTGACGGAGCCCGATATATGAGGATTTACGTGCCGATGCTGGGCACAGCTTTCATGATGTTTTCGAGTGTCGATGCTGGACATTCCGGTTCCATGATTTTGAAGTGTCGCGAGGGACATAGATGGTTTATATCCTCATACTTCCATGCATATGCTTATGATATTTTCATGCATGATGTTTATTGTCATTGGGTGACGCGTGGACGGGATCCACATACATACAGACTTGATTACATGGATCATACCTAATATTTATGATATGTTATTACTTGAGGCACTGGCACGAGCACTTGGCACTACACTCATGTATAGAGGTTACATTGCCACCTTAGCATGCTTCAGACTTATGTATATAAGGTTTATATATATCTGATCGTATTTACCTAGGATGAGTCATGCATACGATTTCTGCTCTGTGATGTTTTCTATTCACGAGTTGGCAACTCACCCCCGTTGTGCCACAGTTTCTTGCAGGTTTTTCCGTATAGGTTTCATTGCAGCTTTTCTGGCACATTGCTTCCATTACGGGTGACTTGCTTTGGTAGGTAGGTTCCTTTGCATCAGAACCACCATTGTACATGTATTATTCTTTGTATCTAGAAATTCCATCAACCAAAACTTATATATTGTTTCAGACATAGAAATCAGTTGTGTATTATTTCGACCTTAGAGTCGCGCGTTGTAGTATTACGGTTTTTATGCTGTTTTGAGTTCTTTCTGAGTTTTGATCCTCGCCCTTCGGCGTTGTATATTATATTGCTTGCATGGTTGTGACCGTCGATTGAAGAAGAGCTAGTTCCCGCTTGGGGATGCCTTTTATCACTGCATATATTATTCTTGTTGTACACCGTTCGGGGCCAGTATTTACAAAGGGAACTCTGCCGAAATTTTCAGAAAAGACTATACCTTTTAAAAATACACATTCGGCTTACTTATTTAAAAAACCAGCTTTTAAAACATGTTTTCTTCACTTCATAAACTATTTTTCTTTCATTTATTATTTAAAATGGGTTTAGATTTCTGGGCTTGGCTTACTTGGATTAGATGGGGTCCTATAGACTTCATATGATTCAAGGGCCAGTCACGAGCTATTTCGGGTCATGACAAAGTTGGTATCAGAGCGCTAGGTTAACCTTGTTTCGAGTCTAAGTTTGACTATGCAGAGCCTAGAGCGTTATATATATACGAAACTTAGGCTTGACCTTACGGAACTTAAACTTAGTCGAGAGGGTATTATACCCGAACTTTCGTCGCGTAGGATGACCCTTGGTTGATGGAGTAGGTAGCTTGAGTAGAGGGACATACTGTACGTATGTTCCGCGGCATACTTACGACACGCCACTCCGCTTAAGAAACCTTAGGATATACATTTCCTTGCACAGTATTATATTCATTCCTATGATCTATCCTCATCGATACTGGTTATGATTTTTGCTGCCACGATTGCACGGGCAGAGTGAGCTATGGCTCGAGTTGCGTCAGCATGAGCTCGTCGTGGACGAGGACTGACCAGGGCGTGATTCCAGAGACATACGATTGTATATAGAGGCTTCGTCTTATTGTGTTATCGTGCTATAACCATTTGACTGATCGCTTTTATGAGATTTCCCGGATGTGCCGATTGGTACCAGAGGATTGAGCCACTGATAGAGGCCAGCCAGGATGTGGTGACCAATGATATATCGCTTATTCACGATGATTGAGGCCCTGTTCAGCATACAGACGAATGAGCCAGTTGTTGCTGCAAATGACGAGATATCGCCCAGATGATTGGAGCTACTGCAGCATGAATATATACTTAGAGGTATGATGGAAGGTCGCTAGTCACCGAGGATGAATAACTAGGACGTGTGGTTCGTTCGCTTACCCCTATGCGAGGTCATCAGATAGATTGATTGCAGCTAGAGACGACTTCACGCAGGTTCGTTGAGAGTCGATAGAGACGATCGAATGTCAAGAAACCATATTCCAAGTTTAAAGTATTCGGAAAGACATGCAAGCGATTCTATGGACCCTCTAGAAGAATGAAACCCTAACTCGACATAATGACGGTGTGAAATCCTTTGAACCTTAGGGTTTGCGGCAGTTCCGCGGCGCCATTAGTGAGGCTTGGGTTTGCCCTTTTACGGCTGGACCACTGATGCTGTGGTATGTACTCGATACTATTAAACTGTACTCAAGATGTTGAGCTCTTGGGGGATTCTGAGGTTTTGACAAATCGATCGGATGGTTCGGCATCTTTCGGATATTATGTGATGGGATACATTGCTTGGGAGACTCCAGATACGAGTATAGCCATTGGAGCGTAGTCCATGCAGTCACGAGTAGACAAGTCCGAATCAGTCGACATTGGAACAAAGTGGAGTAAAGAGTTCGCACAAAATTTCGACGAGATGACGTTCTACTCCGCTGACATCAGAGATACGATGTGTCTATAGAGGCGTTGGGATGCGACCAGCTTTTGAGTAAATGCTGTACTGAGAATGCAGATTGTCCAGAGAGCGAGAAGAGATTGTGTATGAGTACCAGCCTCCGTACAGTTCGGTTTAGGAGAGATTGGAAGAGACCTTAAGCAGGATTCCTTCCAGGACACTGCTGCAATAAGGATTGCACCCAGGATTAGATGTGTGATGTGTATTCAGAGGACCAGAGGTCGGTGCCAGTGCTTTACGAGTGTTCGCGAGGAAAGACCGAGAGAAGTGCCAGAACGGAATCGTTTCCGTTAGCACACCTGACAGGGCCGATGAGCCGATGGATTGCGGGATTGGAAATCCACATAGAAGATAAGGACCCAGTGACAGAGGACGCCAGACCATGAGCAAGAAGCAAGTAGATATCTTGCGCCGCTAGCATTGGATGTACCGGCACCTTCTCGACTTTGAAGGAGGATATACTGACGACGGTATTTATGATTTGTGATTTTGTGATTTGACTATCACGTATCCGTCACTTTGGATTTCGGTATTTTGGGCGATCTATTCGCATGATTTAGTCTTGATGACTGAGTTTCATGGATTTCATACGGTTGATTTGATGTTGTGCATATGTTACGCACACGATTTGATTTTTGCACTCAGTATAGCTTATATGTGCTTGTAGTGCATTGATATGTGTTTTGTGCACACAGTTGCACACGTTTATGATTTTCTTTACACCTGGGTACACTTGGTGTTGCTGCTTTCGCATTTGAGTTATTGCTGGGTATTTGTGCATAGGATGCACCAGTTCTATACTTCGTGCGTTTGTCGCACCAGTTTTATGTTTCTTGCGTTCATCGCACCAGATTTATATTTCATGCCTTTGTTGCACCGGATTTATATTTTGTGCACTACGGTTGCACCTGACTTCGATTTGATGTCATCCGATATGTCGATTTTGGATTCTGATATTGATGTTGATTTCTTGCACTCCGTGCATTTGATTTGGACTTGCGCATGTTCGACGCTTGCTATTGGATTTCGTGATTTCGTGCATGTTGAGTGCGCAGGATTTAGCTTTTATTCATGCATGATGGATGCACCGATTCGGACTTTCGCGTATGTTGGGCGCATGTTTTGAGATACGATTTTGGTGCATACCAGATGCACTAAATCGGGATTCTTCGTGCATGTCAGATGCACTAAATCGGGATTCTTCGTGCATGTCAGATGCACCTGATTTTGCTGTCAGGAACACACGTTGCCTATGACAGATGTTTCATGCACACCCGTTGCACTTAGATGTTGTTCTATGCACGTGTATGGCACATATTTGGATTTTGATTTCCGTGCGCACCAGACGCACAGGGTATTCTTATATACATTTTGGGATTGATTCTTATGGAGCAGCACGTTTTATGATATTTGTTATGTGTTTTCGTACAGAGAAGGACTAGTCAGAGGACAGTACCTGGATATATTTTGCATGCATTATTTCAGCTATTTACATGTATAGATTTAATATTTACATGTACAGTTCTGATTTATATCGTATTGGTTTTGTATTGGATTTGACATTTGTGTCTTTACCATGACTCCGATGATTGCGGGATGCTTGACGGAGTTTCGTTTTTGAGTTATCTGCTCATTACTCATGCGCATGCATTGCGCTATGATGCGTTTTATATATTGATGATTTCGGAGCCCCGACGACTTGGACTTGTATTGAAATGTTTTAGAATTAGAGGGTTTAAATTTAAATTCGGGGATCGAATTTCTTTAAGGGGGGAAGATTGTAACATTACAAAAAAATAAATTATTATTTTTTGGAATTTTTATAATTTAATATTATTTTAATGAATATTTTAATATTTCGGTATAATTAAATACCGATAAATGAGTAAAATTTTGGAAAAATTATGGAAAAATCTAAAATAGGGTATTTTATGGAATTATGTCATTTTTAAGTTTTTATGATTAGTTTAACACTAATTTAGTGCTAATCGCGATTAAAAATCGCTAATCGGATTTTTGGCATTTTTGTGCAAAACTTGCACATAGCATTTTTGCTTTACACTTGTGCATTTCTACCATATCACTTTGGGTTTACTATTTGAGTGAGAAGGGTTTGGGTTAAAGAAAAATAAAAGAAAAGGATTTGGATTAGAATAATGGTAGTAGATGGTGAGAGAGAGAAAGGGGGGTTTATCTTTGACTTGGTCATTCCTTTTCCTTCTTCTCTCATTCCTCTCCTCTCTCCTCACCTTGCTGCAGCTGCTGCTCCCTCTTCATCCTCCACCTTCAAGACCTCAAATCATCTCAAAACCTCATTTCCTTTTCATAAAAAGTGTGCACAAGCTCAAGACAATCACATTGGACCAAGAAAGCAAGGATTTTGGCCACTTGGGGCAACTCAAGAATTTTCTTGAGTTGCTAAATGAGATATTTTCTGGACCATTAGCTTAGTTTTTGTATTACTTATACCCCATGTTAAGGTTAAAATCGATATTGTGTTATTTTGAAGACATAGGAAAAACCTAGTTAGGGTTTGAGGGAAATTTTGGGTTGTGATGTGAAATTGAGCTCAGTAGAGCCTACATGAACACCCTAGTGTATGAATTGAGACCCATAGCTTAGACTTGAAACCCGGAATACGGATTTAGAAATCGATATCGGGAAAACTGTGAATCTGTGAAGGGTAAATTGGAATCTGCTATCATCCCGAGACTCTGAAAATATTTTTGGATTGACAGTGAGATGTGCAGGCACCCAGGAAGCTATCACCAAGACCCCAGCCCCTAACTCTTTTTCCTGGCCGCCAATTTAATCCTTCTAGCCGCAATTTCCGACCAGACCTGCACCAATTTGGCTCGTTTTGGTTTTGGTGCCCCCTTATCAGTAGATTAGACCCCTGGCATGTGGAAAATTGTCCAATTTGACCTAGGGTGAAATCTGGGACCCTTTTCCTTAGTTGATGTTTTGGATTCGTGTTCCGTATTCCGTATTTTTAATTCTGGATTTGCGTATTGCGTTTTACCTCGAATACTTGGCATTTATACGACGATATCGAGGATTGTTGAAGGTTTTGAAGGCGTAGTCCATAGGTTCTAACCTATAGGCCTTTTAGCGTATCGTGTTGGTTTTCGCGTGTCGTTTTAGTTTCGATTTGGTTTTAATGCGATGCGATACGTGTGATATGTAGGTACCCCTACGGTGATCCGAGGCGATGAAGATGAAGGTGGCAATATCGACACCAATATGCAAGATACAGGTGAGTAGATTATATCTACGGGGGAAGTCGGGTGGATGGCGTATAGCACCCCCGCAGTTCGATGTCTATTATACTATATATACTATATATATGTGATAGCTTATTGCGTGACATGGAGATCATAGATGTGTTAGGTGTACTATGGATATTTAGGGTTGGAAGTAAACTAGTGTAGCTCCTGGTCGCGAACCCTAGCAAAGGTTTACACCAACACGCACACACTTGCTTATTGCTATACTTTAACCATGATGATGAGGATAGTGGATGATATGTGGAGATGAGTCGATGATATTGGGCATGGTGCCAGGACATCGGTGATATGATGTGATTCGTATTTGGGATACGATACGAGATTTTAGCGGGCTTTTGGACGTGTGTTTTACACACACGATTACATATGTTTAGATGGTATCGATTGTATTAGACTTAGATCAGTACCTAGATCATATGATATGATGATAAGGATACCAAATATTGATGAGATGAATGTGATATTGGCCCATACCCCGATTTGGGATGCCGTACGACGGATTTACGTACGAGCTATATATTGATGATAGATCCGCACTCATGACTCGAGGATATTATATGATATATATTGTATCGTAAGTAATACTATTAAGGCGGGATCACCGACTTTTATATTTATATTTATATGTATATCGACTCAGATATAGGTGGTTTCCATACCCCTCCTGTTTAGCTTTTTAGTTAGGTCTGTAGATTACTTAGTAGACATTAGACTAGACCCGAGTCATACCTATTTCAAAACTAACGAATCAGAGATATTTTAAAGATAGGCAAAAAGGGATAATATGGATATTTTCAAACGACGCATCTGTTCTTAAACACCGTAGCCCTTATTTTACCAAAAACCCCGATTCATCTTATTTCAAATGGCAAAGATGCATGATATATTTATTGAGGTATATTCTTCACTGTTGCGTTGATTATTCGATTCCGCATATTCATGCTATTTGCATTGCATTGCATTGCTTGTGTTTATTGCTATATTACAACCATGCTGTTAGGACACCAGCACCATTATCGATGATGCGTATGTTCCACGTACACTGCTTGTCGGCTCACACACTTCATCATCGATAATTGCCATGCCACTACACTGTAGTACTGTTGCATTCAGGATATGACCTTGCATGGCATACTTGTGTACCTATATACTGTGTATTCCTATTATACACCCATACGAGCATGCATACGTATTTGCACATACATTGATGATTCTGGCTTGATTTAAGATTTGGGGACCGCAAGATACCATTTAAAGCTGATTCATTTTAAAGAAGCGGTCTTCCCTAAATATGTGCATATTACTATTCCGTGTTGCATGACATACTGATATGCTTACACTTCTTTTACATATCGCATACATCATGCTTTAATTATACGCATTGAGATATGTTGTTTCCATGATATTTCTGGATTTAGGAACCGTGGGTATTTCAAAAGAGAATATGTAATTGTTTTAAAAGCCCGGTTGCCCTTGATATGATATTTCACTGCGTCCACCATGTGTTTTCTCAGTGCTGAGAGTGACATGTGAAACCCGATTCGAGGAGCGGACGAGGCCGATTAAGGGTACATGGTGGACCCGGTTTGGTACCCCGGGGCAAGAACGGATCTGCTGTGTAGCTAGATGGTGAGCCTAGCAGAGGGACCACTACCTACCGGTGATTGGTTGGACCTGGCGGTTATCCGTTGGATACTGACCAGAGTCGATAGATGGATATGGGACAATCCGTACTGCTGGGGCCGAGGGTTGATTCCGCAGACGGAGCCCGTGGGCTGATCCGGACTGACGGAGCCCGATATATGAGGATTTACGTGTCGATGCTGGGCACAGCTTTCATGATGTTTTCGAGTGTCGATGCTGGACATTCTGGTTCCATGATTTTGACGTGTCGCGAGGGACACATATGGTTTATATCTTCATACTTCCATGCATATGCTTATGATATTTTCATGCATGATGTTTATTTTCATTGGGTGACGTGTGGACGGGATCCACATACATACAGACTTGATTACATAGATCATACCTCATATTTATGATATGTTATTACCTGAGGCACTGGCACGAGCACTTGGCACTACACTCATGTATAGAGGTTACGTTGCCACCTTAGCATGCTTCAGACTTATGTATATGAGGTTTATATATATCTGATCGTATTGACCTAGGATGAGTCATGCATACGATTTCTGTTCTGTGATGTTTTCTATTCACGAGTTGGCAACTCACCCCCGTTGTGCCACAGTTTCTTGCAGGTTTTGCCGTACAGGTTTCGTTGCAGCTTTTCTGGCACCTTGCTTCCATTACGGGTGACTTGCTTTGGTAGGTGGGTTCCTTTGCATCAGAACCACCATTGTACATGTATTATTCATTGTATCTAAAAATTCCATCAACCAAAACTTGTATATTGTTTCAGACTTAGAAATCATTTATGTATTATTTCGACCTTAGAGTCGCGGGTTGTAGTATTACGGTTTTTATGCTGTTTTGAGTTCTTTCTGAGTTTTGATCCTCGCCCTTCGGCGTTGTATATTATATTGCTTGCATGGTTGTGACCGTCGATTGATGAAGAGCTAGCTCTCGCTTGGGGTTGCCATTTATCATTGCATATATATATTATTCTTGTTGTACCCCGTTCGGGGCCAGTATTTACAAAGGGAACTCTGCCGAAATTTTCAGAATAGACTATACCTTTTAAAAATACACATTCGGCTTACTTATTTAAAAAACCAGCTTTTAAAACATGTTTTCTTCACTTCTTAAACTATTTTTCCTTCATTTATTATTTAAAATGGTTTTAGATTTCTGGGCTTGGCTTACTTGGATTAGATGGGGTCCTATAGACTTCATATGATTCAAGAACCAGTCACGAGCTATTTCGAGTCGTGACAGCATGGTTGATGCCTTGTAGAACCTTGTTAGAGTGCCTAGTAACCCTACAGTTGTATCAGAGCTACTAGGCATTGGATGTCGACCTATGGGGGGTTCTCACTGTGTGACAGTTTGGCGAAGCATAGGCTCTTACCCCCAGGGTGTTCCGAGACCGAATGGTGTTCTGGCGGGTTGTAGTCCTCGGGAGGGGGCATGCGTAAAAAGTAGCTGCTGAGGGACCCGTTGGTGCCATGGTGACCCCATTGGATGGGGTGGCTGCCTGACCTACAGTGGTATCAGAGCCTAGCTAGAGCTTTAGGCGACGTGTATATGAATTTAAAACTCCGATCGAACCCCTAAACACCGACTTTGAACCCCTCTCTGGACAATTTTTAAAAATGTGATTTTTCCTGCATTAAAAATACTTAAAAAAATCAGCAGGGAATTCTAAGAATTACCATGAAACACGAACCCAAGATACCATGAAGTCGTCGCGGAACCACGGCAGGAACCTGCTTCCCGCAGCGGTTCCGCATCCGTACTTTGGCATCATTGACACGTGTTTGCACAGTATTATCCTTAGCTATTCCTACATGACTCTCGGTATTTTTAATCTAACTCTAGTGTTGAGTTTTCTGGGGATTATTTTGTATTTGTTGATTCGATCGGAAAGTTTAATTTCGTTGTATTTTCGGGATAATTTAGAAAGTATTAAAATGTTCCAACGGATATCATTAACTCACTTTTTCCCGACACGAAAAACTTTCAAGTGTTGAATTTTTCTTGAGTTTAAATCTTTCGGAAAAACATGCAAGTAAAACGATGGACCCTCTAGAAGAACACAAACCTTAACTCGATTATGTGACCGTCTGAACCGCCTCTAAACCTTAGGGTTTGGGGCAGTACGGCGTGCCACATGTGAGGCGTTGGCTTGACTCTTCTACGGCTGGACCATTGGTACTGTGACGTATTCTGGAATTTTTGAACTCCGCTCAAGTGTTGAGCTATTTAGGAAATCTTGGGTATTTGATTATTCGATCGGAAAGTTTAATACTGTTTATTTATCTGGAATGTGATACAATATGTGGAATTCATATAGTTAGACATGAAATGCGAAGTATGTGATATTTCGGATCTACGATGTCTAAAGAGATTGTGGATTCCAAATGTTGCAGTTTTACACTTTCTTTTCTGCGACCGTAAGTGTAATATGTGATATCGCCGGTTTCGTTGCTATATGTCAATGACAATTGGGATGCACATATTTACTTACGTTGATAACATGAGATGTTATGTTTTGCTGGATATGTTATATTGGATTGTCGTGTTCTGAATAGCCGGGGGTTTTATGTGAGATGAGGGTTTTTATTTTCATTCATGTAAAATTCAATGTATGTAATATTCTTTTATTGGGGCACTTCCGGGATGAGGATGATGTCACCATTGTATATTATTTACCTTTCCGCATTAGGTAGACCCAAGGAGGAGAGCACAAATAACCGGGTTCTAGAGTCCAGTGGGAGTCCAACTCGAGGAGTCGAGTCCCGGTCTTCTAACTCTAGAATTGGAAGGGTTGCTTGCCGCTCTCGTAGGGGTCTAGGGGTGTGGGTTTGGCTATTCATCACGACCGTGGAATCCGTGTTTTATAGAGGCTCAAAATAAAACACGGACCTCCTAGTATATCCATTATTTCATATGTTTCTTCTGCTGCGATATCTATGATGTGATCATTTGATATGTTGTGATAGATACTGTATATAGTATATATGATATATTATATAGACGTTACTTATGTTTTACACCCGCTCTAGCCCTGCCCCGCCCTGCCGTTAGTTAACTAACCTAACGGTGCACGAGGGGACATCGAGGCGAATGCGGATGGCATAAGTGTACGTCGTATTTATCTGTGATGTTTAGGTGACTTAAATGATGGGACTTCATTAATATGATTAATGAAAGAAAAGAAACCTAAAAGATATTGTAGAATCAAATTTTCAAAAAGGGTAGCTACAGTTATTTCTTTGCATGGCGATATATATGATATGTCCTGCACCTTATTCGATGAGGAAAGAGCCGAGATCCCTTCACCGGGAGTGACATCTTTAGGAAAAATGGAAGATGCTACAACACTCGGTTTGTCTTTTGATTGCTTTTAGAGTTTTTCTTTGCATAGTGATATATATGATATGTCCTGCACCTTATTCGATGAGGAAAGTGCCGAGATCCCTTCACCGGGAATGACATCTTTAGCAAAACTAGTGAAAGCCTAAAAAACACTCCTTTTCAAAATTCACTCAATTCTACAACGATATCAAGTTCATTACGCAATAGGTTTTCAGAAAAACCTGTCGTAGCCCTTCGTCACTTCAGATAAGTTGTATATAGTATTCGTGCTGCATTTGTTGGCTTTTGTCAAGGTGTAGTGTGCGGTAGCTATATGCTGCTTATCTGCTGCATATGATGCGATTGGATTAGGGTAGCCGTACGGCTTTGTTGGCTTTCGTCAATGGTCGTGCGGGTGGGTTTAATTCATTCAAGAAATGTACGGGTTGAACTTGACTAGCGGGCTATAGTTTGTTGGCTTTCGTCAAGGTCATAGCACGTTAGAGGCAAAATATTATCGGGAATTTCAAGTGTTGAAATTTGCAATGAGATTGCATACCTTCTATGAGATAGTTGGATCCCGATACCCACTGCGAGTAATTGTTACTCCTGGGAGAGTTTTACACATGACAATTAGCTGATCAAGTAGGTATCTAGAAAGGTGTCAACGGGGTTACGCCTCTGGGAAAACGAGGTTTACTTTAATTAGGTTCGTGCGAAAGCATGGGGAACCTCCCTCAAAGTACCGACACTGGCCTGGCTGAAAGATTGGCGAAATTGTTGGGTGTAATTAATCCCGGCTAGTCTTTCCTTTTAAGGTTTGAAGGAAGATTTGATAAAAACAGTGGGAGCCATCCTGATTTGATAAAATAATAACCAATCTGATCTTGCAAGAGCATACGCTAAAGTGTTTTTCTTCTCTTTCTCTCCAGGTAGCGACCATATCATGCCTTAATCAAGATAATAATATGGATGTATTGACCGATCCCGCATGTTATACGGTGCTGGGGAACGCTGGTTCCGTTCTTTCTTATAAAAGTTATAAGACTGAACAGGATATAGGGGAATACCAGGATTCCCATGCCACCCGAATGAAGAAAGTACATGTTGATGCATTTTCTTCGGGTGTGTTCGTTACGGAGAACTGTTTATCCATTTGCTCTACGTCCTGGGTATTAGATACCGGGTCAGGATCCCATATATGTAATCAGTTACATGGGCTGAGGAAAGGTAGAGAACTTGGAGAAGGTGATAAAGATATAAGGGTTAGAAATGGTGCAATTGTTGCAGCTAGAACCGTCGGGGAATATCACCTTGTATTACCAACTGGTAATACATTGATTCTGAACGAATGGTATTACATGCCGAACCTGATATGTAACATTATATCGGTTTCTTTATTGAGTAAAGAGGGATATAATTTTGTATTACAGGATAATGTTTTGAATATTTTCTAAACCAAAAGTGTAGGGTTCCTAGGCACTCCCAAAAGGTCTCACAAGGCATCGAACATGCCAATTTCAAATTTTACGGTGCCTACAAACCCTAAACTACGGATCGTCGGCTAGATGTCTAGGTGAAAAACTAACTAGTTAACACTTAACTAAAAGTTTAACCGAAATACAACCTTTGTAGATCCGGTGCTCCACCTCCATAGCTCCGCAACGAGGTCCTCTCCGCTGTCCAAATCAAATCCGGGCTCTAGAGTCGGCTTCGTCGGAGAAAAAGCGAGCTAGGTCGTCGATGTCCATGCCGAAGATGATCTACGTCGAGGCATCGCTAAATCAAGCTCCACCTTCACCAAGCCCTAAAACTTATGAAGGAAACACACTCTACTACTTGGCAAGAGATAGAGGATGAAGAAATAGGAAGTGGGTAGACTTTAGAATTGGATTTCTCACTTGTTTGCTCAATTCACCATTGATGAAGAAAGCTTTTTCTTCTTGAGTTCAAGGAAGAAGAAGAAGAAATGTTATGATAAGTTAAATTCAAAAAGAAAAAATAATAGAATACTTATCATAACTAAACCATGGTCAAGTGTAGAGACTAAACTAGGGTTAGTGGGAATGGTTAGGGTTAAGGATGAGATAAGAATGGTTGACTTTATCAAAGCTTCATGAAGCTTCAACTAAAGAACAAATAAAGCCACCATTCTTTTCTCTTTTCCATTTATTTTCCAAAATGTATAAACAAATAAATAAATGAATAAATAAGTAATGGAAAATAAAACCCTAACCACTCTCACAACCATGGTTTAATCTTCACACAAAACACAAGTTAGCATGCATCATCAAACATGATACATACAAGTGCACAAAAATATATCACATATACAATGTGCACAATCCAAGTGAGAAAATCCGTTTAAAGTGAACCAATACTAGTTAGTGCAAAGTAATATATCAAATATATAATTATGCATTAAATCATTAAATCAACACTTGATTCAATGATCCGGTCATGTCGCACACAACCGACTAGTATTCAATGTATCGGCTTATCGAATCAACGCTTGAATCGATAACTAGGTTATATCGCATACAACCTTTCCGATACATTCATCGCGAGAATGTAATACGGTATCACATACACGTATTATTCTCGGTCCCGCACATATCTCATATGCGCTCCTATTTCGTTTCGCTTGAGCCAGGAAACCTCTGTGTAGGACTCTAAAGACTCGTCAATACGCCGGCAGCAGGTGATGATCATATCAAACACCCACAAGCCGCAAGCGGTCTGCTAAACGTAATGGCCACCCGGGTATTGAGCGATCTGAAGATCGACGAGCAAGCCCGCTCACACTCCAGTGAATCCGACCAGTAACACTACCGTACAGTCCGGTCTGATCGTCTGATATATCGCATATCTCGCATAGGGGTGGTAAACGTCAGACCCCAATAGCTCGATAAGTCGTGTCGATATGAGGTCTATAACTATTCGAGAAACCACTGGTAACACTTACCAGTAAATCTCAGCAACCCTGGCCAGGGATTTCCTGTTATAGCCAATCGAACACAGCGCAACATCAACTCCCTATACCGGGAGAGACGAATCCCCTCCTATCGCTCATTGCCTCCATGTGACTCGGGACTGTACCCAAAAACCACCGTTTTGCATGCCCTCTTGGACGTGGTAAGATGGAAATCAAAGCACAGTGGGAACCACACAATACTCTATGACGATCTCGGGTCAACAGACTACTCTGTACCAGTGTCACCAGAGAACTGCCATCTGACGTGAGGTATAATACCATCTGGGAGTTCTCGGCGAGTCCATCCAGTGTACCCAGTCTCTACTGAGCACCCGTATATCATCTCTGATGTCAAACACCAATGGATATAGGATCATCCATCGCCCATCTGTATGGGTCGAGAAGGTATACGCTAGTCTACTCTGGTATATCGATGCCCCGTCTCGATACACCCACGACTAGGGACTTTGAAGGATGTACTTATGGACTACCATGTCCCCACTAGTATGATCCGCATCATAGTCCAGGTAGTCAAGTACACATCCTAAGGGCTTTACCAACATGTAACAGAGAGACAATCAGTATACACGTTAAGGTAAAGTGTAACCAGATAGCATACTATCATGTCGAGCAAGAAAGTCCTCCCTATATATGTCCCAGCATCCACTACAATATACATCCTATGTACAGTAATGGCCTCTAGGGCATACATATAACTAACAATCTCCCACTTGCACTAGGGCCATCTGTAGCAGTGGTTGTAGTATCTCATACTCAACCATCCCATGAAAGTCTCTCTCTGGGAACAGGCCTTTGTGAGTGGATCCGCTGTGTTGTCCTCTGAGTCTACTCTCCTAACCTCGATCTCCCTGGAGATCAACTATCTCCATGATCAAGTGATACTGCCATAGAATATGTCTGGATCACTGATGGGACCGGCGTTCCTTGGCATAAGCCACAACTCCATTGTCACACAATGGGAGGAACATAGTTCATCTCATGAACCAATATACACCCAAACAGCCTCTAGGGTAGCATCTTAAGTAGCGATGTATCCTGCCTTTATCTTCTAGTATGTCACGGTATCTAGCTTGGAACTCTTCCAACATACCGTCCCTTTGCGTAGGGTAAAGACAATGCCTGTGACTGACATTCAGTCGTCTTTATCACCCTGGAACCCTTCCAGTGATTCTCCCCAGGATCAATTGATACCATCTCACTACAGCTAGTGAGTATCCTAACATCCAATTAGATCTATCTCATAGATCCAAAACTCAGGATTTAGGAGGTATCAAATTGATCCTACACGGAGAATCTTTGTGATAAGCGGAGATTGACCGAGCGTAGCATAGGAAACTCCTTCCCTATCAAGAGTATGTCATCCACGTACTCTACGAGGATTACCACCATACTCTCTACTACCTTTTTGTATATACAAGGTTCATCTACCATTTTGATGAAGTCAAACTCTTTGACTACCACATCAAAACAGATGTTCCAACTCCGCGATGCCTGTTTTAACCTATAAATCATCTTGCACACGTTTCCGCTGCTCCCACTGTCTGCGAAGCCCTCTGGCTGTGTACTTATAGACGCTCTCTTCCAAAACATCGTTTAGAAAAGCTGTCATGACACCCAACCGCCAGATATCGTAGTCATGGTATTTAGCCGTGGCAAGTAATATCTGGATGGACTTAAGCATAGGTACTGGAAAAGGTTTCATCATTATCCACGCCTGGTTGATGACGAAAACCTTTAACTAGTCTAGCTTTGAAAGTCTCAACTTTTCCATCTACACCAAGTAATCTTCTCAAGATATACTTGCTCCTGATGGGGATTTAACCCTTCAGATATAGCAACCAAAGTCCATACTTTGTTGGTGTACATGGATTCCATCTCAGATCACTAAGCATCCAGCCATTCTTACAGAGTCCTACTCCTGATGGCCAGCTCGAAACTAGTTGGGTCATCATCTCATGATGCAATCCTCGCTCCCACTGTCATAGAGGAACCGAAGTATCTCTCAGGTGGGTGAGGAACCCTACTAGATCGGCGGAGAGGCTGAGGTTCGTTGGAATCTACTGAATCCTTTGGATCTACCAAATCATCTGCTGTAGTTTGTATAGCTGGAACCTTTCCAGTTCTACACAACTGACTTTACCTCGAGCTTGTCCGGATTTTGGTTTTAGACATAGGCCGGACAACCCCAAATCTTAACTAACTTAAGATATGGGCTCTTCCCTTTCCATATCATATATAATGTGGTAGGCAACTGATTTGATTGGAACCCTATTCAATAGGTATGCAACTTCACAAGTGCATAACACCCAAAAGGAAATAGGTAACTCAGTAGTACTCATCATAGAGCACACCTTATCATATAGGGTGTTATTGCTCCGCCCCGATAAACCATCGTGCTATGGTGTATACAGAGGAGTAATGCTGAGAGAGAATTTCATTCTCCTTTAGAATAGTCCAGGATTTCCGTGCTCAAGTATTCTCCTCCTCGATCACATCAAAGGACGTAATACTTATACCCGTATTTTGGTTCTCTACTTCTAACTTATATTCCGCGAATATCTCAAAAGGTTCGGACTTGTGTTTCAACAGGAACATAGGTCTGAATCTCGAAAGATTATCAGAGAATGTAATGAAGTACAAAGAACCGGTCTTGGCATGTGTAGACAGGGGACCCACATACATCAACATGTATCATCCCAAGAGTTCACTAACTCTTTCTCTGTTTCCAATAAACAGTGCTGAGGTCATCTTATCTTTGTGACATGACTGGCGAGTTTCACAAGATGTAAATTCAAACTGATTTAAATATGCATCTACATGTAACTCCAGCTAGTCGGGTCGCATTGATATGACCTAGTCTACAATACCTCAAGAAGAATTCGTTCATTTCTGAACTCTTCCTCTTGTGTGTGTTCAGTATACTAAGAACTGTAGTTTGATTTAGAACATCAACGCTTTTAGATAACGTGCCTGAACCGATCAACTTTTGATATAGGAAATGTTCAAAACATTATCCATCAATACAAAATTTTATCATTTCTTTACTTATAAAGAGACTGATATGATTTTGTATATCAGGTTCGGTATCTAATAACATTCGTTCAGAATCAATGTATTCGTAATACAGGGTGACAGTGACCAACAGACTTGGCTGCAACACTTGCCCCGTTTTCTGTCTCATGAAACTTATCACCCGTTCTCAGTTCTCTACCTTTCTGTAGCCCTATGTAACAGATTACATATCTGGGATCCTGATCTGGTATCACATACCCAGGACGTAGAGGATACAGAGAAACAGTTCTTTGTAATGAACACACCCAAAGATGATGCATCAGCATACACTCTCTTTGTTTGGGCGGCACGGGAATTTTGGTAATCCCCAATTTCCTGCTCTGTCTTATAACAATTATAAGTTGGAGCGGGACCAACGTTCCCCAGCTCAGTATAACAAGCGGGTTCGGTCAATAATCCGTATATTATCTTGATTAAGGAGTGATATGGTCACTACCTGGAGAGAGAGAGAAGAAAACACTCAGCGTGCGCTCTTGCAAGAATAGATTGGTTATTATTTTATCTAATCAGGATGGCTCCCACTGCTTATCAAATCTTCCTTCAAACCCTAAAAGGAAAGACTAGCCGGGATTAATTACACACTACAAGTTCGCCAATCTTTCAGCCAGGCCAGTGTCGGTACTTTGAGGGAGGTCCCCCGTGCTTTCGCACGAACCTAATTAATGTAAACCTCGTTTTCCCAGAGGCGTAACCCCGTTGACACCTTTCTAGACACCTAGTTGATCGGCTAATTGTAATGTATAAAACTCTTCCAGGAGTAACTCTTACTCGCAGCGGGTATCGGGATCCAACTATCTCATAGAAGGTATGCAATCTCATTGCAAATTTCAACACTTGAAATTCCCGATAATATTTTGCCCCTAACGTGCTATGACCTTGACGAAAGCCAACAAACCATAGCCCGCTAGTCAAGTTCAGCCCGTACATTTCTTGATTGAATTAAACCCACCCGCACGACCCTTGACGAAAGCCAACAAAGCCGCACGACTACCCTAATCCAATCGCATCGTATGCTAGCAGATAAGCAGCATATAGCTACCGCACACTGCACCTTGACGAAAGCCAACAAATGCAGCACGAATACTATATACAACTTATCTGAAATGACGGAGGGCTACGACAGGTTTTTCTGAAAACCTATTGCTTAATGAACTTGATATCGTTGTAGGATCGAATGAATTTTGAAATGGAGTGCTTTTGAGGCTTTTCTAGTTTCGCTAAAGGAGTCACTCCCGGTGAAGGGATCGTCGGTCCTTTCCTCGTCGAATGAGGTGCGGGATATATCATATATATCACTGTGCAAAGCAGAACTCTTAAAAGCAATCAAAATACAAACCGAGTGTGTAGCATCTGCCAGTTATTGCTAAAGGAGTCACTCCCGGTGAAGGGATCTCGGTCCTTTCCTTATCGAATAAGGTGCAGGATATATCATATATACCGCTGTGCAAAGCAAGAACTGTAGCTACCTATTTTATTTTGAAATTCGATTCTACAACATCTTAGGTTTCTTTTATTTCATTAATCATATTAATGAAGTCCCATCATTTAAGTACCTAAACATCACAGATAAATACGACGTACACTTATGCCATCCGCATTCGCCTCGATGTCCCCTCGTGCACCGTTAGGTTAGGTAACTAACGGCAGAGCAGGGCAGGGCTAGCGCGGGTGTAAAACATAAGTAACGTCTATATAATATATCATATATACTATATACTGTATCTATCAAAGAACATCACATGATCACATCACAGATATCGCAGCAGAAGAAACATATGAAATATTGGATATACTAGGACGTCCGTGTTTTCAATACGAGCCAGTATAAAACACGGATTCCACGGTCGCGATGAATAGCCAAACCCACACCCTTAGACCCCTACGAGAGCGGCAAGCAACCCTGCCAATTCTAGAGTTAGGAGACCCGGACTCGACTCCTCGAGTTGGTCTCCCACTGGACTCCAGAACCCGGTTACTTGTGCTCCCCTCCTTGGGTCTATCCTAGTGCGGAAAAGTAAATAATATACAAACGGTGACAACTTCCGCAACCTGGAAGCGCCCCAATAAAAGAATATTACATACAAGTTTTTACATAAATGAAAATGAAAAACACTCATCTCACATAAAAACCCCCCGGCTATTCAAACACGACGATCCAATATAACATATCCAGCAACACATAACATCACATGTCATCAACGTAAGTAAATATGCGCATCCCAATTGTCGTTGACATATAGCAACGAAACCGGCGATATCACATATTACACTTACGGTCACAGAAAAGAAAGTGTAAAACTACAGCAGTTGGAATCCGCAATCTGCATAGACATCGCATGCCTAATCAAATGAATTCCTTAGACATCGCATGCCTAACAATTATAAACCCCGCATTTTAGTCTCCAAATCGAAAACACTTTTCAATATCAAGTCGGGCAATTCAACAAGATTCCCGACAGCCTGATCGAATGCTCGTCGCAAACTTCAATAGACGGCTGCACCCCCGATACCGTCGACGAAGTGCACCAAGGCGGAACACCGCTACCGCGAGCACCCGAACGGATGCTTTCGGCGACGGGGTTCTCCTACAGTCACTTGGTCGGGGCTATGGAGTGAGGCTGTCTATTAAGTTTACCCGGCGAGTATCCGCGTACGCTACGTAATTGCGACGGACTTTTGATCACATCAAAATTCCATAGCAACCGATCAAGTGAGACTAAACTGCTATGTTTATAACATTCATTCAGTTATCACATAACTTTTGCGAATTCCAATTATTGTATCCCATCCCAGATAAATAGAAAATGTTAAACTTTCCGATCGAACAATCGAACACCCAAGTTTTCCCAATACAGATCAACACATGAAATAAGTCTAACAACATTCAGTTCGTACCTCAGTACCAACGGTCCAGCCGTAGAAGGGTCAAGCCAACGCCTCACATGTGGCACGCCGTACTGCCCCAAACCCGAAGGTTCAAAGGGTAGTTCAAGACGGTCACATAATCGAGTTAAGGTTTGTTGTCTTCTAGAGGGACCATCGCGTTACTTGCACTACTTAGAACGTCGTTAAACTACGGAAAAATCCAACACTTGGAATTTTCCCGACAGGGGAAAAATTGGGTATTTATATCCGGTCGAACTTTTTAACATATTCAAAAAATTATCCGGAACGACACATAGACAAAGTTTGACAATCCGATCGAATGTATGAACTCCCAATACAACCCAAAATACTCAACTCTTGATTTCAGATTAAAAATTCCCAGGAAAACCAGCACTGAAAAATAGGAGTTACTGTGCAAAATTCAATGGCAGATAAGACAAAAGTGCCACGGAAGGGCCGCATTAGCACGCTAATGCCGCGGTTCCGCCGCACTTTAGAAAGATCATTAGGTAATTTTTGCATCGTAATTCTTAGATTTACCTGCTGATTTTTCTGCATATTTTTAATTTGCAAAAATCCACGAATTTCAAAAATGTACAGAGAGCATTCTAAGGTTTGGGTTTCGGTTCGATCGGACTTCAAACTCCGTCTACGCATCGCCTAAGGCTCTAGCTAGGCTCTGATACCACTGTAGGGTTCCTAGGCACTCCCAAGAGGTCTCACAAGGCATCGAACATGCCAATTTCAAATTTTACGGTGCCTACAAACCCTAAACTACGGATCGTCGGCTAGATGTCTAGGCGAAAAACTAACTAGTTAACACTTAACTAAAAGTTTAACGGAAATACAACCTTTGTAGATCCGGTGCTCCAGCTCCATAGCTCCGCAACGAGGTCCTCTCCGCTGTCCAAATCAAATCCGGGCTCTAGAGTCGGCTTCGTCGGAGAAAAAGCGAGCTAGGTCGTCGATGTCCATGCCGAAGATGATCTACGTCGAGGCATCGCTAAATCAAGCTCCACCTTCACCAAGCCCTAAAACTTGTGAAGGAAACACACTCTACTACTTGGCAAGAGGTAGAGGATGAAGAAATAGGAAGTGGGTAGACTTTAGAATTGGATTTCTCACTTGTTTGCTCAATTCACCATTGATGAAGAAAGCTTTTTCTTCTTGAGTTCAAGGAAGAAGAAGAAGAAATGTTATGATAAGTTAAATTCAAAAAGAAAAAATAATAGAATACTTATCATAACTAAACCATGGTCAAGTGTAGAGACTAAACTAGGGTTAGTGGGAATGGTTAGGGTTAAGGATGAGATAAGAATGGTTGACTTTATCAAAGCTTCATGAAGCTTCAACTAAAGAACAAATAAAGCCACCATTCTTTTCTCTTTTCCATTTATTTTCCAAAATGTATAAACAAATAAATAAATGAATAAATAAGTAATGGAAAATAAAACCCTAACCACTCTCACAACCATGGTTTAATCTTCACACAAAACACAAGTTAGCATGCATCATCAAACATGATACATACAAGTGCACAAAAATATATCACATATACAATGTGCACAATCCAAGTGAGAAAATCCGTTTAAAGTGAACCAATACTAGTTAGTGCAAAGTAACATATCAAATATATAATTATGCATTAAATCATTAAATCAACACTTGATTCAATGATCCGGTCATGTCGCACACAACCGACTAGTATTCAATGTATCGGCTTATCGAATCAACGCTTGAATCGATAACTAGGTTATATCGCATACAACCTTTCCGATACATTCATCGCGAGAATGTAATACGGTATCACATACACGTATTATTCTCGGTCCCGCACATATCTCATATGCGCTCCTATTTCGTTTCGCTTGAGCCAGGAAACCTCTGTGTAGGACTCTAAAGACTCGTCAATATGCCGGCAGCAGGTGATGATCATATCAAACACCCACAAGCCGCAAGCGGTCTGCTAAACGTAACGGCCACCCGGGTATTGAGCGATCTGAAGATCGACGAGCAAGCCCGCTCACACTCCAGTGAATCCGACCAGTAACACTACCGTACAGTCCGGTCTGATCGTCTGATATATCGCATATCTCGCATAGGGGTGGTAAACGTCAGACCCCAATAGCTCGATAAGTCGTGTCGATATGAGGTCTATAACTATTCGAGAAACCACTGGTAACACTTACCAGTAAATCTCAGCAACCCTGGCCAGGGATTTCCTGTTATAGCCAATCGAACACAGCGCAACATCAACTCCCTATACCGGGAGAGACGAATCCCCTCCTATCGCTCATTGCCTCCATGTGACTCGGGACTGTACCCAAAAACCACCGTTTTGCACGCCCTCTTGGACGTGGTAAGATGGAAATCAAAGCACAGTGGGAACCACACAATACTCTATGACGATCTCGGGTCAACAGACTACTCTGTACCAGTGTCACCAGAGAACTGCCATCTGACGTGAGGTATAATACCATCTGGGAGTTCTCGGCGAGTCCATCCAGTGTACCCAGTCTCTACTGAGCACCCGTATATCATCTCTGATGTCAAACACCAATGGATATAGGATCATCCATCGCCCATCTGTATGGGTCGAGAAGGTATACGCTAGTCTACTCTGGTATATCGATGCCCCGTCTCGATACACCCACGACTAGGGACTTTGAAGGATGTACTTATGGACTACCATGTCCCCACTAGTATGATCCGCATCATAGTCCAGGTAGTCAAGTACACATCCTAAGGGCTTTACCAACATGTAACAGAGAGACAATCAGTATACACGTTAAGGTAAAGTGTAACCAGATAGCATACTATCATGTCGAGCAAGAAAGTCCTCCCTATATATGTCCCAGCATCCACTACAATATACATCCTATGTACAGTAATGGCCTCTAGGGCCTACATATAACTAACAAAAAGTTGGTTGGATCAGGCACGTTGTGCAATGGCATTTATGTTCTAAATCAATCAACAGTTCTAAGCATAACAAACACACACAAGAGGAAGAGTTCAGAACTGAACGAATCCTTCTTGTGGCTTTGTAGACTAGGTCACACCATTGCGACACGCCTAGCTAAGTTGCATAAGGATGGATATTTGAATCCTTTTGAATTTTCATCTTATGATACTTGCCAGTCATGTCTCAAAGGAAAGATGACCAAAACTTCATTTACGGGACACGGAGAAAGAATTACGGAACTCTTAGGACTGGTACATAGTGATGTATGCGGTCCCATGTCTACACATGCCAGGGATGGTTCTTCGTACTTCATTACATTCACTGACGATCTCTCAAGATACGGACATGTGTTCTTGATAAAACACAAGTCTGAAGCTTTTGAGAAATTTAGAGAATATAAACAAGAAGTCGAGAACCAAACTGGAAAAAGTACTAAAATCCTTCGATCCGATCGAGGAGATGAATACTTGAGCAATGAATTCCTGGACTTCCTAAAAGAGAATGGGATTCTCTCTCAGCTAACTCCTCCATATATACCACAGCACAACGGTGTATCAGAACGGAGGAACCGCACCCTATTAGATATGGTGCGCTCTACGATGAGCACAGCTAAGTTACTTATTTCCTTCTTGGGGTATGCGCTAGAGACAGCCATACATCTATTGAATATGGCCCCCACCAAATCTGTGCCTACCACTCCATATGAGATATGGAAAGGGAAGAGACTATGTCTTAACTATGTTAAGATATGGGGTTGTCCAGCCTATGTCAAACGACAAAATTCGGACAAACTCGAGGCACGGTCTGATCTACGCAAATTTGTAAGATATCCTAAGAATTCACAAGGGTATATCTTCTACCACACTGAGGAACAAAGGGTGTTTGTTTCTCGGCATGCCACCTTTTTAGAAAAGGAATTTCTTGCAAAAGAGATTAGTGGTCATGAGAGTTGGATATAGTGCCCTCAAAGTCAATTATTGGATCGCAAGCACGTGATTGCAATGATTGCGGAGGAACTATACCGGTAGGACAGTCTTACTCGAGATGATAGTATGCTATCTAGTTTGCCTTTATTAGTCATGTACAGGTTCTGGTGACTGATCACTGTTACACTTTGATAGAGCCCTTAGGATCTTCCTTTACTACCAACAGTATGATGGAGATCATATACGTGAGAGTTGGGTGGTTTATAAGCATATCCTTAATTGTGGTCCCTAGTCGTGGGAGTTTCGAGACAGGGCATCGATACTCCGGAGTAGACTAGTATATACAATCGAGACCCCGACGAGGGGCGGTGGCCGGTCTCACAATCCACTGGTGTCAGTAGGATCACCTAAGATGTTTACAGGTGCTCATTGGGTTATGAGTACACCGAACAGGACTCGCCGGGAACCTGCTAGTTGGTATTTATACCTATCGTCAGATAGCCGTTCCCTGGTGACATGTGTACAGGTTAGTTCATCGACCTGAGGTCGTCATTTTTCTCATGTGAGTTCCCACTGTTCTTTGATTTCTACCCTACCACGGCTCAAAGGAGTGGTGCAAACAGGTAGTTTTTGGGTACAGTCCTGAGCCACATGGAGTCAAGTGAGCGGATCGCCAGGGGATTCGTCTCTCCCGGTATTGGGGGTGAGATCGCGCTGTGTCTAGGAGAGCCATTACACATAGCCCTCGGCCGAGGCAGGAGATTTACTGGTAGGTACTCCAATAGTATCTCAGGGTGTTTTTGGGCTACACTCTGACACGACTTATACCGCTATTGGGGGTCTGACGTTACCAGCCCCCTAGGCAGATATGTGATACTCATAGACGAACGGACCGGACTGTATATACATTGTCACTGTTAGGCTCAGTAGGGTTTCTGGATGAGTTCGCTCATCAGCCTCCCTTTAGGTCAGTGCATGGGCAGCCGTTACGCACAACTAGTGCCGCTAACGGCTTGTGGTTAAACCTACTGCCAGGGTACTGACGAGTCATTAGAGTCCCCCACAGATAGTTTCCCAAGTTCGGGCGAAACGTTGTAGAGGCCGTATGGGTTTATGGCAAGGTTCGGAAAATGCACGTGCGTTTACGCACGTGTCATATTTCGGGCAGATAATACTGGTGGGCTTTGGTTTAAGCCGGATTCGAGTATTATACTGTGTAGATATAATATCTTTGTCTCAGTTGCATTTGTATTCGGTCGTAATACAAATGTGGGTATGTTTATACCATTACGGGGTTATCCAGAAATTCGTTTCGGGGTCGCGTTTGGAAGTTGCCAGTTTCCAGTTTTCTATCACCGGTATTAAACATTCGGTTTAATGCGGATTTATCTTTTCTTCACTTGGGTGAGTCATGAGGTGAGTCGTGTTTCTAGATGGTTCTTGAATGGTGACTAGGTTAGTGACTCATTAGGTTGCATTAATTGCTTTGCAAGGTGTTAAGTGAGTCACCATTTGCATTAATGGGGTTTTGTTTGCATTAAGGATATTTGTTAAGATCTTTTCCTTATGGTTACCCTCTCCCCTCCTACACTCACCCCCCACCTCTATATTGGCCGGCCCCTTGTGAGTGAGAGAGAGAGAGAGATTGATTTGGAAAAAAGTATATGAAATTTCCTTCATGGAAATTTCATAGGTTGATTTACCATTTCCCGATTCCAAAAAAGGCAACTTCATTAACCGTTCGTCTATGGCGTTGGACGTAACGAGACAAAGTGTTCTACTCATTCTCTACATCAATCTTGGTCATCTCTTTTAGCAAACTTGATGACCGAGTTGCATCGAGTCAGAGGCGGAAGCCCGTTTAAAGATCCGTTGACGTGGTGCCACCTGGACAAGGAGATCGGAGATCGACGAGATCGGAGCAGCCGCAACGGAGCGTGGGATGATGGTTAAAGAACGAAGGACTCGGATCGTTCGATATAACCTTTCTACCCTCTTTGTAGTTTGTTAGTTTAGCAATAATGGCAGATCCGGGTTATAGTATACGATAGCGCCAGTTATCAAAGTTTTTGTTCCGCATTTGGCGTCTGTTAGACGTCCGGGGCGCTACCGTAGACTTACAATGAGGTAGAACTGGAAGAGGTACCAGCTACAAAAGCTGCAACAGAAGATCTGGTTGAACCAGAGGATTCGGTAGTACCCGATGAACCCTAGCCACTCCGCCGATCTAGTAGGGCTCCTCACCAACCTGAGAGATACTACGGTTTTCTCATGGATGGTGGGAGCGAGGATTGCATCATGGAGGATGATGACCTAACTAATTTCGAGCAGGCCATCACGAGTGGGGACTCAGTGAAATGGATGGATGCAATGTCGTCCGAGATGGAATCCATGTACACCAACAAAGTATGGACTTTGGAAGATGCTCCTGAAGGGGAAAAACCAATTGGGAGCAAGTGGATCTTCAAGAAAAAACTTGGTGTAGATGGGAAAGTGGAGACTTTCAAAGCTAGACTTGTTGCAAGGGCTTTCGTCAAAGACCAGGTGTGGACTATGACGAAACCTTTTCTCCAGTGGCTATACTTAAATCCATCCGGATCATGCTTGCCATCGCTGCATATCATGACTACTAAATCTGGCAAATGGATGTTAAGACCGCCTTTCTAAACGGTGATTTATAAGAAAGCGTGTTCATGACTTAGCCAGAGGGCTTCGTAGCTAGTGGGAGCAGCGGGAAGGTGTGCAAGCTGCTTAAATCCATTTATGGATTAAAGCAAGCATCGCGGAGTTGGAACATCTTCTTTGACGTCGTTATCAAAGAGTTTGATTTCATCAAAAACGTAGATGAACCTTGTATCTACAAGAAGGTAGCAGAGAGTAAGGTTGTCTTCCTCGTATTGTACGTGGAAGACATACTCTTGATAGGAAATGACATTCCTATGCTGCAATCGGTCAAGCTCTTCTTATCATAAAGATTCTCAATGAAAGATCTAGGTGATGCCTTCTGCATACTTAGAATTATGATCTATAGAGATAGATCTAAAAGGATATTGGGATTGTCCCAATTCAGGTACATTGACACCATACTAAAGAGGTTTAGTATGGAAGAATCCAAGCGTGGGAACTTACCCACAATCTCTGGACTCACTCTCTCCAAAGAGATGTCTCCCAAGACTGATTTGGAGAGAGCTCGCATGCAAGGGATGCAAGTACACGGTAGCGCCCCGGCCGTCTAACAGACGCCAAATGTGGAACAAAAACTTTTACAACTGGTGCTGTCGTATACTATAACTCGGATCTGCCATTAAAGCTAAACTAACAAACTACAATGTGGGTAGAAATGTTATACCGAACGATCCGAGTCCTTCGGTCTTCAACCATCATCCCACGCTTTGTTGCGGCTGCTCCGATCTCCTGAATCTCCAGTCTTCTCGTCCAGGTGGCACCACGTAGACGGATCTTTAAACGGGCTCCCGCTTCTGAACCGAGGCAACTCGATCATCAAGTTTGCTAAAAGAAATGACCAAGATTGATGTAGAGAATGAGTAGAACACTTTGCCTCGTTACGTCCAAAGCCATGTATGAACGGTTAATGAAGTTTTCTTTTGGATCGAATGAAAATGAGCCATGAAAATATATATGAACTTAAATCTCTCTTCTCATTTTAACAACCCTTTATTTTTCCCAAAATCATCCCTCTTCTCTCAAGAGGGGCCGGCCAAAATATAGGATAAGGGAGGTGAGTGTTGGAGAGGGGGGGTGACCATAATGATAAATGAGAATGAATGATTCATAATACACCTTGCAAAAATCATTTAATGCAAATGAAGTGTCATCCAACATAGTCATCAAAAACCATTAATGCAATAATGAGTCACTAATCCTAGTCACTATCAAGAAGCTTCCACACACTCATGACTCACCCTCATGACGAAAAGATAAATCCGTATTAAATAGAATGTTAAATACGGACGATAGAAAACTGGAAACTGGCAACTTCTAAAAGCGATCCCGAAACGAATTTCAGGATAACCCCGTAACAGTATAAACATACCCGCATTTGTATTACGACCGAATAAAAATGCAACTGAGACAAAGATATTATATCTTCATAGTATAATACTGGGATCCGGCTTAAACCAAAGCCCACCAGTATTATCTGGCCAAAATATGACACGTGCGTAAACGCACGTCCATTTTCTGAACCCTGCCATAAAACCATACGGCCTGTACAACATTTTGCCCGAACTTGGGAAACTGTCTGTGGGGGACTCTAATGACTCATCAACACACTGGCACTAGGTATAACCTCTAGCACGCCAGAGGTACTAGCTGTACGTAACGGTTGCCTATGTATTGATTGGAAAGGAAGCTGACGAGCGAACTCATCCTGAAACCTTACTGAGCCTGACAGTGACAATATCCGTACAGTCCGGTCCGTTCGTCTAAAGAGTATCGCATATCGAGTCTAGGGGGTGGATAATGTCAGACCCCTAATAACGCGATAATTCGTGTCGGTATGAAGCCCATCACCTCCTGAGAAACTACCGATCCAAATCAGTAATTCTCAACTACCTCGGCCGAGGATTTCTAGTGATGGTCACCCGTTCACTGTGCGACATCAACCCCCAATACCGGGAAAGACGAATCCCCGACGATCCGCTCACTGCCTCCATATGGCTCGGGACTGTACCCAACTAAAACCTGTTTGCACGTCTCCTTTGAGCGTGGTAGGGTTGTAATCTATGCACAGTGGGAACTCACACGAGACAAATGACGATCTCAGGTCGACAAACTAACCTGTACACATGTCACCAGGGAACTGCTATCTGACGATATGTATAATACCAACTAGCATGTTCCCGGCGAGTCCTGTCCGGTGTACTCATAATCTAATGAGCACCTGTATACATCTTAGGTGAAACAACTGACACCAGTGGCTTTTGAGACCGGCCACCGCCCCTCTTCGGGGTCTCTAATGTATACACTAGTCTGCTCTGGAGTATCGATGCCCTGTCTCGAAACTCCCACGACTAGGGACTCTTTAAGGATGTGCTTATTGACCCCAGCTCCCACGTATATGATCGCCATCATACTGCTGGCAGTCAAGCAAGAATCCTTTGGGCTCTATCATCATGCAATAGTGAACTAAAGCATGTATACGATGATAAAGACAAACCAGATAGCATACTATCATCTCGAGCAAGACAGTCATTTCGGTATAGGTCCTCCCTCAATCATTGCAATCACGTGCCTGCGATCCAATAATTGACTTTGAGGGCACCATATCCAACAATCTCCCACTTGCACTTAAGGATAATTATTGCGATGTCACATACTCATAGCCCGTGTGATACCAAACATCCAACTCTTCTACTAATCAGTTTCACAAAGCTCGTTTGTAAAACTATTGTGTTCGAGAAATAGCCTCAGTGAGTGGATTCGCCCTGATCTTTCTTTCTATGTCTCTCTTAATCTCAAGTTCGCGGAGAAAGCCATCTCCCGAATTGAGTAATACCTGTCTTAGAATATGTTTGGATGTCTGATGGGACCTAGTTCATAAATGAACTCCAAATCCAAACTTCTTAGACTGTATCGATAACTGAACCTAATCAGTATCCAGCACCATGCCTCCCACAGTATCCTCTTGGACCAACTGTCCATAATATTATCCCTCGTCAGAGGGAAAACTATAACTCTGACAATCACTATGTCATTCATGTCACCTATGAATCCTGGAATGATAACCGTCCCCCGAAGGAGGCTGCCGTCATCAAATCCGTAGAACATGCACTTATGTTCTAAATCTGCTTCCTTATGTTTCTTCAGGATTGGATTAATATAAACTTATTGCATCTAGTGCAAAAACAACATCTGGTGTGGTACATGACATCTCACGATTGACTCAATTGCCTAAGCAAGTGATCTGCCAATCATGCACATCCCTCTCCCCTTTAGTCTGTAAGACACCTTTAGAGAGGGTGACTCCATCACCTGCAGGTACACCACCATGCCAGGAGTCATCTATTCTAAAATACTATTAGAATACTGTCAAAGTACCCACATTGGGAAGCTACCCAAATCTTGATCTAAAACCATAGATCTAGTAACCAGAATGTCTGATATTATATCCATATCTTTTGTGGAGAAACAACTGTGTGACGACCACAGTACAACCGATCGTAGTATAGAAATTTTACTTCCTACTCTGTGTATGTCATCCAAATACCAAGACATCACACCCTACTACCTTCTAAACAGATTCATCCCCTATTCTGATGAAGTCAAAGCCATGACTGTCACATCAAAAATAGATGATCTTATCTCCGGTATCTATGCTCAAGCCTATAAATAGACATAAACTCCTTGCCCACTATGCTTCCGCTGCTCCCATGACTACGACAACCCTCTGGCAGAATAATATATACGTGTACTTCTAAACCTAGTTTAGAATGACGCTATACATATCCTCCTGCCGGGTCTCATAGTCTGGAATAGCAGTAGTATCAAGTCAGGGTAAACAATAACCTCTCTGTCACCGTCCTTGAGGCTACCGGAGTACCTCTCGGGTGTCTGAGGTTACCCACCATATCTGCGGAGTGGCTAATGGAATGTCAAATTTGATTGAATCTTTAGGTCCTATTAAATTTTCCGTAATCGTTTGCGGTTCTGGAATCACTCCCACTACTGTTTTCTGAAAAAATCCATTTCATTAAAACAGTGGCGAGTCAAGAACAATATCACTATTGATCTTCCTGATGGTAGAAAATCAACCCTCGTCAAAGCCAGGGTCAACCCACAAACTGCCATTACAGAAACGTGCCTTGAGCTATCCAGAGTCTGGTTCTAAGCATAAGCTGGACAACTCACCGTACCTTAACATCGTTAAGATATGAACCATTCTATATCCAATATAGAAAATTTGGCACTTATTTAATTGGAACGAGATTCTAATCATGCAACTGTCTCCAGTGCATATGATCTTAATGGAGAGAGGCTAATCAGCATTACTCAATTTAGGAACATATATCCAATTATGAGTAACCTGAAAGAGAAACAAGTTTCTCAAAAACCATTACTATCAACTGAATACCAATCACAAGTATCTACATCTTCAATCTCTTTGAAGAATCCCGATACTTGCGACATCTTGTTCGCTACTTTATTCTTATACCCACAACTTCTCAAAACTTCGACTTTGTATTTCTACGAAACACTTGTCTAAAAACTAGAGAAGTCACAAGTAAATAGAATATAGTACGAAGACTAACCCCTTTTTCCTGACGGACACTGGACAACATACAATACTCTGTATAAGTCCGCTGTGTTGAATAACTCAAAACCTGTGCATCGTCGGTTGAAAACTGTACCCAGGCGATTTCCTCAAATATCACCAATTACAACGAATTCCGATATATAATGAGGATGATCTCCTAATTCCCAATAACTTACTCCCACTCATCATCTGTAAAACCATACAGATATGAGAATGAAACCTGGTAAATACATACCTTGGAGTAAGCATCTAATCGGGAAAACAGTTTTCCTTTAACAATGCACTGAAACATGAAAATGTTTCGTAGGGGTATCCTGGTATTCTTAGTAATGCCTCCTCCATAATCAAATTCATGACTATAACCGTATATTTCTTTGCCATCTCTCCAAATCCCTTTATTTTGTCTTTATTCATTACCTTCTGTACACCATCATTAGGCTAAATGGTTTTCTTCCTTTCCTACCGTTCGGCACCAGCCTATGGTTTGGAAGAAGACTATCCAGGAAGCATAATAGGTGTACTCTCCTAATCCTAGGAGTACTCGCAACTTGAGAGAGGGTGATGATAAAAGACAACTGAATAATACCTTATTCTATTTCTCCCGAACTGGGGAAAAAAGAAAAGGTGAAATAGGAGTGGTGATGAAGTACGCGGTTTGGCCGTGAATGATAGCAGTCGCAATTTACTTTGCCCTCCTTCTAATCCCTTTATTTTGTCTTTATTCATTTTCTTCAGTACACCGTACTTAGGCTAATTGGTTTTCTTCATTCCCTACCGTTCGGCACCAGCCTATGGTTTGGAAGAAGACTACCCAATAAGCGTAATAGGTGTACTCTCCTAAACCAAGGAGCCCTCACAACCTGAGAGAAGGTGATAATAAAATACAACTGAATAAACCAATTCTATTTCTCCTGAACCTGGATCTATCCTCGAAGAAGTCCCTTCGAATTTGTATATAACCATACGATGGATCTATCCAATGGAAGTAGATGTCCGTAGTAATACGGGGTGTTCTGAGAAATACAAAGGATAAAAGAAGGAGCGACAATGACTTATGCAATTTGGACAATCCAAAAACCAGTATTTTAAGAAGGTTCGGTCAACTTGATCATTGAGTCATAGTCTAGGGTCGGTCAATGGTCGCTGACAAAGAGAGAGAGAAAAGAAACACTCTGCGTGCACTCTAACCTAGATCAGAATGGTTATCAATTTATCCAATCAGGAAACCACCCACTGTACCGTCAAATTCTCCTCCAAACCTAAAAGAAGAATCAATCGGGATCACCCGAAGAGTAACCAGCTTATCAGTGAGAATCGGGATCCAACTATCATCGCATGATAACATGACGGAATCCACTCATGTTATCACACTCCAGAAGGTATGCGCATACATGGCAAATTTCAGTTTGTTTAGAAACCCCCAATATGATTTTTACCCCATGCTCTTATGACCTTGACTAAGAGCCAACAAATCATAAGTCACATGTTAAGTTCTTCCCGTCATTATCCAGGTTGATTTGAACCCACCCGTACATTCTCTTGACTAAGGGCCAACAAAGTAATACGACTGTCCCAAACCAACGCATCTATCTATGCAACATGTGAACACCCCAGCAGCTTCCAATCACTATGTCTTGACTAAGGGCCAAACAAACATAGCTTGAATACTACTGACCATTCAAATGAAATGACGGAGGGCTACGGCTGGTTTTTGGCGAAAAATCTTTAACGTAATGAACTTGATCTCGTTGAAGGAACCTGATAGCTTTTTATAAAAATATAGTGGCGAAAACCTTTTGCTAAAGAGGTCACTCCCGGTGAAGGGATCTCGGCACTTTCCTCGTGGAATGAGGTGCAGGATATTCTAACTGAATACCACGATGCAAAGCAACTTATAATCGACTATAATGAAGTTATTACCCTGACGCAAACTTCTGCCCAAGGGTTCTCTCCCGGTGAAGGGATATCAGCCCTTGCCTCGTCGAATGAGGTGCAGGATATTCCAACCGAATATCACTGTGCAAAACAAAAGGAAACGTCTTCGTAATAACACTTTTTAAAATTGTTCCAACAACATCAAATATAGGTTTGTTTTCCTTTACATTGATCAGAATCAATGCAGTCCCATCAATTAATCACACCAGAAAAGAACGAAAAATAAAATGTACGTATATGCCATCCGCATTCGCCACTAGGTCCCGTCATCACCCGTTAGGTTACTTAACTAACGACAGAGCGGGGACTGGACTAGCGCGGGTGTAAAACATATACAACATCTAATAGTATATATACCAATATACAATAATTGCTCCAGGCGTGATAAATGCAACATTACAGAAAAGTAATAAGCATCACAGAACAATACAGATAAACTGGGATCCCCGGGATTCATAGAGCCGCTACTGAAACCCGACATTCCCCTTGTCGTGTGGATAGCCTGTGCAATGAAACCTAGACCCCTATGGGTGCGGCAAGTTACCCTCCAAAACCTGAAGCGAGGTAGCCCCCTACAGCATAGTGAATGGACCACCCGTCACTTCACGGAATCTGGTAACTTAAGCTCCCCTCCTTAGGTCAACCTGTACACCCTACGTGTGCGGCGAATAGTCTGCCAATTCTAGAGTGAGGCCCCTCTGTCTCTCAAAGCCATGAGATACGGACCCGTTGCCCTCCAGAACCCGGCTATCCGTGCACACCATCGCGGGGTAAACCTAGTACAGAAATAAAAATATGTACAACGGGTACATCGACCTCAGCCCGGTCGTGCCCCAAAAGAATATTATACAAACAGGCAGTGACGGCAGTCCACTTGTTGGACGCTCGCCCCGCAATATCAAATGTACAAATAAATTCAAAAAGCACTACCATTGCGCACTGCTATCCACCAGACAAATCCGCAACATCACAGCACAACATAGAACATCAACGCGAATGTCACGTTCGCAAATACGTCTAAAAGAACTATTGCAATTAGACGCAATTTACCGCTCAAATGACATTCCCGGTCGGAGATATAATATAAGTACCTCTTACTAAAAAGTTTAAAATTTCGATCGACAAAACTTCCTGAAGTGGGCCCCATGTACATCTGGTGTACAGTAATAAAATCTGGGCCCAAAAGATATATACCAAAAACCACAATTTCCCATTTTGAACTCACTGGAAACTTTTAGCACACTATTCCTACATACTGGCCGCGGTTCCGCGGTCAAACCCTAGTTTTGACCACATATCCGCGGCGGTATTGTGGGATCACGTGCCTAAATATTCCCAGAATGCTTCAAAAACCATGCAAAATTTTCTGTGATATGTAAAATAATACCAATTGTTGGATATGGTTCCCTCAAAGTCAATTATTGGATTGCAGGCACGTGATTGCATTGATTGAGGGAGGACCTATACCGATAAGACAGTCTTGCTCGAGATGATAGTATGCTATCTGGTTTGTCTTTATCATCGTATACATGCTTTAGTTCACTATTGCATGATGATAGATCCCATAGGATTCTTGCTTGACTGCCAGCAGTATGATGACGATCATATACGTGGGAGCTGGGGTCTATAAGCACATCCTTAAAGAGTCCCTAGTCGTGGGAGTTTCGAGATAGGGCATCGATACTCCAGAGTAGACTAGTGTATACAGTCGAGACCCCGACGAGGGGCGGTGGCCGGTCTCACAAGCCACTTGTGTCAGTTGGTTCACCTAAGATGTATACAGGTGCTCATTAGGTTATGAGTACACCGGACAGGACTCGCCGGGAACATGCTAGTTGGTATTATACATATCGTCAGATAGCAGTTCCCTCGTGACATGTGTACATGTTAGTTTGTCGGCCTGAGATCGCCATTTGTCTCGTGTGAGTTCCCACTGTGCTTAGATTACTACCCTACCATGCTCAAAGGAGACGTGCAAACAGGTTTTAGTTGGGTACAGTCCCGAGCCACATGGAGGCAGTGAGCGGATCGTCGGGGATTCGTCTCTCCCGGTATTGGGGGTTGATGTCGCACAGTGCACGGGTGGCCATCAGTAGAAATCCTTGGCCGAGGTAGTGGAGAATTAATGATTTGGATCAGTAGTTTCTCAGGAGGTGACGGGCTTCATACCGACACGAATTATCGCGTTATTAGGGGTCTGACTTTATCCACCCCCTAGACTCGATATGCGATACTCTTTAGACGAACGGACCGGACTGTACGGATATTGTCACTGTCAGGCTCAGTAGGGTTTCAGGATGAGTTCGCTCGTCAGCTTCCCTTCCAATCAATACATAGGCAATCGTTACGTACAGCTAGTACCTCTGACGTGCTAGAGGTTATACCTGGTGCCAGTGTGTTGATGAGTCATTAGAGTCCCCCACAGACAGTTTTCCAAGTTCGAGCGAAACGTTGTAGAGGCCGTATGGTTTTTTGGCAGGGTTAGGAAAATGCACGTGCGTTTACGCACGTGTCATATTTTGGGCAGATAATACTGGTGGGCTTTGGTTTAAGCCTGATCCCAGTATTATACTGTGTAGATATAATATCTTTGTCTCAGTTGCATTTGTATTCGGACGTAATACAAATGCTGGTATGTTTATACTGTTACGGGGTTATCCTGAAATTCGTTTCGGGATCGCTTTTGGAAGTTGCCAGTTTCCAGTTTTCTATCGCCCGTATTTAACATTCTGTTTAATATGGATTTATCTTTTCGTCATGAGGGTAAGTCATGAGTGTGTGGAAGATTCTTGATAGTGACTAGGATTAGTGACTCATTATTGCATTAATGGTTTTTGATGACTAGGTTAGATGACTCTTCATTTGCATTAAATGATTTTTGCAAGGTGTATTATGAATCATTCATTCTCATTTATCATTATGGTCACCCCCCTCTCCTACACTCACCTCCCTCATCCTATATTTTGGCCGGCCCCTCTTGAGAGGAGAGAGATGATTTTGGGAAAAAGAAAGGGTTGTTAAAATGAGAAGAGAGATTTAAGTTCATATATTTTTTCATAGCTCATTTTCATTCGATCCAAAAGGCAACTTCATTAACTGTTCATCCATGGCTTTGGACGTAACGAGACAAAGTGTTCTACTCATTCTCTACATCAATCTTGGTCATTTTTTTTAGCAAACTTGATGATCGAGTTGCCTCGGCTCAGTGGCGGGAGCCCGTTTAAAGATCCGTCGACGTGGTGCCACCAGGACGAGAAGTCTGGAGATTCAGGACATCGGAGCAGCCGCAACAAAGCGTGGGATGATGATTGATTACCGAAGGATTCAGATCGTTCGGTATAACATTTCTACCCACTTTGTCGTTTGTTAGTTTAGCTTTAATGGCAAATCCGGGTTATAGTATACGACATCGCCAGTTGTAAAAGTTTTTGTTCCGCATTTGGCATCTGTTAGACGGCCGGGGCGCTACCGTGTACTAACAGTGATATCAGAGCCTCACCATTATGCTTTACTAACTTGTTCTAACACGTTTAAAACATCGATCGAATGGATTTTCGAAAACTACAATTTTTCTGAACAAAGTTTCTGTCGATTTTAAATCTGGTCTAAAAATTATTTTAAGGGATACCCTATGCTTCGGCTGTAGGCTCTATCATGTACGCGATGCTATATACCAGACCCGATGTAGCACACTCACTAAGTGTAGTGAGTAGGTATCAAGCTGATCCTGGAGAGAGTCACTGGACAGCTGTGAAGAGCATTCTCAAGTACTTACGAAGGACTAAAGAGATGCTCTTGGTGTATGGTAACAGAGAACTCCAAGTAGAGTCCTTTACCGATTCGAGATTCCAGAGTGATAAGGACGACTCTAAGTCACACTCGGGATTTGTCTTTACCCTTTACGGAGGGGCGGTTAGCTGGAAGAGTTCCAAGCAGGAAACCGTGGCAGACTCGACGATGGAGGCTGAATACATCGCTGCCAACGATGCTGCCAAAGAGGCGGTCTGGATCAAGAAGTTCATTACCGAACTTAGAGTGGTTCCATCCATTGAGCATCCAATACCTTTGTATTATGATAACAATGGAGCGGTAGCTTTGGCCAAGGAACCCAGGTCCCATCAGCGATCCAGACATATTCTGAGGCGGTATCACCTGATCCGAGAGATAGTAGATCTCCGGGAGATCGAGGTCAGGAGGGTTGACACGAAGAACAACACTGCGGATCCAGTCACGAAGTCCATTCCCCACATACAGTTTGAGAGACTCTTCGGGATGCTTGGTATGTGATACTACAGCACCTGGCCCTAGTGCAAGTGGGGATTGTTAGCTGTATGTATGCCCTAGAGGACAGTATTGTACAGATGATGTATATTATATTGGATGCTTGGACATATATAGAGAGGACTTTCTTGCTCGATATGATAGTATGCTATCTGGTTGCTCTTTATGTTAACATGTATACTTGTCTCTTGATACTGTCTTATAGTTACATGTTGGTAAAGCCCTTAGGATGTGTACTTGACTACCAGGACTATGATGCAGATCATACTAGTGGGGCCATGGTAGTCCATAAGTTCATCCTTTAATGTTCCTAGTCGTGGGTGTATCGAGACAGGGCATCGATATACCAGAGTAGACTAGCGTATACACTTCTCGACCCATGAAATGGGCGATGGATGATCCCATATCCATTGGTGTTTGACATCAGAGATGGTATACGGGTGCTCCGTGGAGACTGGGTACACTGGACGAACTCGCCGAGAACTCCCAGATGGTATTATACCTCACGTCAGATGGCAGTTCTCTGGTGATAATTATGCAGGTTAGTCTGTAGACCCGAGATCGTCATAGAGTTTGTGTGATTCCCACTGTGCTTTGATTTCTACCTTACCACGTCCAAGAGGGCGTGCAAAACGATGATTTTTGGGTACAGTCCCGAGTCACATGGAGGCAATGAGCGATATGAGGGGTTTCGTCTCTCCCGGTATTGGGGGTTGATGTTGCGCTGTGCTCAATTGGCCATAACAGGGAAGTCCCTGGACAGGGCTAATTTAGAGATTTATTGGTAAGTGCTACCAGTAGTTTCTCGACCCGTTATGAGCCTCACATCGGCATGACTTATCGGTTATTGGGGTCTGACGTTTACCACCCCTAGACTTGATATGCGACATATCAGACGAGGAGACCGGACTGTACGACAAGTGTTACCATTAGGATTTTACAGGAGTTGGAGCGGGCTTGCTTGCTGATCTTCTGATCGCTCAATACCCGGGTAGCCGTTATGTCCAGCTAGTACCGCTGACGGCTTGTGGGTGCTTGATGTGATCATCACCTACTGCCGACGTATTGACGAGTCTTTAGAGTCCTACATAAAGGTTTTACTGGCTCAGGCAAAACGAAATAGGAGCGTATATGTGATATGTGCAAGACTGAGAATAATGTGTGTATGTGATACCATATTCTATTCTCGCGACTTTTTGTATCGGTCGGTTATTTGAGATATAGTCGGGTTATCAAATCAAGTGTTGATTCGATAAGTCGATACATTGGATGTTAGTCGGTTATATGAGATATAACCAGATTATTAAGTCAAGTGTTGATTTAATGATTTAGTGTATAATTGTATATATGATATACTAATTTACATTAACTAACATTTGTTCACTTAAGGATTTTTCTCACATGTGCACAACTTATATTAAAATGTGTTTTCTTTTTGTATCATGGTTGTTGATACAACATTCATGGGTGTATGAGACTTACACCATGCTATTTGTTATGTTGGGTTTAATATTTAAAGTAATTACAAAATTAGTGGAAGATTAGAAAAATGCATAAAGCTTGTGGAAGCTTGTGGATGCATTGACTAAGTCCACTAGGTTTGTTTTTACTTTGGATATTTATTAACCCAACCATTAGGATTAGCCATGGTTATGTCTCTACATGAGTTAGTATATGATACTCACTCACCAATGTTAGCTTTCTCACTTGATCATTATCCTTCTCTCTTTATTTTGTTCATCTTCTTCCTTGAGCTCAAAAGATTAAGTGAGAAATAAATGTGAGATAAATAATTCTAAGGTGTACCCACTTCCTATTTCCTCATCCTATACTAGACTAGCACTTTAGTTTAGGGTGTTTGCTTCATAAATTCTCTAGTTAGTGAAGAAGAAGCTTGAGTTCGTATTCCCTCGACGTAGATCATCTTCGGCCTCGAAGACTTCAAGCAAGGACGCTCCTTCTGCCTCGTGAAGCCATGCTAGAGCCCGGGAGGACCATGATCGCAGCGAAGGGACTACAACAAGGAGCTATAGAAGTGAAGGACCGATTTACAAAGGTTGTATTTCGTATTCACTTAGTCGTAAATGATATTTACTTGCATGTGAAAACCTAATAATCTAGCAAAGATCTTGTTTAGGGTTGTTCGGCACGGCTAAAATTTTAATCGGGCATGGTTGATGCCTAGTAGAACTTTGTTAGAGTGCCGAATAACCCTACACGTCCGACATGTGGACTGCCGTCACTGCCTGTTTGTATATTATTCTTTTGGGGCACGACCGGGTTGAGATCGATATACCCGTTGTACATATTTTCTTTTCTGTACTAGGATTGCCCCGCGGTGGAGTGCATGGATAGCCGGGTTCTAGAGGGAAATGGGCCCGCATCTCATGGCTTTGAGACGGAGGGGGCTTCACTCTAGAAATGGCGGGCTATTCGCCTCACTCGTAAGGGGTACAGGTTGAACCAAAGAGGGGTGCTCATGTTACCGGATTTCGTGAAGTGTTGGGTGGTCCATTCACTTTGCTGAAGGGGGCTGCCTCACTTCAGGTTTTGGCGGGTAACTTACCGCACTCGTAGGGGTCTAGATTTTCATTGCAGAGACTATCCACACGACCAGGGGAACCTCGGGTTTCAGTTGCGGCTTAAAGGAAACCCGGGGCTCCATGATTATCTATATTGTTTTGTGATGCTTATTACTTTTCTGTGATGTTGCATTTATCATGCCTGGAGCGATTATTATTTATTGATATATATTAGTAGACGTTGTATATTTTTTACACCAGCGCTAGTCCAGTCCCCGCTCTGTCGTTAGTTAAGTAACCGAACGGGTGATGACGGGACCTAGTGGCGAATGCGGATGGCATATACGTGCATTATATTTTTGTTCTTTTGTGGTGTGATTAATTGATGGGACTGCGTTGATTCGGATCAATGCAAGGAAAATAGACCTATTCGATGTTGTTGGAACAATTTTCAAAAGCTGTTATTATACGGACGTTCTTTTTTCTTTTGCACAGTGGTATTCGGTTATGAATATCCAGCACCTCATTCGACGACGCAAGGGCCGAGATCCCTTCATCGGGAGTGACCACTTAGACAGAAGTTTGCATCAGGGTAATAACTTCACTATAGTCGATTCCTTTTTGCTTTGCATCGCGGTATTCAGTTGGAATATCTTGCACCTCATTCTACGGGGAAAGAGCCGTGATTCCTTCACCGGGAGTGATCTCTTTCACAATGGTTTTCGCCACTATATTTCTGTAAAAAGCTATGTGGTTCCTTCAACGATATCAAGTTCATTACGTTAAAGGTTTTTCGCCAAAAACCATTCGGAGCCCTCCGTCATTTCAGACGGGTAGCACTTAGTATTCATGCTATGTATGTTGGCCTTCATCAAGGCATGGTGTATGGTAGCTATTTGTTACTTTTCTGTTGTATAGATACATGCGTTGGTTTGGGACAGTCGTACTACTATTTTGAACTTCGTCAAGGGTAAGTACGGGTGGGTTCAAATTAACCTGGATAATGACGGGTAGAACTTAACATGTGACTTATGATATGTTGGCCTTCGTCAAGGTCATAAGAGATAGGGGTAAAAATCACATCGAGGGTTTCTAAAGAAACTGAAACTTTCCAGGCATGCACATACCTTCTGGAGTGAGATAACATGAGTGGATTTCATCACGTTATCATGCGATGATAGTTGGATCCCGATTCCCACTGATGAGTTGGTTTCCTCCTCGGGTGATCCTGACTAATTCTTCTTTCAGGTTTGGAGGAGAATTTGAGGATACAGTGGGAGACATCCCGATTAGATAAAATGATTAACCATTCTAATATAGGTTAGAGTGCACGCAGAGTGTTTCTTTTCTCCCTCTCTTTGGCAACGACCCTGGACTATAACTCAGTGACCAAGTTAACCGAACTTTCTTAAAACACAGGCTTTTGGATTTTCTGAGTTGCATACATCATTGTCACTCCTACATCACCTTTGTATTTCTCCAGAACACCCCGTATTACTAAGAACATCTACTTCCATTGGATAAATCCATCGTATGGTTATATACGAACTCGAAGGAACTTGTTCCAGATTCGAGGATGGATTCAGGTTCTGGAGAGATTGATAGGATTATTCAGTTGTCTTTTTCTTTTACTTTCTTTCAGGTTGTGAGGGCTCCTAGGATTAGGAGGGTACACCTATTACGCTTATTGGATAATCTTCTTCCAAACCATAGGCAGTTGCCGAAAGGTAGGGAATGAAGAAAACCAATTAGCCTAAGTGTGGTGTACAGAAGGTAATAAGTAATGACAAATAAAGGGATTAGAAAGAGGGCAAAGTAAATTGCAACTGCTATCATTCATGACCAAACCACATATTTCATCGCCACTCCTACTTCACCTTTGTATTTCTCTAGAACACCCCGTATCACTACGAACATCCACTTCCATTGGATAAATCCATCGTATGGTTATATACGAACTCGAAGGAACTTGTTCCAGTTCGAGGATGAATTCTGGTTCAGGAGAAATAAGAATAAGGTTTATTTAGTTGTCTTTTATCTTTACCTTCACTCAGGTTGCGAGTGCTCCTAGGATTAGGAGAGTACACCTATTACACTTATAGGATAGTCTTCTTCCAAACCATAGGCTGGTGCCGAATGGTACGGAAGGAAGAAAACCATTTAGCCTAACGATGGTGTACAGAAAGTAATGAGTAAATTCAAATAAAGGGATTTAGAAAGATGGCACAGAAATATACGGTTACAGTCATGAATTTGATAATAGAAGAGGTATTACTAGGAATACCCTGATACCCCTTCGAAACATTTTCATGTTTCATTTTTATTATGGGTTGTTAAATGAAAACTGATTTCCCAATTAGATCCTTACTCTAGAGTATGTATTCACCAGGTTATGATTCTCACATCTGTATGGTTCTACAGATGATGAGTAGGAGTACGTTATTGAGAATTAGGTGATCATCCTCATTATATCGGAATTCGTTGTAAGTTGTGATATTTGAGGAAATCTCCTGGGGACAGTTTTCAACATACAATGCACAGGGTTTGAGTTATTCAACTCAGGGGACTTATACAGAGTATTGTATGTTGTCCAGTGTCCATTAGGACAGAGGGGTTGGTCTTCGTACTATATTCTGTTTACTTGTGACTTCTCAAGTTTTAGACACGTGTTTCGTAGAAATACAAGGTCCAAGTTTTGAGAAGTTATAGGTACAAGAATAAAGTAGTGAACCACGTGCTGCAAGTATCGGGATTCTTCAAGGTGATCGAAGATGTAGATACTTGTATTAGGTATTCAGTAGATAGTAATGGTTTTGAGAAACTTGTTTCTCTTTCAGTTTACTCATAATTGGATGCACTCCTAAGTTGAGTAATACTGATCGGCCTTTCTCCATTTAGTTGACATGTACTGGAGACAGCTGCATGATTTGAATCTAGTTCTAATTAAATCAGTGCCTCTATTTCTATTTTTTATGTCGCAGTCATAGATTTCGACTTCATCAGAATAGGGGATGGATCTGTTATGAAGGTAGTAGGGTGTGATGTCCTGGTATTTGGATGACATGCATGATGTAGGAAGTGAAATTCCTATACTACGATCGTTTATACTGTGGTTCTCACACAATGGTTTCTCCACATAGGATATGGATATAATATCTGGCATTCTGGTTACTAGATCTATGGTTTTAGATCCAGATTTGGGTAGATTCCCAATCAGGGTACTTAGACATTATTCTAAAAGGTATTTTAGAATGGACGACTCCTGGCATGGTAGTGCACCTACAGGTGATGGAGTCACTCTCTCTAAAGGTGTCTTATAGACTAAAGAGGAGAGGGAAGTGCTTGATTGGCACATCACTTGCTTAGGAAATTGAGTCAATCATGAGATGTTAAGTACCACACCAGATGTTGTTTTTGCACTAGATGCAATAAACTGATATATATTAATCCAATCCTGGAGAAACGTTCCGAAGCTGTTTGAGAACATAAGTGGATGTTCTAGGGATTTGATGACGACAGCCTCCTTCAGGAGACGGTTATCATTCCAGGCTTCTAAGGTGACCTGGATGACAGAGTGACTGTCAAAGTTATAGTTTTCCCTCTTACGAGGGGTAGTAGTTTGGACAGATGGTCTAAGCAGATACTGTGGAAGGAATGCCGCAGGATACTGATTAAATTCAGTTGACAATATAGTCTAAGAAGTTTACTGGATTTAGAGTTCATTTGTGAACTGGGTCCCATCATATATCCAGACATATTCTACGGAAGGTATTGCTCATTTGGGGAGATGGATTTCTCCGCAAACTTGAGATAAAGAGAGAGACATAAAAAGAAACATCAGGGCAGATCCACTCACTGAGGCTATTTCACGTACACAATAGTTTTACAAACGAGCTTTGTGAAACTGATTAGTAGAAGAGTTGGATGTTCGGTATCACACGGGCTGTGAGTATGCGACATCGCAATAATTAGCCTTAAGTTCAAGTGGGGGATTGTTGGATATAGTGCCCTTAAAGTCAATTATTGAATCGCAGGCACGTGATTGCAATGATTGAGGGAGGACCTATACCGGTAGGACAGTCTTACTCGAGATGATAGTATGCTATCTGGTTTGTCTTTATCATCATGTATATGATTCAGGTAATATTACAGATCACTATTACACGTTGATAGAGCCCATAGGATTCTTGCTTGACTTCCAGCAGTATGATGGCGATCATATGCGTAGGAGATGGGGTCTATAAGCACATCCTTAAATGGTCCCTAGTCGTGGGAGTTTCGAGACTGGGCATCGATACTCCATTAGTAGACTAGTGTATACAGTCGAGACCCCGATGAAAGGCGGTGGCCGGTCTCACAAGCCATTGGTGTCAGTTGGTTCACCTAAGATGTATACAGGTGCTCATTGGGTTATGAGTACACCGGACAGACTCGCAGGGAACATGCTAGTTGGTATTATACATGTCGTCAGATAGCAGTTCCCTGGTGACATGTGTACAGGTTAGTCCATTGACCTGAGATCGTCATTTTTCTCGTGTGAGTTCCCACTGTGCTTTGATTACTACCCTACCACGGCTCAAAGGAGTCTTGCAAACAGGTTTTAGTTGGGTACAATCCCGAGCCACATAGAGGCAGTGAGCTGATCGGCAGGGGATTCTTCTCTCCCGGTATTAGGGGTGAGATCGCGCTGTGTCTGGAGTGCCATTACACGAAATCTCTGGCCAGGGTAAGCGAGATTTACTGTTAAGTATTCCAGTAGTTTCTCAAGGTGTTCTAGGCTACACTCCGACACGACATATACCGCTATTGGGGGTCTGACGTTTACCAGCCCCTAGACCCAATATGCGATACTCATAGACGAACGGACCAGAATGTACGGATATTGTCACTGACAGGCTCAGTAGGGTTTCAGGATGAGTTCGCTCATCGGCCTCCCTTTTGCTCAATACCTGGGCAGCCGTTACGTACAGCTAGTACCACTGACGTGCTTGTGGTTAAACCCACTGCCAGCGTATTGACGAGTCCTTAGAGTCCCCCACAAAAAGTTTTCCCTAGTTCGGGCAAAACATTGTAGAGGCCGTATGATTTTATGGCAGGGTTCGATCATATACGTGCACTTATGCACGGATCATGATCGGACAGATCATACTAGTAGGCATTGGTTTAAGTCGGATCCTTGTATTGGAATTCTTGGATTACTTTCGTCTCATTGCATTCGTATTCAGTCGGAATGCAGATGCAGGTATGTTATACAGATGAGGGGTATTCTTGTTATCCATCATGAGTTTACTTTAGAAGATACCATTCTATTTACTGTTATAAACATTTGGATTAATGTTTATTAAGTGAAAATTGTGAGTGCTTATCATGATCATGAGCATTAAATGTGGCATGTGTTTTGTTGATGACTCATGGTGCTATTTTTTGTGCCATGTCAAATCTCTTGGTTAATTATCGTGTAGGATTGATGTGTGAGGAGAGAGAGGGCATCCACTTAAGAGTGGGGCTTCTTGATCTTTTTCAAGAGCTCTCATATATTCATCTCACACAATAAGCTAGCTCTTCCTTATCTCTAGATTTTCTCTTGAGCTCGCAACATCCATTAATGGCTTCTTCTTCAACCTCCACCCATCCCTCTCATGAGTTGAGAATCCATGGGTGTCTTGAGACAAAGTTATCACACACATTCTCTACTTCACCTTGGACATGTCGGCTAGCAAACATCATGTTCGAGTTGCTTCGGTTTTGAATCGGGAGCCCGTAAAAAGATTCCTTGACGTGGTGCCACTTCGACGAGGAGACTAGAGATCGAGTTTGATCGGAGATGCCGCGAGGATCTAAGGATGTTGTCTAAAGACCGAAGGACACGGATCGATCGGTATAGCCATTTTAACTTCTTTGTAGTTAGCTAGTTTACGGTTAATGCAATGATCCGGGTGAAATTCTGCATTAGCGCCAGTTTATAAAAGTTTTTGTTCCCAATTTGGCCTCGGATTGACGGCCGGGGCACAACCATAGAATTACATGCGGGACCGAGATTAATGCGGATATGTGATACCGCATTCTATTCTCGCGATATGTGATATCGATCGTGTAATACAACGGTAGCGCCCCGGTCGTCTTTCCGTGGCCAAAATGCGGAACGAAAATTTTTCTAAACTAGAAACCGGCGCTATCGTATGCTTAAAACCCGGATCGAACCATTAACCTACTACTAGCAAACTAGAGAAGGGTTGGAAAGCTATACCGATCGATCCGTGTCCTTCGGTCTTTAGCCATCATCCCAAGCTCCTCGCGGCATCTCCGGTTTCGATCTCCTCGTCGGAAAGGGCACCACATCATCGATTCCTTTTACGGGCTCCCGCTTCATCCGAAGCAACTCGGGCACGAAGTGTGCGAGCCGACGTGTCCAAAGTGATGTAGAGAATGTTTGTGATCACTTTTTCCTCTTGCATCGATGAGTTTGGATGGAGATTAGAGGTGTTGGCATTGATGGAGATAATGAGCTAGAGGAAGAAGAAGAGAAGGCTTTTCTTTTTCTTTTCTTTTGTGTTGCTATCATAATGAGAGTGAGAGTGCTAAGAATAATATGAGAGCTAACCTTTAACATGGCAGCCCCTCTCTCTCTCATTATCATATCAAGGCACAAAACAATCTCATAATGTGACATTTACACACTAAAAGAGACCATGAGTCACTAATGTGTCTATGTCACATTTAAGGCATGTCATGATGAATTCTATCTCATTATTTCCACCAAAGTAAACATTAACCCAAATGTTTACAACAATAAAAAGATACGGAAACATCTAAAGTAAACTCGTGACGGATCACAAGGATACCCCTCATCTGTATATACATACCTGCATCCGCATTCCGACCGAATGCGAATGCGATGAGACTAAAGTAATCCAACAAATCTAATACTAGGATCCAGCTTAAACCAAAGCCCACTAGTATGATCCATCTGATCACGATCCGTGCAATATCGCACGTATATGAACGAACCCTGCCATATATCATACGGCCTCTACAACGTTTCGCCCAAAACTTGAAAAATTGTCTGTGGGGGACTCTAAAGACTCGTCAATACTTTGGCTGTGGATTTAACCACTAGCATGTCAGAGGTACTAGCTGTACGTAACGGGCAACTAGGTATTGACCAAAAGGGAGGTCGATGAGTGAACTCATCCTGACACCCTACTGAGCCTGTCAGTGACAATATCCGTATAGTCCGGTCCGTTCATCTATGAGTATCACATGTCGGGCCTAGGGAGCTGGTAAAAGTCAGACCCCCAAAAGCGGTACAAGTCGTGTCGGAGTGTAGCCCAGAACACCTTGAGATACTACTGGAATACCTACTAGTAAATCTCCTGCCTCGGCCGAGGGATTCGTGTAATGGCTCTCCTAGACACAGCGCGATCTTACCCCCAATACCGGGAAAGACGAAACCCCTGCCGATACGCTCACATGCCTCCATGTGGCTCGGGACTGTACCCAACTAAAACCTGTTTGCACGACTCCTTTAAGCCGTGGTAGGGTAGTAATCAAAGCACAGTGGGAACTCACACGAGACAAATGACGATCTCAGGTCGATGGACTAACCTGTACCCATGTCACTAGGGAACTGCTATCTGACGACATGTATAATACCAACTAGCATGTTCCCTGCGAGTATGTCCGATGTACTCATAACCCAATGAGCACCTGTATACATCTTAGGTGAACCAACTGACACCAATGGCTTGTGAGACCAGCCACCGCCCCTCGTCGGGGTCTCGACTGTATACACTAGTCTACTAATGGAGTATCGATGCCCAGTCATGAAAACTCCCATGACTAGGGACCATTTTAAGGATGTGCTTATAGACCCCAGCTCTCACGTATATGATCGCCATAATACTGCTGGTAGTCAAGCAAGAATCATAAGGGCTCTATCAACGTGCAATAGTGATCTATAAGGTCACCTAAAGCAGTACACGATGATAAAGATAAACCATGGTAGCATACTATTTTCCATCAACGTGTAATAGTGAACCACAATGTCACCTGAAGCAAGTACACGATGATTAGGACAAACCAGATAGTATACAATTCTTTCGAGTAAGACTGTCCTACCGTTATAGGTCCTCTCTCAATCATTGCAATCACGTGCCTGTGATCCAATAATTGACTCTAAGGGCACTATATCCAACAGATCAGTTATATGTGATATTGTCGGGTTATCGCATCAAGTGTTGATTCGATAAGTTGATACAAATGATATTAGTCGGTTGTATGTGATATAGCTGGATTATTAAATCAAGTGTTTATTTAATAATTTATTGTATAATAATATATTTTATATATTAACTTACGTTAACTACTAATAGCTCACTTAAGCATTTCTTTTTCTCACTTGTGTGCACTTAATATATATGTGATATATATTATTGTGTCATGCTAGTTATTACATGCTACATGGGTGTATGAGATTCACACCATGCTTAACCTAATGAAGGGTTTTATTTATTTAAAGTAAATCAAAATTAGTTGGAAATTCATCACTGTTGGATATATGTATGCCCTAGAGGTTATTATATGTATAGTGGATGCTTGGACATGTATATATGTATATAGATGACTTTCTTGCTCGACATGATAGTATGCTATCTGGTTTACTTTATCTTGACATGTTCATTTGATCATGTATCTTACTCATTTGGTACATGTTGATAAAGCCCTCAGGATATTTGCTTGACTACTGCGACTATGATGCAGATCATACTAGTGGGACACGTGTAGTTTATAAGCATATCCTTGAACTGTTCGTAGTCGTAGTTGTATCGAGACAGGGCATCAATAATCCAGAGTGTACTAGCGTATACCATTCTTGTCCAATTTGATGGGCGATAGATGATCCCATATCCATCTGGTGTAATGAAACCAAAGATTGTATACGGGTGCTCAGTGGAGACTGGGTACACTGAACGGACTCGCCGAGAACTTCTATATGGTATTATAGCTATCGTCAGATAGCAGTTCTCAGGTGACACTGGTACAGGTTAGTCTGTAGACCCGAGATCGTCATAGACTCTCATGTGTTCTCCCACTGTGCTTTGATTTCCACCCTACAACGACTCTGCTGAGTCGTGCAAACAGGTGGCTTTTGGGTACAGTCCCGAGACATATGGAGGCAATTAGCGATAGGAGGGGTTTCGTCTCCCCCGGTATTGGGGGTTGATGTTGCGCTGTGCTCGTGGCTATATCAGTACGTCTCTAGCCAGGGCTATTGAGATTTACTGATAAGTGTTATCAATAGTTTCTCAATCTGTTATAGGCCATTCATCGGCATGACTTATTTAGTTATTGGGGTCGACGTTGCCATCCCTGGACTTGATATGCAGCATATCTGACGAAGATACCGGACTGTACGGTAAGTGTTACCAGTTGGCTCGACAGGTTCGCTTGTTTTTCTTCTGCTCGCTCAATACCCGGATGGCCGTTACGTTTAGCTGACCGCTTGCGGCTTGTGGGTGTTTGATATGATCATCGCCAATTGCCGGCGTATTGACGAGTCTTAGAGTCCCACAAAGGGGTTACCTATCTCAGGCGAAATGATGCGGAGTGGATATGGTGATATGCGCGGGTGCCTGATTAAATGCGTCTATGTGATACCGCATTATAATCTGGCGTTTTCTTTTGGTCGGGTCGTATGTGATATGACCGGTATATTAAATCAATTGTTGATTTAATATTAATGACCATTAATCATTTCACTTATAACCTTTTCTTTATTTATTGTATGCATGAATGTATGTATGTACATATGTTGATGTGAATGCACACATGCATGCATATACGTATCATGCTGATGATACATTGGAGTTAGCTATGCAAGACTCACATGGTTTGGATATATTTTTTTTATTATTGATTAAATAATTAATTAGGATTATATCATGGTTTCTTTGTTTCTACACACTTCCATAAGTTGACGTTGACTTAAACCATGGTTTATCTCTACACTTATTCTTTAACCCAACAACAAAATATCTAGATATTTTTTAACCTTGGTTATGAGTGCGTGTGACCCTCTCTCATATACTCATAATTCATTTTATTATTGGCATAACAATTATCTTGAGTTTGCTTAGCCTTTTCCTTCTTCTTCCTCAAACCTTACTACCTCTTCATAAGTGAGTGAATGAGATAAAAAGAAAAGATTTTTCAGTGAGATCTAAACCCAAATCACCAATCTACACTAGTTTAGCCGACTAGTTTAGGTTGTTTGCATCACTTCTACTTGTTCTAGTGAAGCAAGGAGCTTGAGCGAAGGTACTCCGTGGTGGATCGTCGTGGACAACGAAGGACTCAAGCGGACCCGTCCAAACAACGAGTTGATCCAAGGAGTCTCAAAAGGGAGATCTACAAAGGTTGTATTTCTCATCTATTAGTGTTAGACTCTCCTATTTAGTATGTGATATTTTTTTTGTTATCCTAAATTTCTATTTTGATCCTAGGTTAGTTTGCTTAGAACCCTAAAATTTTATTGCACCATGTTTGATGCAAGACAAACCCTTGTATGGTGCTAGGTAAACCCAACAGTGGTATCAGAGCTAAGTTAGAGATTTAGAGTAACCTAGACGATGTTAAAACCTTGAACAAACGAAACCCGACACCCGAAAAATGCTCTGGAAATTTTTCAAAAAGTTGGATATTTTCACATTAAAAATACTCAGAAAATCATACATGGTATTGTATGGGCCCACAAGAAGAACGAAGCCCTAACTCGACTTAACGACCGCGGAACCGAGGCCGAAAGGGTCTTTTTGCGGCGGTTCCACGGTACCGTTGGTGAGGCTTGGACTGTGCCTTCTTGTGCTAGCCCGTATGTGCTACTAGCAGTCTCTGGTATATTTTAAAACTGCTTAAGTGTTGAGCTTTTTGAGAATTCTTTGGGTGATAGATCGTTCGATCGAACGTTTTAAATGCGCCTATTATATGAGAATGTGATACAATAATTGGAATCTACAAATTTGTTTATTGCGTGTAAATCTAACATTTCGGTCTCGGGTGTAATCGGAAATCTTGTTGAATTATCCGACTTATTTTGAAAAAGTGTTTTAATGGGTGAGACCTAAATGCGAGCTTTACCTTGTTAGGCATGAAATCTTGGATATATGATATCCCGGGTTTATGTTGTCTAAGGACAGTTACGATTCCAATTGTTGTAGTTTTTCATTTTTCTTTTCTGCGACCGTAAGTGTAGTATGTGGTGTATTTCCGGTTTCTTTGCTATACATCAATGACAATCGGGGTACGCATACTTACGTATGTTGATAATATGTGATATTATGTGTTGCTGAGATATGATGTGCAGGATTGTCGTGATTGAATAGCCGGGGGTTTTATGTGATATGAGAGTCTTTATTTTCATTCATGTAAATATTAATGGTATGTAATATTCTTTTATTTGGGGCACTTCCGGGTTGAGGATGATGTCACCATTATTGTATATTATTTACTTTTCCGCATTAAGATAGACCCAAGGAGGGGAGCACAACTAACCGGGTTCTAGTTTTCAGAGGGAGGCCATCTCGAGGAGTCGAGACCGGGTCTCCTAAACTCTAGAATTGGTAGGGTCACTTGCCGCTCTCGTAGGGATCTAGGGGTGTGTGCTTGGATATTCATCGCGACCGTGGAATCCGTATTTTCTATTGTTGGCTAAATACAAAATACGGACCTTCTAGATATCCTATATTTTCATATGTGCTTCTGCTGATGATATTATGTTATGTGATTACTTAATATCTGTGATGAATGGAATATTATATATATATATATATGATATATAATAAACATTGCTTATGTTTTACGCCCGTGCTAGTCCCGCCTCGCTATGCCGTTAGTTAAATAACCTAACGGTGCATAACGGGACACTGTGGCGAATGCGGATGGTATAAGTGTACGTTCTATTTTCGTTTCTTTGTGTGATGGGTTAGGAACTTAAATGATGGGAATACATTAATAAGATTAATGTAAAGAAAAAGAAACCTAAAGATGTTGTAGAATCAGATTTGAAACCCACTCGGCCTTTTTATGAAAAATGCAAGTTTCAAAAGATGCGGAGCTTAAGCCACTCCTTTTCTAAACTATTTTGATTCTACAACAAGATAAAATTCAAAGCGTTAAAGGTTTTCCTAACAACCATCCGCAACCCTCCATCATTTTCGGAAGCAGAGTACTTAGTATTCGTGGTATGTATGTTGATTATAGTCAAGGCGTAGTGTACGGTAGCTAAGTGATGTCTTCCTACAAAGTATATGATGCGATCAGTTAGGACATTCATGTGATTATGTTGATCATAGTCAAGGGTTATATGGATGGGTCTAGTTAATCTCGAAATGATGGGTAGAACTTGACTAGTGTTTATAATATGTTGACCATAGCCAAGGTCATAAGTAGCTAGGGGTAAAAACCATATCGGGAGTTTCAAGAGTTGAAATTTGCAATGAGATTGCATACCTTCTATATGATAGATGGATCCCGATCCCACTGTGAGTAAGTGTTACTCCCAGGAGATTTTTGCACTTTACAATTAACTAATCCAGTAAGGTGTCTAGAAAGGTGTCAACGGGGTTTGACCTCTGGGAAAATGAGGTTTATTTTAATTAGGTCCGTGCGAAAGCACAGGGAACCTCTCTCAAAGTACCGACACTGGCCTGACTGACCGGTTGGCGAAACTCTAGAATGTAATTAATCCTGGCTAGTTTTCTTTTAAAGTTTTGAAAGAAAATTTGATAAAAGCAGTGGGAGACATCGATTAGATAAGATAATAACCAATCTAATTCTTTGCAAGAGAATTTCGCTGAGTGTATTCTTTTCTCTCTCCTAATGGCAGATACCTGATGCTGGGACTTAAGCTTCTTTTAGAGAAAAACAAACTGAAAGGACCGAATTATAAAGAATGGTTGAGGAACTTGAACATTGCACTCACATATGATAAAGTATCATATGTCCTCACTACCAAAACCCCACCCGTCCCAGGTCCTGAATCATCTGTTTCGGATAGAGAGATCCGAAAAATATGGGATATTGATTGTAACACGACCAAGTGCCTCGCTCTTGCTTCTATGGACAGTATACATCAGAAGCAGCACAAGAAGATGGATATTCAATCCATCTTTCTTCATACAGAGGTGTTGTATGAAAAGAAATCTCGGACTTTATGATACGAGGCATCTCGAAAGTTGTTTCAGATGCGGATGGCCCCTGGCACATCAGTAAGAGAACATGTTCTGAAGATGATTGGTCTTATAAAAGAACATGAGGAACTGGGATGGACCATGGATAATGAGCAATATACAGATATTGTTTTACAGTCTCTCCCCCTGACTTTGCTCCGTTCATTGTGAATTTCAATATGAACGATTTGGAGAAATCATTGCCTGCACTTCTCAATATGTTGAGAAGTGCAGAGAGCATGCTTAGGACAGCGAAAACTCCCGCTCTGCTATATGGGCCATCTTCTTCTTCCATCCCAAAAGCCAAGTCCAAGGGAAAGAAGAAGAAGAAACCCATCAAACCGAGAGGTGGAGTTCAAAAGGCGAAGGGGAAAGACAAATCCGGGGCCGCGGGAACTGGAAAAGGAGAATTTTTTTACCGCCGCAAGTCGGGACATTGGAAACGCAACTGTGCTCTGTATCTTGCTGATCTCAAGAAGAAGAAGCATACTGATGCTTCCGCTTCAGGTGTGTTTGTAACTGAAAACTGTTTTTCTATAAACTCTGCATCTTGGGTATTAGATATCGGTTTTGGTTCTCACATCTGCAATTGTATGCAGGGATTGAGAAAAAGTAGAGTTCTTAAGACTGGTGACCATACTCTGCGGGTTGGAAATGGTTCCAATGTATATGTTGTATCTGTAGGAGAGTATCATATTGGGTTGCCTTCGGGATGTATTTTGGTTTTGAACCTTTGTTATTTTGTACCCAGTATGCTATGTAATATAATATCTGTTTCTTTGTTAGGCAATGAAGGATATTATTTTGTGTTGCAAAATAATGTTATGAACATTAACTTGAATCAACAGTTGATTGGGTATAGTACATTAAATAACGGTATTTATGTCTTGAACCAGCACACAGTTTTCAATATACAACATATTAGTAAAAGAAAATTTTCAGATATAAATGAAGATTTTCTTGGGCATTGTAGACTTGGTCATATTAATGAAACAAGACTAAACAACCTACATAAAGATGGATATTTGAATCCTTTTGAATATAAATCTTATGCGACTTGTCAGTCCTGTATTAAATGTAAAATGACCAAAACTCCATTTACTGGACACGGAGAAAGAGCTGTGGAACTCTTAAGCCTCATACATAGTGATGTATGCGGACCAATGTCTACACATGCCAGAGGCGGTTTTTCATACTTCATTACTTTTACTGATGATTTCTCAAGATTCAGACACGTGTTTTTGTTAAAGCATAAATCCGAAGCTTTCGAGAAATTCAAGGAGTATAAACTTGAAGTAGAAAAACAAACAGGCTTGAGCATCAAGAAACTTCGACCGGATCGAGGTGGAGAGTATTTGAGTACAGAGTTTTCAGACTTCTTAAAAGAGAACAGGATTCTCTCTCAGCTCACTCCCCTTTACACACCAAAGCACAACGGTGTGTCAGAATGGAGGAATCGTACCCTAATAGATATGGTACGGTCCATGATGAGTGATGCTGAGTTACCGCTTTCCTTTTGGGGGCATGTATTGGAGACAACAATGTATCTGTTAAACAGGGTTCCAACCAAGACCTTGTCTACCACTCCATATGAGATATGGTGTGGAAAGAGACAATCTCTTAAAAGAGTTAGGATATGGGGTTTTCCGGCTTTTGTCAAAAAGCAGAATCCAGACAAACTCGATACACGATCAGTCATGTGTAAATTTGTGGGATATCTAAAACATTCATATGGATATATATTCTACCATAAGGAGGAACAAAAGGTGTTTGTTTCTCAACATGCCACATTTTTAGAAAATGAAATTTTTACAAATAGTACTGATGGCAATGCGGTAGAACTAGAAGAGGTTCTAGAGACGCAAATTGCTCATGACGGATTGGTTGAAACTGATGTTGCAGTAGAACTTCATGAACCTCAGCCGCTTCGGAGATTTAGTAGAACTTCTTACCCACCGGAGAGATACTATGGGTTTCTCATAGATGGTGATCGAGAAGATTGCATCATGGATGATGATGACCTTACTAGTTTTCAGCAAGCTATCACGAATGGTGACTTAGTGAAGTGGCTGGATGCCATAAGATCCGAAATGGAGTCCATGTACACCAACAAAATATGGACTTTGGACATTGCACCTCCTGGGATAAAACCCGTAGGGTGCAAATGGATCTTTAAGAGAAAGATTGGTGTAGATGGACAGGTAGAGACCTTTAAAAAAAGGCTTGTAGTGAAAGGTTATCCTCAAAGAACTGGATTGGACTATGATGAAACTTTCTCTCCAGTAGCAATGCTTAAATCCATTCGGATCCTACTTGCTATTGCTGCTCACTACGACTATGAAATCTGGCAGATGGACGTTAAAACTGCAATTCTAAATGGTGATTTAGAAGAATGCGTTTATATGGATCAGCCAGAGGGCTTCATTGATAGTGGGAGCAGCAGGAAAGCATGTAGGTTGCTTAAATCCATTTATAGATTAAAGCAGGCCTCACGGAGCTGGAACATCTGCTTTGATGATACAGTCAAAGAGTTTGATTTTGTCAAAAATATAGATGAACCATTCATTTATAAGAATGTAGGGAGCACTATCACATTCCTCGTATTGTACGTGGATGACATTATCTTGATAGGAAATGATATTCCTATGCTACAATTGGTCAAACTATTCTTATCGCAAAGGTTCTCCATGAAGGACCTGGGTGATGCCTCGTGTGTTTTGTGCATTAAGATCTATAGAGATAGATCTAAGAGGTTATTGAGATTGTCCCAATCAAAGTACATTGACACCATCCCAAAAAGGTTTAGTATGGAAGATTCTAAGCGTGGTGCCTTGCCCGCTTATCATGGAATCACTCTCTCCAAGGACTTCTATTCGAAGACTGATGAAGAGAGAGCCCGCATGAGCATTATACCCTATGCTTCAGCCGTAGGATCTATAATGTATGCGATGTTATGTACTCGCCCTGATATAGCTTATGCACTAGCTGTAGTGAGCAGGTATCAATCCAACACAGGGGAGAAACATTGGATAGCAGTGAAGAACATTTTTAAGCACTTATGAAGCACTGAAGAATTGTTCTTCGTGTATGGTAATGGGGATTTCCAAATGGAGGCCTTTACCGATTCCAGCTACCAAAGTGATAAGGATGATAGAAAATCTATCTCAGGGTTTGTATTTACCCTCAATGGAGGGGAGGTTAGTTGGAAGAGTTCCAAACAGGATACCGTTGCAGCCTCCACGATGGAAGCTGAGTATATTGCTGCAAATGATGCTGCCAAGGAAGCCGTCTGGATGAGGAAGTTCATCGCGGAACTAGGAGTAGTTCTAACCATTGTTGATCCAATACCATTGTATTATGATAATAATGGAGCTATGGTATTGGCCAAAGAACCTAGGTCCTATCAGAAATCCAGACACATACTGAGGCGATATCATTTGATCCGGGAGATAGTAGATCGCCACGAGATCGAGATTCGGACAGTAGATACAAAGAATAACACCGCGGATCCACTCACCAAGCCCTTCCACAGCCACAGCATAAGCGACTATTTGAGATGTTGGGTATGAGATACGCCAATAATTGGCCTTAGTGCAAGTGGGAGATTGTTGGATATATGTATGCCCCAGAGGCCATTATATATATAATAGATGCTTGGACATGTATATATGTATATAGATGACTTTCTTTCTCGACATGATAGTATGCTTTCTGATTTACTTTATCTTGACATGTTCATTTGATCATGCATCTTACTCATTTGGTACATGTTGAGCCCTCAGGATATTTGCTTGACTACTGCGACTATGATGCAGATCATACTAGTGGGACACGTGTAATTTATGAGCATATCCTTGAACTGTTCCTAGTCGTGGGTGTATTGAGATGGGGCATCGATATTCCAGAGTAAACTAGCGTATACCATTCTTTTCCTATTTGATGGGCGATGGATGATCCTATATCCATCTGGTATGATGACACCAAAGATTGTAAACGGGTGCTCAGTGGAGTCTGGGTACACTGAACGGACTCGCCAAGAACTCCTATGCTGTATTATATCTATCGTCGGATAGTAGTTCTCAAGTGACACTGGTACAGGTTAGTCTATAGACCCGAGATTTTCATAGAGTCTCATGTGTTCTCCCACTGTGCTTTGATTTCCACCCTACCACGGCTCTGCTGAGTCGTGCAAACAGGTGGCTTTTGGGTACAGACCTGAGATATATGGTGGCAATGAGCGATAGGAGTGGTTTCGTCTCCCCCGGTAATGGGGGTTGATGTTGTGTTGTGCTCGATTAGCTATATCAATAAGTCCCTGGCCAGGGCTGTTAAGATTTACTGATAAGTGTTATCAGTAGTTTCTCGATCTGTTATAGGCCATTCATCGGCATGACTTATTGAGTTATTAGGGTCGACATTGCCATCCCTGGAGTTGATATGCAGCATATCTGACGAAGAGACCGGACTGTACGGTAAGTGTTACCAGTTAGCTTGACAGGAGTTTTGACAGGTTTACTTGTTTTTCTTCTGCTCGCTCAATACCCGGGTGGCCGTTACGGTTAGCTGACCGCTTGCGGCTTGTAGGTGTTTGATATGATCATCGCCTACTACCGGCGTATTGACGAGTCTTAGAGTCCTACAAAGGGGTTACCTAGCTCAGGCGAAATAATGTGGAGTAAATATGGTCATATGCGCGGGTGCCTGATTAACTGCGTGTCTGTGAAACCGCATTATAATCTGGCGTTTTCTTTTGGTCGGGTCGTATGTGATATGACCGGTATATTAAATCAATTGTTGATTTAATAGTAATGACCATTAATCATTTCACTTATAACCTTTTCTTTATTTATTGTATGCATGAATGTATGTATGTACATATGTTGATGTGAATGCACACATGCATACATACATGTGTCATGGTGATGATACATTAGAGTTGGCTATGCAAGACTCACATAGTTTGGATATTTTTTTTTTGATTATTGATTAAAGAATTAATTAGGATTATATCATGGTTGCTTTGTTTCTACACACTTCCTTAAGTTGACCTTGACATAAACCATGGTTTAATCTCTACACTTAAACCATGGTTTAATCTCTAAACATAACCATGATTTAATCACTACACTTATTCTTTAACCCAATAACAAATATTCTGGATATTTTTTAACCCTTATTATGAGTGAGTGTGAGCCTCTCTCATATACTCATTATTCATTTTATTATTGGCAGACCAATTATCTTGAGCTTGCTTAGCCTTTTCCTTCTTCTTCTTCCTCAAACCTTACTACCTCTTCATAAGTGAGTGAAGGAGATAAAAAGAAAAGATTTTTAAGTGAGATCTAAACCCACATCACCAATCTACACTAGTTTAGCCGACTAGTTTAGGTTGTTTTGCATCACTTCTACGTGTTCTAGTGAAGGAAGGAGCTTGAGCCAAGGTACTCCATGGTGGATCGTCGTGGACAACAAAGGACTCAAGCGGACTTGTCCAAACAACGAGTTGATCCAAGGAGTCTCAAAGGGGAGATCTACAAAGGTTGTATTTCTCATCTATTTGTGTTAGACTCTCATATTTAGTATGTGATATTTTGTTTGTTATCCTAAATTTCTAGTTTGATCCTAGGTTAGTTTGCTTAGCACCCTAAAATTCTATTGTAGCATGTTTGATGCAAGACAAACCCTTGTATGGTGCTAGGTAAACCCAACAGTCACATGGTTTGAGATTAGTGGAAGCTTGTAGAACCATTGACTTAGTCCACTAGTTTTGTTTTACATTAGATATTTATTAACCCAACCATTACCTTAAGCCATGGTTAAGTCTCTACATGGGTTAATTGAGATATTTTCTCACACATGGTTGCTATTCTCACTCATGAGATTCATTCTACACTTAGTTTTTTCCATGGTTGCTTTTCTTCATCTCCTTCCTCAAGCTCTCTAGCTTTATGGGAGGTGAAGAAAATGAGTGAGAAAAATATTTCTAAAGTGAGCAAAATTCCTACTTCATCAAGCTACACTAGATTAGCCATTTAGTTTAGCTTGTTTGCTTCACTAATCCCTAATTAGTCAAGAGGTAGCTTGAATTAGTGTCTCCTCGACGTAGATCATCTTCGTCCTCGAAGACTTCAAGCAAGTTTGTTCCTTTCATTATGTGGAGCCTTTCTAGAGTCCGGGAGTTCACTGCTTGGAGCGAAGGGACTACTACACGGAGCTATTGAAGTGAAGGACCGGTCTACAAAGGTTGTATTTCTTGTTCACTTAGATGTAAAGATGTTTACATGCTATGTTTCGTCTAATTCTCTAGTCAAGATTCTAGGTTAGGGTTCTTCAGCTCGCCAAATTTTTGAAAACGGCATGGTCGAAGCCTCCCGAAACCCAGTGGGCATGCTGCGAAACCCTACTGTGGTATCAGATCCATGCTAGAGAATTAGAAGATATTTGTAGAATTACGAAACCGAAACAACTCCGAAATACTCGAAACAATAACCTAGTTTCTGTCGAAATTTTTATGTCGTTTAAATTTTTGTTAAGCAAGTTCAGAATGTTACATGAGATGTTAAATGAACACCATATGAAAACGAACCCCTCTCGCCGGAATTTGACCGGCCACATGTTGCAAAAAACAGGCCAGGCCGGAGCTTTTAATGAATTTGGGCTTCGTTTTGGTGTCGTGTTCCGGTCTATGGGTTTTGGTGTTTCAGGTGTTGCTAGTTTTTGCTATGATTGCATGTGATGTTATCTTTGTGCAAAGGCAATTCGAAGTGTTTCATAGTCGTAATTCTAACATCATTTCGGGTTATCTTGACGAAGTTAAAAAGTTTGAACGAATATCAAATACCCATTTTCTCCCTCGCTGGAAATTACCCAAGAGTTGGATTTTTCCAAGTTTAAAATCTTCAGAAAATCATGCAGGTGATTCTATGGACCCTTTAGAAGAATGAAACCCTAACTCAATCCTATGACCGTCGGAACCGCCACCAAACCCTAGGGTTTGCGGTAGTTCCGCGGTACCATAGGTGAGGCAAGGGTTGGCCCATCTACAGTTGGTCCACAGGTGCTGTGGCATGTTCTGGGTACTTTTTAAACTGTGCTCAAGTGTTGAGCTCTTTGGGAAGTTTTGGGTGTTTGTTGATTCTATCGAAAAGTTTAACATCGTCTAACTATCTGTGAATGTGATACAATACTTGGAATCTATAATATTTTCTTTTATGAAAACTAATTTGAATTTTATAAATCTAGCAATTCGGTCTCATTTGATCGGTTGCCACGGGATTTTGATGTGGATCAAAATTTCGTCGCAATCATGTAGCGTACGCGGATACTCGCCAGGTAACCTTACCAGAGAGCCACGCCCCATATCCCCGACCAAGTGACTGTAGGAGAAACCCGTCGCCAAAAGCAACCGTTCGGGTACTCGCGGCCACGGTGTTCTGCCTAAGTTCACTTCGTCGACGGCATCAGGGGTGCGGCCGTCTACTAAAGTTTCCGACGAGCATTCGATCAGGTTGTCGGGAATCTTGTTAAATTACCTGACTGGTTATTGAAAAGTGTTTTCAATATCAAGACTAAAATGCAGGGTTTATAATTGTTAGGCATGTGATGTCTAAGGAATTCATTTGGTTAGGCATGAAATCCAAAGTATGTGATCATTGGGTTTATGATGTCTAATGTGGTTGCGGATTCCAATTTTTATAGTTTTCACTTTCTTTTCTGCGACCGTAAGTGTAATATGTGGTGTATCGCCGGTTTCGTTGCTATATGTCAACGACAATTGGGATACGCGTATTTACTTACGTTGATGACATGTGATGGTATGTGTTGCTGTAATATGTTATATTGGATCATCGTGTTTTGAATAGCCGGGTTTTTTTATGTGAGATGAGAGTTTTCCATTTTCATTCATGTAAAAACTTGTATGTAATATTTTTTTATTGAGGCACTTTCGGGCTAAGGATGATGTTACCATTGATGTATATTATTTACTTTTCTGCATTAGGATAGACCCAAGGTGGGGAGCACAAGTAACGGGTTCTAGGGTCCAGTAGGAGACCATCTCGAGGAGTCGAGACTAGGTCTCTTAACTTTAGAATTGGTAGGGTTGCTTACCTCTCTCGTAGGGGTCTAGGGATGTGGGTTTGTCTTTTCATCACGACCGTCGAATCCGCGTTTTTTACTGGCTTAATTAAAACACGGAATTCCTAGTGTATACAATATTTCATATGTGTTCTTATGCTGCTGATATTCTGTGATGTGATCACTTTATATGATGAGACGAATGTTGTTATTATATATATGATATATAATAAACGTTGCTTATGTTTTACACCCGCACTAGTCCCGCCCCGCTATGCCGTTAGCTAAGTAACCTAACGGTGCATAATGGGACACTGTGGCGAATGCGGATGGCAAAAGCATACGTTATATTTTCGTTTCTTCTGTGATGATTAGGAAGCATAAATGATGGGACTTCATTTATGAGATTAATGAAATAAAAGAAACCTAATGATGTTGTAGAATCTTGTTTTAAAAACTGGTAACTCTAGTTCTTGCTTTGCATAGTAGTATTCCTTATAGAATATTCAGCACCTTATTCGATAAGGAAAGAGCCGAGATCCCTTCACCGGGAGTGACTTCTTTAGCGAAACTGGCAGATGCTACAACCCATTCGATTTTATTTTTGATTGCTTTTTTAGTTCATACTTTGCATAGTGGTATTTGTGAAATATCCAGCACCTCATTCGATGAGGAAAGAGCCGAGATCCTTTCACCGGGAGTGACCTCTTTAGCGAAACTAGTAAAAGCCTCAAAAACACTCCTTTTCAAAATCATTCGATTCTACAACGATATCGAGTTCATTACGTAAAAGGTTTTCTTAAAAACCTGTCGTAGCCCTCCGTCATTTCAGATAAGTGCTACTCAGTATTCGTGCTACGTTTATTGACTATGTTAAGGCGTAGTGTGCGGTAGCTGATTATTGCTTATCCGCTTAAGCATGTGATGCGATTGGATTAAGGTAGTCGTACGACTTTGTTGACTATGTTAAGGGTCGTACGTGTGAGTTTAATTCAACCATGAAATGTACGGTTTGAACTTGGCTAGCGCTTTTGATTTGTTGACCTTATTAAGGTCATAAGTTGCTAGGGGAAAAATATTATCGGGAATTTCAAGTGTTGAAATTTGCAATGAGATTGCATACCTTCTATGAGATACTCGGATCCCGATACCTACTGCGAGTAAGAGTTACTTTTGGGAGAATTTTACACATTACAATTAGCCGATCACGTAGGTGTCTAGAAAGGTGTTAACAGGGTTACGCCCCTGGGAAAACGAGCTTTTTAATTAGGTCCGTGCGAAAGCACGGGGAACCTCCCTCAAAGTACTGACACTGGCCTGGCCGAATGATTGGCCAACTTGTAGGGTGTAATTAATCCCGGCTAGTCTTACCTTTTAGGGTTTGAAGGAAGATTTGATAAAAACGTTGGGAGCCATCCTGATTAGATAAAATAATAACCAATCTGATCTTGCAAGAGCATACGCTGAGTGTTTTCTTCTCTCTCTCTCTCTCCCGGTAGCGACCATATCATGCCATAATCAAGATAATAATATGGATGTATTGACCGAACCTGCTTATTATACTGAGCTGGGGAACGTTGGTTCCGCTCTATCTTATAATTGTTATAAGTACGAGCAGGAAATAGGGGAATACCAGGATTCCTTTGCCACCCATTCGAGGAAAAAGCACGTTGATGCATATTCTTCGGGTGTGTTCGTTACCGAGAACTGCTTCTCAGTATCCTCTACGTCCTAGGTATGAGATACCGAAATAGCATCCCATATATGTAAGATGTTACGTGGGCTAAAAAAAGGTGGACAACTGAGAAAAGGTGATCATTCTCTAGAGTAAAGAATGGTGCAAGTGTTGCAGCCAAATCAGCTGGAAAATATCACCTTGTATTACCAAATGGTAAATACATTGATTCTGAACAAATGTTTTTACATGTCGAACCTGATATATAACATTATATCAGTTTCTTTATTAAATTAAAGAAGGATATAATTTTTTATTGCAGGATGATGTTGTGAACATTTTCCTTAATCAAGAGTTGATTGGATCATGCACGTTATGAAATGGCATATACGTTCTAAATCAAACCATGGTTCAAACTATATAGAACACAAACAAGAGGAGTAATTCAGAAATGAACGAATCCTTCTTGTAGAATTGTAGACTAGATCATATCAATGCGACATGACTAGCTAAGTTACATAAGGATGAATATTATAATCTGTTCGAATTTTCATCTTATGATACTTGCCAGTCTTGTCACAAAGGTAAAGTGACCAATACTCCGTTTACTAGAAACAGAGATAGAGTTACTGATCTCTAGCGACTGATACATGTTGATGTATATGGTCCTATGTCTACAAATGCTAGGCTTGGTTCTTCGTACTTCATTATATTCACTGATCATCTCTCAAGATTCAGACATATGTTCCTGTTGAAACACAATTCTGAAACTTTTGAGAAATTCAAGAAATATAAGCTTGAAGTTAAGAACCAGACGGGTATAAGTCTTAAGTCCTTCGATGAGATCGGTGAGGCGAATACTTGGGCATGGAGTTCCTGGATATTCAAAACAAAGAATGGGATTCTCTCTCAGCTTACTCCTTCGTGTACACCACAGCACAACGGTGTATCGGGACGGAGGTATCGCGCCCTATGAGATATGGTGCGCTCTACGATGAGTACTGCTTTACCTCTTTCCTTTTGGAGGTTATGCACTTGAGAAGCTGCAAACCTATTGAATGGGGTTCCATCCAAATCTATGTCTACCACTCCATATGAGATATAGAATGGGAAGAGACCATCTCTTAAACGAGTTAAGATATGGGGTTGTCCGGCCAATGTTGAAAAGAAAAATCCGGACAAGCTCGAAACAAGGTCAGTTCTGTATAAGTTTGTTGGATATCCCGAACATTCGCGAGGGTATATGTTCTACCAAACTGAGGAGCAAAAGGTGTTTTGTTTCTCAGCATGCCACCTTTTTAGAAAACGAATTTCTTATGGAAGAATTTAGTAGTCATGATGTAGAACTGGAAGGAGTTCCAGCAAGACAAACTAACAGCTGATGATTTTGTGAAACCAAAGGATTCAATAGTCTCCAACGAACCTGTTCAGTCGAAAATATCGCACTTTTGATATAATATTTTCCTTACTTTTCTTAAATATCTAAAGGTGTTTATTATAAATATGACACATATTTGGGTTTATCTGTAAAAATACTATTTATCATATATTTATATATTATAATTAACATTATGAAGGAAAAATATATGCATATAATATTTATATAATATTTTGATAATTTAAATATGCATATCATATCAAATATCCTTAATCAATATTCTTAAAATATAATATCATATCAAATTGGTTAGGATAATATCTGAAAAGTACCAAATATTACTAACATTATTCTTTGAGATATGGTGCAAGCTTTGGCTCAGGTCAGGAGATCGAGATGTTGAGGTGTCGGAAATCAAAAAATTTCCGAAATATTAAACAAAATCGAAAAATCAATACTAGCAGAGACTCGGGAAATATTTTCAAGTTCCAGACATCAACTAAATCTCCATGTGTCACAAGAATAAAGCCCTAGAAATTTGCACCCAAAATCTCACCAACAAACCGCGGATCCACGGCCAAACCAAGCAATATGCGGCGGATCCGCGGCCGATTCACCGAATCAGGAGTTAGGATTTTCAGGTTGGATTTGCTACAACTAACCCTTTTTCTGGGAATCTTTGGTTTCTGGTTTTGAGGCTATATAAAGGACCGAGGGCTAAACTTAGAAATCATCAATTTTTTACACAAGCTAATCACCGTCAAAGAATATGTGATCCAAGACAGGTCTAAGATTCGACATGATAAAGCGACGTGAGATTCGATGGAACATCTACATCCGACAAGGCAGAGATCGAGAGCAACTTCTTCTTCCTCTTGTAATCTAAACTTGAAGTTTGTACTTGTGAAGTTGATTAATGAAGGTAGATCTTTAGTTTAATTAGTTTAATTATTTAGTTACATTATGAATTTTATCTCTATCCGTTTTTCTATCTCCATCATGCGCGAGTAATTCTCCGCTTGATAGGGTTCGCAGGATTAGGGTAGAACAATAGATGAGAAAATGTTTTAACTTCTTTTAAGTTTTATGAAGTTTATAAACTTTAGCAAAATAAATGTTAACATCCTTATCGGGTGCGTTACCAATTTATTGCTAATCTCGACCGCGATTTGAGATCAGATTAACAAATATTTTGTTAAGGGCTAGACATGAATAGAGATCAAAGAAAGGACAATGGTCAATAGTGGGGAAACCCTAGTTTCTTCCAAGAACCCTAATCCCCATTCATCACTATCTATCTAGTACTAAATCTATCAATAGATAAAAGGAGTAATCTTTATTAGTCATCCATGACTACTAAATCCGAACGAACCCTACAAATATTCTTCTTATAAAATCTATATCCGTATTCAAACTAGATCTGTATTCTACATCCATATTTTGACGTAGATCTAGAAACTATTCTCCACTATTCTTTATTCATCTATTCTTTCTCTTTTTCAACGCATCTAAAGTAATATTGAAAGATTCCGCATATCCCTGAGGACGACCTGTACTAATCTCGGTCTAGCTACACGCGACACCGTTATTGATTGCGGTTATTTCTACAAACACTTATTTAAAACAGACCAATCAAATGGCGCCGTTGCCGGGGATACGTGCGTAATTTTTTTATTCTTACTATTTGTGTTGAATTCTTATTCGATATATATCATAAAAATAAAAAAACCGCATCTTGCATATTTAACGATTAGTGTGCGATTTTTGCGAGGGAATCTGGAGTCACTTTAGCGAGGAGATAAAGATTCAGAGACATTCATCAAGACCTAGAGGAGCAAAGGAAGCAACAGTGAAAAAAAAGCTAAACAAAGAACCCCTTAAAGCGCGGCAGAACCGCGGTTATTGTGTGCAAACGGCGGCGGAACCGCGGCGGTCTTGGGGAGTTGTGCCCTCAAACTTTTATGGTATCTTTTCTATCTCTTTCTCCCTCCTCTAAGAAATCCAATAATATATTTTCTGCAGGATTCTTTGCAAAATATCGCCGCACAAAAATCTTTTTGCGAGTTTTTTTTTGCGGTTTGTTTTTGCATATTTTAATACAGACATTAAGGGGCAAAGACCAAATTCAGATTAGGTTGGGATTTCATCACCCTTCCTAAGCCCCACAAATCACAAAACGAGCATCCGCATCACCCTACATTAATTAAAAAATATCTAGACCAAGACTCTAACGACTGTCGCGCTCAATAAGGATAGTGGAAGGTCGTGGGTAATCTATCACTTATCTGCATTACTTTTGTGGTGTCTAGGCAAGTGTGTCTAAGGCAAGTGGTTACTTAATTAGGCCCGTTATTTTCGGTAATTCGTATAGCGGATACCTCCCACTTACCTGGCCACAAGAGTGATAAAGAGGTGGTAGATGATTGATCGTGCGGCTTGTCCTTTGGAAGTCTAAGAGCGGTCTAGAGACTTGACCTAGGTAACCTTAGTTCTAGGGTTGTGTGTGCATTTTTTTTGTGTTTTGTCTCACGTCCGACACTTTTCAAAACAAACCAATTTTTAAGTTCTCACACGCTGCCACGTGCGCTAAACCCGCTTAGTGCATGTTCGGCTGGACACGGGATTCTAGTGCCCGTCTTTTCCGCTTTTCTGCTATCGACTCCGAAGTCGGTACTTCTTCATCTCCTGTTTTCCTCCATCCACCACATCGACCGTGATGGACGGTTCTCCATTAGATTTTACCACCACCATCATGCCAGAATCCACCGCGCATCTCTCTCCAAGAAAGATGTTACCCCCTGCGCGGACCCCTTCTTACCTGTCTATCTATTCCACTAGCCAATAGGGATAATTTTGAAATTAAACCCCACTTCATCAAACTGTTGCCCAAATTTCACGGGCTTGAATCCGTAGACGCATACGATTTTATAAACAATTTTGAAAACGTATGCGCAATGATGGGTACGTCCCAACTGTCTGTGGATGCTATGCGCTTACGTCTTCTCCCTTTTACTTTGTGTGATCTAGCAGAAAAATGGCTTTATAACACTGCTTCACATTCTATTGCCAAATGGGATGAATTCGTTGTAGCATTCCTTAAGAAATTTTATCTCAATCATAAGACCGGCAGCGTTCGAAGCAAGATTAACCAGTTTACCCAACTTCCCATTGAACCATTTTGGAAATGCTTTGAACGGTTTAAGGATCTTCTTTTACAATGCCCTCATCATGGAATCAATAGATGGGACCTTTGTTGCATTATATATGAGGGTTTTGATCTAACAACAGAACAGATTCTTGAAACCATGTGTCAATGTCATTTCATATCTAAATGTTGGTGAAACTTGGAAATTTATGGAAAATCTCGCTGAACAAAGCCAACAGTGGGAAAGCGTTAGACCTACATTGTCTAGAGGAGGTATCCATCAGCTCAATATTTCCATCGCAGTGAAAGCCGAAATGGCCGCGATACAAAAGAGACTCGATGCTATAGAAAACAATGTCTCTTCAGTCCCCCTAAACCAATTTACGCTCCCCAAAACCATGTGTGGTTGCTGTTCCAACCCATCACATCCAAAGGAAGAATGTCCTTTGAATCCACCGTTTCAAGGTCAAGAACAAATTAATGCTATTTTTCAGCAACGACCTCAAAACGATTCTTATTCTTCCACATATAATCAGGGAAGGAGGAATCATCCTAATTTTTCTTGGAACCAAAACCAAAACCAAAATCAAAACCAGTTCCAAAGCAATTATCAAAAACCTCCTCCACAGCAACAGCAACCACACCCACAGAGTCAGTGTTAGTGTATATGCCGTAGGGGCCATTATTGTATCATACTAGTATGTATATTACTTAATGGAAGCTTGGGATATTCACAGTTATATATCAGTCTTGCTAAAAATGGTAGTATGCTACTTGATTTGTTTCTACTTTAATATGTGCATATGTTTCTTGTAACGTATCAATTATACATATTAGTAGAGCCCATAGGATCTTTGCTTGATTCCCAGCGTTGTGATGGCAGTCACACTAGTGGGGGCTGGGTAGTCTATAAGTAACATCCTATACATGTCCCTGGTCGTTGGATTATCGAGACAGGGCATCGATATTCCGGAGTAGACTAGTGTGTACGCTTCTCATCCCAGTTGGGGAAATGGTCTGTCCCACAGCCATCAGTACGTCGTACTAGAGATAGTATACAGGTGCTCGTTAGGTTATGGGTACACCGGACAGGACTCGCAGGGGAACTGTTGGTTGGTATTATACCCGTCGTCAGTTAACAGTTCCCAGGTGACATGAGTACAGCATAGTCCGCAGACTTGACACTGCTACTTCGCCTCGAGTGTGTCCCACTGTTCTTAGATTTCTACCCTACCATGGCTCAAAGGAGTCGTGCAAACAGGTAGCAGTTGGGTGCAGTCCCGAGCACTTGGAGGCAGTGGCGGTTAAACAAGATTCGTCTCTCCCGGTATTGGGAGTTGATATCGCGCTGTGTCAGAGAGCCATTACGCAAAGTCCCTGGCCAGGGCAAGCGAGATTTACTGGTAGGTTCCAGTAGTTTCTCAGGGTGTAATGGCCTATGCTCCGACACGACTTATACCGCTATTAAGAGACTGACGCTTGCCGCCCCCTAGGCCCGATATGCGATAGTCTTAGACAAACAGACCGGACTGTACGGAGATTGTCACATTAGGCTCAGTAGGGGTTTGAGATGGGTTTCCTCATCGGCCTTCTTATCGACATCTACCTGGGGACCGTTACGTACAGCTAGTGCCGCTTGCGGTCTGTGGTTAAACCTACTGCCAGCGTAGTGTCGAGTCTTTAGAGTCCCACATAGAGAGTTTCCCTGCTCCAGGCGAAACGGTATAGAGCTCGTATGGTTTTACGACAAGGGTTCGGACGCATACGTGTGTTTACGCACGTACGACGTTCAGACTGTTTTTACTAGTCGGCTTTGGTTTAAGCCAGATTCTGGTATCGGGTTATAGGATTTATACAGTCTAAAGTTTTTCCGTGTTTTCACGGATAGGAGGGGCGTTCTCGTAATTTGGAGGGAAGCTTCTAGAAGCATGGTGACTTGAGGGTTTAGGTGGCATTTACATTAAATGCATTTATGACTCACTTAGATGAATCATTCATGTGAGTTAATGAAGCATTTATTGCTTAATGACTCACTTGATGATTCATTGCATATTTTTAATGAAGCATGATGATAAATCATTTAGATTTATTTTTTTGATTTTCTTATGCTTCATAATATATTAGAAGTGAGAAGCTTTTTATTCATTACATATGCTCACCTTCTCTCTTCTCAAGCTCTCTCTTGAAACCCCAATCCTCCTCTCTCATGTGTTGAGATCAAGGATTAGATAGACTAATTAATCCATAACCTCACTCTATATCGCCTAGGTCACTTTGATTAGCAACTAAAGAAACCTAGTTATCTCAAGTTAGAGATCAAGCTTGGAGTAGGAGCTCTCGGGTGGATCGTCTTTGACTCGAGGAGGCCGTTGAGGTGCCGACGTTCCAAGGAGCCTACGAGGATTGGAGGACAGCGATGAAGACCAGAAGGACAAGTAATGTGAGGTATAACTTCGAATCCGAGTAGTTAAACCTCTCGTAGTATGCTAGTAACGGTTTAGACACGATTCATGCGCTCAAGTCCGTGTTACGAAGCTTTGATAATTGTTTTCCATATATTCCGCCTCCCCGCAAGTTCTTGGGGTGCGTGACATGGACTTACAGTGGTATCAAAGCCAACCAAACCTTTACTAGCTTGTTAGCAACTAATTAGAACTTCGATCGTCGGAAAAACGCGAAAACAAAACCCCAGACCCCTCAAGTTTCTGTCAATTTTAAACATGTCGGAAAAATTATTTGATGTGCCTGAAAATTAACAGCAGGAGATTATAAGAATTCTGGGAAAATACGAGGACCTAACTCGGCAAGACGGCCGCGGATCCGCGGCCGAATGGTGCTTTTGGCCACGGATCCGCCGCGGAGTCAACCCCGAGTCGACTAGGATTTGCTCTGTAATTCATATTGTTTGGTGTTTTGTTTTCCAGTATATTCTGTTTCTGCCCAGGTTACTTCCATGATGGCTTGCATTTGGGGTAGACACGGAAAAAGGTTGTCGATCGATGTTCTAAATTATTTGCTAATCGGGTTTTCATCTGTAATGTTTAATGTGTTCGTAAACCTCCCCTAACTGCTAGTATATCGGTTGCCAGGGGGTTGCACATTTCTGTAATGATTCTACTGTTTGTGTATATGAACTGTATTGGATTGTTGTGATGATTAGCCGGGGTTTGAGATGGGTTATTATATTCATTCATTTGATGTAATTGTAATATGTTGTAATATTATTTTGCGGGGCACATCCAGGTTACAGTTGTAGCCACCGTTGTATTATTTCATTTTACTGTTTTTGCTCCTAGGATAGACCCAAGGTGGGGTACACAACTACCGGGTACGTCGAAGTGTTTAGTGGCCTACTCACGTTGTTGAGGGAGACTGCTCACTTCAGGTACTTGGCGGGTAGTTTGCCGTACCCGTAGGGGTCTAGGGTGGGGAAATGGCTATTCATCACAACAGTGTAATCCGTATTTTGTAGCAGGCTCAAAGCAAACGCGGATTGCTTGCATATCCAATAAAGTTCATCAGTGATCTGGAATGCCTATTATTGCGTCTGACGAATGTACAATATCTATATATGATAGCTATTTAGACGTCACTTATGTTTTACGCCCGCGCTAGCCCAGCCCCCGCTCTGTCGTTAGTTAAGTTACCTAACGGGTGATTACGGGACCCAGTGGCGAATGCGGATGGCATAAGAGTACGTTGTATTTTCGTTGTTTTCTGCAATGATAGGTTAAATGATGGGACACATTATTATAATGCAAAAAAAGAAAATAAACCAAAGTTGAGTCATTAGAACAAATTTAAAAGAAACCACTCGATTATTTTAAAAGTGCTTAATTTTTAATTACGGAGCTTTAACCACTCCTTTTAAAAAGCTATCAGGTTCCTTCGATTATATCAAGTTCACTACGTTCACGGTTTTGCCAAAACCATTCGTAGCCCTCCGTCATTTCGTATGAATATTCAATAGTATTCAAGCTATGTTTGTTGATCTTCGTCAAGGCATAGTGATGGGTAGCTGTTGGGTGTTCATATGTAGCATAGATAGATGCGTTGATTTGGGACAGTCGTATTACCTTGTTGACCTTCGTCAAGGGTATATACGGGTGGGTTCAGATTAACCTAGACAATGACGGATAGAACTTGACATGTGACTTATGATTTGTTGACCTTCGTCAAGGTCATAAGAGCATGAGGCAAAAATCCATATGGGGAGTTTCTAAAGAAACTGAAATTTGCTAGTGTTGCATACCATTTGGAGTTTGAAGAATGTTGGTAGGATTCCTTCAACATTATCATACAATGATATTTGGATCCCGATCCTACTGTGAGTACATGCTACTTATCAGGAGATTCGTCACTTAACGATCATTGCTATAAACCAAGTAGGTGCCTAGAAAGGTGTCAGCGGGGCTACGCCCCCAGAGAAATGAGGTTATTTAATTAAGGAACTTCGCAAAAGCGTTGGAAAACCTCCCTCGAAGTATCGACATTGGCCTGGCTGAACGGTTAAGCAAGTATTGTATGGTGAGAATAGTCCTGGCTAATTCTTCTTTTATGGTTTGAGGAAGGATTCGAGAAACAGTGGGAGCCATCCAGTTTTGATAAACTAAAAACCAATCTAAACTTGCAAGAGCATCATGCTAAAGTGTTTTCTTCTCTTTCTCTCATTTGCAGCGACCTTGTGACTACACATAGGTTACATCTAGATAACAATTTGACTGAATCTGACTTATATGACTGGCAAAGGTCTGTCCAGATATCCGTTGCCTATGATAAGTTGGACCACCCTATTACTACTCAAGATCCCGCCGTCCCAGGTCCATTTTTCATCGTCACGGATATGAATATCCGTCAGACAAGAGAAAAGGACCTGGAGACTACGTTAGGAAACAGGTCATATGATGACTTATTTCCACAGTCCCTACCCTCTACTTATACCCTGAAAGAAACCAGGGAGACACAAGCTCTGCTTAATGGGAAACCATCTTCTTCTACATCTAGGGCGAAAGCAAAGGGTGAAAAGAAGAAGACCTCTACAAAACCGATATACGGTGTCAGTAAAGTAGGAAGAAAAGGAAGAGCAAAAGTTTCGGGACTTGGTATAGGTAAGGAGGGATATTCCTATTGTTATGGGATTGGGCATTGGCAGAAAGATTGCAGGGCTTTGGAAGCCAATAGCCAGGATACGAAGCATGTTATGGGTTCGGCTTCAAGTGTGTTTGTAATTGAGAACTGTTTGTCAATTAACTCTACTTCCAGGGTACTAGATACCGGAGCAGGATATCATATCTGTAATTCATTACATGCTTTGAGAAACCGTAGTGTTATAATGGTAGGTGATTTGTCTCTCAGAGTTGCAAACGGAATGAGCGTGGACGCTGAATCCGTGGGAGAATATCACCTAGGTTTGACAAGTGGGCAGATATTGATTCTACGTAACTGTGAGTATGTACCTAGTTTGACTTGTAATATCATATCAGTGTCCTCACTTTCGAGAGAGGGATATGATTTTACATTCGTAAGTGATGTAGTTCACATCCACCTAAATCAGGTTCTGATTGGGTCCGGTACATTAGATGACGGTATATACGTATTGAGTCAAGCTCAGGTTTTCAATGTCCAGAACACACTCAAAAGAAAGTCTCCAGAAATAAATCAGGCTTTCTTATGGCATTGTAGACTAGGTCACATCAATGAAACACGATTAACTAAGTTACATAAAGAAGGATATTTGAATCCGTTCGAATATTAATCTTATGCTACATGTGAATCTTGTCTCATGGGAAAGATGACAAAGACTCCATTTACTGGACACGGAGTAAGAGCAAGCGAGCTCTTGGGACTCGTACATAGTGTTAGTTGTATGGATGCCCTAGAGGCCAGTATTGTACAGATGTTGTATATTATATTGGATGCTTGGACATATATAGAGATGACTTTCTTGCTCGAGATGATAGTATGCTATCTGGTTACTCTTTATCTTAACATGTACACTAGTCTCTTTATACTGTCTTATAGTTACATGTTGGTAAAGCCCTTAGGATGTGTACTTGACTACCTGGACTATGATGCAGATCATACTAGTGGGGACATGGTAGTCCATAAGTACATCCTTCAAGGTCCCTAGTCGTGGGTGTATCGAGACGGGGCATCGATATACCAGTGTAGACTAGCGTATACGCTTCTCGACCCATGTGATGGGCGATGGATGATCCCATATCCATTGGTGTTTGACATCAGAGATGGTATACGGGTGCTCAGTGGAGACTGGGTACACTGGACGGACTCGCCGAGAACTCCCAGATGGTATTATACCTCACGTCAGATGGCAGTTCTCAGGTGACACTTGTACAGGTTAGTCTGTAGACCCGAGATCGTCATAGAGTCTTGTGTGATTCCCACTGTGCTTTGATCTCCACCTTACCACGTCCATGAGGGCGTGCAAAACGGTGGTCTTTGGGCACAGTCCCGAGTCACATGGAGGCAATGAGCGATAGGAGGGGTTTCGTCTCTCCCGGTATTGGGGGTTGATGTTGCGCAGTGCTCGATTGGCCGTAGCAGGGAACTCCCTGGCCAGGGCTGATCAGAATTTGCTGGTAAGTGTTACCAGTAGTTTCTCGACCCGTTATGAGCCTCACATCGGCACGACTTATCGGGTTATTGGGGTCTGACGTTTACCACCCCTAGACTTGATATGCGACATATCAGACGAAGAGACCGGACTGTACGGTAAGTGTTACTGGTCGGATTCGCAGGAGTGTGAGCGGGCTAGCTCGTCGATCTTCTGATCGCTCAATACGCGGGTGGCCGTTACGTTTAGCAGACCGCTTGCGGCTTGTGGATGCTTGATATGATCATCATCTGCTACCGGCGTATTGACGAGTCTTTAGAGTTCTACACAGAGGTTTCCTGGCTCAAGCGAAACGAAATAGGAGCGCATATGAGATATGTGCAGGACCGAGAATAATGCGTGTATGTGATACCGCATTTCATTCTCGCGATAAATGTTTCGATTGGTTATATTCGATATGACCTAGTTATCGAATCATTCATTCGATAAATCGATACATTGAATACTAGTCGGTTATGTGCGACATGACCGGATCATTGAATCAAATGTTGATTTAATGATTTAATGTATAATTATATATTTGATATATTACTTTGCATTAACTAGTATTGGTTCACTTTATATGGATTTTCTTACTTAATGTGCAAGTTGTATATGTGATATATTTTCGTGCACATACTTGTATCATGTTTGATGATACTTGATTATTTAGTTAAGTGTAAAGAATTAAAACCATGGTTAAGTGTTGATTAGGGTTTTGCATATTCATTTATTTATTTGTTCATTTATTTATTTGGAAATGATTTGAAAAAGAATGGTGGCTTTCTTTGTCTTTTAGTTGAAGCTTCATGAAGCTTTGATTTCTTAACCATTCTTGTCATCATGCTTAACCCTAACCCATCCATTAACCATGGTCTATTCTCTACACTTAACCCTAGTAAGAATTATGATAAGTATTCCTTTTTCTTTTTATTTTAAAAAGACTTATCATAATTCTAGCTCATCTTCTTCTTCATCTTCAAGTTTGAAACCTTGATGCCATTAATGGCAACTTGAGCTTGAGAGTGAGAAATCCAATTCTAAAGTGAACCCATCTCCTATTTCTTCACCCTCTACCTCTTGCCAAGTTGTTTTGGGTGTTTTCTTCACAAGTTTCACAACTTGGTGAAGTTGGAGCTTGAACTTGTGCAACCTCGACGTAAATCATCTTCGGCTCGAAGCCGACGACCTATTCCGCTCACTTCTCCGATGAAGCCGTCGCGAGAGTCCGAGGTTCGAGATGGACAGCTAGGGGACGACCACATGGAGCTAAGCAAGTGGATATCCGGATCAACAAAGGTTGTAGCATCTCAACTTTAGTTAAGTAGTTAACTAGATTAGCTTTTCGCCTAGAATTCTAGCCGACGATCCGTTGCCTAGGGTTTCTCGGCACCGTAAAATTTTAAATTAGCATGATCTATGCCTTATGTGACCTCTATAGTGTGCCTAGGAACCCTACATATAGTAACGTGTGCGGTCCAATGTCTACACATGCACGAGGTGGTTATTCCTACTTCATTAATTTAACGGATGATTTCTCTAGGTATGGATATGTCTTCTTGATGAAACATAAATCCGAGGCCTTTGAGAAATTTCAGGAATACAAGAATGAAGTTGAAAAACAAACAGGAAAGAGTATAAAGACACTGAGATCTAATCGAGGTGGTGAACACTTGAGTGCCGAGTTTCTGGACTACTTAAAAGAGAATGGAATTCTCTCTCAGCTTACTCCTCCATACACACCACAGCATAACGGTGTATCGGAAAGGCGGAATCGAACCCTATTGGATATGGTTCGTTCCATGATGAGTAAGGCTAAGTTGCCACGATCTTTCTGGGGTTATGCACTAGAAACAGCTGCATATCTCTTGAACAAGGCTCCAACCAAGACTGTGCCTACCACCCATATCAGATGTGGAGTGGGAAGAAACCCTGTCTTAAGTATCTTAAGACATGGGGATGTCCAGCTTTTGTAAAGAAGCAGCATGCGGACAAGCTCGAGGCACGCTCAGTACTGTATAAGTTTGTGGGATACCCAAAGAACTCCAGGGGGTATCTTTTCTATTCCGAAGAGGAACAAAAGGTTTTTGTTTCTCAGCATCCCCACTTCTTGGAAACTGAATTTTAAGAAAATCATATAAGTGGGAGCACAATAGAACTGGAAGAAATTCCAGAACCACAAACTACTACTGAAAGTTTGGTAGAACCAGTAGTTCAAGAAGAACAGGACATTCCCGCACCCCTCCGCAGGAGTAGTAGGCCGTCTCATCCGCCTGAGAGATACTACGGTTTTCTCATAGAAGGGGATAGAGAGGATTGCGTCATTGATGATGATGACCCTACTAGCTTCCAGCAAGCCATTCAGAGCGGCGACTCGGTAAAATGGCTGGATGCAATGCGGACCGAAATGGAGTCCATGTACACTAACAAAGTATGGACTTTGGACATTGCTCCAGATGGGGTAAAACCCGTAGGATGCAAATGGATCTTCAAAAAGAAGATTGGTGTAGATAGACAGGTTGAAACGTATAAGGCTAGATTTGTTGCAAAGGGTTTCCGTCAAAGACCTGGTTTGGACTATGACGAAACCTTTTCTCCAGTGGCTATGCTCAAATCCATTCGGGTCCTTCTTGCTATTTCTGCCTTCCACGATTATGAGATCTGGCAGATGGACGTAAAGACGGCCTTTCTAAATGGTAATTTGGAAGAGTGCGTCTATATGGATCAGCCAGAGGGATTCATTCAGAGTGGGAGCAGCGGCAAAGTATGCAAGTTGCTTAAGTCCATTTATGGACTAAAGCAGGCATCGCGGAGTTGGAACATCTGTTTTGATGATGCTGTCAAAGAATTCGACTTTATCAAAAATCCAGATGAACCATGTATATACAGTAAGATTGTAGGAAGAGCTGTAGTATTCCTCGTCTTGTACGTGGATGACATTCTCCTAATAGGAAATGATATTCCTATGTTACAGTCAGTCAAAGGATTCTTGTCACAGAAGTTCTCCATGAAGGACCTGGGTGATGCCACCTACATTATGGGGATCCAGATCTATCGTGATAGGTCAAAGAGGATGTTGGGACTTTCGCAGTCCAGGTACATAGACACCATATTGAAAAGATTCAGTATGGAAGATTCTAAGCGCGGTAACCTACCGGCTTGTTACGGAATCATCCTCTCCAAAGAGATGTCTCCCAAGACTGATTTGGAAAGGGATCGCATGTCGATTATATCCTACGCTTCTGCGGTAGGCTCTATAATGTATGCGATGTTATGTACTAGACCAGATGTAGCATACGCATTGAGCGTTGTAAGCCGGTATCAGGAAAACCCAGTGGAGAAGCACTGGATAGCAGTAAAGAACATTCTCAAGTACCTGAGGAGGACTAAGGAGATGCTCTTGGTATATGGCGGAAAAGACCTCCAAATCGAGGACTTTGCCGACTCCAACTTCCAGAGTGACAGGTATGACTCCAAGTCCATGTCGGGTTATGTCTTTACCCTCAATGGAGGGGCGGTCTGTTGGAAGAGTTCCAAGCAGGAGACCGTTGCTGACTCAACGATGGAAGCGGAGTACATAGTTGCTTGCAATGCCGCAAAAGAAGCTGTCTGGATGAAGAAGTTCCTCACAGAACTTCGGATGGTTCCTACCAGTGTTGGTCCAATACCTCTGTATTGCGACAACAACGGCGCTATAGCTTTAGCGAAGGAACCCAGATGCCATCAGAAGTCCAGACACATCTTAAGGCGGTATCACCTGATCAGGGAGATCATAGATCGCCGGGAGATCGAGGTAAAGAGAGTAGATACAGAGAATAACACTGCTGATCCATTCACAAAGGCCATTCCTCTGACACAGTTCGAGAGGCTATTCGAGATGATTGGTCTGCGACATGGCCCTAGTGCAAGTGGGAGATTGTTAGTGTACATGCCCTAGGGGCCATTATTGTATCATACTAGCTTGTATATTACATAATGGAAGTTTGGGATATTCACAGTTATATATCAGTCTTGCTAAAAATGGTAGTATGCTACTTGGTTTGTTTCTACTTTAATATATGCATATGTTTCTTGTAACGTATCAATTATACATATTAGTAGAGCCCATAGGATCTTTGCTTGATTACCAGCATTGTGATGGCAGTCACACTAGTGGGGGCTGGGTAGTCTATAAGCAACATCCTATACATGTCCCTGGTCATTGGATTATCGAGACAGGGCATCGATATTCCGGAGTAGACTAGTGTGTATGCTTCTCATCCTAGTTGGGGAGATGGTCTATCACACAGCCATCAGTACATCGTACTAGAGATAGTATACAGGTGCTCGTTAGGTTACGGGTACACCGAACAGGACTCGCAGGGGAACTGTTGGTTGGTATTATACCCGTCGTCAGTTAACAGTTCCCAGGTGACATGAGTACAGCATAGTCCGCAGACTTGACACTGCTACTTCGCCTCGAGTGTGTCCCACTGTTCTTAGATTGCTACCCTACCACGGCTCAAAGGAGTCGTGCAAACAGGTAGCAGTTGGGTGCAGTCCCGAGCACTTGGAGGCAGTGGCGGTTAGACAAGATTCTTCTCTCCCGGTATTGGGAGTTGATATCGCGCTGTGTCAGAGAGCCATTACGCAAAGTCCCTGGCCAGGGCAAGCGAGATTTACTGGTAGGTTCCAGTAGTTTCTCAGGGTGTAATGGCCTACGCTCCGAAATGACTTATACCGCTATTAGGGGACTGACGCTTGTCCCCCTAGGCCCGATATGCGATAGTCTTAGACGAACAGACCGGACTGTACGGAGATTGTCACATTTGGCTCAGTAGGGGTTTGAGATGGGTTTCCTCATCGGCCTTCTTATCGACATCTACCTGGGTACCGTTACGTACAGCTAGTGCCGCTTGCGGTCTGTGGTTAAACCCACTGCTAGCATAGTGTCGAGTCTTTAGAGTCCCACACATAGAGTTTCCCTGCTCCAGGCGAAACGGTATAGAGGTCATATGATTTTATGACAAGGGTTCGGACGCATACGTGTGTTTACGCACGTACGACGTTCGGACAGTTTTTACTAGTCGGCTTTGGTTTAAGCCAGATTCTAGTATCGGGTTATAGGATTTATACAGTCTAAAGTTATTCCGTGTTTTCACGGATAGGAGGGGCGTTCTCGTAATTTGGCGAGAAGCTTCTAGAAGCATGGTGACTTGAGGGTTTAGGTGGCATTTAGATTAAATGCATTTGTGACTCACTTAGATGAATCATTCAAGTGAGTTAATGAAGCATTTATTGCTTAATGACTCACTTAATGATTCATTGCATATATTTAATGAAGCATGATGATAAATCATTTAGATTTATTTTTTTTATTTTCTTATGCTTCATAATATATTAGAAGTGAGAAGCTTTTTATTCATTACATATGCTCACCATCTCTCTCCTCAAGCTCTCTCTTGAAACCCTAATCCTCCCCTCTCATGTGTTGAGATCAAGGATTAGATAGACTAATTAATCCATAACCTCACTCTATATCACCTATGTCACTTTGATTAGCAACTAAAGAAACCTAGTTATCTCAAGTTAGAGATCAAGCTTGGAGTAGGAGCTCTCGGGTGGATCGCCTTTGACTCGAGGAGGCCGTTGAGGTGCCGACGTTTCAAGGAGCCTACGAGAAAGGGAGGACAGCGATGAAGACCCGAAGGACAAGTAACGTGAGGTATAACTTCGAATCCGAGTAGTTAAACCTCTCGTAGTATGCTAGTAACGGTTTAGACACGATTCATGCGCTCAAGTCCGTGTTAGGAAGTTTTGATAATTGTTTTTCATATATTCCGCCTCCCCGCAAATTCGTGGGATGCGTGACATGGACTTACAGTCAGCCCCCCTTTCATTCACAACATTTTCAAAATCCGGCCAACAATTCTACACCTTATAATAATTCTTTCCAAACAGCCGTTAACGAAAACTCATCTGCACACGAACGAAGCGTAGATATGTTTATTAAATATTCAATGCAACCGACGGATAAATTAAAGTCTTCTATCCAATCATTAACACAGACTACCACCACCAATGGTGAAAGTATAAAATCGATAGAGGCACAACTTGCACAAATAAATGCTGTGATGAGTGCCAGAGAAAAGGGAAACTTCCATCTCAACCTATACCTAATCCTGGCCACTCACAAACTTATAATGTGAGTGTTGTTACCATGTTGAGATCAGGAAGAGTGCTGGATAACGAAGTGCGTGAATACGTTGATGATATTAATGATAACCCCGGCTTCTACTTCTTCTCCTATTTCGTCTAGTCCACCACCTTCTTTCGAGCCTATTCTCCGCTTTCCCTATGGCTCGAACACTCCGCCCACTTCCTCGAGTCAACCTAAAACAATCCCAACTATAATTCTGGGATCCATTCAATCCCCATAATCCTCTCCAATGTTGGACCCAACCCTTATTGATAATGCATCTTATCCAAACAGGTTAAGGGGCAGCAGACCAAGTCCACAAATGGAGAAGATTGTGGAAATTTTTAAGCAAGTTAACATAAATATTCCTCTCCTAGATGCTATTTAACAAGTTCCGTCTTATGCAAAAATTCTAAAGGACTTGTGCACTAGGAAGAGAAAAACTCAAGTGCCTAAAAAAGTTTTCTTAGCGAGTAATGTAAGCACTGCTTTTATCCAACAACTACCCAAGAAACGAAAGGACCCCGGAAGTCTTACCATATCTATTTATATTGGGTGTAAAGATATCAATCGTGTAGTGTTAACTTGCTTCTATATTCTGTGTATGAGCAATTAGAGATCGGAGAGTTAAAACCGGCGCACTGCACTCTTCAGATGGTCGATCAATCTATCACCCAACCTAAGGGTGAGCTAGAGGATGTGTTAATCAAAGTCGGGGAATTTATATTCCCTGTGAACTTTATCGTTATAGATACACAGCATGTAGCAAACCCACAAAACCAAATTCTGGTGATTTTAGGTCGACCTTTTCTTGCGACTTCCAACGGAATAATCAATTGTCGAAACGGCTCTATGACCCTATCCTTCGGGAAGATGTCAATTGAGCTTAACATTTACAAGTTGGGAAGTGAACCCTCCGAATCCTATGCTCAAGTATTATCTGTCGAAGTGATGAATTTCGACAGCAGCGAATTTGAACACCTTCACGATTTTGATCTTGACTCCGCTAGTACGTTGTTGTTTGACCCTGCTATTTGTTATACACATATGGACACTTCTATCGAGCTGTCCGGGTCAACATCTAACGCTGAATATGAACCTTTTATAGAGTCCGATTATCATCACGTTCTTTCTGATGAGATTATTATTCGGGATATCAATGAAAGCTTTGAAGAAATTTTCGCAGAAGAACTCGCATTCTTAGAAAATATGGGTGTTGTGATGAATCAACCCCAACACAAAAAAGTTGAACCACCCCCCTTCTTCTTATCAATAACAAGAATGCGAGTAATCCACCATCACTGTTTCGTCTCTATAAACTGAGACATAAACACGATCCATTCCACCCCTTATCCCCTCCCTATTTCTTCACGTCGATAGGTGACATGTTATTCTACCAACCAGTGCGTTACATCGACAAAATATTTGAATGGTTGGTGTTGAATTTTGGTCTTTGTAAATCATTACATAAACCAATAACTTTAACCCCCCTCATAATTTTAAATGCTTAGTACAATTTTACTCAAGTTTGGGGGGAAGTATATATTTTGGCTCTTGAAAGAAAAATTTTACAAAATTGTGAGCCAAAAATAAGTTTGGGGGAGGATTTCACTTTCATTATTTCTTGTCCTCGTTACTTCTCCTCCCAAGTCTACAGTTTTTTTAAGCTTGACAGATGACATCAGTGAGGACACTGCTGCAAACAGGTTTGGGGGAGATTTGTGCTTATTCACGCATTATTTTTCATCATACTATATATAAGCAAAAAAAATTGATAATGAAAGTTTGAAAGTGAAAATTTACATATGAAAGATAGGAATAGTTTGAGAAAAGCAAGAAAGTTAGATGTTTTCTTAAATGAAACTAGTAATAAGTAGTTATGAGCCGTTGTCCCAAGGGTTAGTAAGATGAAGGAAATTGCTAATCTGAAGATAAAAATAAGTCTGAAAAATAGTCTCTATCCTTGAGGCCAAACATTTGAACGTTGATACCCTACTATACGTACTTACACACATCTTGAAACTTGGGATAGTAGAGGATACCTTGAAATGATCTTGTCTAAAAGCCTTAGTATGAAGGAAATGAAAATAAAATATAAGTGGTGAAGAAAAAAATGAAAACTGCTTTTGTAATTGCTTAAGGCAGAATAAAAAAATATAGCGAGGGTGCTTTATCACCTAGTACCTTAGACCAACTTATTTGGGAGCCACTGCTAAGTCTTAAGTATTGCAAGACGAGGAATTATGCCTTAATACATGAGCACATTTTGTAATCGGTTGGTTAGTACCTCAAGAAGTATTAACGGTCACATGAAGAATGTGTGAGCAATTCTATCTAAAATATTCACCAACTAAAAATTACTAAGGAAGATGGACAAGAGTAAGATAGCTTGAATTGAATTCTTTAGGTGTAGGGATGTCTTTTATACACACGTAAGGGTATATGATCAAGTTTGGAGTAAAGATAGAGAGGAAAACTAAAGACGATCTTTTATTGAAGAATGATGTGATTTCTAATATCTTTTCACGACCATTAAGATAGGGCTCATGACAACTAAAAAACTGGTGTAGTTGGAAACTCTTATTTTCAAGTTCTTTCTTTTATAGTTCTTATCTTTGTATATAACTTTCACTATCTTTCTTTTATTATAAGATTTTGTAGGTGTAATCCGCTGAAAACCCTCAAGAGACAGCACTCCTCCTACTAGGGACACCTAAAGATTTAACGGCTTATTGCACATGCTCAGTGCAATCGTGTTGCCTACGAAAGTGTGCTTCTCAGGTTTTCCCTTCTCTTTCTCCCTCTCTTGAATAAATAAGTTTGCTCGGGACGATGAAAATTAAGTTTGGTGGTATCTGTTCAGTCGAAAATATCGCACTTTTGATATAACATTTTCCTTACTTTTCTTAAATATCTGAAAGTGTTTATTATAAATATGACACATATTTGGGTTTATCTGTAAAAATACTATTTATCATTTTTTAATATATTATAATTAACATTATGAAGGAAAATATATGCATATAATATTTATATAATAATTTGATAATTTAAATATGCATATCATATCAAATATCCTTAATCAATATTCTTAAAATATAATATAATATCAAATTGGTTAGGATGATATCTCAAAAATACCAAATATTACTAACATTATTCTTTAAGATATGGTGCAAGCTTTGGCTCAGGTCCGGAGATTGAGATGTTGAGATGTCGGAAATCAAAAATCTTCCGAAATATAAAAGAAAATCGAAGAATCAATACCGGCAGAGACTCGGGAAATATTTTCAAGTTCCAGATATCAACTAAATCTCCATGTGTCACAAGAATAAAGCCCCAGAAATTTGCACCCAAGATCTCACCAACAAACCGCGGATTCGTGGCCAAACCATGCAATATGCGGCGGATCCGCGGCCGATTCACCGTATCAGGAGTTAGGATATTCAGGTTGGATTTGCTACAACTAACCCTAATTCTGGGGTTCTTTGGTTTCTTGTTTTTGGGCTATATAAAGGACCGAGGGCTAAACTTAGAAATCATCAATTTTTTACACATGCTAATCACCGTCAAAGAACAAGTGATCCAAGATAGATCCATGATTCGACGTGATAAAGCGACGTGAGATTCGACGGAACATCTAAATCCGACAAGGCAGTGATCGAGAGCAACTTCTTCTGCCTCATGTAATCTAAACTTGAAGTTTGTACATGTGACGTTGATTAATGAAGGTAGATGTCACCAGCCGAAATTTAGTTCATGACCGACGCTTAAATCACGCAACGTTTATAGGCGCAACGTAAATTAAGTAAGCCGAAGCCCAGAAATCTAAACATTTTTAAGTAAATAAAAGAGGTGAAATTTTGAAATAAAGGTATGATGAAATCAAAAGTTTTCTTAAATGCACAGGTAATGGAACATGAAAAATGCAAGTGGGTTTTTACTAGTTGAAAAACATGTTTCATCTTTTAAAAATTTGGGCAGCACCTCCTTTGTATATTTTGATCCAAAACCACATACACATGGTAATATAAAAGGCATCGCCAAGCGTGAGCTAGCTCTTCGCCAAACGGCGGAATCACAACCACACAAGACAGAAATATATGTATACGACGCCCAACGGCAAAGATTAACACAAAGAATAATATAAAGCAAGACCTCAAACCCACCAAGCAAACATATAACCCATCGCTCAAATCTCGCAACTACAAGTCTTGCTAAGTCTTACTACTTATACAAATACTAGTTTCTAATTAATGGAGTTAATTAGATACAACAGGAATAATAAATACAAGAGTGGTACGATCCAACATGTACCGCCTACCAAAGAAAATCACCCGTATGCAAGTTGTGTGCCAGCGATGCCGCTACTAATCCATGCGGTCAACCTGTAAGAACTGTGGCACAACGGGGGTGAGTTGACAACTCGTGAGTAGAAAATATCATCAGGTAGAAATCGAATAAAACAACGATACCTAGGTCAACTATATCATAAGGTAATACTATGATATCTAGGGTGACCGTATCTGCATATGTGCCAACAATATAATCAATGCCTATCTGCATGTGGCTAACATCTACGTGTCCATCAATGACACAACAACATCATGCATGTAAATATCATGAAAGCATATGCATGTAAGTATGAGGATATCAATAAACGTGTGTCCATCAACGACATATCAAAATCATAAAACCTGAGTGTCCAACATCGACACTCGAAACATCATGAAACCCGTGTCCTCCATTGACACGTAAATCCTCATATCTCGGGCTCCGTCGGTCCGGATTGGCCCACGGGCTCCGTCTGTCCTTATCGGCCCACGGGCTCCGTCTGTCCTTATCGGCCCTCGGGCTCCGGCAGTACGAATCAGCCCATATCCATCTCTCGACTCCGGTCGGTATCCTCCGGATAACGGTCAGGTCCAACCAATCACCGGTAGGTAGTATTCCCTCTGCCAGGCTCATCGTCTACTGCGCGACGTCCCTTTCTTGCCCATGGGTAGCATACCGGGTCCACTATGAAGCCACAAACGGATCATCCAGCTCCTCGAATCGGGTTTCTATCACACGTCTCAGAACCGAGAAAACGCATGGTGGACGCACTGAAATATCTTATCAAGAGAAACCGGGTTTTCAAAACTGTACATACTTTCTTTTGAAATATAACCACGGTTCTCAAATCCAGAATCTCATGAAAAAAAAACATCTCAATGCGTAATATCATAAAGCATGATGTATACAGACATAGAACAGAAATGTGAGCATATCAAGTATATCACGAGACAAAGTATAGTGATGTGAGTATAGCAATATATCATGCAACCTAGCATAATGATGTGGCAATTCTACTGTGTAAGTGACATAGCAATTATCAATGATGAAAGTGTGTGAGCCGGTAATCTATGTAAGTGTAACATATGCATCATCGATAATGGTGTAGGTGTACTAGCACAGGTATATATAATGCAATGAGAATGTCATGAACGTAGAATAGGGTAAATCGTGAGCGCAATGCTATAAGGTATACGTCTCTATCACATATCTGAGTTGGTGAATCTATCAATCGGCATCCAGCCTCGCAACATCACATACGGTATAATACATCGTACAGCATTCTCTAGTCAAGTGTATGGATCAATCATCAAGTAAACTCATCACGTACGGTATCCGTCGTACGGCGGCATTTACCATTAGGGATACTATCAACCTATAAGGCAATGAGGGTACGGACCTAATGTCTCTTACGACATATCACTTATGATTCACAACATTATATATCTATATACCTATATCCCATGTCACATCCGTATCAATCTCATATCATGGGACGGAAAAAGGTATCAATTATCTCATATCGACTCGCATCCATATAACGACATATCTAACCAAGTCATCATATCTCATCGTACTCTTTTCATCAGACCAATGTCTCACATCAAGTTATTTTACGTATATATTCTATCTTATAAATTTCATGTCATGCTACTCTAAATATCATACTTAATCTCGTGCAACTACATATCTATATATCGTGCTTCACATTCACTTTTCATATCCTTATATATCAATTCGAGACATCATTTCTATCTTATCATGTCAAAAAGTCATATCCCTATAGCTTTCATCTCATATCTCGATATATATATTCAATCATTCATATCATCTCTAACTATCTATTTAACCATATCCATAGTTTTCCAATATAGGTTTCCTTAACCATATTCAATATATCAGTTTCCATCAAAACTTGCGGGGGTGCCATACGCCATCCACCCGACTTCCCCCATAGATATAAATCTACTCACCTACGGAACGCCTTGTTCAGCCGTAGTCGAAGTACTCCGTCATCTCGGAATCCACGCAAAGGTACCTACAATAAATACACAATCGCAAATGCTATTAACATCAAGTCCGAAAAACGAATACGGCACACGGCGCGCTCATAGGTTAGAACCTATAGCCTACACATGCAAAACCAACCAAATAACCCTCGTCCGTTGACGTACAATCTCCCAACGACTAAATACAATATCAAATCTAAAAACCATGTTTCATAAATCACATATCACACATCAGGAACTAAGGAAAACACCTCCAGATTTTGCTTCAGGTATAATTATCCAATTTTGCATATGTGGAGGGTCTAATTTAAAGATAAAGGAACCACAGACCAAGAACGAGGCCATTCCATCGAACCATGGCCGCAAATTGCGGCCAAACCAAGATAATTGGCGGCCAGAGCATGGAGTGGGAGTCTCAGGTTTTGGGATTAGCTTCTAGGTTGCCTGTTCATTTTTCAGGTCCTCCGGGTCACTCCAAATTCCCATATACTCTAAAAATCTGTCAAATAGCCGATATCGGGAAATTCTAACTTCGTTTTTGCTGCTAATTTATGGTCTTGGCAAATAAAACACCAATAGGGTTTAAGTAAACACCCACTACAGATTATAAGTCCACATAATCACCCAACCCTTCCCTTGAATTTTCCATACATCACATACCCTAACCAAATCACATTCTAAACTAAACTAGGGTGCAAGAAACTAAAACTAAGCTAAATGAAAGTAATTATACCTCATGGATGAAACTTAAGCAAAAACCCTAGCTTCCCAAAGTCTCTAAAATCCAAACTTGCAAGGTCCAATGTGTTAAGAATGAAGTGGGGATCATTTTTATTGAAGAAGGTGTAAGGTTTTGGTGAAGAAATGGAGATGATACTTGGAGGTGGAGGTGGTGGTGGAGGGAGATGAGAATGAAGGAGATAATGGAAACAATAGGGGATGAAGGAAATGGCAGCCCCCCTCTCTCTTATTCTCATCCTCACTCTCTCTCATGCCATACCTCATGTCATGATGTGGTCCCCTCTCTCTCCTCAATAATTCACTTTTTCTTTCCTTCTCACAATAATAAAACCAAATATCACAATTGAAAATGAAACAACATGTAACATGTCATGGTGCACTAACCATGGAAAAATGTAGAAACACGGATTTGGCTTAATCGCGATAAGTAGTGCACTAATCAATTTTTATTCAAATTGCATATAATTAATTATAAAAATGCCAAATCCGATAAATATATTTTTAAATGAATAAATCATTTTAATCTCCAATTATTTCACAATTATTGGTATATATTTATACCATTTTATGAAAACCCCAATTTCGCAAATCAGGTAGTTTTTGCGAAATATAATATTTTAATATTAAATTCCAAAAATCATATTTTATATTCTCTGAAATGTTACAATCTTCCCCCTTTAAATAAATTCGGTCCCCAAATTTAAATTTAAACCCCCAAATGCTAAAAGATTTCAATAATCAACTCAAATCAACGGGGTTCCGAAATCATGGAAGATATAGAAATACTACAGCACATCGCGTGCGCCTGAAAACGAGTTCGAAACTCAAAATCGAACTCCGTCAAGCGTCACACAAATCATTGGATTTTCACACATATCATCGGAGTTACAATGGAGATACAGATCTCGAAATCCACTACTGAAATCCAATATGCACTAATCAAATACTATAAGACGTGTATAGTACGCATCCTTAAAAAATCTTTTAAATACTGAATAAAACACATGCAAAATCTTTTCTGAATCGCCGTGCGATGAGTAACTCATGGCACAAGTGAGGAACGCTCAAATGTAAAATAGTTGATATACTTATATATGTTTTTGCTCAAATCATACGTTCCGCCGTTTTGAAATATCCCGAAAGGTTTTCCTTTATAAACGTTCGCGTCGCTCAAGGACACGTAGGAAATAGCGAGACTATAGCTCCTTTTTGAAAACTTCTTGGTAAAATTTTTATCCATGCAAAGTACTCGGGTACTCTCCTGAAATCAGTCATGTTCAGCCACTATATAATATAGTACATATGATGAAAAAAAGTGCTCAAGAGCAAAATCTGCCTCAAAAAGGCGTATCCAACAATCACGTGCGTATGGTGCGTACGGAAATCAAATCCAAATACAAGTGCCACGATATGCACAAAAGAAAAACTAAGCGCAACGGGCGTGCACGAAAGCATCTATCCAGTGCAACGGGTGTGCACGACAACAACATCTAGTGCATCTATTGTGCACGAAAATCTCAATCCAGTGCAACTAATATGCTCGAATGAAAATCCAATCGAGTGCATCCGGTGTGCACAAAATCACATCTCATATCATGCGCCCAACATGCACGAAAATCCAAATCTAGTGCATCCGTCATGCACAAATGAAATCTAAATCAAGTGCATCCGACATGCACGAATAAAATCTAAGTCAAGTGCATCCAACATGCACGAACAAAATTTCAATCAAGGGCATTCGACATGCATGAATAAGTTCTCACTCAAGTGTATCCGATGCGCATGAAATCCAATACCAAGCGCCTAATATGCGTAAAAATCCAAATCAAACGCTTCAGGTCCGTAAAAAGCATCTAGTGCGATAGCATGCACGAAAACGACCGTCAAGTGCAAACGCACATAAAAACACAAATCTGGTAGTACAAATGCTCAAAGACATAAATCGGGTGCAACCAAGGTATGGAGTATAAATCTAGTGCAACCAATGCACGAAATATCAATCTGGTGCAACAAATGCACGAAATCAAAATCTAGTGCAACAAATGCACAAAACACAAATCCTTGTGCATCCAGTGCATGAAATACAAATCTGGTGCATCCAGTGCACGAAATACAAATCCGGTGCAACAAATGCACGGTGTAAAAATCTAGTGCAACAAAAATGCACAAAATACAAATCGGGTGCAGCAAGTGCAAGGAAACGCATCAATAACTCAAATGCGTATAAAAATAACACCGAGTGTACCAAGGTGTATAAAATCATAAACGTGTGCACGGCGTGCACAAAACACGTATCAATGCACTGCAAGCACATGCGAGCTATACCGAGTGCAAAAATCTAATCAAGTGTGTATCACCTGCACAAAATCAATTCAACCGCATGAAATCCATGAAATCATAAACGCGTGCAGCCAAGGTACAAAATCGATATCAAGTGCAATAAATATGCACAAATCACAAACCAACACAACGGTGTATAAAACATATATCAAGTGCAATAACTATGCACAAAATGTAAATACCCAGTAGGTGCAGCCATGGTGCACGAAAACCATATCATAAAACTCAATCATCAAAACTCAAATCCAAGCGATATAAGCGTTATACTCAGATCACAAATGCAAATTGCAACAAATGACATTAAGGTACACCTCCTTCAATGTCGAAAATATGTCGGTGCACCCAATTGGCAGAGCAAGAACATCCGCTTGCCTCCCGCTCACAGTCTGACGTCATCAGTCTTGGGTCCTCATTTTCTCTGTGGATTACTAATCTCGCAATCCATCGGCTCGTCGGCCCGGTCAGGTGTACTAATGGAAACGATTCCACTCTGACAATCCTCTGGTCATCTCTCGGCCAATTGGTATGACCATTCATAAAGCAGCATGTCACTGGCGTCGGCCTCTGGCCTGGTGAATACACGTAACACAACTGATCCTCGGTGCAAATCTTATCGCAGCAGTGTCCTAGAAGGAATCTACTCAAGGTCTCCTCCGATCTCGCCTATGCCGAACTATATGGAGACTGGTACTCCTACATAATCTTTTCTCGCTTTCTGGACATCTGCGTTCTCAGCACAGCATTTCCTCGGGAACTGGCCGCATCCCAACGCCTCTGTATACATATCCGATCACTAATCTCAACGGGGAGTAACAACGGCTTGTTAACAACTCGCACGAACTTCTTGTTCCACTCGTCTTATTTCATCCACTTCGACGTCACGTCATGCTATCTGCGTACTGCAATTGTTCTCGACTATAGTCAATCCGGAGTCTCTCGCACGGACTCGAAATCGTGAACTCGGTATCCTCATCACTCTGTAGAAGATATCTAGCTGAACACGTCCTTGGGAACTCATCCCAACCATCGGAGGAATACTCAATACTCGTCCGTTCTCGATCAACTCACAACGCATCTGGGTGAAATCCTCTATCTGAAGCTGGTCCACTTACCGATCTCATATCGGATCATCCAACGAACAACGTCATCTCCGGATCGATCTACTCTAGATCTGAGTAAGATTCTCCACACTGGAAATCTTCAACTCAACTGAGCTTGCGTCAGCGCATCAAGTCAAATGAATCATCTCAGTCGCTCAACTCAAGATAGACTAGCTATCACCTGTCGCATCTCTGCCTGAAAGCTCCAGTGATCTTAGCTCGTAAGCTCTGGAAGGGACATCCCATCAATCTTAGCAATACTTGCGTCATCTGTATGTAAGGTAGACAACATCACAACTCTGAGGTAGGATGTACGTCAACAGTCCTTTCACAACAGGCAGTCTCTAACAATGGCCCGATCATCCGGTGCAAAATCGAACACTCGCCTCAAATGAGAGGTCACAACACAAACACTAAATCGAGACGTTCCCATGTCACCAGAAAACAAGATGGTTAGCCCTCATCCATGACGAGCTCTTCCTGACTGCATCACTAGCAGCAGCTCAATCTGCGCTCAAACCATGGTGACAGGAACCTCAAGCATGTATCGATGAAGGTAGATCAAAGGAATGAAAGGAATCAACAGATCCAGAATGGATACATGATCATAAGGAGGAACGGAATCAGTGAGAGTATGATCATGGAAACGAATAGAATCAAGGATCTCAAATGGATGTATGATCAAGGGAATGAAAAGAATCACAAGTCCCAAGATATGTACATCCTAAGGATTCTTAAGTGGAGTATCGTATCGTAAATATGTCGCGGAACATACGTGCGGTAAGTCACTCTACTCAAGATACCTACTCCATCAATCAGGGTCAACCTAAGAAACGAAAGTTCGGCTCTAATACCCCCTGTTCAGGTCTAAGTTCCGTAAGGTCAAACCTAGGTTCCGAAATAGAATACGCCCCAGACTCAACATATTCAAACCTAGACCCGAACCAAGGTTAAATCTAGCGCTTTGATACCAACATTGTTACGAACCAAAATTTAGTTCATGACCGGCACTTAAATCACGCAACGTCTAATGGCGCAACGTAAATTAAGTAAGACGAAGCCCTGCACTCTAGACCTTTTTAAGAAAATAAAAGAGGTGATGTTTTGAAATAAAAGTATGATTAAATCAAAAGTTTTCTTAAATGCAAAAGTAATGGAACATGAAAAATGCAAGTGGATTTTTACTAGTTGAAATACATGTTTCGTCATTTAAAAATTTGGGCAGCACCTCCTTTGTATATTTTGATCTAAAACCACATACACATGATAAAATAAAAGGCATCCCTAAGCGGGAGCTAGCTCTTCGCCAAACGGTGGAATCACAACCACACAAGACAGAAATATGTATACGACGCCCAACGGCGAAGATCAATACAAAGAATAATACAATGCAAGACATCAAACCCACCAAGCGAACATATAACCCATCGCTCAAATCTCGCAACTACAAGTCTTGCTAAGTCTTACTATTTATACAAATACTAGTTTCTGATTAATGGAGTTAACTAGATATAACAGGAATAATAAATTCAAGAGTGGTACGATCCAACATGTACCACCTACCAAAGCAAATCACCAGTATGCAAGCTGTGTGCCAGCGATGCCGCTACTGATCCATGCAGTCAACCTGAAAGAACTGTGGCACAACGGAGGTGAGTTGCCAACTCGTGAGTAGAAAACATCATCAGGTAGAAATCGAATAAAACAACGATTCATAAGTCAACTATATCATAAGGTAATACAATAATATCTAGGGTGAGTGTATCTGCATATATGCCAACAATATAATCAATGCCTATCTGCATGTGGCTAACATCTACGTGTCCATCAATGACACAACAACATCATGCATATAAATATCATGAAAGAATATCCACGTAAGTATGAGGATATCAATCAACATGTTTCCATCAACGACACATCAAAATCATGGAACCTGAATGTCCAACATGGACACTCGAAACATCATGAAACCCGTGTTCAACATCGACACATAAATCCTCATATCTCGGGCTCCGTCAGTCCGAATCGGCCCATGGGCTCCGTCTATCCGGATCGGACCTCGGGCTCCGTCTGTCTGGATTGAACCTCGAGCTCCGGCAGTATGGATTAGTCCATATACATCTCTCGTCTCCAGTCGGTATCCTCCGGATAACCGCCAGGTCCAACCAATCACCGGTAGGTAGTAGTCGCTCTGCCATGCTCATCGTCTACTGCGCGACATCCCTTTCTTACCCCGGGGTACGATACCAGGTCCACCATGACCCCGCAAACGGACCATCCGGCTCCTCGAATCGGGTTTCTATCACACGTCTAAGAACCGAGAAAACGCATGGTGGACGCACTGAAATTTCATATCAAGAGAAACCAGGTTTTTTAAAAAATGCTTATTTTCTTTTGAAATATAACCACGGTTCTCAAATCCAGAATCTCATGAAAACAGCATCTCAATGCGTAATATCATAAAGCATGATGTATGCAAACATAGAACAGAAATGTGAGCATATCCAGTATATCATGCGACAAAGTATAGTGATGTGAGTATAGCAATATATCATGCAACCTAGCATAAAGATGTGGTAATTCTACTGTGTAAGTGACATAGCAATTATCAATGATGAAAGTGTGTGAGCCGACAATCTGTGTAAGTGTAGCATATGCATCATCGATAATGGTGTAGGTGTACTAGCACAGGTATATGTAATGCAATGAAAATGTCATGAACGTAGCATAAGCTAAATCGTGAACGCAATGCTATAAGGTATATGTCTCTATCATATATTCGAGTCGGTGAATCTATCAATCGGCATCCATCCTCACAACATCACGTATGGTATAATCCATCGTACGGCATCCTCTAGTCAAGGATATGGTTCAATCATCAAGTAAAACTCATCATGTACGGTATCCGTCGTACGACGACATTTACCATTAGGGATCCTATCAATCTATAAGACAATGAGGGTACGGACCTAATGTCTCGTACGACATATCACTCATGATTCACAACATTATATATCTATATACCTATATCCCAGGTCGCATACGTATCAATCTCATATCATGGGACCGACAAAGGTATCAATTATCTCATATCGACTCGCATCCATATAACGACATATCTAACCAAGTCATTATATCTCATCGTACTCTTTTCATCACATCAATATCTCACATCAAGTTATTTTACATATACATTCTATCTTATAAATTTCATGTCATGCTACTCTAAATCTCATACTTAATCTCGTGCAACTACATATCTATATATCGAGCTTCACATTCACTTTTCATATCCTTATATATCAATTCAAGACATCATTTCTATCCTATCATGTCAAAGAGTCATATCTCTATAGTTCTCATCTCATATATCGATATATATATTCAATCATTCCTATCATCTCTTACTATCTTTTTAACCATATCCAAAGTTTTCTAATATAGGTTTCCTTAACCATATTCTGTATATCGGTTTCCATCAAAACTTGGGGGGTGTTATACGCCATCCACCCGACTTCCCCCGTAGATATAAATCTACTCACCTGCAGAACTCCTTGTTCAGCAGTAGTCGATGTGCACCGTCGTTTCGGAATCCACACGAAGTACCTACAATAAATACACAATCGCAGATGCTATTAACATCAAGTGCGGAAAAACAATACGGCACACGGCACGCTCATAGGTTAGAACATATAGTCTACGTATGCAAAACCAACCAAATAACCCTCGTCCGTTGACGTACAAACGCCCAACGACCAAATACAATATCAAATCTAAAAACCAAGTTTCAGAAATCGCATATCACACATCAGTAACTAAGGAAAACACCTCCAGATTTTTCCTCATGTACAATTAGCCAAATTTGCATATGTGGAGGTTCTAATTTAAAGATAAAGGAACCACAGACCAAGCACGAGGCCATTCCATTGAACCAAGGCCGCAAATTGCGGCGAAAACAAGATAATTGGCGGCCAGAACATGGAGTGGGAGTCTCAGGTTTTGGGATTAACTTCTAGGTTGCCTGCTCATCTTTCTGTAATCGCTATATATTTTTCAGGTCCTCCGGGTCACTCCAGATTCCTATATACTGTCAAAATCTGTCAAATAGTCTATATCGGGAAATTCTAACTTCGTGTTTTGGTGCTAATTTATGGTCTTGGCCAGTAAAACACCAGTAAGGTTTAAGTAAAAACCCACTATAGATTATAAGTTCACATAATCACCCAACCTTTCTCTTGAATTTTCCATACATCACATACCCTAACCAAATCACATTCTAAACTAAACTAGGGTGCAAGAAACTAAAAATAAGCTAAATGAAAGGAATTATACCTCATGGATGAAACTTAAGCAAAAACCTAGCTTCCCAAAGTCTCCAAATCCAAACTTGCAAGGTCCAATGTGCTGAGGATGAAGTGGGGATCATTTTTAATGAAGAAGGTGTAGGGTTTTGGTGAAGAAATGGAGATGATACTTGGAGGTGGAAGTGGTGGTGGAGGGAGATGAGGATGAAGGAGATAATGGAAACAATGGGGGATGAAGGAAATGGCAGCCCGCCCTCTCTTATTCTCACCCTCACTCTCTCTCATGCCATGCCTCATGTCATGATGTGGTCCCCCCTCTCTCTCTATTCAATAGTTCACTTTTTCTTTCCTTCTCACAGAAATAAAACCAAATATCACAAATGCAACTGAAACAACATGTAACATGTCATGGTGCACTGTAACATTTCAAAAAAATAAAATATTATTTTTGGGAATTTTTATAATTTAATAATATTATATTGAATATTTTAATAAAGCGGTATAATTAAATACCGATAAATTGGGAAAAAATTTGAAATTATAGAAATTACTTAAAAGAGAGTGTTTTATGTTAATTATGCAAATTTTAAGTTTTTATGATTAATTATATGCTAATTTAGTGCTAATCGCGATTAAAAATCGCTAATCGGATTTTTAGCATATTTTGTGCAAAACATGCACCATATCATTTTACACTTGATACATTTATTTCCATGGCTTGACTTCATGTTCTTTTACCATGGTTGTTGTTTTTAAGTTAAGAGAAAGAAAAGAAAAGAAAAGGATAAGAATATAATATACAAGTATGGGCAAGAGAGAGAATGAAAGGGTAAGGGGGTCAACACCTTGGACCAAGCCCCTATCACTTTAATCTTCACCATTTCCTCTCCTCTCCTCTTCATTTTCTGCTGTTGCTGCTGCCCCCTCCTCCTCCCCCTCTTCAACCCATAAAACTCCATGAAAAACCCTCCAAAACCTCATTCCCACTTCACAAAAAAGGTGCACAAGCCCTCTAGCTACCCAATGGACCAAGAAAGTCTTCATTTTAGCGCTGTGGAGGATTCATGGGTGCTAAGAGAGGTATATCCTTTCACAAATAGTGTAGTGTTTAGGTTGTTTAGGCCTCTTTTCAAGTTTGGTATCAATTTGGCGAAGTTTGGCGAACCTTGGAAACCTAGAGAAGGTTGAGGTTATTTTGAGTTGGATTAAGTGCTAATAAGCCTTATTAGTGACCTAAACCCCCATGATGGTAGAAAACCCATAACAACCAAACCTGAAACCCAAAAATACGGAATTTCAGAACTTTCATGTCGGTTTGTGAGGAATTGGAGCATGCAGGGAAATCTGGAGTGATCCGGGGCCAATACAAGAAAAGTAAACAATACCAGAGACCTAGTAGGACCCATAGGAAGACACCCTACCAACACGAGACCCTAACTCCATGCCTAAACCGGACTGGCCGGATATTCCCCTGATGTGGCCGGCCCCCCTGATGAATTAGGTGCCCATGTTGCTTCAGTAGGTCATATGCTCTCTATACATTACCCCAATGTTGTTTATTTACCATATTTTGGCCTGAGTAGAAATCTGGGACCACTTTCTCTAGTTGCTGCTTTGATTTGAGTTATGGTTTTCCGTATTTCAAATTCTAGATTTTTGTATTGTGCTTTATCTCGATTACGTGACGTTTGTACGTCTATCTCGAGTTATATTGGGTTGTTTTGCGAGAGCTAACCATAGGTTCTAACCTATAGGGTTTTAAGCGTATCGTTTTGGTTTTCGTGTGTCATTTTGGTTTCGATTTGGTTTTAATACGATGCGATACGTGTGACATGTAGGTACCTCCACGGTGATCCGAGACGAAGAGGAAGATAGTGGCGACATCGACATCGGCAAGCAAGATCAAGGTGAGTAGATTATATCTACGGGGAAAATCGGGTGGATGGCGTATAACCCCCCCGCAGTTCGATACTTAGTATACTATATATATAATATATATATATACACATGATAGCGTTAAGTGTGATATGGATATTCTAGATGTGATTAGGTGTACTATGGATAGATTAGGGTTTAGAAGTAAACTAGTATAGTTTCCTAGTTGTGAACCTTAGAATAGGTTTACACCCACTCCCACACACATGCTTGCTTGTTATACTTATACCTGGATGATGAGGATAGTGGATGATATTTGGAGATGAGTCGATGAGATTGGACATAGTGCCATGAGATCGGTGATATAATGTGATTCGTATTTAGGATACGACATGAGATTTTAGCGGGCCTTTGGACGTGTGTTTCACACACGCATTTATATTTATATAGATGGTATCGATTTGTACTAGACATAGATCAGTACCCCAGATCATGAGATATAATGATAAGAATACCAGAAAATTGATGAGGCGAATGTGATATTGACCCGTACCCAGCTTTTGGGATGTCGTACGATGATTTACCGTACGAGCTTTATATTGATGATAGATCCACACTCATGACTCGAGGATGTCATATGATATTGTATCGTACGCGGTACCTTTGAGGCGGGATCACCGACTATCATATTTATAGTTATATATATCGACTCAGATTTAGGTGGTTTTCATACCCCTCCCGATTGACTTGTAGTTTTGCTATTAGATGTTAGGCTAGGCCGATGTCATACCTACTTCAAAAACTAACGAATCGGGAGTATTTTAAAGACAAGAAAAGGGATTATACGGATAATTTCAAAGGACACATCTTTTCTTAAAAACACCTGGCCCTTATTTTCCTAAAAACCCCGATTCGTCTTCTTTCAAATGGCAAAACAGTATGACATAGATACGTTGAAGTAGATACTGCACAGTTGTGTTTATTATTCATTTGCCGCATATTCTAGCTTTTCGCATCGCATTGCATGTTGAAATATGTTTATTGTTATATTAAAACCATGCTGTTAGGACACCAGCACTATTATCGATGATGCGTATGTTCCACGTACACCTGTTTGCCGGCTCACACACTTCATCATCGATAATTGTCATGTCACTACACTGTAGGACTGTTGCATTCAGGATATGATTCCCTGCGTGGCATACTTGTGCACACACCTATTGTACACGCATACTTGTGCACCTACATATTGTACACTCATACTTGTGCACATACCTATTGTACAGGCATACTTGTGTACATACGTATTGTACACTCGTACTTGTGCACATACCTATTGTACACTCATACTTGTGCACATATCTATTGTACACTCATATTTGTGTACATATATATGTACACTCATACTTGTGCACCTACATATTGTACACTCGTATTTATGCACATAACTATTGTACACCCATACATGTGTACATACATATTGTACACTCATATGCACCTACATATTGTACACGCATACTTGTGCACATACATACAGTACACTCATACTTGTGCACCTACATACTGTACACTCATACTTGTGCATATACCTATTGTATACTCATACTTGTGCACCTACCTATTATACACTCATACTTGTGTACATACACATTGTACACTCATACTTGTACACATACCTGTTGTACACTCATACTTGTGCACATACCTGTTGTATACTTATACTTGTGTAAATACATATTATACACTCATACTTGTGCACCTACATATTGTACACTCATATTTGTGCACATACCTATTTTACACTCATACTTGTGTATATACATACTGTACACTCATACTTGTGCACATACCTACTGTACACTCATACTTGTGTACATACATATTGTACACCCATACGTGCATACCACGTATTCGCACATACATAGATGATTCTGGCCTGATTTGGATATTTGGGAACCACAAGACATATTTTAAAACTGTATTCATTTTAAAAGAGCGGTTTCCCTCAATATGTGCATATTACTATTCCATGTTGCAAGATATACAGATATGCTTACATTTCTTTTATATGTCGCATACATCATGCTTTATGATTATACGCATTGAGATATGTTGTTTCCATGATATTTCTAGATTTGGGAACCGTGGGTATTTCAAAAGAGAGTATGTATTGTTTTAAAAAACCGGTTACCCTTGATATGATATTTCAGTGCATCCACCATGTGTTTTCTCGGTTCTGAGAGTGGCATGTGAAACGCGATTCGAGGAGAGGTAAGCACCGTCTGCGGGTACATGGTGGACCCGGTGAGGTACCCCGGGGCAAGAAGACTCGTATATGTTGGACGGTGAGCCTGGCAAAGGAGTACTACCTACCGGTGATTGTATTTGAGCTTGGCGGATATCTGGGGAATACCGACTGGAGTTGGGAGATGATGCGGGCCGATACGGACTGACGGAGCCCGTGGGCCGATTCGGATTGACGGATCCCTATATATATGAGGATTTACATGCCGATGCTAGGCACAGGTTTCATGATGTTTTCGAGTGTCGATGCTAGACACTCAGGTTCCATGATTTTCATATGTCGCGAGCGACACATGTTGATTTACAAAATCATACTTCCATGCATATGCTTTATGATATTTACATGCATGATGCTTATTGTCATTGGGTGGCACATGGGCGAGATCCACACGCACATACATACATACATATGTTGATATTGATGACATTGATCACATAGTTGGATGATATCCACATACTTAAAACTGCATGATATAGTTGATATTGATTCATACTGATTACATTGATCATACCTCACATTATGATATGTTTTTACCTGAGGCACTAGCACGAGCACTTGGCACTACACTCATGTATAGATGTTACATTTCCACCTTATCATGCTTCAGACTTATTCATTTGAGGATATCATTATTATTGATCGTATTGACCTAGGATTGAGTCATACATACGATTTCTTCTCTGTGATGTTTTCTACTCACGAGTAGGCAACTCGCCCCCGTTGTGCCAGAGTTCTTGCAGGTTTTGCCGTATAGGTATCATTGCGGCTTTTCTGGCACACTGCTTCCTTTCTAGGTGATTGCATTGGTAGGTGGGTTCACTCGGATCGTGACCACCCTTGTATTTATTTATTCTGTTGTATCTAGCAATTCCATCAACCAAACATGTATATTTGTTTCAGACCTAGAAAACCAGTTGTGTATTATTTCGACCTTAGAGTCGCGCGTTGTAGTATTATGGTTTTCATGCTGATTTTGAGTTTCCTTTTGAGTTTTGACCCTTGCCTTTCGGCGTTATATATTATACTGCTTGCGTGGTTGTGACCGTCGATTGACGAAGAGCTAGCTCCCGCTTGGGGATGCCTTTTATCATTGTATATATGTTATTCTTGTTGTACCCCGTTTGGGGCCAGTATTTATAAAGGAAACTCTGCCAAAATTTTCAGAAAAGACTATAAATTTTAAAAATGCATACTCGGCTTACTTATTTAAAAACCTTGTTTTTTAAAACATGTTTTCTTCACTTCTTATAAACTATTTTTCCTTCATTTATTATTCAAAATGGTTTTAGATTTCTGGGCTTTTGGCTTACTTGGATTAGATGGGGTCCTATACATTTCATATGATTCAAGGGCCAGTCACGTGCTATTTCGGGTCTTGACAAAGTTGGTATCAGAGCGCTAGGTTAACCTTGGTTCGAGTCTAAGTTTGACTATATGGAGCCAAGAGCGTTTATATATATACGGAACTTAGGCTTGACCTTACGGAACTTAGACTTAGTCGAGGGGGTATTATACCCGAACTTTCGTCGCGTAGGATGACCCTTGGTTGATGGAGTAGGTAGCTTGAGTAGAGTGACGTACCGTACGTATGTTCCGCTGAATATTTACGATACGCTACTCCGCTTAAGAAACCTTAGGATGTACATTTCCTTGCACAGTATTATATTCATTCCTATGATCTATCCTCATCGATATTAGTTATGATTTTGCTACCACGATTACACGGGCAGAGAGAGCTACGGCTAGAGTTGCGCTAGCTTGAGCTCGTCATGGACGAGGACTGACCAGGGCGTGATTCCAGGGACGTACGATTGCATATAGAGGCGTCGTCATATTGTGTTTTCGCGCCATGAGCATTTGACAGATCGCTTTTACGAGATTTCTCGGACGTGCAGATCAGCACCAGAGGATCAGGCTACAGCTAGAGGCCAGCCAGAATGTGATGACCACTGATATATCGCTTACTCAGGATGATTGAGGCACTGTTCAGCGTACAGACGAATGAGCCAGTTTCTGCTGCAAATGATCTAATATTGCCCCAGATGTTGGAGCTATTGTAGTACGAGTTGTACTTAGAGATATGATGGATGGTTGCTAGTCACCCGAGGATGAATGACTAGGACATGCGGTTCGTTCGCTTACCCCGATTCGAGGTCATCAGATAGATTGATTCCAGCTGGAGACAACTTCACGCAGATTCGTTGAGAGTCGATAGAGACGATCGAATTTCAAGAACCCATTTCCAAGTTTAAAGTATTCGGAAGACAATGCAAGTAATGTTATGGACCCTCTAGAAGAATGAAAACCTAACTCGACGTAATGACCATGGAACGCCTCCGAACCTTAGGGTTTGCGGCAGTTTTGCGGTGCAATTTGTGAGGCTTGGGTTGGCCCTTTTACGGTTGGTCCACAGGTGTTGTGGTATGTACCGGAATACTATTAAACTATACTCAAGATGTTGATCTCTTGGGGGATTATGAGATTCTGACAAAACGATCGGATGGTTCGACATCATTCGGATATCATGTGATGAGATACATTGCTTGGGAGACTCCAGATACGAGTATAGCCGTTGGAGCACAGTCCATGCAGCCATGAGAAGACGAGTCTGAATCAGTCGACATTGGAGCAGAGTGGAGTAAAGAGTTCGCACGAGAATTCGACGAGATGACGTTCTACTCCGCTGACATCAGAGATGCGATACGCATGCAGAGGCGTTGTATAAAGATATATCTTCCAGAAGGTGTCGCGATGAGCATACAGCCATTCCGGAACATGAAACAGATATAGTAAGGGTGGCAACTTCCTGGCAATTCGGCAGATGCGATATTTGAGAAAGAGCTCGACAGGACCTTTCTGGAATACTATACGGGAAGTCTTGGACCCAGGAGTGGTCATATTGCGCACACCCAGCAGGCCAGAGTTCGGCATCGTCGATGAGATAGTTGACCAGGTTCAGATAGAGGACCTCACCCAGATGCGTTGTGAATTGGTCAAGAACGGACAGGTATGGAGTATATCTCCACAGGTTGGGACGAGTTCCTGAGGAAGTATTCGGCTAGATATCTTCCACAGAGTGATGAAGATACCGTGTTCGTGATTTCGAGTCCGTGTGAGAGACTTCGGATTGACTGTAGCCGAGAACATTTGCAATGCGCAGATAGAGACGTGACGTCGAAATGGACGATGATACAGACAAATGGGACAAGAGGTTCGTGCGAGATGCTGATGAGCTGTTGTTACTCCCCGTGAAGATTAAAGGTCGGATATGTCTACTGAGGCGTTGGGATGCGACCAGTTTCTGAGAAAATGTTGTGCTAAGGACGCAGATGTCCATAGAGCGAGAAGAGATATGCAAGAGTACCAGCCTCCGTACAGTTCGGTATAGGTGAGATCGGAAGAGACCTTGAGCAGGATTCCTTCCAGGACACAGCTGCGATAAGATTTGCACTCGGGATCAGATATGTAATGTGTATTCAAAGGACCAAAGGTCGGCGCCAGTGACGTGCTTCTTTACGAGTGGCCGTGAGGGCTGACCGAGAGATGACCAGAGAAGTACCAGAACGGAATCGCCCCCGTTAGCACACCTGACAGGGCCGATGAGCCGATGGATTGCGAGATTGTTAATCCGCAGAGGAGATAAAGACCCAGAAACAGAGGACGCCAGACCATGAACAAGAAGCAAGTAGATACCTTGCTCTGCTAGCATTGGATGCACCGACACCTTCTCGACTGCGAAAGAGGAAATATCGACGGCGATATTTATGATTTGTGATTTTGTGATTCGATTATCACGTATCCGTCACCTTAAAATTCGGTATTTTGGGCGATCTATTTGCATGATTTAGTCTTGATGACCGAGTTCTATGATATTTGTTTTCGTGCACCATGGTTGCACCTACTGGGTATTCATATTTGTGCACAGTTATTGCACCTGATATCGTTTTTGTGCCTTGGTTGCACATGCTTATGACTTCATGGATTTCATACCGTTGGGTTGATTTTGTGCACATGTTATGCACACGATTTGGCTTTTTGCACTCGGTATAGCTTATATGTGCTTGTAGTGCATTGATATGTGTTTTGTACATGCAGTGGCACACGTTTATGATTTTTACACGTTGGTACACTCGGTGTTGCTATTTACGCATTTGAGTTATTGTTTGGGTTTTGTGTACAGGATGCACCAGTTTTATATTTCATGCGTTTGTCGCACCAGTTTTATATTTCGTGCGTTTGTCACACCAGTTTTATATTTCGTGCGTTTGTCGCACCAGTTTTATATTTCGTGCGTTTGTCACACCAGTTTTATATTTCGTGCGTTTATCTCACCAGATTAATATTTCGTGCCTTTGTTGCACCGGATCTATATTTCATGCACCAAGGTTGCACCTGACTTCGGTTTGATGGCATTCGATATGTTGATCTTGGTTTCATGCCTATGTTATGCATGTGATTTGACTTATGCTTTCATCATAGTTTTCATGCACTTTTGTGCTTAGATTTGATTTGTGCACGTTGATGCACATAGTTGTGAGATTATATACCGTGGTATACCTGATTTTGATTGAGCCGTATTGTATACCGTCGATTTGGATTCTGATATTGATGTTGATTTCTTGCACTCCGTGCATCTGATTTGGATTTTCACGCGTGTTGAGCGCATGTTTTGAGATGCGATTTTGGTGCACACCAGATGCACTAAATCGGGATTCTTCGTGCATGTCAGATGCACCTGATGTTGCCATCAGGCACGCCCGTTGCCCTTGGAAGATGTTTCGTACACACCCGTTGCACCTAGATGTCATTTCTGTGCACATGTATGGAACATATATGGATTTTGATTCCGTGCGCACCAGACGCACAGGGTATTCTTATATACCTTTTGGGATTGATTCCTGATGGAGCAGTACGTTTTTATGATATTTGCTATTTGTTTTCATACTGAGCAGGACTAGTCAGAGGACAGTACCTGAATATATTTTGCATGCATTGATAGTTATCGAAGGGATTTCCAAAGAGCGAGCTATAGTCTCAGTATTTACCTACGTGTCTGATATGACACAACACGTTTAAAACAAAGGAACCCTTCTAAATTGTTTTCAAAACGGCGGGACGTACATATTAAACAAGGATAAGTATTTATATAGCTATTTTCTTACAATAGACATCCGCCACTGTGCAGTGCTATGCGCATCGCACAGTAACATGAAACGTTTGGCATGCATTTCTTTCAGATATTTACATGTATAGATTTGATGTCTACATGTATGGTTTTGATATATATCATATTGGTTGTGTTTTGGATTTGACAGTTGTGTCTTCACCATAAATCCGATGATTGCAGGATACTTGACGGAGTTTTGATTTTGAGTTATCTGCTCATTACTCATGCGCATGCATTGCGCTATAATGCGTCTTTGTATTGATGATTTCGGAGCCCCGACGACATGAACTTTTTATTGAAATGTTTTAAGAATTTGGGGGTTTAAATTTAAATTTGGGGACCGAATTTCTTTAAGAGGGGAAGATTGTAATATTTCAAAAAAATAAAATATTATTTTTGGGAATTTTTATAATTTAATAATATTATATTGAATATTTAATAAGGCGGTATAATTAAATACCGATAAATTGGGAAAAAAATTTGAAATTATAGAAATTACATAAAAGAGAGTGTTTTATGTGAATTATGCAAATTTTAAGTTTTTATGATTAATTATATGCTAATTTAGTGCTAATCGCGATTAAAAATCGCTAATCGGATTTTTAGCATATTTTGTGCGAAATATGCACCATATCATTTTACACTTATTACATTTATTTCCATGGCTTGACTTCATGTTCTTTTACCATGGTTGTTGTTTTTAAGTTAAGAGAAAGAAAAAAAGAAAAGGATAAGAATATAATATACAAGTATGGGCAAGAGAGAGAATGAGAGGGTAAGGGGGTCAACACCTTGGACCAAGCCCACATCACTTTACTCTTCACCATTTCCTCTCCTCTCCTCTTCATTTTCTGCTGTTGCTGCTGCCCCCTCCTGCTCCCACTCTTCAACCCATAAAACTCCATGAGAAACCCTCCAAAACCGCATTCCCACTTCACAAAAAGGTGTACAAGCCCTCTAGCTACCCAATGGACCAAGAAAGTCTTTATTTTGGCACTGTGGAGGATTCATGGGTGCTAAGCGAGGTATATCCTTTCACAAATAGTGTAGTGTTTAGGTTGTTTAGGCCTCTTTTCAAGTATGGTATCAATTTGACGAAGTTTGGCGAACTTTGGAAACCTAAAGAGGGTTGAGGTTATTTTGAGTTGGATTAAGTGCTAATAAGCCTTATTAGTGACCTAAACCCCCATGATGGTAGAAAACCCAGACCAACCAAACCTGAAACCCAAAAATACGGAATTTCAGAACTTTCATGTCGGTTTGTGAGGAATTGGAGCGTACAGGGAAATCTGGAGTGATCCGGGGCCAATACTAGAAAAGTAAACAATACCAGAGACCTAGTAGGACCCATAGGAAGACACCCTACCAATACAAGACCCTAACTCCATGCCCAAACCGGCCTGGCCGGATTTTCCCTTGATGTGGCCAGCCCCCCTGATGAATTAGGTGCCATGTTGCTTCAGTAGGTCATATGCTCCCTATACATTACCCCAGTGTTGTTTATTTACCTTGTTTTGGCCTGAGTAGAAATCTGGGACCACTTTCTCTAGTTGCTGCTTTGATTTGAGTTATGGTTTTCCGTATTTCAAATTCTGGATTTTTGTATTGTGCTTTATCTCGATTACGTGACATTTGTACGTCTATCTCGAGTTATATTGGGTTATTTTCCGAGAGCTAACCATAGGTTCTAACCTATAGGCTTTTAAGCGTATCGTTTTGGTTTCGTGTGTCCTTTTGGTTTCGATTTGGTTTTAATGCGATGCGATACGTGTAACATGTAGGTACCCCCATGGTGATCCGAGATGACGAAGAAGATAGTGGCGACATCGACATCGGCAAGCAAGATCAAGGTGAGTAGATTATATCTACAGAGGAAGTCGGGTGGATGGCGTATAGCACCCCCGCAGTTCGATACTTAGTATACTATATATATACTATATATATACGCATGATAGCGTTAAGTGTGATATGGATATTCTAGATGTGATTAGGTGTACTATGGATAGATTAGGGTTTAGAAGTAAACTAGTATAGTTTCCTAGTTACGAACCCTAGAATAGGTTTACACCAACACCCACACACATGCTTGCTTGTTATACTTATACCTGGATGATGAGGATAGTGGATGATATTTGGAGATGAGTCGATGAGATTAGGCATAGTGCCATGAGATCGGTGATATAATGTGATTCGTATTTGGGATACGACATGAGATTTTAGCGGGCCTTTGGACATGTGTTTCACACACGCATTTATATTTATATAGATGGTATCGATTTGTACTAGACTTAGATCAGTACCCCAGATCATGAGATATGATGATAAGAATACCAGAAAATTGATGAGGTGAATGTGATATTGACCCGTTCCCAGCTCTTGGGATGCCGTAAGATGATTTACCGTACGAGCTTTATATTGATGATAGATCCGCACTCATGACTCGAGGATGTCATATGATATTGTATCGTACGCGGTACCTTTGAGCCGGGATCACCGACTATTATATTTATAGTTATATATATATCGACTCAGATTTAGGTGGTTTCCATACCCCTCTCGATTGACTTGTTAGTTAGAGATGTTAGGTTAGGCCGATGTCATACCTACTTCAAAAACTAACGAATCGGGAGTATTTTAAAGGCAAGCAAAGGGATTCTACGGATATTTTCATAGGACGCAACTTTTCTTAAAAACATCGTAGCCCTTATTTTCCTAAAAACCCCGATTCGTCTTCTTTCAAATGGTAAAACAGTATGACATTGATACATTGATGTAAATACTACACTGTTGTGTTTATTATTCATTTGCCGCATATTCATGCTTTTCGCATCGCATTGCATGTTGAAATATGTTTATTGTTATATTAAAACCATGCTATTAGGACACCAGCACCATTATCGAGGATGCGTATGTTCCACGTACACCTGCTTGTCGGCTCACACACTTCATCATCGATAATTGCCATGTCGCTACACTGTAGGACTGTTGCATTCAGGATATGATTCCTTACATGGCATACTTGTGCACATACCTATTGTACACTCATACTTGTGAACCTACATATTGTACACTCATACTTGTGTACATACATATTGTACACTCATACTTGTGGACATACCTATTGTACACTCATACTTATGCACCTACATATTGTACACTCATACTTGTGCACATACCTATTATACACTCATACTTATGTACACACATATTGTACACTCATACTTGTGCACCTACATATTGTACACTCATACTTATGCACATACCTACTGTACACTCATACTTATGCACATACCTACTGTACCCTCATACTTGTGTACATATGTACTGTACACTCATACTTGTGTACATACCTACTGTGCACTTACATATTGTACACTCAAACTTATGCACATACCTATTGTACACTCATACTTATGCACATACCTATTGTACACTCATACTTATGTACATACCTATTGTACACTCATACTTGTGCACCTACATATTGTACACTCATACTTGTACACATACCTAATGTACACTCATACTTGTGTACATACATACTGTACACTCATACTTATGCACATATCTACTGTACACTCATACTTATGTACATACATATTGTACACCCATACGTGCATACCACGTATTCTCACATACATAGATGATTCTGGCTTGATTTGGATATTTGGGAACCACAAGAAATATTTTAAAACTTTATTCATTTTAAAAGAGCGGTTTCCCTCAATATGTGCATATTACTATTCCATGTTGCATGATATACAGATATGCTTACATTTCTTTTATATGTCCCATACATCATGCCTTATGATTATACGCATTGAGATATGTTGTTTCCATGATATTTCTCGATTTGGGAACCGTGGGTATTTCAAAAGAGAGTATGTATTGTTTTAAAAACCCGGTAACCCTTGATATGATATTTCAGTGCGCCGACCATGTGTTTTCTCGGTTCTGAGAGTGGCATGTGAAACCCGATTCGAGGAGAGGTAGGCACTGTCTGCGGGTACATGGTGGACCCGGTGAGGTACCATGGGGCAAGAAGACTCATATATATTGGACAGTAAGCCTGGCAGGGGAGAACTACCTACCGGTGATTGTATTTGAGCTCGGCGGATATCTGGGGGATACCTACCGGAGTTGAGAGATGATGCGAGCCGATCCGGACTGACGGAGCCCTATGGCCGATCCGGATTGATAGAGCCCTATATATATGAGGATTTACGTGCCGATGCTAGGCACCGGTTTCATGATGTTTTCGAGTGTCGATGCTAGACACTCAGGTTCCATGATTTTGATATGTCACGAGAGACACATATTGATTTACATCCTCATACTTCCATGCATATGCTTTATGATGTTTACATGCATGAAGCTTATTGTCATTGGGTGACACATGGGCGAGATCCATACACACATACATACATACATATAGTTGATATTGATGACATTGATCACATAGTTGGATGATATCCACATACTTATAACTGCATGATATAATTGACATTGATTTATGCTGATTACATTGATCATACCTCACATTATGATATGTTATTACCTGAGGCACTGGCACGAGCACTTGGCACTACACTCATATATAGATATTACATTGCCACCTTATCATGCTTCAGACTTATTCATTTGAGGATATTATTATTATTGATCGTATTGACCTAGGATTGAGTCATACATACGATTTCTGCTCTGTGATGTTTTCTACCCACGAGTTGGCAACTCACCCCCGTTGTGCCACAGTTCTTGCAGGTTTTGCCGTACAGGTATCATTGCGGCTTTTCTGGCACACTGCTTCCTTTCTGGGTGATTGCATTGGTAGGTGGGTTCACTCGCATCGTGACCATCCTTGTATTTATTTATTCAGTTGTATCTAGCAATTCCATCAACCAAACATGTATATTTGTTTCAGACCTAGAAAACCAGTTGTGTATTATTTCGACTTTAGAGTCGCGCGTTGTAGTATTATGGTTTTCATGCTGATTTTGAGTTTCCTTTTGAGTTTTGACCCTCGCCCTTCGGCGTTGTATATTATACTGCTTGCATGGTTGTGACCGTCGATTGACGAAGAGCTAGCTCCCGCTTGGGGATGCCTTTTATCATTGTATATATGTTATTCTTGTTGTACCCCGTTTGGGGCCAGTATTTACAAAGTAAACTCTGCCGAAATTTTTAGAAAAGACTATAGATTTTAAAAATGCATACTGGGCTTACTTATTTAAAAACCTTATTTTTTAAAACATGTTTTCTTCACTTCTTAAAAACTATTTTTCCTTCATTTATTATTCAAAATGGTTTTAGATTTCTGGGCTTTTGGCTTTCTTGGATTAGATGGGGTCCTATAGACTTCATATGATTCAAGGGATAGTCACGTGCTATTTCGGGTCGTGACATGCACTAACCATGGAAAAATGTAGAAACACGGATTTGGCTTAATCGGGTTTAATAGTGCACTAATTAATTTTTATTCAAATTACATATAATTAATTATAAAAATGACAAATACGATAAATATATTTTTAAATGAATATATCATTTTAATCTTCAATTATTTCACAATTATTGGTATATATTTATACCATTTTACGAAAACCCCAGTTTCGCAAATCGGGTAGTTTTCGGGAAATATATTATTTTAATATTAAATTCCATAAATAATATTTTATATTTTCTGAAATGTTACACTAGATCTTTAGTTTAATGGGTTTAATTATTTAGTTACATTATGAATTTCATCTCTATCCGTTTTTCTATCTCCATCATGCGTGAGTAATTCTCCGCTTGATAGGGTTCGTAGGATTAGGGTAGAACAATAGATGAGAAAATGTTTTAACTTTTTTTATATCTTATGAAATTTATAAAATTAGCAAAATAAATGTTAAAATCCTTATCGGGCGCGCTAGCAATTTATTGCTAGTCTCGACCGCGATTTGAGATCAGATTAACAATTGTTTTGTTAAGGGCTAAACATGAATAGAAATCAATGAAAGGACAATGGTCAATAATGAGGAAATCCTAGTTTCTTTCAAGAACCCTAATCCTCATTCATCACTATCTATCTAGTATTAAATCTATCAATAGATAAAAGGAGTAATCTTTATTAGCCATCCATGACTACTTAATCCGAAGGAACCTTACAAGTATTCTTCTTATAAAATGTATATCCGTATTTAAACTAGATCTGTATTCTACATCCGTATTTTGACGTAGATCTAGAAACTATTCTCCACTATTCTTTATTCATCTATTCTTCCTCTTTTTCAACACGTCTAAAGTAAGATTGAAACATTCCACATATCCCTGAGGACGACCCGCACTCATCTCGGTCTAGCTACACGCAACACCGTTATTGATTGCGGTTATTTCTACAAACACTTATTTAAAACAGACCAATTAGAACCTCATCCTCTCCGCGAATCTGGTAGGGTTTCTCATCCACCTGAGAGATACTACGGTTTCCTCGGTGACGGTGGGAGAGAGGATTGCATCATGGTAGATGATGACCCAACTAGGTTCACGATGGCCAACACGAGTGGGGACTCTGTGAAATGGCTGGATGCTATGCGATCAAAGATGGAATCCATGTACACCAAAAAAATATGACTTTGAATGTTGCACCTGAAAGGGTAAAACCTATCGGGTGCAAATGGATCTTGAGAAGATTCTTGGTGTAAATGGAAAAGTTAAGACTTTCAATGCTAGACTTGTAGTAAAAGGTTCTCGTCATGCAACCAAGTGGGGATTATGATGAAACTTTTTCTCCAGTGGTTATGCTTAAGTCCATCAAGATTATAAGCACACATCGTGGAGTTGGAACATCTATTTTGAAGTGGCAGTCAAAGAGTTTGACTTCATCAAAAAGGGAGATGGACCTTATATATACAAGAAGGTTGTAGAGAGTAAGGTTGTCTTTCACGTATTGTACGTAGATGACATACTCTTGATAGGAAATAGGTTTCCTATACTACACTCGGTCAAGCTCCACTTATCACGAGGATTCTCCATGGAAGATCTAGATGATACCTACTACATCTTGTGGATTATGATCTATAGTGATAGATCTATGTAGAAGTTGGCAGTGTCCCAAATCTAGATACATTAACACCATACTAAAGGGGTTTAGTATGGAGGATTTTAAGCGTGGTGGTTTGCCCACTTACTCATGAATCACTCTCTCCAAAAAGAAATCTCCCGAGACGCATTTGGAGAGAGCTCGCGCGCAAGAGATACCCTATTCTTCGACAGCAGGCTCTATCATGAATGCGATGTTATGTACCAGACCAGATGTAGCTAACTCACTAGGTGTGGTGATAAGGAATCAATCGGATCTTGGTAGAATCACTAGACAACTGTGAAGGACATTCTTAAGTACTTGAGAAGTATTGAAGAAATGTTCTTAGTGTTTGGTAACCGAGAACTCCAGTGGGAGTGCTTTACTAATTCGAGCTTCCAGAGTGATAAGGTCGACTGAAAGTCAGTCTCGGGCTTTGTCATTACCCTCAGTTGAGGGGCGGTATGTTGGAAGAATTCCAAGCTAGATACCGTGGCAAACTAGATGATAAAGGCTGAATACATCGCTACCAATGATGCTACCAAAATGAATGTCTGGATAATTCTTGTTCATGAGATGAACATGGTTCCTACCATGGAGCATCCAATAACTGTTATTATGACAACAATGGATTTGTGGCTTTGTCCAAAGAAATGCCGGTCCAATCAGCCATCCAGACATATTCTGAGGACAGTATCACCTGATCAGGGAGATGGTTGATCTCCAAGGGATCGAGGTTAGGAAAGTTGGCGCTAAGGATAACACGGCGGATCCACTCACAGAGTCATTTCCCTAGAGAGACTTTTATGGGTCGTTGGGTATGAGATACTACAACAAATGGCCTTAGTATAAGTAGGAGATTGTTAGTTATATGTATGCCATAAAAGTCATTATTATACATGTGATGTATATTATAGTGGATGCTTGGACATATATAGGGAGGACTTTCTTGCTCGATATGATAGTATGCTATCGGCTTGCTCTTTATCTTAACATGTACACTTATTGTCTCTCTATTACATGTTGATAAAGCCCTTAGGATGAGTACTTGACTACCAGGATTATGATGCAGATCATACTAGTGGGGCAGAGGTAGTTGGTAAGTACATCATTCAAATGTTCCTAGTCGTGGGAGTATCAAGATGGGGCATCGATATTCCAGAGTAGACTAGTGTATACGCTTCTTGACCCATATGATGGGCGATAGATGATCCCACATCCATTGGTGTTTGAAATCAGAGAAGGTATACGGGTGCTCAGTGGAGACTGGGTATACTGAACGGACTCGCCGAGAATGCCTAGATGGTATTATACCTCATGTCAGATAGCAATTCTCTGGTGACACTGGTACAGGTTAGTCTGTCGACCCGAGATCGTCATAGAGTCTTGTGTGATTCCCACTGTGCTTTGATTTCCACCTTACCACGTTCAAGAGATCATGCAAAACGGTGGTTTTTGGCTACAGTCCCGAGTCACATGGAGGTAATGAGCGATAGGAGGGGATTTTGTCACTCCCAGTATTGGGGTTGATGTTGCGCTATGCTTGATTGGCCATAACAGGAAATCCCTGGGCAGGGTTGCTGAGATTTACTGGTAAGTGTTATCAGTAGTTTCACAAACCGTTATGAGCCTGACATCGGCATGACTTATCAGGCTATTTGGGTCTGACGTGTACCAGCCCCAGGCTGAGATATGCGACATATCAGACGAAGAGACCGGACTGTACGGCAGTGTTACTTATTGGATTCGCAGGAGTATGAGAAGGCTTTCTTGTTGATCTTCTGATCACTCAATACCCGGGTAGCCGTTACTGTAAGTCCATGTCACGCACCCCATGAACTTGCGGGGAGGCGGAATATATGAAAAACGATTATCAAAGCTTCGTAACACGGACTTGAGCGCATGAATCATATCTAAACCGTTACTAGCAAACTACGAGAGGTTTAACTACTCGGATTCGAAGTTATACCTCACGTTACTTGTCCTTCGGGTCTTCATCGCTATCCTCCACTCCTCGTAGGCTCCTTGGAACATCGGCACCTCAACGGCCTCCTCGAGTCAAAGAGGATCCACCCGAGAGCTCCTACTCCAAGCTTGATCTCTAACTTGAGATAACTAGGTTGCTCATAGTGCCAATCTAAGCTACCTAGGGGATATAGAGTGAGGTTATGGATGTATTAGTCTATCTAATCTTTGATCTCAACACATGAGAGGGGAAGATTAGGGTTTCAAGAGAGAATGAGCTTGAAGAGAGAGAAGGTGAGCATAAGAATTCTATTGAAAAATGAACTCATTAGAATATAACAACAATAACAATTTATCAAATAAATAATATAAATGATTAATCATCATGGTTGATTCATTCACCTTGTGTGATTCATCATATGACTCATTAACTAATTAATGCATCATTTAATACCATGGATGAATCACACAAATGAGTCATTAAGCAATAAATGCTTATGCTACCTTAACCCCCAAGTCACCATGCTTCTAGAAGCTTCCCCGAAAATTACGAGAACGCCCCTCCAATCCGTGAAAACACGGAAAAACTTTAGACTGTATAAATCCAAAAACCTGATACTAGAATCTGGCTTAAACCAAAGCCGGCTAGTAAAAACTGGCCGAACGTCGTACGTGCGTTTAAACACGTAAGCGTCCGAACCCTTGTCGTAAAACCATACGACCTCTATATCATTTCTCCTGGAGCAGGGAAACCCTCTGTGTGGGACTCTAAAGACTTGACACTACGCTGGAAGTGGTTTTAAACACAGACACCAAGCTGCACTATCTGTACGTAACGGTCCCCAAGTAGATGTCGATAAGAAGGCCGATGAGGAAACCCATCCGAACTCCTACTGGGCCTGATGTGACAATCTCCGTACAGTCCGGTCTGTTCGTCTAAGACTATCGCATATCGCGCCTAGGGGGCGGCAAGTGTCAGTCCCCTGATAGCGGTATAAGTCATGTCGGAGCGTAGCCCATTACACCCTGAGAAACTACTGGAACCTACCAGTAAATCTCGCTTGCCCTGGCCAAGGACTTTGCGTAATGGCTCTCTGACACAGTGCGATACCAACTCCCAATACCGGGAGAGAGGAATCCTGTCTAACCGCCACTGCCTCCAAGTGCTCGGGACTGCACCCAACTGCTACCTGTTTACACGACTACTTTGAGCCGTGGTAGGGTAGCAATCTAAGAACAGTGGGACACACTCGAGGCGAAGTAGCAGTGTCAAGTCTGCGGACTATGCTGTACTCATGTCACCTGGGAAATGTTGACTGACGACGGGTATAATACCAACCAACAGTTCTCCAGCGAGTCCGTTCCGGTGTACCCGTAACCTAACGTGCACCTGTATACTATCTCCAGTGTGACGTACTGATGGCTGTGGAATAGACCATCTCCCCAACTGGGATGAGAAGCGTACACACTAGTCTACTCCGGAATATCGTTGCCCTATTTCGATAATCCAGCGACCAGGTGTTAGTTGTATGTATGCCCTAGAGGCCAGTATTGTACAGATGATGTATTTTATATTGGATGCTTGGACATATATAGAGATAACTTTCTTGCTCGATATGATAGTATGCTATCTGGTTGCTCTTTATCTTAACATGTATACTAGTCTCTTTAAACTGTCTTATAGTTACATGTTGATAAAACCCTTAGGATGTGTACTTGACTACCTAGACTATGATGCAGATCATACTAGTGGGGACATGGTAGTCCATAGGTACATCCTTCAAGGTCCCTAGTCGTGGGTGTATCGAGACGGGGCATCGATATACCAGGGTAGACTAGCGTGTACGCTTCTCGACCCATGAGATGGGCGATGGATGATCCCATATCCATTGGTGTTTGACATCAGAGATGGTATACGGGTGCTCAGTGGAGACTGGGTACACTGGACGGACTCGCCGAGAACTCCCAGATGGTATTATACCTCACGTCAGATGACAGTTCTCAGGTGACACATGTGCAGGTTAGTCTGCAGACCCGAGATCGTCATAGAGTCTTGTGTGATTCCCACTGTGCTTTGATCTCCACCTTACCATGTCCATGAGGGCGTGCAAAACGGTGGTTTTTGGGCACAGTCCCGACTCACATGGAGGCAATGAGCGATAGGAGGGGTTTCGTCTCTCCCGGTATTGGGGGTTGATGTTGCGCTGTGCTCGATTGGCCGTAACAGGGAAGTCCCTGGCCAGGGCTGATCATAGATTTGCTGGTAAGTGTTACCAGTAGTTTCTCAACCCGTTATGAGCCTCACATCGGCATGACTTATCGGTTATTGGGGTCTGACGTTTACCACCCCTAGACTTGATATGCGACATGTCAGACGAACAGACCGGACTGTACGGTAAGTGTTACTGGTTGGATTCACAGGAGTGTGAGCGGGCTTGCTCGTCGATCTTCTGATCACTCAATACCCGGGTGGCCGTTACGTTTAGCAGACCGCTTGCGGCTTGTGGATGCTTGATATGATCATCATCTGCTACCGGCGTATTGACGAGTCTTTAGAGTCCTACACAGAGGTTTCCTGGCTCAAGCGAAACGAAATAGGAGCGCATATGAGATATGTGCGGGACCGAGAATAATGCGTGTATGTGATACCGTATTTAATTCTCGCGATGAATGTTTCGATTGGTTGTATGCGATATAACCTAGTTATCGAATCGAAGATTGATTCGATAAATCGATACATTGAATACTAGTCGGTTATGTACGACATGACCGGATCATTGAATCAAGTGTTGATTTAATGATTTAATGTATAATTATATAGTTGATATATTACTTTGCATTAACTAGTATTGGTTCACTTTAAAAGGTTTTTCTCACTTGATGTGCACATTGTATATATGATATATTTTTGTGTACACTTGATTGTATCATGTTTGATGATACATGTTTACTTGAGTATGTGTAAGGATTAAACCATGGTTATGTAATGGTTAGGGTTTTTCTTTTTCTTACTTATTTATTTATTTATTTATTTTGGAAAAGATAAAAGAGAAAATGGTGGCTTTCTTTGTTTGTTGTTGAAGCTTCATGAGGCTTTGACTAAAGTGACCATTTTGTCTTCATGCTTAACCCTAACCATTCAAACTAACCATGGTCTTTTCTCTACACCTAACCAAGGTTAGGATATGATAAGTATTGATATTTTTTCATTTTAATCTAACACTTATCATATTCTTTCTTCTTCTTCATCATCTTTGACAAGAAGAAAAGCTTACTAGCTTTAATGGCATCTTGAGAAAAAGAGTGAGAAATCCAATTCTAAAGTGAACCCACCTCCTATTTCTTCACCCTCTACCTCTTGCCAAGTAGTATAGGGTGTTTTCTTCACATGTTTCACGACTCGGTGAAGTTGGAGCTTGATCTTGTGTTGCCTCGACGTAGATCATCTTCGGCATCGAAGCCGACGACCTAGCCCGCCCATTTCTCCGATGAAGCCGATGCTAGAGTCCGGGATCCAACATGGACAGCGAGAGTACGTCTACGTGGAGCTAAGGAAGTGGAGAACCGGATCTACAAAGGTTGTAGTCTCTTTCTTTTAGTTAAAATGTTAACTAGTTTCACTTTTCGCCTAAACTCTAGTCAACGAATCCGTATTAGGGTTTCTCGGCACTTGTAAAATTTTAAATTGGCATGGTTGATGCCTTGTGAGACCTCATTGTCGTGCCTAGGAACCCTACAGTGGTATCAGAGCCTAGCTAGAGCCTTAGACGAAGTCTAGACGACGTTTGAAATCCGAACGAACATCGAAACCCTAATTTTTCATGCTCTTTGGACTTTTTTCAAAAACTGGGTTTTTTCCAGATTAAAAATGCTTAAAAAATTCAGCAGGGAATTCTAAGAATTACGGTGCAAAAGTTATCTCATGATATGTTTAAAGCGCGGCGGAACCGCGGCAGAAGCCTGGCTTCTGCGGCGGTTCCGCGGCCAAATGATGAGAGTTGCCTTCAATTTTTGCACAGTAATTCATGTTTTCAGGTTCTAAGTTTTCTGGGAATTTTTAATTTTCACTCAAGAGTTGAGTTTTCTGGGGTGTTTTAGAGCTTCGATGATTCGATCGGAAATTTCAAACTTTGTCTATATGTTTTCCGGATATTTAGAATATGTTAAAAGGTTCGACCGGATGTAAATACCCAATCTTTCCCCTGCCGGGAAATTTCCAATTGTTGGACGTTTCCGTAGTTTAATGACGTTCTAAGTAGTGCAAGTAACGCGATGGTCCCTCTAGAAGACAACAAACCTTAACTCGATTATGTGACCGTCTTGAACTGCCCTTTGAACCTTAAGGTTTGGGGCAGTACGGCGTGCCACATGTGAGGCGTTGGCTTGACCCTTCTACGGCTGGACCGTTGGTACTGAGGCATGAAGTGAATGTCTTTGAACCTATTTCATGTGTTGAACGGTTTCGGGAAAACTTGGGTGTTCGAATGTTCGATCGGAAAGTTTAATATTTTCTATTTATCCGCAATGGGATACAATAATTAGAATTCACAAACAGTTATGAGATAACTAAATGAATGTTATAAATCTAGCGGTTTAGTTTCACTTGATATTGAAAAGAGTTTTCGATAATGAGACTAAAATGCGGGGTTTATAATTGTTAGGTATGTGATGTCTAAGTATTTCATTTGACTAGGCATGCGATGTCTAAAGAGGTTGCGGATTCCAACTGTTGTAGTTTTACACTTTCTTTTCTGTGACCGTAAGTGTAATATGTGATATCGCCGGTTTCGTTGCTATATGTCAACGACAATTGGGATGCGCATATTTACTTACGTTGATGACATATGATGTTATGTGTTGCTGGATATGTTATATTGGATCGTCGTGTTTGAATAGCCGGGGGTTTTTATGTGAGATGAGTGTTTTTCATTTTCATTCATGTAAAAACTTGTATGTAATATTCTTTTATTGGAGCACTTCCAGGTTGCGGAAGTTGTCACCTTTTGTATATTATTTACTTTTCCGCATTAGGATAGACCTAAGGAGGGGAGCACAAGTAACCGGGTTCTAGGGTCCAGTGGGAGACATCTCGAGGAGTCGAGTCCGGGTCTCCTAACCCTAGAATTGGTAGGGTTGCTTGCCGCTCTCGTAGGGGTCTAGAGGTGTGGGATTGGCTATTCATCACGACCGTGGAATCCGTGTTTTATACTGGCTCGTATTAAAAACACGGACGTCCTAGTATATCCAATATTTCATATGATATTTTCTGCTGCGATATCTGTGATGTGATCATTTGATATGTTATGATGGATACAGTATATAGTATATATGATATATTATATAGACGTTGCTTATGTTTTGCACCCGCACTAGCCCTGCCCTGCTCTGTCGTTAGTTACCTAACCTAACGGTGCACGAGGGGACATCGAGACGAATGCGGATGGCATAAGTGTACGTCGTAATTATCTGTGATGTTTAGGTAACTTAAATGATGGGACTTCATTAATGTGATTAATGAAAGAAAAGAAACCTAAAAGATGTTGTAGAATCAAATTTTAAACAAAAAGGGTAGCTACAGTTTTGCTTTGCGTAGCGGTATATATGATATACCCTGCATCTTATTCGATGAGGAAAGGGCCGAGATCCCTTCACCGGGAGTGACCCCTTTAGCAATAACTGGCAGATGCTACACACTCGGTTTGCTTTTGATTGCTTTTAGAGTTTTGCTTTGCACAACGATATATATGATATATCCCGCACCTCATTCGACGAGGAAAGGGCCGACGATCCCTTCACCGGGAGTGACCCCTTTAGCAAAACTAGAAAAGCCTCAAAATCACTCCATTTCAAAACTTCACTTGATTCTACAACGATATCAAGTTCATTACGCAATAGGTTTTCAGAAAAACCTGACGTAGCCCTCCGTCATTTCAGATAAATCCTATTTAGTATTCGTGCTACGTTTGTTGACCTCCGTCAAGGCGTAGTGTGCGGTAGCTAACTAGTATTTATCTGCTTATGCATGTGATGCAGATTGGATTAGGGTAGTCGTACGACCTTGTTGACCTCCGTCAAGGGTCATGCGGGTGGGTTTGATTCAATCAAGAAATGACGGGTTGAACTTGACTTGCACCCTGTGGTTTGTTGACCTCCGTCAAGGTCATAGGATGCTTGGGGCAAAATATTATCGGGAATTTCAAGTGTTGAAACTTGCAATGAGATTGCATACCTTCTATGAGATAGTTAGATCCCGATACCCCCTGCGAGTAAGAGTTACTCCTGGGAGAGTTTTGCACATTACAATTAGCCGATCAAGTAGGTGTCTAGAAAGGTGTCAACGGGGTTACGCCTCTGGAAAAATGAGGTTTACTTTAATTAGGTCCGTGCGAAAGCACGGGGAACCTCCCTCAAAGTACCGACACTGGCCTGGCTGAAAGATTGGCGAAGTTGTAGGGTGTAATTAATCCCGGCTAGTCTTTCCTTTTAGGGTTTGAAGGAAGATTTGATAAAAACCAGTGGGAGTCATCCTGATTAGATAAGATAATAACCAATCTGATCTTGCAAGAGCATACGCTAAAGTGTTTTCTTCTCTCTCTCTCCAGGTAGCGACCATGTCATGCCTTAATCAAAATAATAATATGGATGTATTGACTGAACCCGCATGTTATACTGTGCTGGGGAACGTTGGTTCCGTTCTTTCTTATAAGAGTTATAGGAATTAACAGGACATAGGGGAATACCAGGATTCCCATGCCACCCGAATGAAGAAAGTACATGTTGATGCATTTTCTTCGGGTGTGTTCGTTACAGAGAACTGTTTCTCCATTTGCCCTACGTCCTGGATATTAGATACCGGGTCAGGATCCCATATATGTAATCAGTTACATGGGCTAAGGAAAGGTAGAGAACTTGGAGAAGGTGATAAAGACATAAGAGTTGGTAATGGTGCAATTGTTGCAGCTAAGACTGTCGGGGAATATCACCTTGCATTACCAAATGGTAATACGTTGGTTCTGAACGAATGCTATTACATGCTGAACCTGATATGCAACATTATATCGGTTTCTTTGTTGAGTAAAGAGAGATATAATTTTGTATTACAGGATAATGTTATGAACATTTTCCGTAACCAAAAGTTGGTTGGATCAGGCACGTTGTGCAATGGCATTTGTGTTCTAAATCAATCCACAGTTCTAAGTATAGCAAACACACACAAGAGGAAGAGTTCTGAATTGAACGAATTTTTCTTGTGGCATTGTAGACTGGGTCACATCAATGCGATACGACTGGCTAAGTTGCATAAGGATGGATATTTAAATCCGTTTGAATTTTCATCTTATGACACTTGCCAGTCATGTCTCAAAGGCAAGATGACCAAAACTCCGTTTACGGGACACGGAGAAAGAGTTACCGAACTCTTGGGACTAATACATAGTGATGTATGCGGTCCCATGTCTACACATGCCAGGGATGGTTCTTCATACTTCATTACATTCACTGACGATCTCTCTAGATTCGGATATGTGTTACTTATGAAACACAAATCAGAAGCTTTTGAGAAATTTAGAGAATATAAACAAGAAGTTGAAAACCAAACTGGAAAAAGTATTAAAATCCTTCGATCTGATCGAGGAGGTGAATACTTGAGCATTGAATTCCTGGACTTCCTAAAAGAGAATGGGATTCTCTCTCAGCTGACTCCTCCTTATACAACGGTGTATCAGAACGGAGGAACCGCACCCTATTAGATATGGTGCGCTCTATGATGAGCACAGCTGAGTTACCTATTTCCTTCTGGGGATATGCGCTGGAGACAGCAGCATACCTACTGAATAGGGTTCCCACCAAATCACTGCCTACCACACCATATGAGATATGGGAGGGGAAAAGACCATATCTTAATTTTATAAAGATATAGGGTTGCCCGGCCTATGTCAAAAGACAAAAATCGGACAAACTCGAGGCAAGGTCTGTTTTGTGTAAATTTGTTGGATATCCCAAACATTCGCGAGGGTATATCTTCTACCACAGTGAGGAACAAAGAGTATTTTTTCATTTTAATCTAACCATTCAAACTAACCATGGTCTTTTCTCTACACCTAACCAAGGTTAGGATATGATAAGTATTGATATTTTTTCATTTTAATCTAACACTTATCATATTATTTCTTCTTCTTCATCATCTTTGACAAGAAGAAAAGCTTACTAGCTTTAATGGCATCTTGAGAAAAAGAGTGAGAAATCCAATTCTAAAGTGAACCCACCGCCTATTTCTTCACCCTTTACCTCTTGCCAAGTAGTATAGGGTGTTTTCTTCACAAGTTTCACGACTCGGTGAAGTTGGAGCTTGATCTTGTGTTGCCTCGACGTAGATCATCTTCGGCATCGAAGCCGACGACCTAGCCCGCCCATTTCTCCGATGAAGCCGATGCTAGAGTCCGGGATCCGACATGGACAGCGAGAGGACGTCTATGTGGAGCTAAAGAAGTGGAGAACTGGATCTACAAAGGTTGTAGTCTCTTTCTTTTAGTTAAAATGTTAACTAGTTTCACTTTTCGCCTAAACTCTAGTCAACGAATCCGTATTAGGGTTTCTCGGCACTTGTAAAATTTGAAATTGGCATGGTTGATGCCTTGTGAGACCTCATTGTCGTGCCTAGGAACCCTACAACAGGGACCTGTATAGGATGTTTCTTATAGACGACCCAGCCCCCACTAGTGTGACTGCCATCACAACCCTGGTAATCAAGCAAAGATCCTATGGGCTCTACTAATATGTATAAATGATACGTTACAAGAAACATATGCACACATTAAAGTAGAAACAAACCAAGTAGCATACTACCAATTTTAGCAAGACTGTCAATACAAGTGTGAATATCCCAAGCTTCCATTAAGTAATTTACAATCTAGTATGATACAATAATGGCCCTTAGGGTATATACAATAACAATCTCCCACTTGCACTAGGGCAATGAGCTGGCATATCACAGACCTATGATCTCGAATAGCCTCTCGAACTTTGTCTGAGGAATGGCCTTTGTGAATGGATCAGCAATGTTATTCTCCATCTCTACTCTCTTTATCTCGATCTCCCGACGATCTACGATCTCCATGATCAGGTGATACCGCCTTAAGATGTGTCTGGACTTCTGATGGGACCTGGGTTCCTTTGCTAAAGCTATAGCGCCGTTGTTGTCGCAATACAGAGGTATTGGACCAACACTGGTAGAAACCACCTGATGTTCTGTGAGGAACTTCTTTATCCAGACAGCTTCTTTTGCGGCATCGCAAGCAGCTATGTACTCCGCGTCCATCGTTGAGTCGGCAACGGTCTCCTGCCATGAACTCTTCCAATAAACCGCCCCTCCATTGAGGGTAAAAACAACCCGACATGGACTTGGAGTCATCCTTGTCACTCTGGAAGCTGGAGTCAGCAAAGGGCTCGATCTGGAGGACTTTTCCGCTATACACCAAGAACATCTCCTTAGTCCTTCTTAGGTACTTGAGAATGTTCTTTACTGCTATCCAGTGCTTCTCCCCTGGGTTTGGTCTGATACCGGCTTACAACGCTCAGTGCATATGCTACATCTGGTCTGGTACATAACATCGCATACATTATAGAGCCTACCACAGAAGCGTAGGGTATAATCGACATGCGATCCCTTTCCAAATCAGTCTTGGGAGACATCTCTTTGGAGAGGGTGATTCCGTGACAAGCCGGTAGGTTACCGCGCTTAGAATCATCCATACTGAATCTCTTCAATATGGTGTCTATGTACCTGGACTGTGAAAGTCCCAACATCCTCTTTGATCTATCACGATAGATCCGGATCCCCAGAATGTAGGTGGAATCACCAAGGTCTTTAATGGAGAATTTCTGTGATAAGAATCTTTTGACTGACTGTAACATAGGAATATAATTTCCTATTAGGAGAATGTCATCCACGTACAAGACGAGGAATACTACAGCTCTCCCTACAATCTTACTATATATGCATCGTTCATCTAGATTGTTGATAAAGTCGAATTCTTTGACAGCATCATCAAAACAGATGTTCCAACTCCGTGATGCCTGCTTTAGTCCATAAATGGACTTAAGCAACTTGCATACCTTACCGCTGCTCCCACTCTGAATGAATCCCTCTGGCTGATCCATATAGACGCACTCTTCCAAATTACCATTTAGAAAGGCCGTCTTTACGTCCATCTTCCAGATCGCATAATCGTGGAAGGCAGCAATAGCAAGAAGGACCCGAATGGATTTGAGCATAGCCACTGGAGAAAAGGTTTCGTCATAGTCCAAACCAGGTCTTTGACGGAAACCCTTTGCTATAAGTCTAGCCTTATAGGTTTCAACCTGTCTATCTACACCAATCTTCTTTTTGAAGATCCATTTGCATCCTATGGGTTTTACCCCATCTGGAGAAATGTCCAAAGTCCATACTTTGTTAGTGTACATAGACTCCATTTCGGTCCGCATTGCATCCAGCCATTTTACCGAGTCGCCTCGCTGAATGGCTTGCTGGAAGCTAGTAGGGTCATCATCATCAATGACGCAATCCTCTTTATCCCCATCTATGAGAAAACCGTAGTATCTCTCAGGTGGATGAGACGGCCTACTACTCCTGCGGAGGGGTGCGGGAATGTCCTGTTCTTCTTGAACTACTGGTTCTACCAAACTTTCAGTAGTAGTTTGTGGTTCTGGAATTTCTTCCAGTTCTATTGCGCTCCCACTTATCTGATTTTCTAAAAATTCAGCTTCCAAGAAGTGGGGATGCTGAGAAACAAAAACCTTTTGCTCCTCTGCGCAATAGAAAAGATACCCCATGGAGTTCTTTGGATATCCCACAAATTTACACTATACTGAGCGTGCCTCGAGTTTGTCCGCATGCTGCTTCTTTACAAAATCTGGACATCCCCATGTCTTAAGATACTTAAGACAGGGTTTCTTCCCACTCCATATCTGATATGGTGTGGTGGGCACAGTCTTGGTTGGAACTCTGTTCAAAAGGTATGCAGCTGATTCTAGTGCATATTCCCATAATGATCGCGGTAACTCAGCCTTACTCATCATGGAACGAACCATATCCAATAGGGTTCGATTCGTCCTTTCCGATACACCGTTGTGTTGTGGTGTGTATGGAGGAGTAAGCTGAGAGAGAATTCCATTCTCTTTTAAGTAACCCAGGAACTCGGCACTTAAGTATTCACCACCTCGATCAGATCTCAGTGTCTTGATACTTTTGCCTGTTTGGTTTTCCACTTCATTCTTGTATTCTTGGAATTTCTCAAAGGCCTCGGATTTATGCTTCATCAAGAAGACATATCCGTACCTAGAGAAATCATCCGTAAAAGTAATGAAGTAGGAATAACCACCTCTCGCATGTGTAGACATTGGACCGCACACGTCACTGTGTACGAGTCCCAAGAGCTCGCTCGCTCTTACTCCATGTCCAGTAAACGGAGTCTTTGTCATCTTTCCCATGAGACAAGATTCACAAGTAGCATAAGATTGATATTCGAACGGATTCAAATATCCTTCTCTATGTAACTTAGTTAATCGTGTTTCATTGATGTGACCTAGTCTACAATGCCATAAGAAAGCCTGATTTATTTCTGGAGACTTTCATTTAAGTGTGTTCTAGACATTGAAAACCTGAGCTTGACTCAATACGTATATACCGTCATCTAATGTACCGGACCCAATCAGAACTTGATTTAGGTGGATATGAACTACATCACTTACAAATGTAAAATCATATCCTTCTCTCGAAAGTGAGGACACTGATATGATATTACAAGTCAAACTTGGTACATACAAACAGTTACGTAGAATCAATATCTGCCCACTTGTCAAACCTGGGCGATATTCTCCCACGGATTCAGCGTCCATGCTCATTCCGTTTGCAACTCTGAGAGACAAATCACCTATCTTTATAACTCTACGGTTTCTCAAAGCATGTAATGAATTACAGATATGATATCCTGCTCCGGTATCTAGTACTCAGGAAGTAGAGTTAATAGACAAATAGTTCTCAATTACAAACACACTTGAGGCCGAAGCCACAACATGCTTCGTATCTTAGCTACTGGCTTTCAAAGCCCTGCAATCTTTCTGCCAATGCCCGCTGTTATAACAATAGGAACATCCCTCTTTAGCTACACCAAGTCCCGAAACTTTTGATCTTCCCTTTCCTCCTACTTTACTGGTGTAAGTAGAGGGTAGAGACTGTGGAAATAAGTCAACGTATGACCTGTTTCGCAATGTGGTCTCCAGGTCCTTGAGCTCATCAATATAGCTAGTCATTGTAAGGATGTCATCCCCTATAGATGACCCGACAGCCAACCTCGCTTGAATTAATTCGTTCGAGGTCTCATATCTTGCGATATGAGATTGCTCCACATATAAATCTTTGTTATGGAGAAAGATGGAAACTAAGTCCATCTTCTCGTGCTGCTTCTGGTATACACCATCAACTGAAGCCAACACGAGGCACTTAGTTTTCGCTTTATCCTTTTCCCTTATCTGACGGATATCCATATCCGCGACGGTGGAAACTGGACCTGGGACGGCGGGATCATGAGTAGTAATAGGATGGTCCAGCTTGTCATAGGCAATGGACATCTGGACAGACTTTTGCTAGTCATATAAGTCAGATTCGGTCAATTTGTTATCTAGATGTAACCTAGTCGTGGTCACAAGGTCGCTGCAAAGAGAGAAAGAGAAGAAAACATTTTAGCATGATGCTCTTGCAAGTTTAGATTGGTTTTTAGTTTATCTAAACTGGATGGCTCCCACTGTTTCTCGAATCCTTCCTCAAACCATAAAAGAAGAATTAGTCAGGACAATTCTCACCATACAATACTTGCTTAACCGTTCAGCCAGGCCAGTGTCGATACTTCGAGGGAGGTTTTCCAACGCTTTCGTGAAGTTCCTTAATTAAATAACCTCTTTTCTCTGGGGGCGTAGCCCCGCTGACACCTTTCTCGACACCTACTTGGTTTATAGCATTGATCGTTAAGTGACGAATCTGCTGATAAGTAACATGTACTCACAGTAGGATCGGGATCCAAATATTATCGTATGATAATGTTGAAGGAATCCTACCAACATTCATCAAACTCCAAATAGTATGCAACACTAGGAAGTTTCAGTTTCTTTAGAAACTCCCGATGTGGATTTTTGCCCCATGCTCTTATGACCTTGACTTTAGTCAACAAATCATAAGTCACATGTCAAGTTCTACCCGTCATTCTCCAGGTTAATTTGAACCCACCCGTACATACCCTTGACTTTAGTCAACAAGGCAGTATGACTGTCCCAAACCAACGCATCTATCTATGCTACATATGAATATCCAATAGCTACCAAACACTGTGCCTTGACTTTAGTCAACAAACACAGCTTGAATACTATTGACTATCCATATGAAATGACGGAGGGCTACGACTGGTTTTGGCAAAACCGTGAACGTAGTGAACTTGATATAATCAAAGGAACCTGATACTTTTTTAAAAGGAGTGGTTAAGCTCCGCAATTAAAAATTCCGATCTTTTAAAATAACCGAGTGGTTTTTAAATTTGTTCCAACGATTCATTTTTGGTTTATTTTCTTTGCATTATAATAATGCGTCCTATCATTTATCCTATCATTGCAGAAAACAACGAAAATACGACGTCCTCTTATGCCATCCGCATTCGCCACTGGGTCCCGTCATCACCCGTTAGGTTACTTAACTAACGACAAAGCGGGGGCTGGGCTAGTGCGAGTGTAAAACATAAGTGACGTCTAATAGCTATCATATATAGATATTGTACATTCGTCAGATGCAATAATAAGCATTCCAGATCACTGATGAACTTTATTGGATATGCAAGCAATCCGCGTTTGCTTTGAGCCTGCAACAAAAGACGGATTACACAGTTGTGATGAATAGCCATTACCCCACCCTAGACCCCTACGGGTACGGCAAACTACCCGCCAAGTACCCGAAGTGAAGCGGTCTCCCTCAACAACGTGAGTAGGCCACTAAACACTTTGACGTACCCGGTAGTTTGTGTACCCCACCTTGGGTCTATCCTAAGAGAAAAAACAGTAAAATGAAATAATACAACGGTGGCTACAACCGCAACCTGGATGTGCCCCGCAAAATAATATTACAACATATTACAATTACATCGAATGAATGAATATAATAACCCATCTCAAATCCCGGCTAATCATCACAACAGTCCAATACAGTTCATATACACAAACAGTAAACATTACAGAAATGTGCAACCCCCTACCAACCGACATACTAGCAGTTAGGGAAGGTTTACGAACACATTGAACATTACCGATAAAAACCCGATTAGCAAATAATTTAGAACATCGATCGACAACCTCTTTCCGTGTCTACCCCAAACGCAAATCAGCACAGAAGTAACCTGGGCAGAAACAGAATATACTGGAAAACAAAACACCAAAATTCATGAATTACAGAGCAAATCCGAGTCAACTCGAAGTTGACACGATGGCGGATCCAGGGCCAAAAGCACTATCTTGCCGCGGATCCGCGGCCATCTAACCGAGTTGCAATCTTGTATTTTCCCAGAATTCTTATATTTCCCTGCTGTGAATTTTAAGGCATATCAAATATTTTTTTCGACAAGTTTAAAATTAACAGAAACTGTTAGGGTTCCGGGATTTCGTTTTCGCGTTTTTCCGACGATCGAAGTTCTAACTAGTTGCTAACAAACTAGTAATGGTTTAGTTGGCTCTGATACCACTGTAAGTCCATGTCACGGACCCCACGAACTTGCGTGGAGGCGGAATATATGAAAAACGATTATCAAAGCTTCGTAACACGGACTTGAGCGCATGAATCGTATCTAAACCGTTACTAGCAAACTACGAGAGGTTTAACTACTCGGATTCGAAGTTATACCTCACGGTACTTGTCCTTCGGGTCTTCATCGCTGTCCTCCACTCCTCATAGGCTACTTGGAACATCGGCACCTTAACGGTCTCCTCGAGTCAAAGACGATCCACCCGAGAGCTCCTACTCCAATCTTGATCTCTAACTTGAGATAACAAGGTTGCTCAAAGTGCTAATCTAAGCTACCTAGGAGATATAGAGTGAGGTTATGGATGTATTAGTCTATCTAATCCTTGATCTCAACACATGAGAGGGGAGAATTAGGATTTCAAGAGAGAATGAGCTTGAGGAGAGAGAAGGTGAGCATTAGAATTCTATTGAAAAATGAACTCATTAGAATATAACAACCATAACAATTTATCAAATAAATAATATAAATGATTAATCATCATGGTTAATTCATTCACCTTGTGTGATTCATCATATGACTCATTAACTAATTAATGCATCATTTAATACCATGGATGAATCACACAAATGAGTCATTAAGCAATAAATGCTTATGCCACCTTAACCCCCAAGTCACCATGCTTCTAGAAGCATCCCCAAAAATTACGAGAACGCCCCTCCAATCCGTGAAAACACGGAAAAACTTTAGACTGTATAAATCCAATAACCCGATACTAGAATCTGGCTTAAACCAAAGCCGGCTAGTAAAAACTGTCCGAACGTCGTACGTGCGTTTAAACACGTAAGCGTTCGAACCCTTGTCGTAAAACCATACGACCTCTATATCATTTCGCGTGGAGCACGGAAACCCTCTGTGTAGAACTCTAAAGAGTCGAAACTACGCTGGCAGTGGTTTTAACCACAGACCGTAAGCGGCACTAGCTGTATGTAACGGTCCCCAGGTAGATGTCGATAAGAAGGCCGATGAGGAAACCCATCCGAACTCCTACTGAGCCTGATGTGACAATCTTCGTACAGTCCGGTCTGTTCGTCTAAGAATATCGCATATCGCGCCTAGGGGGCGGCAAGCGTCAGTCCCCTAATAGCGGTACAAGTCGTGTTGGAGCGTAGCCCATTACACCCTGAGAAACTACTGGAACCTACCAGTAAATCTCGCTTGCCCTGGCCAGGGACTTTGCGTAATGGCTCTCTGACACAGTGCGATACCAACTCCCAATACCGGGAGAGACGAATCCTGTCTAACCGCCACTGCCTCCAAGTGCTCGGGACTGCACCCAACCGCTACCTGTTTGCATGACTCCTTTGAGCCGTGGTGGGGTAGCAATCTAAGAACAGTGGGACACACTCGAGGCGAAGTAGCAGTGTCAAGTCTGCGAACTATGCTGTACTCATGTCACTTGGGAACTGTTAACTGACGACGGGTATAATACCAACCAACAGTTCCCCTGCAAGTCCTGTCCGGTGTACCCGTAAGCTAACGAGCACCTGTATACTATCTCCAGTACGACGTACTGATGGATGTGGGACAGACCATCTCCCCAACTGGGATGAGAAGCGTACACACTAGTCTTCTCCGGAATATCGATGCCATGTTTCGATAATCCAGCGACCAGGGACCTGTATAGGGTGTTGCTTATAGACTACCCAGCCCCCACTAGTGTGACTGCCATCACAACGCTGGTAATCAAGCAAAGATCCTATGGGCTCTACTAATATGTATAAATGATACGTTACAAGAAACATATGCACACATTAAAGTAGAAACAAACCAAGTAGCATACTACCATTTTTAGCAAGACTGTCAATACAAGTGTGAATATCCCAAGCTTCCATTAAGTAATATACAATCTAGTATGATACAATAATGGCCTCTAGGGCATATACACTAACAGTTACGTCCAGCTAATACTGCTGACGGCTTGTGGGTGACTGATATGATCATCACCTACTACCGGCGTATTGACGAGTCTTTAGAGTCCTACACATAGGTTTCCTGGCTCAGGCAAAACGAAGTAGGAGCACATATGTGATATGTGCGGGACCGAGATTAATGCGTGTATGTGATACCGCATTCTATTCTCGCGATATGTGATATCGATCGGTTATATGTGATATAGCTGGATTATCAAATCAAGTGTTGATTCGATAAGTTGATACAAATGATATTAGTCGGTTGTATTTGATATAGCCGGATTATTAAATCAAGTGTTGATTTAATAATTTAATGTATAATTATATATTTGATATATTAACTTAGATTAACTAATATTAGCTCACTTAAGCATTTCTTTTTCTCACTTGTGTGCACTTAATATATATGTGATATATATTATTGTATCATGCTAGTTGCTACATGCTACATGGGTATATGAGACTCACACCATGCTTAACATAATGAAGGGTTTTATTTATTTAAAGTAATCAAAATTAGTTGAAAATTAGTCACATGGTTTGAGCTTAGTGGAAGCTTGTAGAACCATTGACTTAGTCCACTAGTTTTGTTCTACATTAGATGTTTATTAACCCAACCATTACCTTAAGCCATGGTTAAGTCTCCACATAAGTTAATATGAGATATTATCTCACCCATGGTTTCTATTCTCACTCATGAGATTCATTCTACACTTAGTTTTTTCCATGGTTGCTTTTCTTCATCTCCTTCCTCAAGCTCTTTACTTTTTGGCAGGTGAAGAAAATGAGGGAGAAAAATATTTCTAAAGTGAGAAAAATTCCTACTTCATCAATCTACACTAGATGAGCCATTTAGCTTAGGTTGTTTTCTTCACTAATCCATAATTAGTGAAGAGGTAGCTTGAGTTAGTGTCTCCTCGACGTAGATCATCTTCGGCCTCGAAGACTTCAACAAAGTTTGTTCCTTTCATCTTGTGGAGCCTTTCTAGAGTCCGGGAGTTCACTACTTGGAGCGAAGGGACTACTACACGGAGCTATTGAAGTGAAGGACCGGTCTACAAAGGTTGTATTCCTTGTTCACTTATATGTAAAGATGTTTACATGCTATGTTTTATATAATTCTCTTGTTAAGATTCTAGGTTAGGGTTCTTTAGCGCGCCAAATTTTTGAAAACGGCATGGTCGACGCCTCCCGAAACTCAGTGGGCTTGCTGCGGAACCCTACAATGGCTACCCAGGTATTGAGCGAAAGGAATGCCGACAAGCAAGCTCATCCAAAACCCTAATAAGCCTGTCCATGACAATCTCCATACATTCCGGTCTGTTCGTGTAAGGTATCACATATCGAGTCTAGGGGGTGGATAAAGTCAGACCCCTAATAACGCGACATTTCGTGTCGGTATGAAGCCCATCACCCACTGAGAAACTACTGATCCAAATCAGTAATTCTCGTCCACATCGGCCGAGGATTTCTGGTGATGGCCACCCGTGCACAACGCGACAACAACCCCCAATACCGGAAGAGACGAATCCCCGACAATCCGCTCACTATCTTCATGTGGCTCAGGACTGTACCCAACTAAAACCTGTTTTCACGACTCTTTTGAGCCATGGTAGGGTAGTAATCAAAGCACAATAGGAACTCACGCGAGACAAATGATGATCTCAGATCGACAGACTAGCCTGTACTCATGTCACCTGGGAACTGCTATATGAAAATAGGTAAAATACCAGCTAGTATGTTCCCGGCGAGTCAGTCCAGTGTACTCATAACCCAATGAGCACCTTTGTACTATCTTAGGTGACTAACTGACACCAATGGCTTGTGAGACCGGCTACGCCCCTCGTCGGGGTCTCGATAAGTATACACTAGTCTACTCCGGAGTATCGATGCCCTGTCTTAATACTCCCACGACTAGGGACATTTAAGGATGTGCTTATAGACCACCCAACTCCATTATTATACATGTGATGTATATTATAATGGATGCTTAGACATATATAGGGAGGACTTTCTTGCTCGATATGATAGTATGGTATCTGGTTGCTCTTTATCTTAACATGTACACTTATGGTCTCTCAATTACATGTTGATAAAGCCCTTAGGATGAGTACTTGATAATCAGGATTATGTTGCACATCATACTAGTGGGGCAAAGGTAGTCGGTAAGTACATCCATCAAATGTTCCTAGTCGTGGGAGTATCGAGATGGGGCATCGATATTCCAGAGTAGACTAGCGTATACGCTTCTCGACCTATATGATAGGCGATGGATGATCCCATATACATTGGTATTTGACATCAGAAATGGTATACGAGTGCTCAGTGGAGACTGGATACACTGAACGGACTCTCCGAGAACACCTAGATGATATTATACCAATCGTCAGATAGCAGTTCTCTCGTGACACTGGTACAGGTTAGTCTGTCGACCCGAGATCATCATAGAGTCATGCGTGATTTCCACTGTGCTTTGATTTCCACCGTGCTTTGATTTCCACCTTACCACATTCAAGAGATCATGCAAAACGGTGGTTTTTAGGTACAGTCCCGAGTCACATAGAGGCAACGAGCGATAATAGGGGATTTCTTCTCTCCCTGTATTAGGGGTTGATGTTGCGCTATGCTTGATTGGCCATAACAGGAAATCCCTAGCCAGGGTTGCTGAGATTTTCCTGTAAGTGTTATCAGTAGTTTCTCGAACCGTTATGTGCCTCATATCGGCATGACTTATCAGGCTATTGGGGTCTGACGTTTACCACCCCCGGGCTATGCTTTGCGACATATCTGACGAAGAGACCGGACTGTACGGTAGTGTTACTGATTGGATTCGCAGGATTATGAGCATGGTTGCTTTTTGATCTTCTGATCGCTCAATACCCGGGTGACCGTTACGTTTAGCAGAGCGCTGACGGCTTGTGGGTGACTGATATGATCACCACCTACTGCCGGCGTATTGACAATTCTTTAGAGTCCTACACAGTGGTTTCCTGGCTCAGGAGAAACGAAATAGGAGCACATATGTGATATGTGCGGGACCAAGATTTGAAACGACCCTAATTTTCCTATAAAATTTTTTTTTTCAAAATCCATAAAGGGGTATTTTAGTCTGAGCACAAATTATAAGTAATTATTTTTCTTTTTAATTACAAGTTAAAAGAATGTAACAACTCCATTTTTATTGTACAAAAGTTTGCTTGAAAATTAATGTATACTTGGGGTATTTCCATTTTCTGTAACTACTTTAAGTAATTAAATAACTCCATAATTACAAGAAGGAGCTTGTAGCTCATTGGTAATACCTTGCATTGCTGAACCAAGCCACCAGAGTTCAAATCCCATGCCCCACATTATTTTTAATAATTATTTTTTTTAAATTTTATAGAAGCCCAATAGTCAACGTATGATAACTCCAGGATTTCCCACTACACCCACAAAACTAAATGCACTAGAGGCTTAATCAGGCGACTTCCCACCTCCCGACATCTCAACTCGGCCGGACCGCCGAGTCCCCAACTGCAATGTTGTGCCGTTTCATCTACTCTACCCCCCTACACACTTTAAATCTTCAGATCGGTTCCAGAGACCTCTTAATATCCCCATTTACTCCATTTTATTACAATTATCACATCTTATTACATTTTTTATTATTTAACTCTTCATCTACCCTAACCCTAGCCTAACCCTATAAATAAAACCCCTACACTCTACCCCCTCACCCCAAAACACTGAGCCAACACTCAAAAATTTCCAACAAACCTTGTGTACATTGAAATCGAGCATGAGGCGAAGCTATGGCGAATTTTCCGGCGAACTTCCGACGATCATTCTAAGAGCTCCCGGCGACGAAGCGACGCACCGGCGACTCCTCCCGTTCTATCTCTTTCTCCTAGTTGTCCAAAACCCGTAAGTCCCCAATTTCTATCTCTCTTATCTATTCTAAAGTACGGATTTACAAACCCAACGGAATCGGAACGAATCCGATTTCCGATTCGGTTTCTTTATAAAACTTCACTTCTCGTTAATACGATTATGCTTAAACTCTCTCATGTTGACTATTAAATACTAATCAACCAAATTGATCAAGTTTCATATCACAAAATAATTACTATTTCATTTTACCATGTTTTTTTCATTTAAATACCACATAATTTCAATTCCACCTTCAACATCACAAAACCTTGCTATACCTTTAAGTAGATCACGAGGTAATTACCTACCTCCTCACACACTCATATGCAACATAGAACAATACCCTTGGGAATATAGAATACGGGAAAACGATATCATTGCTAATAAATACCTTTTACTTAATAAAACCGTTTTCTAAAGGATTTAGTATTTATACAAATCTTTGCAAAGCGCCGCTACAACCCATTTTGGGGAACCCGTTCGGGAAGGTGCAAATTATCGCACATCCTCGGGCTTAGTAGTGCGAGATTCAGACCTCCACAAGGAGCATTCGGTCTCGAAAGATTTAAAATACGAAAATCTAAAGAAAATGAGATTTCTAGAATATTATATATATTAAAAATTATTTTCATATAAATATATGTATATTTATCCTTAAAATATCTATTTTGTAATAATATAAATATTCCACTTTTTCTAAAAATATCACAAGAATCATTTTACACTAAAATACCATGAATTCCGTATAAATCAATATTGCAAATAAATACTAATTATTATGAAATTAGGATATTTTCACTAGATATATTACAATATAAAATCTACATTCATTACAGCTCTAAAGACGATTAATAAATACTTGGGGTGTATTTTGAAAAGTATGTAAAAGTATTTTTATATAAAACCCCACAAGTTCTATAATTTATCATAAGGACCCTAATAAATATAGGTTTAAGCGGGACCAATCTCTTGAGCCTCAGGGAGCCGGAGAAGGGGTGCTTGCCTATCTAAGGTATACAATTTAACAAACGGTGTTATCAATACGGTAATCGTCTTTGAAAAAGACAAATCCTGCCACCCATGTCCAGCGGTTACCGATAACATCAAAACAATCAGGACATCAATTTATTTCTCAGATTGAGTCTCATTATAATTTGACTTGAATATAATTCAAGTACAATCTACAATCTACAACCTACAATCTACAATCTTCAATATTACAATTCAACATGAATCCATGAATCCATTATTCCATATATTCAATCTATCAACTTGACTGAACCGAACCCTGGATATACATCCATTTACATGATTCTACAGTTATTCCATTTACATGATTATACTGTTACATCCGTTTACTGATATCATGGTTTTGGTCAGTCATCCTACTATACAAACTATACAATACAATACAACAATACAATCAAAACACTATGGAGTTTAAGGGGTAGATTGGTACGGAAAGTGTTAGAAGTGGCACAAGACTGCAACTATAAGACACCTAACCTATATTCCATTGCTGTTGTACCATGGACAACGGTTCCTTGAGTTTCTGATACCTTAGTCTTCAGGGCAAGTGAGACTCCTCTCGTATACACTGGCATCCATCTGTACCAAGATACAAACAACAGCGTTAACACAACATTACAACAATATAATACAACTTTAAAAGTTACCTTCTTATTTTGTCTACTCTATTTCTCCCTTATTTTTGGGACTTACCGAGCGACCTGTTCGCTGACGACATTCTCTTTCTTTCTTCTTTGAATGTCGTCAGGTGATCTGGACACTTCAGAGATCGAGCCCACTGCTGAAAACTTGGACCAGTTCAGTGAAGACCCCGAGCTCTAGTCATTGTACACTTTCTATTTGAGTACTTTTTCATTTCTGTTCTGCCATTGTTTAGGCATCGCTTTTTATTAAGTTGTATTTACTTTCCTTGTATTTTACAGAAAGAATGTCAATAAATAAAGTTGTTCTTTTATTTTATCTTATCTCTTGTGCATTTACTTTGTATATTGCTTAGTTACGCTTAGCGTATTTACTTCACAGTAAGTACGTAGCAGACCATTCGCGTCCCTTTCGCCGTTTACCGGGAAGCGGGGCGTGACAGGTTTTGTTGGTGGCCCGTGCAGGTCCGAGCTGTATGAAACTCTATCATGCAGTTCTGTTCTGCGTGAACAACCTAAGCAATATAACACAAGAACCAGCAACTAAAACATTCCTTACAATTCATATTCCTTGATTCCTACAATTACATATTCCTTGAATCATGTACTTTGAATCTGTCCTAACCCAAATTTTTCTTCAAGGTTATGGATTCCCCGAACAACACCAGCACCAATGTCAACAACACACCTCCACCACTACCACTTACACCTGCTGTCCCTGCTCCGATCAATGAGAAGACGGTTCTACTTGAGGCAATCCGAAGCCTCCTAGAGGGACAGCAGCAGCAAACTGCTCTTTTAATGAACCGTCCCGAGGCAGAAGCACCTGGGGTGTAGCAATTTAGGGCTTTGCACCCCAAACAGTTCTCAGGAAAGGAGAGCCCACTGGAAGCTGAGGAATGTGCTCAGAGTATCGAAGATGATCTGGCCGCAGCATAAGTGCCAGAAATAGCTTGGGTTCGTGTTGCAAAATTACAGCTCACGGACAATGCACGGGTCTGGTGGAAGGCGGAAGAAAGCCGTCTTGACCAACCTATCGAATCGAAGACTTTCCGAGACATGTTCGACGCAAAGTACTTCCCTGAGACTGCCAGGTTTGACATGAAACAGCAGTTCATACATCTGCAACAAGGTTCAATGTGGACCAAGTCGGTAGATGAGTATGACGCTGAGTTTACATGCTCAGCAGGTAAGACATGTCTCAGTGTTTGATTTTAATCACATATTACACAGCTAACACAAGACCGTAACGGTTTGTGGCCCATCTCATACCGACTGCTGAGATCAGAGCTAGAAGATTTCAACAAGGGTTGGACCCAGAAATCCAAGCTGCTCGGGATACAAGGGATTTCCCAACCCATGATTTGGCTTTGGAGGCTGCCCGAAGATATGAGGCAGTAGTATAGAGAAAAGGCGTATCTCAATCTGCCAATAAACGCCCTGCCACTCAAATGGCAGGAGGAGCCTCTTCCAGGCCAACGTTCGAACCCACGAGAACTGAAGAACCCAAAAACCAGCCAAGAAAACATTTCTGTTTCCATTGCAAGAGAGATGGACATTTGATAAAGAACTGTATGCGCGCAAAAGGCCTTTCCCTAGTTTGTGGCACGTCCAATCACAGAATTGAGACCTGTCCATATAGATACAACTCAGCTCACACAACCACTATCTACCCGCAGCAGCCAGCTATCCAGACTCCTGCAACTAGTCTTGCACTCCCAGCACCCCCTCCACATGGACCATCTCTACCTAGTCAGGCATCGAGGTACCGACTTACACAGAAAAAGGTGCCGAGACGCCAAGCATTCACCTTAGCAGCAATAGAACCTGAGACTGTGAACCAAGGTAACCCAAGTAACTCCCTCACAACTTTGACCAAAACTTTTTTTTTACAATCTTTAGTTCTGTCACCAAACTGTTACACTTTCCTTTTACAAATTTCGAGGACGAAATTTTTATAAGGTGGGTAGAATGTAACAACTCTAATTTTCCTATACAAATTTTTTTTTTCAAAATCCATAAAAGGGTATTTTATCCTGAGCACAAGTTATAATTAATTATTTTTCTTTTTAATTAAAAGTTAAAAGAATGTAACAACTCCATTTTTAGTGTACAAAAATTTTCTTGAAAATTAATGTATACTTGGGGTATTTACATTTTCTGTAACTACTTTAAGTAATTAACTAACTCCATAATTACAAGAAAGAGCTTGTAACTCATTGGTAATACCTTGCATTGCTGAACCAAGCCACCAGAGTTCAAATCCCATGCCCCACATTATTTTTAATATTTATTTTGTTTTAAATTTTATAGAAGCCTAACAGTCAACACGTGTTAACTACAGAATTTCCCACTACACCCACAAAATTAAATGCACCAGAGGCATAATCGGTGACTCCCCACTTCCCGACATCTCAACTCGGTCGGACCACCGAGTCCCCAACTGCAATGTTGTGTCGTTTCATCTACTCTACCCCCTACACACTTTAAATCTTCAAATCGGTTCCAGAGACCTCTTAATATCCCCATTTACTCCATTTTATTACAATTTATCACATCTTATTACATTTTTTATTATTTAACTCTTCATCTACCCTGACCCTATAAATACAACCCCTACACTCTACCCCCTCATCCCAAAACTCTGAGCCAACACTCAAAAATTTCCAACAAACCTTGTGTACATTGAAATCGAGCATGAGGCGAAGCTACGGCGAATTTTCCGGAGAACTTCCGACGATCATTCTAAGAGCTCCCGGCGACTCCACCCGTTCTATCTCATTCTCCTAGTTGTCCAAAACCCGTAAGTCCCAAATTTCTATCTCTCTTTTCTATTCTAAATTACGGATTTACAAACCGGACGGAATCGGAACCAATCCGATTTCCGATTCGGTTTCTTTATAAAACTTCACTTCTCGTTAATACGATTATGCTTAAACTCTCTCATGTTGACTATTAAATACTAATCAACCAAATTGATCAAGTTTCATATAATAAAATAATTATTATTTCATTTTACCGTATTTTTTCATTTAAATACCAAATAGTTTCAATTCCACCTTCAACATCATAAAACCTTACTATACTTTTAAGTAGATCACGAAGTAATTTCCTACCTCCCCACACAATCATATGCAACATAGAACAATACCCTTGGGAATATAGAATACGGGAAAACGATATCATTACAAATAAATACCTTTTACTTAATAAAACCGTTTTCTAAAGGATTTAGTATTTATACAAATCCTTGCAAAGGGCCGCTACAACCCATTTTGGGGAACCCGTTCGGGATGGTGCGGATTATCGCACATCCTCGGGCTTAGTAGTGCGAGATTCAGACCTCCGCAAGGAGCATTCGGTCTCGAAAGATTTAAAATAAGAAAATCTAAAGAAAATGAGATTTCTAGAATATTATATATATTAAAAATTATTTTCATATAAATATATGTATATTTATCCTTAAAATATCTATTTTTTAATAATATAAATTTTCCGCTTTTTCTAAAAATATCACAAGAATCATTTTACACTAAAATACCATGAATTCCATATAAATCAATATTGCAAATAAATACCAATTATTATGAAATTAGGATATTTTCACTAGATATATCACAATATAAAATCTACATTCATTGCAACTCTAAAGACGATTAATAAATACTTGGGGTGTATTTTGAAAAGTATGTAAAAGTATTTTTACATAAAAAACCCCAAGTTCTATAATTTACGATAAGCACCCTAGTAAATATAGGTTTAAGCGGGACCAATCTCTTGAGCCACATGGAGCCAGAGAAGTGGGTGCTTTCCTATCTAAGGTAGAGAACTTAACAAACGGTGTTATCAATACGGTAATCGTCTTTGAAAAAGACACGAATCCTGCCGCACATGTGCAGCGGTTACCGATAACATCAAAACATTCAGGACTTCAATTTATTTCTCTAATTGTCTGACTCGGATTGAGTCTCATTATAATCTGACTTGAATATAATTCAAGTACAATCTACAATCTACAACCTATAATCTTCAATATTACAATTCAACATGAATCCATGAATCCATTATTCCATATATTCAATCTATCAACTTGACTGAACCGAACCATGGATATACATCCATTTACATGATTCTACAGTTATTCCATTTACATGATTATACAGTTACATCCGTTTACTGATATCATGGTTTTGGTCAGTCATCCAACTATACAATACAACAATACAATCAAAACACTACGGGGTTTAAGGGGTAGATTGGTACGGAAGGTGTTAGAAGTGGCACGAGACTGTAACCATAAGACACCTAACCTATATTCCATTGCTGTTGTACCGTGCCCCAACGGTTCCTTGAGTTTCTGATACCTTAGTCTCCGGGGCAAGTGAGACTCCTCTCGTATACACTTGCATCCTTCTGTACCAAACTACAAACAACAGCGTTAACACAACATTACACCAATATAATACAACTTTAAAAGTTACGTTCTTATTTTGTCTATTTTATTTCTCCCTTATCTTTGGGACTTACCGAGCGACCTGTTCGCTGAAGACATTCTCTTTCTTTCTTCTTTGTATGTCATCAGGTGATCTGGACACTTCAGAGATCGAGCCTACTGCTGAAGACTTGGACCAGTTCAGTGAAGACCCCGAGCTCTAGTCATTGTACACTTCCCATTTCAGTGCTTTTTCATTTCTGCTACGCCATTGTTTAGGCATCACTTTTTATTCAGTTATATTTACTTTCCATGTATTGTACATAAAGAATGTGAATAAATAAATTTGTTGTTTTATTATATCTTGTCTCTTGTGCATTTACTTTGTATATTGCTTAGTTACGCTTAGCGTATTTACTTCACAGTAAATACGTAGCGGACCAGTCGTGTGTTAGTGTATATGCCCTAGAGGCCATTACTGTATCATACTAGCTTGTATATTACTTAATGGAAGCTTGGGATATTCACAGTTGTATATACAATCTTGCTCGAAATGGTAGTATGCTACTTGGTTTGTCTCTGCTTTAATATGTGCATGTGTTTCTTTTAGCATATTGCTGGTATACATATTAGTAGAGCCCTTAGGATCTTTGCTTGATTACCAGCGTTGTGATGGCGCTCGCACTCGTGGGAGCTGGGTAATCTATAAGCACATCCTTATACAGGTCCCTGGTCGTTGGACTATCGAGACAGGGCATCGATACTCCGGAGTAGACTAGCGTATGCGCTTCTCATCCCAGTGTGGGAGACGGTCTGTCCCACAGCCGTTAGTACGTCGTACTTGGGATAGTATGCGGGTGCTCGTTAGGTTACGAGTACACTGGACAGGACTCGTCGGGAACTGTTGGTTGGTAATATACCTATCGTCAGTTATCAGTTCCCAGGTGACATGAGTACAGCTTAGTCCGCTGACTTGACACTGTCACTTCGCCTCGAGTGTGTTCCCACTGCACTTTGATTACTACCCTACCACGGCTCAAAGGAGCTGTGCAAACAGGTAGTTTTTGGGTGCAGTCCCGAAGCACTTGGAGGCAGTGACGGTTAGACAGGATTCGTCTCTCCCGGTATTGGGGGTTGACATCGCGCTGTGTCTAGGAGAGCCATTACACGAGTAGTCCCTGGCCAGGGCAAGCGAGATATACTGGTAGGTTTCCAGTGTTATCTCAGGGTGTTCTGGGCTACACTCCGACACGACTTGTACCGCTATTAGGGGACTGACGTTCACCGCCCCCCTAGGCCCGCCATGCGATGTATCAGACGAACAGACCGGACTGTACGGAGACTGTCACATACAGGCTCAGTAGGAGTGCAGATGGGGTTCACCTCGTCAGTCTTCTTATCGACATCTACCTGGGGACCGTTACGTACAGCTAGTGCCGCTTGCGGTCTGTGGTTAAACCCACTGCCAGCGTAGTGTCGAGTCTTTAGAGTCCCACACAGAGAGCTATTCGCCTTTAGGCAAAACGAGTAGAGGTCGCATGGTTTTGCGACAGGGTTCGTTCGCATCCGCGCACTTGTGCACGTTTGCTGTCCGGACAGTTTATACTAGCGGGCTTTGGTTTAAGCCGGATCCTAGTATATGATTTGAGATTGGTTTTTCTCGTTGTGTTCGTGTTCCTCGGATCACGAATGCGGGTGCGTATGCACAGTTGCTTGAGATTGGGGGAGAGGACCTTGTTTAGGGTTAATGGCTTTTGTCATTTTATTAACCCTATTGTTTTTGTGTGGATTATTGTTAATTGATAATTAGCTTAATTATTGTGCATGGTTGTTGTTGACAATTTGACTTCATTGACTTGTTGACCATGTTGACAACTTGACCATAATCATTTCATTTGGAAGATGCTCTTTGATCTTTGCAAAAATTGAAATGATAATGGTCAAGTCATGATTTATCATGACAATTTTCAAGCTAATTATCTAATTAAAATTATCCTCACATATTAGTGAGAATGGCTCACTATTATTTCATTCTATCATATCTTTTCTCTCTCTTGCTCATCCTCTCCCTCAAGCTCTCTCCCTCTCATGTGTTGAGAAACAAAAAAGCTTGAGAAAAACCTTCTCTTGATCTTCTCTTCTCACTTCTAGGGTTCAAGTCTTAGCATTTCTTGCACTCTAGTTACTCCTAGCTTGGAGTTGAAGCTAAAGGTGGTGGCTTTCGGGTGGATCCTTCTTTGACGGGAGAAGACAAGCAAGGTGATCCTTTTCTACCATACCTAGGAGCAAGGAGAGAAGGACTAAAGACCAAAGGTATAACCTTTCTACAACTTTGTTAGTTGTTAGTTTACTTTAGCTAGTTTTAGTTTAGCAAAGATCCTCACAAGCTTAGTCCATGTTGCCTAAGTCATTAAAAATCCGTTTTTTATTATGTTTTCCGCCTCCCGTAAGCACCGGGATGGGCAACACGGACTTACAGTGGTATCAGAGCCTAACTAAACTCAAACTAGCTAGGTAGTAAAGTGTAGCGAAGTTTCGAAACCGAAAAATCCAAAAACCGAACTTTGAAAAACCCTAGTTTCTGTTGAAATTTTTTCTGCTCAAAATAGAAAACTTTATATTTTTAAATTCATCTCAGGGTTTTTTAAAAACACCCACGAAAAACGAGACAGAGAATCATCCAAACCGCCGCGCTTCCGCCGCACGAGGTAGGCTCGTGCCGCTGAAGCGCCGCGGTTTGATGTCTTCACTGCATCGTTTTTCGTGCAGTGTCTTTCTGTATTGTTTTTGGGATTTTTAGGATATATATTATATGCCCAGATTTTCCAGAACTAAAATTTGCTTTTGCGGGCCTATAAATCCGTATTTTTCGGAACTTCACTACGCTTTAACTACATCGGTTATATCTGTAATGCTTGCATGTATTGAACGTCGGCTAATCGCTATAAGACGATTAGTCGGGGTTATACATGATCTGTGTTTGTTGTTGGTTTGTGGATATGAATGGATTGGATTGTCGCGGGTGAATAGCCGGGTTGGATGTGAGATGAGCGTTGTTTTTCTTTCATTCATTTGTAACATGTAAATTGATGTAATAATATTCTTTGTATGGCCGCACAACCGGGTCGGGGTTGTAGCCGTCATTGTATAATTCTTTTTACTGTTTTTGCTCCTAGGATAGACCCATGGAGGGGGTGCACAAACTACCGGGTACTCGAAGTGCCGAGTGGCCTACTCACGGTGGTGAGGGAGGTTGCTTCGCTTCGGGTGCTTGGCGGGTAGTTTGCCGCACCCGTAGGGGTCTTGGGTGGGGTATTGGCTATTCACCGCGACCGTGTAATCCGCTTTGCGTTGCAGGCTCGAACGCATTGCGGATTCCTAGTATATCCAATGTATTCATCTGTGATCTGTAATGTCTATCATTGCTATATATTTATATATAATAACTATTTAGGCGTTGCTTATGTTTTACAGCCGCGCTAGCCCAGCCCCCGCTCTGTCGTTAGTTAAGTAACCTAACGGGTGATGACGGGGCCCCGTGGCGAATGCGAATGGCATAAGCGTACGTCATATTTTGGTTGTTTTCTGCAATGGTAGGATTAAATGATGGGACGCATTAAAAGAACTAATGCAAGAAATAAACCAAGTAAAAGTCGATTGGAACACTTTGAAAACCACTCGGTTCTTTTCAAAACTAAACTTTTAAACGCGGAGCTTGAACCACTCCTTTTAAAAGCTATCTCGTTCCATCGATTATATCAAGTTCACTACGTTCACGGTTTCGCCAAAACCATCCGTAGCCCTCCATCATTTCGGTTAAATATTCGGTAGTATTCAAGCTATGTATTTTGACCTCACGCCAAGGCATAGTGATTGGTAGCTACCGGATATTTATCCGTTGCATAGATAGAATGCGTTGATTTGAGACAGTCGTACTGCCGTTTTGGCCTACGTCAAGGGTAGGTACGGGTGGGTTCAAATTAACCAGGATAATGATGGGAAGAACTTGACATGTGACTTATGACATTTTGACCTCACGCCAAGGTCATAAGAGCATGGGGCAAAAATCCACATCGGGAGTTTCATAAGTACTGAAACTTGCTAGCGTTGCATACCATTTGGAGTGTGATAATTCTGGTAGGATTCCTTCGGTTTTATCACGCGATGATATTTGGATCCCGATCCTACTGTGAGTATATGCTACTCCTCGGGAAAACTCTCACTTAACGATCAATGCTATAAACCTAGTAGGTGCCTAGAAAGGTGTTAGCGGGGCTACGCCCACAGGGAAAAGAGGTTACTTAATTAAGGAACTTCGCGAAAGCGTTGGAAAACCTCCCTCGAAGTACCGACACTGGCCTGGCTGAACGGTTAAGCAAGTATTGTACGGTGAGAATGATCCCGGCTAATCCTTTTCTTTATGGTTTGAGAAGGGATTCGAGAGACAGTGGGAGCCATCCAGTTTAGACAAACTAAAAACCACTCTAAACTTGCAAGAGCATCATGCTAAAGTGTTTCTTTTCTCTCTCCTAATTGCAGCGACCATTCAAGATGACCGGACTTAAGTTACTATTAGATAAAAACATATTGACAGGGCCAAACTACAAAGATTGGCTCAGGAATGTCAAGATGGCTATCACTTATGACAAGCTGGGGTATATACTTACCACCAAAGCTCCCCCTGTCCCAGGTCCCACCTCCAGCGTCGCGGATGTAGAAATCCGTAAGACATGGGAGATAGATTGCGCGAGGGCCAGATGCCTCGTACTAGCCTCGATGGACAACGACCATCAGAGGAGGCACGAGAATATGGACCTAGAGTCCATATTTCTCCATACAAAAGAACTGTATGGAGAGCAGTCTCGTATCGCAAGATACGAAGTGTCGAAGAAGCTCTTTTCGGCAAGGTTGGCCGTCGGATCATCGGTAGCGGACCACGTGCTTAAGATGATCGGCTACATAGAGGAGCTCGCGGACCTTGGGACCACGTTGGAGAATGAACTCTATACCGATTTGATTCTCCAGTCCCTTCCTTCCACTTACGCCCAGTTCATTCTTAACTTCAACATGCAAGGAAAGGAGGTTGAACTTGCCGAGCTTCTGAACATGTTGAGGACTGCTGAGGGCACCCTACAGAAGGGTAGGGAGACATCCACTTTGTTTGTAGGAGGATCTTCCTCTTCTAGGTCCAGGGCGAAAGCCAAGGGCAAGAAGAAGAAAGCCCCCGCCAAACCAAGAGGCGGTGTCGGTAAAGTGGATACGAAGGGAAAGGGTAAAGCAACAAAGGTAGCGGGGAAGCTGGTGGGGAAGGAAGAATGCTTCTATTGTCACAAAAGTGGCCACTGGAAACAAGATTGCAAGGCTTGGAAAGCCAGAACACAGGATTTGAAGCGAGTTGCAGCTTCAGCTTCAGGTGTGTATGTTATTGAAAACTGTCTATCAATAAACTCTACATCCTGGGTATTGGATACCGGATCAGGATCTCATATCTGTAATTCTTTGCAGGCGTTGAGAAAGCGTAGAGTTTTGAAGGCAGGTGACATGACCCTCAGAGTTGCGAACGGTGCTAGCATGGATGCAGAGGCCGTGGGGGACTATCACCTGGGATTATCAGATGGACACTTTTTGGTTTTGCGTAGTTGTTATTATGTACCAAATGCAACCTGTAATATCATTTCTGTATCTTTATTATCTAAAGAAGGTTATGAATTTGCATTTGTAAGTAATGTAGTGAACATTCACCTTAATCAAGTTTTGATTGGGTCAGGTACATTGAACAACGGTATTTACGTTTTAAACCAACCACAGGTTTTCAATATCCAGAATACACATAAAAGAAAGTCTCCAGATATTAATAAAACTTTCTTATGGCATTGTAGACTGGGTCACATCAACGAGAGAAGATTGACTAAGTTACATACTGAAGGATATTTAGATTCGTTCGAATATCAATCGTATGCAACTTGTCAATCCTGTCTCAAAGGAAAGATGACAAAGGCTCCGTTTTCTGGACACGGAGAAAGAGCGAGCGAGCTCTTGGGACTCGTACACAGCGACGTGTGCGGTCCAATGTCTACACATGCGCGAAGCGGTTTTTCTTACTTCATAACTTTTACGGATGATTTCTCAAGATTCGGACATGTCTTCTTAATGAAGCATAAATCCGAAGCTTTTGATAAGTTCCAGGAATATAAGAATGAAGTAGAAAAACAAACAGGCAAAAGTATCAAGATCCTAAGATCGGATCGAGGAGGAGAATACTTAAGTGCCGAATTCCTGAATTACTTAAAAGAGAATGGAATTCTCTCTCAGCTTACTCCTCCATACACTCCGCAACATAACGGTGTATCGGAGAGACGGAACCGAACCCTATTGAATATGGTACGGTCCATGATGAGTAATGCTGAGTTACCGCGATCATTCTGGGGATATGCGCTAGAAACAGCTGCATATCTTTTGAACCGTGTTCCCACTAAGACTGTGCCTACCACACCATATGAGTTATGGAGTGGGAAGAAACCCTATCTTCAATACTTGAAGATTTGGGGATGTCCAGCTTATGTCAAAAAGCAGCATGTGGACAAGCTCGAGGCACGTTCAGTACTGTGCAAGTTTGTGGGATACCCAAAGAACTCCAGGGGGTATCTTTTCTATTACGCAGAGGAACAAAAAGTCCTTGTTTCTCGCAATGCCCACTTTCTAGAACATCAGTTCATAGAAAAAGAAATAAGTGGGAGCGCAATAGAACTGGAAGAAATTCCAGAACCACAAACTACTACTGAAAGTTTAGTGGAACCAGAAGGTTCAAAAGAACAGGACATTCCTATGCCACTCCGCAGGAGTAGTAGGCAGTCTCATCCGCCCGAGAGATACTACGGTTTTCTCATTGACGGGGATAGAGAAGACTGCATCCTGGATTGTGATGAGCCTACTAGCTTCCAGCAAGCCATTCAGAGCGTCGACTCGGTAAAATGGCTGGATGCAATGCGGACCGAGATGGAGTCCATGTACACCAACAAGGTATGGACGTTGGACATTGCTCCAGACGGGGTAAAACCCGTAGGATGCAAGTGGATCTTCAAAAGGAAGATTGGTGTAGATGGACAGGTTGAGACCTATAAAGCTAGACTGGTAGCAAAGGGTTTTCGTCAGCGACCTGGTTTGGACTATGACGAAACCTTTTCTCCAGTAGCTATGCTGAAATCCATTCGGATCCTTCTTGCCATTGCTGCTTTCCACGATTATGAGATTTGGCAGATGGACGTAAAGACAGCTTTTCTAAATGGTCATTTAGAAGAGTGTGTCTATATGGATCAGCCAGAGGGTTTCATTCAGGGTGGGAGCAGCGGAAAGGTGTGCAAGTTGCTCAAGTCCATTTATGGACTCAAGCAGGCATCGCGGAGTTGGAACATCTGTTTTGATGAGACGGTCAAAGAATTTGGCTTTATCAAAAATCCAGATGAACCATGCATCTATTGTAGATTTGTAGCGAGAACTGTAGTATTCCTCGTTTTATACGTGGATGACATTCTCTTAATAGGAAATGACATTCCTATGCTACAATCTGTCAAGGGGTTCTTGTCACACAGGTTCTCCATGAAAGACCTGGGTGATGCCTCCTACATTCTGGGTATCCGGATCTACCGTGACAGATCCAAGAGGATATTAGGACTCTCGCAGTCCAGGTACATCGACACCATACTGAAGAGATTCAGTATGGAAGATTCCAAGCGCGGTAATCTACCGGCTTGTCACGGGATCACCCTCTCAAAAGAGATGTCTCCCAAGACTGATTTGGAGAGGGATCGCATGTCTATTATACCCTACGCTTCTGCGGTAGGCTCTATAATGTATGCGATGTTGTGTACCAGACCAGATGTGGCTTATGCACTGAGTGTAGTAAGCAGGTATCAGTCAAACCCTGGGGAGAAACATTGGATAGCAGTAAAGAACATTCTCAAGTACCTGAGAAGGACTAAGGAGATGTTCTTGGTGTATGGCGGAAAAGACCTGCAGATTGAGGCCTTTGCTGACTCCAGCTTCCAGAGTGACAAGGATGATTCCAAGTCCATGTCGGGTTTTGTCTTTACCCTCAATGGAGGGGCGGTGTGTTGGAAGAGCTCCAAGCAGGAAACCGTTGCTGACTCGACTATGGAAGCGGAATACATCGCTGCATCTGATGCCGCAAAAGAAGCTGTCTGGATGAGGAAGTTCTTGAAAGAACTTCAGGTGGTTCCGTCCATTGTTGACCCAATACCTCTGTATTGCGACAACAACGGGGCTATAGCTTTAGCGAAGGAACCCAGGTCCCATCAGAAATCCAGACACATCTTAAGGCGGTATCACCTGATCAGGGAGATCGTGGATCGCCAGGAGATCGAGGTCCGGAGAGTTGCATCAGAGGATAACACAGCAGATCCATTCACCAAGGCCTTGCCCCAGACTCAGTTCGAGCGGCTGATCGAGATGATAGGTCTTCGATACGCCAGTACATGGCCTTAGTGCAAGTGGGAGATTGTTAGTGTATATGCCCTAGAGGCCATTACTGTATCATACTAGCTTGTATATTACTTAATGGAAGCTTGGGATATTCACAGTTGTATATACAATCTTGCTCGAAATGGTAGTATGCTACTTGGTTTGTCTCTGCTTTAATATGTGCATGTGTTTCTTTTAGCATATTGCTGGTATACATATTAGTAGAGCCCTTAGGATCTTTGCTTGATTACCAGCGTTGTGATGGCGCTCGCACTCGTGGGAGCTGGGTAATCTATAAGCACATCCTTATACAGGTCCCTGGTCGTTGGACTATCGAGACAGGGCATCGATACTCCGGAGTAGACTAGCGTATGCGCTTCTCATCCCAGTGTGGGAGACGGTCTGTCCCACAGCCGTTAGTACGTCGTACTTGGGATAGTATGCGGGTGCTCGTTAGGTTACGAGTACACTGGACAGGACTCGTCGGGAACTGTTGGTTGGTAATATACCTATCGTCAGTTATCAGTTCCCAGGTGACATGAGTACAGCTTAGTCCGCTGACTTGACACTGTCACTTCGCCTCGAGTGTGTTCCCACTGCACTTTGATTACTACCCTACCACGGCTCAAAGGAGCTGTGCAAACAGGTAGTTTTTGGGTGCAGTCCCGAAGCACTTGGAGGCAGTGACGGTTAGACAGGATTCGTCTCTCCCGGTATTGGGGGTTGACATCGCGCTGTGTCTAGGAGAGCCATTACACGAGTAGTCCCTGGCCAGGGCAAGCGAGATATACTGGTAGGTTTCCAGTGTTATCTCAGGGTGTTCTGGGCTACACTCCGACACGACTTGTACCGCTATTAGGGGACTGACGTTCACCGCCCCCCTAGGCCCGCCATGCGATGTATCAGACGAACAGACCGGACTGTACGGAGACTGTCACATACAGGCTCAGTAGGAGTGCAGATGGGGTTCACCTCGTCAGTCTTCTTATCGACATCTACCTGGGGACCGTTACGTACAGCTAGTGCCGCTTGCGGTCTGTGGTTAAACCCACTGCCAGCGTAGTGTCGAGTCTTTAGAGTCCCACACAGAGAGCTATTCGCCTTTAGGCAAAACGAGTAGAGGTCGCATGGTTTTGCGACAGGGTTCGTTCGCATCCGCGCACTTGTGCACGTTTGCTGTCCGGACAGTTTATACTAGCGGGCTTTGGTTTAAGCCGGATCCTAGTATATGATTTGAGATTGGTTTTTCTCGTTGTGTTCGTGTTCCTCGGATCACGAATGCGGGTGCGTATGCACAGTTGCTTGAGATTGGGGGAGAGGACCTTGTTTAGGGTTAATGGCTTTTGTCATTTTATTAACCCTATTGTTTTTGTGTGGATTATTGTTAATTGATAATTAGCTTAATTATTGTGCATGGTTGTTGTTGACAATTTGACTTCATTGACTTGTTGACCATGTTGACAACTTGACCATAATCATTTCATTTGGAAGATGCTCTTTGATCTTTGCAAAAATTGAAATGATAATGGTCAAGTCATGATTTATCATGACAATTTTCAAGCTAATTATCTAATTAAAATTATCCTCACATATTAGTGAGAATGGCTCACTATTATTTCATTCTATCATATCTTTTCTCTCTCTTGCTCATCCTCTCCCTCAAGCTCTCTCCCTCTCATGTGTTGAGAAACAAAAAAGCTTGAGAAAAACCTTCTCTTGATCTTCTCTTCTCACTTCTAGGGTTCAAGTCTTAGCATTTCTTGCACTCTAGTTACTCCTAGCTTGGAGTTGAAGCTAAAGGTGGTGGCTTTCGGGTGGATCCTTCTTTGACGGGAGAAGACAAGCAAGGTGATCCTTTTCTACCATACCTAGGAGCAAGGAGAGAAGGACTAAAGACCAAAGGTATAACCTTTCTACAACTTTGTTAGTTGTTAGTTTACTTTAGCTAGTTTTAGTTTAGCAAAGATCCTCACAAGCTTAGTCCATGTTGCCTAAGTCATTAAAAATCCGTTTTTTATTATGTTTTCCGCCTCCCGTAAGCACCGGGATGGGCAACACGGACTTACATCGTGTCCCCTTCACCGTATACCGGGAAGTGGGGCGTGACAAGATTAATACGTGTAAGTGATACCGTATTCAATTCTCACGATATATGATATCGGTCAGTTATATGTGATATAGCCGGGCTGTCGAATCAGTTGTTGATTCGATAAGTTGATACATATGATATTAATCGGTTATATGTGATATAGCCGAATTATTAAATCAAGTGTTGATTTAATAATTTAATATATAATTATATATTTGATATATTGATTTACATTAACTAATATTAGCTCACTAAAGCATTTCTTTTTCTCACTTATGTGTGCACTTAATATATATGTGATATATATTATTGTGTCATACATGTTGCAACATTCTACATGGGTGTATGAGACTCACACCTGTAAGTGCACGGCGGCGCCCCGGCCGTCAATCCGACGGCCAAATGCGGAAGCGGTGATAAACTTTAATTTTTCTTGAACTGGCAAACCGCCGCGCACTAATACCCGGATCGAACCATTAACTAGTCCTAGCTATCTACAAGAAAGGGAATAGAGATATACCGACGATCCAAGTCCTCCGGTCTTCTCGTCATAGTCCCGATCTCCTGCGGAATGTCCCGTCTCCTCCTCGTCGCCGGAAGTGCACCACATCGCCTACTTCTTTTACGGGCTCCCACCTCAATCCCGAGGCAACTCGGGCACGAAGCCGGCTACTCGACGTGCCCAAGGTTCGCTGTAGAATGTGTAGTCCTCGAGTCTCACTTTGGGGTTCATGGAGATGCCATTTTAGTGGTGGAGGAAGAAGAACTTGGAGAGAGGTGAAGGAAAAAATGTGATAGACCAAGAAGAATGAGAGTATCATATTTTTCCCATTCTAAAGAGAAGCATTTTTTTCTCATTCTAACCAAGTGGCCGGCCCCCCCATTAGTGTGATTGGAGAGAGAGAGTAAGGTCAAGGGGGTGGGTGGAAAGCAATGATGCAAGCAAGTGATGATGAAAGAATCCAATGATCACAACCATAACCCACACTCCAAAACAAGTAATCAACAACCATGATTGCTACAAAAAGTCAAGCAATCATGAAGCATGGAGGGTCAAGGGATGGGCTCCATCATGAAACCATCATGATAAAACAAAAATGCAAAGACCCCCTCCACAACCACTTATTTGCAACAATGCAAATAAGCCCTCCTCCACCAAACTTCGGCCAATGAACGGAACAATGGAAATCGGCCGAAACGGAAAGCAAACTGGCAACTCCAGAAAACTGGTCCCGTAATAAATTACAGGAAAACCCCGATACTGTGCATACACACCCGCATCTGTATTTCGACCGAAATACAAATGCAAGGAGACAAAATCTACACTGTACTATACTAGGATCCGGCTTAAACCAAAGCCGGCTAGTAATATCCGTTCGATCCTGATCCGTGCAATACCGCACGTATCTGATCGAACCCTGCCATATTTCCATACGGCCTATAGTACAAACTGTCCGATCCTGATCCGTGCAATACCGCACGTATCTGATCGGACCTTGCCATATCTCCATACGGCCTCTACAACCTTTCGCCCGAAAGCTTGAGTAACTGAATGTGGGGGACTCTAAAGACTCATCAACACCTTGGTTGTGGATTTAACCACTAGCACGTTAGAGGTATAAGCCAATACATAACGGGATACCAGGTATTGACCAAAAGGGACGTCTGTGAGCGAACTCAGCCTGACTCCCTACTGAGCCTGTCAGTGACAATATCCGTACAGTCCGGTCCGTTCGTCTATGAGTATCGCATGGCGGGCCTAGGGGGTTGGTAAAAGTCAGACCCCCAAAAGCGGTACAAGTCGTGTCGGAGTGTAGCCCAGAACACCCTGAGATACTACTGGAATACCTACCAGTAAATCTCCTTGCCTCGGCCGAGGGCTTCGTGTAATGGCTCTCCTAGACACAGCACGACCTCACCCCCAATACCGGGAGAGACGAACCCCTGAAGATACGCTCACTGCCTCCATGTAGCTCGGGACTGTACCCAACTAAAACCTGTTTGCACGACTCCTTTGAGCCGTGGTAGGGTAGTAATCAAAGTACAGTGGGAACTCATACGAGACAAATGACGATCCCCAGGTCGATGAACTAACCTGCACACATGTCACCAGGGAATTGCCATCTGACGTCTGGTATATGACCAACTAGCATGTTCCCGGCGAGTCCTGTCCGGTGTACTCATAACCCAATGAGCACCTGTATACATCTTAGGTGATCCAACTGACACCAGTGGCTTGTGAGACCGGCCACCGCCCCTCGTCGGGGTCTCGACTGTATACACTAGTCTACTATGGAGAATCGATGCCCTGTCTCGAAACTCTCATGACTAGGGACTATTTAAGGATATGCTTATAGACCTCCAGCTCCCACTTATATGATCGCCCTCATACTGCTGGTGGTCAAGCAAGAATCCTAGGGGCTCTATCAACGTGTAATAGCGACGTGTCAGGTCACTTAAAACAGTACACGATGATAAAGGTAAACCAGATAGCATACTATCATCTCGAGTAAGACTGTCCTACCGGGATAGATCCTCCATCAATCATTACAATCACGTACCTGTGATCCAATAATTGACTCTGAGGGCACTATCTCCAACAATCTCCCACTTGCACTCAAGGCTAATTATTGCGATGTCGCATACTCACAGCCCGTGTGATACCGAACACCCAACTCCTCTACTAGTCAGTCTCACAAAGCTCGTTTGCGAAACTATTGCGTTCGAGGAATAGCCTCAGTGAGTGGATCCGCTTTGTTGTTTCTTTCTATGTCTCTCTATATCTCAAGTTCGCGGAGAAAGCCATCTCCCGAGATGAGCAATACCTGTCTTAGAATGTGTCTGGATGTCTGATGGGACATAGCTCATAAATGAACTTCAAATCCAAACTTCTTAGACTGTATCGTCAACTGAACTTAATCAGTATCCTGCGCCATGCCACCCTCAGTATTGCTTAGGACCACCTGTCCAAAATACTGCCCTTCGTCAGAAGGAGAACTAAAACTCTGACAACCTCCTTGTCGTCCATGTCACCTTGGAAGCCTGGAATGATAACTGTCTCCCGAATGAGGCTGTCGTTATCATATCCCTAGAACATCCACTTATGTTCTAAAACTGCTTCCGACTGTTTCTCCAGGATTGGATCAATATCAACTTATTGCATCTAGTGCAAGAACAACATCTGGTGTGGTACTTGACATCTCATGATTGACTCAATTGCTTAAGCAAGTGATATGCCAATCATGCACTTCCCTCTCCACTTTAGTCTGTAAGACACCTTTAGAGAGGGTGACCCCATCATCTGCAGGTACACTACCATGCATGGAGTCGTCCATTCTAAATACCCTTAGAATGCTGTCAAGTATCCTGATTGGGAGACTACCCAAATCTAGATCTAAAACCATAGATCTAGTAACCAGAATGTCTGATATAAAATCCATTTCCTTTGTGGAGAAAACACTGTGTGACGACCCAAGTATAACCGATTGTAGTATAGGAGTTTCTTTTCCTACTTTGTGTATGTCATCCAAATACCAGGATATCACACCCTACTACCTTCTCAACAGATCCATCCCCTATTCTGATGAAGTCAAACCCATGACTGTCACGTCAGAAGTAGATGATCTATCTCCGCTACATCCGCTTTAGTCTATAAATAGACATAAGCTACTTGTCCACCAATGCTTCCGCTGCTCCCACTGACTACGACAACCCTCTGGCAGAGTCATATAGACGTACACTTCTAAAACTAGTTTAGAACGACGCTATACTCATCCTCCCGCCGGGTCTCGCAGCCTGGAACAACAGCAATGGTAATTGTGGGTAAACAAGAACTTCCCTGTCACCGTCCTTGAGGCTACCGTAGTACCTCTCGGGTGCCTGAAGTTACCCACCTTATCTGCGGAGTGGCCAATGGAATGTCAATCCAGATTGAATCTTTAGGTTCCTTATCAAATCTTCAGTAATCGTTTGTGGTTCTGGAATCACTTCCAGTTCTACCATACTCCCACTACTGTTTTCTGAAAAAATCCATTTTTATTAAAACTGTGGCGAGTCTAGAACAATATTGCTATTGTTCATCCAGATGGTAGAAAGTCAACCCGCGTCATAGCCTGGGTCAACCCACAAACAGCCATTACAGAAACGTGCCTTGAGTTGTCCAGTGTCTGGTTTTAAGCATAAGCCGGACAACTCCCCGTACCTTAACATCGTTAAGATATGAACTGTTCTATATCCCATATAGGACCAGAGACACTGATTTAATTGAACCAGATTCAAATCATGTAACTGTCTCCAGTGCATGTCAATTAAATGGAAGGAGGCCGATCAGCGTTACTCAACTTGGGAATGCTTCCAATTATGAGTAACCTGAAAGAGAAGCAAGATCTCTTTGTCATTACTATCAACTTAATACCATACACAAGTATCTACATCTTCGATCTCTTTGAAGAATCCCGATACTTGCTATACCTGGTTCTCTACTCTATTCAAATACCTATAACTTCTCCAAATTCGGACCCTGTGTTTCGTACGAAACACCTGTCTAAAAACTAGAGAAGTCATACGTAAACCGAATATAGTACGAGGACCAACCCCTCTGTCCTGATGGACCCTGGACAACATACAATACTCTGTATAAGTCCCTTGAGTCTGATAACTCATTCACTGTGTGTCGTAGGCTGAAAACTGTACTTATGGTTAAGAAGAATTACACCGCTGTTTAATGCTCCTTACCTAACCATCCACTGATATAGGTAAATGTCGTAGAAATAATTTCAGAAAGTAATATCTCACTCTATGAAAATAGACGTACAGATATATCAATTTGAAATTGGTGCATAACTGCGGATATTCAAAACCAAATATTTGCCAACCGGCAAACAGCCCAGGTGATTTCCTCAAATATCACCGATTACAACGAATCCCGATATAATGAGGATAATCACCCAATTCCCAATAACTTACTCCCACTCATCATCTGTAAAACCATACAGATGTGAGAATCGTACCTGGTAAATACATACCCTGGAGTAAGTATCTAATTGGGAAATCAGTTTTCCTTTAACAGTACACAGTGAGACTGAAACATTGAAATGTTTCGATGGGGTATCCCGGTATTCCTAGTAATGCCTCTTCCAGATTCACGACTGTAACCGTATAATCCTTTGCCACCTCTCCAAATCCCTTCATATGTCTTTAGTCATTACCTTCTGCACACCCCTTTAGGCCAAATGGTTTTCTTCCTTCCCTACCGTTCGGCACCAGCCTATGGTTTGGAAGAAGACTATCCAATAAGCATAATGGGTGTACTGTCCCAATCCTAGGAACACTCGCAATGAGAGAGGGTGAAGATAAAAGACAACCGAATAAACCTTATTCCTATTTCTCCTGGACCAGAATCCATCCCCGAACTGGAACAAGTTCCTTTCGAGTTCGTATATAACCATACGATGGAGTATCCAAATAAACTGTGGATCTTCGTAGTGATACGGAGTGTCCTGGAGAAATACAAAGGTGATTTAGGATTGGCGAAGGAATATTTGGTTTGGTCGTGAATATCAGTTGCAATTTACTTTGCCCTCTTACTAATCCCTTGCTTTGTCTGAACTTAATACCTTCTGTACACCATCGTTAGGCTAATTGGTTTTCTTCATTCCCTACCGGTCGGCACCAGCCTAAGGTTTGGAAGAAGACTATCCAATTTGCGTAACAGGTGTACTACTCCTAAACCAAGGAGTACTCACAACTTGAGAGAAGGTAAAAGGAAAAGACAACTGAATAATCCTATCCGTTTTCTCCAGAACCTGAAACCATCCTCGAATAAATTCTTTCGAGTTCGTATCTAACCATACGATGGTTTTGTCCAATGGAAGTGGACGTTCGTAGTAATACGGGGTGTCCTGGAGAAAAGGGTAAAAGTAGGAGTGGCAATGAGGTCTGCAATTCTGACAATCCAAAAGCCAGTGTTAAGAAGGTTCGGTCAACTTGGTCACTGAGTCATAGTCTTAGGGTCGGGTCAATGGTCGCTGCCGAAGAGAGAGAGAGAAAAGAAACACTCAGCGTGCACTCTAACCTAGATCAGAATGGTTACCAATTTATCTAATCTGGAATCCTCCCACTGTACCTCAAATTCTCCTCCAAACCTGAAAGAAGAATTAGTCGGGATCACCCGAGGAGTAAACCAACTCATCAGTGGGAATCGGGATCCAACTATCATCGCATGATAACGTGACGGAATCCGCTCACGTCATCACACTCCAGAAGGTATGCGCATATCTGGCAAGTTTCAGTTCTTTTGAAACTCCCGATGTGATTTCTGCCCCATGCTCTTATGACCTTGACGAAGGCCAACAAATCATAAGTCACATGTCAAGTTCTACCCGTCATTCTCCAGGTTGATTTGAACCCACCCGCACAAGCCCTTGACGAAGGCCAACAAGGCTATACGACTGTCCCAAACCAACGCATCTATCTATGCTGCAGAAAGGCAACAAGCAGCTACCATACACTATGCCTTGACGAAGGCCAACAAACATAGCATGAATACTACGTGCTACCCGTCTGAAACGACGGAGGGCTACGAATGGTTTCTGGCGAAAACCTTTAACGTAAAGAACTTGATATCGTTGAAGGAACTGATAGCTTTTTGAAAATATAGTGACGAAAACCGTTGCTAAAGAGGTCACTCCCGGTGAAGGGATCTCGGCTCTTTCCCCGTAGAATGGGGTGCAGGATATTCCAACTGAATAACACGGTGCAAAGCAAAAGTAATCGCCTATAGTGAAGTTAATGCCCTGACGCAAACTTTTTGTCCAAGGGGTCACTCCCGGTGAAGGGATCTCGGCCCTTGCCTCGTCGACTGAGGAGCAGGATATTCCAACTGAATACCACGATGCAAGACAAAAGTGAACGTCCTTGCAATAACAGCTTTTTGAAAAGTGTTCCAACAACATCAGATTAGGTTTGTTTTTAACTTGCATTGATCCGAATCAATGCAGTCCCATCAATTGATCACACCACAAAGAACGAAAATATACTGATGTACGTATATGCCATCCGCATTCGCCACTGGGTCCCGTCATTACCCGTTAGGTTAGCTAACTAACGACAGAGCGGGGACTGGACTAGCGCGGATGTAAAACATATACAACATCTACTAATATATATACCAATATATTATATTCGCTCAAGGCGTTAATAAAATGCAACATCACAGAGAATGAACAGCATCACAGAAACAATACAGATATCTGGGATCCCCGGGTTTCACAGAGCCACTGCTGAAACCCGACGTTCCCCTGGTCGTGTGGATAGCCTGTGCAATGAAATCCTAGACCCCTACGGGCGCGGCAAGTCACCCGCCAAAACCTGAAGCGAGGCAGCCCCTTTCAGCACCGTGAATGGACCACCCAGCACTTCACGGAATCCGGTAACTTGGGCACCCCTCCTGGGTCAACCTGTACCCCCTACGAGTGCGGCGAATAGCCCGCCAATCCTAGAGTGAAGCCCCCTCCGTCTCAATGCCATGAGATGCGGGCTTGTTGCCCTCTAGAACCCGGCTATCCGTGCACCCCTCCGCGGGGCAATCCTAGTACAGAAAGTAAAATATACATACAACGGGTACATCGACCGCAACCAGGTCGTGCCCCAAAATAATAATACAAACAGGCAGTGACGGCAGTCCACATGTCCGACGCTCGCCCCGCAATATCAAATGTACATAATACAACCACAACAGTACTAGCATTGCATCCAGGCTATCCCCCACGACCGATCCGCAACATCACAGCAAAAACAGAACATCAACGTGAAAGTCACGTTCGCAAATCCGTCTAACCGGGCTATAGCAGTTAGACCGGATTTACCGATCGAGTGACATTCACGGTCGCAGATATAATGTAAATACTGTGAAAAATGTGTTTAAAATATCCGACCGATCAAATTTTAACAAGTGGGCCCCAAAACAATACTGTAGCAGTTAAAGAAATTATGGGCCCAATATTAATATTCCAAAAACCCCAATTTAACCCCAGAAGCCCACTGGAGAACTTTCGCCCATTGATCTCTCTGAACTGCCGCGGAACCGCGGCCCAAGGTAGGGTTTGGCCGCGGTTCCGCGCTCCACTTAAGAGATCACTTTGCCGAACTTTTCCAGTGGCCTTATATCTTCCTGTACAGTACTTTTATACAACCTGAAAAAAATTTCGAGACTGAAAAATTTCAACAGAAAACTGTCACTGAGCAAATACGGGTTTTTGGACATTTCGATCGATCGGAACTGAAAAACACATTACACAAAGCTAGACTAAGTTAATGGGGAGGCTCTGATACCACTGTAAGTGCACGGCGGCGCCCCGGCCGTCAATCCGACGGCCAAATGCGGAAGCGGTGATAAACTTTAATTTTTCTTGAACTGGCAAACCGCCGCGCACTAATACCCGGATCGAACCATTAACTAGTCCTAGCTATCTACAAGAAAGGGAATAGAGATATACCGACGATCCAAGTGCTCCGGTCTTCTCGTCATAGTCCCGATCTCCTGCGGAATGTCCCGTCTCCTCCTCGTCGCCGGAAGTGCACCACATCGCCTACTTCTTTTACGGGCTCCCACCTCAATGCCGAGGCAACTCGGGCACGAAGCCGGCTACTCGACGTGCCTAAGGTTCGCTGTAGAATGTGTAGTCCTCGAGTCTCACTTTGGGGTTCATGGAGATGCCATTTTAGTGGTGGAGGAAGAAGAACTTGGAGAGAGGTGAAGGAAAAAATGTGATAGACCAAGAAGAATGAGAGTATCATATTTTTCCCACTCTAAAGAGAAGCATTTTTTTCTCATTCTAACCAAGTGGCCGCCCCCCCATTAGTGTGATTGGAGAGAGATAGTAAGGTCAAGGGGGTGGGTGGAAAGCAATGATGCAAGCAAGTGATGATGAAAGAATCCAATGATCACAACCATAACCCACACTCCAAAACAAGTAATCAACAACCATGATTGCTACAAAAAGTCAAGCAATCATGAAGCATGGAAGGTCAAGGGATGGGCTCCATCATGAAACCATCATGATAAAACAAAAATACAAAGACCCCCTCCACAACCACTTATTTGCAACAATGCAAATAAGCCCTCCTCCACCAAACTTCGGCCAATGAACGGAACAATGGAAATCGGCCGAAACGGAAAGCAAACTGGCAACTCCAGAAAACTGGTCCCGTAATAAATTACAGGAAAACCCCGATACTGTGCATACACACCCGCATCTGTATTTCGACCGAAATACAAATGCAAGGAGACAAAATCTACACTGTACTATACTAGGATCCGGCTTAAACCAAAGCCGGCTAGTAATATCCGTTCGATCCTGATCCGTGCAATACCGCACGTATCTGATCGAACCCTGCCATATTTCCATACGGCCTATAGTACAAACTGTCCGATCCTGATCCGTGCAATACCGCACGTATCTGATCGGACCTTGCCATATCTCCATACGGCCTCTACAACCTTTCGCCCGAAAGCTTGAGTAACTGAATGTGGGGGACTCTAAAGACTCATCAACACCTTGGTTGTGGATTTAACCACTAGCACGTTAGAGGTATAAGCCAATACATAACGGGATACCAGGTATTGACCAAAAGGGACGTCTGTGAGCGAACTCAGCCTGACTCCCTACTGAGCCTGTCAGTGACAATATCCGTACAGTCCGGTCCGTTCGTCTATGAGTATCGCATGGCGGGCCTAGGGGGTTGGTAAAAGTCAGACCCCCCAAAGCGGTACAAGTCGTGTCGGAGTGTAGCCCAGAACACCCTGAGATACTACTGGAATACCTACCAGTAAATCTCCTTGCCTCGGCCGAGGGCTTCGTGTAATGGCTCTCCTAGACACAGCACGACCTCACCCCCAATACCGGGAGAGACGAACCCCTGAAGATACGCTCACTGCCTCCATGTGGCTCGGGACTGTACCCAACTAAAACCTGTTTGCACGACTCCTTTGAGCCGTGGTAGGGTAGTAATCAAAGTACAGTGGGAACTCACACGAGACAAATGACGATCCCCAGGTCGATGAACTAACCTGCACACATGTCACCAGGGAATTGCCATCTGACGTCTGGTATATGACCAACTAGCATGTTCCCGGCGAGTCCTGTCCGGTGTACTCATAACCCAATGAGCACCTGTATACATCTTAGGTGATCCAACTGACACCAGTGGCTTGTGAGACCGGCCACCGCCCCTCGTCGGGGTCTCGACTGTATACACTAGTCTACTATGGAGAATCGATGCCCTGTCTCGAAACTCTCACGACTAGGGACTATTTAAGGATATGCTTATAGACCCCCAGCTCCCACTTATATGATCGCCCTCATACTGCTGGTGGTCAAGCAAGAATCCTAGGGGCTCTATCAACGTGTAATAGCGACGTGTCAGGTCACTTAAAACAGTACACGATGATAAAGGTAAACCAGATAGCATACTATCATCTCGAGTAAGACTGTCCTACCGGGATAGATCCTCCATCAATCATTACAATCACGTACCTGTGATCCAATAATTGACTCTGAGGGCACTATCTCCAACAACACCATGCTTATAATAATGTAAGGTTTTATTTATTTAAATTAAATAAAAATAGTTGGAAATTAGTCACATGGTTAAGCTTAATGGAAGCTTGTAGAACCATTGACTTAGTCCACTAGTTTTGTTTTACATTAGATATTTATTAACCCAACCATTACCTTAAGCCATGGTTAAGTCTCTGCAAGAGTTGGTATGAGATATTATCTCACCCATGGTTGCTATTCTCACCACTTGATTAATTCTTCACTTGCTTCTCTCCATGGTTGCTTTTCTTCATCTCCTTCCTCAAGCTCACTAGCTTTTTGGGAGGTGAAGAAAATGAGTGAGAAAATAATTTCTAAAGTGAGCAAAATTCCTACTTCATCAACCTCTTCTAGACTAGCCATTTAGATTGGGCTGTTTCTTCACTAGTTCATCACTTAGTGAAGATGCGGCTTGGGTTAGTGTCTCCTCAACGTAGATCATCTTCTGCCTCGAAGACTTCAAGTAAGCTTGTTCATTTCACCTTGTGGAGCCTTACTAGAGTCCGGGAGATCACTACTTGGAGCGAAAGGACTACTACACGGACCTTATGAAGTGAAGGACCAGTCTAAAAAGGTTGTATTCCTTGTTCACTTAGATGTAAAGATGTTTACATACTAGTTTCTTCTAATTCTCTAGTATGGCTCTGATACCACTGTTGGGTTCTCTAGTATAGCCGCTGGGTTTTGGGAGGCATCTTCCATGTCGTTTTTAAAAAATTGGCGCGCTAAAGAACCATAACCTAGAATCTTAACTAGAGAATTAAACGAAACTAGTATGTAAACATCTTTACATCTAAGTGAACAAGTAATACAACCTTTATAGACCGGTCCTTCACTTTATAAGCTCTGTATAGTAGTCAATTCGCTCCTAGTAGTGATCTCTCGGACTCTGGTAAGGCTCCACAAGGTGAAATGAACAAGCTTGCTTGAAGTCTTCGAGGCCGAAGATGATCTACGTCGAGGAGACACTAACCGAAGCTACCCGTCAGCGGTCTGCTAAACGTAATGGCCACCGGGATATTATGCGATCATAAGATCAACAAGCAAGCCTGCTCATGCTCCTGCAAATCTAATCAGTAACACTACCGTATAGTCCGGACTCTTCGTCAGATATGTCGCATATCACAGCATGGGGGTGGTAAACGTCAGACCCCAATAGCATGATAAGTCACTAGATGTGAGGCCCATAACGATTCGAGAAACTACTGATAACACTTACCAGTAAATCTCAGCAACCCGGGCCAGGGATTTCCTGTTATGGCCAATCAAGCATAGCGTAACATCAACCCCCAATACCGAGAGAGACGAAATCCCCTCCTATCGCTCATTACCTTCATGTGACTCGAGACTGTACCCAAAAACCACCGTTTTGCATGATCTCTTGAACGTGGTAAGGTGGAAATCAAAGCACAGTAGGAATCACATAAGACTCTATGATGATCTCGGGTCGACAGACTAACCTGCACCAGTGTCACCAGAGAACTGCTATCGGACGATAGGTATAATACCATCTAGGAGTTCTCGGTGAGTCCGTTCAGTGTACCCAGTCTCCACGGAGCACCCGTATACCATCTCTGATGTCAAACACCAATAGATATAGGATCATCCATCGCCCATCACATGGGTCAAGAAGCGTATACGCTAGTCTACTCTGGAATATCGATGCCCCGTCTCGATACTCCCACGACTAGGAAATTTGAAGGATGTACTTACCGACTACCTCGGTCTCACTAGTATGATCTGCATCATAATCTTGGTAGTCAAGTACTTATCCTAAGGGATTTATCAACATGTAATTGTCACGACCCGTAATTTAGCACATGACCGACACTTAAATTATGCAACGTATAAAGGAGTGACATAAATCAAGTAAGCCGAAGCCCGTAAAAATCTAAACCTTTTTGCGGAAAATAGTGGGGGTGCAGTTTTGAAATAAAGGTATAATAAATCATGTTTTTCTTGAAATGCATAGCTAATGAAACATGAAAATGCAAGTGGATTATACTAGAGTTGAAAACCTGTTTCGTCTTTAAAAATTTGGGCAGCACCTCACTCGTATATTTTGATCCAAACACATATACATAATAATATATAAGCATCCCTAAGAGGGAGCTAGCTCTTCGCCAATCGGAAGAATCACAACTACGCAATAACATATATACGATGCCCAACGGCGAAGAATCAACCCAGAAAGGACTAATAAGGAAGAATGACATCAAAACTCAAGAAAAGCGATCATAACCCATCGCTCTAAGCCTCGCACATTACCTAAGTCTGACTAGGTCTACCAATATACAATTCTATTCTCTGATTTGATTGATCTGATGGAGTTTATCTAGATACAACGGAATATAACAGTCCGAGAGTGGGCACGATCCAACATGTGTCCCACGTGCCAAAGCAAACACCCTGGATGAAGTTGTGTACCAGCAATACCGCAACTGATCCCAAGCGGTCAAACCTGCAAGAACTGTGGCACAACGGGTGTGAGTTGCCAACTCGTGAGTAGAAAACATCAGCAAGTAGAAATCGAATAAAACAACGATTTCCTAGGTCACTATATCCTGAAGGTAATACTATGATATCTAGGGTGAACAAGTACGCGTATATGTCAACAATCTAGCAATGCAATTGCAGGATTACCTAAGACGGCAGCAAGGTTTCGGGAGGTATCGTCCATGCCAAATTCAAAAATTTGCCGTTTTAGCTATCCCTAGCTAAGAATCGTTAACTAGAAATCGACGGAATATAAAATGCAAACACTTTGCAAGTCTAGTGAGCAAGGAATACAACCCTTGTAGACCAGTCCTTCACTTCAATAGCTCCGTGTAGTAGTCCCTTTCGCTGCGATTATGAACTCCGGACTCTAGAGAGGATCCCATGAAGAAACGAACATGCTTGCTTCGATGACTTCGAGGCCGAAGATGATCTTCGTCGAGGAGACACTAACACAAGCTATCTCTTCACTAATTATGAAATTAGTGAACCAAACACCCAATACTAAATGGCAAGTAGAAGAAGATGATGAAGTAGGAAGTGGGCTCACTTTGGATTTCATTTTCTCACACTTTTTCATCACAAACTCAAACCCTAGAAAACTCTTTTCTTGAGCTCTTGAAGAAGAAGATGAAGAGAGAGTGAAGTTGTAATGAATAATTAGATGAGGTTAGAAAATGCAACCATGGTTAGATAATATCATGCCTAACCCTTGTAGAGACTAAACCATACCATAGGGTTAAAGGTTGAGATAATAAATTTCCTAAGCTAAAAACAAACAAGTGGACAAAGTGAATGTTTCTCCAAGCTTCTTCCAAACTTAACCTAGACTAATTCCAAATGGTTTGTAAATAACTTAATGATAAATATTAAAACCTAATCTTAAATCTAGCATGGTGTGAGTCTCATACATGTATGTTGCATTTGTAACCTAACATGACACAAACATGTACAAAAATATACATATCACATATATAAAATGTGCACATCAAGTGAGAAAAGAAATTATAAGTGAGCAAGTATTAGTTATTGTAAGTTAATATATAGAATATATAATTATACATTAGATTATCAAATCAACACTTGATTTAAAAATCCGACTTTATCATATATAACCAACTAATATCAAATGTTAGAACTTATCGAATCAACTCTTGATCCGATATCCCTGCTATATCGCATATAACCGATCGATGTCACAAATCGCGAGAATAGAATATGGTATCACATATCGTATTATTCTCGGTCCTGCACATATCACATATGTGCTCCTACTCCGTTTCGCTTGAGCCAGGAAACCCCTATGTAGGACTCTAAAGACCCGTCAATATGCCGGCAGTCGGTGATGATCATATCAAACACCCACAAGATGCAAGCAGTCTGCTAAACGTAACGGCCACCAGGGTATTGAGCGATCAGAAGATCAACAAGCAAGCCTGCTCGTACTCCTGCGAATCCAATCAGTAACACTACCGTAAAGTCCGGTTTCTTCTCCTGATATGTCGCATATCTCGTCTAGGGGTGGTAAACGTCAGACCCTAGTAACTCGATAAGTCGTGTCGATATGAGGCTCATAACGGGTCGAGAAAATACTGATAACACTTACCAGTATATCTCTGAAGCTGCCCTGGCCAGGGACTTCCTCTTATAGCCAATCAAGCACAGCGCAACATCAACTCCCAATACCGGGAGAGACGAAACCCCTCCTATCGCTCATTGCCTCCATGTGATTCAGGACTGTACCCAAAAGTCGTCGTTTTGCACGTTCTCTTGAACGTGGTAAGGTGGAAATCAAAGCACAGTGGGAATCACAAAAGACTCTATGACGATCTTGGGTCTACAGAATAACCTGTACCAGTGTCACCAGAGAACTGTCATCTGACGTGAGGTATAATACCATCTGGGAGTTCTTGGCGAGTCTGTCCGGTGTACACAGTCTCTACTGCGCAGCTGTATATTGTCTCTGATGTCAAACACCAATGGATATGGGATCATCCATCGCCCATCTACATGGGTTGAGAAGCTATACGCTAGTCTACACTGGTATATCGATGCCCTATCCCGATACACCCACGACTAGGAACATTTGAAGGATATACTTAGCGACTACACTGTCCCCACTAGTATGATCTGCATCATAATCTGGTATTCAAGTACTCATCCTAAGGGCTTTATCAACATCTAACATAGAGACAATCAGTGTACATGTTAAAATAAAGAGCAACCAGATAGCATACTATCATGTCGAGCAAGAAAGTCCTCCATATATATGTCCAAGCATCCACCATAATATACATTGTATGTACAGTAATGGCCTATAGGGCATACATATAACTAACAATCTCCCACTTGCACTAGGGCCATCTGTTGTAGTATCCCATACCCAATAATCAGCAGTGGTTGATGTATCTCATACTAAACCATCCCATAAAAGTCTCTCTTGGGAATATGCCTTTGTGAGTGGATCCGCCATGTTCTCCTCTGTGTCTACTCTCCTATCCTCGATCTCTCTGGAGATCATCCATCCCCAAGATCAGGTGATACTGCCTAAGAATATGTCTGGATCACTGATGGGACGGGGGTTCTTAGGCATAAGCCACAACTCCATTGTCACACAATGGTGGGAACGAAGTTCATCTCATGAACTTATACACCCAGACCGCCTCTTTGGTATCATCCTAAGTAGCGATGTATCCAGCCTATATCGTCTAGTGTGTCAAGGTATCTAGCTTGGAACTCTTCCAACATACCGTCCCTCTACTGAGGGTAAAGACATTGTCTGTGACTGACATTCAGTCGACCTTACCACGTTGGAAGCTAATAGTGGTTCACCCCAGGATGCACTGATACCATCTCACTACACCTAGTGAGAATCCTAACATCCACTTAGATCTATCTCATAAATCCAAAACCCAGGATTTAGGAGGTATCACCTTGATCCTATATAGAGAATCCTTGTAATAAGAGGAAATTGACCGATCGTAGCATAGGAAACTCCTTTCCTATTAAGAGTATGTCATCTACGTACAATACGAGGATCACCACCATACTCCCTACTACCTTTTTGTATATATAAGGTTCATCTACTATTTTGATGAAGTCAAACATTTTGACTATCACATCAAAACAGATGTTCCAACTCCGCGATGCCTGTTTTATCCCATAAAGCAACTTGCATACGTTTCTGCTGCTCCCACTGTCTACGAAGCGCTCTGGTTATGTACTTATAGACGCTCTCTTCTAAATCACTATTTCGAAAAGCAGTCATAACACCCAACCGTCAGATATCGTAGTCATGGTATGTAGCAATGGCAACTAGGATCCGGATGGACTTAAGCATAGCCACTTGTGAAAAGGTTTCATCATAATCCATACCTGGTCGATGACGAGAACCTTTAGCAACAGGACTTAGCTTTGAAAGTCTCAACTTTTCCATGTACACCAAGTAATCATCTCAAGATATACTTGCTCCTGATGGGGATTTAACCCTTCAGATATAGCAACCAAAGTCCATACTTTGTTAGTGTATATGGATTCCATCTCAGATCGCTCAGCATCCAGCCATTCTCACAGAGTCCCCACTCTTGATGGCCTGCTCGAAACTAGTTAGGTCATCATCTCATGACGCAATCCTCGCTCCCACTGTCATTGAGAAAACCGAAGTATCTCTCAGGTGGGTGAGGAACCCTGCTAGATCAGCGGAGAGCCTGAGGTTCGTTGGGTGCTATTGAATCCTCTGGTTCTACCAAATTATCAGCTGTAGTTTGTATAACTGGAACTGCTTCCAGTGCTACCTCATGAACACTAATTTCTTCATAAGAAAATCTTATTCTAAAAAGGTGGCATGCCGAGAAATAAAACAACTTTTGTTCCTCGGTGTGGTAGAAGATATTCCATTGCGAATGTTTGGGATATCCAACAAACTTCCACAGAACTGACCTTGCCTAGAGCTTGTCCGGATCTTACTTTTAGACATAGGCCGGACAACACCAAATCTTTAACGTTTCAGAAATCGTTTTGCGAATTTTTCCGTTTTAGGGCAAAATTGTCGGTTTTTCCCGTTTTAACCCGATTTCGATCAAACGTCCGTATAAGCTTACCGACACCTAATTTAGCTAAAATAAAGCTTGTGCGCGAAGTTTAGGGCTATTTGGGAGGTTTTGGTTCAGATAGAATTTTTCCCAAATAAAATATTATTTTAGCCGGTAAAATATGCGCGTAAATCGGGAAAAATTTTCTAAATAAAAATTTTTGGGAATCATCACTAAAATTATTTTAGAACCTTCTTATTAAATAACTAGATATTTTTTGGTCAAAGGGAATTATTTTTAAAAAAAAAAGAAAATGAATAAAAGGTAGCATTTTTGCATTAAATGTGCATTAATTGTTTTCTTTTGCTAGAAAATTCCACACACTTCACCAAAAATCCCCCCATTCTCCCCTTGGCCGGCCCTTCCCTCCCCTTGCTGCCTTCCATCATTTCCACCCATTTTCAACTCATTTTTCATCAAATAAATCATGAAAAATCCAATTTAATTCATACAAATTCAAATATAATCATTTTTCCATCATTTCCTTCACTAATTCTTCATGGATCTTCATTAAAGCTTGGTTTTTTTATGCTAAGATGTTGGATTAAGTTTCATTTTGTGTTCTTGGGGAGGTATAATTCTTACCTTAATCCTTTTATATTTGCTTTAATCTTATTCTATCTAGTTTAGTTAGCTAATTATGTGTTTAGTTTAGTTTTTATATTATAATTAATTCATTTATTTTTGGTTTAAGAAATTCATGTTAGAGTTAAATTTTGTTTATGTGGTTAGTGTTCTTTTGAAGTGTTAATTTGTGTTTTGGAGAAGATTAACCTAGTAGAAAATGTTAATTTTTGTTAATGATCACTTTGTTTAATTATGCAATTAGCTTACTAGGTTTTTGCTAAAACATAATTAGCGAGTGTTAAAAATATAGGAATGGTTTAGGTAGCTTAGTTAAGCTATTTTAAGGTGTTTGTTATCGCTAGATATGCATTAGCTTGAAACTAGTGCGGAATTTTGCGATAGGTTGCTTGCTAGATTTCGGGATTTTTTCGACGTGGGTTCGATTGGTCGTTACGATATTATATCTATTGTATTCCTCGTAATTCTTGTGTTGTGTTGCGCGATCAGGACGATCAGGGTGCAGTCATGGTGTTTTGTAGTTTAGCGACCCCAATTAGGGTTTTTGGCCGGTATCGTGCTCGATAGATGCGCTAAGCGCGCAGTGTAATTTTCCGGGCGTTTTCATCGCGTTTCGTTGTCTTTTCATCGATGCAGGATATTTGCTTATGTGTTGTGTTTGTGAAATTTTAGGTTCGCAAGCGGGGACTTCGGACGCTACGACAAGGGAAAAACAGGTGGTAGGCTTCACCTAGCTTGGAGCGTTTGTGAGGAGATTTAATATCTACAGGGGAATCGCCCGCATGGCGTTATGCGTCAGGGCTAGAGATTTTATTACTTGTCGCATATTCTACGCTATTGTTAGAATTGCGCCTTTACCCTATTACTTAGATGTAGTTGTGCCTGGATTAGTAGTAGTAGGACACTGCACATATTATTGACGATTCATGTTGCACGAGCACTGATTATATACTACACACACCGTCAATAATTGCCATGTCACACACAAACCACTTATAGATGTTATATTGCTTGGTTAGGGACATTATGACATTGATTCATACTGCTTATCATATATGGCATTTAGCATACCTGTATTCCTATAGAGTATTGTACCATTAGTGATAGGTACATACACACTCCCTGTCATAGCTACAGGTATACCTTGCACATACTGTTCTTATACCCAGGGGGTATACTATATCATTGCTTATAGGTAGACACATTATCTTGCTATACCTTATTGATTTCACATACATCTGGTTTTAGCTACATATTTACCTTCACTTGATGTTATTTAGAAGTGGATAAATAGGAACCGCATGATATTTGTATTAACTTGATGCAGTTAATTAGCGGTTTTTCTTTTATATGCTTGCATTTCAGATATGGCGCACATATTATATTCATGGATTTTCGCATTGTTATATGGATTTTTTTCATGATGTTTTCTGGATTTGGAGACCGTGGTAGTTCATGAAATTATGCATTATTTGAAAGACCCGGTTTCCTTGATATTGATGTTTCCGCATCCACCATGAGATTTATCGGTTCTGATATATGCCCGATTCGAGGAGTGAGGAGGCACCGTCTGTGGGTACATGGTGGGGCCCGGGGGTACCCCGAAGCAAGAACGATTTCACGGTGCTAGGCGATGAGGCTTAGGGGAACCATACCATCCGGTGACAGGACCAATGACTCATCGGCTATCGAGTGGATACCGACGGGAGTCATGTGCGTATGGATACGTCGAGAGGCGAGGGTCAGAGCTAGTCACTCGAGCTCTCGGGATAGCGTATGATACATACCTATCAGGGGGCCAGTCATGGAGACAGCACCTGATGGATCAGCATTTCTGTGTCGATGCTTGGCACATTGGTTTCATGATATTTCCAATTACTCATTTGTATATATAACAAGGGATTGAGCCGCCGTTATATATACCCTTACACCAATATTAGGGGAATGGGACGCTAATATATGTGTATTGACCTCATCATATTTATTATGCCATTATATTTAGGATGTTAGAATTTTGCTGGAGATTTTATTCGGGATATAAGAGATTCATTTGAGATTGGATACTGGAGATATATGTGAGATATACTTGATATGGTACATACGAAATATGTGAGATCCACTTACTGTTGTACATTCGAGATATGTGAGATATACTTGATATGGTACATACGAGATATGTGAGATCCACTTGATATTGTACATTCGATATATGTGATATATACTTGATGTTGTACATTCGATATATTTGATATATACTTGATGTTGTACATTCGATATATGTGAGATATACTTGATGTTGTACATTCGTGATATACGAGATATACTTAATATTGTGAAATTGAGGAGAATGCGATACTTAGATGATATGAGAGCCAATTTGGGGGCTGATTTGAGGAATTGGGATTTGATTCGTCTTGATGGATTGTGATCCTACCACGATGTCAGGATTCCGTGGAAATGACATATTTCACTCCATACCTCACCTTTATCTATTTGTGCACTATTTCATGTATTAGGAGTACCTGTTAGTGTACCTTTCATGAGTGTTGCACATTTACAATCTCATACCCCCATTGCATGATTATTGCATACTGTGTCATATCATTATTGCTTTATATATATTGGTTGTACTTGTTAGTGTACTTTCCATTATTCTACATTCATATGACCTGTTATTACTGTAAATTGCATATCTTAGATTCATGATGTACGTACATTCCTGCGATTACCTGCATATGTTATTTACTATTCACGAGTTGGCAACTCACCCCCATTGTGCCACAGGTGTTACAGAGTGTTCCCCAGAGTAGTCGAGGCTGGCTATTGATCTATCATCTTTTGCTACAGATACCCATCGGCTCACAGTGTGCTGTTTTGTTCAGGTGGGTTTTGGTTGTTATCTGTATTTGTATTGTATATTCGTTGTATCTTGTACTCTCCATCTACTATATGTTGTTGACTTAGAGACTTGGTGAGGAAGATATTGTATAAATTGTGGATTTGTTGTCTTTTATATAGTTTCCTTTCTATCGTCTTCTTTTTCTTCGCTACAGCGTCGTATATTTGTTGTGGTGGTTGTTTTCCGCCTTTGGGCGGGGATTTGCTCCCGTTGGGGATGCTTTACATTATATTTATGTTATACCCATTTTTGGGGTTGGTGTTTATAAAGGAGGTGCTGCCGAAATTTTCAAGAAAGAAAATTGGACTTAAAGAATTTATATTTGAGATTTTTTTTAATGGTTTAAACAATGTTTCTTATCTTTTCTTGTCTTTTAATGATTTAGATTTCTGGGTTTTGGCTTTCTTTTACTACGTTACGCCTGTAGACATTGCGTAGTATTAGCGCCGTCACGTGCCAATTTCGGGTCGTGACAAAATCTTAACATCCTTAAGAGATGGGCTCTTCCCATACCATATCAAATATAGAGTGGCAGTCACCTGATTTGGTTGGAACTCAATTCATTAGGTATGCAGCTTCTTAAGTGCATAACCCCCAAAAGGAAATAGGCAACTCAGTAGTACTCATCATAGAGCACAACATATCTCATAGGGTGCGATTGCTCCGCCCCGATATACCAAGGTATTGTGGTATATACGGAGGAGTAATGCTGAGAGAGAATCTCATTCTCCTTTAGAATAGCCCAGGAATTCCGTGCTCAAGTATTCTCCTCCCTGATCACATCATAGGACATAATACTTATACCCGTTTTGGTTCTTTACTTCTAACTTATATTCTTTGAGAATCTCAAAAGGTTCATACTTGTATTTCAATAGGAACATATGTCCGAATCTTGTGAGATTATCAGTGAATGTAATGAAGTACAAAGAACCAATCCTGGCATTTGTAGACAGGGGATCTACATACATCATCATGTATCAATCCCAAGAGTTCACCAACTCTTTCTCTGTTTCCAATAAACAGAGCTATGGTCATCTTATCTTTGTAACATGACTGGCAAGTTTTACAAGATATAAATTCAAACTGATTTAAATATGCATCTTTATGTAACTTATCTAATCGGGTCGCATTGATATGACCTAGTCTACAATGCCTCAAGAAGGATTCGTTCATTTCTGAACTCTTCCTCTTTTGTGTGTTTTGTAAATTAAGAACTGTGGTTTGATTTAGAACGTATATGCTTTTAGATAACGTGCCTGAACTGATGAACTCTTGATATAAGAAAATGTTCAAAACATTATCCAACAATACAAAATTATATCCTTCTTTACTAAATAAAGAGACTGATATGATATTGTATATCAGGTTCGGTATCTAATAACATTCGTTCAGAATCAATGTATTTGGTAATACACGGTGATAACTGCCAACTACTTTGGCTGCAACACTTGCACCGTTTCCAACTCTTAAAACTTATCACCCATTCTTTGTTCTCTACCTATCTGTAGCCCATATACCAAATTACATATGCGGGATCCTGATCCGGTATCACATACCTAGGACGTAAAGGATACTGAGAAACAGTTCTCTGTAATGAACACACCCGAAGATGATGCATCAGCATGCACTTTCTTCGTTTGGGCGGCACAGGAATCCTGGTAATCCCCTATTTCCTGCTCGGTCTAATAACAATTATAAGTTGGAGCGGGACCAACGTTCCTTAGCTCAGTATAACAAGTGGGTTCGGTCAATACATCATTATTATTATCTTGATTAAGGCGTGACATGGTCGCTACCTGGAGAGAGAGAAGAAAACACTCAGCGTATTCTCTTGCAAGAATAGATTGGTTATTAATTTATATAATCAGGATGGCTCCCACTGTTTTAGTCAAATCTTCCTTCAAACCCTAAAAGGAAAGACTAGCGGGGATTAATTACACCCTACAAGTTCGCCAATCTTTCAGCCAGGCTGGTGTTGGTACTTTGAGAGAGGTTCCCCGTGCTTTTGCATGGACCTAATTAAAATAAACCTCGTTTTCCCAGAGACATAACCCCGTTAACACCTTTCTAGGCACCTACTTGATCGGCTAATTGTGATGTGTTAAACTCTCCCAGGAGTAACTTTTACTCGCAGTGGGTATCGTGATCCAACTATCTTATAGGAGGTATGCAATCTCATTGCAAATTTCAACACTTGAAATTCCCGATAATATTTTGCCCCTAGCATCCTAGACCTTGACGAAAGCCAACAAACCATAGGCCACTAGTCAAGTTCAACCCATACATTTCCTGATTGAATTAAACCCGTCCGCACGATCCTTGACGAAGCCAACAAAGTAGCACGACTACCCTAACTCAATCGCATCATATGCTTATGCAGATAAGTATAAATAGCTACCGCACACTACGCCTTAACGAAAGCCAACAAACGTAGCACGAATACTATAAAGTACTTATCTGAAATGACGGAGGGCTACGACAGGTTTTTAAGAAAACCCTTTGCGTAATTAACTTGATATCGTTGTAGAATCGAGTGATTTTAAATGGAGTGTTTTTGAGGCCTTTGCTAGTTTCTCTAAAGAGGTCACTCCCGGTGAAGGGATCTCGGCTCTTTCCTTATCGAATAAGGTGCAGGATATTTCACAAATACCACTATACAAAGCAAGAACTAGAAAAGCAATCAAAAGACAAAACCGAGGGTTGTAGCATCTGCCAGTTATTGCTAAAGAGGTCACTCCCGGTGAAGGGATCTCGGCTCTTTCCTTATCGAATAAGGTGCTGGATATTCTACAAGGAATACCGCTATGCAAAACAAGAACTAGAGCTACCAGTTTTCGACACAATTTTCTACAACATCTTTAGGTTTCTTTTATTTCATTAATCTCATCAATGAAATCCCATCATGTAAGTTACCTAAACATCACAGATAAATACAACGTACGCTTATGCTATCCGCATTCGCCTCGATGTCCCCTCGTGCACCGTTAGGTTAGGTTACTAACGGCAGAGCGGGGCAGGGCTAGCGCGGGTGTAAAACAAAAGCAACGTCTATATAATATATCACATATACTATATCCTGTATTCATCTCATCAATATATCAAATGATCACATCACAGATATCGCGGCAGAAAACAACATATGAAATATTGGATATACTAGGATTTCTGTGTTTTAAATTAAGCCTGTATAAAACACGGATTCCACGGACGTGATGAATAGCCAAACCCACATCCCTATACCCCTACGAGAGCGGAAAGCAACCTTACCAATTCTAGAGTTAGGGGACCCGGTCTCAACTCCTCGAGATGGTCTCCCACTGGACCCTAGAACCCGGTTACTTGTGCTCCCCGTCTTGGGTCTATCCTAATGCGGAAAAGTAAATAATATACAATGGTGACATCATCCTCAACCCGGAAGTTCCCCAATAAAAGAATATTACATATAATGAATTTTACACGAATGAAAATAAAAACCCTCATCTCACATAAAAACCCCGGCTATTCAAACACGACGATCCAATATAACATATCAGAGCAACACATAATATCACATGTCATCAACGTAAGTAAATATGCGTATCCCAATTGTCGTTGACATATAGCACCGAAAACGGCGATACACCACATATGACACTTACGGTCGCAGAAAAGAAAGTGAAAAACTACAACAGTTGGAATCCGCAACCACTTTAAACATCATAAACCTAACGTATCACATACTTTGCATTTCATGCCTAACCGAATGAATTCCTTAGCCATCACATGCCAAACAATTATAAACCCCGCATTTTAGTATCGATCTCTAAAACACTTTTCAATATCTAGTCAGGCAATTCAACAAGATTCCCGACATCCTGATCATATGCTCGTCAGAAACTATAGTAGACGGCCGCACCCCCGATACCGTCGACGAAGCGAACTAAGGCAGAACACCGCTGCCGTGAGCACCGGAACGGATGCTTTTGGAGACGAGGTTCTCCTACAGTCACTTGGTCGGGGATATGGGGCGTGGCTATCTATTAAGTTTACCCGGCGAGTACCCGCGTACACTACGTGATTGCGACGGACTTTTGATCACATCAAAATCCCGTGGCAACCGATCAAATGAGACTAAATTGCTAGATTTATAACATTCAAATTAGTTATCCCATAACTACTTGTGGATTCCAAATATTGTATCCCATCACATGATATCCGGACGAACGTTAAAATTTTCGATCGATTCATCAAAGTCCTACAATTTCCCGAAAGCTCAACACTTGAGCACAGTTTTAATAATACCCAGAATATGCCACAGTACCTACGCACCAGCCGTAGAAGGGCAAACCCAAGCCTCACTCATGTCGCCACGGAACTACGGCAAACCCTAGGGTTTGACCGCGGTTCCGCGATCCAAAAAGTCGAGTTAGGGTTTCATTCTTCTAGAGGGTTCATAGACTTACTTGCTTATTTTTTCCGAATACGTTAAACTTGGAAAAATGGGTTTTTGACATTCGATCGATCCAAAAATGGGTTTTTGACACACAAAAATTTTCAGGGGGGAGCTCTGATTTGGCCGAGATGAGCATGGTGGTGGCCGGCCAAAATTTTATAAAACCCCCTGAAATTTTCACAGTATTCATGTTATATCCCATATACTTGTTTAAAAAAAAATTTTACAAATATTTAAAATCGACAGAAACATGATTTTCGTGTTTCAAGTTTCGGAGTATTTCGGTTTCGTAATCCTTGCATATTTTTCCGAAACACGACCCGTAATTTAGCACGTGACCGGCACTTAAATTACGCAACGTCTAAAGGCGTGACATAAAACAAATAAGCCGAAGCCCAGAAAAATCTAAACCATTTTGCGGAAAATATTGGGGGTGCAGTTTTGAAATAAAGGTATAATAAATAATGTTTTTCTTTAAATGCATAGCTAATGAAACATGAAAATGCAAGTGGATTATACTAGAGTTGAAAACATGTTTCGTCTTTAAAAATTCGGGCAGCACCCCCTCGTATATTTTGATCCAAACACATATACATAATAATATATAGGCATCCCCAAGCGGGAGCTATCTCTTCGCCAATCAGCGGAATCACAACCACGCAATAACATATATACGACGCCCAACGGCGAAGAATCAACCCAGAAAGAACTAATAAGTAAGAAAAACATCAAAACTCAAGAAAAGCGATCATAACCCATCGCTCTAAGTCTCGCACAATACCCAAGTCTGACTAGGTCTACTAATATACAATTCTAGTCTCTGATTTGATTGATCTGATGGAGTTTATCTAGATACAACGGAATATAACAGTACGAGAGTGGGCACGATCCGATATGTGTCTACGTGTCAAAGCAAACACCCTGGATGAAATTGTGTGCCAGCAATACCGCAACTGATCCCAAGCGGTCAAACCTGAAAGAACTATAGCAAAACGGCGGTGATTTGCCAACTCATGAGTAGAAAAAATCAGCAAGTAGAAATCGAATAAAACAACGATTTCCCAGGTCACTATATCCTGAAGGTAATATTATGATATCTAGGGTGACCAAGTACGCATATATGTCAATAATCTAGCAATGCAATGACATATATAAATAAACATCCGACATCATATGCCTGTATGCATGTGGATATCATCCACGTGTCCATCAACGACACAAACAATATTATGGAACCTGAGTGTCCCACACCGACACTCGAATATCATGAAAACATAAGCATGTATATATATGTGAGGATATCAACCACGTGTGTCTATCAACGACACATAAAAATCATGGAACCTGAGTGTCCAACACCGACACTCGAAACATCATGAAAACCCGTGTCCAGCATCAATACATAAATCCTCATATCTTAGGCGCCACATTATTATATCGGCCCTCATATCTTTCTCATCTCAGGCGCCGCATCCTCAGATCGGTCCTCATATCCATTTCATATCATAACTCCAAAACGCTATCCTCCGGATACCCGCCGAGCTCTATACAATCACCGGTAAGTAGTGCTCCCCTGCCAGGCTCACCGCCTAACAATACGAGTCTTCTTGCCCCGGGGTACCTCACCGCGTCCACCATGTACCCGCAGACGGTGCCTACCGCTCCTCGAATCGAGTATACTCACTGCTCAGAACCAAGAAAACTCATGGTGGACACCTCGAAATACCATATCAATAGAAACCGCATTTTTAAAACAATACACAGTTTCCTTTGAAATTAAACTGCGGTTCTCAAATCCAAAGATCTCATAAAAATAGCATCAATGCATATAACCATAAAGTACGATGTATGCAACATAGATTAGTAATATAAGCATATCGGGTATATCATGCAGGCATATAATCATAAGGTACGATGTATGCAACATAGAGTTGTAATATGAGCATATCGGGTATATCATGAAAGCATATCAAGTGATAGTACTGAACAATGAATGTACTTTTAATTTTAAGATTAATATCATGATAGGGCAGTTCTCCTGTGTAAATGGCACGATAATTCTACTGTATGAGTGACATGGCAATTCTACTGTATAAGTGGAATGGCAATTACCGAAGAAGAATGGGTGTGAGCCGGCAAATCTGTGTATGTGTAACATGCGCATCAACGGTAATTGTGCAGGTGTACTAGAAAATGATATCATATAGCATTAAATACCGGCACGTGGTATGTACATCACGAGGGGTAATATCCTACAAAACATAAATAATAAATGGTTTATTTATCTACACAAGAATCATACGGTCACATTTTAAACAATGCACATCGTCTTTTATGAAAATAGGTATGGTTCAGGTGGAAATCTTTATATCGACGATCCCGCCTCATAACATCCGATATGACAAAAATCATGGATCATCATCCTCAAATCACTAGCGCAGATCAATCATCCGGTACATCGCATCACGTACGGTAATCCATCGTACGGGGTCATCAAACAGAATAGGGAATCTATCGACCTATACAATAATGAGAGTACGGATCTAAAATCTCGTACGGCATATTACTCATTATACTCATAAATATATACACATATATCTCAAATCACATTTGTATAAACGTCATATCTTATTACTTTCACAACACCTCTATCTCAATCTCGTGTTGTGTTTATCAATCTTGATCTCCTATCATACCATTATCAACTCATACTTGTTCTCTTTCAATTCATACTGATCATGATTCACTTTCTCATTTCATATTCTCATATATCAATATATTCATTAGTGTCAACCTTTATCATACTAAATCCTATTAAATCCTATTATAATATTATCTTAAGATCATAGCATATCTTTTATTTGATTATAATTTATAACGCAATCTTCTATATCAATGTTTGCGAGGGTGTTATACGCCATCCACCGGAACTCTCCCGTAGATATAAATCTACTCACCTGCTAAACTCCTCGCTTGGCCAAAATTGATGTGCTTCATCGTCTCGGAAGTCCACGCGAAGGTACCTACAATCAATACAAAATCGTAATTCTATTAAAACCAATATCTGAAAACCGATACGGCACACGGATTGCTTATGGGTTAGAACCTATAGCCTACGCATGGAAAAACAACCAAAACAACCATCGTCGTTAACGTACAAACGTTCAACGACGGAATCAAATCCAAATACCAAAGTCACGAATTCACATATCGGAAAACATTAGCCCAAGCACTCGCAAACAACTCCCAGATTTTGGCTCAGGTAAAAGGGAACTAAACAAGCAATTACAGGGAATAGGTTATAGGGTAAGTGAGCTATAGGAAAAACCACATCACCAAAGCCAATAGGGGGTCCGGCGACATCAAGAGGAAATCCGGCCTCGCCGGCCGTACTAGGGGAAAATGGGGTCGTACTTCTGTGGTGGTCTTCTAGTGGTCTATTTAGGTTAATGGACTTGCTTGATTTTCTTAAAAATACCCCAAATAGCTCCAGATACCCTGTGGGCCTTTAGGTTCACAAAACTGACACAGAACAATTCTAACTTCGTGTGTCGGGTTTTATTCTCTTTTCTGGTCTAGCAAAACAATCTCTAAGGTCTTGTAAACACTCGCTACACCTCAATTAACCACTTAAGAGCAACTTATAATTTTCTAAGATCACATAACCTAATTAAATCAAATTCTAACTAAACTAGGTTATATAACACAAATACTAATCTAAAGTGAAGAGATTACCTCATTTGCAACTAAAGAAAATTCTTGAATTGCCCAAAATCTTCAAAATCTAAACTTGAATGGTTCAAACGGTTTAGAATAGGGTTGTGCGTGTTTTTAATGAAGGTGGCATAGGGTTTTGGAAAGTATTTGGAGATGAGGCATGGAGGTAGTGAGGAAATGAAGGAGATGAAGAAATTCAAGAAGAAAACAATGGAGGATGAAGGAATGGGCAGCCAAGTCTCACTCTCCCTCTCTCAACAAAATATCTCCTTTTATTTCTTCTCTCTTTTTTTTCTCACTCATAACTCATTCTCCCTTTTCTTTTCCTTTCTCTTTTCTTTTCCTTTCTCTTTTAAATCACATAAATCATACACACAAACTCACAAACACAAACCCAACATGCACATGACATGGTGCTCTAGCCCCGGGAAAAATGAAAAAAAACAGCGATTTGACCAAAATACGATAAATATCATTAAAATAAATAAATCATTTTAATCTCCGATTATTTTCTAAATATTGGTATATACTTATACCATTTTACGAAAAACCTCTATTCGCAAATCGAATAGTTTTCGCGAAATATATTATTTTAATATTAAATTTCCAAAAATAATATTTTATATTTCTGAAATGTTACAGTAATAGAGAGACCATAAGTGTACATGTTAAGATATATAGCAACCAGATAGCATACTATCATGTCGAGCAAGAAAGTTCTCCCTATATATGTCCAAGCATCCACTATAATATACATCACATGTATAATAATGGCCTCTTGGGCATACATATAACTAACAATCTCCTACTTGCCTCTAAGACATACATATAACTAACAATTTCCCAATCTAAAGGGCATACATATAACTTTAAAATAATTTCTAAAGTGAGCAAAATTCGTACTTCATCAAGCTCTTCTAGACTAGTCATTTAGATTGGGTTGTTTCTTCACTAGTTCATCATTTAGTGAAAAGGTAGCTTGAGTTAGTGTCTCCTCGACGTAGATCATCTTTGGCTTTGAAGAATTCAATCAAGCTTGTTAATTTCACCTTGTGGAGCCTTACTAGAGTCCGGAAGATCACTACTTGGAGCGAAGGGACTACTACACGGAGCTTATGAAGTGAAGGACCGGTCTATAAAGGTCGTATTCCTTGTTTACTTATATGTAAAGATGTTTACATACCAGTTTCGTCTAATTCTCTAGTTAAGATTCTAGGTTAGGGTTCTTTAATGTCCACCAATTTTGTTTTACTTAAGATATTTATTAAAAGCATAGGGTATCCCTTGCACGCGAGCTTTCTCCAAATCAGTCTCGGGAGACATCTTTTTGGAGAGAGTGATTCATGAGTAAGTGGGCCAACCACCACGCTTAGAATCAATCGTACTAAACCCCTTTAGACGGTGTTAATGTATATGGATTAGGGACACTCCCAACATCCACTTAGATCTATCACCATACATCATAATCCACAAGATGCAGTAGGTATCATCCAAATCTTCCATAAAGAATACTCGTGATAAGAGGAGCTTAACCGAGTGTATTATTGGAAACCATATCTTATTAAGAGTATGTCATCTAAGTACAATACGTGGAAGACAACCTTACTCTCTACAACCTTCTTGTATATACAAGGTTCATCTACCTTTTTGATGAAGTAAAGCGCTTTGACTGTCACATCAAAACAGATGTTCCAACACCGCGATGCGTGCTTTAATTATGATGGACTTAAGCATAGCTACTGGAGAAAAGGTTTCATCATAAACCACACCTGGTTATTGACTGTCACGACCTAAATGTGGCACGTGACCGGCACTTAAATCACGTGACATCTTAAGACATTGACGCGGTTAAAGTAAGCCGAAACTCGGAATCTAAACCCTTTTTGATAATATTTGAGGTGAGGTTTAAATAATCATCAGACAACATCCATTTAAAATAACATCTTGATTTAACTAAGTATGTTGAAAAACATTTATGACGTTTTGAAAACTTAACATCACCTCCTTTGTAGTTTAATAAAACCCGATACAACATAAAAACATAGCATCCCAACGGAAGCTAATCTCTACGTCCAAACAATGGAGCAACCAACAATCTAAATCAGAAATCGACTCCAAAGAGTGCGACATCACAACACAAATTCTCTAAGTCTTGCTTCTAAGTCTATAATATACCACTTCTAAGTTGATGGAGTTTCCGCTAGATACAAGAATATATGAATAATCAAGAGTGGGTATGATACAATAATAACTCACTTACCCATCAATCCCAAAAAGAATATATGCCCAAGCCGTTGTTAATCCAAGCGGTAAAACCTGCAAGAAATTGTGGCACAACGGGGATGAGTTGCCAACTCAGTGAATAAAAGTACATTTAAAGGTAGAAATCGAAATGCATGACGATACCTAAGTCATAAGTAGAGTACTATCATAATCTATATCGATATATTATATGATATACATGGGTGCAATTCTAACTATCATGCAATCCCACATATAGTACCACAATGTCATAAGAGTCAAAATCATGAATCTATAATCCATATTAGAATTCCCTTATTGTCTTTGAATATCTGTACAAATATATGTAGGTACTGTTTCCCCGAATCAGTCCTGATGAATCCAATAATTAATATCTAACTGTGTACCTCATGATAATGACCATATCAATATACATATATATATAGATGTCTAGCATCGACATCTCAAATCCGAAATCTCTCGTGTCTATCATCGACACGTAAATATAGGTACCGTCGACACCATCTCAACAGATAATCGCCGCCCGGTATCCCTGGCTATAATCGGTATCCCCTGGATATCCACCGTGCCCAATCGAACCCCAACCAGTATCCCCTGGATATCTGCCGTGCTCGTTTCAATCTATGGTCAGTATCCCCTGGATATCTGCCGTGTTCATTTTTTTATCTCCGGAATCGAGTCACCTCGTTAGGCTCCCCGCCTATAATGCGGCTATCCTGCCCCTCGGTCTCGACCGGGTCCACCATGTATCCAACTGTTTCCCCACCGACTCAGTCTGGATAAAAATTATAAATCCGTAACCATATACCCATAGACTCGGTCCGGATATTAAAATCAGAAAACAAAAATCTCATGGTGGACGTTTTACTCATCATATAAAATATCAGGTGAGGAATAAGAAACGTGCATAGATTGTATTGATGATATATAATATATATACATATATAACAGTGTCCCATACCACTGATATATATCATCAAAAGTAAAATATCTAGAAAATCCATAAGAATCCAATACAGCATTTATATTAGTAATATTCGCAAATTACAACATGAATAAAGAAGACTACGTAATTACATCACAATAACATAGATTTAAATTCTACTATAACATGGTACTACTAATGATGTGTAGTGTAGCATACACGTCTGTGCTCGTGCAACATGGTAATCATTAGTATTTGTGCAAGTGTTCTACGGTGTAACAACCTAATTATTGTAATACATATATAACAGCACGGTTCTACAGTGACATGGCAGTACCAATGAGGTGTAGTGTAATATATATTCACGTGCTTGTGCAGCATGGTACTCATTGGTATTTTTGCAGTGTTCTATCAGAGTGTGCGTAATGCAGAAACGTATATTATGGATAATATAATGAAAACCTGTAAAGTAATCTAAATGTACTTATTGTAATTACTTGGTATGAGCTATACCATTATCTTTTGAAATGATCGGAACGTTAAGTTTGAAATAAGGAAACTGCCTTAGATTTAAAAGATATGTTTGTTTTAGGAACTGACATGCATCCTGGTAGTTTATTTAAAATGTAACGAACCGTGGTTTTTAAAAGAATATAGCTTATACTAGTATTACATCCTAAAACAGAATACAATCTAACGCCACGAGTCAAAGAATAATTTGGTTGTTATTCAGCATACAAAGTTCATCATTTCTGATACTTATAAATCCTTGTATTATAGCTCATTATATTGCTATATCCATGTTATATTAAGTACGGCATGATCCCTCGTACAAACTCATCAAATCATACCCATATCGTACGGATCAAATATCATGTATATCTCATTTAAAAACTACATATGATACTTTATGAAAAATGAAGGGTATACAAGATGCAATAACATATCAATGCTTTGACGAAAAGCTAGTCTTAAGTAGTTATCATAATAATAGTTATAAGGTTGCGGGGGTGCTATACGCCATCCACCCGACTTCCCCAGTAGATGTAAATCTACTCACCAACTTGAGAACTCGCTGAATCCATGTTGCTACATCACTAACTCCATATCGAAATCCTCGAATCGTACCTATATTCGCATTTAAATCGCATAGATGTAAATATCATATCGGAAATCAAAACAACAAGTTAAACACCTGTAGGTTAGAACTTACAGCATACTTAACTCAAAAACGACCATATAATTCTGTCGTTAACGTACAAACGTTAACGGTTCAGCTGCAACATCGAAATACGAAAACTTCGTATCGTAAATATCTGAATTTTGATAAAACCATTTTAATACATTTCCAGATTTCTCTTTATGAATAATTAGACAAAACAAACAATACAGAGATTTATAAATTACCAAAACGAAGTTACAGGAGATAAACCAACACCAAACTCTCAAGGGGGCCGGTGTCGCCGGAATTTTTAAGGTGGTAGCCGGATTTTGTGGTGAGTTTGGGGCTCTGGTTTTAAGTGTAATCTTCTAGTTTTCTCATTATACTTTTGATCTTGCTAGTTTTTCTAGTGATTATACTTATTAGTTCCAGATTCACTTTCTGTAGTTAAATTATCACAACCACTAAACATGATACGTGTCGTACATATAGTTTCATTTTTAAACTGATATTAGCTCACAGATCTAACCCACTGAAAAACTAACTTGTTTAAACAATACCAATTATCCTAGTATAGATATATGGAGTTACCCTGAAATTTCCAACACCCAATTCCCTATAAAAACCGGGGAGATCGGAATTTTTGTGAAGGTCGCCGGCCAAATTCCGAGGTCATGGGCTCGTATTCTTATATTTTATTCTAGGTCTAGTATATAAGATTTTGTAGTTGTTTGTTTAGTTTATTTATCAACTAAACTACAGCAGATTCAAACAGAGGCTAATCTTAGCAAAATACGATATCCAATTTCAGAAAAAACAGAATTGAACAGAACTAAATAATTTGAAGGAAGAGGAAGATATACCTACATCAAGATCATTGGAAAAACTTCCTCTAAGATGCACAAGCTCAAGATCCTAGCTAGAGGGTGATGGTGAAGCCTTAGCACTTGCTCTTCTTCTCTTCTCTCTTTTCTTATTTTCTTTATGTTTTCTTAAGTTTTTCTTTTCCTTTCCTTCTCTTTAAAGTTTCTGATCTTATGAACTGAACAAAGGGGGTGAGGTAAAGAAAAGAGTGAGGGTTTGTTGTAGAGAAAGGAGGAGGTGGCATGGAGGAAGGAGGTTGTGTCACTTGAAAAAGCATGAGTGATTCATGCAAGAATGAGGTGTTGGATTTGAAGAAGGAGGTGTAAAGATAATGATGGAGGAGATGCCAACTTATAATTAAGGGTGAAATGAGATGTTTTGTGTGAGTGTTAACACATAATGATATATGCCATTCATAATAAAATATAACAATAAGTAAAAACCTTCATATCATAATTTAATTTCATATAACATAAAGGATATGAAATGATAAATCTATTACTTAATTATTGTTAGCTTAGTGACAAATACCATGTCATGATAAAATAGTTAAAATATCACTTTCTTGATATCACCCACTTTATTAATATTTTTCAAAATAATTACATTTTTCGGATATGATTCTGATACACAATTTCATAAGCGATATCACTTCCGTAAAAAAATATCAATTTCATTATTTTATAATAAAATTTATAATTAACTCTTCTTAATTTTCCAAAATGTTACAGTCTCTTCCCCTTAAAGAAATTCAGTCCCCGAATTTAAATTAAACCTCTTTCTTAAAACGTTTTCTCAATCCAATTAACTCATTTCAAAACAAATTCCCGGTTTTCAAATTTTAAAGTATAAAATTTGTTCGATATAACAAGACTCCAAAGTCCTATATGAGCTAAAAATGTATCGCAACGCAACGGTGTGCGTGAAAACTCAAAAGATAATCTTTCATGACTGTAACTCTACCGGTTGCTATGGGAATTACTCCAGTTGTGACAAAAATTGTGCCAAATACGAAAACTATTGTGTATCCTAGGTATACAAAATCAATGCCATAATCGTAATGCAATATCAGTGCATACGACCAAGAAAAAAATTCTTTTATATAAACCAAATCTATAACATATCCTATCAAGGGCAAGCATGAAAACAAATCCAACCCTAATGGGTTTACAGGTAAGTCTCAACCCAAACTTCATGGTGTGCACGAAAATAAACAGCGCTAAGTGCAACAGTCGTGCACGAAACGATATCCACTGCATCCACTGTGCATGGAATAAAAGTATACAAAATAATACCAAGTGCATCGTGGTGCAAAAATATCAAATCCAAGTGCATCAGAGTGCACAATTAAATCTTAAGTGCATCGGAGCACACAAAACTAAAATCTAGTGCATCAGAGTGCACAAAACTAAAATCTAGTAACCCCCTGATATATATATATATATATATATATATATATATATATAAATTTTAACCATGTGCATATGACGTGCACGGAAACTCAATGTAGTGTATCCAGTGTACACAATACTCCAAACGAGTGCAGTCTTCTCGCACTAAAATCACAACAAGTGCACCTAGTATGCACAAAGCATAAGTCAAAATGAAATTATTGTACATAGAAATCTCATCAAGTGCACCTGATGTGCACAAAACATAATTTGATCCTCAAATCCTCAAAATACTTATATCAAAATCATGGACGTCGAGTTGTCCTTTTTCCAATGTTTGAAAAAGAATATTTTTAGATTATAAAAAAATAAATCGAATTCAAAGGACATCAAAGCATACTCTCTTTAATGTCAGAAGATGTTTATACCACCGGAATTGGCATAGCAAGAATTATTACTTGCCGTCTGCCATGTTCTAACGTCTCCTGTCTCTGAATTCTGGTTCTTCTTGCAGATCTCTAATATCATAGCTTCTTGATGTGATCGTCTGGTAAGGAGCAACAACGCCATTCGTCTTATTGTGGATACATCCCATCACACCTTCTTGACCAGTAGTCCAGTCCTTTGTGACGTAACATGTTGATAACGGAGTCTCTATCCTCGACTTGTGTGCTTACAACTAATTCCAGTCCAATCTCATTTATTATAAGTTCCTGGAAGAGAAACCATCAATTCTTTTGCTAAAATCATTTACTCAGCATGCCCGGAACTAGCACTCATTTCTAAATCCACTTTTTCCGTTGGTAACCACTGTCATTTCTTTTAAATTTTCTCCTGAAAGTGTAGTTGTATGCGTCATCAACTTTTCGGTATCAACTGTGAAGAACAACTGCCCACTAAACTTCGCACCATTCTCCTGTCTTATAAACCCCTTATATCAAATCGCTTAAGGAGCGTATCTGCATAGTCACGCGAATTTACAAGTCACACTTAATCATGACCCACTCGGAGCCTTACAAACTCGGAAATCCGAATCCGTCATCTATGATACTCTGTAGAAGAATCTAGCTAATCTCACCTACGGATACTCGTCCCAATTTGTCGAAGGAAAATTTTCTGCATAATCTCTTCCTCAAGCGACTTGCATCTGGTCTGAGCAAGACCCAACGGAAGGAGCTAACTAACCTCCTCGACTTTACCTCGGAGCGCCACTATGGATTAAAAGACCTAACCATCTTACATCTAATCGGCTACGACTCCTTCTGATCCATTTACACTTGTAAACATCGTCTACTTTTAACTTCATGCACTCTGGAAGCAACATCTTAATAATCTCATCATTGATTGGTACCGATGTCTGAACAGAACGCGACACCACGATCTTCGAAGAGGAGAAAACATCGTGTCTCAAGTCTGGCCAATCTTCATCAATGATTTTACCATCTGGTGCGGATCCCAAAGAAACTCACTTCAATATTAGAACTCGATTAATATCAATAAACGACGTGTCTCTATATCATCGGAATTTCACCCCGGTCAGTCCTTGTCCCAGACAAGTCTGCTCTGACCACATCTCTAACTGTAGCCCTCTCGGCACCCATAACATGGTGACCGAAACAATCATCATGCACCGACGAGGATAGATCAACGAAATGAATAGAAGGAAGATCTCAAGATATAATTCCTAAGGTATCTTAGGCGGAATATCATATCTTAAATATGCCGCGGAACATATGTACGGTACGTCACTCTACTTAGTACCTACTCCATCAACAAAGGTCATCCTATATAACGAAAGTTCGGTTATAAGATGTTAGTTATATGTATGCCCTAGAGGCCATTACTGTACATGAGATGTATAATGTAGTGGATGCTGGGACATATATAGGGAGGACTTTCTTGCTCGACATGATAGTACGCTATCTGGTTGCTCTTTATCTTAACATGTATACTTATTGTCTCTCTGTTACATGTTGATAAAGACCTTAGGATGTGCACTCGACTTGCAGGACTATGATGCAGATCATACTAGTGGGGCATGGGTAGTCCATGAGTACATCCTTCAATGTTCCTAGTCGTGGGAATATCGAGACGGGGCATCGATATTCCAGAGTAGACTAGCGTATATCTTCTCGACCCATGTGATGGGCGATGGATGATCCTATATCCATTGGTGTTTGACATCAGAGACGGTATGCGGGTGCTCAGTGGAGACTGGGTACACTGAACGGACTCGCCGAGAACTCCCAGCTGGTAATATACCTCACGTCAGATGGCAGTTCTCTGGCGACACTCGTACAGCTTAGTCTGTTGACCCGAGATCGTCATAGAGTCTTGTGTGTCTCCCACTGTGCTTTGATTTCCACCCTACCACGGCTCTACTGAGTCGTGCAAATAGGTAGTTTCTGGGTACAGTCCCGATTCATATGGAGGCAATGAGTGATAGGAGGGGATTCGTCTCTTCCGGTATTGGTGGGTTGATGTTGCGCTATGCTCGACTGGCCATAACTGGAAATTCCTGGCCAGGGTTGCTGTGATTTACTGGTAAGTGTTATCAGTAGTTTCGCGCTTGTTATGGACCTTACATCGGCATGACTTATCAAGCTACTGGGGTCTGACGTTTACCAACCCTAGGCGAGATATGCGACATATTAGACGAACAGACCGGACTGTGCGGTAAGTGTTACTGATTGGATTCGCAGGAGTGTGAGCAGACTTGCTCGTTGATCTTCTGATTGCTCAATACCCGGGTGCCGTTATATTTAGCAGACCGCTTGCTGCTTGTGGGTGATTGATATGATCACCACCTACTGCCGGCGTATGGACGAGTCTTTAAAGTCCTACACAGAGGTTTCCTGGATCAAGCGAAACGAAATAGGAGCGCATATGAGATATGTGCGGGACCGAGAATAATACCAGTATGTGATACTGTATTCTATTCTCGCGATTTGTATCATCGGACGGTTATATGAGATATAGCCGGGTTACCGAATCAAGTATTGATTCGATACATTGATACACTAGATATTAGTCGGTTATATGCGATATGACCGGATCGTTAAATCTAGTGTTGATTTAATGATTTAATGTATAATTATATATTTGATATATTACTTTGCATTAACTAGTATTGGTTCACTTAAGATTGACTTTCTCACTTGATGTGCACAAGTTGTATATGCGATATATGTTTGTGCACTAGTTTGCATCATAATTGATGATACATGCAAACATGGGTGGGTGTGTGACACACACCATGTTAATTATAATTTAGATTTTTATTTATCTTAATTATTCAAAATGGTGGCTTCTTTTGTCAGGGCTTGAAGCTTCATGAAGCTTGAAGCAACTTTGACAAATTCCACTCATTTTGTCTTGATTAAGATATTCATTAACCAAACCATTATAATTAACTATGGTTTAGTCTCTACAAAGGTTAACTCACCCATGGTTGCATTATGATAGACTTCACTTGATTATTCTTTTAAAAATAATTCATTCTTATTCTTTTCTTTTTCTTCTTCTTCTTCAAGAAGAAGAAAAGCTTTCAAGAAAAATTTTCAAGTGAAGACTTAGAGTGAGAAATCCAAATCTAAAGTGAACCCATTTCCTATTTCATCATCCTCTACTACTTGCCATTTAGTTTAGGGTGTTCTCTTCACAAAGTTCTTGACCTAGTGAAGATGGAGCTTGAGTTTGAGTCTCCTCGACGTAGATCATCTTCGGCCTCAAAGTCAACGACCTAGCCCGCTCATTTCTCCGAAGAAACCATCGCTAGAGTCCGGGATCACGATGATCGCAGCGAAGGGACGTCAACACGGAGCTATAGAAGTGAAGGACCGGATCTACAAAGGTTGTAATCCCTTTTCACTTAGTGTTAAATTGTTTAACTTGCTAGTTTTCGCATAATCTCTAGTATACGATCTTGGTTAGGGTTGTTCGGCACAGCTATTTTTTTAATCGGGCATGGTTGATGCCTTATAGAACCTTGTTAGAGTGCCTAGGAACCCTACAGTGGTATCAGAGCCAAGCTAGAGTTTTAGGCGAAGTCTAGACGAAGTTAGAAGTCCGATCGAACCCGGATAACCCCGATTAAACCCTTCTCTGGAAATTTTCTGAAAATGTGATTTTTTTGTGAATTAAAAATGCTCAAAAAAATCAGCAGGGTTTTCTAGGAATTACTGTGTAGCACGTGCTCTTAATTCGATCAACGCGCCGCAGAACCGCGGCCGTACCCTAGCTTGAGCGGCGGTTCCGCGGCCATACTGTAGAAACAGGGACAGTGCTTTGCACAGTAATAACCGTAGTTGCTTCCTGATTCTTCTGGGAATTTTTAATTAATACTCAAGTGTTGAATTTTCTGGGTTGCATTGGGGACTCGTTGATTGGATCGGATAATTTAACTTCGTTTATGTTTTTCCGGGTAATTTTAGAAAGTGTTAAAAAGTTCGACCGGATATCAGTAACACACTTTTTTCCCTTCCGGAAAATTTCCAAATGTTGGATTTTTCCGTAGTTTAAGAACGTTCTAACGTGCAAGTAAAGCGATGGACCCTCTAGAAGACAACAAACCTTAACTAGATTATGTGACCGTCTTGAACTGCCTTTTGAACCTTAGGGTTTGGGGCGGTACGGTGTGCCACATGTGAGGCGTTGGCTTGACCCTTCTACTGCTGGACCGTTGGTACTGTGGCATGAAATGGATGTTTTTAAACTTATCTCAAGTGTTGAGCTATTTGGGAAAACTTGGGTGTTTGATTATTCGATCGGAAAGTTTAACATTGTCTATTTATCCGGAAGGTGATACAATATTTGGAATCCACGTGTAGTTATGAGATAACTAATTTGAATGTTATAAATCTAGCAGTTCAGTCTCAGATGATCGGTTGCCACGGGATTTTGATGTGATCAAAAGTCCGTCGCAATCACGTAGCGTACGCGGATACTCGCCGGGTAAACTTAATAGACAGCCACGCCCCATAGCCCCGACCAAGTGACTGTAGGAGAACCCCGTAGCCAAAATCATCCGTTCGGGTGCTCGCGGTAGCGGTGTTCCGCCTTAGTGCACTTCGTCGACGGCATCCGGGGGTGCGGCCGTCTACTAAAGTTTGCGACGAGCATTCGATCAGGATGTCGGGAATCTTGTTGAATTGCCCGACTTGGTATTGAAAAGTGTTTTTGATAATGAGACTAAAATGCGGGGTTTATAATAGTTAGCCATGCGATGTCTAATGAATTCATTTGGTTAGGCATGCGATGTCTAAGGAGGTTGCGGATTCCAACTGTTGTAGTTTTAGACTTTCTTTTCTGTGACCGTAAGTGTAATATGTGGTGTATCGCCAGTTTCGTTGTTATACATCAACAACAATTGGGATACGCATATTTACTTACGTTGATGACATGTGATGTTATGTGTTGCTGGATATGTTATATTGGATCGTCGTGTTTGAATAGCCGGGGGTTTTTATGTGAGATGAGTGTTTTTCATTTTCATTCATGTAAAAACTTGTATGTAATATTCTTTTATCGGGTCACTTCCGGGCTGAGGATGATGTCACCATTGTATATTATTTACTTTTCCGCATTAGGATAGACCCAAAGAGGGGAGCACAAGTAACCGGGTTCTAGGGTCCAGTGGGAGACCATCTCAAGGAGTCGAGTCCGGGTCTCCTAACTCTAGAATTGGTAGGGTTGCTTGCCGCTCTTGTAGGGGTCTAGGGGTGTGGGATTGGCTATTCATCACGACCGTGGAATCCGTGTTTTATATAGGCTCAAAATAAAACACGGACGTCCTAGTATATCCAATATTTTCATATGATATTTTCTGCTGCGTTATCTGTGATGTGATCATGTGATATGTTCAGATAGATACTGTATATAGTATATATGATATATTATATAGACGTTGCTTATGTTTTACACCCGCGCTAGCCCTGCCCCGCTCTGCCGTTAGTTACCTAACCTAACGGTGCAGACGGGACATCGAGGCGAATGCGGATGGCATAAGTGTACGTTGTATTTATCTGTGATGTTTAGGTAGACTTAAATGATGGGACATTCATTAATGAGATTAATGAAAGAAAATAAACCTAAATGATGTTGTGGAATCGAATTTCAAAAATCAGGTAGCTCTAGTTGTTGCTTTGCATAGCGGTGTTCCTTGTAGAACATCCTGCACCTTATTCGATAAGGAAAGAGCCGAGATCCCTTCACCGGGAGTGACCTCTTTAGCAATAACTAGCAGATGCTACAACCTTCGGTTTGTCTTTTGATTGCTTTTCTAGTTCTTGCTTTGCATAGTGGTATTGTGAATATCCTGCACCTCATTCGACGAGGAAAGAGCCGAGATCCCTTTACCGGGAGTGACCTCTTTAGCGAAACTAGCAAAAGCCTAAAAACACTCCATTTTAAACCATTTGATTCTGCAGCGAGATCAAGTTCAAAGCGTTAAAGGTTTTCTTAAAAACCATCCGCAACCCTCCGTCATTTTAGGAAGTAGAGCACTTAGTATTCGTGCTGTGTTTGTTGACCATAGTCAAGGCACAGTGTACGGTAGCTAAGTGATGTCTTCCTGCACAGCATATGATGCGATTAGTTAGGACAGTCATGTGACTTTGTTGACCTTAGCCAAGGGTCATGTGGGTGGGTCTAATTAATCACGAAATGATGGGTAGAACTTGACTAGTGCTTATGATTTGTTGACCATAGCCAAGGTCATAGGTGCTAGGGGTAAAAACCATTATCAGGTGTTTCAAGTGTTGAAATTTGCAATGAGATTCCATACCTTCTATATGATAGTTGGATCCTGATACCCACTGCGAGTAACTGTTACTCCTGAGAGAGTTTTGCACTTTGCAATTAGTCAATCAAGTAGGTGTCTAGAAAGGTGTCAACGGGGTTACGCCCCTGGGAAAACGGGGTTTATTTTTATTAGGTCCGTGCGAAAGCACGGGGAACCTCCCTCAAAGTACCGGCACTGGCCTGGCTGAAAGATTGGCGAACTTGTAGAGTGTAATTAATCCCGGCCAGTCTTTCCTTTTATGGTTTGAAAGAAGATTTGATAAAAACAGTGGGAGCCATCCTGATTAGATAAATATATAACCAATCTAATCTTGCAAGAGCGCACGCAGAGTGTTTTCTTCTCTCTCTCTCTCCAGGTAGCGACCATGTCACTCCTTAATCAAGATAATAATATGGATGTATTGACCGAACCCGCTTTCTATACTGAGCTAGGGAACATTGGTCCTGCTCAAACTTATAATTGTTATAAGACAAAGCAGGAAATTGGGGAATACCAGATTTCCCATGCCGCCCAAACGAAGAAAGTGCATGATGATGCATCTTCTTTGGGTGTGTTCATTACAAAGAACTGTTTCTCAGTATCCTTTACGTCCTGGGTATGAGATACTGGATCAGGATCCCGCATATGTAATATGTTACATGGGCTACAGAAAGGTAGACAACTGAGAACGGGTGATAAGTTTCATGAGACAGAAAACGGTGCAAGTGTTGCAGCCAAGTCTGTTGGTCACTATCACCCTGTATTACTAGAATACATTGATTCTGAACGAATGTTATTAGATACCGAACCTGATATACAACATCATATCAGTCTCTTTAAAAGTAAAGAAAGGATATAATTTTGTATTGTTGGATAATGTTTTGAACATTTCCTATATCAAGAGTTGATCGGTTCAGGCACGTTATCTAAAAGCATAAACATTCTAAATCAAACCACAATTCTTATTGTACAGAACACACACAAGAGGAAGAGTTCAGAAATGAACGAATTCTTCTTGAGGCATTGTAGACTAGGTCATATCAATGCGACCCGACTAGCTAAGTTACATTTAGATGCATATTTAAATCAGTTTAAATTTACATCTTATGAAACTTGCCAGTCATGTCACAAAGATAAGATGACCATAGCTCCGTTTACTAGAAACAGAGAAAGTGTTAGTGAACCCTTGGGACTGATACATAGTGATGTATGAAGGTCCCCAGTCTACATATGCTAGGATCGGTTCTTTGTACTTCATTACATTCACTGATGATCTCTCTCGATTCAGACATATGTTCCTGTTGAAACACAAGTCCGAAACTTTTGAGATAATCACCGAATATAAGTTAGAAGTAGAGAACCAAATACGGGTATAAGTATTATGTCCTTTGATGTGATCAAGGAGGAGAATACTTGAGCACGGGATTCCTGGACTATTCTAAAAGAGAATGAGATTCTCTCTCAGCATTACTCCTCCGTATACACCACAGCACGTCGGTATTGTTAGTGTATATGCCCTAGAGGCCATTACTGTATCATACTAGTTTGTATATTACTTAATGGATGCTTGGGATATTCACCTTGTATATACAATCTTGCTCAAAATAGTAGTATGCTACTTGGTTTGTTTCTACTTCAATGTGTACTTGTGTTTATTTCAGTATATCACTTATACGCATTAGTGGAGCCCTTAGGATCTTTGCTTGATTACCAGCGTTGTGATGGCAGTCACACTAGTGGGGGCTGGGTAATCTGTAAGCACATCCTTATTCAGGTCCCTGGTCGCAGGACTATCGAGACAGGGCATCGATACTCCGGAGTAGACCAGCGCATGCGCTTCTCATCCCAGTGTGGGAGACGGTCTGTCCCACAGCCGTCAGTACGTCGTACTTGAGATAGTATGCGGGTGCTCGTTAGGTTACGGGTACACTGGACAGGACTCGTCGGGAACTGACTAGTTGGTATTATACCTATCGTCAGTTATCAGTTCCCAGGTGACATGAGTACAGCTTAGTCCGCTGACTTGACACTGTCACTCCGCCTCGAGTGTGTTCCCACTGTACTTTGATCACTACCCTACCACGGCTCAAAGGAGTCGTGCAAACAGGTAGTGGTTGGGTGCAGTCCCGAAGCACTTGGAGGCAGTGACGGTTAGACAGGATTCGTCTCTCCCGGTATTGGGGGTTGACATCGCGCTGTGTCTAGGAGAGCCATTACACGAGTAGTCCCTGGCCAGGGCAAACGAGATATACTGGTAGGTTTCCAGTGTTATCTCAGGGTGTATTGGGCTTCACTCCGGCACGACTTGTACCGCTATTGGGGGACTGACGTTTACCGCCCCCTAGGCCCGCCATGCGATGTATCAGACGAACAGACCGGACTGTACGGAGAATGTCACACTCAGGCTCAGTAGGAGTTCAGATGGGTTTCGCCTCGTCGGTCTTCTTGTCGGCATTACCTGGGGACCGTTACGCACAGCTAGTGCCGCTTGCGGTCTGTGGTTAAACCCACTACCAGCGTAGTGTCGAGTCTTTAGAGTCCCACACAGAAAGCTTTTCGCCTTTAGGCAAAAGAGTAGAGGTCGCATGGTATTGCGACAGGTCGCATGGTTTTGCGACAGGGTTCGGTCACATCCGTGCACTTGTGCACGTACAGTGTCCGGACAGTTTACACTAGCGGGCTTTGGTTTAAGCCAGATCCTAGTGTACCTTATGGGATTGGATTTATCCAGTTTGCATTCGTGTTCCTCGGAACGCTGATGCGGGTGTGTATGCACAGTTGACAGGGAGGCAGAGGCAATGGATTCTCATTAGGGTTGTTGACAGTTGACCGTTGACTTTTGACTTTTTGCTCAACCCTAATGAGAATATGATATGTGATTAACTATTATATTAATTAAGTATTATGGTGATATGGTTGTTGACTTGTTGACTTTTGTTGACTTGTTGACTTTGGTGACTTGTTGACTTTTGTTGACTTGTTGACCGGTTGACTAGGCTTGACTAGTTGACCATCATGACAACCATGGTTATCATTTCATGCCAAAGACTTTTTTCTTGCTTGCTTTTTGAGTAAAATGAGTGCATGATATGATAACCTTATGGTTGCTTCTAACCATCACCAAAAGACTTTTTTGATATGATGAGTTATGATCACTTTGGATTATGAGAGGGTGAGAGAGAAAAGAGAGCCTCATTCTTTCTTGCTCATTCTCTCTCTTGTTCTTGAGCTCTCCCCTTGCTCTCACCCTCAACCTCTTGCTCCCTCTCTTGATCTATGGTTCTCTTGTCTCATGAGTTGAGAATCAAGAACCATAGATAAAATCCCATTCTATTTTCCTCTCTACTCATTCTAGTTCACTAGGTTTAGCAAACCAAGTGAACTAGTTTCTTCAAAGACCGAAGAAGGAGCTAAAGGTTGGAGCTTTCAAGTGGATCTATCTTCGGCGTACGGAGACGACGAGAAGGAGCCATCGGACCACCACCGGAGCTTGAAGAGAAGGAGTTCAAGACAAGCTAGGTATAACCATCTCTATCCGAGTAGCTAAATATCTTTAGCTTAGTATGCTAGTTTTAGTTTAGGTAACGATCCCGACCATAAGTTAGTCCATGTTGCCTCTTGCGATAAAAATTCGTTTTTTATACCGTTTCCGCCTCCCCGTAAGAACCGGGGGTCGCAATATGGACTTACAGTGGTATCAGAGCCTAACTAAACTTAAACTAGCTTGGTAGTGAAGTGTAACGAAGTTCGGAACCGGAAAAATCCAAAAATCAAACTTTACAAAATCTGAGTTTCTGTTGAAATTTTTCCTGGTCAAAATGAAAAACTTTATACTCCTAAATTCGGCTCAGGGTTTTGTGTGAACACCCAAGAAAAACGATACAGTGATTCGTCTAAAGTGCCGCGCTTCCGCCGCGTGATCCTTCTTGGACGCCGCGGAACCGCCGCGACTTGGTTTCTTCTCTGCATCGTTTTTCGTGCAGTGTGTTTGTGTGTTGGTTTTGGGATTTTTAAAATATATTATATGTGCCCAGATTTTCCAGAAAAGAAATTTCCTTTTGGGGTCCTATAATTCCGTATTTTTTCCGAACTTCACTGCACTTTGACTATGATGGTTATATCTGTGATGCTTGCATGTATTGAACGTCGGCTAATCGCTATAAGTCGATTAGTCGGGGTTATACATGATCTGTAATGTGCTGGAATGTGTATATGAATGTGTTGGACTGTCGCGGGTGAATAGCCGGGGTGGATGTGAGATGAGCTTTTGTTTTTCTTTCATTCATTGTAAATGTAAATTGATGTAATAATATTATTTGTTTGGCCGCACAACCGGGTCGGGGTTGTAGCCGTCATTGTATAATTCTTTTTACTGTTTTTGCTCCTAGGATAGACCCATGGAGGGGTGCACAAACTACCGAGTACTTGGCGGGTAGTTTGCCGCACCCGTAGGGGTCTTGGGTGGGGTATTTGGCTATTCACCGCGACCGTGTTATCCGCTTTTCGTTTCAGGCTCGAAAGGATTGCGGATTGCTAGTATATCCAATGCATTCATCTGTGATCTGTAATGTCTATCATTGCTTATTATTTAGGCGTTGCTTATGTTTTACAGACGCGCTAGCCCAGCCCCCGCTCTGTCGTTAGTTAAGTAACCTAACGGGTAATGACGGGGCCCAGTGGCGAATGCGAATGGCATAAGCGTACGTCATATTTTGGTTGTTTTCTGCAATGGTAGGGTTAAATGATGGGACGCATTAAAAGAACTAATGCAAGAATATCACGCATTAAAAGAACTAATGCAAGATAATAAACCAAGTTAAAGTCGTTGGAACACTTTCGAAAAACCACTCGGTTCTTTTCAAAATAACTTTTAAATGCGGAGCTTGAGCCACTCCTTCTAAAAGCTATCTCGTTCCATCGATTAAATCAAGTTCACTACGTTCACGGTTTCGCCAAAACCATTCGTAGCCCTCCGTCGTTTCGTATGAATATTCAATAAGTATTCAAGCTGTGTTTGTTGACCTTCGTCAAAGCATAGTGATTGGTAGCTATTGGGTATTCGTATGTAGCATAGATAGATGCGTTGGTTTGGGACATTCGCATTACCTTGTTGACCTTCGTCAAGGGTACATACGGGTGGATTCAAATTAACCTGGATAATGACGGGCAGAACTTGACATGTGACTTATGATTTGTTGACCTTCGTCAAGGTCATAAGAGCATGGGGCAAAAATCCACATCGGGAGTTTCATAAGTACTGAAACTTGCTAGATTTGCATACCATTTGGAGTGTGATGATTCTGGTAGGATTCCTTCAGTTTCGTCACGCAATAATATTTGGATCCCGATCCTACTGTGAGTATATGCTACTCCTCGGGAAATTTCTCACTTAACGATCAATGCTATAAACCTAGTAGGTGCCTAGAAAGGTGTTAGCGGGGCTACGCCCCCAGGGAAAAGAGGTTCTCTAATTAAGGAACTTCGCGAAAGCGTTGGAAAACCTCCCTCGAAGTACCGACACCGGCCTGGCTGAACGGTTAAGCAAGTATTGTACGGTGGGATTGATCCCGGCTAATTCTTCCTTTATGGTTTGAGGAGGGATTCGAGAAACAGTGGGAGCCATCCTGTTTAGACAAACTAAAAACCACTCTAAACTTGCAAGAGCATCATGCTGAGTGTTTCTTCTTCTCTCTCCTAATTGCAGCGACCAATCAACATGACTGGACTTAAGTTACTCCTAGATAAAAACAAACTGACAGGGCCAAACTACAAAGATTGGCTCAGGAATGTCACGATAGCAATCACTTATGACAAGCTGGGGTATCTTCTTACCACCAAAGCTCCCCCTGTCCCTGGTCCAACTTCCAGCGTCGCGGATAAGGAAATCCGCAAGACTTGGGAGATTGATAGCGCGAAGGCCAAGTGCCTCCTGCTTGCCTCGATGGACAACGAACATCAGAGGAGGCATGAGAATATGGACATGGAGTCCATATTGCTCCATACAAAAGAACTGTATGGAGAGCAATCACGTATCGCAAGATACGAAGCGTCGAAAAAGTTATTTTCGACAAGAATGGCCGTCGGATCATCAGTAGCCGAGCATGTGCTAAAGATGATCGGCTTCATTGAGGAGCTCGCTGACCTAGGGATCACATTGGAGAGTGAGCTATATACGGATATAGTTCTCCAGTCCCTTCCTTCCACTTACGCCCAGTTTATACTGAACTTCAACCTACAAGAAAAAGAGGTTGAACTATCAGAGCTCCTCAACATGCTGAGGAGCGCAGAGGGCACCCTACAGAAAGGTAGGGAAACATCCACTTTGTTTGTAGGAGGATCATCTTCTTCTAGGTCCAAGGTGAAAGCCAAGGGAAAGAAGAAGAAGGCCCCCGCCAAACCAAGGGGCGGTGTTAGTAAAGTGGATACGAAGGGAAAAGGCAAAGCAACAAAGATAGCGGGGAAGCTTGTGGATAAAGAAGAATGCTTCTATTGTCACAAGAAAGGACACTGGAAGAATGATTGCAGGGCCTGGAAGGCCAGAACACAGGAATTGAAGCAGGTTGCAGCTTCAGCTTCAGGTGTGTATGTTATTGAAAACTGTCTTTCAATAAACTCTACTTCCTGGGTATTGGATACCGGATCAGGATCTCATATCTGTAATTCTTTGCAGGCGTTGAGAAACCGTAGTGTTTTGAAGGCAGGTGACATGACCCTCAGAGTTGCAAACGGAGCTAGCATGGATGCTAAAGCCGTGGGGGACTATCACCTGGGAATGTCAGATGGACATGTTTTGGTTTTGCGTAATTGCTTTTTTGTACCCAACGCAACTTGTAATATCATTTCTGTATCTTTAGTTTCTAAAGAAGGTTATGAATTTTCGTTTGTAAGTAATGTTGTAAACATTCACCTTAATCAAGTTTTGATTGGGTCAGGTACATTGAGTAATGGTATATACGTGTTAAACCAACCACAGATTTTCAACGTCCAGAATACACACAAAAGAAAGTCTCTGGAAATAAATCAGACTTTCTTATGGCATTGTAGATTGGGTCACATCAATGAGAGAAGGTTGACTAAGTTACATACAGAAGGATATTTGAATGCGTTCGAATATCAATCGTATGCCACTTGTCAATCTTGTCTCAAAGGAAAGATGACAAAGACTCCGTTTACTGGACAAGGAGTAAGAGCGAGCGAGCTCTTAGGACTCGTACACAGTGACGTGTGCGGTCCAATGTCTACACATGCCCGAAGCGGACATTCTTACTTCATTACTTTTACGGATGACTTCTCAAGGTACGGTTATGTCTTCTTAATGAAACATAAGTCCGAGGCCTTTGGAAAATTCCAGGAGTATAAGAATGAAGTAGAGAAACAGACCGGCAAAAGTATTAAGATTCTAAGATCGGATCGAGGTGGAGAATACTTAAGTGCCGAATTCCTGAATTACTTAAAAGAGAATGGTATTCTCTCTCAGCTTACTCCTCCATACACTCCGTGAAAGGTTCCTAGGCACCCTAGTGGGTTCTCACAAGGCATCGAACATGCCAAATTAAAAAATTTAGTGCCGAGAAACCCTAGACTACGGATCTTTAACTAGATGTTTAGGCGAAAAAGAAAGCTAGTTAACAGTTAACTACTATGATACGGATATACAACCTTTGTAGATCCGGATATCCACCTCCACGGCTCCGCAACGTCATGTCCTCGCTGTCCATCATGAATCCTCGACTCGATCATCGGCTTCATCGGGAAAGCAAGCGGAATAGCTCGTCGGCTTTGTGTCAAAGACGATCTACGTCGAGGTTGCACAAACTCAAGCTCCGACTTCACAAACTTGTGAAACTTGTGAAGTAAACACCCAAAACAACTTGGCAAGAGGTAGAGGGTGAAGAAATAGGAGGTGGGTTCACTTTGGATTTGGATTTAACTCACTAAAGCTCAAGTTGCCATTGGAGTAGCAAGCTTGAAGAAGAAGAAGAAGATGAGCTCAAGAAAAGATTATGATAAGTATTCCCTTAAAAATAAATATAAAAACAAATACTTATCATAACTTGAACTAGGGTTAAGTGTAGAGAATTAACCATGGTCACTTTGATGGGTTAGGGTTAAGCATGAAGATAAGGATGGTTAGCATAGTCAAAGTTTCATGAAGCTTCAATAAAATGACAAAGAAAGCCACCATTCTCATCTTATTGTTTTCCAAATAAATAAATAAATAAATAAGTAAATAAATGAAAATGCAAAACCCTAATTATCATATTAACCATGGATTAATTCTATAAACTTAACTAATGATCAAGTATCATCAAACATGATACAAAAAGTGCACAAAAGTATATCACATATACAATGTGCAATCCAAGTGAGAAAAATCCGTTTAAAGTGAACCAATACTAGTTAATGCAAAGTAATATATCAAATATATAATTATACATTAAATCATTAAATCAACACTTGATTCAATGATCCGGTTATATCGCATACAACCGACTAGTATGTAATGTATCGATTTATCGAATCAATGATTCGATAACTAGGTCATATCGAATATAACCAATCGAAACATATATCGCGAGAATGAAGTGCGGTATCACATACACGCATTATTCTCGGTCCTGCACATATCTCATATGCGCTCCTATTTCGTTTCGCTTGAGCCAGGAAACCTCTGTGTAGGACTCTAAAGACTCGTCAATACGCCGGTAGCAGATGATGATCATATCAAGCACCCACAAGCCGCAAGCGGTCTGCTAAACGTAACGGCCACCCGGGTATTGAGCGATCAGAAGATCGACGAGCTAGCCCGCTCACACTCCTGCGAATCCGACCAGTAACACTTACCATACAGTCAAGTCTCTTCGTCAGATACGTCGCATATCAAGTCTAGGGGTGGTAAACGTCAGACCCCAATAACCCGATAAGTCGCGCTGATATGAGGCTCGTAACGGGTCGAGAAACTACTGGTAACACTTACCAGCAAATCTCTGATCAGCCCTGGCCAGGGACTTCCCTGTTACGGCCAATCGAGCACTGCGCAACATCAACTCCCAATACCGGGAGAGACGAAACCCCTCCTATCGCTCATTGCCTCCATGTGATTCGGGACTGTACCCAAAGACCACCGTTTTGCACGCCCTCATGGACGTGGTAAGGTGGAGATCAAAGCACAGTGGGAATCACACAAGACTCTATGACGATCTCGGGTCTACAGACTAATCTGTACAAGTGTCACCTGAGAACTGCCATCTGACGTGAGGTATAATACCATCTGGGAGTTCTCGGCGAGTCCGTCCAGTGTACCCAGTTTCCACTGAGCACCCGTATACCATCTCTGATGTCAAACACCAATGGATATGGGATCATCCATCGCCCATCACATGGGTCGAGAAGCGTATACGCTAGTCTACTCTGGTAAATCGATGCCCCGTCTCGAGATACCCACGACTAGGGACCTTGAAGGATGTACTTATGGACTACCATGTTCCCACTAGTATGATCTGCATCATAGCCCAGGTAGTCAAGTACAAATCCTAAGGGCTTTACCAACATGTAACTATAAGACAGTATAAAGAGACTAGTGTACATGTTAAGATAAATGGCAACCAGATAGCATACTATCATGTCGAGCAAGAAAGTCATCTCTATATATGTCCAAGCATCCAATATAATATACATCATCTGTACAATACTGGCCTCTAGGGCATACATACAACTAACAATCTCCCACTTGCACTAGGGCCAGCTGCTGTAGTATCTCATACCGAGCATCCCGAAGAGTCTCTCAAACTGTATCTGGGGAATGGCCTTCGTGAGTGGATCCGCCGTGTTGTTCTTCGTGTCAACTCTCCTGACCTCGATCTCCCGGCGATCAACTATCTCCCGGATCAGGTGATACCGCCTCAGAATATGCCTGGACCGCTGATGGGACCTGGGTTCCTTGGCCAAAGCCACCGCTCCATTGTTATCGCAATACAAAGGTATTGGATGCTCAATGGATGGAACCACACCAAGTTCAGAAATGAACTTCTTGATCCAGACAGCCTCTTTAGCAGCATCGTTGGCAGCGATGTATTCAGCCTCCATCGTCGAGTCTGCCACGGTTTCCTGCTTGGAACTCTTCCAGCTAACCGCCCCTCCGTAAAGGGTAAAGACAAAGCCCGACTGCGACTTAGAGTCGTCCTTATCACTCTGGAAGCTCGAATCGGTAAAGGACTCCACTTGGAGTTCTCCGTTACCATACACCAAGAACATATCTCTAGTCCTTCGCAAGTACTTGAGAATGCTCTTCACAGCTGTCCAGTGACTCTCTCCAGGATCAGCTTGATACCTGCTCACTACACTTAGTGAGTATGCTACATCGGGTCTGGTACATAGCATCGCATACATGATAGAGCCTACTGCCGAAGCATAGGGTATCCCTTGCATGCGAGCTCTCACCAAATCAGTCTTGGGAGACATCTCTTTGGAGAGAGTGACTCCAGAGATCGTGGGTAAGTTCCCACGCTTGGACTCTTCCATACTAAACCTCTTTAGTACGGTGTCAATGTACCTGGATTGGGATAATCCCAAAATCCGTTTGGATCTATCTCTATAGATCCTGATTCCCAATATGCAGGAGGCATCACCAAGATCTTTCATTGAGAATCTTTGTGATAAGAAGAGCTTGACCGATTGCAGCATAGGAATATCATTTCCTATCAAGAGTATGTCGTCCACGTACAATACGAGGAAGACAACCTTACTCTCTGCCACCTTCTTGTAGATACAAGGTTCATCTGGATTTTTGACGAAATCAAACTCTTTGATAACGATGTCAAAGCAGATGTTCCAACTCCGCGATGCTTGCTTTAATCCATAAATGGATTTAAGCAGCTTGCACACCTTCCCGCTGCTCCCACTGTCTACGAAGCCTTCTGGCTGAGTCATGTACACGCACTCTTCTAAATCACCATTTAGAAAGGCGGTCTTAACATCCATTTGCCAGATTTCGTAATCATGATATGCAGCAATGGCAAGCATGATTCGGATGGATTTAAGCATAGCCACTGGAGAAAAGGTCTCGTCATAGTCCACACCTGGTCTTTGACGAAAACCCTTTGCTACAAGTCTAGCTTTGAAAGTCTCCACTTTCCCATCTACACCAAGTTTCTTCTTAAAGATCCACTTGCTCCCAATGGGTTTTACCCCTTCAGGAGCAACTTCCAAAGTCCATACTTTGTTGGTGTACATGGAATCCATCTCGGACCGCATAGCATCCAGCCATTTCACTGAGTCCCCACTAGTGATGGCTTGCTCGAAGCTAGTTGGGTCATCATCCTCCATGATGCAATCCTCGCTCCCACCGTCCATGAGAAAACCGTAGTATCTCTCAGGTTGGCGAGGAACCCTACTAGATCGGCGGAGAGGCTGAGGTTCATCGGGTACTACCGAATCTTCTTGTTCCACTAAATCTTCAGTTATAGTTTGTGTTTCTGGAACTTCTTCCAGTTCTACCTCAGAGCCACTAATCTCTTTTGCAAGAAATTCCTTTTCTAAAAAGGTGGCATGTTGAGCAATAAACACTTTTTGTTGTTCACTGTGGTAGAAGAGATATCCATTTGAATGTTTAGGATATCCCACAAACTTGCATAGAACTGACCGTGCCTCGAGTTTATCTGGATTTTGCCTTTTGACATAGGCCAGACAACCCCATATCTTAACTCGTTTAAGACATGGTCTCTTCCCACTCCATATCTCATATGGTGTGGTAGGTACAGATTTAGTTGGAACTTGATTCAATAGGTATGCCGCTGCTTCAAGCGCATACCCCCAGAAGGAAATAGGTAATTCAGCTGTACTCATCATAGAGCGCACCATATCTAATAGGGTGCGATTCCTCCGCTCCGATACACCGTTGTGCTGTGGTGTATAAGGAGGAGTAAGCTGAGAGAGAATCCCATTCTCTTTTAGGAAGTCCAGGAATTCATTGCTCAAGTATTCACCTCCTCGATCAGATCGAAGGATTTTAATACTTTTTCCGGTTTGTTTCTCGACTTCTTGTTTATATTCTCTGAATTTCTCAAAAGCTTCAGACTTGTGTCTTATCAAGTACACATGTCCGTATCTTGAGAGATCGTCAGTGAATGTAATGAAGTACGAAGAACCATCCCTGGCATGTGTAGACATGGGACCGCATACATCACTATGTATCAGTCCTAAGAGTTCGGTAACTCTTTCTCCGTGTCCCGTAAACGGAGTCTTGGTCATCTTGCCTTTGAGACATGACTGGCAAGTGTCATAGGATGAAAATTCAAACGGATTTAAATATCCATCCTTATGCAACTTAGCTAGTCGTGTCGCATTGATGTGACCCAGTCTACAATGCCACAGGAAGGATTCATTGAGTTCAGAACTCTTCCTCTTGTGTGTGTTTGTTATACTGAGGACTGTTGATTGGTTTAGAACATAAATGCCATTGCACAACGTGCCTGATCCAACCAACTTTTGGTTATGGAAAATGTTCATAACATTGTCCTGTAATACAAAATTATATCCCTCTTTACTTAATAAAGAAACTGATATAATGTTGCATATCAGGTTCGGCATGTAATAGCATTCGTTCAGAACCAATGTATTACCAGTTGGTAATACAAGGTGATATTCCCCGACAGTCTTGGCTGCAACAATTGCACCATTCCCAACTCTAATGTCTTTATCACCTTCTCCAAGTTCTCTACCTTTCCTTAGCCCATGTAACTGATTACATATATGGGATCCCGACCCGGTATCCAATACCCAGGACGTAGAGCAAATGGAGAAACAGTTCTCAGTAACGAACACACCCGAAGAAAATGCATCATCATGTACTTTCTTCATTCGGGTGGCATGGGAATCCTGGTATTCCCCTATATCCTGTTCATTCCTATAACTCTTACAGGAAAGAACGGAACCAACGTTCCCCAGCACAGTATAACATGCGGGTTCGGTCAATACATCCATTTTATTATCTTTATTAAGGCATGAAATGGTCACTACCTGGAGAGAGAGAGAAGAAAACACTTTAGCGTATGCTCGTGCAAGATCAGATTGGTTATTATCTTATCTAATCAGGATGGCTCCCACTGCTTTTTATCAAATCTTCCTCCAAACCCTAAAAGGAAAGACTAGCCGGGATTAATTACACACTACAAGTTCGCCAATCTTTCAGCCAGGCCAGTGTCGGTACTTTGAGGGAGGTCCCCCGTGCTTTCGCACGAACCTAATTACTGTAAACCTCGTTTTCCCAGAGGCGTAACCCCGTTGACACCTTTCTAGACACCTACTTGATCGGCTAATTGTAATGTATAAAACTCTCCCAGGAGTAACTCTTACTCGCAGCGGGTATCGGGATCCAACTATCTCATAGAAGGTATGCAATCTCATTGCAAATTTCAACACTTGAAATTCCCAATAATATTTTGCCCCTAGTGTACCATAACCTTGACAGAGGTCAACAAATCATAGTGCACTAGTCAAGTTCAACCCGTCATTTCTTGATTGAATCAAACCCACCCGCACGACCCTTGACAGAGGTCAACAAGGTCGTACGACTACCCTAATCCAATCTGCATCATATGCACAAGCAGACAAATACTAGTTAGCTACCGCACACTACGCCTTGACAGAGGTCAACAAACGCAGCACGAATACTAAATAGTCTTTATCTGAAATGACGGAGGGCTACGCAGGTTTTTCATAAAAACCATGAGCGTAATGAACTTGATATCGTTGTAGAATCAAATGAAGTTTTGAAATGGAGTGATTTTGAGGCTTTTCTAGTTTTGCTAAAGGAGTCACTCCCGGCGAAGGGATCTCGGTCCTTTCCTCGTCGAATGAGGTGCGGGATATATCATATATATCACTGTGCAAAGCAAAAACTCTTAAAAGGAATCAAAACCAAACCGAGTGTGTAGCATCTGCCAGTTATTGCTAAAGGAGTCACTCCCGGTGAAGGGATCTCGGTCCTTTCCTCATCGAATAAGGTGCGGGGTATATCATATATACCGCTGTGCAAAGCAAGAACTGTAGCTACCTGTTTTATTTTAAAATTCGATTCCACAACATCTTAGGTTTCTTATCTTTCATTAATCACATTAATGAAGTCCCATCATTTAAATACCTAAACATCACAGATAGATATGACGTACACTTATGCCATCCGCATTCGCCTCGATGTCCCCTCATGCACCGTTAGGTTAGGTAACTAACGACAGAGCAGGGCAGGGCTAGCGCGGGTGTAAAACATAAGTAACGTCTATATAATATATCATATATACTATATACTATATCCATCACAGAATCACATCACAGATATCGCAGCAGAATAAATATATGAAATATTGGATATACTAAGACGTCCGTGTTTTCAATACGAGCCAGTATAAAACACGGATTCCACGGTCGTGATGAATAGCCAATCCCACACCCCTAGACCCCTACGAGAGCGGCAAGCAACCCTGCCAATTCTAGGGTTAGGAGACCCGGACTCGACACCTCGAGTTGGTCTCCCACTGGACCCCAGAACCCGGTTACTTGTGCTCCCCTCCTTGGGTCTATCCTAGTGCAGAAAAGTAAATAATATACAAAGGGTGACAACTCCCGCATCCTGGAAGTGCCCCGAATAAAAGAATATTACATACAAGTTTTTACATGAATGAAAATGAAAAACACTCATCTCACATAAAAAACCCCCGGCTATTCAAACACGACGATCCAATATAACATATCCAGCAACACATAACATCACATGTCATCAACGTAAGTAAGTATGCATACCCCAATTGTCGTTGACGTATAGCAACGAAACCGGCGATATGAACATACTACACTTACGGTCACAGAAAAGAAAGTGTAAAACTACAACAATTGGAATCCGCAATCTCTTTAGACATCACATGCCTAACAGTTATAAATCCCGCATTTTAGTCCCATCATCGAAAACTCTTTTCGATATCTTGTGAAACTAAACTGCTAGATCTATAACATTCATCCAGTTATCTCATAACCTTTTGTGAATTCCAATTATTGTATCCAATTCCGGATAAATAGAATATATCAAACTTTCCGATCGAACATTCGAACACCCAAGTTTTCCCGACACCGATCAACACATGAAATAGGTTCAAAGACATTCACTTCATACCTCAGTACCAACGGTCCAGCCGTAGAAGGGTCAAGCCAACGCCTCACATGTGGCACGCCGTACTGCCCCAAACCCGAAGGTTCAAAGGGCAGTTCAAGACGGTCACATAATCGAGTTAAGGTTTGTGTCTTCTAGAGGGACCATCGCGTTACTTGCACTACTCAGAACGTCTTTTAACCACACAATAATCCAACACTTGGATATTCCGGCAGGGGAAAACCTGGGTATTTATATCCGGTCGAACTCTTTAACATATTCTACAATTATCTGGAAAAACACAAAAGACGAAATTTGATAATCCGATCGAAATACTGATTCCCAATAGTACCCCAAAATACTCTTCTGTAAAGTCACAATAAAAATATCCCAGAAAACATAGCATTATATTACAAGAGTTACTGTGCAGAAAATATTAAACAAGGCTACAGTACTGCCGCGGAAGCGCCGCACATGCCTAGCATGTGCCGCGCTTGCGCGGTGTAAAAGTCGAATTAGCCCCTCGTATTTCACAGTAATTCTAATAACACCCTGCTTGATTTTCTACATATTTTTAATTGACAAAAATCCGAATTTTTAGAAAAAGTCCAGAGAGCATTTTACGGTTTTGGATTTCGGTTCGATCGGGTTTCAAACGTCGTCGGGACTTCGCCTAAGGCTCTAGCTTGGCTCTGATACCAGTGAAAGGTTCCTAGGCACCCTAGTGGGTTCTCACAAGGCATCGAACATGCCAAATTAAAAAATTTAGTGCCGAGAAACCCTAGACTACGGATCTTTAACTAGATGTTTAGGCGAAAAAGAAAGCTAGTTAACAGTTAACTACTATGATACGGATATACAACCTTTGTAGATCCGGATATCCACCTCCACGGCTCCGCAACGTCATGTCCTCGCTGTCCATCATGAATCCTCGACTCGATCATCGGCTTCATCGGGAAAGCAAGCGGAATAGCTCGTCGGCTTTGTGTCAAAGACGATCTACGTCGAGGTTGCACAAACTCAAGCTCCGACTTCACAAACTTGTGAAACTTGTGAAGTAAACACCCAAAACAACTTGGCAAGAGGTAGAGGGTGAAGAAATAGGAGGTGGGTTCACTTTGGATTTGGATTTAACTCACTAAAGCTCAAGTTGCCATTGGAGTAGCAAGCTTGAAGAAGAAGAAGAAGATGAGCTCAAGAAAAGATTATGATAAGTATTCCCTTAAAAATAAATATAAAAACAAATACTTATCATAACTTGAACTAGGGTTAAGTGTAGAGAATTAACCATGGTCACTTTGATGGGTTAGGGTTAAGCATGAAGATAAGGATGGTTAGCATAGTCAAAGTTTCATGAAGCTTCAATAAAATGACAAAGAAAGCCACCATTCTCATCTTATTGTTTTCCAAATAAATAAATAAATAAATAAGTAAATAAATGAAAATGCAAAACCCTAATTATCATATTAACCATGGATTAATTCTATAAACTTAACTAATGATCAAGTATCATCAAACATGATACAAAAAGTGCACAAAAGTATATCACATATACAATGTGCAATCCAAGTGAGAAAAATCCGTTTAAAGTGAACCAATACTAGTTAATGCAAAGTAATATATCAAATATATAATTATACATTAAATCATTAAATCAACACTTGATTCAATGATCCGGTTATATCGCATACAACCGACTAGTATGTAATGTATCGATTTATCGAATCAATGATTCGATAACTAGGTCATATCGAATATAACCAATCGAAACATATATCGCGAGAATGAAGTGCGGTATCACATACACGCATTATTCTCGGTCCTGCACATATCTCATATGCGCTCCTATTTCGTTTCGCTTGAGCCAGGAAACCTCTGTGTAGGACTCTAAAGACTCGTCAATACGCCGGTAGCAGATGATGATCATATCAAGCACCCACAAGCCGCAAGCGGTCTGCTAAACGTAACGGCCACCCGGGTATTGAGCGATCAGAAGATCGACGAGCTAGCCCGCTCACACTCCTGCGAATCCGACCAGTAACACTTACCATACAGTCAAGTCTCTTCGTCAGATACGTCGCATATCAAGTCTAGGGGTGGTAAACGTCAGACCCCAATAACCCGATAAGTCGCGCTGATATGAGGCTCGTAACGGGTCGAGAAACTACTGGTAACACTTACCAGCAAATCTCTGATCAGCCCTGGCCAGGGACTTCCCTGTTACGGCCAATCGAGCACTGCGCAACATCAACTCCCAATACCGGGAGAGACGAAACCCCTCCTATCGCTCATTGCCTCCATGTGATTCGGGACTGTACCCAAAGACCACCGTTTTGCACGCCCTCATGGACGTGGTAAGGTGGAGATCAAAGCACAGTGGGAATCACACAAGACTCTATGACGATCTCGGGTCTACAGACTAATCTGTACAAGTGTCACCTGAGAACTGCCATCTGACGTGAGGTATAATACCATCTGGGAGTTCTCGGCGAGTCCGTCCAGTGTACCCAGTTTCCACTGAGCACCCGTATACCATCTCTGATGTCAAACACCAATGGATATGGGATCATCCATCGCCCATCACATGGGTCGAGAAGCGTATACGCTAGTCTACTCTGGTAAATCGATGCCCCGTCTCGAGATACCCACGACTAGGGACCTTGAAGGATGTACTTATGGACTACCATGTTCCCACTAGTATGATCTGCATCATAGCCCAGGTAGTCAAGTACAAATCCTAAGGGCTTTACCAACATGTAACTATAAGACAGTATAAAGAGACTAGTGTACATGTTAAGATAAATGGCAACCAGATAGCATACTATCATGTCGAGCAAGAAAGTCATCTCTATATATGTCCAAGCATCCAATATAATATACATCATCTGTACAATACTGGCCTCTAGGGCATACATACAACTAACACTCCGCAACATAACGGTGTATCGGAGAGACGGAACCGAACCCTATTGGATATGGTTCGGTCCATGATGAGTAACGCTGAGTTACCGCGATCATTCTGGGGATATGCACTAGAAGCAGCTGCGTATCTCTTGAACAAGGCTCCTACCAAGACTGTGCCCACCACCCCATATGAGATGTGGACTGGGAAGAAACCCTGTCTTAATTATCTTAAGGTATGGGGATGTCCAGCTTTTGTAAAAAAGCAGCATGCGGACAAGCTTGAGGCACGTTCAGTACAGTGTAAGTTTGTGGGATACCCAAGGAACTCCAGGGGGTATCTTTTCTATTCCGCTGAGGAACAAAAGGTTTTTGTTTCTCAGCATGCCCGCTTCTTGGAAACTGAGTTTTTGGAAACCCAGATAAGTGGGAACACAATAGAACTGGAAGAAATTCCAGAACCACAGACTGTTACTGAAAGCTTAGTGGAACCAGAGGGTTCAACAGAACAGGACATTCCTATGCCGCTCCGCAGGAGTAGTAGGCAGTCTCATCCGCCCGAGAGATACTGCGGTTTTCTCATAGACGGGGATAGAGAGGATTGCATCATAGATTATGATGAGCCTACTAGCTTCCAGCAGGCCGTTCAGAGCGTTGACTCAGTGAAATGGCTGGATGCAATGCGGACCGAAATGGAGTCCATGTACACCAACAAGGTATGGACGTTGGACATTGCTCCAGACGGGGTAAAACCCGTAGGATGCAAGTGGATCTTCAAAAGGAAGATTGGTGTAGATGGACAGGTTGAGACCTATAAAGCTAGGCTGGTAGCAAAGGGTTTTCGTCAAAGACCTGGCTTGGACTACGACGAAACCTTTTCTCCAGTAGCCATGCTGAAATCCATTCGGATCCTTCTTGCCATTGCTGCCTTCCACGATTATGAGATCTGGCAAATGGACGTAAAGACAGCTTTTCTAAATGGAAATTTAGAGGAGTGTGTCTATATGGACCAGCCAGAGGGTTTCATTCAGAGTGGGAGCAGCGGAAAGGTGTGCAAGTTGCTTAAGTCCATCTATGGACTAAAGCAGGCATCGCGGAGTTGGAACATCTGCTTTGATGAGACGGTCAAAGAATTTGGCTTTATCAAAAATCCAGATGAACCATGCATCTATAGTAGATTTGTAGCGAGAACTGTAGTATTCCTCGTTTTATACGTGGATGACATTCTCTTAATAGGAAATGATATTCCTATGCTACAATCTGTCAAGGGGTTCTTGTCACAAAGGTTCTCCATGAAAGACCTGGGTGATGCCTCATACATCCTGGGGATCCGGATCCATCGTGATAGATCCAAGAGGATATTGGGACTTTCTCAGTCCAGGTACATCGACACCGTACTGAAAAGATTCAGTATGGAAGATTCCAAGCGCGGTAACCTACCGGCTTGTCACGGGATCACCCTCTCTAAAGAGATGTCTCCCAAGACTGATTTGGAGAGGGATCGCATGTCTATTATACCCTACGCTTCTGCGGTAGGCTCTATAATGTATGCGATGTTGTGTACCAGACCGGATGTAGCTTATGCACTGAGTGTAGTAAGCCGGTATCAGTCAAACCCTGGGGAGAAACATTGGATAGCGGTAAAGAACATTCTCAAGTACCTGAGGAGGACTAAGGAGATGTTCTTGGTGTATGGCGGAAAGGACCTCCAGATCGAGGCCTTTGCTGACTCCAGCTTCCAGAGTGACAAGGATGATTCCAAGTCCATGTCGGGTTTTGTCTTTACCCTCAATGGAGGGGCGGTGTGTTGGAAGAGTTCCAAACAGGAAACCGTTGCAGACTCGACGATGGAAGCGGAATACATCGCTGCATCTGATGCCGCAAAAGAAGCTGTCTGGATGAGGAAGTTCTTGAAAGAACTTCAGGTGGTTCCGTCCATTGTTGATCCAATACCTCTGTATTGCGACAACAACGGGGCTATAGCATTAGCGAAGGAACCCAGGTCCCATCAGAGATCCAGGCACATCTTAAGGCGGTATCACCTGATCAGGGAGATCGTAGATCGCCAGGAGATCGAGGTTCGGAGAGTCGCCTCAGAAGATAACACTGCTGATCCATTCACCAAGGCCCTGCCCCAGACTCAGTTCGAGCGGCTGATCGAGATGATAGGTCTTCGATACGCCAGTACATGGCCTTAGTGCAAGTGGGAGATTGTTAGTGTATATGCCCTAGAGGCCATTACTGTATCATACTAGTTTGTATATTACTTAATGGATGCTTGGGATATTCACCTTGTATATACAATCTTGCTCAAAATAGTAGTATGCTACTTGGTTTGTTTCTACTTCAATGTGTACTTGTGTTTATTTCAGTATATCACTTATACGCATTAGTGGAGCCCTTAGGATCTTTGCTTGATTACCAGCGTTGTGATGGCAGTCACACTAGTGGGGGCTGGGTAATCTGTAAGCACATCCTTATTCAGGTCCCTGGTCGCAGGACTATCGAGACAGGGCATCGATACTCCGGAGTAGACCAGCGCATGCGCTTCTCATCCCAGTGTGGGAGACGGTCTGTCCCACAGCCGTCAGTACGTCGTACTTGAGATAGTATGCGGGTGCTCGTTAGGTTACGGGTATACTGGACAGGACTCGTCGGGAACTGACTAGTTGGTATTATACCTATCGTCAGTTATCAGTTCCCAGGTGACATGAGTACAGCTTAGTCCGCTGACTTGACACTGTCACTCCGCCTCGAGTGTGTTCCCACTGTACTTTGATCACTACCCTACCACGGCTCAAAGGAGTCGTGCAAACAGGTAGTGGTTGGGTGCAGTCCCGAAGCACTTGGAGGCAGTGACGGTTAGACAGGATTCGTCTCTCCCGGTATTGGGGGTTGACATCGCGCTGTGTCTAGGAGAGCCATTACACGAGTAGTCCCTGGCCAGGGCAAACGAGATATACTGGTAGGTTTCCAGTGTTATCTCAGGGTGTATTGGGCTTCACTCCGGCACGACTTGTACCGCTATTGGGGGACTGACGTTTACCGCCCCCTAGGCCCGCCATGCGATGTATCAGACGAACAGACCGGACTGTACGGAGAATGTCACACTCAGGCTCAGTAGGAGTTCAGATGGGTTTCGCCTCGTCGGTCTTCTTGTCGGCATTACCTGGGGACCGTTACGCACAGCTAGTGCCGCTTGCGGTCTGTGGTTAAACCCACTGCCAGCGTAGTGTCGAGTCTTTAGAGTCCCACACAGAAAGCTTTTCGCCTTTAGGCAAAAGAGTAGAGGTCGCATGGTATTGCGACAGGTCGCATGGTTTTGCGACAGGGTTCGGTCACATCCGTGCACTTGTGCACGTACAGTGTCCGGACAGTTTACACTAGCGGGCTTTGGTTTAAGCCAGATCCTAGTGTACCTTATGGGATTGGATTTATCCAGTTTGCATTCGTGTTCCTCGGAACGCGGATGCGGGTGTGTATGCACAGTTGACAGGGAGGCAGAGGCAGTGGATTCTCATTAGGGTTGTTGACAGTTGACCGTTGACTTTTGACTTTTTGCTCAACCCTAATGAGAATATGATATGTGATTAACTATTATATTAATTAAGTATTATGGTGATATGGTTGTTGACTTGTTGACTTTTGTTGACTTGTTGACTTTGGTGACTTGTTGACTTTTGTTGACTTGTTGACCGGTTGACTAGGCTTGACTAGTTGACCATCATGACAACCATGGTTATCATTTCATGCCAAAGACTTTTTTCTTGCTTGCTTTTTGAGTAAAATGAGTGCATGATATGATAACCTTATGGTTGCTTCTAACCATCACCAAAAGACTTTTTTGATATGATGAGTTATGATCACTTTGGATTATGAGAGGGTGAGAGAGAAAAGAGAGCCTCATTCTTTCTTGCTCATTCTCTCTCTTGTTCTTGAGCTCTCCCCTTGCTCTCACCCTCAACCTCTTGCTCCCTCTCTTGATCTATGGTTCTCTTGTCTCATGAGTTGAGAATCAAGAACCATAGATAAAATCCCATTCTATTTTCCTCTCTACTCATTCTAGTTCACTAGGTTTAGCAAACCAAGTGAACTAGTTTCTTCAAAGACCGAAGAAGGAGCTAAAGGTTGGAGCTTTCAAGTGGATCTATCTTCGGCGTACGGAGACGACGAGAAGGAGCCATCGGACCACCACCGGAGCTTGAAGAGAAGGAGTTCAAGACAAGCTAGGTATAACCATCTCTATCCGAGTAGCTAAATATCTTTAGCTTAGTATGCTAGTTTTAGTTTAGGTAACGATCCCGACCATAAGTTAGTCCATGTTGCCTCTTGCGATAAAAATTCGTTTTTTATACCGTTTCCGCCTCCCCGTAAGAACCGGGGGTCGCAATATGGACTTACACACGTCGGTATATCGGGGCGGAGCAATCACACCCTATATGATATGGTGCGCTTTATGATGAGTACTACTGAGTTTCCTATTTCCTTTTTGGGAGTTATGCACTTGAGAAGCTGCATACCTATTGAATAAGGTTCCAATCAAATCCATTGCCTACCACTTCATATGTGATATGGAATGGGAAGAGCCCATATCTTAAGTTTGTTAAGATTTAGGATTGTCCAGCCTATGTCTAAAAGCATAATCCGGACAAGCTCGAGGCAAGGTCCGTTCTGTGGAAGTTTGTTGGATATTCCAAGCATTAGCAAAGGAATATCTTCTACCAAACCGAGAAACAAAATGTGTTTTGTTTCTCAACATACCACATTTGTGAAAGGGAATTTCTTATGAAGAAATTAGTGGTCATAAGGTAGAACTGGAAGGAGTTCCAACTATACAAACTACAGCAGATGATTTGGTAGAACCAAAGGATTCAATAGATTCCGACGAACCTCGGCCTCTCCACCGATCTAGCAGGGTTCCTCATCCGCCTGAGAGATACTTCGGTTTCTCGATGACAGTGGGAGCGAGGATTGCATCATGAGATGATGACCCAACTAGTTTCGAGCAGGCCATCAAGAGTGGGGACTCTGTAAGTATGGCTGGATGCTTAGCGATCTGAGATGGAATCCATGTACACCAACAAAGTATGGACTTTGGTTGCCATATCTGAAGGGTTAAATTCCTATCAGGAGCAAGTATATCTTGAGAAGATTACTTGGTGTAGATGGAAAAGTTGAGACTTTCAAAGCTAGACTTGTTAAAGGTTTTCGTCATCGACCAGGCGTGGATAATGAAGAAACCTTTTCCAGTGCCTGTGCTTAAGTCCATCCGGATCTTACTTGCCATTGCTGCATCCATAACCGCGATATCTGGTAGTTGGGTGTCATGACTGCTTTTCTAAATAATGATTTAGAAGAGAACGTCTATAAGTACACAATCAGAGGGCTTCGTAAATAGTGGGAGCAGCAGAAACGTGTGCAAGTTGCTTTACAGAATAAAGCAGGCATCGCGGAGTTGGAACATCTGTTTTCATGTGGTAGTCAAAGAGTTTGACTTCATCAAAATAGTAGATGAACCTTGTACAAACAAAAAGGTAGTAGAGAGTAAGGTGGTCATCCTCGTATTGTACGTGGACAACATACTCTGGATAGGAAAAGAGTTTCCTATGCAACGCACGGTCAATCTCCTCTTATCACAAGGATTCTCCATACAGGATCTATATGATACCTCCTAAATCCTAGATTTTATATCTATGAGATAGATCTAAATGGATATTAGGATTCTCACTAGGTGTAGTGAAGTGGTATCAATCGATCCTGGGGAGAATCACTGGACAGCTTCCAGGGTGGTAAGGTTGACTGAATGTCAGTCACAGGCATTGTCTTTACCCTCAGAGGAGGGACGGTATGTGGGAAGAGTTCCGAACTAGGTACCGTGGCAGACTAGACGATAAAGGATAGTGACATCACTATCAAAGATACTACCAAAGAGGCAGTTTGGGTGTATACAAGTTCATGAGATGAACTAGGTTCCTACTATTGTGTGACAATGGAAGTGTGGCTTTGGCCCAAGAACCCCGATCCCATCTGTGACCCAGAAATATTCCAAGGCAGTATCACCTGATCATGGAGATAGGTGATCTCCAGGGAGATCGAGGTTAGGAGAGTAGACTCGAAAGACAACACGGCGGATCCACTCACAAAGGCCTTTTCCCAGAGAGAGACTATTATGGGATGGTTGAGTATGAGATACTACAACCACTGCTACAGATGGCCCTAGTGCAAGTGGGAGATTGTTAATTATATGTATGCCCTAGAGGCCATTACTGTACATGAGATGTATAATGTAGTGGATGCTGGGACATATATAGGGATGACTTTCTTGCTCGACAAGATAGTACGCTATCTGGTTGCTCTTTATCTTAACATGTATACTTATTGTCTCTCTGTTACATGTTGATAAAGCCCTTAGGATGTGTACTCGACTTGCAGGACTATGATGCAGATCATACTAGTGGGGCCTGGGTAGTCCAAGAGTACATCCTTCAATGTTCCTAGTCATGGGAATATCGAGACGGGGCATCGATATTCCAGAGTAGACTAGCGTATATCTTCTCAACCTATGTGATGGGCGATGGATGATCCCATATCCATTGGTGTTTGAAATCAGAGATGGTATGCGGGTGCTCAGTGGAGACTGGATACACTGAACGGACTCGCCGAGAACTCCCAGATGGTAATATACCTCACGTCAGATGGCAGTTCTCTGGTGACACTCGTACAGCTTAGTCTGTTGACCCGAGATCGTCATAGTGTCTTGTGTGTCTCCCACTATGCTTTGATTTCCACCCTACCACGGCTCTACTGAGTCGTGCAAACAGGTGGTTTTTGGGTACAGTCCCGATTCACATGGAGCCAAAGAGCGATAGGAGGGGATTCGTCTCTCCCGGTATTGGGGGGTTGATGTTGCGCTATGCTCGACTGGCCATAACTGGAAATCCCTGGCCATGGTTGCTGTGATTTACTGGTAAGTGTTATCAGTAGTTTCACGCTTGTTATGGACCTTACATCGGCATGACTTATCAGGCTACTTGGGTCTGACGTTTACCACCCCTAGGCGAGATATGCGACATATTAGACGAACAGACTGGACTGTGCGGTAAGTGTTACTGATTGGATTCGCAGGAGTGTGAGCTGGCTTGCTCATTAATCTTCTGATCGCTCAATACCCGGGTGGCCGTTACGTTTAGCAGACCGCTTGCGGCTTGTGGGTGATTAATATGATCACCTCCTACTGCCGGCATATTGACGAGTCTTTAGAGTCCTACACAAAGGTTTCCTGGCTCAAGCGAAACGAAATAAGAGCGCATATGAGATATGTGCGGGACCGAGAAAAATACCAGTATGTGATACTGTATTCTATTCTCACGATTTGTATCATCGGACGGTTATATGAGATATAGCCAGGTTACCGAATCAAGTGTTGATTCGATATATTGATACACTAGATATTAGTCGGTTATATGCGATATGACCGGATCGTTAAATCAAGTGTTGATTTAATGATTTAATGTATAATTATATATTTGATATATTACTTTGCATTAACTAGTATTGGTTCACTTAAGATTGACTTTCTCACTTGATGTGCATAAGTTGTATATGTGATATATGTTTGTGCACTAGTTTACATCATGATTGATGATACATGCAAACATGGGTGGGTGTGTGACATACACCATGTTAATTATAATTTAGGTGTTTATTTATCTTAATTATTCAAAATGGTGGCTTCTTTTGTCATGGCATGAAGCTTCATGAAGCTTGAAGCAACTTTGACAAAGTCCACTCATTTTGTCTTGATTAAGATATTCATTAACCAAACCATTATAATTAACTATGGTTTAGTCTCTACAAAGGTTAACTCACCCATGGTTGCATTATGATAGACTTCATTTGATTATTCTTTTAAAAATAATTCATTCTTATTCTTTTCTTCTTCTTCTTCTTCTTCAAGAAGAAGAAAAGCTTTCTAGAAAAATTTTTAAGTGAAGATTTAGAGTGAGAAATCCAAATTTAAAGTGAACCCATTTCCTATTTCATCATCCTCTACTACTTGCCATTTAGTTTAGGGTGTTCTCTTCACAAAGTTCTTGACTTAGTGAAGATGGAGCTTGAGTTTGAGTCTCTCAACGTAGATCATCTTCGGCCTCGAAATCAACGACCTAGCCCGCTCATTTCTCCGAAAAAACCATCGCTAGAGTCCGGGATCCCGATGATCGCAGCGAAGGGACGTCAACACGGAGCTATAGAAGTGAAGGACCGAATCTATAAAGGATGTAATCCCTTTTCACATAGTGTTAAATTGTTTAACTTGCTAGTTTTCGCATAATCTCTAGTATACAATCTTGGTTAGGGTTGTTCGGCACGGCTATTTTTTTAATCGGACATGGTTGATGCCTTGTAGAACCTTGTTAGAGTGCCTAGTAACCCTACATAAGACCCCCAAAGTCAAGTCTAAGTCCTATAAGGTCAAGCTCAGGTAACAAAATGTATTACCAGACTCCATATAGTCAACCTAGACTTGAACAAGGTTAAACCAAACGCTCTGATACCAACTTTGTCACGACCCAAATGTGGCACGTGACCGGCACTTAAATCACGTGACATCTTAAGACATTGACGCGGTTTAAGTACGCCGAAACCCGGAATCTAAACCCTTTTTGAAAATATTTGAGGTGAGGTTTAAATAATCATCAGACAACATCCATTTAAAATAACATCTAGATTTAACAAAGTATGTTTAAAAATATTTATAACGTTTTGAAAACTTAACATCACCTCCTTTGTAGTTTAATAAAACTCGATACAACATTAAAATATAGCATCCCAACGGAAGCTAGTCTCCACGTCCAAACAATGGAGCAACCAACAATCTAAATCAGAAATCGACTCCAAAGAGTGCGACATCACAACACAAATACTCTAAGTCTTGCTTCTAAATCTATAATATAACACTTCTAAGTTGATGGAGTTTCCGCTAGATACAAGAATATATGAATAATCAAGAGTGGGTATGATACAATAATAACTCACTTACCCATCAATCCCCAAAATAATATGTGCCCAAGCGGCTGTTATCCAAGAGGTAAAACCTGTAAGAAACTGTAGCACAACGGGGATGAGTTGCCAACTAAGTGAATAAAAGTACATCTAAAGGTAGAAATCGAAATGCATGACGATACCTAAGTCATAAGTATAGTACTATCATAATCTATATCGATATACTATATGATATACATAGGTGCCATTCTAACTATCATGCAATCCCACATATAGTACCTCAATGTCATATGAGTCAAAATCATGAATCTATAATCCATATTGGAATTCTCTTTTTGTCTATGAATATTTGTACAAATATATGTAGGTACTGTTTCCCCGAATCAGTCCTGATGAATCCAATAATTAATATGTAACTGTGTACCACATGATAATGACATATCAATATACATATATTTAGATGTCCAGCATCGACATCTCAAATCCGAAATCTCTCGTGTCCTTCATCGACACATAAATATAGGTACCGTCGACACCATCTCAACAGATGATCGCCGTCCGGTATCCCTGGCTACGATCAGTATCCCCTGGATATCCGCCGTGCCCAATCGAACCCCAACCAGTATCCCCTGAATATCTGCCGTGCTCGTTTCTATCTATGGTCAGTATCCCTTAGATATCTGCCGTGTTCATTTTTTTTATCTCCGGAATCGAGTCACCTCGTTAGGCTCCCCGCCTATAATGCGGCTATCCTGCCCCTCGGTCTCGACCGGGTCCACCATGTATCCAACTGTTTCCCCACCGACTCAGTCTGGATAAAAATTATAAATCCGTAACCATATACCCACAGACTCGGTCCGGATATTAAAATCAGAAAACACAAATCTCATGGTGGACGTTTTACTCATCATATAAAATTTCAGGTGAGGAATAAGAAACGTGCATAGATTGTATTGATGATATATAATATATATACATATATAACAGTGTCCCATACCACCGATATATATCATCGGGAGTAAAATATCCAGAAAATCCATAAGAATCCAATACAGCATTTATATTAGTAATATTCGCAAATTACAGCAGGAATAAAGAAGACTACGTAATTACATCATAAAAACATAGATTTAAATTCTACTATGACATGGTACTACTAATGATGTGTAGTGTAGCATACGCGTCTGTGCTCGTGCAACATGGCAATCATTAGTATTTGTGCAAGTGTTCTACGGTGTAACAACATAATTATTGTAATACATATATAACAGCACAGTTCTACTGTTACATTGCAGTACCAATGAGCTGTAGTGTAACATATATTCACGTGCTTGTTCAGCATGGTACTCATTGGTGTTTGAGCAGTGTTCTATCAGAGTGTGCATAACACAGAAACATATATTATGGATAATATAATGCAAACCTGTAAAGTAATCTAAAAGTACTTATTGTAATTACTTGGTATGAGCTATACCATTATCTTTAGAAATGATCGGAACGTTAAGTTTGAAATAAGGAAGCTGCCTTAGATTTAAATGAGATGTTTGTTTTAAGAACTGGCATGCATCCTGGTAGTTTATTTAAAATGTAACGAACCGTGGTTTTTAAAAGAATATAGCTCATACTAGTATTACATCCTAAAACAGAATATAATCTAACGCGACGAGTCAAAGAATAATTTGGTTGTTATTCAGCATACAAAGTTCATCATTTCCGATACGTATAAATCCTTGTATTATAGCTCATCATATTGATATATCCATATTATATTAAGTACGGCATGATCCCTCGTACAAACTCATCAAATCATACCCATATCGTACGGATCAAATATCACGTATATCTTGTTTAAAAACTATATATGAAACTTTATGAAAAATGAAGGGTATACATGATGCAATAACATATCAATGCTTTGACGAAAAGCTAGTCTTAAGTAGCTATCATAATAATAGTTATAAGGTTGCGGGGGTGCTATACGCAATCCACCCGACTTCCCTAGTAGATGTAAATCTACCCACCAACTTGAGAACTCACTGAATCCACGTTGCTGCATCACTAACTCCATATCGAAATCCTCGAATCGTACCTATATTCGCATTTAAATCGTATAGATGTAAATATTATATCGGAAATCAAAACAACAAGTTAAACACCCAAAGGTTAGAACCTATAGCATACTTAACTCAAAAACGACCATATAATTCTGTCGTTAACGTATAAACGTTAACGGTTCAGCTGCAACATCAAAATACGAAAACTTCGTATCTTAAATCTCTGAATTTTGATAAAACCATTTTAAAACATTCCCAGATTTCTCTGTATGAATAATTAGACAAAACAAACAATACAGAGATTTATAAATTACCAAAACAAAGTTACAGGAGATAAACCAACACCAAACTCGCAAGGGGGGCCGGTGTCGCCGGAATTTTTAAGGTGGTAGCAGGATTTTGTGGTGAGCTTGGGGCTCTGGTTTTAAGTGTAATCTTCTAGTTTGCTCATTATACTTTTGATCTTGCTTGTTTTTCTAGTGATTATACTTATTAGTTCCAGATTCACTTTCTGTAGTTAAATTATCACAACCACTAAACATGATACGTGTCGTACATATAGTTTCATTTTTAAACTGATATTAGCTCACAGATCGAACCCACTGAAAAACTAACTTGTTTAAACAATACCAATTATCCTAGTATACATATATGGAGTTAGCCTGAAATTTCCAACACCAATTCCCTATAAAAACCGGCGAGATCGGAATTTTTGTGAAGGTCGCCGGCCAAATTCCGAGGTCATGGGCTCGTATTCCTATTGTTTATTCTAGGTCTAGAATATAAGATTTTGTAGTTGTTTGTTTAGTTTATTTATCAACTAAACTACAGCAGATTCAAACAGAGGATAATCTTAGCAAAATACGATATCCAATTTCAGACAAAACTGAATTGAACAGAACTGAATAATTTGAAGGAAGAGGAAGATATACCTACATCAAGATCATTGAAAAAACTTCCTCTAAGATGCACAAGCTCAAGGTCTTAGCTAGAGGGTGATGGTGAAGCCTTAGCACTTGCTTTTCTTCTCCTCTCTCTTTTCTTATTTTCTTTGTGTTTTCTTTAGTTTTTCTTTTCCTTTCCTTCTCTTTAAAGTTTCTGATCTTATGAACTGAACAAAGGGGGTGAGGTAAAGAAAAGAGTGAGGGTTTTTTGTAGAGAAAGGATGAGGTGGCATGGAGGAAGGAGGTTATGTCACTTGAAGAAGCATGAGTGATTCATGCAAGGATGAGGTGTTGGATTTGAAGAAGGAGGTGTAAAGAAAATGAAGGAGGAGGTGCCAACTTAAAATTAAGGGTGAATGAGGTGTTTTGTGTGGGTGTTAACACATAATGATATATGCCATCCATAATAAAATATAACAATAAGTAAAAACTTTCATATCATAATTTAATTTCATATAACATAAAGGATATGAAATGATAAATCTATTACTTAATTATTGTTAGCTTAGTGACAAATACCATGTCATGATAAAATAGTTAAAATATCACTTTCTTGATATCACCCACTTTATTAATATTTATCAAAAAAATTACATTTTTCGGATATGATTCTGATACTCAATTTCATAAGCGATATCACTTCCGTAAAAAATATCAATTTCATTATTTTATAATAAAATTTATATTTAACTCTTCTTAATTTTCCAAAATGTTACATTGACGATAACCTTTTACTACAAATCTAGTTTTGAAAGTCTCAATTTTTCCATTTATACCAAGAAACTTCTAAAGATCCATTTGCTCCCGATGGGTTTTACCCCTTCAGGTGAAACATTCAAAGTCATACTTTGTTGGTATACATGGATTCCATCTCTGATTGCAAAGCATCCAGCCATTTAATAGAGTCCCCACTCGTGATGGCCTGCCCGAACCTTGTTGGGTCATCATCTACCATGATGCAATCCTCGCTCCCACCGTCACCGAGGAAGCCGTAGTATCTCTTAGGTGGATGAGTAACCCTACCAGATTCACGGAGAGCCTGAGGTTCGTTAGAGTCTATTTAATCCTTTGGTTTCTCCAAATCATCAGCTGTTAGTTTGTCCAGCTGGAACTCTTTCCAGTTCTATCTCATGACCACTAATTTCTTCATAAGAAATTCCTTTTTCTAAAAAAGTGGCATGCTGAGAAAGAAAACACCATTTGCTCCTCAGTGCGGTAGAAGATATTCCCTCGCAAATGTTTAGGATATCCAACAAACTTACAAAACTGATCTTGCCTCGAGCTTGTCCAGATTTTGTTTTTCAACATAGGCCGGGCAACCCCATATCTTAACTCATTTAAGAGATGGTCTCTTCCCATTCCATATCTTATATGGAGTGGTAGGCACTGATTTGGTCGGAACCCCATTCAATAGGTAAGCAGCTTCTCAAGTGCATAACACCAAAAGGAAAGAGACAACTCAGTAGTATTCATCACAGAGTGCATTATATCTCATAGGGCGCGATACCTCCGTTCCGATACACCGTTTTGCTGTGGTGTATACGAAGGAGTAAGCTGAGAGAGAATCCCATTCTCTGTTAAGAAAATCCAGGAACTCCATGCCCAAGTATTCGCCTCCTCGATCACATTGAAGGACTTAATACGTATACCCGTCCGGTTCTTAATTTCAAGCTTATATTCCTTGAATTTCTCAAAAGTTTCAGACTCGTGTTTCAACAGGAACACATTTACGAATCTTGAGAGATCGTCGATAACTGTAATGAAGTACAAAGAAGCAACCCTGGTATTTGTAGACATAGGACCGTATACATCATCATGTATCCGTCCCAAGAGTTCAGTAATAATCACGACCCGAAATGGCACGTGACTAACACTTGAATCATATGAAGTCTATAGGACCCCATCAATTCAAGTAAGCCAAAAGCCCAGAAATCTAAACCATTTTAACTAAGAAGTGAAGAAAAACTTGTTAAAGCAAGTGGTTTAAATAACATAAATGGCGTCAAACATTTAAAAGAAACATCATATTTTCCCGAAAATTTCGGCAGAGTCTTCTTTGTAAATACTGGCCCTAAACGGGTACAATACATGAAATATATATAAATGAAGAATAAAGGCATCCCCAAACGGGAGCTAGCTCTTCGCCAATTGGCGGTCACAACCACACAAGCAATATAATATAAGACTCTGAAGGGGGAGGATCAAAACTCAGAAAGAAAACCAGAGGAAACCCATAATAATACGGCACGCGGCTCTAAGGTCGAAAGAATATACAACTGGTCTTCTAAGTCTATCAATATACAAGTCTCGTTGATATAGTTTACTAGATACAACTGAATATAAATAAAATGCAAGGGTGGTCACGATGCGAGTGAACCCACCTACCAAGCAATCACCCGGAAAGAAGCAATGTGCCAGCAAAGCCGCCAGGGAGACCTGTACGGAAAAACCTGGAAGAAACTGTGGTACAACGAGGGTGAGTTGCCAACTCGTGAATAGAAAACATCACCGAACAGAAATCGCATGTAGGACTCAAACCTAGGTCATACGATAACATATATCCTCAATAATAAACCTAAACCATCTACACATAAGTGTAATACCAAGTGCTTATGTCAGGTAGCAACATAATACATATATGATGCATGAATGCATGAAAACAGAATGCAACTAAATGAGAATTTTTTTTTCATATCTCAGTGAGATTTCTGTATAAAAATCGAAGTATAATCAATTAAAACATCAGAGAATTAGTGTCAAGCATCGACACAAAATATATATCCCAATATCCTAATATCTCAATATCTCAATATCTTAGGCTCCGGCAATCCGGACTGGCCCGTATCATCAAATCTCATTATCTAGGGCCCCGGCAATCCGAACTGGCCTATATCATCAAATCTCAATACCATGTCGGTATCCTCCGGATATCCGGCACGTCATAATAACCGGTCGGTAGTGCTTCCCTGCCGGGCTCAACCCCATCATCTGCGACCATCTTGCCCCGGGGTACCGCACCGGGTCCACCATACACCCACAGACGGTTCCTCCTCCCTCTCGAATCGAGTGTATGATATCGCTCAAGAGCCGAGAAAACTCATGGTGGACACCTCTCAAATCGTATCATGAGAAAACCGCAATTTTTCCATTTTTAAAATGATAATAAGTTTTTAAAATCTTTGCGGTTTCTCCAAATCCAGAAATCTCATGGAAATCCGAAATCCCAATCTCACGAGTAAATAACAGTGAATTACTGGCATAAAACTCCATAATATTGCATGACAAATGAATATATGAATGCATCTGGTATCAAGCAAGGAATGCAATAATTAAACTAGCATATAAAAGCAATAATATACTGGAGCTATTAGCTAGCAAGCTATGTCAATGAAATAATATTCTCTAAAGTGTACGTGACATGGTAATTATCGATGATGATGTGTGTGAGCCGGCAAGCAAGTGTACGTGGAGCATACGCATCATCAGTAATGGTGCTGGTGTCCTGACAGCATGGGTTCATAATAACTAATGAAAACACATTTAAGCATGTGATGCGATGCAAACAGCAAGAATGTACGGAAAATGAGTAGTAAACGCAACATATAGGAATAAACATTTTATATACGAGTCATATAGTTTGGCATTTGAAATAGCATGAATCGTGATGTTTAGAAAATAGGGGCGACGGTGTTTTTAAGAAAATGTACGTCCTTTGAAATATCCGTAGTATCCCATGGCCTGTCTTTAAAATACCCACGATTCGTTAGTTTTGGAAATAAGTATGACTCGAGCCCAGTCTAACATATACTAAGTAACTACAGGACTAAACTAACAGACTAATCGAAAGGGTAAGGAAAACCATCTAAGTCTGAGTCGATATATATATATCTAGTAGTCGGTGATCCCGCCTCATTAGTGTCACGTACGATACAATATATAATATGACATTCTCGAGTCAAGAGTGCGGATCAATCATCATAATTATATCTCGTACGATAAATCCATCATACGGCATCCCAAATCTGGGTACGGGTCGAATATCACATTTATCTTATTATTCATCTGGTATCCTTATCATCATATCCTGAATTAGGGGTACTGATCTAAAATCTAGTACATTCTGATACCATCAACGTATATATATATATATATATATATATATATATATATGCGTTTGTATGAGAACACGTCGCCTAAAGACCCGCTATAAACTCAAGTCGTATCTCATAATACGAACCAAGTCACATCACCAATCTCGTGGCATCATGCCCAATCTCATCGACTCATCTCAAAGTACCATATACTATCCTCTTTATCCATGTACATGTGTGTGTGTGTGTGTATACACATACATACATACTCACATACATATATGTGTATATATATATATATATCCCCATATGCGCACAAGTAAATCAAATGTATGCGTGCGCGCGCGCGTGTGCAACCTTATTCTAGGGTTCGCGACTAAGAAACTAACTGACGACACTATCATCCAATTTTATAGAATTAACCCATGATCTTCTAAGATCTTACTTCCTATCTATCCAAGTTTCACAAACACATATTCATATATAACTATAATATATCATAGGCTACACTACGAACTGCGGGGGTGCTATACGCTATCCATCCGACTTCCCCCGTAGATATATATCTACTCACCTGATCCTTGCTTTCGGAAGTCGATGTCGCCATCCTCTTCTTCATCATTCGAAGTCCACATGAGGGTACCTACATATCATACATAGTATCGTAAACCGAAATCGCACACGAAAACCAAAACGCCACGCGTATCACACATAGGTTAAAACCTATGATCTGCACATGCAAGAATAACCAAACAACTTTCGACGATTGACGTACAAACGTGAATCGACCGATAAAAACACGAATATCAAATCTTAAGTTATTAAAAACTGCAAAACGAAAAAAGAAACTTGGGAAAACTCTTCCAAATTTTACCCTATGTGAAATTAGCCAATTTTGCATATGTGTAGGGTCTAGTTAACTGATATAGTAGCTACAGAACAAGCACGAGTCCCATAACACATAACCTAGCCACAAATTGCGGTCAGAAAGGATTTAATTGTGGCCAAGGTGAAGGATTGGGGTCTCGGGTCTTTAGGGTATGCTCCACTTTGCCTGCACATCTCTCAGTAATCGCTAAATATTTTTCTGGTGCCCCGGGTCATAGCAGATACCTAAATTTCATCACAAATCCCACATTTTCCGAAATCGGGGTTTCTATGTTTGGGTTAAGGGGGTTTAGCCTCTGGTTTTAGTCCAAAATACAATCACTACAAGGGTTGTAGTCACTAATTACATCTCAATTGCACCTTTGGATTCAAATCAAACCCTAACCTCAACTTGGAATTTTCAAAGTTCACTAAACATCACTAAAACACTTCTAAATTTAAATAGGTGCTAAAGTAATTCAAATACTACACTAATGATAAAATAATTACCTTCTTTGGCAACTCAAGAAATTTCTTGAGTTGCCCCAAGTGCTCAAAATCCAATTTTTCTTGATCAATCATGGTTGTAGTGAGCTTGTGCATGTTTTTGGTGAATGGAATGATGTGTTTTAAAGTGGAAATGTGAGTGTTTTGAGGATGTTGAGAAGGTGGAGGGAGGAGGGCAGCCATGGGAGAATGGAGAAGGGAAAATGATGAAGAGAATGGAGGGAAAACAAATGGGGGAATGGTCAAATGACCCCTCACCTCTCTCTCTATTCTCTCTCTTGCCCATACCTCTTTCTTTATTCCTTTTCTTTTCTTTTCTTTTCTTTTCCCCTCATTTAAAACCAAACCATGCATGAAAAATAAAGAAAAAACCATGATAGAAAATGTAAAAATGTGAAATATGACATAGTGCATGTCATGTGCACAAATCAAGCTTAATGCACGTTTAGTGATATTTAATCGTGATTAGCATAAAAATGGAATATAATTAATTATAAAAAAAATCTTTGAATTCTCCATTCTTATAATCTCTTTCAAATGCAATAATTAACATAATTTCCAAATATTTCTCAATTTATCGGTATATAATTATACCGCATCATTAAAATATTCATAATATTTATTATTTAATTATATAAATTCCCAAAAATAAAATTTTATTTTTCTGAAATGTTACAGTAACTTTTTCTCTGTTTCTAGTAAACGGAGTATTGGTCACTTTACCTTTGAGACCAGACTGGTAAGTATCATAAGATGAAAATTCGAACAGATTCTCATATTCATCCTTATGTAACTTAGTTGGTCGTGTCGCATAGATATGACCTAGTCTACAATGCCATAAGAAGAATTCGTTCATTTCTGAACTACTCCTCTTGTGTGTGTTCTATATACTTTGAACTGTGGTTTGATTTAGAACTTATATGCCATTACATAACGTGCCTGATCCAATCAACTCTTGATTAAGGAAAATGTTCACAACATTATCCTGCAATACAAAATTATATCCTTCTTCAACTTAATAAACAAACAGATATAATGTTGTATATCAAGTTCGGCATGTAATAACATTTGTTCAGAATCAATGTATTAATACAAGGTAATATATGCCAACTTATTTGGCTGCAACAATTGCACCATTCTCTGACACTTAGAGACATATCACCTAATCCCAGTTCTCTACCTTTCTTTAGCCCATGTAACTCTTACATATGTGGGATCCTGATCCGGTATCTCATACCCAGGACATAGAGTGTACTGAGAAACTGTTCTCGGTAACAACACACCTGAAGAAGATTCATCAACATGCACATTCCTTGTTTGGATTGTGTGGAAATCTGGATATTCCCCTATTTCCTGCTCGGACTTATAACAATTATAAGTTGAAGCAGAACCAACGTTCCCGAGCTCAGTATAATAAGCAGGTTTGGTCAATACATCCATATTATTATCTTGATTAAGGCATGTCACGGTCGCTACCAGGAGAGAGAAAGAAGAAAACACTCAGCGTAAGCTCTTGCAAGATCGGATTGGTTATTATTTTATCTAATCAGGATGGCTCCCACTGTTTTTATCAAATCTTCCTTCAAACCCTAAATGGTAAGACTAGCCGGGATTAATTACACCCTACAAGTTCACCAATCTTTCGGCCAGGCTAGTATCGGTACTTTGAGGGAGTTTCCTCGTGCTTTCGCACGGACCTAATTAAAATAAACCTCGTTTTCCCAGGGGCATAACCCCGTTTACAACTTTCTAGACACCTACTTGATCGGCTAATTGTAATGTGTAAAACACTCCCAGGAGTAACTCGTACTCGCAGTAGGTATCGGGATCCAACTATCTCACAGAAGGTATGCAATCTCATTGCAAATTTCAACACTTGAAATTCCCGATAATATTTTTCCCCAAGCAATCTATGACCTTAACAAGGTCAACAAACTATAAATCGCAAGTCAAGTTCAACCCGTACATTTCATGATTGAATTAAGCCCACCCGCACAACCCTTGACAAGGTGAACAAGGCCGCACGACTACCCTAATCCAATCACATCATATGCTTTGCAGATAAGCACTAATCAGCTACCGCACACTACGCTTTGACAAGGTCAACAAACGCAGCACGAATACAAAATAGTCCTTATCTGAAATAATGGAGGGCTACGACAGGTTTTTAAGAAAACCCTTTGCGTAATGAACTTGATATCGTTGTAGAATCGAGTGATTTTGAAAAGGAGTGTTTTTGAGGCTTTTGCTAGTTTTGCTAAAGAGGTCACTCCTGGTGAAGGGATCTCGGCTCTTTCCTTATCGAATAAGGTGCCGGATATTCTTTAAGGAATACCGCTATGCTTCAGAAGTAGGCTCTATCATGTATGCGATGATATGTACCAGACTAGTTGTAGCTAACTCACTAGATGTAGTGATTAGGAATCAATCGGATCTTTGGAGAATCACTGGATAGCTGTGTAGGAAATTCTTAAGTACTTGAGAAGCACTAAAGAAATGTTCTTGGTGTTTGGTAACGGAGAACTCCAGTGGGATTCCTTTACCAATTCCAGCTCCCAGAGTGATAAGGTCGACTGAAAGTCAGTCTCGAGCTTTGTCTTTACCCTCAGAGGAGGGACGGTATGTTGGAAGAGTTCCAAGCTAGATACCATGCTAAACAAGACGATTAATGCTGAATACATCGCTACCAACGATGCTACAAAAGTTGATGTCTGGATAATTATTGTTCATGAGATGAACAAGGTTCCTAGCATTGAGCATCCAATAACTGTTATTATGACAACAAAGGAGTTGTGGCTATGGCCTAGGAACACCGGACCCATCACCAATCCAGACATATTCTAAGGACAGTATCACCTGATCAGGGAGATGGTTGATCTCCAAGGGATCAAGGTAAGGAGATTTGACGCAAAGGATAACACGGCGGATCCACTCACAGAGGCTTTTCCCTAAAGAGACTTTTATGGGGCGTTGAGCATGAGATACTACAATAAATGGCCTTGGTGCAAGTGGGAGATTGTTAGTTATATGTATGCCTTATAGGCCATTATTATACATGTGATGTATATTATAGTGGATGCTTGGACATATATAGGGGGAACTTTCTTGCTCGACATGATTGTATGCTATCTGGTTGCTCTTTATCTTAATATGTACACTTATGGTCTCTCTATTACATTTTGATAAAGCCCTTAGGATGAGTACTTGACTACCAGGATTATGATATAGATCATACCAATGGGGAGGAGGTAGTCGGTAAGTACATCCTTCAAATGTTCCTAGTCGTGGGAGTATCGAGACGGGGCATCGATATTCTAGAGTAGACTAGCGTATACGCTTCTCGACCCATGTGATGGGCGGTTGTCGAAGAGCCTCCGTTTGCTGGTCGCCAAAGACGATCTTGGAAGTTGGTGTTTGATATCAGAGATGGTATACGGGTGCTCAGTGGAGACTGGGTACATTGAACGGACTCGCCGAGAACTCCTAGATGGTATTATACCTATCATCAGATAGCAGTTCTCTGGTGACACTGGTACAGGTTAGTCTGTCGACCAGAGATCGTCAAAGAGTCCTTTGTGATTCCCACCGTGCTTTGATTTCAACCTTACCACGTTCAAGAGATCGTGCAAAACAATGGTTTTTGGGTACAGTCCTAAGTCACAAGGAGGCAATGAGCGATAGGAGGGGATTTCTTCTCTCCCGGTATTGTGGGTTGATGTTGCGCTATACTTGATTAGCCATAACAGGAAATCCATGGCCAGGGTTGCTAAGATTTACCGGTAAGTGTTATCGGTAGTTTCTCGAACCGTTATGGGCCACATATCAGCATGACTTATCAGGCTATTGAGGTCCGATGTTTACTACCCCTAGGCTGTGATATGCAATATATCTGACGAAGAGACCGGACTGTACGATACTGTTACTGATTGGATTCGCAGGAGTATAAGCAGTCTTGATTGTTGATCTTCTGATCTCTCAATACCCGGGTGGCCGTTATGTTTAGCAGACCGCTGACGGCTTGTGAGTGACTGATAGGATCACCACCTACTGCCGGAGTATTGATAAGTCTTTAGAGTCCTACACAGAGGTTTCCTGGCTCAGGCGAAACGTAGTAGGAGCAGATATGTGATATGTGCGGGTCCGAGATTTAATACGTTTATGTGATACCGTATTCAATTCTCGTGATTTGTGATATCGATCGGTTATATGTGATATAGCCAGGCTGTCGAATCAAGTGTTGATTCAATAAGTTGATACTGTAGGGTTGCTGGGCACGCGCACAAGGGTCTACAAGGCATCAACCATGCCCGATTTAAAAATTAGCCGTGCCGAACATCCCGAATACGGATCTTTAAACTAGAGATTAGGCGAAAACTAGCATGCTAAACACTTTAACACTAAGTGAGAGGGATTAAACCATTGTAGATCCGGTCCTTCACTTCATAAGCTCCGTGTTGAAGTCCCTTCGCTGCGATCATCGGGTTCCGGACTCTCGAGAGGTTCCACGAAGAGAAAGATGCAGTCTTGCTTCCGATCTTCGATACAAAGGTGATCTACCTTGAAGTTTCATTAACACAAGCTAACACTCACTAAAATTGAGTGAACACTCTCATCTAAAGGGCAAGGGAAGATGAGGATGATGAAGTAGGATTTTTGCTCTCTTTATTTATCTTTTTCTCACATTTATTCATCACTTGGAAAAAGCTAGTAAGCTTTTTCCATGAAGAAAGAAAGAAGGAAGAAGATGAACAATATGATTAAGAATCCTTTTGTGATGAATAATGCAAAGGAGATAATATGATGAATAATGCAACCATGGTTGACTTAACCATTGTAGAGAATTAACCAAGGTCTAGGGTTTGGGTTGAGTTAAGAATGAGTCACTTGAAAATATCTTTTCCAAAACAAAAAAGAAAACCTTCTAGAATCTACTAGAAGTCATTAACCCAAATCAAACCCTAATCTTGATTAATCTTTACTAAACATGTTGCATTAGTTATCATATCATGTTACAATATTATATATCACATATATAATATTTATTTTAACCAAATAAAATAATACAATTAACATATATCGCATATATATCAATGTATTAACCGAGTGAGAAAAAGAATCTTTTAGTGAGCTAATATTAGTTAATGTAATTTAATATATCATATATATTATTATAAACTAAATTATCGAATTAACACTTGATCCGACAATCCGGCTATATCGCATATAACCGACTAATATTTATCCGTACCGATTCATCGAATCAACACTTGATCCGATGACCCGGCTGATATCAAATATCGCGAGAATATAATACGGTATCTCATATCGTATTATCCTCGGTCCCGCATATATCACATACGTGCCCCTACTCCATTTTGCCTGAGTCAAGAAACCTCTGTGTAGGACTCTAAAGAATCGTCAATACGCCGGCAGTAGGTGATGATCATATCAAACACCCACAAGCTGCAAGCGGTCAGCTAAACGTAACAGCTACCCAGGTATTGAGCGCTCAGAAGATCAACAAGCAAGCCTGTATATTCTCCTGTGAATCCAAACAGTAACACTCCCGTACAGTCCGGTCTCGTCGTCTGATATGTTGCATATCTCGCCTATGGGTGGTAAACGTCAGACCCCTGTAGCTCGATAAGTCGTGTCGATATGAGGACTATAACAGTTCGAGAAAGTATTGATAACACTTACCAGTAAATCTCAGCAACCCTGGCCAGGGATTTCCGGTTATAGCCAATCGAACACAGCACAACATCAACTCCTTATACCGGGAGAGACGAATCCCCTCCTATCGCTCATTGCCTCCATGTGATTCGGGAATGTACCCAAAAGCCACCTTTTTGCACGCCCACTTGGACGTGGTATGATGGAAATCAAAGCACAGTGGGAATCACACAAGACTCTATGACGATCTCGGGTCAACAGACTACTCTGTACCAGTGTCACCGGAGAACTGCTATCTGACGTGAGGTGTAATACCATCTGAGAGTTCTCGGCGAGTCCGTCCAGTGTACCCAGTCTCCACTGAGAACCAGTACACCATCCTTGATGTCAAACACCGATGGATATGGGATCATCCATCGCCCATCATATGGGTCAAGATGCGTATACGCTAGTCTACTCTGGTGTATCGATGCCCTGTCTCGATACACCCTCGACTAGGAACAGTTATAGGATGTACTCGTCGACTACCGTGGCCCCACTAGTATGATCTCATCATAGTCCCAGTAGTCGAGTACATATCCTAAGGGCTTTATCAACATGTAACCATAAAGACAATCAGAGTACATGTTAAGATAAAGTACAACCAGATAGCATACTATCATGTCGAGCAAGAAAGTCCTCTCTATATATATCCATGCATCCATTACAATATACATCGTATGTACAGTAATGGCCTCTAGGGCATACGTATAACTAGCAATCTCCCACTTGCACTAGGGCCATCTGTTGTGATATCACATACCCAACAATTAGCTGCGGTTGAAGTATCTCATACTCAACCATCCCATAAAAGTCTCTACTGGGAAAAGGCCTTTGTGAGTGGATCCGTGCTGTCGTCCTCTGTGTCTACTCTCCTAACCTTGATCTCACTGGAGATCAACCATCTCCTATGATCTGGTGATACTGCCTAAGAATTATATCTGGATTTCAGATGGGACGGTAGTTCCTTGGCTAAAACCACAACTCCATTGTCACACAATGGTAGAAACGAAGTTCATCTCATGAACTTATATATCCAGACTGCCTCTTTGGTAGTATCCTTGGTAATGATGTATCTTGCCTTTAATCGTCTAGTATGTCACGATATCTAGCTTGGAACTCTTCCAACATACCTTCCCTCCACTGAGGGTAAAGACAATGCCTGCGACTGACTTTCAGTCGTCCTTATCACCCTGGAACCTTTCCAGTGATTCTCCCCAGGATCGATTGATACCATCTCATTACAACTAGTGAGTATCCTAACATCCAATTAGATCTATCTCATAGATCCAAAACCCCAGATTTTGGAGGTATCACTTTGATCCTATATGGAGAATCCTTGTGATAAGCGGAGATTGACCGATCGTAGCATAGGAAACTCCTTCCCTATCAAGAGTATGTCATCCACGTACTCTACGAGGATCACCACCATACTCCCTACTACCTTTCTGTATATACAAGGTTCATCTACCATTTTGATGAAGTCAAACTCTTTGACTACCACATCAAAACAGATGTTCCAACTCCGTGATGCCTGTTTTATCATATAAAACATCTTGCACACGTTTCCGCTGCTCCCACTGTCTACAAAGTCCTCTGGCTGTGTACTTATAGACGCTCTTTTCTAAAACATCATTTAGAAAAGCAGTCATGACACCCAACCACCAGATATCGTAGTCATGGTATGTAGCCGTGGTAAGTAGGATCTGGATGGACTTAAGCATAGCTTTGAAAGTCTCAACTTTTCCATGTACACCAAGTAATCTTCTCAAGATATACTTGCTCCTGATAGGGATTTAACCCTTCAGATAAAGCTACCAAAGTCCATACTTTGTTGGTGTATAAGGATTCCATCGCAGATTACTAAGCATCCAGCCATTCTTACAGAGTCCCACTCCTGATGGCCAGCTCGAAACTAGTTGGGTCATCATCTCATGATGCAATCCTCGCTCCCACTGTCATAGAGAAACCGAAGTATCTCTCAGGTGGGTGAGGAACCCTACTAGATCGGCGGAGAGGTTGAGGTTCGTTGGAAACTATTGAATCCTTTGGTTCTACCAAATCATCAGCTGCAGTTTGTATAGCCGGAACCATTCCAGTTCTACATAACAGACTTTGCCTCGAGCTTGTCTGGATTTTTGCTTTTAGACATAGGCCGGACAACCCCAAATCTTAACAAACTTAAGATATGGGCTCTTCCCTTTCCATATCACATATGAAGTGGTAGGCATCTGATTTGATTTGAACCCTATTCAATAGGTATGCAGCTTCTCAAGTGCATAATTCCCAAAAGGAAATAGGAAACTCAGCAGTACTCATCATAGAGCACGCCATATCACATATGGTGTTATTGCTCCGCCCCGATATACCATTGTGCTATGGTGTATACGAAGGAGTAATGCTGAGAGAGAATCTCATTCTCCTTTAGAATAGTCCAGGAATTCCGTGCTCAAGTATTCTCTTCCTTGATCTCATCAAAGGACATAATACTTATACCCGTATTTTGGTTCTCTACTTCTAACTTATATTCTGTGAATATCTCAAAAGCTTCGGACTCGTGTTTCAACAGGAACATATGTCTGAATCTTGAGAGATCATCAGAGAATGTAATGAAGTACAAAGAACCGGTCTTGGCATGTATAGACAGGGGACCTTCATACATCAGCATGTATCAATCCCAAGAGTTCACTAACTCTTTCTCTGTTTCCAATAAACAGAGCTATGGTCATCTTATCTCTGTGACATGACCGGCAAGTTTCACAAGATGTAAATTCAAACTAATTTAAATATGCATCTATATGTAACTTCAGCTAGTCGGGTCGCATTGATATGACCTAGTCTACAATGCCTCAAGAAGGATTCGTTCATTTCTGAACTCTTCCTCTCATGTTTGTTCTGTATACTAAGAACTGTAGTTTGATTTAGAATGTCAATGCTTTTAGATAACGTGTCTGAACCGATCAACTCTTGATATAGGAAATGTTCAAAACATTATCCAACAATACAAAATTATATCCTTTCTTTACTAATAAAGAGACTGATATGATTTTGTATATCAGGTTCGGTATCTAATAACATTCGTTCAGAATCAATGTATTCAGGTAATACAGGCTGATAGTGACCAACAGACTTGGCTGCAACACTTGCACCGTTTTCTGTCTCATGAAACTTATCACCCGTTCTCAGTTTTCTACCTTTCTGTAGCCCATGTAACAAATTACATATGTGGGATCCTGATCCGGTATCACATACCCAGGACGTAAAGGATACTGAGAAACAGTTCTCTGTAATGAACACACCTGAAAATGATGCATCAACATGCACTTTCTTCGTTTGGGCGGCACGGGAAATCTGGTATTCCCCAATTTCCTGCTCTGTCTTATAACAATTATAAGTTGGAGTGGGACCAACGTTCCCCAGCTCAGTATAACAAGCGGGTTCGGTCAATATAACCGTTTTATTATCTTGATTAAGGCGTGATATGGTCGCAACCTGGAGAGAGAGAGAAGAAAACACTCAGCGTATGCTCTTGCAAGATTAGATTGGTTATCTAATATATCTAATCAGGATGTCTCCCACTGTTTTAATCAAATCTTCCTTCAAACCCTAAAAGGAAAGACTAGCCGGGATTAATCACACGCTACAAGTTCGCCAATCTTTCAGTTAGGCCAGTGTCGGTACTTTGAGGGAGGTCCCCCGTGCTTTCGCACGAACCTAATTAAGTAAACCTCGTTTTCCCAGAGGCGTAACCCCGTTAACACCTTTCTAGACACCTACTTGATCGGCTAATTGTAATGTATAAAACTCTCCCAGGAGGAACTCTTACTCACAGCGGTTATCGGGATCCAACTATCTCATAGAAAGTATGCAATCTCATTGCAAATTTCAACACTAGAAATTCCCGATAATATTTTGCCCCAAGCGATCTATGACCTTGACAAGGTCAACAAACCATAGACCGCAAGTCAAGTTCAACCCGTCATTTCCTGATTGAATTAAACCCACCCGCACGACCCTTGACAAGGTCAACAAAGTCGCACGACTACCCTAATCCAATCGCATCATATGCTTATGCAGATAAGCATAAATAGCTACCGCACACTACGCCTTGACAAGGTCAACAAACGCAGCACGAATACTATGAAGTACTTATCTGAAATGACGGAAGGCTACAACGGGTCTTTCAGAAAACCCTTTGCGTAATGAACTTGATATCGTTGTAGAATCGAGTGATTTTTAAATGGAGTGTTTTTTAGGCTTTTCTAGTTTTGCTAAAGGGGTCACTCCCGGCGAAGGGATCGTCGACCCTTTCCTCATCGAATATGGTGCAGGATATTTCACAAATACCACTATGCAAAGCAAGAACTATAGAAGCAATCAAAAGACAAACCGAGTTTGTAGCATCTGCCAGTTATTGCTAAAGGACTCACTCCCGGTGAAGGGATCTCGGTCCTTTCCTTATCGAATAAGGTGCAGGATGTTCTACAAGGAACACCGCGATGCAAAGCAAGAACTAGAGCTACCAGTTTTTAAACAAGTTTCTACAACATCTTTAGGTTTCTTTTATTTCATTAATCTCATTAATGAAGTCCCATTTTTATTATGCTTCACAAGCATCTCTTTTGAAACAAAATCTGCAATATAACATATATCTCATATATATAATATAAACATTCGTCTCAGGCAGTAATATGATCTCATCACAGAACATTGCAGCAGAAGAACATATATGAAATATTGGATATACTAGGATATCCGTGTTTTCAATACGAGCCTGTATAAAACACGGATTCCACGGTCGCGATGAATAGCCAAACCCACATCCCTAGACCCCTACGAGAGCGGCAAGCAACACTGCCAATTCTAGGGTTAGGAGACCTAGTCCCGACTCCTCGGGATGGTCTCCCACTGGACCTTAGAACCCGGTTACTTGTGCTCCCCGCCTTGGGTCTACCTAATGCGGAAAAGTAAATAATATACAACGGTGACATCTTCCGCAACCTGGAAGTGCCCCAATAAAAGAATATTACATATAAATGAATTTTACATGAATGAAAAAGAAAAAACTCTCATCTCACAAAAAAAACCCGGCTATTCAAAACGCGACGATCCAATATAACATATCACAGCAACACATAATATCACATATCATCAACGTAAGCAAGTATGCGTATCTCGATTGTCGTTGATGTATAGCAACGAAGCCGGCGATACACCACATACTACGCTTACGGTCACAGAAAAGAAAGTGTAAAACTACAACAGTTGGAATCCGTAACCTCCTTAGACATCGCATGCCTAACCAAATGAATTCTTTAGACATCGCATGCCTAACAATTATAAACCCCGCATTTTAGTCTCATTATCGAAAACTCTTTTCAATATCAAGTCGGGCAATTCAACAAGATTCCCAACATTCTGATCGAATACTCGTCGCAAACTTTAGTAGACGGCCGCACCCCTGATGCCGTCGACGAAGTGCACTAAGGCGGAACACCGCTGCCGCGAGCACCCGAACGGATGCTTTTGGCGACGGGGTTCTCCTACAGTCACTTGGTCGGGGCTATGGGGCGTAGCTGTCTATTAAGTTTACCCGGCGAGTATCTGCGTACGCTACGTGATTGCGACGGACTTTTGATCGCATCAAAATTCCGTGGCAACTGATCTTCTGAGACTAAAGTGCTATGTTTATAATATTCAAATTAGTTATCTCATAACTACTTATGGACTCCAAATATTGTATCACATTCCAGATAAATAGACAATGTTAAACTTTCCGATCGAATAATCAAACACCTAAGATTTCCCCAATATATCTCAACACTTGAAATCAGTTTAAAAACATCCATCACATGCCACAGTACCAATGGTCCAGCCGTAGAAGGGTCAAGCCAACGCCTCACATGTGGCACGCCGTACTGCCACAAACCCTAAGGTTCAGAAGCAGTTCAAGACGGTCACATAATCGAGTTAAGGTTTGTTGTCTTCTAGAGGGTCCACCGCGTTACTTGCATGACTTAGAACGTTCTTAAACACGAGGAAAAATCCAAGTTTTGAAAAAATTTCCGACAGGGGAAAAAGTGAGTTATTGATATCCGCCCGAACTTTTTAACAGTTTCTAAAATTATCCGGAAAAACTAAACAAAGTAAAAATATCCGATCAAAACAACGAGTCCCCAATACACCCCAGAAAACCCAACACTTGAGTATAATTAAAAATGCCCAGAAGAATCAGGAATTAGCTACGGAGGTTACTGTGCAAATCCTATCCCTCAATCCTTCCTTCTTGCCGCGGAACCGCCGCCAATACCAGGGTTTGGCCGCGGTTCCGCGGCGCTTTGGACGATTTAGGGTGTCGGGCTTCACAGTAATTCCTAGAATACCCTGCTGAATTTTTTGGGTATTTTTAATATGAATAAAATCACAGTTTTGAAAAATTTCCAGAAACTAGGGTATATCGGGTTTTCCGGGTTCGATCGGACTTTAAACTTCGTCTAGACTTTGCCTAAAGCTCTAGCTTGGCTCTGATACCACTGTAGGCTTGCTGGGCATGCGCACAAGGGTCTACGAGGCATCAACCATGTCCGATTTAAAAATTAGCCGTGCCGAACAACCCGAATACGGATCTTTAAACTAGAGATTAGGCGAAAACTAGCATGCTAAACACTTTAACACTAAGTGAGAGGGATTACAACATTTGTAGATCCGGTCCTTCACTTCATAAGCTCCGTGTTGAAGTCCCTTCGCTGTGATCATCGGGTTCCGGACTCTCGAGAAGTTCCACGAAGAGAAAGATGCAGTCTTGCTTCCGATCTTCGATACAAAGATGATCTACCTTGAAGTTTCATTAACACAAGCTAACACTCACTAAAATTGAGTGAACACTCTCATCTAAAGGGCAATGGAAGATGAGGATGATGAAGTAGGATTTTTGCTCTCTTTATTTATCTTTTTCTCACATTTATTCATCACTTGGAAAAAGCTAGTAAGCTTTTTCCATGAAGAAAGAAAGAAGGAAGAAGATGAACAATATGATTAAGAATCCTTTTGTGATGAATAATGCAAAGGAGATAATATGATAAATAATGCAACCATTGTAGAGATGTAACCAAGGGCTAGGGTTTGGGTTGAGTTAAGAATGAGTCGCTTGAAAATATCTTTTCCAAAACAAAAAAGAAAACCTTCTAGAATCTACTAGAAGTCATTAACCCAAATCAAACCCTAATCTTGATTAATCTTTACTAAACATGTTGCATTAGTTATCATATCATGTTACAATATTATATATCACATATATAATATTTATTGTAACCAAATAAAATAATACAATTAACATATATCGCATATATATCAATGTATTACCCGAGTGAGAAAAAGAATCTTTTAGTGAGCTAATATTAGTTAATGTAATTTAATATATCATATATATTATTATACACTAAATTATCGAATTAACACTTGATCCGACAATCCGGCTATATCGCATATAACCGACTAATATTTATCCGTACCGATTCATCGAATCAACACTTGATCCGATGACCCGGCTGATATCAAATATCGCGAGAATATAATACGGTATCTCATATCGTATTATCCTCGGTCCCGCATATATCACATACGTGCCCCTACTCCGTTTTGCCTGAGTCAAGAAACCTCTGTGTAGGACTCTAAAGAATCGTCAATACGCCGGCAGTAGGTGATGATCATATCAAACACCCACAAGCTGCAAGCGGTCAGCTAAACGTAACAGCTACCCAGGTATTGAGCGCTCAGAAGATCAACAAGCAAGCCTGTACATTCTCCTGTGAATCCAAACAGTAACACTCCCGTACAGTCCGGTCTCGTCGTCTGATATGTTGCATATCTCGCCTAGGGGTGGTAAACGCCAGACCCCAGTAGCTCGATAAGTCGTGTCGATATGAGGTCTATAACAGTTCAAGAAACTACTGATAACACTTACCAGTAAATCTCAGCAACCCTGGCCAGGGATTTCTGGTTATAGCCAATCGAACACAGCACAACATCAACTCCCTATACCGGGAGAGACGAATCCCCTCCTATCGCTCATTGCCTCCATGTGATTCGGGACTGTACCCAAAAGCCACCTTTTTGCACGCCCTCAAAGCACAGTGGGAATCACACAAGACTCTATAACGATCTCGGGTCAACAGACTACTCTGTACCAGTGTCATCGGAGAACTGCCATCTGACGTGAGGTATAATACCATCTGGGCGTTCTCGGTGAGTCCGTCCAGTGTACCCAGTCTCCACTGAGCACCCGTACACCATCCTTGATGTCAAACACCGATGGATATGGGATCATCCATCGCCCATCATATGGGTCAAGATGCGTATACGCTAGTCTACTCTGGTGTATCGATGCCCTGTCTCGATACACCCTCGACTAGGAATAGTTATACGATGTACTCGTCGACTACCGTGGCCCCACTAGTATGATCTCATCATAGTCCCAGTAGTCGAGTACATATCCTAAGGGCTTTATCAACATGTAATATAGAGACAATCAGAGTACATGTTAAGATAAATTACAACCAGATAGCATACAATCATGTCGAGCAAGAAAGTCCTCCCTATATATATCCAAGCTTCCATTACAATATACATCGTATGTACAGTAATGGCCTCTAGGGCATACATATAACTAACAGATACATATGATATTAGTCGGTTATATGTGATATAGCTGAATTATTAAATCAAATGTTGATTTAATAATTTAATGTATAATTATATATTTGATATATTGATTTACATTAACTAATATTAGCTCACTTAAACATTTCTTTTTCTCACTTATGTGTGTGCTTAATATATATGTGATATATATTATTGTGTCATGCATGTTGCAACATGCTACATGGGTGTATGAGACTCACGCCATGCTTGTAATAATGTAAGATTTATTTATTTAAAGAAAATCAAATTTTTTGGAAATTAGTCACATGGTTAAGCTTAGTGGAAGCTTGTAAAACCATTGACTTAGTCCACTAGTTTTGTTTTACATTAGATATTTATTAACCCAACCATTACCTTAAGCCATTGTTAAGTCTCTGCAAGAGTTAGTAAGAGATATTATCTCACCCATGGTTGCTATTCTCACCACTTGATTCATTCTTCACTTGCTTCTCTCCATGGTTGCTTTTCTTCATCTCCTTCCTTAAGCTCTTTAGCTTTTTGGGATGTGAAGAAAATGAGTGAGAAAATAATTTCTAAAGTGAGCAAAATTCTTACTTCATCAACCACTTCTAAATTAGCCATTTAGATTAGGTTGTTTCTTCACTAGTTCATCACTCAGTAAAGAGGTAGCTTGGGTTAGTGTCTGTCATGACCCGTAATTTAGCACGTGACCGGCACTTAAATTACGCAACGTCTATAGGCGTGACGTAAATCAAGTAAGCCGAAAGCCATAATATCTAAACCTTTTTTCGGAAAATAGTGGGGGTGCATTTTTGAAATAAAGGTATAATGAATCATGTTTTTCTTTAAATGCGTAGCTAATGAAGCATGAAAATGCAAGTGGATTATACTATAGTTGAAACATGTTTCGTCTTTAAAAAATTGTGCAGCACCTCCCTTGTATATTTTGATCCAAAATCATATACACAACAATAGAGGCATCCTCAAGCGGGAGCTAGCTCTTCGCCAACTGAAGGAATCACGACAACGCAACAACATATATACGACGTCCAACGGCGAAGATTAACCCAGAAAGAACAAATAAAGAAGCAAGACATCAAAACTCAATAAAGCGATCATAAGCCCATCGCTCTAAGTCTCACACAATACCCAAGTCTGACTAGGTCTACCAATATACAATTTTAGTCTCTGATTTGATTTGATCTGATGGAGTTTATCTAGATACAACGGAATATAAAGTACGAGAGTGGGCACGATCCAACATGTGTCCCACCTACCATAGCAAAGCATCCTGGAAGAAGCTTTGTACCAACAATACCGCAACGGATCCCAAGCGGTCAAACCAGCAAGAACTGTGGCACAACAGGGGTGAGTTGCCAACTCGTTAGTAGAAAACATCAGCAAGTAGAAATCGAATGAAACAACGATTTCCTAGGTCTCTATATCATGAAGGTAATACTATGATATCTAGGGTGACCAAGTACGCATATATGTCAACAATCGAGTCAATGCAATGACATATATAAATAAACATATGATATCATATGCATGTATGCATGTGGATATCATCCACGTGTTCATCCACGACACAAACAATATCATGGAACCTGAGTGTCCTACACCGACACTTGAACATCATGAAAACGTATGCCTGTATATAAATTTGAGGATATCAACCACGTGCGTCCATCAATGACACATCAAATTCGTGGAACCTGAGTGTCCAATATCAACACTCGAAACATCATGAAAACCCGTGTCCGGCATCGACACGTAAATCCTCATATCTCAAGTGCCGCATACTCAGATCGGCCCTCATATCTATCTCATCTCAGGCGCCGCATCCTCAGATCGGTCCTCATATCCATCTCATATCATAACTCCAAAACGGTATCCGCCGAGTTCTATACAATCACCGGTAGGTAGTGCTCACCTGCCAAGCTCACCGCCTAACAATACGAGTCTTCTTGCTCCGGGGTACCTCACCGGGTCCACCATGTACCCCCAGACGGTGCCTACCGCTCCTCGAATCCGGTATACTCACTGCTCAGAACCGAGAAAACTCATGGTGGACACCTCGAAATATCATATTAAGAGAAACCGAATTTTTAAAACAATACATAATATCCTTTAAAATTAAACTACGGTTCTCAAATCCAGATATCTCATAAAAACAACATCTCAATCTATATAACCATAAAGTACGATGTATGCAACATAGGGTAGTAATATGAACATATCGAGTATATCATTCAAGCATGTCAAGTGATAATACTAAACAATGAATGTACTTTTACGGTTAAGAGTAATATCATGATAGGGCAGTTCTACTGTATAAGTAGCATGGCAATTACCGATAATGAATGTGTGTGAGCCGGCAAATCTGTATAAGTGTAACATGTGCATCAACGGAAATTGTGTAGGTGTACTAGCAAGTATATCATATAATATTAAATACTAGAAACATGATAGGTATCACACGAGGAATAATCCAAAAAATATGAACAATAATAAGGTAGCCTCTTTATATCAACGATCCAGCCTCATAGTATCAAGTGTCGCAATACCCTCGATCATCATTCTCAATTCATAAGCGCGGATCAAACATTCGGTAAACGCATCACGTACGGTAATCCATCGTACGGTGTCACAAACAGAGTAGGGAATCTATCGTCCTATTCGCCAGCAAAGGTACGGATCTATAATCTCGTATGGCATACCTTATCAATCACATAACACATCTATATCAATCTTATATCACATCATCTGGCATATACGTCATATCTTGTTAATCTCAATTCATATCATCTCTTTCTAAATCCTATAATTATATTATCTTAAGTTCATAGCATACCCTTTATCAAATTATAATTATAAAACGATCTTCCATATCAATGGTTGCGGGGGTGATATACGCCATCCACCCGACTTTCCCCGTAGATATAAATCTACTCACCTGCTAAACTCCTCGCTTAGCCGAAGTCGATGTGCTTCGTCGTCTCGGAAGTCCACGCGAAGGTACCTACAATCAATACACAATCGCAATACTATCAAATCCAATATCCGAAAACCGATACGGTACACGAATTACTTATAGGTTAGAACCTATAGCTTACGCTTGCAAAAACAACCAAACAACCCTCATCGTTGACGTACAAACGTCCAACGACCAATTCAAATCTAAATACCAAAACCACGAATTCAAATATCTTTAAAACATAGCCAAAACACTCTCAAGTAGCTCCCACATTTTGGCTCAAGTCAATTGGGACTAAACAACCAAGTACATGGGATAGGTTATAGGGTAAGTGAGCTACAGGCAAAAACACTACACCAAAAGAAGAAGGGGACCCGGCGAGATGCCCATAATGTCCGATTTCGCCGGCCAAACTGAAGAGTTTTGGGTTCGTATTTTGGTGGTGGTCTTCTAGTGGTTTATCTAGGTCAATGGACTTGTTTGATTTTCATAAAAATATCCCAGATTGGTCCAGATACCCTGTAGACTAACAAACTCCACAAAACTGACACGGGACAAATTCTAAGTTCGTGTATCGGGTTCTAAACTCATTTCCAAGTCAGGAAATCATCTCTAAAGTCTTACAAACACCCACTACACCTCAATTAACCACTTAACATCAACTTGTAAATTCCAAGATCACATAACCTAACTAATACGAAATCTAAACTAACTAGGCTATATAAATACAATTTCTAATCTAAAAGTGAAGAGATTATCTCATTTGGTAACTTAGGAAAATTCTTGAGTTGTCCAAAGTCTTCAAAATCCAAACTTGATTGGTTCAAAAGGTTTAGAATATGTTTGTGCATGTTTTATATGAAGGTGGCATGGGGTTTTGAAAAGGAATTTGAGATGATGCATGGAGGTAGTGAGGTAAAGAAGCATGAAGGAATGGAGATGAAGAAGAGAAGAAGCAATGGGGAAGAAGGAATATGGCAGCAAAGTCATACCTTCTCTCTTCTTAAGCTCACTCTCTCACGCACCAAGTTTCCTCTACACTCAATCTCCCAATAAATATCAGTTTCTCATTCTTCTTCTTTTTTGTTTCATTCACATAACTCTTTCTCTTTTCCTTTCTTTTCTTTTCTAAATCTCATTCTTATAAAACTCACAAGTCACAAACACAAACACTTAACAACATGCACATGATATGGTGTACTAGCCATGGAAAAATGTAAAAATACGGATTTGGCCAAATCGCGATTAGTAGTGCACTAATCAAGTTTAATTTAAACTTGCATATATTTAATTATAAAAATGCCAAAATCCAATAAATATCCTTTTAATGAGTAAATAATTTTAATCTCCGATTATTTTCCAAATATTGGTATATACTTATACCATTTTACGAAAAACTCATATTCGCCAATCGAATAGTTTTCGTGAAATATATTATTTGAATATTAAATTCCAAAAATAATATTTTTATATTTCTGAAATGTTATAATCTTCCCCTCTTAAATAAATTCGATCCCCGAATTTAAATTTCAATCCCCAAAGACTCTAACATTTCAATAATCAGCTCAATTCAACGGGGCTGCGAAATCACGGAAGATACAGAAATACCACAGCGCATCGTGTGCGCCTGAAAACGAGTACGAAACTCAAAATCAAACTCCGTCAAGCATCACACAATCATTGGAGTTATAAAAGAAATGCGAATATCAAATTCTACCACTGGAATTCAAATGCACTATAGCCAAATCATAATACGTATATAGCACGTATCTTTGTAAAACCATTTTAAAAGCTGAATAACTCATGTCAAATCTTTCCCAAATCTCCAAGCTATGCATAGCTCACGGCACAAGTGGCAGACGATCATTTTTAAAGTAGTAAATATATACTTATATATGTTTTTCTCAAATTATACGTCCCACCCTTTTGAAATATCCCAAAAGGTTCTCTTTGTAAAATTTGGTGGCACTCACGGACACGTAGAAAATAATGAGACTATAGCTCCTTTCTTTTGAAAACCTCTTGGTAAACTTTTCATGCATGCAAAAATGATCAGGCACTGTCCTTAGACCAGTCCTGCTCGGCAACTATACAATATAGTATCCATCATCAAAACGTGATACTCATAAATAAAATCGGCCTCAAAAGGCGTATCCAACATCACATGCATCTGGTGCGCACAGAAAAAATCAAATCCAATACAAGTGCCACAGATATGCACAAAAGCAAAATTAAGTACAACAGGTGTGCAAGAAAGTATCTGTCCAGTGCAACGGATGTCCACGACAACAATATCAAATGCATCTATAGTGCATGAAAATCTCAACCCAGTGAAACTAAAATGCACGAATGAAAATCCCAATCAAGTGCATCCAATATGCACGAATAAAAATCCCAATCAAGTGCATCCAACATGCACGAATAAAAATCTCTATCGAGTGCACCCGGTGTGCACAAAATCTCATATCATGCATCCACATGCGCGAAAATCCAAAACAAGTGCGTCTGGTCCGTATAAAACATCCATTGCAATAGTATGCATGATAACGAACATCAAGTGAAGGCGCGCACGAAAACATAAATCTGGTGCAACAAATGCACGAAATACGAATCTGGTGCAACCAATGCACGAAATATATCTGGTGCAACAATGCACGAAATACAATCTGGTGCACCCAATGCACGAAAACTCATCAATATCTCAAATGCTCATAAAAACAACACCGAGTATACCAAGGTGTATAGAATCATAAACGTGTGCAACTGCGTGCACAAAATCCATCCCAATGGACTGCAAGCACAAATAAGCTATACCGAGTGCATAAGTAAAGTCAAGTGCGTATGACATGCACGAAATCAAATCGACAGTATCGAATCCACGAAACCATAAATACATGCAACAAAGGCACAAATCGATACCAAGTGCAATAGATATGCACAAATCATAAACCAATGTAGCGATGTATAAAACATAATCAAGTGCAATAACTGTGCACTAAATATAAATCTCCAGTAGGTGCATCCATGGTGCATGAAAACATAATTCACGAAACCCAATCATCGAAACTCAAGTCCAAGCGATAAAAGTGTGATACTCGGATCACAAAACGCAATCGCAATAAATGATATTGAGGTACACCTCCTACAATGTCGAAAAATACCGGTACGCCCAAGCTGGCAGAGCAAGATCATCTACTTGCCTCCTGCTCACAGTATGGAGTCCTCGGTCTCTGGGTCCCCGTTTTCTCTGTGGATTACAAATCATATGATCCTTCGGCTCGTCGGCCTGGTCAGGTGTACTAACGGAACAGTCCCGCTCCGAAACTCCTCTGATCACGGTTTGGCCAATCAACATGACCACTCGCAAACCGCACATTACTGACGGCGGCAACTGGCCCTCTGAATACGCATGATATAACTGACCCTGGGTGAAAATTTCTATTGCTGCAGTGTCCTGGAAAGAACCTGCTCATGGCTTCTTCCGATCTCACATATGTCGAACTATACGAAGGTTGGCACTATTGCTTAACTTTTTTCTCATAATCGGACAGCTGTATCCTCAGCATAGCTTTCTTCTGAAATTTGGCTGTATCTAACGCCTCTGCAAATATATCAATCCTCTGGCATCATCGGAGAGTAACAACCACTTGTTAACATCTCGCACGAACCTCTTGTTCCACTCATCTTTATTACCGTCCACTTAAATGTCATCTCTTACTGTCTGCATATTGCAATTCATTCTCGGCTACGGTCAATCAAGAGTCTCTCACATGGACTCAAAATTATGAACTCGGTATCTTTATCACTCTGTAGAAGATATCTAGCCAAACACGTCCTCGGGAACTCGTCCAAATCATCGGAGGAATACACTTTATTCGTCCGTTCTCGATGAACTCACAACGCATCTGGGTGAGGTCTTTCTATCTGAAACTAGTCAACTTACCGATCTCATATCGGAGCATTCGACGAACAACGTCCTCTTTTGCTCGATTTACTCTAGATCTAAGTAAGATCCTTCAACTGGAATTCTTCGACTCAACTGAGCCTGCGTCGGCACATCAAATCCAACGAATCATATCAGTCACTCAACTCAAGATAGACTGCCTATCTCCTATCACATCTCTGCCTGAAATCTCCAGTGGTTTCAGCTCATAGACTCTGGAAACGACTTCCCATCAATCTCAGCAACAGCTGGGTCATCTGTCTGCATGGTAGACAACATCACGATCTCATAGGTAGGATGTACATCAACGGTCCTCTCAATCCGGCAGCCTCTAATAATGGCCCAATCATCCGGTGCAAAACCGAACACTCGCCTCAAACTAGAGATCACAACACAATACTATACCTATATGCCCCCATGTCACCAGAAACAACAATGGTCAATCCTCGTCCATGACGAGCTCGCCCTGACCGCAACACTAGCAGCAGCTCAATCTGCGCTCAAACCATGGTGACAGGAACCTCAAGCAGGTATCGATGATGATAGATCAAATGAACGAAAGAAATCAACAAATCCCAAATGGATATATGATCATAGGAATGAATTGTATCACAGATCTCAAGATAAGTACATCCTAAGGTTTCTTTAGTGGAGTATCGTATCGTAAGTATGTCGCGGAACATACATACGGTACATCACTCTACTCAAGCTACCTACTCCATCAATCAAGGTCAACCTATGAAATGAAAGTTCGGGTCTAATACCCCCACTCCCACCTCGTCAAGTCTACGTTCCGTAAGGTCAAGCCTGGGTTCCGAAATATATACGCCCTAGACTCTGCATAGTCAAACCCAGACTCAAACCAAGGTTAAACCTAACGCTCTGATACCAACTTTGTCATGACCCATAATTTAGCACATGACTGGAACTTAAATTACGCAACGTCTAATGGCGTGACGTAAATTAAGTAAGCCGAAGCCCAGAAAATCCAAACCTTTTTTGCGAAAAATAGTGGGGGTGCAGTTTTGTAATAAAGGTATACTGAATCATGTTTTTCTTTAAATCCATAGATGATGAAACATGAAAATGCAAGTGTATTATACTACAGTTGAAACATGTTTCGTCTTTAAAAAATTGGGTAGCACCTCCCTTGTATAGTTTGATCCAAAACCATATACACAAAAATAAAGGCATCCCCAAGCGGGAGCTAGCTCTTCGCCAACTGACGGAATCACGACCACGTAACAATATATTTACGATGCCCAACGGCGAAGATCAACCCAGAAATAACAAATAAAGAAGCAAGATATCAAAAATCAAGAAAGAGATCATAAACCCATAGCTCTAAGTCTCGCAAAATACCCAAGTCTGACTAGGTCTACCAATATACAATTTTAGTCACTGATTTGATTTGATCTGATGGAGTTTATGTTGGATATGTATGCCCAAGAGGCCATTATTGTATATGTATACATGTGGATGCATAGACATATATATGTACATGACAGTCTTGCTCGATATGATAGTATACTATCTGGTTTGTCTTTATCCTAACATGTGTATGTTTTACTTGCTATTACATATCTTTTATACATGATGATAATGCCTGTAGGATCATTGCTGGGTTGTATATTATTTGTTTGGGGAACGGCCAGGTTGAGGTCGATGTCACCATTTGTATATATTATTCTCATTTTCTGTACTAGGATTACCCCCACGGAGGAGTGCACGAATAGTCGGGTTCTAGAAGGAAATAAGCCCGCATCGCATGGCATTGAGATGGAGGGGGCTTCATTCTAGAATTGGCGGGCTATTCGCCGCACTCGTAGGGGGTATAGGATCACCCACGGAAGGGCGCCCAAGTTACCGGATTCCGTGAAGTGCTGGGTGGCCCATTCACTTTGTTGAAGGGGGTTGCCTCACTTCTGGGATTGGCGGGTAACTTGCCGCGCTCGTAGGGGTCTAGGTTTTCATTGCACAGGCTATCCACACGACCGGGAACGTCGGGTTTTATTTGCGGCTCAAATAAAACCCGGGGCTCCAAGATTATCCACCTTTCTAGATTGTTGACTGAGATTCTATGATGTTGCTTATTATCATGCTTGGGACGAATGCTATATACACTTATATATATACTGGTAGATGTTGTATATGTTTTGCAACCGTGCTAGTCCAGCCCCGCTCTGTCGTTAGTTAAGTAACCTAACGGGTGATGAAGGGGCACCATGGCGAATGCGGATGGCATAGACGTACATCATTTTTTCGTTCTTTTCTAGTGTGATAGGTTAAATGATGGGACCGCATTAATTTTGATTAATGCTACCTAAATAGATGTTGTTGGAACAAATTTCGAAAAACTATAGTTATATTCTTTCGCTTTGCATAGTGGTATTCGGTTGTGAATATACAGCACCTCATTCCAGGAGGCAAGAGCCGAGATTCCTTCGCGGGGAGTGACCTCTAGAGAAAAGTCTATACTATAGATTACTCGTTTTTTTTCAAAACCACAAGTTTTCAAAAGCGGAGCCTAAACCACTGCTTTTTCAAAACTGCTCAGGTTCCTTCAACGATATCAAGTTCATTACATTAACGGGTTTTTCGCTAAAAACCCAGACGTAGCCCTCCGTCATTTCTTACGAGTGTTTCTTAGTATTCATGCTGCGTATTTTGACCTAGTCAAGACGTAGTGTTCGGTAGCTGAGTAGTGCTTGTTTGTTGCAGGTATTGCGATTATTTAGGACAGCAGTATAACCATTTTGACCTAGTCAAGAGTATATATAGGTGGGTCTAAGTTAATCTAGGATAATGACGGGTTGAACTTGACTAGCGGCTTATAATATGTTGACCTAGTCAAGGTCATAAACCGCTAGGGGCAAAAACCACATCGGGAGTTTCAAATATATAGGAAACTTGCTAGCGTTGCATACCTTCTGGAGTGTGGTAACTAGAGTGGCTTCCATCTAGGTTATCATGCAATGATAGTTGTATCCCGATCCCACTGATGTGTAGGATTACTCCTAGGAGATTCTCTTACTTAACAATCAATGCTATAAACCAGGTAGGTGTCTAGAACAGTGTTAGCTGGGCTACGCCTCGAGGGAAAAGTGGTTATGTAATTATGGAACTTCGCGAAAGCGTTGGAAAACCACCCTCGAAGTACCGACACTAGCCTGGCCAAAAGGTTAAGCAAGTATTATGACGTGCGATTGATCCCAACTAATTCTTCTTTTAAGGTTTGACGAAGAATTCAAGGAAACGGTAGGATCCATCCTGATTAGATAAACTAATAACCAATCTAATCTTGTAAGAGCGCATGCTGAGTGTTTCTTTTCTCTCTCTCCAGGTAGCAACCACTTCATGCCCTAATCAAGATAATAAAATGTATCACTTGACCGATCTAAATTCGTATTCGGGGCCTCGAGCGTCAATTTGGCTCTAACTTATGAGTATGAGCAGAGGAAAGAGGATTGCATAAGTTCCTTGATGATCCCATCAAAGAAGAAGCATACTAATGCGTCTTCTTCGTGTGTTCTTGTTATTCAGAACTGTTTTTCGGTCAGTCCTACCTCCTGGGTACTAGATACCGGATCAGGGTCTCATATCTATAATTTATTACGGGGACTGAGAAAAACTAGGATGGTTGGACCTGATGATATGTCCCTCAGAGTAGGGAACGGAGCACAAGTTGATGCTTCTACCGTCGGTGAATATCACCTAGCATTACCAAATGGCAATGCTATGATTTTGAACAATTGCTACTTTGTACCTTCCATTGTTTGAAACATCATATCAGTTTCTTTACTTGATAAAGACGGATATAAGTTTGTTCTTGATAGAAATATCATGAACATTTACCTTAATTAGGTATTGGTTGCAGAAGATACACTGTGTAATGGTATCTATGTTCTTAATCAAAACACAGTTCTCTACATACAAAACACACGCAAGAGGAAGAATTCAGAAGTGAACGAATCCTACTTATGGCATTGTAGACTTGGTCATATCGGAGAGAAAAGACTGAGTAAGTTGCATAAAGATGGATTTTAGCATATGTTCGAGTTTTCATCTTATGAAACTTGTCAATCTTGTCTCAAAGGAAAGATGACCAAATCTCCATTCACCGGTAATGGAGAAAGAGCAGCAGAGCTCTTGGGACTCATACACAGTGATGTATGTAGTCCAATGTCTATACATGCAAAGTGTGGGTTCTCATACTTTATCACATTCACTGACGATCTCACTAGGTTCGGATATGTGTATCTCATGAAACACAAATCTGAAGCTTTTTAAGAAATTCAAAGAATTCAGAAACGAAGTAGAGAACCAGACTGGCAAAAGTATCAAGATCCTCCGATCGAATATAGGAGGGTAGTACTTAAGCACGGAATTCCTAGAATGCCTAAAAGAGAATGGAATTCTCTCTCAGCTTACTCCTCCATATACACCACAGCACAACGGTGTATAGGAGTGCAGGAACCGTACCCTATTGGACATGGTTCGCTCCATGATGAGTAATGCCGAGTTGCCTCTTTCATTTTGGGGCTATGCGCTTTTGGCAGCGGCATATCTGTTGGATGATGTTCCATCCAAATTCGTGCCTAAGACACCATTTGAGATATGGAATGGTAAAAGGCCGTATCTTAAACGATTTAAGATATGGGGTTGCCCGGCATATGTTAAAAAGAATAATCCGGATAAACTGGAGGCACGGTCAGTTTTGTGTAAGTTTGTAGGATATCCTAAGAACGATTATGGATATCTGTTCTACCATACCGAGGAACAGAAGGTGTTTGTTGCTCAGCACGCCACCTTTTTAGAGTGGCAATTTCTTGCAAAAGAAATAAGTGGGAGCAAGGTAGAACTAGAAGAAATTCCAGTGGAACAAACTATAATTGATGATTTGGTGGAACCTCAAGATTCAATAACCCCGGACGAGCCTCAGCCACTCCGCAGATCTAGTAGGATTTTTCATCCGCCCGAGAGATACTACGGTTTTCACATAGACGGGGATCGAGAGGATTGCATCTTGGGAGAAGATGATCCTGCTACTTTGAAGCAGGCCATTATCAGTAGGGACTCTGATAAGTGGCCGGACGCCATGCGATCCGAAATGGAGTCCATGTACACCAATAAAGTGTGGACCTTGGATATTGCTCCACCTGGGGTAAAATCCGTTGTGTTTCCCCCAATTAGAGCAAAGCTCTGTTTGAAATTCGAATTTCAAAAAAATAGAAGCAACGCTTTAGATGCAGTGCCAAGTGCGCTGCGCCTTAGGCAGCGCACCATGTGTGCGCTAGCGCTAGGCGCGCTGTGCGCCACGTATCAAACACGGGTGCGCTAGCGCAGGGCGCGCTGCGCTCAGAGCAGCGCACCACGTGCGAAGAACGGGTGCGCTAGCTCTGGAATTAAAAAAAAACCACCGTTAGATCAAAAGATCTAATAGTAATGATAAATCATTAATTAATCGAAATTGAATCCTGTTATTGAAAGATTTTCCAATCTTGTTAAAAACAAGAAGATTTCCTTCTGTAAAACAGAAGCTCTAGGATCAAAGATCCAATGGTGGGGAAACATCCCCAAATCAATCAGAGAAAGATCTCATTAACTGATTCAACAAATCAGCTTGCCCTATATAAAGGCCCTAAGACTTCAAGTCAGATATAGAAAAACCCCCCATAAACTTTGAAAAACCTCAAAGATAAACAACAAGCTCTTGCAAGAAGATATTTCTTCAAGGTAAAGATGATGGGTGATGAACACAGAGATGAAATCATCTCATAACAAAGAAAAAAGTTTCTTTCTTTAAAAAGATCATAGATCTTCAAGACAAAAAGTCTTTCATAAAAGAGATCAGAAGATCTCATCATAAAATAAAAGAAGAACATAATTCTTCTCACAGATCATGGATCTATAAAGGCAAAGCCTTTCATCAAAATAAGAGATTGAAAATCTCTCATGCAAAATAAGAACTTTTGTTCTAAAATCTTGAGACAAAGTCTCTTTTAAAAGAGCATAAATTTTTTCTCAGATCATAAAATTGATCAGATGCGCTTTGCGCTCTTGGAATACGCCTTGCGCTCTTGAACTGCGCTTCTGCGCTCTCTGGACCGGCGCTCAGCGCCAAATGCACCACGTGTTAAACACGTATGCGCCAATTAAAAACTTGCACTTTGCGCTTCTGAAATAGCGCTCTGCGCTCATGGGCTGGCGCTCAGCGCCAAGCTCACCACGTGTCATTCACGTGTGTGCCACTAAATTGAAAGCGCAATGCGCTCATGGACTAGCGCTCAGTGCTCATAAACTGGCATCATGCGCTCATCATCTCGCGCCTAACGCTGAGTGCGACATGTGTCCCTTGCATGTACGCCATGTGGCAGAAGAGCACTGCGCTCTTTGACCGGCGCAAAGTGCCTAGCGCACCACGTGTTGCGCCGACAGAACATAAATTGTTCTTTAATAAGCCCAGAGCTTTGGTGAATGCTCAGCATTCAAAAAAAGACAAAAATATTGTCAGAAGGGCCAAGCCCAAATAAAGGCTCAATAGCCAGAATAAAAATGTTAAACATTTATTGGACTTAGCCCAATATTGGCCATAAGTCTTCAACTTATATTAATTGAGCCCACCTGCTCATAAATATTTCGACAGATCTTAGTCCAAAATTGGACTACAGATCATCCAACCAACTCACACAATTCGAGGGTACATCTCTTTACTCCTCTGATATTTGTCGTTGTAATCCTTCAACGTCTTCAGAGAGGTGACGGGTCCCGACAACCAAACACTCCACGGACTGTGGGGTCCTTAACCCGATGGACTATGATGTCCTTAACCTTGACTGTGATGTCTTTAAACTCACGGACTATGATGTCCTTAACCTTGGACCGAGATGTCCTTAAACTAACATTGGACCGAAATATCTTTAAACTAACTGGACCGTAATGTCCCTAAACTAATCGACCGCAATGTCCTTAAACTAAACAATAGAGTCCAAATGCTCTTTTGTCGGATCTAAATGATCCCGTTAAGTTGATCTTAGTCTAAAATTAGACTAATGTATCCTTAACAAATGTTTAAGTTGATCTTAGTCTCAAATGAGACTAACGTATCCTTAAACCCAACCCCAAACCCAAATCTAAGAAAATACGGATTTAGACTAATCCACGCCCTATGGGCGACAACATAAATTAGTCTCCGTATACAATCCACGGGCAACTAAAAACAAAACAAACACACACGACACGAAGTGACCATCTGGAGAAGGAGAAAGTGGTTACCGCGATGCGGTAGCGTAATTAACTGCAGGGGCTTGCGCCTGCAGGGAAGAGCGTCCCCACAATCAAAACCCCCTCAAATGAGGGGTAATCGGATGAAGTCTACTACATCGGCCGCATCCATTTAAAACTTCGATACATGGTGTCATAAACCAACTTGGCATCTTCGGAGAGGTGGACGGATAGCACCAATTAGCATCTGTCCTGAAATTCAGGCGAGACGGATCTACGCGGTCTCGTCTCCGTGTTAAAGCGGGGAACACGTTTGATGCAAATTGTCACGACCCGAAGGTACGGAACGTGATTGGCACTTAAATTATGAAACGTCTCAAGGCGTACGTAATCTTAGTAAGCCAAAGCACAAAAATCTAAACCATTTAAAGAAATAGAGTGAAGGAAAACTTATTTACAGAAAGCGATTTTAACCAAATAAGTCGCATTAAACATTTTAAAAACATCAAAATTTCCCGAAAATTTCCGCAGAGTCTCCTTTGTAAATACTGGCCCTCAAACGGGTACAACACAAGAATATACATATAAATAATGAATAAGGCATCCCCAAGCACGAGCTAGCTCTTCGCCAATGGCGGAATCACAACCACATGCAATATGTATATCAAAAGTGCACAATAAACATCTGAAAGCAAGAAATAAGAAAATACCACATCGACTCAAGTGAGCATCGACACCAAATACCACAAATACAAATCTCACGAGTCTCACCGTCTAGTTCAATATACAAGGGTAGATGGAGTATACTAGATACAAAATAATATAAATGATGGAATAAAATATCCTCGCAACCCACCTACGAACAAAGCCGCAAGTCCAAGCAAAAGGAACAAATGAGGAAGTGCGCCCGCCTCTACTGTGCTGACGGGTTGGAACTGCAAGATATTGTGGCACAACGGGGGTGAGTAGCCAACTCGTGAGTAGTAAGTAATATCTAATAAGGCTATCGTAAGCATGCATGCAAATGTGTCACAATCCACGTATCTCAAAATGATACTATGTACTAGCATGAATGCATAATTAAACACGAAACCTAAACATGTCTGGTATAAGAAAACATTTATTCTTATTTTAGAAAAGCATCTGTACAATAAACTGAGTATCATCAATGAAACCAACAGAAAATCTGTGTCCAGCATCGACACGATATATATATCCTAATATCTCAATGTCTCAATATCTCAATGTCTCAATGTCTCAATATCTCGGGCTCCGTCAGTCCGGATCGGCCCATATAATCAAATATCACGACCACGTCGGTATCCTCCGGATATCCGCCGCGCCAACAATCACCGGTAGGTAGTCTGCCCCTACCAGGCTGATCGTCTACAACTCGAGCTTCTTGCCCCGGGTACCATACCGGGCCCACCATGTACCCAAAACGGTTCATCCAACTCCTCGAATCGGGTCTCGAAAGCCAACATAATCAGGAAAACTCATGGTGGACGACACATACATCATATCACGAGAAAACCGCAACTTGCATTTTTAAAGCGATAACAGGTTTATAAAATTCTTGCGGTTTTCCAAAAAATCCAGAAATCTCATCTATACTGAAATCCTAAAGAAGAATCACAATATATAAACATGTCGGTGATGATGGAAATCTATGATACGGTAGTATATACCATGCGAAGTATGGCCAGAAGCTATGCATGAATCATGATGCAATGAGGTATGTATATATAACTAACAATCCTATGTATCCATTTAATGAAATGAGTATACAAGTATAAGTCTACGGATCATATATGATGCAAATGCACAGTTACCGATTTTAAGCAAGTTCTGTAGTGTTCGTGACATAGCAATTACCAAAGGCGTGTGTGTTCGCATGAATAGTGCTCGTGCGGCATGAACCAATGGTAATGGTGCAAGTGTCCTATGAGATGATATCACATATGTATATATATATATATATAAGATGGTGTGATGCAATGAGATGAATAACTGGGAAACTACGCATATAAAATGCAAGTACTATAAGTAATCCTAAACCATCGGGCGCCTCACGCCAACCAGATGATCCCCCCGTAGATGTGTACATCTACTCACCGGGACGCCTCGGCTAATCTGATCCGATCTCAGCCTTGACTTTCCACGCCACATCTGACGCCTCTGCACCCGATCCTAGAAACACACACAAGTAAATAAGAGAATAGATATATAAATAGTCGCGGACATAAATGATACAAATCAACCACGTGCACTAACTAGACGCGCACGCACTTGGTGCACAAAACGCGCTCGCGACAACGCCACAAACCACAACTAGGGTCTCTATACGTAGCAACCACCAAGTATAGAACCCAATCGTACCAATCGCGCATTTACAACAGACTAAAATATCTTAGGAAATAAGTAGAAAATCATCAAAACCTCAAATTTAATTAAAATCTATTTATCCCAAAAATCTAATAAGCATCAATGTACCATTTTAGTTCAAATCTAGATGTTTTAATAAATTTAGTGGCCACAATATTCACTTAATATCAAAGTTAGGCCACATAATTATTAGCCAATTTTTAATCTCAGTATTTACACACTAATCTTGAAATTAGATTGCAAGAATATGTAATTTGGACAATTTAAAAGTAACAATTTGAAATTTAACAAATAGACTAGATTTTGCAAGTTTTAAGATGGTGACCTACACTAAGTAAACTTGATTCATTGATGAAAACCCTAACTTAAACTCAAACCCTTATATTTAGAATTCAAATTTTCAATCAAAACCATATTAACACTAAGTCAAAAATGAAATTATAACAAGTATGAAACAAGTAACCATTTGAGTAAGATTATACCTCAACAATTTTGATGATCTAACTTGCAAACACAGCCTCCCAAAATGCTCCCTTGCTTCAAGATCTAAGCTAGTTTAGGCAAAGGAATAATGGGTGAAGGTTTATCTATGAATTAGTGGAAATTTGTGTGGATTTTTGATGCATTTCTTGAACATTTTATAAGTGAAATGAGGTGGGGAAATGAGGCCTGCCTTAGTTCGGCCAGCAAATGGGAAGGAAAAGAGAGAGAGAGAGGTGAGTGAGAAAAGGAGGTAACCCTACCCCCCACATACACATCATACATCATATCTTTCATTTCATTAATTATTCTTTTTCTTATTTGTTTTATTTTCTAATTTATCCCGGAATTCTCAAGAACCTTGGAGTCCAATGAAAAAGAATATGTTACAACTAGAATTTAAGTTGTCATGGTGCACAAATGTATACTTAACCCATTATAATTTGTAATTATCACTAATTAAATTTATAAGTGAAAGCTTAAAATAGTATTTAAAATAATTAATTAAGAAAAAATATTCAAGTAAACTAACAATTTATAAGTGACTAAATAAATACCAAATACTATCAATTATATAACTAAAATAGGTGTATTTAAGTATGTGTGGAAAAATAATTATATCTTGGTTTTTACGGAAAACACAAGTTATTTTACCGATTATCGGAAAATTCACCTAAACGGTTTTTAAAACGTTACAATCTTCCCCCCTTAAAGAAATTCGGTCCCCGAATTTAAAATCTAACTACGCGTACCCTCGAAGAGATGGGAATATTTCATCCTCATCACGTCCTCGGTGTTAGTTATGTATATGCCCTAGAGGCCATTGTTGTACATATGATGTATATTATAGTGGATGCTTGGATATATATAGAGAGAGGACTTTCTTGCTCGACATGATAGTATGCTATCCGGTTTCCCTTTGTCTTAACATGTTGACTTATATTGTGTTACTGTCTTACTCTCACATGTTGATAAAGCCCTTAGGATATGTACTTGACTACTAGGACTATGATGCAGATCATACTAGTGGGGCCAGGGTAGTCCATAAGTAAATCCTATAACTGTTCCTAGTCGAGGGTGTATCGAGATAGGACATCGATACTCCAGAGTAGACTAGCGTATACGCATCATGACCCATATGATGGGCGATGGATTATCCCACATCCATTAGTGTGTGACATCAAAGATGATATACGGGTGCTCAGTGAGACTAGGTACACTGAACGAACTCGCCGAGAACTCCTTATTGGTATTATACCTATCGTTAGATAGCAGTTCTCTGGTGACACTGGTACAGGTTAGTCTGTAGACCCGAGATCGTCATAGTGTCTTATATGATTCCCACTTTTCTTTGATTTCCATCTTACCACGTTCAAGAGAACGTGAAAAATGGTGGCTTTTGGGTACAGTCCCGAATCATATGGAGGCAATGAGCAATAGGAGGGGTTGCGTCTTTCCCGGTATTGGGTGTTGATGTTGCGCTGTGTTCGATTGGCTATAACTAGAAGTCCATGGCCAGGGCAGATATGGAGATATACTGGTAAGTGTTATCGGTAGTTTCTCGACCCGTTATGAGCCTCACATAGACACGACTTATCAGTTATTAGGGTCTGACATTTTACCACCCCTAGACTGTATATGTGACATATCAGACGAAGAGACCAGACTGTATGGTAGTGTTACTGATTGGATTTGCAGGAGTATGTACAGGCTTGCTTTTTGATCTTCTGGTCGCTCAATACCCGGGTGGCTGTTACGTTTAGCTTACCGCTTGCAGCTTGTGGGTGTTTGATATGATCATCACCTACTGCCGGAGTATTGACGAGTCTTTAGTGTCCTACACAGAGGTTTCCTGGCTCAGGCAAAACGGAGTAGGAGCACATATGTGATATGTGCGGGTCCGAAAATAATACGTGTATGGGATACCTTATTCCATTCTCATGATATGGGATATCGGCCGGGTATATGTGATATAACCGAATCATCGGATCAAGTGTTGATTCTATGAAATGATACATTTTATATATTAGTCGGTTATATGTGATATAGCCGGATTATCGGATCAAGTATTGATTCGATTATTTAATGTATAATTATATATGTGATATATTATATTACATTAACTAATGTATGCTCACTTAAGTAATTGTTTTTCTCATTTTGGATACATTGATATATATATGTGATATATGTTAAGTGTATTCTTTTCTTTTGTTACTAAATTACATATATGTGATATGTATAATTGTAACATGTCTGGTTATAAATGCAATTTGGGTTTATGAGAGTTAAACCATGCTAAGGTTAATGTTAGGGTTTATATTTATCATTAAGTTATTCAAAAATTGTGGATAGTTGTCATGGTTGATATTTTGATGGAAGCTTATGGAAGCTTGTAGACTACATTGACTTTGTCCACTCTTTTTGTCTAGCTTAGGATATTTATCCACCTCATCTTTAACCATAGCTAATGGTTAAGTCTCTACATGGGTTAAGGATGATATACTTGATCCAAGGTTTCATTTCTAACCACACAACAATTATTCTCATCACTTCATCTTCTTCTTCCTCAAAAGCTTGCTAGCCTTTTCATTTGTGATGAAATAAATTGAGAAAAAGAAAACTAAAGAGAGCTAAATTCCTACTTCATCATCCTCTTCTATACTAGCTATATAGATTAGTGTGTTAGCTTCACTAGTTCCTACTTAGTGAAGAGATGGCTTGAGTCCGTGTTTCCTCGAAGTAGATCATCACAGACTTTGAAGACTTCAAGCACGGATGCATCATACATCTTGTGGAGCCTCTCAAGAGTTCGGGAGTTCATGGATCGCACCGAAGGGACAACTACTTGGAGCTTATGAAGCGAAGGAACGGACTACAAAGGTTGTAATCCCTCTCACTTAGATGTAAAGTTGTTTACATGCATAGTTAACCCTAATTCTCTAGTTCGATTACTTGGTTGGTTTGTTTAGCACCCCAAAATTTTTAATATAGCATGTTTTATGCTTGCCAAAACCTTGCTAAGGTGCTAAGCTAACCCTACAGTGGTATCAGATCCAATCTAGAGCATTAGGCGTTGTCTAGACGAAATTAGAACTCCGATCGAACTCCGAAAACCCATTTTGGACCCCCTCACTGGAAATTTTTCAAAAAGTTGGATTTTTCCATGTTAAAAATATTCAGAAAATCATGCAGTGAATTCTATGGAAACACCTGATGAATGAAACCCTAACTCGTCTAAGTGACCATGGATCCGCGGCCAAAACCTGGTTTTGGCGGCAGATCCGCGGTGCCACTTGAGAGGCTTGGATCGGTCCTTCAGCTGTTGGTCCGTAGGTACTGTAGTATGTCTCTGGTTAATTTTAACTGTGCTCAAGTGTTGAGCTCTCTGGGAATTTTTGGGAATTCGTTGAATCTATCGAATTATCTAACTTCGCCTGGTTATCTGTGATGATTATGTGTTGCTGTGATATATTATATTGGATCGTCGTGTCTTGAATAGCCGGGGGTTTTATGTGAGATGAGAGTTTTTATTTTCATTCATGTAAAATTCATTGTATGTAATATTCTTTTATTGGGGCACTTCCGGGTTGAGGATGATGTCACCATTGTTGTATATTATTTACTTTTCCGCATTAAGATAGACCCAAGGCGGGAATCACAAGTAACCAGGTTCTAGACTCCAGTGGGAGACCAACTCGAGGAGTCGGGTCGGGTCTCCTAACTCTAGAATTGGTAGGGTTGCTTGCCGCTCTCGTAGGGGTCTAGGGATGTGGGTTTGGCTATTCATCACGACCGTGGAATCCGCGTTTTTACTGGCTTAAATAAAACACGGAATTCCTAGTATATCCAATATTTCATATGTGATTCTTCCGCTGCTGATATACTGTGATGTGATCATTTTATATGCGTGAGACGAATGCTTATACTATATATATATATATATATGATATATAAATATTACTGCTTTCATTTCTTTTGTGATACTTAGGAAGCTTAATTGATAGGACTTCATTAATGAGATTAATGAAAAATAAAAGAAACCTAAAAGATGTTGTAGAATCAAATTTTCAAAAAGGGTAGCTCTAGTTTTTTCTTTGCATAGCGGTATTCCTTATAGAATATCCAGCACCTTATTCGATAAGGAAAGAACCGAGATCCCTTCACCGGGAGTGACCTCTATAGCGAAACTAGCAGATGCTACAACTCACTCGGTTTTGTTTTTGATTGCTTCTATAGTTCTTGCTTTGCACAGCGGTATTCCTTATAGAAAATATCCAGCACCTTATTCGATAAGGAAAGAGCCTAGATCCCTTCACCGGGAGTGACCTATTTAGCGGAACTAGTAAAAGCCTCAAAAACACTCCTTTTCAAAATCACTTGTTTCTACAACGATATCAAGTTCGTTATGACAAATGGTTTTCAGAAAAACCTGTCGTAGCCCTCCGTCATTTCAGATAAGTCCTACTTAGTATTCATGCTGCGTTTGTTAGCCTGCGTCAAGACGTAGTGTGCGGTAGCTAACTAGTGCTTATCTGCAACATAAGATGTGATTGGATTATGGTAGTCGTACGACTTTGTTGGCCTGCGTCAAGGGTCGTGCGGGTTGGCTTAATTCAATCAAGAAATGACGGGTTGAACTTGACTAGTGGAATATGGTTTGTTGGCCTGCGTCAAGGTCATAGCACGCTCGGGGCAAAAACATTATTGGGAATTTCAAGTGTTGAAATTTGCAATGAGATTGCATACCTTCTATGAGATAGTTGGATCCCGATACCCACTGCGAGTAAGAGTTACTCCTGGGAGAGTTTTACACAGGACAATTAGCCGATCAAGTAGGTGTCTAGAAAGGTGTTAACGGGGTTATTCCTTTGGGAAAATGAGGTTTATTTTAATTAGGTCCGTGCGAAAGCATGGGGAACCTCCCTCCAAGTACAAACACTGGCCTGGCCGAAACATTGGCGAACTTGTAAAGTGTAATTAATCCCGGCTAGTCTTATCTTTTAGGGTTTGAAGGAAGATTTGATTAAAACAGTAGTAGCCATCCTGATTAGATAAGATAATAACATATCTAATCTTGAAAGAGCGTACGCTAAAGTGTTTTTCTTCTCTCTCTCTCCAGGTAGCGACCATATCATGACTTAATCAAGATAATAATATGGATGTATTAACCGAACCCGCTTATTATACTGAGCAGGGGAACGTTGGTCCCGTTCTTTCTTATAAATGTTATAAGACTGAGCAGGGAATAGAGACATATCCGGATACTCACGGCGCCCAAATGAAGAATAAGCATGCCGATGCATTTTCTTCGGGTGTGTTAGTTATTAAGAACTGTTTCTCAGTTCACTCTACGTCCTGGGTATTACATACCGGATCAGGATCCCACATATGTAATATGTTACATGGGCTACGGAAAGGTAGGGAACTGGGAATGGGTGATCATTCCATAAGAGTAGGAAATGGTGTAGATGTTGCAGCCAAAGCAGTTGGTGAATATCACCTTGTATTACCAAATGGCAATACATTGATTCTGAATGAATGCTATTACGTATCATCCCTGATATGCAATGTTATATCATTTTTGCTATTAAGCAAAGAAGGATATAATTTTGTAGTACAGGAAAATGTTATGAATATCTTCCTGAATCAAAAGTTGATTGGATCAGGCTCCTTACATAATGGCATATACGTTCTATATCAAAACACAGTTCTTAATATACAGAACACACACAAGAGGAAAAGTTCAGAAATGAACGAATCCTTCTTGTGGCACTGTAGACTTGGTCATATCAATGCGACACGACAAGCTAAGTTACATAAAGATGGCTATTTAAATGCATTCGAATTATCATCTTATGAAACTTGCCATTCATGTCTCAAAGGAAAGATGATCAAAACTCCGTTTAGTGGACACGGAGAAAGAGTTACCGAACTCTTGGGACTGATACATTGTGATGTATGCAGTCCCATGTCTACACATGCCGGGAATGGTTCCTCGTACTTCATTACATTCACTGACGATCTCTCAAGATACGGACATGTGTTCCTGTTGAAACACAAGACTGAAGCTTTTGAGAAATTCAGAGAATATAAGCACGAAGTCAAGAACTAAACGGGTAAAAGTATTAAGATCCTTCGATCTGATCGAGGAGGAGAATATTTGAGCAATGAGTTCCTGGACTATCTAAAAGAGAATGGGATTCTCTCTTAGCTTACTCCTCCATATACACAACAGCACAACGGTGTATCAGAACGGAGGAATCGCACCCTATTCGATATGGTGCGCTCTATGATGAGCACTGCTGAGTTACCTATTTCCTTTTGGGGATATGCACTGGAAACAGCTGCAGACCTATTGAATATGGTTCCTACCAAATCTGTGCCAACCACTCCATATGAGATATAGAAAGGAAAGAGACAATATCTTAATTACGTTAAGATATGGGGTTGTCCGGCATATGTAAAAACACAGAATCCGGACAAGCTCGGGGCAAGGTCTTTTCTATGTAAATTTATTGGATATCCTAAACATTCGTGCGGGTATATCTTCTACCACACCGAGGAATAAAAGGTGTTTGTTTCTCGGCATGCCACCTTTTTGGAAAAGGAATATCTTGAAAAAGAAATTAGTGGCAAGGAGGTAGAACTGGAAGAAGTTCCAGCTAAACAAACTACAACTGAAGATTTAGTGAAACCAGAGGATTCGATAGCTCCCAACGAACCCCAGCCTCTCCGCCGATCTAGTAGGGTTCCTCATCAACCTGAGAGATACTACGGTTCTCTCATTTATGGTGAGAACGAGGATTACATCATGATCGATGATGTCCCAACTAGCTTCGAGCAGGCCATCACGAGTGGGGACTCTTTGAAATGGCTGGATGCAATGCGATCTGAGATGGAATCCATGTACACCAACAAAGTATGGACTTTGGAAGTTGCTCCTGAAGGGGTAAAACCCGTTGGAAACAAATGGGTTTTTTAGAAGAAACTTGGTGTAGATGGAAAAGTTGAGACTTTCAAAGCTAAACTTGTTGCAAAGGGTTTTCGTCAACGACCAGGTGTGGATTATGACGGAACCTTTTCTCCAGTGGCTATGCTTAAGTCCATCCGGATCTTACTTGCCATTACTGCGTAACATGACTACGAAATCTGGCAAATGGATGTTAAGACCGCCTTTCTAAATGGTGATTTAGAGGAGTGCGTGTACATGACTCAGCCAGAGGGTTTCGTAGATAGTGGGAGCAGGGGAAAGGTATGCAAGCTTCTTAAATCCATCTACGGGTTAAAGCTGGCATCGCGGAGTTGGAACATTTTTTTTGATGTCGTAGTCAAAGAGTTTGACTTCATCAAAAACATAGATGAACTTTGTATATACAAGAAGGTAGCAGAGAATAAGGTTGTCTTCCTCGTATTGTATGTGGATGACATACTCTTGATAGAAAAAGATGTTACTATGATTCACTCGGTCAAGCTCTTCTTATCACAAAGATTCTCAATGAAAGATCTAGGTGATGCCTCCTGCATTTTGGGAATTAAGATCTATAGAGATAGATCTAGACGGATACTGGGATTGTCCCAATCCAGGTACATTGACACCAAACTAAAGTGGTTTAGTATGGAAGAATACAAGCGTGGGAACTTACCCACGATCTCTGGACTCACTCTCTCTAAAGAGATGTCTCCCAAGACTGATTTGGAGAGAGCCCTCATGCAAGGGATACCCTGTGCTTCGGCAGTAGGCTCTATCATGTATGCGATGCTATGTACCAAAACTGATGTAGCATACTCACTATGTGTAGTGAGTTGGTATCAAGCAGATCCTGGAGAGAGTCACTGGACAGCTGTGAAGAACATTCTCAAGTACATGAGAAGGACTAAAGAGATGTTCTTGGTGTATGGTAATAGAGAACTCCAGGTGGAGTCCTTTACCGATTCGAGCTTCAAAAGTGATAAGGACGACTCTAAGTCGCACTTGGGATTTGTCTTTACCCTAAATGGAAGGGCGGTGTGTTGGAAGAGTTCCAAATAGGAAACCGTGGTAGACTCGACGATGGTGGATGAATACATCGCTGCCAACTATGCTGCCAAAGAGGCTGTCTGGATAAAGAAGTTCATCACCGAACTTGGTGTGGTTCCGTCTATTGAGCATCGAATACATTTGTATTGTGATAACAATGGAGCTGTGGCTTTGGCCAAGGAACCCAGATCCCATCAGAGATCCAGGCATATTTTGAGGCGGTATCACCTGATCTGGGAGATAGTTGATCTCCGGGAGATCGAGGTCAGGAGAGTAGATACGAAGGAAGACACTGCGGATCCATTCATGAAGGCCATTCCCCAGATACAATTTGATAGACTCTTCGGGATGTTAGGTATGAGATACTACAACAGCTGGCCTTAGTGCAAGTGGAAGATTGTTAGTTATGTATATGCCCTAGAGGCCATTGTTGTACATATGATGTATATTATAGTGGATGCTTGGATATATATAGAGAGGACTTTCTTGCTCGACATGATAGTATGCTATCTGGTTTCCCTTTGTCATAACATGTTGACTTATATTGTGTTACTATCTTACTCTCACATATTGATAAAGCCCTTAGGATATGTACTTGACTACTAGGACTATGATGCAGATCATACTAGTGGGGCCAGGGTAGTCCATAAGTACATCCTATAACTGTTTCTAGTGGAGGGTGTATCGAGATAGGGCATCGATACTCCAGAGTAGACTAGCGTATACGCATCATGACCCATATGATGGGCGATGGATGATCCCACATCCATTAGTGTGTGACATCAAAGATAGTATATGGGTGCTCAGTGGAGACTGGGTACACTGAACGGACTCGCCGAGAACTCCTTGTTGGTATTATACCTATCGTCAGATAGCAGTTCTCTGGTGACACTGGTACAGATTAGTTTGTAGACCCGAGATCGTCATAGAATCTTATGTGATTCCTACTGTGCTTTGATTTCCACCTTACCACGTTCAAGAGAACGTGCAAAATGGTGGCTTTTGGGTACAGTCCCAAATCACATGGAGGCAATGAGCGATAGGAGGGGTTTCGTCTCTCCCGGTATTGGGGGTTGATGTTGCGCTGTGTTCGATTTGCTATAACTGGAAGTCCCTGGCCAGGGCTGATATGGAGATATACTGGTAAGTGTTATCTGTAGTTTCTCGACCTGTTATGAGCCTCACATCTTCATGACTTATCGGTTATTGGGGTCTGACGTTTTACCACCCCTAGACTGTATATGCGACATATTAGACGAAGAGACCGGACTGTATGGTAGTGTTACTGATTCGATTTGTAGGAGTATGTATAGGCTTGCTTGTTGATCTTCTAGTCGCTCAATACCCAGGTGGCTGTTACGTTAAGATGACCGCTTGCATTTTGTGGGTGTTTGAAATGATCATCACCTCCTGCCGGAGTATTGACGAGTTTTTAGAGTCCTACACAGAGGTTTCCTGGCTCAGGCGAAACAGGGTAGGAGCACATATGTGATATGTGCGGGTCCGAGAATAATACGTGTATGGGATACCGTATTCCATTCTCGTGATATGGGATATTGGCCGGGTATATGTGATATAGCCGGATCATCAGATCAAGTGTTGATTTGATAAAATGATACATTTTATATATTAGTCAGTTATATGTGATATAGCCGGATTATCGGATCAAGTATTGATTCAATAATTTAATGTATAATTATATATGTGATATATTATATTACATTAACTAATATAAGCTCACTTAAGTAATTGTTTTTCTCATTTTGGATACATTGATATATATGTGATATATGTTAAACGTATTCTTTTCTTTTGTTACTAAATTATATGTGTGTGATATGTATAATTGTAACATGCTTGGTTATAAATGCAATTTGGGTTTATGAGAGTTAAACCATGCTTGGGTTAATGTTAGGGTTTATATTTATCATTAAGTTATTCAAAAATTGTGGATAGTTGTCATGGTTGATATTTTGATGGAAGCTTGTAGACTACATTGACTTTGTCCACTCTTTTTGTCTAGCTTAGGATATGTATCCACCTCATCTTTAACCATAGCTAATGGTTAAGTCTCTACATAGGTTAAGGATGATATACTTGACCCAAGGTTGCATTTCTAACCACACAACAATTATTCTCATCACTTCATCTTCTTCTTCCTCAAAAGCTTGCTAGCTTTTTCAATTGTGATGAAATAAATTGAGAAAAAGAAAAATAAAGAGAGCTAAATTCCTACTTCATCATCCTCTTCTATACTAGCCATAAAGATTAGTGTGTTAGCTTCACTAGTTCCTACTTAGTGAAGAGATAGCTTGAGTTCATGTTTCCTCGAAGTAGATCATCACAGACTTTGAAGACTTCAAGTAAGGATGCATCGTATATCTTGTGGAGCCTCTCAAGAGTTCGGGAGTTCATGAATCGCAGCAAAGGGACCACTACTCGGAGCTTATGAAGCGAAGGAACGGACTATAAAGGTTGTAATCCCTCTCACTTAGATGTAAAGTTGTTTACATACATAGTTAACCCTAATTATCTAGTTCGATTACTTGGTTGGTTTGTTTAGCACCCCCAAAAATTTTAATATAGCATGTTTGATGCTTGCCAAAACCTTGCTAAGGTGCTAAGCTAATCCTACACTCGGCTTTCTATGTAACCTCTTCGCTATTAGTGCCCCGCCAAAGAACCCTTTACGGACGGTATCTCCTCGGACCTCGATTTCTTCACCTTCCAATCTTGTGTAGGGTTAGCTTAGCACCTTGTGAAGGTTTTGGCAAGCATCAATCATGCTACTTTAAAATTTTTGGGGTTATAAACAAACCCTAAACAAGATCTTAACTAGTGACTTAGGGTTAAACATGATATGTAAACTCTTAACATCTAAGTGAACAAGGAATACAACGTTTGTAAACCGGTCCTTCACTTCAATAGCTCCGTGTAGTAGTCCCTTCGCTGCGATCACGATCATCCGGACTCTAAAGAGGCTCCCATGAGGAATCGAACAAGCTTGCTTCGAATTCTTCGAGGCCGAAGATGATCTACGTCGAGGAGACTCTAGCACATGCTATCTCCTCACTAATTATGTAGATTAGTGAAGAAAACACTCTAAACTAAATTTCTAATAGTATAGGATGATGAAGTATGAAGTGGGCTCACTTTAGATTAATTTTTCTCACATGTTTCCATCACTTAAGAAAAACTAGCAAGCTTTTCTCTTTTAATGAAGAAGAAGAAGATGATTGAACTCATGAGGTTAGAAATGCAACCATGGTTCATGATAAATATCATGGCTAACCATTGTAGAGACTTAACCATTTCCTATGGTTAAGGGCTGGGTTGGAAATATCTTAAGCAAAACAAACATGTGGACTAAGTCAAAGTTATCCACAAGCTTCTACAAGCTTTGAACGATGACTCATTATCCAAATGTTTTAATTGCTTAAAACAAATAAAACCCTAACTTAACCCTAGTATGGTGTGAGCCTCATACATACATGTTGCATGTGTAACTTAGCATGACACAACAATATATATCACATATATATTTTGTGCAAAAAGAAAACAATACATATAACATATATCACATATATATCAATGTATCATAAAGTGAGAAATGAAAACTTTGAGTGGGCTAATATTAGTTAATGTAATATAATATATCAAATATATAATTATACATTAAATCATTAAATCAACTCTTAATTTATTAATCCGGCTATAGATCATATAACCGACTAATATCAAATGAATCATCTTATCGAATCAACACTTGATCCGATAACCCGGCTGTATCACATATAACCGACCAATATCTTAACCCGACTATATCACATATAACCGACCGATATCTCATATCGTGAGAATATAATATGGTATCACATACTCGAATTAATCTCGGTCCTGCACATATCACATATGTGCTCCTACTCCGTTTCACATGAACCAGGAAACCTCTGTGTAGGACTCTAAAGACTCGTCAATACGCCGGCAGTAGGTGATGATCATATCAAACACCCACAAGCCACAAGCGGTGTGCTAAACGTAACGGCCACCCGGGTATTGAGCGATCAGAAGATCAACAAGCAAGCCTGCTATAACTCCTGCAAATCCAATCAATAACACTACCGTACAGTCCGGTCTCTTCGTCTGATATGTTGCATATCACAGCCTGGGGGTGGTATAATGTCAGACCCCAATAGCAAGATAAGTCATGCCGATGCAAGGTCCATAACGGTTTGAGAAACTATTGATAACACTTACCAGTAAATCTCAGCAACCCGGCCAGGGATTTCCTGTTATGGCCAGTCGAGCATAGCGCAACATCAACTCCCAATACTGGAAGAGACGAAACCCTCCTATCGCTCATTGCCTCCATGTGACTTGGGACTGTACCCAAAAGCCACCGTTTTTCACGATCTCTTGACCGTGGTAAGGTGGAAATCAAAGCATAGTGGGAATCACACAAGACTCTATGACGATCTCAGGTCTACAGACTAATCTGTACCAGTGTCACCAGAGAACTACTATCCGACGATAGGTATAATACCATCTAGGAGTTCTCGGTGAGTCCGTCCAGTGTACTCAGTCTCCATTGAGCACCCGTATGCTTTCTCTGATATCAAACACCAATGGATATGGGATCATCCATTGCCAATCTGTATGGGTCAAGAAGCGCATACGCTAGTCTACTCTGGAGTACCGATGCCCTATTTCGATACTCCCACGACTAGGAACATTTGAAGGATGTACTTATCGACTACCTAGTCCCCACTAGTATGATCTACATCATAGTCCTGGTAGTCAAGTACTCATCCTAAGGGCTTTATCAACATGTGTTCACAAAACAGTATGTGTTTACATGTTAAGATAAAGTGCAACCAGATAGCATATTATCATGTCGAGCAAGAAAGTCATTCCTATATATGTCCAAGCATCCACTACAATATACATCGCATGTACAGTAATGGCCTCTAAGGCATACATATAACTAACATCTAGAATGACTATCGGCTGCTCGGTGAAAGAAAGATTGCGCATCAGCTGGATCGTCTAATACTGTATCGCGTGAGAGGGGTCATGAAGGTACTTGCGGAGTATCGATACATGAAACACGGGGTGAATATCTGGAAAGCTGGGTGGAAGAGCCAAACGATAAGCAATTGCACCGACACACTCAAGAATCTCGAAGGGACCCACACATCTGGGACTAAGATTCCCTTCTTTTCGAATCTCAACACGCCCCACATCGGAGAAACTCACAAGAAAACATGGTCTCTAGCTGCGAACTCAAGTTGCGACGGCGTCTATCAGCCTAAGATTTCTGCCTGCACTGGACCACTCTCATCCTATTCCGAATCGACTGGATCTCCTCGGTCATTTCCTGTACAATCTGTGGCCCCAAAATACTGCTCTCACTGGGCTCTGTCCAATAAACGGTGATCGACATTTCTTCCTATATAATATCTCGAAGGGTGCCATCTGAATCTCCTTCTGGAAGCGATTATTATAGGAAAACTCTATCAAGGGCATGTGGCAATCCCAACTACTATGAAATCTAGAACGCAAGCTTAGAGCATGTTCTCACGAGTCTGAATGGTCCGCTCTGATTGACCGTCAGTCTGCAGATAGAAAACTGCACTGAAACTCAATCTGGTGCCCAAAGCCTCCTGAAGTTTCTGCCATAGTCGGCTGGTGGACTGGGTGCCTCTGTCGGGCACAATACAAGTCAGAACTCTATGTTGTCGCACAATCTCATCAACATATATCTGAGCATACTGAACGAATCCGAAAATGGTCCTTACTGGCAGAAGTGAGCTGCTTCTGTCAATCGATCTACGATCACCCAAATAGAGTCATACCCTCAACTGGTCCTAAGTAGACCCACGATAAAATCCATAGAGATCTGCTCCCATATCCACACCAGAATGGGAAAAGGTTGTAATTCTCCTGTTGGCCTCTAATGCTCAACCTTGACTTGCTGACAAGTCAACATCCCGAAACAAAATCTGTGATATCTCTCTTCATCCATTTGTTGGGATACCTAGAACGGTAGCAAGGTTTCGGGTGGCATCGTCCATGCCAAATTAAAATTTATGTCGTTCTAGATAACCCTAACCTAGAATTGATACTAGAGAATCATGCGGAATCTTAAAACAAACATCTTTACAACTAAGAGATTAGGGATTACAACTTTTGTATTCCGTTCTTTCGTTTAATAAGCTCCGAGTTGAGGTCCCTTCACTGCGATCATCAAGCTCCCGAACTCTAGAAAGGCTCCATGGGGTGAATGAGGCATCCTTGCTTGAAGACTTCACAATCCAAGATGATCTACCTTGAGGAAACACAAACCAAGCTATCACTTCACTAATTAGAGATTAATGAAACTAACACACTAATCTATATAGCTAGTATAGGAGAGGATGATGAAGTAGGAATTTTGCTCTCTTTTGTTTTCTTTTTCTCACAATCATTCATCACAAATTAAAAAGCTAGAAAGCTTTTGTGAGGAGGAAGAAGAAGATGAAGTGTGATCAATGAATGAATTATTGTTGAGGTTAAAAATGCAACCAAGGGTTATTCATGTCATGCTTAACCATTGTAGAGAATTAACCATGGTAAAGTGGTTAGGGTTAGGTTAACAAATATCTTAAAAATATCAAGAGAGTAGACTAAGTCAACAAGAAAAATATCTCATGCATTAATCCACAAATTTGAATTATCTAAAACAAATAAAAACCTAACCCTAATTACAAAGCATGGTTTAGTTCTCTTAGTTGCATGTGTAACCCTAGCATGTTACAATATCACATATCACATATATAATATTTTGTAACAAAAAAAAAAGAATACATTAAACATATATCACATATATGTTAAATGTATCCATATATGAGAAAATGAAATACTTAAGTGAGCAATATATTAGTTAATGTATTTTAATATATCAAATATATAATTCTACATTAAATTATTAAACCAACACTTGATTTAATAATCCGGCTATATTACATATAACCGACTAATATAATATATATCAATTTATCGAATCAACACTTGATCCGATAACCCGGCTATATCAAATATACCCGGCCGATATCATATATCGCGAGAATAGAATACGGTATCACATACACATATTATTCTCGGTCCCGCACATATCACATATATGCTCCTACTCCGTTTAGCCTGAGCCAGGAAACCTCTGTGTAGGACTCTAAAGACTCGTCAATACGCCGACAGTAGGTGATGATCATATCAAACACCCATAAGCTGCAAGCAGTCAGCTAAACGTAATAGCCACCCGGGTATTGAGCGATCAGAAGATCAACAAGCAAGTCTGCACGCACTCCTGTGAATCCAATCAGTAAAACTACCGTACAGTCCGGTCTATTCGTCTGATATGTCGCATATCCAGTCTAGGGTTGGTAAACGTCTGACCCCAGTAACCGATAATTCGTGTCGATGTGAGGCTCATAACGGGTCGAGAAACTACTGATAACACTTACCAGTAGGTCTCCATATCAGCCCTGGCCAGGGACTTCCAGTTATAGCCAATCGAACGCAGCACAACATCAACCCCCAATACCGGGAGAGATGAAACCCCTCCTATCGCTCATTGCCTCCATGTGATTCGGGACTGTACCCAAAAGCCACCATTTTGCACGTTCTCATGAATGTGGTAAGGTGGAAATCAATGCACGGTGGGAATCACACAAGACTCTATGACGATCTCGGGTCTACAGGCTAACCTGTACCAGTGTCACCAGAGAACTGTTATCTGACGATAGGTATAATACCATCTAGGAGTTCTCGGTGAGTTCGTTCAGTGTATCCAGTCTCCACCGAGCACCCGTACACCATCTTTGATGTCAAATACCAATGGAAGTGGGATCATCCATCGCCCATCGTATGGGTCAAGATGCGTATACACTAGTCTACTCTGGAATATCGATGCCCTGTCTCAATACAGCCTCGACTAGGAACAATTATAGGATGTACTCGTGGACTATCCTGGCCCCACTAGTATGATCTGCATCATAGTCCTAGTAGTCAAGTACATATCCTAAGGGTTTTATCAACATGTGAGAGCAAGGCAGTAAACCAATACAAGTCAACATGTTTAAAGAAAGTGAAACCAGATAGCACATTATCATATCGAGCAAGAAAGTCCTCTATATATATATTCAAGCATCCACTATAATATACATCATATGTACAACAATGGCCTCTAGGGCTTATACAAAACTAACAATCTCCCACTTGCACTAAGGCCAGCTGTTGTAGTATCTCATACCCAACATCCCGAAGAGTCCCTCAAATTGTATCTGGGGTATGGCCTTCATGAGTGGATCCGCAGTGTTGTCTTTCGTGTCAACTCTCCTGACCTCGATCTCTCGGCGATCTACTATTTCCCGGATCAGGTGATACCGCCTCAATATGCCTGGATCTCTGATGGGACCTGGGTTCCATGGCCAAAGCCACAACTCCATTGTTATCACAATACAAAGGTATCGGATGCTCAATGGACGGAACCACTCCAAGTTCAGTTATGAACTTCTTTATCCAGATAGCCTCTTTGGCAGCAACGTTGGCAGCGATGTATTCAGCCTCCTTCGTCGAGTCTGCCACGGTTTCCTGTTTGGAACTCTTCCAACAAACTGCCCCTTTATTTAGGTTAAAGACAAATCCCGAGTGTGACTTAGAGTCGTCCTTATCACTTTAGTAAAGGACTCCACCTGGAGTTCTCCGTTACCATACACCAAGAACATCTCTTTAGTTCTTCTCAAGTACTTGAGAATGTTCTTCACAGCAGTCCAGAGACACTCTTCTGGATCTACTTGATACCTACTCACTAAACTTAGTGAGCATGCTACATCGGGTCTGGTACATAGCATCGCGTACATGATAGAGCCTACTGCTGAAGCATATGGTATCCGTTGCATGCGAGCTCTCTCCAAATCAGTCTTAGGAGACATCTCTTTGAAGAGAGCGAGTCCTGAGATCGTGGGTAAGTTCCCACGCTTGGATTCTTCCATATTAAACCTCTTTAGTATGGTGTCAGTCTACCTGGATTGGGCAATCCCAGTATCCTCTTAGATCAATCTCTATAGATCTTAATTCCTAAAATGCAGGAGACATCACCAAGATCTTTCATTGAGAATATATGTGATAAGAAGAGCTTGACAGAGTGCAGCTTAGGAACATCATTTCCTATCAAGAGTATGTCATCCACGTACAATACAAGGAAGACAACCTTACTCTCTGCCACCTTCTTGTAGATACAAGGTCCATCTACGTTCTTGATGAAGTCAAACTCTTTGACTACAACATCAAAACAGATGCTCCAACTCCGCGATGCCTGTTTTAACCCGTAGATGTATTTAAGTAGCTTGCACACCTTTCCGCTGCTCCCACTGTCTACGAAGCCCTCTGGCTGAGTCATGTACACGCACTCCTCTAAATCACCATTTAGAAAGGCTGTCTTAACATCCATTTGCCAGATGTCGTAGTCATGGTATGCAGCAATGGCAAGTAGGATCCGGATGGACTTAAGCATAGCAACTGGAGAAAAGGTTTCATCATAATCCACACCTGGTCGTTGACGAAAACCCTTTGTAACAAGTCTAGCTTCGAAAGTCTCAACATTTCCATCTACACCAAGTTTCTTCTTAAAGATCTATTTCCTCCCAATGGGTTTTATCCCTTCAGGAGCAACTTCCAATGTCCATACTTTGTTGGTGTATATGGATTCCATCTCAGATCGCATTGCATCTAGCCATTTCACAGAGTCACCACTCATGATGGCCTCCTCGAAGCTAGTTAGGTCATCATCTTCCTTGAAGAAATCCTCGCTCCCAGCATCAATGAGAAAATCGTAGTATCTCTTAGGTGGATGAGGAACCCTACAAGATCGGCGGAGCGACTGAGGTTCGTCGGGAACAATTGAATCCTCTGGTTCCACTAATTCTTCAGTTGCAGTTTGTGCTGCTGGAACTTCTTCCAGCTTTACCTCAATGCCACTAATTTCTTTTGCAAGAAATTCCTTTTCTAAAATGGTGGCATGTCGAGAAATAAAAACCTTTTTTTCCTCGCTGTGATAGAAAAGATATCCATGTGAATGTTTAGGATATCCCACAAACTTACAAAGAACTGATCGTGCCTCGAGTTTGTTCGGATTTTGCTTTTTGACATAGGCCGGACAACCCCATATCTTAACACGTTTAAGACATTGTCTCTTCCCACTACATATCTTATATGGTGTGGTAGGTACAGATTTAGACGGAACTTGATTCAATAGGTATGCTGCTGTCTCAAACGCATAACTCTAAAAGGAAATAGGTAACTCATCAGTGCTCATCATAGAGCGCACCATATCTAATAGGGTGCGATTCCTCCGTTCCGATACACCGTTGCGCTGTGGTGTATAAGAAGGAGTAAACTGAGAGGGAATCACATTCTCTTTTAAATAGTCCAGGAACTCATTGCTCAAGTATTCTCCTCCTCGATCAGATCGAAGGATCTTAATACCTTTACCCATTTGGTTCTCTACTTCGTGCTTATATTCTCTGAATTTCTCAAAAGCTTCAGACTTGTGTTTCAACAGGAACACATGTTCGTATCTTGAGAGATCGTCAGTGAATGTAATGAAGTACGAAGAACCATTCCAGGCATGTGTGGACATGGGACCACATAAATAACTATGTATCAGTCCCAAGAGTTCAGTAACTCTTTCTCCGTCTCCACTAAACGGAGTTTTGGTCATCTTGCCTTCGAGACATGAATGGCAAGTTTCATAAGATGATAATTCGAACGGATTCAAATATCCATCCTTATATAACTTAGCTAGTCGTGTCGTATTGATATGACCTAGTCTACAATGCCATAAGAAGGATTCGTTCATTTCTGAAATCTTCCTCTTGTGTGTGTTCTGAACATTAAGAACTGTAGTTTGATTTAGAACGTATATGTCATTATTTAACGAGCCTGATCCAATCAACTTTTGATTCAGGAAGATGTTCATAACATTATCCTGTACTATAAAATTATATCCTTCTTTACTCAATAAAGAAACTGATATAAGATTGCATATCAGGGTCGGAATTGTTTACTGATTAAAAAAATCAAGAATTACCTCAATGAGGTATCACGTGTTCACACGTGACCAATGGTCACGTGATGGTTAAAATCTCATCATACAAAAATGAAAACAAACGGCTGAGAGATGACTCAATTGGGGGTCACGTGCTCACACGTGACCAAAGGTCACGTGCCAGTACGTGACAGGCTTTGAAAGCCTTACAGCTTAATAGAATTTAATTCTAAAAATCAGGAATTACCTCAATGAGGTATCATGTGCTCACACGTGACCAATGGTCACGTGATGACACGTGATGGTTAAAATCTCATCAAATAGAAATCAAAACAAACGGCTGAAGAAAGACCCCAATTAGGGGTCACGTGCTCACATATGACCAAGGGTCACGTGCCAGCACGTGACAGGCTTTGAAAGCCTTATAACTGAATAGAATTAAATTCTAAATTCTTCTAAATATTTCCAAATGGAAAAGGTTAGAGAGAACCGTTGGATTAAAAGTACAAGGGTGATTAAAAAATCACCAATTTATGGAAAAATCCAAAACAAGGAAAGAGCTCCCCAAATCTCACCGAAATAACAAACAGAATATCTTTGGATTGAAAATTTGACGGTGAATAAAATTCACTGAATGATCTAAAGGATCATATTAATTATGAAAACAAATCAAATCTTTCAATGAAAGATTTACTAAACAAATTGATTATTTTCCTTCTCCTATAAATAGGAGCCAAGACGAGGAAAAGAGGGGGAGTGAATTGTTTTGGAGATATAAAGTTTTGGAATCTTGAAATTTCAGAGAGAAAAGAAAGGAGAATTTAATTCTCAACAAAGAAAACCCTAGGTGGGAAAAGAAAGGGAATCAAAACTTCAAACAGAGAATTTAATTCTCAAAATCTAAGAGTTTAACTCTTCTGAAAAAGAACTTAGTTCTTCCACTAGTTGAAGATCTGCAGAAGCGCATCTCCACATAGGTCGAGAATTTAATTCTCATCGGGTTGAGATCCTGCCATGCAGATCCAAAACTCAGAGGGGGAATTGGGTTTAGAGAATTTAATTCTCTCAAAACAAAACTAGGGTGTAACCCTATATGAGAATTCAATTCTCCTAAAATTACAGGAATTTAATTCCTTCAAGATGGACAGGACTAACCCTAATTGAGAATTTAATTCTCTCAAACTCACAGAAATTTAATTTCTCTTAAAATGAAATTAGGGTTTTACCCTATACAAGAATTTAAATCTTTTACATATATGGGAATTTAATTCCTCTAAAGAAAACTAGGGTTAAACCCTACACAAGAATTTGATTCCTTCAAAATGGGAATTCAATCCTCCAAAGTCATAATCAGGGTTTAACCCTACAGAGAATTCAATTCTTAAAAAATAAGGAGACTTAAAAGATATCCATGCATGCAAAGAACCAAGGTCACGTATCCCCACGTGACCCTTGAAAAGATCCCTGAAGAAAAGAAGCTTTGAGGCAATGCCTCACGTGCTCCCACGTGACTTCCAAAACGCAGAAAGAAAAAGCAAAGGAAATGAAAGCTTTGGGCGCTCTCACGTGTTACCACGTGACCCCTTGGCAAACGCTTTAACAGTCAGCGCATAAATCCCCATCACGTGTCAACACGTGATACTCAAAATAAAATATAAAAAGTGTTTAATACTTAATTGCAGAACGAAGAAAAGGGATCTGGTCCCACCTTTGGGCGCCCTAACATGTCCACATGTGACCCCTCTTTCTTTAGTGTTTAACACTAATTTGGGGATTATATTTCCAGTGTTTAACACTGATTGTTTTCTAGTGTTTAACACTAATTTGAGAGTTCTATCTCCAGTGTTTAACACTGTTGTTCTTTAGTGTTTAACACTACTTTTAGCCAAATTGGATAGTTCTCCGAGGCAAAAGTCTCTCCTCCAAATGAATCTCAAAATTGAGGAAATCAAGGATAAAATGTTGCCAAAGCCCTCCAACTTTCATTTAGCATTGCTAACTAACATGGGCTCGAATCCAGACAAATTCTTAATGATCCAACAGAGGGCCAATGTAGGGTTCCTAGGCACACTAATGAGGTCTCACAACAGATCAAACATGCCCAATTCAAATTTTTCATGTGCCTACAAACCCTAATACGGATCGTTAACTAGATGATAAGGCGATGCAAGCAAGTAAACGACTTTATTGCTAAAGGAAAGTGACTACAACCTTTGTAGATCCGGTCCTCCACTTCTTATACTCCGTGATGACGTCCCTCCGCTGTACCTATCGGAATCCGGACTCTGGCGAAGGTTTCGTCGGAGAAATGATCGGGCTAGGTCGTCGATTTCGATGCCGAAGATGATCTACGTCGAAGCAACTCAAGATCAAGCTCCAACTTCACCAAGTCATGAAACTTGTGAAGAAAACACCCTATACTACTTGGCAAGTGGTAGAGGATGAAGAAATAGGAAGTGGGTTCACTTTAGAATTGGATTTCTCATGTTGCCATTAATGGTAGCAAGCTCTCTTCTTGTTGAAGAAGAAGAAGAAGAAGAAAAAGAAAATGATAGAATAAAAAGAATTAACTTAAAAATAAAATCCCATTCATTCTTATCATAATAGCAACCATGGTTAAGTGTAGAGAATGAACCAAGGTTAGGGGAATGGTTAGGTTTAGGAAAAGAACAAGAATGGTCAAAGCTTCTTGAAGTTTCAACAAAACAAACAAAATAAGCAACCATATCTTTTCTTTTCCTAAACTAAATAATCAAGAGAAGATAATAAAACCCTAACCATTCACTTAAACATGGTTTAAACTAAACATACACCCAAACTTGCATGTATCATCAAACATGATACAATCAAGTGCACAAAAATATATCATATATACCATGTGCACATCAAGTGAGAAAATCCATCTTAAGTGAACCAATACTAGTTAATGTAAGGTAATATATCAAATATATAATTATGCATTAAATCATTAAATCAACACTTGATTTAACGATCCGGTCATATCGCATATGACCGACTAATATCCAATGTATCGACTTATCGAATCAATCCTCGATTCGATAACTAGGTTATATCGCATACAACCATTCGATACATTCATCGCGAGAATAGAATACGGTATCACATACACGCATTATTCTCGGTCCCGCACATATCTCATATGCGCTCCTATTTCGTTTCGCTTGAGCCAGGAAACCTCTGTGTAGGACTCTAAAGACTCATCAATACGCCGGCAGCAGGTGATGATCATATCAAACACCCACAAGCCGCAAGCGGTCTGCTAAATGTAAGGGCCACCCGGGTATTGAGCGATCAGAAGATCGACAAGCAAGCCCGCTCACACTCCTGTGAATCCAACCAGTAACACTTACCGTACAGTCCGGTCTGTTCGTCTGATATGTCGCATATCTCGCCTAGGGGTGGTAAACGTCAGACCGCAATAGCTTGATAAGTCATGCCGACGTGAGGTCCATAACAATCGTGAAACTACTGATAACTCTTACCAGTATATCACAGCAACCCTGGCCAGGGATTTCCTGTTATGGCCAGTCGAGCATAGCGCAACATCAACCCCCAATACCGGGAGAGACGAATCCCCTCCTATCGCTCATTGCCTCCATGTGAATCGGGACTGTACCCAAAAACCACCTGTTTGCACGACTCAGTAAAGCCGTGGTAGGGTGAAAATAAAAGCACAGTGGGAGACACACAAGACTCTATGACGATCTCGGGTCAACAGACTATGCTGTACCAGTGTCACCAGAGAACTGCCATCTGACGTGAGGTATAATACCATCTGGGAGTTCTCGGCGAGTCCGTCCAGTGTACCCAGTCTCCACTGAGCACCCGCATACCATCTCCGATGTCAAACACTAATGGATATGGGATCATCCATCGCCCATCACATGGGTCGAGAAGATATACGCTAGTCTACTCTGGAATATCGATGTCCCGTCTCGATATTCCCACGACTAGGAACAATGAAGGGTGTACTAATTGACTACCCAGGCCCCACTAGTATGATCTACATCATATTCGTGGAAGTCGAGTACACATCCTGAGGGCTTTATCAACATGTAACAGAGAGACTGAAAGTATACATGTTAAGATAAAAAGCAACCAGTTAGCGTACTATCATGTCGAGCAAGAAAGTCCTACCTATATATGTCCCAGCATCCACTACAATATACATCCAATGTACAGTAATGGCCTCTAGGGCATACATATAACTAACAATCTCCCACTTGCACTAGGGCCATCTGTAGCAGTGGTTGCAGTATCTAATACTCAACCATCCCATATGAGTCTCTCTCTGGGAAAAGGCCTTTGTGAGTGGATCCACCGTGTTGTCCTCTGAGTCTACTCTCCTAACCTCGATCACCCTGGAGATCATCTATCTCCATGATCAGGTGATGCTGCCTCAGAATATGTCTGGGTCACTGATGGGACCAGGGTTCCTAGGCCAAAGCCACACTTTCATTGTCATACAATGATAGGAAACTAGTTCATCTTATGAACCAATATACACCCAAACTGCCTCTTTGGTAGCCTCTTTAATAGCGATGTTACCAGCCTTTATTGTCTAGTTTGCCACGGTATCTAGCTTGGAACTCTTCCAACATACCGTCCCTTTACTGAGGGCAAAGACAATGCCTGTGACTGACACTCAGTCGTCCTTATCACCCTGGAACTTTTCCAGTGATTCTCCCCAGGATCAACTGATACTATCTAACTATAGTTAGTGAGAATCCTAACATCCATTTAGATCTATCTCATAGATCCAAATCCCAGGATTTAGGAGGTATCAATTTGATCCTGCATGGAGAATCTTTGTGATAAGTGGAGATTGACCGATCATAGTATAGGAAACTTTTTTCCTATCAAGAGTATATCGTCCACGTACAATACGAAGATGACCACCTTACTCTCTACTACCTTTATATACATACAAGGTTCATCTACCATTTTGATGAAGTCAAACACTTTGACTACCACATCAAAACAGACGTTCCAACTCCGCGATGCCTGCTTTATTATGTTAAGCAACTTGCACACGTTTCCGCTGCTCCTACTGTTTACGAAGCCCTCTGGCTGTGTTCTTATAGACGTTCTCTTCTAAATCATTATTTAGAAAAGTAGTCATGGCACCCAACCACCAGATATCGTTGTCATGGTATGTAGCAATGGTAAGTAGGATCTGGATGGACTTAAGCATAGTCCCTGAAAAAGGTTTCATCATTATCCACGTTTGGTTGATGACGAAAACCTTTAACAAGTCTAGCTTTGAAAGTCTCAACTTTTCCATCTACACCAAGTAATCTTCTCAAGATATACTTGCTCCTGATAGGGATTTAACCCTTCAGATATCGCAACCCAAGTCCATACTTTGTTGGTGTATATGGATTCCATCTCAGATCGCTAAGCATCCAGCCATTCTTACAGAGTCCCTACTCTCGATGGCCTGCTCGAAACTAGTTGGGTCATCATCTCATGATGCATTCCTCGCTCCCACTGTCATCGAGAACCCGAGGTATCTCTCAGGCGGATGAGGAACCCAACCAGATCGACGGAGAGGTTGAGGTTCGTCGAGAACTATTGAATCCTTTGGTTCTATCAAATCATCAGCAGTTTTGCATAGCTGGAACCTTTCCAGTTCTACAGAACTAACCTTGCCTCGATCTTGTCCGGATTTTGCTTTTGACATAGGCCGGACAATCCCAAATCTTAACTTACTTAAGAGATAGACTCTTTCCATACCATATCTTATATGGAGTGGTAGGCACTGATTTGAATTGAACCCTATTCAATAGGTATGCAACTTCATAAGTGCATAACTCCCTAAAAGAAACAGGTAACTCAGTAATACTCATCATAGAGCACACCATATCTTATATGGTGCGATTGCTCCACCCCGATACACGGTTGTGCTGTGGTGCATTCAGAGGAGTAATACTGAGAGAGAATCTCATTTTCTTTTAGAATAATCCAGGAATTCTATGCACAAGTATTCTCCTCCCTGATCTTATCATAGGACAAAATACTTATACCCGGTTTTTGGTTCTCTATTTCTAACTTATATTCTGTGAATATCTCAAAAGGTTCGGACTTGTGTTTCAACAGGAACATATGTCTGAATCTTGAGAGATTATCAGAGAATGTAATGAAATACAAAGAACCGGTCTTGGCATGTGTAGACAGGGGATCTTACATACATCATCATGTATCAATCCCAAGGGTTTACTAACCCTTTCTCTGTTTCAAATGAACAGAGCTATGGTCATCTAATCTTTTTGACATGACTGGCAAGTTTCACAAGATGTAAATTCAAACTGATTTAAATATGCATCTAAAATATAACTTCAGCCAGTCGGGTCACATTGATATGACCTAGTCTACAATACCTCAAGAAGGATTCGTTCATTTCTGAACTCTTCCTCTTGTGTGTGTTCTGTATACTAGGAACTGTAGTTTGATTTAGAACATCAATGCTTTTAGATAACGTGCCTGAACCGATCAACTTTTGATATAGGAAATGTTCAAAACATTATCCAACGATACAAAATTTTATCCTTCTTTTCTAATAAAGAGACTGATATGATTTTGTATATCAGGTTCGGTATCTAATAGCATTTGTTCAGAATCAATGTATTTGTAATACAGGGTGACAGTGACCAACAGACTTGGCTGCAACACTTGCTCCGTTTTCTGTCTCATGAAACTTATCACCCGTTCTCAGTTTTCTACCTTTCTGTAGCCCTATGTAACAGATTACATATCTGGGATCCTGATCCGGTATCAAATACCCAGGATGCAGAGGATACTGAGAAACAGTTCTTTGTAATGAACACACCCGAAGGAGATGCATCATATGCACTTTCTTCGTTTGGGCGGCATAGGAATTCTGGTATTCCCCTATTTCCTGCTCTGTCTTATAACAATTATAAATTGGAGCGGGACCAACGTTCCCCAGCTCAGTATAACAAGCGGGTTAGGTCAATACATCCGTATTATTATCTTGATTAAGGCGTGATATGGTCGCTACCTGGAGAGAGAGAGAAGAAAACACTCTGCGTGCGCTCTTGCAAGATTAGATTGGATATTTATTTTATCTAATCAGGATGGCTCCCACAGTTTTTATCAAATCTTCCTTCAAACCCCAAAAGGAAAGACTAGCCGGGATTAATTACACTCTACAAGTTCGCCAATCTTTCAGCCAGGCCAGTGTCGGTACTTTGAGGGAGGTTCCCCGTGCTTTCGCACGGACCTAATTAAAGTAAACCTCGTTTTCCCAGAGACGTAACCCCGTTGACACCTTTCTAGACACCTACTTGATCGGCTAATTGCAAAGTGCAAAACTCTCCGAGGAGTAACAATTACTCGCAGTGGATATCGGGATCCAACTATCACATAGAAGGTATGCAATCTCATTGCAAGTTTCAACACTTGAAACTCCCGATAATGGTTTTTACCCCTAGCACCTATGACCTTAACTATGGTCAACAAATCATAAGCACTAGTCAAATTCTACCCGTCATTTCATGATTAATTAGACCCACCCACATGACCCTTAACTAAGGTCAACAAAGTCACGCGACTGTCCTAACTAATCGCATCATATGCGGTGTAGGAAGACATCACTTAGCTACCGTACACTGTGCCTTGACTATGGTCGACAAACACAGCACGAATACTAAGTACTCTACTTCCTAAAATGACGGAGGGTTGCGAATGGTTTTTATGAAAACCTTTAACGCTTTGAACTTGATCTCGTTGTGGAATCAAATGGTTTTTAAATGGAATGTTTTGAAGCTTTTCTAGTTTTGCTAAAGGGGTCACTCCCGGTGAAGGGATCGTCGGCCCTTTCCTCGTCGAATGAGGTGCGGGATATATCATATATATCTCTGTGCAAAGCAGAAACTATAGAAGCAATCAAAAGACAAACCGAGTGTTGTAGCATCTGCATGTTATTGCTAAAGGAGTCACTCCCGGTGAAGGGATCTCGGTCCTTTCCTTATCGAATAAGGTGCAAGATTTTCTACAAGGAACACCGCGATGCAAAGCAAGAACTGTTGCTACCTGTTTTATTTTGAAATTCGATTCCACAACATCTTTTAGGTTTATTTTCTTTCATTAATCTCATTAATGAATATCCCATCATTTAAGTCCACCTAAACATCACAGATAAATATAACGTACGCTTATGCCATCCGCATTCGCCTCGATGTCCCGTCTGTACCGTTAGGTTAGGTAACTAACGGTAGAGCGGGGCAGGGCTAGCGCGGGTGTAAAACATAAGCAACGTCTATATAATATATCATATATACTATATACTATATCTATCTGAACAAATCACATGATCACATCACAGATAACACAATAGAAAATATCATATGAAATATTGGATATACTAGGACGTCCGTGTTTTTAATACGAGCCAGTATAAAACACGGATTCTACGGTCGCGATGAATAGCCAATCCCACACCCCTAGACCCCTACGAGAGCGGCAAGCAACCCTACCAATTCTAGGGTTAGGAGACCCGAACTCGACTCCTCGAGATGGTCTCCCACTGGACCCTAGAACCCGGTTACTTGTGCTCCCCTCCTTGGGTCTATCCTAATGCGGAAAAGTAAATAATATACAAAGGGTGACATCTTCCGCAACCTGAAAGTGCCCCAATAAAAGAATATTACTTACAAGTTTTTACATGAATGAAAAAGGAAAAACACCCATCTCACATAAAAAACACCGGCTATTCAAACAAGACGATCCAATATAACATATCCAGCAACACATAACATCACATGTCATCAACGTAAGTAAATATGCGCATCCCAATTGTCGTTGACATATAGCAACGAAACCGGCAATATCACATATTACGCTTACGGTCACAGAAAAGAAAGTGTAAAACTACAACAGTTAGAATCCGCAAACTCTTTAGACATCGCATGCTTAATCAAATGAATTCCTTAGACATCGCATGCCTAACAATTATAAACCCCGCATTTTAGTCTCAATATCGAAAACACTTTTCAATATAAAGTCGGGCAATTTAACAAGATTCCCGGCATCCAGAACGAATGCTCGTCGCAAACTTTGATGGGCGGCCGCACCCCCGACGCCGTCGACGAAATGCACTAAGGCGGAACACCGCTGCCGCGAGCACCCGAACGGATGCTTTCGGCGACGGGGTTCTCCTACAGTCACTTGGTCGGGGCTATGGGGTGTAGCTGTCTATTAAGTTTACCCGGCGAGTATCCACGTACGCTACGTGATTGCGACAGACTTTTGATCGCATCGAAATTCCGTGGCAACCGATCAAGTGAGACTAAACTGCTATGTTTATAACATTCATTCAGTTATCTCATAACTACTTGTGAATTCCAAATGTTGTATCGCATTCCGGATAAATAGAAAATGTTAAACTTTCCGATCGAACAATCGAACACCCAAATTTTCCCAAAACAGCTCAACACATGAAATAAGTTTAAAAACATTCACTTCATGCCTCAGTACCAACGGTCCAGCCGTAGAAGGGTCAAGCCAACGCCTTACTGCCCCAAACCCTAAGGTTCAAAGGGCAGTTGTCGTTGATGTGGCACGCCGTACTGCCCCAAACCCTAAGGTTCAAAGGGCAGTTCAAGACGGTCACATAATCGAGTTAAGGTTTGTTGTCTTCTAGAGGGTCCATCGCGTTACTTGCACTACTTAGAATGTTATTAAACCACGGAAAAGTCCAACAATTGGAAATTTCCCTACAGGGGAAAAAGTGGGTATTTATATCCAGCCGAACTTTTTAACATATTCTAAAATTACCCGGAAAAACACATAGACAAAATTTGATAATCCGATTGAATCTACGAATACCCATTACAACCCAGAATACTCAACTCTTGAGTAAGATTTAAAAATTCCAAGAAAATACAGCACCAAAATATAGGAATTACTGTGAAAAAATAAATGGAAGAAGCTACTAAGTGGCCGCGGAACCGCCGCATTAGCCATGCTAATGCCGCGGTTCCGCCGCGCTTTAATCGAATCAGAAGCACATGCTTCACAGTAATTCTTAGAAACTCCTGCTGATTTTTCTGCATATTTTTAGTTCTCAAAAATCCCCGATTTAAAAAAATGTACAGAGAGCAATTTGAGATTAGGGTTTCGGTTCGATCGGACTTCTAACTCCGTCTACGCATCGCCTAAGGCTCTAGCTAGGCTATGATGCCACTGTAGGGTTCCTAGGCACACTAATGAGGTCTCACAACAGATCAAACATGCCCAATTCAAATTTTTCATGTGCCTACAAACCCTAATACGGATCGTTAACTAGATGATAAGGCGATACAACAAAGTAAACGACTTTATTGCTAAAGGAAAGTGACTACAACCTTTGTAGATCCGGTCCTCCACTTCTTATGCTCCGTGATGACGTCCCTCCGCTGTACCTATCGGAATCCAGACTCTGGCGAAGGTTTCGTCGGAGAAATGATCGGGCTAGGTTGTCGACTTCGATGCCGAAGATGATCTACGTCGAGGCAACTCAAGATCAAGCTCCAACTTCACCAAGTCATGAAACATGTGAAGAAAACACCCTATACTACTTGGCAAGTGGTAGAGGATGAAGAAATAGGAAGTGGGTTCACTTTAGAATTGGATTTCTCACTCTTTTTCTCATGTTGTCATTAATGGTAGCAAGCTCTCTTCTTGTTGAAGAAGAAGAAGAAGAAGAAGAAAATGATAGAATAAAAAGAATTAACATAAAAATAAAATCCCATTCATTCTTATCATAATAGCAACCATGGTTAAGTGTAGAGAATGAACCAAGGTTAGGGGAATGGTTAGGTTTAGGAAAAGAACAAGAATGGTCAAAGCTTCTTGAAGTTTCAACAAAACAAACAAAATAAGCAACCATATCTTTTCATTTCCTAAACTAAATAATCAAGAGAAGATAATAAAACCCTAACCATTCAATTAAATATGGTTTAAACTAAACATACACCCAAACTTGCATGTATCATCAAACATGATACAATCAAGTGCACAAAAATATACCATATATACAATGTGCACATCAAGTGAGAAAATCCATCTTAAGTGAACCAATACTAGTTAATGCAAGGTAATATATCAAATATATAATTATGCATTAAATCATTAAATCAATACTTGATTTAACGATCCGGTCATATCGCATATGACCGACTAATATCCAATGTATCGACTTATCGAATCAATCCTCGATTCGATAACTAGGTTATATCGCATACAACCATTCGATACATTCATCGCGAGAATAGAATACGGTATCACATACACGCATTATTCTCGGTCCCACACATATCTCATATGCGCTCATATTTCATTTCGCTTGAGCCAGGAAACCTCTGTGTAGGACTCTAAAGACTCGTCAATACGCTGGCAGCAGGTGATGATCATATCAAACACCCACAAGCCGCAAGCGGTCTGCTAAACGTAACGGCCACCCGGGTATTGAGCGATCAGAAGATCGACAAGCAAGCCCGCTCACACTCCTGTGAATCCAACCAGTAACACTTACCGTACAGTCCGGTCTGTCCGTTTGATATGTCGCATATCTCGCCTAGGGGTGGTAAACGTCAGACCCCAATAGCTTGATAAGTCATGCCGACGTGAGGTCCATAACAATCATGAAACTACTGATAACTCTTACCAGTATATCACAGCAACCCTGGCCAGGGATTTCCTGTTATGGCCAGTCGAGCATAGCGCAATATCAACCCCCAATACCGGGAGAGACGAATCCCCTCCTATCGCTCATTGCCTCTATGTGAATCGAGACTGTACCCAAAAACAACCTGTTTGCACGACTCAGTAGAGCCGTGGTAGGGTGGAAATAAAAGCACAGTGGGAGACACACAAGACTCTATGACGATCTCGGGTCAACAGACTATGCTGTACCAGTGTCACCAGAGAACTGCCATCTGACGTGAGTTATAATACCATCTGGGAGTTCTCGTTGAGTCCGTCCAGTGTACCCAGTCTCCACTGAGCACCCGCATACCATCTCCGATGTCAAACACCAATGGATATGGGATCATCCATCGCCCATCACATGGGTCGAGAAGATATACGCTAGTCTACTCTGGAATATCGATGCCCCGTCTCGATATTCCCACGACTAGGAACAATGAAGGATGTACTCATTGACTACCCAGGCCCCACTAGTATGATCTACATCATATTCCTGGAAGTCGAGTACACATCCTAAGGGCTTTATCAACATGTAACAGAGAGACTGGAAGTATACATGTTAAGATAAAGAGCAACCAGATAGCGTACTATCATGTCGAACAAGAAAGTCCTACCTATATATGTCCCAGCATCCACTACAATATACATCCAATGTACAGTAATGGCCTCTAGGGCATACATATAACTAACAGCCAACACTTCAAACATTGGACTTAGCCCAAGTAGGCCATAAGTACTCAAGTCAGACACAACTGAGCCAATGTGCTCATAATATAAATAATTGATCCTATTTCCAAATTGAACTACAAATCACTTAATCCACCCTGGTTCAAGGGTACATCTCTTCACTCCTTTGATATTTGTCGTTGTAATCCTTCAACGTCTTCAGAGAGGTGACGGGTCCCGACAACCACACATTTCATGGATTGTGGGGTCCTTAAACTCATGGACTATGATGTCCTTAACCTCGACCATGATGTCTTTAAACTAACATTGGATTGTGGGGTCCTTAAACCCATGGACTATGATGTCCTTAACCTCGACCGTGATGTATTTAAACTAACATTGGACTGTGGGGTCCTTAAACCCATGGACTATGGTGTCCTCAACCTCGACCGTGATGTCTTTAAACTAACATGGGACTATGAGGTCCTTAAACCGATGGACTATGATGTCCTTAACATCGACCGTGATGTCTTAAAACTAATAACGGACTATGATGTCCTTAAGCTTGACCGTGATATCTTAAAACTAACATCGGACTGTGAGGTCCTTAAACCCACGCACTATGATATCCTTAACCTCGACCGTGATGTCTTAAAACTAACAATGGACCGAGATGTCCTTAAACTAACAATGGACCATAATGTCCTTAAACTAATTATCGACCGCAATGTCACTAAACTAAACAACAGAGCCCAATTGCTCTCTTGTCGGATCTAAACGATCCGGTTAAGTTGATCTTAGTCTAAAATTTGACAAACGTATCCTTAACAAACGTTTAAGTTGATCTTAGTCTCAAATGAGGCTAACGTATCCTTAAACCCAAATCCCCCAAACCCAAATCTAAGAAAGATACGGATTTGGACAAGTCCACGCCCTACGGGCGACAACATAACTTAGTCTACGTATACAATCCACGGGCAACCAAACACAAAACAAACACCCATGACGCGAAGTGACCATCTGGAGAAGGAGAAAGTTGTTACCGCGATGCGGTAGCGTAATTAACTGCAGGGGCTTGCGCCTGCAGGGAAGAGTGTCCCCACAATCAAAACCCCCTCAAACGAAGGGGAATCTGACGAAGTCTGCTACATCGGACGCATCCGTTTAAACCTTCGATACATGGTGCCATAAATCAACTTGGCATCTTCGGAGAGGTGGACGGATAGCACCAATTAGCATCTGCTCCGAATTTCAGGCAAGACGTACGCCGCGTCTCCGCCGTGTCTTTCGGATGGGAACAGATTCTGGTACGCTCGGTGGGACCTTTTCCTCTTTCCACTCCACATTTCGTGTGTCGTGTTCGCAAACCAATCGCGGTTTGCTGATGGCTGCCCTTGGGTTCGAGGTACTAAGATTTAACGTTTTGCTTGGTGCAGAAAGCAAAGATCAAAGGCGTTCACCTGCTCGAAGTGTTCCACATGAAACTGCAACCCACGTTCTGCCTCAACTGGGGGCATAGCCTACGGGCCCCAAGCAGCCTCTTTATTCACAATGCCGGTGGACCAGGTGACTCAGGCCACCACTAGATTGTTCTTTGGGACTATGCTCCCCCCGATGAGCTTCAGCACCCCTGTACCAACACCGGAAGCTCCCAAGAAGTCGGTCTTCGATCGGCTTGCTACTACCACGGCCCCTCTCAACGGGTCGTCCAGCTCCAACTCCTCGTTCTTCGCCAGACTGAGCTTGAACTCCGATGGGACTGCCAAGAAGCCCATGACACCTGAAGTGCCATCCCAAAGAAGATAGCCATCTCTGCTCCTGAATCCGTCAAGGCGGCTTCTCCTGCCAAAGAGTCAGTCTTTACAAGACTGACTATTCCGGCTCCCGTTCCTGCTCGAAGGTCTGTCTTTGACAGATTGGATACTGCTACTCAAAAGACGTCAGTCTTCAAGAGGCTGTCACCAGCGGCGTCTCATCTGGACAGGGGGTAAGACAAAGCCATCCTCATCGTCGAACCAGCCCCAACAGCTCGACACGCTCGACGTCGCCACTGGCGCCGAGTAAGGAAGGTCGGGGGCAATTCCCCCTCTGGGCTAACTCCACCAGCTCCAACGGTGGAAGTTAATGCTGCTGTTCCAACCGGGAACAGTTTTGAGCTGCTGAACAAGGTGTGTAGGAACTCGCTTACCGCCATACTGAAAAGATCTCCTCCACCAGTGGAGACTGTCGCAGAAGCAAAACCGGAACAGCCCCCTCAGCGGATGTCCTCCAAAGTTTATAAAGTCTGGCGACGTGTCCAAGAGTCAGTGATCGATCAGGACTACCTCCGCCGACAGAAGAAGCCGAAGGTTCAGCCGGAAGGGAACCGTCCCGGTAAGCCATGGAAGACAACAACCACTTGGGTGCCCGCTACAACGGCCCCCTCCACGTCGACTACTCAAAAGAAAAGGAGGCCAGAGAAAGCCCCTGTAAACGTAGCAGACCAAAAAAACACCGAGCCCAAACGTCCTAAGTCTGGGGGCATGGTGGTACATACTGTCTACATAGCTTCCGGAAAAGAGAAAAGCCGCACTTTGACGGGCCACCAACCGCTCACCCGATCCATAACAAGGGCTCAAGAACAACATCAGCAGAAGCTTCAAGAGATGATGACTGCGATGGCCGCACTCACTGGGCCAAAAGAAAGCCCAGAGGCATCCTCGGAGCAATGCCATGAGCAAGAAACTGATGCCGAATTCCTTCGGAGAATACTTGAGAAGAAGGACAAAGAGGCCGCGGAACAAGCAGCCAATATAAAACGAATGGCCCTTCTATTCCAAGATATGGTGGGCATGATGATCCAGCCGGATCCCCAGCTGAAGATCCTCCAGTGATAATTGAAGATGATAGAGAAGAAACATCAAACCCTCTGCCGGCTCTGTCAACAGCCAAGGAAGAGACAATCTCCAACGCAGCCCTAGATGACTATATCGCTCAGCAGATACGAGTTCACCAGGCGAATGAAGCGGCTGGGCAAATTGTTAGAACCGGGCGACCGTATCCAGGCTGGTATGATCAGATAAAGTACCCGCCGGGCTATATGATCCCGAAATTCCATGTTTACAAGGGGACAAGCAATCCCCATCAACATGTCGCTCAATTCAGGGCCCTCTGTGGCAATACTGGTGGCGATGATAAGCTCTTGCTCCGCCAATTCGTCGGCAGCTTATCGGAGACGGCATTCGAGTGGTACTCCGAACTTCCAAATGATTCCGTCAAAACTTTCGCGGAAATGGAGTTGTTGTTCACCCAACGATTCGCAAGTGCTAGTGAACGCACCCCAATAACGACATTGATCAATGCCAAGGTGAAGCCGGGTGAGACGTGGGTTCAGTACGCGATCCGATGGCGGAATCTGTGGTCGAAGTGCGAACAGCGCATCGAAGAAGCACCGGCGGTGGGCATGTTCGTAGGCACCCTAGACCCTCATGCCACTATTTCACAGTTCATGATGTTCTTCAAACCGACCACGTTCCAGGCTCTAATCGACAAGCTGGCCCAGATGGACCAGATGGGTCATAGACCATCTCCCCCGAAGCCGGAACCGCGGAACGAAAAGGGTAAAGGGAAGGCGATCTTCGTTGCGAACACCCAACAGCAGCCCAGTGCCCCAAAGCTAGCGGATCAACTGGAAAAGAGACGACGCTATTATAATGAGAAAATGAAGCGTCCTTACTCGTTCCCACGGGACAAAACGAAGAGACTCTTTGAGCTGGCGATGCGCAACCGGCTTATCAATCTGCCGAATCCAAAGCGGCCATTGTAACCCGGCGAAGAAAATAACCCCAATTATTGCCCTTACCACCAAACGGTAAGCCATCCAATTGAAGATTGCTTCGTCTTTAAGGGATGGATCGAGGATCAGTACCAACAAGGCAAGTTTGCATTGTCTGAGAAGTGGAAAGTGAGCCCACCACAACCGCATACTCCTAAGATGGACACACCGGGGGCAACGTGCTCTTTTGTTAAAGAAGCTCCATAGGAGGTCGTCCTTTCGGCCAAAACTAAAAGAATGCTGAATGATCTCTAGACATGCCCGGCGATCAAATGGAAGAATCCGTTGGAACCAGAGATCATCGAAGGGATGCTAAAGTCGCGCCCAACTCCAAAGATCAGTGGCGATAGCCAAAGCTCGAACACCCAGCCGTCAAAATCTTCGAAGAAGAAAAAGAAGACCAATAAGCCCGTGAAGCCAGGTGACACACGCACGAACTTGCAAAAACAGATTGACACGCTGGAAGAGTATAATCAGAAGGTGCGGACTCCGATCACGCTCCAAGAATTCCTCGGCCACGTCCTTGAAGACAGAGATGATAGAGAAGACTCATCGGATGGATCTGAGGATTACGTAGCAAGTTGTCATGTGATCTCTCACTCATTGATAGACGATAAAGAGGCTCCTTGCACCAAGAGACTGGGGGCAGGTCCCGAACCGGAACTTCTATGGCCGTAAGACGAAATGATCGATGCCTTCCTGAGTGAAATTCATCTGAAAAGTAAAACCGATCGGGAGCGTGAGATGGCCATATTTGAAAAAGCCAAGCGTCGGCGACTGGACGAAAGAGTCAAGACACATCCGCCGAATCAAGGGAGATCCATCGCGAATAAAAACAAGTTCAAGACGAGGAAAAGGTTTGCTAAAGCCATATCGATGGGACTTAAGCTACCACCCTCCGTAGGAAACACTGTCGGTGAAGCAGAGATGCATCCTAGCTACTGCTCATACCATCAAAAGATTTGCACCCCACCGAAGAATGCGACGCTTTTAAAAGATGGTGGCAGGGATATGTTGCTCACCGGCAACATTTTAAGCGGATGAAACGCAAAACTCATCGGGAGCGAAGAAATATGACCGAAGAGCGTGGAAGAACTACCGACAACTGTCGCATGGTTAATGCTGGGAGATCGCAAGTTTTCATGTTCGGGAGCGACTCTGATGAAGAAATGACTCTTGGCCCTCTCTTCAAAGAATCCACGTCGGGAAAAGAGGAAGAACCGAAGAACTGCGAAAACATTCAGCTATGCAATCGCACGCTTCCTGAAAAGAATCTTGGACCCGCCAACCAGGCTTCTAACAAAAAGGATAAAGGAAAAGAAAAGGTCCCTGAGGACATCGCCCTAGAAGATCAAGTTGTCAAAGAGCTGACAGCCAAGGACCCGCCAAAGAAAAACAAAGTGGACTACAACGTTCTGGCACACTTGAGGAAGATACTCTCGCAGCTCAGCATTCTCGACGCCCTCCTGCTATCCAAAGAAGCAAGAGACTCATTGATCAAGGTGCTACAAGAGCCAGAGCAATTCCAAGCTTTTCTCGCCGAAGAAAAGATGAAGGACGAGCTGGAAGAAGTACACACAGCCGATATTACTTTCGGCGATGAAGATCTCCTCCTTGGGACGTGTGAGCACAACCGTCCCCTATATGTCTCCGGATATTCTCACGATATCAAGATAAGCAAAATCCTTGTTGACAATGGGTCTTCCATCAATCTCCTCAACGTGCGAGTGCTGAAGGAAATCTGCATGAGCATCCAGCACCTCGCTTGTGATAAAATCACTATCTCCGGTTTAGATTCCCAGTCATCATGGACCCTCGGGTCTGTGATACTGACGCTGCGCTTCGGACTACTCGTGACAAATATTAAGTTTCACGCCATCGACGCCAAGACATGCTACAATGCTTTGCTCGGCAGGCCTTAGTTACACGAGTACAACATCATCCCTTCTACACAACATCAGTGTATGAAATACTTCAAGGATGTTCTCGAGTACACTTTAACGGGGGAGTTGAACCCATTCTCCGCGAACGAAGTTCGAAAGTACGAAGATGCAAAATACTTCTTACCGGATTTTGAGGATACGGAAAGATGCCACAAACCGAAGAACAAAGCTATCTCCACTATTCGAGTATTCGGGAGTGATACCGAAGAGGAAGAAGAGATAGTTTATTCGAGGCCGCCTCAACGCAACAACCCGGGACCGTCCGCCCCCATGTTGATCTTCGGCAGCGACTCGGAAGACAAGGTTAATGCTGTATTCTCCGCTCGGCCACCAATACAAGCATTCGCTGGCGATAATCAGAGTTTGCAAATCACCATGATTCCGCGGAAGCACTACAAAGATCTCGACGCACTTTAAGATTATAGCGTGCAAGAGCTACAAACATTTTACATCCCTCCCAGACGAAAAGGTGAACAGGCGATCCTATTCTACCGATCGAGGGAAACCAAAGTGGAGAAAGAAATCTGGCACGGCGCCGATCCCCTGCTCGACAGACTCCAGCCCATCCGTCTACCTAGATATTACTCAGAAAGTTTGAGAAGGCTATTGAAGCGCCAAGGGGTACCCTTCAGACAGACTGCTCGACAGGCTCGGTTCTACAACAGAATTTGGGATGTCCCTGGAACTCAGCGCAAACTGCCTAACGGGAGAATGGAAACGGTCGGGCTCGGATATGTCCAATCCAAGAAATGGGAACGAGCCCATGGTAGCTACGTCATATATGACTTCGATGAAGAAGAGGACGCCCTGTTAAAAAACGCTGATCCTGAACCAAAACAAGATCCGGTCATCAAAGCCCCGAGTCCGTCATTTGAAGAACGAATGGACAGGCTAGTTAGGGAAGTGGGTCAAAAGATCCGGGATGACCATAACCGCGAGATGGCCATTTACGAAAAAGCTAGGACACAGCACCTCCTCCAACAAACCGCGGAGAAAAACAATGCTCTTCCTTATCATCCCGTTGTACAAAAAGCATGACGCAGAGGCAGAAACAAATCAAATAAAGCATGACCCAAATCCACGAGGGTAGAACCAGATCAACATCAGTTTTAGAAGCGAGCTCGTACCTGTCACGTGATTACGCTGTCGGAAAAAGAAGAGCCCGAGGATATAGATGACCTCCCATGGTGCTTCGAAAACAATAATAACGAGGTGATCTCAGAATTTCCACCAGCGCCGAAAGAGCTGGAAGATGGAATACATACCACTGCGGATGATCTCAAGAAAATTGATTTGGGGACGACAAGTGATCCACGGCCGACGTTCGTTAGCGAATTGCTGTCTGAAGAAAGGGCGGCTGCACTAAAGGACGTGCTCATGCATTATAAAGACTGCTTCGCATGGAATTATTCCGAGATGCCAGGGCTAGATCCAGAGATTGATGTCCACAAATTGGCGATATCTCCAGATGTCAAGCCGATCAAACAGGCGCCAAGAAGAATGCGGCTCGAGCTTGAGATGAGCATCAACGCCGAGGTAAAGAAGCTAATTGACTCTGGCTTCATCCAAAAGGTTCAATATCCAGATTGGATCGCCAACATCGTCCCGGTGATGAAGAAAAATGGGACAGTGTGCATATGTATGGACTTTCGGGATCTCAATAAAGCCTGCCCGAAAGATGACTTCCCAGTACCGGTCACCGAGCTGATGATAGAAAATACGTCCACCCACGAGGTTTTCTCCTTCATGGACGGCTCGTCAGGATACAATCAGATAAAAATGCATCTCGAAGACTAGAAGCACACCGCTTTCCGGACCCCTTTGGGCATATTCTGCTACAAGGTGATGCCCTTTAGTCTAAAGAACGCCGGTGCCACCTATCAGAAGGCCATGACGAAGATCTTCGATGACCTCATACATGAAATCGTCGAATGCTATATCGACGATCTCGTGGTTAAAATCAAATCATACGAGGAACATCTAGAGCATCTGAAGATCGTATATCAACGCCTTCGGCAATACAACTTGAAGATGAACCTCTCAAATGCGCGTTCAGAGTGTCCTCAGGAAAATTCCTGGGATTCATCGTCCGACACCGAGGCATCGAGATAGACCCATTGAAGATCAAGGTGATCATGGAGATGCCCCCGCCAAGGACTCTCAAGCAATTGCGGTCTCTCCAAGGAAAGCTCGTGTACATCCGGCGGTTTATAGCTAATCTCTCAGGCAAGTGCCGTCCTTACAGTCACCTGATGAAGAAGGGAACCCCGTTTGTCTGGGATCGCAAATGCCAAGGCGCGCTGGACGAAATCAAGCAATACCTGCAGAATCCTCTAGTGTTGGCTGCTCCGGTCAAAGGAAAACCTCTCATTCTTTATACAACAGCCCTCAAAGGTTCCTTAGGCGCATTATAGGCACAAGAGAACGACCAAGGGAAGGAGAGAGCCCTTTATTATCTGAGTCGAATTCTCCTGGGGGCAGAAAGTAATTATTCTCCCATCGAAAAACACAGCATGGCATTGATCTTCGCGATAACGAAACTCAGGCACTATGCATTGGCGCATGAAGTCCGTCTCATATCGAAGGTGGATCCTCACAAATATTTGATATCAAAGGCCATATTGACGGGGTGGCTCGCTAAGTGGGCCTTGCTCTTGATGGATTTCTCGATAACCCATCGTCCCCTCAAGGTAGTGAAAGGCCAGGCCATTGCCGACTTCCTCGCCAAGCATCCGATACTTGCCGAATCTCCCTTGAATTGCGAACAGCCAGACGAACATGCGTTTGACACAATCGACGGGGGTGATACCCGGTGGGAGCTTTACTTCGACGGAGCATCCTCCATGAAGAAGCATAAACAAAACACGCCCATAATCAAATCAGGGGTAGGCCTCATCTTCGTAACTCCATAAGGAGGGGTAATGCGCTTCGCTTTCTCTTTAACAGAGCCGAGGACAAACAATGAAGCCGAGTATGAAGCTTTGATAGCAGGGCTCGAGATCACCATCGACATGGGAATTGCAAACCTTCTCATATACGGAGATTCCCAACTGGTCGTTAGTCAAGTAAACGGCGACTACCAAACGTGCAAGCCAGAGTTGGTGAAGTATAACGAGAGGGTACGGCAACTGCTGACCCAAATACCTTCCTACACCATGGAAAGTATACCACACGCGGAAAATAGCAAAGCGGATGCATTATCCAAGCTTCCTAAAGAATTGGCCGATGCGAACCTCGATGATGTGAGGATCGTTGTGCAAAGCCGTCAGGTTCTTGCGCCGGCAGAAATATCTCCGGAGTCGTCCGAAGAAAAGGGAGCAACCTAGCAGACAGCCCTATGAATAACAGACCAGGAAAAGGCTATGGATTGGAGAGAAGTCTTTATAGACTACTTCAAATCCCGTCAAACACGTGAAGATGCGTCCTCAAAACATCAGCTCATGAAGTGAGCTCTATCTTTCGCCTTTGTTAATGATACCCTGTATAAGAGATCATTCGATTCTTTGTGGCTAAGATGCCTGGGACCTGAAGAGGCAAAGAGAGTCGCCCAAGAAACTCATGACGGACTTTGCGGTTCTCACCAAGCCGGGCCGAAGATGAAGCTGAAGATCAAACGGATGGGTTATTATTGGCGCACGATGATCCAAGACTGCCTCAAATACGCGAAGCAATGCCACTCGTGCCAGGTCCATGGGGACTTCATCCATCAGCATCCGAATCCACTACATCCAATGGTGGCTAGCTGGCCATTCGAAATGTGGGGAACCGACATAATCGGCCCCATCGAATAAGCATCATCCAGAGGACATCGATTCATTTTGGCAACAACTGATTGCTTCTCCAAATGGGCAGAAGCAGTGCCGCTGAGGGAAGTGAAGACGGAGAATATACTCCATTTCTTCAAAACGCACGTCATTTATCGATTCGGCACTCCGCGACGGATTATCTCCGATAACAGGCCAGCCTACAGAAGCCACAAAATCAGCCGCTTCGCACAACATCATAACATAGACTGGAGATATTCCGCAGTCTATAATCCTCGAGCTAACGGTCTGGCCGAGGCTTTTAATAAGACATTGACAAAGATTATAAAGAAGACAGTGTCTCGAAATAAAAAGGACTGGCACGAGAGACTGCATGAAGCTCTCTGGGCATACCGGACTACGTTCAAAACGGCCACGAACACAACTCCATACGCATTGGTATTCGGTACAGAGGCGATACTCCCCCTCGAGATAGAGTTACCCTCTCTACGAATGGCAGTTCATTACGAACTAACAGATAAAGAGAATGCTCACCTTCGGCTTGAGAAGCTCGACGCCCTTGATGAAACGCGGCTCATAGCGCAGCAAAATCTGGAAGCTTATAAAGAAAAGCTGACGCGCTCATAAGAAAGATTGACTAGGCCGAGGACATTCCGCCAAGGCGAACTCGTGCTAGTGGTGAAAAGACCTATGATCCCCAATCGCGGCAAGCGGGGGAAATTCGAGCCAAACTATGAAGGCGCGTACATCATAGACAAAGTCTACCAGGGTGGAGCCTATCTACTCGTGGACATGCATGGCGAAAGACCTTTCAGGCCAATAAACGGCCGCTTCCTGAAGAAATACTACGTCTAACGAGTCACGGCCTAGGTCAATGATAGATGACGACGACTAGGTCCGCTCGCTATCTTCCTAAGACTAAACTCTGTAAGTAGTAACCGGCTTCCTTTACGACGGACCGAAACATCCTTAAACTAACGACGAACCAAAACGTCCTTAAACTAACAGCGGACCGAAATGTCCTAAAACTAACAGCGGACCGAAACGTCCTTAAACTAACGACAGACCGAAACGTCCTTAAACTAACAACGGACCACTACGTCCTAAAACTAGCCGTTGAACGAGATGTCGATAAACTACGGTGGATTGCAACATCCCAAAGATGATAAAAAAAAAAAGAAAAAAGAAAACAGTATGTCCATAAGCAAAATGGGCACGGATGAAAACCCGAAAGGGCTCCATGAGTAAAAACAGCAGGGCTACCGGCTAGTCTTGTGAAAACCCGAAAGGGCCCAATATCGTTAGAATAAAAAAAAGAGAAAGAAAAACGGTATGTCCACAAGCAAAAAGGGCACGGATGAAAACCCGAAAGGGCTCCGTGAGTAAAAACAGCAGGACTGCCGGCGAGTTTTTTGAAAATTGTAAGTCCATGTCACGCACACCACGAACTTGCGGGGAGGCGGAATATATGAAAAAAGATTATCAAAGCTTCGTAACACAGACTTGAGCGCATGAATCGTATCTAAACCGTTACTAGCAAACTACGAAAGGTTTTACTTCTCGGATTCGAAGTTATACCTCACGTTACTTGTCCTTCGGGTCTTCATCGCGGTCCTCCAATCCTCGTAGGCTCCTTGGAACATCGACACCTCAACGTCCTCCTCGAATCAAAGATTATCCACCCGAGAGCTCCTACGCCAAGCTTTATCTCTAACTTGAGATAACTAGGTTGCTCAAAGTGCTAATCTAAGCTACCTAGGGGATATAGAGTGAGGTTATTAATGTATTAGTCTAGCTAACCCTTGATCTCAACACATGAGAGGTTAGGGTTAGGGTTTCAAGAATGATAGAGCTTGAGGAGAGAGAAGGTGAGAATAATAATCTTTTTTGATGAATGAAGTCATTTGTGTATATATGAAACTTTTGATAATAAAAAGTAAATAACAAAAAATGAATTATCACCATGTTTCATTAATGCACTAAGTGATTCATCACATGAGTCATACAAAACATTAAATGAATCATTAACTCAATGTATGAATCACTACATGACGCATTAATCCAATTAATGCATATGCAACCTTAACCCCCAAGTCACCATGCTTCTAGAAGCTTCCTGGAAAATTACGAGAACGCCCCTCTAATCCGTGAAAACACGGAAAAACTTTATACTGTATAAATCCAATAACCTGATACTAAAAACTGGCTTAAACCAAAGCTGACTAGTAAAAACTGTCCGAACGTCGTACGTACGTAAACACACGTATGCGTCTGAACCCTTGTAGTAAAACCATACGACCTCTATATCGTTTCGCCTAGAGCAAGGAAACTCTCTGTGTGGGACTCTAAAGACTCGACACTACGCTGGCAGTGGGTTTAACCACAGACCGAAAGCTGCAGTAGCTGTACGTAACGGTCCCCAGGTAGATGTCGATAAGAAAGCCGATGAGGAAACCCATCTGAACTCCTACTGAGCCTGATGTGACAATCTCCGTACAGTCCGGTCTGTTCGTCTAAGACTATCGCATATCGAGCCTAGGGGGCGGCAAGCGTCAGTCCCCTAATAGCGGTATAAGTCATGTCGGAGCGTAGCCCATTACACCCTGAGAAACTACTGGAACCTACCAGTAAATCTCGCTTGCCCTGGCCAGGGACTTTGCGTAATGGCTCTCTGACACAGCGCGATATCAACTCCCAATACTGGGAGAGACGAATCCTGTCTAACCGCCACTGCCTCCAAGTGCTCGGGACTGCACCCAACTGCTACCTGTTTGCACGACTCCTTTGAGCCGTGGTAGGGTAGCAATCTAAGAACAGTGGGACACACTCGAGGCGAAGTAGCAGTGTCAAGTCTGCAGACTATGCTGTACTCATGTCACCTGGGAACTGTTAACTGACGATGGGTACAATACCAACCAATCAGTTCCCCTGTGAGTCCTGTCCGGTGTACCCGTAACCTAACGAGCACCTGTATACTATCTCCAGTACGACGTACTGACGGCTGTAGGACAGACCATCTCCCCAACCGGAATGAGAAGCGTATACACTTAGTCTACTCCGGAATATCGATGCCCTGTCTCGATAATCCTACGACTAGGGACAACTATAGGATGTTGCTTATACACTACCCAGCCCCTACTAGTGTGACTGCCATCACAACGCTGGTAATCAAGCAAAGATCGTATGGGCTCTACTAATATATATAAGTGATACGTTACAAGAAACATATGCACATATTAAAGTAGACACAAACCAAGTAGCATACTACCATTTTTAGCAAGACTGCATATACAACTGTGAATATCCCAAGCTTCCATTAAGTAATATACATACAAGTATGATACAATAATGGCCCCTAGGGCATATACACTAACAATCTCCTACTTGCACTAGGGCCATGAGCTGGCATATCGTAGACCTATCATCTCGAATAGCCTCTCGAACTGCGTCTGAGGAAGGGCCTTTTGTGAATGGATCAACAATGTTATTCTCTGTCTCTACTCTTTTCACCTCGATCTCCCGGCGATCTACGATCTCCCTGATCAGGTGGTACCGCCTAAAGATGTGTCTGGACTTCTGATGTGACCCGGGTTCCTTCGCTAAAGCTATAGCGCTGTTGTTGTCACAATACAGAGGTATTGGATCAACACTGGTAGGAACCACCTGAAGTTTTGTGAGGAACTTCTTCATCCATACTGCTTCTTTTGCGGCATCGCAAGCAGCTATGTACTCCGCTTCCATTGTTGAGTCAGCAACGGTCTCCTGCTTGGAACTCTTCCAACAGACCGCCCCTCCATTGAGGGTAAAGACATAACCCGACATGGATTTGGAGTCATCTTTGTCACTCTGTAAGCCGGAGTAGGCAAAGGCCTCAATCTGGAGGTCTTTTCCGCCATATACCAAGAACATATCTTTAGTCCTCCTTAGTTACTTGAGAATGTTCTTTACTGCTATCCAGTGATTCTCCTCTGGGTTTGCCTGATACCGGCTTACAACGCTCAATGCGTATGCTACATCTGGTCTGGTACATAACATCGCATACATTATAGAGCCTACCGCAGAAGCGTAGGGTATAATCGACATGCGATCCCTTTCCAAATCAGTCTTGGGAGACATCTCTTTGGAGAGGGTGATTCCGTGACAAGCCGGTAGGTTACCGCGCTTAGAATCATCCATACTGAATCTCTTCACTATGGTGTCTATGTACCTGGACTGCGAAAGTCCCAACATCCTCTTTGATCTATCACGATAGATCCGGATCCCCGGAATGTAGGCGGCATCCCCCAGGTCTTTCATGGAGAATTTATGTGACAAGAATCTTTTGACTGACTGTAACATAGGAATATCATTTCCTATTAGGAGAATTTCATCCACGTACAAGACGAGGAATACTACAGCTCTCCCTACAATCTTACTGTATATGCAAGGTTCATCTGAATTTTTGATGAAGTCGAATTCTTTGACAGCATCATCAAAATAGATGTTCCAACTCCGTGATGCCTGCTTTAGTCCATAAATGGACTTAAGCAGCTAGCATACTTTACCGCTGCTCCCACTCTGAATGAATCCCTCTGGCTGATCCATATAGACGCCCTCTTCCAAATTACCATTTAGAAAGGCCGTCTTTACGTCCATCTGCCAGATTTCATAATCGTGGAAGGCAGCAATAGCAAGAAGGACCCGAATAGATTTAAGCATAGCTACTGGAGAAAAGGTTTCGTCATAGTCCAATCCAGGTCTTTGACGGAAACCCTTTGCAACAAGTCTAGCCTTATAGGTTTCAACCTGTCTATCTACACCAATCTTCTCTTTGAAGATCCATTTGCATCCTACGGGTTTTTCCCCATCTGGAGCAATGTCCAAAGTCCATACTTTGTTAGTGTACATGGACTCCATTTCGGTCCGCATTGCATCCAGCCATTTTACTGAGTCACCGCTCTGAATGGCTTGCTGGAAGCTAGTAGGCTCATCATAGTCAATAGTGCAATCCTCTCTATCCCCGTCTATGAGAAAACCGTAGTATCTCTCGGGCGGATGAGACTGCCTACTACTCCTGCGGAGTGGCGTCGGGATGTCCCTTTCTTCTGAAGCCTCAGGTTCTACCATACTTTTAGTAGTAGTTTGTGGTTCTGGAATTTCTTCCAGTCCTATTTCGCTCCCACTTGTTTCCTTTTCTAAAAATTCAGTTTCCAAGAAGTGGGGATGCTGAGAAACAAAAACCTTTTGTTCCTCTGCGTAATAGAAAAGATACCCCCTGGAGTTCTTTAGGTATCCCACAAACTTACACAGTACTGAGCATGCCTCGAGCTTGTCCGTATGCTGCTTCTTTACAAAAGCTGGACATCCCCATGTCTTAAGATACTTAAGACAGGGTTTCATCCCACTCCACATATGATATGGTGTGGTAGGCACAGTTTTGGTTGGAACATTGTTCAAAAGATATGCAGCTGTTTCTAGCGCATTTCACCAGAAAGATTGCGGCAACTCAGCCTTATTCATCATGGAACGAACCATATCCAATAGGGTTCGATTCCTCCTTTCTGATACACCGTTGTGTTGTGGTGTGTATGGAGGAGTAAGCTGAGAGAGAATTCCATTCACTTTTAAGTAACCCAGGAACTCGGCACTTAAGTATTCACCGCCTCGATCAGATCTCAGTGTCTTTATACTCTTGCCTGTTTGTTTTTCCACTTCATTCCTGTATTCTTGGAATTTCTCAAAGGCCTCGGATTTATACTTCATTAAGAAGACATATCCATACCTAGAGAAATCATCCGTAAAAGTATTGAAGTAGGAATAACCACCTCTCGCATGTGTAGACACTGGACCGCACACGTCACTGTATACGAGTCCCAAGAGCTCGCTTGCTCTTACTCCGTGTCCAGTGAACGGAGTTTTTGTGATCTTTCCTTTGAGACAGGATTGACAAGTTGCATATGTTTGATATTCGAACCGATCCAAATATCCTTCTTTATGTAACTTAGTCAACCTTCTCTCATTGATGTGACCTAGTCGACAATGCCATAAGAAAGCCAGATTTAATTTCGGAGACTTTCTTTTAAGTGTGTTCTGGATATTGAAAACCTGAGCTTGACTCAATACGTATATGCCATTATCTAATGTACCCGACCCAATCAGAACTTGATTTAGGTAGATGTGTACTACATCGCTTACGAATGTAAAATCATATCCCTCTCTCGAAAGTGAGGACACTGATATGATATTACAAGTCATACTAGGTACATACAGACAGTTACGTAGAATCAATATCTGCCCATTTGTCAAACCTAGGTGAATTTCTCCTACGGATTCAGCGTCCACACTCATTCCGTTTGCAACTCTGAGAGACCAATCACCTACCTTTATAACTCTACGGTTTCTCAAAGCATGTATTGAATTACAGATATGAGATCCTGCTCCGGTATCTAGTACCCAGGAAGTAGATTTAATTGACAAACAGTTCTCAATAACAAATACACTTGAGGCTAAAGCCACAACATGCTTCGTATCCTGGTTACTGGCTTCTAAAGCCCTGCAATCTTTCTGCCTATGCCCAATCCCATAACAATAGAAACGTCCCTCTTTTACTATATCCAGTCCCGAAACTTTTGCCCTTCTCTTTCCTTCTACTTCCTTGGTTTCCTTCAGGGTAGAAGGTAGAGACTGTAGAATCAAGTCAGTATCTGACCTGTTTCCCAACGTGGTCTTCAGGTCCTGGAGCTCATCAATATAGCTAGTCATTGTAAGGACGTTGTCCCCTACAGATGACCCGACAGCCAACCTCGCTTGAATTAATTCGGTCGAGGACTCATACCTTGCGATATGAGACTGCTCTCCATATAAATCTTTTTTATGGAGAAAGATGGAAACTGAGTCCATCTTCTCGTGCTGCTTCTGGTATACACCATCAACTGAAGCTAACACGAGGCATTTGGCTTTCACTTTATCCTTTTCCCTTGTCTGACGGATATCCATATCCGTGACGGTGGAAACTAGACCTGGGACGGTGGGATCTTGAGTAGTAATAGGGCGGTCCAGCTTGTCATAGGCAATGGACATTTGGACAGACCTTTGCCTGTCATATAAGTTAGATTCAGTCAATTTGTTATCTAGATGTAACCTATGTGTGGTCACAAGGTCGCTGCATTGAAGAGAGAGAAGAAAATACTATTAGCATGATGCTCTTGCAAGTTTAGATTGGTTTTTAATTTATCTAAACAGGATGGCTCCCACTGTTTCTCGAATCCCTCATCAAACCATAAAACAAGAATTAGCCAGGACTATTCTCACCGTACAATTCTTGCTTAACCGTTCAGCCAGGTCAGTGTCGATACTTCGAGGGAGGTTTTCCAACGCTTTCGCGAAGTTCCTTAATTAAATAACCTCTTTTCTCTGGGAGCGTAGCCCCGCTGACACTTTTCTAGGCACCTACATGGTTTATAGCATTGATCGTTAAGTGACGAATCTCCTGATAAGTAGTATATACTCACAGTAGGATCGGAATCCAAAATATCATCGTATGATAATGTTGAAGGAATCCTACCAACATTCATTAAACTCCAAAATGGTATGCTCTTTCTGCAAATTTCAGTTTCTTTAGAAATTCCCGATGTGGATTTTTGCCCCATGCTCTTATGACCTTGACGAAGGTCAACAAATCATAAGTCACATGTCAAGGTCTACCCGTCATTATCCAGGTTAATTTGAACTCACCCGTACATACCCTTGACGAAGGTCAACAAGGTAATATGACTGTCCCAAACCAACGCATCTATCTATGCTGCATATGAACACCCAACGGCTACCAATCACTATGCCTTGACGAAGGTCAACAAACATAGCTTGAATACTATTGAATATTCATATGAAATGACGGAGGGCTACGAATGGTTTTGGCAAAACCATGAACGTAGTGAAATTGATATAATCGAAGGAACCTGATACTTTTTTAAAAGGAGTGGTTAAAGCTCCGCAATTTAAAAAATTCTGATCTTTTAAAATAACCGAGTGGTTTCTTTTAAATTTGTTCCAACGATTAAACTTTGGTTTGTTTTCTTTGCATTATAATAATGCGTCCCATCATTAAACCTATCATTGCAGAAAACAACGAAAATACCACGTCCTCTTATGCCATCCGCATTCACCACGGGGTCCCGTCATCACCCGTTAGGTTACTTTACTAACGACAGAGCGGGGGCTGGGCTAGCGCGGGTGTAAAACATAAGTGACGTCTAATAGCTATCATATATAGATATTGTACATTCGTCAGACACAATAATAAGCATTCCAGATCACAGATGAACTTTATTGGATATATTAGCGATCCGTATTTGCTTTGAGCCTGCAATAAAAGACGGATTACACAGTTGTGATGAATAGCCAAAACCCCACCCTAGACCCCTACGGGTACGGCAAACTACCCGCCAAGTACCCGAAGTGAAGCGGTCTCCCTCAACAAAGTGAGTAGGCCAGTAAACACTTCAAAGTACTCGGTAGTTTGTGCACCCCGTCTTGGGTCTATCCTAGGAGCAAAAACAGTAAAAAGAAATAATACAACGGTGGCTACAACCGCAACCTAGATGTGCCCCGCAAAAGAATATTACATCATATTACATTTACATCAAATGAATGAATATTAAACCCATCTCAAACCCCGGCTAATCATCACAACATTCCAATCAAGTCCATATACACAAACAGTAAACATTACAGAAATGTGCAACCCCCTGCCAACCGACATACTATCAGTTAGGGGAGGTTTACGAACACATTAAACAATACAGATAATAACCCGATTAGCAATTAGTTTAGAACATCGATCGACTACCTTTATCCGTGTCTACCGCAAAAGCAAACCTGTACTGAAGTAACCTGGGTAGAAAACAGAATATACGGGAAACCAAAACACCAGAAATAATGAATTACTGTGAAACTCCGAGTCAACTCGGCGTTGACTCGGCGGCGGATCCGCGGCCAAAAGCACCATTTGGCCGTGGTTCCGCGGCCGTCTTTCCGAGTTGTGACCTCGTATTTTCCCAGAACTCTTATAATACCCTGCTGTGAATTTTAAGGCATATCAAAAAAAATTTTAGACACGTTTAAAATTTACAGAAACTGTTAGGGTTCGGGGTGTTTCGTTTTCGTATTTTCCGTCGATCGAACTTCTATTTAGTTGCTAACAAGCTAGTAATGGTTTGGTTGGGCTTGATACCACTGTAAGTCCATGTCACGCACCCCACGAACTTGCGGGGAGGTGGAATATATGAAAAACGAATATCAAATCTTCGTAACACGGACTTGAGCGCATGAATCGTATCTAAACTGTTACTACCAAACTACGAAAGGTTTTACTACTCGGATTCGAAGTTATACCTCACGTTACTTGTCCTTCGGGTCTTCATCGCGGTCCTCCACTCCTCGTAGCTCCTTGGAACATCGGCACCTCAACGGCCTCCTCGAATCAAAGATGATCCACCCGAGAGCTCCTACGCCAAGCTTTATCTCTAACTTGAGATAACTAGGTTGCTCAAAGTGCTAATCTAAGCTACCTAGGGGATATAGAGTGAGGTTATGGATGTATTAGTCTAGCTAACCCTTGATCTCAACACATGAGAGGTTAGGGTTAGGGTTTCAAGAATGAGAGAGCTTGAGGAGAGAGAAGGTGAGAATAATAATCCTTTTTGTTGAATGAAGTCATTTGTGTATATATGAAACATATGATAATAAAAAGTAAATAACAAACAATGAATTATCACCAGGTTTCATTAATGCACTAAGTGATTCATCACATGAGTCATACAAAACATTAAATGAATCATTAACTCAATGTATGAATCACTACATGACTCATTAATCCAATTAATGCATATGCCACCTTAACCCCCAAGTCACCATGCTTTTAGAAGCTTCTCGGAAAATTACGAGAACGCCCCTCCAATCCTTGAAAACACGGAAAAACCTTAGACTGTATAAATCCAATAACCTGATACTAGAAACTGGCTTAAACCAAAGCCGACTAGTAAAAACTGTCCGAACGTCGTACGTGCGTAAACACACGTATGCGTCCGAACCCTTGTCGTAAAACCATACGACCTCTATATCGTTTCACCTAGAGTAGGGAAAATATCTGTGTGGGACTATAAAGACTCGACACTACGCTGGCAGAGGGTTTAACCACAGACTGCAAGCGGCACTAGCTGTACGTAACGGTCCCCAGGTAGATGTCGATAAGAAAGCCGATGAGGAAACCCATCCGAACTCCTACTGAGCCTGATGTGACAATCTCCGTACAGTCCAGTCTGTTCGTCTAAGACTATCGCATATCGAGCCTAGGGGGCGGCAAGCGTCAGTCACCTAATAGCGGTATAAGTCGTGTCAGAGCGTAGCCCATTACACCATGAGAAACTACTGGAACCTACCAGTAAATCTCGCTTGCCCTGGCCAGGGACTTTGCGTAATGGCTCTCTGACACAGCGCGATATCAACTCCCAATCCGGGAGAGACGAATCCTGTCTAACCGCCACTGCCTCCAAGTGCTCGGGACTGCACCCAACTGCTACCTTTTTGCATGACTCCTTTGAGCCGTGGTAGGTTAGCAATCTAAGAACAGTGGGACACACTCGAGGCAAAGTAGCAGTGTCAAGTCTGCAGACTATGCTGTACTCATGTCACCTGGGAACTATTAACTGACGACGGGTATAATACCAACCAATCAGTTCCCCTGCGAGTCCTGTCCGGTGTACCCGTAACCTAACGAGCACCTGTATACTATCTCCAGTACGACGTACTGACGGCTGTGGGACAGACCATCTCCCCAACTGGGATGAGAAGCGTACACACTTAGTCTACTCCGGAATATCGATGCCCTATCTCGATAATCCTACGACTAGGGACAAGTATAGGATGTTGCTTATAGACTACCCAGCCCCCACTAGTGTGACTGCCATCACAACACTGGTAATCAAGCAATGATCCTATGGGCTCTACTAATATGTATAAGTGATACGTTACAAGAAACATATGCACCTATTAAAGTAGACACAAACCAAGTAGCATACTACCATTTGTAGCAAGACTGTATATACAACTGTGAATATCCCAAGCTTCCATTAAGTAATATACGTACAAATATGATACAATAATGGCCCCTAGGGCATATACACTAACAAAAACCCGAAAGGGCGCAATCTCGTTAAAAGACACTTGTAAGGTCTTCTCGACTTTGTAAGGAGAAACCACATGGGTGAGATCATTACGACTCACAAGGGAGCAACACACTTAGGGATCCCCACGATTCCTAAGGAGAAATTACACTTGCGAGATCCTCACGACTCGTAAGGAGAACCCTCTTATGAGACCCTCACGGCTCATAAGATTCAAAAGTCTTAAGCTACAGGGTTCTGAACATGTTCTTAAGCAACCCCCACAACCTCCGATACTGCCCTACAAGCGGCTCAATGCTGACTATTGTATACAATCCACGGGCGCGAATAAACATTTCCCTAACGAAGTCCTATCCGTGACTAGTGATATGTTCGCACGATAAGCAACCCTTGTCAGTCCTCTCGAATTATAGGGAGAAAACACTCTTGTAAGATCCTTACGACTTATAAGAGAACCTACACTTAGGAGACCTCATGATTCCTAAGGAGAAAACGCACCCACGAGATCCTCACGACTTGTAGGGAGAAATACCTTCATGAGACCCTTATGGCTCATGAAGTCAAAAGCCTTAGTCGACAGGATCCTAACCCACCTTTTTTCGACGTCGACAGAAGCAAATGATGATTCGCTCCTTGCAATATCCCAGTAGTAGCAGTGCTGATGCCGAAATCGGTGTCAAATTCTGAGCTTGCAGCGAAAAGCCAGCAAGCCGCACATGCACACGAAATAGCCGAAATGATAGGGCAACTTGCAGAAAAAATCAGCAAGTAAAAATGTATGCATGCAAAATAGCCGAAATGATTGGGCAACTCGCAATAAAAGCAGCGAGTAAAAATAAAACAAATAGCCGAAATGATTGGGCACCGCGAAAAATAGCCGAAATGATTGGTCAATCGCGACCTTCGCGATATAAAAGCTGAAATGATAGAGCATCGCGGAAATAAATGAAAAAAAATGAATGAAATTTATGCCCGACAGGTGATATCACATCAGTCCCTGTATACGGTCCGGGGGCTCAACCAAAGAGGGAATCACACCTTTCCTCCCCAAGCTTCACCAGAAGAAGAAGCCAAATCTCAACGGCTCACAGATAGCCTGGAGATCATCCTAACATTCATCTTATTACAACGGACACAACATCAAGTAAAGCGGAACAGCAGCAACTCTCGGTTCCATGACTAAGCGGTGTACAGACGACCGAGAGTCAAACTCCGACTCTGTGAAATGCGGATAAAGTCAACCCTTCCTGGTCACCTGGAATGCGGATAATGTCAACTTTGACCCCGTGTGAAGCAACCAGAGATGAGCCTGGTCCTCGCCGAACACGGCAGTGAACCCGTGAGAAGCATCCAGAGCAAAATTCCTGGTTACGTGGAACGCGGATTATATCACTCCTGACCCCATGGAAAACGTCCAGAGCTGATCCTGGTCCTCGCAAAGCACGGCAGTGAACCCGTGTGAAGCATCCAGAGCAGAGCCTGGTCCTCGCCGAACACGGCAGTGAACCCGTGAGAAGCATCCAGAGCAAAATTCCTGGCTACGTGGAACGCGGATTATGTCACTCCTGACCCCGTGGAAAACGTCCAGAGGGTATCCTGGTCCTCGCAGAGCACGGCAGTGAACCCGTGTGAAGCATCCAGAGCGGAGCCTGGTCCTCGCCGAACGTGGCAGTGAACCCATGGGAAGCATCCAGAGCAAAATTCCTGGCTATATGGAACGCGGATTATGTCACTTCTGACCCCATGGAAAACGTCCAGAGCGGATCCTGATCCTCGTAGAGCATGGCAGTGAACCCGTGTGAAGCATCCAGAGCGGAGCCTGGTCCTCGCCGAACACGGCAGTGAACCCGTGGGAAGCATTCAGAGCAAAATTCCTGGCTACCTGGAACACGGATTATGTCACTCCTGACCCCGTGGAAAACGTCCAGAGCGGATCCTGGTCCTCGCAGAGCATGGCAGTGAACCCGTGTGAAGCATCCAGAGTGGTGCCTGGTCCTCGCCGAACGCGGCAGTGAACCTGTGGGATGCATCCAGAGCAAAATTCCTGGCTACATAGAACGCGGATTATGTCACTTATGACCCCGTGGAAAACGTCTAGAGCGGATCCTGGTCCTCGCAGAGCACGGCAGTGAACCCGTGTGAAGCATCCAGAGCGGAGCCTGGTCCTCGCCGAACGCGACAGTGAACCCGTGGGAAGCATCCAGAGCAAAATTCCTGGCTACGTGGAACGCGGATTATGTCACTTCTGACCCCGTGGAAAACGTCCAGAGCGGATCCTGGTCCTCACAGAGCACGGTAGTGAACCCGTGTGAAGCATCAAGAGCGGAGCCTGGTCCTCACCGAACACGGCAGTGAACCCGTGGGAAGCATCCAGAGCAAAATTCCTGGCTATGTGGAACGCGGATTATGTCACTTCTGACCCCGTGGAAAACGTCCAGAGCGGATCCTGGTCCTCGCAGAGCACGGCAGTGAACCCGTGTGAAGCATCCAGAGCGGAGCCTGGTCCTCGCCGAACACGGCAGTGAACCCGTGGGAAGCATCGAGTGCAAAATTCCTGGTCACGTGGAACGCGGATTATGTCACTTCTGACCCCGTGGAAAACGTCCAGAGCAAAACTCCTTGTCCTCGCAGAGCACGGCAGTGAACCCGGGTGAAGCATCCAGAGCGGAGCCTGGTCCTCACAGAACACGGCAGTGAACCTGTGGGAAGCATCCAGTGCAAACATTGGACTGTGAGGTCCTTAAACTCATGGACTATGATGTCCTTAACCTCGACCGTGATGTCTTAAAACTAAAATTGGACTGTGATGTCCTTAAACTCATGGACTATGATGTCCTTAACCTCGACCGTGATGTATTAAAACTAACAACGGACTGTAGAGTCCTTAAATCCACGGACTATGATGTCCTTAACCTCGACCGAGATGTATTTAAACTACGGTATCCTGGAAAATATCCAGAGCGGAGCCTGGTCCTCGCAGAACACGACAATGAACCCATGGGAAGCATCCAGAGTAACCCCTAACTCTATGAAATGTGGATAAGGGCAACTTCACCCATCACGTGCGGGTCCTCACGACTCGTAAGGGAGTAAAATCTCTTGTGAGATCCTTACGACTTTCAAGAGAAAACATGCACTTAGGAATCCTCACGATTCTTAAGGAGAAACCACACCTACGGGATCCTCTCGACCGGTAGGGAGAAAATTCTTTATGAGACCCTCACGGCTCATAAAGTTGAAAAGTCTTAGGAGGCAGACCTTAACCCTGAATCATAATCCATCGTTGTCCTGCAAAGAAATTGAGATAGACTATCCACAGAATCCATTCAGTCAAAGAGACACACCATTGTGAAGAGAAATATGTCTTTTATTCATGAATCAAAATGAATACAAAGTACAATTCGTGAAAGAACAAAAAAAATATATACTCTTATTCAAGAGTATGTACAAAGGAAGAAAAAAATATATATACAAGTCCTTAGGTCGGCGGGCGATTTAGCAGATTGGTCAATTCATCCCTCTTTCGCTACGCCTCACCTTCATGATTCAAAATCGCCAAAAGACAGGCCTCCGCCTGAGCTTGTTGGGCCTGATAAGAGGCAAGCCGACCTTCGAGCTCTTTCTCGGTAGCCTTATGGGCCTCAACCCTTTCACGAGTGAACACGGCGGCTTTGTTGATGGCCACCACTTCCTTGATGGCCTCTTGAAATACTCGCCAGAGTTCATACGCTTTGTTGGGTTTGACTGTAAGGTTGGCTTGGAGCTCGTTCAGCGCCTTAGATGCCAGCTCCCTCTCCGAGAATTTGCGGCCGAGCCTCTTCTCGCACGACACCATGTTCGCCGCACACCGCTCTATCATACCCCGCAAGCTCGCCTTCACAGCCACAGCCTTCGAAGAATGGCGGGTACACTCGAGCACATGCAAGCAAGCTTCCACCTGCCGGCAGAACTCAACCCAGACTTACACCACCGCTTCGCTATGATAGGTGGCGAGAAAAGGAAGGGAGCCGTTAGCTTCAGCAGCAAACGCTTCAGCCGTAATTACGCTGCCAGCACGAAGCTCCTCGATCAAAGATGACAGAGAGGCGAGGCTTAGCTTGGCCATCCGTTCCGAGGCTCTTAGAGCGTAGGGGCCGGGTGGCATAGTGACACGCGACTCCAACGCAGTAGGGACCGGCAGAGCTGTTCATATTTATAAACAGCCAGCGAAACTTGTAAATAAAGAACAAAAGGAACAATGTGGAGGCTTTACTTACCAACAGTCATGCAAGAAGGAGCTGAAGACTCCCGTGGCCCTTCAAGAACCTCAACCTCTTCATCGGCCTCCATGACTGTAAAGGACATCAATGTTATTTTGCGAAATAATAGCAATGCTGTGAATAGAAGGTAGACAACACTAATCTTGCCCAGAAGAAAGGACAATGCGCTGAGGAGATATTGCTTGTGGAGCAGCCATCTCCAACAGGCGCTTAAAAGGCTGCCTGGGAGACAAATCGGCAATAGAGGCCACCAGTCCGCGCAATTCTGAAAAGACAAAAAGAGTTCAGATAACGGAAATATTACTAATTTAAAATGTAGAAGGTTACCTTCGACGCTCCTCCCATTCTGAGCTGGAGGGATAGCAGCTTCAACGGACTCCGCCGTGACCTCGGGTACAATATTAGGGACGCGGGCTGGTGTAATGGCCTCTGAGGAAGGAGCATCGGCTAGCGCTGCAGGCACCAACGAAAGGAAGGTAGCCCCGACCACCTCCATCCTAGCCTTTAGGCCGCCCTCATGGAGATCCATTGGAACGGTGACCACCAAAGGTGCCTCCCTTGAGGGATCAAGTGCTTCGGGAGCAGGAACAACCGAAGGAAGCTCTATCGCAGGAGGGACAGTTTCATCAGCCCCCTCCACACTGAGCAGTGTTTCTCTAGGGGTATCAGCAGGCTCTACGGTCATTAAAACCGTGGGAACCTCCCCCATCGCTGAAGTCTCTGCACAGTTCACACAAAGATAAGAATACATATATACAAGAGCAGACAATATGAAGTATTACAAAGAAATACCGGAACATACCGATGCACAAGGAAGCTTTCTGTATTGCTCGCTCAAGCCGACACTCCTTCTCAAGGAGGTGTGCTCGCCGAGGTTCAAGGGTAGACTCGTGGACGCCAGTCCACGATAAAAGCCCATCCGCAGCGTCCTCCGAAGCAGCCTGTTTAAAGGCCTTATCGCTCCATTCCTCCAAAGGGCCGATGAATCGTTGCCGGATCCATGAAGGGTCTTCATAAAAAATGAAGGCTGGGTAGGGATTTTTCGGAATTCTTACGTTCTCCGACTCGTCTTGAGAACGTCTTATAGCCTCAGCCAACTGAGCAGCTTCCTCGGCACTTGAACTCGGGAAGAGTACGCCAGCGTCCGATTCTTGCAGGGCCAACGGTTCGTCCTGAAGAATGGGCTCAGACTCTACTAAAGAGTAGGCATCGTAAATGTGGGTCGCTGATGCGCAGCAAAGGCTCCCAACAAGTGCATTTCGATCCAAGACGTGAAGTAATGGAGAGAAAAGTTTACTACGTCCACGCCGGGAGTCGAAGTATTATCCGCGGCACCCAACCCATGATAGAGATGCGCTAGCGCCAGGATGCCTACGGCTAGCCGTGTCCCCTCAATGATACGATGAGCCGGATAGATCACCGAGACTCTCATGAAGCGGCGATGCATGGGAATGACGAACCAGCTGAGCCAGACACTAATAAAACCCACAAAGAATGTCTCATCATCCATGCCGGGAGCTGCAATCGATTCGAAAGATACCGGCGACGTAATAGGAATGTAGTACTGCGGTAAATCCGATTCCTTAGTCGGCCGCCTGTTCAAACCAAACCCAAAGGGGTCATTGATGTTTACAAACTTCAGAGCCGTCTTTGATAAGACACCCTTGCGAAGGAAGCAAGCGATAAAGCTCTTATAAGTGACGCCCTGCTCTTCTGATTCTGTAAACAGTTTGTTAAAGATGCCCAGGGCCTTGATCAAACTCGGGCGCTTGTGGCGGTCGGCGGTCTCGGTAGACAAGCCGTCAAGCATTGCAGGCTCAGTCTCAAAGATGTAGTCATCGGTAGGCGGCAGCTCTTCATAAAGTGTCCCCCTGATCGGCAGCCCCGAGATCTCGCGAAATTCTTCCAAAGAAATCGAAACTTCGCGGTCCCCTAGGAGAAAGTGTTGGTGGGGAGATTCCACTGGTTCAAGAATGCCTTAACCCACCAGACGTATGGGGATTGGTAGTGGAAGAGCGACGCATATATCGCCTGATAAAGCCCAACCTTCTGCAGTCGCGTGCGATGGGCGGACAGGATGTATCGAGCCCAAAGGAGATAGCCCGTGGGGTGTTGAGGGGTGAGCCCTATTTTGTAGATCTGCCCCCACAGTTCGGCCTCACCCTGGCAAATACGGCGTCCCAGTATATCTATGGCCAGGATAGGATGATTCGGGATGCCCGTCGTCAAAGGCTCAAGTCGCCCCATCGGAGTCCAATTAGGCATCTCTACAGCAAAGACTGTCCCTGGAGGATCCATCAGCAGGAACGGAAAGGAAGGCTCCGTCGGTACTTCGTAAAGAAAACTCCGATGACCCCGGATGATGTGACTGTACTAGATCCCCCATAGAAGAAAATTGGTGCGATTCGGGTCGTGAGCCCTGATCATTGCCATCACCTTCTCGTGGCGATTGGAGAAAAGCGGCTTCCGAGCGGGTGAAAGGGAAATACGGAACAGACGTCATTGTACCTGAAATAAAATAAGGGGAAACTGTTAAAGCGAAGCCAACAGTCTCTCTATATATATATATATATGATTATAAATATATATATATATATAAAAGACAGAGATAGAGGACTCATTTTATGTGACCATTGGTTACAAAACACATGGGTCCCACAAAATCAAGATGGCGGCTGACTAATGATGAGGCAAAGTAATTATAATGAGACAAAAGGAAGATTCTCATTAAATAGACAGTGGATTTCAAATGACCCTACACATTCCCCTAGAAAGAAATCCATCTTGGACTCTGTGACAAATCAAACAGAATCAAGGGAATTAAATTCCTAGAAAGCAACATTGCAACCTTCTCTTTCTAAATTGTGAAGAAGACAACTCAGGGCAAGAAAATCCAAGGAGTTATGTGGGAAGAACTAAGTTCTTCATAGGAATTAAATTCCTTTTTAAAAAAGGGAATTAAATTCCCAGAGACCATTTTTAGTGCCAAAGCTTTTTGAGATGGAATTAAATTCCATGGAAAGGACAAGCACCACCACCGATCCCTAAAGATCAAGGAAACCCTAAGAAGATCAATTATTTGAAGATTAAATGGTTTTCTGTTTTTTTTAAGAGCTTCAAAAAGATGGGTTCTTGATTAAAGGGAAAACCCTTGGTGGGGATTTAAAATCCAGTGAAGGTTTCTGAAAGTTCTTCGATCGTTCAAAGATCATTACCTGAAGAGATGGGTCTTTCTTAAACAGAGTTAAACTCTAAAAATTTTGAAACAGAGAACTAAGCTCTGAGAAGGAGAATTAAATTCTCAAAGGAAAAAGTTTGCAAAGAAGAAGATAAAAGAGTGGAGGCGCTTCTGAAGAGACCCCTGCATTTATAGGATGTGATGGAAAAGCTTCATCTCCCCGATTCCCTAGATGGATCCAACGGTCACAAAAGTGACAGCGTTGCACTCACGTGCAGACATTGTCTGGAACTATTGAATCGTCTGGTTCCACTAAATCTTCAGTTGCAGTTTGTGCAACTGGAACTTCTTCCAGCTCTACCTCATTGCCACTAATTTCTTTTGCAAGAAATTCCTTTTCTGAAAAGGTGGCATGTCGAGAAATAAAAACCTTTTGTTCCTCGCTGTGATAGAAAAGATATCCATGTGAATGTTTAGGATATCCCACAAACTTACAAAGAACTGATCGTGCCTCGAGTTTGTTCGGATTTTGCCTTTTGACATGGGCCGGACAACCCCATATCTTAACACGTTTAAGACATGGTCTCTTCCCACTACATATCTTATATGGTGTGGTAGGTACAGATTTAGGCGAAACTTGATTCAATAGGTATGCTGCTGTCTCAAGCGCATAACTCCAAAAGGAAATAGGTAACTCAGCAGTGCTCATCATAGAGCGCACCATATCTAATAGGGTGCGATTCCTCCGTTCTGATACACCGTTGCGCTGTGGTGTATAAGGAGGAGTAAACTGAGAGGGAATCCCATTCTCTTTTAAATAGGCCAGGAACTCATTGCTCAAGTATTCTCCTCCTCGATCAGATCAAAGGATCTTAATACCTTTACCTGTTTGGTTCTCTACTTCGTGCTTATATTCTCAGAATTTCTCAAAAGCTTCAGACTTGTGTTTCAACAGGAACACATGTCCGTATCTTGAGAGATCGTCAGTGAAAGTAATGAGGTACGAAGAACCATTCCTGGCATATGTAGACATGGGACCACATAAATCACTATGTATCAGTCCCAAGAGTTCAGTAACTCTTTTTCCGTGTCCACTAAACGGAGTTTTGGTCATCTTGCCTTCGAGACATGAATGGCAAGTTTCATAAGATGATAATTCGAACGGATTCAAATATCCATTCTTATATAACTTAGCTAGTCGTGTCGTATTAATATGACCTAGTCTACAATGCCATAAGAAGGATTCGTTCATTTCTGAACTCTTCCTCTTGTGAGTGTTCTGTACGTTAAGAACTGTAGTTTGATTTAGAACGTATATGCCATTATTTAACGAGCCTGATCCAAACAACTTTTGATTCAGGAAGATGTTCATAACATTATCCTATACTACAAAATTATATTCTTGTTTACTCAATAAAGAAACTGATATAAGATTGCATATCAGGGTCAGAATTGTTTCCTGATTAAAAAAATCAAGAATTACCTCAATGAGGTATCACGTGTTCACACGTGACCAATGGTCACGTGATGACACGTGATGGTTAAAATCTCATCATACAAAAATGAAAACAAACGGTTGAGAGATGACTCAATTGGGGGTCACATGCTCCTACTTGACCAAGGGTCACGTGCCAGCACGTGACAGGCTTTGAAAGCCTTACAGCTTAATAGAATTTAATTCAAAAAATCAGGAATTACCTCAATGAGGTATCACGTGCTAACACGTGACCAATGGTCACGTGATGACACGTGATGGTTAAAATCTCATCAAACAGAAATGAAAACAAACGGCTGAAGAAAGACCCCAATTAGGGGTCACGTGCTCACACGTGACCAAGGATCACGTGCCAGCACGTGACAGGCTTTGAAAGCCTTATAACTGGATAGAATTAAATTCTAAATTCTTCTAAATCTTTCCAAATGGAAAAGGTAGAGGGAACCGTTGGATTAAAAGTCCAAGGGTGATTAAAAAATCACCAATTTATGGAAAAATCCTAAACAAGGAAAGAGCTCCCCAAATCTCACTGAAATAACAAACAGAATATCTTTGGATTGAAAAGCCAACGGTGAATAAAATTTATTGAATGATCTAAAGAATCATATTAATTATGAAAACAAATTAAATCTTTCAATGAAAGATTTACTAAACAAATTGATTCTTTTCCTTCTCCTATAAATAGGAGCCAAGAGGAGGAAAAGAGGGGGAGCGAATTGTTTTGGAGATATAGAGTTTTGGAATCTTGAAATTTCAGAGAGAAAAGAAAGGAGAATTTAATTCTCAACAAAGAAAACCATAGGTCAGAAAAGAAAGGGAATCAAAACTTCAAACAGAGAATTTAATTCTCAAAATCTAAGAGTTTAACTCTTCTGTAAAAGAACTTAGTTCTTCCTCTAGTTGAAGATCTGCAGAAGCACATCTCTCCATAGGTTGAGAATTTAATTCTCATCGGCTTGAGATCCTGCCATATAGATCCAAAACTAAGAGAGGGAATTGAGTTTAGAGAATTTAATTCTTTCAAAACAAAACTAGGGTTTAACCCTATATGAGAATTCAATTCTCCTAAAATTACAGGAATTTAATTCCTTCAAGATGGACAGGACTAGGGTTTAACCCTAATTGAGAATTTAATTCTCTCAAACTCACAGGAATTTAATTCCTCTTAAAATGAAATTAGGGTTTCACCCTATACAAGAATTTAATTCTTTACATATATGGGAATTTAATTCCTCTAAAGAAAACTAGGGTTTAACCCTACATAAGAATTTGATTCTTTCAAAATGGGAATTTAATTCCTCCAAAGTCATAATCAGGGTTTAATCCTACAGAGAATTCAATTCTTAAAAAATAAGGAGACTTAAAAGATCTCCATGCATGCAAAGAACTAAGGTCACGTGTCCCCACGTGACCCTTGAAAAGATCCCTGAAGAAAAGAAGCTTTGAGGCAATGCCTCACGTGCTCCCACATGACTTCCAAAACGCAGAAAGAAAAAGCAAAGGAAATGAAGGCTTTGGACGATCTCACGTGTTACCACGTGACCCCTTGGCAAACGCTTTAACAGTCAGCGCATAAATCCCCATCACGTGTCAACACGTGATGCTCAAAATAAAAATATAAAAAGTGTTTAACACTTAATTGCAGAACGAAGAAAAGGGATCTGGTCCCACCTTTGGGCGCCCTCACGTGTCCACATGTGACCCCTCTTTCTTTAGTGTTTAACACTAATTTGGGGATTATATTTCCAGTGTTTAACACTGATTGTTTTCTAGTGTTTAACACTAATTTGAGAATTCTATCTCCAGTGTTTAACACTGTTGTTCTTTAGTGTTTAACACTACTTTTAGCCAAATTGGCTAGTTCTCCAGAGGCAAAAGTCCCTCCTCCAAATGAATCTCAAAATTGAGGAAATCAAGGATAAAATGTTTCCAAAGCCCTCCAACTTTCATTTAGCATTGCTAACTAACATGGGCTCGAATCCAGACAAATGCTTAATGATCCAACAGAGGGCCAACACTTCAAACATTGGACTTAGCCTAAGTGGGCCATTAGTCCTCAAGTCAGACACAACTGAGCCAATGTGCTCATAATATAAATAATTGATCCTAGTTCCAAATTGGACTACAGATCACTTAATCCACCCTGGTTGAAGGGTACATCTCTTCACTCCTTTGATATTTGTCGTTGTAATCCTTCAACGTCTTCAGAGAGGTGACGGGTCCCAACAACCACACATTTCATGGACTGGGGGGTCCTTAAACTCATAGACTATGATGTCCTTAACCTCGACCGTGATGTCTTTAAACTAACATTGGACTGTGGGGTCCTTAAGCCCGTGGACTATGATGTCCTTAACCTCGACCGTGATGTCTTTAAACTAACATTGGACTGTGGGGTCCTTAAACCCATGGACTATGATGTCCTTAACCTCGACCGTGATGGCTTTAAACTAACATGGGATTATGGGGTCCTTAAACCCATGGACTATGATGTCCTTAACCTCGACAGTGATGTCTTAAAACTAACAACGGACTATGATGTCCTTAACCTTGACCGTGATGTCTTAAAACTAATATCGGACTGTGAGGTCCTTAAACCCACGGACTATGATTTCCTTAACCTCGACCGCGATGTCTTAAAACTAACAATGGACCGATATTTCCTTAAACTAACAATGGACCGTAATGTCCTTAAACTAATTATCAACCGCAATGTTACTAAACTAAACAACAGAGCCCAGTTGCTTTCTTGTCAGATCTAACGATCTTGTTAAGTTGATCTTAGTCTAAAATTAGACTAACGTATCCTTAACAAACGTTTAAGTTGATCTTAGTCTCAAATGAGGCTAACGTATCCTTAAACCCAAACCCCCCAAAGCCAAATCTAAGAAAGATACGGATTTGGACTAGTCCACGCCCTACGGGCGACAACATAACTTAGTCTCCGTATACAATCCACGGGCAACCAAACACAAAACAAACACCCACGACGTGAAGTGACCATCTGGAGAAGGTGAAAGTTGTTACCGCAATGCAGTAGCGTAATTAACTGCAGGGGCTTGCGCCTGCAGGGAAGAGCGTCCCCACAATCAAAAACCCCTCAAACGAGGGGGGAATTTGACGAAGTCTGCTATATCGGCCGCATCCGTTTAAACTTTCGATATATGGTGCCATAAATAAACTTGGCATCTTCGGAGAGGTGGACGAATAGCACCAATTAGCATCTGCCCCGAATTTCAGGCAAGACGTACGCCGCGTCTCCGCCGTGTCTTCCGGAGGGGAACAGGAATGTATTAGCATTCATTCAGAATCAATGTATTGCCATTTGGTAATACAAGGTGATATTCGCCAACTGCTTTGGCTGCAACATTTCCACCATTCCCTACTCTTATAGAATGATCACCCTCTCCCAGTTCCCTACCTTTCCATATCCCATGTAACATTTTACATATGTGAGATCCCGATCCGATATCTAATACCCAGAACGTAGAGTGAACTGAGAAACAGTTCTCGATAACTAACACACCCGAAGAAGATGCATCAACATGCTTGTTCTTCGTTTGGGCGGTGTGGGATTCCGGATATTCCCCTATTTCTTCTGTCTTATAACAATTATGAAAAAGAACGGAACCAACGTTCCCCTGCTCAGTATAATAAGCGGGTTCGGTCAATACATCCATATTATTATCTTGATTAAGGCCTGACATGGTCGCTATTTGGAGAGAGAGAAGAAAACAATTTAGCGTGCGCTCTTGCAAGATTAGATTGGTTATTATCTTATCTAATCAGGATGGCTCCCACTGTTTTCATCAAATCTTCCTTCAAACCCTAAAAGGTAAGACTAGCCAGAATTAATTACACTTTACAAGTTCGCCAATCTTTCAGCCAGGCCAGTGTTGGTACTTTGAGGGAGGTTCCCCGTGCTTTCGCATGAACCTAATTAAAATAAACCTCATTTTCCTAGAGGCATAACCCCGTTAACACCTTTCTAGTCATCTACTTGATTGGCTAATTGTCCTGTGTAAAACTCTTCCAGGAGTAACTCTTACTCCCAGTGGGTATCAGGATCTAACTATCTCATAGAAGTTTTGCAATCTCATTGCAAATTTCAACACTTGAAAATCCCGATAATACTTTTTCCCCTAACCACCTATGACCTTGACAAAGGCCAACAAACCATAGGATGCTAGTCAAGTTCAACCCGTCATTTCCTGATTGAATTAAACCCACCCGTATGACCCTTGACAAAGGCCAACAAGGTCGTACGACTACCCTAATCCAATCGTATCATATGCACAAACAGGTAAGTACTACTCAGCTACTGTACACTACGCCTTAACAAAGGCCAACAAACGCAGCACCAATACTAAATAGTCTTTATCTGAAATGACGGAGGGCTACGCGGGTTTTTATGAAAACCGTGAGCGTAATGAACTTGATATCCTTGTAGAAACAAGTGATTTTGAAAAGGAGTTTTTTTTAGGCTTTTAGTAATTTCACTAAAGAGGTCACTCCCGGTGAAGGGATCTCGGCTCTTTCCTTATCGAATAAGGTGGAGGATATTTCAAAAATATCACTATGCAAAACAAGAACTATAGAAGCAATCAAAAAACTAAACCGAGTGAGTAGTAGCAACTGCTAGTTTTGCTAAAGTGGTCACTCCCAGTGAAAGGATCTCGGCTCTTTCATTATCGAATAAGGTGCTGGATATTCTACAAGGAATACCGCTATGCAAAGCAAAAACTAGAGCTACCCTTTTTATAAATTTGATTCTACAACATCTTTTAGTTTTCTTTTTCTTTAATTTATCTCATTAATGAATTCCCATCTTTTATGCTTCCTAAGCATCACAGAAGAAACGAAAATACAATGTACACTTATACCATCAGCATTCTCCACAGTGTCCCGTTATGCACCGTTAGGTTACTTAACTAACGGCATACCGCGGCGGGACTTAAGCAACGTTTATTATATATATATATATATATATATATAGAATAATAAAGCATTCGTCTCATGCATATAAAATGATCACATCACAGAATATCAGTAGCAGAAGATAACATATGAAATATTGGATATACTAGGAGGTCTTATTTTGAGCCTGTATAAAACACGGATTCCACGGTCGCGACGAATATCTAAACCCAGATCCCTAGATCCCTACAAGAGCGGCAAGCCACCCTACCAATTCTAGGGTTAGGAGACCCGGTCTCGACTCCTCGAGATGGCCTCCCACTGGACCCTAGAACCTGGTTACTTGTGCTCCCCTACTTCGGTCTATTCGAATGCGGAAAAGTAAATAATATACAATGGTGACATCATCCTCAATCCGGAAGTGCCCCAATAAAAGAATATTACATACAATGAATTTTAGATGAATGAAAATAAAAACTCTCATCTCACATAAAACCCCCGGCTATTCAAATCATGACGATCTAATATAACATATCACAGCAACACATAACATCACATGTCATCAACGTAAGTAAATATGCGTATCCCAATTGTCGTTGATGTATAGCAACGAAAACCGGTGATACACCACATATTACACTTACGGTCGAAGAAAAGAAAGTGAAAAACTACAACATTTGGAATCCACAATCACCTTAGAGATCATATACCCGAAATATCACATATTACGGATTTCATGCCTAACTATACGAATTCCACATATTGTATCACATTCCAGATAACTAGACAATGTTAAACTTTCTGATCGAATAAACAAACACCCAAAAATTTCCAATTAGCTCAACACTTGAGTGAAGTTTAAAAGGTCCCAGAACATGCCGCAGCTCCTATGAACCAGCCGTAGAAGGGTCAACCAATGCCTCACATGTGGCACCGCTGAACTACTACAAACCCTAGGGTTTAGTGGCAGTTCTGACAGTCACATAATCGAGATAAGGTTTCGTTCTTCTGGAGGGTTCACAGAATCGCTTGCATGATTTTCTGAAAGTTTTAAAGAAAGTAAAAATCCAACACTTAGAAAAAATTCTAGCAAGGGAAAAATTGATTTATTGATATCCGTACGAACTTTTTAACACCGTCTAAATAACCCGAAAACAAACTAGAATTACGAATACGAAACACTCCGAATTGCATCTGTAAAAAGATAACATCACATGCAAATTTAGCAAAGACAAACAACACCTGAAATCCCAAACCCCAGAGAACAAAACAATGTAAAAATTTGAACCAAAAATACCCCAACAAAACCGAGCTCCTCGGTTTTTGAGCCAATCTGGCCGGCCAAAATCAGGAGGGAAGGGCTCAAATTTGTACAGTGTTTATGTTGCATCTCATACAACACTCTGCAGTTGTTTAAAAAAAATTTGACACCTGAAATAATTTGACAGAAACTAGGATTTTGATTCGGATGTTTCGGACTTGTTTCGGTTTCGTAATCCTATACTTATCCGTCTAATTCTCTAGCTAGGCTCCGATACCACTGTTGGGATACCTAGCACGGCGGCAAGGTTTCGGGTGGCACCGTCCATGCCAAATTAAAATTTATGCCGTTCTAGATAGCCCTAACCTAGAATCGATACTAGAGAACCATGCAGAATCTTAAAACAAACATCTTTACACCTAAGAGATTAGGGATTACAACCTTTGTATTCCGTTCCTTCGCTTCATAAGTTCCGAGTTGAGGTCCCTTCGCTGCTATCATCAAGCTCCTGGACTCTAGAGAGGCTATATAGGGTAAATGAGGTATCCTTGCTTGAAGACTCCACAATCCAAGATGATCTACCTTGAGGAAACAAAAACCCAAGCTATCACTTCACTAATTAGAGATTAATGAAGCTAACACACTAATCAATATGGCAAGTATAGGAGAGGATGATGAAGTAGGAATTTTGCTCTCTTTTGTTTTCTTTTTCTCACAATCATTCATCACAAATTAAAAAGCTATAAATCTTTTGTCAAGAGGAAGAAGAAAATGAAGTGTGATCTATGAATGAATTATTGTTGAGGTTAGAAATGCAACCAAGAGTTAAGCATATCATGCTTAACCCTTGTAGAGAATTAACCATGGCAAAGTGGTTAGGGTTAGATTAACAAATATCTTAGAAATATCAAGAGAGTGGACTAAGTCAACAAGAAAAATATCTCATGCATTAATCCAGAAATTTGAATTATCTAAAACAAATAAAAAGCTTACCCTAATTACAAAGCATGGTTTAGTTCTCTTAAACCCTAGTTGCATGTATAACCCTAGCATGTTACAATATCACATATCACATATATAATATTTTGTAACAAAAGAAAAGAATACATTAAACATATATCAAATATATGTTAAATGTATCCATATGTAAGAAAATGAAATACTTAAGTGAGAAATATATTACTTAATGTATTTTAATATATCAAATATATAATTCTACATTAGATTATTAAATCAACACTTGATTTAATAATCCGGCTATATTACATATAGCCGACTAATATAATATGTATCAATTTATCGAATCAACACTTGATCCGATAATCCGTCTATATCACATATACTCGGACGATATCATATATCGCGAGAATAGAATACGGTATCACATACACGTATTATTCTCGGTCCCGCACATATCACATATGTGTTCCTATTCCGTTTCGCCTGAGCCAGGAAACCACTGTGTAGGACTCTAAAGACTCGTCAATATGCCGGCAATAGGTGATGATCATATCAAACACCCATAAGCTGCAAGCGGTCAGCTAAACGTAACAGCCACCCGGGTATTGAGTGATCAGAAGATCAACAAGAAAGCCTGCACACACTCCTGTGAATCCAATCAGTAACACTACCGTACAGTCCGGTCTCTTCATCTGATATGTCGCATATCAAGTCTAGGGGTGGTAAATATCAGATCCCAGTAACTGATAAGTCGTGTCGATGTGAGGCTCATAACGGGTTGAGAAACTACTAATAACACTTACCAGTAAGTCTCCATATCAGCCATGGCCAGGGACTTCCAGTTATAGCCAATCAAACACAACGCAACATCAACCCCCAATACCGCGAGAGACGAAACCCCTCCTATCGCTCATTGCCTCCATATGATTCGGGACTGTACCCAAAAGCCACCGTTTTGCACGTTCTCATGAATGTTGTAAGGTGGAAATCAAAGCACAGTGGGAATCACACAAGACTCTATGACGATCTCGGGTCTACAGACTAACCTGTACCAGTGTCACCAGAGAACTGCTATCTGATGATAGGTATAATACCATTTAAGAGTTCTCAGCGAGTCCGTTCAGTGTACCCAGTCTCCACCGAGCATCCGTACACCATCTTTGATGTCATACACCAATGGATGTGGGAGCATCCATCGCCCATCATATGGGTCAAGATGCGTATACGCTAGTCTACTCTGGAGTATCGATGCCCTGTCTCGATGCACCCTCGACTAGGAACAATTATATGATGTACTCGTGGACTACACTAACCCCACTAGTATGATCTACATCATTGTCCTAGTAGTTAAGTACATATCCTAAGGGCTTTATCAACATGTGAGAGCAAGACAGTAAACCAATACAAGTCAACATGTTTTGACAAAGTGAAACCAGATAGCACACTATCATATCGAGCAAGAAAGTCCTCTCAATATATATCCAAGCATCCACTATAATATACATCATATGTACAACAATGGCCTCTAGGGCATACACATAACTAACACCCTTCATACTAGTAGACTTCTCTCAAATCATAATACATCTTGGTGGAACCCGAATGAACACTATATGCTGAACAATACACCTCCTCTAAGATCTCGCATTTCAGTCCTTCGGAATCTAGCGCACACAGTCGAGTCCCAAATCGTAGTACTCTCTGATCATCAATCACGAACTCCGAATCTCTGCCCTGTTCAACCTGCTCTATGATCTCTGACAACGAACGTCATCGGACTATGCCTCACGGATATGATCAAATAACTGTAGATGTGCACGGACATGGACAAGTTGTCCCCCGGTTGATGTAAACTCGAACTATACTCGACTGGCACAAAGAATCTGCTAATCTTCGGTCGACTATCTCTGAACTGTGCTCAAACAAGAAAAGCTACCTCCGGGCTTCCGACTCAAAGCATCTGCCACAACATTCTCCTTGCCAAGACGATAAAGAATCTCGCAGTCATACTCTTTCACTAGCGCTATCCATTTGTGCTATCTCAAATTTAGATGTCGCTGCTGAAAGATATACTTTAAGCTTCTTGTGGTCCGTAAATATCTTGCACAACTCGTCGTATATGTAGTGTCTCCAAATCTTAAGTGTAAAAACCACCGCAGCCATTTCTAAGTCATGCGTGGAATAGTTCTGCTCGTGCTTCTTCAACTGCCGAGAAGCATCGCAATAAACAACAAAACCGCCTGATCCTTAAGGAAAAGATAATACTGGCGCCGAAAATCAAACGAGACTTCAACTGCTGAAAGCTCTACTTACATACTTCGGTCCAAAGAAAAGAAACTCCCTTCCGGGTCAACCCGGTCAACAGTGCAGCTATACGATAAAAAATCCTAACAAAGCGTCGATAATATCCAGCCAAACTCAAAAAGCTGCGAACCTCCATCACTGGTACAGATCTGGGCCAGTGCTGAACAACCTCGATCTTCTTCGGTTCCATACGTACCATTTCTCGTAACTACGTGACCCAAGAAGTCAACACAATCCAACCAAAAAACCCACTTGGATAATTTAGCGAATAGCCGGTGTTCCCTCAAAGTCTGCAAAAAAATCCTAAAATGCTGTCCATGCTCCTCTCGGCTTCGAAAGTGTACCAAAATGTCATCAACGAACATGATAATAGCTGATCAAGAAACGGCCTGAATATACGGTTCATCAAGTCCATAAACGCTGCTGGGCATTAGTGAGCTCGAATGACATCACCAAGACTCATAATGCCCGTAACGTGTGTGAAAAGCTGTCTTCAGAATAACATCCTCTCGAACCCGCAACTGATAGTAACCTGATCGCAGGTCAATTTTCAAGAAATGTCCCGCACTCCGGAGCTAATCGAACAAATCTTCTATACGAGGTAAGGGATATTTGTTCTGCACAGTCGCTCGATTCAACTGACGATAATCAATGCACCAACACAAACTACCGTCTTTCTTCTTGACGAACAGGACAGGAGTTCCCTAAGTGACGCACTCAGACGAACAAGCCCTTTATCTAACAAATCTTGCAACTGATCCTTCAGTTCTTTAAGCTCCGCTGGGTCCATCCGACACGGCGGTAGAGAAAAAGGCTCCATACAGGGAATCAAGTCAAAGCAGAACTTAATATTGCGCTCTGGCGACAAACCAAGCAATTTGTTAGGAAAGACATCTGGAAACTCTCTCACAATCGGGACTTGGTCCAACGGGACCTCTGCGGCTCTAACATCACAACATACGTTAAGAATTCCTGACATACCTTTTCTCAAAAGCTGACTAGCGCGAAAAGAAGAAATCAAGCTGGAAAAGGCGACGCTACGGTCTCCCCGAAAAACAAAAACTAGCTCATCCGGAAAACTAAATCTGACTGCCTCCTCACGGCAGTCCACGGACGCATAATACATGGCTAACCGATCCATGCCCAGAAAAACATCGAAGTCAAACACATCGAGAAGAATCAAATTGACAGGAAAAAAATCGCTATCTCTGATACGAACAATACAAACACAGATGAGAAACACATAGAGCTACAAAAGACTAGCCTATGGAAGAAATCACAACAAGCTGTTGATTTAGAAAGGACTACTATCGGCTAGACTTCGATACAATTTATGTGGATGCCATTTCAAATAACACAAGAAAGAAATACGCATCGGAAGAAAACACCGAAAGAATACCTGTCACAACGGCGTCTATCTAACCGCCTCTGAGCTGGCATACCGGTACGAATCCGCTTCGGTCCAGCAACGACTAAGGTCTCATAAATGCGCTCCTTTAGCAGTAAGGATGCATCCATCGCAGCTGCATAAGTGTCAAAATTCCGAGTGCCGATAACAAGAAATAACTGCATGTCTAATCTCCACACAAACCTATTTATTCATTTCTCTTCAGTGTCCACAAGGTAAGGAGCATATCGGGCCACTAAGTAAACTAAATGTCGTACTCGGACACTTTCATCCCTGGAGTCTTGTGCAAAGACTCGAAACTTATGAGCTCGGGCATCTCAAACGCTCTCCGGAAGGGAACGGGCAAAAAATATAGCTGTGAACTTATCCCAAGTCATAGGAAGTAGATCTGCAGCTCGGCCTCTCTCAATTGACTCGCACCATGTCTGAGAAAGACCTCTCTAGACGAAAACTCACAAGCTCGACCCATCTCTCGTCAAAACATCTTTGTGAACGATAAATCCTAGCCATCCCGTCGAGGATTGTCTACGGATCCTCCGCTGCACCTATGACGGTAAAAACTGGAGGCTTCAGCCTCAAAAACTCTTATAAGGATACAGAAATAATCTTGGTAACAACGGAACAGCTGCCTGAGCAGCAGGTACAATCATAGTCCCTGCAGCAGGAAGGACATCATCGACTTTCGAAGCTCGGTTAGCCTCAACTAACAATCCAACCATCTGTCGCAAGTCCTGAATACTCGACTCCAGCCAAACTATCCGTCGTGGAGAAGGAGGATCACTCTGTCCCTGAGGGGTAGGCGAACCGCCCTGATCGGTCCTCATCTCAAACGAGCCTACTCTAATTTCATCCTTGGCGGCAGCCCTCTGGCCCTCGTTGTCTCCGGCGGCATAGTGGCTAGAACAAGAAACAGGATTGATAGGAACATTGCGATCAAATCAATGGATTTTCGGAATCAAGGAAGGAAATACAAGCAAATATATATCCTAAGGCCACTTAGGTGGAATACTGTATTGTAAGTATGCCGCGGAACATACCCACGCTATGTCACTCTGCTTAAGTCACCTACTCCATCTACCAAGGGTCATCCTACACTCAGAAAGGTAAAACCTATCGCTCTGATACCAACTTTGTCACGACCCGAAGGTACGGAACGTGACTAACACTTAAATTACGAAACGTTTCAAGGCGTACGTAATCTAAGTAAGCCAAAACCCAGAAATCTAAACCATTTAAAGAAATAGAGTGAAGGAAAACTTATTTAAAGAAAGTGATTTTAACCAAATAAATCGCATTAAACATTTTAAAAACATCAAAATTTCCCAAAAATTTCGGCAGAGTCTCCTTTGTAAACACTGGCCCCCAAACGGGTATAACACAAGAAAATGTATATAAATAATGAATAAGGCATCCCCAAGCAGGAGCTAGCTCTTCGACAATGGCGGAATCACAACCATATGCAATATGTATATCAAAAATGCACAATAAGTATCTGAAAGCAAGAAATAAGAAAATACCACGTCGGCTCAAGTGTGCATCGACACCAAATACCACAAATACAAATCTCACGAGTCTCACCGTCTAGCCCAATATATATGGGTAGATGGAGTATACTAGATACAAAATAATATACATAATGGAATAAAATATCCTCGCAACCCACCTACAAGCAAAGCCGCAAGTCCAAGCAAAAGGAACAAATGAGGAAGTGCGTCCGCCGCTACTGTGCTGACGGGTTAGACCTGCAAGATACTGTGGCACAACGGGAGTGAGTAGTAAGTAACATCTAATAAGGCTATCATAAGCATGCACGCAAATGCGTCACAACTCTCGTGTCTCAAAATGATACTATGTACTAGCATGAATGCAACATGAATGCATAATTAAACACGAAATCTAAACATGTCTGGTATAAGAAAAAATTTATTCTTATCTTAGAAAAGTATCTGTGCAATAAACTGAGTATCATCAATGAAATCAACGGAAAATCCGTGTCCAGCATCGGCACGATAAATATATCACAATATCTCAATGTCTCAATATCTCAATATCTCAATGTCTCAATATCTCGGGCTCCGTCAGTCCGGATTGGCCCATATTGTTGGATATAGTGCCCTCAAAGTCAATTATTGGATCGCAAGTACGTGATTGCAATGATTGAGGAGGACCTATACCGGTAGGACAGTCTTACTCGAGATGATAGTATGCTATCTGGTTTGCCTTTATCAGTCGTGTACAGGTTCAGGTGACTGATCACTATTACACGTTGATAGAGCCCTTAGGATCTTGCTTGACTACCAACAGTATGATGGCGATCATATACGTGAGAGTTGGGTAGTCCATAAGCACATCCTTAAAAGTGGTCCCTAGTCGTGGGAGTTTCGAGACAGAGCATCGATACTCCGGAGCAGACTAGTGTATACAGTCGAGACCCTGACGAGGGGCAGTGGCCGGTCTCACAAGCCACTGGTGTCAGTTGGATCACCTAAGATGTATACAGGTGCTCATTGGGTTATGAGTACACCGGACAGGACTTGCCGGGAACCTGCTAGTTGGTATTTATACCTAGCGTCAGATAGCAGTTCCGTTGTGACATGTGTACAGGTTAGTTCATCGACCTGAGGTCGTCATTTGTCTCGTATGAGTTCCCACTGTGCTTTGATTTCTACCCTACCACGGCACAATGGAGTCGTGCAAACAGGCCTTTTTTGGGTACAGTCCCGAGCCACATGGAGGCAGGTGAGCGGATTGGCAGGGGATTCGTCTATCCCGGTATTGGGGGTGAGATCGCACTGTGTCTAGGAGAGCCATTACATAAAGCCCTCGGCCGAGGCAAAAGATTTACTGGTAGGTACTCCAGTAGTATCTCAGGGTGTTCTGGGCTACACTCCGACACGACTTATACCGCTATTGGGGGTCTGACGTTACCAGCCCCCTAGGCCCGATATGCGATACTCATAGACGAACGGACCGGACTGTATGTATATTGTCACTGTTAGGCTCAGCAAGGTTTCAGGATGAGTTCGCTCATCGGCTACCCTTAATGTCAGTACATGGGCAGCCGTTACGCACTGCTAGTGCCGCTGACGTGCTTGTGGTTAAACCCACTGCCAGGATACTGATGAGTCATTAGAGTCCCCCACAGATAATTTTCAAAGTTCGGGTGAAACGTTGTAGAGGCCGTATGGTTTTATGGCAGGGTTCGGAAAAAGCACGTGCGTTTACGCACGTATCATATTTCGGACAGATAATACTGGTGGGCTTTGGTTTAAGCCAGATCCATGTATTATACAGTGTAGATATAATATCTTTGTCTCAGTTGCATTTGTATTCGGTCGTAATACAAATGCGGGTATGTTTATACAGTTACGGGGTTATCATGAAATTCGTTTCGGGATCGCTTTTCGAAGTTGCCAGTTTTCTATCACCCATCTTAAACATTCGGTTTAATGCGGATTTATCTTTTCTTCATTTGGGTGTGTCATGAGGGTGAGTCATGAGAAGGTTCTAGATTTGGTGACTAGGTTTGTGAGACCATTATGCATTAAATGTTTTATACAAGGTGGAGTTTGCATTAATTGATTTTGCAAGGTGTTTTAAGTGACTCATTCATTTCATTATTGTTTAAGGTCACCCCCTTGCTCCTACACTCGCCCCCTCCCTTTATATGTAGCCGACCCCTTCCTTGGTGAAAGATGATTGATTTTGCAAAAGAAAAAGGATTTGATTTGGTTCATGAAAATTTGTATGCTCATTTTTCATTTACCCAACTCAAAAGGCAACTTCATTAACCGTTCATCCATGGTTTTGGATGAAGCGAGACAAAGTGTTCTACTCGTTCTCTACTTTATCTTGGTCATCTTTTTTAGCAAACTTGATGACCGAGTTGCCTCGGTATTGAGGCGGGAGCCCGTTTAAAGATCCGTAGATGTGGTGCCACCTCGACGAGGAGCCAGGAGATCGGAGCAGCCGCAACGGAGCATGGGATGATGGTTAAAGAACGAAGGACTCGGATCGTTCGGTATAACCTTTCTACCCACTTTGTAGTTTGTTAGTTTAGCGTTAATGGCAGATCCGGGTTATAGTATGCGATAGCGCCAGTATAAAAGTTTTTGTTCCACATTTGGTGTCTGAAAGACGGCCGGGGCGCTACCGTAGACTTACATGGCATCAGAGCCACACCATTAAACTTTACTAACTTGTTCTAACGCGTTTAAAATATCGATCGAACGGAATTTCGAAAACCGCAAATTTTAGTGTAAAGATTCTATCGATTTTAAATACTGCTCTAAAAATTATTTTGAGCATCTCAGAAAATCGAGCAGGCTTTTTTAAGAACACAGTAGAAATTTGGGCCACTGATTCGACCGTACGGCCGCGGAACCGTCGCACATGCTAAGGTTAGGCCGCGGTTCCGCCGCAGTCTTGGTGCTTCAGTGTACCAAATTTCTTCTGGGGCTCTTGCATAAGGAATTATGGTTTCAGGAATATTTCTTTTGGGCCCAGATTTTGTTTGTGTACTGCAGATGTACGTGGGGCCCACTTCGTGAAGTTTTGTCGATCGGAATTTTAAACTTGTTAGTTTACAGTACTTACATTATATCTCCGACCGTGAATGTCATTCGAGTGGTAAATTGCGTCTAATTGCTATAGCCTTTTAGACGAATTTGCGAACGTGACATTCGCGTTGATGTTCTGTATTGTGCTGTGTTGGTGCGGATTTGTCGTGGTGGATAGCAGTGTGCAATGGTAGTGCAGTTTGGATTTATTTATACATTTGATATTGCGGGGCGAGCGTCCAACATGTGGACTGCCGTCATTGCCTGTTTGTATAATATTCTTTTGGGGCACGACCGGGCTGAGGTCGATGTACCCGTTGTACATATTTTTCATTTCTGTACTAGGTTTTACCCCGCGACGGAGTGCACGGATAGCCGGGTTCTGGAGGGCAACGGGTCCGCAGCTCATGGCTTTGAGAGGCAGAGGGGCCTCACTCTAGAATTGGCAGACTATTCGCCGCACTCGTAGGGGGTACAGGTTGACCCAAGGAGGGGTGGCTAAGATTACCGGATTCCGTGAAGTGTTGGGTGGTCCATTCACTTTACGGTAGGGGGCTGCCTCGCTTCAGGTTTTGGCGGGTAACTTGCCGCACCCGTAGGGGTCTAGGTTTCATTGCACAGGCTATCCACACGACCAGGGGAACGTCGGGTTTCAGCAACGGCTCTGTGGAACCCGGGGATCCCAGAATATCTATATTGTTCTGTGATGCTTATTACTTTTCTGTAATGTTGCATATTATCACGCCTGGAGCGATTATTGTATATTGGTATATATACTAGTAGATGTTGTATATGTTTTGCACCCGCGCTAGTCCAGTCCCCGCTCTGTCGTTAGTTAAGTAACCTAACGGGTAAAGACGGGCCCAGTAGCGAATGCGGATGGCATATACGTACATTTTATTTTTCGTTCTTTTCTGGTGTGATTAATTGTTGGGACTGCGTTGATTCTGATCAATGCAAAAACAAACAAACCTGTTTGGATGTTGTTGGAACAGTTTTAAAAAGTGTTGTTACAAAGACGTTTCCTTTTGTTTTGCACAGTGGTATTCGGTTGGAATATCCTGCACCTCATTCGATGAGGCAAGGGCCGAGATCCCTTCACCGGGAGTGACCCCTTGGGCAGAAGTTTACATCAGGGTAATAACTTCACTATAGTCGATTACAAGTTGCTTCGCATCGCGGTATTCAGTTGGAATATCCTGCACCTCATTCCACGAGGAAAGAGCCGAGATCCCTTCACCGGGAGTGACCTCTTTAGCAAAGGTTTTCGCCACTATATTTTTATAAAAAGCTATCAGGTTCCTTCAACGAGATCAAGTTCATTACGTTAAAGATTTTTCACCAAAAACCAGCCGTAGCCCTCCGTCATTTCTTATGGATGGTCAGTGGTATTCAAGCTATGTTTGTTGGCCTTCGTCAAGGCATAGTGTTTGGTAGCTGCTGGGATATTCATTTGTTGCATAGATAGATGAGTTGGTTTGGGACAGTCGTATTACCTTGTTGGCCTTCGTCAAGGGTATGTACGGGTGGGTTCGAATTGACAAGATAATGACGGGCAGAACTTGACATGTGACTTATGATTTGTTGGCCTTCGTCAAGGTCATAAGAACCTGGGGTAAAAATCTTATCGGGAGTTTCTAAAGAAACTGAAACTTGCCAGGCATGCGCATACCTTCTGGAGTATGATAACGTGAGTGGATTCCGTCACGTTATCATGCTATGAGAGTTGGATCCCGATTCCCACTGATGAGTTGGTTTACTTTTCGGGTGATCCCGATTGATTCTTCTTTCACGTTTAGAGCAGAATTTGACAATACACTGGGAGGTTTCCTGATTAGATAAAGTGATAACCATTCTGATCTAGGTTAGAGTGCACGCAGAGTGTTTCTTTTCTCTCTCTCTTTGGCAGCGACCTTTGACCGACCCTAGACTATGACTCAGTGACCAAGTTGACCGAACCTTCTTAATAATATAGCTTTTGGATTGTCTGAGTTGCATAAGTCATTGCCTCTCCTTCTTTTACCCTTTGCATTTCTCAGAACACATCGTATCACAACGAACATCCACTTCCATTGGATAGATCCATCGTATGGTTATATACGAACTCGAAGGGACTTCTTCGAGGATGGATCCAGGTTCAGGAGATATAGAATTGGTTTATTCAGTTGTCTTTTATCATCACCTTCTCTCAGGTTGCGAGGGCTCCTTAGTTTAGGAGAGTACACCTATTACGCTTATTGGATAGTTTTCTTCCAAACCATAGGCTGGTGTCGAACGGTAGGGAATGAAGAAAACCAATTAGCCTAAGTAGGGTGTACAGAAGGAAATGAATAAAGAAAAAATAAAGGGATTAGAAAGAGGGCAAAGTAAATTGTGACTGCTATCATTCACGACCAAACCATGTACTTCATCGCCACTCCTATTTCACCTTTGCTTTTTTCCCCAGTTTGGGAGAAATAGAATAAGGTATTATTCAGTTGTATTTTATCATCACCTTCTATCATGATGCGAGTACACCTATTATGCTTACTGGATAGTCTTCTTCCAAACCATAGGCTGGTGCCGACGGTAGGGAAGGAAGAAAACCATTTAGCCTAATGATGGTGTACAGAAGGTAACGACTAAAGACAAAATAAAGGGATTTAGAGAGATGGCAAAGAAATATACGGTTAAAGTCATGAATTGGATTATGGAAGAGGCATTACTAGGAATACCAGGATACCCCTACGAAACATTTTCATGTTTCAGTTTCGCTGTGCATTGTTAAAGGAAAACTGTTTTCCCGATTAGATACTCACTCCAGGGTTTGTATTTACCAGGTATGATTCTCACATCTGTATGGTTTTACAGATGATGAGTGGGAGTAAGTTATTGGGAATTAGGTGATCATCCTCATTATATCGGAATTCGTTGTAATTGGTGATATTTGAGGAAATCTCCTGGGTACAGTTTTCAACCTACGATGCACAGGTTTTGAGTCATTCGACTCAGCGGACTTATACAGAGGATTGTATGTTGTCCATTGTCCATCAGGACAAAGGGGATGGTCCTCGTACTATGTTCTGTTCACTTATAACTTCTGTAGTTTTTAGACAAGTGTTCCGTAGAAATACAATGTCTAAGTTTTGAGAAGTTATAGGTATAAGAATAAAATAGAGAACCAAGTGTCGCAAGTATCGGGATTCTTCAAAGAGATAGAAGATGTAGATACTTGTGATTGGTATTCAGTTGATAGTAATGGTTTTGAGAAACTTGTTTGTCTTTCTGGTTACTCATAATTGGATGTATTCCTAAGTTGAGTAATACTGATTAGCCTCTCTCCATAAAGTTGATATGCACTGGAGACAGCTGCATGATTAGAATCTGGTTCCAATTAAATATGTGCCAAAGTTTCTATATTGGATACAGAATGGTTCATATCTTAACGATGTTAAGGTACGGGGAGTTGTCCGGCTTATGCTTAAAACCAGACTCTGGATAACTCAGGTAACGTTTCTGTAATGGCAGTTTATGGGTTGGCCCAGGCTATGACGAGGGTTGACTTCCTACCATCTGGAAGATCAATGGTTATATTGTTCTTGACTCGCCACAGTTTTAGTAAAATGGATTTTTTCAGAAAACAGTAGTAGGAGTATGGTAGAACTGGAAGTGATTCCAGAACCGCAAACGATTACGAAAAATTTAATAGGACCTAAAGATTCAATCAGGTTTGACATTCCAATAGCCACTCCGCAAATATGGTGGGTAACCTCAGACACCCGAGAGGTACTCCAGTAGCCTCAAGGACGGTGACAGGGAGATTCTAGTTTACCCAGACTTGACACTACTGTTGTTCCAGACTATGAGACCCTGCAGGAGGTTAAGTATAGCATCGTTCTAAACTAGCTTTAGAAGTGCACGTATATATTATTCTACCAGAGGGTTGTTGTGGTCAGTGGGAGCAGCGGAAGCATAGTGGGCAAGTAGCTTATGTCTATTTATATACTAGAGCAGATATAGAGGAGATAGATCATCTAATTTTGATGTGACAGTCATGGGTTTGACTTCATCAGAATAGGGGATGGTTCTGTTAAGAAGGTAGTAGGGTATGATGTCCTGGTATTTGGATGACATACACAGAGTAGGAAGTAAAATTCCTATACTACGATAGGTTGTACTGCGGTCGTCACACAGTTGTTTCTCCAGACGGTTATGGATATAATATCAGACATTCTGGTTTCTAGATCTATGGTTTTAGATCTAGATTTGGGTAGTTTCCCAATGTGGGTACTTTGACAGTATTCTAATAGTTTTTAGAATAGATAACTCCTGGCATGGTGGTGTACCTGCAGGTGATGGAGTCACCCTCTCTAAAGGTGTCTTACAGACTAAAGGGGAGAGGGATGGGCATGATTGGCAGATCACTTGCTTAAGCAATTGAGTCAATCATGAGATGTCAAGTACCACACCAGATGTTCTTTTTGCACTAGATGCGATAAGTTTATATTAATCCAATCCTGAAGAAACATAGGGAAGCAGTTTTAAAACATAAGTGCATGTTCTACGGATTTGATGACGGCAGCCTCCTTCGGGAGACGGTTATCATTCCAGGCTTCAAAGGTGACATGGATGACAGAGAGATTGTCAGAGTTATAGTTTTCCCTCTGAAGAGGGACAGTATCATGGACAGGTGGTCCAAGAGGGTACTGTGGGAGGCATGGTGCAGGATACTGATTAGGTTCAGTTGACGATACAGTATAAGAAGTTTGGATTTGGAGTTCATTTATGAACTAGGTCCCATCAGATATCTAGACATATTCTAAGACAGGAATTACTCGATTCGGGAGATGGCTTTCTCCACGAACTTGAGATTAAGAGAGACATAGAAAGAAACATCAGGGCGGATCCACTCATTGAGGCTATTTCTCGAACACAAGAGTTTTACAAACGACCTTTGTGAAACTGATTAGTAGAGGAGTTGGGTGTTCGGTATCACACGGGCTGTGAGTATGCGACATCGCAATAATTAGCCTTAAGTGCAAGTGGGAGATTGTTGGATATAGTGTCCTCAAAGTCAATTATTGGATCGCAGGTACGTGATAGCAATGATTGAGGAGGACCTATACCAGTAAGACAGTCTTACTCGAGATGATAGTATGCTATCTGGTTTGCCTTTATCAGTCGTGTACAGGTTCAGGTGACTGATCAATATTACACGTTGATAGAGCCCTTAGGATCTTGCTTGACCACCAACAGTATGATGGCGATCATATACGTGAGAGTTGGGTAGTCCATAAGCACATACTTAAAATTGGTCTCTAGTCGTGGGAGTTTCGAGACAGGGCATCGATACTCCGGAGTAGACTAGTGTATACAGTCGATACCCCGACGAGAGGCAGTGGCCGGCCTCACAAGCCACTGGTATCAGTTGGATCACCTAAGATGTATACAGGTGCTCATTGGGTAATGAGTACACCGGACAGGACTCGCCGGGAACCTGCTAGTTGGTATTTATACCTAGCGTCAGATAGCAGTTCCCTGGTGACATGTGTACAGGTTAGTTCATCGACCTGAGGTCGTCATTTGTCTCATGTGAGTTCCCACTGTGCTTTGATTTCTACCCTACCACGGCTCAAAGGAGTCGTGCAAACATATCTTTTTTAGGTACAGTCCTGAGCCACATGGAGGCAGGTGAGCGGATCGGCAGGGGATTCGTCTCTCCCGGTATTAGGGGTGAGATCGCGTTGTGTCTAGGAGAGCCATTACACAAAGCCCTCGACCGAGGCAGGAGATTTACTGGTTGGTACTCCAGTAGTATCTCAGGGTGTTCTGGGCTACACTCCGACACGACTTATACCGCTATTGGGGGTCTGACGTTACCAGCCCCCTAGGCCCGATATGCGATACTCATAGAAGAACGGGCCGGACTGTATGTATATTGTCACTGTTAGGCTCGGTAGGGTTTCCGGATGAGTTCGCTCATCGGCTACCCTTGAAGTCAGTACATAGGCAGCCGTTACGCACTGTTAGTGCCGCTGACGTGCTTGTGGTTAAACCCACTGCCAGGGTACTGATGAGTCATTAGAGTCCCCCACAGATAGTTTCCCAAGTTCGGGCGAAACGTTGTAGAGGCCGTATGGTTTTATGGCAGGGTTCGGAAAAAGCACGTGCGTTTACGCACGTGTCATATTTCGGGCAGATAATACTGGAGGGCTTTGGTTTAAGCCAGATCCATGTATTATACAGTGTAGATATAATATGTTTGTCTCAGTTGCATTTGTATTCGGTCGTAATACAAATGCGGGTATGTTTATACAGTTACGGGGTTTTCCGGAAATTCGTTTCGGGATCACTTTTCGAAGTTGCCAGTTTTCTATCACCCGTCTTAAACATTCGGTTTAATGCGGATTTATCTTTTCTTCATTTGGGTGTGTCATGAGGGTGAGTCATGAGAAGGTTCTAGATTTGGTGACTAGGTTTGTGAGTCACCATTATGCATTAAATGTTTTATGCAAGGTGGAGTTTGCATTAATTGATTTTTCAAGGTGTTTTAAGTGACTCATTCATTTCATTATTGCTTAAGGTCACACACACCCCTTGCTCCTACACTCACCCCCTCCCTTTATATGTGGTCGGCCCCCTCCTTGGTGAAAGATGATTGATTTTGCAAAAGAAAAAGGATTTGATTTGGTTCATGAAAATTTGTATGCTCATTTCTCATTTACCCAACTCAAAAGGCAACTTCATTAACCGTTCATCCATAGTTTTGGATGAAGCGAAACAAAGTGTTCTACTCGTTCTCTACTTCATCTTGGTCATCTTTTTTAGCAGACTTGATGACCGAGTTGCCTTGGTATTGAGGCGGGAGCCCATTTAAAGATCCGTAGATGTGGTGCCATCTCGACGAGGAGCCAGGAGATCGGAGCAACCGCAACGGAGCGTGGGATGATGGTTAAAGAACGAAGGACTCGGATCGTTCGGTATAACCTTTCTACCCACTTTGTAGTTTGTTAGTTTAGCGTTAATGGCAGATCCGGGTTATAGTATGCGATAGCGCCAGTATAAAAGTTTTTGTTCCGCATTTAGCGTCTGAAAGACGGCCGGGGCGCTACCGTAGACTTACACATATCATCAAATCTCACGACCACATCGGTATCCTCTGGATATCCGTCGCGTCAACAATCACCTGTAGGTAGTCTGCTCCTGCCAGGCTCATCGTTTACAACTTGAGCTTTTTGCCCCGGGGTACCATACCGAGCCCACCATATACCCGAAACGGTTCATCCAACTACTCGAAAGCCAACATAATCAGGAAAACTCATGGTGGACGACACATACATCATATCATGAGAAAACCGCAACTTGCATTTTTAAAGCGATAACAGGTTTATAAAATTCTTTCGGTTTTCCCAAAAATCCAGAAATCTCATCAAGACTGAAATCCTCGAGAAGAATCACAATATATAAATATGCCGGTGATGATGGAAATCTATGATACGGTAGTATATACCATGCGAAGTACGGCCAGAAGCTATGCATGAATCATGATGCAATGAGGTATGCATATATAACTAACAATCCTACGTATCCATTTAATGAAATGAATATACAAGTATAAGTCTACGGATCATATATGATACAAATGCACAGTTACCGATTTTAAGCAAGTTCTATAGTGTTTATGACATAGCAATTACCAAAGGCGTGTGTGTTCGCATGAATAGTGCACGTGCGGCATGAACCAATGGTAATAGTGCAAGTGTCCTATGAGATGATATCACATATGTATATATATATATAAGATGGTGCGATGCAATGAGATGAATAACTAGGAAACTACGCATATAAAATGCAAGTACTACAAGTAATCCTAAACCATCGGGCGCCTCGCGCCATACAGACGATCCCCCCTTAGATGTGTACATCTACTCACCGGGACACCTCGGCTAATCTGATCCGATCTCAGCCTTGACTTTCTACGCCACATCCGACGCCTCTGCACCCGATCCTAAAAATGCACACAAGTAAATAAGAGAATAGAGATATAAATAGTCGCGGACACAAACGATACAAATCAACCACACGCACTAACTAGACGCGCACACACTTGGTGTACAAAACGCGCTAGTGACAATGCCACAAACCACAACTAGGGTCGCTATACGTAGCAACCACCAAATATAAAACCCAATCGTACCACTCGCGCATTTACAACACACTAAAATATCTTAGGAGATAGGTAGAAAATCATCAAAACCTCAAATTTAATTAAAATCGATTTATCCCAAAAATCTAGTACGCATAAATTTACCATTTTAGTTCAAACCTAGAAGTTTTGACAAATTTAGTAGCCACAATATTCTCTTAATATCATAATTAGGCCACACAATTATTAGCCAATTTTTAATCTCACTATTTACACACTAATCTTGAAATTAGTTTGCAAGAATATATAATTTGGACAATTTAAAAGTAACAATTTGCAATTTAACAAATTGACTAGATTTTGCAAGTTTCAAGATGGTGACCTACACTTAGTTAACTTGATTCACTGATGAAAACCCTAACTTAAACTCAAACCCTTATCTTTAGAATTCAAATTTTCAATCAAAACCATATTAACACTAAGTCAAAAATGAAATTATAACAAGTATGAAACAAGTAACCAATTGAGTAAGGTTAAACCTCAACAATTTTGAAGATCTAACATGCAAACTTAGCCTCCCAAAATGCTCTCTTGCTTCAAGATTCAAGCTAGTTTGGGCCAAGGATTAATGGGTGAAGGTTTATTTATGAATTAGTGGAAATTTGTGTGGATTTTTAATGCATTTCTTGAAGATTTTAGAGGTGAAATGGGTTGCGGAAATAGTGAAATGGGGGCTGCCTTAGTTTGGCCAGCAAATGGGGAGGGAAAGAGAGAGTGAGGTGAGTGAGAGAAGGAGGTAACCATACCCCCCACATACACATCATACATCATATCTATCATTTCATTAATTATTCATTTTCTAATTTGTTTTATTTTCTAATTTATCCTAGAATTCTCTAGAACCTTGGAGTCCAATGTAAAAGAATATGTTACAACTCGATTTTAAGTTGTCATGGTACACAAATGTATACTTAACCCATTCTAATTTGTAATTATCACTAATTAAATTTATAAGTGAAAGCTTAAAATAATATTTAAAATAATTAATTGAGGAAAAATATTTAAGTAAACTAACAATTTATAAATGACTAAATAAATACCAAATACTAGCAATTACATAGCTAAAATAGGTGTATTTAAGTCTATGTGGAAAAATAATTATATCTTAGTTTTTACGGAAAACACAAATTATTTTACCGATTATCGGAAAATTCACCTAAATGATTTTTAAAACGTTACACAAATGGATCTACAAAATGAAATTTGGTGTGGATGGGCAGATGGAAACCTATAAGGCTAAACTTGTTGCAAAAGATTTTCGTCAAAGACCAGGTGTGGACTATGATGAAACCTTTTCTCCAGTTGCTATGCTCAAATCTATTCGGATCCTACTAGCCATTGTTGCCTTCCATGACTATGAGATCTGGCAGATGGACGTAAAAACGGCTTTTCTGAACGGAAGTTTAGAAGAGAGCGTTTATATGGATCAGCCGGATGGTTTTGTGGACAGTGGGAGCAGCAGGATGGTGTGCAAGTTGCTTAAATCCATTTATAAATTAAAGCAGGCATCGCGGAGCTGGAACATCTGTTTTGATGAAACAGTCAAGGGATTTGACTTCATCAAGAATGAGGATGGGCCTTGTATATATAAGAAGATAGTGGGCCGAACTGTCCTGTTTCTAGTATTATACGTAGACGGCATTCTTTTGATAGGAAATGACAATTCCTATGCTACAATCGGTCAAGCTGTTCTTGTCACAAAGGTTCTCCATGAAGGACCTGGGTGATGCCTCGTACATTCTGGGAATTAAGATCTACAGAGATAGATCCAAGAGATTACTGGGACTTTCACAGTCTAGGTACATAGAGAACGTACTAAAGAGATTTAGTATGGAAGATTCCAAGCGCGGTAACATACCCGCATTGCATGAAATCACCCTCTCCAAAGAGATGTCTCCCAAGACTGATGAGGAGAGGGGTCGCATGAGCATTATACCCTACGCTTCGGCGGTAGGATCTATAATGTATGCGATGCTATGTACAAGGCCAGATGTAGCTTATGCGCTAAGTGTGGTGAGCCGGTATCAGTCGAACCCAGGTGAGGACCACTGGACAGTAGTAAAGAACATTCTCAAATAGCTGGGAAGGACTAAGGAGATGTTCTTGGTTTACGGTAATGGAGACCTAAAGGTCGAGTCCTTTACTGATTCAAGCTTCCAGAGTGATAAGGATGACAGCAAGTCTGTCTCGGGTTTTGTGTTTACCCTCAACGGAGGGGCGGTGTGTTGGAAGAGCTCCAAACAGGATACCATTGCAGACTCGACGATGGAAGCTGAATGCATTGCTGCGAGCGATGCCACAAAAGAGGAGGTCTGGATGAAGTAGTTCATTAGTGAACTTCAGGTAGTTCCGTCCATTATTGACCCAATACCTTTGTATTGCGATAACAATGGGGCTATAGCTTTAGCGAAGGAACCACGGTCCCATCAGAAATCCATGCACATCTTAAGGCGGTATCACCTGATCAAGAAGATCATTAATCGCCAGGAGATCGAGGTACGGAGAGTGGACACAAAAGACAACACTGCGGATCCATTCACCAAGGCTCTTCCTCAAGCACAGCTCGAGAGACTTTTTGAGATGTCGGGTATACGGTATGCCAACAGCTAGCCCTAAAGCAGATGTTGGATACTCGGTATGCCAATATATGTCCTTAGTGCAAGTGGGAGATTGTTGGATATGGATGCCCTAGAGGCCATTATTGTATATGTATACATGTGGCTGCTTAGACATATATGTACAGGACAGTCTTGCTCGATATGATAGTATGCTATCTGGTTTGTCTTTTCTTAACATGTGTATGTTTTACTTGCTATTACATATCTTTTATACATGTTGATAAAGCATGTAGGATCATTGCTAGACTACCTGCGTTGTGATGGAGATAATACTTATGGGAGCTGGGTAGTCGGTACGCACATCCTTAAATAGTCCCTAGTCGTGGCATTATCGAGACTGGGCATCAATATTCCGGAGTAGACTAGTGTATAGGTTTCTAGACCCCGACGAGGGGCGATGGTATGGTCCCGCAACCATTTATCTTTCGCACCTAAAATCGTATACAGGTGCTCACTAGGGGTGAGTACACCGGACAGACTCACCGAGAACTTCCATATGGTATTATACCTATCGTCAGATGGATGTTCTCAAGTGACATGAGTACAGGTTAGTCTTTAAACCTGAGATCGTCATTTGTCTCGTGTGAGTTCCCACTGTGCTTTAATCACTACCCTACCACGGCTCTACTGAGTCGTGCAAACAGGTTTTGGTTGGGTACAGTCCCGAACCACATGGAGGCAGTGAGTGATTGTTGGGGATTCATCTCTCCCGGTATTAGGAGTCGATATCGCACTGTGTTTGATTGGTCATGACCATAAGACCTTGGCCAAGGCAGTTAGGATTTACTGATAGGCTGATCAGTAGTTTTCCGGATTGGTCCTGAGCCGCATCAGCATGAATTACCAGGTTATTAGGGTCTGAGGTTTACCACCCCCTAGACCCGGTATGTGATACTCTCAGACGAAGAGACCGGACTGTACGGAGATTGTCACAGATAGGCTCAGTAGGAATCCGAATGAGTTTGCTCGTCAGCCTTCCTTTTCGATAGGTACCGGGGTAGCCGTTACGTACAGCTAGTGCCGCTGACGTGCTTGTGGTTATGGATTTATCCAGTAACTCACTGCCGGCGTACTGTTGGGTTTTTAGAGTCTCACACAGAGGGCTTCCCTGGTTCAGGAGAAATGATGTAGTAGCCGTATTGGATACGTGCAAAGTCTCCATCGATAGATTTACTTTGTACTCGGACTTACGATCGGACAGTTGGGAATACTAGCCGGCTCGGGTTTGTGCCGGATTATTAAATCAGGTATTGATTTAATAGTTTACATATATGTGTTTCGATATGTATATTCTAGTATTACGTTCTTCGTGTTATTCTATCTCTTTGGACATTTGTATTTTTATCCGAATGCAGGTATATATATACAGCAGACTGTAATCTGTATTTTATTACAGATTACATTCTAGAAGGTGGACACCTCATCATGTACTTTTCCATTTATTGATAAATGGAAATGAGGTGGAAATTAAGGAGAGGTAGGCATGGTGAGTGGCATGGCTTTAATAGTTCACAAATGAATTCTTTATTCATTTGTAGCTACTATTGAAGCATGGCTACACTTGTTTATTCATGGGAATTCATACACAAAACCTTTGTTTTGATTTCCTCTCTCATGCATGCTTCATTATTCTTGAGCTCCCATTTTTCTTCACCTCCTCCCTCCTCTTGAGTTTCCTCTACCTTCATCATCTTCCTATTTACTACCCTTCTCATGAGTTAAAAAATAAGTGAAGAGGCAAGAAAGAGATAGTGAACACTTAGATCTTCACACTACATCCTAGACTACTTGGTTTAGCAACCTAAGTTCTCTAGTTACTCTACTTGACATATTGTATGGATCTAGAGCCATGGATCACATCCCTCAGGTGGATCATCTACGATAAAGGAGGACCAGAGAACAAGCTCGATCCCGGAGAACCGATGGAGCAGGAAAAGAAGATCAAGCATGTTCAAGATGGTCACTTGGAGCTAACGATGAGGAAAGAAGACCGAAGGACTTAGATCGTTTGGTGAGACTTCTTTCAAAGTAGTTAGTTCATCTCTTTTAGTTTTGCTAGATAGGATTATGGAAAGATCCGGGTTTTCATTGGGTTAACTTAGCGTCGTTTTTAAACTAGTAAGAAAAATTTTGTTCCACAAACCGCCACGTTCGATGGCTCCGGCGCTGAGGTAACCCAACAGTTTATCTAAATACAACGGAATATAAAGTACGAGAGTGGGCACAATCCAACATGTGTCCCACCTACCAAAGAAAAGCACCCTGGAAGAAGCTGTGTACCAACAATACCGCAACGGATCCCAAGCGGTCAAACCTGCAAGAACTGTAGCACAATGGGGGTGAGTTTCCAACTCGTAAGTAGAAAACATCAGCAAGTAGAAATCAAATAAAACAACAATTTCATAGGTCGATATATCCTGAAGGTAATACTATGATATCTAGGGTGACCAAGTACGCGTATATGTCAACAATCGAGTCAATACAATGACATATATAAATAAATATCTAACATCGTATGCCTGTATGCATGTGGATATCATCCACGTGTCCATCAACGACACAAATAATATCATGAAACTTGAGTGTCCTACACCGACACTCGACCATCATGAAAACATATGCATGTATATTTATATGAGGATATCAACCACGTGTGTCCATCAATGATACATCAAAATCATGGAACCTGAGTTTCCAATATCGACACTCGAAACATCATGAAAACCCGTGTCCAGCATCAACACGTAAATCCTCATATCTCAGCCGCCGCATACTCAGATCGGCCCTCATATCTATCTCATCTCAGGCGCTGCATCCTCAGATCGTTCCTCATATCCATCTCATATCATAACTCCAAAACGGTATCCTCCGGATATCCGCCGAGGTCTATACAATCACCGGTAGGTAGTACTCCCCTGCCAGGCTCCTCGCCTAACAATACGAGTCTTCTTGCCCCGGGGTACCTCACTGGGTCCACCATGTACCGCAGACGGTTCTTACCGCTCCTCGAATCGGGTATACTCACTGCTCAGAACCGAGAAAACGTATAGTGGACACCTCGAAATATCATATCAAGAGAAACCGCATTTTTAAAACAATACACAATTTCCTTTGAAATTAAACTGCGGTTCTCAAATCCAGAGATCTCATAAAAACAGCATCTCAATGCATATAACCATAAAGTACGATATATATGACATAGGGTAGTAATATGAGCATATCACGTATATCATACATGCATGTCAAGTGATAATACTGAACAATGAATGTACTTTTACGGTTAAGAGTAATATCATGATAAGACAGTTCTACTGTGTAAGTAGCATGGCAATTACCGATGATGAATGTGTGTGAGCCGGCAAATATGTATAAGTGTAAAATGTGCATCAACGGTAATTGTGCAGGTGTACTAGCAAGTATATCATATAACATTAAATACTGGAAACATGATAGGTATCACGCGAGAAATAATCCTACAAATATGAACTATAATAAGGTAGCCTCTTTATGTCAACGATCCCGCCTCATAGTATCAAGTGTCGCAATACCCTCGATCATCATTCTCAATTCATGAGCGTGGATCGAACATTCGGTAAACGCATCGCGTATGGTAATCCATCGTGCGATGTCACAAACAGAGTAGGGAATCTATCATCCTATTCTCCAGCAAAGGTACGGATCTATAATCTCATACGGCATACCTTATCTGTTGGATATGTATGCCCTAGAGGCCATTATTGTATAGTACTAGTTTGTATAATACATTTTGGAAGCTTGGGATATATACACGGATTTTACGACAGTCTTGCTCGATATAGTAGTATGCTACTTGGTTTGTTTCTATCTTAATATATGTATATATTTCTTTTAACATATCGCTAATACATATTGATGGAGCCCTTAGGATCTTTGCTTGACTACCGGCGTCGTGACAGCGATCTCACTAGTGGGGGCTGGGTAGTCTATAAGCACATCCTTATTTTGGTCCATAGTCGTAGGATTATAGAGACAGGGCATCGATACTCCAGAGTAGACTGGTGCATACGCTTCTCGTCCCAGCAGGGAAGATGGTCTGTCCCACAGCCATCAGTACGTCGTACTGGAGATAGTATGCAGGTGCTCGTTAGGTTACGAGTACACTGGACAGGACTCGCCGGGAACTGTTGGTTGGTATTATACCTATCATCAGTTAACAGTTCCCAGGTGACATGAGTACAGCTTAGTCCGCTGACTTGACATTGTCACTTCGCCTCGAGTGTGTTCCTACTGTTCTTAGATTATTACCCTACCACGGCTCTATTGAGTCGTGCAAACAGGTAGTAGTTGGGTGCAGTCCCGAAGCACTTGGAGGCAGTGACGGTTAGACAGGATTCGTCTCTCCTGGTATTGGGAGTTGATATCGCGCTGTGTCTAGGAGAGCCATTACATATAGTCGTCCCTGGCCAGGGCAAGCGAGAATTACTGGTAATGTTTCCAGTAGTTTCTCAGGGTGTTCTGGGCTACACTCCGACACGACTTGTACCGCTATTAGGGGACTGACGTTTACCGCCCCCTAGGCCCTCCATGCGATACTCTCAGACGAACAGACCGGACTGTACGGAGATTGTCACATTCAGGCTCAGTAGGAGTTCGGATGGGTTCACCTCATCGGTCTTCTTATCGGCATCTACCTGGGGACCGTTATGCACAGCTAGTACCGCTTACGGCCTGTGGTTCAACCCACTGCCAACGTAGTGTCGAGTCTTTAGAGCCCCACACAGAGGGTTATTCGCCTTTGGGCAAAACAGAGTAGAGGTCGCATGGTTTTGCGACGGGGTTCGTTCACATCCGCGCACTTGTGCACGTTTGTTTTCTGGACAGTTATTACTAGCGGGCTTTGGTTTAAGACAGATACTAGTATTTGTTTTGGGATTGGTTTTGTCTCATTGTATTCATGTTCCTCGGAACACGGATGCAGGTGTGTATGCACAGTTGACAGAGGCAGAGGAATCTCATTAGGGTTATTGACCGTTGACTTTTTCTTAACCCTAATGAGAATGAGAAATATGATTAATGATATTAATTAAGGATAATTGTGCCATGGTTAGGTTGACCATTTGACTTTTGTTGACCTTTTGACTTTGGTTGACCGGTTGACTTTTGTTGACTTTTTGACCATCATCATTTCTTTTGCAAGATGCTTCTTGATTCTTGCAAATTGCATTCATTATGAAATGATAATGGTCATTCCAAACTAACCATCACAACTTCTTTTAATTATTATTATTATTATCATTTTCTCTCATATGAGAGATGGTTGTTATTCTTCTATCATTCTATCATGCCCTTTCTCTCTCTTGAAAAAGCTCTCCCTCTTCCTCTCTCAAAGCTTAACTGTTTCATGTGTTGAAAATAATAAGCTTTTGAGACTAAACCATCAAAGCATCTCTCTACTCTTTCTAGGGTTCTTTGTCTAGCAAACCAAGTATTCTAGTTACCTCTTGGCTGAGGTAGGAGCTCAAGGTAGAGGCCATCGGGTGGATCTATCTTCGGTAAAGAGAAGACGACGAGGAGGAGCCTTCTACGCCACTACAAGGAGCAAGCAAGAAGGAGAACCACAGCAAGAAGAGAAGGAGTTCAAGATCTAGGTATAACCTTCTAACCGAGTAGCTAGAACTTGTTGTTAGTATGTTAGTTTTTGTTTAGCAAAGATCCTTCATGGTTGGTTTAATGTTACCTTGTGAGAAAATTTTGATTTTTACCTATTCCGCCTCCCCGAAAGAACCGGGGTGGGTAACGTGGACCTAACAGTTGTATCAGAGCCTAGCTAAACAACAACTAGCATGTTAGCAAAGTGTTTAGAACTTCGATCCGAGAAAAATCGCAAAACGCATCGAAATCACATACTTTCTGCCGATTTTTAAAACAGCCCTAAAAATATTTCCACACACCTTAAAATTCCGTGCAGGGTCTTTTAGGAACAACCAAGAAAAACGAGCCCACGACTCGGTCAAAGCGCCGCGGAAGCGCGGCGAACTAAGCGTTCGGCCGCGGATCCGCGGCCGAGTTGACTTAGTCGCGACTCGTTTTTCCTGCAGTGTTCTCAGTTTGATGTTTTAGGATTTTTAAGATAGTTTGTTTCTGCCCAGATTATCCAGAGAACAATGTTGTGTTTGGGGTAGTTACAAATTGGTATTTTGATCGGAGTTCTACAAACTTTGGCTAATTGGTAATATCTGTAATATGATATATGTACTGAACGTCGACTAATCGCTATACGTCGATTAGTGGGGGTTGTGCATATCTATGATCTGTGATGTTGGATTGTGTATATGAACTTGTTGGATTGTCGCGGATGAATAGCCAGGGTTTTGTGAGATGAGAGTTTTTTTATCTTTCATTTGATGTAATATGTAAATTGATGTAATATTATTTTTTTTATGGCCATAAATCCAGGATGAGGTTGTAGCCGCCATTGTATATTATTTCTTTTACTATTTTTGCTCCTAGGATAGACCCAAGGTGGGGTGCACAAACTACCGGGTACTTTGATGTGCTGAGTGGCCTACTCACATTGTTGAGGGAGGCTGCTTCACTTCGGGTTTTTGGCGGGTAGTTTGCCACACCCGTAGGGGTCTAGGGTGGGCTTTGTCTATTCATCGCGACCGTATAATCCGTCTTCCGTTGCAGGCTCGAACGAAACGCGGATTCCTAGCATATCGAATGTGTTCATTTGTGATCTGGAATGGCTATCATTGCATCTGACGAATGTATATATCTATATATGATATCTAGTAGGCGTTGCTTATGTTTTGCATCCGCGCTAGTCCAGCCCCCGCTCTGTCGTTAGTTAAGTAACCTAACGGGTGATGACGGAGCCCCATGGCGAATGCGGATGGCATAAGCATACGTCATATTTTCGTTGTTTTCTACAATGGTAGGATTAACTGATGGGACGCATTATATTAATGCAAAGAAAAACAAACCTAAAAGATGTTGTTGGAACAATTTTTTAAAAAAATCTGTTATTGCAAGGACGTTCTCTTTTGTTTTGCACAAAGGTATTCGGTTATGAATGCCCAGCACCTCATTCGACGAGGCAAGGGCCGAGATCCCTTCATCGGGTGTGACCTCTTGGACAGAAGTTTGCGTAAGGGTAATAACTTCACTATAGTCGATTATTCTTGCTTTGCATCGAGGTATTCAGTTTGGAATATCCTGCACCTCATTCGACGAGGAAAGAGCCGAGATCCCTTCACAGAGAGTGACCTCTTTAGCAAAAGTTTTCTCCACTATATATTTTTAAAAAAGCTATCAGGTTCCTTCAACGATATCATGTTCATTACGTTAACGGGTTTTGCGCCAAAAACCCAGCCGTAGCCTTCCGTCATTTCTTATAAGTTTTACTTAGTATTCGTGCTGCGTTTGTTGACTGTGTCAAGGCGCAGTGAACGGTAGCTGAGTATTGCTTATCTGTAGCATATAATATGATTGGTTAGGACAGTCGTGTAACCTTGTTGACTGTGTCAAGAGTTATGTGAGTGGGTTTAATGCAATCAAGATAATGACGGGTTGAACTTGACTAGGACTCTTTGATTTGTTGACTGTGTCAAGGTCACTTGGGTCCTAGGGGCAAAAACCACATCGGGAGTTTCAAACATACAGGAAACTTGCAGATTCAGCATACCTTCTGGAGTGTGGTGACTAGAGTGGATTCCATATAGGTCATCGCACAATGATAGTTGGATCCCGATCCCACTGATGAGTTGGATTACTCTCGGGAGATTATTTCACTTAACAATCAATGCTATAAACCAAGTAGGTGTTGTCACGTCCCGAAAGTACGGAACATGACCGACACTTAAACTACGAAAAATCTCGAGGCGTACGTAATCTAAGTAAGCCGAAACCCCAGAAAAGTAGTAGAGTGAAGGAAAACCAATTTAAATCAAGTAGTTTTAATAGCATAAGACGAATTATGCGTTTTTAAAAACATCAAATATTTCCTGAAAATTTCGGCAGAGTCTCCTTTGTAAATACTGGCCCCCAGACGGTATGCAACATGAATAGTATACGAAATCAATAAAAGGCATCCCCAAGCGGGAGCTAGCTCTTCGTCAATCGACGGTCACAACCACACAAGCAATATAATATACAACGCGCGACTCTAAGGTCGAAAGAATAACATCACTGGTCTCTATCTCAAAAATAAATACATTTTTGGTTGATGGAATTTACTAGATATAACTGGATAATATTATACAAAGTAATATGATGGGTACGATACCAATAAACCCACCTACTAGCAAGTCACCCGAAAGAAGCAGTGCCAGCGAAGCCGTAATGAAACCTGTACGGCAAAACCTGTAAGAAACTGTGGTACAACGGGGGTGAGTTGCCAACTCATGAGTAGAAAAACATCTACGAACAGAAACCGCATGAACAACGCAATCCTAGGTCAACGATCATAATATATCCTCAAATATATATAACATGCAGCCTATAACAATGGCTAGGGTAAGTATCTAACCCTAGTGTAATCCCATATGCCCGTGTCAGTGCCTCAGGTAGCAATATATCATATGAATGATGTATGAATGCACGAAAACAGAATACATGTACTAAAGAAACTGCTTTCAAAATTTAGTGAGATTTCCTTTGTATTTTTAAAATAAGGTATCATAATGAAATCGGCATAAACAGTGTCTAGTATCGACATAAAACATAAATCTCAATGTCTCAAAATCTCAGGCTCTGGCTATCCGTACTAGCCTGTATCATCAAATCTCAGTACCTCAATATCTCGAAATCTCAATGTCTCAATCTCAATATCTAGGGCGCCGTCAGTCTAGACCGGCCCCTACCATCCATCTCAGGATCACGACGGTATCCTCCAGATATCCGACGCGTCGGGTAAAATCACCGGTCGGTAGTGCTCCCCTGCCGGGCTCAACGCCATCATCTGCGATTCTCTTGCCCCGGGATACCGCACCGGGTCTACCATGTACCCGAAATGGTTCCTCCACTCCTCGAACTCGGGTCTCGAAATCCATCAGCAAACTCATGGTGGACGACTCATACATCATGGGAAAACCGCACTTTTTATAGAAAAAGAGAGAGAAGAAGTTTGTATAAGTTTTGCGGCTTTCCCCCAAATCCAGAGAATCTCATGGAAATCTGAATCCAAATCCTCAATAGCATGTAAACAGTGAATATAGGCATAAAATCCATGAATGCGGCATAACAATGAATAATAGCATGCATGAAGTAACAAGTAATAGCTACAATGTCTAATCTAGCATATAAGGCAAGTACACTAATATCATGTCTAAATTATTAGCTAACAACCTATGTCAATGCAACAGTATTTCTAAAGTGTACGTGGCATGGAAATTACCGATGAAGATGTGTGTGAGCCGGCAAGTAAGTGTACGTGGTACATACGCATCATCGGTAATGGTGCTGGTGTCCTAGCAGCATGATATCAATAATGGAATATGAATTACAATAAGTATGCGATGCGGATCAACAGCAATAATGTGCAGGAGCGGAATACTAAACATAATGATAACTAATCTGCATTTAATGTAATATGAGTCATACAGCTACACTAAACTATAGGGCCGAGCTAACAGGCTAACTGAAGGTAAGGAGACCGCCTAACATCCGAGTCGATATAAATATATATATATATATACATATTAGTCGGTGATCCCGCCTCGATAATATCACGTCCGATACCATATCTATAATCAAATATTCCCAAGTTAAGAGTGTGGATCCAACATCAATATATAGCTCATACGTAAATCCGTCGTACGGCATCCCAAATCTGTGTACGGGTCAATATCACATTCATCGTGTTATTCATCTGGTATCCTCTTTATCAAAGATCATAATCCGAGTACTGACCTACGTCTAGTACAATACTAATACCAACAATATAATCATGGTCTGACTACTGATCGATAGTCTCATCCAAACCGATATCACCAGCACATATCATCAATACAATCGTCATAAAGAAGTATACATCGCCCAATGCGGCCTATCATAAACATCCTAACATATTATATCTCATAACACAATCACATGTCGATCATTTTATTCATAAAACTATTCACATGGTATCGTCGTCCAAAAATCCACTATAACATCATGACGTATCTCAAATACGTATCCTGCCATATCACCGATCTCACGGTCTCAAATCAATCTCATCGACTCACCTCAAATCCTAAATACTATCCTCAAACCAGTATGTGAACACATAGTCCCATACCCATGTGAACACATAAATATATATATTCCCATTTAAGCACATGTGAAAGAAGAATGTATGCAAGTATGGGTGTGAGTGTGCATGTGTGGTGCGACCAATACTCTAGAGTTTCGCGACACTAAATCAATCCAAGCACACCAATTATCCATATTTATCATCAAAAAGCTCCAAACGACATATAATAAATGTATGTGTGTATACGTATTCGTATACATCACCATGAACTGCGGGGGTGCTATACGCCATCCACCCGACTTCTCTCCGTAGATATAAATTTACTCACCTGGTTCTCGCTCGCCGGTGCCGACGTCGCCACGCGCTTTCTTGTCGTCTCGAAGTCCACGTGGGGTACCTACATATCATAACGCACCGTATCGCATTAAAATCCGACTCATGACCAAAACGACACACGAATCCCACATAGGTCAAAATCCATGGTTTGCTTTCACAAATCAACTCAAAAACTCTCGACATCGGCGTACAAACGTCGATTGATCAATAAAACACTAAACTTACCAATCATTTTTTCACAAATCACCAATTATTATATGAAATAGGTTAAAATTTACAAAAAACCCAAACTCACTTTAAAGCTATTTTTCCGAAAACCTAGCAAGCAAAAATTTACCGTTTTAGTACAAAACTTAATGTTTTAACAATTCTAATGGCAATAATACTTATTAAACATCTTAAATAAGTCATAAAAACAATTTCCACAATTTAATCTCATTAAATTTCATTAACCCCAAAATTCTAGTTTACAATATATCCAATTTTAACAATTTTATAGCAAAAATGGACAAACAACAATTTAGCTTGGATTTTCATGAACTAAAGTATTAAACTATAATTTAAAATGTTAATAATGTTATGAATACCATAATTAGATTTTTCTCTTAATTATTTCTATAGTTTATAAAAACCTAGTTTGCTAAAAGGATCACAATTTTAACAATTTTAAGTGACAATATACAAATCAACTACTTGACTAGATTTGCATATCAAAAGATGCCAAAATACATATCACAACATCATCAAATTATCACAACCCTAACATGATCCAAATCCTTCTCTTGAATTTCTAAACTTGAAATTGGAACCATTTAAAATCTAACTAACACTTGATTACAATCATAGATTAGAACAAGAATCAATTGGAAAAGGGTTATACCTCTAACTAGTTTGAAATGAGATCCACACTTGCCAAAACATAGCCCCCAAAATGCAAACTTTCCACCAAGATCCATACTATAAGGGCCAAGGAAAAATAGGTAGGAGTCGGATTTGGATTTTAGCTTGATTTTAGATGGAATTTTGGACATTTTTTAGGCCAAAATGAAGTGGGTTTTTGGGGGGAAATTCTGGACAGCAAGAGGGGGGGCTCGGCTGCAGGTAGGGAAGAGAGGAGAGAGAGTGAGGTGGGGGGGGGAAAATGATATTAAGTCAACCCAAGTCAAAGTCCACTCTCATTTAATAATTTTCTACAATTTCCTTTGTTTTTCTTTTCTTTTAAGAATTCAAGTGGGGAAAATGTGGGGGGGAAAACTTGGGGCTGCTGATTTGGGGAGAGGAGAGAGGGTGTGGGTGAGTGTGGGTGAGGGAAAAAATGATAAATGTTATATCCCAATATCTATTTACACTAATTTCACTATTTAAGCAGTTTTCTTCGATATTTTCTAAAACCATTTGGTAGCTTCATTTCATTTCAAAAACAATGTGTTAAAATTTTGTTTAATTTGTTATGATGCATAAAATTTGTTTCAACCCATTCCAATTTGTAATTTTCCCTAATTAAATATATTAGTGACGGCTTAAAATAATATTAAAATAATTAATTTCGGAAAAAATTTCAGAAAATTTGAAATTTCACCAGTGGCTCAATAAACACCAAATACTAGCAATTACATATCTAGAATATGTATATTTAATTTTATAATAAAGATATTTATATTTTGACTTTTTACAGAAAACCCCCTTATTTTACCGATTTTTCGAAATTTCACCGAAACGATTTTCAAAACGTTACAATCTTCCCCCCTTAAAGAAATTCGGTCACCGAATTTAAATTAAAACTCCCCCCCCCCAAATACTAAAACATCTAAGCAAAACCATCAAGTCGTCGGGGCTCCGAAATCATAAATACATAAAACAAATCGTAGCGCAGCGCATGCACATAAAAAATGAGCATATAACTCAAAATAAAAACCCCGTCAAGTATCCCGCAATCATCGGAGTCATGGTAAAAACATAAATGTAAAATCCAATACAAAACCAATATGATATAACTCGAAACTATACACATAAATATCAAATCTATATATGTAAATATCTGAAGGAAATGCATGCCAAATCTCTGAAAGTCGCTGCACAATGCGCATAACACTACACAGTGGCTGACGTCTATCATAAGAAAATAACTATATACATATATACCTTTGTTTAAAATGTACGTTCCGCCGTTTTGGGAAACAATTTAGAAGGGTTTCCTTGTTTTAAACGTTTCGTGTCATATCAGACACGTAGGTAAATACTGAGACTATAGCTCGCTTTTTGGAATTCCCTTCGATAGCTATCAATGCATGCAAAATACATTCAGGTACATTCCTCTGACTAGTCCTGCTCAGTACGAAAACACATAGCAAATATCATAAAAACGTACTGCTCTATAAGAAATCAATCCCAAAATACGCATATGAATACTACGTGCGTCTGGTGCGCACGGAAATCAAAATCCATATATGTGCTATACAAGTGCACAGAAACAAGATCTAAGTGCATCGGGTGTGCACGAAGCATCTATCATAGGCAACGTGTGTGCCTGACAGCAAAATCAGGTGCATCTGACATGCACGAAAAATCTCGATTTATTGCATCTGGTGTGCACCAAAATCGCATCTCAAAACATGCGCTCAACATGCGCGAAAATCCAAGGCAGGTGCATCTATCATTCACGAAATCATGAAATCCAATATCAAGCGCCGAACATGCGCAAAATCCAATCAGGTGCACAAGGTGCACAAAACCAATATCGAGCATCACAATCGAAATCGAAGTCCAGTGCATCTAAGTGCACAAAATGCGTATCACTGTACTGCAAGCATATGTGAACTATACCGAGTGCAAAAACCAGATCATAAGCGTATATACGTACAAATCAACTCAACAGTATGAAATCCATATAATCACAAGCATGAGAAACCAAGGCACGAAAACTATCTCAAGTGCAACAACTGTGCAAAAATCGTAAATACTTAGTAGGTGCAACTATGGTGCAAGAAAACAAATATCATGAAACTCAGTCCTTAAAATCAATCATGCGAATAGATCGCCTAAAATATCAAAATCAAGTATGGAGGAATAGTCCCGCTCAAGCACATCCTCCAAGAATCTCTGGCCAACTGTCCTGGTCACTCATAGCATATCTCGTCGACGTTCCTGAAATCTGGCCTGCTGGTGTGCGTAACATGACCACTCCTGGGTCCGATTCTTCTCGTAATTTAATCCAGAAAAGTCCTGTCGAGGTCTATCCCAAATCTCGTCTCTGTCGAACTGTCCAGAAGCCATCGTCCTTTACTATATCTTTTTCTTGTTCCGGAATGGCTGCATACTCATCGCGACTCCTTCTGGAAGGTACATCCCAGTACAATGCCTCGGTATGCGTATCGCATCTCTGATGTTGGCGTAGTGGAACGTCGTCTCATCAAGATCTCGTACGAACCTCTTACTCCACTTTTCTCCAATGTCGACTGCTTCGGACTCGTCTCGTCGTGGCTGCATGGACTGAGCTCCAACGGCTATCCTCGTATCTGTAGTCTCCCAAGAAATGCATCTCATCGCATAGCATCCGAATGAAGTCGAACCATTCGACCGATTCGTCAAAACCTCATAATCCCCCAAGAGCTCAACGTCTTGGGTACAGTTTAATAGTATCGAGTACATACCACAGTATCGATGGTCCAGCCGTAGAAAGGCAAACCCAAGCCTCACTAATGGCGCCGCGGAACTGCCGCAAACCCCAAGGTTCAAAGGCTTTCACACGGTCATTATGTCAAGTTAGGGTTTCATTCTTCTAGAGGGTCCATAAAATTGCCTCATGTCTTTCCGAATACTTTAAACTTGGAATAATAGGTTTCTGACATTCGATCGCCTCTGTCGACTCTCAACGTGTCCGCGTGAAGTCGTCTCTAGCTGGAATCAATCTATCTGATGACCTCGCATCGGTTAAGCGAATGAACCACATGTCCTAGTCTTTCATCCTCGGGTGACTAGTGACCTTCTATCATCTCTTAGTACAACTCGTACCGCAATAGCTCCAACATCTGGGGCGATATCTCGTCGCTCGCAGCAGCAACTGGCTCACTCTTCTGCACGCTGAACTGTGCCCCAATCATCATGAATAAGCAATACATCAACGGTCGTCAAAATCTGGCTGGCCTCTATCATTGGTTCGATCCTTTGGTACTAATCGGCACATCCGAGAAATCTCGTAAAAGCGATCTGTCAAACGCTCATGGCGCGAAAACACAATCTGACGACGCCTCTCAATGCAATCGTATGTCCCTAGAATCACGCCCTGGTCAGTCCTCGTTCGTGACGGGCTCGTACTGACCGCAACTCTAGCCATAGCTCTACCTTCCCATAATCGTGGCAGCAAACCATAACTGGTACCGATGAAGCTAGATCAGGAATGAATATACTACTAAACAAGGAAATGTAGATCCAAAGGTTTCTTAAGTGGAGTAGCGCATCGTAAATATGCTGCGGAACATACCCACGGTACGTCACTCTACTTTAGTCACCTATTCCATCAACCAAGGGTCATGCTACGCTCCGAAGGTAAAACCTAACGCTCTGATACCAACTTTGTCACGTTCCGAAAGTACGGAATATGACCGGCACTTAAACTACGAAACGTCTCGAGGCGTACGTAATCTAAGTAAGCCGAAAACCCAGAAAAGTAGTACAGTGAAGGAAAACCAATTTAAATCAAGTAGTTTTAATAGCATAAGCCGAATTATGCGTTTTTAAAAACATCAAATATTTCCTGAAAATTTCGGCAGAGTCTCCTTTGTAAATACTGGCCCCCAAATGGGATACAACATGAATAGTATACGGAATCAATAAAAGGCATCCCCAAGCGGGAGCTAGCTCTTCGTCAATCGACGGTCACAACCACACAAGCAATATAATATACAACGCGCGACTCTAAGGTCGAAAGAATAACATCACTGGTCTCTATCTCAAAAATAAATACATGTTTGGTTGAGGGAATTTACTAGATACAACTGGATAATATTATACAAAATAATATGATGGGTACGATACCAATAAACCCACTTACTAGCAAGTCACCCGAAAGAAGCAGTGCCAGCGAAACCGTAATGAAACCTGTACGGCAAAACCTGTAAGAAACTGTGGCACAACGGGGGTGAGTTGCCAACTCGTGAGTAGAAAAACATCTACGAACAGAAACCGCATGAACAACGCAATCCTAGGTCAACGATCATAATATATCCTCAAATATATATAACATGCAGCCTATAACAATGGCTAGAGTAAGTATCTAACCCCAGTGTAATCCCATATGCCCGTGTCAGTGCCTCAGGTAGCAATATATCATATGGATGATGTATATGTAAGTCCACGTTGCCCACCCCGGTACTTGCGGGGAGGCGGAAAACGGAATAAAAATCGAATTTTTATGAGCTTAGGCAACATGGACTAGACTATGAAGGATCTTTGCTAAACAAAAACAAGCTAAAGCTAACTAGAAACTAGCTAAGTGCTAGAAAGGTTATACCTTGGGCTTTATGTCCTTCTCTCCTTGCTCCTTGGAGTGGTGGAAGGAGGTCACCTTAGTCGTCTTCTCACGTCGAAGAAAGATCCACCCGAAAGCCTCGACCTTTGGCTTCAACTCCAAGCTAGAAGTAACTAGGGTGCAAGAAGTGCTAATCCTTGAACCCTAGATGAGAGTAGAGATTATCAAGAAAGGGTTTTTCTCAAGCTCAAGTGTTTCTCAACACATGAGAGGGGAGAGCTTGAGGGAGAGGAAGAACAAGAGAGAGAAAGTGAATAATAGAATGAGAGAAAAATAAACCATTCTCACATATATGTGTGAATTATTGTAATTAGATAATTAGCTACATAATTGTCATGGTTAATCAAGACATGACCATTATCATTTCATTTTTAATGCAAATTGCAAGGATCAAAGAGCATCTTCCAAATGAAATGATGATGGTCAAAGTGTCAACCAAGGTCAACAAGTCAAGGAGGTCAAATGGTCAACAACCATAACCATGCACAATTATTTAAACTAATATCAATTAACAATAATACACACATAAGCATTAGGGTTAATAAAATGACAATAGTCATTAACCCTAATCAAAGTCCTCTCCCTCTGTCTCAAGCAACTGTGCATACGCACCCGTATTCGTGATCCGAGGAACACGAATACAAAGAGATAAAAACCAATCCCAAATCATATACTAGGATCCGGCTTAAACCAAAGCCCGCTAGTATAAGCTGTCCGGACAGCAAACGTGCACAAGTGCACGGATGTGAACGAACCCTGTCGCAAAACTATGCGACCTCTACTCATTTTGCCTAAAGGCGAATAGCTCTCTGTGTGGGACTCTAAAGACTCGATACTACGCTGGCAGTGGGTTTAACCACAGACCGCAAGCGGCACTAGCTGTACGTAACGGTCCCCAGGTAGATGTCGATAAGAAGGCTGATGAGGTGAACCCCATCTAAACTCCTACTGAGCCTGTATGTGACAGTCTCCGTACAGTCCGGTCTGTTCGTCTGATACATCGCATGGCGGGCCTAGGGGGGCGGTGAACGTCAGTCCCCTGATAGTGGTACAAGTCGTGTCGGAGTGTAGCCCAGAACACCCTGAGATAACACTGGAAACCTACCAGTATATCTCTCTTACCCTGGCCAGGGACTACTCGTGTAATGGCTCTCCTGGACACAACGCGATGTCAACCCCCAATACCGGGAGAGACGAATCCTGTCTAACCATCACTGCCTTCAAGTGCTTCGGGACTGCACCCAAAAACTACCTGTTTGCACGACTCCTTTGAGCCGTTGTAGGGTAGTAATCAAAGTGCAGTGGGAACACACTCGAGGCGAAGTGACAGTGTCAAGTCAGCGGACTAAGATGTACTCATGTCACCTGGGAACTGATAACTGACGATAGGTAAAATACCAACCAACCGTTTCCGACGAGTCCTGTCCAGTGTACTCGTAACCTAACGAGCACCCGCATACTATCTCAAGTACGACGTACTGACGGCTGTGGGATAGACCGTCTCCCATGCTGGGATGAGAAGCGCATACGCTAGTCTACTCCGGAGTATCGATGCCCTGTCTCGATAGTCCAACGACTAGGGACCTGTATAAGGATGTGCTTATAGATCACCCAGCTCCCACGAGTGTGAGCGCCATCACAACGCTGGTAATCAAGCAAAGATCCTAAGGGCTCTACTAATATGTATATCAGCGATATGCTAAAAGAAACAAATGCATATATTAAAGCAGAGACAAACCAAGTAGCATACTACCATTTCGAGCAAGATTGTATATACAACTGTGAATATCCCAAGCTTCCATCAAGTAATATACAAACTAGTATGATACAGTAATGGCCTCTAGGGCATACACACTAACAATCTCCCACTTGCACTAAGGCCATGTACTGGCGTATCGAAGACCTATCATCTCGATCAGCCGCTCGAACTAAGTCTGGGGCAAGGCCTTGGTGAATGGATCTGCTGTGTTATCTTCTGAAGCAACCCTCCGAACCTCGATCTCCTGGCGATCCACGATCTCCCTGATCAGGTGATACCGCCTCAAGATGTGTCTGGATTTCTGATGGGACCAGGGTTCCTTCGCTAAAGCTATAGCCCAATTGTTGTCGCAATACAGAGGTATTGGGTCAACAATGGACGGAACCACCTGAAGTTCTCTCAAGAACTTCCTCATCCAGACAGCTTCTTTTGCGGCATCAGATGCAGCGATGTATTCCGCTTCCATAGTCGAGTCAGCAACGGTTTCCTGTTTGGAGCTCTTCCAACACACCGCCCCTCCATTGAGGGTGAAGAAAAAACCCGACATGGACTTGGAATCATCCTTGTCACTTTGGAAGCTGGAGTCAGCAAAGGCCTCAATCTGGAGGTCTTTTCCGCCATACACCAAGAACATCTCCTTAGTCCTTCGCAGGTACTTGAGAATGTTCTTTACTACTATCCAATGTTTCTCCCCAGGGTTTGACTGATACCTGCTTACCACACTCAGTGCATAAGCCACATCTGGTCTGGTACACAACATCGCATACATTATACAGCCTACCGCAGAAGCGTAGGGTATAATAGACATGCGATTCCTCTCTAAATCAGTCTTGGGAGACATCTCTTTGGAGAGGGTGATCCCGTGACAAGCCGGTAGATTACCGCGCTTGGAATCTTCCATACTGAATCTCTTCAGTATGGTGTCGATGTACCTGGACTGTGAAAGTCCTAATATCCTCTTGGATCTGTCACGGTAGATCCGGATACCCAGAATGTATGAGGCATCACCCAGGTCATTCATGGAGAACCTGTGTGACAAGAACCCCTTGACAGATTGTAGCATAGGAATGTCATTTCCAATTAAGAGAATGTCATCCACGTATAAAACGAGGAATACTACAGTTCTCACTACAAATCTACAATAGATGCATGGTTCATCTGGATTTTTGATAAAGACAAATTCCTTGACCGTCTCATCAAAACAGATGTTCCAACTCCGCGATGCCTGCTTTAGTCCATAAATGGACTTAAGCAACTTGCACACCTTTCCGCTGCACCCACTCTGAATGAAACCCTCTGGCTGGTCCATATATACACACTCCTCTAAATGTCCATTTAGAAAAGCTGTCTTTACGTCCATTTGCCAAATCTCATAATCGTGGAAGGCAGCAATGGCAAGAAGGATCCGAATGGATTTCAGCATAGCTACTGGAGAAAAGGTTTCGTCATAGTCCAAACCAGGTCTTTGACGAAAACCTTTTGCAACCAGTCTAGCTTTATAGGTCTCAACCTGTCCATCTACACCAATCTTCCTTTTGAAGATCCACTTGCATCCTAAGGGTTTTACCCCATCTGGAGCAATGTCCAACGTCCATACTTTGTTGGTGTACATGGACTCCATTTCGGTCCGCATTGCATCCAGCCATTTTACCGAGTCGACGCTCTGAATGGCTTGCTGGAAGCTAGTAGTCTCATCAAAATCTATGATGCAATCTTCTCTATCCCCGTCAATGAGAAAACCGTAGTATCTCTCGGGCGGATGAGACTGCCTACTGCTCCTGCGGAGTGGCGTGGGAATGTCCTGATCTTTCGAACCCTCTGGTTCTACTAAGCTTTCAGTAATAGCTCGTGGTTCTGGAATTTCTTCCAGTTCTATTGCGCTCCCACTTAATTCATTTTCTATAAACTGGTGTTCTAGAAAGTGGGCATGGCGAGAAACAAACACCTTTTGTTCCTCTTCGCAATAGAAGAAATATCCCTTGGAGTTCTTTGGATATCCCACAAACTTGCACTGTACTGAGCGTGCCTCGAGCTTGTCCGCATGCTGCTTTTTTACAAAAGCTGGACATCCCCATGTCTTAATGTGATTAAGATAGGGTCTCTTCCCACACCACATCTGATATGGTGTAGCAGGCACAGTCTTAGTTGGAACTCGGTTCAAAAGGTATGCAGCTGATTCTAGCGCATATCCCCAGAACGATCGCGGCAACTCAGCATTACTCATCATGGACCGTACCATATCCAATAGGGTTCGGTTCCGTCTCTCCGATACACCGTTATGTTGCGTAGTGTATGGAGGAGTAAGCTGAGAGAGAATTCCATTCTCTTTTAAGTAACCCAGGAACTCGGCACTCAAGTATTCACCACCTCGATCAGATCTCAGTGCCTTGATACTTTTGCCTGTTTGTTTTTCTACTTCATTCTTATATTCCTGGAATTTTTCAAAAGCCTCGGATTTATGTTTCATTAAGAAGACATAACCGTACCTTGAAAAGTCATCCGTAAAAGTAATGAAGTAAGAATAACCGCTTTGTGCATGTGTAGACATTGGACCGCACACGTCGCTGTGTACGAGTCCTAAGAGCTCGCTCGCTCTTACTCCGTGTCCAGTGAACGGAGTCTTTATCATCTTTCCCTTGAGACAGGATTGACAAGTTGCATACGATTGATATTTGAACGGATCCAAATATCCTTCTGTATGTAACTTAGTCAACCTTCTCTCATTGATGTGACCCAGTCTACAATGCCATAAGAAAGTTTTATTGATTTCTGGAGAATTTCTTTTGTGTGTATTCTGGATATTGAAAATCTGTGGCTGGTTTAATACGTATATACCGTTGTTCAATGTACCTGACCCAATCAAAACTTGATTAAGGTGAATGTTCACTACATTACTTACAAATGCAAATTCGTAACCTTCTTTAGATAATAAAGATACAGAAATGATATTACAGGTTGCATTTGGTACATAATAACAACTACGTAAAACCAAAAAATGTCCATCCGACAATCCCAGGTGATAGTCCCCCACGGCCTCAGCATCCATGCTAGCACCGTTTGCAACTCTGAGGGTCATGTCATCTGCCTTCAAAACTCTACGCTTTCTCAACGCCTGCAAAGAATTAAAGATATGAGATCCTGATCCGATATCCAATACCCAGGATGTAGAGTTTATTGATAGACAGTTTTCAATAACATACACACCTGAAGCAGAAACTGCAACTCGCTTCAAATCCTGTGTTCTGGCCTTCCAAGCCTTGCAATCCTGTTTCCAGTGACCACTTTTGTGACAATAGAAGCATTCTTCCTTCCCCACCAGCTTTCCCGCTATCTTTGTTGCTTTTCCTTTTCCCTTCGTATCCACTTTACCGACACCGCCTCTTGGTTTGGCGGGGGCTTTCTTCTTCTTACCCTTGGCTTTCGCCCTGGATCTAGAAGAGGAAGATCCTCCTACAAACAAAGTGGATGTCTCCTTACCCTTCTGTAGGGTGCCCTCAGCACTCCTCAACATGTTCAGAAGTTCGGAAAGTTCAACCACCTTTCCTTGCATGTTGAAGTTAAGGATAAACTGGGCGTAAGTGGAAGGAAGGGACTGGAGAATCAAATCAGTATAGAGTTCATTCTCCAACGTGGTCCCAAGGTCCGCGAGCTCCTCTATGTAGCCAATCATCTTAAGCACGTGTTCCGCTACCGATGATCCGACGGCCAACCTTGCCGAAAACAACTTCTTCGACACTTCGTATCTTGCGATACGAGACTGATCTCCATACAGTTCTTTTGTATGAAGAAATATGGACTCTAGGTCCATATTCTCGTGCCTCCTCTGATGTTCGTTGTCCATCGAGGCAAGTACGAGGCATCTGGCCTTCGCGCAATCTATTTCCCAGGTCTTGTAGATTTCCCTATCTACGACACTGGTTTTGGGACCTGGGACAGGGGGAGCTTTGGTGGTAAGGACATACCCCAACTTGTCATAAGTGATTGTCGTCTTGACATTCCTGAGCCAATCTTTGTAGTTTGGCCCTGTCAATAAGTTTTTATCTAGTAATAACTTAAGTCCGGTCATGTTGAATGGTCGCTGCAATTAGGAAAGAGAAAAGAAACACTTTAGCATGATGCTCTTGCAAGTTTAGAGTGGTTTTTAGTTTGTCTAAACTGGATGGCTCCCACTGTCTCTCGAATCCCTTCTCAAACTGTAAAGAAAGGATTAGTCAGGATCAATCTCACCGTACAATACTTGCTTAACCGTTCAGCCAGGCCAGTGTCGGTACTTCGAGGGAGGTTTTCCAACGCTTTCGCGAAGTTCCTTAATTAAGTAACCTCTTTTCCCTGTGGTCGTAGCCTCGCTAACACCTTTCTAGACACCTACTAAGTTTATAGCATTGATCGTTAAGTGAGAGTTTTCCCGAGGAGTAGCATATACTCACAGTAGGATCGGGATCCAAATATCATCGCGTGATAAAACTGAAGGAATCCTACCAGAATTATCACACTCCAAATGGTATGCAGCGCTAGCAAGTTTCAGAACTTATGAAACTCCTGATGTGGATTTCTGCCCCATGCTCTTATGACCTTGACTTTGGCCAAAATATCATAAGTCACATGTCAAGTTCTACCCGTCATTCTCCTGGTTAATTTGGACCCACCCGTACCTACCCTTGACTTTGGCCAAAATGGCAGCACGACTGTCCCAAACCAACGCATCTATCTATGTTGCACATGAATACCCAATAGCTACCAATCACTATGCCTTGACTTTGGCCAAAATACATAGCTTGAATACTTTTTGACCATTCATGTGGAATGACGGAGGGCTACGAATGGTTTTGGCAAAACCGAGAACGTAGTGAACTTGATATAATCGATGGAACGAGATAGCTTTTAAAAGGAGTGGTTCATGCTCCGCGTTTAAAAGTTTAGTTTTGAAAAGAACCGAGTGGTTTTCAAAGTGTTCCAATCGACTTTTACTTGGTTTATTTTCTTGCATTAGTTCTTTTAATGTGTCCCATCATTTAATCCTACCATTGCAGAAAACAACCAAAATATGACGTACGCTTATGCCATTCGCATTCGCCACGGGGTCCCGTCATCACCCGTTTGGTTACTTAACTAACGACAGAGCGGGGGCTGGGCTAGCGCGGCTGTAAAACATAAGCAACGCCTAAATAGTTATCATATATAAATATATAGCAATGATAGAAATTACAGATCACAGATGAATACATTGGATATACTAGGAATCCGCAATCCGTTCGACCCTGCAACGAAAAGAGGATTACACGGTCGCGGTGAATAGCCAATACCCCACCCAAGACCCCTACGGGTGCGGCAAACTACCCGCCAAGTACCCGAAGCGAAGCAACCTCCCTCACCACCGTGAGTAGGCCACTCGGCACTTCGAGATACCCGGTAGTTTGTGCACACCCTCCATGGGTCTATCCTAGGAGCAAAAACAGTAAAAAGAATTATACAATGATGGCTACAACCCCGACCCGGTTGTGCGGCCATACAAATAATATTATTACATCAATTTACATATTACAATGAATGAAAGAAAAAGCAACACTCATCTCACATCCACCCCGGCTATTCATCCGCGACAATCCAACCCATTCATATACACATACCATCATCAATCACAGATCACAGATATGTATAACCCCGACTAATCGACATATAGCGATTAGCCGACGTTCAATACATATAAACATCACAGATATAACCTTTTAGTCAGAGTGTAATGAAGTTCGGAAAAAAAATACGGATTTATAGGCCCCCAAAAACAAATTTCTATTCTGGAAAACCTGGGCACATATAAACCATCTTAAAAATCCTAAAACCAAGCCAGAAATACACTGCACCAAACTCGACCCAGTGAAGAGCCAAGACGGCCGCAGTTGCGCGGCAATAGCTTGCTATTGCCGCGGAACCGCGGCTCTTTGGTCGAATCACTGGATCGTTTTTGGTGGTTTTCTTCACAAAACCCTGAGATGATTTTTGGAGTATAATTTATTTTGTTTTGAACAGAAAAAAAATTAACAGAAACTTAGGGTTTTGAAAACTCGGTTTTTCGATTTTTCCGATTCGAACTTCGATACACTCTACTACCTAGCTAGTTTATGTTTAGTTAGGCTATGATACCACTGTAAGTCCACGTTGCCCACCCCGGTACTTGCGGGGAGGCGGAAAACGGAATAAAAATCGAATTTTTTTTAGCTTAGGCAACATGGACTAGACTATGAAGGATCTTTGCTAAACAAAAACAAGCTGAAGCTAACTAGAAACTAGCTAAGTGCTAGAAAGGTTATACCTTGGGCTTTATGTCCTTCTCTCCTTGCTCCTTGGAGTGGTGGAAGGAGGTCACCTTAGTCGTCTTCTCACGTCGAAGAAAGATCCACCCGAAAGCCTCGACCTTTGGCTTCAACTCCAAGCTAGAAGTAACTAGGGTGCAAGAAGTGCTAATCCTTGAACCCTAGATGAGAGTAGAGATTATCAAGAAAGGGTTTTTCTCAAGCTCAAGTGTTTCTCAACACATGAGAGGGGAGAGCTTGAGGGAGAGGGAGAGCTTGAGAGAGAAAGTGAATAATAGAATGAGAGAAAAATAAACCATTCTCACATATATGTGTGAATTATTGTAATTAGATAATTAGCTAGATAATTGTCATGGTTAATCAAGACATGACCATTATCATTTCATTTTTAATGCAAATTGTAAGGATCAAAGAGCATCTTCCAAATGAAATGATGATGGTCAAAGTGTCAACCAAGGTCAACAAGTCAAGGAGGTCAAATGGTCAACAACCATAACCATGCACAATTATTTAAACTAATATCAATTAACAATAATACACACATAAGCATTAGGGTAAATAAAATGACAATGGTCATTAACCCTAATCAAAGTCCTCTCCCTCTGTCTCAAGCAACTGTGCATACGCACCCGTATTCGTGATCCGAGGAACACGAATACAAAGAGATAAAACCAATCCTAAATCATATACTAGGATCCGGCTTAAACCAAAGCCCGCTAGTATAAGCTGTCCGGACAGCAAACGTGCACAAGTGCACGGATGTGAATGAACCCTGTCGCAAAACTATGCGACCTCTACTCATTTTGCCTAAAGGCGAATAGCTCTCTGTGTGGGACTCTAAAGACTCGACACTACGCTGGCAGTGGGTTTAACCACAGACCGCAAGCGGAACTAGCTGTACGTAACGGTCCCCAGGTAGATGTCGATAAGAAGACTGACGAGGTGAACCCCATCTGAACTCCTACTGAGCCTGTATGTGACAGTCTCCGTACAGTCCGGTCTGTTCGTCTGATACATCGCATGGCGGGCCTAGTGGGGCGGTGAATGGCAGTCCCCTAATAGCGGTACAAGTCGTGTCGGAGTGTAGCCCAGAACACCCTGAGATAACACTGGAAACCTACCAGTATATCTCTCTTGCCCTGGCCAGGGACTACTCGTGTAATGGCTCTCCTGGCACAACGCGATGTCAACCCCCAATACCGGGAGAGACGAATCCTGTCTAACCGTCACTGTCTCCAAGTACTTCGGGACTGCACCCAAAAACTACCTGTTTGCACGACTCCTTTGAGCCGTGGTAGGGTAGTAATCAAAGTGCAGTGGGATCACACTCGAGGCGAAGTGACAGTGTCAAGTCAGCGGACTAAGCTGTACTCATGTCACCTGGGAACTGATAACTGACGATAGGTATAATACCAACCAACAGTTCCCGACGAGTCATGTCCAGTGTACTCGTAACTTAACGAGCACCCGCATACTATCTCAAGTACGACGTACTGACGGCTGTGGGAAGACCGTCTCCCACGCTGGGATGAGAAGCGCATACGCTAGTCTACTCCGGAGTATCGATGCCCTGTCTCGATAGTCCAATGACTAAGGACCTGTATAAGGATGTGCTTATAGATCACCCAGCTCCCACGAGTGTGAGCGCCATCACAACACTGGTAATCAAGCAAAGATCCTAAGGGCTCTACTAATATGTATATCAGCGATATGCTAAAAGAAACACATGCACATATTAAAGCAGAGACAAACCAAGTAGCATACTACCATTTCGAGCAAGATTGTATATATAACTGGGAATATCCCAAACTTCCATCAAGTAATATACAAACTAGTATGATACAGTAATGGCCTCTAGGGCATATACACTAACAGTATGACTGCACGAAAACAGAATACATGTACTAAAGAAACTGCTTTCATAATTTAGTGAGATTTCCTTTGTAATTTTAAAATGAGGTATCATAATGAAATCAGCATAAACAGTGTCTAGCTTCGATAAAAAATATAAATCTCAATGTCTCAAAATCTCAGGCTCCGGCTTTCCGGACTGGCCTGTATCATCAAATCATAGTATCTCAATATCTCGAAATCTCAATGTCTCAATCTCAACATCTAGGGCGCCGTCAGTCCAGACCAACCCCTACCATCCATCTCAAGACCATGACGGTATCCTCCGGATATTTGACGCGTCGGGTAAAATCACCGGTCGGTAGTGCTCCCCTGCCAGGCTCAACGACATCATCTGTGATCCTCTTGCCCCGGGGTACCGCACCGGGTCCACCATGTACCCGAAACGGTTCCTCCACTCCTCGAACTCGGGTCTCGAAATCCATCGGCAAACTCATGGTGGACGACTCATACATCATGGGAAAACTGCACTTTTTATAGAAAAAGAGAGAGAAGAAGTTTGTATAAGTTTTGCGGTTTTCCCCCAAATCCAGAGAATCTCATGGAAATCCGAATCCAAATCCTCAATAGCATGTAAACAGTGAATATAGGCATAAAATCCATGAATGCGGCATAACAATGAATAATAACATGCATGAAGTAATAAGTAATAGCTACAATGTCTAATCTAGCATATAAGGCAAGTACACTAATATCATGTCTAAATTATTAGCTAACAACCTATGTCAATGCAACATTATTTCTAAAGTGTACGTGGCATGGCAATTACCGATGAAGATGTGTGTGAGCCGGCAAGTAAGTGTGCGTGATACATACGCATCATCGATAATGGTGCTGGTGTCCTAGCAGCATAATATCAATAATGGAATATGAATTACAATAAGTATGTGATGCGGAGCAACAGCAATAATGTGCGGGAGCTGAATACTAAACACAATGATAACTAATCTGCATTTAATGTAATATGAGTCATACAGCTACACTAAACTATAAGGCCGAGCTAACAGGCTAACTGAAGGTAAGGAGACCGCCTAACATCTGAGTCGATATACACACATATATATATATATATATTAGTAGGTGATCCCGCCTCGATAATATCACGTCCGATACCATATCTATAATCAAATATTCCCAAATCAAGAGTTCAGATCCAACATCAATATATAGCTCGTACGTAAATCCGTCGTACGGCATCCCAAATCTAGGTACGGGTCAATATCACATTCATCGTGTTATTCATCTGGTATCCTCTTTATCAAAGATCATAATCCGGGTACTCACCTACGTCAAGTACAATACTAATATCAACAATATAATCATGGTCTGACTACTGATCGACAGTCTCATCCAAACCGATATCACCAGCACATATCATCAATACAATAATCATAAAGAAGTATACATCGCCCAATGCGTCCTATCATAAACATCCTAACATATCATATCTCATAACACAATCACATGTCGATCATTTTATTTACAACACTATTCACATGGTATCGTCGTCCAATAATCCTCTATAACATCATGACGTATCTCAAATACGTATCCTGCCATATCTCCGATCTCACAGTCTCAAATCAATCTCATCGACTCACCTCAAATCCTAAATACTATCCTCAAACCAGTATGTGAACACATAGTCCCATACCCATGTGAACACATAAATATATATATTCCCATTTAAGCACATGTGAAAGAAGAATGTATGCAAGTATGGGTGTGTGTGTGCATGTGTGGTGAGACCACTACTCTAGGGTTTCGCGACACTAAATCAATCCAAGCACACACCAATTATCCATATTTATAATCAATAAGCTCCAAACGACATATAATAAATGTATGTGTGTATACGTATTCGTATACATCACCACGAACTGCGGGAGTGCTATACGCCATCCACCCGACTTCTCCCCGTAGATATAAATCTACTCACCTGGTCCTCGCTCGCCGGTGCCGACGTCGCCACGCGCTTACTTGTCGTCTCGAATTCCACGTGGGGTACCTACATATCATAACACACCGTATCGCATTAAAATCCGACTCATGACCAAAACGACACACGAATCCCACATAGGTCAAAACCCATGGTTTGCTTTCACAAATCAACTCAAAAACCCTCGACATCGGCGTACAAACGTCGATTGATCAATAAAACACTAAACATACCAATCATGGTTTCACAAATCACCAATTATTATATGAAATAGGTTAAAATTTACAAAAACCCCAAACTCACTTTAAAGCTATTTTTCCGAAAACCTAGCAAGCAAAAATTTATCGTTTTAGTGCAAAACTTGATGTTTTAACAATTCTAATGGCAATAATACTTATTAAACATCTTAAATAAGTCATAAAAACAATTTCCACAATTTAATCTCATTAAATTTCATTAACCCCAAAATTCTAGTTTACAATATACCCAATTTTAACAATTTTATAGCAAAAATGCCCAAACAACAATTTAGCTTGGATTTTCATGAACTAATGTATTAAACTACAATTTAAAATGTTAATAATGTTATGAATACCCTAATTATATTTTTCTCTTAATTATTTCTATAGTTTATAAAAACCTAGTTTGCTAAAAGGATCACAATTTTAACAATTTTAAGTGACAATATACAAATCAACTACTAGACTATATTTGCATATCAAAAGATGCCAAAATACATATCACAACATCATCAAATTATCACAACCCTAACATGATCCAAATCCTTCTCTTGAATTTCTAAACTTGAAATTGGAACCATTTAAAATCTAACTAACACTTGATTACAATCATAGATTAGAATAAGAATCAATTGGAAAAGGGTTATACCTCTAACTAGTTTGAAATGAGATCTACACTTGCCAAAACATAGCCCCCAAAATGCAAACATTCCACCAAGATCCATGCTATAAGGGCTAAGGAAAAATGGGTAGGAGTCGGATTTGGATTTTAGCTTGGTTTTAGATGGAATTTTGGACATTTTTGAGGCCAAAATGAAGTGGGGTTTGGGGGGAAAATTCTGGACAGCAAGAGGGGGGGCTCGGCTGCAGGTAGGGAAGAGAGGAGAAAGAGTGAGGTGGGGGTGAAAATGATATCAAGTCAACCCAAGTCAAAGTCCACTCTCATTTAACAATTTTCTACCATTTCCTTTGTTTTTCTTTTCTTTTAACAATTCAAGTGGGGAAAATGTGGGGGGGGGGACAACTTGGAGCTGCTGATTTGCAGAGAGGAGAGAGGGTGTGGGTGAGTGTGGGTGAGGGAAAAAATGATAAATGTTATACCCCAATATCTAGTTACACTAATTTCACTATTTAAGACTTTTTCTTCAATATTTTCTAAAACCGTTTGGCAGCTTCATTTCATTTCAAAAACAATGTGTTAAAATTTTGTTTAATTTGTTATGGTGCACAAAATTTGCTCCAACCCATTCCAATTTGTAATATTCCCTAATTAAATGTATTAGTGACGGCTTAAAATAATATTAAAATAATTAATTTCGGAAAATTTTTCAGAAAAATTGAAATTTCACCAGTGGCTCAATAAATACTAAATACTAGCAATTAAATAGCTAGAATATATATATTTAATTTTATAATAAAGATATTTGTATTTTGACTTTTTAGAGAAAACCCCTTATTTTACCGATTTTCCGAAATTTCACCGAAACGATTTTCAAAACGTTACAGGTGTCTAGAACGGTGTTAGCGGGGCTACGCCTCCAGGGAAAAGAGGTTATATAATTAAGGAACTTTGTGAAAGCGTTGGAAAATCTCCCTCGAAGTACCAACACTAGCCTGGTTGAAAGGTTAAGCAAGTATTGTGACGTGCGATTAATCCTCACTAGTTCTTCTTTTAGGGTTTGAAGAAGAATTTGAGGAAACAGTGGGAGCCATCCTGATTAGATAAATTAATAAACCAATCTAATCTTGCAAGAGCACGAGCTGAGTGTTTCTTTTCTCTCTCTCCAGGTTGCAACCATTTCACGCCCTAATCAAGATAATAAAATATATCGCTTGACCGATCCGAATTCTTATTCGGGACTGGGGAACGTCGGTTCGGCTCTAACTCATGACAACAGTCATAAGTATGAGCAAGTGAAAGAGGATTGTATGGATTCCAAGGATACCCAGTTGAAGAAGAAGCATAGTTTTGCATCTACTTCAGGTGTTCTTATAATTGAGAACTGCTTTTCGGTCAGCCCTACCTCCTGGGTACTTGATACCGGATCAGGATCTCATATCTGTAATTTATTGCAGGGACTGAGAAAAAGTAGGAAAGTTGCACCTGGTGATATGACCCTCATGGTAGGGAACGGAGCACAACTTAATGCTGCAGCCGTCGGTGAATATCACCTAGTGTTGCCAAATGGCAATACTATGATTTTGAACAATTGCTACTATGTACCTTCCATGGTTTGCAACATCATATCAGTTTCTTTACTCGATAAAGATGGATATAATTTTGTTCTTGATAGAAATATCATGAACATTTACCTTCATAAGGTAATAGTTGCAGAAGGTACACTGTGTAATGGTATCTATGTTCTAAATCAGAATACAGTTCTCAATATACAAAACACACGCAAGAGGAAGAATTCAGATACGAATGAATCCTACTTGTGGCATTGTAGACTTGGTCATATCGGAGAGAAATGACTAAGTAAGTTGCATAAAGATGGACTCTTGAATACGTTCGAGTTTTCATCTTATGAAACTTGTCAGTCTTGTCTCAAAGGAAAGATGACCAAATCTCCATTCACCGGACATGGAGAAAGAGCAACAGAGCTCTTGGGACTCATACACAGTAATGTGTGTGGTCCAATGTCTATACATGCAAGGGGTGGGTTCTCATACTTCATCACATTCACTGACGATCTCTCCAGGTTCGGATATGTGTATCTGATGAAACACAAATCTGAAGCTTTTGAGAAATTCAGAGAATTCAGAAATGAAGTGGAGAACCAGATTGGCAAAAGTATCAAGATCCTCCGATCAGATAGAGGAGGGGAATACTTAAGCATGGAATTCCTAGATTACTTAAAAGAGAATGGTATTCTCTCTCAGCTTACTCCTCCTTATACACCATAGCACAACGGTGTATCGGAGCGGAGGAATCGTTCCCTATTAGATATGGTTCGCTCTATGATGAGTAGTGCTGAGTTGCCTCTTTCATTCTGGGGATATGCACTTCAAACAGCAGCACATCTATTGAATCAAGTTCCATCCAAATCCGTGCCTAAGACTCCGTATGAAATATGGAGTGGTAAGAGTTTGTATCTTAAACGTATTAAGATTTGGGGTTGCCCAGCATATGTCAAAAAGCAGAACCGAGATAAACTTGAGGCACGGTCAGTTTTGTGTAAGTTTGTGGGATACCTAAAAGATTCTAGTGGGTATCTATTCTACCATGCAGAGGAACAGAAGATTATTGTTTCCAGGAATACCACATTTTTGGAAAACGAATTTCTTGTTAAAAATATTAGTGGTAGCACGGTAGAACTGGATGAAATTCCAGAGACACAAACTATAACTGAAGATTTGGTGGAACCGCTAGATTCAGTTATACCCAACGAACCTCAACCACTCCGCAGATCTGGTAGGATTTCTCATCCGCCCGAGAGATACTACGGTTTTCTCATAGACAGAGATCGAGAGGATTGCATCTTGGAAGAAGATGACCCTACCAGTTTCAGGCGGGCCATTATCAGTAGGGACTCTGATAAGTGGCTGGATGCTATGCGATCCGAAATGGAGTCTATGTACACCAATAAAGTGTGGACCTTGGATATTGCTCCACCTGGGGTAAAACCCGTTAGATGCAAATGGATATACAAAGGAAACTTGGTGTAGATGGGCAGGTGGAAACCTATAAGGCTAGACTCGTTGCAAAAGGTTTTCGTCAAAGACCTGGTGTGCACTATGACGAAACTTTTTCTCCAGTGGCTATGTTCAAATCCATTCGGATCCTACTTACTATTGCTGCCTTCCATGACTATGAAATCTGGCAGATGGACGTAAAAACTGTGGGGTTCCTAGGCACACTTGTGAAGGTTCATAACGCATCAAACATGCACGAATAAAATTTTACATGTGCCGAACAACCCAAAGACAGGATCTTTGCTAGATTATTAGGGTTTAGCATGCAAGATAACATCTTTTTATCTAAGTGTGAGGGATTATAACCTTTGTAGTCCGCTCCTTCGCTTCACAAGCTCCGAGTAGAAGTCCCTTCGCCGCGATCCATGATCTCCCGGACTCAAGAGAGGCTCCACGACTCGAACGATCCATGCTAGCTTGAAGTGTTCCGAATCTCCGATGATCTATGTCGAAGTTGCAATAACCCAAGCTTTCTCACTCTAAAGAGATGAACACCTTAATCTCATGGGCTAGATGAGATGAGGATGAGGGAGTAGTATTTATGCTTTCTTTTTAATTCACTTTCTCACAATTTATCATCACAAATGGAATTTCTAGTGAGCTCAAAATCAAGAGAGAAGAAGATGATAATGGAAAATGATAATTCTTTTTGTGATGAATAGAAAAGAAATCTATATGATTGATATATCAACCATGGTCAAGGATGAGTGGCTAAGAGTTTGTAGAGAATAAACTAGAGTTAGGGTTTGGTTAGGTTAGAAATGAGTCATGGAAAAATATCAACCATAATATCTTAACCAAGACAAAAACAAAGCTTCTAGAAGGTGCAAGAAGAAGCTAACCCTAATCAAACCCTAATCCCATTTAATCATCCTTAAACATGTTTAATAATAAATCATATCATGTCACAATAATATATATCACATATATATTATATATTTGCAACAAAAGAAAATAATACAATTAACATATATCGCATATATATCAATGTATCATCCAGTGAGAAAATGAAATAATAAAGCAAGCCAATATTAGATAATGTAATACAATATATCATATATATTATTATACATTAAATCATCGAATCAACACTTGATTCGACGATCCGGCTATATCGAATATTACCGACTAATATATCATGTACCGATTCATCGAATCAACACTTGATCCGATGTCCCGGTTCATATCTAAATATCGCGAGAATATAATACGGTATCTCATATCACATTATCCTCGGTCCTGCACATATCACATATGTGCCTTTACTCCATTTCTCCTGAGCCAAGAAACCTCTGTGTAGGACTCTAAAGAATCATCAATACGCCGGTAGCAGGTGATGATCATATCAAACACCCACAAGCTGCAAGCGGTCAGCTAAACGTAACAGCCACCCAGGTATTGAGCGATCAGAAGATCAACAAGCTAGCCTGTGCGTTCTCTTGTGAATCCAATCAGTAACACTCCCGTACAGTCCGGTCTGTTCGTCTGATATGTCGCATATCAAGTCTAGGGGTGGTAAACGTCAGACCCAAGTAACCGATAAGTCGTGTCGATGTGTGGCTCATAACGGGTCGAGAAACTACTAGTAACACTTACCAGTAAATCTCTATATCAGCCCTGGCCAGGGACTTCCAGTTATAGCCAATCGAACACAGCACAACATCAACTCCCTATACCGGGAGAGACGAATCCCCTCCTATCGCTCATTGCCTCCATGTGATTCGGGACTGTACCCAAAAGCCACCGTTTTGCACACCCTCTTGGACGTGGTAAGGTGGAAATCAAAGCACAGTGGGAATCACACAAGACTCTATGACGATCTCGGGTCTACAGACTACCCTGTACCAGTGTCACCGAAGAACTGCCATTTGACGTATGGTATATCACCATCTGGGAGTTCTCGGCGAGTCCGTCCAGTGTACCCAGTCTCTACTGAGCACCCGTACACCATCTCTGATGTCAAACACCGATGGATATGGGATCATCCATCGCCCATCATATGGGTCAAGATGCGTATATGCTAGTCTACTCTGGTGTATCGATGCCCTGTCTCGATATACCCTCGACTAGGAACAGTTATAGGATGTACTCATCGACTACCATGGCCCCACTAGTATGATCTCATCATAGTCCCAGTAGTCGAGTACAGATCCTAAGGGCTTTATCAACATATGAGAGAAAAACAGTAAACCAATACAAGTCAACATGTTAAGATAAAGTGAAACCAAATAGCATACTATCATGACGAGCAAGAAAGTCCTCTCTGTATATATCTAAGCATCCATCATAATATACATCATATGTACAACAATGGCCTCTAGGGCATATACATAACTAACAATCTCCCACTTGCACTAAGGCCAGCTGCTGTAGTATCTCATACCCAGCATCCTGAATAATCTCTCAAACTGTATCTGGGGAATAGCCTTCGTGAATAGATCCGCAGTGTTGTCCTTCGTATCTACTCTCCTGACCTCGATCTCCCGGCGATCAACTATCTCCCTGATCAGGTGATACCGCCTCAGAATATGTCTGGATTTCTGATGGGATCTGGGTTCCTTGGCCAAAGCCACCGCTCCATTGTTATCGCAATACAGAGGTATTGGATGCTCAATGGATGGAACAACACCAAGTTCACTAATGAACTTCTTTATCCAGACAGCCTCTTTGGCAGCATCGTTGGCAGCGATGTATTCAGCCTCCATCGTCGAGTCTGCAACGGTATCCTGTTTGGAACTCTTCCAACATACCGCCCCTCCATTGAGGGTAAAGACAAATCCCGAGTGCGATTTAGAGTCGTCCTTATCACTTTGGAAGCTGGAATCGGTAAAGGACTCTACCTGGAGTTCTCCGCTACCATGCACCAAGAACATCTCCTTAGTCCTTCGTAAGTACTTGAGAATGTTCTTCACAGCTGTCCAGTGACTCTCTCCAGGATCTGCTTGATACCGACTCACTACACTTGGTGAGTATGCTACATCGGGTCTGGTACATAGCATCGCATACATGATAGAGCCTACTGCCGAAGCATAGGGTATCCCTTGCATGCGAGCTCTCTCCAAATCAGTCTTGGGAGACATCACTTTGGAGAGAGTGAGTCCAGAGATCGTGGGTTGGTTCCCACGCTTGGATTCTTCCATACTAAACCCGTTTAGTATTGTCTCAATGTACCTGGATTGGGACAATCCCAGTATCCGTTTAGATCTATCTCTATAGATCATGATTCCCAATATGCAGGAGGCATCACCTAGATCTTTCATTGAGAATCTCTGTGATAAGAAGAGCTTGACTGACTGCAGCATAGGAATATCATTTCCTATCAAGAGTATATCATCCACGTACAATACGAGGAAGACAACCTTACCCTCTGCTACCTTCTTATAGATACAAGGTTCATCTATATTTTTGATGAAGTCAAACTCTTTGACTACAACATCAAAACAGATGTTCCAACTCCGCGATGCTTGCTTTAACCCATAAATGGATTTAAGCAATTTGCACACCTTTCCGCTGCTCCCACTGTCTACGAAGCCCTCTGGCTGAGTCATGTATACGCTCTCTTCAAAATCACCGTTTAGAAAGGCGGTCTTAACATCCATTTGCCAGGTTTCATAGTCATGGTATGAAGAAATGGCAAGTAAGATCCGGATGGACTTAAGCATAGCTACTGGAGAAAAGGTTTCGTCATAATCCACACCTGGTCGTTGACGAAAATCCTTTGCTACAAGTCTAGCTTTGAAAGTCTCAACTTTTCCATCTACACCAAATTTCTTTTTAAAGATCCACTTGCTCCCAATGGGTTTTACCCCTTCAGGAGCATTTTCCAAAATCCATACTTTATTGGTGTACATGGATTCCATCTCAGATCGCATTGCATCCAGCCATTTCACAGAGTCATCACTCGTGATGGCCTGCTCGAAACTAGTTGGGTCATCATCTTCCATGATGCAATCCTCGCTTCCACCATCAATGAGAAAACCGTAGTATCTCTCAGACGGATGAGAAACCCTGCTAGATCGGCGGAGAGGCTGGGGTTCGTCGGGTACTACTGAATCCTCTGGTTCTACCAAGTCTTCTGTTATAGTTTGTGTCGCTGGAACCTCTTCCAGTTCTACCTCAATGCCACTAATCTGTTTCATAAGAAAACCTTTTTCTAAGAAAGTGGCATGTCGAGAAAAAAACACCTTTTGTTCCTCGGGGTGGTAGAAGATATACCCTTGTGAATTTTTGGGATATCCTACAAACTTACATAAGACTGATCTTGCCTCGAGTTTGTCCGGATTTTGTCTTTTGACATAGGCTGGACAACCCCATATCTTAACATACTTAAGAGATGGTCTCTTCCATTTCCATATCTCATATGGAGTGGTAGGCACTGATTTGGTAGGAACCATATTCAATAGGTGTATGGCTGTCTCAAGCGCATACCCCCAGAAGGAAATAGGTAACTCAGCTGTACTCATCATTGAACGCACCATATCTAATAGGGTGCGGTTCCTTCGTTCCGATACACCATTGTGCTGTGGTGTATAAGGTGGAGTAAGCTGAGAGAGAATCCCATTCTCTTTTAGATAATCTTGGAACTCATTGCTCAAGTATTCTCCTCCTCGATCAGATCGAAGGATCTTAATACTTTTGCCCGTTTGGTTCTCTACTTTGTGCTTATATTCTCTGAATTTCTCAAAAGCTTCAGACTTGTGTTTCAATAGGAACACATGCCCGTATCTAGAGAGATCGTCAGTGAATGTAATGAAGTAGGAAGAACCGTTCCTGGCATGCGTAGACATGGGACCGCATACATCACTATGTACCAGTCCCAAGAGTTCTGTAACTCTTTCTCCGTGTCCACTAAACGGAGATTTGGTCATTTTTCCTTTAAGACATGAATGGCAAGTATCATAAGATGACAATTCGAACGGATTCAAATAACCATCCTTATGTAACTTAGCCAGTCGTGTCGCATTGATATGCCCAAGTCTACAATGCCACAAGAAGGATTCGTTCATTTCTGAACTCTTCCTCTTGTGCGTGTTTTGTATATTGAGGACTGTATTTTGATTTAGAATGAATATTCCATTATGTAACGAGCCTGATGCAATCAACTTTTGATCTAGGAATATGTTCATAACATTATCCTGTACTACAAAATTATATCCTTGTTTACTCAATAAAGAAACTGATATAATGTTGCACATCATGTTCGGTATATAATAGCACTCATTCAGAATCAGTGTATCACCACTTGGTAATACTAGGTGATATTCGCCAACTGCTTTAGCTGCAACATTTGCACCGTTCCCTACTTGAACGGAATGATCACCTTTTCCCAGTTCTCTACCTTTACATAGCCCATGTAACTATTTACATATGTGGGATCCTGATCCGGTATCTAATACCCAGGACGTAGGGTGAACTGAGAAACAGTTCTCAATAACCAACACATCTGAAGAAGATGCATCAAAATGCATGTTCTTTTGGGCGGCGTGAGAATCCAGATATTCTCCTGTTTCCTGTTCAGTCTTATAACTCTTATAAGAAAGAACGGGTCTAACGTTCCCCTGCTCAGTATAATAAGCGGGTTCAGTCAGTACATCCATATTATTATCTTGATTATGGCCTGACATAGTCGCTACCTGGAGAGAGAGAGAAGAAAACACTTTAGCGTATGCTCTTGCAAGATTAGATTGGTTATTATCTATCTAATCAGGATGTCTCCCACTGTTTTTATCAAATCTACCTTCAAACCCTAAAAGGTAAGATTAGCTGGGATTAATTACACCCTACAATTTCGTCAATGTTTCAGCCAGATCAGTGTCGGTGCTTTGAGGGAGGTTCCCCGTGCTTTCGCACGGACCTAATTAAAGTAAACCTCGTTTTCCCAGAGGCGTAACCCCGTTAGCACTTTTCTAGACACCTACTTGATCGGCTAATTGTCCTGTGTAAAACTCTCCCAGGAGTAACTCTTACTCGCAGCGGGTATCGGGATCCGACTATCTTATAGAAGGTATGCAATCTCATTGCAAATTTCAACACTTGAAATTCCCAATAATATTTTACCCCTAGTGTTCTATGACCTTGACGAATGCCAAACAACCCATAGTCCACTAGTCAAGTTCAACCCGTACATTTCTTGATTGAATTAAACCCACCCGCACGACCCTTGACGAATGCCAAACAAAGCCGTACGAATACCCTAATCCAATCTGCATCATATGCATAAGCAGATAAATACTAGTTAGCTACCGTACACTACGCCTTGACGAATGCCAAACTACCGTAGCACGAATACTAAGTAGTACTTATCTGAAATGACGGAGGGTTACGCAGGTTTTTCAGAAAACCATGAGCGTAATGAACTTGATATCGTCGTAGAATCATGTGAATTTTGAAAAGGAGTGTTTTTGAGGCTTCTAGTTTCGCTAAAGAGGTCACTCCCGGTGAAGGGATCTCGGCTCTTTCCCCATCGAATAAGGTGCAGGATATTTCATATATACCACTGTGCAAAGCAAGAACTATATAAGCTGTCAAAACTAAACCGCAAGTTTGTAGCATCTGCCAGTTTCGCTAAAGAGGTCACTCCCGGTGAAGGGATCTCGGCTCTTTCCTCATCGAATAAGGTGCAGGGCATATCATATATACCGCTGTGCAAAGCAAAACTGTAGCTACCCTTTTTATAAAGTTTTGATTCTACAACAGCTTTAGGTTTCTTATTCTTTTATTAATCTCATTAATAAAATCCCATCAGCTTATGCTTCCTAAGCATCACAGAAGAAACGAAAGCAGTAATATTTATATATCAGCATATATATATATATAGTATAAGCATTCGTCTCAAGCAGTAATATGATCTCATCATAGAACATTGCAGCAGAAGAACATATATGAAATATTGGATATACTAGGACGTCCGTGTTTTCAATACGAGCCTGTATAAAACACGGATTCCACGGTCGCGATGAATAGCCAAACCCACATCCCAAGACCCCTACGAGAGCGTCAAGTAACACTGCCAATTCTAGGGTTAAGAGACCCGGTCTCGACTCCTCGAGAAGGCCTCCCACTGGATCCTAGAACCCGGTTACTTGTGCTCCCCTCCTTGGGTCTACCTAATGCGGAAAAGTAAATAATATACACTGGTGACATCAACCTCAACCTGGAAGTGCCCCAAATAAAAGAATATTACATTACAAATGAATTTTACATGAATGAAAATAAAAACCATCATCTCACATAAAACCCCCGGCTATTCAGAACGCGACGATCCAATATAACATATCACAGCAACACATAATATCACATATCATCAACGTAAGTAAATATGCACATCCCAATTGTCGTTGACATATAGCAACGAAACCGGCTATATCACATATTACACTTACGGTCACAGGAAAGAAAGTGTAAAACTACAACATTTGGAATCTACAATCACTTTAGACATCGTAAATCCGAAATATCACATACTTCGCATTTCATGCCTAACTCTATGAATTCCACATATTGTATCACATTCCAGATAAATAGACAGTATTAAACTTTCCGAACAGATAATCAAATACCCAAAATTTTCTAAATAGCTCAACACTTGAGCGGAGTTCAAATAATCCCAGAAACTATCACAGTACCAGTGATCCAGCCATAGAAGGGTCAAGCCAACGCCTCACATGTGGCATGCCGTACTTCCCCAAACCCTAAGGTTTAGAGGCAGTTCAAGACGGTCACATAATCGAGTTAAGGTTTGTTGTCTTCTAGAGGGTCCACCGCATAACTTGTACAATTTTTCCGAAAGATTTAAACCCGAAAAAAAATTCAACACTTGAAAGTTTTACGTGCCAGGAAAAAGTGGGTTGATGATATATGTTCCAACAGTTTAACAGTTTCTAAATATCCGGAAATAAAAACGAATTTAAATATTCCGATCGAATCTACGATTACAAAACAAACCCCAGAATATTCAACACTTGAGCCACTTTAAAAATACCCAGAAGCATCAACAAGCACCTACGGATATTACCATGAAGCCACGTGTCACAATCCCATAAATCGGCCGCGGAACCGCCGCGGGAAGCAGGTTCCCGCCGCGGTTCCGCCGCGGTTTAGTGGAGTTGTGGGCCCGTGTTTCATGGTAATTCTTAGAATTCCCTGTTGATTTTTTAGGTATTTTTAATTCAGAAAAATCCCAGATTTTGAAAAATTTCCAGAGAGGGGGTAAATTTTGTCGGTTCGGGTTCGATCGGAGTTTTAACTTCGTAAACACGTCGCCTAATGCTCTAGCTAGGCTCTGATACCACGGTGGGGTTCCTAGGCACAATTGTGAAGGTTCATAACGCATCAAACATGCACGAATAAAATTTTACATGTGCCGAACAACCCAAAGACAGGATCTTTGCAAGATTATTAGGGTTTAGCATGCAAGATAACATCTTTTTATCTAAGTGTGAGGGATTACAACCTTTATAGCCCGCTCCTTTTCTTCACAAGCTCCGAGTAGAAGTCCCTTCGCCGCGATCCATGATCTCCCGGACTCAAGAGATGCTCCACTACTCGAACGATCCATGCTAGCTTGAAGTGTTCCGAATCTCCGATGATCTACGTCGAAGTTGCAATAACCCAAGCTTTCTCACTCTAAAGAGATGAACACCCTAATCTCATGGGCTAGATGAGAAGAGGATGAGGGAGTAGTATTTATGCTTTCTTTTTAATTCACTTTCTCACAATTTATCATCACAAATGGAATTTCTAGTGAGCTCAAAATCAAGAGAGAAGAAGATGATAATGGAAAATGATAATTCTTTTTGTGATGAATAGAAAAGAAATCTATATGATTGATATATCAACCACGGTCAAAGATGAGTGGCTAAGAGTTTGTAGAGAATAAACTAGAGTTAGGGTTTTGTTAGGTTAGAAATGAGTCATGGAAAAATATCAACCATAATATCTTAACCAAGACAAAAACAAAGCTTCTAGAAGGTGCAAGAAGAAGCTAACCCTAATCAAACCCTAATCCCATTTAATCATCCTTAAACATGTTTAATAATAAATCATATCATGTCACAATAATATATATCACATATATATTATATATTTGCAACAAAAGAAAATAATACAATTAACATATATCGCATATATATCAATGTATCATCCAGTGAGAAAATGAAATAATAAAGCGAGCCAATATTAGATAATGTAATACAATATATCATATATATTATTATACATTAAATCATCGAATCAACACTTGATTCGACGATCCGGCTATATCGAATATTACCGACTAATATATCATGTACCGATTCATCGAATCAACACTTGATCCGATATCCCGGTTCATATCTAAATATCGCGAGAATATAATACGGTATCTCATATCGCATTATCCTCGGTCCTGCACATATTACATATGTGCCACTACTCCATTTCGCCTGAGCCAAGAAACCTCTGTGTAGGACTCTAAAGAATCGTCAATACGCCGGTAGCAGGTGATGATCATATCAAACACCCACAAGCTGCAAGCGGTCAGCTAAACGTAACAGCCACCCAGGTATTGAGCGATCAGAAGATCAACAAGCTAGCCTGTGCGTTCTCCTGTGAATCCAATCAGTAACACTCCCGTACAGTCCGGTCTGTTCGTTTGATATGTCGCATATCAAGTCTAGGGGTGGTAAACGTCAGATCCCAGTAACCGATAAGTCGTGTTGATGTGTGGCTCATAACGGGTCGAGAAACTACTAGTAACACTTACCAGTAAATCTCTATATCAACCCTGCCCAGGGACTTCCAGTTATAGCCAATCGAACACAGCACAACATCAACTCCCTATACCGGGAGAGACGAATCCCCTCCTATCGCTCATTGCCTCCATGTGATTCGGGACTGCACCCAAAAGCCACCATTTTGCATGCCCTCTTGGACGTGGTAAAGTGGAAATCAAAGCACAGTGGGAATCACACAAGACTCTATGACGATCTCGGGTCTACAGACTACCCTGTACCAGTGTCACCGGAGAACTGCCATCTGACGTGTGGTACATCACCATCTGAGAGTTCTCGGCGAGACCGTCCAGTGTATCCAGTCTCTACTGAACACCCGTACACCATCTCTTATGTCAAACACCGATGGATATGGGATCATCCATCGCCCATCATATGGGTCAAGATGCGTATACGCTAGTCTACTCTGGTGTATCGATGCCCTGTCTCGATATACCCTCGACTAGGAACAGTTATAGGATGTACTCATCGACTACCATAGCCCCACTAGTATGATCTCATCATAGTCCCAGTAGTAGAGTACAGATCCTAAGGGATTTATCAACATGTGAGAGAAAAACAGTAAACCAATACAAGTCAACATGTTAAGATAAAGTGAAACCAAATAGCATACTATCATGACGAGCAAGAAAGTCCTCTCTGTATATATCTAAGCATCCATCATAATATACATCATATGTACAACAATGGCCTCTAGGGCATATACATAACTAACAAAAACGGCATTTCTAAACGGCTGTTTGGAAGAGTGCGTTTACATGGATCAGCCAGAGGGTTTTGTGTAGGGTTGCTAGGCACGCGTACAAGGGTCTACGAGGCATCAACCATGCCCGATTAAAATTTTAGCCGTGCCGAACAACCCGAATACGGATCTTTAAACTAGAGATTAGGCGAAAACTAACATGTTAAACACTTTAACACTAAGTGGGAGGGATTACAACCATTGTAGATCCGGTCCTTCACTTCATAAGCTCCGTGTTGAAGTCCCTTCGCTGCGATCATCATGCTCCGGACTCTCGAGAGGCTCCACGAAGAGAAAAGTGCAGTCTTGCTTCCGATCTTCGATACAAAGATGATCTACCTTGAAGTTTCATTAACACAAGCTAACACTCACTAAAATTGAGTGAACACTCTCATCTAAAGGGCAAGGGAAGATGAGGATGATGAAGTAGGATTTTTGCTCTCTTTATTTATCTTTTTCTCACATATTTTCATCACAAATATCAAAGCAAGAAAGATTTGCATGAAGAACTCAAGGTAGAAGAAGAATAGTGATCCATTTTCTTTTGTGATGAATAATGAAAGGATTAATATGATAAAAAAAATGCAACCATGGTTGACTTAACCATTGTAGAGAATTAACTAGGGTTAGGGTTTGGGTTGGGTTAAAGCATGAGTCATAACAAAATATCTTTATCCTAAGGGCTAATATTAGTATACGCTAGTCTACTCTGGTGCATCGATGCCCTGTCTCGATACACCCTCGACTAGGAACAATTATAGGATGTACTCGTCGACTACCGTGGCCCCACTAGTATGATCTCATCATAGTCCCAGTAGTCGAGCACATATCCTAAGGGCTTTATCACCATGTAACATAGAGACAATCAGAGTACATGTTAAGATAAAGTACAACCAGATAGCGCACTATCATGTCGAGTAAGAAAGTCCTCCCTATATATGTCCAAGCATCCATTACAATATACATCGTATGTACAGTAATGGCCTCTAGGGCATACATATAACTAACATTTTGTAGACAGTGGGAGCAGCGGGAAGGTGTGCAAGTTACTTAAATCCATTTATGGATTAAAGCAGGCATCGCGGAGCTGGAACATCTGTTTTGATGCGGCAATCAAGGAATTTGATTTCATCAAGAACGAATATGAACCTTGTATCTATAAGAAAATTGTAGGACGAACTGTCGTGTTCCTAGTCTTGTACGTAGACGACATTCTTTTGATAAGAAATAACATTCCTATGCTACAATCGTTCAAGCTATTCTTATCACAAAGGTTCTCCATGAAAGACCTGGGTGATGCCTCATACATTCTGGGGATCAAGATCTACAGAGATAGATCCAAGAGATTACTGGGACTTTCACAGTCCAGGAACATAGAGACCGTACTAAAGAGATTTAGTATGGAAGATTCCAAGCGCGGTAATATACCCGCATTGCACGGAATCACCCTCTCCATGAAGATGTCTCCCAAGACTGACGAAGAGAGGGTTCGCATGAGCACTATACCCTATGCTTCGGCGGTAGGATCTATAATGTGTGCGATGCTATGTACAAGGCCATATGTAGCTTACGTGCTAAGTGTGGTGAGCCGGCATCAGTCAGACCCAGGTGAGAACCACTGGACGGCAGTGAAGAATATTCTCAAGTACCTGAGAAGGACTAAGGAGATGTTCCTGGTTTACGGTAATGGAGACCTCAGGGTCGAGTCCTTTACCGATTCAAGCTTCCAGAGTGACAAGGATGACAGCAAGTCTGTCTCGGGTTTTGTGTTTACCCTCAACAGAGGGGTGGTATGTTGGAGGAGTTCCAAACAGGATACCGTCACAGACTCGACGATGGAGGCTGAATACATTGCTGCAAGCGATGCCGCAAAAGAGGCGTTGTGGATGAAGAAATTCATTAGTGAACTTCAGGTAGTTTCGTCCATTGTTGACCCAATACCTTTGTATTGCGATAACAATGGGGCTATAGCTTTAGCAAAAAAACCAAGGTCCCATCAGAAATCCAGACACATTTTAAGGCGGTATCACCTGATCAGGGAGATCATTGATAGCCAGGAGATCGTGGTATGGAGAGTGGACACAAAAGACAACACGGCGGATCCATTCACAAAGGCCCTCCCTCAAATACAGTTCGAGCGACTTTTTGAGCTATTGGGTATGCGGTACGCCAGCAGCTGGCCTTAGTGCAGACGTTGGGTATGCGGTACACCAATTACTGGCCTTTAGTGAAAGTGGGAGATTGTTGGATATGTATGCCCTAGAGGGCATTATTGTATAGTACTAGTTTATATAATACATTTTGGAAGCTTGGGATATATACACGGATTTTACGACAGTCTTGCTCTATATAGTAGTATGCTACTTGGTTTATTTCTATCTTAATACGTGTATATGTTTCTTTTAACATATCGCTAATACATATTGATGGAGCCCTTAGGATCTTTACTTGACTACCGGCGTTGTGATGGCGATCTCACTAGTAGGGGCTGGGTAGTCTATAAGCACATCCTTATTTTGGTCCGTAGTCATAGGATTATCGAGATAGGGCATCGATACTCCAGAGTAGACTGATGCATACGCTTTTCGTCCCAGCAGGGGAGATGGTCTGTCCCACAGCCATCAGTACGTCGTACTGGAGATAGTATGCAGGTGCTCATTAGGTTATGAATACACTGGAAAGGACTCGTCGAGAAATGTTGGTTGGTATTATACCTATCGTCAGTTAACAGTTCCCAGGTGACATGAGTACAGCTTAGTCCGCTGACTTGACACTGTCACTTCGCCTCGAGTGTGTTCCCACTGTTCTTAGATTACTACCCTACCACGGCTCTATTGAATCGTGCAAACATGTAGTAGTTGGGTGCAGTCCCGAAGCACTTGGAGGCAGTGACGGTTAGACAGGATTCGACTCTCCCGGTATTGGGAGTTGATATCGCGCTGTGTCTAGGAGAGCCATTACACATAGTCGTCCCTGGCCAGGGCAAGAGAGAATTACTGGTAGTGTTTCCAGTAATTTCTCAGGGTGTTCTGGGCTACACTCCGACATGACTTGTACCGCTATTAGGGGACTGACGTTTACCGCCCCGCTAGGCCCGTAATGCGATACTCTCAGACGAACAGACCGGACTGTACGGAGATTGTCACATTCAGGCTCAGTAGGAGTTCGGATGGGTTCACCTCATCGGTCTTCTTATCCGCATCTACCTGGGGACCGTTACGTACAGCTAGTACCGCTTGCGCCCTGTGGTTAAACCCACTGCCAGCGTAGTGTCGATTCTTCAGAGTCCCACACAGAGGGTTATTCGCCTTTGGGCAAAACAGAGTAGAGGTCGCATGGTTTTGCGACGGGGTTCGTTCACATCCGCGCACTTATGCACGTTTGTTGTCCGGACAATTATTACTAGCAGGCTTTGGTTTAAGCCAGATCCTAGTATTTTTTTTGGGATTGGTTTTGTCTCATTGTATTCGTGTTCCTCGAAACACGGATGCAAGTGTGTATGCACAGTTGACAGAGGCAGAGGAATCTCATTAGGGTTATTGACCGTTGACTTTTTCTTAACCCTAATGAGAATGAGAAATATGATTAATGATATTAATTAAGGATAATTGTGCCATGGTTAGGTTGACCATTTGACTTTTGTTGACCTTTTGACTTTGGTTGACCGGTTGACTTTTGTTGACTTTTTGACCATCATCATTTCTTTTGCAAGATGCTTCTTGATTCTTGCAAATTGCATTTATTATAAAATGATAATGGTCATTCCAAACTGACCATCACAATTTCTTTTAATTATTATTATTATTATCATTTTCTCTCATATGAGAGATGGTTGTTATTCTTCTATCATTCTATCATGCTCTTTCTCTCTCTTGAAAAAGCTCTCCCTCTTCCTCTCTCAAAACTTAAGTGTTTCATGTGTTGAAAATCATAAGCTTTTGAGACTAAACCATCAAAGCATCTCTCTACTCTTTATAGGGTTCTTTGTCTAGCAAACCAAACACTCTAGTTACCTCTTGGTTAAGGTAGGAGCTCAAGGTAGAGGCCCTCGGGTGGATCTATCTTCGGCAAAGAGAAGACGACGAGGAGGAGCCGTCTACGCCACTACAAGGTGCAAGCAAGAAGGAGAACCACGGCAAGAAGTGAAGGAGTTCAAGATCTAGGTATAACCTTCTAACCGAGTAGCTAGAACTTGTTGTTAGTATGTTAGTTTTTGTTTAGCAAAGATCCTTCATGGTTGGTCCATGTTACCTTGTGCGAAAAATTTGATTTTTACCTATTCCGCCTCCCCGAAAGAACCGAGGTGGGTAACGTGGACCTAACATTATCAATCACTTAACACATCTATATCAATCTTATATCATGTCATCTTGCATATACGTCATATCTAGTTAATCTCAATTTATATCATCTCTTTCTAAATCCTATAATTATGTTATCTTAAGTTCGTAGCATATTCTTTATCAAATTATAATTATAAAACGATCTTCTGTATCAATGGTTGAGGGGGTGCTATACGCCATCCACCCGACTTCCCCCGTAGATATAAATCTACTCACCTACTAAACTCCTCGCTTTTTCAAAGTCGATGTGCTTCGTCGTCTCGGAAGTCTACGCGAAGGTACCTACAATCAATACACAATCGCAATACTATCAAATCCAATATCTGAAAACCGATATGACACATAAATTGCTTATAGGTTAGAACCTATAGCTTACACATGCAAAAACAACCAAACAATCCTCGTCGTTGACGTACAAACGTCCAACGACCAATTCAAATCCAAATACCAAAACCACGAATTCAAATATCTTTAAAACATAGCCAACACACTCTCAAGTAGCTCCCACATTTTGGCTCAGGTCAATTGGGACTAAACAACAAAGTACAGGGGATAGGTTATAGGGTAAGTGAGCTACAGGCAAAACCACAACACCAAAAGAAGAAGGGGACCCAGTGAGATGCCCATAAAGTCCGGTTTCGCAGGCCAAACCAAAGAGTTTTGGGTTCGTATTTCGGTGGTGGTCTTCTGGTGGTTTATCTAGGTCAATGGACTTGTTTGATTTTCTTTAAAATATCCGAGATAGCTCCAGATACCCTGTAGGCTAACAAACTCCACAAAACCGACACGTTACAAATTCTAAGTTCGTGTATCGGGTTCTAAACTCATTTACAGATCAGGAAATCATCTCTAAAGTCTTACAAACACCCACTACATCTCAATTAACCACTTAACAGCAACTTGTAAATTCCAAGATCACATACCCTAACTAATACGAAATCTAAACTAACTAGGCTATATAAACACGATTTCTAATCTAAAAGTGAAGAGATTAGCTCATTTGGCAACTTAGGAAAATTCTTGAGTTGCCCAAAGTTTTCAAAATCCATACTTGATTATTTCAAATGGTTTAGAATAGGTTTGTGCATGTTTTATATGAAGGTGGCATGGGGTTTTGAAAAGGAATTTGAGATGATGCAAGGAGGTAGTGAGGTGAAGAAGCATGAAGGAATGGAGATGAAGAAGAGAAGAAGCAATGGGGATGAAAGAATATGACAGCAAAGTCATACCTTCTCTCTTCTTAAGCTCGCCTTCTCATTCACCAAGTTTCCCTTACACTCACTCTCCCAATAAATATATGTTTCTCATTCTCTTTTTTTATTTCATTCTCTTAACTCTTTCTCTTTTCCTTTTTTTTCTTTTCTAAATCTCATTCTTATAAAACTCACAAGTCACAAACACAAACACTTAAAAACATGCACATGACATGGTGCACTAGCCATGGAAAAATGTAAAAATACGGATTTGGCCAAATCGCGATTATTAGTGCACTAATAAAGTTTAATTTAAACTTGTATATATTTAATTATAAAAATGCCTAAATCCGATAAATATCTTTTTAATGAGTAAATCATTTTAATCTCCGATTATTTTCCAAATATTGGTATATAGTTATACCATTTTACGAAAAACCCCTATTCACCAATCGAATAGTTTTCGCAAAATATATTATTTTAATATTAAATTCCAAAAATAATATTTTTATATTTCTGAAATGTTACAGTGCTCCTCGACGTAGATCATCTTCGGCCTTGAAGACTTCAAGCAAGCTTGTTCATTTCACCTTGTGGAGCCTTACTAGAGTCCGGAAGATCACTACTTGGAGCGAAGGGACTACTACACGGAGCTTATGAAGTGAAGGACCGGTCTACAAAGGTTGTATTCCTTGTTCACTTAGATGTAAAGATATTTACATACTAGTTTCGTCTAATTCTCTAGTTAAGATTCTAGGTTAGGGTTCTTTAGCGCGCCAATTTTTTAAAAACGACATGGACGATTCCTCCCGAAACCCAGCGGCTGCCATAGGTAACCCAACAGCTCCCGCTTATATGATCGCCATCATAATACTGGTAATCAAGCAAGAATCCTATGGGCTCTATCAACATGTAATAGTAATCTGTAATTCCATATAATGTTGTACATGATGATAAAGACAAACTAGATAGCATACTATCATCTCGAGTAAAACTGTTTTACCAGTTTAGGTCCTCCCTCAATCATCACAATCGCGTGCCTGAGATTCAATAATTGACTTGAGGGCACTATAGCCAACACTAGCATTATATTATTGGATTATTATTATCTCATTGTATTCGTATTATTCGGAATACGAATACGGGTATGTATATACAGTGAGGGCATTCTTGTAATTGCACAAGAGATGCTTCTAGAAGGTGACACCTCATTATTTGGTTTTTCTATTTTTGTAAAAAAAATATGATATGGAAAATGGAGATATTTGTGGCATGGGGTGAAGCATGGATCATTACATTTGTTTATTGGTTTGTGTTAGCTATTGAAGCGTGGTTGCTATTTTCAATTGGAAAATAATCCATGCTTCATGTGAGTATTGTATGAGCCATTCTTCACTTGGCCAAGAACTAGCTCATTTGTAGTTTCACTTTCTCTTTCCATTTTTTCTCTCCTTCCTCAAGACCTAAAACCTTCACATGTGTTGTGAATCATTAGTTCTATTGAGATTAAATACTCCATTAGACACTCTACATCTTCTAAGCTACCTAGCTTAGTGATCTAGGTACTTTGATTACCTCGATTTAGAGGTTGGTCCTTGAGGTATAGACTCTCGGGTGGATCATCTTCGACACGAGGAGGCCGATGATCAAGCGCGATCCGGATCTTTGAGGAGCTCAACAAGGAGAACAGAAGAAGACCCGAAGGACTAGAACAAGGTGGTATAAAACTCTTACCGAGTAGTTAGAACCTCCAAGTAGTATAGCTAGTTAAGGTTTCTGTTAAGATTCTGGAGTTAAAGTTGGTGTTGCAAAATATGAAAAATCGTTTTTTTGTAAATTCCGCCTCCCCACAAGTGCGTGGGGTGTGTGATATCGACTTACATTAACGAGTCTTTAAAATCCCGCACAGAGGGTTTCCCTGGTTCAGGTGAAATGATGTAGTAGCCGTATTTTGATACGTGCAGGACTCCGATCAAGCGATTGTACTAGTTACCCGGATTTTTGATCGGACGATTGATAATATAAGTCGGCTTAGGATTGAGCCGGATTATTAAATCAGGTATTGATTTAATGATTTACGTATATATATTTCGATATGTATATTCTAGTATTATGATCTTTGTGTTATTCTATCTCTTTGGGTATTCGTATTTTGATACGAATACGGGTATGTATATACAGTTGAATGTATTCCGTATTTATATGGAAAACATTCTAGAAGGTGGAGACCTCATTTTAGATTTATCCATTTATTTTAAATGGAAAATGAGGTGTAAAGGTAATGAGGTGAGAATGGTGAGAACCATGCTTGAATAGTGTTGACAAATGAATTGTTAATTCATTTGTGCAAGCTATTCAAGTATGGTTGGTAAATGTTTATTGAAAAATATGTTTTATAAAACCATGCTTCATGGTTTTCTCTCTCTTGGATGTTCATTTTGGAAAACACTCTCACCATTTTGCTTACCTCTCTTCTCTAGCCTTTCTTGAGATCCTTCTCCTTCTTCCTCATCTTCTACCATACCATCTCATGATATCAAGGGTAGAAGAAGAGATGGATCTACACTTTGAACAACTCACTACATCCCTAGACACTATAGATTAGTAACCTAGAGTCCCTAGTTGCTCCACTAGATTCTTAGTGTGGGGCTAGAGCCATGAACCATATCTCTCGGGTGGATCATCTTCAACGAAGGAAGACCGGCGGTCAAGCTCGATCAAGGAGACCTCAAGGAGCTAAGGAAGAGGGTAGAAGACCGAAGGATATGGATATTTTGGTAAAACATTCTATCACGGTATCTAGAACCTTTTTTAGCTTGCTAGTTTCATATTTGGTTTTGATTCTAGGTAGTTGTTTCTAGCGCCAAGTTTTTAAACCCTAAAATTTTTGTTCCGCAACGGCCGCAGTCAACAGCCAGAGCGATAGGAATCCCAACAATTTTTATGTCCACCATGAGATTTCTCAGTGCTGAGCTATGATAATTATCCGATTCGAGGAGTGAGGAGTCACCGTCTGTGGGTACATGGTAGACCCGGTACGGTACCTCAGGGTAAGAAGATCGTATAGAAAGGCGTTGAGCCTGGAAGGGGAACACGACCTATCGGTGACAGTACTGGACTTGGCGGATATCCAGAGATACCGAACGGAGTGATATGAGACAGATAGATATGAGGACCGATCTGATGAGACAGTGCCTGAGATATGAAGGCCGATCCGATGAGACTGAGCCTGAGATATAAAGATTTACGTGTCAATGCTGGACACGGAATTTATGATGATTTCGAGTGTTGATACCAGGCACTCAGGATTTTATGATGATTTGATGTGTCGTTGATGGACACATGTGTTGGATATATGTATGCCCTAGAGGCCATTATATAATAGTGGATGTATCGATATGTGTGTATATATATATTCAAAAGACGTTCTTGCTCGACATGATAGTATGCTATCTGGTTGTTCTTTATCTTAACATGTTCACTTGATCATACATATTACTCATTTGGTATATATTGATAAAGCCCTTAGGATATTTGCTTGACTACTGGGATTATAACGCAGATCATACTAGTGGGACAAGTGTAGTTTATAAGCATATCCTTGAAATGTTCCTAGTCGTGGGTGTATCGAGACGGGGCATCGATATTCGAGAGTAGACTAGCATATACGTTACTTGACCCATATGATGGGCGATGGATGATCCCATATCCATTGGTGTGGTGACACCAAAGACTGTATACGGGTGCTCAGTGAGACTGTGTACACTGAGATGACTCGCCGAGAATTAGTATTATATCTATCGTCGGATAGCAGTTCTCAGGTGACACTGGTACAGGTTAGTCTGTAGACCCGAGATCGTCATAGAGTCTTGTGTGCCCTCCCACTATACTTTGATCTCCACCCTACCACGGCTCTACTGAGTCGTGCAAACAAGTGGATTTTGGATACAGTCCCGAGGCACATGGAGGCAATGAGCGATAGGAGGGGCTTCGTCTCTCCTGGCATTGGGGTTGATGGTGCGCTATGCTCGATTGGCTATAACAGGAAGTCCCTGGCCAGGGCTGATGAGATTTACTGATAAGTGTTATCAGTAGTTTCTTGATCTGTTATGAGCCATATACTGGTATGACTTATTGAGTTATTGGGTTCGACGAAACCATCCCTAGACTCGATATGCAGCATATCTAACGAAGAGACCGGAATATAGGGTAAGTGTTGCCAGTTGGCTCGACGGGAGTTTTGACAGGTTCGCTTGTGTTTCTTCTGATCGCTCAATACCTGGGATGTTAGTTATATGTATGCCCTAGAGGCCATTACTGTACATATGATGTATATTGTAGTGGATGTTTGGACATATATAGGGAGGACTTTCTTGCTTGACATGATAGTATGCTATCTGGTTGCTCTTTATCTTAACATGTACACTGATTGTCTCTATGTTACATGTTGATAAAACCCTTAGGATGAGTACTTGACTACCAGGATTATGCTGCAGATCATACTAGTGGAGACAGAGTAGTCATTAAGTACATCCTTCAAATGTTCCTAGTCGTAGGTGTATCGAGACAGGGCATCGATATACCAGAGTAGACTAGCGTGTAGCTCTCGACCCATGTAGATGGGCGATGGATGATCCCATTTCCATTGGTGTTTGACATCAGAGATGGTATACGGGTGCTCAGTGGAGACTGGGTACACTGAACGAACTCGCCGAGAACTCCTACATGGTATTATACCTATCATCAAATAGCAGTTCTCTGGTTACACTGGTACAGGTTAGTCGGTAGACCCGAGATCGTCATAGAGTCTTGTGTGATTCCCACTGTGCTTCGATTTCCACCTTACCACGTTCAAGAGAACGTGCAAAACGGTGGCTTTTGGGTACAGTCCCGAATCACTTGGAGGAAATGAGCGTTAGGAGGGGTTTCTGTTAGTTGTATGTATGCCCTAGAGGCCAGTATTGTACAGATGATGTATATTATATTGGATGCTTGGACAAATATAGAGAGGACTTTCTTGCTCGATATGATAGTATGCTATCCGGTTGATCTTTATCTTAACATGTACACTTGTCTCTTGATACTGTCTTATAGTTACATGGTTGTAAAGCCCTTAGGATGTGTACTTGACTACTAGGACTATGATGCAGATCATACTAGTGGGGCCATGGTAGTCTATAAGTACATCCTTTAATGTCCCTAATCGTGGGTATATCGAGACGGGGCATCAATATACCGGAGTAGACTAACGTATACGCTTCTCGACCCATGAGATGGGCGATGGATGATCCCATATCCATTGGTGTTTGACATCAGAGATGGTATACGGGTGCTCAGTGGAGACTGGGTACACTGGATGGACTCGCCGAGAACTCCCAGATGGAATTATACCTCACGTCAGATGGCAGTTCTCTGGTGACACTTATGCAGGTTAGTCTGTAAACCCGAGATCGTCATAGAGTCTTCTGTGATTCCTACCACGTCCAAGAGGGCGTGCAAAACGGTGGTTTTTGGGTACAGTCCCGAGTCACATGGAGGCAATGAGCGATGTGATATATATTAAAATGTGTTTTCTTTTTGTATCATGGTTGTTGATACAACATTCATGGGTGTATGAGACTTACACCATGATATTTGTTATGTTGGGTTTAATATTTAAAGTAATTACAAAATTAGTGGAAGATTAGAAAAATGCATGAAGCTTGTGGATGCATTAACTAAGTCCACTAGGTTTGTTTTTACTTTGGATATTTGTTAACCCAACCATTAGGATTAGCCATGGTTATGTCTCTACATGAGTTAGTATATGATACTCACTCACCATGGTTAGCTTTCTCACTTGATCATTATCCTCATCTCATTATTTGTTCATCTTCTTCCTTGAGCTCAAAAGCTTTCTAGGTTTTATTTAAGTGAAAAATAAATGTGAGATAAATAATTCTAAGGTGTACCCACTTCCTATTTCCTCATCCTCTACTAGACTAGCACTTTAGTTTAGGGTGTTTGCTTCACTAATTCTCTAGTTAGTGAAGAAGAAGCTTGAGTTCGTATTCCCTCGACGTAGATCATCTTCGGCCTCGAAGACTTCAAGCAAGGACGCTCCTTCTGCCTCGTGAAGCCATGCAAGAGCCCGGGAGGACCATGATTGGAGTGAAGGGGACTACAACAAGGAGCTTATGAAGTGAAGGACCGATCTACAAAGGTTGCATTTCGTATTCACTTAGTCATAAAAGATATTTACTTGAATGTGAAACCCTAATAATCTAACAAAGATCTTGTTTAGGGTTGTTCGGTATGGCTCAAATTTTAATCGGGCATGGTTGGTGCCTTGTAGAACCTTGTTAGAGTGCCTAGGAACCCTACAATGGTATCAGAGCCTAACTAGAGCATTAGGTGACGTGTTTACAAAGTTAAAACTCCGATCGAACCCCGAAACATCGATAAAGACTCCCTCTCTGGAAATTTTTTTAAAATGTGATTTTTTCTGCATTAAAAATACTCAAAACAATCAGCAGGGAATTCTAAGAGTTACTGTGCAAAACGACACCACAATTCCACTAATGCGCCGCGGAACCGCGGCCGTATCATGCCTTCTGCGGCGGTTCCGCGGCAGCACAGTAGAATTAGGTTTAGATTTTTGGCACATTACATCCGTTGGTATTTGTTGCTGCTTCTGGGTATTTTTTAATCTGACTCAAGTGTTGAGTGTTCTGGGGATTATTTTGTATTCGTTGATTCGATCGGAAAATTTAATTTCGTTCTTTTTTCGGATAATTTAGAAAGTATTAAAATGTTCGAACAGATATCATTAACTCGCTTTTTCCCGACACGAAAAACTTTCAAGTGTTGAATTTTTCTTGAGTTTAAATCTTTCGGAAAAACGTGCAAGTAACGCGATGGACCCTCTAGAAGAACACAAACCTTAACTCGATTATGTGACCGTCTGAACCGCCTCTAAACCTTAGGGTTTGGGGCTGTACGACGTGCCACATGTGAGGAGTTGGCTTGACCCTTCTATGGCTGGACCATTGTGACGTATTCTAGAATTTTTGAACTCCGCTCAAGTGTTGAGCTATTTAGGAAATCTTGGGTATTTGATTATTCGATCGGAAAGTTTAATACTGTCTATTTATCTGGAATGTGATACAATATGTGGAATTCATATAGTTAGGCATGAAATTCGAAGTATGTGATATTTCGGATTTACGATATCTAAAGAGATTGTGGAATCCAAATGTTGTAGTTTTACACTTTCTTTTCTGTGACCGTAAGCGTAGTATGTGGTGTATCGCCGGCTTCGTTGCTATACATCAACGATAGTCGGGATACGCATGCTTTCTTACGTTGATAATATAAGATATTATGTGTTTCTTTGATATGTTATATTGGATCGTCGTGTTTTGAATAGCCGGGGGTTTTATGTGAGATGAGGGTTTTTATTTTCATTCATGTAAAATTCATTGTATGTAATATTCTTTTATTGGGGCACTTCCAGGATGAGGATGATGTCACCATTGTATATTATTTACTTTTCCGCATTAGGTAGACCTAAGGAGGAGAGCACAAGTAACTGGGTTCTAGAGTCCAATGGGAAACCAACTCGAGGAGTCGAGTCCGGGTCTTTTAACTCTAGAATTGGAAGGGTTGCTTGCCGCTCTCGTAAGGGTCTAGAAGTGTGGGTTTGGCTATTCACCGCGACCGTGGAATCCGTGTTTTATAGAGGCTCAAAATAAAACACGGACCTCCTAGTATATCCATTACTTCATATGATTCTTCTGCTGCGATATCTGTGATGTGATCATTTGATATGTTGTGATAGATACTGTATATAGTATATATGATATATTATATAGACGTTACTTATGTTTTACACTCGCGCTAGCCCTGCCCCGCTCTGCCGTTAGTTACCTAACCTAACGGTGCATGAGGGGACATCGAGGCGAATGCGGATCGCATAAGTGTACGTCGTATTTATCTGTGATGTTTAGGTGACTTAAATGATGGGACTTCATTAATATGATTAAAGAAAGAAAAGAAACCTAAAAGATGTTATAGAATCAAACTTTCAAAAAAAGGGTAGCTACAGTTGTTGCTTTGCATAGAGATATATATGATATATCCTACACCTTATTCGATGAGAAAAGAGAGCCAAGATCCCTTCACCGGGAGTGACCTCTTTAGCAAAACTGGCAGATGCTACAACACTCGGTTTGTCTTTTGATTGCTTTTAGAGTTTTTGCTTTGCATAGTGATATATATGATATGTCCTGCACCTTATTCGATGAGGAAAGAGCCGAGATCCCTTCACCGGGAATGACCTCTATAGCAAAACTAGTGAAAGCCTCAAAAACACTCCTTTTCAAAAATTCACTCAATTCTGCAATGATATCAAGTTCATTACGGAATTGGTTTTCAGAAAAACCTGTCGTAGCCCTCCGTCATTTCAGATAAGATATGTTTAGTATTCGTGCTGCGTTTGTTGGCCTTTGTCAAGGCGTAGTGTGCGGTAGCTGAATAGTGCTTATCTGCTTATGCATATGATGCAGATTGTTTTGGGGCAGTCGTACGACCGTGTTGGCCTTTGTCAAGGGTCGTGCGGGTGGGTTTGATTCAATCAAGAAATGACGGGTTGAACTTGACTAGCATCCTATGATTTGTTGGTCTTTGTCAAGGTCATAGGGGTTAGGGGCAAAATATTATCAGGAATTTCAAGTGTTGAAATTTGCAATGAGATTGCATACCTTCTATAAGATGGTTGGATCCCGATACCCACTGCGAGTAATAGTTACTCCTGGGAGAGTTTTACACAGGACAATTAGCCGATCTAGTAGGTGTCTAGAAAGGTATCAATGGGGTTACGCCTCTGGGAAAACGAGGTTTACTTTAATTAGGTCCGTGTGAAAGCACGGGGAACCTCCCTCAAAGTACCAACAATGGCCTGGCTAAAAGATTGGCGAAATTGTTGGGTGTAATTAATCCTGGCTAGTCTTTCCTTTTAGGGTTTGAAGGAAGATTTGACCAAAACAGAGGGAGCCATCCTGATTAGATAAAATAATAACCAATCTAATCTTGCAAGAGCATACGCTAAGGTGTTTTCTTCTCTCTCTCTCCAGGTAGCGACCATATCATGCCTTAATCAAGATAATAATATGGATGTATTAACTGAACCCGCATGTTATACGATGCTGGGGAACGTTGGTTCCGTTCTTTCTTATAAAAGTTATAAGATTGAACAGGATATAGGGGAATACCAGGATTCCCAAGCCACCCGAATGAAGAAAGTACATATTGATGCATTTTCTTCGGGTGTGTTCGTTACAGAGAACTGTTTCTCCATTTGCTTTGTGTCCTGGGTATTAGATACCGGGTCAGGATCCTATATATGTAATCAGTTACATGGGCTGAGAAAAGGAAGAGAACTTGGAGAAGGTGATAAAGACATAAGGGTTGGAAATGGTGCAATTATTGCAGCTAAAACCGTCGGGGAATATCACCTTATATTACCAACTGGTAATACATTGTTTCTGAACGAATGCTATTACATGCCGAACCTGATATGCAACATTATATCGGTTTCTTTATGAGTAAAGAGGGATATAATTTTGTATTACAGGATAATGTTATGAACATTTTCCTGAACCAAAAGTTGGTTGGATCAGGCACGTTGTGCAATGGCATTTATGTTCTAAATCAATCAACAGTTCTGAGCATAACAAACATACACAAGAAGAAGAGTTCAGAACTGAACGAATCCTTCTTATGGCATTGTAGACTAGGTCACATCGATGCGACATGGCTAGCTAAGTTGCATAAGGATGGATATTTGAATCCATTTGAATTTTCATCTTATGATACATGCCAGTCATGTCTCAAAGGAAAGATGACCAAAACTCCGTTTACGGGACACGGAGAAAGAGTTACGGAACTCTTAGGACTAGTACATAGTGATGTATGCAATCCCATGTCTACACATGCCAGGGATGGTTCTTCGTACTTCATTACATTCACTGACAATCTCTCTAGATTCGGGTATGTGTTCCTGATGAAACACAAATCAGAAGCTTTTGAGAAATTTAGAGAATATAAACAAGAAGTCGAGAACCAAATCGGGAAAAATATTAAAATCCTTCGATCTGATCGAGGAGGCGAATACTTGAGCAATGAATTCCTGGACTTCCTAAAAGAGAATGGGATTCTCTCTCAGCTAACTCCTCCTTATACACCACAGCACAACGGTGTATCGGAACGGAGGAACCGCACCCTATTAGATATGGTGCGCTCTATGATGAGCACAGCTGAGTTACCTATTTCCTTCTGGGGGTATGCACTGGAGACAGCAGCATACCTATTGAATCAAGTTCCATCTAAATCTGTACCCACCACACCATATGAGATATGGAGTAGAAAGAGACCATATCTTAAACGAGCTAAGATATGGGGTTGTCCGGCCTATGTCAAAAGGCAAAATCCGGACAAACTCGAGGCACGGTCAGTTCTATGCAAGTTTGTGGGATATCCCAAACATTCACATGGATATCTTTTCTACCATAGCGAGGAACAAAAGGTGTTAGTTTCTCGACATGCCACCTTTTTAGAAAAGGAATTTCTTACAAAAGAAATTAGTGACAATGAGGTAGAACTGGAAGAAATTCCGGCTACACAAACTCAAACTGAAGATTTAGTGGAACCAGAGGATTCGGTAGTTCCCGATGAACCCCAGCCACTCCGCCGATCTAGTAGGGTTCCTCACCCACCTGAGAGATACTACGGTTTTCTCATGGATGGTGGGAGCGAGGATTGCATCATGGAGGATGATGACCCAACTAGCTTCGAGCAGGCCATCACGAGTGGGGACTCAGTGAAATGGCTGGATGCAATGCGGTCCGAGATGGAATCCATGTACACCAACAAAGTATGGACTTTGGAAGATGCTCCTGAAGGGGAAAAACCCATTGGGAGCAAGTGGATCTTCAAGAAAAAACTTGGTGTAGATGGGAAAGTGGAGACTTTCAAAGCTAGACTTGTTGCAAAGGGTTTTCGTCAAAAACCAGGTGTGGACTATGACAAAACCTTTTCTCCAGTGGCTATGCTTAAATCCATCCGGATCATGCTTGCCATCGCTGCATATCATGACTATGAAATCTGGCAAATGGATGTTAAGACCGCCTTTCTAAACGGTGATTTAGAAGAGAGCGTGTACATGACTCAGCCAGAGGGCTTCGTAGCTAGTGGGAGCAGCGGGAAGGTGTACAAGCTGCTTAAATCCATTTATGGATTAAAGCAAGCATCGCGGAGTTGGAACATCTGCTTTGATGTCGTTATCAAAGAGTTTGATTTCGTCAAAAACGTAGATGAACCTTGTATCTACAAGAAGATGGAAGAGAGTAAGGTTGTCTTCCTCGTATTGTACGTGGACGACATACTCATGATAGGAAATGACATTCCTATGCTGCAATCGGTCAAGCTCTTCTTATCACAAAGATTCTCAATGAAAGATCTAGGGGATGCCTCCTACATCTTGGGGATTAAGATCTATAGAGATAGATCCAAACGGATACTGGGATTGTCCCAATCCAGGTACATTGACACCATACTAAAGCGGTTTAGTATGGAAGAGTCCAAACGTGGGTTTGTACCCACGATCTCAGGGCTCACTCTCTCCAAAGAGATGTCTCCCAAGACTGATTTGGAGAGAGCTCGCATGCAAGGGATACCCTATGCTTCGGTGGTAGGCTCTATCATGTTCGCGATGCTATGTAGCACACTCACTAAGTATAGTGAGCAAGTATCCAGCTGATCCTGGAGAGAGTCACTGGACAACTATGAAGAGCATTCTCAAGTACTTACGAAGGACTAAAGAGATGCTCTTGGTGTATGGTAATGGAGAACTCCAAGTGGAGTCCTTTACCGATTCGAGCTTCCAGAGTGATAAGGATGACTCTAAGTCACACTCGGGATTTGTCTTTACCCTTTACGGAGGGGCGGTTAGCTGGAAGAGTTCCAAGAAGGAAACCGTGGCAGACTCGACGATGGATGCTAAATACATCGCTGCTAACGATGCTGCCAAAGAAGCTGTCTGGATCAAGAAGTTCATTACTGAACTTGAAGTGGTTCCATCCATTGAGCATCCAATACCTTTGTATTGTGATAACAATGGAGCGGTGGCTTTGGCCAAGGAACCCAGGTCCCATCAGCGATCCATGCATATTCTGAGGCGGTATCACCTGATCCGGGAGATAGTAGATCGCTGGGAGATCGAGTTCAGGAGGGTTGACACGAAGAACAACATTGCGGATCCACTCACGAAGGCCATTCCCCAGATACATTTTGAGAGACTCTTCGGGATGCTTGGTATGCGATACTACAGCAGCTGGCCCTAGTGCAAGTGGGAGATTGTTAGTTGTATGTATGCCCTAGAGGCCAGTATTGTACAGATGATATATATTATATTAGATGCTTGGACATATATAGAGAGGACTTTCTTGCTCGATATGATAGTATGCTATCTGCTTGATGTTTATCTTAACATGTACACTTGTCTCTTGATACTGTCTTATAGTTACATGTTGTAAAGCCCTTAGGATGTGTACTTGACTACGAGGACTATGATGCAGATCATACTAGTGGGGCCATGGTAGTCCATAAGTACATCCTTTAATATCCCTAGTCATGGGTATATCGAGATGGGGCATCGATATACCAGAGTAGACTAGCGTATACGCTTCTCGACCCATGAGATGGGCGATGGATGATCCTATAACCATTGGTTTTTGACATCATAGATGGTATACGGGTGCTCAGTGGAGACTGGGTACACTGGACGGACTCGCCGAGAACTCCCAGATGGTATTATACCTCACGTCAGATGGCAGTTCTCTGGTGACACTTGTGCAGGTTAGTCTGTAGACCCGAGATCATCATAGAGTCATGTGTGATTCCCACTGTGCTTTGATTTCCATCTTACCACGTCCAAGAGGGCATGCAAAATGGTGGTTTTTGGATACAGTCCCGAGTCACATGGAGGCAATGAGCGATAGGAGGGGTTTCGTCTCTCCCAGTATTGGGGGTTGATGTTGCGCTGTGCTCGATTGGTCATAACAGGGAAGTCCCTGGCCAGGGCTGATTTAGAGATTTACTGGTAAGTGTTACCAGTAGTTTATCGACCCGTTATGAGCCTCACATCGGAACGACTTATCGGTTATTGGGGTCTGACGTTTACCACCCCCAGACTTGATATGCGACATATCAGACGAGAAGACCGGACTGTACTGCAAGTGTTACCGTTAGGCTTTTACAGGAGTTGGAGCGGGCTTGCTTGCTGATCTTCTGATTGCTCAATACCCGGGTAGCCATTACGTCCAGTTAGTACCGCTGACGGCTTGTGGGTGCTTGATGTGATCATCACCTACTGCCGACGTATTGACGAGTCTTTAGAGTCCTACATAGAGGTTTTACTTGCTCAGGAAAAACGAAATAGGAGCGCATATGTGATATATGCGGGACCGAGAATAATTCGTGTATGTGATACCGTATTCTATTCTCGCGACTTTTTGTATCGGTCGGTTATATGTGATATAGCCGGGTTATCGAATCAAGTGTTGATTCGATAAGTCGATACATTGGATGTTAGTCGGTTATATGAGATATAACCGTATTATTAAGTCAATTGTTGATTTAATAATTTAGTGTATAATTGTATATATGATATACTAATTTACATTAACTAACATTTGTTCACTTAAGGATTTTTCTCACATGTGCACGACTTTAATATATATGTGATATATATTAAAATGTGTTTTCTTTTTGTATCATGGTTGTTGATACAACATTCATGGGTGTATGAGACTTACACCATGCTATTTGTTATGTTGGGTTTAATATTTAAAGTAATTACAAAATTAGTGGAAGATTAGAAAAATGCATGAAGCTTATGGAAGCTTGTGGATGCAATTGACTAAGTCTACTAGGTTTGTTTTTACTTTGGATATTTGTTAACCCGACCATTAGGATTAGCCATGGTTATGTCTCTACATGAGTTAGTATATGATACTCACTCACCATGGTTAGCTTTCTCACTTGATCATTATCCTCATATCATTATTTGTTCATCTTCTTCCTTGAGCCCAAAAGCTTTCTAGGTTTTGATTAAGTGAGAAATAAATGTGAGATAAATAATTCTAAGGTGTACCCACTTCCTATTTCCTCATCCTCTACTAGACTAGCACTTTAGTTTAGGGTGTTTGCTTCACTAATTCTCTAGTTAGTGAAGAAGAAGCTTGAGTTCGTATTCCCTCGACGTAGATCAATTTCGACCTCGAAGACTTCAAGCAAGGACGCTCCTTCTGCCTCGTGAAGCCATGCAAGAGCCCGGGAGGACCATGATCGCAGCGAAGGGACTACAACAAGGAGCTTATGAAGTGAAGGACCGATCTACAAAGGTTGTATTTCGTATTCACTTAGTTATAAAAGATATTTACTTGCATGTGAAACCCTAATAATCTAGCAAAGATCTTGTTTAGGGTTGTTCGGCACGGCTAAAATTTTAATAGGGTATGGTTGATGCCTTGTAGAACCTTGTTAGAGTGCCTAGGAACCCTACAGTTTCGTCTCTCCCAGTATTACGGGTTGATGTTGCGCTGTGCTCGATTGGCTATAACAGGAAGCCTCTGGCCAGGGCTGCTTCAGAGATATACTGGTAAGTGTTATCAGTAGTTTCTCGACCCGTTATGAGCCTCACATCGGCATGACTTATCGAATTTCTGAGGTCTGACGTTTACCACCCCTAGACGAGATATGCGACATATCAGATGAAGAGACCGGACTGTACGGTAGTGTTACTGATTGGATTTGCAGGACTATGAGAAGGCTTGCTTGTTGATCTTCTGATCGCTCAATACTCGGATGGCCGTTACGTTTAGCTGACCGCTTGCGACTTGTGGGTGTTTGATATGATCATCACCTACTGCCGGCGTATTGACGAGTCTTTAGAGTTCTACACAGAGGTTTCCTGGCTCAAGCGAAACGGGGTAGGAGCACATATGTGATATGTGCGGGACTGAGATTAATACGATATGTGATACCGTATTCTATTCTCGCGATATATGACATCGGTCGGTTATATGTGATATAGCCGGGTTATCGGATCAAGTGTTGATTCGATAAGTTGTTACATTTGATATTAGTCGGTTATATGTGATATAACCGAATTATTAAATCAATTGTTGATTTAATAATTTGATGTATAATTATATATTTGATATATTAAGTTACATTAACTAATACTTGCTCACTTATGATTTCTTTTCTCACTTGATTTTGTGCATGAGTATATATGTGATATATATACGTGTACATGTTTTGTGTCATGCTTGATGATACATGCAACTTGGGTGTGTGTGTGACTTACACCATGCTAGAGATTATCTATGGTTTTATTTAATTAAAGTTATTCTAAAATTAGTTGGACTTTGTCATGGTTCAAAGCTTGTAGAAGCTTATGGATGCATTGACTTAGTCTTCTATTTTTGTTCTGTTTAAGATATTTATAAACCCAACCATTATCCTAGCCATGGTTAGCTCTCTACAAAGGTTAAGTATATGATGCTTAACTCACCCAAGGTTGCCAATTATTCACTTGATAATTATCATGAGAGTTTTCTTCTTCTTCTTCCTCTCAAGCTTTCTAGCTTCAATGGAAAATAGAGAAAATATGTGAGAAAATCATTTCTAATGTGAGCTAAATTCCTATTTCATCATCCTCTACTACTTTCCATTTAGTATAGGGTGTTTACTTCACTAATTCCATAATTAGTGAAGAGATGGCTTTGGTTAGTGTCTCCTCGGCGTAGATCAATTTCGGCCTCGAAGACTTCGATGCAAGCATGTTCATTTCTTCATGGGAGCCTCTCTAGAGTTCGGCAGTTCATGATCGCAGCGAAAGGACTACTACACGGAGCTAATGAAGTGATGGACCGGTCTATAAAGGTTTTATTTCTTGTTCACTTTAGTTGCAAAGTTGTTTGCATTTCATTTCGTCATATTTTCTAGTATACGATTCTATGTTAGGCTTGGCTAGAACGGCTAAAAATTTTAATTGGCATGGACGATACCACCCGAAACCTTGCTGCTGTGCTAGACAACCCTACAGTGGTATCAGAGCCATGCTAGAAAATTAGATGGATTTTGTTTAGATTACGAAACCGAAACGACTCCGATACTTGAAACACGGAAATGTAGTTTCTGTCGATTTTAAAAAGTCTTCAAAAAAATTTTTAAACAACTGCAGAATGTTATATGAGATATAACATGAACACAGACAAAAATTGATGCAATTTTGGCAAAATTTGGCCGGCCACATGAGGCTAAAATCCGGTCTGCTCGGGTGAATAGTGTATTCTGGGCTTCAATTTTTGCCTTTGTTCCAGTCTCTGGGTTTTGGTGTTTCAGGTGTTGTTTGTTTTTTCTAAGTTTGCATGTGATGTGATCTTAGACTATAAGCAATTCGGAGTGTTTCGTATTCATTGTTTTAACATTGTTTCGGGTATTCACATGTTGTCTAGGCGAAATTAAAAAGTTCGATCGAATGTCAAAAACCTATTTTTCCAAGTTTAACGTATTCGGAAAAACATGCAAGTAATTCTGTGAACCCTCTAGAAGAATGAAACCATAACTCAACTTTTTGGATCGCGGAACCGCGGTCATACCCTAGGGTTTGCCGCAGTTCGTTGGCGACATGAGTGAGGCTTGGGTCTGCCCTTCTACGGCTGGTGCATAAGTACTGTGGCATATTCTAGGTATTATTAAACTGTGCTCAAGTGTTGAGCTGTTGGGGAATTGTGGGGTTTTGATGAATCGATCGAAAAGTTTAACGTCGTCCGGATATCATGTGATGGGATACAATACTTGGAATCAAAACTAATTTGAATTTTATAAATCTAGCAATTTAGTCTCATTTAATCCGTTGCCACGGAATTTTGATGTGATCAAAAGTCCGTCGCAATCACGTAACGTACGCGGATACTCGCCGGGTAACATTATTAGATAGCTACGCCCCATAGCCCCGACCAAGTGACTGTAGGAGAACCCCGTCGCCAAAAGCATACGTTCGGGTGCTCGCGGCCTCGGTGTTCCGCCTTAGTGCACTTCTTCGTCGACGTCATCGAGGGGTACGACCGTCTACTAAAGTTTCCAACGAGCATTCGATCAGGATGTCGGGAATCTTGTCGAATTACCCTACTTGTTATTGGAAAGTGTTTTCGATAGCGAGACTAAAATGCAGGGTTTATAATTGTTAGGCATGTGATGTCTATGGAATTCATATGGTTAGGCATGAAATCCAATGTATGTGATATATTGGGTTTATGATGTCTAAGGTGGTTGTGGATTCCAACTGTTGTAGTTTTTCACTTTCTTTTCTGCGAATGTAAGTGTAATATATGGTGTATCGCCGGTTTCGGTGCTATATGTCAACGACAACTGGAATACGCATATTTACTTATGTTGATGACATGTGATGTTGTGTGTTGCTGTGATATGTTATATTGGATCGTCGTGTTTGAATAGCCGTGGCTTTTATGTGAGATGAGAGTTTTTCATTTCAATCATGTAAAATTCATTGTATGTAATATTCTTTTATTGGGGCACTTCCGGGTTGAGGAAGATGTCACCGTTGATGTATATTATTTACTTTTCCGCATTAGGATAGACCCATTGCGGGGAGCACAAGTAACCGGGTTCTAGGGTCCAGTGGGAGACCATCTCGAGGAGTCGAGACCGGGTCTCCAAACTCAAGAATTTGTAGGGTTTCTTGCTTCTCTCGTAGGGGTCTAGAGATATGGGTTTGGCTATTCATCACGACCGTGGAATCCGTGTTTTATATAGGCTTAATTTAAAACACGGAAATCCTAGTATATCCAATATTTCATATGTTATCTTCTGCTGCTCTGTGATGTGATCACTGTGATATGTTCAGACGAATGCCTATATTATATATATGAGATATAATAAATATTTCTGCTTTCGTTTCATATGTGATGCTTGGAAATCATAGTAAATGGGATTTCATTAATGAGATTAATGAAATAAAAGAAACCTAAAGATGTTGTAGAAACTTGACTCGAAAACTGGTAGCTCTAGTTCTTGCTTTGCATAGCGGTATTCCTTGTAGAATATCCAACACCTTATTCGATAAGGAAAGAGCCGAGATCCCTTCACCGGGAGTGACCTCTTTAGTGATACTAGCAGATGCTACAAACTTGGTTTGTCTTTTGATTGCTTCTATAGTTTTTGCTTTGCATAGTGATATTTGTGAAATATCCTGCACCTTATTCGATAAGGAAAGAGCCGAGATCCCTTCACCGGGAGTGACCTCTTTAGCAAAACTAGTAAAAGCCGCAAAAACATTCCTTTTCAAAATCACTCGATTCTACGACGATATCAATTTCATTACGCAAAAGGTTTTCTTAAAAACCTGTCGTAGCCCTCCGTCATTTCAGATAAGTACTACTTAGTACTCGTGCTACGTTTGTTGACCATGTTAAGGCGTAGTGTGCGGTAGCTGATCAGTACTTATCTGCATAAACATATGATGCGATTGGATTAGGGTAGTCGTGCGACTTTGTTGACCATGTTAAGGGTCGTGCGGATGGATTTAATTCAATCAGGAAATGACGGGTTGAACTTGGCTAGCGCTTATGATTTGTTGACCATGTTAAGGTCATAAGTCGCTAGGGGCAAAACATTATCGGGAATTTCAAGTGTTGAAATTTGCAATGAGATTGCATACCTTCTATGAGATAGTTGGATCCCGATACCCACTGCGAGTATGAGTTACACCTTGGAGAGTTTTACACATCACAATTAGCCGATCAAGTAGGTGTCTAGAAAGGTGTTAACAGGGTTATGCCTCTGGGAAAACGAGGTTTATTTTAATTAGGTCCGTGCGAAATCACGGGGAACCTCCCTCGATATACCGCCACTGGCCTAGCTGAAAGATTGGCGAACTTGTAGGGTATAATTAATCCCGGTTAGTCTTTCCTATTAGGGTTTGAAGGAAGATTTGATAAAAACAGTGGCAGCCATCCTGATTAGATAAAATAATAACCAATCTAATCTTGCAAGAGCATACGTTAAGTGTTTTCTTCTCTCTCACTCCAGGTAGCGACTATGTCACGCCTTAATCAAGATAATAATATGGATGTATTGACCGAACCCGCTTGTTATACTAAGCTGGGGAACGTTGGTCCCGCTCCAACTTATAATTGTTATAAGACCGAGCAGGAAATAAGGGATTACCAGGATTCCCGTGCCGCCCAAACGAAGAAAGTGCATGATGATGCATCTTCTTCGGGTGTGTTCATTACCGAGAACTGTTTTTCAGTATCCTTTACGTCCTGGGTATGAGATACCGGATCAGCATCCCACATATGTAATCTGTTACATAGGCTACAGATAGGTAGAGAACTGAGAATGGGTGATAAGTTTTAAAAGTTAGAAACGGTGCAATTGTTGCAGCCAAAGCAGTTGGCAGTTATCACCCTGTATTACCAAATACATTGATTCTGAACAAATGTTATTAGATACCGAACCTGATATACAATATCATATCAGTCTCTTTATTAAGTAAAGAAGGATATAATTTTGTATTGTTGGATAATGTTTTGAACATTTCCTATATCAATAGTTGATCGGTTCAGGCACGTTATCTAAAAGCATATACGTTCTAAATCAAACTACAGTTCTTAACGTACAGAACACACACAAGAGGAAGAGTTCGGAAATGAACGAATCCTTCTTGAGGCATTGTAGACTAGGTCATATCAATGTGACACAACTAGCTAAGTTACATTTAGATGCATATTTAAATCGGTTTGAATTTACATCTTATGAAACTTGCCAGTCATGTCACAAAGATAACCTGACCATAGCTCCGTTTATTGGAAACAGAGAAAGAGTTGGTGAACTATTGGGATTGATACATAATGATGTATGTAAGTCCCCTGTCTACACATGCCAGGACTGGTTCTTTGTACTTCATTATATTCTCTGAAGATCTCTCAAGATTTGCACAAGTGTTCATGTTGAAACACAAGTCTAAGACTTTTAGGGAATTCAATGAATATAAGTCAGAAGTAGAGAACCAAAAAGGGTATAAGTATTATATCCTATGATGAGATCAGGGAGGAGAATACTTGAGCACAGAATTCCTGGACTATTCTAAAGGAGAATGAGATTCTCTCTTAGCATTACTCCTCCAAATACACCACAGCACATCGGTGTATCGGGGCGGAACAATCGCACCATATGAGATATGGTGTGCTCTATGATGAGTACTGCTGAGTTGCCTATTTCTTTTTGGGGTTATGCGCTTGAGAAGATACATACCTATTGAATTGGGTTCCAACCAAATCAGGTGCCTACCACTCCATATGCGATATGGTATGGGAAGAGCCCATCTCTTAAGAAATTTAAGATTTGGGGTTGTCCGGCCTATGTCAAAAGCAAAAACCGGACAAGCTCGAGGCAAGGTCAGTTCTGTGGAAGTTTGTTGGATATTTGTAACATTTCAGAAAACATAAAATATTATTTTTGGAATTTAATATTAAAATAATATATTTCCCGAAAACTACCCGATTTGCGAAATTAGGGTTTTCGAAAAAGGGTATAAATATATACTAATAATTGTGAAATAATTAGGAATTAAAATGATTTATTCATTTAAAAATATATTTAAAGTATTTGGCATTTCTAAGATTTATTATATGCAGTTTAAATGAAAACCCGATTAGTGCACTGCTAATCGTGATTAGGCCAAATCCATGTTTTTACAATTTTTCATGGCTAGTGCACCATGGCATGTCGCATTCTGGTTACATGTTGTTTCTTGTATTGTTTTGGGGTATTATATGTTTTGGTTTTAAATAAATAAGAAAAGGTTAAAAAGAGAAAGGGTAAAAGGGTAAGTAGTGAGTGAGGGTGAGAATAAAAGAGGAAAGAGAGAGAGAGGGCAGCCATCTTCATCCTCCCCCATTTGTTTTCGTCTCCTCTTTCAACTCACTTCCCTCCACCTCTACCCCAAGATCTATCTCCAAACATTCACCTAAACCCTATACTCCCTTCACAAAAATTGATCGCCTCCTTCTCCTCTACACATTGGACCAAGAAAAGTGGAATTTTGACAATATTGGCAAACTAGGGTTTTTCTTGGGTTGCCCAAATGAGGTAATTTCTCCACCATTAGTATTGTATTTCAATTATTTTAGCACCTATGCATGTTTAAAAGTGATTAGGTGATGATTAGTGAACTTTGAAAATTTTTAGAAAGGGTTAGGGTTTGAGTTGAATCTAAAGGTGAAATTTTGGCTTAGTAGTGACCTTAGACCCCTGTAGGAATTTCATGGTGGGATAAACCATAGAATAGAACCCCAATTACAAACTTAGAAACCCCGACATCGGGAATTTGTGAGAATTGTGATGTGATTTAGTGATCTGCTATAACCCGGGTGACCTGAAAAATTTTTAGCGAAGACTGAGAGGTGTGCAGGAAACCTAGAAGCTAACCCCAAAACCTGAGGCACCCACTCCATGTTTTGGCCACAAATTTACTCTTTTTGGCCGTAATTTGCAGCCTTGGTGCGAGCAAATTGGCTCGTGCTTGTTCTGTGGCTCCTATGTCAGCAAATTAGACCCCTCCCATATGCAAAATTGGCAAATTTTACATTGGGTAAAATATGGAGCATGTTTTCTAAGTTTATGTTTTCTTTTTGCGGCTTTTAATGAATTGGGATTTGGTATTTGTTATTGTGTTCCATCTTGTGGCGTCTGAACGTCAACAACGAGGGTTATTTGGTTGTGTTTTGCATGCGAGGCTATAGGTTTTAACCTATGTGAGATACGCGTGCCGATTTGGTTTTCGTGTGCGATTTCGATTTACGATATTATGTGTGATATGTAGGTACCCTCACGTGGACTTCGAGACGACGAGGATGAGCATGGCGTCATCGACTCCAGAAAGCGAGGATCAGGTGAGTAGATATATATCTCCGGGGAGAAGTCGGGTGGATGGCGTATAGCACCCCCGCAAAGTCGTAAGAAATGACGTGATGTGATATAGATATACATAGATGTGCTATTAAGAGATATGAATACTTAGCAAGAAAAGCTTTAGAAGATCATGGGTTAGTGTTGGCGAGATTTGAGGAAAGTGATTTAGTTGGTTTCATAGTCGCGAACCCTAGAGTAAGGTTGTTACACATACACATACACGCACGAGATATGGGTTTGGGTGTATATGTTATATGTATATAGATAGATGTGGATGTGTAAGTTTATATATATACATATACATATACACGGATGATGGAGGTTAGTACATGGTATTTGGAGATGAGTCGATGAGATTGGGCATGGTGCCATGAGATCGGTAATGTGATTTGGTTCGTATTACGAGATACGACATGATATTATAGCGGATCTTTAGGCGATGTGTTTCAGACACACGCACATATAAATGTTGATGGTATCAGTTTGTACGAGACTTAAATCTGTACCCCAGTTCATGACATATGATGATAAGGATACCAGATGAATAATGAGATAAATGTGATATTTGACCCGTACCCTGATTTGGGATGTCGTACGATGGATTTACCGTACGAGTTATATTGATGATAGATCCGCATTCTTGACTCGAGAATGTCATATTATACAGTGTATCATATGGGATACTATAGAGGCAGGATCACCGACTATTATATATATATATATATATATATCGACTCAGACTTAGGTGGTTTTCCATATCCTTTTCGATTAGCCTGTTAGCTCAGTCCTGTAGTTTATTTGTAGATGTTAGACTAGATTCGATTCATACCTATTTCAAAACTAACGAATCGTGTGTATTTTAAAGACAGGACAAGGGATTCTACGGATATTTCAAAGGACGTATCTTTTCCTAAAAACACCGTGGCCCTTATTTTCAAAACACCACGATTCGTATTATTTCAAATGGCAAAACAGTATGACACATGTATAGTAATGTAGATTCCTTATTGTTACGTTATTATTCATGTTCCGCATATTATTGCTGCATTTTCTATTCATTTGCCATTTATTATGTTGTTATCGTCTTATTGCATGTTTATTGTGTACTTAGTGATTATGAAACCATGCTATCAGGACACCAGCACCATTACCGATGATGCGTATGCTCCACATACACTTGCTTGCCGGCTCACACACATCATCATCGGTAATTACCATGTCACGTACACTTTAGAGAATACTATTTCATTGACATAGCATGCTAGATGATAGTTGCAATATGTTATAGCTTTCATATGCTAGTTTAACTATTGTATTCATTCCATGATATCAGATGCATTCATATATTCATTGGCTATGCAGTATTATGGAGATTTATGCCGGTTTTCACTGTTTATTGACATGATGATTTGATGATTTCGGATCCTTCTTGAGATTTTCTGGATTTGGAAACCGCATGTGAAAGTTTTATAAACCGATGATTTATTTTAAAGAGAAAAATGCGGTTTTCCTTGATATGATGTGTCTTGTCAACCATGATGTTTTCTCGGTTCTGAGATGGTTTTCGAGACCCGATTCGAGGAGTTGGATGAACCGTCTGCGGGGACATGGTGGACCCGGTATGGTACCCCGGGGCAAGAAGCTCAAGTTGTAGACGATAAGCCCGGCAGGGGCAGACTGCTTACCGGTGATTTTCTGGTGCGGCGGATATCCGGAGGATACCGTTCGTGGTCGTGTGATTGATGATATGGGCCGATCCGGACTGACAGAGCCCGAGGTATTGAGATATTGAGATTTGAGACACTGAGATATTGAGATTTGATGATACAGGCCAGTCCGGATAGCCGGAGCCTGAGATATTAAGATATTGAGATTTATGTTTTGTGTCGATGCTGGACACTGATTTCTCTGTTGATTTCATTGATGATACTCGATTTATATACATACAAAAATCTCATTAAATAAAGAAAACAGTTGTCTCGCTCATGATGTATTCTGTTTTCATTCATAATGCATTCATACATCATATATCTGATGTGTTGCTATCTAAGGCACTGACACGAGCACGTGGTATTGCACTTATATGTAGATGGATCAGGATATTATTCAAGGATATTACTTGATATGACCTAGGATAGCGTCATACATGCGATTTCTACTCTGTGATGTTTTCTACTCATGAGTTGGCAACTCACCCCCGTTGTGCCACAGTTCCTTGTAGGTTTTGCCATACAGGTTTCGTTGCGGCTTTGCTGGCACACTGTTCCTTCCGGGTGATTGCTTTGGTAGGTGGTTTCATTTGCATCATGACCACCATTGTATTTATATTTATATTCAGTTGTATCTAGTAAAACTCCATCAACCAGACTTGTATATTTGATATAACTAGAAGTCCAGTGTTTACTCTTTCGACCTTAGAGTCGCGCTTGTATTATTATGGTTTTCTGGCGGATATGGGCTTTCTTTGAGTTTTGATCCTCGCCCTTCGGCGTTGTATATTATATTGCTTGCGAGGTTTTGTCCGCCCTTTTGGCGAAGAGCTAGCTCCCGCTTGGAGATGCCTTATTCATTATATATGCTTTATCAGGTTTTGTACCTTTTTGGGGTCAGTATTTACAAAGGAAACTCTGCCGAAATTTTTATAAAAGACTTGAGGTTTTTTAAAGATGCAATACTTCGGCTTATGTTGTTAAACCACTTGCTTTAAATTGGTTTTCCCTTCACTCTACTGCTTCATTGGTTTTGATTTCTGGGTTTTGGCTTACTTAGATTACGTACACCTTAAGATGTTTCGTAATTTAGGTGGCTGTCATGTTCCGTACTTTTCGGGTCATGACAAAATTGGTATCAGAGCGTTAGGTTTTACCTTCTGAGTGTCATTCTGAGTGTAGGATGTCCCTTGGTTGATGGAGTAGGTGACTCAAGTAGAGTGACGTACCGTGTGTATATTCCGCGGCATACTTACGATACGCTACTCCGCTTAAGAAGCCTTAGGATGTACATTTCCTTGCACAGCATTATATCCATTCATGATCTATCCTCATCGATATCGGTTTATGGTTTTGCTACCATGATTACACGGGCAGAGAGAGCTACGGCTAGAGTTGCGTCAGCACGAGCTCGTCATGGACGAGGACTGACCAGGGCGTGATTCCAGGGACATACGATTTGCATAGATGCGTCTTTTAGTTGTGTTTTCATGCCATGAGCGTTTGACGGATTGCTTCTATGAGATTTCTCAGACGTGCAGATTAGCACCAGAGGATTTGGGCTACCGCTAGAGGCCAGCCAGAATGTGATGACCGTTAATGCACCGAGTATTTGATGATTGCGGCACTGTTCAGCGTGCGGACAAATGAGCCAGTTGTTGCTGTGAATGATGAGATATCGCCCCAGATGTTTGGAGCTAATGCCGCACGAGTTATACTTAGAGATAGGATAGAAGATCGCTAGTCACCAAAGATGAAAGACTAGGACATATGATTCATTGCCTACCCCGATGTGAGGTCATCAGATTGATTGATTCCAGCTAGAGACGACTTCATGCAGGTACGTTGAGAGTAGATAGAGACGATCGAATGTCAGGAACCCATTTTCCAAGTTTAAAGTATTTGGAAATCAATGCAAGTAATTATACGAACTCTCTAGAAGAATGAAACCCTAACTCGATATAATGACCATGAGAACGCTTCAAAACCTTAGTGTCACGCCCCGCTTCCCAGAGTACGCTAAGTTGGACACGTGACATAGCCAACCATGCTACCTGTGAATAGGAAAAAATCCTTCCACAGTCACATTACGGCTGTAGAGATATCAAAAACAGGAAAGTAAACTAACTATCTAGTACATGTCCATGAGCCAGAATAAATGAGTCGAGAAATGATAATATGCGGAAGAAAAAAATACAATAAATGAACACCTGAAAGGTAAAACTGCATACCAACAGGATCTTCACCGCTCGGTCTAACAGCGACAATACTCCTGATCAGTCTGCAACAAAGGTAGAAAGATCTGGGCCATGCAAAACCGAGACGTCAGCGCGTCATAACATCAAGCAATAATATGTAAACAGGGTAGCAAGACATGCAAGTATAATCATAAATAGTAAAGCAAGTGTACAGCAATATAAATCAGGGCAGTGAAAGGTAGTGTGTAGTGAGTAAACTAAACTGGTCTGTTGGTTATCTACTCTCAAGTCTTTGAAATCAATTTGATGAATCATCGATGTAACTCAATAGTATCCCATGCGTGCCCGGGACCACAGTCAAGATTCTCGGGATGAATCCGAGACGTGCCGCTAGGCAGTAAAAGGTAGCATGTAAAGATGAGTGATATCAGCATCATCACCCCGGGGCTGGCCTAGCCCGTAAGACTGATCAGAACAGGTATCGAACTGTCGAGTTACAAGTCAGGTTTCATCATTGATTTCCCCATACCCCTAAGTTATATGTGTTCAAGTCAGGTATTAAGTAATCAAGAACTAATGCCAACTCAGGATCAAGTAGGTGCAGGTTTGTCTGGATAGACAACAGGAACGGTCCGTAAGGACTACAGGTCAGGTTTGTTGGCATTAGACTCAAGATCAGGTAACAGGTAAAGCCATGGTACATCAGGTCAGGTCAAGTAGTGTATTTAGGTGTCATGTCATGTCAAGAGTTGCACGGTACCATGTCGTGTCAAGTAATAAGTGTAACAAGTCATGTCAGGGTGTACAAGATATTGTGTGGGTGCTCATAATCAAGCTAGCATAAACATGGTATATAGAACAAGCATGTGTGCTAAAATAAACAACAAGCTGGAACTTGTAACGTAAAATGCAATCAGATACAGATTAAGGTATGTAGATGCACGGTTATCAGTTTGGGTTCAACGGATAATTTCAACATTACATGAATACAGTAAAGCGAATGTGGATGATAAAATCATGTTAATATGTGCCAAGTAATCTGGAGATGTAATTGAATATAAATCAGGTTAGATGTAGGAAATGGTAGTCCGACGAGGTATAAAATAAAAGGGGTACTGTGGGCTTATGCAAATATGATTGTGGGTACTATGTATAATAGAACTAAATGCAACATGGTATGTTTCGAGCGGTGAATCTAAAATGATATAACGGGATGTCGAACTGTTAAAAGGAAGTTATGGTATTAAATGTAAACTACAGGTTTAACGTGCACTCAAATAAGTATAAAAGAGATTAAATAGCTGATTAATCTCAAAAACTATATATTACCGCAATCAAGAACGGCGTCGCTTTGCAGTTAGCCGGTGAGTACGGGTCGATCCACAGGGATGTTGTGAATTTCCTATTTGCTATTACGAGTTAATTCCGAAGGGTGTTCGGAATGATTATTAAATCTAAAAACCTAATTATTCTATACTACGATTATCTAGATCTAGTCTTGCTAGGGTTAGGTGTAGGGATGGTTTGGAAATGCATGTAAATCTCAACGCTTTTTATACCCAATTTAGGATCTAAGAGGAGTTATAGTAATTATCAATAAAGGGGATTAGATCCATTCGGGAAGGTGTTCCTTCCTCTAGGTTCTTGTCCTTCCTTTAGAGATCCTTACCCTAACCTCCATGGAAAACGCACGCAACCGGGCCTTTACACTACGGTATCACCGCTACTTCGAGGGGTAGGATGCCGTAGGGCGCGGTGTGTGCGTGTATGCATTGAGTCCTATTGTAAATATATAATGGGTAAGAAAGGGATGAGAGATCTCATCTCTCAAAAGCCTTCCCCAAAGCTAACTCTAAACAATTATCTACGGCAATGAATTAAATCTACCTAGGGCAAAGAATTTAAATCTAAACTAGAGCAATTAAATAAATCTACTTACAGATGGCTCTTCCAAACATCAACGCAGGTTGTCAGATCTGAATTCATGAATTGAAAAGAGGCACTGATACTCGCAATAAAGAATTCTGAATTTATTATTAAAAGGAGGCATAGGGAGGCATAGGGAGGCATAGCCTTTACAATGATTTAGAGTTCCTATTTATAGAGGATAGGAAACCCTAGGTTACAATTGATTCGCACATCTACATTTACCAAAATATCCTTAGGAAGACCTAGTCAAAGTAGACTCCAAGCTTTGGTAAAATTTTATGTCTCTGTCTCTTTAAAAGGAAGTATTGGGCCTTGAAATTTCCTTTGTGGGCTCTTGTGTCTTTGGACTTCCTTATTATTTGGTTCTTTTATTAAAATAGCTTCTATGTTTCTTCCAGATCTCCAGTGAATAATTGCGGTAGACTTTTAACCGTTCGCTTTGTAATCTTGGACCTTGCATTGCCTTGTACTTTGTGAATTTTATCTTTGATGTAGGCTTGATCAAGAGTCTTCTGTTTGTTGGTCAAAGTCCACTTTTGCATTGTCTTTTCATCGTTTTCACTGTTTTCTGTCCAAGAACCTGTAACCTGTAATATGTAGCAGACATGCGTCAAAAGCACCTGTTTATTTATAAAACGAATAAGAATGGGGAATATAATAATGCAATATTATGGTATGAACAAATACCTCCAAACTTATCTTTTGCTCGTCCTCGAGCAAACTTATTTTTTATTCTCTACAAAAACCTAACCGCACTTTCGCAGGGAAACGCGATTGCACTGAGCTCGTGCAACAAGCCGTTAAACCTCTAGGTGTCCCTAGTAGGAGGAGTGTTGTCTCCTGAGGGTTTTCAGCGGATACTACCCACAAAATCCTATCAATTTAGTTTTTCGACTTTAATTCTCCAATTAGGGTTTCTAACAAGGAATTCTATTATCTTCTACTCGCAAATTATCCACCCTTATTCTTCACACTTCCTCATCATTTAACTTAAAATTATATATGTTCTGCAGACCTACTTAGCTTTCGGCATTTCTTAAGTTTTCCTTCTAGGGTTCTATCTCCACTTAGGAATTTCTATCAACCCTTACTAAAGATACAAGTTCTATTCTTCACTCCTTTCTCTCATCTAAACTCCAATCACATACCCTACGTGTGTATAACTCACCCCTACACTTGGAAATTCAAATCAAGCAATCATACCCTTGTCCATTGTCCAAAGTACTTATTAGTAGGTGAATTTTTAAATGAATTTTGCCTACACATCCTTCATGCGACCGTTAATACTTCTTGAGTTACCAACAACTGATTACAAGATGTGTTTGCCTATTAAAGCGTAATTACTAGTCTTGCAACACCCAAGGCTTTTAGCAGTGGCTCCCAAACCAGTCGGTCTAAGGCACTAGGTGATGAAGCACCCTCGCTAAATATTTTTCTATTTTTGCAACCTTAAGTAATCACAAAAACCAGTGTCCATTTTTTCTTGATTCTTTATTCACACTTGTATTTTTTTTTCTTCATACTAAGGACTTTAGACAAGAGCATTTCAAGGTCCCCTCTACTATTCCAAGTTTCAAGGTGTGTGATTGTGCAAATTGTAGGGTATACATTTTCAGAATCTAGACTTAAGCTAGGAATTATTTTTCAAACTTATACTCTAATAAAAATATCAATATTTTTCCTTCGTTTCGACTTAGCCCAAAAGTGAACTTAAAATTTGCCTATTTCTAAATAAACTATAAAGACATATACTTTCTACCGCTAAATTTTAAGGAAGGTTATTTTTAGGGTTTTTAATTTACTAAGTCTAAGATCTAGTTGTTCCTAACTAGTTAACCTATTTGTCAAACTCTAGTCAAATAAGCCAAAATTGAATACAATAATTTTTGTAATTTTTTAAATTTTTCAATTTTTTATGGGTTTTTAAAATAAGTATGCAAATGCAAAATAAAAATAAAAATATGTACAAATGAATGCGAAGGAAGAAGACGTACCGAGCATACCCCCAAACTTAAACTTGACAGTGTCATCACTGTCATGCTACACCAAGAGGGTCAAAATGACGGCACTCCCCTATTTATTTATATATATATATATATTATTGTTTTGAAATTATTTTTATTTTTTATAGAAAAAGAAAAAAATATATATATATACATATATAAGAAGGTTCCCCCCAAACTTAAGCTTGGCCTTACACAAGCCAAAGGTTAGCACCAACCATTCAAAAATCTTATCGTGGTAATGGTCGAGTTGGTGAAAGAATGGAGTGGAAAGAAAAGAGATGAGAAGCACACGAGACCGTGTGGAGGTAGAAACGGGATACGGTCTCGGTGGGGGAGAAGAATGGCGGAAAAGAGAAAGAAGTAGAGTACGATCTTGAGGGTGTAAATCGAGTGAATAAATTAGCACAATTTGTGATGACCGATGTGTTAAAAGTGATTGTGCTAACCTATCAACCCGTCGAGAAATGGGGTCAAATCCCTCAAGATTCGCAAGAAAACATGGGTACACCGAACTTGGTATTGGAAATGAAAGCGTAACGGTCACTTGCACGGTCGGAACAATGGAAGGTAGGGAAGGGAGTGAATTAGGGATAGTCTCATTCTCACCGTAGTAAACTGTCTCGAATTTGAAGGATTCCATCAATGGTTCGAAATGACTGTAAGCAACCGAGTCTAATGGTTCAACTAACTCATCAGAAAATGTAAAAGACTCAAACTCGGGAGGTGAGTTGTCAACATCGTCCGAAAAAGTGAAACGCTCATAATCATTATCGTCTGTGAGAACTATGTCAGATTCAAAGAGAAATTTTTCAAGCTCACAGTCTTCAAGCGTGATCTTTTGCGTGGTCAGAACGATGGAAAGGAGGTTGTTTGGTTTAGGAAGTGTAACAGTAGGAGAATGAATTAGAAAATCCGACACATCAAACAAAAATGGTTCAACCTCAATATTATCCTCAATACTCTCCTCAATACTACTCTTATAATTCTCCTCAATATTTAACTCATCCATGCCATTATCATCAAAATCAAGAGGCATATGAAGTTCGGGAGAAACATTTAATGATTCGGGATGATGAATTGGACATAAAATTTCAATCAAATCTACGGGTTCATCATCTAAAATATTCCCGGCGTCTATATCCTCAATCAAGTGAAAATCAATTTTTTCTGACACCTCATCAAAAGCATGGACATTTATCAATGTAGGTTCTAGAGTGGAGGTGTAAAGATCGAAAGGATTAAGTGTGGTTTCACTCGAAAGGGCTTCTTCACAATCTGGCAAATCAAGCACTACAAAATCACACAACTCGTGTTTATTTTCAACTGGGGAACTATTTGGGACAATCAATGGAAAACCGGAGTTGTGGGCTAGAATTGGGTATGGGTAGGTTTGATTTGGAGATGTGTAGAACTCACTCGCTCCTCTCAAATTCTCACTCTGTCCAACCGCCTCCTCATACATTGAAAAATTTGGAGCTAGTTGGAAACTAGCTGCCGGTTCACTAGGTTTTATAAGGGCAGCCATGGACGCTTCCACATTCCTAGTCATTTTGTTTGTTGCTACAATATAAGCTTCCAACGACTGTTCCAAACTAGACATGGGTGGTGAGGGGGTTTCGGTGAAAGATTCGAAATTGTTTGGATATGTGAAACTCCCAAAAGGCTGTGTAGAAATAGTGTCTAGTGACGGTGGGAAAGTCTGGTAGGACTGGTAGGAAGTGGGTGGTTGGACAGGGGTAGGTTCAACAAGTGGATAAAAAGGTGAATAGTCTTGTGGATCCCTAGAACTAGATGAGTGGAGAGGGGTGAAAGATCGTTTACGAGATTGAGCAATATGCTCAGCAATGGACATCGGTTTAGGAGTTACAGCAGGACTTGAAAAAGTGGTATCAACATATGAAGGTGGTGAAGGTTGACATGGTTGACACAAAGTGGGTTGCAAAGTCGAATTGTTTCTCCTAGACGCTTCTATTTGATCTTTCAAAGAAATTTTGGGCATGGAGGGGGCGTCCTTAAATCGACCGAAACAATTCGCGTAAGAGGCAAAGTTTGGTTTAGGGTACCAAAGTTCGGCAAGAGATTTGTGAGGTGGGGTATCCATGATGGAAGAAAGAGAAGAGAAAGAAGGTAGGTGGTGCAAGGATTTCTTAGCGGCAAAAATTTGCAAGTTGTTAAAAAAAATTTCCTTTTTCCTTTTTCTCTTTATTTAGAACTGTTTGCCAAAAGATTTTTGAGAAAAGAGCTAAGACACACTTTCGATCAACCAAAAATGCACAATCAGGCCTAGATCTAGGGTCAGCTAGACAGCTCCTAACTATTCCAAAGGGCTATAAATAGGACCTCAAACCGCCTCTTCATCGCCAATTGCGGCCAGGTAAGTGCCAGGTAAGTGGGAGGCCCCGCTACAAGTAGCGGTCCTAATTAAGTAACCACTTGCCTTAGACACACTTTCCTAGACACCGCAAAGTCAGGTTAGGATAAACGGTCGATACCTATAACTAGTCCTCTGTCCTATTGAGCTCGAAGTCCTTAGGGCTGAGTCTAGTATTTTTTAATTAAGAATGGTCAATGCAAATGCCTTATGTGATTTCTGGGGTCCCGGGAAGGGTGATAAAATCCCCACCCAATCTGAATTGGTCAAAAGCCTCTTAAAGTCCGATTAAAGATATGCAAAACAGTAAATCACTTGCAATCAAATCTTTTTTTTATTTTATGCACGGTGCAAAGAATCCTGCACAAGATTTGTTATTTGGAAGGGATGATTTTTTTTTAAGCGTAAGGAATCCTGCAGAAGATTTGACAAAAGATATATGGGGATTGGCATAAGAGGGAAAAGGGGAGCAAACAGAGCAAAATTCACGCGCTGACGTGGCAAATGGACCGCGGAAACTCGGCGGGAGCGCGCTTGCGCGGCGGAAGGGCGGCGGTACGGAGGCTTCAGGTCTCTAAAAAAATTGTGTTGTTCTGCTTTTCCAACTCCTTTCTGTTCTGATGTATCTTTTTCTGTTTCGCACTCTGGATTTTTCCAGATCCGTCGATCCTGCAAAGATTCACAAAAAATACCCTTTCCAAAAAATAACAGATGATATATTTTTATTTATTTTTTTTGATTTTTCTGTTTTTATGATTTTTTTAATTAAGATTAACCCGAAATTGCAAAAAGGAAATAACACGCCATCCCCGGCAACGGCGCCATTTGATTAATCTCAAAAACTATCTATTACCGTAATCAAGAACGGTGTCGCTTTGCAGCTAGCCGGTGAGTACGGGTCGATCCACAGGGATGTTGTGAATTTCCTATTCGCTCTTACGAGTTAATTTCGAAGGGTGTTCGGAATGATTATTAAATCTAAAAACCTAATTATTCTATACTACGATTATCTAGATCTAGTCTTGCTAGGGTTAGGTTTAGGGATGGTTTGGAAATGCAAGTAAATCTCAACGCTTTCTATACTCAATTTAGGATCTAAGAGGAGTTATGGTAATTATCAATAAAGGGGATTAGATCCATTCGGGAGGGTGTTCCTTCATCTAGGTTCTTGTCCTTCCTTTAGAGATCCTTACCCTAACCTCCATGGAAAACGCGCGCAACCAGGCCTTTACACTACGGTATCACCGCTACCTCGAGGGGTAGGGTGCCGTAGGGCGCGGTGTGTGCGTGTATGCATGGAGTCCTATTGTAAATATATAATGGGTAAGAAAGGGATGAGAGATCTCATCTCTCAAAAGCCTTCCCCAAAGCTAACTCTAAACAATTATCTACGGCAATGAATTAAATCTACCTAGGGCAAAGAATTTAAATCTAAACTAGAGCAATTAAATAAATCTACTTACAGATGGCTCTTCCAAACATCAACGCAGGTTGTCAGATCTGAATTCATGAATTGAAAAGAGGTACCGATGCTCTCCATAAAGAATTCTGAATTTATTATTAAAAGGAGGCATAGGGAGGAATAGCCTTTACAATGATTTAGAGTTCCTATTTATAGAGGATAGGAAACCCTAGGTTACAATTGATTCGCACATCTACATTTACCAAAATATCCTTAGGAAGACCTAGTCAAAGTAGACTCCAAGCTTTGGTAAAATTTTATGTCTCTGTCTCTTTAAAAGGAAGTATTGGGCCTTGGAATTTCTTTTGTAGGCTCTTGTGTCTTTGGGCTTCCTTATTATTTGGTTCTTTTATTAAAATAGCTTCTATGTTTCTTCCAGATCTCCAGTGAATAATTGCGGTGGACTTTTAACCGTTCTCTTTGTAATCTTGGACCTTGCATTGCCTTGTACTTTGTGAATTTTATCTTTGATGTAGGCTTGATCAAGAGTCTTCTGTTTGTTGGTCAAAGTCCACTTTTGAATCGTCTTTTCATCGTTTTCACTGTTTTCTGTCCAAGAACCTGTAACCTGTAATATGTAGCAGACATGCGTCAAAAGCACCTGTTTATTTATAAAACGAATAAGAATGGGGAATATAATAATGCAATATTATGGTATGAACAATAGCATGTAGCAAGTTTCACTTGCCTCGATCGGATCACGATACGGGATGCGCACGCAGTGTCCAAAGTCGGCAAACGTCGCAACGTCCACACGCGCACACGGGACTGAACCAAGCAGTGCAAGAATTGTAACCGCGTAGGTCGGGAACATCGACAGGGTTGCTCGGATCGTCGGCAGCATGATCAAAACTTGATCTCGGCTAAGGAACACAGCTCGGCTTGAACTAGACTTGGGTAGCAAAGGTCTTGGCTTGAACATAGGCATGGATCTTGGTATAGCTCGGTTTTGAGGGTAGATGAGGTGCTCTCGACTGAAGTAAGAAAAAGGAGGCTAGGGCCTCTTGGCAAAAATGAAGACGAGGGTTGATGACAATGATATGACAGCGTTGGGTTTAGGATCTCAGTTGTGGTTTCACTAGTGAAGAGAGGAAGATGAAGAAGACAGGGTGAAGGCGAGATGGTGGCTATGGTGTTGGGTTTTGAGGCGATGATGAGTTTCTTAGTGCAAGGAAGGAGGAGAAGTCGGTTATGGAGTCATGGTCGAGGAGATGGGTTGGTGTTCGAAGATTGACGAGGCGAGGGTCTGACGAGGGTGGCGACGAGTTTTGAAGTCGAAGGAGATGGGTTCGATGGAGTTTCCGGCAATAAGGGTTGCTGCTGCTCCATGAGAAAGAAGGTGGCAGTGATAGGCGAGGCGAAGGTACCATCGGTTTTGGAGTTGAAAGTTGAGCGAGGATGAGAACGTGGGGGTTTAAGGAGGCAAGGGAGATGAAGCAGGCGGCCATGGCGATCGAAGAGGATGAGGGCTGCAATGAGGTGATGGGGTTCTTGGCGAAGAAGATGCTGTCTAGTATGGGGATGATGGTGAAGGGGAGGATGCGTCGACGGTGAGGTGCTGTGAGGCGATGGCGACGATGAAGGCGTGGGTTGGACGACGTGCTTGGAGGAGAGGAAGAAAATTGTTGATGAGAGAAGAGAGAGAGAGTACGTGAGTTGAGTTGTGTATGGGGTTTTGAAATAAAAATAAAATAAAATAAAAATTATAATATATATGTTTATGTATACAGGGGGAGAGAGAGAGAGAGATAAATAAAGAGAAGAGAGATAGAGAGAATCTGAGAGTGAAAAGAGAGAGAGAGAGAGAAAGAAGATTTGGATTGATTGAAAAAATATACAGAAATATATTTTTTTGGTTTAAAGAATCGTATATAAAACAGTTATAGTTAGAATAAAATATTAATATAATATTAGTACGTTTTGAGATTTTGGCAAATACAAATTTACTCCAAAACACGCCCGGATCGGGTCTAAAAATTCAGATTTAAAATATGAAAAATATATGCGACTTCCAAATTTCAAAATGAATGCTCAGGTAACGAAAATGCATACCCCCATGAACGGATGCACGTATATGCGCGTAGCCATCCAAACACGTCCGTTTCACTGAACGGGACGAGAACAAGATGCGTGGATGCTACCACGGGGTTAGGGGTATCATGCAGGATATGAAATGCAATTTTAAAAATATTTTATGTGACCTAAAATGTTATATGTAAAATGTGGGATGCCAGATGAAATGCCAGTATGTACTAAACATGAGATGCACGTGTCCATGCAACAAGTCAAGGTAATCAATAAATATGAATCAAACAGGTTCAAGCAAGCGGGTCGGGTCGAATGCAAAGTAAAATATAAAAAAATACCATTCGCACCCAAAATACGTTAAACTAAGGAAAGACCATGGATAGGTAAATACGGAAACTGGAATTGGTATAAATGAACTCGGGTGTTACATTATACCCAACTACAAAAGAATTTCGTCCTCGAAATTCCAAGAACAAGATAGGATAAACAATCAAGAATTTCAAGAATAGATGTGGGGACTTCTGCCGGATTTCATCTTCTCGTTCCCAAGTTGATTCTCCATGCGAGCGATTACCCCAAGAAACAAGTACAAGAGGGATAACCTATTCTTAAGAACCTTTCTCTTCGATTCATAATTCGACATCGGTCGCTCCTCAAAAGTCAAATCTTCTCGTACAGTCAGTTTCGAATGATCCAACGCATGTATTTCATCTCGAGCATTCTTTCGGAGTTGAGGTACGAGAAACACGTCATGACCATTCGCCAAGGATTGCGGTAACGCCAAACGATCAACCACTTCTCCAACACGTTCCAAGATCTCAAAGGTCCAACGAATCGAGGACTAAGCTTTCCTCGACATCCAAAACGAATAACTCTTCTAGTTGGTGATATCTTCAAATTTCCAAATCACTAACCACGAACTCCAGAGATTTCCTCGATATATCTGCCCAACTCTTCTGTCGGTCTTGTGCTGCTTTCATATGATTCCGGATAGTATTAACCTTCTTAACTGTCTGCACAACCAAAACTGATCCCCACAATTTTCGTTCACCGACATCGTCCCAACAAACAAGTGAATAACATTTGCGATCATACAAAGCTTCGAATGGAGCCATCTGAATAGTCACCTGGAAACTGTTGTCGTACAAAACTCCACCAAGTGTAGCTGATCCTCCCATAAACTCTTGAAGTCTATCATGCAAGCTCTCAACATGTCTTCAATAGTTTGGATCGTTCTCTCCGACTGGCCATCGGTCTCATGATGATACGCTGTGCTAAACTTTCAATCAAGTCCCCAAACTTTCCTGTAAGCTCTTCCAGAAGTGCGATAAGAAACAAGTCTCACAGTCGGACACGATGCTCACCGGTACTCCACGCAATCTTACAATCTCCTGCATGTACCATTCTGCCAAACCTTCTGTCGATTGACCAACTCGAAATAGTATGAAATGAGCTGCTATGGTCAATCGATCAACAATCGCCCAAACTGCATTGTTGCCTTTCTGACTCCTAGGTAGAGCCGTCCAAAAAAATCCATGGTTATATGTTCCCACCTCCACTGAGAAATCGGAAGTGGTTGCAACAAACCAGCAACTTTTTGATGTTCAGCCTTGACTTGCTGCCACACGAAGCACCCTGCCACAAAGCGGGCAATCTCCCGTTTCATGCCTTCCTACCAGAAATACTGTCGTATATCTCAGTACATCTTCGGGCCTCCTGGATGTACGGAATACGCGGAACTGTGTGCCTTCTTCATAACTCCTTCACGGATATCTCCCTTTGGCACACACAAACGGCTACTGTAGCGTTTTGAAAATCGTTTCGGTGAAATTTCGGAAAATCGGTAAAATAAAGGGGCTTTCTGTAAAAAGTCAAAATACAAATATCTTATTATAAAAATTAAATATACATATTCTAGCTATGTAATTGCTAGTATTTGGTGTTTATTGAGCCACTGGTGAAGTTTCAAATTTTCTGAAAAAATATTATTTTATTATTATTTTAAGCCGTCACTAATACATTTAATTAAGGAAAATTACAAACTATAATGGGTTGAAACAAATTTTTTGTATCATCACACATTAAAAAAAAATTTATCATGTGGTTTTTGAAACGAAATCGTTTGCCAAAACGGTTTAGAAATTATTGAAGAAAAAAAGGCTTTTTTTTAATGTAAATGGATGTTTGGGGTATTGTATTTATCATTTTCCATCACCCCACACCCATACCCACACTCACACACCCCCATTTATTTCTTCCCTTGGCTGAATTCAGCAGCCCCCACCCATTTTCCCTACTTGAATTTCAAAGAAAAGAAAAGAAAGAAAAGAAAAGAAAAGAAAAGAGAATGATAGAATTAAAGGTGGACTTTTTGACCACATTCTCTCTCCAATCACCTCACACTCTCTTCTCCTCCCCATTTGGCCGAGCCCACTTGTTTTTCCTGCACCACAACAGCCCCTCTTTCTTCCTCTCTCATTTTGCATCAAAAAAATTCAACAAAATGCCCAAAAACCAACACAAAAATCCCACAAAATCAAAATCCACCTCCTACCCATTTTTCCTTGGCTACATTAGCATGGATCTGGGGATTTAGATTTCAATTTGGGAGGCTAAGTGTGCTTATGGGAGCTTCAAATTATTTGGGTATAAATTCTAACCTTTTGCTTAATGTGTTGTAATTGTTTCATGTTAGCTTAATTAGGTGTTTAATTAGGTTTAAATAGGTTTTTAATTGGTTTTAAGTGCATGATTTAAAATTTATGAGTTAGGGTTTGAATTCAAATATGGTCATTGTCACTTGTTTAAGTTTACAAAGTGTATTTTGGCATGTGAGCGCATGGAAAAACCTAATCTAGTTGCTATTATGTAAATTGTTGCATTTAATTTGTCCAAATCAAGTTTTTAAGCAAACTAGGTTTTTGGAATTTGATTAAATAATGGAGATAAAAATCTAATTAGGGTATTCATTGCATTATTAACATTTTAAAGTGTAGTTTAATACTTTAGTTCTTGAAAATCCAAGCTAGATTGTAGTTTGTGCATTTTTGCTATAAAATTGTTAAAATTTAGGTATTTTGTAAACTAGAATTTTGGGGTTTATGGAATTTAATGAGATTAAATTATGGGAATTATTTTTATGACTTATTTAAGATATTTAGTGTATATTGAGGCCGCTAGATTCGTTTATACATCGAGTTTTGTACTAAAACGGTGATTTGTGCTTGCTAGATTTTCGGAAAAATGACTTTTTAAGTGAAATTGGGGTTTTTGTGAATTTTAAGCTATTTTATTTTATAACTAGTGCTTGTAATTGTACAAATGAGTGTGTTGGGAGCTTTCTCGATGGTTTGGCGTTTGTACGCCGACGTCGAGGGTTTTTGGGTCGATTTGTGAAAGCAACCATAGGTTTTGACCTATGTGGGATTCGTGCGTCGTTTTGGTCATGAGTCGGATTTTAATGCGATACGGTGCGTTATGATATGTAGGTACCCCATGTGGACTTCGGGACGACAAGCAAGCGCGTGGCGACGTCGGCACCGGCGAGCGAGGACTAGGTGAGTAGATTTATATCTACGGGAAGAAGTCGGGTGGATGGCGTATAGCACCCCCGCAGTTCGTGGTGATGTACACGAATACGTATACACACATATATATATTGTTTATATATTGTTTGAGTTATTGATGATAAATATGGATATTTGGTATTCTTGGATGATTGAGTGTCGCGAAACCCTAGAGTAGCGGTCGCACACACTTGCACACACCCACCCATACTTGCATACTTTCTTCTTTCTTTTGTGCTCATATGGGAATATATAGTTATGTGTTCACATAGGTATGGGACTATGTGTTCACATACGGATTTGGGGATGATACTTGGGATTGAGATGAGTCGATGAGATTTGTGTTGAGATTGTGATATCGGTGATATGGCAGGATTCGTACTTGAGGTACGTCCTGGTGTTATAGCGGATCTTGGGGTGACGATACGGGTGAATAGTGTTATAAATAAAGTGGTCGACATGTGATCGTGATATGAGATATGATATGCTAGGATATTGATCCTAGGCTGTATTGGGCGATGTATACCCCTTGATGATGATATGTGCTGATGATATCGGTTTGTATGAGACTGTCGATCAGTAGTCAGATCATGACTATATTGATGATATTAGTATTGTATTAGACATAGGTCAGTACCTTAGACTATGATCTTTGATAAAGAGAATACCGGATGAATAGTGTGATGAATATGATTTTGACCCGTACCCAGATTTGGGGATGCCGTACAACGGATTTACGTACGAGCTATATTTTGATGATTGATCCGCACTCTTGACTTGGGATGTCTGATTATAGATATGGTATCGGATATGATATTATTGAGGCGGGATCGCCGACTAATATATATACAGGTATGTATATGTATCGACTCAGATGTTAGGCGGTTTCCTTACCTGTAGTCCAGCTTGTTAGCTTAGCCCTTTAGTTTAGTTTAGTTGTTAGATTAGATTCGATTCTTACCTATTTCAAAAACTAACGAATCGTGGGTATTTTAAAAGACAGCCCAAGGGATCCTACGGATATTTCAAAAGACGTATCTTTTCATAAAAACACCGTAGCCCCTATTTTCAAAACCCCACGATTCGTGTTATTTTCAAAAGGCACCATTGTAGGACTTATATTAGGTTAATGTAGATTAGTTATCGTTGCGTCTAGTGTTCAGCTCCCGCTCATTATTGTGGTTCGCTCTGCATCGCATGCTTATATTAAGCTTCATATTCTACTGTTGATATCTTGTGGTTAGGACACCAGCACCATTACCGATGATGCGTATGTACCACGTACACTTACTTGCCGGCTCACACACATCTTCATCGGTAATTGCCATGTCACGTACACCTTAGAAAATATTATTGCTTGACATAGCCTGCTAGCTAATAATTTAGACATGATATTAGTGTACTTGCCTTATATGTTAGTTTAGACATTGTAGTTATTACCTGCTACTTCATGCATACTGTTATTCATTGTTATGCCGCATTCATGGATTCTCATGCATATATTCACTTTTTACGTGCTATTGAGGTTTTGGATTCGGATTTCCATGAGATTTTCTGGATTTGGGGAAAACCGCAAAATATATACAAACTTCTTCTTTCTCTTTTTAAATGAAAAGCGCGGTTTTTCCATGATGTATGAGTCGTCCACCATGAGTTTGCTGATGGATTTCGAGACCCGATTCGAGGAGTTGGATGAACCGTTTCGGGTACATGGTGGGCCCGGTACGGTACCCCGGGGCGAGAAGGCTGTGTTGTTGACGTTGAGCCTGGCAGGGGAGCACTACCGACCGGTGATATTACCCGACGCGTCGGATATCCGGAGGATACCGTCGTGGTCTTGAGATGGATGGTAGGGGCCGGTCTGGACTGACGGTGCCCTAGATATTGAGATTTCGAGATATTGAGGTGCTGAGGTTTGATGATACAGGCCAGTCCGGATAGCCGGAGCCTGAGGTTTTGAGATATTGAGAATTATGTTTTGTGTCGATGCTAGACACTGTTGATGCTGATTTCATTTATGATACCTCATTTTAAAAATACAAAGGAAATCTCACTGATTTATGAAAACAGTTTCTTCATTTACATGTATTCTGTTTTCATGCATTCATACCTCATTCATATGATATATTGCTACCTGTGGCACTGACACGGGCACATGAGATTACACTCGGGTTAGATATTACCCTAGCCATTATTATAGGCTGCATGTTATACATATATTTGAGGATATATTATGATCATTGACCTAGGTTGCGTTATTTATGTGATTTCTGTGCGTAGATGTTTTTCTATTCACGAGTTGGCAACTCACCCCCGTTGTGCCCCAGTTTCTTGCAGGTTTGCCGTACAGGTTTCATTACGGCTTTGCGGGCATAGTTTCGTTCGGGTGATTTGCTAGTAGGTGGGTTTACTTGTATCGTACCCCCATTATATATCTTGTATATCATTATTCTGTTGTATCTAGAAGTTCCATCAACCAAACATGTATTTATTTTTGAGATAGAGACCAGTGATGTTATTCTTTCGACCTTAAAGTCGCGCTTTTTTTTTTCTTGTGGTTTTGAGTTTCCTTTTGAGTTTTTGATCCTCGCCATTGGCGTTGTATATTATATTGCTTGTGTGGTTGTGACCGTCGATTGACGAAGAGCTAGCTCCCGCTTGGGGATGCCTTTTTTTTTTTGATTTCGTATACTATTCATGTTGTACCCCGTTTGGGGGCCAGTATTTACAAAGGAGACTCTGCCGAAATTTTCAGTAAATTTTTGATGTTCTTAAAAACCGCATAATTCGGCTTATGCTATTGAAACTACTTGCTTTAAGTTGGTTTTTCCTGCACTCTACTACTTTTCTTGGTTTGGATTTCTGGGTTTTCGGCTTACTTAGATTACGTACGCCTCGAGACGTTCGTAGTTTAAGTGCCGGTCATATTCCGTACTTTCGGGACGTGACAAAGTTGGTATCAGAGCGTTAGGTTTTACCTTCGGAGCGTAGGATGACCCTTGGTTGATGGAATAGGTGACTAAAGTAGAGTGACGTACCGTGGGTATGTTCCGCGGCATACTTACGATACGCTACTCCACTTAAGAAGCCTTAGGATGTACATTTCTTTGTTCAGTATTATATTCATTCCTGATCTAGCCTCATCGGTACCAGTTATGGTTTTGCTGCCACGATTATGGGCAGGGAGAGCTACGGCTAGAGTTGCGGTCAGCACGAGCTCGTTACGAACGAGGACTGACCAGGGCGTGATTCCGGCGACACACGATTGCAGATATTTGTCTTTTATTGTGTTTTCGCGCCACGAGCGTTGATGGATCGCTGTATGAGATTACTCGGACGGGCAGATCAGCACCAGAGGATTGAGCCAATGATAGAAGGTCGCTAGTCACCCACGGATGAATGACTGAGACATATGGTTCGTTCGCCTACCCGATGAGAGGTCATCAGATAGATTGATTCCAGCTAGAGACGACTTCATGCGAAGACGTTGGGAGTCAACAGAGGCGATCGAATGTCAGAAACCTATTATTCCAAGTTTAAAGTAGTTGGAAGGACATGCAGGCAATTCTATGGTCCCTCTAGAAGAATGAAACCCTAACTCGACATAATGACCGTGTGAAAGCCTTTGAACCTTAGGGTTTGCGGCAGTTCTACGGCGCCATTAGTGAGGCATGGGTTTGCCCTTCTACGGCTGGACCACCGATGCTGTGGTATGTATTCGATACTATTAAACTGTGCCCAAGATGTTGAGCTCTTGGGGGATTATGAGGTTTTGACGAATCGATCGAATGGTTCGACTTCATTCGGATGCTAGGTGGTGATATGCATTCTTGGGAGACTCCAGATACGAGGATAGTCATTGGAGCTCAGTCCATGCAGCCACGATGAGACGAGTCCGAAGCAGTCGACATTAGAGAAAGTGGAGTAAGGGGTTCGTACGAGATCTTGATGAGACGACGTTCCACTCCGCCGACATCAGAGATGCGATACGCATGCCGAGGCATTGTGCATAGATATACCTTCCGGAAGGAGTCGCGATGAGTATGCAGCCGTTCCGGAACAAGAAACAGATATAGTAAAGGACGATAACTTCCGGACAGTTCGGCAGAGACGTGATTTGGGAGAGCCTCGACAGGACCTTTCTGGAATGAATTACGAGAAGACTAGGACCCAGGAGTGGTCATATTACGCACGCCAGCAGACCAGGGTTCTTGATCATTGACGAGACATGCTATGAGTGACCACGACAGTTGGCCAGAGATTCTTGAGTATGTGCTTGAGCGGGACTATTCCGCCATACTAGATTTCGATGTTTTGGGTGAATTATTCGCATGATTTGGTTTTGATGACTGCGGATTTACGATTTTCGCACAGTCGTTGCACTTGATATCGTTTTCGTGCTTTGGTTTCACATGTTTGTGATTTTACGGTTTTAGACATTTGAGTTGATTTTGTGTGTATGCACGCACACGATTTGGTTCCTGTACTCTGTATAGTTTATATATGCTTGCAGTGCAGTGATATGCCTTTTGTGCACTTAGATGCCCTGGACTTCGATTTCGATTGTGATACTCGATATTTGTTTTGTGCACCTTGTGCACCTGATTTGATTTTGCGCATGTTCGGCGCTTGATGCTCGATTTCATGATTTCGTGCACGATGGATGCACCTGATTTGGATTTTCGCGCATATTGAGCGCATGTCTTGAGATGCGATTTTGGTGCACACCAGATGCACTAAATCAAGATTTTTCGTGCATGTCAGATGCACCTGATTTTGCTGTTAGGCACGTACGTTGCCTATGACCGATGTTGTGTGCACAACCGTTGCACCTTGATGTTGTTTTGTGAACCTGCTTGGCACATGTATGGATTTTGATTTCCGTGTGCACCGGACGCACAGGGTTTTCATACGCACTTTTGGATTGATTCTATGGAGCAGTACGTTTTATGATATTTGCTATGTGTCTTCGTACTGGGCAGGACTAGTCAGAGGACAGTACCTGAATATATTTGGCATTCATTTCCTTCAGTTATTTATATATATATATTTGATATTTACGTGTATAGTTTCGAGTTATATCATATTGGTTTTGTATTGGATTTGACATTTGTGTCTTTACCATGACTCCGATGATTGCGGGATGCTTGACGGAGTTTTGATTTGAGTTATATGCTCATTGCTCATGCGCATGCATTGCGCTATGATGCGTATTATGTACTTATGGTTTCGGAGCCCCGACGACTTGATGATTTTGCTTAGATGTTTTTGTATTTGGAGGGAGTTTGAATTTAAATTCGGGGACCGAATTTCTTTAAGGGGGGAAGATTGTAACGTTTTGAAAATCGTTTCGGTGAAATTTCGGAAAATCGGTAAAATAAAGGGGTTTTCTGTAAAAAGTCAAAATACAAATATCTTATTATAAAAATTAAATATACATATTCTAGCTATGTAATTGCTAGTATTTGGTGTTTATTGAGCCACTGGTGAAATTTCAAATTTTCTGAAAAAAAATTATTTTATTATTATTTTAAGCCGTCACTAATACATTTAATTAGGGAAAATTACAAACTATAATGGGTTGAAACAAATTTTGTGTATCATCACACATTAAAAAAAAATTTATCATGTGGTTTTTGAAACGAAATCGTTTGCCAAAACGGTTTAGAAATTATTGAAGAAAAAAGGCTTTTTTTTAGTGTAAATGGATGTTTGGGGTATTGTATTTATCATTTTCCATCACCCCACACCCATACCCACACTCACACACCCCCATTTATTTCTTCCCTTGGCTGAATTCAGCAGCCCCCACCCATTTTCCCTACTTGAATTTCAAAGAAAAGAAAAGAAAGAAAAGAAAAGAAAAGAAAAGAGAATGATAGAATTAAAGGTGGACTTTTTGACCACATTCTCTCTCCAATCACCTCACACTCTCTTCTCCTCCCCATTTGGCCGAGCCCACTTGTTTTTCCTGCACCACAACAGCCTCTCTTTCTTCCTCTCTCATTTTGCATCAAAAAAATTCAACAAAATGCCCAAAAACCAACACAAAAATCCCACAAAATCAAAATCCACCTCCTACCCATTTTTCCTTGGCTACATTATCATGGATCTGGGGATTTAGATTTCAATTTGGGAGGCTAAGTGTGCTTGTGGGAGCTTCAAATTATTTGGATATAAATTCTAACCTTTTGCTTAATGTGTTGTAATTGTTTCATGTTAGCTTAATTAGGTGTTTAATTAAGTTTAAATAGGTTTTCAATTGGTTTTAAGTGCATGATTTAAAATTTATGAGTTAGGGTTTGAATTCAAATATGGTCATTGTCACTTGTTTAAGTTTACAAAGTGTATTTTGGCATGTGAGGGCATGGAAAAACCTAATCTAGTTGCTATTATGTAAATTGTTGCATTTAATTTGTCCAAATCAAGTTTTTAAGCAAACTAGGTTTTTGGAATTTGATTAAATAATGGAGATAAAAATCTAATTAGGGTATTCATGGAATTATTAACATTTTAAAGTGTAGTTTAATACTTTAGTTCATGAAAATCCAAGCTAGATTGTAGTTTGTGCATTTTTGCTATAAAATTGTTAAAATTTAGGTATTTTGTAAACTAGAATTTTGGGGTTTATGGAATTTAATGAGATTAAATTATGGGAATTATTTTTATGACTTATTTAAGATATTTAGTGAATATTGTGGCCGCTAGATTCGTTTATACATCGAGTTTTGTACTAAAACGGTGATTTGTGCTTGCTAGATTTTCGGAAAAATGACTTTTTAAGTGAAATTGGGGTTTTTGTGAATTTTAAGCTATTTTATATTATAACTAGTGCTTGTAATTGTACAAATGAGTGTGTTGGGAGCTTTCTCGATGGTTTGGCGTTTGTACGCCGACGTCGAGGGTTTTTGGGTCGATTTGTGAAAGCAACCATAGGTTTTGACCTATGTGGGATTCGTGCGTCGTTTTGGTCATGAGTCGGATTTTAATGCGATACGGTGCGTTATGATATGTAGGTACCTGATTGAGTGATTTAGCGTGCTTGCGCTTTCTAAAAGATAGATCAAAAATATTTTAACCGCAATCAAGAACGGCGTCGCATGAAGCTAGCCGGTGAGTACGGGTCGGTCCACAGGGATTTTGTGAATTTCCGATTCATTCTTACGAGTTAATTCCGAAGGGTGTTCGGTTGATTATTAAATCTAAAAATCTAATTAACCTAGGGCAATTATCTAGATCTACTCTTGCTAGGGCTAGGTTTAGGGATGGTTTGGAAATGTAATTAAATCTCACCGCTTTCAATACCCGAATGAAGATCTATGAGGAGTTATGGTAATTATCAATAAAGTAGATTATATCCGTTCGGGAAGGTGTTCCTTCTTCTAGGTTCTTGTCTTTCCTTTAGAGATCCTTACCCTAACCTCCATGGAAAACATCACACCCGGGCCTTTATACTACAGTATCACTGCTACCTCGAGGGATAGAGTGCCGTAGGGAGCGGTATGTGCATGTATGCATGGAGTCCTATTGTAAATATTTGGTGGGTAAGAAAGGGATGAGAGATCTCATCTCTCAAAATCCTTCCTCAATGCTAAACCCTAAACAAGTTCCTAGGGCATGAAATTAAATCTACCTAGGGCAAGGAATTGAAATCTACACTAGGGCAAGAAATTAAATTACTTACAGATGGATCCCTCCAATCATCCATGCAGGTTTGTCAGATCTGAATTTCTGAATGGAAAAGAAGCACCGATGCTCTCCAAAAGATTTCTAAATTTTATTCATTAAAGGGAGGCATAAGAAAATACATTCTTTAGAGTTCCTATTTATAGAGAATAGGAAACCCTAGGTTATATTTTGATCCGCATGTCTAAATTTACAAAAATAGCCCTAGGTCAACTTTTCAGCGCCGCTAAAAATTTTGGTAAAAAGTTCTCCGCGCACGGGCACAATATGGCTGCGGAACCGCGGCCATAGCAGGCTTGGGCCGTGGTTCCGCGGCCCTTTAGAAAGATTGGGTGCTGAAAATTTAGGGTTTTGTTCTTGGTCTTATTGGGCTTCTGGTTCTTTGGTTCTTTTATCATTTGGGCTTCTACATTGGTTCCAGATCTTCAGTGAACATTTTACAGTGGATCTTTTAACCGTTTTACCTTGGGCACGTGGACCTTGCGTTGCCTTGTTGATTGTGAACTGTCTTTCGATGTAGGCTTGACTAAGATCCTCCTATTTGTTGGTCAAAGTCCACTTTTGCATCGTCTTTTCATCATTTTCACTGTTTTCTGTCCAAGAACCTGTAACCTGTAATATGTAGCAGACATGCGTCAAAAGTACCTGTTTATTTATAAAAAGAATAAGAATGGGGAATATAATAATGCAATATTATGGTCTGAACAAATACCCCCAAACTTATCTTTTGCTCGTCCTCGAGCAATCTTATTTTTATTCTCTAAAATCCTAACCACACTTTCGCTGGGAAACGCGATTGCACTGAGCACGTGCAACAAGCCGTTAAACCTCTATGTGTCCCTAGTAGGAAGAGTGTTGTCTCCTGAGGGTTTTCAGCGGATACTACCCACAAAATCCTATCAACTCGGCCCATTGGCTTTTGTTCTCCAATTAGGTTTTCTAACTAAGAATTCTATTATCTTTTACTTGTAAATTATCCACCTATATTCTTCACACTTCCTCATCATTTAACTTAAGATTATTTATGTTATGTAGACCTACTTAGCTTTCGGCATCTCTTAAGTTTTCCTTCTAGGGTTCCATCTCCACTTAGGAATTTTTATCAATTCTACTAAAGATACAAGTTCTATTCGTCACTCCTTTCTCTCATCTAAATCCCAATCACATACCCCTACGTGTGTGTATAAATCATCCCTACACTTGGAAATTCAAATCAAGCAATCATACCCTTGTCCGTTGTCCAAAGCACTTCTTAATTGGTGAATTTTTAATTAAATTTCGCTTACACATCCTTCATGCGACCGTTAATACTCCTTGAGGTACCAACGACCGATTACAAGATGCGTTAGCACTTTAAAACGTACTTCCTAGTTTTGCAACACCCAAGGCTTTAGCAGTGACTCCCAAACCAGTTGGTCTAAGGCATTAGGTGATGAAGCACCCTTACTAAATATTTTTCTATTTTTCTACAGCCTTAAGTAATCACAAAAACCAGTGTCCATTTTTTTCTTTATTCACTTTTTTTCTTTTATTTTCATTGTACTAAGGACTTTAGACAAGAGCATTTCAAGGTCTCTTCTACTATTCCAAGTTTCAAGGTGCGTGATTATGCAAGTTGTAGGGTATACGTTTTCAGAATCTAGACTTAAGTTAGGAACTATTTTTCAAACTTATACTCTAATAAGAACATCAATACTTTTCCCTTGTTTCGACTTAGCCCAAGAAGTCAACCCAAAATTTGCCTATTTCTAAATAAACTACAAGGCATATACTTTCTACCGTTAAACTTTAAGAAAGGTTATTTTTAGGGTTTTTAATTTACTAAGTCTAAAATCTAGTTGTTCCTAGCCAGTTAACCTATCTGTCAAACTCAAATCAAATATGGCCAAAATTGAATACAATATTTTTATAATTTTTGAAATTTTTTCAAATTTTTATGGGTTTTCAAATAAATATGCAAATGCAAAAATATGTACAAATGAATGCGAAGGAAGAAGACGTACCGAGCATACCCCCAAACTTGAACTTGACAGTGTCCTCACTGTCATGCTAAACCAAGAGGGTCAAAATACCAGCACTTCCCTGTTTATTTATTTATAATTTTTTTTATTTTTTTATTTGTTTTGAAATTTTTTTTATTTTTTATAAAAGAAAACAAAAAATATATGTACATATATACAAAGGTCCCCCCCAAACTTAAGCTTGGCCTTACACAAGCCAAAAGTTAGCACCAACCATTCAAAAATCTTATCATGGTAAAGGTATAGTCGGTGTAAGAATGGGGTGGAAATGAAAGAGATGAAAAGCACGCGAAACCGTGTGGAAAGAAGAATGGTAGAATATGGTCTCGGTGGGGGAGAAGAATGGCGAAAAGAAGAAGGAAGTAGAGTACGATCTTGAGGGTGTAAATTGAGTGAATAAATTAGCGCAATATGTGATGACGATATGTTAAAAGCGATTGCGCTAACCTATCAACTCGTCGTGCAATGGGGTCAAATCCCTCAAGATTCGCAAGAAAACATGGGTATGCCGAACTTGGTATAGTAGATGAAAGCGTAACGTTCACTTGTTCGGTCGGAACAATGGGAAAGACGAAAGGGAGTGAATTAGGGATAGTATCTTTCTCACCGTAGTAAACTGTTTCGAACTTGAAAGATTCCATTAATGGTTCGAAACTAGTATAATCAACCGAGTCTGATGGCTTATCTGAAAATGTAAAGGACTCAAACTCGGGCGGTGAGTCATCAACATCGTCCGAAAAGGTGAAACACTCGTAGGTGTTATCGTCTGCGAGAATTGTGTCAGATTCAAAGGAAAAGGTTTCAAGCTCACAGTCTTCAAGCGGGGTCGGAACGATGGGAAGGAGGGAGGGTGATATAGCAGTCAAAGGTTTAGGAGGATGAATTGGAAAATCAGACACATCAAATAAAAATGATTCAACCTCAATATTATCCTCAAGACTCTCCTCAATACTATCCTCAATATTTAATTCATCCATGCCATTATCATCAAAATCTAGACGCATATGAGATTCGGGAGAAACATTTAATAACTCGGGATGATGATTTGAACATAAAATCTCAAGTAAATCGACAGGTTCATCATCCGAAATATTCCCGGCGTCTATATCCTCAATCAAGTGAAAATCAATTTCTTTAGACACCTCATCAAAAGCATGGATATCTATCGATTTAGGTTCTAGAGTGGAGGTGTAAAGATCGAAAGGATTAGGTGCGGTTTCACTCGAAAGGGGTTCCTCACAATCTGGCAAATCAAACACTACAAAATCACACAACTCATTTTTATTTTCAACAGGTGAACTATTTAGGGCAATCGATGGAAAACAGGAGTTGTGGGCTTCAATTGGGTAAGGGTAGGTGTGATTTGGAAATCCTCTCTCATTCTCATTCTGTCCAACCGCCTCCTCATACATTGAAAAATTTGGTGCTAGCGGGAAACTAGCTACCGGTTCAGCAGGTTGCATAAGGGCGGCCACGGACGCTTCCACATTCCTAACCATTTTGTTTGTTGCTGCGATATACGCCTCCAACGCCTCTTCCAAACTAGACTTTGGTGGTAAGGGGGTTTCGGGAAAAGATTCGAAATTGTGTGGATATACAAAACTCCCAACAGACTGTGTAGAATCAATGTCTAGTGAAGGTGGTAAGGTTGGGTAGGACTGGTAGGAAGTGGGTGGTAGGACAAGGGTAGGGTCTACATGTGGATAAAAATGTGAATAATCTTGTGGATCCCTAGAACTAGATGTGTGGAGAGGGGTGAAAGATCGGCTGCGAGATTGAGCAATGTGCTCAGCAATGGACATCGGCCTAGGAGTGTCAGAAGGACTCGAAAGAGTGGTATCAACATATGGAAGTGGTGAAGGTTGACTCGGTTGACACAAAGTAGGTTGAAAAGTCAAACTGTTTCTCCTAGACTCCTCTGTGTGATCTTTCAAAGATTTTTTAGGCACGGAAGGATCGTCTTTAAATTGACCGAACACATTGACATATGAAGCAAAATTAGGTTCGGGATACCAAAGTTCGGCTAATGATTTTTTATGTGGGGTACCCATGTTAGAAGAAGAAAGGTGACAAGAAGGAAGGTTGGATGGTGCAAGGATTTATTTGGGGCTAAAAAATTTTGCAAGTTCTATAAAATATTTGTCCTTTTTATTTTCATTTTTTCTTTCTTTATCTTTATTTGGAAAAAATTTTGTTGCAAAAAGATTTTAAAGAAAAGATATGCAACAGCAAAATATTACTTGCAATTGGTTATTATTTGAAGCATATCACAAGAATCTTTATTTGGAAAAAATTGTTGCAAAAAGATATTCGAGAAAAGATATGCAACAAAAAAGATTACTTGCAATCAATTTCAATTTTGAGCGGGGCCCAAAAATCCTGCACAAGATTTGTTATATGGAAGAGAATATATTTTTAAAGTACACAAAATCTTGCAGGCATTATTCAGAAAATATATTAAAATTTGCAGAGGAGAAATAACAGAGAGCTTACAACGCAAATTTCATAGGATGATCTCACCAAAAGAGCGCGGTTCCGCGGTATAAACGCGTTATTGCCGCGTTTTCGCGGCGGTCTAATCAGCATGAATCCCCAAAAAAAATTTGACGCTCTGATTCCACTAGAAGGCCACGGTTCCGCGGCCTAAGGTGGGCTTTGGCCGCGGAATCGCGGCGGGTTGGGGGAATTGGGTCTCCAAAAAATTTTCACTGTTCTGTTATTTGATTCCCCTTCTGTTTCGATCTTCTGATTTCTGTTTGGCCTTCTGGAAATTTCCAGATCGTCTTTGTAAATCCTGCAAAATTAAAACAACAAAGTATCCCTTCCAAAAATAACAAAATATATATATTTTTATATTTTTTTGGATTTTTTAGATTTTTATGAATTTTTAAATTTTATGATTAACCCGAAATTGCGAAAAGAAAATTCTACGCCATCCCCGGCAACGGCGCCATTTGATTGAGTGATTTAGCGTGCTTGCGCTTTCTAAAAGATAGATCAAAAATATTTGTAACCGCAATCAAGAACGGCATCGCATGAAGCTAGCCGGTGAGTACGGGTCGGTCCACAGAGATTTTGTGAATTTCCGATTCGTTCTTACGAGTTAATTCCGAAGGGTGTTCGGTTGATTATTAAATCTAAAAATCTAATTAACCTAGGGCAATTATCTAGATCTACTCTTGCTAGGGCTAGGTTTAGGGATGGTTTGGAAATGTAATTAAATCTCACCGCTTTCAATACCCGAATGAAGATCTATGAGGAGTTATGGTAATTATCAATAAAGTAGATTATATCCGTTCGGGAAGGTGTTCCTTCCTCTAGGTTCTTGTCTTTCCTTTAGAGATCCTTACCCTAACCCCCATGGAAAACATCACACCCGGGCCTTTATACTACGGTATCACTGCTACCTCGAGGGATAGAGTGCCGTAGGGAGCGGTATGTGCATGTATGCATGGAGTCCTATTGTAAATATTTGGTGGGTAAGAAAGGGATGAGAGATCTCATCTCTCAAAATCCTTCCTCAATGCTAAACCCTAAACAAGTTCCTAGGGCATGAAATTAAATCTACCTAGGGCAAGGAATTGAAATCTACACTAGGGCAAGAAATTAAATTACTTACAGATGGATCCCTCCAATCATCCATGCAGGTTTGTCAGATCTGAATTTCTGAATGGAAAAGAAGCACCGATGCTCTCCAAAAGATTTCTAAATTTTATTCATTAAAGGGAGGCATAAGAAAATACATTCTTTAGAGTTCCTATTTATAGAGAATAGGAAACCCTAGGTTACATTTTGATCCGTATGTCTAAATTTACAAAAATAGCCATAGGTCAACTTTTCAGCGCCGCTAAACATTTTGGTAAAAAGTTCTCCGCGCACGGGCACAATATGGCCGCGGAACCGCGGCCATAGCAGGCTTGGGCCGCGGTTCCGCGGCCCTTTAGAAAGATTGGGTGCTGAAAATTTAGGGTTTTGTTCTTGGTCTTATTGGGCTTCTGGTTCTTTGGTTCTTTTATCATTTGGGCTTCTACATTGGTTCCAGATCTTCAGTGAACATTTTGCAGTGGATCTTTTAACCGTTTTGCCTTGGGGACTGGACCTTGCGTTGCCTTGTTGATTGTGAACTGTCTTTCGATGTAGCCTTGACTAAGATCCTCCTATTTTTTGGTCAAAGTCCACTTTTGCATCGTCTTTTCATCATTTTCACTGTTTTCTGTCTAAGAACCTGTAACCTGTAATATGTAGCAGACATGCGTCAAAAGTACCTGTTTATTTATAAAAAGAATAAGAATGGGGAATATAATAATGCAATATTATGGTCTGAACAGTACCCCATGTGGACTTCGAGACGACAAGAAAGCGCGTGGCGACGTCGGCACCGGCGAGCGAGGACTAGGTGAGTAGATTTATATCTACGGGGAGAAGTCGGGTGGATGGCGTATAGCACCCCCGCAGTTCGTGGTGATGTATACGAATACGTATACACACATATATATATTGTTTATATATTATTTGAGTTATTGATGATAAATATGGATATTTGGTGTTCTTGGATGATTGAGTGTCGCGAAACCCAAGAGTAGCGGTCGCACACACTTGCACACCCACCCATACTTGCATACTTTCTTCTTTCTTTTGTGCTCATATGGGAATATATAGTTATGTGTTCACATAGGTATGGGACTATGTGTTCACATACGGATTTGGGGATGATACTTGGGATTGAGATGAGTCGATGAGATTTGTGTTGAGATTGTGATATCGGTGATATGGCAGGATTCATACTTGAGGTACGTCCTGGTGTTATAGCGGATCTTGGGGTGACGATATGGGTGAATAGTGTTATAAATAAAGTGGTCGACATATGATCGTGATATGAGATATGATATGCTAGGATATTGATCCTAGGCTGTATTGGGCGATGTATACCCCTTGATGATGATATGTGCTGATGATATCGGTTTGTATGAGACTGTCGATCAGTAGTCAGATCATGACTATATTGATGATATTAGTATTGTATTAGACATAGGTCAGTACCTTAGACTATGATCTTTGATAAAGAGAATACCGGATGAATAGTGTGATGAATATGATTTTGACCCGTACCCAGATTTGGGGATGCCGTACGACGGATTTACGTACGAGCTATATTTTGATGATTGATCCGCACTCTTGACTTGGGATGTCTGATTATAGATATGGTATCGGATATGATATTATTGAGGCGGGATCGCCGACTAATATATATACAGGTATTTATATGTATCGACTCAGATGTTAGGCGGTTTCCTTACCTGTAGTCCAGCTTGTTAGCTTAGCCCTTTAGTTTAGTTTAGTTGTTAGATTAGATTCGATTCTTACCTATTTCAAAAACTAACGAATCGTGGGTATTTTAAAAGACAGCCCAAGGGATCCTACGGATATTTCAAAAGACGTATCTTTTCATAAAAACACCGTAGCCCATATTTTCAAAACCCCACGATTCGTGTTATTTTCAAAAGGCACCATTGTAGGACTTATATTAGGTTAATGCAGATTAGTTATCGTTGCGTCTAGTGTTCAGCTCCCGCTCATTATTTTGGTTCGCTCTGCATCGCATGCTTATATTAAGCTTCATATTCTACTGTTGATATCTTGTGGTTAGGACACCAGCACCATTACCGATGATGCGTATGTACCACGTACACTTACTTGCCGGCTCACACACATCTTCATCGGTAATTGCCATGTCACGTACACCTTAGAAAATATTATTGCTTGACATAGCCTGTTAGCTAATAGTTTAGACATGATATTAGTGTACTTGCCTTATATGTTAGTTTAGACATTGTAGTTATTACCTGCTACTTCATGCATACTGTTATTCATTGTTATGCCGCATTCATGGATTCTCATGCATAAATTCACTTTTTACGTGCTATTGAGGTTTTGGATTCGGATTTCCATGAGATTTTTTGGATTTGGGGAAAACCGCAAAACATATACAAACTTCTTCTTTCTCTTTTTAAATGAAAAGCGCGGTTTTCCCATGATGTATGAGTCGTCCACCATGAGTTTGCTGATGGATTTCGAGACCCGATTCGAGGAGTTGGATGAACCATTTCGGGTACATGGTGGGCCCGGTACGGTACCCCGGGGCGAGAAGGCCGTGTTGTTGACGTTGAGCCTGGCAGGGGAGCACTACCGACCGGTGATATTACCCGACGCGTCGGATATCCGGAGGATACCGTCGTGGTCTTGAGATGGATGGTAGGGGCCGGTCTGGACTGACGGCGCCCTAGATATTGAGATTTCGAGATATTGAGGTGCTGAGGTTTGATGATACAGGCCAGTCCGGATAGCCGGAGCCTGAGGTTTTGAGATATTGAGAATTATGTTTTGTGTCGATGCTAGACACTGTTGATGCTGATTTCATTTATGATACCTCATTTTAAAAATACAAAGGAAATCTCACTAATTTATGAAAACAGTTTCTTCATTTACATGTATTCTGTTTTCATGCATTCATACCTCATTCATATGATATATTGCTACCTGAGGCACTGACACGGGCACATGAGATTACATTCGGGTTAGATATTACCCTAGCCATTGTTATAGGCTGCATGTTATACATATATTTGAGGATATAATATGATCATTGACCTAGGTTGCGTTATTTATGCGATTTCTGTGCGTAGATGTTTTTCCATTCACGAGTTGGCAACTCACCCCCGTTGTGCCCCAGTTTCTTGCAGGTTTGCCGTACAGGTTTCATTACGGCTTTGCGGGCATAGTTTCGTTCGGGTGATTTGCTAGTAGGTGGGTTTACTTGTATCGTACCCCCATTATATATCTTGTATATCATTATTCTGTTGTATCTAGAAGTTCCATCAACCAAACATGTATTTATTTTTGAGATAGAGACCAGTGATGTTATTCTTTCGACCTTAGAGTCGCGCGTTTTTTTTTCTTGTGGTTTTGAGTTTTTGATCCTCGCCGTTGGCGTTGTATATTATATTGCTTGTGTGGTTGTGACCGTCGATTGACGAAGAGCTAGCTCCCGCTTGGGGATGCCTTTTTTTTGATTTCGTATACTATTCATGTTGTACCCCGTTTGGGGGCCAGTATTTACAAAGGAGACTCTGCCGAAATTTTCAGTAAATTTTTGATGTTCTTAAAAACCGCATAATTCGGCTTATGTTATTAAAACTACTTGCTTTAAGTTGGTTTTTCCTGCACTCTACTACTTTTCTTGGTTTGGATTTCTGGGTTTTCGGCTTACTTAGATTACGTACGCCTAGAGACGTTCGTAGTTTAAGTGCCGGTCATATTCCGTACTTTCGGGACGTGACAGCTACCATCTCGCAACGAACCACCTTCATGAATCAATAAGTCCGTTTGAAGTTCAGCTTCAACCTGTTCTCGAAACTTCCGAAATCTTGGGTCCTGCAATTGCACTGCCTTAAAATCCTCGATCAATGATGAATGTACTTGCAGCTGCATCAACTGTCCCGAAGAATGCGGTAGTACAACTTCCAAATCGAATCTCCGAAAGTCTTCAATAAGTTTCTTCTGTGTAGCCAACATCTGAATTGCTGGCAACCGACTAAGCGCATCCGGTACAACATTAACTTTTCCCGGATGGTACTTAAGATCGAGATCGTAGTCAGCCATCAGCTCCAAACATCTATGCTGCCACATACTAAACTCCTTCTGAGTGAACACGTACTTTAGGCTTTTGTGATCGGTGAATATTTTAACCCTTTCGCCCAATAAGTAGTGTCTCCCAGTCTTCAAACCGAGCAAAACACTGCTGTAACCTCCAAACCCTGAGTTGGGTAATTCTTCTCATGGGTCTTCAACCATCTCGATGCGTACGCTATAACTTTCCCATGCTGCAACAAACACATCCCAATCCTTTTTCAGATGCGTTGCTGTGAATTACCAATCCTCCGGAACTGTCTGGCACTGTCAGAATAGGAGCGGTTATCAACCTTTGCTTCAACACCTCAAAAGCTGACGCACACATATCCGTCCACATAAAAGGTACCTCCTTGCGCGTATGCTTGGTCAACGGCTCTGCCAGACGAGCAAAGTTCTCCACAAATCTTCTGTAATACCCGGCGAGTCCAAGAAAGCTTCTTATCGCCGCAACATTCTTCGAAATCGGCCAATCTCGAACTGATGCAATCTTTTCGGGATCAACAGCGATTCCGTCGCCAGACACGACATGCCCCAAAAACTTTACTTCCTCCTGCCAAAACTCGCACTTGCTCATCTTTGCATACCATCTTTCTTGCCTTAATGTCGGCAGTACGATCTTCAAGTGTTCCACATGCTCTTCTTTGCTCCTCAAGTAGACCAGAATATCATCGATGAACACCACTATAATCTGGTACAGGAACGGTGAAAGATTCGGTTTATCAAATCCATAAATATCGCCGGTGCATTCGTGACTCTGAATGGCATCACCAAATACACGTAATGTCCATACCGAGTTCGGAATGGAGTCTTGCAAATATCTTCTGATTAAACTCGGACTTGATGATATCTGGATCGCCAATCCAGCTTCGAGAATACCCTCGCACCACTAAGCTGCTCAAACAATTCGCCAATGCGAGGGATCGGGTCTTTAAACTCAATAATCACCTGGTTTTAAATTCTCGGTAATCGATGCACATCCTCCTTGTGCCATCTTTCCTCTTTACTAGAAGAACTGGAGCCCTCCAAAGTGAGTTGCTGCTGCGAATCCACTCATTCTCTAGCAATTCGGCAACCTGCTTCTTGACTTCTTCCAACTCCACTGGTGCCATCGGGTAATACGCCTTTGAGATTGGCACTGCGCCAGGAACAAAATCAATCGCGAACGCCACATCCTGCTTCGGTGGTAAACCTGATATGTCTTCAAACACGTCCATGAAATCTCGAACAACAACTGGCGCTTCTTCCTTAATAACTTCCATCGACGTAAGAACATTGTTTGTCGGCCTAGTCCTAAACTCGACTGGCCCGATAGAACCGCTTCCTCCAGCAAAACCAGCTCTGGATGTCCGGGAATCTGGAGAATCACTTTCCTTTCCTTACAATCAATATGAGTGTGGAAAGTGCCGCGAAAATCCATTCCCAAGACAACAACAAACAAAGGGATGCACCGGAATTGAATAATTCCAATGCGGGAAAGATATGAACAAGTAGGATACCAAGATGACTTCATCCGAAGTCAAGATACTGAAGAGGATTAAGTGCGGTAAGCATGACTCAAGCTGGCGGTAAAACAAGAACTGGTAAGCAATGAAATCGATAAAAACAAGGTAATATAACGACCATGACATAAGGAAGTGAATCAAGACCAGGACTCCAAGTTACTCAAATAGAGTACCGCATTGTAACCATGCTACAGTTCATGGGTACAATTACATAACTCCACTCAAGTCGTCCAAATCCTAGTATCAGAATCAAAGAACAGGGAGAAACAATAGAGAACCAAAAGGTTTCAAGTCGAGATGCAAAGAGATTTGCATATCGTCAATGCGAAGGATAAAAGAAAGATATGATTCAAGAATCACGATAACAAGGTGGCAGGACATGTTCCTAATCACGAGTATTCTGATTCATGTATTGGGTCCAATACCCAACTACAAAAAGAATCAAACTCGATTAACCTATATCCTATGGCTCTGATACCAAAAGAACCATGTCAAGCCCCGCTTCCCAGAGTACGCTAAGTTGGGCACGTGACATAGCCAACCATGCTACCTGTGGATAGGAAAAAATACTTCCACGGTCACATTACGGCTGTAGAGATATCAAGAATAGAAAAGTAAACTAACTATCTAGTACATGTCCATGAGCCAGAATAAATGGGTTGAGAAATGATAATATGCGGAAGAAAAAATAACAATAAATGAACACCTGAAAGGTAAAACTGCATACCAACAGGATCTTCACCGCTCGGTCTAACAGTGGCAATACTCCTGATCAGTCTACAACAAAGGTAGAAGGATCTGGGCCATGCAAAACCCAGACGTCAGCACGTCATAATATCAAGCAATAATATGTAAACAGGGTAGCAAGACATGCAAGTATAATCATAAATAGTAAAGCAGGTGTACAGCAATATAAATCAGGGCAGTGAAAGGTAGTGTGTAGTGAGTAAACTAAACTGGTCTGTTGGTTATCTACTCTCAAGTCTTTGAAATAAATTTGATGAATCATCGATGTAACTCAATAGTATCCCGTACGTGCCCGGGACCACGGTCAAGATTCTCGGGCTGAATCCGAGAAGTGCCACTAGGCAGTAAAAGGTAGCATGTAAAGATGAGTGATGTCAGCATCATCACCCCGGGGCTGGCCTAGCCCGTAAGACTGATCAGAACAGGTGTCGAACTGTCGAGTTACAAGTCAGGTTTCATCATTGATTTCCCCATACCCCCAAGTTATATGTGTTCAAGTCAGGTATTAAGTAATCAAGAACTAATGCCAACTCAGGATCAGGTAGGTGCAGCTTTGTCTGGATAGACAACAGGAACAGTCCGTAGGGACTACAGGTCAGGTTTGTTGGCATTAGACTCAAGATCAGGTAACAGGTAAAGCCATGGTACATCAGGTCAAGCCAAGTAGTATATTTAGGTGTCATGTCATGTCAAGAGTTGCACGGTACCATGTCGTGTCAAGTAATAAGTGTAGCAAGTCATGTCAGGGTGTACAAGATATTGTGTGGGTGCTCATAATCAAGCTAGCATAAACATGGTATACAGAACAAGCATGTGTGCTAAAATAAACAACAAGCTGGAACTTGTAACGTAAAATGTAATCAAATACAGATTAAGGTATGTAGATACACAGTTATCAGTTTGGGTTCAAGGGATAATTTCAACATTACATGAATACAGTGAAGCGAATGTGGATGATAAAATCATGTTAATATGTGCCAAGTAATCTGGAGATGCAATTGAATATAAATCAGGTTAGATGTATGCAATGGTCGTCCGACAGGGTATAAAATAAAAGGGGTACTATGGGCTATGCAAATAATTGTTATATGATTTAAATATAATTGTGGGTACTATGTATAATAGAACTAAATGCAACATGGTATGTTTCGAGCGGTGAATCTAAAATGATATAACGGGACGTCGAACTGTTAAAAGGAAGTTATGGTATTAAATGTAAACTAAAGGTTTAACGTGCACTCAAATAAGTATAAAAGAAATTAAATAGCATGTAGCAAGTTTCACTTGCCTCGATCGGATCACGATACGGGATGCGCATGCAGTGTCGAAAGCCGGCAAACGTCGCAACGTCCACACGCGCACACGGGACTGAACCAAGCAGTGCAAGAATTGTAACCACGTAGGTCGGGAACATCGACAAGGTTGCTCGGATCATCGGCAGCATGATCAAAACTTGATCTCGGCTAAGGAACAAAACTCGGCTTGAACTAGACTTGGGTAGCAAAGGTCTTGACTTGAACATGGGCATGGATATTGGTATAGCTCGGTTTTGAGGGAAGATGAGGTGCTCTCGGCTGAAGTAAGAAAAAGGAGGCTAGGGCCTCTTGGCGAAAATGAAGACGAGGGTTGATAACAATAATATGACAGCGTTGGGTTTAGGATCTCAGTTGTGGTTTCACTAGTGAAGAGAGGAAGATGAAGAAGACATGGGGAAGGCGAGATGGTGGCTATGGTGTTGGGTTTTGAGGCGATGATGAGTTTCTTAGTGCAAGGAATGAGGAGAAGTCGGTTATGGAGTCATGGTCGAGGAGATGGGTTGGTGTTCGAAGGTTGACGAGGCGAGGGTCTGACGAGGGTGGCGACGAGTTTTGAAGTCGAAGGAGATGGGTTCGATGGAGTTTCCGGCAATAGGGGCTGCTGCTGCTCCATGAGAAAGAAGGCGGCAGTGATAGGCGAGGCGAAGGTAGCATCGGTTTTGGAGTTGAAAGTTGAGCGAGGATGAGAACGTGGGGGTTTGAGGAGGTAAGGGAGATGAAGCTGGCGGCCATAGCGATCGAAGAGGATGAGGGCGGCAATGAGGTGATGGGGTTCTTGGAGAAGAAGATGCTGTCGAGTATGGGGATGATGGTGAAGGGGAAGATGCGTCGACGGTGAGGTGCTGTGAGGCGATGGCGACGATGAAGGCGTGGGTTAGACGACGTGCTAGGAGGAGAGGAAGAAAATTGTTGATGAGAGAAGAGAGAGAGAGTACGTGAGTTGAGTTGTGTATGGGTTTTTGAAATAAAAATAAAATAAAATAAAAGATTATAATATATATGTTTATGTATACAGGGAGAGAGAGAGATAAATAAAGAGAGGAGAGATAGAGAGAATCTGAGAGTAAGAGGACAGAGAGAGAGATGATTTGGATTGATTGAAAAAATATACAGAAATATATTTTTTTTGGTTTAAAGAATCGTATATAAAACAGTTATAGTTAGAATAAAATATTAATATAATATTAGTATGTTTTGAGATTTTGGCAAATACAAATTTACTCCAAAACACGCCCGGATCGGGTCTAAAAATTCAGATTTAAAATATGAAAAATATATGCGACTTCCAAATTTCAAAATGAATGCTCAGGTAACAAAAATGCATACCCCCAAGAACGGATGCACGTATATGCGCGTAGCCATCCAAACACGTCTGTTTCACTAAACGGGATGAGAACAAGATGCGTGGATGCTACCACGGGGTTAGGGGTATCATGCAGGATATGAAATGCAATTTTAAAAATATTTTATGTGACCTAAAATGTTATATGTAAAAAGTGCGATGCCAGATGAAATGCCAGTATGTACTAAACATGAGATGCACGTGTCCATGCAACAAGTCAAGGTAATCTATAAATAAGAATCAAACAGGTTCAAGCAAGCAGGTTGGGTCGAATGCAAAGTAAAATATAAAAAAAATACCATTCGCACCCAAAATACGTTAAATTAAGGAAAGACCATGGATAGGTAAATACGGAAACTGGAATTGGTATAAATGAACTCGGGTGTTACACTTAGGGTTTACAGCAGTTCAGCGGTATCGTTTATGAGGCTTGGGTTTTCCCTTCTACGGTTGGTCCATAGGTGTTGTGGCATATATTCGATACTACTAAACTGTACTCAAGATGTTGAGCTCTTGGGGTATTATGGAACCTTGACGAATCGATCGAAAAGTTCGACATCATTCGGATATCATGTGATGGGATAACATTGCTTGGGAGACTCCAGATACGAGTATAGCCGTTGGAGCGCAGTCCATGCAGCCACGAAGAGACGAGTCCGAAGCAGTCAACATTAGAGAAGAGTGGAGTAAGAGGTTCGTACGAGATCTTGACGAGATGACGTTCCATTCCGCTGACATCAGAGATGTGATACGCATACAAAGGCGTTGTATATGGATATATCTTCCAGAAGGAGTCGCGATGAGTATGCAGCCATTCCGGAATAAGAAAAGGATTTAGTAAAAGAGGATAACTTCCGGGCAGTTCGGCAGAAACGAGAATTTTGGGAGACTTCGACAGGACCTTTCTGGAATACTATACGAGAAGACTTGGACCCTGGATCTGTCGTGTTACGCGCACCCAGTAGGCCAGAGTTCGGCATCGTCGACGAGACATGTTATGAGTAACCATGACGGTTGGCCAGATATCTTTAGAGGATGTACTAGAGCGGCACTATTTCCGTCATCTCTGATTTTGATGTTTTTGGCGATTTATTTACATGATTGAGATTTTGTGCACCACAGTTGCACTTGACTTCGATTTGATGTCATTTGAGACATTGATTTTGATTTCATGCCTACGGTAGCAGGTGATTTGACTTGTGCTTTCGGCATCGTTTTCATGCACTTTTATTATTTTGATTTGATTTTATACACGCTGATGCACATGGTTTTGAGATTATGTACCACGGTATACCTGATTTGGATTTGGATCGAGATGTGTTGTATACCGTCGATTTCGATTGTGATATTAGATATTCATTTTCGTGCACCTTGTGCACTTGACTTGGATTTTGCGCATACTTGGGCGCTTGATGCGATTTTGGTGCACGCCAGATGCACTAATTCGAGATTTTTCGTGTATATCAGATGCACCTGATATTGCTATCAGGCACACATGTTGCCCTTGACAGGTGTTTCGTGCACATCCGTTGCACGTAGATTTTGTTTCTGTGCCCATGTACGGCACATTCATGGATTTCGATTTCCGATCGCACCTGACGCACGTGATTGTTGGATATGCCTCTCGAGGCTGATTTTGCTCTTGAGCACCTTGTTTTCATGATGAGCACTATGTTACGTAGTAGCCAAACAGGACTGATCTGAGAACAGTACCTGAGTACTTTGCATGCATTAAAAATTTAACCAGGGGTTTTCAAAAATGAGCAATAGTCTCGCAATTTCTTATGTGTCTGTGAGCGACACGAACGTTTACAAAGGAAAACCTTTTGGGATATTTCAAAAAGGAGGAACGCATATTTGAGCAATGACATGCATAGATACATTTATTACTTTACAAATGGACGTATGTCACTTATGCCATGAGTTACGCATGTATTTTATTTAGTTTTTGGAGATTTTTCAAGTATGTGTACTATATACATGTTATAGTATTTGACTAGGGTATATTGGATTTCAGTATTGGATTTCGAGATCTGTATCCCCATTGTAACTCCGATGATATGCGTGCAAACCCGGTGATTTGCGTGACGCTTGACGGAGTTTGATTTTGAGTTTTGTACTCGTTTTGCAGGCGCACGCGATGCGCTGTAGTGTTTTTATATCTTCCATGATTTCGGAGCCCCGTTGATTTGATCTGAATATTGAAATGTTTTAGAATTTGGGGGTTTAAATTTAAATTATGGGACCGAATTTATTTAAGAGGGGAATATTGTAACATTTCAGAAAATATAAAATATTATTTTTGGAATTTAATATTAAAATAATATATTTCCCGAAAACTGCCCGATTTGAGAAATTGGGGTTTTCGAAAAAGGGCATAAATATATACTAAAAGATGTTAAATAATTGGGAATTAAAATGATTTATTCATTTAAAAATATATTTAAACGATTTGGCATTTTTAAGATTTATTATATGCGGTTTAAATGAAAACACGATTAGTGCACTGCTAATCGCGATTAGGCTAAATCCGTGTTTTTACAGTTATTCATGGCTAGTGCACCATGGCATGTCGCATTCTGGTTACATGTTGTTTCTTGTGTTGTTTTGGGGTATTATATGGTATGGTTTTAAGTAAATAAGAAAAGGATAAAAAGAGAAAGGGTAAATAGTGAGTGAGGGTGAGAATAAGAGAGGAAAGAGAGAGAGAAGGCGGCCATCTTCATCCTCCACCATTTGTTTTCATCTCCTCCTTCAACTCACTTCCCTCCACCTCTACCCCAAGATCCATCTCCAAATATTCATCTAAACCCTATACTCCCTTCATAAAAGTTGACCCCCTCCTTCTCCTCTACACATTGGACCAAGAAAAGTGGAATTTTGACAACATTGGCAAACTAGGGTTTTTCTTGGGTTGCCCAAATGAGGTAATTTCTCTACCATTAGTATTGTATTTCAATTATTTTAGCACCTATGCATGTTTAAAAGTGATTAGGTGATGATTAGTGAACTTTGAAAATTTTTAGAAAGGGTTAGGGTTTGAGTTGAATCTAAAGGTGAAATTTTGGCTTAGTGGTGACCTTAGACCCCTGTAGGAATTTCATGGTGGGCTAAACCATAGACTAGAACCCCAATTCACAAACTTAGAAACCCCGACATCGAGAATTTGTGAGAATTGTGATGTGTTTTAGTGATCTGCTATAACCCTGGTGACCTGAAAAAATTTTAGCGAAGACTGAGAGGTGTACAGGCAACCTAGAAGCTAACCCCAAAACCTGAGGCACCCACTCAATGTTTTGGCCGCAAATTTACACCTTTTGTCCACAATTTGCTGCCTTGGTGCGAGAAAATTGCCTCGTGCTTGTTCCGTGGCTCCTATGTCAGTAAACTAGACCCCTCCCATATGCAAAATTGTCAAATTTCACTTAGGGTAAAATCTGGACCATGTTTTCCAAGTTTCTGGTTTCGTTTTGTGGATTTTAATGAATTGGGATTTGATATTTGTTATTGTGTTCCATCGTGTGGCCTTTGAACGTCAACAATGAGGGTTATTTGGTCGCGTTTTGCATGCGAGGCTACAGGTTTTAACCTATGTGAGATACGCGTACCGATTTGGTTTTCGTGTGTGATTTCGATTTATGATATTATGTGTGATATGTAGGTACCCCCATGTGGATTTAGAGACGACGAGGATGAGCATGGTGTCATCGACTCCAGAAAGCGAGGATCGGGTGAGTAGATATATATATATATATCTACGGGGAGAAGTCGGGTGGATGGCGTATAGCACCCCCGCAATGTCGTAAGAAATGACGTGATGTGATATAGATATACATAGATGTGCTATTAAGAGATATGAATAATTAGAAAGAAAAGTTTTAGAAGATCATGGGTTAGTGTCAGAGAGATTCAAGGAAAGTGATTTAGTTGTTTTCATAGTCGCGAACCCTAGAGTAAGGTTGTTACACATACACATACACACACGGGATATAGGTTTGGGTGTATATGTTATATATATATATATAGATAGATGTGAATGCGTGGGTATATATATATATATACATATACGTATACACGGATCATTGAGGATAGTACATGGTATTTAGAGATGAGTCAATGAGATTGAGCATGGTGCCATAAGATAGGTGATGTGATTTGGTTCGTATTAGGAGATACGACATGATATTATAGCGGATCTTTAGGCGATGTGTTTCAGACACACACACATATAACTGTTGACGGTATCAGTTTGTACTAGACTTAGATCTGTACCCCAGTTTATGACATATGATGATGAGGATACCAGATGAATAATGAGATAAATGTGATATTTGACCCGTACCCTGATTTGGGATGCCGTACGATGGATTTATCGTACGAGCTATATTGATGATAGATCCACACTCTTGACTCGAGAATGTCATATTATAAAGTGTATCGTATGGGATACTATTGAGGCGGGGTCACCGAATATATATATATATATATATATATATATATATATATATATATCGACTCAGACTTAAGTAGTTTTCCTTACCTTTTTCAATTAGCCCGCTTGCTCAGTCCTGTAGTTTATTTGTAGATGTTAGACTAGATTCGATTCATACCTATTTCAAAACTAACGAATCGTGTGTATTTTAAAGACAGGACAAGGGATTCTACGGATATTTCAAAGGACGTATCTTTTCTTAAAAACATCGTAACCCTTATTTTCAAAACACCACGATTCGTATTATTTCAAATAGCAAAACAGTATGACACATGTATAGTAATGTAGATTCCTTATTGTTACGTTATTATTCATGTTCCGCATATTATTGCTACATTTACTATTCATTTGCCATTTATTATGTTTTTATCGTCTCATTGCATGTTTATTGTGTACTTAGTGATTATGAAACCATGCTGTCAGGACACCAGCACCATTACCGATGATGCGTATGCTCCACATACACTTGCTTGCCAGTTCACACACATCATCATTGGTAATTGCCATGTCACGTACATTTTAGAGAATACTATTTCATTGACATAGCTTGCTAGCTGATAGTTGCAATATGTTATAGCTTTCATATGCTAGTTCAACTATTGCATTCATTGCATGATATCAGATGCATTCATATATTCATTGGTTATCCAGTATTATGGATATTTATGCCGGTTTTCACTGTTTATTGACATAATGATTTGATGATTTCAGATCCTTTTTGAGATTTTCTGGATTTGGAAACTGCATGTGAAAGTTTTATAAACTGATGATTTATTTTAAAGAGAAAAATGTTGTTTTCCTAGATATGATGAGTCTTGTCCACCATGATATTTTCTCGGTTCTAAGATGGTTTTCAAGACCCGATTCGAGGAGTTGGAAGAACCGTCTGCGGGTACATGGTGGACCCGGTATGGTACCCCGGTGCAAGAAGCTCGAGTTGTAAACGATGAGCCCGGCAGGGGAAGACTGCCTACCGGTGATTGTCTGGCGCGGCGGATATCCGGAAGATACCATTCGTGGTCGTGTGATTGATGATATGGGCCGATCCGGACTGACGGAGCTCGAGGTATTGAGATATTGATATATTGAGATTTGAGAAACTGAGATATTGAGATTTGATGATACAAGCCAGTCCGGATAGCCGGAGCCTGAAATATTGAGATATTGATATTTATGTTTTGTGTCGATGCTGGACACTGATTTCTTTATTGATTTTATTGATGATACTCGATTAATATACATACATAAATCTCATTAAATAAAGAACATAGTTGTCTCACTCATGATGTATTCTGTTTCCATTCATAATGCATTCATACATCATATATCTGATATGTTGCTATCTGAGGCACTGACACGAGCACGTGGTATTGCACTTATATAGATGGATCAGGATATTATTCGAGAATATTACATGATATGACCTAGGATAGCGTCACACATGCGATTTCTATTCTGTGATGTTTTCTACTCACGAGTTGGCAACTTACCCCCGTTGTGCCACGTTCCTTGCAGGTTTCGTCGTACAGGTTTCGTTGCGGCTTTGCTGGCACATTGTTCCTTCCGGGTGATTGCTTTGGTAGGTGGTTTCATTTGCATCGTGACCACCATTGTATTTATATTTATATCCAGTTGTATCTAGTAAAACTCCATCAACCAGACTTGTATATTTGATAGAACTAGAAGACCAGTGTTTATTCTTTCGACCTTAGAGTCATGCTTGTATTATTTTGGTTTTCTGGTGGATATGGGCTTTCTTTGAGTTTTGATCCTCGCCCTTCGGCGTTGTATATTATATTGCTTGCATGGTTTTGTCCGCCCTTTTGGCGAAGAGCTAGCTCCCGCTTGGGGATGCCTTATTCATTATATATGCTTTATCAGGTTTTGTACCCGTTTGGGGTCAGTATTTATAAAGGAAACTCTGCCAAAATTTTTATAAAAGACTTGAGGTTTTTTAAAGATACAATATTTCGGCTTATGTTGTTAAACTACTTGCTTTAAATTGGTTTTTCCTTCACTCTACTGCTTCATTGGTTTTGATTTCTGGGTTTTGGCTTACTTAGATTACGTACGCCTCGAGACGTTTCGTAATTTAGGTGCCTGTCATGTTCCGTACTTTTCGGGTCGAGACAATATCCCAAGCATTCGCAAGAGAATATCTTCTACCACACTGAGGAGCAAAAAGCGTTTTGTTTCTCAGCATGCCTCCTTTTGGAAAGGGAATTTCTTGTAAAGAAATTAGTGGTCATGAGGTAGAACTGGAACGAGTTCCAGCTATACAAACTGCAGCTGATGATTTTGTAGAACCAAAGGATTCAATAGTTCCCGACGGACCTCAGCCTCTCCGCCAATCTGGTAGGGTTCCTCACCCACCTGAAAGATACTTCGGTTTTCTTTATGACAGGGAGCGAGGATTGCATCATGAGATGATGACCCAACTAGTTTCGAGCAGGCCATCAGGAGTGGGGACTCTGTGAGAATGGCTGGATGCTAAGCGATTTGAGATGGAATCCATATACACCAACAAATTAAGGACATTGGTTGCATATCTGAAGGGTTAAATCCCCATCAGGAGCAAGTATATCTTGAGAAGATTACTTGGAGTAGATGGAAAAGTTAAGACTTTCAAAGCTAAGACTAGTTGCAAAAGGTTTTCGTCATCAACCAGGTGTGGATAATGATGAAACCTTTTCTCCAGTGGCTATGCTTAAGTCCATCCAGATCCTACTTGCCATTGCTACATACCATGACTACGATATCTGGTGGTTGGGTGTCATGACTTCTTTTCTAAATGGTAATTTAGAAGAGAGCGTCTATGAGTACACAGCCAGAGGGCTTCGTAGACAGTGGGAGCAGCGGAAACGTGTGCAAGTTGCTTTATGGGTTAAAGCAGGCATCGCGGAGTTGGAACATCTGTTTTGATATAGTAGTCAAAGAGTTTGACTTCATCAAAATGGTAGATGAACCTTATATATACAAAAAGTTAGTAGGGAGTATGGTGGCATTCCTCGTATTGTACGTGGATGACATACTCTTGATAGGGAAGGAGTTTTCTATTCTACGCTCGGTCAATCTCCTCTTATCACAAGGATTCTCTATAAAGGATCAAGGTGATACCACCTAAATTCTGGGTTTTGGATCTATGAGATAGATCTAAGTGGATGTTTGGATTCTCACTAGGTGTAGTGAGATGGTATCAACCGATCCTAAGGAGAATCACTGGATAGCATTTCAGGGTGGTAAGGACGACTGAATGTCAGTCACAGGCATTGTCTTTACCCTCAGTGGAGGGGCGGTATGTTGGAAGAGCTCCAAGCTAGATACCATGGCAAACTAGATGATAAAGGCTGGATACATCGCTACCAACGATGCTACCAAAGAGGCAGTCTGGGTGTATATTAGTTCATGAGATGAACTTAGTTCCTACCATTGTGTGACAATAGAGTTGTGGCTTATGCCTAGGAACCCCCGTCCCATCAGTGATCCAGACATATTTTAAGGCAGTATCACTTGATCTTGGAGATGGTTGATCTCCAGGGAGATCAAGGTTAGGAGAGTAGACACAGAGGACAACACGGCGGATCCACTCACAAAGGCCTTTTCAGACTCTTGTGGGATGGTTGAGTATGGGATACTTCAACCACTGCTGATTGTTGGGTATGGGATACTACAACAGATGGCCCTAGTGCAAGTGGGAGATTGTTAGTTATATGTATGCCCTAGAGGCCATTATTGTACATATGATGTATATTCTAGTGGATGCTTGGACATATATAGGGAGGACTTTCTTGCTCGACATGATAGTATGCTATCTGGTTGCTCTTTATCTTAACATGTACACCGATTGTCTCTATGTTACATGTTGATAAAGCCCTTAGGATGAGTACTTGAGTACCAGGGTTATGATGCAGATCATTCTAGTAGGGACAGAGTAGTCGTTAAGTACATCCTTCAAATGTTCCTAGTCGTAGGTGTATCGAGACAGGGCATCGATATACCAGAGTAGACTAGCGTGTAGCTTCTCAACCCATGTAGATAGGCGATGGATGATCCCATATCCATTGGTGTTTGACATCAGAGATAGTATACGGGTGCTCAGTGGAGACTGGGTACACTGGACGGACTTGCCGAGAACTCCCATATGGTATTATACCTCACATCATATGGCAGTTCTCTGGTGACACTGGTACAGGTTAGTCTATAGACCCGAGATCGTCATAGAGTCTTGTGTGATTCCCACTGTGCTTTGATTTCCACCTTACCATGTTCAAGAGAACATGCAAAACGGCGGCTTTTGGGTACAATCCTGAATCACATGGAGGCAATGAGCGATAGGAGGGGTTTTGTCTCTCCCGGTATTGGGGGTTGATGTTGCGTTGTGCTCGATTGGCTATAACAGGAAGTCCCTAGCCAGGGCTACTTCAGAGATATACTGGTAAGTTAGTTTCTCGACCCGTTATGAGCCTCACATCGGCACGACTTATCGAGTTACTAGGGTCTGACATTTACCACCCTTAAACGAGATATGCGACATATCAGACGAAGAGACTGGATTGTACGATAGTGTTACTGATTGGATTCGCAAGAGTATGAGCAGGCTTGCTTGTTGATCTTCTGATCGCCCAATACCCGGGTGGCAGTTACGTTTAGCTGACTGCTTGCAGCTTGTGGGTGTTTGATATGATCATCACCTACTGCCGGCGTATTGACGAGTCTTTAGAGTCCTACACAGAGGTTTCCTGGCTCAAGCGAAACGGAGTAGGAGAACATATGTGATATGTGCGGGACCGAGATTAATACAATATGTGATACCGTATTCTATTCTCGCGATAGGTGACATCGATCTGTTATATGTGATATAGCCGGGTTATCGGATCAAATGTTGATTCGATAAGTTGTTACATTTGATATTAGTCGGTTATATGTGATATAGACGGATTATTAAATCAATTGTTGATTTAATAATTTGATGTATAATTATATATTTGATATATTAAGTTACATTAACTAATACTTGCTCACTTATGATTTCTTTTCTCACTTGATTTTGTGCATGAGTATATATGTGATATATATAAGTGTACATGTTTTGTGTCATGCTTGATGATACATGCAACATGGGTGTGTGTATGACTTACACTATACTAGGGATTATCTAGGGTTTTATTTATTTAAAGTTATTCTAAAATTAGTTGGACTTTGTCATGGCTCAAAGCTTGTAGAAGCTTATGGATGCATTGACTTAATTTTCTATTTTTGTTTTGCTTAAGATATTTATAAACCCAACCATTATCGTAGCCGTGGTTAACTCTCTACGAAGGTTAAGTATATGATGCTTAACTCACCCAAGGTTGCCAATTATTCACTTAATAATTATCATGAGAGTTTTCTTCTTCTTCTTCCTCTCAAGCTTTCTAACTTCAATGGAAAATGGAGAAAATATGTGAGAAAATCATTTCTAATGTGAGCAAAATTCCTATTTCATCATCCTCTACTACTTGCCATTTAGTATGGGGTGTTTACTTCACTAATTCCACAATTAGTGAAGAGATGGCTTGAGTTAGTGTCTCCTCGACGTAGATCATCTTCGGCCTCGAAGACTTCGATGCAAGCATGTTCATTTCTTCATGGGAGCCTCTCTAGAGTCCGGCAGTTCATGATTGCAGCGAAGGGACAACTACACAGAGCTAATGAAGTGAAGGACCGGTCTACAAAGGTTGTATTTCTTGTTCACTTTAATTGCAAAGTTGTTTGCATTTCATTTCGTCACATTTTGTAGTATACGATTCTATGTTAGGGTTAGCTAGAACGGCTAAAATTTTAAATTGGCATGGACGATGGCTCCCGAAACCTTGCTGTCGTGCTAGACAACCCTGCATGGGAGACATTATGTACAGCTTGTGCCGCTGACGGTTTGTGGGTATTGATTGTCAGATTTTTTGCATGCTTAGTTTTAATTACCGCAATCAAGACAGTTTCGCTCGATAGCTAGCCGGTTGAGTACGGGTCGGTCCACGGAGAGATTGGAATCCTTTTCTTAGTGTTTTAACGAGTTAAGACCAATTTGTCCAGATTTGTTTAGTTTCACTATGTACTAAAATATGTATAAAGAGAGCTTGTTAGGGTTAGGATTATGTTAGTTTGAGTTAGGAGTCGCTCACTTCTTTCGTTGCCACTCTTAATATCGGTGTTACGGTAATCGGCAACAACGGGGATTAAAACGACTAGGAAGGAAACTTGCGAGTATAAGCAAGGCTTTCCAACGCTTAGTTCCTTCATTTGCTTTTTGTCTGTCCGTTCTTGGCTCTTAGCCTTAACCTCCGGTTAATTCAACCACAACCGGTCTCACTAGGATATCACCGCTATCATGTAGGATAGGGTGCCGTAGGGAGCGGATTGTGGTTCAATTATCGGGAGTCGGAATTAAGATGTTGGACAAAGAAAAGAGTGAGAGAGATTTCCTTCTCTCAAACTTCCCTCATCCTACCCTAACAAGTGAGAAACTACTCACCCGTTAAAAAGAAAAAGAAAATAAAACAAGATGGAAGGTAGAATGAAATGAGTTTAGAAGATCATAACTAGCCATTTGAGACCTCACTTTGGCAAAGGATCATACTTAAGCATCATTGTTGTAAGGATAAAGGAAAAGAGAAAAAGAAAGAAAGCAAACAAACAAATAACAACAACTTGTTTAACAAATGAAAATTACAACCAAATTGAATAACAAAATTACAAGACATGCAACTTAATAAAAAAGAACTCTTCTTTTATTCATCATCACTCATGAAGCTCACTACAATTTTAATGGAGAAAGATGAAGAGGAAGAAGATAATACAAACTCTTATCCTAAAATCTAATACAAAGAAAAAGAACCCTTTACATGGCTTAGATCTGGGCTATTTATAGGCAGGCAAATAAAACCCTAGGGATACAATCTGAGCCAAAATGAATTTACAAAAATAACCTCAAAAACCGAGTCAACACTGGGTTGACTCGGCCGCGGATCCGCGGCCTAAGTGCCATATTGGCCGCGGTTCCGTGGCCATTTGGTTGAATTGGAGGCTCTGATTTTCTGGGGTTCTCCATGTTGTTTTTCTCTTCTGTTTGGTACACTTGGTTTCACAGAATCTCTTCAGTTTTCTCCCAGATTTTTAGCAGTGCAAAAGATGAAATGATGTAGACTTTTGCCTTGATTTTCTTGAGCTCCGCGTTGAAGTCTTGGATCTTGTGCTGCCCCATTATGCTTTGTGCATGAAATGACCAATGATTTGCCATTTTGTCCCTTAAACTGGTAGGCAGCATCTAACGGATAGTGAGCGAAGACCCGCATTTATCTGTTGCTGGTAGTAGTCCTGAATTTGTTGCGCCTTTTCATGATTTTCACTATTTAGAGCTGAGAACCTATAACCTGCAATTATTTAGCAAACACGGATCAAAAGTACATACTTATATGCAATGCGATTAAGAATGAGCGGTATACAAATGCAAAAATCTGATATGAACAAATACCCCCAAACTTATCTTTTGCTCATCCCGATCAAAGCCATTTTGTTCACAAAAAGTCCTAACCTCACTTTCGCAGGGAACGCAATTGCACTGAACTCGTGCAACAAGCCGTTAAACCTCTAGGTTGCCCAGGAGGAGGAGTGTTGTCTTCTGAGGGGTTCAGCGGATATTACCCACAAAATCCGATCAAATTGGTCGTTGACTCTATTCTACAGTTCAACATTCTAGCAAGAAACTCTATCATCTTTAACTTAGAAATCATCAACCCGTATTTTTCACACTTCCTTTTCATTTAACTTAAGATCCTATACGTTTTTCCAGTTTATAAAGCTTTCTGCATCTCTTGAGTTTTACTTCTAGAACGGAATCTCAAATCCGGAATTTTTATCAACTCTACTGAAGAAATAAGCCCTATTTTTCTTTCCTATCTCTCCTCTAAACTCCGATTATATACCCATAAGTGTGTGTAATTATCACCCGTACACTCGGAAATTCAGTTCAAGCTATAATACCCTTGCCTTAATACCTAGTACTACTTCTTTTCATTAATGATAGACGGTTTTGCTCATACACCTTTCATGCGACTATTAATGTTTCTTGAGGCACTAACATCCGATTAAATTCAGTTCAAGCTATAATACCCTTGCCTTAATACCTAGTACTACTTCTTTTCATTAATGATAGACGATTTTGCTCATACACTTTTCATGCGACTATTAATGTTTCTTGAGGCACTAACATCCGATTACTAAATGTGTGAGCTTAAAGCGTAAATAGCAGTTTCCAGGTCTTGTATTTTATTCTTTTTTTATTTCAAGACCGGATATATTTTTCAATGGTGCTTTATTGGTGGTTAGCTTTAAATGCCGTTTTTTCTTTCATACTAGGTTTTCAGGCAAGAGTATTTCTAGGTATTCTCTACTATCCCAAGTTTCAAGGTGCGTGTATGTGCGATTTGTAAGGTATATATTTTCGGAATTTGGACTTAAGGTTTAGAATTATTTTTCAGACTTACTCTTCAAATAGAGCTTCAATACTCTTCCCTCATTTTAACTTAGCCCAAGAACTGAACTCACAATTGCTTATTTCTAAATAAACTGTAAAGACGTATATTTTCTACAGTTATACTTCAAGGAAGATTATTTTTAGGGTTTTTAATTCACTAAGTTTAGGATTTAGCTTTTTTTTTCTACTAGTCACCGTCATGTCAAACTCGAGTCAAAAATGGCGAATATTGAAATTTCCATTTTTATAATTTATATTTTTTAAATTTTTTTTTTATTTTTATTTTTTATAATGCAATGCAGAAAAAAACGATGCGGAATTTAAACATGCAACGCAAAAACAAATATTTACAAAAATAAAATGCAATGCAAAGATAACTATTTACAACCAAACCCCACCCACAAACTTACCGACAGCAGTGTCCTTACTGCTGCCTGCGGCGTCTCCTAGACGCGGCATCACTTGTTCCCGCCTCACCCCTATCCGTCCCTCGTCCTCTCGATCTTGCTCGTTCCTCTCTTGCCAGTAGGGTCGACATTCCCCGTTCCAGACTCGTCAATCGCTGATCAAAGTTTGTCAGCATCCCTAACACTCGTTCTACCCCCTATGGGTTCGTCGAATTAAGCGTGCTTGCACAGCGGGGGTTAGCTCTTCATCGCTCGCAGTGGAGCTCGATCTAGGTGTCTTTGCCATCACATCTTCGGCCGGCTAGGTGCGCGACCATAAATGATGAAGTCGTGTGTAGGATGTAGGGACACCCTCAAGAAGGGGCCGAATGGGAACCCCCACCATGCATGTAACCATCAAATTCCTCAACAGGAAGGTAATAGCGACACAGTTGTGTCACTAACATCGGGTATGGGTAATTGGCAACCCCCTTGCCGGCGCCAATCGAGTGTAGCAATACAGTGCACATGTCATATCTAGGGTTTTTGGTCATTAATGTATGCACTATGTGAAGGGATGGAAGAAAAATGTAGTGTTGTGCGAACTACCGAAAATGTTATTTTGTGCCCAACGGCACACTGTTAAAACATTCGCATAAAGAGTGCGAGCCAGAATGCCCTTTCTAGGCTCCCTAAAACAGTCATCACCCATTAATGGTAGGTAGTCCTCGAAGCGGAGGGGTTGATCGTGAATGGGGATTCGTGGTATTAAAGTGAGTTCTTGAATGAAGTCCCTATCGATAATTATTTCCTGATCCCCCCACAGTAATCATATGAACCCGTGTTGTGCTAAACACCCCTCCTCCACACTTTCATAAAAATGTGCAACAAGATCCGGAATCGCGAACGCATTTGGATGGTTGAATAATAGAAAATTACATCCGCGTTTTCGGATCTCATCGCTGAAATAGCTACCGTAAATGTTATGGGCAAATAATTGTGAAAAATCCCTTTCAAACTGAAATATAAGGGCTATTTATATAAAGCAAAATGCAGAAATATGAAATCTACAGAGAGGAAAAAAATATTGCAAGCCTCCTCTGAAAATTTCATAGGAAGAGGAATCAAGTCGGCGGCGGTTGCGCGGCAGAAGCGTACTATCAGCGGCGGTTGGGCGGCGGTGGGAAGCGATCAGATGCAAAAAATGCTGTGGCGGCTAGGGTTTTAGGTTTGAGATAGAATTAGGGCTCGGGAGTTCAGTAAAAGGGTTGAGGGTATTTATAGGGGCTGTTGGTTATTTGTAGAAAAGCCCCCACAAAAAGAATAACTCATTTGTAAAAAAAATTATTTATTATTATTTTATTTAATAGTTCTCAATATTTACAAAAACACCCCCTTAAAAAATTTATTTTTTATTTTTTATTTTTTTATTTAAATTATTACAAGTGGGAATTTCATCAGGCACACAAAAAAACAAAATGTTATATGCATACCCCCAAACTTATTCGAAACAGTGTTTCCATTGTTTATGGCTGGATAACTGAAGTTTGGTGGTAAGCGAAGGAAGATTAGTCAATGTAAACCGGCTCCTGTAACATCAGGAGCCCATCCGAAGGTTCTGCGGTGAGGAACGGTTTTACCCTGTGTCCGTTCACTTTGAATAGTGAACCGTCATATGGATTCACTAAGGTGTTTATCATGAAACACCTTCGTTCGGTTCTTAATGACAACCGCGTTTTCATAAGTTTCATCCCGAAGCTCGTTCAGTTCGTTGAGCTGCAGCTTTCGATAGCTGCCCGCATCTTCAAGAGTTAGATTCAGCTCTTTGATCGCCCAAAATGCGCGATGCTCGATTTCCACATAAAGGTGGCAAGAATTTCCGTAAACAAGCCGATAAGGAGACATGCCAAGATCAGTCTTATAAGCAGTTCGAAATGCCCGAAGGGAATCAGTGAGTTTCAAAGACCAATCCTTACGGTTCTTAGAAACCGTTTTCTCCAATATCTGCTTGATTTGCAGATTTAAAGCTTCGGCTTTCCCACAAGTTTGGGGGTGGTAGGGTGTGGATAGCTTATGATTAATGGAGTATTTCTGCATCAAGGCCTCGAAAGTCCTATTATAGAAATGCGTTCCATTGTCGCTAATGATCGCACGGGGGTGCCCGAACCGGGAAAAGATGTTTTCCTTAAGGAATCGAACGACAACCTTGTTGTCGTTCGTCCGGCTTGGCACAGCCTTGACCCATTTAGAGACATAATCAACAGCTAGAAGAATATACAGGTTCCCAAAAGAGCTGGGAAACGGCCCCATGAAATCATTTCCCCAAACATCGAAAATCTCGACAACCAAGATTGGTTGGAGCGACATCTCGTTTCTACTGGATATCCGGCCCAAGTGTTGGCACCGGGAGCAGGTCTTGCAGTAATCATGAGCATCTTTGAAGAGTTGTGGCCAGTAGAAGCCACACTGCAAGACTTTCTCGGTTGTCTTTCTTGGGCCAAAATGCCCGCCACACGCTTGATCGTGGCAAATGACATCACACTCTTGAACACATTATTAGGAACACACCGACAAATAATGTGGTCGGACAGTACTTGAACAGATAGGGTTCGTCCCAGTAAAAGTGTTTTACTTGGGATAAGAATCTAAGTCTGTCCTGACTTAACCATTCGTTCGGTAGTAATCCTGTTACCAAATAGTTCAGAATATCTGCGAACCAGGGTTTGCACGATACTGCCAAGAGTTGTTCATCCGGAAAAACGTCATTGATGGGAAATGGAAGCGTCGGCGAAGAAGGGAGTCGTGAAAAATGCTCGGCCACTACGTTTTCACATCATCTTTTTTCCTTAATGACAAGGTCAAACTCTTGAAGTAAGAGAATCCAACGTGTTAACCTAGATTTTGCGTCCTTCTTTGCGAAAAGATATCGCAGAGCTCAATGGTCTGTGTAGACAATTGTAACATTTCAGAAAAATAAAATATTATTTTTGGGAATTTTTATAATTAAATAATAAATATATTGAATATTTTAATATTTTGGTATAATTAAATACCGATAAATTGGGAAAAATTTGGAAAATTATAGAAATTACTAAAAAGAGAGTGTTTTATTGGATTGAAGCAAATTATGAAATTTTATGATTTATTATACACTATTTTAATGCTAATCGCGGATAAATATCGCTAATCGGGCATTAAGCGTGTTTTGTGCACATGACATGCACATGTCATTTTTACACTTTTACATTTGCTTACCATGGTCTTTTCTTCATCTTTCATGCAATTTCCTTGTTTTAAAATGAGAAGAGAAAAGGATAGAAAAGGTAAAGTAAAGAAAAGAAAAGAATAGATAATGGGGTATGGGCATGAGAGAGAGTGTGAGGGGTCTCCTTTAACTTAGTCATTCTCTTTCGCTCTTCATTCACTTCATCTTTTCTCTCTCCCTTTTTTCCATGGCTGCTGCACCCCCTTCCCTCTCCTCTTCAAACCCTCAATTCATCACCGAAAACTACTCAAAAGTCCATCTTCATTTCATAAAAACCATGCACAAGCTCACAAGCTACACTTTGGACCAAGAAATTTTGCATTTTGGTGCTATAAGGGATTCATGAGTGCCAAATGAGCTAATTTCAACACCATTAGAGTAGTATTACATTCCATTAGCTTCTATTATTAGTTTGGAATCGATATATCGAGGTTTAGCGAACTTTGAAAATTTCAAGTTAGGGATTAGGGTTGAATTGATTCCAAAGGTGCAATTGATGTGTAATTAGGGACTATAACCCCTATTATGATTATATAGTGGACTGAACCTGAGACTTAAACCCCGGATTATGAACTTAGAAAACCTGATATCGGAGAATTGTGGATTCTGTGAGGGTATAATGAAATATGCTAACACCCGGGTGACCTGAAAAATATTTAGCGAAGACAGCGATACATGCAGGCACCCTAGGAGCTACCACTGAAACCTGAGACCCCCTGGATTTTTTTGGCCACAATTTTATTCCCTTTGGCCGCAATTTGCGGCCTGGGTATGTTAGAACTGGTTCGTGTTTCTTCTGTGGCTCCAGTATCTTTAAATTTGACCCTCCATATATGCAAAATTGGCTAATTTCACTTAGGGTAAAATCTGGAGCATGTTTTCTAAGTTTCTGAATTCGTTTTGCGGCTTTTTATGAATTTGGTTTTGGCATTTGATATTTTGTTTCCGTCGTGTGTCGTTTGAACGTCAACGACTAGGGTTATTGGTCTTGTTTTTATGCGAGGCTATAGGTTTTAACCTATGAGCGAAACGTGTGCTGTTTTGGTTTTCCGCCTTGATTTTAATACGCATTGCGATTGTGTTATACATGTAGGTACCCTCGAGAGGGCTCGGAGCAACAAGGATGGGCGTGGCGACATCGACTCCGGGAAGCGAGGAGCAACGTGAGTAGATATATATCTACGGGGGAAGTCGGGTAGATGGCGTATAGCACCCCCACAGTTCGTAGTATAGCTTATATGTATATGGTTATATATGTGTTTTATGTTACGTGGATGATTATTAAGATGTGATTTTGTGTTCATGGTTTAGTTTAGGGTAGTTAGAAGTAACTTAGTTTAGCTTCTTAGTCGCGAACCCTAGAATAAGGTTTATACCCACACGCACACACACACTTGCATTCATTTTATTACCTGTATGTATATGGAGATATGTATACACACACACACACACACACATGGGTATGGGACTATGTGTGTGTGTGTGTATGTGTGTGTGTATACATGGATTATGAGGATAGTACTTAGGATTGGAGATGAGTCGATGATATGATGTGGTTCGTATTATGAGATACGACATGAGATTTTAGCGGGCCTTTGGGCGTGTGTTTTCATACACGCATATATATTAAGAGGGTATCAGTTGTACTAGACTTAGATCAGTACCCCCAGTTCATGAGATATGATGATAAGGATACCAGATAATTGATGAGATAAATGTGAGATTTGACCTGTACCCAGTTTGGGATGCCGTACGATGGATTTATCGTACGAGCTATATATTGATGATATATCCACACTCTTGACTCGAGAATGTCATATTGTATATTGTATCATACGTGATAATATTGAGGTGGGATCACCGACTATTATATTTATATATATCGACTCAGAATTAGGTGGTTTTCCTTTACCCTTTCGGTTAGACTGTTCATTTAGTCCTGTAGTTTATTTGCAGATGTCAGACTAGACTCAAGTCATACCTATTTTAAAACTAACGAATCGTGAGTATTTTAAAGACAGGCCAAGGGATTACACGGATATTTTCAAAAGACGCATCTTTTCTTAAAACACCGTAGCCCTTATTTTCTAAACACCACGATTCGTGTTATTTCAAATGGCAAAACTGTATGACATATATATATATATATATATATATATATATATATATAATGTAACGTTTCAGAAATCGTTTTGCGAATTTTCCCGTTTTAGGGCAAAATTGTCGGTATTTTCCGTTTTAACCCGATTTCGATCAAACGTCCGTATAAACTTGCCGGCACTTTTTTTAGCTAAAATAAAGCTTGTGCGCAAACTTTAGGGGTATTTTGGAGGTTTTGGTTCAGATAGAATTTTTCCCAAATAAAATATTATTTTAAGCGGTATTTGGTGCACGTAAATCAGGAAATTTCTTTTCTTAAGAATAAATTATTTTTTTGTCACTAGAATATTTTAGAAACTTCTTTTTAAATATCTAGATATTTTTTGGAGTGCAAAAGGTTTTATTTTTAAAAAGAAAAGAAAATGTGTAAAGGTGGCAAAATGCATTTATTAAGCATTTATTACTCTTTTTCCTAGCAATTTCTTCACAAAATTCACAAAAATACCCCCCTCACCCCCTTGGCCGGCCCTTCCCTTCCCCTTGCTTCCCTCCATCATTCTCACTCTTTTTCAACTCATTTTGCATCAAATAAATCATGAAAAATCCAAATAAAATCACAAAAATTCAAATATAATCATTTTCCTTCATTTCCTTCACTAATTCTTCTTGGATCTTCAACAAAGCATGGGTTTTTTTGATGCTATGATGAGAGATTAAATTCATTTTGGTGTTCTTGGGGAGGTATAATTCTTACCTTAATCCTTTTATATTTGCTTTAATCTTATTCTAGTTAATTTAGTTAGCTAATTATGTGTTTAGTTTAGTTTTTAAATTATGATTAATTCATTTATATTTGGTTTAAGAAATTCATGTTAGGGAAAAACTTGGTTTATGTGTTTAGTGTTCATTTGAAGTGTTAATTTGTATTTTGGAGAAGATTAACCTAGTAGAAAATGTTGACTTTTGCTAATGAACACTTTGTTTAATTATGCAATTTTGCTTACTAGGTTTTTCCTAAAATTTATTTAGCAAGTGTGAAAAATATAAGAATGGTTTAGATAGATTAGTTAAGCCATTTTAAGGTGTTTGTAATCGCTAGATATGCATTAGCTTGAAACTAGTACGAAATATTGCGATAGGTTTCTTACTAGATTTCGGGAGGTTTCCGACGTGGGTTCGATTGGTCGTTGCGAGGTTATATCTATTGTATTCCTCGTAATTTTTGTGTTGTATTACGCGATTGGGACTATCGGGGTCTAGACTTAGTGTTTTGTAGTTTAGCGCCCCAATTAGGGTTTTTGGCCAATGCCGTGCGCGATAGATGCGCTAAGCGCGCAGTGTAATTTTCCGGGCGTTTTCATCGCGTTTCGTCGTCTTTTCGTCATTGTAGGATTTTTGCTTATGTGATGTGTTTGTGAAATTTTAGGTTCGCAAGCGGGGACTTCGGACGCTACGACAGGGGAAAACAGGTGGTAGGCTTCACTTAGCCAGGAGCGTTGGTGAGTAGATTTAACATCTACAGGGGAATCGCCCGCATGGCGTTATGCGTCTGGGCTAGAGATGTTATTTCTGTCGCATATTCTATGTCATATTTAGAATTACGCATTTACCCTATTACTTAGATATTGTTGTGCTTGGACTAGTATCCTTAGGACACTGCACATATTATTGACGATTCATGTTGCACGAGTACTGATTGTATGCAACACACACCGTCAATAATTGCCATGTCATGCACAACCCACTTATAGATATGATATTGCTTGGTTAGGGACATTGAGACTTTGATTCATATTTCTTTACGCATTGACTTATAGCATAGCTGTATACCTACATGCTTAAACATATGCTCTGACATACTTACATGCCAGTTACCTGTATACCTATAGAGTATTGTACCATTAGTGATAAGTACATGCACACTTTATGACATAGCTACAGGTATACCATGCACACCTATTTCACTTATACCCAGGGGGTATACTACATCATTACTTATAGGTAGATACATATATCTTGTTATACCTTTATGTTTTCACATACATCTGGTTATAGCTACATGTTTACCTTTACCTGATGTTATTTTAGAATTGGAGAAAATTAGGATCCGCATGATATTTATATTAACTTGTTGCAGTTAATTAGCGGCTTTTCCTTTATATGCTTACATTTCCGTTTATGTTGCATATATTATATTCATGGATTTTCGCATTGTGATATGGATTTTTCATGATGTTTTCTGGATTTGGGGACCGTAGAAGTTCATGAAATTATGCATTATTTGAAAAACCCGGTTTCCCTTGATTTGATATTTCAGCAGCCACCATGAGATTTATCGGTTATGATATATATATACCCCACGCGAGGAAAGGATGGGTCCGTGTGCGGGTACATTGTGGGGCCCGGAGGTACCCCGGGGCAAGAGTCGTGGAGTAGACGATGAGTTAGTGGGGGAACCATACCATCCGGTGACATTACCAATGACTCAACGGTTATCATGGGGATACCGACGGGAGTCATGTACGTATAGATACGTCGAGAGGCGAGGGTCAGAGCTAGGCACTCGAGCTTTCGGGATAGCGTATGATACGTACCTATCAGGGTGCCAGTCGTGGTGACAGCACCTGATAGACCTGCATTTCTGTGTCGATGCTTGACACATTGGTTTCATGATATTTCTTTTTTACTCCTTTGTATATATAACAGGGGTTTAGGCCACTGTTATATATACCCTTACACCAATATTAGTGGAATGGGACGCTAATATATGTGTATTGACATTTAATTATATACTTCATCATATTTATTTATGCAAATATATTTAGGATGTTAGATTTTTACTAGATAATTTGATTTGGGATATAGGTGATTCATTTGATATTGGATACAGGATATTTATGAGATTGCCGATTTGTACATTCAGGATATATGAGATTTATTCGATATTGTACATTCAGGAATTGTGAGACTTATATGATATGAGAGCCAATTTGGGGGCTGATTTGAGGAATTGGGATTTGGATTTGTCTTGATGGATTGTGATCCTACCACGATATCAGGATTCCGTGGAAACGACATATTTCATTCCATACTTCACATTTATTGTTTATGCACTGCTTCATGTATTAGTAGTACCTGTTAGAGTACTTTTCATGATTGTTGCATTTACATACCTTTACTTATATGCATTGCTTCATGTATTAGTAGTACCTGTTAGAGTACCTTTCATGATTGTTGCATTTACATACCTTTATTTATATGCATTTCTTCATGTATTAGTTGTACCTGCTTGTGTACCTTTCTTGATTATTGCATTCATATGACTTTTTATTGCTATTAATTGCACATGTTAGATTCGCGCTGTACGTGCATACTCGCGATTACCTGCATATGTTATTTACTATTCACGAGTTGGCAACTCACCTCCGTTGTGCCACAGTATTTGCAGGTGTTCCTCGGGATAGTCAGAGGCAGGCTATTATCACACATCTTATCATCTTTTGCTACGGATACCGCATCAGCTCACAGTGTGCAGTTTGCTTAGATGGGTTTTGTGGTTATTCGTTGTATTGTATATTTGTTGTATCCCTGTACTCTCCATATACTATTTTCATATTGACTTAGAGACTTGGTGAGGACGATGTTGTATATTATTTGTGACTTGTTGTCTTTTATACAGTTTCCTTGCTACCGTCTTTTATTTCTTCGCTACGGCATCGTATATTTGTTGTGGTGGTTGTTTTCCGCCTTTGGGCATGTATTTGCTCCCGTTTGGGGATGCTTTACTTTATATTTATGTTGTACCCATTTTTGGGGCTAGCTTTTATAAAGAAGGTGCTGCCAAAATTTTAAAGGAAATAAAGTTGGACTTTTAAAGAATTTGGGTTATGATTTAAAAGACTTTGAAACAATGTTTCTTATCTTTTCTTGTCTTTTAACTGGTTTAGATTTCTGGGTTTTGGTTTTCTTTTACTGCGTTACGCCTGTAGACGTTGCGTAGTATTAGGGTTGTCACGTGCCAATTTCGGGTCGTGACATATAATGATGTAGATTCTTAATTGTTGTGTTTATTATTCAGCTCCCGCATATTATTACTGTTCGCATCGAATTTGCATGCTTATATTGTGTTTTCATATGCCATTATTGAGATCATGTTGTCAGGACACCAGCACCATTACCGATGATGCGTATGCTCCACGTACACTTACTTCCCGGCTCACACATTTCATCATCGGTAATTGCCATGTCACGTACACTTTAGTGAATATTATTTCATTGATATAGCCTGCTAGCTGATAGTTGCAATATGTTATCGCTTTCATATGCTAGTTTAACTATTGCACTTGCATGATATCAGATGCATTCATATATTCATTGGTTATGCAGTATTTTGGGGTTTTATGCCGATATTCACTGTTTACTTACTCTTGATTCTTGGATTTCAGATTTTCATGAGATTTCGGGATTTGGGGGAAAACCGCAAGAATATATATAAACTTCTCTCTCTTTCCCTCTTTTTAAAATGCAAGTTGCGGTTTTCTCGTGATGTATGAGTCGTCCACCATGAGTTTTCATGATAGCTGTTGGATTTCGAACCCGATTCGAGGAGCCGGATGAACCGTCTACGGGTACATGGTGGACCCGGTATGGTGCCCCGGGGCAAGAAGCTCGAATGTAGTCGATGAGCCCGGCAGGGGCAGACTGCCTACCGGTGATTGTTTGGCGCGGCGGATATCCGGAGGATACCGTCCGTGGTCGTGTGATTTGATGATATGGGCCGATCCGGACTGACGGAGCCCGAGGTATTGAGACATTGTGATATTAAGATATTAGGATTTATGTTTTGTGTCGATGCTAGAAACTGATTATGTTGATTTCATTGATGATACCTCGTTTTATATAAACAGAAATTTCACTAAAACAAGAAAACAGTGTCTTCATTTACATGTATTATGTTTTCATTACATTACATTCATACCTCATACACATGATATATTGCTACCTGAAACACAGACAAGAGCACATGGGATTACACTTATGTATAGCTGTTTACCCTTTCCACCTTTTCATGCTTCAGACTTTATCATTTTGAGGTTATATATATTTGATCGTATTGACCTAGGATTGAGTCATACATACGATTTATGCTCGGTGATGTTTTCTACTCATGAGTTGGCAACTCACCCCGGTTGTGCCACAGTTTCTTGCAGGTTTTGCCGTACAGGTTTCATTGCGGCTTTCTAACACACTGCTTCCATTCTGGGTGATTGCTTTGGTAGGTGGGTTCACTCGCATTGTGACCACCATTGTACTTATTTATTTTCAGTTGTATCTAGTAACTCCATCAACCAGACATGTATATTTGTTTGACTTAGAGACCTGTTGTATATTCTTTCGACCTTAGAGTCGCGCGTTGTATTATTATGGGTTTACATGTTGTTTTTGAGTTTCCTTTCAGTTTTGATCCTCGCCTTTCAGCATTGTATATTATATTGCTTGTGTGGATGTGACCGTCGATTAACGAAGATCTAGCTCCTGCTTGGGGATGCCTTTTATCATTATATATGCTTTTATCATGTTGTACCCCGTTCGGGGCTAGTATTTACAAAGGAAACTCTGCCGAAATTTTCAGAAAAGACTTGATGTTTTAAAAATGCGTAATTCGGCTTATTTTAATAAAACACTTTCTTTAAAATGGTTTTAGATTTCTGGGCTTTTGGCTTACATGAATTAGATGTGGTCATATAGACTTCATACGATTCTAGTGCCAGTCACGTGTTATTTCGGGTCGTGACAAAGTTGGTATCAGAGCGCTAGGTTAACCTTGGTTCGAGTCTAGGTTTGACTATGCGGAGCCTAGGGCGTTTGTATATATACGGAATCTAGGCTTGACCTTACGGAACATAGACTTAGTCGAGGAGGTATTATACCCGAACTTTCGTCGCATAGGTTGACCTTGGTTGATGGAGTAGGTGACTTCAGTAGAGTGACGTACCGTATGTATATTCCGCGGCATACTTACGATACGCTACTCCGCTTAAGAAGCCTTAGGATGTATATTTTCTTGCACAGCATTATATTCATTCATGATATATCCTCATCAATATCGGTTTATGGTTTTGCTGCCACGATTACACGGGCAGAGAGAGAGCTACGGCTAGAGTCGCAGTCAGTACGAGCTCTTCACGAACGAGGACTAACCAGGGTGTGATTCCAGGGACATACGATTTCATAGAGAGGCGTCGTTTATTTGTGTTTTCGCGCCATGAGAGTTTTATGGATCGCTTTTACGAGATTTCTCGGACGTGAAGATTTGCACCACAGGATTGAGCCACTGATAGAGGCCAGCCAGAATGTGATGACCATTGATGTATCGCTTGTTCATGATGATTGAGGCACTATTCAGCGTGTAGACGAATGAGCCAGTTGTTGCTGCGAATAATGAGATATCGCCCCAGATGTTGGAGCTATTGCAGGAAGAGTTGTACTTAGAGATATGATAGCAGGTCGCTAGTCACCCGAGGATGAATGACTAGGACATGTGGTTCATTCGCTTACCCCGATGCGAGGTCATCAGATAGATTGATTCCAGCTAGAGACGAATTCACGCAGGTACGTTGAGAGTTGATAGAGGCGATCGAATGTTAGAAACCCATATTCCAAGTTTAAAGTATTCAGAAAGACAAGCAAGCAACTCTATGGACCCTCTAGAAGAATGAAAACCCTAACTCGACATAATGACTATGTGAAAGCCTTTGAACCTTAGGGTTTGCGGCAGTTCCGTGGTGCCATTAGTTAGGCTTGGGTTTGCCCTTCTACGACTGGTCCACCGATGCTGTGGTATGTACTCGATACTATTAAACTGTACCCAAGATATTGAGCTATTGGGGGATTATAAGGTTTTGATGAATCGATCGAATGGTTCAACTTCATTCGGATGCTATGCGATGGGATGCCTTTCGTGGGAGACCCCAGATACGAGTATAGCCGTTGGAGCACGGTCCATAGAGCCACGATGAGACGAGTCCGAAGCAGTCGACCTTAGAGAAAAGTGGAGTAAGAGGTTCGTACGAGATCTTGATGAGAGGACGTTCCACTCCGCCGACATCAGAGATGTGATACGCATACAGAGGTGTTATATATGGATATATCTTCCAGAAGGAGTCGCGATGAGTATGCAGCCGTTCCGGAACAAGAAACAGATTTAATAAAGGACGTTGACTTCCGAGCAGTTCGGCTGAAATGAGATTTGGGAGAGACCTCGACAGGACCTTTCTGGAATATTATACGAGAAGACTTGGACCCAGGAGTGGTCATTTTACGCACACTCAGCAGGCCAGAGTTCGGCACCGTCGACAAGACATGTTATGAGTGACCACGACAGTTGGCCAAAGATTCTTAGAGGATGTGCTTGAGTGGGACTATTCTGCCATACTTGATTCGGTGTTTTGGGCGATTTATTCGCATGATTGAGTCTGGATGACCGAGTTTCATGATATTTGTTTTCGTGCACCATGGCTGCACCTACTGGGTATTTGTATTTTGTGCATAGTTATTACACTTGAGATATGCTTTATACACCGTTGTATTGATTTATGATTTGTGCACAGTTATTGCACTTAATATCGTTTTTGTGCCTTGGCTGCACATGTTTATGATTTCATGGATTTCATACAGTTGGGTTGATTTTGTGCATATGGTACGCACACGATTTGGTTTTTGCACTCGGTATAGTTCATATATGCTTGCAGTGCATTGATACGTATTTTGTGCACCACAGTTGCACCTGACTTTTTTTTGATGTCATTCGAGACATTGACTTTGATTTCATGCCTAGGGCATGCATATGATTTGACTTATGCTTTCGGCATAGTTTTCATGCACTTTTAGTATTTGATTTGCTTTTGTGCACGCTGATGCACATGGTTGTGAGATTATATACCACGGTATACCTGATTTGGATTTGGATTGAAATGTGTTGTATACCGTCGATTTCGATAGTGATACTCGATATTTGTTTTGTGCACCATGTGCACCTGATTGGATTCTTGCGCATATTTGACGCGCTTGGATTGGATTTTACGCATGTTCGGCGCTTGATATTGGATTTCAGGATTTCGTGCATGTTGGATGCACATGATTTAGATTTTATTCGTGCATGATGGATGCACCTGATTTGGATTTTCGCGCATGTTGGGTGCATGATATGAGATGCGATTTTTGTGCACACCAGATGCACTAAATCGGGATTCTTTGTGCATATCAGATGCATCTGATATTACTGTCAGGGACACCTGTTGCCCTTGATAGATGTTTCGTGCACACCCGTTGCACTTAGATTTTGTTCTATGCACATGTACGGCATATTAATGGATTTTGATTTCCGTGCGCACCAGACGCACGCGACATTCTTATGCATGTTTTGGGATTGGTTTCTTATGGAGCAGTACGTTTTTATGACATTTACTATTTGTTTTCGTACTGAGCAGGACTAGTCAGAGGACAATACCTGGATATATTTTGCATGCATTGATAGTTATCGAAAGGATTTCCAAAAAGGGAGCAATAGTCTCAGTATTTACCTACGTGTCTGATATGACACGAAACGTTTAAAACAAGGAAACCCTTCTAAATTGTTTTCAAAATGGTGGGACGTACATATTAAACAAAAGATAAGTATATATATAGTTATTTTCTTACAATAGACGCCCGCCACTGTTCCGCGATACGCGCATCGCACAGCAACATGAAAGGTTTGGCATGCATTTCCTTCAGATGTTTACATGTATAGTTTTGGATTTATATCACATTGGTTTTCGTATTGGATTTGACATTTGTGCCTTCACCATGACTCTGATAATTGCGAGATGCTTGATGGAGTTTTGATTTGGAATTATCTGCTCATTGTCCATGCGCATGCATTGCGCTATGATGCGTTTTATGTATTGATGATTTCGGAGCCCCGACGACTTGGACTTTTTACTGAAATGTTTTAGTATTTGATGGGTTGAAATTTAAATTCGGGGACCAAATTTCTTTAAGGGGGTAAGACTGTAACATTTCAGAAAAATAAAATATTATTTTTGGGAATTTTTAAAATTAAATAATGAATATAATGAATATTTTAATATTTCGGTATAATTAAATACCGATAAATTGGGAAAATTTTGGAAAATTATATAAATTACTAAAAAAGAAGGTGTTTTATTGGATTGAAGCAAATTATGAAATTTTATGATTTATTATACACTATTTTAATGCTAATCGTGGTTAAATATCGCTAATCGGGCATTAAGCGTGTTTTGTGCACATGACATGCACATGTCGTTTTTACACTTTTACATTTGCTTACCATGGTCTCTTCTTCATCTTTCATACAATTTCCTTGTTTTAAAATGAGAAGAGAAAAGGATAGAAAAGATAAAGAAAAGAAAAGAAAAGAATAGAAAATGGGGTATGGGCATGAGAGAGAGTGTGAGGGGTCTCCTTTGACTTAGCCATTCTCATTCCCTCTTCATTCACTTCATCTTTCCTCTCTCCCTTTTTCCCATGGCTGCTGCACCCCCTTCCTTCTCCTCTTCAAACCCTCAATTCATCACCAAAAACTACTCAAAAGTCCATCTCCATTTCACAAAAAGCATGCATGCACAAGCTCACAAGCTACACTTTGGACCAAGAAAGTTTGCATTTTGGTGCTCTAGGGGATTCATGAGTGCCAAATAAGGTAATTTCATCACCATTAGAGTAGTATTACATTCCATTAGCTTCTATTGTTAGTTTTGAATTGAAATCGAGGTTTAGCGAACTTTGAAAATTTCAAGTTAGGGATTATGGTTGAATTGATTCCAAAGGTGAAATTGAGGTGTAATTAGGGACTATAACCCCTGTTATGATGATATAGTGGACTGAACCTGAGACTTAAACCCCGGATTACGAACTTAGAAAACCCGATATCGGAGAATTGTGGATTCTGTGAGGGTATAATGAAATCTGCTAACACCCGGGTGACCTGAAAAATATTTAGCGAAGACAGTGATACATGCAGGCACCCTAGGAGCTACCACTGAAACCTGAGACCCCCTGGATTTTTTTGGCCACAATTTTATTCCCTTTGGCCGCAATTTGCGGCCTGGGTATGTTGGAACTGGTTCGTGTTTCTTCTGTGGCTCCAGTATCTTTAAATTTGACCCTCCATATATGCAAAATTGGCTAATTTCACTTAGGGTAAAATCTGGAGCATGTTTTCTAAGTTTCTGAATTCGTTTTGCGGCTTTTTATGAATTTGGTTTTTGCATTTGATATTTTGTTTCCGCCGTGTGGCGTTTGAATGTCAACGACTAGGGTTATTGGTCTTGTTTTTCATGCGAGGCTATAGGTTTTAACCTATGAGCGAAACGTGTGCCGTTTTGGTTTTCCGCCTTGATTTTAATACGCATTGCGATTGTGTCATACATGTAGGTACCCTCGAATGGGCTCGGAGCAACAAGGATGGGCATGGCAACATCGACTCCGGGAAGCGAGGAGCAACGTGAGTAGATATATATCTACGGGGGAAGTCGGGTGGCTGGCGTATAGCACCCCCGCAGTTCGTAGTATAGCTTATATGTATATGGTATATATGTATTTTATGTTACGTGGATGATTATCAAAATGTGATTTTGTGTTCATGGTTTAGTTTAGGGTAGTTAGAAGTAACATAGTTTAGCTTCTTAGTCGCGAACCCTAGAATAAGGTTTATACCCACACGCACACACACTTGCATTCATTTTATTACATGTGCGTATATGGGGATATGTGTGTGTGTGTGTGTGTGTACACGCACACGCACACATGGGTATGGGACTATGTGTGTGTGTGTGTGTGTGTGTGTGTGTGTATATATACGTATACCTATACATGGATTATGAGGATAGTACTTAGAATTGGAGATGAGTCGATGAGATTGAGCTTGAGGCCATCAAATCGGTGATATGATGTGGTTCGTATTATGAGATACGACATGAGATTTTAGCGGACCTTTGGGTGTGTGTTTTCATACACGCATATATATGCAGAGGGTATCAGTTGTACAAGACTTAGATCAGTACCCCCAGTTCATGAGATATGATGATAAGGATACCAGATAATTGATGAAATAAATGTGATATTTGACCTGTACCCAGTTTGGGATGCCGTACAATGGATTTACCGTATGAGCTATATATTGATGATAGATTGACTCGAGGATGTCATATTGTATATTGTATCGTACGTGATACTATTGAGGCGGGATCACCGACTATTATATTTATATATATCGACTCAGAATTAGGTGGTTTTCCCTTACCCTTTCGGTTAGACTGTTCGTTTAGTCCTGTAGTTTATTTGTAGATGTCAGACTAGACTCGAGTCATACCTATTTCAAAACTAACGAATCGTGAGTATTTTAAAGACAGGCAAAGGGATTACACGGATGTTTTCAAAAGACGCGTCTTTTCTTAAAACACCGTAGCCCTTATTTTCTAAACACTACGATTCATGTTATTTCAAATGGCAAAACTGTATGACATATATATATTGATGTAGATTCTTCATTGTTGTGTTTATTATTCATCTCCCGCATATTATTACTGTTCGCATCGCATTTGCATGCTTATATTGGGTTTTCATATGCCATTATTGAGATCATGTTTTCAGGACACCAGCACCATTACCGATGATGCGTATGCTCCACGTACACTTGCTTGCAGGCTCACACACATCATCATCGGTAATTGCCATGTCACGTACACTTTAGTGAATATTATTTCATTGACATAACCTGCTAGCTGATAGTTGCAATATGTTATCGCTTTCATATGCTAGTTTAACTATTGCACTCATTGCATGATATCAGATGCATTCATATATTCATTGGCTATGCAGTATTTTGGGGTTTTATGCCGATATTCACTGTTTACTTACTCTTGATTCTTGGATTTCGGATTTTCATGAGATTTCGGGATTTGGGGGAAAACCGCAAGAATATATATAAACTTCTCTCTCTCCCTCCCTCTTTTTAAAATACAAGTTACGGTTTTCTCGTGATGTATGAGTCGTCCACCATGAGTTTTCATGATTGCCGTTAGATTTCGAGACCCGATTCGAGGAGCCGGATGAACCGTCTATGGGTACATGGTAGACCCGATATGGTACCCCGGGGCAAGAAGCTCGAGTGTAGTCGATGAGCCCGGCAGGGGCGGACTGCCTACCGGTGATTGTTTGGCGTGGCGGATATCCGGAGGATACCGTCCGTGGTCATGTGATTTGATGATATGGGCCGATCCAGACTGACGGAGCCCGAGGTATTGAGACACTGTGATATTGAGATATTGGGATTTATGTTTTGTGTTGATGCTAGACACTGATTATGTTGATTTCATTGATGATACCTCGTTTTATATAAACAGAAATTTCACTAAAACAAGAAAACAGTGTCTTCATTTACATGTATTCTGTTTTCATTACATTACATTCATACCTCATACACATGATATATTGCTACCTAAGGCACTGACACGAGCATATGGGATTACACTTTTGTATAGCTGTTTACCCTTGCCACCTTTTCATGCTTCAGACTTTATCATTTTGAGGTTATATATATTTGATCGTATTGACCTAGAATTGAGTCATACATACGATTTCTGCTCGGTGATGTATTCTGCTCACGAGTTGGCAACTCACTCCCGTTGTACCACAGTTTCTTGCAGGTTTTGCCGTACAGGTTTCATTGCAGCTTTCTGGCACACTGCTCCCATTCCGGGTGATTGCTTTGGTAGGTGGGTTCACTCGCATCGTGACCACCATTGTACTTATTTATTTTCAGTTGTATCTAGTAACTCCATCAACCAGACATGTATATTTATTTGACTTAGAGACCTGTTGTATATTCATTCGACCTTAGAGTCACACGTTGTATTATTATAGGTTTGCATGTTGTTTTTGAGTTTCCTTTCAGTTTTGATCCTCGCCCTTCGGCGTTGTATATTGTATTGCTTGCGTGGTTCTGACCGTCGATTGACGAAGAGCTAGCTCCCGCTTGGGGATGCCTTTTATCATTATATATACTTTTATCATGTTGTACCCCGCTCGGTGCCAGTATTACAAAGGAAACTCTGTCGAAATTTTCAGAAAAGACTTGATGTTTTAAAAATGCGTAATTCGGCTTATTTTATTAAAACACTTTCTTTAAAATAGTTTTAGATTTCTGGGATTTTGGCTTACTTGAATTAGATGTTGTCCTATAGACTTCATACGATTCAAGTGCCAATCACATGCTATTTCGGGTCGTGACAACGATGACTGGAGAGCAGATAAAGTAAGGCCTGAATTTTTCTAATGCAAACACAACAGCCAAGAATTCCTTCTCGGTTGTCGTGTAATTCAATTGGGCATCATTCAGGGTCCGGCTACCATAGTAGATTACGTGCGGCATCTTATCGATCTGTTGTCCTAGGACCGCACCGATAGCAAAGTCGGATGCATCGCACATAATCTCAAAGGGATACATCCAGTCAGGTGAAGAAAGAACGGGAGCAGAGGTGAGTGAGCTTTTCATCGATTCGAACGCGGTTACACAGCTCGAGTTGAAATCGAATATGGTATCCTTGGCCAGCAGAAGAGTCAAGGGTCTAGCAGAAGAGTTGAAATCGCACATAATCCAAGGAAAGCTTCAATGTCTCTGACGCATCTGGGAGGAGGGAGATTGGAAATGACCTCAATCTTCTCTTTGTTAACCTCAATGCCATTTTGCGAAATGATATGTCCTAAGACAATACTTTCGCATACCATGAAGTGGCACTTCTGCCAGTTTAAAGTGAGGGTTTTATCCTTACACCGGGTAAGGACAGCATCGAGATGTTGCAGACACTCGTCAAAAGAGTCGCCAAAGATGGAGAAATAATCCATGAATATCTCCAAGAATTTCTCAACCATGTCAGAGAAAATTCCCATCATACACCACTGGAAGGTAGCGGGAGCATTGCACAACCCAAAGGGCATGCGGCGATATGCAAATGTGCCGAAAGGGCAGGTGAACGTGGTCTTGTCCTGGTCTTTCTCGGTGATGGGAATCTGGTTGTAGCCATAGTAGCCGTCCAGAAAACTGTAGTACTCATGTCCAGCTAATCATTTGAGTATTTGGTCAATGAATGGTAGCGGAAAGTGGTCCTTCCGCGTTGCGGCGTTGAGTTTTCTATAATCAATACATACCCACCACCCAGTTTGGGTGTGAGTAGGGATTAACTCGTTCGTCTCATTGGTGATGACCGTTATGCCCGACTTCTTGGGGACAACGTGTATAGGACTGATCCACTGGCTATCTAAGATAGGGTAAATGATACCACTATCCAGACATTTGACGATCTCTTTTATCACAGCCTCCTTCATGACTGGATTAACTCACCTCTGTGGATCCCTGGCTGGTTTGGCATCATCCATCATATGAATGTGATGTTCAACGATCAGGGGACTAATCCTCTTGATGTCCGCCATTGTCCAGACAAATGCTTGCCGATTGCTTTGCAAGACCGTCAGAAGGGATTTCTCCTGCCCTGGAGCTAGAGAAGCCGAGATGATGACAGGGAAGGTCTCGTTCTCACCTAAGTAAGCATACTTGAGGTGAGACGGCAACGGCTTGAGTTCGGGCATTGGAGGTGAAACGATTGAAGGCAAGATTGGCGAAAATGTCTCGAACTCAAAGGATTCTAACAGAGGCTCAAAACGAGTGTATGCGACCGAGTTGGATGGTTCAACAAACGCATCCGAAAATTCAAAAGATTCAAACTCGGGTGGCGACAAGCCAAGATTGTTCGAAAACGTGAAACACTCATAATCATTGTCGAGAGCAGAAGCAGCAGCAGGTTCAAGGATGAACACACTAGTGGCGTCAAGATTGCTGTGATAGAACAAGAATTCCTCGAATTCACAGTCCTCTGGGGCGATCTCTTGGATGGAACAAACATCGAGTATATGAGCATTAGGTTCGGATGGATGATTCCCTAACCTAAAAATGTTGAGTTCAATTGTCATGTTTCCAAAAGAGAGGTTCATCGAACCATTTCGACAATTGATCACAGCATTTGAGGTTGCAAGGAATGGGCGACCGAGTATCACCGGAATTTGATTCCGGGGGTTAGATACAGGTTGTGTGTCTAAAACAACGAAGTCAACGTGGAATATGAAGTCCCCTACTTTTATTAACACATCCTGTTGCTCACCCCTAGGATGGGTGATAGATCGGTCGACCATTTGGAGAGTACAGTGTGTGGGTTTCAGCTCTCCTACACCTAGTTGCTCATATAGAGAATACGGAAGCAGGTTAACACTGGAACCAAATTCCAAAAGTGCGCGATTGATGTTCTTATCCCCAATGGTTATTGAAATCGTAGGACAGCCAGGGTCCTTCCGTTTTTGGGGTAAAGCTTGGGTAAGAGCATCACTCACGGCACTAGCTAAGAAAACCTTCTTGGGTACCTGAGATTTCCTCTTCTTAGTGCACAAGTCCTTCAAGATTTTTGCGTAAGAAGGAACTTGTTGGACTGCATCTAAGAAGGGAATGTTAATGTTAACCTGTTTAAACAACTCCAGAATCTTTTCCATTTATGGATTTTGTTTATTGGACCTCAATCGGTTTGGAAATGGAACGTTTTTGAAATTGGTTGAGTCCAATACTTGTGGAGGAGATTGTGGAGTTGGAACGGATTCCAGAATTAGAGTTTTATTGGAGTGAGATGTGGGTCCGTTCGGAGTAGCGGGAGAAGAAGGAGAGCCTTTTGAAGAATGGAGAATAGGCTCAGAAGACGAAGAAGAAGAAGAAGAAGAAGAAGCGGCCGGGGTGTCATCATCTATCTGTGTGCCAGTGTTGTTGTGCAGCATCCTTCCAGATCTCGACGTAGTCACGGCACTCATATTATGGTTCTGTTGTTCAAGAGAAACATGTACATTATGTGGGTGACCAGGATTTGGGAGTGGTTGAGATGGAAGCTTCCCTTTCTCTCGCTCGCTTAATGCCGCATTCAGCTGTGCAATCTGGGCTTCGATGGTCTTTATGTTTTGCCCTTGAGCAGCAGTGTGTTGCACCAGAGACTGAATGGAAGACTGGATGTTGGTAGCGGATTGAGTCGATTGCTTTACAAACGCCTCCAGACTCCGTTCTAGTAAGCAAACCTTATCGTTGTTTGGCGGAACAAAGTTGTTTTGAGAAAAAGAATTGTTGGGTGCAAAGTTGTTCGTCTGATTTTGAAAAGGTCGGGGTTGGAAGGGCTGCAGATATTGACATTGAGTTTATTGCTGAGCTTGTTGTTGAGGAGGAGGAGGCCTCTGGAATTTGTTGTGGCCTTGGAATTGATGCTGGTTCTGATTCCAAGCGAAATTGGGATGGTTCCTCCAACCGGGATTGTAAGTGGAAGAGTATGGATCATTTCTTGATCTTTGCTGAAATGCAGCATTGATCTAATCCTGTCCTTGAGAAGGTGGGTTGTAAGGACACTCTTCGGTCAAATGGGATGGATCAGAACAACAAGCGCAGATGGTACGTGGGGAAGAGCAGGGGCAGGAGAAGGAGATAAGAATTTGCTCTCAATTGCTTCCAGTTTTCGCGTGATTGCTGCCATTTCGGCCTTCATTGCAATTGAGATGTCAAGTTGATGAACTCCTCCCTGTGGAGAGACTGGAAGAAGTAGAAGAAGTACAAAGTGTTCGGTCTGGTGCTTTCCCACTGCAGCGTTTGTTCCGCGAGATCATCGATGAATTGCCAAGCTTCCTCGTCGGATTTGGATAAGAAGTGGCCTTGAAAAATTGTTTCCAACAACATCCTAGTTGCGGGATTCAGGCCCTCATATAAGGTCTGGAAAAGTTGCCATCTCTCAATACCGTGATGAGGGCACTGAACAAGAAGGTCTTTGTATCGGTAAAAGCACTTCCAAAAAGGTTCGGTAGGAAGCTGGGAAAATTGGTTAATTTCGTTACGGATCCTCACGGTTTTGTGATTTGGGTAGAATTTTTTAAGAAACGCTTTAAAAACTCATCCTAACTGGTTATGGAATGCGATGCGGTGCTATACAGCCACTTCTCAGCAAGGTCACACAGAGTGAAAGGAATGACTCGTAGCCGTATAGCATCGTCGGACAATTGGGTTGTCTTCATCATTGCACAGACGTTCTGGAACTTGTTGATGAAGATGTAGGCATCTTCGGATTCCATCCCGTGAAATTTGGGCAACATGTTGATGAAGTAGGGCATAATTTCGAAATTATCCCCATTGGCCGGCGGAAGTGAAAGACGGGTTGGAAGTGCAGAGCGGGTAGGATAGAAATGATCCTGGAGCGCAATTCGCTGTGGCACTTCAACAGGAGGTGGTTGCGGGGTATTCGCACCCAAATGAGGTGGAATCAGTCCCGGAGTAGGTAAAGGGATGTTAGGAGGAAATCCTGACATCTCAGAAGAAGAATTTGGTGATGGTGATGGTGAAGGTGAGGATGTATGAACAGAATCCCGGTCAACGTCGGAGTTGGCCGGCAAAGGTAAGGGTGAAAGAGGCGTGGAGGGAGTTTCGACGTCGGAGTCGATCGCGTAGTCGGTTGCGACTAACATAACGCGGACTAGGCAGGCACTAGTGTCCTGAGTCCAACCGGACATATACTAAATGAGTTTAGTATAGTGAAAGCGTAGAAAGTGAGGGTAAGAAAACGTGGAGAAATGCGGATGAAAGTTGGGTGAAATGGAATTCTGGCGACAAATGGCAAGTTTTTATAAAAGTTTTTGTTTTGTTGGTTTTTTTAGAAAGAGTTTTGCAAAAATATGTACGGACTTATGGCACAAATTCAAACAATCACAGTCAAAACATACACAATCATACCTAGAGCTATGGTCTTCAAAGTCCACAAGACTTCTCGTAACTGTTTCAAAGTGACAAGTTGTGAGATAACTCTCAAATCGTCTCTTCACTGCCAATTGTGGCCAGGTAAGCACAAGTGAGGAAAGGAGGGTTCCGCTCACGAATAACCGTGAGACGGGCCTTTTAAAATTACCTTTTTCACTTGTCTAGCCTAAGCACCACAAAGTCAAGTTTAGATAAACGATCGAATGCCCACAACCATCCTCTGTCCTATTGAGCACAACAGTCCTTAGTTGGCTGAGTCTAGATATTTTTTATTAAGCTCAAGGGTAATGCGTATATTTTTAGTGATTTTTGGGGTCTTAGGAAGGGTGATGAAATCCCCACCCAATCTGAATTGGTGTTATAGCCCCTTAAAGTCTGTATTATTTATACAAAACAGTAACAAACAAAAATCTAAAACACTTGCAAAAAATTTATTTGGCGGCGGCCCAAAGAATCTTGCACAAAAATAGTTTTATTGGAGAGGGGAAGAGAGTTTTTGCAAAGACTGCTGCAGAAAGAATAGTTTAGTGGAGTTCAGAGGAGTGGAGATGAGGATTGGAATACTCACAGAAGGTTTTTGGTTGCTGACATCAGAGTTTGACCGCGGTTCCGCGGTCAAACAGGTAATTTCGCCGCTGTTCCGCGGCTGTAGAGTCAGTTGGGAGCTTCAAATTCCTTCCTTGTGCTGAGTTAAGTCTCCTCTTCCTGGTTCGAGCCCCATAATCTTGATTTGGTCACTAAATTTGCTCCAGAATTTTACAGTAGACCATGGTTCCGTCTTGATCTGCCGCATTGTAGCCGCGAGATATGGGTCTAACCCTCCACGACTTGGGCACTGAACTTGACCTTCTTCCTATCCTGCACACTTGCACAAAAACGAATAAAAAATAACAAGATGATTTTTACAATAATTTTTTTTGTTTTATATTTATATTCACAAATTAACCCGAATTACACAAAGAAACAAACTACCGTCTCCCCGACAACGGCACCATTTGATTGTCAGAGTTTTTGCGTGCTTAGTTTTAATTACCGCAATCAAGATGGTTTCACTTGGTAGCTAGCCGGTTGAGTACGAGTCGGTCCACGGAGAGATGGGAATCCTTTTCTTAGTATTTTAACGAGTTAAGACCAATTTGTCCAGGTTTGTTTAGTTTCACTATGTGCTAAAATATGTATAAAGAGAGCTTGTTAGGGTTAAGATTAGGTTAGTTTGAGTTAGGAGTCGCTCATTTCTTTCGTTGCCACTCTTAATATCGGTGTTACGGTAATCGGCAACAACGGGGATTAGCACCAAAAGGAAGGAATACTCACCACTATTCTACAACGGTGCCATTTGATTGTCAGAGTCTTTGCGTGCTTAGTTTTAATTACCGCAATCAAGACAGTTTTGCTTGGTAGCTAGCCGGTTGAGTACGGGTCGGTCCACGAAGAGATGAGAATCCTTATCTTAGTGTTTTAACGAGTTAAGACCAATTTGCCCATGTTTGTTTAGTTTCACTATGTGCTAAAATATGTATAAAGAGAGCTTGTTAGGGTTAGGATCAGGTTAGTTTGAGTTAGGAGTCGCTCACTTCTTTCGTTGCCACTCTTAATATCGGTATTACGATAATCGGCAACAACGGGGATTAGCACGACTAGGAAGGAAACTTGCGAGTATAAGCTAGGCTTTCCAACGCTTAGTTCCTTCCTTTTGGTCCTTGTCCGTCCGTTCTTGGCTCTTAGCCTTAACCTCCGGTTAATTCAACCACAACCGGTCTCACTAGAATATCACCGCTATCATGTAGGATAAGGTACCCTAGGGAGCGGATTGTGGTTCAATTAACGGGAGTCCGAATTAAGATGTTGGGCAAAGACAAGAGTGAGAGAGATTTCCTTCTCTCAAACTTCCCTCATCCTACCCTAACAAGTGAGAAACTACTCACCCATTAAAAAGGAAAAGAAAATAAAATAAGAAGGAAGGTAGAAAGAAATGAGTTTCGAAGATCACAACTAGCTATTTGAGACCTCACTTTGACAAGGATCATACTTAAGCATCATTGTTGTAAGGATAAAGGAAAAGAGAAAAAGAAAGAAAGCAAACAAATAAATAACAACAACTAGTTTAACAAATGAAAATTATAAGCAAATAGAATAACACAATTACAAAACATGCAAGTTAATAAAAAAGAACTCTTCTTTTATTCATCATCACTCATGAAACTCACTACAATTTTAATGGAGAAAGATGAAGAGGAAGAAGATAATACAAACTCTTATCCTAAAATCTAATAGAAAGAAAAAAGCACCCTTTACTTGGCTTGGATCTAGGCTATTTATAGGAAGGCAAATGAAACCCTAGGGATACAATCTGAGCCAAAATGAAGTTACAAAAATACCCTCAAAAACCGAATCAACACTGAGTTGACTCGGCCGCGGATCCGCAACCTAAGTGCCATATTGGCCGCGGTTCCGTGGCCATTTGGTTGAATTGGAGGCTCTGATTTTCTGGGGTTCTCCATGTTGCTTTTCTGTTCTGTTTAGTACACTTGGGTTCTCAGAATCTCTTCAGCTTTCTCCCAGATTTTCAGCAGTGCAAAAGACGAAATGATGTAGACTTTTGCCTTGATTTTCTTGAGCTCCGCGTTGAAGTCTTGGATCTTATGCTGCCCCCTTGTACTTTGTGCATGAAATGACCAATGATTTGCCATTTTGTCCCTTAAACTGGTAGGCGGCATCTAACGGATAGTGAGCGAAGACCCGCATTTATCTGTTGCTGGAAGTAGTCCTGAATTTGTTGCGCCTTTCCATGATTTTCACTGTTTAGAGCTGAGAACCTATAACCTGCAATTATTTAGCAAACACGGTTCAAAAGTACCTACCAATATGCAATGCGATTAAGAATGAGCGGTATACAAACGCAAAAATCTGATATGAATAGGTATGTGATATGATCACGGCCTACTGCTAGCGTATTGACGAGTCTTAGAGTCCCACAAAGGTGTTTTCTAGCTCAGGAGAAAAGATGTGGGGTGCATATGAGATATGCGCGGGAGTTCGATTAAATGCGTGTATTTGATACCGTATTTTAATCGGGCGTTTACTATTGGACGGGTCGTATGTGATATGACCGGGTTATTAAATCAAGTGTTGATTTAATATTAAAGTCCATTAGCTCATTTATTAAAACCTATTTCTTTATAATGCATGCATGAGTATATGTATATGTTGATATGGATGCACACATGCAAGCATACATGTGTCATGGTTGATGATACATTGGTGATGGCAATTGATTGTTTGAATTTCTCGATTGTGTAAATCAAATGATCCCCGGCAACGGCGCCATTTGATTGAAACGATTTCGGTTTGTGTAGTATGAAAATTGTAAAGAAATCACAACCAAAAATATTTTGACCGCAATCAATAACGGTGTCGATTGTAGCGCGTTAGTAAGTGCGGATCGTCCACAGGGAAAGTGTAATCGTTCGTGTTTAGAATTAGATGAGTCGAAACTTTAAAGAAAAGAAAACAAACAATTCATGATTTGTAAATTGAAGTTCAAGAATTAGGAAAATCTATTCTAAATCAAGAAACGATAAAATCAAGAATTGAGAATTTGTGATGATTTCCAAACCAACAATCAAGATTTGAAGTGTGGCTCGTAGGAGTAGATCGGATCTATAGATGTGATGAGATCTAAAAATTTCATATTCTTATCCATTAACGAATTGATACTAGATCGATGACGATTTATCGAGGTTAAGGATCTTGTGAAGAAGCTATGGTTTCCTCATCTTATCCTTTATCCTTTCGATGAATCCCATTCACAAACTAGCTCCAAGTAAATCTAATGATCGATCGTTGATCTCTAGTTTCAAGCGAACACAATCAAGAAAGCATCGTCTCGAACTAGGTCATCGATCATTTGATTTACAAGAATTTACAAACGTTATACGATTTAAGAATTGTAAAAGGATCTAAATCATCATCATTCTATCGATCGTCTCGACTCCTTTACGAGCGGAGTTTTACTCAAACATTATCACAAAGCAAACATTCAAGAATCTAGATTGAATCATAATGCTTGAATTCAAAAGATAAGCAAGATAAAAGAATTGTCACCTTTATTTATATCAACAATTAGTTACAACTCTCAAGAACTACAAGAGGAAGGAACTTGATCGTTGAATTTGGCGTCGCTCGGCTCCTTGAGTCGCGGATCGGCTTGGATCACTTGCTCGGATGAAGATTGGCTTCGCTCTCTAAACGATCTCGGATTCTTGCTTTAATTGAACTCGGAATTCTTGATCTTGGATTGGAATTAGGGTTAGGGTTTTGAGGCGCAAGTCGTGTCACTCAACTTGCGGGAAATGGTTAATGAACCCAATTTGGTGATTAATGAACAACCCTTAACCTTAGATCTAGGCTTCCTTTTATAAGCTTTCATAACCCTAGATCTAGGATTCAAAATTTGAATTTCCCTCCAAAAGTTTGTTATTTAGAGAGGCTTCTAGAAGTAGTTAGTTGGAGGGAGCTTCTAGAACTTGGTTGTTAGTTGGCTTGCTTTGGAAGCTTGGAGGTTAATTAGCTTAATCATGATTAGCTTGATTTAATGATCCTTGCTGATCTGGCAGAAGCTTCGAGAGTCATCTGGAATTTGACATAGCTTGCTGAGATGTAGGCGCTGAGGGAAGTATTATGCAGCAAATAAGAAATGATGACGTGGCATATCCACCGCGGATCCGCGGCACGTGCCTCCTCAGGCCGTGGATCCGCAGTCACGTGGGGAGTTTACTGCTTTATATTTCCTGTGCTGATTACTGCTAAATTCTTGGTATTTTTCTGATATGTTTATTCTCACAATTCCTTCTAGATTGCTACCAGAACTCAAGTTCTTGAGTTGGCGTAATTTTGATCAGCACTATGACAATTTTGGCTTTTCTCCTGGAATTTCCTGCACAGATTTCGAAACAAGTGTTGCGCTACAGAAGAATGATGCGATGCCATGATAAACAGTCAATTTCCCTAAAAATGCCGGTTTTAGTATACAGTACATGTAATTCAGTATTTTACAGGTGTTTTGGTAATATGTGCAATATGAATACCGAACACCTCTAGATCAACATTTAGTTACAACTCTTAAGAACTACAAGAGGAAGGAACTTGATCGTTGAATTTGGCGTCGCTCGGCTCCTTGAGTCACGGATCGGCTTGGATCACTTGCTCAGATGAAGATCGGCTTCGCTCTCTAAAGGATCTCGGCTTCTTGCTTTGATTGAACTCGGAATTCTTGATCTTGGATTGGAATTAGGGTTAGGGTTTTGAGGCTCAAGTCGTGTCACTCAACTTGCGGGAAATGGTTAATGAACCCAATTTGGTGTAATGAACAACCCATAACCTTAGATCTAGGCTCCCTTTTATAGACCTTGTAACCCTAGATCTAGGATTCAAAATTTGAATTTCCCTCCAAAAGTTTGTTAGCTAGAGAGGCTTCTAGAAGAAGTTAGTTGGAGGGATGGTTCTCAAAATGGTTTGTTAGGCTGAGCCTTCTAGATGAAGCCACGTGGAGTTTCTGTAGTGTTCTGGAAGCTTTAGCCGTTATTGGAGACACGTGGAGGAAATTTTATGCATTGATCCCTTCAAAATGCCACGGATCCGCGGCGGGAGCGCCCATTGGCCGCGGATCCGCCACCCATTGGAGCTTTCATTTATTTTAACTTTCTGTGCTGCTTTCTTCTGGCTTTGTGATACTTTTCTGATATGTGTAATTTTATATTTCCCTCTGTATTAATGCCAGATCAAACATCTTAAACTTGGCGTAATTTTGATCAGCACTTTGACAATTTTGGCTCGGTTTCTGAAATTTCCTGCACAGACTTCGAAACAAGTGTTGCGCTACATAAGAATGATGCAATTCCATGATAAACAGTCAATTTCCCTTAAAGTGCCGGTTTTAGAGTACAGTACAGGTAATTCAGTATTTTACAGGTGTTTTGCTAATATGTGCAATATGAATACCGAACACCTCTAGATGAATGCAAAAGATAGGGAAATTGCCGTGTTAAAAATACAGTATTTTCGACTGATCAAATTCCCCCAAACTTATTTTCGGTCGTTTCGAGCGAATTGTTTTATTTCAAAAGAGAAGGAGAAAATAAAGAAAGAGAAAAACTAACTAGCACACTTTCATAGGCAACATGATTGCACTGAGCATGTGCAACAAGCCTTTAAACCTCTAGGTGTCCTTAGTAGGAGGAGTGTTGTCTCCTGAGGGTTTTCAGCAGATTGCACCCACAAAATCCAATAATAAAAGTAAGATCGTGAATATTACATTTAAAGATAAGAATTGTAAAAGAAAAGCCCTGAAAATTAGGGTTTTCAACTATGCTAGCTTTTCGGTTGTCATGAGCCCTATCTTAATAGTCAAGAAAAAGATGTCAGAAATCACATAACCCCTCAATAAAACATCGTCCTATTCTTCATTTCTATCTTTCTTCCAAACATCGATCATATAACCCTACGTGTGTGTAATATACATCCCTACACCCGGAGAATTCAATTCAAGCTATCATACTCTTGTCTATCTGCCTCAGTACTTATTAATTAATGAATATTAAGATGAATTTGCTCACACACTTTCATGCGACCGTTAATACTTCTTGAGATACTAACCGATCGATTACTCATGTGCTTGCTTATTTGGTGTATTTTCCTCGTCTTGCACCACCTAAGGCTTAGCAGTGACTCCCAGACCAGTTGGCCTTAGGGCACTAGGTGAAGAGGCACCCTCGCTATATTTTTTTATTGCTGCCTTGGCGATAACAAAACCAGTGTTTATTTTTCTCACCACTTTATATTTTATTCATTTTTTTATTTCCTTCATACTTTGGCTTTTAGACAAGAGCATTTCAAGGTATCCTCTACTATCCCGAGTTTCAAGACGTGTGTAAGTGCGAATAGCAGGGTATCAACGTTCAAAATGTTTGGCTTCCAGAATAGAAACTATTTTTCAGACTTATTTTTATCCTAAGATTAGTGACTTCCTTCATCTTACTAACCCTTGGGTCAACGGCTCATAACTACTTATTACTAGTTCGTTTAAGAAAACTTTTAATTTTCTTGGTTTTCTTAAATTTTTCCAATATTTTGGATGTAATTTTTCACTATCTAATCTTTTATTATCTTATTTATGTACAAAAATGTTTATTTTTTTATTTTTGAAAATTTTTAACTTTTTATAGGTTTTAAATGTTTTGTGCTTATGCAAAGTATGATGCAAATGATGCGAAAATAAGCACAAACCTCCCCCAAACTTGTTTTCAACAGTGTCCTCACTGTTGCCAACCGCTATATCTCGAAAAACCTGTAAGCCTGGGAGGAAATATATTAACGGGGCAAAATATTTAAGTGAAGATCCTCCCCCAAACTTATTTTTGGCTCATCATTTTGTGTAAAAAAATCGCATTTCAAGAGCCAGATTATACCCCCCCCCCAAACTTGAGTTAAGCCATGTTAATCTTTGAAAATCACAAGAGGGGGTCAATAATCATTGGTCGATGCCAAGCTTTGCAAAGACCGTACGTCAACACCAACCATTCAAAGATTTTATCAATGTAGTGCTCAGGTTGGTGGAAGAAGAAGTAGGGAAAGGGTAAGTGGTGGAATAGAATGTGTGCGCGTCTCATTTTGGAGAGACGATGCAGTGAATGTGATGGATTACTCGCATTCTTTTTACAGTTCAGAAAAATGGGTGGAGGTTCAATTTTATTGATTGGGAGATGATTCATCTCAACGCCCGTGTCATTCAAAAATGCGAGTTCATCAGCGAAGATCTCCTCAAAAGTCTCATCAATACCCCGAAGAATAATGTCATCACAAAGTGCGGGGTGATCTTCAGACTCTAAAAACGGTTCATAATCAGTGTTAGTTGTTGACCCGGACATCTCGGTGGAAGAGTCTGTATGTGTATGATACATAGTTGGGTCAAACAACAACGTATGAAAAGAGTCAAGATCGGTTTCATGAGGATCATCAAATTCGCTGCTGTCGACATCCATTAAGTCGACAGAACAGACCTGAGCAGTAGGTTCGGAGGGTACACTTCCTAACTTGTAAATGTTCAGCTCAATTGACCTATTCCCGAAGGATAGGGTCATAGAACCATTTCGACAGTTGATTATAGCATTGGAAGTGGCCAAAAAGGGGCGACCTAAAATCACCGGAATTTGATTCCGTCGGTTTGCTACAGGCTGTGTATCAATTACAATAAAGTCCACAGGGAATACAAATTCCCCGATTTTTATTAACACATCATCCAGTTCACCCCTAGGTTTGGTGCTTGATCGGTCAGCCATCTAGAGAATGCAATGGGCTGGTTTCAACTCTCCAATCCCTAACTGCTCGTATAGCGAGAAAGGAAGTAGGTTAACACTTGCGCCAAGGTCTAGTAGAGCACGGTTGATGTGTTTCCCCCATAGAAATGGAAATAGTAGGATAGCCAGGATCCTTACGTTTCCTCGGTAATTGCTGGGGGAAAGCTGTGTCTACTGTCCTTGCCATGAATATCTTCTTGGGCACTTGAGTCTTCCTCTTTCTAGTGCACAAGTCCTTAAGAGTTTTCGCATAAGCGGGGACTTGTTGGATAGCATCTAGAAGAGGGATGTTGATGTTAACCTGTTTCAAGATTTCAGTGATCTTCTCCATTTGTGGACTTGGTCTGTTTCCCCTTAACCGATTCGGGTAAGGAGCTTGAGCAATAAGGTCGGGGTCCAACATTGGAGAAGATCGTGTGGGTGGAAACGATCTAAGAATAGGAGTGGGGATCGTTTTCGGTGGGCTAGAAGAGCTGTGCTGAGGTGTCGAGCCTTGGGGAAAATGGAGAATAGGCTCGGAAGAAGATGGTGGGGTAGAAGAACTGGGGTCAGAATTAGAAGCAGAAGTGGAAGGAAAGTTCTCAGCCGGGGTATCATTGATAGATTTTTCAGTGTCATCAATCTCTTCCCCAATGTGATTGTCAAGCACTCTTCCAGATCTCAACGTGATTGCATTCACATGATGTGAATAGCCAGGATTGGGCAAAGGTTGAGCTGGAAGTTTCCCTTTCTCTCTTGCACTCATTTCGGCTTTTAATCGCGCAATTTCTTCTTCCATCGATTTAATAGTCTCGCTTTGGGACGCAGAGTTTTTCTCGATTTTATCGACGGAAGACTTTATTGTCCAAAGCAAGTTCATGAATGAAGAGGATTCAACAGTACCGGTCAACTGCAAAGGATTAGACGGTGCAGGTGTGTTGACCGGATTTTGGAAGTTTTGTGTTTGGAAAGGGTGCTGACTTAATTGAAATGGTTGTTGTTGTGGTGGAGGGACCCTTTAGAAATTGTTTTGGTTTGGAACCGTGTTTTGAGATTGTGATTGGTTCCAAGAAAAATTAGGGTGATTCCTCCAACCCTGATTATATGTGGAAGAAAATGGATCATTTCTAGGTCGTTGTTAGAAAGCAGAATTGATATGCTCATGACCTTGAAACGGAGAATTTAGTGGACATTCTTCCGTCAAATGAGAAGGATCAGAACAGCATCCACATACAGTTTTGGAGAGTGGCATTTGATTTAGGGCGGCGGCTAAAAATTTATTTTCCATAGTCTCGAGTTTCTTTTGCATAGTTGAAATGTCCGCTCTAACTCTTATGGAAACTTCCGATTGGTTATTGCCACCCCTAGCCGATTGACTCACACCCTCCCACTGTAAAGATTTTTCAGCGAAATCTTCTAGGAATTTCCAGGCTTCCCCATCATCTTTGGTCATGAAAGTGCCTTGACACATGGATTCAAGGGTCTATTTTATGGTAGGATTAATGCCCTCATATATGATTCTGCACAGATCCCATCTAGGGATTCCGTGATGTGGACATTGAACTAACAGATCCTTGAAGCGTTCAAGACACTTCGAGAATGTTTCATTTGGAAACTGGGTGAATTGATTGATTTCGCTACGGACTCGAGTTGTTTTATGATTTGGGTAGAATTTCTTTAGGAATGCTTTTACGAATTCTTCCCAGTTCGAAATGGAATGTGCGGTTGTGTTATACAACCACTTCTCGGCTATATCGCACAAGGTAAATGGGAGAAGACGAAGACGCATAGCATCCACAGAAAGCTGTGAAGTACCCATCATTGCGCATACATTTTCAAATTTGGTAATAAAGACATATGCGTCTTCAGACTCGAGACCGTGATATTTGGGTAGAAGGTTGATGATTGAGGTTTAATCTCAAAATTATCCCCGTTGGATGGTGGAATGGAGAGACAGGTCGAAAGAGGACCTCGCATAGGATAGCACCTCTCTTGGAGAGAGATGCGGGGTGGATTCTGCGCACCAGCGGACGGCGGCAGATTAGTGGTAAAGAAGTTCGATGGAGAAGGATCCATCGATGTGGGTGTGGTGGTGGGTAAAGAAGAAGTAAACGTAGAAATACCGACTTCGGAGTCGATCGGGGAAACGCGGACTAAACGGGCACTAGAATCCTGTGTTCAGCCTATCTTGTACTAAAAGGGTTTAGTACAAGTGGCAGCGTTAATATAATTAGGGGAAAAGAATGAATGTGGTGTTTGTTTTGAAAAAAATGATACGGATTATTGAAATTATGATGCGATCACAACAAATGCAACAAGCAACCCTAAAATCTAGTGGTCACCTAGGTCAAAGCTCTAGACCGCTCCTAACTGCCAAAAGACAAGTCGCAGGATCAATCCTCCACTGCCTCTTTGTCTCTCCTATGGCCAGGTAAGTGCCAGGTAAGTGGGAGCTTCTCCACTACGTAAGTAGTGGGCCTAATTAAGTAACCACTAGCCTTCGACACACTTACCTTAGACACCACAAAAGAAACACGGATAAGCACTGAATTACCCACGGCCTTCTCTTGTCCTAAGTGAGCGCGACGGTTCTTAGAGTCATCTCTAGATCTTTTTTAGTTAATGAGGGTAAATGCGGATGCAAGTTTGTGATTTTTAGGGCTTAAGAAGGGTAATGAACTCCCCACCTAATCTGGATTTGGTCGTGTCCCTTAATGTCCGTATTATTATGCAAACAACCAAGAAATCAAAAACACGCACAATTTTTATTGCTTTTTACGGCGCTGCGATTTATTTGCAAAGAAACCTGCAGCAAATTGTTAATTGGAGCAGATGAGGGAGAAATAAGAAAGCAGAGGAGTCACCTGAGAATTTTTTACTGTAGCGCCGCGGTTTAGCCGCAATAAGCGCCTAATGCCGCGGATCTGCCGCGGGTTTGAAAGATCTCTGCACCAAAATTTTACAGTGTGCCTCTGTTCACCTTATAAGCTCTCTCGAATGCTCTGAAAAAAATTTCCACAGTTCCACAAATTCCAGATTTCCTCGCAACAAATCACAACAGCACGTTTAGAGTTTGCGCGAATTTTTGTCTAAAAATATAGATGGAATAAACTTTTCAACTCAAATTTCAAAATACGAACAAATAGCGCACTATCCCCGGCAACGGCGCCATTTGATTGAAACGATTTCGGATTGTGTAGTATGGAAATTGTATAGAAATCATAACCAAAAATATTTTGACCGCAATCAATAACGGTGTCGGATGTAGCGTGTTAGTAAGTGCGGATCGTCCACAGGGAAAGTGTAATCGTTCGTATTTCAAATTAGATGAGTTGAAACTTTAAAGGAAAGAAAAGAAACAATTCATGATTTGTAAATTGAATTTCAAGAATTAGAAAAATCTAGATCTAAGAAAACATTAAAATCAAGAATTGAGATGTGATGATTTCCAAATCAAATATCAAGAATCGAAGTGAGGCTCATAGGAATCGGTCGGATCTATAGATGTGATGAAATCTAGCGATTACATATTCTTATCCATCGATGAATTGATACTAGATCGATGATGATCGACGAGAATTAGGGATTTCTTGTGAAACTAGGATTTCATCTTCTATCCCTTGTTCCTTCGTCGATATCATTCACATTCTAGCCTCTAGTAAATTCAAGAATCGATCGTGGATCCCTAATTTCGAGCAATCACAATCAAGAAAGTATCGCAACGAAACTAGGTCGTCGATTCTTCAATTTGCTAGGGTTTACAAAACTCGTAGGACTTAAGAATCATTTTAAAATTTGTTACATCATCATTCTATTGATCGTCTCGACTCCTTTACGAGCAGAGTTTTACTCAAACATCACAACAAAAACCACAATCACAAATTGAGATCGAATCATGATGCAGGAATTTAAAGAAAGCAAGATTAAAGAATTTCACATTTTATTTATCAATAATTTCGTTACAAATCGCTCAAGAACTACAAGAGGAAGAACTCGATCGTCGATTTGGCTTCGCTCGTCTCCTTGAGTCGCGGATCGGCTTGGATCACTTTCTCGATTGAAGATCGGCTCCGCTCCTAAAATGTTGAAGGCTTCTCGCTTGAATGGTACTCGGGATCTTGAATTTGGCTTTGGATTTTGGATTTAGGGTTAGGGTTTACAAGTTGTGTCACTCAACTTGTATTGAATTTGGGGGAGATGAAGATTAGAGATTAGCCATTAACCCTAGATCTAGGCTCCCTTTTATAGACCTTGTAACCCTAGATCTAGGATTCAAAATTTAAATTTCCCTCCAAAAGTTTGTTAGCTAGAGAGGCTTCTAGAAGAAGTTAGTTGGAGGGATGCTTCTAGAAATGGTTTGTTAGGCCGAGCCTTCTATATGAAGCCACATGGAGTTTCTGCAGTGTTCTGGAAGCTTTAGCCGTTATTGGAGACACGTGGAGGAAATTTCATGCACTGATCCCTTCAAAATGCCGCGGATCCGCTGCGGGAGCGCCCATTGGCCGCGGAACCGCGGCCCATTGGAGCTTTCATTTATTTTAACTTTCTGTGCTGCTTTCTTCTGGCTTTGTGATACTTTTCTGATATGTGTAATTTTATATTTCCCTCTGTATTAATGCCAGATCAAACATCTTAGACTTAGCGTAATTTTGATCAGCACTTTGACAATTTTGGCTCGGTTTCTGAAATTTCCTACACAGACTTCGAAACAAGTGTTGCGCTACACAAGAATGATGCAATGCCATGATAAACAGTCTATTTCCTTTAAAGTGCCGGTTTTAGAGTACAGTACAGGTAATTCAGTATTTTACAGGTGTTTTTGTAATATGTGCAATATGAATACCGAACACCTCTAGATGAATGCAAAAGATAGGGAAATTGCCGTGTTAAAAACACAGTATTTTCGACTGATCAGCAATGCAAGACTCACATGGTAACATATTTATATATTTTGATTATTGAGAAAAGCAAAATGGGAATAAAATCATGGTTGACTTTCTACACTCTTCTCTTGTGTTGACTAAAGTCAAAACCATGGTTTCATAGCCCATGGTTTTTGTAGCCCATTGTTTTGCTTAAAATAAAGTCTTATAATATCTAGATATTTTGTAACCATGGTTAGGGATGAGATAACCATCTCTCTCTCTCTCTCTCTCTCTCTCTTGATTATTCTCATTTGAGTCAAGTTTAGCCATTCTCCTCCTTCTTCCTCATTCAAGCTCTCTAGCTTTTTCAAGTGAGTGAAGAACATAAAAAAAGAAAAGTTTTTTATGTGAGATCCAAAACCACATCACCAATCTATATTAGTCTAGCCCACTAGTGCAGGTTGTTTTCTCCACTTCCATTTGGTTCAAGTGAAGCTAGGAACTTGTGCAAAGGGACTCCGTGGTGGATCGTCGTAGACTTCGAAGAACTCAAGCGGACCGGTCCAAACACCAAGTTGATCCAAGGATTCACAAGAGGAGGTCTACAAAGGTTGTATTACTTACCTCTTAGTGTTAGACACTTGTTAGCATGTGATATCAGTTATTGTTACCCTAATTTTCTAGTTCGATTCATAGTTGGTTTTGTTTAGCACCCTCTAAATTTTTATTATAGCATATGTGATACAACCCAAACCCTAGGCATGGTGCCAAGGAATCCTTATAGTGGTATCAGAGCCAAGCTAGAAACATAGACAATGTTATAAATATTATGAAACCGAAACAACTCCGAAAATACGATAAACTGAAACCCTAAAATATGCTCTCTGTCGATTTTTAAAAGACCTCCAAAATTTTTTTAAGCAACTGCAGAAGCTTGCATATGATGCACTGAGAACACTGGAGAAAAACGAGGCGATTCTACCAGTTTTGACCCGGTGACATGCCCAATATTTCCGTCCTGGACGGCCCCGTTCCCTCCGTTTCGCCTCGGTTTCCTCTGGTGCTCTGGTCTATTGGTTTTGGGGTTTCAGGTATTTTTTTTAGCCCAAAATTTCATGTGATGTTAATTTTGTCTACGGGCTAATTCGGAGTATTTTGTGGTCGTAATTTTAACATTGTTTTTGGTAACATGGACGACGTTTAACAGTTCGAACGAACATCAATCACCACCCCATTGCTCTCGCTAGAAATTTTCCAAGTGTTGGAATTTTCCAAGTTAAAGATATTCGAAAGATCATGCAAGTAACTCTATAGACCCTCTACAAGAACGTAACCCTAACTCGATTCTATGACCATGGAACCGCGGCCAAACCTTAGGGTTTGCCGTAGTTCCGTGGCACCATAGGTGAGGCAAGGGTTGACCTTCTACGGTTGGTCCATAGGCACTGGGGGATGTTTTGGGTATTTTAATTTTGCTCAAGTGTTGAGCTCTCGCGGTAATTTGTGAGTGTTTGTTGATTCGATCAAAACGTTTAACATCGTTTAGATATTTGTGAATGTGATACAACAATTAGAATCTACACTAATTAGTTTTGTGAAAAGTAATTAGTTACGTGTAAATCTAACATTTTGGCCTCGGTTGGAATCGGGAATCTTGTTGAATTACCCGACTTATTTTGAAAAGGTGTTTTCATAGATGAGACCCAAATATAAGATTTGCATCGTTAGGCATGAAATCCAGAATATGTGATAATACGGGTTTATGATATCTAAAGGCAGTGTTGATTCCAATTGTTGTAGTTTTTCACTTTCTATTCTACAACCGTAAGTGTAGTATGTGGTGTATCGCCGGTTTCGTTGCTATACATCAACGACAATTGGGGTATGCATACTTACATACATTGATGATATGTGATGTTATGTGTTGCTGGGATATGATGTATAGGATCGTCATGAATGAATGGCCGGGGGTTTTATGTGAGATGAGAGTTTTTCTTTTCATTCATATAAAATTCATTGTATATAATATTCTTTTATTGGGGCACTTCCGGGTTGAGGATGATGTCACCATTGTTGTATGTTATTTACTTTTCCGCATTAGGATAGACCCAAGATGGGAAGCACAAGTGACCGGGTACTAGGGTCCAGTGGGAGGCCATCTCGAGGAGTCGAGACCGGGTCTCCTAACTCTAGAATTTGTAGGGTCACTTGCCGCTCTCATAGGGGTTTAGGTGTGTGGGGTTGGCTATTTATCATGACCGTGGAATCCGTATTTTCTATTGTTGGCTAAATACAAAATACGGACCTCCTAGAATATCCTATATTTTCATATATGTGCTTCTGCTGTTGATATTCTGTGATATTATCACTTTATATGCTGAGACGAATGATGTATTATATATATGATATATAATAAACGTTGCTTATGTTTTGCATCCGCGCTAGTCCCGTCCCGCTATGCCGTTAGTTAAGTAACATAACGGTACATAACGGGACATTGTGACGAATGCGTATGGCATAAGCGTACGTTCTATTTTCATTTCTTTTCTGTAATGGTTTAAGGAATTAAATTATGGGACTACATTAATGAGATTAATGTAAAGAAAAAGGAACCTAAAAGATGTTGTAGAATCGGATTTGAAACCTACTCGGCTTTTTGTGAAAAAGCAAGTTTTCAAAATGCGGAGCTTAAGCCACTCTTTTTAAAAACCATTAGATTCTATAACGATATCAAGTTCAAAGTGTTAAAGGTTTTCTTAAAAACCATTCGCATACCTCCGTCATTTTAGGAAGTAGAGTACTTAGTATTCGTGCTACGTATATTGACTATAGCCAAGGCGTAGTGTACGGTAACTAAGTGATGTCTTCCTACATAGCATATGATGCGATTAATTAGGACAGTCACATGATTTTGCTGACCATAACCAAGGGTCATGTGGGTGGGTCTAATTAATCATGAAATGACGGGTAGAACTTGACCAGTGCTTATGATATGTTGACCATAGCTAAGGTCATGAGTGCTACGGGTAAAAAACATATCGGGAGTTTTAAGAGTTGGAAATTTGCAATGAGATTGCATACCTTCTATATGATAGTAGGATCCCGATCCCACTGTGAGCAAAAGTTGCTCCCAAGAGAGTTTTGCACTTTACAATTAGCTAACCCGTTAGGTGTCTAGAAAGGCGTCAACGGGGCTACGCCTCTGGGAAAATGAGGTTTATTCTAATTAGGTCCGTGCGAAAGCACGGGGAACCTCCCTCAAAGTACTGGCACTGGCCTATATGAACGGTTAGCGAAGTTGTAGAATGTAATTAATCCTGGCTAATTTTCTTTTTAAGGTTTGAAGGAACATTTGATAAAAGCAGTGGGAGACATCGATTAGATAAGATAATAACCAATCTGATCTTTGCAAGAGCTTTCGCTGAGTGTATTCTTTTCTCTCTCCTAATGGAAGATAACCATGGCTAGACTTTAGCTATTGTTAGAGAAAAATAAGTTAACAGGGCCAAACTATAAAGACTGGCTGAGGAACATTAACATTGCTCTCACATATGATAAAGTATCATATGTCCTCACTGCCTCAGCCCCTCCCAGCCCAGGCCCTGAATCTTCTGTTGCAAATAAGGAGATCCGCAAAACGTAGGAATTGACTGTGCTACTGCCAAATGCCTCACTCTTGCATCGATGGACAATACACATCAAAAGCAGCACGAGCAGATGGATGTTCAATCCATCTTTCTCCATACAAAAGAGTTGTATGGGGAGCAATATATCCTACGATACGAAGCGTCTCGAAAGCTGTTTCAGATGCGGATGGCTTCTGGCACACCAGTAGGTGATCATGTTTTGAAGATGATAGCGCTTATTGAAGAGCTTGAGGGTCTCGGATGGACTATGGAGAACGAGCAATATGTTGATATTGTTCTACAGTCTCTTCCCTCTGCCTTTGCTCCATTCATAGTGAACTTCAACATGCATAACATGGAAAAGTCACTACCCGAACTTCTCAATATGTTGAGAAGTGCGGAGAGCACGCTTAAGGCGAAGTCTCCTTTTCTGATTGTTGGACAATCTTCCACTTCCGTCCCAAAAGCCAAGGACAAGGGAAGGTATAAAAAGAAATCCACCAAACCGAGAGCAGGAATCAAGAAGGTACAAGGGAGAGACAAATCCAAGGTTGAAAAGTCAGGAAAAGGAGAATGTTTTCACTGCAAGAAAACGGGGAACTGGAAGCGGAACTGTACTGAATACCTTGATCTCAAGAAAAAGAAGCATGGTGATGCTTCTACTTCAGGTGTGTTCGTGACTGAAAACTGTTTTTCTATAAACTCTGCTTTCTGTGTATTGGATACCGGTTCGGGTTCTCATATCTGCAATTCTGTGCAGGGCTTAAGAAATAGCAGAGTTTTGAAGACCGGTGATCACACTCTCTAGTTGGAAATGGTTCCAATGTACATATAGTTTCAGTGGGAGAGTATCACCTAGGGTTGCCGTCGGATTGTATATTGGTTTTGAACCCATGTTATTTTGTACCTAGCATTCTTTGTAATATAATATCCGTTTCTTTGTTAGATAATGAAGGATATCATTTTATATTGCAGCATAATATTATGAACATTAAACTAAATCAAGAGTTGATTGGTTCTGGTACACTTAATAACGGGATATACATCCTAAATCAACACACAATTTTCAACATACAACACACAAATAAAAGAAAATTTTCAGATATAAATGAAGCTTTTCTTTGGCATTGTAGACTTGGTCATATTAATGAAACAAGACTATACAAGCTTCGTAAAGATGGATATTTAAATCTTTTTAATATAAATCTTATGCGACTTGTCATTCTTGTATCAAAGGGAAAATGACCAAAACTCCGTTTACTGGACACGGAGAAAGAGCTACAGAGCTCTTGGGCCTCATACATAATGATGTTTGTGGGCCAATATCTACACATGCGAGAGGCGGTTTTTCTTACTTTATAACTCTTACTGATGATTTCTCGAGATTCGGTCATGTGTTTTTATTAAAGCATAAGTCTGAAACTTTGGAGAAATTCAAGGAGTACAAACTTGAAGTAGAAAAACAAACAGGAATGAGTATCAAAGAGAATAGGATTCTCTCTCGGCTCACTCCCCCTTACACACCACAGCACAACGGTGTGTCAGAGCGGAGGAATCGCACCCTATTGGATATGGTGTGATCCATGATGAGTGATACTAAGTTACCTCTCTCCTTTTGGGGGCATGTATTGGAGACTGCAGCTTTTCTGCTGAACAAAGTTCCAACCAAGACTGTGTATACCACTCCATATGAGATATGGTATGGGAAGAGACCATCTCTTAAACGAGTTAAGATTTGGGGTTGTCCGGCTTTTGTTAAAAAGCAAAATCCAGACAAACTCGAGACACGATCGGTCAAGTGTATATTTGTGGGATATCCAAAACATTCGTTTGGATATCTTTTCTACTACAAGGAGGAACAAAAGGTGTTTGTTTCTCAACATGCCACATTTTTAGAAAATGAGATTTTTACAAATGATATTGGTGGCAATGTGGTAGATCTAGAACAGGTTCTAGAGACACAAGTTACAAATGACGACTTGGTTGAACCTGATGTTGCAACAGATTCTTATGAATCTCAGCAACTCCGTAGATCTGGTAGAACCTCTCGCCCACCAGAGAGATACTATGGTTTTCTCATTGATAGTGATGGAGAAAATTGCATCATGGATGATGATGACCCTACCAGTTTTCAGCAAGCTATCATGAGTGGTGACTCTGTGAAGTGGCTGGATGCCATGAGATCCAAAATGGAGTCTATGTACACCAACAAAGTATGGACTTTGGATGTTGTACCCTCTGGGGTAAAACTTATAGGGTGCAAATGGATCTTTAAGAGAAAGATCGGTGTAGATTGGCAAGTGGAGACCAATAAGGCAAGGCATATGGCGAAAGGATTTCGTCAAAGACCAGGACTGGACTATGACGAAACCTTTTCTCCTGTAGCCATGCTTAAATCCATTCGGATCCAACTTGCTATTGATGCTCACTACGACTATGAAATCTGGCAGATGGACGTTAAAACTGCTTTTCTAAATGGTGATTTAGAAGAATGTGTTTCTATGGATCAGCCAGAGGGCTTCATTGATAGTAGGAGCAGCGGGAAAGCATGTAGGTTGCTTAAATCCATTTATGGATTAAAGAAGGCATCACGGAGTTGGAACATCTGTTTTGATGATTTTATCAAAGAGTTTGATTTCGTCAAAAATCCAGATGAACCTTGTGTTTATAAGAAGATTGTAGGAAGTACTGTCACATTTCTCGTATTGTACATTGATGACATTCTTCTGATAGGAAACGATGTTCCTATGCTACAATCAATCAAACTGTTCTTATCACAAAGGTTATCCATTAAGGACCTGGGTGACGCCTCGTATATATTGGGCATGAAGATCTATAGGGATAGATCTAAAAGATTGTTTGGATTATCCCAAACCAGATACATTAACACCATCCTAAAAAGTTTTAGTATGGAAGACTCCAAGCGGGGTGCCTTACCCGCTAGTCATGGAGTCACTCTCTCCAAGGACTTTTGCCCAAAGGCTGATGAAGAGAGAGCTCGCATGTGTTGGAGATAGTGCCCTCAGAGTCAATTATTGGATCACAGGCACGTGATTGCAATGATTGAGGGAGGATCTATACCGGTAGGACAGTCTTACTCAAGATGATAGTATGCTATCTGGTTTATCTTATCATCGTGTACTGTTTTAGGTGACCTTACAGGTCGCTATTACACGTTGATAGAGCCCCTAGGATTCTTGCTTGACTGCCAGCAGTATGAAGGCGATCATATACGTGGGAGCTGGGGTCTATAAGCACATCCTTAAAAGGTCCCTAGTCGTGGGAGTTTCGAGACAGGGCATCGATACTCCAGAGTAGACTAGTGTATAAATTCGAGACCCCGACGAGGGGCGGTGGCCGGTCTCACAAGCCACTGGTGTCAGTTGGTTCACCTAAGATGTATACAGGTGCTCATTGGGTTATGAGTACACCGGACTGGACTCGCCGGGAACATGCTAGTTGGTCTTATACCTGACGTCAGATAGCAGTTCCCTGGTGACATGTGTGAAGGTTAGTTCATCGACATGAGATCGTCATTTGTCTCGTGTGAGTTCCCACTGTACTTTGATTACTACCCTACCACGCTCAAAGGAGTTGTGCAAACAGGTTTTAGTTAGGTACAGTCCCGAGCCACATGGAGGCAGTGAGCGGATCTGCAGAGGTTCGTCTCTCCCGGTATTGGGGGTGAGGTCGCGCTGTGTCTAGGAGAGCCATTACACGAAGTCCTTGGCCAAGGCAGGAGATTTACTGGTAGGTATTCCAGTAATATCTCAGGGTGTTCTGGGCTACACTCCGACACGACTTGTACCGCTTTTGGGGGTCTGACTTTTACCAACCCCCTAGGCTCGCCATGCGATGCTCATAGAAGAATGGACCGGACTGTACGGATATTGTCACTGACAGGCTCAGTAGGGTGTCAGGATGAGTTCGCTCATCGACGTCCCTTTTGGTCAATACCTGGTAGCCCGTTACGTATGGCTAATATCTCTGACGTGCTAGTGGTTAAATCCACAACCAAAGTATTGACGAGTCTTTAGAGTCCCCAACAGACAGTTTCTCAAGTTTCGGGCAAAACGCTGTAGAGGCCATATGGAGATATGGCAGGGTTCGATCTTATCCGTGCGGTATTGCACGGATCATGATCGGACAGATAATACTAGCAGGCTTTGGTTTAAGCCAGATCCTAGTATTGTACAGTGTAGATTTTGTCTCATTGCATTTGTATTCGGTCGGAATACAAATGCGGGTATATATATATACAGTCGCGGGGTTTTCCTGTAATTTATTACGGGATCGGTTTTTTGAAGTTGCCAGTTTGCATTCTGTTTCAGCCAGTTTTCCTTTGTTCCTTCATGGCCGGATTTTTCTGATGGAGGGGCTAATTTGCAAGTGTGCAAATTAGTTTTGTGGAGGGGGTTTATTTGTAAATGGAAAGATTATGATAGCATCTTTTCTTTTTCTTTCATCATGGCTCGCATTAATGAGATAAGATAAGATTAGAAATGGATGTGGCCTTTATTCCTCATTATCTTCACATGGCTTATGGTCACCCTTTTTACTTTCCCTACACTCACCCCTTTGTAGTTTTTCCCCTCCTCATTTTTTGATGAGGCTGGCCACTTCATGGAGAGGGAGAGGTTTCATTTTTGGATGAGGGAAATTTGTTGTTCTCATTTTTTGCTTGCTACACAAAATCCTTTAACCTCTCTCCAAAGTTCTTTCTCTCCTCCATCATGGCAACTTCATACCCCTTGAGATAAACATTACTACACTTAGCCTACAGCATACTTAGGCACGTCGACTCGCCAACTTCGTGCCCGAGTTGTCTCGGTCCATAGGTGGGAGCCCGTAAAAGAACCTGGCGGTGTGGTGCCCTTTCCGACGAAGAGATGAAGACCGAAGATTCCACGAGGAGATCGGAGTGGAGACGGAAGACCGAAGGACACGGATCGCTCAGTATAGCATTCTACCCTTTCTCTTGTTTGCTAGCATTAGGTTAATGGCCCGATCCGGGTTTATAGTGCACGGTAGTGCCGGTTTACAAGTTTTGTAAAAGTTAAGTTTCCGCATTCCAGCGTCGGATTGACGGCCGGGGCGCTGCTGTGCACTTACATTGGTATCAAAACCACGCCATTAACCTAGTCTAGCTTGCTCTAACGTGTTTACATGTTCGATTGAACGAATTTCCAAAAACCACATTTTCCATGCATCAGTTTCTGTCGAATTTTTCCAGTCGTCAAAAAATTATTTGGTACATTGGAAAATTACGTGCAGGGTTTTTTGAGAATTCTGTGAAAATTTGGTCGGCTGATATTGCTGTAGCGCAGCGGATCAGCGGCCAAAACCATGTTTGGGCCGCGGATCCGCCGTCGTTTTGTGTCCAAACTGCACCAAATTTTTACAGTGAGCTTCTGACATGGAAATAGGGTTTTTGGTATGTTCTATTTGGGCCCAGAATTTCTTTGAGTGCTACAGTTGTGCTTGAGGCCCACTTCGGTATATTTAGTCGATCGAAAATTTTAAACATGTTAGTTCACAGTATTTACATTATATCTGCGACCGTGAATGTCACTTGATCGGTAAATCCTGTCTAACTGCTATAGCCCTTTTAGACGGATTTGCGAACGTGACATTCACGTTGATGTTCTGTGTTGTGCTGTGATGTTGCAGATTTGTCGTGGTGGATAGCCTGGATGCAATGATAGTACAGTTTGGTTATATATGTACATTTGATATTGCGGGACGAGCGTCCGACATGTGGACTGCCGCTACTGCCTGTTTGTATATTATTCTTTTGGGGCACGACCGGGCTGAGGTCAATGTACCTGTTGTATATTTTACTTTCTGTACTAGGATTACCCCAAGGTGGGGTGCACGGATAGCCCGGTTCTAGAGGGCAATGAGCCCGCATCTCATGGCTTTGAGATGGAGGGGGCTTTACTCTAGAATTGACGGGCTATTCGCCGCACTCTTAGGGGGTACAGGTTGACCCAGGAGGGGTGCCCAAGTTACCGGATTCCGTGAAGTGCTGGGTGGTCCATTCACGTTGCTGAAGGGGGCTGCCTCGCTTCAGGTTTTGGCGGGTAACTTGCCGCGCCCGTAGGGGTCTAGGATTTCATTGCACAGGCTATCCACACGACCAGGGGAACGTCGGGTTTCAGTAGCGGCTCTATGAAACCCGGGGATCCCAAATATCTGTATTGTTCTGTGATGCTTATTACATTTCTGTGATGTTGCATTTTATCACGCCTTGAGCGAATATTATATATTGATATATATACTAGTAGATGTTGTATATATTTTGCATCCGCGCTAGTCCAGTCCCCGCTCTGTCGTTAGTTAAGTAACCTAACGGGTAATGACGGGACCCAGTTGTGAATGCGGATGGCATATACGTACATCATTATTTTCGTTCTTTTGTGGTGTGATCAATTGATGGGACTGCGTTGATTCGGATCAATTCAAGCTAAACAAACCTATTCTGATGTTGTTGGAACATTTTTCAAAAAGCTGTTATTGCAAGGACATTCTCTTTTGTTTTGCACAGTGGTATTCAGTTGGAATATCCTGCACCTCAGTCGACGAGGCAAGGGCCGAGATCCCTTCACCGGGAGTGACCTCTTTAGCAAAGGTTTTCGCCACTATATTTTTATAAAGCTATCCAGTTCCTTCAACAATATCAGGTTCATTACGTTAAAGGTTCTTCGCCAAAAACCATTCGTAGCCCTCCGTCATTTCAGTTGAATGTTCGGTAGTATTCAAGCTATGTATTTTGACCTACGCCAAGGCATAGTGATTGGTAGCTACCGGATATTTATCTGTAGCATAGATAGATGCGTTGGTTTGGGACAGTCGTACTACTATTTTGGCCTACGTCAAGGGTATGTACGGGTGGGTTCAAATTAACCTGGATAATGACAGGTAGAACTTGACATGTGACTTATGATATTTTGGCATACGTCAAGGTCATAAGAGCATGGGGTAAAAATCACATCGGGAGTTTCTAAAGAAACTGAAACTTGCCAGATATGCGCATACCTTCTGGAGTGTGATAACGTGAGCGGATTCCGTCACGATATCATGCGATGATAGTTGGATCCCGATTCCCACTGATGAGTTGGTTTACTCCTCGGGTGATCCCGACTAATTCTTCTTTCAGGTTTGGAGGAGAATTTGACAGTACAGTGGGAGGTTTCCTGATTAGATAAAGTGATAACCATTCTGATCTAGGTTAGAGTGCACGCTGAGTGTTTCTTTTCTCTCTCTCTTTGGCAGCGACCATGGCCCGACCCTTGACTATGACTCAGTGACCAAGTTACCCGAACCTTCTTAAACACTGGCTTTTGGATTGTCAGAGTTGCAAACCTCATTGCCACTCCTACATTTACCCTTTTCTCCAGGACACCCCGTATTACTACGAACGTCCACTTCCATTGGATAAAACCATCGTATGGTTATATACGAACTCGAAGGAATTAATTCGAGGATGGTTTCCGGTTCTGGAGAAAACGAATAGGACTATTCAGCTGTCTTTTCCTTTTACCTTCTCTCAGGTTGCGAGTGCCCCTTAGATTATGGGATAGTACACCTATTACGCAAATTGGATAGTCTTCTTCCAAACTATAGGCAGGTGCCGACCGGTACGGAATGAAGAAAACCAATTAGCCTAACGATGGTGTACAGAAGGTATTATGTAAAGACAAATAAAGGGATTAGTAAGAGGCAAAGTAAATTGCGACTGCTATTCACGACCAAACCAAATATTTTTTCGCCAATCCTACATCACCTTTGTATTTCTCCAGGACACTCCGTATAACTACGAAAATCCACAGTTATTTGGATACTCCATCGTATGGTTATATACGAACTCGAAGGAACTTGTTCCAGTTCGTGGATGGATTCTGGTTCAGGAGAAATAGGAATAAGGATTTATTCAGTTGTCTTTTATCTTCACCTTCTCTCGCGTTGCGAGTGCTCCTAGGATTAGGACAGTACACCCATTATGCTTATTGGATAGCCTTCTTTCAAACCATAGGCTGGTGCCGAACGGTAGGGAAGGAAGAAAACCATTTGGCCTAAAGGGGTGTACAGAAGGTAATGACTAAAGACATATAAAGGGATTTAGAGAGATGGCAAAGAGATATACGGTTACAGTTGTGAATCTGATAATGGAAGAGGCATTACTAGGAATACCCGGATACCCCTACAAAACATTTCAATGTTTCAGTTTCACTATGTACTGTTAAAAGAAAACTGATTTCCTAATTAGACACTTTCTCCACGGTATGTATTTACCAGGTTTGATTCTCACATCTGTATGGTTTTACAGATGATGAGTGGGAGTAAGTTATTGGGAATTAGGTGATTATCCTCATTATATCGGAATTCGTTGTAATTGGTGATATTTGAGGAAGTCACCTGGGTTGTTTGCCGGATGGCAAATATTTGGTTTTGAATATCCGTTGTTATGCACCAATTTCAAATTGATATATCTGTACGTCTATTTTTATAGAGTGAGAAATACCTTTTTGAAATTATGTCTATGACATTTACCTATATCAGTGGATGGTTAGGTAAGGAGCATTGAATAGCGGTGTAATTCTTCTTAACCATAAGTACAGTTTTCAACCTACGACACACAGTGAATGAGTTATCAGACTCAAGGGACTTATACATAGTATTGTATGTTGTACAGTGTCCATTAGGACAGAAGGGTTGGTCTTCGTACTATATTCGGTTTACTTATGACTTCTCCTGTTTTTAGACATGTGTTTCGTAGAAATGCAGGGTATGAGTTTTGAGAAGTTGTAGGTATAAGAATAGAGTAGAGAACCAGGTATTGCAAGTATCAGGATTCTTCAAGGTGATCGAAGATGTAGATACTTGTGTGTGGTATTCAGTTGATAGTAATGGTTTTAAGAGATCTTGCGTCTCTTTAAGGTTACTCATAATTGGAAGCACTCCTAAGTTGAGTAACGCTGATCAGCCTCTTTCCATTTAGTTGACATGCACTGGAGACAGCTGCATGATTTGAATCTGGTTCAATTAAATCAGTGCCTCTATTTCTATATTGGATATAGAACAGTTCATATCTTAACGATGTTAAGGTACGGGGAGTTGTTCGGCTTATGCTTAAAACCAGACTCTGGATAACTCAATGCACGTTTCTGTAATGGCTGTTTGTGGGTTGACCCAGGCTATGACGAGGGTTGACTTTCTACCATCTGGAAGATCAATAGTGATATTGTTCTTGACTCGCCACAGTTTTAATAAAAATGGATTTTTTTAGAAAACAGTAGTGGGAGTATGGTAGAACTGGAAATGATTCCAGAACCGCAAACGATTACTGAATATTTGATAAGAACATAAAGATTCAATCTCGTTTGACATTTCATTAGCCACTCTGCAGATATGGTGGGTAACCTCAGGCGCTCGAGAGGTACTTCGGTATGCTCAAGGACGGTGGTAGGGAGGTTCTTGTTTACCCAGACTTGCCATTGCTGTTGTTCTAGACTGTGAGACCCGGCAGGAGGATGTGTAAGTCGATGTACTACACCCCAATACTTGTGGGGAGGCGGAAATTTCAAAAACGAACTTGTTTAGTGAACTAACATCGACTAACCGTTTGAATCGAAGCTAAACGATAACTAACCAAACATATAGTTATACTAAACTACTATGCTTAGGGATTATACCTATCGAAACTAGTCCTTCGTCTTTACGATCTCCTTGTTCTCCTCGGCCTTCTCTAGGTAGTAGACGATCCACCCGAGAGCAAAACTCCAAGCTTAGCCTCTAAACTTGAGGCAACTAACCTTCTTGGATTGCTAATCAAAGAAGCTAGAATGAAATAGAGTGATGGTTATGGATTGATTAGTCTTTCTAATCCTTTGATCTCAACTCATGAGGTGTAAGGATTAGGGTTTGAAGATGAGAGCTTGAGGAGAGAGAAGATGATAATAATAATGAGATGAGATTGTGAGTATCATAATATATTATGAAGCATTCTCATTTAAAGAATAAATGAATAAATGTGATGAATAAGCATGCTTCATAAATGCTAAGTGGTGATTCATTAAGCATGTGTCATTATCATTTATGGTGCAATAATGATAATGATGAATCACCCTCATGACTCACAATCTTATCCAAAGTAACCTCCTTAGTCATATCTTCTAGAAGCTTCTCGCACAATTACGAGAACGCCCCTCCGATCCGCAAAAATACGGAAAAACTTTAGACTGAAAAAATCCAATAACCGGATACCAGTAACTGGCTTAAACCAAAGCCGACTGGTAAAAACTGTCCGAAAGTCGTACGTGCGTAAACGCACGTATGCGTCCGAACCCTTTGTCGCAAAACCATGCAACCTCTATATCGTTTCGCCTGGAGTAGGAAACTCTCTGTGTGGGACTCTAGAGACTCGACTACTACGCTGGCAGTGGGTTTAACCACAGACCGCAAGCGGCACTAGCTGTACGTAACGGTCCCCAGGTAGTTTTCGATAAGAAGGCCGATGAGGAAACCCATCCGAACTCCTACTGAGTCTTATGTGACAATCTCCATACAGTCCGGTCCGTTCGTCCAAGACTATCGCATATCGGGTCTAGGGGGACGGCAAGCGTCAGTCCCCTAATAGCGGTATAAGTCATGTCGGAGGGAAGCCCATTACACCCTGAGAAACTACTGGAACCTACCAGCAAATCGCGCTTGCCCTGGCCAGGGACTTTGCGTAATGGCTCTCTGACACAGCACGATATCTACTCCCAATACCGGGAGGGACGAATCCTGTCTAACCGCCACTGCCTCCAAGTGCTCGGGACTGCACCCAACTGCTACCTGTTTGCACGACTCCTTTGAGCCGTGGTAGGGTAGCAATCTAAGAACAGTGGGACACACTCGAGGCGAAGTAGCAGTGTCAAGTCTACGGACTATGCTGTACTCATGTCACCTGGGAACTGCTCACTGACGACTGGTATCAAACCAACCAACAGTTCCCCGTGAGTCATGTCCGGTGTACCCGTAACCTAACGAGCACCTGCATACTATCTCCAGTACGACGTACTGACGGCTGTGGGACAGACCATCTCCCCAACTGGGATGAGAAGCGTACACACCAGTCTACTCCGGAGTATCGATGCTCTGTCTCGATAATCCAACGACCAGGGACCTGAATAAGGATGTGCTTGTAGACTACCCAGCCCCCACTAGTGTGACTGCCATCACAACGCTGGTAGACAAGCAAGATCCTAAGAGCTCTATCAATACGTACACTCACATATTAAGATAGAAAAACCAAGTAGCATACTACCATGTTTAGCAAGACTGTTATACACATGTGAATATCCCAAGCTTCCATTAAGTAATATACAAACTAGTATGATACAGTAATGGCCTTCTAGGGCATAAACATCTGGTCTGACTTGAGGATGTTCTTTACTGCTATCCAGTGTTTCTTCCCTGGGTCTGACTGATACCGGCTTACCACGCTCAGTGCGTAAGCTACATCTGGTCTGGTACACAACATCGCATACATTATAGAGCCTACCGCAGAAGCGTAGGGTATAATAGACATGCGTTCCCTTTCCAAATCAGTCTTGGGAGACATCTCTTTGGAGAGGGTGATTCCGTGACAAGCCGGTAGATTACCGCGCTTAGAATCTTCCATACTGAATCTTTTCAGTACAGTGTCGATATACCTGGACTGCGAAAGTCCCAACATCCTCTTGGATCTATCACGATAGATCCGGATCCCCAGAATGTACGAGGCATCACCCAGGTCTTTCATGGAGAACCTGTGTGACAAGAATCCTTTGACAGATTGTAGCATAGGAATGTCATTTCCTATCAATAGAATGTCATCCACGTACAAGACGAGGAATACGACACTTCTGGCCACAACTTTACTATATATGCACGGTTCATCTGGATTTTTGATAAAGTCATACTCTTTGACTGTCTCATCAAAACAGATGTTCCAACTCCGCGATGCCTGCTTTAGTCCATAAATAGACTTAAGCAGCTTGCATACTTTCCCGCTGCTCCCACTCTGATTGAAACCCTCTGGCTGATCCATATAGACGCTCTCTTCTAAATTTCCATTCAGAAAAGCCGTCTTTACGTCCATCTGCCAGATTTCATAATCATGGAAGGCAGCAATAGCAAGAAGGACCCGAATGGATTTGAGCATAGCCACTGGAGAAAAAGTTTCGTCATAGTCCAAACCAGGTCTTTGACGAAAACCCTTTGCAACAAGTCTAGCCTTATAGGTTTCTACCTGTCCATCTACACCAATCTTTTTCTTGAAGATCCATTTGCATCCTATGGGTTTTACCCCATCTGGAGCAAAGTCCAAAGTCCATACTTTGTTGGTGTACATGGACTCCATTTCGGTCCGCATTGCATCTAGCCATCGTACCGAGTCGCAGCTCTGGATGGCCTGCCGGAAGTCAGTAGGTTCATCATCATCTATGATGCAATCCTCTCTATCCCCATCTATGAGAAAACCGTAGTATCTCTCAGGCGGATGAGACGGCCTACTACTCCTGCGGAGGGGTGCGGGAATGTCTTGTTCTTCTTGAACTCCTGGTTCTACCAAACTTTCAGTAGCAGTTTGTGGTTCTGGAATTTCTTCCAGTTCTATTTCGCTCCCACTTATTTCCTTTTCTAAAAACTGATTTTCCAGAAAATGGGCATTACGAGAAACAAAAACCTTTTGTTCCTCTGCGTAATAGAAATAATATCCCTTGGAGTTCTTTGGATATCCCACAAACATACATTTTACTGATCGTGCCTCGAGCTTGTCCACATGCTGCTTTTTAACAAAAGCTGGACATCCCCAAATCTTTATATGTTGAAGATGGGGTATCTTCCCAGTCCACATCTGATATGGAGTGGTAGGCACAGTTTTGGTAGGAGCCCTGTTCAAAAGATATGCCGCTGATTCTAGCGCATAACCCCAGAAAGATCGCGGTAACTCAGCATTACTCATCATGGATCGTACCATATCCAATAGGGTTCGATTCCGTCTCTCCGATACACCGTTATGCTGTGGAGTGTATGGAGGAGTAAGCTGAGAGAGAATTCCTTTCTCTTTTAGGTAACCAAGGAACTCGGCACTCAAGTATTCACCACCTCGATCAGATCTTAGTGTCTTAATACTTTTGCCGGTTTGGTTTTCTACTTCATTCTTATACTCTAGGAATTTCTCAAAAGCCTCGGATTTATGTTTCATCAGATAAATGAATCCGTATCTTGAGTAATCATCCGTGAAAGTAATGAAATAGGAAAAACCACCTCTCGCATGTGTAGACATTGGACCGCATACATCACTGTGTATGAGTCCTAAGAGCTCGCTCGCTCTTACTCCTTGTCCAGTAAATGGAGTCTTTGTCATCTTTCCTTTGAGACAAGATTGACAAGTGTCATAGGATTGATATTCGAACGTGTCCAAATATCCTTCTCTATGCAACTTAGTCAACCTTCTCTCATTGATGTGACCCAGTCTACAATGCCATAAGAAAGCTTTATTTAAATCTGGAGACTTTCTTTTTAGTGTGTTCTGGACATTGAAAATTTGGAGTTCGTTTAACACATATATGCCGTTATTTAGAGTACCGGACCCAATCAAACCATGATTTAGGTGGATGTTAACAACATCTCTTACAAACGTGAAATCATAACCTTTATTTGATAACAAGGAAACTGATATGATATTACACGTTAAGCTTGGTACAAAATAACAGTTATGTAAAACCAAAATATGTCCACTCGTCAATCCTAGGTGATAATCCCCGACGGACGCAGCTCCCACGCTAGCTCCGTTAGCAACCCTGAGGATCATATCACCTTCCTTCAGCACTCTACGGTTTCTCAGTGCCTGCAATGAATTGCAAATATGAGATCCTGATCCGGTATCCAATACCCAGGAAGTAGAGTTGATCGACAGACAATTCTCAATTACAAACACACCTGAAGTCGAAGCCACAGCTTGCTTCGGTTCCTGGTTCTTGGCGTTCCACGCCTTGCAATCCTTCTTCCAGTGCCCTTTCCTGTGACAATGGAAGCACTCATCCGGGCCAACTATCGGTACTGCTATCTTTTTCTTTCCCTTCTTTCCCACCTTACTAACACCTCCTCTAGGTTTGGGTGCGGCCTTCTTCTTCCTTCCTTTGGCCCTAGCCTTGGACCCGGAAGAAGATGCACCGCCAACAAACATAGCGGGTGTTTCCCTTGCTTTCTTCAAGGTGCCCTCTGCACTCCTTAACATGTTCAGGAGTTCCGCAAGTTCAACTTCTTTTCCTTGAAGATTGAAGTTGAGGATAAACTGGGCGTAGGTGGGAGGAAGGGACTGGAGAATAAGGTCTGTATACAGCTCATTATCCAAAGTCGTCCCAAGGTCTGCGAGCTCTTCAATATAGCCGATCATCTGTAGGACATGTTCACCTACCGATGACCCGACAGCCAACCTCGCTCGAAACAAGTTCTTAGAGGTCTCGTATCTTGCTATACGAGATTGCTCTCCATAAAGTTCCTTTGTATGGAGAAATATGCCATCTAGGGACATATCCTCGTGCCTCCTCTGATGTTCATTGTCCATATAGGCAAGCACGACGCACTTGGCTCTCGCGCAATCTAAATCCCAGGTTTTGCGGATTTCCTTATCCGCATTGCTGGATTTAGGACCAGGGACAGCAGGTGCCGTAGCGGTGAGGACGTACCCCAATTTGTCATAGGTCAAGGCCATTTTGACATTCCGCAGCCAATCTTTATAGTTTGGCCCCGTCAGTATATTTTTTTCTAAAAGTAACTTAAGTCCAGTCATTTTCAGGGTCGCTGCAATTAGGAGAGAGAGAAGAAAACTCTTTAGCATGATGCTCTTGCAAGTTTAGAGTGGTTTTTAGTTTATCTAAACTGGATGGCTCCCACTGTTTCTCGAATCCTTCCTCAAACCATAAAAGAAGAATTAGCCAGGACTATTCTCACCGTACAATACTTGCTTAACCGTTCAGCCAGGCCAGTGTCGATACTTCGAGGGAGGTTTTCCAACGCTTTCGCGAAGTTCCTTAATTAAATAACCTCTTTTCTCTGGGGGCGTAACCCCGCTGACACCTTTCTGGACACCTACTAGGTTTATAGCATTGATCGTTAAGTGACGAATATCCTGATAAGTAGCATATACTCACAATAGGATCGGGATCCAAATATCATCGTATGATAATGTTGAAGGAATCCTACCAACATTCATCAAACTCCAAATGGTATGCATCTCTTTGCAAATTTCAGTTTCTTTAGAAATTCCCGATATAAGTTTTTGCCCCATGCTCTTATGACCTTGGCTTTGGTCAAAATGTCATAAGTCACATGTCAAGTTCTACCCGTCATTATCTTGTCAATTTGAACCCATCCGTATATACCCCTGACTTTGGTCAAATGGTAATACGACTGTCCCAAACCAACTCATCTATCTTATGCAACAAATGAAAACCCAGCAGCTACCAAACACTATGCCTTGACTTTGGCCAAAATGCATGGCTTGAATACTACTGAATACCCAAATGAAATGACGGAGGGCTACGAATGGTTTTGGCGAAACCGTGAACGTAGTGAACTTGATATAACCGAAGGAACCTGATAGCTTTTAAAAGGAGTGGTTAAAGCTCCGCATTTAAAAATATCTGTTTTAAAAATAACCGAGTGGTTTCTTTTAAATTGTTCCAACGATTTAAACTTTGGTTTGTTTTCTTTGCATTACAGATAATGCGTCCCATCATTAACCTATCATTGCAGAAAACAACGAAAATACAACGTCCTCTTATGCCATCCGCATTCGCCACGGGGTCCCGTCATCACCCGTTAGGTTACTTAACTAACGACAGAGCGGGGGCTGGGCTAGCGCGGGTGTAAAACATAAGTGACGTCTAAATAGCTACAATATATATAGATATTTTACATTCGTCTGACGCAATGATATTCATTCCAGAATACAGATAAACAATATTGGATTTGCAAGCAATCTGTATTTCTTTTGAGCCTGCAAGAAAAGACAGATTACACAGTTGTGATGAATAGCCGATACCCCACCCTCGACCCCTACGGGTACGGCAAACTACCCACCCGGCAGTTTGTGTACCCCACCTTGGGTCAGTCCTAGGAGCAAAAACAGTAAAATGAAATAATACAACGGTGGCTACAACCGCAACCTGGATGTGCCCCGCAAAAATAATATTACAACAAATTACATTTACAACAAATGAATTAAACAATAACCCATTGCAAACCCCGGCTATACACCACAACAGTCCAATACAGTTTATATGCACAAACAGATATAACCATTACAGAAATGTGCAACCCCCTGCCAACCGACATACTAGCAGTTAGGGGAGGTTTACGAACACATTTATCAATCACAGATATAATCCAACATGCAAATACTGTACAATTTCGATCGATTAAACATCATTAATATTGCTCTAAAAACTGCTCTGTTAAACGGAAACCTGAGCAAATATTAAATATTCCAGAAAACCCCAAAAACCACAGAGAACCACCACAACAAAAATGGATCCCTGAATCGTCAAAAAGGCGGCGGATCCGCGGCGGCAACAGTGCTATGCGCCGCGGATCCGCGGCTCCGTAGACGATTCATGGCCCCAAATTTTTTGTGTGTTCTTCTGTGTTCATTTCAAGCTTTCTGCACTTACCTGAAAAAATTTTAGACTTCATTTTAAACTCGACAGAAACTTGACAGTTTTAGGGTTTTCCGGCTTTGTTTTTCCGTTCGAAATTCGTACAAATTTGCAATTAAGTTATTTATTGTTTAGCGAGGCTCTGATACCACTGTAAGTCGATGTACTACACCCCAATACTTGTGGGGAGGCGGAAATTTCAAAAACGAACTTGTTTAGTGAACTAACATCGACTAACCGTTTGAATCGAAGCTAAACGATAACTAACCAAACATATAGTTATACTAAACTACTATGCTTAGGGATTATACCTATCGAAACTAGTCCTTCGTCTTTACGATCTCCTTGTTCTCCTCGGCCTTCTCTAGGTAGTAGACGATCCACCCGAGAGCAAAACTCCAAGCTTAGCCTCTAAACTTGAGGCAACTAACCTTCTTGGATTGCTAATCAAAGAAGCTAGAATGAAATAAAGTGATGGTTATGGATTGATTAGTCTTTCTAATCCTTTGATCTCAACTCATGAGGTGTAAGGATTAGGGTTTGAAGATGAGAGCTTGAGGAGAGAGAAGATGATAATAATAATGAGATGAGATTGTGAGTATCATAATATATTATGAAGCATTCTCATTTAAAGAATAAATGAATAAATGTGATGAATAAGCATGCTTCATAAATGCTAAGTGGTGATTCATTAAGCATGTGTCATTATCATTTATGGTGCAATAATGATAATGATGAATCACCCTCATGACTCACAATCTTATCCAAAGTAACCTCCTTAGTCATATCTTCTAGAAGCTTCTCGCACAATTACGAGAACGCCCCTCCGATCCGCAAAAATACGGAAAAACTTTAGACTGAAAAAATCCAATAACCGGATACCAGTAACTGGCTTAAACCAAAGCCGACTGGTAAAAACTGTCCGAAAGTCGTACGTGCGTAAACGCACGTATGCGTCCGAACCCTTTGTCGCAAAACCATGCAACCTCTATATCGTTTCGCCTGGAGTAGGAAACTCTCTGTGTGGGACTCTAGAGACTCGACTACTACGCTGGCAGTGGGTTTAACCATAGACCGCAAGCGGCACTAGCTGTACGTAACGGTCCCCAGGTAGTTGTCGATAAGAAGACCGATGAGGAAACCCATCCGAACTCCTACTGAGTCTTATGTGACAATCTCCATACAGTCCGGTCCGTTCGTCCAAGACTATCGCATATCGGGCCTAGGGGGGCGGCAAGCGTCAGTCCGCTAATAGCGGTATAAGTCGTGTCGGAGGGAAGCCCATTACACCCTGAGAAACTACTGGAACCTACCAGCAAATCTCGCTTGCCCTGGCCAGGGACTTTGCGTAATGGCTCTCTGACACAGCACGATATCTACTCCCAATACCGGGAGGGACGAATCCTGTCTAACCGCCACTGCCTCCAAGTGCTCGGGACTGCACCCAACTGCTACCTGTTTGCACGACTCCTTTGAGCCGTGGTAGGGTAGCAATCTAAGAACAGTGGGACACACTCGAGGCGAAGTAGCAATGTCAAGTCTGCGGACTATGTTGTACTCATGTCACCTGGGAACTGCTCACTGACGACTGGTATCAAACCAACCAACAGTTCCCCGTGAGTCCTGTCCGGTGTACCCGTAACCTAACGAGCACCTGCATACTATCTCCAGTACGACGTACTGACGGCTGTGGGACAGACCATCTCCCCAACTGGGATGAGAAGCGTACACACCAGTCTACTCCGGAGTATCGATGCTCTGTCTCGATAATCCAACGACCAGGGACCTGAATAAGGATGTGCTTGTAGACTACCCAGCCCCCACTAGTGTGACTGCCATCACAACGCTGGTAGACAAGCAAGATCCTAAGAGCTCTATCAATACGTACACTCACATATTAAGATAGAAAAACCAAGTAGCATACTACCATGTTTAGCAAGACTGTTATATACATGTGAATATCCCAAGCTTCCATTAAGTAATATACAAACTAGTATGATACAGTAATGGCCTTCTAGGGCATAAACACTAACAGGATGAGTATAGTGTCGTTCTAAACTAGCTTTAGAAGTGCATGTGTATATGACTCTGCCAGAGGGCTGTCAGTGGGAGCAACGGAAGCATGGTGGACAAATGGCTTATGTCTATTTATGGACTAAAGCAGATATAGCGGAGATAGATCATCAATTTCTGATGTGACGGTCATAGGTTTGACTTCATCAGAATAGGCGATGGATCTGTTAAGAAGGTAGTAGGGTGTGATGTCCTGGTATTTGGATGACATACACAGAGTAGGAAGTGAAATTCCTATACTACGATCGGTTATACTTTGGTTGTTACACAGTGGTTTTTCCACATAGGACTTGGATATTGTATCAGACATTCTGGTTACTGGATCTATGGTTTTAGATCTAGATTTGGGTAGTTTCCCAATCAGGGTACTTAGACAGCATTATAAAGTATTTAGAATGGAAGACTCCTGCATGGTACCTGCAGGTGATGGAGTCACACGTTCTGAAGGTGTCTTACAGGCTAAAGGGGAGAAGGATGTGCATGATCGGCAGATCACTTGCATAAGCAATTGAGTTGATCATGAGATGTCAAGTACCACGCCAGATGTTGTTTTTGCAGTAAATGCATTAAGTTGATATTGATCCAATCCTGGAGGAACATTCGGAAGCAGTTTTAGAACATAAGTGAATGTTCTAGGGATATGATAACGACAGCCTCTTTTGGGAAACAGTTATCATTCCAGGCTTCCAAGGTGACCTGGATGACAAAGAGGTTGTCAGAGTAATAGTTTTCCTTCTGATGAGGGGCAGTATTTTGGACAAATGGTCCAAGCAAATATTGAGGGAAGCATGGCGCAGGACATTGATTAAGTTCAGTCGACGATACAGTCTAAGAAGTTTGGATTTGGAGTTCACTGTTGGATATAGTGCCCTCTAAGTTAATTATTGGATCGCGGGTACGTGATTGCAATGATTGAAGGAGGACCTATACCGATAGAACAGTCTTACTCGAGATGATAGTATGCTATCTGGTTTGTCTTTATCATCATGTAGATGTTGATAGAGCCTATAGGATTCTTACTTGACTACCAGCAGTATGATGGCGATCATATATGTGGGAGCTGGGGTCTATAAGCACATCCTTAAAGTGTCCCTAGTCGTGGGAGTTGCGAGACAGGGCATCGATACTCCAGAGTAGACTAGTGTATACATTCGAGACCCCGACGAGGGGCGGTGGCCGGTCTCACAAGCCATTGGTGTTAGTTGGTTCACCTAAGATGTATACAGGTGCTCATTGGGTTATGAGTACACCGGACAGGACTCGCCGGGAACATGCTAGTTGGTATTATACATATCGTCAGATAGCAGTTCCCTGGTGACATGTGTATAGGTTAGTTCATCGACCTGAGGTCGTCATTTGTCTCGTGTGAGTTCCTACTGTGCTTTGATTTATACCGTACCACGGGTCAAACGAGTCGTGCAAACAGGTATATTTTGGATACAGTCCCGAGCCACATGGAGGCAGTGAGCAGATCGTTGGGGATTCGTCTCTCCCAGTATTGGGGGTGAGATCGCACTGTGATTAGGAGAGACATTACATGAAATCCCTGGCCAGGGTAATCGAGATATACTGGTAGGTATACCAGTAGTATCTCAGGGTGTTCTGGGCTGCTCTCTGACACGACTTATACTGCTATTGGGGGTCTGACGTTTACCGGCCCCCTAGGCCCTATATACGATACTCATAGACGAATGGACCAGACTGTACGGATATTTTCACTGTCAGGCTCAGTAGGGTTTATGGATGAGTTCGCTCGTCAGCTTCCCTTCCAATCAATACATAGGCAATCGTTACGTACAGCTTGTACCTCTGACGTGCTAGTGGTTATACCCAGTGCCAGTGTATTGATGAGTCAGTAGAGTCCCCCACAGACACTTTCCCAAGTTCGGGCAAAACGTTGTAGATACCGTATGGTATTATGGCAGGGTTCGGAAAATGCACGTGCGTTTTCGCACGTGTATTTTTCGGGCAGATAATACTGGTAGGCTTTGGTTTAAAGCCAGATCCCAGTATTATACTGTGTAGATATAATATCTGTAGGGTTCCTAGGCACTCTTGTGAAGGTTCATAAGGCATCAAACATGCCCGAATAAAATTTTAGATGTGCCGAACAACCCAAAGCCGGGATCTTTGCTAGATTATTAGGGTTTAACATGAAAGTAAACATCTTTACTACTAAGTGTGAGGGATTACAACCTTTGTAGTCCGCTCCTTCGCTTCATAAGCTCCGAGTAGAAGTCCCTTCGCCGCGATCAACGATCTCTCGGACTCAAGAGAGGCTCCACGACTCAAACGATCCATGATAGCTTGTCGTATTCCTTTTCTCCGATGATCTACGTCGAAATTGCTATAACTCAAGCTCTCTCACTCTAATGAGGTGAACACCCTAATCTAATGGGTTAGATTAGATGAGGATGATGGAGTAGTATTTATACTTTCTTTTTATATCATTTTCTCACAAGAAATCATCACAAAAGCAATAACTAGTGAGCTCTTTCCAAAACTCAAGAAAGAAGAAGATGAAGAATGAAAAAGATAATCCTTTTGTGATGAATAGTAGTAAAGAATATATGATTGATTATGGAACCATGGTTAAGGATGAGAGGCTTAACCTTTGTAGAGAATAAACTAGAGCTAGGGTTTGGTTAGGTTAAGAATGAGTCATGGATAAGTATCAACCATAATATCTTAACCAAGACAAAAGGAAATCCTTCTAGAATGAGCAAGAAGGAGCTAACCCTAATCAAACCCTAATCTCTTTTTATCATCACTAAACATATTTCATAATAAATCATATCATGTCACAATAATATATATCACATATATATTATATATTTGCAGCAAAAGAAAATAATACAATTAACATATATCGCATATATATCAATGTATTAATCCGGTGAGAAAATGAAATAATAAAGCGAGCAAATATTAGATAATGTAATACAATATATCATTATACATTAAATCATCGAATCAACACTTGATCCAACGATCCGGCTATATCGAATATAACCGACTAATATCTCATGTACCGATTCATCGAATCAACACTTGATCCGATGACCCGGTTCATATCTAAATATCGCGAGAATATAGTACGGTATCACATATCGCATTATCCTCGGTCCTGCACATATCACATATGTGCCTCTACTCCGTTTTGCCTGAGCCAAGAAACCTCTGTGTAGGACTCTAAAGAATCGTCAATACGCCGATAGCAGGTGATGATCATATCAAACACCCACAAGCTGCAAGTGGTCAGCTAAACGTAACAGCCATCCAGGTATTGAGCGATCAGAAGATCAACAAGCTAGCCTGTCCGTTCTCCTGTGAATCCAATCAGTAACACTCCCGTACAGTCCGGTCAGTTCGTCTGATATGTCGCATATCAAGTCTAGGGGTGGTATACGTCAGACCCCAGTAATCGATAAGTCGTGTCGATGTGGGGCTCATAACAGGTCGAGAAACTACTGGTAACACTTACCAGTATATCTCTATATCAGCCCTGGCCAGGGACTTCCAGTTATAGCCAATCGAACACAGCACAACATCAGCTCCCTATACCGGGAGAGACGAATCCCCTTCTATCGCTCATTGCCTCCATGTGATTCGGGACTGTACCCAAAAGCCACCGTTTTTCATGCCCTCTTGGTCGTGGCAAGGTGGAAATCAAAGCACGGTGGGAATCACACAAGACTCTATGACGATCTCGGGTCTACAGACTACGCTGTACCAGTGTCACCGGAGAACTGCCATCTGACGTGTGGTATATTACCATCTGGGAGTTCTCGGCAAGTCTGTCCAGTGTACCCAGTCTCCACTGAGCACCCGTACACCATCCTTGATGTCAAACACCGATGGATAACATCCATCGCCCATCATATGGGTCAAGATGCGTATACGCTAGTCTACTCTGGTGTATCGATGCCCTGTCTCGATACACCCTCAACAGTTATAGGATGTACTCATCGACTACCGTGGCCCCACTAGTATGATCTCATCATAGTCCAAGTAGTCGAGTACAGATCCTAAGGGCTTTATCAACATGTGAGAGAAAGACAGTAAACCAGTACAAGTCAACATGTTAAGATAAAGTGAAACCAAATAGCATACTATCATGACGAGCAAGAAAGTCCTCTCTGTATATATCCAAGCATCCATCATAATATACATCATATGTACAACAATGGCCTCTAGGGCATATACATAACTAACAATCTCCCACTTGCACTAAGGCCAGCAGCTGTAGTATCTCATACCTAGCAACCCGAATAATCTCTCAAGATGTATTTGGGGAATGGCCTTCGTGAGTGGATCCGCAGTGTTGTCCTTCGTATCTACTCTCCTGACCTCGATCTCCCGGCGATCAACTATCTCCCTGATCTGGTGATACCGCCTCAGAATATGTCTGGACTTCTGATGGGACCTGGGTTCCTTGGCCAAAGCCACAGCTCCATTGTTATCGCAATACAGAGGTATTGGATGCTCAATGGATGGAACCACACCAAGTTCACTAATGAACTTCTTAATCCAGACAGCCTCTTTGGCAGTATCGTTGGCAGCGATGTATTCAGCCTCCATCGTCGAGTCTGCAACGGTATCCTGTTTGGAACTCTTCCAACATACCGCCCCTCCATTGAGGGTAAAGACAAATCCCGAGTGTGACTTAGAGTCGTCCTTATCACTTTGGAAGATGGAATGGGTAAAGGACTCCACCCGGAGTTCTCCGTTACCATACACCAAGAACATGTCTCTAGTCCTTCACAAGTACTTGAGAATGTTCTTCACAGCTGTCCAGTGACTCTCTCCAGGATCTGCTTGATACCGACTCACTACACTTAGTGAGTATTCTACATCGGGTCTGGTACATAGCATCGCATACATGATAGAGCCTACTGCCGAAGCATAGGGTATCCCTTGCATGCGAGCTCTTTCCAAATCAGTCTTGGGAGACATCTCTTTGGAGAGAGTGAGTCCAGAGATCGTGGGTTGGTTCCTACGCTTGGATTCTTCCATACTAAACCTTTTTAGTATGGTGTCAATGTACCTGGATTGGGACAATCCCAATAACCGTTTAGATCTATCTCTATAGATCATAATTCCCAATATGCAGGAGGCATCACCTAGATCTTTCATTGAGAATCTTTATGATAAGAAGAGCTTGACTGATTGCAGCATAGGAATATCATTTCCTATCAAGAGTATGTCATCCACGTACAATACGAGGAAGACAACCTTACTCTCTGCTACCTTCTTATAGATACAAGGTTCATCTATATTTTTGATGAAGTCAAACTCTTTGACTAAAACATCAAAACAAATGTTCCAACTCCGCGATGCTTGCTTCAACCCATAAATGGATTTAAGCAGCTTGCACACCTTTCCGCTGCTCCCACTATCTACGAAGCCCTCTGGCTGAGTCATGTACACGCACTCTTCTAAATCACCGTTTAGAAAGGCGGTCTTAACATCCATTTGCCAGATTTCGTAGTCATGGTATGCAGCAATGGCAAGTAAGATCCGGATGGACTTAAGCATAGCCACTGGAGAAAAGGTTTCGTCATAATCCACACCTGGTCATTGACGAAAACCCTTTGCTACAAGTCTAGTTTTGAAAGTCTTAATTTTTCCATCTACACCAAATTTCTTTTTAAAAATCCACTTGCTCCCAGTGGGTTTTACCCCTTCAGGAGCATTTTCCAAAGTCCATACTTTATTGGTGTACATGGATTCCATCTCAGATCGCATTGCATCCAGCCATTTCACAGAGTCACCACTCGTGATGGCCTGCTCGAAACTAGTTGGATCATCATCTTCCATGATGCAATCCTCGCTTCCACCATCAATGAGAAAACCGTAGTATCTCTCAGGTGGACGAGAAACCCTACTAGATCGGTGGAGAGGCTGGGGTTCGTCAGGTACTACTAAATCTTCTGGTTCCAACAAATCATCAGTTGTAGTTTGTGGTGCTGGAACCTCTTCCAGCTCTACCTCTTTGCCACTAATTTCTTTTGCAAGAAATTCCTTTTCCAAAAAGGTGGCATGTTGAGCAACAAACACTTTTTGTTCCTTAGCGTGGTAGAAAAAATATCCTTGAGAATTCTTTGGATATCCCACAAATTTGCAAAGAACTGATCGTGCCTCGAGTTTGTCCGGATTTTGCCTTTTGACATAGGCCGGACAACCTCATATCTTAACTCGTTTAAAATATGGTCTCTTCCCACTCCATATCTCATATGGTGTGGTAGGTACAGATTTAGACGGAACTAGATTCAATATGTATATGGCTGTCTTAAGCGCATACCCCCAGAAGGAAATAGGTAACTCAGCTTCGCTCATCATAGAGCGCACCATATCTAATAGGATCCGATTCCTCCGTTCCGATACACCGTTGTGCTGTGGTGTATAAGGAGGAGTAAGCTGAGAGAGAATCCCATTCTCTTTTAGATAATCCAGAAAATCATTGCTCAAGTATTCTCCTCCTCGATCAGATCGAAGGATCTTAATACTTTTGCTCGTTTGGTTCTCTACTTCGTGCTTATATTCTCTGAATTTCTCAAAAGCTTCAGACTTGTGTTTCAACAGGATCATATGCCCGTATCTAGAGAGATCGTCAGTGAATGTAATGAAGTAGGAAGAACCGTTCCTGGCGTGTGTAGACATGGGACGGCATACATCACTATGTACCAGTCCTAAGAGTTCCGTAACTCTTTCTCCGTGTCCACTAAACGGAGCTTTGGTCATTTTTCCTTTGAGACATGAATGACAAGTATCATAAGATGATAATTCGAATAAATTCAAATATCCATTTTTATGTAACTTAGCTAGCCGTGTCTTATTGATTTGGCCAAGTCTACAATGCCATAAGAAGGATTCGTTTATTTCTGAACTTTTCCTCTTATGTGTGTTTTGTATATTGAGAACTGTATTTTGATTTAGAATGATTATGCCATTATGTAACGAGCCTGATGCAATCAACTTTTGATCTAAGAATATGTTCATAACATTATCCTTTACTACAAAATTATATCCTTCTTTACTTAATAAAGAAACTGATATAATGTTGCACATCATGTTCGGTATATAATAGCACTCATTCAGAATCAGTGTATTACGACTTGGCAATACTAGGTGATATTCGCCAACTGCTTTGGCTGCAATACTTGCACCGTTTCCTACTTGAACGAAATGATCACCTTTTCCCAGTTCTCTACCTTTTCGTAGCCCATGTAACAATTTACATATGTGGGATCCTGATCCGGTATCTAATACCCAGGACGTAGGGTGAACTGAGAAACAGTTCTCAATAACTAACACACCCGAATAAGATGCATCAACATGCATGTTCTTTTGGGCGGCTTGAGAATCCAGATATTCTCCTATTCCCTGTTCAGTCTTATAACTCTTATAAGAAAAAACGGGTCCAATGTTCCCTTGCTCAGTATAATAAGCGGGTTCAGTCAATACATCCATATTATTATCTTGATTATGGCCTGACATGGTCGCTACCTGGAGAGAGAGAGAGAAGAAAACACTTTAGCGTATGCTCTTGCAAGATTAGATTGGTTATTATCTTATCTAATTAGGATGTCTCCCACTATTTTTATCAAATCTTCCTTCAAACCCTAAAAGGTAAGATTAGCCGGGATTAATTACACCCTACAATTTCGTCAATCTTTCAGCCAGATCAGTGTCGGTACTTGAGGGAGGTTCCCCGTACTTTCACACGGACCTAATTAAAGTAAACCTCGTTTTCCCAAAGGCGTAACCCCGTTAACACTTTTCTAGACACCTACTTGATCGGCTAATTGTCCTGTGTAAAACTCTCCCAGGAGTAACACTTACTCGCAGTGGGTATCGGGATCCAACTATCTCATAGGAGGTATGCAATCTCATTGCAAATTTCAACACTTGAAATTCCCGATAATATTTTGCCCCTAGCGATCTATGACCTTGACTAAGTCAACAAACCATAAATCGAAAGTCAAGGTCAACCCGTACATTTCCCGATTGAATTAAACCCACCCGTACGACCCTTGACTGAATCAACAAGGCCGTGCGAATACCCTAATCCAATCACATCTCATGTTTTAGCAGAAAAACACTATTTAGCTACCGTACACTACGTCTTGACTAAGTCAACAAACATAGCACGAATACTAAATAATATCTATCTGAAATGACGGAGGGCTACGCAGGTTTTTCAGAAAACCATGAGCGTAATGAACTTGAAATCATCGTAGAATCATATGAAATTTTGAAAAGGAGTGTTTTTGAGGTTTTTCTAGTTTTGCTAAAGAGGTCACTCCCGGTGAAGGGATCTCGGCTCTTTCCTTATCGAATAAGATGCAGGACATATCATATACATCGCTGTGCAAAGCAAAACTCTAAAAGCAATCAAAAGACAATCCGAGTTTTGTAGCATCTGCCAGTTTCGCTAAAGAGATCACTCCCGGTGAAGAGATCTCGGCTCTTTCCTCATCGAATAAGGTGCTGGGTATATCATATATAAGGCTATGCAAAGCAAGACTGTAGCTACCTCTTTTTATAAAGTTTTGATTCTACAACTGTAACGTTTTAAAAATAATTAAATAAATAAATAAAATTCTTTAAGTGAATTTTATGATTTTCGGTAAAGTAAAACGTATTTTTCGTAAAATTAAACCGTAATTATTTTTCACTATAAATTTAAAAAAACCTATTTTAATTATGTTATTATTAGTAAATGGTGTTTATTTAGTCACTTATAAATTTTTAGTTTAATTAAATATTTTTCCTAAATTAATTATTTTAAATATTAACATAAGCTTTATTTATACACTAAATTAGTGTAAATTACAAATTTGAATGGGTTTAATTTACAAAAATAAACCATTGCATATTAGAATCTAGTGTGTATCATGCAAAATTTATTTACAAATTTTTCCATGATTCTAGAATTTTCTTTAGTTGTTTTAGAAAAGAAAGGAAAGAAATTAAAGAAAATGTTGAAAAGACATAAAGAGGTGATATTTTGGGGGAAGTTTCTACATCATTCTTCACTCTTTTTTTTCTCTCCCTCACCTCCTAATTTTGGCCGGCCTCCTCTCCTTGGCAGCCCCCCTTTTTCCCACTTGGTTTTTGCTACAAAATCCATCAAAAATTCAATAAAAAATCCACAAAATCATAATTAATTCCTACCCTCTATTCTTTGCTCATCTATACATGGATTTTGGAGATGGAAAGTATTCATTTTGGAGGCTTATTTTCATGTTTGGATTTCATGTTGTGGAGGTATAAATCTTCTTCTTTTGATTTATTGTTATTAGATATTTCATTTAAGCATAATTAGATTTAATAAATAATTTCTATCTACAAGTTCTAATTATTCAAGTTAGGGTTTATAAAATTAAGTTATGGTTTTTATTAATTAAGTAGGGTTATAATAACTAGTTTAACACTTTTAGAGATGGAAAATCATGCATGGTTAATGTATTATAATTTGTTCATTCAAATTGTTTAAATCAAGCAATTTTTGCAAACTAGATTTTTGTATATTATATATATTGGGGAGATAAAATTCTAATTAATGTTTGTAATACTAGATTGTGGTTTTAATGAGGATATTAACTTGATAGTGGAATGGAAAACTTAATTTGGTTACTAGTTCTATTGATAATTGAAAAATAGTGATAAAGCATGCTATTTTACTAACTAGATTTTGGAAATTCTTAAATAAATGAAATTTAAAATATAATTTATGGTTTCATTATATAATTATCATCATGAATTGTAGTTTAATGCATTAATTCATGCAAAATCCAGTTTAGATGTGATATTGTGACATTTTGCTTGCAAGGTGTTAAAATTGGTTTATTTGCAAACTAGAATTTTTCCAATTAATACAATTGGGGCGTTAAAAATATATTAATGGGTTGTATAATCTAGTTATGCTATTTAATGAGTTTTATGACCATTAGTTTCATTTAAATGTCAAGTTTTGAGGTAAAACGGTAAATTGGCGTTTTCGGGTTTTTTTCGAAATCGGACGATTTGGTTGATTTTAGAGTTTTGATGGATTAAATCATGTTTTATATTATAAGTAATGAGTTTTTAAACTATAAGTTGTTTGTTGATGTTTATCTCGATCAATCGGCGTTTGTACGCCGATATCGAGCGATATTTGGTCCTTTTGCATGAGCGGGACATAGGTTTTAACCTATGCGGGTTTCGTGCGTCGTTTTGATTTTTGTCCGTGATTCAGTTTACGATATTATACATGTTTGCGTATAGGTACCCCTCGCGTGGACTTCGAACGAGGAAGAAGAGGAAGGTGACATCGTCTTCGGCAGACAAGGACCAGATGAGTAGATGTATATCTACGGGGGAAGTCGGGTGGATGGCGTTTAGCACCCCCGCAAACGTAGAATAGGAATAAGTACTTATTGTCATTAGGAAGTGTTCAGTTGATAAAACTGCACATTTAATATGACATTTTTCCTACTATTATTATATAATAAAAGGTGTTTATTATAATATATGATACATATGAGGGTTTATCTGTAAAAATACTATTTTCATGTGTTTATATATTATAAATAACATTTTGTAGGAAAAAATAAGCATATAATATCCATGTAACATTTGGCCCATTTAAATATGCTTACCTTATTAAATACCTTTGACCAATTCTTAATGGTTAAGTTAATATCTCAATATAACAAACTCTATTAAATATTATTTGTTGAGATATTGTGCAGAATTTGCAGGGCTAAAATCAAGAAAATCAAAGTTGGCAAATCAAATCTACCAAAGATATTCAAGAAACTAATTCTGGTAGAAATGTAGAAAAGATTTTCAAAGTTTAGATACTCAAAAGATTACCAAGTGTTACAGATATGAAGCTACAAAAATTAGAGGCCATGATCTCACCAAAAGGGGGTGGATCCGCGGCCAAACCTATCCAATGGCCGCGGATCCGCCGCAAGTCTAGGGAGTTAGAGTGCAATATTTTTTGGGGTGAATCAAATCTATATTTTACCAAGTTTTCAACAATAAGATTCTGGCTTTGCACTATAAAAGGGCACCGAGAGCCTCTTGGAAAAATCATCAAGCCGAAGAGATCACGAAGCTCCCGACGCTTACGCATCCAGGCTGATCATCGACTGTTCGACTACCTCCTAAGGAAAGATCGAGAAGCAAATCAAGTTTTGTAATCATTTTCTATGGATTAAAAGTGTAGTTTGAAGGAGTTGATTAATAAAGGTAGTTTTTTTTATTTAATTGTTTTTTTTTTACATTATGTTTTCCCTCTCTTTCTTTTCATCTTCTTCTCCCAACATGCGCGAGTAATTCTCCGCTTGTTAGGGTTTGTAGGATTAGGGTAGGCTAATGGACGATGAAAATAATTAAACCCTTTTTAAGTCCTATAAAGTTTAGGAACTTTATCAAAAGAATCATTAACATCCTAATCGGGCGCGCTAGCAATTCTTTGCTAGTTCCGACCGCGATTAGAGATTAGATTAATGATTGTTTTGGTAAAGGCTAGATATGAACGGAGTTCCGTGTCGAGATAAGGGTTAAGAGTGGGATTCCTTTTCCCTCCAGAAACCCTAATCTACACGCATCACCGTCGTTCTAGTTCTAAATCTATTAATGGATAAAAAGGGTAACTTTTAATTAATCGTCCATAACTACTAAATCCTAACGAACCCTACAAGCCCTATTATTATATTATTTAAATCTCTAAAATAATCTAGATCTATATTTTACATTCTTGTTTAAAGTAGATCTAGAAACTTTTCACAAAATTTTTTATTCCTCCTCTCTTTCTCAACACATCTAAAGTAAAAATAAAAGGTTCCACGTTTCCGAGAGGACGACCCGTACTCATCTCGGTCTAGCTACACGCGACACCGTTCTGATTGCGGTTAACTACAAACACACTTTTCGAACCAATCAAATGAAGCCAGATGTGACCTTAGAATTTCGGTGAGTAGGATCCTGGTAGTGACCTTAGGTTGAACTAGATTGATTTAGAAGGACCTTACCCGAGGATGAATATCTTGGAGGAGAGCCGTAGGATTCAGGTAGATACACACACACGCACACACTGAAACTCGACGTGGTGTATACGTGTAGGTGTGTATATATATAGGACTAGGTGTAGGTATATAAGTATACACAATACGTATATGTGATACAAGGATGTGATATGATATACGGGGATGAAACAATATACCTAGGCTTGATGCCGTGATTCTCAGCTATACGGTCGTGTTATGATGTTAGCGGATCATTAAGAAATGAGATAATGAATAGGTATACATAAATAATAAAGGGTGGTGATGACATTGAAGTACATGGGACTGTAAAATAGAACCCGGACCGTAACCTGTGCCTGAAATTCTGATATCATATATATGTGATTTGATTACGACATCATATAGGTGTGACTTGATTTCGATATCATATGTATGACTTGATTACGATATCATATAGGTGTGACTTGATCACGATATGATACATATAACATGAAATTTCTGAGGATAAATTAATGATGTATATTTATGCTGGCAATGATATATGATTGATGTATGCGATTACAGTATAGCACCTTGATCATGACATGTGTTGATGATGGTATTATACGAATGATGAGACACGTAGGTGATACTTGACCCGTACCCCGATATTGGGATGCCGTACGATGGATTTTACCGTACGAGGCATAGATGTGATGATTGATCCGCACTCTTGATTCGAGGAAGCCGTACTACATACGTGACGCTATTGAGGCTTGATCGCCGACTATTAGAGATATGAATTCAGACCTTAGGTAGACTCTTAGTTCTTATTGACTAGTTTCTTAGGTTTAGTTCCTTAGGAGGTTAGATGGACACTAGTTTAGGCTCGAGTAATATACTTCTAGTTGTACTTGTATATCAAATGAGTGGTTGTTGCACATCTGTCTTACATTCAGGCCGTAATCATTATGGTGCATGTTCATACATATGTTTCTCTAATCAGAATAAAACTTTGCATGTTAGGACACCAGCACCATTACCGATGATGCGCATATTCCACGCACACTTATTTGCCGGCTCACACACATCATCATCGGTAATTGCTATGTCACGTACACTTTAGATCATATTATCTTTTATTGATAGAATCAGCAAACAGCTAGATCGATATAATATTGTGATTACTCTCTGGTGTTAGTATAGACATGGCATTTATTACTTAGACATTTCATGCATTCGCATTTTCATGTTATCATGCAGTATTATGGGGCATATGCCGACATTTATCATATACTTACTCATGATTTTGGGATTTTGGATTTCTATGAGATTTATGGATTTTTGGGGAAAACCGCAAGAATATATAAAAACTTCTCTCTCTCTCCTCCTCTCTTTTTTTAAAACATAAGAGGCGGTTTTCTCGTGATGTATGTGTCGTCCACCATGAGATTTCATGTTTTCTGTTGGATTTCGAGACCCGATTCGAGGAGTGGATGAACCGTCTCGGGTACATGGTGGGCCCGGTATGGTATCCCGGGGCAAGAAGATCGAGTTGTAGACGATGAGCCTGGCAGGGGAGGACTACCTTCCGGTGATGTCTGGCGCGGTGGATATCCGGAGGATACCGACCGTTGTCGTGAGATTTGATGATATGGGCCGATCCGGACTGACGGAGCCCGAGATATTGAGACTACGAGACATTGAGATTATGAGGTATTGAGACTTGAGATTTACATGTTTTGTGTCGATGCTTGACACGGATTTCCATGGATTTCTTCGTTGATATTTTAGATTTCTATACACATTTTACCATGATAAAAGATAAAGATTTCTTATACAGATATATCTAGATTTCAGGATTGGTTATTTTACATTCATGGTGCATGCATACTCATTCACATGACATAGTACTATATGAGGCACTGATACGAGTACGGAGCATTTGCACTTACACGTAGCTTATTGTCCTGTCTTTACTTGATGACTAGTAGTATATTAGTATAATATTATGACCTAGGATAGCGTCGTGCATTTCGATTTCTTTTCGCAGATATCTTCTACTCACGAGTTGGCAACTCACCCCCGTTGTGCCAAATTTTATTACAGGTTCGATGTACAGGGTTCCTTGGCAATTGGCTGGCACATCATTTCATTCCGGGTGATTTGCACGGTAGGTTGGTTCACTTGTATCTGGACAGCCATTGTACTTTTATTATTTCATTTGTATCTAGAAAGCTCCATCAACCAAACATGTATTACTTGATAGTTTACTGGACCATTTATTTGTTTCGACCTTAGAGTCGTGCTTGTATTAATATGATATCTGGTGGTTTTGTTTCTTTTGAGTTTTGAGCCTCGCCCTTTGGCGTTGTATACTATTGTGCATTGGTGTGGTTGTTTCCGCCTGTTGGCGTAGAGCTAGCTCCCGCTTGGGGATACCTTTTTTTTATTTATATGTATTTATACTTGTTTGTACCCGTTTGGGGCCAGTTTTTACAAAGGAGACTCTGCCGAAATTTTTGAGAAAATTTGATCTTGTTTTTAAACTTGTTTTTCTATATGTTTTTCATTTACTTCTTCTTCTCTTTATGGTTTAGATTTCTGGGCTTCGGCTTACTTATGTTACGTTGCGCCTCTAGACGCTTCGTTATCTAAGTGATGGTCACGTTCCGTACTTTCGGGTCGTGACAAAGTTGGTATCAGAGCACTAGGTTTAACCTTGTCTAAGTCTAGGGTGACCCTTGGTTGATGGAGTAGGTGACTTAGGTAGAGTGACTTACCGAGGGTATGATCCGCGGCATACTTACAATACGCTACTCTTCTTAAAGAGCCTTAGGATGTACATTTCTTTGCACCTTGTTTCGTTCGTTCCTTTGATCTATCTTCGTCGATATCGGATGGTGGTTTCTGTTACCACGGGTGCACTGGCAGTGGGAGCTGCGGCTCGAATGCGATAACCATTAGGGTATCGTTTATTCTTGAGGATTGAAGCATTGCTTAGCGTGCGGACGAAGGGTATTCACATGCCGTCTAGACGAAGTTAAAGGATTCGAACGATTATCAGAAACCCATTTTCCCAAGTTTAAGGTATTCGGAAGAACATGCAGGTATTTCTATGGACCCTCTAGAAGAATGAAACCCTAACTCGACATAATGACCACGAGAACGCCCTTGAACCTTAGGGTTTATGGCAGTTCCGCGGTGCCATTAGTGAGGCTTGGGTTTGCCCTTCTACGGCTGGACCATCAATGCTAGGGTATGTCCCGGATATTTTTAAACTGTACTTGAGTGTTGAGCTCTCGGCGAATTATGGGATTTTGATAGATCGATCGAAAAGTTTAATGTAGTCCGGATATCAGGTGAATGGATCGACTACGTGGGAGACTCTAGATATGAGTATTGCCGTTGGTAGCGCGGTCAGCACGCCTATGAAGAGACGAGTTCGAAGAAGTCGACACCAGAGGAAAGGGGGAAAATAGGCGCACATTGACGATAGTGTTTACGATTGTGATTTGGTGATTTGAATTTCATATTTTTATTGATTGGATTTTGATATTTTGAGGATTTTGGTTCTATGATTGGTATTTCTTATGTGTACCTTCATTACATTCTATTTGTGTTTCATATATCAGTTGTATTGAGGTTGTTTAGTACATACCCAGTGCACTTGATTTGGTTTTAATATATTTTGAGATTTTGATTTGATTTCGTGCATATGGGTTATATATGATTTTGACATATGCTTTGACCTAGTTTTCATTCACTTTCGTACTGTGATTTCGATGTTGATATTCGGTGTATGTTTTCGTGCACCATGTGCACCTGATTGAGATTCTTGCGCACACTTGGCGTACTTGATGCGATTTTGTGCACACCAGATGCACTAAATCGTGGTTTTGTGCAGATTAGATGCACCTGATATTAGAGTCGTGCACGCCCGTTGCACTTGACATATGTTTTTGGTGCACACCTGTTGCACTCAGTTTTGTTTTGTGTGTATTCGTGGCATCTGTATTTGGTTTCGATTTCAGTGCGCACCGGATGCACATGATATTTTTATGATGTGATTGGGATTGATTTCAGTTTGAGCAGTATGTTTTTATAATCATTACTATTTGATTTAGTAACCAGGCGGGACATGTATGTTAAATAAAAGATATATATATATAACTATTTTTTTAAAATAAACGTCCGCTACTTATGCCGTGACACGTGCATCACACGGCGATTTTCAAAAGGGATTCTTGCATGCTTCTTTATCCAGATATTTGGACGGTTTTACTATGATGCGCACTATACATAAGTTATACATTGATGTATAATATGTTGGTTTTTCATATTGGGTTTGGATATTTTATTTTCACCATAACTCCAATGATTGTGTTACGTTTGACGGAGTTTTGATTTTGAGTTATGTACTTGTTTTTCATGCGCTTGTATCGTGCTAAAAACGTGTTTTATGTATTGATGATTTCGGAGCCCCGACGATTTGAGTATTTTGGCTGAATGTTTTAGTAATTGGGGGGAGTTTTAATTAAAATTCGGGGACCGAATTTCTTAAAGGGGGGGAAGATTGTAACGTTTTAAAAATAATTAAATAAATAAATAAAATTCTTTAAGTGAATTTTATGATTTTCGGTAAAGTAAAACGTATTTTTCGTAAAATTAAACCGTAATTATTTTTCACTATAAATTGAAAAATACCTATTTTAATTATGTTATTATTAGTAAATGGTGTTTATTTAGTCACTTATACATTTTTAGTTTAATTAAATACTTTTCCTAAATTAATTATTTTAAATATTAACATAAGCTTTATTTATACACTAAATTAGTGTAAATTACAAATTTGAATGGGTTTAATTTACAAAAATAAACCATTGCATATTAGAATCTAGTGTGTATCATGCAAAATTTATTTACAAATTTTTCCATGATTCTAGATTTTTCTTTAGTTGTTTTAGAAAAGAAATTAAAGAAATTAAAGAAAATGTTAAAAAGACATAAAGCGGTGATATTTTGGGGGAATTTTCTACATCATTCTTCACTTTTTTTTCTCTCCCTCACCTCTTAATTTTGGCCGGCCTCCTCTCCTTGGCAGCCCCCCTTTTTCCCACTTGGTTTTTGCTACAAAATCCATCAAAAATTCAATAAAAAATCCACAAAATCATAATTAATTCCTACCCTCTATTTTTTGCTCATCTATACATGGATTTTGGAGATGGAAAGCATTCATTTTGGAGGTTTATTTTCTTGTTTGGATTTCATGTTGTGGAGTTATAAATCTTCTTATTTTGATTTATTGTTATTAGATGTTTCATTTAAGCATAATTAGATTTAATAAATAATTTCTATCTACAAGTTCTAATTATTCAAGTTAGGGTTTATAAAATTAAGTTATGGTTTTTATTAATTAAGTAGGGTTATAATAACCAGTTTAACACTTTTAGAGATGGAAAATCATGCATGGTTAATGTATTGTAATTTGTTCATTCAAATTGTTTAAATCAAGCAATTTTTGCAAACTAGATTTTTGTATATTATATATATTGGGGAGATAAAATTCTAATTAATGTTTGTAACACTAGATTGTGGTTTTAATGAGGATATTAACTTGTTAGTGGAATGGAAAACTTAATTTGGTTACTAGTTCTATTGATAATTGAAAAATAGTGATAAAGCATGCAATTTTGCTAACTAGATTTTGGAAATTCTTAAATAAATGAAATTTAAAATATAATTTATGGTTTCATTATATAATTATCATCATGGATTGTAGTTTAATGCATTAATTCATGCAAAATCCAGTTTAGATGTGATATTGTGACATTTTGCTTATAAGGTGTTAAAATTGGTTTATTTGCAAACTAGAATTTTTTCAATTAATACAATTGGGGCGTTAAAAATATAGTAATGGGTTGTATAATCTAGTTATGCTATTTAATGAGTTTTATGACCATTAGTTTCATTTAAATGTCAAGTTTTGAGGTAAAACGGTAAATTGGCGTTTTCGGGTTTTTTTCGAAATCGGACGATTTGGTTGATTTTAGAGTTTTGATCGATTAAATCATGTTTTATATTATAAGTAACGAGTTTTTAAACTACAAGTTGTTTGTTGATGTTTATCTCGATCAATCGGCGTTTGTACGCCGATATCGAGCGATATTTGGTCCTTTTGCATGAGCGGGACATAGGTTTTAACTTATGCGCGTTTCGTGCGTCGTTTTGATTTTTGTCCGTGATTCAGTTTACGATATTATACATGTTTGCGTATAGGTACCCCTCACGTAGACTTCGGACGAGAAAGAAGAGGAAGGCGACATCGTCTTCAGCAGACAAGGACCAGGTGAGTAGATGTGTATCTACGGGGGAAGTCGGGTAGATGGCGTTTAGCACCCCCGCAAACGTAGAATAGGAATAAGTACTTATTTTCATTAGAAAGCCAGACGTGACCTTAGAATTTCGGTGAGTAGGATCCTGGTAGTGACCTTAGGTTGGACTAGATTGATTTAGAAGGACCTTACCCGAGGATGAATATCTTGGAGGAGAGTCGTAGGTTTCAGGTAAATACACACGCACGCACACACTGAAACTCGACGTGGTGTATACGTGTTGGTGTATATATATATAGGACTAGGTGTATGTATATATGTATACAAAATACGTATATGTGATACAAGGATGTGATATGATATACGGGGATGAAACAATATAACTGGGCTTGATGCCGTGATTCTTGGCTATACGGTCGTGTTATGATGTTGGCGGATCATTAGGAAATGAGATAATGAATAGGTACACATAAATAATAAAGGGTGGTGATGATATTGAAGCACATGGGACTGTAAAATAGAACCCGGACCGTAACATGTGCCTGAAATTCTGATATCATATATATGTGACTTGATTACGACATCATATAGGTGTGACTTGATTTCGATATCATATGTGTGACTTGATTACGATATCATATAGGTGTGACTTGATCACGATATGATACATATAACATGAAATTTCTGAGGATAAATTAACGATGTATATTTATGCTGGCAATGATATATGATTGATGTATGCGATTACAGTATAGCACCTTGATCATGACATGTGTTGATGATGGTATTATACGAATGATGAGACACGTAGGTGATACTTGACCCGTACCCCGATATTGGGATGCCGTACGATGGATTTTACCGTACGAGGTATAGATGTGATGATTGATCCGCACTCTTGATTCGAGGAAGCCGTACTACGTACGTGACGCTATTGAGACTTGATCGCCGACTATTAGAGATATGGATTCAGACCTTAGGTAGACTCTTAGTTCTTATTGACTAGTTTCTTAGGTTTAGTTCCTTAGGAGGTTAGATGGACACTAGTTTAGGCTTGAGTCATATACTTCTAGTTGTACTTGTATATCAAATGAGTGGTTGTAGCACATCTGTCTTACATTCAGGCCGTAATCATTATGGTGCATGTTCATACATATGTTTCTCTAATCTGAATAAAACTTTGCCTGTTAGGACACCAGCACCATTACCGATGATGCGCATATTCCACGCACACTTATTTGCCGGCTCACACACATCATCATCGGTAATTGCTATGTCACGTACACTTTAGATCATATTATCTTTTATTGATAGAATCAGCAAACAGCTAGATCGATATAATATTGTGATTACTCTCTGGTGTTAGTATAGACATGGCATTTATTACTTAAACATTTCATGCATTCGCATTTTCATGTTATCATGCAGTATTATGGGGCATATGCTGACATTTATCATATACTTACTCATGATTTTGGGATTTTGGATTTCTATGAGATTTATGGATTTTTGTGGAAAACCGCAAGAATATATATAAACTTCTCTCTCTCTCCTCCTCTCTTTTTTTAAAACATAAGAGGCGGTTTTCTCGTGATGTATGTGTCGTCCACCATGAGATTTCATGTTTTCTGTTGGATTTCGAGACCCGATTCGAGGAGTGGATGAACCGTCTCGGGTACATGGTGGGCCCGGTATGGTACCCCGGGGCAAGAAGATCGAGTTGTAGACGATGAGCCTGGCAGGGGAGGACTACCTTCCGGTGATGTCTGGCGCGGCGGATATCCGGAGGATACCGACCGTTGTCGTGAGATTTGATGATATGGGCCGATCCGGACTGACGGAGCCCGAGATATTGAGACTACGAGACATTGAGATTATGAGGTATTGAGACTTGAGATTTACATGTTTTGTGTCGATGCTTGACACGGATTTCCATGGATTTCATCGTTGATATTTCAGATTTCTATACACATTTTACCATGATAATAGCTAAAGATTTCTTATACAGATATATCTAGATTTTAGGATTGGTTATTTTACATTCATGGTGCATGCATACTCATTCACATGACATAGTACTATGTGAGGCACTGATACGAGTACGGAGCATTTGCACTTACACGTAGCTTATTGTCCTGTCATTACTTGATGACTAGTAGTATATTAAAATATTATTATGACCTAGGATAGCGTCGTACATTTCGATTTCTTTTCGCAGATATCTTCTACTCACGAGTAGGTAATTCACCCCCGTTGTGCCAAATTTTATTACAGATTCGATGTATAGGGTTCCTTGGCAGTTGGCTGGCACATCATTTCATTCCGGGTGATTTGCACGGTAGGTTGGTTCACTTGTATCTGGACCGCCATTGTACTTTTATTATTTCATTTGTATCTAGAAAGCTCCATCAACCAAACATGTATTACTTGATAGTTTACTGGACCATTTATTTGTTTCGACCTTAGAGTCGTACTTGTATTAATATGATATCTGGTGGTTTTGTTTCTTTTGAGTTTTAAGCCTCGCCCTTTGGCGTTGTATACTATTGTGCATTGGTGTGGTTGTTTCCGTCTGTTGGCGTAGAGCTAGCTCCCGCTTGGGGATGCCTTTTTTTTGTTTATATGTATTTATACTTGTTTGTACCAGTTTGGGGCCAGTTTTTACAAAGGAGACTCTGCCGAAATTTTTGAGAAAATTTGGTCTTGTTTTTAAACTTGTTTTTCTATATGTTTTTCATTTACTTCTTCTTCTCTTTATGGTTTAGATTTCTGGGCTTCGGCTTACTTAGGTTACGTTGCGCCTCTAGACGCTTCGTAATCTAAGTGCCGGTCACGTTCCGTACTTTCGGGTCGTGACAAAGTTGGTATCAGAGCGCTAGGTTTAACCTTGTCTAAGTCTAGGGTGACCCTTGGTTGATGGAGTAGGTGACTTAGGTAGAGTGACTTACCGTGGGTATGATCCGCGGCATACTTACAATACGCTACTCTTTTTAAGGAGCCTTAGGATGTACATTTCTTTGCACCTTGTTTCGTTCGTTCCTTTGATCTATCTTCGTCGATATCGGATGGTGGTTTCTGTTACCACGGGCGCAGTGGCAGAGGGAGCTGCGGCTCGAATGCGATAACCATTAGGGTATCGTTTATTCTTGAGGATTGAAGCATTGCTTAGCGTGCGGACGAAGGGTATTCACATGCCGTCTAGACGAAGTTAAAGGATTCGAACGATAGTCAGAAACCCATTTTCCCAAGTTTAAGGTATTCGGAAGAACATGCAGGTATTTCTATGGACCCTCTAGAAGAATGAAACCCTAACTCGACATAATGACCACGAGAACGCCCTTGAACCTTAGGGTTTATGGCAGTTCCGCGGTGCCATTAGTGAGGCTTGGGTTTACCCTTCTACGGCTGGACCATCGATGCTAGGGTATGTACCGGATATTTTTAAACTGTACTTGAGTGTTGAGCTCTCGGCGAATTATGGGATTTTGATGGATCGATCGAAAAGTTTAATGTAGTCCGGATATCAGGTGAATGGATCGACTACGTGGGAGACTCTAGATATGAGTATTGCCATTGGTAGCGCAGTCAGCACGCCTATGAAGAGACGAGTTCGAAGCAGTCGACACCAGAGGAAAGGGGAAAATAGGCGCACGTTGACGATAGTGTTTACGATTGTGATTTGGTGATTTGAATTTCATATTTTCGTTGATTGGATTTTGATATTTTGAGGATTTTGGTTCTACGATTGGTATTTCTTATGTGTACCTTCATTACATTCTATTTGTGTTTCATATATCAGTTGTATTGAGGTTGTTTAGTACATACCCAGTGCACTTGATTTGGTTTTAATATATTTTGAGATTTTGATTTGATTTCGTGCATAGGGGTTATATATGATTTTGACATATGCTTTGACCTAGTTTTCATGCACTTTCGTACTGTGATTTCGATGTTGATATTCGGTGTATGTTTTCGTGCACCATGTGCACCTGATTGAGATTCTTGCGCACACTTGGAGTACTTGATGCGATTTTGTGCACACCAGATGCACTAAATCGGGGTTTTGTGCAGATTAGATGCACTTGATATTAGAGTCGTGCACGCCCGTTGCACTTAACAGATGTTTTTGGTGCACACCTGTTGCACTCAGTTTTGTTTTGTGTGTATTCGTGGCATCTGTATTTGGTTTCGATTTCAGTGCGCACCGGATGCATATGATATTTTTATGATGTGATTGGGATTGATTTCAGCTTGAGCAGTATGTTTTTATAATCATTACTATTTGATTTAGTAACCTGGCGGGACATGTATGTTAAATAAAAGATATATATATATATATATATATAGCTATTTTTTTAAAATAAACGTCCGCTACTTATGCCGTTACAGGTGCATCACACGGCGATTTTCAAAAGGGATTCTTGAATGCTTCTTTATCCAGATATTTGGACGGTTTTACTATGATGCGCACTATATATAAGTTATACATTGATGTATAATATGTTGGTTTTTCATATTGGGTTTGGATATTTTATTTTCACCATAACTCCAATGATTGTGTTACGTTTGACGGAGTTTTGATTTTGAGTTATGTACTTGTTTTTCATGCGCTTGTATCGTGCTAAAAACGTATTTTATGTATTGATGATTTCGGAGCCCCGACGATTTGAGTGTTTTGGCTAAATGTTTTAGTAATTGGGGGGAGTTTTAATTAAAATTCGGGGACCGAATTTCTTAAAGGGGGGAAGATTGTAACGTTTTAAAAATAATTAAATAAATAAATAAAATTCTTTAAGTGAATTTTATGATTTTCGGTAAAGTAAAACGTATTTTTCGTAAAATTAAACCGTAATTATTTTTCACTATAAATTGAAAAATACCTATTTTAATTATGTTATTATTAGTAAATGGTGTTTATTTAGTCACTTATACATTTTTAGTTTAATTAAATACTTTTCCTAAATTAATTATTTTAAATATTAACATAAGCTTTATTTATACACTAAATTAGTGTAAATTACAAATTTGAATGGGTTTAATTTACAAAAATAAACCATTGCATATTAGAATCTAGTGTGTATCATGCAAAATTTATTTACAAATTTTTCCATGATTCTAGATTTTTCTTTAGTTGTTTTAGAAAAGAAATTAAAGAAATTAAAGAAAATGTTAAAAAGACATAAAGCGGTGATATTTTGGGGGAATTTTCTACATCATTTTGCACTTTTTTTTTCTCTCCCTCACCTCCTAATTTTGGCCGGCCTCCTCTCCTTGGCAGCCCCCCTTTTTCCCACTTGGTTTTTGCTTCAAAATCCATCAAAAATTCAATAAAAAATCCACAAAATCATAATTAATTCCTACCCTCTATTCTTTGCTCATCTATTCATGGATTTTGGATATGGAAAGCATTCATTTTGGAGGTTTATTTTAATGTTTGGATTTCATGTTGTGGAGGTATAAATCTTCTTCTTTTGATTTATTGTTATTAGATGTTTCATTTAAGCATAATTAGATTTAATAAATAATTTCTATCTACAAGTTCTAATTATTCAAGTTAGGGTTTATAAAATTAAGTTATGGTTTTTATTAATTAAGTAGGGTTATAATAACTAGTTTAACACTTTTAGAGATGGAAAATCATGCATGGTTAATGTATTATAATTTGTTCATTCAAATTGTTTAAATCAAGCAATTTTTGCAAACTAGATTTTTGTATATTATATATATTGTTGAGATAAAATTCTAATTAATGTTTGTAACACTATATTATGGTTTTAATGAGGATATTAACTTGTTAGTGGAATGGAAAACTTAATTTGGTTACTAGTTCTATTGATAATTGAAAAATAGTGATAAAGCATGCTATTTTGCTAACTAGATTTTGGAAATTCTTAAATAAATGAAATTTAAAATATAATTTATGGTTTCATTATATAATTATCATCATGAATTGTAGTTTAATGCATTAATTCATGCAAAATCCAGTTTAGATGTGATATTGTGACATTTTGCTTGCAAGGTGTTAAAATTGGTTTATTTGCAAACTAGAATTTTTCCAATTAATACAATTGGGGCGTTAAAAATATAGTAATGGGTTGTATAATCTAGTTATGCTATTTAATGAGTTTTATGACCATTAGTTTCATTTAAATGTCAAGTTTTGAGGTAAAACGGTAAATTGGCGTTTTCGGGTTTTTTTCGAAATCGGACGATTTGGTTGATTTTAGAGTTTTGATCGATTAAATCATGTTTTATATTATAAGTAACGAGTTTTTAAACTACAAGTTGTTTGTTGATGTTTATCTTGATCAATCGGCGTTTGTACGCCGATATCGAGCGATATTTGGTCCTTTTGCATGAGCGGGACATAGGTTTTAACCTATGCGCGTTTCGTGCGTCGTTTTGATTTTTGTCCGTGATTCAGTTTACGATATTATAAATGTTTGCGTATAGGTACCCCTCACGTAGATTTCGGACGAGGAAGAAGAGGAAGGCGACATCGTCTTCGGCAGACAAAGACCAGGTGAGTAGATGTGTATCTACGGGGGAAGTCGGGTGGATGGCATTTAGCACCTGATCAGTCGAAAATATTGCATATTTTTACCGGCAATTTCCCTATCATCTGCATACATATAGAAGTGTTCGGCATTCATATTCTACATATTAGCAAATTGGTCGCAAAATATCAGATTACATGTATTCGACCTTAAAACCGGCATTTCTAGGGAAATTGACTGCATTTCATCACATGGCATATTTTCTATATCTTGCAACCCGTGTTTCGAAGTCTGTGCAGGAAAAGAAGCTTGCTCGACCATTACATCGCTCGTAAACTCACTAGCTCAGATCTGGTATCAATACAGAAAGGATAATACAAATCTAAATATCAGAAGAAGCCACAAACAGAAGCCCAAGACCACAGAAGAAGCCACAGAGCCCAAGCTCACCAACAAGCCGCGGATCCGCGGCATGGGCTTGCTTAGGCCGCGGATCCGCGGTGGGGCCAGAGACCCAGCTCCTCAGTTTCAGTGCATAACTCCTGTACTAGGGTCCACTGTTCAAAAATGCATGACATTTTCCAGAATATTCCAGATACTTCCACCAGATCAGCAAACACCTAAACTAGCCTAATACTTCTAGAACTTTCCCTAAACCCTAGCTTAAACCCTAAGCTAGCTCCTAACAAACTCCTTCTAGAAACTCTTCAACAAACTTTTGGAGGGAAAGGGAAATTCAAATCTAAACCTAGGGTTTGGGAGCTCTATAAATAAGACCCTAGGCTCATTATTCCAAATGGAATTGAACCTTGGGAAAGCTTAGAAAAATCAATCTCTTTCTTCATCCCCTCTTCCTCAAGTTTAGTGAGAGAGCTTGTAGGAAACCCTAACCCTAAATCCAACCACAATTCAAGATCTTGAGTGCAAGCCAAGCAAGATGCCTTCAACCCTTTTATGAGCCGAGCCGATCTTCAATCGGGCAAGAGATAAAAGTAGATCCACGATCCACGGAGACGAGCGAAGCCGAGTCAACGATCGATTTCTTCTTCTTGTAGATCTTGAAAGAATGTATTGAAATTGTTGATTAAATAAAAGGTGATATTCTTTTATCTTGTTTTCTTTAAATTCCGCATCATGTTATCTTTACAATTCTTGAATATTATCTTTGTGGTGATGTGTGAATAAAACTCCGCTCGTAAAGGAGTCGAGACGGTTGTAGAATTATGATGTAACATAGCTTTAATCGATTCTTGATTCCTACGATGGTTTGTAAACCCTAGCAAGTTCAAGAACAGACAACCCATTTTGTTTCGATGCTTTCTTGATTGACATCGTTCAAAATGGGGGAGTTAGGATCGTTTCTTGAAATTGCTAGAGACTAGAATGTGAATGATATCGACAACAAAACAAGGGATAAGATGAAATCCTAGTTTCACGAGAAAACCCTAACTCTTGTCGATGATCATCGATCTAGTATCAATCCTTCGAAGGACAAGAACACGATATCTTTAGATTACATTACGTCTATAGACCCGATCGATTCCTACGAGCCTCTTTTTAGATTCTTGATTGTTGATTGGAAATATTATCAAAACAACCGATTCTTGATTGTTTATAGTTTCTTGATTCTTGAGTAAAGAATAGTGACACTTGAATACAACTCATTCTTGAATCATGTTTTCTTTTATTGTTGCTTAACTTTTCATTTCAAACGTATCGAAATACAAGTGAATCGTGCAATCCCTGTGGACGATCCGCACTCATTCATTAACTACATCCGACACCGTAGTTTGATTGCGGTCAAAATAGTTTTTGGTTGTGAAGTTCTTTACAAATTTCTCTATATACTACACAACGGGAAAAACGATCAATCAAAATGGCGCCGTTGCCGGGGATCGCGCTAATTCATTTGCAATTTTAGTTTGAAGTGAAAGAATTATTACATTTTACTTCTTGAAATCAAAATTCGTACAAACTCTTATACGTGTGTTGTGAATTGATTGCAAGGAGATCTGGAGCATTCTGGGCTGTGATAAAAATTTTTGGAATATACCTCAGAGCTTAGGGAGCCAACAGAGACTCCCTGAAGAAGTTTGGTACAGTGTTCCCACAGTTGAAGCGCGTTTCCGCGGCAGGAACCAGTAGATGCGGCTGATCCGCGGCTAGGTTGGGGGTTCACTGAAAAAATTTTAGTGCAGGTAATTTCTTGCTCTCTCCCCTCTCTCTTTTTAGCTCCAATTAACCCTTTGCTGCAGGATTCTTTGCAAATAATCGCAGCGCCGCAAAAGCAAATTAAAAATTGTGTGTGATTTTGATTTCTTAGTTGTTTGCATTCTAATACGGAAATTTAAGGGGCACGGCCAAATCCAAATTAGGTGGGGATTTCATTACCCTTCCTAGGCCCCGAAAATCGCAAAACTTGCATCCGCATTACCCTCATTAATTAAAAGAAATCTAGAGAAGACTCTAAGGACTGTCGCGCTCAATAGGACAAGAGAAGGTCGTGGGTAATTCATTGCTTATCCGCGTTTTCTTGTGGTGCCTAAGGCGAGTGTGTCTAAGGCTAGTGGTTATTAATTAGGCCCACTGTAGTGGTGGTTCCTTCCCACTTACCTGGCACTTATCCGGCCACAGGGGGACAAAGAGGCAGTGGAGGATTGATCCTGCGACTTGTCTTTTGGCAGTTAGGAGCGGTCTAGAGCCGGACCTAGGTGACCATTAGATTCTAGGGTTGTGTGCTGCATTTGTTTTGTCGCATCATTTTTTTAAAATCCGTCCCTTTTTCAAAAGCAAGCACCGCATTCATTACCCCTAATTATAAGTCAACGCTGCCACTTGTACTAACCCTTTTTAGTGCAAGATAGGCTGGACACGGGATTCTAGTGCCCGTTTAGTCCGCGTACCTCTTATCGACTCCGAAGTCGATAATTCTCCATTTACCTTTTCTTTACCCACTACCACATCCACACTGATGGATCCGAATCCATCGAACTTCTTTAACCCTAATCTGCCGCCGTCCGTTGGTGCGCAGAATCCTCCCCACATTTCTCTCCAGGAAAGGTGCTATCCACTTAGAGGTCCTCTTTCGACCTGCTTATCCACACCACCAGCCAATGGGGATAATTTTGAGATTAAGCCCCAGTATATCAATCTTTTACCCAAATACCACGGACTCGAGACCGAGGACGCTTACGTTTTCATTACCAAATTTGAAAACGTATGCGCAATGATGGGTACGTCACAACTTTCAGTGGATGCGATGCGTCTACGACTTCTCCCATTTACATTGTGCGATGTAGCCGAGAAGTGGCTATACAACACTACCGCACACTCTATTACGAATTGGGGAGAATTCGTCGCGGCATTCCTTAAGAAATTTTACCCAATCCAAAAGACAGCTCGAATCCGTAGCGAACTGAATCAATTTGCCCAGCTCCCCGCTGAACCATTCTCTAAATGCTTTGAACGTTTCAAGGATCTATTGGTTCAATGTCCTCATCACGGCATCCCGAGATGGGAGCTTTGCCGAATCATATATGAGGGCAGTAACCCTAACACTAAACAGAGCCTTGAAAACATGTGTCAAGGTACCTTCATGTCTAAAGATGATGGGGAAGCTTGGCGATACTTAGAAGAGTTCGTCGAAAAGTCCTTACAGTGGGAAAGTCCATCATTTAGGAGTGGCAATAACCAATCGGATGTTTCCATAGGAGTTAGAGCTGACATTTCAGCTATACAAAAGAAACTCGAGACTATGGAAAACAAATTTTTAGCTGCCTCCCTTAACCAAATGTCACTTTCCAAAACTGTATGTAGCTGCTGTTCTGATCCGTCTCACTTGACGGAAGAATGTCCGTTTCAAGGTCGTGAGCATACCAATGCCACATTTCAACGACCTAGAAACGATCCTTTTTCTTCCACATATAATCAGGGTTGGAAGAATCACCCTAATTTTGCTTGGAACCAATCACAATCACAAAACACGGTTCCAAACCAAAACAATTTCCAAAGGGTCCCTCCACCACAACAGCAGCCACAACTTCAATTAAGTCAGCACCCCTTTCAAGCACATAATTTTCAAAATACGGTCAACACACCTGCACTGTCTAGTCCTTTACAGTTGACCGGGACTGATGAATCCTCTTCTTTTGTACAATACATGAATTTGATCTTAACAAATATCATGCAAGTTTCGGCTGAAATGAAATCTTCTGTCGATGACATGAAGAGAAACTCTGTGTCCCAAAGCGAGAGTATTAAATCGATGGAAGAAGAAATTGCACGATTAAAAGCCGAAATGAGTGCAAGAGAGAAAGGGAAACTTCCAGCTCAACCCTTACCCAATCCTGGTTATTCACATCATGTGAATGCAATCACCACGTTGAGATCTGGAAGAGTGCTTGACAATCATGTTGGGGAAGAAGTTGATGATACTGAAAATCATGTCAACACCCCGGCTGAGACCTTTCCACAAACACACACTTCTGACCCTACTTCTTCTACCCCACCACCCTCTTCCGAGCCTATTCTCCATTTCCCAAAAGGCTCGCCACTACAGCCCACCTCTTTTACCCCTCCACGGATGATCCCCACTTCTATACTGGGATCGGTTCCACACACACTTTCTTCTCCTATGATGGACCCAGCACTTATTGCTAAAGCACCTTATCCTAATCGGTTAAGGGCTAACACACCAAGTCCACAGATGGAGAAGATCACTGAGATGTTTAAACAGGTTAACATCAATATCCCTCTTCTAGATGCAATTCAACAAGTCCCTGCATATGCTAAAGTTCTTAAAGATTTTTGCACTAGAAAGAGGAAGAAACAAATGCCCAAGAAGATATTCATGGCTAAGACAGTAGACACAGCTTTCCCCCAGCAATTACCGAGGAAACGTAAGGATCCTGGATATCCTACGATTTCCATCTCTATTGGGGAGAAACACATTAACCGTGCTCTACTAGATCTTGGGGCAAGTGTTAACCTGCTTCCTTTCTCAGTTTATGAGCAGTTAGGAATCGGAGAGTTGAAACCATCTCCTTGCACTCTCCAGATGGCTGACCGATCAATCACCAGACCTAGGGGTGAACTAGAGGATGTGTTAATAAAAATCGGGGAATTTATTTTCCCTGTGGACTTTATTGTAATTGATACACAACCTGTAGCGAACTCACGGAATCAAATTCCGGTGATTTTAGGTCGCCCCTTTTTGGCTACTTCCAATGCTATCATCAATTGTCGTAACGGTTCCATGACCCTATCCTTCGGAAACAGGACAATTGAGATGAACATTTACAAGTTAGGAAGTGTACCCTCCGAACCTACTGTTCAGGTCTGTTCTGTCGACTTAATGGATATCGACAGCAGCGAATTTAATGATCCTCCTGATACCGATCTTGACTCTTTTCATACGTTATTGTTTGACCCAACTATGTATCATACACATACGGACTCTTCCACCGAGATGTCCGGGTCAACAACTAACACTGATTATGAACTGCTTTTAGAGTCTGAAGATCACCCCGCACTTTGTGATGACATTATTCTTCAGGGTATAGATGAAACTTTTGAGGAGATCTTCGCTGATGAACTCGCATTTCTGAATAACACGGGTGTTGAGATGAATCATGTCCCACTCACTGAAATTGAACCTCCACCCCTTTTTCTGAATTGTAAGAAGAATGCGAGTAATCCATCACATACACTGCATCGTCTCTCCAAAATGAGACGCACACACATTCTATTCCACCACTTACCCTTTCCCCACTTTTTCTTCTACCAACCCGAGCACTGCATTGATAAAATTTTTGAATGGTTGGTGTTAACCTTCGGTCTTTGCAAAGCTTGGCATCGACCAATGATTTTTTTTTTTACCCCCACTTGTGATTTTCAAAGTTTAACATTGCATAATTCAAGTTTAGGGGGGTATAATTTTTCTGGCTCCTAAAAGAAAATTTTTACAAAATGATGAGCCAAAAATAAGTTTGGGGGAGGGTCTTCACTTAAATATTTTGCCCCCACTAATAAATTCCTCCCAAGCTTACAGGTTTTCAGATTTAGCAGAGAGCAACAGTGAGGACACTGTTGAAAACAAGTTTGGGGGAGGTTTGTGCTTATTTTCGCATCATTTGCATATCATCTGCATAAGCACAAAACATTTCTTTAAAAATCTATAAAAATTGAAAAATTTTCAAAAACCATAAAAATTTAAAAATTTTCAAATATAAAAATAATTTTAATATTTACACTTTTTTGTATATAAATAAGATAATGAAAGTTTAGATAGTGAAAAATTACATCCATGAGATTGGAAAAATTTAAGAAAACTAAGAAAATTAGAAGTTTTCTTATACGAACTAGTAATAAGTAGTTATGAGCCGTTGTCCCAAGGGTTAGTAAGATGAAAGACGTCACTAATCTGAGGATAAAAATAAGTCTGAAAAATAGTTTCTATTCTGAAAGCCAAACATTTTGAACGTTGATACCCTGCTATTCGCACTTACACACATCTTAAAGCCTGGGATAGTAGAGGATACCTTGAAATGCTCTTGTCTTAAAGCCAATGTATGAAGGAAATAAAAAGAAAAAAAAATGAATAAAGAAAAATATAAAGTGGTGAGAAAAATGGACACTGGTTTTGTTATCACCGAGGGCAATAAAAAAATGTATAGCGAGGGTGCTTCTTCACCTAGTGCCCTAAGGCCAACTGGTCTGGGAGTCACTGCTATGCCTGAGGTGGTGCAAGACGAGGAAAATACACCAAGTAAGCAAGCACAGGAGTAATCGGTCGGTTAGTACCTCAAGAAGTATTAACGGTCGCATGAAAGTGTGTGAGCAATCTCATCTAAATATTCATTAATTAAAAAGTACTGAGGCTGATGGGCAAAAGTATGATAGCTTGAATTGAATTCTCCGGGTGTAGGGATGTTCTTTACACACACGCAGGGTTATATGATCGATGTTTGGAATAAAGATAGGAATGAACAATAAGACGATGTTTTATTGAGGGAGGACGTGATTTCTAACATCTTTTCATGGCCATTAAGATAGGGTTCATGACAACCGAAAAGCTAGCTTAGTTGGAAACCCTAATTTTCAAGGCTTTTCTTTTACAATTCTTTTCTTTAAATGTAATATTCATGATCTTGCTTTTATTATTGGATTTTGTGGGTGCAATCCGCTGAAAACCCTCAGGAGACAACACTCCTCCTACTAGGGACACCTAGAGGTTTAAAGGCTTGTTGCACGTGCTCAGTGCAATCGTGTTGCCTACGAAAGTGTGCTAGTTAGTTTTTTCTCTTTCTTTATTTTCTCCTTCTCTTTTTAATAAAACATTCGCTCGAGACGATCGAAATTAAGTTTGGGGGTATTTGATCAGTCGAAAATATTACATATTTTTACCGGCAATTTCCCTATCATCTGCATACATATAGAAGTGTTCGGCATTCATATTCTACATATTAGCAAATTGGTCGCAAAATATCAGATTACATGTATTCGACCTTAAAACCGGCATTTCTAGGGAAATTGACTGCATTTCATCACATGGCATATTTTCTATATCTTGCAACCCGTGTTTCGAAGTCTGTGCAGGAAAAGAAGCTTGCTCGACCATTACATCGCTCGTAAACTCACTAGCTCAGATCTGGTATCAATACAGAAAGGATAATACAAATCTAAATATCAGAAGAAGCCACAAACAGAAGCCCAAGACCACAGAAGAAGCCACAGAGCCCAAGCTCACCAACAAGCCGCGGATCCGCGGCATGGGCTTGCTTAGGCCGCGGATCCGCGGTGGGGCCAGAGACCCAGCTCCTCAGTTTCAGTGCATAACTCCTGTACTAGGGTCCACTGTTCAAAAATGCATGACATTTTCCAGAATATTCCAGATACTTCCACCAGATCAGCAAACACCTAAACTAGCCTAATACTTCTAGAACTTTCCCTAAACCCTAGCTTAAACCCTAAGCTAGCTCCTAACAAACTCCTTCTAAAAACTCTTCAACAAACTTTTGGAGGGAAAGGGAAATTCAAATCTAAACCTAGGGTTTGGGAGCTCTATAAATAAGACCCTAGGCTCATTATTCCAAATGGAATTGAACCTTGGGAAAGCTTAGAAAAATCAATCTCTTTCTTCATCCCCTCTTCCTCAAGTTTAGTGAGAGAGCTTGTAGGAAACCCTAACCCTAAATCCAACCACAATTCAAGATCTTGAGTGCAAGCCAAGCAAGATGCCTTCAACCCTTTTATGAGCCGAGCCGATCTTCAATCGGGCAAGAGATAAAAGTAGATCCACGATCCACGGAGACGAGCGAAGCCGAGTCAACGATCGATTTCTTCTTCTTGTAGATCTTGAAAGAATGTATTGAAATTGTTGATTAAATAAAAGGTGATATTCTTTTATCTTGTTTTCTTTAAATTCCGCATCATGTTATCTTTACAATTCTTGAATATTATCTTTGTGGTGATGTGTGAATAAAACTCCGCTCGTAAAGGAGTCGAGACGGTTGTAGAATTATGATGTAATATAGCTTTAATCGATTCTTGATTCCTACGATGGTTTGTAAACCCTAGCAAGTTCAAGAACAGACAACCCATTTTGTTTCGATGCTTTCTTGATTGACATCGTTCAAAATGGGGGAGTTAGGATCGTTTCTTGAAATTGCTAGAGACTAGAATGTGAATGATATCGACAACAGAATAAGGGATAAGATGAAATCCTAGTTTCACGAGAAAACCCTAACTCTTGTCGATGATCATCGATCTAGTATCAATCCTTCGAAGGACAAGAACACGATATCTTTAGATTACATCACGTCTATAGACCCGATCGATTTCTACGAGCCACTTTTTAGATTCTTGATTGTTGATTGGAAATATTATCAAAACAACCGATTCTTGATTGTTTATAGTTTCTTGATTCTTGAGTAAAGAATAGTGACACTTGAATACAACTCATTCTTGAATCAAGTTTTCTTTTATTGTTGCTTAACTTTTCATTTCAAACGTATCGAAATACAAGTGAATCGTGCAATCCCTGTGGACGATCCGCACTCATTCATTAACTACATCCGACACCGTAGTTTGATTGCGGTCAAAATAGTTTTTGGTTGTGAAGTTCTTTACAAATTTCTCTATATACTACACAACGGGAAAAACGATCAATCAGCACCCCCGCAAACGTAGAATAGGAATAAGTACTTATTGTCATTAGGAAGCCAGACGTGACCTTAGAATTTCGGTGAGTAGGATCCTGGTAGTGACCTTAGGTTGGACTAGATTGATTTAGAAGGACCTTACCCGAGGATGAATATCTTGGAGGAGAGTCGTAGGTTTCAGGTAAATACACACACACGCACACACTGAAACTCGACGTGGTGTATACGTGTTGGTGTATATACATATAGGACTAGGTGTAGGTATATATATATATACAAAATACGTATATGTGATACAAGGATGTGATATGATATACGGGGATGAAACAATATAACTGGGCTTGATGCCGTGATTCTTGGCTATACGGTCCTGTTATGATGTTAGCGGATCATTAGGAAATGAGATAATGAATAGGTATACATAAATAATAAAGGGTGGTGATGACATTGAAGTACATGGGACTGTAAAATAGAACCCGGACCGTAACCTGTGCCTGAAATTCTGATATCATTTATATGTGACTTGATTACGACATCATATAGGTGTGACTTGATTTCGATATCATATGTGTGACTTGATTACGATATCATATAGGTGTGACTTGATCACGATATGATACATATAACATGAAATTTCTGAGGATAAATTAACGATGTATATTTATGCTGGCAATGATATATGATTGATGTATGCGATTACAGTATAGCACCTTGATCATGACATGTGTTGATGATGGTATTATACGAATGATGAGACACGTAGGTGATACTTGACCCGTACCCCGATATTGGGATGTCGTACGATGGATTTTACCGTACGAGGTATAGATGTGATGATTGATCCGCACTCTTGATTCGAGAAAGCCGTACTACGTACGTGACGCTATTGAGGCTGGATCGCCGACTATTAAAGATATGGATTCAGACCTTAGATGGACTCTTAGTTCTTATTGACTAGTTTTTTAGGTTTAGTTCCTTAGGAGGTTAGATGGACACTAGTTTAGGCTCGAGTCATATAGTTGTAGTTGTACTTGTATATCAAATGAGTGGTTGTTGCACATCTGTCTTACATTCAGGCCGTAATCATTATGGTGCATGTTCATACATATGTTTCTCTAATCAGAATAAACTTTGCCAGTTAGGACACCAGCACCATTACCGATGATGCGCATATTCCACGCACACTTATTTGCCGGCTCACACACATCATCATCGGTAATAGCTATGTCACGTACACTTTAGATCATATTATCTTTTATTGATAGAATCAGCAAACAGCTAGATCGATATAATATTGTGATTACTCTCTGGTGTTAGTATAGACATGGCATTTATTACTTAGACATTTCATGCATTCGCATTTCCATGTTATCATGCAGTATTATGGGGCATATGCCGACATTTATCATATACTTACTCATGATTTTGGGATTTTGGATTTCTATGAGATTTATGGATTTTTGGGGAAAACCGCAAGAATATATAAAAACTTCTCTCTCTCTCCTCCTCTCTTTTTTTAAAACATAAGAGGCGGTTTTCTCGTGATGTATGTGTCGTCCACCATGAGATTTCATGTTTTATGTTGGATTTCGAGACCCAATTCGAGGAGTGGTTGAACCGTCTCGGGTACATGGCGGGCCCGGTATGGTATCCCGGGGCAAGAAGATCGAGTTGTAGACGATGAGCCTGACAGGGAAGGACTACCTTCCGGTGATGTCTGGCGCGGCGGATATCCGGAGGATACCGACCGTTGTCGTGAAATTTGATGATATGAGCCGATCCGGACTGACGGAGCCCGAGATATTGAGACTACGAGACATTGAGATTATGAGGTATTGAGACTAGAGATTTACATGTTTTGTGTCGATACTTAACACGGATTTCCATGGATTTCATCGTTGATATTTCAGATTTCTATACACATTTTACCATGATAAAAACTAAAGATTTCTTATACAGATATATCTAGATTTCAGGATTGGTTATTTTACATTCATGGTGCATGCATACTCATTCACATGACATAGTACTATATGAGGCACTGATACGAGTACGGAGCATTTGCACTTACACGTAGCTTATTGTCCGTCTTTACTTGATGACTAGTAGTATATTAGTATATTATTATGACCTAGGATAGCGTCGTGCATTTCGATTTCTTTTCGTAGATATCTTCTACTCACGAGTTGGCAACTCACCCCCGTTGTGCCAAATTTTATTACAGGTTCGATGTACAGGATTCCTTGGCAGTTGGCTGGCACATCATTTTATTCTGGGTGATTTGCACGGTAGGTTGGTTCACTTGTATCTGGACCGCCATTGTACTTTTATTATTTCATTTGTATCTAGAAAGCTCCATCAACCAAACATGTATTGCTTGATAGTTTACTGGACCATTTATTTGTTTCGACCTTAGAGTCGTGCTTGTATTAATATGATATCTGGTGGTTTTGTTTCTTTTGAGTTTTGAGCCTCGCCCTTTGGCGTTGTATACTAGTGTGCATTGGTGTGGTTGTTTCCGCCTGTTGGCATAGAGCTAGCTCCCGCTTGGGGATGCCTTTTTTTGTTTATATGTATTTATACTTGTTTGTACCTGTTTAGGGCCAGTTTTTACAGAGGAGACTCTGCCGAAATTTTTAAGAAAATTTGGTCTTGTTTTTAAACTTGTTTTTCTATATGTTTTTCATTTACTTCTTCTTCTCTTTATGGTTTAGATTTCTGGGCTTCGGCTTACTTAGGTTACGTTGCGCCTCTAGACGTTTCGTAATCTAAGTGTCGGTCACGTTCCGTACTTTCGGGTCATGACAAAGTTGGTATCAGAGCGCTAGGTTTAACCTTGTCTAAGTCTAGGGTGACCCTTGGTTGATGGAGTAGGTGACTTAGGTAGAGTGACTTACCGAGGGTATGATCCGCGGCATACTTACAATACGCTACTCTTCTTAAGGAGCCTTAGGATGTACATTTCTTTGCACCTTGTTTCGTTCGTTCCTTTGATCTATCTTCGTCGATATCGGATGGTGGTTTCTGTTACCACGGGCGCAGTGGCAGAGGGAGCTGCGGCTGGAATGCGATAACCATTAGGGTATCGTTTATTCTTGAGGATTGAAGCATTGCTTAGCGTGCGGACGAAGGGTATTCACATGCCGTCTAGACGAAGTTAAAGGATTCGAACGATTGTCAAAAACCCATTTTCCCAAGTTTAAGGTATTCGGAAGAACATGCAGGTATTTCTATGGACCCTCTAGAAGAATGAAACCCTAACTCGACATAATGACCACGAGAACGCCCTTGAACCTTAGGGTTTATGGCAGTTCCGCGGTGCCATTAGTGAGGCTTGGGTTTCCCCTTCTATGGCTGGACCATCGATTCTAGGGTATGTACCGGATATTTTTAAACTGTACTTGAGTGTTGAACTCTCGGCGAATTATGGGATTTTGATGGATCGATCGAAAAGTTTAATGTAGTCCGGATATCAGGTGAATGGATCGACTACGTGGGAGACTCTAGATATGAGTATTGCCGTTGGTAGCGCAGTCAGCACGCCTATGAAGAGACGAGTTCGAAGCAGTCGACACCAGAGGAAAGGGGGAAAATAGGCGCACATTGACGATAGTCTTTACGATTGTGATTTGGTGATTTGAATTTCATAGTTTCGTTGATTGGATTTTGATATTTTGAGGATTTTGGTTCTACGATTGGTATTTCTTATGTGTACCTTCATTACATTCTATTTGTGTTTCATATATCAGTTGTATTGAGGTTGTTTAGTACATACCCAGTGCACTTGATTTGGTTTTAATATATTTTGAGATTTTGATTTGATTTCGTGCATAGGGGTTATATATGATTTTGACATATGCTTTAACCTAGTTTTCATGCACTTTCGTACTGTGATTTCGATGTTGATATTCGGTGTATGTTTTCGTGCACCATGTGCACCTGATTGAGATTCTTGCGCACACTTGGCGTACTTGATGCGATTTTGTGCACACCAGATGCACTAAATCGGGGTTTTGTGCAGATTAGATGCACCTGATATTAGAGTCGTGCACGCCCGTTGCACTTGACAGATGTTTTTGGTGCACACCTGTTGCACTCAGTTTTGTTTTGTGTGTATTCGTGGCATCTGTATTTGGTTTCGATTTCAGTGCGCACCGGATGCACATGATATTTTTATGATGTGATTGGGATTGATTTCAGCTTGAGCAGTATGTTTTTATAATCATTACTATTTGATTTAGTAACCAGGCGGGACATGTATGTTAAATAAAAGATATATATATATATATAGCTATTTTTTTAAAATAAACGTCCGCTACTTATGCCGTGACACGTGCATCACACGGCGATTTTCAAAAGGGATTCTTGCATGCTTCTTTATTCAGATATTTGGACGGTTTTACTATGATGCGCACTATATATAAGTTATACATTGATGTATAATATGTTGGTTTTTCATATTGGGTTTGGATATTTTATTTTCACCATAACTCCAATGATTGTGTTACGTTTGACGGAGTTTTGATTTTGAGTTATGTACTTGTTTTTCATGCGCTTGTATCGTGCTAAAAACGTATTTTATGTATTGATGATTTCGGAGCCCCGACGATTTGAGTGTTTTGGCTGAATGTTTTAGTAATTGGGGTGGGTTTAATTAAAATTCGGGGACCGAATTTTATAAAAGGAGGAAGATTGTAACGTTTTAAAAATAATTAAATAAATAAATAAAATTCTTTAAGTGAATTTTATGATTTTCGGTAAAGTAAAACGTATTTTTCGTAAAATTAAACCGTAATTATTTTTCACTATAAATTTAAAAATACCTATTTTAGTTATGTTATTATTAGTAAATGGTGTTTATTTAGTCACTTATAAATTTTTAGTTTAATTAAATACTTTTCCTAAATTAATTATTTTAAATATTAACATAAGCTTTATTTATACACTAAATTAGTGTAAATTACAAATTTGAATGGGTTTAATTTACAAAAATAAACCATTGCATATTAGAATCTAGTGTGTATCAAGCAAAATTTATTTACAAATTTTTCCATGATTCTAGAATTTTCTTTAGTTGTTTTAGAAAAGAAATGAAAGAAATTAAAGAAAATGTTAAAAAGACATAAAAAGGTGATATTTTGGGGGAAGTTTCTACATCATTCTTCACTTTTTTTTTCTCTCCCTCACCTCCTAATTTTGGCCGGCCTCCTCTCCTTGGCAGCCCCCCTTTTCCCCACTTGGTTTTTGCTACAAAATCCATCAAAAATTCAATAAAAAATCCACAAAATCATAATTAATTCCTACTCTCTATTCTTTGCTCATCTATACATGGATTTTGGAGATGGAAAGCATTCATTTTGGAGGTTTATTTTAATGTTTGGATTTCATGTTGTGGAGGTATAAGTCTTCTTGTTTTGATTTATTGTTATTAGATGTTTCATTTAAGCATAATTAGATTTAATAAATAATTTCTATCTACAAGTTCTAATTATTCAAGTTAGGGTTTATAAAATTAAGTTATGGTTTTTATTAATTAAGTAGAGTTATAATAACTAGTTTAACACTTTTAGAGATGGAAAATCATGCATGGTTAATGTATTGTAATTTGTTCATTCAAATTGTTTAAATTAAGCAATTTTTGCAAACTAGATTTTTGTATATTATATATATTGGGGAGATAAAATTCTAATTAATGTTTGTAACACTAGATTGTGGTTTTAATGAGGATATTAACTTGTTAGTGGAATGAAAAACTTAATTTGGTTACTAGTTCTATTGATAATTGAAAAATAGTGATAAAGCATGCTATTTTGCTAACTAGATTTTGGAAATTCTTAAATAAATGAAATTTAAAATATAATTTATGGTTTCATTATATAATTATCATCATGAATTGTAGTTTAATGCATTAATTCATGCAAAATCCAGTTTAGATGTGATATTGTTACATTTTGCTTGCAAGGTGTTAAAATTGGTTTATTTGCAAACTAGAATTTTTCCAATTAATACAATTGGGGCGTTAAAAATATAGTAATGGGTTGTATAATCTAGTTATGCTATTTAATGAGTTTTATGACCATTAGTTTCATTTAAATGTCAAGTTTTGAGGCAAAACGGTAAATTGGCGTTTTCGGGGTTTTTTCGAAATCGGACGATTTGGTTGATTTTAGAGTTTTGATCGATTAAATCATGTTTTATATTATAAGTAACGAGTTTTTAAACTACAAGTTGTTTGTTGATGTTTATCTCGATCAATCGGCGTTTGTACGCGGATATCGAGCGATATTTGGTCCTTTTGCATGAGCGGAACATAGGTTTTAACCTATGCGCGTTTCGTGCGTCGTTTTGATTTTTGTCCATGATTCAGTTTACGATATTATAAATGTTTGCGTATAGGTACCCCTCACATAGACTTCGGACGAGGAAGAAGAGGAAGGCGACATCGTCTTCGGCAGACAAGGACCAGGTGAGTAGATGTGTATCTACGGGGGAAGTCGGGTGGATGGCATTTAGCACCCCCGCAAACGTAGAATAGGAATAAGTACTTATTGTCATTAGGAAGCCAGACATGACCTTAGAATTTCGGTGAGTAGGATCTGGTAGTGACCTTAGGTTAGACTTGATTGATTTAGAAGGACCTTACCCGAGGATGAATATCTTGGAGGAGAGTCGTAGGTTTCTCATAAATACACACACACGCACACACTGAAACTCGACGTGGTGTATACGTGTTGGTGTATACTTATATAGGACTCGGTGTAGGTATATATATATATACACAATACGTATATGTGATACAAGGATGTGATATGATATACGGGGATGAAACAATATAACTGGGCTTGATGCCGTGATTCTTGGCTATACGGTCCTGTTATGATGTTAGCGGATCATTAGAAAATGAGATAATGAATAGGTATACATAAATAATAAAGGATGGTGATGACATTGAAGTACATGGGACTGTAAAATAGAACCCGGACCGTAACCTGTGCCTGAAATTCTGATATCATATATATGTGACATGATTACGACATCATATAGGTGTGACTTGATTTCGATATCATATGTGTGACTTGATTACGATATCATATAGGTGTGACTTGATCACGATATGATACATATAACATGAAATTTCTGAGGATAAATTAACGATGTATATTTATGCTGGAAATGATATATGATTGATGTATGCGATTACAGTATAGCACCTTGATCATGACATATGTTGATGATGGTATTATACGAATGATGAGACACGTAGGTGATACTTGACCCGTACCCCGATATTGGGATGCCGTGCGATGGATTTTACCGTACGAGGCATAAATGTGATGATTGTCCGCACTCTTGATTCGAGGAAGCCGTACTACGTACGTGACGCTATGGAGGCTGGATCGCCGACTATTAGAGATATGGATTCAGACCTTAGGTGGACTCATAGTTCTTATTGACTAGTTTCTTAGGTTTAGTTCCTTAGGATGTTAGATGGACACTAGTTTAGGCTCGAGTCATATAGTTGTAGTTGTACTTGTATATCAAATGAGTGGTTGTTGCACATCTGTCTTACATTCAGGCCGTAATCATTATGGTGCATGTTCATACATATGTTTCTCTAATCAGAATAAAACTTTGCCTGTTAGGACACCAGCACCATTACCGATGATGCGCATATTCCACGCACACTTATTTGCCGGCTCACACACATCATCATCGGTAATTGCTATGTCATGTACACTTTAGATCATATTATCTTTTATTGATAGAATCAGCAAACAGCTAGATCGATATAATATTGTGATTACTCTCTGGTGTTAGTATAGACATGGCATTTATTACTTAGACATTTCATGCATTCGCATTTTCATGTTATCATGCAGTATTATGGGGCATATGCCGACATTTATCATATACTTACTCATGATTTTGGGATTTTGGATTTCTATGAGATTTATGGATTTTTGGGGAAAACCGCAAGAATATATAAAAACTTCTCTCTCTCTCCTCCTCTCTTTTTTTAAAACATAAGAGGCGGTTTTCTCGTGATGTATGAGTCGTCCACCATGAGATTTCATGTTTTCTGTTGGATTTCGAGACCCGATTCGAGGAGTGGATGAACCGTCTCGGGTACATGGTGGGCCCGGTATGGTACCCCGGGGCAAGAAGATCGAGTTGTAGAAGATGAGCCTGGCAGGGGAGGACTACCTTCCGGTGATGTCTGGCGCGGCGGATATCCGGAGGATACCGACCGTTGTCGTGAGATTTGATGATATGGGCCGATCCGGACTGACGGAGCCCGAGATATTGAGACTACGAGACATTGAGATTATGAGGTATTGAGACTTGAGATTTACATGTTTTGTGTCGATGCTTGACACGGATTTCCATGGATTTCATCGTTGATATTTCAGATTTCTATACACATTTTACCATGATAAAAGCTAAAGATTTCTTATACAGATATATCTAGATTTTAGGATTGGTTATTTTACATTCATGGTGCATGCATACTCATTCACATGATATAGTACTATATGAGGCACTGATACGAGTACGGAGCATTTGCACTTTCACGTAGCTTATTGTCCTGTCTTTACTTGATGACTAGTAGTATATTAGTATATTATTATGACCTAGGATGGCGTCGTGCATTTCGATTTCTTTTCGCAGATATCTTCTACTCACGAGTTGGCAACTCACCCCCGTTGTGCCAAATTTTATTACAGGTTCGATGTACAGGGTTCCTTGGCAGTTGGCTGGCACATCATTGCATTCCGGGTGATTTCCATGGTAGGTTGGTTCACTTGTATCTGGACCGCCATTGTACTTTTATTATTTCATTTTTATCTAGAAAGCTCCATCAACCAAACATGTATTACTTGATAGTTTACTGGACCATTTATTTGTTTCGACCTTAGAGTCGTGCTTGTATTAATATGATATCTGGTAGTTTTCTTTCTTTTGAGTTTTGAGCCTCGCCCTTTGGCGTTGTATACTATTGTGCATTGGTGTGGTTGTTTCCGCCTGTTGGCGTAGAGCTAGCTCCCGCTTGGGGATGCCTTTTTTTTGTTTATATGTATTTATACTTGTTTGTACCATTTAGGGCCAGTTTTTACAAAGGAGACTCTGCCGAAATTTTTGAGAAAATTTGGTCTTGTTTTTAAACTTGTTTTTCTATATGTTTTTCATTTACTTCTTCTTCTCTTTATGGTTTAGATTTCTGGGCTTCGGCTTACTTAGGTTACGTTGCGCCTCTAGACGCTTCGTAATCTAAGTGCCGGTCACGTTCCGTACTTTCGGGTCGTGACAAAGTTGGTATCAGAGCGCTAGGTTTAACCTTGTCTAAGTCTAGGGTGACCCTTGGTTGATGGAGTAGGTGACTTAGGTAGAGTGACTTACCGTGGGCATTATCCGCGGCATACTTACAATACGCTACTTTTCTTAAGGAGCCTTAGGATGTACATTTCTTTGCACTTTGTTTCGTTCGTTCCTTTGATCTATCTTCGTCGATATCGGATGGTGGTTTCTGTTACCACGGGTGCACTGGCAGTGGGAGCTGCGGCTCGAATGCGATAACCATTAGGGTATCGTTTATTCTTGAGGATTGAAGCATTGCTTAGCGTGCGGACGAAGGGTATTCACATGCCGTCTAGACGAAGTTAAAGGATTCGAACGATTGTCAGAAACCCATTTTCTCAAGTTTAAGGTATTCGGAAGAACATGCAGGTATTTCTATGGACCCTCTAGAAGAATGAAACCCTAACTCGACATAATGACCACGAGAACGCCCTTGAACCTTAGGGTTTATGGCAGTTCCGCGGTGCCATTAGTGAGGCTTGGGTTTGCCCTTCTACGGCTGGACCATCGATGCTAGGGTATGTACCGGATATTTTTAAACTGTACTTGAGTGTTGAGCTCTCGGCGAATTATGGGATTTTGATGGATCGATCGAAAAGTTTAATGTAGTCCGGATATCAGGTGAATGGATCGACTACGTAGGAGACTCTAGATATGAGTATTGCCGTTGGTAGCGCAGTCAGCACGCCTATGAAGAGACGAGTTCGAAGCAGTCGACACCAGAGGAAAGGGGGAAAATAGGCGCACATTGACGATAGTCTTTACGATTGTGATTTGGTGATTTGAATTTCATATTTTCGTTGATTGGATTTTGATATTTTGAGGATTTTGGTTCTACGATTGGTATTTCTTATGTGTACCTTCATTACATTCTATTTGTGTTTCATATATCAGTTGTATTGAGGTTGTTTAGTACATACCCAGTGCACTTGGTTTGGTTTTAATATATTTTGAGATTTTGATTTGATTTCGTGCATATGGGTTATATATGATTTTGACATATGCTTTGACCTAGTTTTCATGCACTTTCGTACTGTGATTTCGATGTTGATATTCGGTGTATGTTTTTGTGCACCATGTGCACCTGATTGAGATTCTTGCGCACACTTGGCGTACTTGATGCGATTTTGTGCACACCAGATACACTAAATCGGAGTTTTGTGCAGATTAGATGCACCTGATATAGAGTCGTGCACGCCCGTTGCACTTGACAGATGTTTTTGGTGCACACCTGTTGCACTCAGTTTTGTTTTGTGTGTATTCGTGGCATCTGTATTTGTTTTCGATTTCAGTGCGCACCGGATGTACATGATATTTTTATGATGTGATTGGGATTGATTTCAGCTTGAGCAGTATGTTTTTATAATCATTACTATTTGATTTAGTAACCAGGCGGGACATGTATGTTAAATAAAAGATATATATATAGCTATTTTTTTAAAATAAACGTCCGCTACTTATGCCGTGACACGTGCATCACACGGCGATTTTCAAAAGGGATTCTTGCATGCTTCTTTATCCAGATATTTGGACGGTTTTACTATGATGCGCACTATATATAATTTATACATTGATGTATAATATGTTGGTTTTTCATATTGGGTTTGGATATTTTATTTTCACCATAACTCCAATAATTGTGTTACGTTTGACGGAGTTTTGATTTTGAGTTATGTACTTGTTTTTCATGCGCTTGTATCGTGCTAAAAACGTGTTTTATGTATTGATGATTTCGCAGCCCCGACGATTTGAGTGTTTTGGCTGAATGTTTTAGTAATTGGGGGGAGTTTTAATTAAAATTCGGGGACCGAATTTCTTAAAGGGGGGAAGATTGTAACGTTTTAAAAATAATTAAATAAATAAATAAATTCTTTAAGTGAATTTTATTATTTTCGGTAAAGTAAAACGTATTTTTCATAAAATTAAACCGTAATTATTTTTCACTATAAATTTAAAAATACCAATTTTAATTATGTTATAATTAGTAAATGGTGTTTATTTAGTCACTTATAAATTTTTAGTTTAATTAAATACTTTTCCTAAATTAATTATTTTAAATATTAACATAAGCTTTATTTATACACTAAATTAGTGTAAATTACAAATTTGAATGGGTTTAATTTACAAAAATAAACCATTGCATATTAGAATCAAGTGTGTATCATGCAAAATTTATTTACAAATTTTTCCATGATTAAAGAATTTTCTTTAGTTGTTTTAGAAAAGAAATGAAAGAAATTAAAGAAAATGTTAAAAAGACATAAAGAGGTGATATTTTGGGGGAAGTTTCTACATCATTCTTCACTCTTTTTTTTCTCTCCCTCACCTCCTAATTTTGGCCGGCCTCCTCTCCTTGGCAGCCCCCCTTTTTCCCACTTGGTTTTTGCTACAAAATCCATCAAAAATTCAATAAAAAATCCACAAAATCATAATTAATTCCTACCCTCTATTCTTTGCTCATCTATACATGGATTTTGGAGATGGAAAGCATTAATTTTGGAGGTTTATTTTCATGTTTGGATTTCATGTTGTGGAGGTATAAATCTTCTTCTTTTGATTTATTGTTATTAGATGTTTCATTTAAGCATAATTAGATTTAATAAATAATTTCTATCTACAAGTTCTAATTAATCAAGTTAGGGTTTATAAAATTAAGTTATGGTTTTTATTAATTAAGTAGGGTTATAATAACTAGTTTAACACTTTTAGAGATGGAAAATCATGCATGGTTAATGTATTGTAATTTGTTCATTCAAATTGTTTAAATCAATAAATTTTTGCAAACTAGATTTTTGTATATTATATATATTGGGGAGATAAAATTCTAATTAATGTTTGTAACACTAGATTGTGGTTTTAATGAGGATATTAACTTGTTAGTGGAATGGAAAACTTAATTTGGTTACTAGTTCTATTGATAATTGAAAAATAGTGATAAAGCATGCAATTTTGCTAACTAGATTTTGGAAATTCTTAAATAAATGAAATTTAAAATATAATTTATGGTTTCATTATATAATTATCATCATGAATTGTAGTTTAATGCATTAATTCATGCAAAATCCAGTTTAGATGTGATATTGTGACATTTTGCTTGCAACGTGTTAAAATTGGTTTATTTGCAAACTAGAATTTTTCCAATTAATACAATTGGGGCGTTAAAAATATAGTAATGAGTTGTATAATCTAGTTATGCTATTTAATAAGTTTTATGACCATTAGTTTCATTTAAATATCAAGTTTTGAGGTAAAACGGTAAATTGGCGTTTTCGGGTTTTTTTCGAAATCGGACGATTTGGTTAATTTTAGAGTTTTGATCGATTAAATCATTTTTATATTATAAGTAACGAGTTTTTAAACTACAAGTTGTTTTTTGATGTTTATCTCGATCAATCGACGTTTGTACGCCGATATCGAGCGATATTTGGTCTTTTTGCATGAGCGGGACATAGGTTTTAACCTATGCGCGTTTCGTGCATCGTTTTGATTTTTGTCTGTGATTCAGTTTACGATATTATACATGTTTGCGTATAGGTACCCCTCACGTGGACTTCGGACGAAAAAGAAGAGGAAGGCGACATCGTCTTCGGCAGACAAAGACCAGGTGAGTAGATGTGTATCTACGGGGGAAGTCGGGTGGATGGCGTTTAGCACCCCCGCAAATGTAGAATGGGAATAAGTACTTATTGTCATTAGGAAGCCAGACGTGACCATAGAATTTCGGTGAGTAGGATCCTGGTAGTGACCTTAGGTTGGACTAGATTGATTTAGAAGGACCTTACCCGAGGATGAATATCTTGGAGGAGAGTCGTAGGTTTCAGGTACATACACACACGCGCACATACTGAAACTCGACGTGGTGTATACGTGTTGGTGTATATATATATAGGACTAGGTGTAGGTATATATATATATATACACAATACGTATATGTGATACAAGGATGTGATATGATATACGGGGATGAAACAATATAACTGGGCTTGATGCCGTGATTCTTGGCTATACGGTCGTGTTATGATGTTAGCGGATCATTAGGAAATGAGATAATGAATAGGTATACATAAATAATAAAGGGTGGTGATGACATTGAAGTACATGGGACTGTAAAATAGAACCCGGACCGTAACCTGTTCCTGAAATTCTGATATCATATATATGTGACTTGATTACGACATCATATAGGTGTGACTTGATTTCGATATCATATGTGTGACTTGATTATGATATCATATAGGTGTGACTTGATCACGATATGATACATATAACATGAAATTTCTGAGGATAAATTAACGATGTATATTTATGCTGGCAATGATATATGATTGATGTATGCGATTACAGTATAGCACCTTGATCATGACATGTGTTGATGATGGTAGTATACGAATGATGAGACACGTAGGTGATACTTGACCCGTACCCCGATATTAGGATGCCGTACGATAGATTTTACCGTACGAGGCATAGATGTGATGATTGATCCGCACTCTTGATTCGAGGAAGCCGTACTACATACGTGACGCTATTGAGGCTGAATCGCCGACTATTAGATTTATGGATTCAGACCTTAGGTTTAGTTCCTTAGGAGGTTAGATGGACACTAGTTTAGGCTCGAGTCATATAGTTGTAGTTGTACTTGTATATCAAATGAGTGGTTGTTGCACATCTGTCTTACATTCAGGCCGTAATCATTATGGTGCATGTTCATACATATGTTTCTCTAATCAGAATAAAACTTTGCCTGTTAGGACACCAGCACCATTACCGATGATGCGCATATTCCACGCACACTTATTTGCTGGCTCACACACATCATCATCGGTAATTGCTATGTCACGTACACTTTAGATCATATTATCTTTTATTGATAGAATCAGCAAACAGCTAGATCGATATAATATTGTGATTACTCTCTGGTGTTAGTATAGACATGGCATTTATTACTTAGACATTTCATGCATTCGCATTTCCATGTTATCATGCAGTATTATGGGGCATATGCCGACATTTATCATATACTTACTCATGATTTTGGGATTTTGGATTTCTATGAGATTTATGGATTTTTGGGGAAAACCGCAAGAATACATAAAAACTTCTCTCTCTCTCCTCCTCTCTTTTTTTAAAACATAAGAGGTGGTTTTCTCGTGATGTATGTGTCGTCCACCATGAGATTTCATGTTTTCTGTTGGATTTCGAGACCCGATTCGAGGAGTGGATGAACCGTCTCGGGTACATGGTGGGCCCGGTATGGTACCCCGGGGCAAGAAGATCGAGTTGTAGAAGATGAGCCTGGCAGGGGAGGACTACCTTCCGGTGATGTCTGGCGCGGCGGATATCCGGAGGATACCGACCGTTGTCGTGAGATTTGATGATATGGGCCGATCCGGACTGACGGAGCCCGAGATATTGAGACTACGAGACATTGAGATTATGAGGTATTGAGACTTGAGATTTACATGTTTTGTGTCGATGCTTGACACGGATTTCCATGGATTTCATCGTTGATATTTCAGATTTCTATACACATTTTACCATGATAAAAGCTAAAGATTTCTTATACAGATATATCTAGATTTCAGGATTGGTTATTTTACATTCATGGTGCATGCATACTCATTCACATGACATAGTACTATATGAGGCACTGATACGAGTACGGAGCATTTGCACTTACACGTAGCTTATTGTCCTGTCTTTACTTGATGACTAGTAGTATATTAGTATATTATTATGACCTAGGATAGCGTCGTGCATTTCGATTTCTTTTCGCAGATATCTTCTACTCACGAGTTGGCAACTCACCCCCGTTGTGCCAAATTTTATTACAGGTTCGATGTACAGGGTTCCTTGGCAGTTGGCTGGCACATCATTTCATTCCGGGTGATTTGCACGGTAGGTTGGTTCACTTGTATCTGGACCGCCATTGTACTTTTATTATTTCATTTGTATCTAGAAAGCTCCATCAACCAAACATGTATTACTTGATAGTTTACTGGACCATTTATTTGTTTCGACCTTAGAGTCGCGCTTGTATTAATATGATATCAGGTGGTTTTGTTTTCTTTTGAGTTTTGAGCCTCGCCCTTTGGCGTTGTATACTATTGTGCATTGGTGTGGTTGTTTCCGCCTGTTGGCGTAGAGCTAGCTCCCGCTTGGGGATGCCTTTTTTTTGTTTATATGTATTTATACTTGTTTGTACCCGTTTGGGGCCAGTTTTTACAAAGGAGACTCTGCCGAAATTTTTGAGAAAATTTGATCTTGTTTTTAAACTTGTTTTTCTATATGTTTTTCCTTTACTTCTTCTTCTATTTATGGTTTAGATTTCTAGGCTTCGGCTTACTTAGGTTACGTTGCGCCTCTAGACGCTTCGTAATCTAAATGCCGGTCACGTTCCGTACTTTCGGGTCGTGACAACAACATCTTTTAGGTTTCTTTTCTTTTTATTAATCTCATTAATAAAATCCCATCAGCTTATGCTTCCTAAGCATCACAGAAGAAACGAAAGCAGTAATATTTATATATCAGCATATATATATATAGTATAAGCATTCTTCTCAGGCAGTAATATGATCTCATCACAGAACATTGCAGCAGAAGAACATATATGAAATATTGGATATACTAGGACGTCCGTGTTTTCAATACGAACCTGTATAAAACACGGATTCCCCGGTCGCGATGAATAGCCAAACCCACATCCCTAGATCCCTACGAGAGCGGAAAGTAACACTGCCAATTCTAGGGTTAGGAGACCCGGTCTCGACTCCTCGAGATGGCCTCCCACTGGATCCTAGAACCCGGTTACTTGTGCTCCCCTCCTTGGGTCTACCTAATGCGGAAAAGTAAGTAATATACAATGGTGACATCAACCTCATCCCGGAAGTGCCCCAATAAAAGAATATTACATACAAATGAATTTTACATGAATGAAAATAAAAAAAAACCTCATCTCACATAAAAACCCCCGGCTATTCAGAACACGACGATCCAATATAATATATCACAGCAACACATAATATCACATATCATCAACGTAAGTAAGTATGCATACACCGATCGTCGTTGTCGTATAGCAACGAAAACCGGCAATACAACTACATACTACACTTACGGTCACAGAAAAGAAATTGTAAAACTACAATATTTGGAATGCACAATCACTTTAGACATCGTAAATCCGAAATATCACATTCTTCGCATTTCATGCCTAACTCTATGAGTTCCACATATTGTATCACATTCCAGATAAATAGACTGTATTAAACTTTTCGAACAGATAATCAAATACCCAAAATTTCCTAAATAGCTCAACACTTGAGCGGAGTTCAAATAATCCCAGAATATGTCACAGTACCAGTGATCCAGCCGTAGAAGGGTCAAGCCAACGCCTCACATGTGGCATGCCGTACTGCCCCAAACCCTAAGGTTTAGAGGCAGTTCAAGACGATCACATAATCGAGTTAAGGTTTGTTGTCTTCTAGAGGGTCCACCATGCTACTTGTACAATTTTTCCGAAAGATTTAAACCCAATAAAAATTCAACCCTTGAAAGTTTTTCGTGCCGGGAAAAAGTGAGTTAATGATATCCGTTCGAACATTTTAACAGTTTCTAAATATCCGGAAATAATAACGAATTTAAATTTTCCGATCGAATCAACGATTACAAAATAAACCCCAGAACACTCAACACTTGAGTCAGATTAAAAATACCCAGAAAATATAAAATACAGATACTGATATTACTGTAGAAAACCTAAGACCCAACTCCACATTCCCACCGCGGATCCACGGCCCAAGCGCGGTACGGCCGCAGTTTCGCGGTGGTGTGTACGGATTGGTGACACGTTTTTCACAGTAATATTTATATTTCCCTGCTGAATTTTTTAGGAATTTTTAATTCTGAAAAATCACAGTTTTTAGAAAAAGTCCAGAGAGGGGTTCAAATCGTCGTATCGGAGTTCGTTCGGAGTTTTAACTTCGTAAACACGTCGTCTAATGCTCTAGCTAGGCTCTGATACCACTGTAGGGTTCCTAGGCACTCTTGTGAAGGTTCATAAGGCATCAAACATGCCCGAATAAAATTTTAGATGTGCCGAACAAACCAAAGCCGGGATCTTTGCTAGATTATTAGGGTTTAACATGCAAGTAAACATCTTTACTACTAAGTGAGGGATTACAACCTTTGTAGTCCGCTCCTTCGCTTCATAAGCTCCGAGTAGAAGTCCCTTCGCCACGATCCACGATCTCCCGGACTCAAGAGAGGCTCCATGACTCAAACGATCCATGATAGCTTGTCGTATACCTTTTCTCCGATAATCTACGTCGAAGTTGCTATAACTCAAGCTCTCTCACTCTAATGAGGTGAACACCCTAATCTAATGGGCTAGATTAGATGAGGATGATGGAGTAGTATTTATGCTTTCTTTTTATATCATTTTCTCACAAGAAATCATCACAAAAGAAATAACTAGTGAGCTCTTTCCAAAACTCAAGAGAGAAGAAGATGAAGAATGAAAAAGATAATCCTTTTGTGATGAATAGTAGTAAAGAATATATGATTGATTATGGAACCATGGTCAAGGATGAGAGGCTTAACCTTTGTAGAGAATAAACTAGAGCTAGGGTTTGGTTAGGTTAAGAATGAGTCATGGATAAGTATCAACCATAATATCTTAACCAAGACAAAAGAAAATCCTTCTAGAATGAGCAAGAAGGAGCTAACCCTAATCAAACTCTAATCTCTTTTTATCATCACTAAACATGTTTCATAATAAATCATATCATGTCACAATAATATATATCACATATATATTATATATTTGCAAAAAAAGAAAATAATACAATTAACATATATCGCATATATATCAATGTATTAATCCGGTGAGAAAATGAAATAATAAAGCGAGCCAATATTAGATGATGTAATACAATATATCATATATATCATTATACATTAAATCATCGAATCAACACTTGATCCAACGATCCGGCTATATCGAATATAACCGACTAATATCTCATGTACCGATTCATCGAATCAACACTTGATCCGATGACCCGGTTCATATCTAAATATCGCGAGAATATAGTACGGTATCACATATCGCATTATCTTCGGTCCTGCACATATCACATATGTGCCTCTACTCCGTTTTGCCTGAGCCAAGAAACCTCTGTGTAGGACTCTAAAGAATCGTCAATACGCCGGTAGCAGGTGATGATCATATCAAACACCCATAAGCTGCAAGCGGTCAGCTAAACGTAACAGCCACCCAGGTATTGAGCGATCAGAAGATCAACAAGCTAGCATGTCCGTTCTCCTGTGAATCCAATCAGTAACACTCCCGTACAGTCCGGTCTGTTTGTCTGATATGTCCCATATCAAGTCTAAGGGTGGTATACGTCAGACCTCAGTAACCGATAAGTCGTGTCGATGTGAGGCTCATACCAGGTTGAGAAACTACTGGTAACACTTACCAGTATATCTCTATATCAGCCCTGGCCAGGGACTTCCATTTATAGCCAATCGAACACAGCACAACATCAACTCCCTATACCGGGAGAGACGAATCCCCTCCTATCGCTCATTGCCTCCATGTGATTCAGGACTGTACCCAAAAGCCACCGTTTTGCATGCTCTCTTGGATGTGGTAAGGTGGAAATCAAAGCACGGTAGGAATCACACAAGACTCTATGACGATCTCGGGTCTACAGACTACGCTGTACCAGTGTCACCGAAGAATTTCCATCTGACGTGTGGTATATTACCATCTGGGAGTTCTCGGCGAGTCCGTCCAGTGTACCTAGTCTCCACTGAGCACCCGTACACCATCCTTGATGTCAAACACCGATGGATATGGGATCATCCATCGCCCATCATATGGGTCAAGATGCGTATACGCTAGTCTACTCTGGTGTATCGATGCCCTGTCTCGATACACCCTCGACTAGGAACAGTTATAGGATGTACTCATCGACTACCGTGGCCCCACTAGTATGATCTCATCATAGTCCCAGTAGTCGAGTACAGATCCTGAGGGCTTTATCAACATGTGAGAGAAAGACAATAAACCAGTACAAGTCAACATGTTAAGATAAAGTGAAACCAAATAGCATACTATCATGACGAGCAAGAAAGTCCTCTCTGTATATATCCAAGCATCCATCATAATATACATCATATGTACAACAATGGCCTCTAGGGCATATACATAACTAACTATATCTTTGTCTCAGTTGTATTTGTATTCGGTCGTAATACAAATGCGGGTGTGTTTATACTGTTACGGGGTTATCCTGAAATTTGTTTCAGGATCACTTTTGGAAGTTGCCGGTTTCCAGTTTTCTATCACCCGTATTTAACATTCGGTTAAAGACGGATTTATCTTTTCTTCTTTGGGTGAGTCATTGTGTGTGGAAGCTTCAAGATTATTGACTAGGTTAGTGACTCATTCTTTTGCATTAATGAGTTGATGACTAGGCTTCATGATTCATGCTTTTACATTTAATGTCTTTTGATGATTCATTCTTTCTTTAATAGTTATGATAAGGATGAATGCTTAATGTCACACTTGATGCTCCTACACTCACCTCCCCCCTCTCCTTTATATGGCCGGCCCCCTCTTGTGGGAATGGTGTGAGATTTCCTTTGAAAAGATTATGATAGTTTAGTGTATGAAAATTTCATATAGTTCAATTTCCATTTACCCGATTCCAAAAGGCAACTTCATTAACCGTTCGTCCATAGCCTTGGACGTAACGAGACAAAGTGTTCTACTCATTCTCTACATCAATCTTGGTCGTCTCTTTTGGCAAACTTGACGATCGAGTTGCCTCGGTTCAGAGGCGGGAGCCCGTTTAAAGATTCGTCGACGTGGTGCCACCTGGACGACGAGACTGGAGTTTCAGAAGATCGAAGCCGCCGCAACAAAGCGTGGGATGATGGTTGAAGACCGAAAGACTCGTATCGTTCGGTATAACATTTCTACCCACTTTGCATTTTGTTAGTTTAGCTTTAATGGCAGATCCGGGTTATAGTATGCGATAGCGCAGTTGTTAAAAGTTTTGTTCCGCATTTGGCGTCTGCTAGACGGCCGGGGCGCTACCGTAGACTAACAGTGGTATCAGAGCCTCACCATTAAGCTATACTAACTTGTGCTAACGCATTTAAAACATCGATTGATCGGATTTTGAAAATCGCAATTTCATGTGTTAAAGTTTCTGTTAATTTTAAATCTGTTCTAAAATTCATTTTGACCATACCAGAAAATCATGCAGGCTTTTATTAGAACACTGAAGAAAAACGACCTAATGATCTGTCCTTACGGCCGCGGATCCACCGCCAAAACCATGCTTTGGCCGCGGAACCGCGATCATATTGGTGAATCATGGGGCCATCTTTCTTCAGGAGTTTCTATATGGGAAATTGTGGTTTCTGGAACTGTTCTTTTGGGCCCAGTTTTTGTTACTGTACAGCAGATATTTGTGGGGCCCACTTCGGGAAATTTTGTCGATCGAAATTTTAAACGTGTTAGTTTTCAGTACTTACTTTATATCTTCGACCGGGAATGTCATTTGAGCGGTAAACCGCGTCTAATTGCTATAGTTCTTTTAGACGGGTTTGCGAACGTGACATTCGCGTTGATGTTCTGTGTTGTGCTGTGATGTTGCGGATTTGTCGTGGTGGATAGCAGTGTGCAATGGTAGTGCTATTTGGATTTATTTGTACATTTGATATTGCGGGGCGAGCGTCCAACATGTGGACTGCCGTCACTGCCTGTTTGTATATTATTCTTTTGGGGCACGACCGGGATGTGGTCGATGTACCCGTTGTATATATTTTCATTTCTATACTAGGTTTATCCCACAACGGAGTGCATGGATAGCCGGGTTCTGGAGGGCAACGGGTCTGTATCTCATGGCTTTGAGAGGCAGAAGGGCCTCACTCTAGAATTAGCAGACTATTCGCCGCACTCGTAGGGGGTACAGGTTGACCCAAGGTGGGGTGCTCAATTTACCGGATTTCGTGAAGTGCCGAGTGTTCCATTCACTATGTTGTGGGGAATACCTCGCTTCAGGTTTTGGCAGGTAACTTGCCGCACCCGTAGGGGTCTAGGTTTCATTGCATAGGCTGTCCACGCGACCAGGGGAACGTCGGGTTTCAGTAGCGGCTCTGTGAAACCCGGGGATCCCAGATTATCTGTATTGTTCTGTGATGCTTATTACTTTTCTGTAATGCTGCATATTATCACGCCTGGAGCGATTATTGTATATTAGTATATATACTATTAGATGTTGTATATGTTTTACACCCGCGCTAATCCAGTCACCGCTCTGTCGTTAGTTAAGTAACCTAACGAGTGATGACGGGACCCTGTGGCGAATGCGGATGGCATATACGTACATTTTATTTTCGTTCTTTTCTGGTGTGATTGATGGGACTGCATTGATTCTTATCAATGCAAGGATAAAACAAACCTATATTTGATGTTGTTGGAACAAATTACAAGGACGTTTCCTTTTGTTTTGCATAGCGGTATTCAGTTAGAATATCATGCACCTCATTCGACGAGGCAAGGGCCGAGATCCCTTCACCGGGAGTGACCCCTTGGGCAGAAGTTTGCGTCAGGGTAATAACTTAAATATAGTCGATCACAAGTTGCTTTGCAAATTCGGTTAGAATATCCTGCACCTCATTCCACGAGGAAAGAGACGAGATCCCTTCACCGGGAGTGATCTCTTTAGCAAAGGTTTTCGCAACTATATTTTTATAAAAAGCTATCAGGTTCCTTCAACGAGATCAAGTTCATTACGTTAAAGGTTTTTCGCCAAAAACCAGCCGTAATCCTCCGTCTTTTCTTATGGATGGTCAGTAGTATTCAAGCTATGTTTGTTGGCCTACGTCAAGGCGTAGTGTTTGGTAGCTGCTGGGTATTCATTTATTGCATAGATAGATGCATTAGTTTAGGATAGACGTACAGCCTTGTTGGCCTATGTCAAGGGCATGTACGATGACCTAAATTAATCAGGACAACGACGGATAGAACTTGACATGTGGCTTATGATTTGTTGGCCTACGTCAAGGTCATAAGAGCATGGGATAAAAATTATATCGGGAGTTTCAAACATACAGGAAACTTGCAAAGCTTGAGCATACCTTCTGGAGTATGATAACATGAGTGGATTCCTTCATGTTATCATGCGATGAGAGTTGAAAACTGATTTCCCAATTAGACACTCACTCCAGGGTATGTATTTACCAGGTAAGATTCTCACATCTGTATAGTTTTATAGATGATGAGAAGGAGTAAGTTATTGGGAATTAGGTGATCATCCTCATTATATCGGAATTCGTTGTAATTGGTGATATTTGAAGAAATCGCATGGGTACAGTTTTCAACCTACGATACACAAGTTATGAGTTATTCAACTCAGCGGACTTATACAGAGTATTGTATGTTGTCCAGTGTCCATCAGGACAAAGGGGTTGGTCCTCGTACTATATTCTGTGTACTTGTAACTTCTCTAGTTTTTAGACAAGTGTTTCGTAGAAATACAATGTCTAAGTTTTGAGAAGTTGTGGGTAAAGGAATAAAGTAGAGAACCAGGTATCGCAAGTATCGGGATTCTTCAAAGAAGTCGAAGATGTAGATTCTTGTGATTGGTATTCAATTGATAGTAATGGTTTTGAGAAACTTGTTTCTCTTTCAGGTTACTCATAATTGGATGGATTCCTAAGTTGAGTAATGCTAATTAGCCTCTCTCCATTAAGTTGATATGCACTGGAGACAGCTGCATGATTTGAATCTGGTTCCAATTAAATAAGTGCCAAAGTTTCTATATTGGATATAGAATGCTTCATATCTTAACGATGTTAAGGTAAGGGAGTTGTCCAGCTTATGCTTAAAACCAGACACTGGATAACTCAAGGCGCGTCTCTGTAATGGCAGTTTGCGGGTTGACCCTAGCTTTGATGAGGGTTGATTTTTTACCATCTGAAAGATCAATAGTGATATTGTTCTTGACTCGCCACAGTTTTAATAAAATGGATTTTTTCAGAAAATAGTAGTGGGAGTATGGTAGAACTGGAAGTGATTCTAGAACCGCAAACGATTACGGAAAATTTAATAGGACCTATATATTCAATCAGGTTTGACATTCCAATAGCCACTCCGCAGATATGGTGGGTAACCTCAGACACCCGAGAGGTACTCCGGTAGCCTCAAGGAAGGTGGCAGGGAGGTTCTTGTTTACCCAGACTTGACACTACTATTGTTCCAGACTATGAGACCCGGCAGGAGGATATGTATAGCGTCGTTCTAAACTAGTTTTAGAAGTACACGTATATATTATTCTGCCAGAGGGTTGTTGTAGTCAGTGGGAGCAGCGGAAGCATAGTGAGCAAGTAGCTAGTGTCTATTTATAGACTTGAGCAGAAATAGCGGAGATAGATCGTCTATTTTTGATGTGACAGTCGTGGGTTTGACTTCATCAGAATAGGTGATGGATCTGTTGAGAAGGTAGTAGGGTGTGATGTCCTGGTATTTGGATGACATACACAGAGTAGGAAGTAAAATTCCTATACTACGATCGGTTGTACTGTGGTCGTCACACAGTTGTTTCTCCACAAAGGATATGGATATAATATAAGACATTCTGGTTACTAGATCTAATGGTTTTAGATCTATATTTGGGTAGTTTCCCAATGTGGGTACTTTGACAGTATTCTAATAGTATTTTAGAATAGATGACTCCTGGCATGGTGGTGTACCTGCAGGTGATGGAGTCACCCTCTCTAAAGGTGTCTTACAGACTAAAGGGGAGAGGGACATGCATGATTGGTAGATCACTTGCTTTGGCAATTGAGTCAATCGTGAGATGTCAAGTACCACACCAGATGTTGTTTTCGCACTAGATGCGATAAGTTTATATTAATCCAATCCTGAAGAAACATTAGGAAGCAGTTTTACGGATTTGATGACAGCGGCCTCCTTCGGGAGACAGTTATCATTCCAGGCTTCAAAGATGACATGGATGACAGAGTGATTGTCAGAGTTATAGTTTTTCCCCGACGATGGACAGTATTATGGACAGGTGGTCTAAGAGGATACTGTGGGAGGCATGGTGCTGGATACTGTTGGAGATAGTGCCCTCAGAGACAATTATTAGGTCACAGGTACGTGATTGTAATGATTGATGGAGGACCTATCCCGGTAGGACAGTCTTACTCGAGATGATAGTATACTATCTGGTTTACCTTTATCATCGTGTACTGTTTTAAGTGACCTGACACGTCGCTATTACACGTTGATAGAGCCCCTAGGATTCATGCTTGACCACCAGCAGTATGAGGGCGATCATATAAGTGGGAGCTGGGGGTCTATAAGCATATCCTTAAAAGGTCCCTAGTCGTGAGAGTTTCGAGACAGGGCATCGATTCTCCATAGTAGACTAGTGTATACAGTCGAGACCCCGACGAGGGGCGGTGGCCGGTCTCACAAGCCACTGGTGTCAGTTGGATCACCTAAGATGTATACAGGTGCTCATTGGGTTATGAGTACACCGGACAGGACTCGCCGGGAACATGCTAGTTGGTTATATACCAGACGTCAGATGGCAGTTCCCTGGTAACATGTGTGCAGGTTAGTTCATCGACCTGGGGATAGTCATTTGTCTCGTGTGAGTTCCCACTGTACTTTGATTACTACCCTACCACGGCTCAAAGGAGTCATGCAAACAGGTTTTAGTTGGGTACAGTCCCGAGCCACATGGAGGCAGTGAGCGTATCTTCAGGGGTTCGTCTCTCCCGGTATTGGGGGTGAGGTCGTGCTGTGTCTAGGAGAGCCATTACACGAAGCCCTCGGCCGAGGCAAGGAGATTTACTGGTAGGTATTCCAGTAGTATCTCAGGGTGTTCTGGGCTACACTCCGACACGACTTGTACCGCTTTTGGGGGTCTGACTTTTACCAACCCCCTAGGCCCGCCATGCGATGCTCATAGACGAACGGACCGGACTGTACGGATATTGTCACTTGACAGGCTCAGTAGGGAGTCAGGCTGAGTTCGCTCACAGACGTCCCTTTTGGTCAATACCTGGTAGCCCGTTATGTATTGGCTTATACCTCTAACGTGCTAGTGGTTAAATCCACAACCAAGGTGTTGACGAGTCTTTAGAGTCCCCCACATTCAGTTACTCAGCTTTCGGGCGAAAGGTTGTAGAGGCCGTATGGAGATATGGCAAGGTCCGATCAGATACGTGCGGTATTGCACGGATCAGGATCGGACAGTCTGTACTATAGGCCGTATGGTTATATGGCAGGGTTCGATCAGATACGTGCGGTATTGCACGGATCAGGATCGAACAGATATTACTAGCCGGTTTTGGTATAAGCCGGATTCTAGTATAGTACAGTTGTAGATTTTGTCTCATTGCATTTGTATTTCGGTCGAAATACAGATGCAGGTGTGTATGCACAGTATCGGGGTTTTCCTGTAATTTATTACGGGACCTGTTTTCTGGAGTTGCCAGTTTGCTTTCCGTTTCGGCCAATTTCCATTGTTCCGTTCATTGGCCGAAGATTGGTGGAGGAGGGCTTATTTGCATTGTTGCAAATAAGTATTTGTGGAGGGGGCTTTTGCTTTTTGTTGCATCATGATAGCCATTCTTTGACCTTGACTTCTTGTCTTCATCATGACTTGACTTTTGTTTTCATGATGGATGTTGATGATGGTAGGTTTGAGTGTTGGACTTTGTGAGGTAATGATGGTGGAGTTGTGTGTGGTTTTGCTTATGATCATATTCTTTCATGATTCCCTTTTTGCATTATTGTTATGGTTGCACCACTCATTCCTTGACTCTCTCTCTCATTCTCTCCCTTCACCTAGCATTGGCCGGCCATTCTTTTTTGAGGGGGGGCTGTCCAAAATTGGAGGTGGGGAAATGTTGTTCATTTCATGCACCAAAATTCTCAAAGCTCCTCCACATATTTCTTGTATCATCCCTCCACTAAAATGGCACCTCCATGAACCCCAAATGAGACTTGTACACTACATATTCTACAGCGAATCTTGGGCACGTCGAGTAGCCGGCTTCGTGCCCGAGTTGCCTCGGCATTGAGGTGGGAGCCCGTAAAAGAAGTAGGCGATGTGGTGCACTTCCGGCGACGAGGAGGAGACGGGACATTCCGCAGGAGATCGGGACGATGACGAGAAGACCGGAGGACTTGGATCGTCGGTATATCTCTATTCCCTTTCTTGTAGATAGCTAGGACTAGTTAGTGGTTCGATCCGGGTATTAGTGCGCGGCGGTTTGCCAGTTCAAGAAAAATTAAAGTTTATCACCGCTTCCGCATTTGGCCGTCGGATTGACGGCCGGGGCGCCGCCGTGCACTTACAGATACTGATTAGGTTCAGCTATCAATACAGTCTAAGAAGTTTGGATTTGTAGTTCATTTATGAACTAGGTCCCATCAGATATCCAGACATTTTCTAAGACAGGTATTACTCAATTCAGGAGATGGTTTTCTCCGCGAGGTTGAGATATAGAGAGATACAGAAAGAAATACCGAAGCGGATCCACTCATTGAGGCTATTTCTCGAACACAATAGTTTTTCAAACGAGCTTTGTGAAACTGATTAGTAGAGGAGTTGGATGCTCGGTATCACACGAGCTGTGAGTAAGCGACATCACAATAACTAGCCTTAAGTGCAAGTGGGAGATTGTTGGATATAGTGCCCTCTAAGTCAATTATTGGATCGCAGGTACGTGATTGCAATGATTGAGGGAAGACCAATACCGATAGAACAGTCTTATTCGAGATGATAGTATGCTATCTGGTTTGTCTTTATCATCATGTAAATGTTGATAGAGCCCATAGGATTCTTGCTTGACTACCAGCAGTATGATGGCGATCATATATGTGGGAGCTGGGGTCTATAAGCACATCCTTAAAGTGTCCCTAGTCGTGGGAGTTTCGAGACAGGGCATCGATACTCCAGAGTAGACTAGTGTATACATTCGAGACCCCGACGAGGGGCGGTGGCCGGTCTCACAAGCCATTGGTGTTAGTTGGTTCACCTAAGATGTATACAGGTGCTCATTGGGTTATGAGTACACCGGACAGGACTCGCCGGGAACATGCTAGTTGGTATTATACATATCGTCAGATAGCAGTTCCCCGGTGACATGTGTACAGGTTAGTTCATCGACCTGAGGTCGTCATTTGTCTCGTGTGAGTTCCCACTGTGCTTTGATTTATACCCTACCACGGGTCAAAGGAGTCGTGCAAACAGGTATATTTTGGGTACAGTCCCGAGCCACATGGAGGCAGGGAGCAGATCGTCGGGGATTCGTCTCTCCCGGTATTGGGGGTGAGATCACGCTGTGATTAGGAGAGCCATTACACGAAATCCCTGGACAGGGTAATCGAGATATACTGGTAGGTATACCAGTAGTATCTCAGGGTGTTCTGGGCTGCTCTCTGACACGACTTATACTGCTATTAGTGGTCTGACGTTTACCGGCCCCCTAGGCCCTATATGCGATACTCATAGACGAATGGACCGGACTGTACGGATATTGTCACTGTCAGGCTCAGTAGGGTTTATGGATGAGTTCGCTCGTCAGCTTTCCTTCCAATCAATACATAGGCAACCGTTACGTACAGCTTGTACCTCTGACGTGCTAGTGGTTATACCCAGTGCCAGTGTATTGATGAGTCATTAGAGTCCCCCACAGACACTTTTCCAAGTTCGGGCGAAACGTTGTAGATGCCGTATGCTATTATGGCAGGGTTCGGAAAATGCACGTGCGTTTTCGCACGTGTATTTTTCGGGCAGATAATACTGGTAGGCTTTGGTTTAAAGCCAGATCCCAGTATTATACTGTGTAGATATAATATCTTTGTCTCGGTTGCATTTGTATTCGGTCGTAATACAAATGCGGGTGTGTTTATACTGTTACGGGGTTATCCTGAAATTTGTTTCAGGATCACTTTTGGAAGTTGCCAGTTTCCTGCTTTCTATCACCCGTATTTAATATTCGGTTAAAGACGGATTTATCTTTTCTTCTTTGGGTGAGTCATCGTGTGTGGAAGCTTCAAGATTAGTGACTAGGTTAGTGACTCATTCTTTTGCATTAATGAGTTGATGACTAGGCTTCATGATTCATGCTTTTACATTTAATGTCTTTTGATGATTCATTCTTTCTTTAATGGTTATGATAAGGATGAATGCTTAATGTCACCACTAGATGCTCCTACACTCACCTCCCCCCTCTCCTTTATATGGCCGGCCCCCTCTTGTGGGAATGGTGTGAGATTTCCTTTGAAAAGATTATGATAGTTTAGTGTATGGAAATTTCATATAGTTCAATTTCCATTTACCCGATTCCAAATGGAAACTTCGTTAACCGTTCGTCCATAGCCTTGGACGTAACGAGACAAAGTGTTCTACTCATTCTCTACATCAATCTTGGTCGTCTCTTTTGGCAAACTTGACGATCGAGTTGCCTCGGTTCAGAGGCGGGAGCCCGTTTAAAGATCCGTCGACGTGGTGCCACCTGGACGACGAGACTGGAGTTTCAGAAGATCGAAGCCGCCGCAACAAAGCTTGGGATGATGGTTGAAGACCGAAGGACTCAGATCGTTCGGTATAACATTTCTACCCACTTTGCATTTTGTTAGTTTAGCTTTAATGGCAGATCTGGGTTATAGTATGCGATAGCGCCAGTTGTTAAAAGTTTTGTTCCGCATTTGGCGTCTGCTAAACGGCCGGGGCGCTACCGTAGACTAACATTCACTTATGAACTAGGTCCCATCAGACATCCAAACATATTCTAAGACAGGTATTGCTCATTTCGGGAGATGGTTTTCTCCGCGAACTTGAGATAAAGAGAGACATAGAAAGAAACATCACAGCGGATCCACTCCCTGAGGCTATTCCTCGAACGCAATAGTTTTGCAAACGAGCTTTGTGAGACTGACTAGTAGAGGAGTTGGGTGTTCGGTATCACACGAGCTGTGAGTATGCGACATCGCAATAATTATCCTTGAGTGCAAGTGGGAGATTGTTAGAGATAGTGCCCTCAGAGTCAATTATTGGATCACAGGCATGTGATTGCAATGATTGAGGGAGGACCTATACCGGTAGGACAGTCTTACTCAAGATGATAGTATGTTATCTGGTTTATCTTTATCATCGTGTACTGTTTTAGGTGACCTTACAGGTCGCTATTACACGTTGATAGAGCCCCTAGGATTCTTTTTTGACTGCCAGCAGTATGAGGGCGATCATATACGTGGGAGCTGGGGTCTATAAGCACATCCTTAAAAGGTCCCTAGTCGTGGGAGTTTCGAGACAGGGCATCGATACTCCAGAGTAGACTAGTGTATACAGTCGAGACCCCGACGAAGGGCGGTGGCCGGTCTCACAAGCCACTGGTGTCAGTTGGTTCACCTAAGATGTATACAGGTGCTCATTGGCTTATGAGTACACCGGACAGGACTCGCCGGGAACATGCTAGTTGGTCTTATACCTGACGTCAGATAGCAGTTCCCTGGTGACATGTGTACAGATTAGTTCATCGACCTAAGATCGTCATTTGTCTCGTGTGAGTTCCCACTGTACTTTGATTACTACCCTACCACGCTCAAAGGAGTTGTGCAAACAGGTTTTAGTTGGGTACAGTCCCGAGCCACATGGAGGCAGTGAGCGGATCTACAGGGGTTCGCCTCTCCCGGTATTGGGGGTGAGGTCGCGCTGTGTCTAGGAGAGCCATTACACGAAGTCTTTGGCCAAGGCAGGAGATTTACTGGTAGGTATTCCAGTAATATCTCAGGGTGTTCTGGGCTACACTCCGACATGACTTGTACCGCTTTTGGGGGTCTGACTTTTACCAACCCCCTAGGCCCGCCATGCGATGCTCATAGACGAACGGACCGGACTGTACGGATATTGTTGCTGACAGGCTCAGTAGGGTGTCAGGATGAGTTCGCTCATCGACGTCCCTTTTGGTCAATACCTGGTAGCCCGTTACGTATGGCTAATACCTCTGACGTGCTAGTGGTTAAATCCACAACCAAAGTATTGACGAGTCTTTAGAGTCCCCCACAGACAGTTTCTCAAGTTTCGGGCGAAACGCTGTAGAGGCCATATGGAGATATGGCAGGGTTCGATCTTATCCGTGTGGTATTGCACGGATCATGATCGGACAGATAATACTAGCGGGTTTTGGTTTAAGCCAGATCCTAGTATTATACAATGTAGATTTTGTCTCGTTGCATTTGTATTCGGTCGGAATACAAATGCGGGTATATATATATATACAGTCGCGGGGTTTTCCTGTAATTTATTACGGGATCAGTTTTTTGAAGTTGTCAGTTTGCATTCAGTTTCAGCCAGTTTTCCTTTGTTCCTTCATGGTCGGATTTTTCTGATGGAGGGGCTAATTTGCAAGTGTGCAAATTAGTTTTGTGGAAGGGGTTTATTTGTAAATGGAAAGATTATGATAGCATCTTTGCTTTTTCTTTCATCATAGCTTGCATTAATGAGATAAGATAAGATTAGAAATGGATGTGACCTTTATTCCTCATTATCTTCACATGGCTTATGGTCACCCTTTTACTTTCCCTACACTCACCCCTTTGTAGTTTCTTCCCCTCCTCATTTTTTGATGAGGCCGGCCACTTCATGGAGAGGGAGAGGTTTCATTTTTGGATGAGGGAAATTTGTTGTTCTCATTTTTTGCTTGCTACACAAAATCCTTTAACCTCTCTCCAAAGTTCTTTATCTCCTCCATCATGGCAACTTCATATCCCTTGAGACAAACATTACTACACTTAGCCTACAGCATCCTTGGGCACGTCGACTCGCCAACTTCGTGCCCGAGTTGCCTCGGTCCAGAGGTGGGAGCCCGTAAAAGAACCTGGCGGTATGGTGCCCTTTCCGACGAAGAGATGAAGACCAGAGATTCCGCGAGGAGACCGGAGATTCCGCGAGGAGACCGAAAATTCCGGAGTGGAGGCGGATGACCGAAGGACACGGATCGCTCGGTATAGCATTCTACCCTTTCTCTTGTTTGCTAGCATTAGGTTAATGGTCCGATCCGGGTTTATAGTGCATGGTAGTGCCGGTTTACAAGTTTAGTAAAAGTTTCGTTTCCGCATTCCGGCGTCGGATTGACGGCCGGGGCGCTGCTGTGCACTTACAGCATGAGCATTATACCCTACGCTTCAACTATAAGATCTATAATGTATGCGATATTATGTACACGCCCTCATGTAGCTTATCTATTGGGTGTAGTAAGCAGGTATCAATCCAACCCAGGGGATAATCACTGGACAGCTGTAAAGAACATTCTTAAGTAGTTGCGAAGGACTAAAGAAATGTTCTTGGTGTATGGTAACGGGGATCTCCAAATGGAGGCCTTTACCGATTCGAGCTTCCAGAGTGATAAGGATAACAGCAAATCTATCTCAGGGTTAGTATTTACCCTCAATGGAGGGGCGGTATGTTGGAAGAGTTCCAAATAGGATACTGTTGCAGACTCCACGATGAAAGCTGAGTATATTGCTGCAAATGATGCTGCTAAGGAATCCGTCTGGATGAGGAAGTTCATCTCGGAGCTAGGAATAATTCCAACCATTATTGATCCAATACCATTGTATTGTGATAATAATGGGGCTATGGCGTTGGCCAAAGAGCCCAGGTCCCATCAGCGATCCAGATACATCCTGAGGCGATATCATCTGATCCGGAAGATAGTTGATCGCCGCGAGATCGAGATTCGGAGAGTAGATACAATGAATAACACCGTGAATCCACTCACCAAGGCCCTCCCTCTGCCACAGCATGAGCGACTTTTTGAGATGTTGGGTATGAGATACGCCAATAATTGGCCTTAGTGCAAGTGGGAGATTGTTGGATATATGTATGCCCTAGAGGCCATTATATGATAGTTGATGTATCGGTATGTGTATATATATATTCAAAGGACATTCTTGCTCGACATGATAGTATGCTATCTGGTTGTTATTTATCTTAACATGTTCACTTGATCATGCATATTACTCATTTGGTACATGTTGATAAAGCCCTTAGGATATTTGCTTGACTACTGGGATTATGATGCGGATCATACTAGTGGGACAAGTGTGGTTTATAAGCATATCCTTGAAATGTTCCTAGTCGTGGGTGTATCGAGATGAGGCATCGATATTCTAGAGTAGACTAGCGTATACGTTACTTAACCCATATGATGGGCGATGGATGATCCCATATCCATTAGTGTGGTGACACCAAAGACTGTATACGGGTGCTCAGTGAGACTGGGTACACTGAACAGACTCGCCGAGAACTCTTATGTAGTATTATATCTATCGTCGGACAGTAGTTCTCAGGTGATACTGGTACATGTTAGTCTGTAGACCCGAGATCGTCATAGAGTCTTGTGTGTCCTCCCACTGTACTTTGATCTCCACCCTACCACTGCTCTACTGAGTCATGCAAGCAGGTGGATTTTGGGTACAGTCCCGAGGCACATGGAGGCAATGAGCAATAGGAGGGGCGATAGGAGGGGCGATAGGAGGGGGTTTGTCTCTCCCAGAATTGGGGGTTGATATTGCGCTATACTCGATTGGCTATAACAGGAAGTCCCTGGCCAGGGCTGATGAGATTTACTGATAAGTGTTATCAGTAATTTCTCGATCTGTTATGAGCCATATGTTAGTTATATGTATGCCCTAGAGGCCATTACTGTACATACGATATACATTGTAGTGGATGCTTGGACATATATAGGGAGGATTTTCTTGCTCGACATGATAGTACGCTATCTGGTTGCTCTTTATCTTAACGTGTACTCTGATTGTCTCTATGTTACATGTTGATAAAGCCCTTAGGATATGTACTCGACTACTGGGACTATGATGAGATCATACTAGTGGGGCCACGGTAGTCGATGAGTACATCCTATAACTGTTCCTAGTCGAGGGTGTATCGAGACAGGGCATCGATACACCAAAGTAGACTAGCGTATACGCATCTTGACCCATATGATGGGCGATGGATGATCCCATATCCATCGGTGTTTGACATCAAGGATGGTGTACGGGTGCTCAGTGGAGACTGGGTACACTGGACGGACTCGCCGAGAACTCTCAGATGATATTATATCTCACGTCAGATGGCAGTTCTCCGGTGACACTGGTACAGAGTAGTCTGTTGACCCGAGATCGTCATAGAGTCTTGTGTGATTCCCACTATGCTTTGATTTCCACCTTACCACGTCCAAGAGGGCGTGCAAAACGGTGGCTTTTGGGTACAGTCCCGAATCACATGGAGGCAATGAGCGATAGGAGGGGATTCGTCTCTCCCGGTATAGGGAGTTGATGTTGTGCTGTGTTCGATTGGCTATAACCGGAAATCCCTGGCCAGGGTTGTTGAGATTTACTGGTAAGTGTTACCAGTAGTTTCTCAAACTGTTATAGACCTCATATCAACACGACTTATCGAGCTACTGGGATCTGACGTTTACCATCCCTAGGCGAGATATGCGACATATCAGACGACGAGACCGGACTGTACGGTAGTGTTACTAATTGGATTCACAGGAGAACTAGCGGGCTTGGTTGTTGATCTTCTGATCGCTCAATACCCGGGTGGCCGTTACGTTTAGCACACCGCTTGCGGCTTGTGGGTGTTTGATATGATCATCACCTATTGCCGGCGTATTGAGGAGTCTTTAGAGTCCTACACAGGGGTTTCCTGGCTCAAGCGAAACGGAGTAGGAGCACATATGTGATATGTGCGGGACCGAGATTAATACGTATGAGATATCGTATTATATTCTCACGATATGTAACATTGATCGGTTGTATGCGATATAGCCGGGTTATCGGATCAAGTGTTGATTCGATAAGTTGTTACTTTTGATATTAGTCGGTTATAGCCGGATTATTAAATCAAGAGTTGATTTAATAATTTAATGCATAATTATATATTTGATATATTATATTGCATTAACTAGTATTAGCTCACTTATGATTTATTTTCTCACTAGTATGTGCACATTGTTTATATATGATTTATGCAAGTGTACATGTTTGTATCATGCTTGATGATACACACAAGATGGGTGTATGAGACTCATACCAAGATTAGATTTAAGATTAGGGTTATTGTTTTATCTTAAGATTTAACAAAAGGATTAAACTTGGTCAAAGTTGTCAAGCTTGAAGAAGCTTGGAGAAGCTTTGACAAAGTCCACTCTTTTGTCATTTCTTTTGATATTCTTTAACCTAACCTTTAACCTAAAGCCTTGGTTAATTCTCTACATGAGTTAAGCATGAGGGATTAACTCAACCATGGTGCAATAATTCATTTGGATATGTTTTCATTTGGATGGATAATTCTTTCTTCTTCTTCTTCTTCATCATCAAGCTCCATCCAAAAGCTTACTAGCTCCAATGGTGCCTTGAGCAAAAGAGTGAGAAAATCAATTCTAAAGTGAGCCCACTTCCTACTTCTTCATCCTCTACCACTTGCCATGTAGTAGAGTGTGTTCTCTTCACAAAGTTTATGACCTAGTGAAGGAATAGCTTGAGTTAGTGTCTCCCCGACGTAGATCATCTTCGGCCTCGAAGTCAACGTAGCAAGCACGTTCGTTCTTCTCGTGGAGCTTCTATAGAGTCCGGAGTTCACGATCGCAGCGATGGGGACGTCTACACGAAACTAATGAAGTGGAGGACTGGATCTACAAAGGTTTTAATCCCTTTCACTTAGTAGCAAAGTAGTTTGCTTGGTTGTTTTTCGCCTATCCTCTAGTTAACGATCTTCATTAGGGTTTCTCGGCACATAAATTTTTGAATTTGGCATGGTTGATGCCTTGTGGAACCTCATGAGTATGCCTAGTAACCCTACAGTGGTAACAGAGCCTAGCTAGAGCTTTAGGCGAAGTGTAGACAATGTTAGAAATCCGATCGAACCCCGAAACCTTAACCTTTAACCCTCTCTGTACATTTTCTGAAAATATGGTTTTTTCTTAATTAAAAATACTCAAAAATATCAGCAGGTAATTATAAGGCACTGTGTGAAAAACGATCCAGTAACGCGCTTAAAGCGCCGCGGAACCGCGGCAGCAACATGCCTTCCGCGGCGGTTCCGCGGCGCAATAGTGCGTTTATGGTGCGCTTTCTATACAGTAACTTTTGTACGACTTTCCTGACATTTATGGGAATTTTTTAATTCATACTCAAGAGTTGAGTTATCTGGGGTGTATTGGGGATTCGATGATTCGATCGGAAACTTTAACTGCGTCTATGTGTTTTTCCGGGTAAATTTAGAACATGTTAAAAAGTTCGACCGGATATAAATACCCAATTTTTCCCCTGCAGGGAAATTTTCAAGTGTTGGATTTTTCCGTAGTTTGAGAACGTTCTAAGTAGTGCAAGTAACGCGATGGACCCTCTAGAAGACAACAAACCTTAACTCGATTATGTGACCGTCTTGAACTGCCCTTTGAACCTTAGGGTTTGGGGAAGTACGGCATGCCACATGTGAGGCGTTGGCTTGACCCTTCTACGGCTGGACCGTTGGTACTGTGGCATGAAGTGAATGTTTTTTAAACTTATTTCATGTGTTGAACTGTTTCGGGAAAACTTGGGTGTTTGATTGTTTGATCGGAAAGTTTAACATTTTCTATTTATCTGGAATGTGATACAATATTTGGAATCCGCTATTAGTTATGAGATAGCTAATTTGAATGTTATAAACATAGCAGTTTAGTCTCACTTGATCGGTTGCCACGGGATTTTGATGTGATCAAAAGTCCATCGCAATCACGTAGCGTACGCGGATACTCACCGGGCAAACTTAACAGACAGCCACGCCCCATAGCCCCGACCAAGTGACTGTAGGAGAACCCCGTCGCCAAAAGCATCCGTTCGGGTGCTCGCGGCAACGGTGTTCCACCTTAGTGCACTTCGTCGACGGCATCCGGGGGTGCGGCCGTCTACTAAAGTTTGCGACGAGCATTCGATCAGTTTATCGGGAATCTTGTTGAATTGCCCGACTAGATATTGAAAAGTGTTTTCGATATAGAGACAAAAATGCGGAGTTTATAATTGTTAGGCATGCGATGTCTAAGGAGATTGCGGATTCCAACTGTTGTAGTTTTACACTTTCTTTTCTGCGGTCGTAAGTGTAATATGTGATATCGCCGGTTTCGTTGCTATATGTCAACGACAATTGGGATGCGCATATTTATTTACGTTGATGACATGTGATGTTATGTGTTGCTGGATATGTTATATTGGATCGTCGTGTTTGAATAGCCGGGGTTTTTTTTTTATGTGAGATGAGTGTTTTTCATTTTCATTCATGTAAAAACTTGTATGTAATATTCTTTTATTGGGGCACTTCCAGGTTGCGGAAGATGTCACCTTTTGTATATTATTTACTTTTCCGCACTAGGATAGACCCAAGGAGGAGGGCACAAGTAACTGGATTCTAGAGTCCAGTGGGAGACCAACTCGAGGAGTCGAGTCCGGGTCTCCTAACTCTAGAATTGGTAGGGTTGCTTGCCACTCTCGTAGGGGTCTAGGGGTGTGGGTTTGGCTATTCATCGCGACCGTGGAATCCGTGTTTTATACAGGCTCGTATTAAAAACACGGACGTCCTAGTAAATCCAATATTTCATATATGTTTCTTCTGCTGCGATATCTGTGATGTGATCATTTGATATGCTGTGATAGATACTGTATATAGTATATATAATATATTATATAGACGTTACTTATGTTTTGCACTCGCGCTAGCCCTGCCCCGCTCTGTCGTTAGTTACCTAACCTAACGGTGCACGAGGGGACATCGAGGCGAATGCGGATGGCATAAGTGTACTTCGTATTTATCTGTGATGTTTAGGTGATTTAAATGATGGGACTTCATTAATATGATTAATGAAAGAAAAAGAAACCTAAAAGATGTTTTGGAATCGAATTTTCAAAAACTGGTAGCTACAGTTCTTGCTTTGCATCGCGGTGTTCCTTGTAGAACATCCTGCACCTTATTCGATAAGGAAAGGGCCGAGATCCCTTCACCGGGAGTGACCCCTTTAGCAATAACTGGCAGATGCTACACCCCTCAGTTTGTCTTTTGATTGCTTTGGGAATTTTTTCTTTGCACAGTGATATATATGATATATCCTGCACCTCATTCGACGAGGAAAGGGCCGACGATACACCGGGAGTGACCCCTTTAGCAAAACTAGAAAAGCCTCAAAAACACTCCATTTTAAAATCATTTGATTCTACAGCGATATCAAGTTCATTGCGCAAAAGGTTTTTTTTAAAAACCTGTCGTAGCCCTCTGTCATTTCAGATAAGTACTACTTAGTATTCGTGCTGCGGTAGTTTGGCATTCGTCAAAGCGTAGTGTACGGTAGCTAACTAGTATTTATCTACTTATGCATATGATGCAGATTGGATTAGGGTATTCGTACGGCGTTGTTTGGCATTCGTCAAGGGTCGTGCGGGTGGGTTTAATTCAATCAAGAAATGTACGGGTTGAACTTGACTAGTGGACTATGGGTTGTTTGGCATTCGTCAAGGTCATAGAACGCTAGGGGTAAAATATTATTGGGAATTTCAAGTGTTGAAATTTGCAATGAGATTGCAAACCTTCTATGAGATAGTTGGATCCCGATACCCGCTGCGAGTAATTGTTATTCCTGGGAGAGTTATACACATTACAATTAGCCGATCAAGTAGGTATCTAGAAAGGTGTCAACGGGGTTACGCCTCTGGGAAAACGAGGTTTACTTTAATTAGGTCCGTGCGAAAGCACGGGGAACCTCCCTCAAAGTACCGACACTGGCCTGGCTGAAAGATTTGCGAACTTGTAGCGTGTAATTAATCCCGGCTAGTCTTTCCTTTTAGGGTTTGAAGGAAGATTTGATATAAACAGTGGGAGCCATCCTGATTAGATAAAATAATAACCAATCTGATCTTGCAAGAGCGCACGCAGAGTGTTTTCTTCTCTCTCTCTCTCCAGGTAACGACCATGTCACGCCTTAATCAAGATAATAAAATGGATATATTGACCGAACCCGCTTGTTATACTGAGCTGGGGAACGTTGGTCCCGCTCCAACTTATAATTGTTATAAGACAGAGCAGGAAATTGGGGAATACCAGAATTCCCGTGCCGCCCAAACGAAGAAAGTGCATGTTGATGCATCATCTTCGGGTGTGTTCATTACAGAGAACTCTTTCTCAGTATCCTTTACGTCCTAGGTATGTGATACCGGATCAGGATCCCGCATATGTAATCTGTTACATGGGCTACAGATAGGTAGAGAACTGAGAACGGGTGATAAGTTTCATGAGACAGAAAACGGTGCAAGTGTTGCAGCCAAGTCTGTTGGTCACTGTCACCCTGTATTACCAGAATACATTGATTCTGAACAAATGTTATTAGATACCGAACCTGATATACAAAATCATATCAGTCTTTTTATTAGTAAAGAAGGATATAATTTTGTATTATTGGATAATGTTTTGAACATTTCCTATATCAAGAGTTGATCGGTTCAGGCACGTTATCTAAAAGCATTAACGTTCTAAATCAAACCACAGTTCTTAGTATATAGAACACACACAAGAGGATGAGTTCAGAAATGAATGAATCCTTCTTGAGGTATTGTAGACTAGGTCATATCAATACGACCCGACTAGCTGAAGTTACATATAGATGCATATTTAAATTAGTTTGAATTTACATCTTGTGAAACTTGCCAGTCATGTCACATAGATAAGATGACCATAGCTCTGTTTATTAGAAGCAGAGAAAGAGTTAGTGAACTCTTGGGATGATACATATTGATGTATGAAGGTCCCCTGTCTACACATGCCAAGACCGGTTCTTTGTACTTCATTACCTTCTCTGATGATCTCTTAAGATTCAGACATATGTTCCTGTTGAAACACAAGTCCGAACCTTTTGAGATATTCACAGAATATAAGTTAGAAGTAAAGAACCAAAAACAGGTATAAGTATTATGTCCTTTGATGTGATCGAGGAGGAGAATACTTGAGCACGGGATTCCTGGACTATTCTAAGAATGAGATTCTCTCTCAGCATTACTCCTCCGTATACACCACAGCACCTTGGTGTATCGGGGTGGAGCAATAGCACCCTATGTGATATGGTGTGCTCTATGATGAGTACTACTGAGTTTCCTATTTCCTTTTAGGGAGTTATGCACTTATGAAGTTGCATACCTATTGAATAGGGTTCCGATCAAATCAGATGCCTACCATTTCAGATGGGATTTGGAAAGGGAAGAGCCCATCTCTTAAGTCAGTTAAGATTTGGGGTTGTCCGGCCTATGTTTAAAAGCAAAATCCGGACAAGCTCGAGGCAAAGTCGGTACTGTAGAAGTTTGTTGGATATCCCAAGCATACGCAAGGAAATATCTTCTACCTAACCGAGGAACAAAAGATGTTTTGTTACTCAGCATGCCACCTTTGTGAAAGGGAATTTCTTATGAAGAAATTAGAGGACATGAAGTAGAACTGGAAAGAGTTCCAGCTATACAAACTGCCGCTGATGATTTGGTAGAACCAAAGGATTCAATAGCAACCAACGAACCTCAGCCTCTCCGCCGATCTAGTAGGGTTCCTCACCCACCTGAGAGATACTTCGGTTTCTCTATGACAGTGGGAGCGAGGATTGCATCATGAGATGATGACCCAACTAGTTTCGAGCTGGCCATCAGGAGTGAGACTCTGTAAGAATGGCTGGATGCTTATCGATCTGAGATGGAATCCTTATACACCAACAAAGTATAGACTTTGGGAGTTTTATCTGAAGGGTTAAATCCCCATCAGGAGCAAGTATATCTTGAGAAGATTACTTGGTGTACATGGAAAAGTTGAGACTTTCAAAGCTAGACTTGTTAAAGGTTTGCATCATTGACCAGGTATGGATTATCATGAAACCTTTTCTAAGGAGCTATGCTTAAGTCCATCCAGATCCTACTTGCCACGGCTACATACCATGACTACGATATCTGGTGGTTGGGTGTCATGACTGCTTTTCTAAATGATGTTTTAGAAGAGAGCGTCTATAAGTACACAGCCAGAGAGCTTCGTAGACAGTAGGAGCAGTGGAAACGTGAGCAAGATGTTTTATGTGATAAAGCAGGCATCGCGGAGTTGGAACATCTGTTTTGATGTGGTAGTCAAAGAGTTTGACTTCATCAAAATGGTAGATGAACCTTGTATATACAAAAAGGTAGTAGGGAGTATGGTGGTGATCCTCGTAGAGTACGTGGATGACATACTCTTGATAGGGAAGGAGTTTCATATGCTACGCTCAGTCAATCTCCGCGTATCACAAGGATTCTCCATACAGGATCAAAGTGATACCTCCTAAATCCTAAGTTATGGATCTATGAGATAGATCTAATTGGATGTTAGGATACTCACTAGTTGTAGTGAGATGGTATCAATCGATCCTGGGGAGAATCACTGGAAAGGTTCCAGGGTGGTAAGGACGACTGAATGTCAGTCGCAGGTATTGTCTTTACCCTCAGTGGAGGGACGGTATGTTGGAAGAGTTCCAAGCTAGATACCGTGACATACTAGACGATTAAAGGCAAGATACATCATTACCTAAGGTTCTACCAAAGAGGCAGTCTGGATATATATATATATAAGTTCATGAGATGAACTTCGTTCCTACCATTGTGTGACAATGGAGTTGAGGCTTTAGCCAAGGAACTACCGTCCCATCAGAAATCCAGATATAATTCTTAGGCAATATCACCTGATCATGGAGATGGTTGATCTCCAGGGAGATCGAGGTTAGGAGAGTAGACACAGAGGACAACAGCGCGGATCCACTCACAAAGGCCTTTTCCCAATGAGAGACTTTTATGGGATGGTTGAGTATGAGATACTTCAACCGCAGCTAATTGTTGGGTATGCGATACCACAACAGATGGCCCTAGTGCAAGAGGGAGATTGTTAGTTATATGTATGCCCTAGAGGCCATTACTGTACATACGATGTACATTGTAGTGGATGCTTAGACATATATAGGGAGGAATTTCTTGCTCGACATGATAGTACGCTATCTGGTTGCTCTTTATCTTAACGTGTACTCTGATTGTCTCTATGTTACATGTTGATAAAGCCCTTAGGATATGTACTCGACTATGATGAGATCATACTAGTGGGGCCACGGTAGTCGATGAGTACATCCTATAACTGTTCCTAGTTGAGGGTGTATCGAGACAGGGCATCGATACACCAGAGTAGACTAGCGTATACGCATCTTGACCCATATGATGGACGATGGATGATCCCATATCCATCGGTGTTTGATATCAAGGATGGTGTACGGGTGCTCAGTGGAGACTGGGTACACTGGACGGACTCGCCGAGAACTCCCAGATGGTATTATACCTCACGTCAGATGGCAGTTCTCCGGTGACACTGGTACAGAGTAGTCTGTTGACCCGAGATCGTCATAGAGTCTTGTGTGATTCCCACTGTGCTTTGATTTCCACCTTACCACGTCCAAGAGGGCGTGCAAAATGGTGGCTTTTGGGTACAGTCCCGAATCACATGGAGGCAATGAGCGATAGGAGGGGATTCGTCTCTCCCGGTATAGGGAGTTGATGTTGTGCTGTGTTCGATTGGCTATAACCGGAAATCCCTGACCAGGGTTGCTGAAATTTACTGGTAAGTGTTACCAGTAGTTTCTCGAACTGTTATAGACCTCATATCAACACGACTTATCGAGCTACTGGGGTCTGACGTTTACCACCCCTAGGCGAGATATGCGACATATCAGACGACGAGACCGGACTGTACGGTAGTATTACTGATTGGATTCACATGAGAACTAGCGGGCTTGCTTGTTGATCTTCTGATCGCTCAATACCCGGATGGCTGTTACGTTTAGCACACCGCTTGCGGCTTGTGGGTGTTTGATATGATCATCACCTACTGCCGGCGTATTGAGGAGTCTTTAGAGTCCTACATAGGGGTTTCCTGGCTCAAGCAAAACGGAGTAGGAGCACATATGTGATATATGCGGGACCGAGATTAATACGATATGAGATACCGTATTCTATTCTCGCGATATGTAACATTGATCGGTTGTATGCGATATAGCCGGGTTATCGGATCAAGTGTTGATTCGATAAGTTGTTACTTTTGATATTAGTCGGTTATAGCCGGATTATTAAATCAAGAGTTGATTTAATAATTTAATGCATAATTATATATTTGATATATTACATTGCATTAACTAGTATTAGCTCACTTATGATTTATTTTCTCACTAGTATGTGCACATTGTTTATATATGATATATGCAAGTGTACATGTTTGTATCATGCTTGATGATACACACAAGATGGGTGTATGAGACTCATACCAAGATTAGATTTAAGATTAGGGTTATTGTTTTATCTTAAGATTTAACAAAAGGATTAAACTTGGTCAAAGTTGTCAAGCTTGAAGAAGCTTGGAGAAGCTTTGACAAAGTCCACTCTTTTGTCATTTCTTTTGATATTCTTTAACCTAACCTTTAACCTAAAGCCTTGGTTAATTCTCTACATGAGTTAAGCATGAGGGATTAACTCAACCATGGTGCAATAATTCATTTGGATATGTTTTCATTTGGATGGATAATTCTTTCTTCTTCTTCTTCTTCTTCATCATCAAGCTCCATCCAAAAGCTTACTAGCTCCAATGGTGCCTTGTGCAAAAGAGTGAGAAAATCAATTCTAAAGTGAGTCCACTTCCTACTTCTTCATCCTCTACCACTTGCCATGTAGTAGAGTGTATTCTCTTCACAAAGTTTATGACCTAGTGAAGGAATAGCTTGAGTTAGTGTCTCCCCGACGTAGATCATCTTCGGCCTCGAAGTCAACGTAGCAAGCACGTTCGTTCTTCTCGTGGAGCTTCTATAGAGTCCGGAGTTCACGATCGCAGCGATGGGGACGTCTACACGAAGCTAATGAAGTGGAGGACCGGATCTACAAAGGTTGTAATCCCTTTCACTTAGTAGCAAAGTAGTTTGCTTGGTTTTTTTTCGCCTATCCTCTAGTTAACGATCTTCATTAGGGTTTCTTGGCACATAAATTTTTGAATTTGGCATGGTTGATGCCTTGTGGAACCTCATGAGTGTGCCTAGTAACCCTACACCATATACCGTCATGACTTATTGAGTTATTGGGGTCGACGAAACCATCCCTAGACTCGATATGCAGAATATCTGACGAAGAGACTGGACTGTACGGTAAGTGTTGCCATTTGGCTCGACGGGAGTTTTGACAGGTTCGCTTGTGTTTTTTCTGATCGCTCAATACCTGGGATCCGTTACGTACAGCTTGTGCCACTGATGGTTTATGGGTATGTGATATGATCACTGCCTACTGCTAGCGTATTGACGAGTCTTAGAGTCCCACAAGGGGTTTCCTAGCTCAGGCGAAAAGATGTGGGGTGCATATGAGATATGCGCGGGAGCTCGATTAAATGCGTGTATTTGATACCGTATTTTAATCGGGCGTTAACTATTGGACGGGTCGTATGCGATATGACTGGGTTATTAAATCGAGTGTTGATTTAATATTAAGTCCATTAGCTCATTTATTAAAACCTATTTCTTTATGATGCATGCATGAGTATATGCATATGTTGATATGGATGCACACATGCAAGCATACATGTGTCATGGTTGATGATATATTGGTGATGGCAATGCAAAACTCACATAGTAACATATTTATATATTTTGATTATTGAGAAAAGCAAAGTGGGAATAAAATCATGGTTGACTTTCTACACTCTTCTCTTGAATTAACTAAAGTCAAAACTATGGTTTTTATAGCCCATGATTTTTGTAGCCCATGGTTTTGCTTAAACTCAAGTCTCAAAATATCTAGATATTTTGTAACCATGGTTAGGGATGAGATAACCCTCTCTCTCTCTCTCTTTTGATTATGTTGATTATTCTCACTTGAGTCAAGTTTAGCCATTCTCCTCCTTCTTCCTCATTCAAGCTCTCTACCTTTTTCAAGTGAGTGAAGAACATAAAAAAAGAAAAGGTTTTTAAGTGAGATCCAAACCCACATCACCAATCTATATTAGTCCACCCCACTAGTGTAGGTTGTTTGCTCCACTTCCATTTGGTTCAAGTGAAGCTAGGAGCTTGTGCAGAGGGACTCCATGGTCGATCGTCGTGGACTTCGAAGAACTTAAGCGGACCGGTCCAAACACCAAGTTGATCCAAGGAGTCATAAGAGGAGGTTTACAAAGGTTGTATTACTTATCTCTTAGTGTTAGACACTTGTTAGTATGTGATACTAGTTATTGTTACCCTAATTTTCTAGTTCGATTCATGGTTGGTTTTGTTTAGCACCCCCTAAATTTTTATTATAGCATATGTGATGCAACCCAAACCCTAGGCATGGTGCTAAGGAATCCCTACAACATGTTGGATGACACACACACACACATATCACAGATGATATGGTACCATATATTGACACATGCACGATATTATTATATTATTATACTTATGTATACACGACCACCTTCGTTACCACACGGTATGATATTATTATTATTATTTTATGACATAGAAGATCGTTATACATTTGATTTCAACCTGATTGTGTCTTCTACTCATGAGTTGGCAACTCATCCCCGTTGTACCATAGTTTTCTTCCAGGATCGATCGCTCGAATTATTAACGACTTGCTGGCATATTATTTCCTTTGGATGGTTTGCTTGGTAGGTCGGTTATATTTCGGATCGTGACCACCATTTGTATATATTTATTCAGTTGTAATCTACTTAAAAACTCTATCGACCAGATTATGTATATTTGGTAGACTTAGAGACCAGTTGTATATTCTTTGGACTTAGTGACGAGATTTGTATTATTCTTTAAATTGGATTTGATGATGTTTGAGTTTGTTTACTTTCTTTCTGTGTTTGATCTTCGTCTTGGACGTCGTATATTTCATATTGCGTAGTTGTGATTCCACTAATTAGCGAAGAGCTAGCTCCCGCTTCGGGATGCCTATATTATTATTGTTATGTAATGATTTTGATCAATATTTACAAAAGAGGTGCTGCCCAAATTTCAAATTACGAAAATGTTTTCAAATTATAATATATAATCTACTTGTATTTCAAACGAACACTTTTTATATTTCAAAAAGAAGAACTTGATTTCCGTTATACCCCTATTTTAAAACTTCACCTCCACTATTTTTATAAAAAGATTTAGATTTCTGGGTTTTCGGTTTAAATAGGTTACGGTGGGGTGTTATAGATTTCACGTTATTCAAGTGTCGGTCATGTGCCATTTCCGGATCGTGTCATACTCTTTGCTCTTTTTTGGAAAACATTTCATACCAATCCTAAATTTTGACCTATTTGCATGAATTTTCTATATAAAGAAGTAGGAATGTAATGATGTTATAATTAACGGTCAACTTTTTAAAGGAATTTCTCCTGCTCGTGTGCTCCTGCTCGTGTGGTTGTCACCATAGCAATCATTAATTTTGACCGAGTAGAATGTGATGTGTGGTTTGATGTGTGGTAGAATTGTGTAATTTTTTTACTCTTTTTAGGAAACATATCATATCAATCATTAATTTTGACTTTACTAACATGATTTTCTACATATAAAGACAAAATGTAATAATGCAATAAACAAAGGTTAACTTTTCATAGTAGTTCTCATTGCTCATGTGGGTGTCACCATAGGAGCAATTTGGGAATATTAGAAAGCTTCATCGAGCTTCTCCATGCCTATAGATTTTGACGGTTGAGATGGTATCAAAAAGGAATTAATTGTAAAGTGCAAGAAACAACTTTATATATTATATATAACAATAGATATCTTATAAATGTTATAAAAAAACCAGGCTTAATCTAATAGAAGCAGCATTTGACCCTTTGGCGTCGAACACCGTTGAATGAAAAAAATTTGACCGTTGAGAAGGTATTCTTAATTTTTCATAATTACGAAAAGATCTCTATCTTTTCTAGCGTCCCTCTACTCTCTGCGGTTGCGAAATTCCAAAAATGCCCTCTGTACAATCATGGTTATGCACACAGAAACCTTTGGCTGATTAGTTATTGCTTACTTTTGACAGCTAATAAATGAAATTTATTCTTTACTCCTACTTCAAGAGAAATGTACATGTTCTTAAGAAAAAATAGCATCTCCTATACGACCATAAAATTTGAGAAATACTTTATCTATCAACATGGTGGAATAAGCTACCGGATTGGTGATTAGTTTAAAAAGAAGTACAAATGCACAACTTGTCTCCGGTTTTATAACCCATCACCAATCCTGTAACGTACACGGAATCTATCTGGTTGGTAGAAAAAGTAATTTTCATAAAATGTCGCATAAAATCTTAAATGAATTTGTGCTCATGGTATTAACTCATCATCAGCAGCAGCATCATCTTATAGTTTTATTAGTGAATCGATAAATTCCCCATGTTATTTGCTTCTATGTGAACCTAAGAACTATTTATCCTACTTTTCAGGTTATTATTATTTTTATTTCAATTTCAACCATGTATTGCACTCGGGATGATGGATAAGCTGTTTCTGCACCTTTGCTTCAAATGAGGATTCAACAGGATCTTTATCCATTTATTCTTTGTTGGATCCAACCATAGACGGCCACATTTGACACTTTGAGGCTTCTGTAGGATATGCACCGGAAGAAGACAACAAAGTTGTAGCTAATACGCAACAAGTGCCGGCTAGAGATAGCGCTAAGCATCCATGGTAGATGCGATTAATTGCTAAATTAAGGTAAGATGCTCTCTTTGTCAGAGAGAATAGAAGTGACTGTTCTCATAGCCAATCCCAAAAATTCCGGGTTTTACTCAGCATTATCTCTATCACTGCGAAATCTGGATGTGCTGGTGATTGCTTGGGAAAGAGATTTCGTATGGGCTAATGATTAGTTGGGACAAAGAATCGTTTATCAAATGCATTAGTTAGTTACGATTTGAAAATGGACTTTTTTTTTGGTTTGTTGATGGGTTAAACTGCTGCCATAGTATCAGCACTTCTACTTTGACTCAGTAGGAGGAGAGAGTCATGATTCTCATTTAAAATTTCAATTTGACTTTTAGCATGGCACATGATACGAATTGTCCAACTAATTTTAAGGGAAAACCATCGAAATAAGTTAATAGGGTGTTTTATTCATATCATGGAAATTCGAATGCTTTGGGTGAAAAAAAAACATGATTAAAAAAAAAGGTGTATTGCACAAAAGATGATAACGGAAATAATTAACTTGTACAAAAATAGAAGCTATTGTTCTTTTAATGTGACCGTCAGAATATCATTATAAGATTATAAGAAATTTAAATCACTTTTAATATTATGTATCAAAATAAGCATTGAAAGAAAAAATTGGTAATCCGAACGGATATTTAAAATGAATTTTTATTTAGTTTCAGCCTGTGAATATATTAGTAGGATGTTTTGCTCATATGGTGGAAATAGGAATATTTTGTGTTAAATAACATGATTAAGATAAAGGTGAATGTGCAAAAGATGATAACGATAATATTAAGTTCTGAAAATGATAGGGTCCTCCCACCTTTTATTTAGAATCATACCACTCGAGCAAAATATTTATTAGTAGATCTTTAATTTGTAGGGTGATTCAAACTCTGCAGAGAGCAATTTGAACATTGAAAATTGAAACAGAGAAGAGGATAAGATCAAAATCATGTATAGAAAGCTAAAAGTTAGAGAAGAAACAGATAAGACATGATTAAGAAAAAAGGAAAGAAGAAGATGAGAGAAGATAAGAGCTCTCATCCTATCCTAATTCTAATACCTGCTTATCGGAACATTTGCCATCATACCTAAAGGGGTGTTTTAGCATAACTTAAAGTTATTAAGGGTTACTATGTGATTATTGACTGGGGTTGACATACAGAATCAGACAGTTTATTTAAAAAAAAATTGAGGCCTTTGGTTCATTGAATTTAATTTGAAGATACTAAGTTTGCCAGAGTATAAAATTGTATCAACTCACAATAAAATGGTTTGCAAAGTTGCATCTCCTGTGCATGATCCCAGTGCATGGTCTAAAAGGATATATATGACCGGCGTGTGGAATAATTTTTCCAATGCATGCACACCTTCCTTCTCAAATCGACTCTATTCATCATTCATTCGTCACTTTCCATCCCCCAAAATCGAAATAAAACCCCTAACGATTTCTCCTCTTCCTCACCAAATCCTCAAAGCTTCGATCTTTGCCACCCCCACAAAATAGCAGCAGCAGCAGCAGCAGCAGCAACAATAATAATGATGGCGTCTCGCTGTTGCTCCCCTTCCCTCTCCCTCGCCGGCTCCCATCTCCACCGCCCCCGCCGGCTCCCCCGCCTCCTCCCCGCGATCCAATCTCCGCTCGCCCCCTCCCACCGACGCCTCCCCCCTCTCTCCCTCGCCCCCGTGGCTTCCTCCGCCCCCGTGGCCGCCTCCTCCTCCGGCGGCCTCACCGCCGCCGCCTCCACCGGTTGTGGCAAGAGAACCGACATCAAGAAGATCATGATCATCGGCGCGGGGCCCATCGTGATAGGGCAGGCCTGCGAGTTCGACTACTCGGGGACGCAGGCGGTGAAGGCCCTGACCGCCGACGGCTACGAGGTGGTGCTGGTGAACTCCAACCCCGCCACCATCATGACCGACCCCGACCTCGCCCAGCGAACCTACGTGGGGCCCATGACCCCCGACCTCGTCGCCGACGTCATCGCCCGCGAGCGGCCCCAAGCCCTGCTCCCCACCATGGGCGGCCAGACCGCCCTCAACCTCGCCGTGGCCCTGGCCGAGAACGGGACCCTGGGCAAGTACAATGTGGAGCTCATCGGGGCGAAGCTCGAGGCCATCAAGAGGGCCGAGGACCGGGACCTGTTCAAGAAGGCCATGGCCAAGATCGGGCTGAAGACGCCGCCTTCGGGGACCGGGACGACCATGGAGGAGTGTCTGCAGATCGCCGAGGAGACCGGGGGGTTCCCGTTGATCGTGAGGCCCGCGTTCACGCTCGGGGGTTCTGGCGGTGGGATTGCTTATAACAGGGAGGAGTTTGAGGCCATTTGCAACAATGGGCTTGCTGCTAGCTTAACTTCTCAGGTGAAAGTTTCAAACTTTTTATCGTCAAAACCTCCTTTTTGTTAGTATTTTCTTTTGGTTAAAACAGAAATCTAGTCTCCTGTATTTACACATCAAAATACCAAGTCTTCTGTATTTAACTAATTGTTCAATTGTGCTGAAGTTTTCTTTCTTTTTTTTCCCTTTTTTTTTATTGTTGCTGTTACGAAACCTGTAATATGACTAGGCTATTGAGAAACTCTCTACCAATCACTAAGAATTGCATCTTTGAGGATGGGTTAGAAGCTGAAGACGGTTTTAGTCTTGGAAACCTTGGTACCGTGGATTTTGAAGCTAGCTTATGTTTGCAGACAATTAGAGATTTCCAAACTGAAGTTGGGGAGCCTGTAAAGTTTGAAACTGTTGCAAAAATTTTAAAAATGAAAACAGAGTAGATTTTTCCAAACTTCAATCCAAAACTTTAAAACAGAGCTAGAACAACCCATTTTTCAAAACCAAAGCTTGCATTTACACAATCCACAAACGAAAATGTAGTATCGCTAAGTATTGTCAAACTAGACCTTAAGTTTTATGAAATATCTAATTCATTTCCATTGTACTGAGCGTGTTTATTCTATTGTTAGGTTCTTGTGGAGAAATCGCTACTTGGGTGGAAGGAGTATGAACTTGAGGTGATGAGGGATCGTGCTGACAACGCAGTCATCATTTGTTCGATTGAGAATATTGATCCGATGGGTGTGCATACTGGGGATTCGATCACAGTGGCTCCCGCTCAAACTCTAACAGATAAGGAATACCAACGGCTGCGTGATTATTCGATTGCTATTATTCGGGAGATTGGCGTGGAGTGTGGAGGCTCTAATGTGCAGTTTGCAGTGAATCCTGAAGATGGAGAGGTGATGGTCATTGAAATGAACCCTAGGGTTTCGAGATCATCGGCTCTTGCTTCTAAGGCAACTGGGTTTCCTATTGCGAAGATTGCTGCAAAGTTGTCAGTTGGTTATACACTTGATCAAATTCCAAATGATATTACGAAGAAGACACCTGCTAGTTTCGAACCATCAATAGATTATGTGGTGACAAAAGTAAGACTTTTATTCATCTTTATATGTTGGTTTATTTAGATTTTTTTTTTCCCTTTAGGAGCTGTAGTACTAATGAGTAATGACTCCTCTATCTCATTAACTCTACCATTTCATTAACTCTACCCTGATACTTTACCCTGATGCTTTAGGGAAGTAACAATGTTTTGAAAAACTTGAAATCTTAGGACTTTTAGTTATTATGCACTTATAAATAAAGAGTTTCACGGTGAATATGAATCCAATTTCATATTTATCATAGATATATGATAGTCATATAATTTAGTAATTTGTTTTACGCTGAAAATTACTACCTGTGTACTTTGGATAAAAAAACATGCTGGAATAATTACCTTGAATTTTTTGAACCTAGTATGGTAATTATAAAATAAACAATGTTAACTAAATTATATGACTATGTTCAGAATGAAGAATATAAGTTACTTGCCTTGCTTTCCATTGATGCAAGGAAGATTAGCAATCTTTTTTGTTTATCTCATATACATGCTTTGGGGGAGAATCGTTGATGTTGGTAGTATTGCAAATTTGTACACATAGTAAGTGAAGTAGTCATCTACATGTTAAGGATGGAATTTTTTTCCCGAAATTTTTTTTCCTTGAAAAGAAATTATGGGCTGTAAAAGCCATCTTTATAGAAACCATCGCAAATCATGAACAGTAGCACAAAAACAACCACTCCACTGCTGATCCTTGGTCTGGTAATAATATTGGAAAGTTTCCTATTGACTTGAGTGGAACTTATGCAACTGATGCAACGCTAATTGGATTTTATAATTTTTGCCTCTTTTCTGCTTTGATATTACTAGTGATAATTGATATCCTTTTTGCTCATATAATATGTTGCATGGTTTTCTTATTTATTGTTTGCATCCAATGCAGATTCCACGCTTCGCTTTCGAGAAATTTCCTGGTTCACAACCAATATTAACAACGCAGATGAAGTCTGTCGGTGAATCAATGGCCCTTGGAAGAACTTTTCAAGAATCCTTCCAAAAAGCTGTCCGGTCTTTGGAATGCGGATATGATGGATGGGGTTGTGCACCCATTAAAGAACTTGGTTGGGAGTGGGAGCAGTTAAAATACAGCTTAAGAACTCCTAATCCAGATCGAATCCATGCAATATATGCAGCTATGAAAAAAGGTATGAAAATAGAAGATATACATGAGCTGAGCAATATCGGCAAATGGTTCCTTTCTCAATTGAAGGAGCTGCTAGATGTGGAACAGTTCCTTATGGCAGGGAATCTCGATCAGCTGACAAAGGACGATCTGTATCAAGTGAAAAGAAGGGGGTTTAGCGATAAACAAATCGCTTACGCTACTCGGTCATCGGAGCAAGAAGTTCGATCGAAGCGCTTCTCACTAGGTGTGATCCCAGCATATAAAAGAGTCGATACTTGTGCTGCAGAATTTGAGGCGAATACGCCTTACATGTACTCATCCTACGATTTCGAATGTGAATCATTTCCTACTCAGAAGAAGAAGGTCCTCATTTTAGGCGGTGGGCCTAACCGGATCGGTCAGGGTATAGAGTTCGACTATTGTTGCTGCCATGCTTCTTTTGCTCTTCGCAAGGATGGGTACGAAACGATCATGATGAATTCAAATCCAGAAACTGTTTCTACAGACTACGACACTAGCGACCGCTTGTACTTCGAACCTTTAACAATGGAGGATGTATCAAATGTTATAGAATTGGAGAGACCCGATGGAATAATAGTGCAGTTTGGGGGACAAACACCTCTTAAACTCGCGCTCCCCATTCAGCGTTATCTCGAAGAGAAACAACTAATGTCAGCAGGCGGAACAGGAGGAAATGTGCAAATTTGGGGAACATCGCCTGATTCTATAGATGCAGCCGAGGATAGAGAAAGATTTAATGCTATTTTAAATGAGCTTGGAATCGATCAACCTAAAGGCGGCATCGCTAAGAGCGACTCCGATGCTATACAAATTGCTGCAAACATCGGCTATCCTGTAGTAGTACGACCTTCTTATGTTTTGGGTGGACGAGCGATGGAAATAGTTTACACCGACGAAAAGCTTGTCTCATATCTTGAAAACGCGGTCGAAGTGGACCCCGAGCGTCCAGTCTTGGTAGATAAGTACTTGTCCGATGCTTGCGAGATCGATGTCGATGCCCTAGCCGATTCATATGGTAACGTAGTAATTGGAGGTATCATGGAGCACATCGAGCAAGCCGGGGTTCATTCTGGCGACTCGGCTTGCTCTCTCCCCACAAAAACCGTCTCTGCTAAATCTCTTGATACAATTCGATCTTGGACCTTAAGGCTTGCAAAGAGGCTCAATGTTTGTGGGCTCATGAACTGTCAGTATGCGATAACAGTCTCCGGCGACGTATACCTTCTAGAAGCTAACCCTCGTGCTTCAAGAACTGTACCATTCGTCTCCAAAGCTATCGGCCATCCTTTGGCGAAATACGCGTCCCTTGTTATGTCCGGAAAAAGCTTGTACGATATCGGATTCACCAATGAGTTGATTCCTAAGCATGTGTCGGTGAAGGAGGCGGTCCTCCCCTTTGAGAAATTCCAAGGCAGTGATGTTCTTTTGGGTCCGGAGATGCGAAGCACGGGGGAAGTCATGGGCATTGATTTCAACTTCCCCGTTGCCTTTGCAAAAGCACAGATTGCCGCGGGGCAAAAGCTACCGGTGAGTGGCACAGTGTTTTTGAGCTTGAATGACCTCACGAAGCCGCATCTTGCTACGATTGCGCAAGGGTTTCAAGAGCTTGGGTTTCGTATTGTTGCCACTTCGGGGACAGCGAGGGTATTAGAGTTGGAGGGGATTGAGGTTGAGAGGGTTTTGAAATTGCATGTAGGGCGCCCCCATGCAGGTGATATGGTGTCGAACGGGGAGATTCATTTGATGGTGATTACTAGTTCCGAGGATGCTTTGGATTCAATTGATGGGAGGCAGTTGAGGAGGATGGCTTTGGCTTATAAGATTCCTATCATAACGACAGTTGCCGGGGCATTGGCCAGCGTAGAGGCGATTAAGAGTTTGAAGCATAGCTCGATTAAAATGTTGGCGTTGCAGGACTTTTTCAGTGTTGAAGAGCAGCAGCCAAGCTTGCAGGAGGCTTCTTCCTCGGCTTGGACTATTTAAGCTCATTACTCATGCTTTATTTTTGTGAGCTGCTGCTTGTTTTTGTTTATTCATTTCCTGTTATGTGATATGAAGCAAGACTGTGCTTGTATTTTATATCTACTGTCTTGTTTATTCTCTGTTCTTATTCAGCTTGCATTTTTGGATTAATAAATGGGTTCTGCTGTTCAAGTTGGAAAACTGGTTATTTTGTGCTAGTTCTGGTTTTTGCTCTCTGTGATGAGCTTTTTATATTGTTCTTTTCCTTATGTCAAGTAATAATAATGTTATATGAATATGCAGTGCTGAGCAATGCAGATGTGCCAGTATTTAGTGAACAAAATTCCTTGTACACTAGTATTTTGTCATCACAAAATAATTTGAGAAGCATTCAATGGGAAATTCAAAATTCTCTGTTACAGCCAATATATTCCGCAACGAAAACCTCTCGGTTTAATAATCCTGAAGTTATGTGACATTCAAAATTTTCAAATTAAGAACCAATAGCCATGCAGCAGCGTCAATACATCCATTACGAAAGCTATCTACACATATTTCACAAATAATAATAATAATAAATTATTTCTTCATTGTCACTTTACAGCAGAAACAAATGTAAGCAAGCATTCACGGTGTTGAATACGACTAATCCTTTGTTTTTTTTGTTTTTGTTTGGCATACTTTTGACCTTAGTTTCATTAAATTTTCCTTTAATGAAACACTGGAATGGTTAACCTCCGTTTTAATAAATTAATAATATAAAAACGTCATTATACAAATTTTGGAGGAACAAATCCGACCCGACGTACTAGTGAAAGCTATGGACTTGGCGATAAACACCCTGATGGAGGCCGAGATCCCTCTCAAATGTTATCCTCCGTCGATCATGTTGCCAGCGATACTGAATGGTTGAGATTTAAGATGAGGGTTGAGCGTGTTGATCTCAATGGTTTGTTGGTTATTGTTGACGCCGAGCTACCTGCAAGGAAAGTTTCGGGATGGGAAACCACCGTAGGACCCTCCGACGATCAAGTAAGTACCGAGAAATATTAGGGCAGAGTAGCAGCATATTGGAATGAGTTCGAGATACCTGAATCGTCTGGAGGAAGGGTTTATATAGGGGTCGCATTGGAGCAAGCCTATATGAGATTCTCGCCGTCCGTTACGTCCCTGCGTCACGTTTGTGTAAATGGGGGGATATGTCTATTAATGGCGAGATACGCTAGCGTAAGATGCGGGATGTGGAGCGGTGGAGATCTCGTCGTGGCGAGATACACGGAGCCGTTACGGGGGCGCCCGTGCTCCCGGCCAGACGAGGAAGCTGAGAAAACTCATATCTGTGATAGCTCGAAGACGAGCGAGGAGCTGGGGAAGCTCAGCTCTGTAATAGCTCGGAGACGAGCGAGGAGGCTGGGGAAGCTCAGCTCTGTAATAACTCGGAGATGAGCGAGAAGGCTGGTTGCTAGGCGAATAGGTAATGTACTCAGAGAAGCCCCCCAAAGGTCGGATGGTACCTCGAAGATGAGGCACCGAGGAATGTCCCCTTCACATGGTACTTCAAAAGAGCTGGTTGATGCATGTGAAAGACTTACCATCTGCCACGTGTCTTGATCAGGGAAAACCCCATGGTGAGCACCATCATTAGCCCCCCACTCTCGTTCCGGCCTATTTATGGGTCGGATCGAGAGTGGTTTTCTCAGTATTCTCCGTTCAGCTTAGTCCAAGGAATCTTCATGGTAGGTTGTCCGGGAACGACATGGCATTCGGCGGTTATGTCTCCCTGATCTCCGTACCTACATAGCGATAATTAAGTGCTCTAATCTTCGGGCGCGTCTTCGTTGAGCAGGAAGCTATCTACCATGGATTGTCCGAGCAGGATACTACCCGACCGCCTCGTGACGAGAGCTTTAAATCTACGGCCTTGTTGAGCAGGAAACTACCCGACCGCCTCGTGATGAGGGCTTTTGTTAGGTAAGAAGCTATCTGCTGCAAATGGGCCAAGCAGTAAGCTGCACGGCGGTCTCGTGATTGTTAGATATAGTGCCCTCAATTCAATTATTGTAATCGCAGACACGCAATTGTGATGATTGGGGGAAGAACTATACGGGTAGGACAGTCTTACTCAAAATGATAGTATGCTATCTGGTTTGTCTTTATCATTATGTGCATGCATTATGTGGTATTGCAGATTATTATTACATGTTGATAGAGTTCATAGGAATCTTACTTGATTACCAACATTATGATGTCAATCATATACGTGAGAGATGGGTAGCCTATAAGCACATTTTTAAATGTCTCTAGTCGTGGAAGTATCGAGACAAGGCATCGATATTTCAGAGTAGACTAGTGTATACGTTTCGAGATCCCGACGAGGGGCGGTGGCCGGTCTCACAAGCCATTGGTGTTATGTCACCTAAGATAGTATACAGGTGCTTTCTGGAGGTGAGTACACTGAACGGACTCGCCAAGAACTTCTAGATGGTATTATATCTATCGTCAGATGGAAGTTCTCAGGTGACATGAGTATATCTTAGTGCTCTTACCTGAAGTCGTCATTTGTCTCGTGTGAGTTTCCACTGTACTTTGATTACTACCCTACCACGGCTTAAAAGAGTCGTGCAAACATGTTTTAGTTGAGTACAGTCCTAAGCCACATGGAGGCAGTGGTCGACGGTCAGGGATTCGTCTCTCCTTGTATTAAGAGTCGATGTCGCGCTGTGTTCAGTTTGCTATCACCAGAAATCCGTGGCCACGGTGGGGGAGATTTACTGATAGTTGATCAGTAGTATCTCAGTTGGTGATGAGCTAGACTAAGACACGACTTATCGGGTTAGTAGGGATCTGACGTTATCCACCCCTAGACCCGATATGCGATACTCTTTGACTGTAACATTTCAGAAATATAAAATATTATTTTTGGAATTTAAATATTAAAATAATATATTTCGCGTAAACTATTCGATTTGCGAATAGGGGTTTTCGTAAAATTGTATAACTATATGGCAATATTTGGAAAATAATTGGAGAGTAAAATGATTTATTGATTAAATAAATATTTATCGGATTTAGGTATTTTTATAATTAATTATATGCAAGTTTAAATTAAACTCGATTAGTGCACTACTAATCACGATTAAAGCAAATCCGTATTTTTATTAGTCATGGCTAGTGCACCATGACATTTTGCATTTTATTGCATGTTTGTTTCATTGTATTTGTGTTATGTGTTTGGTTTTAATGAGTGAGGGTAAAAGAAAAGAAAATAGATGTGATGATTGAGGAGAGAGAGAGAGGGGACCAAATGATGACTTGAGACATGGCGAGAGAGAGAGAGAGAGAGGCCCCTACACCTTGAGCTTTCCTTTATTCTTTTTCCTTCAACTTCATTTCTTCACTTCACCATTCTTCAACTCCTCCTTCATCTTTTTCATCTCCTCCATCATCCTCCTCTACCCAATGAAAATATCTACAAATCTTCACCAAAACCCCATCCCACCTTCACCAAAAATGATCCCCACCTCATCCTACACCCCATCGCAAGTCCAAGTTTGGATTTTGAAGACTTTGGGCATCTAGGGTTTTTCTTGAGTTGCTCCCATGAGATATAATTCTCACTTCCTATATTGTAATTAGTTCCTAACTTTCTGGTTTATTTTAGAGTTCGATTTAGGGTAGATTAGTGATCTTAGAAGTTTCTAGGTTGAAGTTAGTGGGTGTTTGGACTTGTAAGTGGTAAATTGAGGTTTAATGAGGGTTTACAAGACCTAGGTGATGTTTTCCTGACCAAACTATAAGACTAGAAACCCAAAACCAGAATTTAGAATTTGCCCGACATTGGAATTTTGACAGATTGTGATGATGTTTTGTAATCTGGGATGACCCGAGAGACCCATAAAATAAGTTCTCATGACAGAGAGATGAGCAGGCAACCTAGAAGCACCCCTTGAACCCGAGCCCATATACCTTAGTTTTGGCCGCAGATTTAATCATGGTGGACGCAATTTGCGGCCACATTTTGGTGTATTGTGTTGGATTTTGGTCCATGGATTCCTCATCTGATATCTTAACCAATCCTATATGCAAAATTCCCTAGTTTGTCCTAGGGTAGAATCTGGGAGCGATTTCCTTAGTTGCTAATTTCGGTTTTGCGATTTCTGGAACTTGGGTTTTAGTATTTGAATTTGGATATCGTCGTTTAACGTTTGTACGTCAACGACGAGGGTTATTTGGTTGTTTTTACATGCGTAGGCTATAGGTTCTAACCTATGAGCATATCGTGTGTCGTACCGGTTTTCCGGATTTGGTTTTAATTGCGTTTCGATGTGTTTTGATTGTAGGTACCTTCGCGTGGACTTCCGAGACGACGAAGCACATCGACTTCGGATAAGCAAGGAGTTTTAACAGGTGAGTAGATTGTTAGTTATATGTATGCCCTAAAGGCCATTACTGTACATACGATGTATATTGTAATGGATGCTTGGACATATATAGGGAGGACTTTCTTGCTCGACATGATAGTATACTATCTGGTTGTATTTTATCTTAACATGTACTCTGATTGTCTCTATGTTATATGTTGATAAAGCCCTTAGGATTTGTACTCGACTACTGGGACTATGATGAGATTATACTAGTGGGGCCACGGTAGTCGACGAGTACATCCTATAACTGTTCCTAGTCGAGGGTGTATCGAGACAGGGCATCGATGCACCAGAGTATACTAGCGTATACGCATCTTGACCCATATGATGGGCGATGGATGATCCCATATCCATCGGTGTTTGACATCAAGGATGGTGTACGGGTGCTCAGTGGAGACTGGGTACACTGGACGGACTCGCCGAGAACTTCCAGATGGTATTATACCTTACGTCAGATGGCAGTTCTCCGGTGACACTGGTACAGAGTAGTCTGTTGACCTGAGATCGTCATAGAGTCTTATATGATTCCCACTGTGCTTTGATTTCCATCATACCATGTCCAAGAGGGCGTGCAAAAAGGTGGCTTTTGGGTACAGTCCCGAATCACATGGAGGCAATGAGCGATAGGAGGGGATTCGTCTCTCCCGGTATAGGGAGTTGATGTTGCGCTGTGTTCGATTGGCTATAACCGGAAATCCCTGGCCAGGGTTGCTGAGATTTACTGGTAAGTGTTATCAGTAGTTTCTCGAACTGTTATAGACCTCATATCGACACGACTTATCGAGCTACTGGGGTCTGACGTTTACCACCCCTAGACGAGATATGCGACATATCAGACGACAAGACCGGACTGTACGGGAGTGTTACTGATTGGATTCACAGGAGAATATACAGGCTTGCTTGTTGATCTTCTGAGCGCTGAATACCTGGGTAGCTGTTACGTTTAGCTGACCGCTTGCAGCTTGTGGGTGTTTGATATGATCATCACCTACTGCCGGCGTATTGACGATTCTTTAGAGTCCTACACAGAGCTTTCTTGGCTCAGGAAAAACGGAGTAGGAGCACATATGTGATATGTGCGGGACCGAGGATAATGCGATATGAGATACCGTATTCTATTCTCGCGATATATGATATCAGCTGGGTCATCGGATCAAGTGTTGATTCGATGAATCGGTACGGATAAATATTAATCGGTTATATACGATATAGCTGGATTGTCGGATCAAGTGTTGATTCGATAATTTAATGTATAATAATATATATGATATATTAAATTATATTAACTAATATTTGCTCACTAAAAGATTCTTTTTCTCACTCGGGTAATACATTGATATATATGCGATATATGTTAATTGTATTATTTTATTTGGTTACAATAAATATTATATATGTAATATATAATATTGTAACACGATATGATAACTAATGCAACATGTTTAGTAGAGATTAAACAAGATTAGGGTTTGATTTGGGTTAATGCTTTCTAGATGATTCTAGAAGGTTTAGTTTTGTTTTGTGAAAGATATTTTGTTATAACTCATTCCTTGACCTAACCCAAACCCTAGCCCTAGTTAAGTCTCTACAATGGTTTAGTCAACCATGGTTGCATTATTCATCATTATCTCCTTTGCATTATTCATCACAAAAGGATTATGATTTATTCCTTCTTCTTCTTCCTTCTCTTTTCATGGAAAAGCTTTCATGCTTTTGATTTTGTGATGAAAGTGAGTGAGAATAAGAAAACAAATGAGAGCAAAAATCCTACTTCATCATCCTCATCTACCCTTGTCCTTTAGATGAGGGTGTTCACTTCATTTAGTGAGTGTTAGCTCGTGTTAATGAAACTTCAAGGTAGATCATCTATGTTATCGAAGATCGGAAGCAAGACTGCATCTTTCTCTTCGTGGGGCCTCTCGAGAGTCCGGAACACGATGATCGCAGTGAAGGGACCTCAACACGGAGCTTAAGAAGTGAAGGACCGGATCTACAAAGGTTGTAATCCCTCTCACTTAGTGTTAAAGTGTTTAACATACTTGTTTTCGCATAAACTCAAGTTTAAAGATCTGGCTTCGGGTTGTTCGGCACGGCTAATTTTTAAATCGGGCATGGTTGATGCCTCGTAGAACCTTGTGCGTGTGCCTAGAAACCTTACAGTGGTATCAGAGCCAAGCTAGAGGTTTAGGCGAAATCTGAGCGAAGTTTAAAGTCCGATCGAACCCGGAAACCCCGATGTTTACCCCTCTCTGGACATTTTTCAAAAATGTGATTTTTTATGAATTAAAAATGCTCAGAAAAACAAGCAGGAAAAACTAAGAATTACTGTGAAGTACGGTCAACTAAGTCACTTATTTGACCGCGGAACCGCGGCCAAACCTAGGGTTTGGCAGCGGTTCTGCGGCCAAAATTTAGACTTAGTCCCTCATAATTTCATATATTTATTCTTAGGTCCTTTCTTGTTATTTTTTTTGGAAATTTTTTAATTCCACTCAAGTGTTGAGTTTTCTAGGGTTGTATTGGGGACTCGTTGATTCGATCGGATAATTTAACTTCGTTTAGTTTTGTCCGGGTAATTTTTAGAAACTGTTAAAAAGTTCGAACGGATATCAATAACTCACTTTTTCCCCTGTCGGAAAATTTTCAAAAGTTGGATTTTTTCTTGTGTTTGAAACTTTCGTAAAGTCATGCAAGTAACGCGGTGGACCCTCTAGAAGACAACAAACCTTAACTCGATTATGTGACCGTCTTGAACTGCCTATAAACCTTAGGGTTTGGGGCAGTACGGCGTGCCACATGTGAGGCGTTGGCTTGACCCTTCTATGGCTGGACCATTGGTACTGTGGCATGTGATGGATGTTTTTAAACTGATTTCAAGTGTTGAGTTATATTGGGGAAATCTTGGGTGTTTGATTATTTGATCGGAAAGTTTAACATTGTCTATTTATCTGGATTGTGATACAATATTTGGAATCCACAAGAAGTTATGAGATAACTAATTTGAATATTATAAACATAGCAGTTTAGTCTCAGAAGATCGGTTGCCATGGAATTTTGATGTGATCAAAAGTCCGTCGCAATCACGTAGCATACGCGGATACTCGCCGGGTAAACTTAACAGACAGCCACGCCCCATAGCCCCGACCAAGTGACTGTAGGAGAACCCCGTCGTCAAAAGCATCCGTTCGGGTGCTCGCGGCAGCGGTGTTCCGCCTTAGTGCACTTCGTCGACGGCATCTGGGGGTGCGGCCGTCTACTAAAGTTTGCGACGAGCATTCGATCAGGACTGTCAGGAATCTTGTTGAATTGCCCGGCTTGATATTGAAAAGAGTTTTCGATAATGAGACTAAAATGCGGGGTTTATAATTGTTAGTCATGCGATGTCTAAGGAATTCATTTGGTTAGGCATGCGATGTCTAAGGAGGTTGCGGATTCCAACTGTTGTAGTTTTACACTTTATTTTCTGTGACCGTGAGCGTAGTATGTGGTGTATCGCCGGCTTCGTTGCTATACATCAACGACAATCGGGATACGCATACCTGCTTATGTTAATGATATGAGGTATTATGTGTTGCTGTGATATGTTATAATCGTCCTGTTTGAATAGCCGGGGGTTTTATGTGAGATGAGAGTTTTTCTTTTTCATTCATGTAAAATTCATTGTATGTAATATTCTTTTATTGGGGCACTTCCGGGATGAGGATGATGTCACCCTTGTATATTATTTACTTTTCCGCATTAGGTAGACCCAAGGCGAGGAGCACAAGTAACAGGGTTCTAGGGTCCAGTGGGAGACCATCTCGAGGAGTCGAGACCGGATCTCCTAACCCTAGAATTGGCAGTGTTGCTTGCCGCTCTCGTAGGGGTCTAGGGATGTGGGTTTGGCTATTCATCGCGACCGTGGAATTCGTGTTTTATACAGGCTCGTATTGAAAACACGGACCTCCTAGTATACCCAATATTTCATATATGTTCTTCTGCTGCAATGTTCTGTGATGAAATCATATTACTGCCTGAGACGAATGTTTATATTATATATATGAGATATATGTTATATTGCAGATTTCGTTTCAAAAGAGATGCTTGTGAAGCATAACAAAATGGGACTTCATTAATGAGATTAATGAACTAAAAGAAACCTAAAGATATTGTAGAAACTTGTTTAAAAACTGGTAGCTCTAGTTCTTGCTTTGCATAGCGGTGTTCCTTGTAGAACATCTAGCACCTTATTCGATAAGGAAAGAGCCGAGATCCCTTCACCGGGAGTGACCTCTTTAGTGAAACTAGCAGATGCTACAAACTCGGTTTGCCTTTTGATTGCTTCTATAGTTCTTGCTTTGCATAGTGGTATTTGCGAAATATCCTGCACCTTATTCAATGAGGAAAGGGCCGACGATCTCTTCACCGGGAGTGACCCCTTTAGCAAAACTAGAAAAGCCTCAAAAGCACTCCATTTAAAATCACTCGATTCTACAACGATATAAAGTTCATTACGCAAAAGGTTTTCTTAAAAACCTGTCGTGGCCCTCCGTCATTTCAAATAAGTAATAGTTAGTATTCGTGCTGCGTTTGTTGACTCAGTCAAGGCATAGTGTGCGGTAGCTGATTAGTGCTTATCTGCAAAGCATATGATGCGATTGGATTAGGGTAGTCGTGCGGCCTTGTTGACTCAGTCAAGAGTCATGCGGGTGGATTTAATTCAATCGGGAAATGACGGGTTGAACTTTACTTACGGTCTATGGTTTGTTAACTCAGTCAAGGTCATAGATCGCTTGGGGCAAAATATTATTGGGAATTTCAAGTGTTGAAATTTGCAATGAGATTGCATACCTTCTATGGGATAGTTGGATCCCGATACCCGCTGCGAGTAAGAGTTACTCCTGGGAGAGTTTTACACATTACAATTAGCCGATCAAGTAGGTGTCTAGAAAGGTGTTAATGTTAGTTGTATGTATGCCCTAGAGGCCAGTATTGTACAGATGATGTATATTATATTGGATGCTTGGACATATATAGAGAGGACTTTCTTGCTCGACATGATAGTATGCTATCTGGTTGCACTTTACTTTAACATGAGTACTTATCTCTTTATACTGCTTTATAGTTACATGTTGGTAAAGCCCTTAGGATGAGTACTTGACTACCTGGACTATGATGCAGATCATACTAGTGGGGACATGGTAGTCCATAAGTACATCCTTCAAGGTCTCTAGTCATGGGCGTATCGAGACGGGGCATCGATATACCAGGGTAGACTAGCGTATACGCTTCTCGACCCATGAGATGGGCGATGGATGATCCTATATCCATTGGTGTTTGACATCAGAGATGGTATACGGGTGTTCAGTGGAGACTGGGTACACTGGACGGACTCGCCGAGAACTCCCAGATGGTATTATACCTCACGTCAGATGGCAGTTCTCTGATGACACTTGTGCAGGTTAGTCTGTAGACCCGAGATCGTCATAGAGTTGTCACGACCCGAAAGTACGGAACGTGACCGGCACTTAGATTACGAAACGTCTAGAGGCGCAACGTAACCTAAGTAAGCCGAAGCCCAGAAATCTAAACCATATAAAAGAAGAAGAAGTAAAAGAAACATGAAGAAAACAAGTTTCAAAGTATCAGCAAATTTTCCCAAAATTTTCGGCAGAGTCTCCTCTGTAAAAACTGGCCCCAAACGGGTACAACAAGTATAATATACATAAACAATAAAAAGCATCCCCAAACGGGAGCTAGCTCAACGCCAACAGGCGGAAACAACCACAACAAGCACAATAATATACAACACCAAAGGGCGAGGCTCAAAACTCAAAAGAAAACAAATCCACCAAATCAGAATAATACACCGACTCTAAGGTCGAAATAAATAAATGGTCCAGTAATCTAGCAAATAATACAAGTTTGGTTGATGGAGCTTTCTAGATACAAATGAAATAATAAAAATACAACGGCGGTTCAGATACAAATGAACCAACCTACCGTGCAAATCACCCGGAATGAAAATGATGTGCCAGCAACTGCCAAGGGACCCTGTACATCAACCTGTAATAAAATTTGGCACAACGGGGGTGAGTTGCCAACTCATGAGTAGAAGACATCTACGAAAAGAAATCGAATGCACGACGCTATCCTAGGTCATAATGATACACTACTAAGTCCCAAACATCTAGTAATGGCAGGGTAATACTACGTGTAAATGCAAATACTCTGTGCTCGTGTCAGTGCCTTATATAGTACTATGTCATATGAATGAGTATGAATGCACCATGAATGTAAATGACCAATCCTGAAATCTAGGTATATCTGTATAAGAATTCTTTAACTTTTATCATAGTAAAATGTGTATAGAAATCTGAAATATCAACAATGAAATCCATGGAAATCCGTGTCAAGCATCGACACAAAGCATGTAAATCTCAAGTCTCAATACCTCATAATCTCAATGTCTCATAGTCTCAATATCTTGGGATCCGTCAGTCCGGATCGGCCCATATCATCAAATCTCACGACAACGATCGGTATCCTCCGGATATCTGCCGCGCCAGACATCACCGGTAGGTAGCCTTCCCCTGCCAGGCTCATCGTCTACAACTCGATCTTCTTTTCCCGGGGTACCATACCGGGCCCACCATGTACCCGAGACGGTTCATCCACTCCTCGAATCGGGTCTCGAAATCCAACAGAAAACATGAAATCTCATGGTGGACGACACATACATCACGAGAAAACCGCATCTTATGTTTTAAAAAGAGAGGAGGAGAGAGAAAGAAGTTTTTATATATTTTTGCAGTTTTCCCCAAAATCCAGAAATCTCATAGAAAACCAAAATCCCAAAATCATGAGTAAGTATATGATAAGTGTCGGCATATGTCCATAATACTGCATGATAACATGGAAATATGAATGCATGAAATGTCTAAGTAATCAATGCCATGTCTATACTAACCCTAGAGAGCAATCACAATATTATATCGACCTACCTGTTTGCTGATTCTATCAATAAAAGATAATATGATCTAAAGTGTACGTGACATAGAAATTACCGATGATGATGTGTGTGAGCCGGCAAATAAGTGTGTGTGGAATATACGCATCATCGGTAATGGTGCTAGTGTCATAACAGGCAGAGTTTGATTCTGATTATAGAAACATATGTATGAACATGCAACATTATGATTACAGTATGAATGTAAAGGCAGATGTGCAATAACCACTCATTTGATATACAAATATAACTACAACTATATGTCTCGAGACTAACTAGTGTCCATCTAATCTTCTAAAGAACTAAACCTAAGAACTAGTCAATAAGAAATAAGGGTATACCTAAAGTCTGAGTTCATATCTCTAATAGTCGGCGATCCAGCCTCAATAGCGTCAAGTACGTAGTACGGTTTTCTCGAAACAAAAGTGCGGATCAATCATCACATCTATGCCTCGTACGGTAAAATCCATCGTACGACATCCCAATATCGGGGTACGGGTCAAGTATCGCCTATATGTCTCATCATTCGTATAATATCATCATCAACACATGTCATGATCAAGGTGCTATACTGTAATCGCATACATCAATCATATATCATTGTCAGCATAAATATACATCGTTAATTTATTCTCAGAAATGTCATGTCACATATATCATATCTTGATCAAGTCATATATGTCAAGTCGTGATTAAGTCACGCCTATAAGATATCGAAATCAAGTTACACTTTATGATATCGCAATCAAGTTACATCTATATGATGTCGTACTCAAGTCACACATAAACATATCAGAATATCAATCGCATGTTACGGTTCGGGTGCTATTTTAGAGTCCCATGTACCTCTATATCATCACCACCCTTTATTATCTATGTATACCTATTCATTATATCATTTTTTTAATGATCCGCTATCATAATACGACCGTATAGTCAAGAAACACGGCATCAAGCCCAGTTATACTGTTTCATTCCCGTGTATCATATCACATCATTATATCCCATATACGTGTTGTGTGTGTGTGTCTATATATATATGTGTGTGTGTGTGTGTGTGTGTGTGTGTATACACACCTACACCTAGTCCTATATATATATATATATATATATATATATATATATATATATACACACACACACACGTATACACCACGTCGAGTTTCAGTGTGCGTGTGTGTGTATCTACCTGAAACCTACGAATCTCTTCCAAGGTATTCATCCTCTGGTATGGTCTTCCTAAATCAGTCTAGTCCAGCCTAGGGTCATTACTAGGGTCCTACTTATTAAGAATCTAGGGTCACATCTGGCTTCCCAATGTCAATAAGTACCGTTCCTATTCTACGTGCGGGGGTGCTAAACGTCATCCACCCGACTTCCCCCGTAAATATACATCTACTCACCTGGTCCATGTCTGCCGAAGATGGTGTCGCCATCCTCTTCTTCATCGCCCGCAGTCCACGTGAGGGGTACCTATACGCAAACATATATAGTATCATAAACTAAATCATGGACAAATGTCAAAACGACACACGGAACGTGCATAGGTTAAAACCTATGTCCCGTTCACGCAAAAGAACCAAATATCGCTCGATATCGGCGTAAAAACTCCGATTAATCGAGATAAACATCAAAAACTAACTCATAGTTTTAAAACTCATTACTTATAATATAAAACATTATTTAATTCATCGAATCCCTAAAATCCATCAAATCGCCCGATTTCGTAAAACCCGAAAATGCTAATTTATCGTTTTTCTTCAAAACTCGACATTTAAATGAAACCAATGTTCATAAAACTCATTAAATAGCATAACTAGACTATACAACCCATTACTATATTTTTATTACACAAATTTGTATTAATACAAAATTCCTAGTTTGCAACCTTTATAAATTTTCAACATCTTACAAGCAATATTCCACAATTCCACAACAAACTTGATTTTGAATGAATTAATGTATTAAACTACAATTTATAATGATAATGATATAATGAAACCATAATTTATATTTTAAATCTCATTTATTTAAAAATTTCCAAAAACTAGTTAGCAAAAATAGCATTTTTATTAGTATTTTTCAATTATCAAAAGAAACTAGTGACCAAACTAAGTTTTTCATTCCTTATACATGTCAATATCCTCATTTAAACAACAATCTAATGTTACAAATATTAATTGGAATTTATCTCACCAATATATACAATATATAGAAATCTAGTTTGCAAAAATGGTTTAATTTAACAATTTTGGATAAGCAATTTACAATCTATCATCCATACAAGAATTTCCACTTTGAAAAATGTTAAACTAGTTATTATAACCCTAATTAATTTATAAAAATCATAACTTGATTCTATAACCCTAACTTGAATTTTTAAAACTTGGAAATAGAATTAATTCATTAAATAAATTTATACTAGAATGAAACATTAAATAACAATAATTCATAAGAACAAGATTTATACCTTCACACAAGAAATCCAAACATGAAAATAAGCCTCCAAAATGCATGCTTTCCATCTCCAAAATCCATGTAAAAATGAGGAAAGAATAAAAGGTAGGAAATAATTAGGATTTTGTGGATTTTTTATTGAATTTTTGATGTATTTTTGATGATTTTTAATGCAAAAATGATGGAGGGGAAATTTTGGGGCTGCCCATGGAGGTGAGGCCGGCCATGAGGTGAGGAAAAGAGAGGAGAGTGAGAAAAGGTGAAGAAAAGTGTAGAAGGTTTCATAAAAATATCAAACAATTAAGTCTTTTCAACCTTTATTCATTTTCCTTTTTATTTTTCAAAAACAAAACTAATTTCTAGAAACCTCTTGAAGAATCAAGAGAGGAGGCTACCAAGGCTGGCCAAAATAGTGTGAGGGAGTAAAAGAAAGTGTGGTTTTGTTTGGGAAAAGATAAAAGTTTTACCGCACTCCATTTGCACTAATTTCACCGAAAAAAAGCCTTTTTCTTCGATATTTTCTAACACCGGTTAACAACCTTATTTCAATTCAAAAACCACATGATAAAATTTTCCTTAATGTATTATGACGCACAAAATTTGTTTCAACTCATTCCAGTTTGTAATTTTCCCAAATTAAATGTATTAGTGACGACTTAAAATAATATTAAAATAATTAATTTCGGAAAAATTTCAGAAATTTTGAAATCTCACCAGTGGCTCAATAAACATCAAATACTAGCAATTACATAACTAGAATATTTATATTTAATTTTAAAATAAATATATTTGTATTTTGACTTTTTACAGAAAACCCCCTTATTTTACCGATTTTCCGAAATTTCACCAAAACGATTTTCACAACGTTACAAGAGTATTGTGTGATTCCCACTGTGCTTTGATTTCCACCTTACCACGTCCATGAGGGCATGCAAAACGGTGGTCTTTGGGTACAGTCCCGAGTCACATGGAGGCAATGAGCGATAGGAGGGGTTTCGTCTCTCCCGGTATTGGGGGTTGATGTTGCGCTGTGCTCGATTGGCCGTAACAGGGAAGTCCCTGGTCAGGGCTGATTTAGAGATTTACTAGTAAGAGTTACCAGTAGTTTCTCGACCCGTTATGAGCCTCACATCGGCACGACTTATCGGTTATTGGGGTCTGACGTTTACCACCCCTAAACTTGATATGCGACATATCAGACGAGGAGACCGGACTGTACGGCAAGTGTTACCGGCAGGCTTTTACAGGAGTTGGAGCGGGCTTGCTTGCTGATCTTCTGATCGCTCAATACCCGGGTAGCCGTTACGTCCAGCTAGTACCGCTGACGGCTTGTGGGTGCTTGATGTGATCATCACCTACTGCCGGCATATTGACGAGCCTTTAGAGTCCTACATAGAGGTTTTACTGGCTCAGGCAAAACGAAATAGGAGCGCATATGTGATATGTGCGGGACCGAGAATAATGCGTGTATGTGATACCGTGTTCTATTCTCGCGACTTTTTGTATCGGTCGGTTATATATGATATAGCCGGGTTATCGAATCAAGTGTTGATTCGATAAGTCGATACAATGTTAGTTGGTTGGTTATATGTGATATGACCGGATTATTAAGTCAAGTGTTGATTTAATGATTTATTGTATAATTGTATATTTGATATACTAGTTTACATTGACTAACACATGTTCACTTAGGGTTTTTTCTCACATGTACACAACTTTAATATATATGTGATATATATTAAAATATGTTATCTTTTTGTATCATGGTTGATGATACATTATCCATGGGTGTATGAGACTTACACTATGCTAATTTTTAGTTTAGGTTTTAATATTTAAAGTAATTACAAAATCAAGTGGAGGATTAGAAAATGCATGAAGCTTGTGGAAGCTTGTGGATGCATTGACTAATTCCACTTGAGTTTGTTTTTACTATGGATAGTTATTAACCCAACCATAACAATTAGCCATGGGTTAAGTCTCTACAAGAGTTAGTATATGATACTCACTCACCATGGTTAGCTCACTTACTTGATCATTATCCTCTTCTCTTTCTTTTGTTCATCTTCTTCTTGGTTCAAAAAGAAAAAAAAAGGCTTGCTAGGGTTTGATCCAAAGTGAGAATCATTGTGAGAAATAAAATTCTAAAGAGAACCCACTTCCTATTTCTCCATCCTCTACTAGATTAGCACTTTAGTTTAAGGTGTTTGCTTCACTAATTCTATAGTTAGTGAAGTAGTAGCTTGAGTCGGTATTCCCTCGACGTAGATCATCTTCGGCCTCGGAGACTTCAAGCAAGGACGTGTCTTTCGTCTCGTGAAGCCATGCAAGAGCCCGGGAGAACCATGATCGCAACGAAGGGACTACGACAAGGAGCCTTAGAAGTGAAGGACCGATCTACAAAGGTTGTATTTCGCATACCCTTAGTCGTAAAGTTGTTTACTTGCTATTTTATTCGCCTAATCTCTAGTATACGATCTTGCTTAGGGTTGTTCGGCACATAAAAATTTAATTTTGGCATGGTCGATACCTTGTAGAGCCTTGTTAGTGTGTCTACTAACCCTACAGTGGTATCAGAGCCTAGCTAGAACATTAGGCGATGTGTTAACGAAGTTAAAACCCCGATCGAACCCGAAAACGTCAAATTATACCCCTCTCTGGTCATTTTTTTAAAACTGGGTTTTTTCATAATTAAAAATACCTAAAAAATTCAGCAGGGTTTTCTAAGCATTACGGTGCAAATTTGGTGACGTAATCTGTACGGATAGCCACGGAACCGCGGCAATAGCCTTCATGTGCCGCGGATCCACGGCCGTACAGTGAGTGTATGCTTTGGTGTTTGCACAGTAATACTACTATATGATAGTGCTATTTTCTGGGTATTTTTAATCTGACTCAAGTGTTGAGTATTTTGGGGTTTATTTTGTAATCGTCGATTCGATCGGAGAATATAATTTTGTTATATTATTCCGGATAATTTAGAAAGTATTAAAATGTTCGAACAGATATCATTAACTCAATTTTTCCCGGCACGAAAAACATTCAAGTGTTGAATTTTTCTCGGGTTTAAATCTTTCGGAAAAACGTGCATGTGACGCGATGGACACTCTAGAAGACAACAAACCTTAACTCGATTATGTGACTGTCTTGAACTGCCTTTTGAACCTTAGGGTTTGAGGCAGTACGGCGTGCCACATGTGAGGCGTTGGCTTGACCCCTCTACGGCTGGACCGTTGCTACTGTGACGTATTCTGGAATTTTTGAACTCCGCTCAAGTGTTGAGCTATTATGGAAATCTTGGGTATTTGATTATTCGATCGGAAAGTTTAACACTGTCTATTTATCTGGAATGTGATACAATATGTGGAATTCATAAAGTTAGGCATGAAATGCGAAGTATGTGATATTTCGGATTTACGATGTCTAAAGAGATTGTGGATTCCAAATGTTGTAGTTTTACACTTTCTTTTCTGTGACCGTAAGTGTAATATGTGATATCGCCGGTTTCGTTGCTATATGTCAACGACAATTGGGATGCACATATTTACTTACGTTGATGACATGTGATATTATGTGTTGCTGGATATGTTATATTGGATCGTCGCGTTCTGAATAGCCGGGGGTTTTTATGTGAGATGAGAGTTTTTATTTTCATTCATGTAAAATTAAATGTATGTAATATTCTTTTATTGGGGCACTTCCGGGATGAGGTCGATGTCACCATTTGTATATTATTTACTTTTCCGCACTAGGATAGACCCAAGGAGGAGAGCACAAGTAACCGGGTTCTAGAGTCCAGTGGGAGACCAACTCGAGGAGTCGAGTCCAGGTCTCCTAACTCTAAAATTGGTAGGGTTGCTTGCCGCTCTCGTAGGGGTCTAGGGGTGTGGGTTTGGCTATTCGTCGCGACCGTGGAATCCGTATTTTATAGAGGCTCAAAATAAAATACGGACGTCCTAGTATATCCAATGTTTCGTATGTTTCTTCTGCTGTGATATCTGTGATGTGATTTTTTGATGTTCTGTGATAAATACTGTATATAGTATATATGATATATTATATAGACGTTACTTATGTTTTACACCCGCGCTAGCCCTGCCCTGCTCTACCGTTAGTTACCTAACCTAACGGTGCACGAGGGGACATCGAGGTGAATGCAGATGGCATAAGTGTACGTCGTATTTATCTGTGATGTTTAGGTGACTTAAATGATGGGACTTCATTAATGTGATTAATGAAAGAAAAGAAACCTAAAAGATGTTGTAGAATCAAATTTTAATTAAAAAAGGGTAGCTACAGTTTTTCTTTGCATAGCGATATATATGATATATCCCGCACCTTATTCGATGAGGAAAGAGCCGAGATCCCTTCACCGGGAGTGACCTCTTTAGAAAAACTGGCAGATGCTACAACACTCGGTTTGCTTTTGATTACTTTTGGAGTTTTGCTTTGCATAGTGATATATATGATATATCCCGCACCTTATTCGATGAGGAAAGAGCCGAGATCCCTTCGCCGGGAGTGACCTCTTTAGCAAAACTAATGAAAGCCTCAAAATCATTCCATTTCAAAAAATTCATATGATTCTACAACGATATCAAGTTCATTACGCAATAGGTTTTCAGAAAAACCTGTCGTAACCCTCTGTCATTTCAGATAAGTCCTACTTAGTATTCGTGCTACGTTTGTTGACCTCCGTCAAGGCGTAGTGTGCGGTAGCTAACTAGTATTTATCTGCTTATGCATATGATGCAGATTAGATTAGGGTGGTCGTACGACCTTGTTGACCTCCGTCAAAGGTCGTGCGGATGGGTTTGATTCAATCAAGAAATGACGGGTTGAACTTGACTTGCACCCTGTGGTTTGTTGACCTCCGTCAAGGTCATGGGATGCTTGGGGCAAAATATTATCGGAAATTTCAAGTGTTGAGATTTGCAATGAGATTGCATACCTTCTATGAGATAGTTGGATCTCAATACCCACTGCGAGTAATTGTTACTCCCGGGAGAGTTTTACACAGGACAATTAGCCGATCAAGTAGGTGTCTAGAAAGGTGTCAACGGGGTTACGTCTCTGGGAAAATGAGATTTACTTTAATTAGGTCCGTGCGAAAGCACGGGGAACCTCCCTCAAAGTACCGACACTGGCCTGGCTGAAAGAATGGCGAAGTTATAGGGTGTAATTAATCCCGGCTAGTCTTTCCTTTTAGGGTTTGAAGGAAGATTTGATAAAAACAGTGGGAGCCATCCTGATTAGATAAAATAATAACCAATCTGATCTTGCAAGAGTATACGCTAAAGTGTTTTCTTCTTCTCTCTCTCCAGGTAGCGACCATATCATGCCTTAATCAAGATAATAATATGGATGTATTGACCGAACCCGCATGTTATACTGTGCTGGGGAACGTTGGTTCCGTTCTTTCTTATAAGAGTTATAAGACTGAACAGGATATAGGGGAATACCAGGATTCTCATGCCACCCGACTGAAGAAAGTATATGTTGATGCATTTTCTTCGGGTGTGTTCGTTACAGAGAACTGTTTCTCCATTTGCTCTACGTCCTGGGTATTAGATACCGGGTCAGGATCCCATATATGTAATGTAGGGTTCCTAGGCACCCTAGTAAGGTCACACAAGGCATCGATCATGCCAATTTCAAATTTTACGGTGCCGAGAAACCCTATACTACGGATCGTTTGCTAGAATTCTAGGCGAAAAAGCTAACTAGTTAACAATTAACTAAGGGATACGGATATACAACCTTTGTAGATCCGTTTGTCCACCTCCACGGCTCCGAGAAGAGGTCCTCTCCGCTGTCCAAATCAAATCCGGGCTCTAGCGTCGACTTCATCGGAGAATAAGCGAGCTAGGTCGTCGATGTCCATGCCGAAGATGATCTACGTCGAAGCATCGCTAAATCAAGCTCCGACTTCACCAAGTCAAGAAACTTGTGAAGGAAACACACTCTACTACTTGGCAAGAGGTAGAGGATGAAGAAATAGGAAGTGGGTTAACTTTAGAATTGGATTTCTCACTCAAAAACATCAATCACCATTGATGAGGTAATCTTTTCTTCACTTGAAGCAAGGAAGAAGAAGAAGAAGAATATGATATGTTATATGAAAAAGAAAAGAAAATGAATTCTTATCATAAAATTAACCATGGTCAAGTGTAGAGACTAAACTAGGGTTAGTGGGAATGGTTAGGGTTAAGGATGAGATAAGAATGGTTGACTTGAACAAAGCTTCATGAAGCTTCAACTAAAGAACAAAATTAGCCACCATTCTTTTCTCTTTTCTTTTATTCATTTATCAAAAATAAAAAGGATAATTAAATAAGATAAATGAATAACAAATAATAAACCCTAACCATTTCATTAACCAAGGTTTAATACTTTACACTTAACCAAAAAGGATGTATCATCAAACATGATACAAGCAAGTGCACAAAATCATATCACATATATAATGCGCACACCCGAGTGAGAAAATCCATCTAAAGTGAACCAATATTAGTTAATGCAAAGTAATATATCAAATATATAATTATACATTAAATCATTAAATCAACACTTGATTTAACGATCCGGTCATATCGCATATAACCGGCTAATATCCAATGTGTCGATTTATCGAATCAATCCTTGATTCGATAACTAGGTTATATCGCATACAACCATTCGACACATTCATCGCGAGAATAGAATACTGTATCACATACACGCATTATTCTCGGTCCCGCACATATCTCATATGCGCTCCTATTTCGTTTCGCTTGAGCCAGGAAACCTCTGTGTAGGACTCTAAAGACTCGTCAATACGCCGGCAGCAGATGATGATCATATCAAACACCCACAAGCCGCAAGCGGTCTGCTAAACGTAACGGCCACCCGGGTATTGAGCGATCTGAAGATCGACGAGCAAGCCCGCTCACACTCCAGTGAATCCGACCAGTAACACTACCGTACAGTCCGGTCTGATCGTCTGATATGTCGCATATCTCGCCTAGGGGTGGTAAACGTCAGACCCCATTAGCTCGATAAGTCGTGTCGATATGAGGCTCATAACGGGTCGAGAAACTACTGGTAACACTTACCAGCAATTCTCTGATCAGCCCTGGCCAGGGACTTCCTGTTATAGCCAATCGAACACAGCGCAACATCAACCCCCTATACCGGGAGAGACGAATCCCCTCCTATCGCTCATTGCCTCCATGTGACTCGGGACTGTACCCAAAAACCACCGTTTTGCACGCCCTCTTGGACGTGGTAAGATGGAAATCAAAGCACAGTGGGAACCACACAAGACTCTATGACGATCTCGGGTCAACAGACTACTCTGTACCAGTGTCACCAGAGAACTGCCATCTGACGTGAGGTATAATACCATCTGGGAGTTCTTGGCGAGTCCGTCCAGTGTACCCAGTCTCTACTGAGCACCCGTATATCTCCTCTGATGTCAAACACCGATGGATATGGGGTCATCCATCGCCCATCTGTATGGGTCGAGAAGGTACACGCTAGTCTACTCTGGTATATCGATGCCCCGTCTCGATACACCCACGACTAGGGACTTTGAAGGATGTACTTATGGACTACCATGTCCCCACTAGTATGATCCGCATCATAGTCCAGGTAGTCAAGTACAGATCCTAAGGGCTTTACCAACATGTAACAGAGAGACAATCAGCATACACGTTAAGGTAAAGGGTAACCAAATAGCATACTATCATGTCGAGCAAGAAAGTCCTCCCTATATACGTCCTAGCATCCACTACAATATACATCATATGTACAGTAATGGCCTCTAGGGCATACATATAACTAACAATCTCCCACTTGCACTAGGGCCATCTGTAGCAGTGGTTGTAGTATCTCATACTCAACCATCCCATAAAAGTCTCTCTCTGGGAACAGGCCTTTGTGAGTGGATCCGCTGTGTTTGTCCTCTGAGTCTACTCTCCAAACCTCGATCTCCATGGAGATCAACCATCTCCATGATCAAGTGATACTGCCATAGAATATGTCTGGATCACTGATGGGACGGACGTTCCTTGGCATAAGCCACAACTCCATTGTCACACAATGGGAGGAACATAGTTCATCTCATGAACCAATATACACCCAAACAGCCTCTTTGGTAGCATCTTAAGTAGCGATCTATCCTGCCTTTATCGTCTAGTATGTCACGGTATCTAGTTTGGAACTCTTCCAACATACCGTCCCTTTACTGAGGGTAAAGACAATGCCAGCGACTGACATTCAGTCATCTTTATCACCCTGGAACCCTTCCAGTGATTCTCCCCAGGATCGATTGATACCATCTTACTACAACTAGTGAGTATCCTAACATCCAATTAGATCTATCTCATAGATCCAAAATCCAGGATTTAGGAGGTATCACTTTGATCCTTTATGGAGAATCATTGTGATAAGCGGAGATTGCTCGAGCGTAGCATAGGAAACTTCTTCCCTATCAAGAGTATGTCATCCCTGTACTCTACGAGGATCGCCACCATACTCCCTACTACCAGTTTCTTTATACAAGGTTCATCTACCATTTTGATGATGTCAAACTCTTTGACTAACACATCAAAACAGATGTTCCAGCTCCGCGATGCCTGCTTTATCCTATAAAGCATCTTGCACACGTTTCCGCTGCTCCCACTGTCTACGAAGCCCTCTGGCTGTGTACTTATAGACATTCTCTTCTAAAACATCATTTAGAAAAGGAGTCATGACACCCAACCACCAGAGATCGTAGTCATGGTATGCAGGCGTGGTAAGTAGGACCTGGATGGACTTAAGCATAGCTACTTGAAAAGGTTTCATCATTATCCACACCTGGTCGATGAAGAAAACCTTTAACAAGTCTAGCTTTGAAAGTCTCAACCTTTCCATGTACACTAAGTAATCTTCTCAAGATATACTAGCTCCTGATGGGGATTTAACCCTTCAGATATAGCAACTAAAGTCCATACTTTGTTGGTGTACATGGATTCCATCTCAGATCGCTAAACATCCAGCCATTCTTACAGAGTCTTACTCTCGATGGCCAGCTCGAAACTAGTTGGGTCATCATCTCATGATGCAATCCTCGCTCCCACTGTCATAGAGAAACCGAAGTATCTCTCAGGTGGGTGAGGAACCCTACTAGATCGGCGGAGAGGCTGAGGTTCGTTGGTAACTATTGAATCCTTTGGTTCTATCAAATCATCAGCTGTATTTTGTATAGCTGGAACCTTTCCAGTTCTACATAACAGATCTTGCCTCGAGCTTGTCCGGATTTTGCTTTTAGACATAGGCCGGACAACCCCAAATCTTAACTAGCTTAAGACATGGGCTCTTCCTATACCATATCTCAAATGGAGCGGTAGGCAACTGATTTGATTTGAACCCTATTCAATAGGTATGCAGCTTCTCAAGTGCATAACTCCCAAAAGGAAACAGGTAACTCAGTAGTACTCATCATAGAGCACACCTTATCATATAGGGTGTGATTGCTCCGCCCTGATATACCATCGTGCTATGGTGTATACAGAGGAGTAATGCTGAGAGAGAATTTCATTCTCCTTTAGAACAGTCCAGTATTTCCGTGCTCAAGTATTCTCCTCCTTATTCTCATTAAAGGACATAATACTTATACCCGTATTGGTTCTCTACTTCTTACTTATATTCTGTGAATATCTCAAAAGGTTCGGACTTGTGTTTCAACAGGAACATATGTCTGAATCTTGAGAGATTATCAGAGAATATAATGAAGTATAAAGAATCAGTCCTCGCATTTGTAGACTGGGGACCTATATACATCAACATGTATCATCCCAAGAGTTCACTAACTCTTTCTCTGTTTCCAATAAACAGAGCTGTGGTCATCTTATCTTTGTGACATGACTGGCGAGTTTCACAAGATGTAAATTCAAACTGATTTAAATATGCATCTATATGTAACTCTAGCTAGTCGGGTCACATTGATCTGACCTAGTCTACAATACCTTAAGAAAGAATCGTTCATTTCTGAACTCTTCCTCTTGTGTGTGTTCCATATACTAAGAACTGTAGTTTGATTTAGAACATCAACGCTTTTAGATAACGTGCCTGATACGATCAACTTTTGATATAGGAAATGTTCAAAACATTATCCAACAATACAAAATTTTATCATTTCTTTACTGATAAAGAGACTGATATGATTTTGTATATCAGGTTCGGTATCTAATAACATTCGTTCAGAATCAATGTATTTGGAATACAGGGTGACAGTGACCGACAGACTTGGCTGCAACACTTGCCCCGTTTTCTGCCTCATGAAACTTATCACCCGTTCTCAGTTCTCTACCTTTCTGTAGCCCTATGTAACAGATTACATATCTGGGATCCTGATCTGGTATCACATACCCAGGACGTAGAGGATACAGAGAAACAGTTCTTTGTAATGAACACACCCGAAGATGATGCATCATCATGCACTCTCCTCGTTTGGGCGGCACGGGAATTCTGGTAATCCCCAATTTCCTGCTCTGTCTTATAACAATTATAAGTTGGAGCGGGACCAACGTTCCCCAGCTCAGTATAACAAGCGGGTTCGGTCAATAATCCGTATTATTATCTTGATTAAGGCGTGATATGGTTGCTACCTGGAGAGAGAGAAGAAAACACTCAGCGTGCGCTCTGTTAAGAATAGATTGGTTATTATTTTATCTAATCAGGATGGCTCCCACTGCTTTTTATCAAATCTTCCTTCAAACCCTAAAAGGAAAGACTAGCCGGGATTAATTACACACTACAAGTTCGCCAATCTTTCAGCCAGGCCAGTGTCGGTACTTTGAGGGAGGTCCCCCGTGCTTTCGCACGAACCTAATTAATGTAAACCTTGTTTTCCCAGAGGCGTAACCCCGTTGACACCTTTCTAGACACCTACTTGATCGGCTAATTGTAATGTATAAAACTCTCCCAGGAGTAACTCTTACTCGCAGCGGGTATCGGGATCCAACTATCTCATAGAAGGTATGCAATCTCATTGCAAATTTCAACACTTGAAATTCCCGATAATATTTTGCCCCGAACGATCTATGACCTTGACAAGGTCAACAAACCATAGACCGCAAGTCAAGTTCAACCCGTCATTTCTTGATTGAATCAAACCCACCCGCACGACCCTTGACAAGGTCAACAAGGCCGCACGACTACCCTAACCCAATCTGCATCATATGCATAAGCAGATAAATACTGGTTAGCTACCGCACACTGCGCCTTGACAAGGTCAACAAACGCAGCACGAATACTAAACAGGTTTTATCTGAAATGACGGAGGGCTACGACAGGTTTTTCTGAAAACCTATTGCGTAATGAACTTGATATCGTTGTAGGATCGAATGATTTTAAAATGGAGTGATTTTGAGGCTTTTCTAGTTTTGCTAAAGGAGTCACTCCCGGTGAAGGGATCGTCGGTCCTTTCCTCGTCGAATGAGGTGCGGGATATATCATATATATCACTGTGCAAAGCAAAAACACTAAAAGCAATCAAAAGACAAACCGAGTGTGTAGCATCTGCCAGTCATTGCTAAAGGAGTCACTCCCGGTGAAGGGATCTCGGTCCTTTCCTTATCGAATAAGGTGCAGGATATATCATATATACCGCTGTGCAAAGCAAGAACTGTAGCTACCTGTTTTATTTTGAAATTCGATTCCACAACATCAATTAGGTTTATTTTCTTTCATTAATCTCATTAATGAATATCCCATCATTTAAGTCCACCTAACCAACACAGATAAATATAACGTACGCTTATGCCATCCGCATTCGCCTCGATGTCCCGTCTGCACCGTTAGGTTAGGTAACTAACGCCAGAGCGAGGCAGGGCTAGCGCGGGTGTAAAACATAAGCAACGTCTATATAATATATCATATATACTATATATAATATCTGTCACAGAACATCACATGATCACTGATAAATCACAGCAGAAGAAACATATGAAATATTGGATATACTAGGACGTCTGTGTTTTCAATACGAGCCAGTATAAAACACGGATTCCACGGTCGTGATGAATAGCCAATCCCACACCCCTAGACCCCTACGAGAGCGGCAAGCAACCCTACCAATTCTAGGGTTAGGAGACCCGGACTCGACTCCTCGAGTTGGTCTCCCACTGGACCCCAGAACCCGGTTACTTGTGCTCCCCTCCTTGGGTCTATCCTAGTGCAGAAAAGTAAACAATATACAAACGGTGACTACTTCCGCAACCTGGAAGTGCCCCAATAAAAGAATATTACATACAAGTTTTTACATGAATGAAAATGAAAAACACTCATCTCACATAAAAACCCCCGGCTATTCAAACACGACGATCCAATATAACATATCCAGCAACACATAACATCAGATGTCATCAACGTAAGTGAATATGCGCATCCCAATTGTCGTTGACATATAGCAACGAAACCGGCGATATCACATATTACACTTACGGTCACAGAAAAGAAAATGTAAAACTACAACAGTTGGAATCTGCAACCTCCTCAGACACCGCATGCCTGACCAAATGAAATACTTAGACATCGCATGCCTAACAATTATAAACCCCGCATTTTAGTCTCATTATCGAAAACTCTTTTCAATATCAAGTCGGGAAATTCAACAAGATTCCCGACATCCTGATCGAATGCTCGTCGCAAACTTTAGTAGGCGGCCGCACCCCCGATGCCGTCGACGAAGTGCACCAAGGCGGAACACCGCTGCCGCGAGCACCCGAACGGATGCTTTCGGCGACGGGGTTCTCCTGCAGTCACTTGGTCGGGGCTATGGAGTGAGGCTGTCTATTAAGTTTACCGGCGAGTATCCGCGTTCACAACGTGATTGCAACGGACTTTTGATCACATCAAAATTCCGTAGCAACCGATCAAGTGAGACTAAACTGCTATGTTTATAATATTCATTCCGTTATCTCATAACTATTTGTGAATTCCAATTATTGTATCACATTCCGGATAAATAGAAAATGCTAAACTTTTCGATCGAACAATCGAACACCCAAGTTTTCCCGATACAGATCAACACATGAAACAAGTCTAAAAACATTCAGTTCGTACCTCAGTACCAACGGTCCAGCCGTAGAAGGGTCAAGCCAACGCCTCACATGTGGCACGCCGTACTGCCCCAAACCCGAAGGTTCAAAGGGTAGTTCAAGACGGTCACATAATCGAGTTAAGGTTTGTTGTCTTCTAGAGGGACCATCGTGTTACTTGCACTACTTAGAACGTGATTAAACTACAGAAATATCCAACACTTGGAAATTTCCTGACAGGGGAAAAATTGGGTATTTATATCCGGTCGAACTTTTTAACATATTCAAAAAATTATCCGGAACGACACATAGACAAAGTTTGACAATCCGATCGAATGTATGAACTCCCAATACAACCCAAAATACTCAACTCTTGATTTCATATTAAAAATTCCCAGGAAAACCAGCACTGAAAAATAGGAGTTACTGTGCAAAATTCAATGGCAGATAAGACAAACGTGCGGCGGAAGGGCCGCATTAGCACGCTAATGCCGCGGTTCCGCCGCACTTTAGAAAGATCATTAGGTAATTTTTGCATCGTAATTCTTATATTTACCTGCTTGTTTTTCTGCATATTTTTAATTTGCAAAAATCCACATTTTACAAAAATGTCCAGAGAGCATTTTAAAGTCGGGGTTTCGGGTCGATCGGACTTCTAACTCCGTCTACACATCGCCTAAGGCTCTAGCTAGGCTCTGATACCACTGTAGGGTTCCTAGGCACCCTAGTGAGGTCACACAAGGCATCGATCATGCCAATTTCAAATTTTACGGTGCCGAGAAACCCTATACTACGGATCGTTTGCTAGAATTCTAGGCGAAAAAGCTAACTAGTTAACAATTAACTAAGGGATACGGATATACAACCTTTGTAGATCCGTTTGTCCACCTCCACGGCTCCGAGAAGAGGTCCTCTCCGCTGTCCAAATCAAATCCGGGCTCTAGCGTCGACTTCATCGGAGAATAAGCGAGCTAGGTAGTCGATGTCCATGCCGAAGATGATCTACGTCGAAGCATCGCTAAATCAAGCTCCGACTTCACCAAGTCAAGAAACTTGTGAAGGAAACACACTCTACTACTTGGCAAGAGGTAGAGGATGAAGAAATAGGAAGTGGGTTAACTTTAGAATTGGATTTCTCACTCAAAAACATCAATCACCATTGATGAGGTAATCTTTTCTTCACTTGAAGCAAGGAAGAAGAAGAAGAATAATATGATATGTTATATGAAAAAGAAAAGAAAATGAATTCTTATCATAAAATTAACCATGGTCAAGTGTAGAGACTAAACTAGGGTTAGTGGGAATGGTTAGGGTTAAGGATGAGATAAGAATGGTTGACTTGAACAAAGCTTCATGAAGCTTCAACTAAAGAACAAAATTAGCCACCATTCTTTTCTCTTTTCTTTTATTCATTTATCAAAAATAAAAAGGATAATTAAATAAGATAAATGAATAACAAATAATAAACCCTAACCATTTCATTAACCAAGGTTTAATACTTTACACTTAACCAAAAAGGATGTATCATCAAACATGATACAAGTAAGTGCACAAAATCATATCACATATATAATGCGCACACCCGAGTGAGAAAATCCATCTAAAGTGAACCAATATTAGTTAATGCAAAGTAATATATCAAATATATAATTATACATTAAATCATTAAATCAACACTTGATTTAACGATGCGGTCATATCGCATATAACCGGCTAATATCCAATGTGTCGATTTATCGAATCAATCCTTGATTCGATAACTAGGTTATATCGCATACAACCATTCGACACATTCATCGCGAGAATAGAATACTGTATCACATACACGCATTATTCTCGGTCCCGCACATATCTCATATGCGCTCCTATTTCGTTGCGCTTGAGCCAGGAAACCTCTGTGTAGGACTCTAAAGACTCGTCAATACGCCGGCAGCAGATGATGATCATATCAAACACCCACAAGCCGCAAGCGGTCTGCTAAACGTAACGGCCACCCGGGTATTGAGCGATCTGAAGATCGACGAGCAAGCCCGCTCACACTCCAGTGAATCCGACCAGTAACACTACCGTACAATCCGGTCTGATCGTCTGATATGTCGCATATCTCGCCTAGGGGTGGTAAACGTCAGACCCCATTAGCTCGATAAGTCGTGTCGATATGAGGCTCATAACGGGTCGAGAAACTACTGGTAACACTTACCAGCAATTCTCTGATCAGCCCTGGCCAGGGACTTCCTGTTATAGCCAATCGAACACAGCGCAACATCAACCCCCTATACCGGGAGAGACGAATCCCCTCGTATCGCTCATTGCCTCCATGTGACTCGGGACTGTACCCAAAAACCATCGTTTTGCATGCCCTCTTGGACGTGGTAAGATGGAAATCAAAGCACAGTGGGAACCACACAAGACTCTATGACGATCTCGGGTCAACAGACTACTCTGTACCAGTGTCACCAGAGAACTGCCATCTGACGTGAGGTATAATACCATCTGGGAGTTCTCGGCGAGTCCGTCCAGTGTACCCAGTCTCTACTGAGCACCCGTATATCTCCTCTGATGTCAAACACCGATGGATATGGGATCATCCATCGCCCATCTGTATGGGTCGAGAAGGTACACGCTAGTCTACTCTGGTATATCGATGCCCCGTCTCGATACACCCACGACTAGGGACTTTGAAGGATGTACTTATGGACTACCATGTCCCCACTAGTATGATCCGCATCATAGTCCAGGTAGTCAAGTACAGATCCTAAGGGCTTTACCAACATGTAACAGAGAGACAATCAGCATACACGTTAAGGTAAAGGGTAACCAGATAGCATACTATCATGTCGAGCAAGAAAGTCCTCCCTATATACGTCCTAGCATCCACTACAATATACATCATATGTACAGTAATGGCCTCTAGGGCATACATATAACTAACATGTAATCAGTTACATGGGCTTAGGAAAGGTAGAGAACTTGGAGAAGGTGATAAAGACATAAGGGTTGGAAATGGTATAATTGTTGCAGCTAAAACCGTCGGGGAATATCACCTTGTATTGCCAACTGATAATACATTGATTCTGAACGAATGCTATTACATGCCGAACCTGATATGCAACATTATATCAGTTTCTTTGTTGAGTAAAGAGAGATATAATTTTGTATTACAGGATAATGTTATGAACATTTTCCTTAACAAAAAGTTGGTTAGATCAGGCACGTTGTGCAATGGCATTTATGTTCTAAATCAATCAACAGTTCTGAGCATAACAAACACACACAAGAGGAAGAGTTCAGAACTGAACGAATCCTTCTTGTGGCATTGTAGACTGGGTCACATCAATGCGACACGACTAGCTAAGTTACATAAAGATAGATATGTAAATTCTTTTGAATTTTCATCTTATGACACTTGCCAGTCATGTCTCAAAAGCAAGATGACCAAAACTCCGTTTACGGGACACGGAGAAAGAGTTACCGAACTCTTGGGACTGATACATAGTGATGTATGCGGTCCCATGTCTACGCATGCCAGGGATGGTTCTTCGTACTTCATTACATTCATTGACGATCTCTCTAGATTCGGATATGTGTTCCTGATGAAACACAAATCGGAAGCTTTTGAGAAATTTAGAGAATATAAACAAGAAGTCGAGAACCAAACCGGGAAAAGTATTAAAATCCTTCGATCTGATCGAGGAGGTGAATACTTGAGCAATGAATTCCTGGACTTCCTAAAAGAGAATGGGATTCTCTCTCAGCTAACTCCTCCATATACACCACAGCACAACGGTGTATCGGAACGGAGGAACCGCACCCTATGAGATATGGTGCGCTTTATGATGAGTATAGCTGAGTTACCTATTTCCTTCTGGGGATATGTACTGGAAACAGCAGCATACCTGCTGAATAGGGTTCCTACCAAATCTGTGCCTACCATCCCATATGAGATATGGGAGGGGAAGAGACCATATCTTAATTTTATTAAGATATGGGGTTGCCCGGCCTATGTCAAAAGACAAAAACCGGACAAACTCGAGGCAAGATCTGTTTTGTGTAAGTTTGTTGGATATCCTAAGCATTCGCGAGGGTATATCTTCTACCACAGTGAGGAACAAAGGGTGTTTGTTGCTCAACACGCCACCTTTTTAGAAAAGGAATTTCTTGCAAAAGAGATTAGTGGCTCTGAGGTAGAACTGGAAGAGGTTCCAGCTGTACAAACTACAACAGAAGATTTGGTAGAACCAGAGGATTCGGTAGTTCCCGATGAACCCCAGCCACTCCGCCGATCTAGTAGGATTCCTCACCCACCTGAGAGATACTACGGTTTTCTCATGGATGGTGGGAGCGAGGATTGCATCATGGTTGATGATGACCCAACTAGCTTCGAACAGGCCATCACGAGTGGGGACTCAGTGAAATGGCTGGATGCAATGCGGTCCGAGATGGAATCCATGTACACCAACAAAGTATGGACTTTGGAAGTTGCTCCTGAAGGGGTAAAACCCATTGGGAGCAAGTGGATCTTCAAGAAAAAACTTGGTGTAGATGGGAAAGTGGAGACTTTCAAAGCTAAACTTGTTGCAAAGGGTTTTCGTCAAAGACCAGGTGTGGACTATGACGAAACCTTTTCTCCAGTGGCTATGCTTAAATCCATCCGGATCATGCTTGCCATCGTTGCATATCATGACTACGAAATCTGGCAAATGGATGTTAAGACCGCCTTTCTAAACGGTGATTTAGAAGAGTGCGTGTACATGACTCAGCCAGAGGGCTTCGTAGATAGTGGGAGCAGCGGGAAGCTGTGCAAGCTGCTTAAATCCATTTATGGATTAAAGCAAGCATCGCGGAGTTAGAACATCTGCTTTGATGTCGTTATCAAAGAGTTTGATTTCGTCAAAAATGTAGATGAACCTTGTATCTACAAGAAGGTGGCAGAGAGTAAGGTTGTCTTCCTCGTATTGTACGTGGACGACATACTCGTGATAGGAAATGACATTCCTATGCTGCAATCGGTCAAGCTCTTCTTATCACAAAGATTCTCAATGAAAGATCTTGGTGATGCCTCCTGCATATTGGGAATTATGATCTGTAGAGATAGATCTAAAAGGATATTGGGATTGTCCCAATCCAGGTACATTGACACCATACTAAAGAGGTTTAGTATGGAAGAGTCCAAACGTGGGTTTTTACCCACGATCTCAGGGCTCACTCTCTCCAAAGAGATGTCTCCCAAGACTGATTTGGAGAGAGCTCGCATGCAAGGGATACCCTATGCTTCGGCTGTAGGCTCTATCATGTACGCGATGCTATGTACCAGACCCGATGTAGCATACTCACTAAGTGTAGTGAGTAGATATCAAGCTGATCCTGGAGAGAGTCACTGGACAGCTGTGAAGAGCATTCTCAAGTACTTACGAAGGACTAAAGAGATGCTCTTGGTGTATGGTAACGGAGAACTCTAAGTAGAGTCCTTTATCGATTCGAGCTTCCAGAGTGATAAGGACGACTCTAAGTCGCAGTTGAGATTTGTCTTTACCCTTTATGGGGGGCGGTTAGCTGGAAGAGTTCCAAGCAGGAAACCGTGGCAGACTCAATGATGGAGGCTGAATACATCGCTGCCAACGATGCTGCCAAAGAGGCTGTCTGGATCAAGAAGTTCATTACTGAACTTGGAGTGGTTCCATCCATTGAGCATCCAATACCTTTGTATTGTGATAACAATGGAGCGGTGGCTTTGGCCAAGGAACCCAGGTCCCATCAGCGATCCAGGCATATTCTGAGGCGGTATCACCTGATCCGGGAGATAGTTGATCGCCGGGAGATCGAGGTCAGGAAGGTTGATACGAAGAACAACACTGCGGATCCACTCACGAAGGCCATTCCCCAGATACAGTTTGAGAGACTCTTCGGGATGCTTGGTATGCGATACTACAGCAGCTGGCCCTAGTGCAAGTGGAAGATTGTTAGTTGTATGTATGCCCTAGAGGCCAGTATTGTACAGATGATGTCTATTATATTGGATGCTTGGACATATATAGAGAGGACTTTCTTGCTCGACATGATAGTATGCTATCTGGTTGCACTTTACTTTAACATGTATACTTATCTCTTTATACTGCTTTATAGTTACATGTTGGTAAAGCCCTTAGGATGAGTACTTGACTACCTGGACTATGATGCGGATCATACTAGTGGGGACATGGTAGTCCATAAGTACATACTTCAAGGTCCCTAGTCGTGGGTGTATCGAGACGGGGCATCGATATACCAGAGTAGACTAGCGTATACGCTTCTCGACCCATGAGATGGGCGATGGATGATCCCATATCCATTGGTGTTTGACATCAGAGATGGTATACGGGTGCTCAGAGGAGACTGGGTACACAGGACGGACTCGCCGAGAACTCCCAGATGGTATTATACCTCACGTCAGATAGCAGTTCTCTGGTGACACTTATGCAGGTTAGTCTGTAGACCCGAGATCGTCATAGAGTCTTGTGTGATTCCCACTGTGCTTTGATTTCCACCTTACCACGTCGATGGGGGCGTGCAAAACGGTGGTTTTTGGGTACAGTCCCGAGTCACATGGAGGCAATGAGCGATAGGAGGGGTTTCGTCTCTCCCGGTATTAGGGGTTGATGTTGCGCTGTGCTTGATTGGCCGTAACAGGGAAGTCCCTGGTCAGGGCTAATTTAGAGATTTACTGGTAAGTGTTCCAGTAGTTTCTCGACCCGTTATGAGCCTCACATCGGCACGACTTATCGGTTATTGGGGTCCGACGTTTACCACCCCTAGACTTGATATGCGACATATCAGACGAGGAGACCGGACTGTACGGCAAGTGTTACCGGCAGGCTTTTACAGGAGTTGGAGCGGGCTTGCTTGCTGATCTTCTGATCGCTCAATATCCGGGTAGCCGTTACGTCCAGCTAGTACCGCTGACGGCTTGTGGGTGCTTGATGTGATCATCACCTACTGCCGGCGTATTGACGAGCCTTTAGAGTCCTACATAGAGGTTTTACTGGCTCAGGCAAAACGAAATAGGAGCGCATATGTGATATGTGCGGGACCGAGAATAATGCGTATATGTGATACCGTGTTCTATTCTCGCGACTTTTTGTATCGGTCGGTTATATATGATATAGCCGGGTTATCGAATCAAGTGTTGATTCGATAAGTCGATACAATGTTAGTTAGTTGGTTATATGTGATATGACCGGATTATTAAGTCAAGTGTTGATTTAATGATTTATTGTATAATTGTATATTTTATATACTAGTTTACATTAACTAACACATGTTCACTTAGGGTTTTTTCTCACATGTACACAACTTTAATATATATGTGATATATATTAAAATGTGTTATCTTTTTGTATCATGGTTGATGATACATTATCCATGGGTGTATGAGACTTACACTATGCTAATTTTTAGTTTAGGTTGTAATATTTAAAGTAATTACAAAATCAAGTGGAGGATTAAAAAATGCATGAAGCTTGTGGAAGCTTGTGGATGCATTGACTAATTCCACTTGAGTTTGTTTTTACTATGGATATTTATTAACCCAACCATAACAATTAGCCATGGGTTAATTCTCTACAAGAGTTAGTATATGATACTCACTCGCCATGGTTAGCTCACTTACTTGATCATTATCCTCTTCTCTTTCTTTTGTTCATCTTCTTCTTGGTTCAAAAAGAAAAAAAAAGGCTTGCTAGGGTTTGATCCAAAGTGAGAATCATTGTGAGAAATAATTTTCCAAAGAGAACCCACTTCCTATTTCTCCATCCTCTACTAGATTAGCACTTTAGTTTAGGGTGTTTGCTTCACTAATTCTCTAGTTAGTGAAGTAGTAGCTTGAGTCGGTATTCTCTCGACGTAGATCATTTTCGGCCTCGGAGACTTCAAGCAAGGACGTGTCTTTCGCCTCGTGAAGCCATGCAAGAGCCCGGGAGAACCATGATCGCAGCGAAGGGACTACGACAAGGAGCCTTAGAAGTGAAGGACCGATCAACAAAGGTTGTATTTCGCATACCCTTAGTCATAAAGTTGTTTACTTGCTATTTTATTCGCCTAATCTCTAGTATACGATCTTGCTTAGGGTTGTTCGGCACATAAAAATTTAATTTTGGCATGGTCGATGCCTTATAGAGCCTTGTTAGTGTGCCTAGTAACCCTACAGTTAACGGGGTTACGCCCCTGGGAAAACAAGGTTTACATTAATTAGGTTCGTGCGAAAGCACGGGGGACCTCCCTCAAAGTACCGACACTGGCCTGGCTGAAAAATTGGCGAACTTGTAGGGTGTAATTAATCCCGGCTAGTCTTTTCTTTTAGGGTTTGAAGGAAGATTTGATTAAAACAGTAGGAGACATCCTGATTAGATATATTAGATAACCAATCTAATCTTGTAAGAGCATACGCTGAGTGTTTTCTTCTCTCTCTCTCCAGGTAGCGACCATATCACTCCTTAATCAAGATAATAATATGGAAGAATTGATCGAACCCGCTTGTTATACTGAGCTGGGGAACGCTGGTCCCGCTCCAACTTATAATTGTTATAAGACAGAGCAGGAAATTGGGGATTACCAGAATTCCTGTGCCTCCCAAACGAAGAAAGTGCATGCTGATGCATCTTCTTCGGGTGTGTTCATTACATAGAACTGTTTCTCAGTATCCTTTACGTCCTGGGTATTTGATACCGGATCAGGATCCCAACTATGTAATCTGTTACATGGGCTACAGAAAGGTAGAGAACTGAGAACGGGTGATAAGTTTCATGAGACAGAAAACGGTGCAAGTGTTGCAGCCAAGTCTGTTGGTCACTATCACCCTGTATTACCAGAATACATTGATTCTGAACAAATGTTATTAGATACCGAACCTGATATACAATATCATATCTGTCTCTTTATTAGTAAAGAAAGGATATAATTTTGTATTGTTGGATAATGTTTTGAACATTTCCTATATCAAGAGTTGATCGGTTCAGGCACGTTATCTAAAAGCATTGACGTTCTAAATCAAACTACAGTTCTTAGTATACAGAACACACACGAGAGGAAGAGTTCAGAAATGAACGAATCCTTCTTGAGGCATTGTATACTAGGTCATATCAATGCGACCCGACTAGCTAAGTTACATTTAGATGCATATTTAAATCTGTTTGAATTTACATCTTGTGAAACTTGCCGGTCATGTCACAAAGATAAGATGACCATAGCTCTGTTTATTGGAAACAGAGAAAGAGTTAGTGAACTCTTGGGATTGATACATGCTGATGTATCAAAGTCTCCCGTCTACACATGCCAAGACCGGTTCTTTGTACTTCATTACATTCTCTGATGATCTCTCAAGATTCAGACATATGTTCCTGTTGAAACACAAGTCCGAACCTTTTGAGATATTCACAGAATGTAAGTTAGAAGTAGAGAACCAAAATACGGGTAAAAGTATTATGTCCTTTGATGTGATCAAGAAGGAGAATACTTGAGCACGGAATTCCTGGACTATTCTAAAGGAGAATGAGATTCTCTCTCAGCATTACTCCTCCGTATACACCACAGCACGTCGGTGTATGGGGGCGGAGCAATAGCACCCTATGTGATATGGTGTGCTCTATGATGAGTACTACTGAGTTTCCTATTTCCTTTTGGGTGTTATGCGCTTGAGAAGCTGAATACCTATTGAATAGGGTTCAAATCAAATCAGTTGCCTACCACTTCATATGTGATATGGAAAGGGAAGAGCACATATCTTAAGTTTGTTAAGATTTGGGGTTGTCCGGACTATGTCTAAAAGCAAAATCCGGACAAGCTCGAAGCAAGGTCTGTTATGTAGAACTGGAAAGGTTCCAGCTATACAAACTGTAGCTGATGATTTGGTAGAACCAAAGGATTCAATAGTTTCCAACGAACCTCAGCCTCTCCGCCGATCTAGTAGGGTTCCTCACCCACCTGAGAGATACTTCGGTTTCTCTATGACAGTGGGAGCGAGGATTGCATCATGAGATGATGACCCAACTAGTTTCGAGCTGGCCATCAGGAGTGTGACTCTGTAAGAATGGCTGGATGCTTATCGATCTGAGATGGAATCCTTATACACCAACAAAGTATGGACTTTGGTTGCTTTATCTGAATGGTTAAATCCCCATCAGGAGCAAGTATATCTTGAGAAGATTACTTGGTGTACATGGAAAAGTTAAGACTTTCAAAGCTATGGTTAAGTCCATCCAGATCCTACTTGCCACGGCTACATACCATGACTACGATATCTGGTGGTAGGGTGTCATGACTGCTTTTCTAAATGATGTTTTAGAAGATAGCGTCTATAAGTACACAGCCAGAGTGCTTCGTAGATAGTGAGAGTAGCGGAAACGTGTGCAAGATGTTTTATGTGATAAAGCAGGCATCGCGGAGTTGGAACGTCTGTTTTGATGTGGTAGTCAAAGAGTTTGACATCATCAAATTGGTAGATGAACCATGTATATACAAAAAGGTAGTAGAGAGTGTGGTGGTGATCCTCGTAGAGTACGTGGATGACATACTCTTGATAGGGAAGGAGTTTCCTATGCTACGCTCGGTCAATCTCCGCTTATCGCAAAGATTCTCCATATAGGATCAAAGTGATACCTCCTAAATCCTGGGTTTTGGATCTATGAGATAGATCTAATTGGATGTTAGGATTCTCACTAGTTGTAGTGAGATGGTATCAATCGATCTTGAGGAGAATCACTGGAAAGGTTCCAGGGTGATAAGGATGACTGAATGTCAGTCGCAGGCATTGTCTTTACCCTCAGTGGAGGGACGGTATGTTGGAAGAGCTCCAAGCTAGATACCGTGATATACCAGACGATTAAAGGCAAGATACACGTTACCAAGGATGCTACCAAAGAGGCAGTCTAGATAAATATAAGTTCATGAGATGAACTTCGTTCCAACTATTGTGTGACAATGGAGTTGTGGCTTTAGCCAAAGAACTACCGTCCCATCAAAAATCCAGATATAATTCTTAGGCAGTATCACCTGATCATGGAGATGGATGATCTCCAAGGAGATCGAGGTTAGGAGAGTAGACACAGAGGACAACAGCGCGGATCCACTCACAAAGGCCTTTTTCCCAGTAAAGACTCTTATGGGATGGTTGAGTATGAGATACTTCAACCGCAGCTAATTGTTGGGTATGTGATACCACAACAGATGGCCCTAGTGCAAGTGGGAGATTGTTAGTTATATGTATGCCCTAGAGGCCATTACTGTACATACGATGTACATTGTAGTGGATGCTTAGACATATATAGGGAGGACTTTCTTGCTCGACATGATACTACGCTATCTGGTTGCTCTTTATCTTAACGTGTACTCTGATTGTCTCTATATTACATGTTGATAAAGCCCTTAGGATATGTACTCGACTACTGGGACTATGATGAGATCATACTAGTGGGGCCACGGTAGTCGACGAATACATCATATAACTATTCCTAGTCGAGGGTGTATCGAGACAGGGCATCGATGCACCATAGTAGACTAGCGTATACGCATCTTGACCCATATGATGGGCGATGGATGATCCCATATCCATCGGTGTTTGACATCAAGGATGGTGTACGGGTGCTCAGTGGAGACTGGGTACACTGGACGGACTCGCCGAGAACTCCCAGATGGTATTATACCTTACGTCAGATGGCAGTTCTCCGGTGACACTGGTACAGAGTAGTCTATTGACCTGAGATCGTCATAGAGTCTTGTGTGATTCCTACTGTACTTTGATTTCCATCATACCACGTCCAAGAGGGCGAGCAAAAAAGTGGCTTTTTGGTACAGTCCCGAATCACATGGAAGCAATGAGCGATAGGAGGGGATTCGTCTCTCCCGGTATAGGGAGTTGATGTTGCGCTGTGTTCGATTGGCTATAACCGGAAATCCCTGGCCAGAGTTGCTGAGATTTACTGGTAAGTGTTATCAGTAGTTTCTCGAACTGTTATAGACCTCATATCGACACGACTTATCGAGCTACTGGGGTCTGACGTTTACCACCCCTAGGCGAGATATACGACATATCAGACGACGAGACCGGACTGTACGGGAGTGTTACTGATTGGATTCACAGGAGAATGTACAGGCTTGCTTGTTGATCTTCTGAGCGCTCAATACCTGGGTAGCTGTTACGTTTAGCTGACCGCTTGCAGCTTGTGGGTGTTTGATATGATCATCACCTACTGCCGGCGTATTGACGATTCTTTAGAGTCCTACACAGAGCTTTCTTGGCTCAGGCAAAACGGAGTAGGAGCACATATGTGATATGTGCGGGACCGAGGATAATGTGATATGAGATACCGTATTCTATTCTCGCGATACATGATATCAGCCGGGTCATCGGATCAAGTGTTGATTCGATGAATCGGTACGGATAAATATTAGTCGATTATATGCGATATAGCTGGATTGTCGGATCAAGTGTTGATTCGATAATTTAATGTATAATAATATATATGATATATTAAATTACATTAACTAATATTTTCTCACCAAAAGATTCTTTTTCTCACTCGGGTAATACATTGATATATATGCGATATATGTTAATTGTATTATTTTATTTGGTTACAATAAATATTATATATGTGATATATAATATTGCAACATGATATGATAACTAATGCAACATGTTTAGTAGAGATTAAACAAGATTAGGGTTTGATTTGGGTTAATGCTTTCTAGATGATTCTAAAAGGTTTAGTTTTGTTTTGTGAAAGATATTTTGTTATGACTCATTCCTTGACATTGTTAGTTATATGTATGCCCTAGAGGCCATTACTATACATAGGATGTATATTGTAGTGGATGCTTGGACATATATAGGGAGGACTTTCTTGCTCGACATGATAGTATGCTATCTGGTTGCTCTTTACCTTAACGTGTATACTGATTGTCTCTCTGTTACATGTTGGTAAAGCCCTTAGGATGTGTACTTGACTACCTGGACTATGATGCGGATCATACTAGTAGGGACATGGTAGTCCATAAGTACATCCTTCAAAGTCCCTAGTCGTGGGTGTATCGAGACGGGGCATCGATATACCAGAGTAGACTAGCGTATACCTTCTCGACCCATACAGATGGGCGATGGATGATCCCATATCCATTGGTGTTTGACATCAGAGATGATATACGGGTGCTCAGTGGAGACTGGGTACACTGGACGGACTCGCCGAGAACTCCCAGATGGTATTATACCTCACGTCAGATGGCAGTTCTCTGGTGACACTGGTACAGAGTAGTCTGTTGACCCGAGATTGTCATAGAGTCTTGTGTGGTTCCCACTGTGCTTTGATTTCCATCTTACCACGTCCAAGAGGGCGTGCAAAACGGTGGTTTTTGGGTACAGTCCCGAGTCACATGGAGGCAATGAGCGATAGGAGGGGATTCGTCTCTCCCGGTATAGGGAGTTGATGTTGCACTGTGTTCGATTGGCTATAACAGGAAATCCCTGGCCAGGGTTGCTGAGATTTACTGGTAAGTGTTACCAGTAGTTTCTCGAATTGTTATAGACCTCATATCGACACGACTTATCGAGCTATTGGGGTCTGACGTTTACCACCCCTAGGCAAGATATGCGATATATCAGACGATCAGACCGGACTGTACGGTAGTGTTACTGGTTGGATTCACTGGAGTGTGAGCAGGCTTGCTCGTCGATCTTCAGATCGCTCAATACCCGGGTGGCCGTTACGTTTAGCAGACCGCTTGCGGCTTGTGGGTGCTTGATATGATCATCACCTGCTGCCGGCGTATTGACGAGTCTTTAGAGTCCTACACAGAGGTTTCCTGGTTCAAGCGAAACGAAATAGGAGCGCATATGAGATATGTGCGGGGCCGAGAATAATGCGTGTATGTGATACCGTATTTCATTCTCGCGATGAATGTGTCGAATGGTTATATGAGATATAACCTAGTTATCGAATCGAGGGTTGATTCGATAAACCGATACATTGGATACTAGTCGGTTATATGCGATATGACCGGATCGTTAAATCAAGTGTTGATTTAATGATTTAATGCATGATAATATATTTGATATATTACTTTGCATTAACTAGTATTGGTTCACTTAAGATGGATTTTCTCACTCGGATGTGCACATTGTATATGTGATATACTTTTTGTGCACTTGATTGTATCATGTTTGATGATACATGTTTGCTTGAGTTTGTGTAAAGATTGAACCATGGTTATTTAAATGATTAGGGTTTACATTTTCATATCTATTTATTTATTTATTTATTATGGAAATGATAATGAGAAGAATGGTTGCTAGTTTTGTTTTATTCTTTGAACCTTCATGAAGCATTGACTTTAGTCAACCATTCTTATCTCATCCTTAACCCTAACCATTCCAACTAACCTTGGTTTAATCTCTACACCTAACCATGGTTTGCTTATGATAAGGATTGATTTTCTTTTCTATTTTAATTATTCTTATCATAACAATTTCATCTTCTTCTTCCTTTCTTCAAGTGAAGAAAGCAAGCTCCATCAATGGTGATTGATGGAAACAAGTGAGAAATCCAATTCTAAAGTCTACCCACTTCCTATTTCTTCATCCTCTACCTCTTGCCAAGTAGTAGAGTGTGTTTCCTTCACAAGTTTTCATGGCTCGGTGAAGGTGGAGCTTGATCTAGCGATGCCTCGACGTAGATCATCTTCGGCACGTCGTCGATGACCTAGCCCGCCTATTCTCCGATGAAGCGAACGCGAGAGTCCAAGATCGGATTTGTACAGCGGAGATGACTTCTTCATGGAGCTATGGAGGTGGACAAACGGATCTACAAAGGTTGTATTTCCGTATCTCTTAGTTAAGTGTTAACTAGTTTATTGTTTCGCCTAGATTTCTAGCCAACGATCCGTAGTCGGGTTTCTCGGCACCTAGATTTTTTGAAATTGGCATGGTTGATGCCTTGTGAGACCTCATTAGGATGCCTAGGAACCCTACAGACCTAACCCAAACCCTAGCCCTAGTTAAGTCTCTACAATGGTTTAGTCAACCATGGTTGCATTATTCATCATTATCTCATTTGCATTATTCATCACAAAAGGATTATGATTTATTCATTCTTCTTCTTCCTTCTCTTTTCATGGAAAAGCTTTCATGCTTTTGATTTTGTGATGAAAGTGAATGAGAATAAGAAAACAAATGAGAGCAAAAATCCTACTTCATCATCATCATCTACCCTTGCCCTTTAGATGAGGGTGTTCACTTCATTTAGTGAGTGTTAGCTTGTGTTAATGAAACTTCAAGGTAGATCATCTATGTTATCGAAGATCAGAAGCAAGACTGCATCTTTCTCTTCGTGGGGCCTCTCGAGAGTCCGGAACACGATGATCGCAGCGAAGGGACCTCAACACGGAGCTTAAGAAGTGAAGGACCGGATCTACAAAGGTTGTAATCCCTCTCACTTAGTGTTAAAGTGTTTAACATACTTGTTTTCTCATAAACTCTAGTTTAAAGATCCGGGTTCGGGTTGTTCGGCACGGCTAATTTTTAAATCGGGCATGGTTGATGCCTCGTAGAACCTTATGCATGTGCCTAGCAACCCTACATAGATTTATATCTACGGGGAAAGTCGGGTGGATGGTGTATAGCACCCCCGCAACCACTGATATGGATAAGTGATATATAAACTATGGTTTGGAGAAAACCTATGTATAAACTCACGGATATGATAGCTCAGGATGATTCGGATTAATTTATGAGGATATGATATGAGGATATGAAGCAGGATATATAGAATTGAAAGAGGACATGTATGAGTTGATTATGGTATGATATGAGATCGAGATCGATACAACTTGAGATCGGTATAAATACGACATGAGATTGAGATAGATGTGGTGAGATTAATAAAATATGACGTATATTCAAGATGACATGAGATGAGATTGATACAGATATGACTTGAGATATATGTGTACATAAATATATTTATAAGAATAAAGAGTGTTATGCCGTACGAGACTATAGATCTGTACCCTTATTGACGAATAGGACGATAAAATCCCTATTTCGTTTGATGTCACCATACGATGAATTACCGTACGCGATGAGATATGCCGGACGATTGATCCGCACTCGTGATTTGAGGATGATGATCACGAATATTGTCATATCAGATACTATGAGGCGGGATCGCCGACGTAAAGATGCTACCTGAACCATACTTATTTCCAAAACTGACGAATCGTATGCATCTTTTAGAACGGAAAACCTCAAGGGATGCTACGGATTATCAAATGGTGTCTTTTCCTTAAAACACCGTAGCCTCCACTTTCAAAAATATGATTCGTATCTTTTAAAACTGATCGTATGGTTCATATGTAGATATATATACCCGTTGATTAATCGTGTTTGTGTAGGATTATCCCTCGTGATGTACATACCACGTTCCGGTATTTATTGCTATATGATATCATCTGCTAGTACACCTGCACAGTTACCGATGATGCGCATGTTACACTTACACAGATTTGCCGGCTCACACACCTTCATCATCGGTAATTGCCATGCCACTTGCACAGTAGAACTGCTATATCATGATATTATTCATAACCGTAAATACATTCATTATTCAGTACTATCAAATGATATGTTTGCGTGATATACTTGATATGCTCATATTACTTTTCTATGTTGCATACATCATACTTTATGGTTATATGCATTGAGATGTTGTTTTCATGAGATCTCTGCATTTGGGAACCGTGGTTATATTTCAAAGGAAATTGTGTATTGTTTTAAAAACACGGTTTCCCCTTGATATGTTATTTTTTTTCCACCATGAGTTTTCTCGGTTTTGAGCTATAAGTATGCCCAATTCGAGGAGTGGTAGGCACCATCTGCGGGTACATGGTGGACCCGGTGAGGTATCCCGGGGCAAAAAGACTCGTATAGTTAGACGGTGAGCCCTACGGAGGGAGTACTGCCTACCGGTGATTGGTTGGACCCGGTGGTTGTTCGGAGGATACCGGCCGGAGTCGTGAGTTTGCTGGGTTCCCTAGTGTCACTGTTGGGTTTCGAGAGGCATCGACCATCCCGTTTTCAAAAAATTGGTGTGCTAAAGAACCCTAACACTAGAATCTTAACTAGAGAATTAGACGAACAAGCATGTAAACAACTTTACATATAAAGTGAATAAGGAATAGAACTTTTGTAGACCGGTCCTTCACTTCGATAGCTTCGTGTAGTAGTGTCCTTTCACTCCATGTAGTGATCTTCCGGACTCTAGTGAGGCTCCACAAGGTGAAATGAACAAGCTTGCTTAAAGTCCTCGAGGCCAAAAATGATCTACGTCGAGAAGACACTAACTCAAGCTACCTCTTCACTAAGTGATGAACTAGTGAAGAAACGACCCAATCTAAATGGCTAATAGAGAAGAGGTTGATGAAGTAGGAATTTTGCTCACTTTAGAAATAATTTTCACACTAATTTTCTTCACCTCACATGAAGCAAGAAAGCTTGAGGAAGGAGATGAAGAAAGCAACCATGGAATGAAGCAAGTGAAGAAAATGAATCAAATGGCGAGAATAGCAATCATGGGTGAGCTAATATCATATACTACTCATGTAGAGACTAAACCATGGCTAAACAATAATGGTTAGGTTAATAAATATTTTCAAGTAAAACAAAATTAGTGGATTTGGTCAATGGTTCCATAAGGTTCTACAAGCTTCAACCATGCGACTAATTTCCAACTAATTTGATTTACTTTAAATAAACAAAACCTTACATTATTATAAGTATGGTGTGAGTCTTATACACCCATGTAGCACGTAGCCAAAAGATGTACATTAATATATATCACATATATACTAAGTGTACACTAGTGAGAAAAAGAAATTTTAAGTGAGCTAATATTAGTTAATGTAAGTTAATATATCAAATATATAATTATACATTAAATTATTAAATCAATATTTGATTTAATAATCCGGCTATATCACATACAACCGACTAATATCATATGTATCAACTTATCGAATCAACACTTGATCCGATAACCCGGCTATATCACATATAACCGTTTGATATCACATATCGCGAGAATAGAATACGGTATCACATACACGTATTAATCTTGGTCCCGCACATATCACATATGTGCTCCTACTTCATTTCTCATGAGCCAGGAAACCTCTGTGTAGCACTCTAAAGACTTGTCAATACGCCGGCAGTAGATGGTGATCAAATAAGTCACCCACAAGCCGCAAGCGGTCTGCTAAATGTAACGCACACCAGGGTATTGAGCGATCAGAAGATCAACAAGTAAGCCTGCTCATACTGCTACGAATCCAATAAGTAACACTACCGTACAGTCCGGTCTCTTCGTCTGATATGTCGCATATCACGGCCTGGGGGTGGTAAAACGTCAGACCCCAAAAGCCTGATAAGTAATGCTGATGTGAGGCTTATAACGATTCGAGAAACTACTGATAACACTTACCAGTAGATCTCAGCAACCCTGGCCAGGGATTTCTTGTTATGGCCAATCAAATATAGCACAACTTCAACCCCCAATACCGGACGAGACGAAATCCCCTCCTATCGCTCATTGCCTCCATGTGACTCAGGACTGTACCCAAAAACCACAGTTTTTCACGATCTCTTGAACATGGTAAGGTGGAAATCAAAGCACAGTGGGAAGCACAAAGAACTCTATGACGATCTCGGGTCGACAGACGAACCTGTACCAGTGTCAGCAGAGAACTGCTATCTGACGATAGGTATAATACCATCTAGGAGTTCTCGGCGAGTCCGTTCAGTGTACCCAGTCTCCACTGAGCACCCGTATACCTTCTCTGATGTCAAACACCAATCGATGTGGGATCATCCATCGCCTATCATATGGGTCGAGAAGCGTATACGCTAGTCTACTCTGGAATATCGATGCCCCGTCTCGATATTCCCACGACTAGGAACATTTGAAGGATGTACTTACCGACTACCTCTTCCCCACTAGTATGATCTGCATCATAATCCTGATGGTCAAGTTCTCATCCTAAGGGCTTTATCAACATGTAATAGAGAAACAATAAGTGTACATATTAAGATAAAGAGCAACCAGATAGCATACTATCATGTCGAGCAAGAAAGTCTTCCCTATATATGTCCAAGCATCCACTATAATATACATCACATGTATAATAATGGCCTCTAGGGCATACATATAACCAACAATCTCCCACTTGCACTAAGGCCATTTGTTGTAGTATCTCATACTCAACGCCCCATAAAAGTCTCTCTAGGGAAAGGACTCTGTGAGTGGATCCGTCATGTTATCCTTCACGTCAACTCTCCTTACCTCGATCCTCTGGAGATCAACCATCTCTCTGATCAGATGATACTGTCATCAGAATATGTCTGGATCGCTGATGGGACCGGCGTTCCTAGGCCAAAGCCACAACTCCATTGTTGTCACAATAACAGTTATTGGACGCTCAATGGTAGGAACCATGTTCATATCATGAACAAGAAATATCCAGACATCCACTTTGGTAGCATCGTTGGTAGCGATGTATTCAGCCTTTATCGTCTAGTTTGCCAGAGTATATAGCTTGGAACTCTTCCAACATACCGTCCCTCCACTGAGGGCAAAGAAAAAGCCCGAGACTGACTTTCAGTCGACCTTATCACTCTGGAAGCTCAAATTAGTAAAGGACTCCCGCTGGAGTTCATCGTTACCAAACCCCAAGAATATTTCTTTAGTGCTTCTCAAGTACTTAAGAATGTCCTACACAGCTTTCCAGTGATTCTCCTAAGATCCGATTGATTCCTGATCACTACACACAGTAAGTTAGCTACATCTGGTCTGGTACATAACATCGCATACATGATAGAGCCTAGTGCCGAAGCATAGGGTATCCCTTGCACGCGAGCTCTTTCCAAATTAGTCTCGGGAGACATCTTTTTGGAGAGAGTAATTCATGAGTAAGTGGGCGGACTACCACGTTTAGAATCCTCCATACTAAACCCCTTTAGTATGGTGTTAATGTACCTAGATTTGGGACACTCCCAACATCCACTTAGATCTATCACTATAGATCAAAATCCACAAGATGTAGTAGGTATCATCCATATTTTCCATGGAGAATCGTCGTGATAAGAGGAGCTTGACCGAGTGTAGCATAGGAAACCATTTTCTATCAAGAGTATGTCATCTACGTACAATACGTGTAAGACAACCTTACTCTCTACAACCTTCTTGTATATACAAGATTCATCTACCTTTTTGATGAAGTCAAACTCTTTGACTGCCATATCAAAACAGATGTTCCAACTCCGCGATGCGTGCGTTAATCCTGATGGACTTAAGTATAGCCACTGGAGAAAAGGTTTCATCATAAATCACACTTGGTTGCATGACGAGAACCTTTTACTACAAATCTAGCTTTGAAAGTCTCAACTTTTCCATTTACACCAAGAATCTTCTCATGATCCACTTGCTCCCGATGGGTTTTACCCTTTCAGGTGCAACATTCAAAGTCATACTTTGTTGGTGTACATGGATTCCATCTCTGATTGCATAGCATCCAGCCATTTCACAGAGTCCCCACTCATGATGGCCTGCCTGAACCTGGTTGGGTCATCATCCACCATGATGCAATCCTTGCTCCCACTGTCATCAAGAAAACCGTAGTATCTATCAGGGGGATGAGGAACCCTACTAGATTCGCGGAGAGGCTGAGGTTCGTCGGAGACTATTGAGTCCTTTGGTTTCACCAAATCATCAGCTGTTAGTTTGTCCAGCTGGAACTCCTTCCAGTTCTACCTCATGACCGTAAATTTCTTCATAAGAAATTCCTTTTCTAAAAAGGTGGCATGCTGAGAAACAAAACACCTTTTTCTCCTCAGTGTGGAAGAAAATATACCTGTAAGTGCACGGCGGCGCCCCGGCTGTCAATCCGACGCCGGAATGCGGAAACGAAACTTTTCTAAAAACTAGAAACCGGCACCACCGCGCACAAAAATCCCGGATCGGGCCATTAACCTAATCCTAGCAAACTAGAGAAGGGGTAGAATGCTATACCGAGCGATTCGTGTCCTTCGGTCTTCGGCCTCCACTCCGATCTCCTTACGGAATCTCCGGTCTTCATCTCCTCGTCGGAACGGACACCACATCGCCGGGTTCTTTTATGGGCTCCCACCTCTGGGCCGAGACAACTCGGGCACGAAGTTGGCGAGCCGACGTGCCCAAAAAATGCTGTAGATCAGTGTAGAGAGGTTTGTCTCATGGGGTTGTGAAGTTGCCATAAAGGAGGTGGAGAAGGAACTTTGAAATGGAGCTTTTGAACTTTGATACCAAAATGAGATGAACATTTTTTCCATAACAAAATGAACACCCTCTCTTCTCTCAAAGTGGCCAGCCCCAATATGCAGAAGGGAAAAATGCAAGGGAGGTGAGTGTAGGAAATCAAAGGGGTGATCATAAACAAAAGCAAACCTCACATCAAAAAACCCTTCAATCTTCTCACCATAAATGCAAGAAAAGAAATGATGAAAAGGGAATCAAAAGATGCTATCATAATCCCTCATATCACAACTAACCCCTCCACAATTACTAATTTGCGAACTTGCAAATTAGCCCCTCCATCGGAAAAATCCGGCCGTGAAAGAACAAAGGAAAACTGGCCGAAAGGGAATGCAAACTGGCAACTTCAAAAAACTGATCCCGTAATAAATTACAGGAAAACCCCACGACTGTATATACATACCCGCATTTGTATTCCCACTGAATACAAATGCAAAGAGACAAAATATACACTGTACAATACTAGGATCCGGCTTAAACCAAAGCCCGCTAGTATTATCCGTCCGATCATGATCCGTGCAATACCGCACGGATAAGATCGAACCCTGCCATATCTCCATACGGCCTCTACAGCGTTTCGCCCGAAACTTGAGAAAACGGTCTGTGGGGGACTCTAAAGACTCGTCAACACCTTGGTTGTGGATTTAACCACTAGCACGTCAGAGGTATTAGCCATACGTAACGGGCTACCAGGTATTGACCAAAAGGGACGTCGATGAACGAACTCATCCTGACACCCTACTGAGCCTGTCAGTGATAATATCCATACAGTCCGGTCCGTTCGTCTAAGAGCATCGCATGGCGGGTCTAGGGGGTTGGTAAAAGTCAGACCCCCAAAAGCGGTACAAGTCATGTCGGAGTGTAGCCCAGAACACCCTGAGATACTACTGGAATACCTACCGGTAAATTTCCTGTCTTGGCCAAGGACTTCATGTAATGGCTCTCCTAGATACAGCGCGACCTCATCCCCAATACCGGGAGAGACGAACCCCTGCAGATCTGCTCACTGCCTCCATGTGGCTCGGGACTGTACCCAACTAAAACCTGTTTGCACAACTCCTTTGAGCATGGTAGGGTAGTAATCTAAGTACAGTAGGAACTCACACGAGACAAATGACGATCTCAGGTAGATGAACTAACCTGTACACATGTCACCAGGGAACTGCTATCTGACTTCAGGTATAAGACCAACTAGCTTGTTCCCGGCGAGTCCTGTCCGGTGTACTCATAACCCAATGAGCATCTGTATACATCTTAGGTGAACCAACTGACACCAGTGGCTTGTGAGACCGGCCACCGCCCCTCGTCGGGGTCTCGACTGTATACACTAGTCTACTCTGGAGTATCGATGCCCTGTCTCGAAACTCCCACGACTAGGGATCTTTTAAGGATGTGCTTATAGACTTCAGCTCCCACGTATATGATCGCCCTCATACTGCTGGCAGTCAAGCAAGAATCCTAGGGGCTCTATCAACGCGCAATAGTGACCTGTAAGGTCACCTAAAGCAGTACACGATGATAAAGATAAACCAGATAGCATACTATCATCTTGAGTAAGACTGTCCTACCGGTATAGGTCCTCCCTCAATCATTGCAATCACGTGCCTGTGATCTAATAATTGACTGTGAGGGCACTATCTCCAACAATCTCCCACTTGCACTCAAGGCTAATTATTGCGATGTCGCATACTCACAGCCCGTGTGATACCGAACACCCAACTCCTCTGCTAGTCAGTCTCACAAATCTCGTTTGCGAAACTATTGTGTTCGAGGAATAGCCTCAGTGAGTGGATCTGCTGTGATGTTTCTCTCTTTGTCTCTCTTTATCTCAAGTTCACGGAGAAAACCATCTCCCGAAATGAGCAATACCTGTCTTAGAGTATGTCTGGATATCTGATGGGACCTAGTTCATAAATGAACTCCAAATCCAAACTTCTCAGACTGTATCATCAACTGAATTTAATCAGTATCCTGCGCCATGCCTCCCTCAGTATCCGCATGGACCAGCTGTCCAAAATACTGCCCCTCTTCAGAGGGAGAACTATAACTCTGACAGTCACTCTGTCATCCAGGTCACCTTGGAAGCCTGGAATGATAACTGTCTCCCAAAGGAGGCTGCCGTTATCATTTCCATAGAACATCAACTTATGTTCTAAGACTGCTTCCGAACGCTTCTCCAGGATTGGATCAATATCACCTTATTGCATCTAGTGCAAAAACAACATCCATATCCTATGTGGAGAAACCACTGTGTGACAACCAAAGTATAACCGATCGTAGTATAGGAATTTCACTTCCTACTCTGTGTATGTCATCCTAATACCAGGACATCACACCCTACTACCCTCTTAACAGATCCATCCCCTATTCTGATGAAGTCAAACCTATGACTGTCATATCAGAAATAGATGATCTATCTCCGCTATATCTGCTTTAGTCTCTAAATAGACATAAGCCACTTGTCCACTATACTTCCGCTGCTCCCACTGACTACGACAACCCTCTGGCAGAGTCATATAGACGTACACTTCTAAAGCTAGTTTAGAACGACGCTATAATCATCCTCCTGCCGGGTCTCACAGTCTGGAACAACAGCAATGGCAAGTCTGGGTAAACAAGAACCTCCCTGTCACCGTCCTTGAGGCTACCGGAGTACCTCTCGGGTGCCTGAGGTTACCCACCATATCTGCGGAGTGGCTAATTGAATGTCAAACTAGATTGAATCTTTAGGTTGTTATCAAATCTTCAGTAATCGTTTGCGGTTCTGGAATCACTTCCAGTTCTACCATACTCCCACTATTGTTTTCTGAAAAAATCCATTTTTATTAAAACTATGGCCTGGGTCAACCCTCGTCATAGCCTGGGTCAACCCACAAACAGCCATTACAGAAACGTGCCTTGAGTTATCCAGAGTCTGGTTTTAAGCATAAGCCGGACAACTCCCCGTACCTTAACAATGTCAAGATATGAACTGTTCTATATCCAATATAGAAACAGAGGCACTGATTTAATTGAACCAGATTCAAATCATGCAGCTGTTTCCAGTGCACGTCAACTAAATGGAAGGAGTCCGATCAGCGTTACTCAACTTAGAAGTACTTCCAATTATGAGTAACCTGAAAAAGAAGCAAGTTCTCTTAATCATTACTATTAACTGAATACCACACACAAGTATCTACATCCTCGATCACCTTGACGAATCCCGATACTTGCAATACCTGGTTCTCTACTTTACTCTTATACCTATAACTTCTCAAAACTTCGACCTTGTGTTTCTACGAAACACATGTCTAAGAACTAGAGAAGTCACAAGTAAATAGAATATAGTACGAGTACCAACCCCTCTGTCCTAATGGACACTGGACAACATACAATACTCTGTATAAGTCCCCTGAGTCTAATAACTCATTCCCTATGTGTCGTAAGTTGAAAACTATACTTATGGTTAAGAAGAATTACACCGCTGATTAATGCTCCTTACCTAACCATCCACCGATATAGGTAAATGTCATGGACATAATTTCAAAAAGGTATATCTCACTCTATAAAAATAGACATACAGATATATCAATTTGAAATTGGTGCATAACAACGGATATTCAAAACCAAATATTTGTCGTCCGGCAAACAACCCAGGTGACTTCCTCAAATATCACCAATTACAACGAATTCCGATATAATAAGGATGATCACCTAATTCCCAATAACTTACTCCCACTCATCATTTATAAAACCATACAGATGTGAGAATCATACCTGGTAAATACATACCCTGGAGTAAGGGCTAATTGGGAAATCAGTTTTCTTTTAAGAGTACACAGTGAAACTGAAACATTGAAATGTTTCGATGGGGTATCCCGGTATTCCTAGTAATGCCTCTTCCATTATCCAGATTCACAACTGTAACCGTATATTTCTTTGCCATCTTCCCAAATCCCTTTATATGTCTTTAGTCATTACCTTCTGTACACCCTCTTAGGCTAAATGGTTTTCTTCCTTCCCTACCGTTCAGCACCAGCCTATGGTTTGGAAGAAGACTATCCAATAAGCATAATGGATGTACTGCCCTAATCCTAGGAGCACTCGCAATGCGAGAGAAGGTGAAGATAAAAGACAACCGAATAAACCTTATTCCTATTTCTCCTGAACCAGAATCCATCCCCGAACTGGAACAAGTTCGTTTCGAGTTCGTATATAACCATACGATGGAGTATCCAATAAACTGTGGATCTTCGTAGTGATATGGAGTGTCCTGGAGAAATAAAAAGGTGATTTAGGATTGGCGAAGAAATACTTTGTTTGGTCGTGAATAGCAGTCGCAATATGCTTTGCCCTCTTACTAATCCCTTGATATGTCTTAACTTAATACCTTCTGTACACACCTTTTAGGCTAATTGGTTTTCTTCGTTCCCTACCGGTCGGCACCTGCCTATGGTTTGGAAGAAGACTATCCAATTTGCGTAATAGGTGTACTATCTCCTAAACCAAGGAGTACTCGCAACCTGAGAGAAGGTAAAAGGAAAAGACAATTGAATAGTCCTATTCATTTTCTCCAGAACCGGAAACCATCCTCGAATAAATTCCTTCGAGTTCGTATATAACCATATGATGGTTTTGTCCAATGGAAGTGGACGTTCGTAGTAATACGGGGTGTCCTGGAGAAAAGGGTAAAAGTAGGAGTGGCAATGAGGTTTGCAATTCTGACAATCCAAAAGCCAGTATTTAAGAAGGTTCGGTTAATTTTGGTCACTGAGTCATAGTCTAGGGTCGGGTCATGGTCACTGCCAGAGAGAGAGAGAGAGAAAAGAAACACTCAGCGTGCACTCTAACCTAGATCAGAATGGTTATCACTTTATCTAATCAGGAAACCTCCCACTGTAACGTCAAATTCTCCTCCAAACCTGAAAGAAGAATTAGTCGGGATCACCGGAGGAGTAAACCAACTCATCAGTGGGAATCGGGATCCAACTATCATCGCATGATAACGTGACGGAATCCGCTAACGTTATCATGCTCCAGAAGGTATGCGCATATCTGGCAAGTTTCAGTTTCTTTAGAAACTCCCGATATGATTTTTACCCCATGCTCTTATGACCTTGACGAAGGTCAACAAATCATAAGTCACATGTCAAGTTCTACCCGTCATTATCCAGGTTAATTTGAACCCACCCGTACAAGCTCTTGACGAAGGTCAACAAGGCTATACGACTGTCCCAAACCAACGCATCTATCTATGCAGCAGAAAGGTAACAAGCAGCTACCATACACTATGCCTTGACGAAGGTCAACAAACATAGCATGAATACTACGTGCTACCCGTCTGAAATGACGGAGGGCTACGAATGGTTTCTGGCGAAAAATCTTTAACGTAATGAACTTGATATCGTTGAAGGAACTGTATAGCTTTTTTAAAAATATAGTGGTGAAAACCTTTGCTAAAGAGGTCACTCCCGGTGAAGGGATCTCGGCTCTTTCCACGTAGAATGAGGTGCAGGATATTCCAACTGAATACCACGATGCAAAGCAAAAGTAAACGACTATAGTGAATTTATTGCCCTGACGCAAACTTCTGTCCAAGGGGTCACTCCCGATGAAGGGATCTCGGCCCTTGCCTCGTCGACTCAGGTGCAGGATATTCCAACCGAATACCACTGTGCAAAACAAAAGAGAACGTCCTTGCAATAACACCTTTTTGAAAAATGTTCCAACAGCATCAGAATAGGTTTGTTTAGCTTGCATTGATCTGAATCAACGCAGTCCCATCAATTGATCACACCAATAAAGAACGAAAATAATGATGTACGTATATGCCTTCCGCATTCGCCACTAGGTCCCGTCATCACCCGTCAGGTTACTTAACTAACGACAGAGCGGGGACTGGACTAACGCGGATGCAAAACATATACAACATCTACTAGTATATATATCAATATATAATATTCGCTCAAGGCGTGATAAAATGCAACATCACAGAAATGTAATAAGCATCACAGAACAATACAGATATTTGGGATCCCTGGGTTTCATAGAGCCGCTACTGAAACCCGACGTTCCCCTGGTCGTGTGGATGGCCTGTGCAATGAAATCCTAGACCCCTACGGGCGCGGCAAGTTACCCGCCAAAACCTGAAGCGAGGCAGCCCCCTTCAGCAATGTGAATGGACCACCCAGCACTTCACGGAATCCGGTAACTTAGGCACCCCTCCTTGGGTCAACCTGTACCCCCTACGAGTGCGGCGAATAGCCCGCCAATTCTAGAGTGAAGCCCCCTCCGTCTCAACGCCATGAGATGCGGGCTCGTTGCCCTCTAGAACCCGGCTATCCGTGCACCCCTCCTTGGGGTAATCCTAGTACAGAAAGTAAAATATACATACAACGGGTACATCGACCTCAGCCCGGTCGTGCCCTAAAAGAATAATATACAAACAGGCAGTAACGGCAGTCCACATGTCGGACGCTCGCCCCGCAATATCAAATGTACATAAAAAATGAAACTGTACTAACATTGCATCCAGGCTATCCCCCACGACCAATCCGCAACATCACAGCACAACACAGAACATCAACGTGAATGTCACGTTCGCAAATCCGTCTAAAAAGGCTATAGCAGTTAGACAGGATTTACCGATCAAGTGACATTCACGGTCGCAGATATAATGTAAATACTGTGAACTAACATGTTTAAAATTTTCGATCGATTAAATTTACCGAAGTGGGCCCCAAGCACTACTGCAGTACTCAAAGAAAACCTTGGCCCAAAAAGAATATTCCAAAAACCATATTTTCAAGTCAGAAGCCTACTGTGCAAATTTGGTGCAGAAAGGAGTCAAGGTGGAGGCGGAACCGCGGCCAATGCAAGGGTTAGGCCGCGGTTCCACGGTGGAACTATGACGTCATGCGACCAAATTTCTACAGAAGTCTTAGAATTACCTGCACATATTTCTGCAATGAACTGAAAAAATTTTGGAGCACAAAATGAAATCGACGGAAACTGTGCTTTTGATATCGGGTTTTTGGAAAATCCGTTCGATCGAACATTTAAACACGCTAAAGCAAGCTAGACTAGGTTAATGGCATGGCTCTGATACCAGTGTAAGTGCACGGCGGCGCCCCGGCCGTCAATCCGACGCCGGAATGCGGAAACGAAACTTTTCTAAAAACTAGAAACCGGCACCACCGCGCACAAAAATCCCGGATCGGGCCATTAACCGAATCCTAGCAAACTAGAGAAGGGGTAGAATGCTATACCGAGCGATCCGTGTCCTTTGGTCTTCTGCCTCCACTCCGATCTCCTTGCGGAATCACCGGTCTTCATCTCCTCGTTGGAACGGGCACCACATCGCCGGGTTCTTTTACGGGATTCCACCTCTGGACCGAGGCAACTCGGGCACGAAGTTGGCGAGCTGACGTGCCCAAGAAATGCTGTAGATCAGTGTAAAGAAGTTTGTCTCATGGGGTTGTGAAGTTGCCATAAAGGAGGTGGAGAAGGAACTTTGAAATGGAGCTTTTGAACTTTGATACCAAAATGAGATGAACATTTTTTCCATAACAAAATGAACACCCTCTCTTCTCTCAAAGTGGCCGGACCCAATATGGAGAAAGGAAAAATGCAAGGGAGGTGAGTGTAGGAAATCAAAAGGGTGATCATAAACAAAAGCAAACCTCACATCAAAAAACCCTTCAATCTTCTCACCATAAATGCAAGAAAAGAAATGATGAAAAGGGAATCAAAAGATGCTATCATAATCCCTCATATCACAACTAACCCCTCCACAATTGCTAATGTGCGAACTTGCAAATTAGCCCCTCCATCGGAAAAATCCGGCCGTGAAGGAACAAAGGAAAAGTGGACGAAACGGAATGCAAACTGGCAACTTCAAAAAACTGATCCCGTAATAAATTACAGGAAAACCCCACGACTTTATATACATACCCGCATTTGTATTCCCACTGAATACAAATGCAAAGAGACAAAATCTACACTGTACAATACTAGGATCCGGCTTAAACCAAAGCCCGCTAGTATTATCCGTCCGATCATGATCCGTGCAATACCGCACGGATAAGATCGAACCCTGCCATATCTCCATACGGCCTCTACAGCGTTTCACCCGAAACTTGAGAAAACGGTCTATGGGGGACTCTAAAGACTCGTCAACACCTTGGTTATGGATTTAACCACCAGCACGTCAGAGGTATTAGCCATACGTAACGGGTTACCAGGTATTGACCAAAAGGGACGTCGATGAGCGAACTCATCCTGACACCCTACTGAGCCTGTCAGTGACAATATCCGTACAGTCCGGTTTGTTCGTCTATGAGCATCGCATGGCGGGCTTAGGGGGTTAGTAAAAGTCAGACCCCCAAAAGCGGTACAAGTCGTGTCGGAGTGTAGCCCAGAACACCCTGAGATACTACTGGAATACCTACCAGTAAATCTCCTGCCTTGGCCAAGGACTTCGTGTAATGGCTCTCCTAGACACAGCGCGACCTCACCTCCAATACCGAGAGAGACGAACCCCTGCAGATCCGCTCACTGCCTCCATGTGGCTCGGGACTGTACCCAACTAAAACCTGTTTGCACAACTCCTTTGAGCGTGGTAGGGTAGTAATCTAAGTACAGTGGGAACTCACACGAGACAAATGACGATCTCAGGTCGATGAACTAACCTGTACATATGTCACCAGGGAACTGCTATCTGACGTCAGGTATAAGACCAACTAGCATGTTCCCGGCGAGTCCTGTCCGGTGTACTCATAACCCAATGAGCACCTGTATACATCTTAGGTGAACCAACTGACACCAGTGGCTTGTGAGACCGTCCACCGCCCCTCGTCGGGGTCTCGACTGTATACACTAGTCTACTCTGGAGTATGGATGCCCTGTCTCGAAACTCCCACGACTAGGGACCTTTTAAGGATGTGCTTATAGACTCCAGCTCCCACGTATATGATCGCCCTCATACTGCTGGCAGTCAAGCAAGAATCCTAGGGGCTCTATCAACGCGCAATAGTGACCTGTAAGGTCACCTAAAGCAGTACACAATGATAAAGATAAACCAGATAGCATACTATCATCTTGAGTAAGACTGTCCTACCGGTATAGGTCCTCCCTCAATCATTGCAATCATGTGCCTGTGATCCAATAATTGACTCTGAGGCCACTATCTCCAACAATACCCTCGCAAATGTTCGGGATATCCAACAAACTTACAGAACTGACCTTGCCTCGACTTTGTCCGGATTTTTCTTTTCAACATAGGCCGGACAACCCTATATCTTAACTCGTTTAAGACATGGTCTCTTCCCATTCCATATCTCATATGTAGTGGTAGGCACTGATTTGGATGAAACCCCATTCAATAGGTCTGCAGCTTCTCAAGTGCATAACTCTCAAAAGGAAATAAGTAACTCAGCAGTACTTATCATAGAGCGCGCCATATCTCATATGGTGCGATACCTCCGTCCCGATACACCGTTGTGCCGTGGTGTATACGAAGGAGTAAGCTGAGAAAGAATCCCATTCTCTGTTTAGAAAATCTAAGAACTCCATGCCCAAGTATTCGCCTCCTCGATCTCATCGAAGGACTTTAATACTTCTACCCGTCTGGTTCTTAACTTCAAGCTTATATTCCTTGAATTTCTTAAAAGTTTCAGACGCGTGTTTCAACATGAACACATGTCCGAATCTTGAGAGATCGTCAATGAATGTAATGAAGTACAAAAAACCAACCCTGGCATTTGTGGGCTGCCGCTTATCAACAACAAATGGCCCGATACTACAACGCTCAGGTCAAGCGCCGCTCCTTCAAGACCGGAGATCTGGTCCTACGGCGGAACGAGTTCATCGATCAAGAAAAGCTACACAAGTCTCTCTAAAGTGGGACGGTCCTTTCCTCGTCTCTGAAGTACACCCCGGCGGAGCCTATCGCCTACAAGACGCGGACGGACGCAAGTTCCCGTGAACTTACAACGCCGAGAAGCTCAAGCTATACCAATGAGGTCAAGGCCAACGAGTGTGTACCCCTCCTTTCGCGAAGACGATGTAAATGTTTTCTGAAAATTCTTTCCATTCAAATAAAGGGAACGTCAGAACATTGCAAATAGAGTTCTATCTTTGTGATCCGAAGCCCTCACCAAAGAGGCAACCGCGCAACTTCACTACCCGGTTATCCTTAGCAGGCCTCCTACGGCCCTCCAACGCTAAGGGTCAAAGTCCTCCTTAAGGGCAGCCGAGCGGCTACCCTGCTCGGCTATACCTGGCCGGTAGTTTCCCTACACGCAACGCCAGGGATCAAAGCCCTCGCCAAGAGGCAACCGCGCAGTTTCACTGCCCGGTTATGTAGGGTTCCTAGGCACCCTAATGAGGTCTTACAAGGCATCAACCATGCCAATTTCAAAAATTCTAGGTGCCGAGAGACCCGACTACGGATCGTTTGCTAGAAAACTAGGCGAAAAAGCTAACTAGTTAACAATTAACTAATGGGAAACGGAAATACAACCTTTGTAGATCCGGTGCTCCACCTCCATAGCTCCGCAACGAAGTCGTCTCCGCTGTCCAAAAGGAATCCGGGCTCTAGAGTCGGCTTCGTCGGAGAATGGACGGGCTAGGTCGTCGACGACGTGCCGAAGATGATCTACGTCGAAGCATCACTAGATCAAGCTCCAAACCTCACCAAGTCATGAAAACTTATGAAGGAAACACACTCTACTACTTGGCAAGAGGTAGAGGATGAAGAAATAGGAAGTGGGTAGACTTTAGAATTGGATTTCTCACTTGTTTCATCAATCCACCATTGATGAAGAAAGCTTTTCTTCTTTGAAGAAGATGAAGAAGAAGAAGAAAGAATTATGATAAGTTATTTAAAAATGAAAAGAATATCCAAACTTATCATAATCCTAACTATGGTTATGTGTAGAGAATTGACCATGGTTAAATCATTGGTTAGGGTTAAGGATGAGATAAGAATGGTGGTCAAGGTCAAAGCTTCATGAAGCTTCAACTAAACAACAAATTAAGCCACCATTCTTTTCTCTTTTCCATTTATTTTCCAAAATATATAAACAAATAAATAAATGAATAAATAAGTAATGGAAAATAAAAACCTAATTATATGTTTAACCATGGTTTAATTCTTTATACTTAACCAAGTAAACATGCATCATCAAACATGATACAATCATGTGTACAAAAGTATATCACATATACAATGTGCACAAACCGAGTGAGAAAATCCATTTAAAGTGAACCAATACTAGTTAATGCAAAGTAATATATCAAATATATAATTATGCATTAAATCATTAAATCAACGCTTGATTTAACGATCCGGTCATGACGCACATAACCGACTGGTACCATTAGTAACATCTTATCGAATCAACACTTGATCCGATAACCCGGCTATATCGCATATAACCGATCAATGTCACATCGCGAGAATCGAATACAGTATCACATACTCGTATTATTCTCGGTCCCGCACATATCTCATATGCGCTCCTATTTCGTTTCGCTTGAGCCAGGAAACCTCTGTGTAGGACTCTAAAGACTCGTCAATACGCCGGCAGCAGATGATGATCATATCAAGCATCCACAAGCCGCAAGCGGTCTGCTAAACGTAACGGCCACCCGGGTATTGAGCGATCTGAAGATCGACGAGCAAGCCCGCTCACACTCCAGTGAATCCGACCAGTAACACTACCGTACAGTCCGGTCTGATCGTCTGATATGTCGCATATCTCGCCTAGGGGTGGTAAACGTCAGACCCCAATAGCTCGATAAGTCGTGTCGATATGAGGTCTATAACTGTTCGAGAAACTACTGGTAACACTTACCAGTAAATCTCAGCAACCCTGGCCAGAGATTTCCTGTTATAGCCAATCGAACACAGCACAACATCAACTCCCTATACCGGGAGAGACGAATCCCCTCCTATCGCTCATTGCCTCCATGTGACTCGGGACTGTACCCAAAAACCACCGTTTTGCACGCCCTCTTGGACGTGGTAAGATGGAAATCAAAGCACAGTGGGAACCACACAAGACTCTATGACGATCTCGGGTCAACAGACTACTCTGTACCAGTGTCACCAGAGAACTGCCATCTGACGTGAGGTATAATACCATCTGGGAGTTCTCGGCGAGTCCGTCCAGTGTACCCAGTCTCTACTGAGCACCCGTATATCATCTCTGATGTCAAACACCAATGGATATGGGATCATCCATCGCCCATCTGTATGGGTCGAGAAGGCATACGCTAGTCTACTCTGGTATATCGATGCCCCGTCTCGATACACCCACGACTAGGGACTTTGAAGGATGTACTTATGGACTACCATGTCCCCATTAGTATGATCCGCATCATAGTCCAGGTAGTCAAGTACAGATCCTAAGGGCTTTACCAACATGTAACAGAGAGACAATCAGCATACACGTTAAGGTAAAGGTCAACCAGATAGCATACTATCATGTCGAGCAAGAAAGTCCTCCCTACATATGTCCCAGCATCCACTACAATATACATCCAATGTACAGTAATGGCCTCTAGGGCATACATATAACTAACAATACCTTAGGCGAAGTCTAGACGGATTTTGAATTCCCTAGTGCAAGTGGGAGATTGTTGCACTAGGGCCTACAGTAATGGCCCTAGTGCAACACATAATATCAGTCACGGACGTCCTAGTGCGGAAAAATAAATAATATACAAGAGGTGACAACTTCCGCAACCTGGAAGTGCCCCAATAAAAGAATATTACATACAAGTTTTTACATGAATGAAAATGAAAAACACTCATCTCACATAAAAACCCCCGGCTATTCAAACACGACGATCCAATATAACATATCCAGCAACACATAACATCACATGTCATCAACGTAAGTAAATATGCGCATCCCAATTATCGTTGACATATAGCAACGAAACCGGCGATATCACATATTACACTTACGGTCACAGAAAAGAAAGTGTAAAACTACAACAGTTGGAATCCGCAACCTCCTCAGACATCGCATGCCTGACCAAATGAATTCCTTAGACATCGCATGCCTAACAATTATAAACCCCGCATTTTAGTCTCAACATCGAAAACACTTTTCAATACCAAGTCGGGCAATTCAACAGGATTCCCGACAATTTGATCGAATGCTCGTCGCAAACTTCAGTAGACGGCCGCACCCCCGATACCGTCGACGAAGTGCACCAAGGCGGAACACCGCTGCCGCGAGCACCCGAATGGATGCTTTCGGCGACGGGGTTCTCCTACAGTCACTTGGTCGGGGCTATGGAGTGAGGCTGTCTATTAAGTTTACCCGGCGAGTATCCGCGTACGCTACGTGATTGCGACGGACTTTTGATCACATCAAAATTCCGTGGCAACCGATCAAGCGAGACTAAACTGCTATGTTTATAACATTCATTCAGTTATCTCATAACTTCTTGTGAATTCCAATTATTGTATCTCATTCCGGATAAATAGAAAATGTCAAACTTTCCGATCGAACAATCGAACACCCAAGTTTTCCCGATACAGATCAACACATGAAATATGAGTCTAACAACATTCAGTTCGTGCCACATGTGACCGTCTTGAACTGCCCTTTGAACCTTCGGGTTTGGGGCAGTACGGCGTGCCACATGTGAGGCGTTGGCTTGACCCTTCTACGGCTAGACCGTTGGTACTGAGGGCCCCAAACCCGAAGGTTCAAAGGGCAGTTCAAGACGGTCACATAATCGAGTTAAGGTTTGTTGTCTTCTCTTACTGTTTGCACAGTACGGCGTGCCACATGTGAGGCGTTGGCTTGACCCTTCTACGGCTGGACCGTTGGTACTGAGGCACGAACTGAATGTTGTTAGACTCATATTTCATGTGTTGATCTGTATCGGGAAAACTTGGGTGTTCGATTGTTCGATCGGAAAGTTTGACATTTTCTATTTATCCGGAATGAGATACAATAATTGGAATTCACAAGAAGTTATGAGATAACTGAATGAATGTTATAAACATAGCAGTTTAGTCTCGCTTGATCGGTTGCCACGGAATTTTGATGTGATCAAAAGTCCGTCGCAATCACGTAGCGTACGCGGATACTCGCCGGGTAAACTTAATAGACAGCCTCACTCCATAGCCCCGACCAAGTGACTGTAGGAGAACCCCGTCGCCGAAAGCATCCGTTCGGGTGCTCGCGGCAGCGGTGTTCCGCCTTGGTGCACTTCGTCGACGGTATCGGGGGTGCGGCCGTCTACTGAAGTTTGCGACGAGCATTCGATCAAATTGTCGGGAATCCTGTTGAATTGCCCGACTTGGTATTGAAAAGTGTTTTCGATGTTGAGACTAAAATGCGGGGTTTATAATTGTTAGGCATGCGATGTCTAAGGAATTCATTTGGTCAGGCATGCGATGTCTGAGGAGGTTGCGGATTCCAACTGTTGTAGTTTTACACTTTCTTTTCTGTGACCGTAAGTGTAATATGTGATATCACCGGTTTCGTTGCTATATGTCAACGATAATTGGGATGCGCATATTTACTTACGTTGATGACATGTGATGTTATGTGTTGCTGGATATGTTATATTGGATCGTCGTGTTTGAATAGCCGGGGGTTTTTATGTGAGATGAGTGTTTTTCATTTTCATTCATGTAAAAACTTGTATGTAATATTCTTTTATTGGGGCACTTCCAGGTTGCGGAAGTTGTCACCTCTTGTATATTATTTATTTTTCCGCACTAGGACGTCCGTGACTGATATTATGTGTTGCACTAGGGCCATTACTGTAGGCCCTAGTGCAACAATCTCCCACTTGCACTAGGGAATTCAAAATCCGTCTAGACTTCGCCTAAGGTATTGTTAGTTATATGTATGCCCTAGAGGCCATTACTGTACATTGGATGTATATTGTAGTGGATGCTGGGACATATGTAGGGAGGACTTTCTTGCTCGACATGATAGTATGCTATCTGGTTGACCTTTACCTTAACGTGTATGCTGATTGTCTCTCTGTTACATGTTGGTAAAGCCCTTAGGATCTGTACTTGACTACCTGGACTATGATGCGGATCATACTAATGGGGACATGGTAGTCCATAAGTACATCCTTCAAAGTCCCTAGTCGTGGGTGTATCGAGACGGGGCATCGATATACCAGAGTAGACTAGCGTATACCTTCTCGACCCATACAGATGGGCGATGGATGATCCCATATCCATTGGTGTTTGACATCAGAGATGATATACGGGTGCTCAGTAGAGACTGGGTACACTGGACGGACTCGCCGAGAACTCCCAGATGGTATTATACCTCACGTCAGATGGCAGTTCTCTGGTGACACTGGTACAGAGTAGTCTGTTGACCCGAGATCGTCATAGAGTCTTGTGTGGTTCCCACTATGCTTTGATTTCCATCTTACCACGTCCAAGAGGGCGTGCAAAACGGTGGTTTTTGGGTACAGTCCCGAGTCACATGGAGGCAATGAGCGATAGGAGGGGATTCGTCTCTCCCGGTATAGGGAGTTGATGTTGTGCTGTGTTCGATTGGCTATAACAGGAAATCCCTGGCCAGGGTTGCTGAGATTTACTGGTAAGTGTTACCAGTAGTTTCTCGAACAGTTATAGACCTCATATCGACACGACTTATCGAGCTATTGGGGTCTGACGTTTACCACCCCTAGGCGAGATATGCGACATATCAGACGATCAGACCGGACTGTACGGTAGTGTTACTGGTCGGATTCACTGGAGTGTGAGCGGGCTTGCTCGTCGATCTTCAGATCGCTCAATACCCGGGTGGCCGTTACGTTTAGCAGACCGCTTGCGGCTTGTGGATGATTGATATGATCATCATCTGCTGCCGGCGTATTGACGAGTCTTTAGAGTCCTGCACAGAGGTTTCCTGGCTCAAGCGAAACGAAATAGGAGCGCATATGAGATATGTGCGGGACCGAGAATAATACGAGTATGTGATACTGTATTCGATTCTCGCGATGTGACATTGATCGGTTATATGCGATATAGCCGGGTTATCGGATCAAGTGTTGATTCGATAAGATGTTACTAATGGTACCAGTCGGTTATGTGCGTCATGACCGGATCGTTAAATCAAGCGTTGATTTAATGATTTAATGCATAATTATATATTTGATATATTACTTTGCATTAACTAGTATTGGTTCACTTTAAATGGATTTTCTCACTCGGTTTGTGCACATTGTATATGTGATATACTTTTGTACACATGATTGTATCATGTTTGATGATGCATGTTTACTTGGTTAAGTATAAAGAATTAAACCATGGTTAAACATATAATTAGGTTTTTATTTTCCATTACTTATTTATTCATTTATTTATTTGTTTATATATTTTGGAAAATAAATGGAAAAGAGAAAAGAATGGTGGCTTAATTTGTTGTTTAGTTGAAGCTTCATGAAGCTTTGACCTTGACCACCATTCTTATCTCATCCTTAACCCTAACCAATGATTTAACCATGGTCAATTCTCTACACATAACCATAGTTAGGATTATGATAAGTTTGGATATTCTTTTCATTTTTAAATAACTTATCATAATTCTTTCTTCTTCTTCTTCATCTTCTTCAAAGAAGAAAAGCTTTCTTCATCAATGGTGGATTGATGAAACAAGTGAGAAATCCAATTCTAAAGTCTACCCACTTCCTATTTCTTCATCCTCTACCTCTTGCCAAGTAGTAGAGTGTGTTTCCTTCACAAGTTTTCATGACTTGGTGAAGTTTGGAGCTTGATCTAGTGATGCTTCGACGTAGATCATCTTCGGCACGTCGTCGACGACCTAGCCCGTCCATTCTCCGACGAAGCCGACTCTAGAGCCCGGATTCCTTTTGGACAGCGGAGACGACTTCGTTGCGGAGCTATGGAGGTGGAGCACCGGATCTACAAAGGTTGTATTTCCGTTTCCCATTAGTTAATTGTTAACTAGTTAGCTTTTTCGCCTAGTTTTCTAGCAAACGATCCGTAGTCGGGTCTCTCGGCACCTAGAATTTTTGAAATTGGCATGGTTGATGCCTTGTGAGACCTCATTAGGGTGCCTAGGAACCCTACAGGTTATTCTTAGCAGGCCTCTTATGGCCCTCCAACGCTAAGGATCAAAGTCCTCCCAGAGGCAGTCGAGACCGACCCTCGCTCGGCTATCCCCGGCTGGTAGCTTCCTACCACAACCAATAGGGATCAAAAAGTCCTCCCAGAGGCAGTCAAGCCCGACCCTCGCCCGGCTATCCCCGGCTGGTATCCTCCTACCACGACCGACAGGATCAAAAAGTCCTCCTATAGGCAGTCGAGCCCGACCCTCGCTCGGCTATCCTTCAGGACAAAAGCCCTCGCCAAGAGGCACCGGGAAGTAACCCTGCTCGGCCAAGGGTCCTTGGTAGGTTTCTTACAGCCCCTCACGCGCTAAGGACCAAAGTCCTTCTTTGAGGCAGTCGAGCCCGACCCTTACTCGGCTATCCCCGGCTGGTAGCTTCCTACCACAACCGATAGGGATCAAAGTCCTCGCCAAGAGGCACTGGACGGTAACCCTGCTCGGTCCCCATCCTGAAGGATCAAAGCCCTCACAAGAGGTAACCGAACCCGACCCTTGCTCGGTCATCTCCGGCTGGTAGCTCCCTACCCATGACGCCAAGGATCAAAGCACTCGCAAGAGGCATCTGAGGGGCTACCCCGCTCAGTCATCCCAGGCTGGTAGTTGCCTACACACGACGCCAGAGATCAAAGCCCTCACCAAGAGGCAACCGCGCAGCTTCACTGCCCTGTTATCCTTAATAGGATTCTTACAGTCCCTCCCGCGCTAAGGATCGAAGCCCTCCTCAGAGACAGCCGAGCGGCCACCCTGCTCGGTCATCTCCGGCTGGTAGCTCCCTACCCATGACGCCATGGATTAAAGCCCTCGCAAGAAGCATCTGAGCGACTACCCCGCTCGGTCATCCCCGGCTGGTGGTTGCCTACCCACGACGTCAGAGATCAAAGCCCTCGCCAAGAGGCAACCGCGCAACTTCACTGCCCGGTTATCCTTAGTAGGCTTCTTACAACCCCTCCAACGCTAAGGATCAAAGTCCTCCTAGAGGCAACCGAGCGGCTTCCCTGCGCGGATATCTCTGGCCGGTAGCTTCCCTACTCGCAACGCCAGGGATCAAGGCCCTCGCCAAGAGGCAACCGTGCAGCTTCACTGCCCGGTTATCCTTAGCAGGCCTCCTATGGCCCCTCCAATGCTATGGGTCAATGTCCTCCCATAGGCAGTCGAGCCCGACCCTTGCTCGGCTATTCCCGGTTGGTAGCTTCCTACCACAACCGACAGGGATCAACGCCCTCGCCAAGATCAACTGAGCAGCTTCCCTACTCGGTCATCCCCAGCAGGCATCCTCTTGCCCAACAGATGCTGCGGGTTTGTAGCCCTCATAACGAGGCCACGAGCCCCTTTATGCTCGGCACAACTACTGCGGACATCTCTCTGCCCATCACATGCAGCGGATCCGAAGCCCCGACAAGAGACATCATGTCTATCCAAGTCTGAGTGATCCCCCTCGACTTCAGGGCCATGGAGATGCCTCCTTCTCAGCAGCGCTTGGCACACTTGGCAAGTGATCAAAATCAACTCGACAAACGATCGCTAGACAGATAGCTAACCTGACATGGAAGCCCAACAGTGCAAGCAAGGATATTTTATAAAGCATTCATCACAAACAGAAGATAAAGTGCAAGCTGATGAAACAAAAAGTTTTACTACCAAAAGCGATGTCTTTACGAAAGGTATTTTGGGCTCCCCAGCCTTGAAGTCTTTACAAAGGGTATTTTGGTCTCCCCAGCCTTACAGACTGCCCAGAGGCTTACAAAAGAAGGATGAGGAAATATCAAAAAGGCCTAAGTCACAAACCCTCTCCTGCGCCTCGCTTCCCTCATTACTGTCATCGCAGTCTGCCGGAGGCTTCACCACCGGAAGCTTTGCCACCAGGGGTATGCCTCGCTTCCCACATCGCTGTCGGCCGGAGGTTTTTCCACTGTGAGTGGGACCCGAGCACGGAGCTCGCCATCGGCGAACTCAGGAAGTTGCTCCTTCACGGCATCTAGAGCCTTATTCCATGCGACGGCGGAATGCTCGCCAAGCTCGGCGCGAAACTGCTCTGACACCTTGTAATTGGCCACAGCCTTCCTAGCCCGAATCTCGGCAATCCCGGCCGACCGAAGCGCCGCCTCGGCATCCCCCATGCTGGCGTTTCTCTCCTTCTCCATGGCCGCGAAACGATCGGCCAGATCTTCCAGCTTCACATCAGCAATTTGGTGGGATGCACTCAGGCAACGATAGGCACCCCGGTTCGCTGAGATGGCGAGCTCCGCAACCTTCGCTCGGGCTGCCAGGACATCGGCCCTCGCCCTCTCCAGACGCACGTCACGTCGCAGGGCCTCGACCTCTGAAGGAAATGCTTCCATCGGCCTCGGTGCGTGGAACGCCCCCTCGGCCTCCATGCGAGTAACGAGGGCACGGTGTTGAAGGACCTGATGGGAAACGGATGAGAAACTTGGAGACGCTCTAGCCAAAGAAAGGAAGGTCAAAAAACAACGCGTGGAGGAGTTCATACCTGGACCGCCCCTTCGGCTATGGCCTCCATTTGGACCCTCAGGGTGCCATGCGGAAGCCGCCCCCCGGCCGACTTTTCCATTCCGGCGAGCAGGCCGGCAGCGACGGAAAGCCCAGATGGAGCCATAAAGACGGCATCCCCCTCCTGCACGGGAATCCCCTCAGGGACCCTCGACGGCGGCGCACGAGAGATTGTCCTTTTCCTCTTAAGGGGGACCCCATCCTCACCCTCCCCTGCGTCCCTTGTCTGGGGCTCGGATGACCATGGACGTCTCTGACCGCCGCCGGAACAATCACCAGGAGCCCTCAACGAAGCGGACGGCCCTGCTGCCTGTTCACACCGTAATATTGTATTATTATATTCCCCATTCTTATTCATTTTACAAATAAATAGGTGCTTTTGACGCATGTCTGCTACAGGTTACAGGTTACAGGTTCTTGGATCTAAAACAGTGAAAAAGGTAAAAGACGATGTAAAAGTGGAACTACAACCAACAAATAGAAGGAACATGATCAAGCCTACATAAAGATCAGTTTACAGAGTACAAAGGCAGCGCAAGTTCCAAGATTTCAAAGCAACGGTAAAAGTCCGCTACAATGTTCACTAGAGATCTGGAGAAGACCTAGAAGCCCAATTGAAAAAGGACATATAAAAACAGGAAGAAAAGGTCAATAGAAGCCAGGCCCAGAAGTTGAAGAGCCCAACTCCCTCTTTTGGCCGCGGAACCGCGGCCAAACCAAGCCTCGGGCCGTGGTTCCGCGGCCGGGTTATGCCCGTGTCGGCGCGGAGTTTTTTGGCGGTGCGCAGAGCTTTGAATAGGTCCTTTTCTTAGGGGTATATTTGTAATTGTAGACATGCGGATCAAATGTAACCTAGGGTTTCCTATCTTCTATAAATAGGGACTCTAAAGATTGTAATTTCTTATACCTCATTTTAATAATAAATTCAGAATTCTTTATGGAGAGCATCGGTGCCTCTCTTCAATTCATCAATTCAGATCTGACAACCCTGCGTACATGTTTGGAGAGATCCATCTGTAAAGTAAGTAGATTTATTTATTTTCTTGCCCTAAATAATTTCAATTCCTGCCCTAGATTAAATTTATTTTCCTGTCCTAGTATAGATTTTATTTATCTGCCCTAGGTATAACTTTCAATTAATTGCCCTAGGTAGAAAAATTAGGTTTTTAGATTTAATAATCAATCCGAACACCCTTCGGAATTAACTCGTTAGCGCGACTAGGAAATTCACAACATCCCTGTGGACCGACCCGTACTCACCGGCTAGCTTCATGCGACGACGTTCTTGATTGCGGTTAATAGATAGTTTTTGACATTCGAATCAAATGGCGTCGTTGCCGGGGATGGCGTGTCATTTCCTTTTCGCAATTTCAGGTTAATCATAAAAAAAATCATAAAAATCTGAAAAAATCACAAAAATATAAAAATATATATAATCTGTTATTTTTGGAAGGGATACTTTGTTGTTTGAATTTTTGCAGGATATACAAATTCGGATCTGGAAATTTCCAGAAAGCAAAACGGAAAACGGGGTATCGGACCAGAAGGGATTTTTAACAGCAGAACAGCAGAAAAATTTTGGACTCTTGAACCGCCCAACCCGCCGCGTTTCCGCAGCCAAAACCCACCTTAGGCCGCGGAACCGCGGCCGTCTTGTCAAATCAGACCGTGAAATTTTTTTTGGGGCACCGTGCAGTCATTTTGACCACGAAATCGCGATGGGAGCCTGGTTTTGCCGCGGAAGGGCGATGGAACAGTGACATCATCTGATTATCTTTGCTCTGTAAGCATCCTCTGTTCCTCCTCTGTAATTCTAGATATATCTTTTTCTGAAATATTCCTGCAGGATTCCGTGCACTTTAAAAATATATTCCCTTCCATATAACAGTCTTGTGCAGGATTTTTGGGCCCCGCTTGAAATGAAATTAGATTGAAAGTAATATTTTGCTGTTGCATATCTTGTGTTGAAAATCTTTTTGCAACAAATTTTTCCTAATAAAGAGAAAAAGAATATAAAAAAAAGAATAAGGAAAATTTTGTAGAAACTTGCAAAGTTTTTTTGGCCGCAAATAAATCCTTACACCACAAACTTTCTTTCCTTTTCCCCTTCTTTTAACATGGGTACCCCACATAATAAATCATTAGCCGAACTTTGGTATCCCGAACCTAATCTTGCGTCGTACGTTAATTTGTTCGGTCAATTTAAAGACGATCCTTCCTTGCCTAAAAAATCTTTGAAAGATCATATAGAGGCATCTAGGAGAAACAGTTTGACTTTTCAACCCACTTTGTGTCAACCAAGTCAACCTTCACCACTTCCATATGTTGATACCACTTTCTCAAGTCCTTCTGTCACTCCTAGGCCGATGTCCATTGCTGAGCATATTGCTCAATCTCGCAGTCGAACTTTCACCCCTCTCCACTCATCTAGTTCTAGGGATCCACACGACTATTCACCTTTTTATCCATATGTTGACCCTACCCCTGTCTTACCACCCACTTCCTACCAGTCTTACCCGACCTTCCCACCCTCACTAGACACTGTTTCGACACAGCCATTAGGGTGTTTCACATATCCAACCAATTTCGAATCTTTCACCGAAACCCCCTCACCACCTAAGTCTAGTTTGGAAGAGTCGTTGGAAGCTTATATTGCAGCAACAAATAAAATGACTAGGAATGTGGAAGCGTCCGTGGCCGCCCTTATGCAACCCAGTGAACCGGTAGCTAGTTTCCCGCTAGCTCAAAAAATTTTAATGTATAAAGAGGCGGTTGGACAGAATGAGAATGAGAGAGGATTTTCAAATCAAACCTACCCTTATCCAATTGAAGCCCACAACTCCTGTTTTCCATCGATTACCCTAAATAGTTCACCTGTTGAAAATAAAAATGAGTTGTGTGATTTTGTAGTGCTTGATTTGCCAAATTGTGAAGAACCCCTTTCGAGTGAAACCACACTTAATCCTTTCGACCTTTACACCTCCACTCTAGAACCTACATTGATAAACATCCATGCTTTTGAGGAGTTGTCTAAAGAAATTGATTTTCACTTGATTGAGGATATAAACGCCGGGAATATTTCGGATGATGAACCTGTCAATTTAATTGAAATTTTATGTTCAAATCATCATCCCGAGTTATTAAATGTTTCTCCCGAATCTCATATGCGTCTTGACTTTGATGATAATGGCATGGATGAGTTGAATCTTGAGGAGAATTATAAGGATAGTATTGAGGAGAGTTTTGAGGATCATATTGAGGTTGAACTATTTTTGTTTGATATGTCTGATTTTCCAATTCATCCTCTTGAACCTTTACCTATATCACCCTCCCTCCTTTCCATCGTTCCGACCACGCTTGAAGACTGTGAGCTTGAAAATTTTTCTTTTGAATCTGACACAGTTCTCACAAACGTTAACACTTACGAGTGTTTCACTTTTTCGGACGATGTTGATGACTCACCGCCCGAGTTTGAGTCCTTTACATTTTCAGATGAGTTAGTTGAACCATCAGACTCGGTTGCTTACAGTAGTTTCAAACCATTAATGGAATCTTTCAAGTTCGAGACAGTTTTCTACGGTGAGAATGATACTATCCCTCAATCACTCCCTTTCGTCCTTCCTAATGTTCCGACCATGCAAGTGACCGTTACGCTTTCATCTCAAATACCAAATTCGGAGTACCCATGTTTTCTTGCGAATCTTGAAGGATTTGATCCCATTTCTCAACGGGTTGATAGGTTAGCGCAATCGCTTTTAACACATCGGTCATCACAAATTGCGCTAATTTATTCACTCGATTTACACCCTCAAGATCGCGTGACCCTTCTTTCTCCTTTCCGCCCTTCTTCTCCCCTACCGAGACCATATTCTACCATTCTTCTTTCCACACGGTCTCGCGTGTTTCTCATTTCTTTCTTCTACACCCCATTATTGCACCAACTATACCATTACCACGATAAGATATTTGAATGGTTGGTGCTAACCTTTGGCTTGTGCAAGGCCAAGCTTAAGTTTGGGGGGGAACCTTGTTGTATATATGTACATATATTTTTTGTTTTCCTTTTCTATAAAAAATAAAAAAATAAAAAAATTCAAAACATTAAAAATATAAAAAAAACTATAAATAAATAAACAGGGAAGTATCGGCATTTTTACCCTCTTGGTTTAGCATGACAGTGAGGACACTGTCAAGTTCAAGTTTGGGGGTATGCTCGGTACGTCTTCTTCCTTCGCATTCATTTGTATATATTTTTGCATTTGCATATTTATTTGAAAACCCATAAAAAATTGAAAAATTATAAAAATTATTGTATTCAATTTTGGCTAATTGACTTTGGTTTGACAAATAGGTCAACTGGTTAGGAACAACTAGATCTTAGACTTAGTGAATTAAAAAAAAACCCTAAAAATAACATTCCTTAAAGTTTAACGGTAGAAAGTATATGCCTTGTAGTTTATTTAGAAATAGGCAAATTTTGGGTTCACTTCTTGGGCTAAATCGAAACAAGGGAAGAGTATTGATGCTTTTATTAGAGTATAAGTTTGAAAAATAGTTCCTAGCTTAAGTCTAGATTCTGAAAATGTATATCCTATAATTTGCACAATCATGCACCTTGAAACTTGGAATAGTAGAAGAGACCTTGAAATGCTCTTGTCTAAAGTCCTTAGTACGAAGAAAATAAAAGAAAAAAAAGTGTGAATAAAGAATAAAAAAATGGACACTGGTTTTTGTGATTACTTAAGGCTGCAAAAATAGAAAAATATTTAGCGAGGGTGCTTCATCACCTGGTGCCTTAGACCAACTGGTTTGGGAGTCACTGCTAAAAGCCTTGGGTGTTGCAAGAAAAGGAATTACGCTTTAAAGTGCAAACGCATTTTGTAATCGGTCGTTGGTACCTCAAGAAGTATTAACGATCGCATGAAGGATGTGTAAGCAAAATTCATTTAAAAATTCACCAATTAATAAGTACTTTGGACAATGGACGAGAGTATGATTGCTTGATTTGAATTTCCAAGTGTAGGGGTGATCTATACACACACGTAGGCAAATGTGATTGGAGTTTAGATGAGAGAAAGGAATGAAGAATAGAACTTATATCTTTAATAGAGTTGATAAAAATTCCTAAGTGGAGATGGAACCCTAGAAGGAAAATTTAAGAAATGCCGAAAGCTAAGTAAGTCCACAGGATATATATAATCTTAAGTTAAATAATGAGGAAGCGTGAAGAATATGGGTGGATAATTTACAAGTAGAAGATAATAGAATTCCTTGATAGAAGACCTAATTGGAGAACAAAAGTTAATGGGCTGAATTGATAGGATTTTGTGGGTAGTATCCGCTGAAAACCCTCAGGAGACAACACTCCTCCTACTAGGGACACCTAGAGGTTTAACGGCTTGTTGCACATGCTCAGTGCAATCGCGTTTCCCTGCGAAAGTCCGGTTAGGTTATTTTAGTGAATAAAAATAAGTTTGCTCGAGGACGAGCAAAAGATAAGTTTAGGGGTATTTGTTCACACCGTAATATTGTATTATTATATTCCCCATTCTTATTCTTTTTACAAATAAACAGGTGCTTTTGACACATGTCTGCTACATGTTACAGGTTACAGGTTCTTGGATCTAAAACAGTGAAAAAGGTAAAAGACGATGTAAAAGTGGAACTACAACCAACAAATAGAACGATCTTGATCAAGCCTATATAAAGATCAGTTTACAGAGTACAAAGGCAGCGCAAGTTCCAAGATTTCAAAGCAACCGTAAAAGTCCGCTACAATGTTCACTAGAGATCTGGAGAAGACCTAGAAGCCCAATTGAAAAAGGACATATAAAAACAGGAAGAAAAGGTCAATAGAAGCCAGGCCCAGAAGTTGAAGAGCCCAACTCCCTCTTTTGGCCGTGGAACCGCGGCCAAACCAGGCCTCGGGCCGCGGTTCCCCGGCCGGGTTATGCCCGTGTCGGCGCGGAGTTTTTTGGCAGTGCGCAGAGCTTTGAATAGGTCCTTTTCTTAGGGGTATATTTGTAATTGTAGACATGCGGGTCAAATGTAACCTAGGGTTTCCTATCTTCTATAAATAGGGACTCTAAAGATTGTAATTTCTTATGCCTCCTTCTAATAATAAATTCAGAATTCTTTATGGAGAGCATCGGTGCCTCTCTTCAATTCATCTATTCAGATCTGACAACCCTGCGTACATGTTTGGAGAGATCCATCTGTAAAGTAAGTAGATTTATTTATTTTCTTACCCTAGATAATTTCAATTCCTGCCCTAGATTAAATTTATTTTCCCGCCCTAGAATAGATTTTATTTATCTGCCCTAGGTATAACTTTCAATTAATTGCCCTAGGTAGAAAAATTAGGTTTTTAGATTTAATAATCAATCCGAACACCCTTCGGAATTAACTCGTTAGCGCGACCAGGAAATTCACAACATCCCTATGGACCGACCCGTACTCACCGGCTAGCTTCATGCGACGCCGTTCTTGATTGCGGTTAATAGATAGTTTTTGACATTCGAATCACTGCCGGCGGAACATTCGGCACAGGGCATGAGCCAGCCGAGGGCACAGCCGCACTGCTGGCCTCCCTCCGAAACTAGAAACCCAAAGAGTGGGAACGAACCATGTATCCAACCCAAAAGAGGAAGAGCGCCGAGCAGCCAAGACTTAGAAGGAAAAAAATATGACGAAATAGGGGCCCTGGAGTGGGCCCCACCCCTATTTATCACCGCAATCGCCCTCATCCAACGGCGCCCTTCATCTCCCGCCAAAACGCCTCCTCGCGTCCAACGGCTCCGATCGCTCCACTTGTCGTTCCCACACTGGGCCGCATCCCATCAGACGCCGCATGTATGCACACGTCGCGTCGGCCAACCGACGCTTGACACGCGGACCGTCGCTTCAGTGACAGGATGCACGAACTAGCGCACCTTCCTTAAATGCAGAGATCTCGCCCTGATTCACTGGCAGAAAAGACAGCTGACAGCCCGGGGACGCGTCCCGACGAAATCTTAGGAGGGAGCTCACCCCGGGCGGCCCGGCAGTCCACTCTTGATCCGACCCGCCAGATGGTCGGGACAAGAGTGGGGGGCTAATGATGATGCTCTATATTGGCGATCTCCCAAATCAGGACACGTGGCGGATGACGTGTCCCAGAACTCAGAAGAAAGGGCCCATAAAGGCCGACCAGACCACCCTTGTACCCGACCTGCAAGTACAAGCTGGCTCACCTCAGAGCCCCCTGCAAATTGGCCTCCTTGGCCTCTCAGCTCGCCCCCGAGCTACTACAGGATCAAGATACCTCGGCTCCCCCGCTCGTTCCCGAGCTCTCCTGCCGAGGCCATCTTCCTCAGTCCCTCTGACTAACTTACTCCACCACTCACAGGCGTAACAGCCGCTCCGCAAATCTCGCCATGCTCGGATTCTCCGCCGGCAGCATCCCACGTCCCACGCCATCATGATCCCCATTAACGGGCGATCCACTTATTACGCGGGTATGACGGCAGGAGCGTAACTGCCGGCGAGATTCTCGCGCCTGCCACTGCGTGCTGCCGCCACTATATAAACCCCCATCATAGAGGGGTCAAGTAAGCTTTTTCACCCCCACCTAGCCGTTACTCTGCTCGGATCTTGTGCTAACTTGATCGTCGGAAGGTCCTCGGTGGTACCACCCCGGGACTTCCTTACAGGTACTCGGTGCAAACTCCTCATAACCACCAATCTCCTCAAAACCCATTGAGGCCCACACGCAACAGGAGATCACCTCCAAGATCCACCGGAAGATCGACGGAAAACTGTAAGTGCACGGCAGCGCCCCGGCCGTCATTCCGAGGCCAAAATGCGGAAACGATACTTTTCTTTAACTTTTAAAACTGGCGCTACCGCATACTAAAAACCTGGGTCGGGCCATTAACCTACTCCTAGCAAACTAGAGAATGGGGTAGAGAGCTATACCGAGCGATCCGTGTCCTTCGGTCTTCGGCCTCCATCCCGATCTCCTCACGGAATCTCCGGTCTTTATCTCCTCGTCGGAAAGTGCACCACATCGACGGGTTCTTTTACGGGCTCCCACCTCTGGACCGAGGCAACTCGGGTATGAAGTTGGCGAGTCGACGTGTCCAAGGATGCTGTAAGCTAAGTGTAGAACACTGGGTCTCATGGGGTTATTGGAAGTTGCCATTTTGTGAAGGTGGAGGAATAGAGTTTTGGAGATGGAGCTATAGGATTTTTGCAAGCCAAAAGAGATCAAAAAAAATCCCACACAAAAATTTTGGACAGACCCTCTTCAAGCTTGGCCGGCCATGCTAAAAAAATCGGAGAGTGGAAAAAAAATAATGAAGGGAGAAGAGTGTAGTAAAGGGAAATGGGTGATCATTAACCAAAAGCAATCCTCACTCCATCATCATAACCCTTCATCATCATCAAGTCAAAAGTCAAGCAATCATGAACAATCATGAACCAAGAAGTCAATGTATGGTGGAACCATCATGAAACTACCAATTACAAGAAACACCCTCCACAATGCTAATTAGCATATTTGCAAATAAGCCCCTCCACACCAATTTTCAGCCAAAGAAAGAACAAAGGAAAAATGGCCGAAACGGAAAGCAAACTGGCAACTTCAAATAACCGATCCCGTAATAAATTATAGGAAAACCCCGCGACTGTATATACATACCCGCATTTGTATTCCGACCAAATATAAATGCAATGAGACAAAATCTATACTGTACAATACTAGGATCCGGCTTAAACCAAAACCCGCTAGTATTATCCGTCTGATCATGATCCGTGCAATACCGCACGTACATGATCGAACCCTGACATATGTCCATACGGCCTCTACAGCGTTTCGCCCGAAACTTGAGAAACTGTCTGTGGGGGACTCTAAAGACTCGTCAATACTTTGACTGTGGATTTAACCACTAGCACGTCAGAGGTATTAGCCATACGTAATGGGCTACCAGGTATTGACCAAAAGGAACGTCGATGAGCAAACTCATCCTGACACCCTACTGAGCCTGTCAGTGACAATATCCGTACAGTCCGGTCCGTTCGTCTATGAGCATCGCATGGCGGACCTAGGGGGTTGGTAAAAGTCAGACCCCCAAAAGCGGTACAAGTCGTGTCGGAGTGTAGCCCAGAACACCCTGAGATACTACTAGAATACCTACCGGTAAATCTCCTGCCTTGGCCAAGGACTTCGTGTAATGGCTCTCCTAGACACAGCGCGACCTCACCTCCAATACCGAGAGAGACGAACCCCTGCAGATCCGCTCACTGCCTCCATGTGGCTCGGGACTGTACCCAACTAAAACCTGTTTGCACAACTCCTTTGAGCGTGGTAGGGTAGTAATCTAAGTACAGTGGGAACTCACACGAGACAAATGACGATCTCAGGTCGATGAACTAACCTGTACATATGTCACCAGGGAACTGCTATCTGATGTCAGGTATAAGACCAACTAGCATGTTCCCGGCGAGTCCTGTCCGGTGTACTCATAACCCAATGAGCACCTGTATACATCTTAGGTGAACCAACTGACACCAGTGGCTTGTGAGACCGTCCACCGCCCCTCGTCGGGGTCTCGACTGTATACACTAGTCTACTCTGGAGTATGGATGCCCTGTCTCGAAACTCCCACGACTAGGGACCTTTTAAGGATGTGCTTATAGACCCCAGCTCCCATGTATATGATCGCCATCATACTGCTGGCCGTCAAGCAAGAATCCTAAAGGCTCTATCAACGCGCAATAGTGACCTGTAAGGTCACCTAAAGCAGTACACGATGATAAAGATAAACCAGATAGCATACTATCATCTTGAGTAAGACAGTCCTACCGGCATAGGTCCTTCCTCAATCATTGCAATCACGTGCCTGTGATCCAATAATTGACTCTGAGGGAACTATCTCCAACAATCTCCCACTTGCACTCAAGGCTAATTATTGCGATGTCGCATACTCACAGCCCGTGTGATACCGAACACCCAACTCCTCTACTAATCAGTCTTACAAAACCCGTTTGCGAAACTATTGCGTTCGAGGAATAGCCTCAGTGAGTGGATCCGCCCTAATGTTTCTTTCTATGTCTCTCTTTATCTCAAGTTCGCGGAGAAAGCCATCTCCCGAAATGAGCAATACCTGTCTTAGAATATGTCTGGATATCTGATGGGACCTAGCTCATAAATGAACTCCAAATCCAAACTTCTTAGACTGTATCGTCAACTGAACTTAATCAGTATCCTACGTAATGCCTCCCTCAGTGTCCGCTTGGATCACCTGTCCAAAACACTGCCCCTCGTCAGAGGGAAAACTATAACTCTAACAGTCACTCTGTCATCCAGGTCACCTTGGAAGCCTGGAATGATGACTGTCTCCTGAATGAGGCTGTCGTTATTATATCCCTAGAACATCCACTTATGTTCTAAAACTGCTTCCGAATGTTTCTCCAGGATTAAATCAATATCAACTTATTATATCTAGTGCAAAAACAACGTCCGGTGTGGTACTTGACATCTCATGATTGACTCAATTGCCTAAGCAAGTGATCTGCCAATCATGCACGTCCCTCTCCCTTTTAGTCTGTAAGACACCTTTAGAGAGGGTGACTCCATCACCTGCAGGTACACCACCATGCCAGGAGTCGTCCATTCTAAAACACTTTTAGAATGCTGTCTAAGTACCCAGATTGGGAAACTACCCAAATTTAGATCTAAAACCATAGATCTAGTAATCAGAATGTCTGATATAATATCCATATCCTTTGTGGAGAAACCACTGTGTGACAACCAAAGTATAACCGACCGTAGTATAGGAATTTCACTTCATACTCTGTGTATGTCATCCAAATACCAGGACATCACACCCTACTACCTTCTTAACAGATCCATCCCCTATTCTGATGAAGTCAAACCTATGACTATCACATCAGAAATAAATGATCTATCTCCGCTACATCTGCTTTAGTCTCTTAATAGACATAAGCCACTTGTCCACCAATGCTTCCGCTGCTCCCACTGACTACGACAACCTTCTGGCAGAATCATATACACGTGCACTTCTAAAGCTTGTTTAGAACGACGCTATACTCATCCTTCTGTCGGGTCTCATAGCCTGGAACAACAGCAATGGCAAGTCTGGGTAAACAAGAACCTCCATGTCACCGTCTTTGAGCATACAGGAGTACCTCTCGGGTGCCTGAGGTTACCCACCATCACTGCGGAGTGGCCAATGGAATGTCAAATCAGATTGAATCTTTAGGTTCTTATCAAATTTTCAGTAATCGTTTGCGGTTCTGGAATCACTTCCAGTTCTACCATACTCCCACTACTGTTTTCTGAAAAAATCCATTTTTGTTAAAACTGTGGCAAGTCAAGAACAATATCACTATTGATCTTCCAGATGGTAGAAAGTCAACCCTCGTCATAGCCTGGGTCAACCCCACAAACAGCCATTACAGAAACGTGCCTTGAGTTATCTAGAGTCTGGTTTTAAGCATAAGCCGGACAACTCTCCGTACCTTAATATCGTTAAGATATGAACTATTCTATATCCAATATAGAAACAGAGGCACTGATTTAATTGGAACCTGATTCAAATCATGCAGCTGTCTCCAGTGCATGTCAACTAAATGGAAGGAGGCCTATCAGCTTTACTCAACTTTAAAATGCATCCAGATATGAGTAACCTGAAAGAGAAACAAGTTTCTCAAAACCATTACTATCAACTGAATATCATACACAAGTATCTATATCTTCAATCACCTTGAAGAATCCTGATACTTGCAATACCTGGTTCTCTACTTTATTCATATACCTATAACTTCTCAAAACTTGGACCTTGTGTTTCTACGAAACACTTGTCTGAGAACTAGAGAAGTCATAAGTAAACAGAACATAGTACGAGGACCAACCCCTCTGTCCTTATGGACACTGGACAATATACAATACTCTGTATAAGCTCCCTGAGTCTAATAACTCATTCCTTGTGTGTCGTAGGTTGAAAACTGTACTTATGGTTAAGAAGAATTACACCGTTGTTCAATACTCCTTACCTAACCATCCACTGATATAGGTAAATGTCATAGACATAATTTCAAAAAACTATATCTCACTCTATAAAAATAGACGTACAGTTATATCAATTTGAAATTGGTGCATAACAGCGGATATTCAAAACCAAATATTTGCCGTCAGGCAAACTACCCAGGTGATTTCCTCAAATATCACCAATTACAACGAATTCCGATATAATGGGGATGATCACCTAATTCCCAATAACTTACTCCTACTCATCATCTGTAAAACCATACAGATATGAGAATCATACCTGGTAAATACATACCCTGGAGCAAGGGCTAATTGGGAAATCAGTTTTCTTTTAACAGTACACAGTGAAACTGAAACATTGAAATGTTTCGATGGGGTATCCGGGTATTCCTAGTAATGCCTCTTCCATTATCATATTCATAACTGTAACCGTATATTTCTTTGCCATCTCTCCAAATCCCTTTATATGTCTTTAGTCGTTACCTTATGTACACCTTCGTTAGGCTAACTGGTTTTCTTCCTTCCCTACCGTTCGGCACCAGCCTATGGTTTGGAAGAAGACTATCCAATAAGCGTAATAGGTGTACTATCCTAATCCTAGGAGCACTCGCAACGCGAGAGAAGGTAAAGATAAAAGACAACTGAATAAACCTTATTCCTATTTCTCCTGAACCAGAATCCATCCCCGAACTGGAACAAGTTCCTTTCGAGTTCGTATATAACCATACGATGGAGTATCCAAAAAACTGTGGATCTTCGTAGTGATACGGAGTGTTCTGGAGAAATACAAAGGTGATGTACGATTGGCGAAGAAATACATGGTTTGGTTGTGAATAGCAGTCGCAGTTTACTTTGCCCTCTTACTAATCCCTTTATTTGACTTTACTTAATACCTTCTGTACACCGTTTAGGCTAATTGGTTTCCTTCATTCCCTACCGTTCGGCACCTGCCTATGGTTTGGAAGAAGACTATCCAATTAGCGTAATAGGTGTACTGTCCTAATCCAAGGAACACACGCAACCTAAGAGAAGGTAAAAAGAAAAAGACAACTGAATAGTCCTATTCGTTTTCTCCAGAACCAGAAACCATCCTCGAATCTGGAACAAGTTCCTTCGAGTTCGTATATAACTATACGATGGTTTTATCCAATGGAAGTGGACGTTCGTAGTAATACGGGGTGTCCTGGAGAAAAGGGTAAAAGTAAGAGTGGTAATGAGGTATGCAACTCTGACAATCCAAAAGCCAGTGTTTAAGAAGGTTCGGTCAACTTGGTCACTGAGTCATAGTCAAGGGTCGGGCCATGGTCGCTGCCAGAGAGAGAAAAGAAACACTCAGCGTGCACTCTAACCTAGATCAGAATGGTTATCACTTTATCTAATCAGGAAACCTCCCACTGTATTCTCAAATTCTCCTCCAAACCTGAAAGAAGAATTAGTCGGGATCACTCGAGGAGTAAACCAACTCATCAGTGGGAATCGGGATCCAACTATCATCGCATGATAACGTGATGGAATCCACTCACGTTATCACACTCCAGAAGGTATGCGCATATCTGGCAAGTTTCAGTTTCTTTAGAAACTCCCGATGTGATTTTTACCCCCTGCTCTTATGACCTTGACGAAGGCCAACATATTATAAGTCACATGTCAAGTTCTACCCGTCATTATCCAGGTTAATTTAAACCCACCCGTACATACCCTTGACGAAGGCCAAAATAGTAGTACGACTGTCCCAAACCAACGCATCTATCTATACTACAGAAAAGTAACAAATAGCTACCATACACTATGCCTTGACGAAGGCCAACATACATAGCATGAATACTAAGTGCTACCTTTCTGAAATGACGGAGGGTTACGAATGGTTTTTGGCGAAAAACTTTTAACGTAATGAACTTGATATCGTTGAAGGAACCGGATAGCTTTTTATAAAAATATAGTGGCGAAAACCTTTGCTAAAGAGGTCACTCCCGGTGAAGGGATCTCGGCTCTTTCCCCGTTGAATGAGGTGCAGAATATTCCAACTGAATACCACGATGCAAAGCAAAAGTAATCGACTATAGTGAAGTTATTGCCCTGACGCAAACTTCTGTCCAAGGGGTCACTCCCGGTGAAGGGATCTCGGCCCTTGCCTTGTCGACTGAGGTGCTGGATATTCATAACCGAATACCACTGTGCAAAACAAAAGAGAACGTCCTTGCAATAACAGCTTTTTGAAAAATGTTCCAACAACATCAAAATAGGTTTGTTTAGCTTGCATTGATCCGAATCAACGCAGTCCCATCAATTGATCACACCAATAAAGAACGAAAATACGATGTATGTATATGCCACCCGCATTCGCCACTGGGTCCCGTCATCACCCGTTAGGTTACTTAACTAACGACAGAGCGAGGACTGGACTAGCGCGGGTGCAAAACATATACAACATCTACTAGTATATATATCAATATATAATAATCGCTCAAGGCGTGATAAAATGCAACATCACAGAAATGTAATAAGCATCACAGAACAATACAGATATCTGGGATCCCCGGGTTTCATAGAGCCGCTACTGAAACCCGACGTTCCCCTGGTCGTGTGGATAGCCTGTGCAATGAAATCCTAGACCCCTACGGGCGCAGCAAGTTACCTGCCAAAACCTGAAGCGAGGCAGCCCCCTTCAGCAACGTGAATGGACCACCCAGCACTTCATAGAATCCGGTAACTTGGGCACCCCTCCTTGGGTCAACCTGTACCCCCTACGAGTGCGGCGAATAGCCCGCCAATTCTAGAGTGAAGCCCCCTCCGTCTCAAAGCCATGAGATGCGGGCCCGTTGCTCTCTAGAACCCGGCTATCCGTGCACCCCACCGCGGGGTAATCCTAGTACAGAAAGTAAAATATACATACAACGGGTACATCGACCTCATCCCGGTCGTGCCCCAAAAGAATAATATACAAACAGGCAGAGACGGCAGTCCACATGTCGGACGCTCGCCCCGCAATATCAAATGTACATGAACAACCAAACTGTACTACCATTGCATCCAGGCTATCCACCACGACAAATCCGCAACATCACAGCACAACACAGAACATCAACGTGAATGTCACGTTCGCAAATCCGTCTAAAAGGGCTATAGCAGTTAGACAGAATTTACCGATCAAGTGACATTCACGGTCGCAGATATAATGTAAATATTGTGAACTAATATGTTTAAAATTTTCGATCGACTAAATATTCCCGAAGTGGGCCCCAAACACAACTGTTGCACTCAAAATAATCTGGACCCAAACAGAATATACCAAAAACCCTATTTCCAAGTCAGATAGCTACTGTAGAAATTTGGTGAAGCAAAGAGTTAAAATGGCGGCGGAACCGCGGCCAATGCATGGGTTTGGCCGCGGTTACGCGGTGGAACAGTGCCATCGAACTACCAAATTTTCACAAAATGCTTAAAAAACCCTGCACGATTTTTTGACATGCCTAGAAAAATTTTTGGAGCACAAAATAAAATCGACAGAAACAGCACTTGAAAACGCAGTTTTTAGAAAATCCGTTCGATCGAACTTGTAAACACGTTAGAGCAAACTAGACTAGGTTAATGGTGTGTCTCTGATACCAGTGTAAGTGCACGGCAGCGCCCCGGCCGTCATTCCGAGGCCAAAATGCGGAAACGATACTTTTCTTTAACTTTTAAAACTGGCGCTACCGCATACTAAAAACCCGGATCGGGTCATTAACCTACTCCTAGCAAACTAGAGAATGGGGTAGAGAGCTATACCGAGCGATCCGTGTCCTTCGGTCTTCGGCCTCCATCCCGATCTCCTTGCGGAATCTTCGGTTTTCATCTCCTCGTCAGAAAGGGCACAATATCGCTGGGTTCTTTTATGGGCTCCCACCTCTGGACCGAGCCAATTCGGGCACGAAGTTGGCGAGTCGACGTGTTCAAGGATGCTGTAGGCTAAGTGTAGAACACTGAGTCTCATGGGGTTATTGGAAGTTGCCATTTTGTGAAGGTAGAGGAATAGAGTTTTGGAGATGGAGCTATAGGATTTTTGCAAGCCAAAAGAGATCAAAAAAAATCCCACACAAAAATTTTGGACAGCCCCTCTTCAAGCTTGGCCGGCCATTCTAAAAAATGGGAGAGTGGAAAAAAAACAATGAAGAGAGAAGAGTGTAGTAAAGGGAAATGGGTGATCATCAACCAAAAGCAATCATCACTCCATCATCATAACCCTTCATCATCATCAAGTCAAAAGTCAAGCAATCATGAACAATCATGAACCAAGAAGTCAATGTATGGTGGAACCATCATGAAACTACCAATTACAAGAAACACCCTCCACAATACTAATTTGCACATTTGCAAATAAGCCCCTCCACACCAATTTTCAGCCAAAAAAAGAACAAAGGAAAAATGGCCGAAACGGAAAGCAAACTGGCAACTTCAAAAAACCGATCCCGTAATAAATTACAGGAAAACCCCGCGACTGTATATACATACCCGCATTTGTATTCCGACCGAATACAAATGCAATGAGACAAAATCTACACTGTACAATACTAAGATCCGGCTTAAACCAAAACCCGCTAGTATTATCCGTCCGATCATGATCCGTGCAATACCGCACGTACATGATCGAACCCTGCCATATGTCCATACGGCCTCTACAGCGTTTCGCCCGAAACTTGAGAAACTGTCTGTGGGGGACTCTAAAGACTCGTCAATACTTTGGCTGTGGATTTAACCACTAGCACGTCAGAGGTATTAGCCATACGTAACGGGCTACCAGATATTGACCAAAAGGGACGTCGATGAGCAAACTCATCCTGACACCCTACTGAGCCTGTCAGTGACAATATCCGTACAGTCCGGTCCATTCGTCTATGAGCATCGCATGGCAGGCCTAGAGGGTTGGTAAAAGTCAGACCCCCAAAAGCGGTACAAGTCGTGTCGAAGTGTAGCCCAGAACACCCTGAGATACTACTGGAATACCTACCGGTAAATTCCTGCCTTGGCCAAGAACTTCGTGTAATGGCTCTCCTAGACACAGCGCGACCTCACCCCCAATACCGGGAGAGACGAACCCCTGCAGATCTGCTCACTGCCTCCATGTGGCTCGGGACTGTACCCAACTAAAATCTGTTTGCACGACTCCTTTGAGCCGCGGTAGGGTAGTAATCAAAGTACAGTGGAAACTCACACGAGACAAATGACGATCTCAGGTCGATGAACTAATCTGTACACATGTCACCAGGGAACTGCTATCTGACGTCAGGTATAAAACCAACTAGCATGTTCCCGGCGAGTCCTGTCCGGTGTACTCATAACCCAATGAGCACCTGTATACATTTTAGGTGAACCAACTGACACCAGTGGCTTGTGAAACCGGCCACCGCCTCTCGTCGGGGTCTCGACTGTATACTGGAGTATCGATGCCCTGTCTCGAAAACTCCCACAACTAGGGACCTTTTAAGGATGTGCTTATAGACCCCCAGCTCCCACGTATATGATCGCTATCATACTGCTGCCCGTCAAGCAAGAATCTTAAGGGCTCTATCAACGCGCAATAGTGACCTGTAAGGTCACCTAAAGCAGTACACGATGATAAAGATAAACCAGATAGCATACTATCATTTTGAGTAAGACTGTCTTAGCGGCATAGGTCCTCCCTCAATCATTGCAATCACGTGCCTGTGATCCAATAATTGACTCTGAGGGCACTATCTCCAACAAAGACAACATCTGACGGAGACCCGAGAAGGACCTCCATCAGTTTTGGAGGCGTTGCGGAGTTTATAAAGGGGTCTTGCATAGTTCTAACTCAGAGGTGGCGGCTAAGAAAGTCTCTCATTGATCAAGACAAAGGATGAAAGATCATTTCTTGCTGGGAAATTGTTAGCACGCCGAAATCTTGTTCAGCTCTTAGGCTACTGCCGTTGCAAAAGAGAACTATTATTGGTTTACAACTCCATGCCCAATGGTAGCCTCGATAAATTTTCCCACGACCGAAACAATCCTACGCTCAGTTGGGCGCAAAGGTTCAGAATCATCAAAGGGTGACATTAGGTCTCTTATATATCTCTGCAAGAAGATTAGGAGCAAGTCGTGATCCATAGAGACATCAAAGCTAGCAATGTGTTAGTAGATAGCGAACTCAATGGAAGACTTGGGGATTTTGGGCAAGCGGGATTATACGATCATGGAACCGACCCTCAGACTCTTCATGTTGTAGAGACGATGGGATATATTGCACCAGAGCTAGCAAGAAGTACTGGAAAACAACTACTGCAACCGACTTATTTGCATTTGATGCCTTTCTTCTTGAAGTTACTTGTGGGAAAAGGCCGTTTCGCCCCATGTGCACGAAGATGAGCAAATGTTGACGGGTAGAGTTAGTATTGAAGCTTGGCATGCTGTGTTCAAACCCGATGGCACCAAAGGCCAAGCGTGAGACAAGTAGTTCTGTTTCTGGAAGGACATATCATGCTCCCTGATTCTGGAAGGACACATCATGCTCCCTGATTTGACGATGAATTATACTTCGCCCTGATAGTTATATCAAGTCATTCTCGTGGCTAGTCTCTGGTATTTCAGTAGGAAGATGACAGTTTGGGGCAAAGTTCAGTGCACATATCTTCGGATAGCACATCATTTTAGCTTATTGTTATTAGAATTCTTGCAAATACCAACTTTGCTTCAGAATAGAAAATTGCACTAAAAGACCAGGAACTTTGATTTAGAACAGAAAACGATGCAGCAGGCTCGGAGAGAAGAGAATCAAGAGGTCATCAACTCAAAGACCTGTAAATAAACATTTTCGAAGCACTCATTCACCTCACCAAACCGAAAACCACATAGAAAACATCCATTAAACTACAAGTGCCTAAATATTACAATTCTTGTCAGAGACTCAACCACACTATACTTGAAAAAACAGTTTTCATCGCTCTGCCGTTTCATCATCTGTAGCTATGACTTCATTTTGTATCTCGGGTAAAGTCGAAAGATCCGTGCGGGCATCTCTTTCTTCTTCTGTTATAGCTGCATGCGACGAGTTTTCAGATTCTCCATGAAAATCTCCTTGAGATTCGTTTTCTAATTCTCCATGGAAATTTCCTTCAGCTTCATCTCCATTCTCTTTTATAGTCACGTTCTCGCTCAGGTTCTCTTCAGACCCGAGCACCATAGTTGTGTTTAACTTCTCATTCTGCAACAGTAGTGAATCTTCCCCTGCAGTTACATTTTCAGCTGAAATGTTTTGATTTTGGGTTGAATCTAAGCTAGCAGTATCATTTACTGTAGGAACTTCAACTGCAACAACCACTGTCGAAATGTTCTGCACTTCAGTTTGATTTTCAGATACACTTTGAGTCAAATTGGTATGTGGGTCCATTTCAGTGTTGGGTTCAACTGTTGTTGAATTGGAAAGAGACCCGTTATCCGGTTTCGAAAATTCAACTTCTACATCTTTGTTATCAATTTCTATACTTCTGTCATCAACAGCCGTCACATTTGATATAGTGTTGTCAGTTTGCATCGTCTCGTTGTGTTTAAGCACGGTTGAAACATTGTTGAAAGAACCATCAGAAGTTCCATTTGTCACAGATTCTGACTCTTCAACTGTCTTCTCTAAATGTTCTTCTACGATTTCACCCGTGGAACCATCATCACTTGTATTATCATCGACTTTATCATCAACATGTTCCTCATCTATATTTTTTGCATCTCCATTACCCATTTCAGATTCAGTTGTTTCGGTATCATTAACTACAGCACTCGAGGCATCGTCTCTTTTATAGTTCTCCTCTCGTGCCTCTTGTGTACCGCCTTCATGCTCTTGGCTATCAAACACATCCTTCTCCTCATCATGACCATCCTTAACCTCTTCAGTTGATTCATCTACATGCTCGGATTCTTCATCGCCTTTCTCTTGATCATGCTCATCAATTTCATCGTCTCCAGCGCCTCTCCCTTCTTCAATATCTTCGATTTCTTCTTGTTTCATATCGTGTTCTTCTTCTTGAGTTTCTTCATTTTCATTTTCATTTTCATCCGCATTCTCATTCTCATCTTCCTTACGAGTCTCGTTCATAGATTCGTGCTCCTCAATTTGTGGGAGGTCTTTTCTTCCGAATTTGAAGAAATCTGCTTGGTTATCGACTATCTTGTTCGAAATTTTCAAGTTCCTCTCTTCGAAAGCTCGTTTCTTTTCGTGGGAGTGTTTGACTTGATACAGTAGCCAGATGCAAATAGCAACCAAGAGGCATATTTGAAGGGTGTGCTTTACCTTGAACCCTCCTTTGGACCGCTGGTTTCTGCTTGATGCTTGCCTCAACATTGTGATTAGCTTTTGGCGAAAGGGATCTAAACAAACCCTCTCGTTGAATTAAAATCTATAAATTTATGTGATTGTCTGTTATCACCAAAAGACTGACATGTACCTGCGCCAAATACAAAAGAAGAGTCAGTGTGGAATCATAACATTAACAAGAAAGAAATCAAGAAACAAGACTATAACATCACTAACTTTTTGCTTAATTTTAGTTTAGGTGTTCATTTTTTTTTTGTTTTTGTTTTTTGATCGCAACAAAGCCCACTGGCCCTGTGTGCCCCTCTTCAAAGCACTAAATGGGACATCCCAGGTTCGATCCCAGGTCTCCCCCCACAAACTCCTATAGCCCACCACTGTATGTACCCCGCACTAGGTGTTCATTGTTTGTCCTTCATCATCTCATCCAATGGTCTCAATTAGCACCATCCTGTATCGCAGTTGCTTTATGAGTGTTATCAGTGCATTTCGAAGGATTTGTGACTTATGCTTCATTCTTGGTATTACAATATTACTCGCTCAATGTCATTCAAGCAGTCTTCATATTGGAATTTATGTGCTTTAGGGGAAATTTAAGCCTTAATGTATTCGTGTTAAACTGAATAATTTAATCTAATTCACTTACTAGATTTCCATATAGCTCCACATATTTTCGCATATTCAGAAATGATTAAAAAAAAGGCCTTACTGCACCAATATTTATACTAAACCAAATAAGCAGAACAATAATATTCGAAATTAGCATAGGAATGGTATGGTATGGGCATGTAGATGGACTGAATGGAAAACATATAATAGTAGTTAAATTAGAGAAGGAAATGAACAATGAGATGAGAAAGGAAGCGGTACCCGAAAAGAGCATAGCATATAGACCAAATGATGTGTAGAAGCTACCAACACATAGACAATTCATTTTTTCATTGGGTGGATACGTGGTGTGCACGTGTGCTCTTAAAATTTGGTGTTCTAATGATCATGGCACATTCCAATATATTGTATTTGTTAAGACTATGGTTGTGGCAGTTCTATCTTCTGCTATTATAATGAACTCTAGGGCCGCTCCAAAAAGAGACTACTTAAATGCTAGAAGATTAGCCTGCCACATAGCATCTTTAAAAAGCTCAAGCGATGCCTCTGGCTCCCTTGGAAGCTAAAACGCCCGTTATCCCAGGGAATCAACTATACATCATATCGGCCGATATACCGGCCGATATATCGTTTTGGGACCCCTAACGATACGATAAAACTGATATAATATAGCCCAATATATACTCCAATATGACGATATTTCCCAATATATCGACAATATCTGCTATATGAAGCATCTCTCCGATACGTTTCCGATATATGGTATTTAACGATATTTAAAACCTTGGTTATGCCCTTCTGTCCCTCGGCAGGAAGAAGAGCTTTCATCAATTCCGACATGCTATGCCCACTGTGCACCTGCATGTTTGTCCCCATACCAATTTCATTTCCATTCGTAATAAATCATGCGACTCTTTTACTGATTTAGATAAAGCTATGTAATTAAATATATTAAATTTATTATTGTTTGTGTGTCTATAATAAAAACATGCAGTATCAGCAATTTATCTTTTGAAATACTATAACATATAAAAATGCAAAATTAGCATAATCTGGATTTTTTTTATTCAATTGGTGTTGGATTGTGTCTCTGACTTGTGTTTTTGCAACATCTGAGTAAATTCCAACAATTCTATATATTTCATCATGTAATATGAAATCTTAAATGTTCTATACACGTTGAAATATAAATTGGGAAAGATATGAAATATTATAACACGTTAACTTTGTTTGCATCCTTTTTATGTAGGTCAGCGAATTGAGTATTATATATCTCATCTGATCTTGATGTCATTAAAAAAATCTCAAAAATACTCGGCCTTTTATTTGCTTGATTTCAAAAACAATTTAAATAATCCAACCATTTTTAAATTATATTAATATTTTATTATATAACATGCATCAAACGTGCTAAGTTGCTAGCCTGCTAGTACACTATACCTAACATCCTTGCCACCGCACCATACCTTCAAAGCAAAGCTACCAAAAACCATATAAACCCTACATTTTTTGTTTTAGAACTTGACTGAAACCATTTTGTTCTAAAATTCTAAATGTAGTGTTCCAAAGAACAATTACAACATGGACGCATTTATAATAGATACAGACTTACAAAATAGTTTATTTAAAGGAATTTAACAAGCTATAATTACAATTTGCGTATATCTCATTGCATGATGAAATGCATTTGTTTAAGAATAGAAATTAGCCATCCATAAATCCTAATCATTGAAAAGATTTGTTTCGTCGCATGTTGTATTTAGTTGCTACCTTAACGTTGCAAAGATGTCTATCTTTGTAGAACCTCGTTCCATACCTAATAGTTTACCACGTAAAGAAGAGATAATTACTATTGGAGAAGAAGCTTGATTTACAAATATTTACACAAGAATGCAACAATTGGTCTAAATAAGAAAAATCAACCTAAAAATATACACAAATAAAGAAGGAAAAAACCAAGAGATATGTATCAATTATCATAGATCTCATGATCTTGTAGCAAATTTGTACAGCTAAGATGGCTATAATTAGAAGATATGAAGCGCATATCATGGATAGATCTATAGGATTTATAAAGTACAATAGATAAAAAAAATTCTTCATTTACACTTATATGCCCCCGCAATATTGGGCTTTTGTCATGAAGGCCGATCTTGGGTCATAATAGCTCAAATATCAGAAAGGAAAGAGGCTTAGTTAAAGCATCGACAAGTTGATCTTAAGTAGATATATAGAGAACGTGGAAGGCACATTAATTACGTCTCGTACAAAGTGGTAGTTAAGAGCAAATGCTTTATACGAAAATGAAATATCGGATTAGAACAATAACTCCAATGTTGTCACAAACGATTAAGGATGGTGATGTAGTGGTTGTTCGAAGTTTTGATAAGAGATTTAAGCAAGCCAATTTAGAGGTAGTACAAGTGATAGCATGATACCCAACTTCACCGAGCTTCAATGGAGGAACGAGCACGAGCATGAGATCGTTGCTTTCGAGAGCTCCAAGATATGTATAATGGCGTAGTGGTGAATGGCGATGAAGTTCCAAGCCGATTAAGTAGTAGTGACAACGTGATACTCAACTTCAATGAAGAAAGAGCAATGGATCATTGCTTTCGAGAGCTCCAAGATATGGGATTAGACCCTAATAAGATGTCGTAGGCGGACGTAGAGCGAGAAGTGTAGAGGTCACCACCTTAACCAGCCTCAAAGTAGACAAGCAAATTATTAGAGGAAGATTTGCGAAGCATGAGACCATGAAATAAGATGGCCCTGATGTAACAGAGAAGCGGTAAGATGTGATGATTTTGTGTAGGCGGATGCATGAATTGTGATAACATGTTTACAATGTAAGCAATATCGAACGGGTTATGAGCATTTATTGAAGGCCACTGATAATGTTTCAATATTCAATTGCATTTACAACATAAGAACCATTCTTGAGTTGAAGAGAGGAGCTGAAAGACCATAGACATAAAGGTTCAAACTTCTTTTGCACCACTTATATTATTACACTTCAAGAGATCTCTCAAATAGTTATGTGGATTAAGAAAGTGCGGTTATGAAGATCAAGTAACTTCAATTCCTAAGAAATAATGAAGTTCTCCAAGGTCTTTGAGAAAGAATTGTCGTGCAAGATTTTTAATAAAAGCATTGAAAGCCTCGGTGTAGTTCCTAATAAAAACATCATTGACTTATATAAGAAAATAGATCATGGTGTCTTGATAATTATAGAAAGATAGGTGTCGGCCTTGAAGTTGACAAAATCCAGTTACCAAAAGAAAGGAACAAAACACATGAAACTAAGCCAGCGGCAATTGTTTAAAACCATGAAGCCTTTTTTGCAGACAAACATGAGTGAGATGATCAACATGAATTAAACCAAGAGTTTGTTGCATGTTAATGTGGAGTTGACGAAGAGGTCAATCACAGTGCAATGCAATTGTTAGAATAGTTCAAATGGTAATAGGTTTGATAACACGACTAAAAGTCTCAAACTAATCATGGCCAAGTCGTTGATGCAACCCCTTTGCGGTAAAACGAGCTTTGTTGCGTTCAACACTACCATCAACGTTGTGTTCTGATTCTTATACACCCGCTTACAGGCCAATCAGATTTTGATGAGGTTCAGAGACAATAAGATCTCAAGTTTCATTTTCGCAGAAAAGCATGAAACTCTTCTACCACTGCATTGCATCATGCAATTGGTTTATACGAAGGGCTTGAGATACAATAGTAGGTTCCACATGGTCAGGTAATAGGTGTTTGGTTGCATATTGATTTGTTTTGGTTTGTAAAGTTGTTTAAGAAAATAGGTAATCATGTGATGAACTCGTGTAGGTTGAGTAGCAAGTGGTGGGAAGGAGATTGAACGAGAGACATCATTAGGTAAAATAGAATGCTTATTTGTGTTTGTCTTGATGGTGGATCCATACATGGGGGCGCCATTTCGGAGCATGTAGAGAGATGTTATGGCTAAAAACTGAGTTGAGGATGGCACAAATGGTAGAGCATGAGGCATGTGTGATATGGACTGTAGAAACTGGTTGACCATGTATAATACTTGGAAACCATTGCATCGAGTCATGAGTGGGTATGATGAAGAATGATTTGAATAGAAAATAATTTTCATTGAAAATGACATGACGAGATTGAAAAGACGTTGGGTGGTGGGATTAAACCATTTATATGCACTTCGAGTCCGAGTAATATAGTGAATGGAAGGTTTGGAATAGCTGTAGTTTAGTGTTGTAAGAACAAAGCTTGAGATCACAAAGGCACCCAAGGGTGTGAAGTTTATGATAATTAGGAGAGACCATGCAATTTTTATTTGAAGAAGTGTTGTAGAATAGGAGTGGGAAGATAATTTATTAGATAAACGGTCATCGACCACTTCTGTTTTCTTGAATCCTCTTGGATATAGTGCCTTCAAAGCAATTATTGTAATTGCAAGTAAGCAATCATAATAATTAAGGGATGACCTATACAGGTAGAACAGTCTTGCTTGAGATGATAGTATGCTATCCGGTTTGTTTTCATCATTGATAAAGTCCGTAGGATTCTTGCTTAACTACCAGAATTATGATGGCAATCATATACGTGGGAGCTGGGTAGTCCATAAGCACATCCTTAAATATCCCTAGTCGTAGGAGTATCAAGACTGAGCATCGATATTCCGAAATAGACTAGTGTATACGTTTCTAGACACCAACGAGGGCGGTGGCCGGTCTCACAAGCTATTGGTGTTGTGTAAGATAGTATACAGGTGCTCGCTGGAGGTGAGTACACCGGACGGACTCGCGGAGAGCTTCTAGATGGTATTATATCTATCGTCAAATGAAAGTTCTCAGGTGGTATAAATACAGATTAGTCTTTTGACCTGAAATCGTCATTTGTCTCGTGTGAGATCCCACTGTACTTAGATTACAACCCTACCACCGCTCAAAGGAGTCGTGCAAATAGGTTTTAGTTGGGTACAGTCCCGAACCATATGGAGGCAGTGAGCGATTGTTGAGGATTCGTCTCTCCTGGTATTAAGAGTCGATATCGCGCTGTGTTCGGTTGGCTATCATCCTAAATCCGTGGCCACGGTAAATGATATTTACTGATATGAGTTCAGTAGTTTCTCGGTTGGTGATAAACTCGACTCTAACACGACTTATCGTGTTATTAGGGGGTATGACGTTATCCACCTCCTATACCCGATATGCGATATTCTTAGACGAGGAGACCGGACTGTACAGAGATTGTCGCATTCAGGCTCAGTAGGGTAAGGACGTACTTGATTGTCGACCCCCTTCAGGCAAGTACCTGGATAGCCGTTACATACAGCTAGTGTCGCTGACGTACTTATGGTTAAACCCACCATCGACGTATTGTCGAGTCTTTAAAGTCCCGCGCAGAAGGTTTTCCCAGTTCAGGTGATAGATTTAGAGGCCGTACGTTGGTATGTGCAGGGGTCCGATTAAATACGTGTACAAGTTGCACGGATTTTAATCGGATGGTTGATAATACTAGCCAGTTTAGATGGATTATTAAATCAGATTTTGATTTAATAATTTATATATATATATATATATATATATATATTGATATATATATTTAGTATTATTGTTCACTATTCATTCTCTCTTTGGTATTATCCGTATTTTTTTATACAGATACGCGTATATGTAGCGATACGTATATCGGGTGAAGTATTCCGTATTTATACGGAAATGCTTCTAGAAGGAGGACACCTCATTATTAATTTTTCTTTTTGGAAATTCAAATAATGATGTGGCATGGTTAGGTGGAAAGTGAAGCATAGTAAAGAGGGATGGCTTGTATTTTTAAATTGGAAAATGTATGAACATTGTTTTTAAAATGAAAAGAAAATCCCTCTCACTCACTCTCTCATTCTCTACACTCACTCGTGAGAGAAGCCATGGATGGCTACTCTATCCTCCTTCATGCTCACTTGAGCATAGTAAAGAAAAAAATAAGTTGGTGGAAAAATTCCTACATCATCCACAATCCATTCCTAACGAGTTTGGAGCGTCGGTCGGAGCTTAGATCTGTTTTTCTTGGGTGGATCATCTTTGGCAAGGGCGGTCGCTTCCCGGGAGCTACGAGCTTTAAGAGGTCTTTCACGATTAGGTGGACACGCATTAAAGGTTGTAATCCCTAAACCATTGCATGCTTGATTTTTAGTTTGGTGTTTAGAACGATCACTAGGAATTAGTTTCTAGTACTTTCTTGAAAATTTTCGTTTTTCGGTTCCGCATCGGCCACGGTTGCCGCGGCGAGGACACGAGGAACCAACAATAGTATCAGAGCCAACCCAAACACTAGAACTAGTTTAGACAATGCGATAGTTTCAAAGCCAAAATTTTCCGTAACTAATTCCACAAATCCAAGTTTCTGTCGGGTTTTTCAACGTCGTTTAAAAATTTTTCAAGTGCAGCAGTCTATTGTTGATGTCTACATTATCCAGAACAAAAACAAGATCAATCTAACAAAAACCCGCCAGAAATTAGCTTTTGGCCGACATTGGCGGTTTTGTTGTGTTGGTTTGGCTCCATTTTGTTTCAGTCACTTGGATACGTGGAATTAGGATTTTTAAACTTGTTTGATTTTGCCCAGATTTTGTTTTGTTATGTTTTTCAATTTGGGCAATCACGGAAAAACTTTCGATCGAATTTTAGCATTATTTATACATCCATAGTTTGAATGTGTGTTGTTAAATGCCGTTTAATTGCTATATGTTCATTTAGACGGAATTGCACATTTGCTTGTGTTACTTGTTTCTGTGATATTTATCTCTGTGTTGATTTAGCCGGATTGTCATGTTGAATAGCCCCTTGTGTGTTTGCTTGTACGGTTTTTGATTTATTATGTTGTATTCATTTCTTCGGAACGAGCGCCAACTTGTGGTCGTCGTTTCCGTATTATGTATATTCTTTTATTGTGGCACGACCAGGATGCGGTCGATGTCACCCTTGTATATATTTCATTTCTGTACTAGGATTACATCGCGAAAAAACGCACGAGTCACCGGATTCCAAAATTCAGATAGTGGTCATCTCATGGAGTTGAGATCGTGCTGCCTATTTTTGGGATTGGCAGGTGGCTCGCCGCACTCGTAGGGGTTAGAATCGATATTGTACAGATATCCACACGTCCAGGGAACGTCGTGTTTTATTTGCGGCTCAAATAAAACACGGGGCTCCAAGTTTATCCGCTATTCCATATTATTTGTTCGCATATCTGCCTGTGATGACTATTATATGCCTGCGATATTGATATATATGTGTGTGTCTGTGTGTTTTAGATATTAGTAGATGCTTCTATATATTTTGTATCCATACTAGCATGTCTCCGTCTTGCCGTAAGTTAAGTAACATTACGATGAAGACTCGAGACCCCGTGGCGAATGCGGATGGCATATAAAAGCATGCTATTTTTTTATTTCTGGTGTGGCTTAGAAACTTATTATGATGGGACTGCGTTATGTGTTTAATGCAAGGAAAACAAACCTATATAATGTTGTCAAAACCAATTTTTAAAACTACTCGATTTTCTTCAAAACTATAATCGCATTCTTTTGCTTTGCATAATGGTATTCGGTTAGGAATATCCTGCACCTCATTCTATGAGAAAATAACCTTGATCCCTTCACGGGAAGTTCTCTCTTAAGCAAAAGTTCACGTTAATAGTTTTAAAAGCGGAGACTAAACCACTCCTTTATTTCAAAACCGCTCGAGTTCCTTCAACGATATCAAGTTCATTACGTTAAAGATTTCTCGCCAAAAACCAGTCGTAGCCCTCCATCATTTCTTACGAATAGTGTTTAGTATTCGTGCTGCGTATGTTGACTGTGTCAATGCGTGGTGTACGGTAGATAAGTGATGCTTGTTTGTAGCATGAGATGAGATTGGTTAGGACAGCAATGTAACCATTTTGACTAGGTTAAGGGTTAAGCGGGTGGATTTAATGCAATCAAGATAATGACGTGTTGAACTTGACTATGACCCTTTGATATGTTGATTGTGTCAAAATCACTTGGGTCGTAGGGACAAAAACCATATCGGGAGTTTCAAATATAAAGGAAACTTGCCAAGTTTGCGCATACCTTCTGAAATGTGGTAATTTTGGTCGGATTCCATCAAAGTTATCACACAATGATAGTTGGGCCCCGATTCCTACTGATGAGTAGATATTACTCCTCGGGAGATTTTCACTTCACAATTAACTAACCTATTATGTGTCTAAAAGTGTTAACGAGATTACGCATCTGCGGAAACGAGGTTATTTAATTGGGTCCGTGCGAAAGCACAGGAAACCTCCCTTGAAGTATCAACACTGGCCTGGCTAAACAGTTTGATAACTTGTAAGGCGTACATAATCCCGACTAGTTCTTCTTTTAGGGCTTGAAGAAGAATTCGAAGAAACAGTGGAAGCCATCCTGATTAGATAAAGTAATAACCAAACTAATTTTGATAGAGTGCACGCTGAGTGTTTCTTTTCTCTCTGGTTACAGCGACCACTTACCTTAAACTAAAACTCATTAACCAAGTTAACCGAACCTTCTCACACTTTTTGGTTTTGGATTATCATGATTCACAACAAAGTCGCATACATCCCTGCTACTCCTATTTTCCCTTTGCATTTCTCCAAAACACTCTTTATCACTACGATGATCCATATTGTTTTGAACGGCCATCGTATAGTTACATACGAACTCAAAGAAGTTACTTCAGTCAAGGATGGCCACAGGTTCTTGAGAAATTGAATAGAATTATTCGGTTGTCTCTTCACTTTACCTTCTCTCAGGTTGCGAGAGCTCCTTGTATTAGGAAAGTACACTTATTACGTTTATTGGATAGTCTTCTTCCAAACCTTAGGCTGGTGCCGAAAGGTAGGAAAAAGAAAAAAACCAATTAGCATAAATATGATATACAGAAGGTAAGATGCATATAAAAAGGTTGAAGTGAGCGCAATAGAAATTGCAACTACTGTCATGAATCTGAATATTGGAGAAGGCATTACTAGGAATACCTGGCCACCCCCTTGAAACATTTTCCCCCTTGAAACATTTTCATGTTTCAGATTTTCTGTGTACATATAAATGAGAACTGTTTTCCCAATTAATTTTGACTCCAGAGTATGTATTTACCGGATTTGGATTTCACATCTGTATGACGTTACAGATACTGAGTAGGAGTAGAATATTGGGAAATTGACGATTTAATTCTCAATATCGGAATTCGTAACAATTGGTGACATTGGATTAAATCGCCTAGCTTTGCCAAACGACAAATATTTGGTTTCGAATAACCGTTGTTATGCACCAATTTTTTAAATTGAATATCTGTATTTTTATTTTATAAAATGAGATAAATTTTGAAAATTGTGTTCCAAACATTTACCTTTATCAGTTGAGGGTGAGGTAAAATGCATTGAACAACGGTGTAAGACATTCTTGACCAATATGCAGTTTTCAACCTACAACACACGGAGTTTGAGTCAGTATACTCTTGGACTTATACATGGGAATGTATGTTGTCCGGTGTCCTTTAAGACAAGGGGTTAGTACTCTTACTTCATTCAGATTTACCTATGAGTTCTCTGGCTTTAGACACGCGTTCGTTGAAATGCAAGGTCCAAAAATTTTGAGAAGTTTATAGGTATGAGAATAAAATAGAGAACCATACGTTGAAAGTATCAGGATTTTTTAAAGTAATCGAAGATGTAGAAACTCATGTTAGGTATTCTATCATAGTAATATTGAGAACTTGATTCTCTCACAGAGTACTCATCTGTTGATGCGCTTCTTGATGAGTAATGTTGTATTGGCCTTTTTCTATTTAGGTGACATGCACCCGAAACAACTGCATGACATTTGAATCCGGTTCCATCTAAATTAATGCCTTCGATTCTATATGGACATAGAATGGTTGCATATCTTGAGATTGTTAAGATGTGGAGTTATCCGTTTTCTGTTTAAAAGCACAGTCCGGAGAAACTAAAAGCACGTTTCAGTAATGACAGTTTGTGGATTATCCCAAGCATTCGTTAGGGTTTTTCTTCTACCATTTTCAAGATCAAAAATTAGTTTGTTTTACTCGTCGCCTTTCTATAAAAAGGAATATTTTTGCAAAAGAAACTAGTGAGGATATGATAGGACTGAAAGTGATTTCAAAACCACAAACGGTACCTGAAAATTTAGTAGAGCCTAAGAATTCAATTGAACTTGACAAACCATTAGCCACTCCGCAGATTTTAGTGGGTGGCCTCAGTCATCTGAGAGATACATCGGTTTCTTCATAGACGATGACAGGAAGGTCTGCATCATTGTGATGATGGCTCTACTAGTTGTCAGCGGATCGTAGAAAATGATAACTTCCCGGTGACCAGATGCTTTATATCCAAGATGGACTCTACGCACTCCAGCAAATTATGGATTTTGGACTTCGCTGGGTGCTCCTGAAGGGGTAAAACCCATTAGGAGCAAGTAGATTTTTCGAGATCTGTGTATGTGGGAAGGTATTAACCTAATAAGGCTAGACTTATTGTAAAGATTCTCACCAAACCCGTGGATTGTGATGAGATTTTTACTTTAGTGTCTCCGCTGAGTCCATACGGATATGACTTGGCACTGCTGTTGTTCTTGACTATGATATCTGGCAAGTAGATGGCTATAACGTCTTTCTAAATGGGAATTTCAAAGTGCACATGTATATGACTCTGCCAGAGGGTTATCGTAGTCAGTGGAAGCAGCGGAAGGAGTACAAGTTACTTATGTCTATTTATAGATTAAAGCAAGTATGGCGGAGACGGACCATCTGTTTTGATGTAACGGTCAAGGTGATTGACTTCATCAAAACAACAGATAAACCTAGTAAGAAAGGTGCAGGGAGTAATGCATTAGGATTTGGATAGCATACTCCGGATAGAAAGTGATGTTCCTATACTACAATCGGTCAAACTTTGGTTGTCACAAGGTGACTTGGATGACAGAGATGCTGTCAGAGTTTTGAGTTTACCCTCTTCTAAGAAGCAGTATATTGGATAGGGTTCCAATAGGAATACTAATGTAGACATGATGCAGGATACTGGTTATGACTCAACGGAGGATACAGCCCAAGAAATTTGTTGGATAAAATTGTTCATTTATGAACTTGGTCCCATCAAGTATCCAAACAAATTCTTGAAGCGAGGTATCGCTCAGTTCTGGAGATTGTTGATGTCCGCGAAGTTGAGATATAGAGAGATGAATTTGGAACATTGTAGCGGATCCACTCGTTGAGCCTATTTCTCGAACACATAAGTTTCACAAACACGGTTTGCGAAACTGATTAATAGAGAAGTTGGGTAAGCACACGAATTGTGGGTATGCAATACCGCAATAATTGGCCTTCGGTGCAAGTGAGGGATTGTTGGATATAGTGCCTTCAAGACAATTATTGTAATTGCAAGTAGGTGATTATGATAATTAAAGGATGACCTATACATGTAGAACAGACTTGCTCGAGATGATAGTATGCTATCTGCTTTGTCTTCATAATTGATGAAGCCCGTAGGATTCTTGCTTGACTACCAGCATTATGATGGCGATCATATATATGGGAGCTAGGTAGTCCATAAACACATTCTTAAATGTCCCTAGACGTGGGAGCATCGAGACTGGGGCATCGATATTCCTGAGTATACTGGTGTATATATTTCTGGACATCGACGAAGGACGGTGGCCGATCACACAAACCATTGGTGTTGTGTCACCTAAGATAGTATACAGATGCTCACTAGAAGTGAGTACACCGGACGGACTCGCCGAGAACTTCTAAATAGTATTATATATATCATTAGATGGAAGTTCTCAGATGGCATGAGTGCAAGCTAGTCTTTTAACCTGAGATCATCTCGTGTGAGTTTCCACTGTACTTAGATCACTACCCTACCACGGCTCAAAGGAGTCGTGCAAACAGGTTTTAATTGGGTACTGTCCCGAGCCACATGGAAGCATTGAGCGATTGTCGTGGATTCGTCTCCCCTCTCATGATATTAGGAGTCGATGTCGCGCTGTGTTCGGTTGACCATCACCCTAAATCCGTAGCCACAGTAGATGAGATTTACTGATATGAGTTCAGTAGTTTCTCGGTTGGTGATAAACTCGATTCCGGCACGACTCATTGGGTTATTAGGGGTCTGACGTTATCCACCCCTAGACCCGATATACGATACTCTTAGACAAAGAGATCAGACTGTACGGAGATTGTTACATTCAAGCTCAGTAGGATAAGGACGTACTTGATTGTCGACCCCCTTCCAACAAGTACCTGAGTAGCCGTTACGTACAGCTAATGCCGCTGACGTGCTTATGGTTAAGCTCACTGCCAGCGTATTGTCGAGTTTTTAGAGTCCCACACAGAGAGTTTTCTCGGTTCAGGCGATAAATGTAGAGGCCGTACGTTGGTACGTACAGAGGTCCAATTAAATACGTGTATGGGATACACGGACTTTAATCGAACGGTTGATAATACTAGCCGGCTTAGGATTAAGTCGGATTATCAAATCGGGTTTTTGATTTAATAATTTATATATATATATATATATATATTGATATATATATATATATTGATATTATTGTTCACTATTCATTTTCTCTCTTTGGTGATATCCATATTTTTTATACGGATACGCGTATATATAGCGATACGTATATCGGGTGAAATATTCCATATTTATACGAGAATGTTTCTAGAAGGACACCTCACTATTGATTTTCCTTTTTGGAAATTCAAATAATGATGTGGCATGGTGAGGTGGAAAGTAGAGCATGGTAGAGAGGGATGGCTTGCATTTTTAAATTGGAAAATGTATGTACATTGTTTTTAAAATGAAAATAAAATCCCCCTCTTATTCTTTATACTCACTCATGAAACAAGTCATGGATGGCTACTCTCTCCTCCTTCATGCTCTGACTTGAGCATAGTAAAGAGAGAAATAAGTTAGTGTAAAAATTTCTACATCACCCACAATCCATTCCTAGCGAATTTGGAGCGTCGGTCGTGTTAGTTATACGTATGCCCTAGATGCCATTACTATACATAGGATGTATATTGTAGTAGATGCTTGGATATATATAGGGAGGACTTTCTTGCTCGACATGATAGTATGCTATCTGGTTACTCTTTACCTTAACGTGTACACTGATTGTCTCTCTGTTACATGTTGGTAAAGCCCTTAGAATGTATACTTGACTACCTGGACTATGATGCGGATCATACTAGTGGGGACATGGTAGTCTATAAGTACATCCTTCAAGGTCCCTAGTCGTGGGTGTATCGAGACGGGGCATCGATATACCAGAGTAGACTAGCGTATACCTTCTCGACCCATACAGATGGGCGACGGATGATCCCATATCCATTGGTGTTTGACATCAGAGATGATATACGGGTGCTCAGTGGAGACTGGATACACTGGACGGACTCGCCGAGAACTCCCAGATGGTATTATACCTTACGTCAGATGGCGGTTCTCTGGTGACACTGGTACAGGTTAGTCTGTAGACCCGAGATCGTCATAGAGTCTTGTGTGATTCCCACTGTGCTTTGATTTCCACCTTACCACGTCCAAGAGGGCGTGCAAAACGGTGGTTTTTGGGTACAGTCCCGAATCACATGGAGGCAATGAGCGATAGGAGGGAATTCGTCTCTCCCGGTATAGGGAGTTGATGTTGCGCTGTGTTCGATTGGCTATAACCGGAAATCCCTGGCCAAGGTTGCTGAGATTTACTGGTAAGTGTTATCAGTAGTATCTCGAACTATTATAGACTTCGTATCGACACGACTTATCGAGCTACTGGGGTCTGACGTTTACCACCCCTAGACGAGATATGCGACATATCAGACGAACAGACCGGACTGTACGGTAAGTGTTACTGGTTGGATTCACAGGAGTGTGAGCGGGCTTGCTCGTTGATCTTCTGATCGCTCAATACCCGGGTGGCCGTTACGTTTAGCAAACCGCTTGCGGCTTGTGGGTGTTTGATATGATCATCACCTGCTGCCGGCGTATTGACGAGTCTTTAGAGTCATATACAGAGATTTCCTGGCTCAAGCGAAACGAAATAGGAGCGCATATGAGACATGTGCGGGACCGAGAATAATATCAGTATGTGATACTGTATTCTATTCTCGCGATTTGTATCATTGGACGGTTATATATGATATAGCCGGGTTACCGAATCAAGTGTTGATTCGATACATTGATACACTTGATATTAGTCGGTTATATGCTATATGACCGGATCATTAAATCAAGTGTTGATTTAATAATTTAATGTATAATTATATATTTGATATATTACTTTACATTAACTAGTAATTGTTCACTTAAGATGGATTTTCTCACTTGATGTGCACATTGTATATATGATATAGTTTTGTGCACTAGTTTGTATCATGTTTGATGATACATGCAAACTTGGGTATGTGTATGCTTTGAATCAAGTTTAGGTAAATGGTTAGGGTTTTAATTCATTTATTCATTTATTTATTTTATGAATATATAATGAAATGGTGGATTTCTTTTCTTTCTTTGCTTGAATCTTCTTGAAGCTTCAAAGCATCTTTGAAAAAGTCTTCCATTTTGTTTTATCCTTAACCCTAACCATTTAATTAAACCCCAGTTTATTCTCTACATTGGTTACACTAACCCATGGTTGCTAGATGATAAGTATTCACTTGAATTTTATTTTCAAGAATTCATAATTTCATTTTTCTTCTTCTTCATCTTCTTCAAGTGAAGAAAAGAAAAGCTTTCTTGAAATTTCCAAGTGATGAATCCAAGTGAGAAATCCAAATCTAAAGTGAACTCACCTCCTATTTCTTCATCCTCTACCACTTGCCATGTTGTATAGGGTGTTATCTTCACAAGTTCCATGACCTAATGAAGGTGGAGCTTGAGTTTGAGTCGCCTCGACGTAGATCATCTTCGGTATCGAAGTCAACGACCTAGCCCGACCATTCCTCCGATGAAACCGACGCTAGAGACCGGGATTCCGATGTCGCAGCGGAGGGACATCAACACGGAGCTAGAAAAGAGGTGGACCGGATCTACAAAGGTTGTATTTCCATTCACTTAGCAATAAAGTTGTTTAATTGCATGTTTCACCTTTGCCTCTAGTTATCGATCTATCATTAGGGTTGTTAGGCACCGGAAAAATTTGAATTTGGCATGGTTGATGCCTTGTGGAACCTCTTGAGTGTACCTAGTAACCCTACAGTGGTATCAAAGCCTAGCTAGAGCCTTAGGCGAAGTGTAGACCATGTTAGAAATCCGATTGAACCCCGAAACCCTAACTCAAACCACTCTCTGGACATTTTCTGGAATTTTGGAATTTTGTGAATTAAAAATATGCAAAAAAATAAACAGGGTTTTCTAGGAGTTACTGTGCAAAACGAGATTCTAAATCGATCAAGTCGCCGCGGAACCACGGCACGAGCATGGCTCGTGCGGCGGTTCCGCGGCCGTACGGTCGCCTCTTTCATCAATTTTTGCACAGTAATGTCCTATTTACTTTCCTGACTTTTCTGGGAATTTTTAATTTTCACTCAAGAGTTGAGTTTTCTGGGTCGTATTGAGGACTCGGTGTTTCGATCGGGAAGTCTAATTTCGTCTGTGTTTTTCCGGGTAATTTTAGAAAATGTTGAAAAGTTCGACCGGATATAAATACCCACTTTTTCCCCTGCCAAGAAATTTCCAATTGTTGGATTTTTCCGTGGTTTAAGAACGTTCTAAGTAGTGCAAGTAACGCGATGGTCCCTCTAGAAGACAACAAACCTTAACTCGATTATGTGACCGTCTTGAACTGCCCTTTGAACCTTAGGGTTTGGGGCAGTACGGCGTGCCACATGTGAGGCGTTGGCTTGACCCTTCTACGGCTGGACCGTTGGTACTGTTGCATGAAGTGGATGTTTTTAAACTTATTTCAAGAGTTGAGCTGTTTCGGGAAAACTTGGTGTTTGATTGTTCGATCGGAAAGTTTAACATTTTCTATTTATCTGGAATGTGATACAATATTTGGAATCCACAAGTAATTATGAGATAACTGATTTGGATGTTATAAACATAACACTTTAGTCTCACTTGATCGGTTGCCACGGAATTTTGATGTGATCAAAAGTCCGTCGCAATCTCGTAGCGTACGCGAATACTCGCCGGATAAACTTAATAGACAGCTACACCCCTTAGCCCCGACCAGGTGACTGTAAGAGAACCCCGTCGCCGAAAGCATCCGTTCGGGTGCTCGCGGCAGCGGTGTTCCGCCTTGGTGCACTTCGTCGACGGTATCGGGGGTGCGGCCGTCTACTGAAGTTTGCGACGAGCATTCGATCAGTATATCGGGAATCTTGTTGAATTGCCCGACTAGATATTGAAAAGTGTTTTCGATATAGAGACTAAAATGCGGGGTTTATAATTGTTAGGCATGTGATGTCTAAGAAATTCATTTGATTAGGCATGTGATGTCTAATGAGGTTGCGGATTCCAACTGCTGTAGTTTTACACTTTCTTTTCTGCGACCGTAAATGTAATATGTGATATCGCCGGTTTCGTTGCTATATGTCAACGACAATTGGGATACGCATGTTTACTTACGTTGATGACATGTGATGTTATGTGTTGCTGGATATGTTATATTGGATCGTCGTGTTTGAATAGCCGGGCGTTTTTATGTGAGATGAGTGTTTTTCATTTTCATTCATGTAAAAACTTGTATGTAATATTCTTTTATTGGGGCACTTCCAGGTTGCGGAAGATGTCACCCTTTGTATATTATTTACTTTTCCGCACTAAGATAACCCAAGGAGGAAGGCACAAGTAACCGGGTTCTGGAGTCCAGTGGGAGACCAACTCGAGGAGTCGAGTCCGGGTCTCCTAACTCTAGAATTGGTAGGGTTGCTTGCCGCTCTCGTAGGGGTCTAGGGGTGTGGGTTTGGCTATTCATCGCGACCGTGGAATCCGTGTTTTATACTGGCTCGTATTGAAAACACGGACGTCCTAGTATATCCAATGTTTCATATATTTCTTCTGCTGCGTTATCTGTGATGTGATCATTTGATATGCTGTGATGGATACTGTATATAATATATATGATATATTATATAGACGTTACTTATGTTTTACACCCGCGCTAGCCCTGCCCCGCTCTGCCGTTAGTTACCTAACCTAACGGTGCACGAGGGGACATCGAGGCGAATGCGGGTGGCATAGGTGTACGTCGTATTTATCTGTGATATTTAGGACTTAAATGATGGGACTTCATTAATGTGATTAATGAAAAAAAAGAAACCTAAGATGTTGTGGAATCGAATTTTCAAAAACAGGTAGCTACAGTTCTTGCTTTGCATCGCGGTGTTCCTTGTAGAACATCCTGCACCTTATTCGATAAGGAAAGGGCCGACGATCCCTTCAACGGGAGTGACCCCTTTAGCAATAACTGGCAGATGCTACAACCCTCGGTTTGTCTTTTGATTGCTTCTATAGTTTTTGCTTTGCACAGCGGTATATCTGATATATCCTGTACCTTATTCGATGAAGAAAGGGCCGACGATCCCTTCGTCGGGAGTGACCCCTTTAGCAAAACTAGAAAAAGCCTCAAAAGCACTCCATTTTAAAATCATTTAATTCTACAACGATATCAAGTTCATTACGCAATAAGTTTTCAGAAAAACCTGTCGTAGCCCTCCGTCATTTCAGATAAGTACTACTTAGTATTCGTGCTGCGGTAGTTTGGCATTCGTCAAGGCGTAGTGTACGGTAGCTAACTAGTATTTATCTGCTTATGCATATGATGCAGATTGGATTAGGGTATTCGTACGGCGTTGTTTGGCACTCGTCAAGGGTCGTGCGGGTGGGTTTAATTCAATCAAGAAATGTACGGGTTGAACTTGACCAGCGCACTATGGGTTGTTTGACATTCGTCAAGGTCATAGTACGTTAGGGGCAAAAGCATTATCGGGAATTTCAAGTGTTGAAATTTGCAATGAGATTGCATACCTTCTATGAGATAGTTGGATCCCAATACCCGCTGCGAGTAATTATTACTCCTGGGAGAGTTTTACACATTACAATTAGCCGATCAAGTAGGTGTCTAGAAAGGTGTCAACGGGGTTAAGCCTCTGGGAAAACGAGATTTACTTTAATTAGGTCCATGCGAAAGCACGGGGAACCTCCCTCAAAGTACCGACACTGGCATGGCTGAAAGATTGGCGAACTTGTAACGTGTAATTAATCCCGGCTAGTCTCTCCTTTTGGGGTTTGAAGGAAGATTTGATAAAAACAGTGGGAGCCATCCTGATTAGATAAAATAATAACCAATCTGATCTTGCAAGAGCATACGCTGAGTGTTTTCTTCTCTCTCTCCAGGTAGCAACCATATCACGCCTTAATCAAGATAATAAAACGGATATATTGACCGAACCCGCTTGTTATACTGAGCTGGGAAACGTTGGTCCCGCTCCAACTTATAATTGTTATAAGACAGAGCAGGAAATAGAGGAATACATGAATTCCTATGCCGCACAAACGAAGAAAGTGCATATGATGCATCTCCTTCGGGTGTGTTCATTACAAAGAACTGTTTCTCTGTATCCTCTACGTCCTGGGTATTTGATACCGGATCAGGATCCCAGATATGTAATCTGTTACATGGGGCTACAGAAAGGTAGAGAACTGAGAACGGGTGATAAGTTTCATGAGGCAGAAAACGGTGCAAGTGTTGCAGCCAAGTCTGTTGATCACTGTCACCCTGTATTCCAAATACATTGATTTTGAAAGAATGTTATTAGATACCGAACCTGATATACAAAATCATATCAGTCTCTTTATTAGTAAAGAAATGATAAAATTTTGTATTGTTGGATAATGTTTTGAACATTTCCTATATCTAAAGTTGATCGGTTCAGGCACGTTATCTAAAAGCATTGATGTTCTAAATCAACTACAGTTCTTAGTATACAGAACACAAACAAGAGGAAGAGTTTAGAAATGAATGAATCCTTCTTGAGGCATTGTAGACTAGGTCATATCAATGCGACCCGACTGGCTGAAGTTACATTTTAGATGCATATTTAAATCAGTTTGAATTTACATCTTGTGAAACTTGCCAGTCATGTCACAAAGATTAGATGACCATAGCTCTGTTTATTGGAAACAGAGAAAGAGTTAGTAAACTCTTGGGACTGATACATGATGATGTATGTAAGGTCCCCTGTCTACACATGCCAAGACCGGTTCTTTGTACTTCATTACATTCTCTGATGGTTTCTTTAGATTCAGACATATGTTCCTATTGAAACACAAGTCCGAACCTTTTGAGATATTCACAGAATATAAGTTAAAAGTAGAAAACCAAAAACGGGTATAAGTATTATGTCCTTTGATGCGATCAAGGAGGAGAATACTTGAGCACGGGATTCCTGGACTATTCTAAGAATGAGATTCTCTCTCAGCATTACTCCTCCGTATACACCATAGCACGATGGAATATCGGGGCGGAGCAATAGCACCCTATGTGATATGGTGTGCTCTATGATGAGTACTACTGAGTTGCCTATTTCCTTTTAGGGGGTTATGCACTTGAGAAGTTGCATACCTATTGAATTGGGTTCGAATCAAATCAGTGCCTACCACTCCATATAAGATATGGTATGGGACGAGCCTATCTCTTAAGTAAGTTAAGATTTAGGATCGCCCGGCCTATGTCAAAAGCAAAATCCGGACAAAATCGAGGGAAGATCTGTTATGTAGAACTGGAAAGGTTCCAGCTATACAAACTGCAGCAGATGATTTGGTAGAACCAAAGGATTCAATAGATACCAACGAACCTCAGCCTCTCCGCCGATCTAGTAGGGTTCCTCACACACCTGAGAGATACTTCGGTTTCTCGATGACAGTGGGAGCAGGGATTGCATCATGAGATGATGACCCAACTAGTTTCGAACAGGCCATCAAGAGTAGGGACTCTGTAAGAATGGCTGGATGCTTAGCGATCTGAGATGGAATCCTTATACACCAACAAAGTATGGACTTTGATTGCTTTATCTGAAGGGTTAAATCCCCATCAGGAGCAAGTATATCTTAAGAAGATTACTTGGTGTACATGGAAAAGTTAAGACTTTCAAAGCTAGACTTGTTAAAAGTTTGCATCATTGACCAGGTATGGATTATGATGAAACCTTTTCTAAGTAGCTATGCTTAAGTCCATCCAGATCCTACTTGCCACGGCTACATACCATGACTACGATATCTGGCGGCTGGGTGCCATGACTTCTTTTCTAAGTGATGTTTTAGAAGAGTGCGTCTATAAATACACAGCCAGAGGACTTCGTAGACAGTGGGAGCAGCGAAAACGTGTGCAAGATGTTTTATGTGATAAAGCAGGCATCGCGAAGTTGGAACGTCTGTTTTGATATGTTAGTCAAAGAGTTTGACATCATCAAAATGGTAGATGAACCTTGTATATACAAAAAGGTAGTAGGGAGTATGGTGTTGATCCTCGCAGAGTACGTGGATGACATACTCTTGATAGGGAAGAAGTTTCATACGCTACGCTCGATCAATCTCCGCTTATCACAAGGATTCTCCATAAAGGATCAAAGTGATACCTCCTAAATCTTAAGTTTTGATCTATGAGATAGAAATAATTGGATGTTAGGACTCTCACTAGTTGTAGTGAGATGGTATCAATCGATCCTGAGGAGAATCACTGGAAAGGTTCCAGGGTAATAAGGACGACTGAATGTCAGTCACAGGCATTGTCTTTACCCTCAGTAAAGAGACGGTATGTTGGAAGAGTTCCAAGCTAGATATCGTGGCATACTGGACAATAAAGGCTGGCTACATCGCTACTTAAGATGCTACCAAAGAGGCAGTCTGGGTGTATATTGGTTCATGAGATGAACTAGGTTCCTACCATTGTGTGACGATGGATGTGTGGCTTTGGCCCAGGAACCCCCGTCCCATCAGTGATCCAGACTTATTCTAAGGCAGTGTCACCTGATCATGGAGATGGTTGATCTCCAGGGTGATCGAGGTTAGGAGAGTAGACTCAGAGGACAACACGGCGGATCCACTCACAAAGGCCTTTTCCCAGAGAGAGACTTTTATGGGATGGTTGAGTATGAGATACTGCAACCACTGCTACAGATGTCCCTAGTGCAAGTGGGAGATTGTTAGTTATATGTATGCCCTAGAGGCCATTACTATACATAGGATGTATATTGTAGTGGATGCTTGGACATATATAGGGAGGACTTTCTTGCTCGACATGATAGTATGCTATCCGGTTACTCTTTACCTTAACGTGTACACTGATTGTCTCTCTGTTACATGTTGGTAAAGCCCTTAGGATGTGTACTTGACTACCTGGACTATGATGCGGATCATACTAGTGGGGCCATGGTAGTCTATAAGTACATCCTTCAAGGTCCCTAGTCGTGGGTGTATCGAGACGGGACATCGATATACCAGAGTAGACTAGCGTATACCTTCTCGACCCATACAGATGGGCGACGGATGATCCCATATCCATTGGTGTTTGACATCAGAGATGATATACGGGTGCTCAGTGGAGACTGGGTACACTGGACGGACTCGCCGAGAACTCCCAGATGGTATTATACCTTACATCAGATGGCAGTTCTCTGGTGACACTGGTACAGGTTAGTCTGTAGACCCGAGATCGTCATAGAGTCTTGTGTGATTCCCACTGTGCTTTGATTTCCACCTTACCACGTCCAAGAGGGCGTGCAAAACGGTGGTTTTTGGGTACAGTCCCGAATCACATGAAGGCAATGAACGATAGGAGGGGATTCGTCTCTCCCGGTATAGGGAGTTGATGTTGCGCTGTGTTCGATTGGCTATAACCGGAAATCCCTGGCCAGGGTTGCTGAGATTTACTGGTAAGTGTTATCAGTAGTATCTCGAACTGATATAGACCTCGTATCGACACGACTTATCGAGCTACTGGGGTCTGACGTTTACCACCCCTAGGCGAGATATGCGACATATCAGACGAACAGACCGGACTGTACGGTAAGTGTTACTGGTTGGATTCACAGGAGTGTGAGCGGGCTTGCTCGTTGATCTTCTGATCGCTCAATACCCGGGTGGCCGTTACGTTTAGCAAACCGCTTGCGGCTTGTGGGTGTTTGATATGATCATCACCTGCTGCCGACGTATTGACGAGTCTTTAGAGTGTCCTACACAGAGGTTTCCTGGCTCAAGCAAAACGAAATAGGAGCGCATATGAGACATGTGCGGGACCGAGAATAATATCAGTATGTGATACTGTATTCTATTCTCGCGATTTGTATCATTGGACGGTTATATATGATATAGCCGGGTTACCGAATCAAGTGTTGATTCGATACATTGATACACTTGATATTAGTCGGTTATATGCTATATGACCGGATCATTAAATCAAGTGTTGATTTAATGATTTAATGTATAATTATATATTTGATATATTACTTTACATTAACTAGTAATTGTTCACTTAAGATGGATTTTCTCACTTGATGTGCACATTGTATATATGATATAGTTTTGTGCACTAGTTTGTATCATGTTTGATGATACATGCAAACTTGGGTATGTGTATGCTTTGAACTAAGTTTAGGTAAATGGTTAGGGTTTTAATTCATTTATTCATTTATTTATTTTATGAATATATAATGAAATGATGGCTTTCTTTTCTTTCTTTGCTTGAAGCTTCTTGAAGCTTCAAAGCATCTTTGAAAAAGTCTTCCATTTTGTTTTATCCTTAACCCTAACCATTTAACTAAACCCTAGTTTATTCTCTACATTGGTTACACTAACCCATGGTTGCTATATGATAAGTATTCACTTGAATTTTAATTCATAATTTCATTTTCCTTCTTCTTCTTCATCTTCTTCAAGTGAAGAAAAGAAAAGCTTTCCTGAAATTTCCAAGTGATGAATCCAAATGAGAAATCCAAATCTAAAGTGAACCCACCTCTTATTTCTTCATTCTCTACCACTTGCCATGTTGTATAGGGTGTTATCTTCATAAGTTTCATGACCTAGTGAAGGTGGAGCTTGAGTTTGAGTCGCCTCGACGTAGATCATCTTCGGCATCGAAGTCAACGACCTAGCCCGACCATTCCTCCGATGAAACCGACGCTAAAGTCCGGGATTCCGATGATCGCAGCGGAGGGACGTCAACACGGAGCTAGAGAAGAGGTGGACCGGATCTACAAAGGTTGTATTTCCATTCACTTAGCAATAAAGTTGTTTAATTGCATGTTTCGCCTTTGCCTCTAGTTATCGATCTATCATTAGGGTTTATAGGCACCGAAAAAATTTGAATTTGGTATGGTTGATGCCTTGTGGAACCTCTTGAGTGTGCCTAGTAACCCTACAGGTCGGAGCTTGGATCGGTTTTCCTCGGATGGATCATCTTTGACAAGGACAGTCGCCTCTCAAGCACGGTTCTCGGCGGCTACGAGCTCGGAGGGGTCCTCCACGATTAGGTGGACACGCATCAAAAGTTGTAATACATTAACCATTGTATGCTTGATTTCTAGGTTAGTGTTTGGAACGATCACTGGGAATTAGTTTCTAATGCCCTGTTGAAAATTTTCGTTTTTCGATTCCGCATCGGCCGCGATTGCCGCGGCGATGGCACGAGGAACCAACACCTCCAAGAGGCATTCTACACAAACATCAGTGTTTACCGAGATTGATTTTCTCTCATGTTCTGGGAACCATGATGGAATCTAATTCTATATTTGAATCATTCCTATCCATCTAATATCTCAATCACCTTTTTTGTAAAATATATAGAAGTAATCTAGTCATTCTTTAAAAGGTTTTTCTCTATGATCATAGGTCCAATATGTGAAGCAATACAGCATGATGAAGTGTGAGACAAGTTTCCATAGTCAAATCTAATGGGCCACGATTATGCAATGATGAATCAGAAAATGAAAATTTATGATGTTTATTGAATTACAAGCATTAGATACATTATTCAAATTTGAAAGAGAAGAAAAGAACGTATAAAGATTGACTATAAAAGGCTACACTGCAGGCTCATAACTGCTATGTCCAAACTGCAGGCCTCGTGGGGCCTGTGTAAAAAAGCCTTGGGGTCCTGGGCAATGCAGTCGGGACAGTGCAATTATAGGCTTGCGGTGTCCTTGCAAGCCCTGTTTCCTCATAAAGATTTTGCAAGTAGTGATAATATATGAGTTGATGAGTGCCGAGACAATTGTGCCAATTTACTAGTTATGGATGAAAGCCAACAAATGCTTGTGGTGGGTACAAAGATTTTGGCCATTCATACACATTTCTATTTAGCCTTTGTCAAAATAAGATGGAAAACCCAATTGATGCATTATTGGATTTTCAAAATTTAGAGACAGAAATAAGATTAGTTTTAGAAAGGAACACAGAACATCGGGGTGGAGAAAGAACTTGTGGGAAAGGGAAGAGAAGTTTTACTCCTTATTGGGTGATCGGCAAACTTGTGTCATTATCTAGCACAATTTCATCAAACCCATCATATGAGTGTTTTGAAAATTGTTTCGATCCGACGAATGTTATACGAAACATCGGAGTTTATAAGCCATTCTTAACGAGGACATCTGTTAAGATAGGTGTTGTTTGCAATCGGTATGGGTAATAAAGCAGGACGATTGCGAGCAGAATTTATTAGACTACCAAAATTGGTCACATAATTGATACTTGATTGTTGCTGTGCCGAAGGGAGGATTGATTTTGATGATCATGAAGGTAAAAAGAACATTCTTGACTAGGCCATTATTGATTGATTGGATTTTGTTGAAGGATCCTTGAGTGCCTCGACCATGTTGATATTTATAACCACGATTTCTTTAATTGAAGTTGTCCATAAGTTGAGTATGCAGTGATAGATGGCCTTTCATTTTTTCTTGATTCGCGCTTAAGAAAGGTTTCATACTACGTAAGCTTGTCATGGAATTCTTCAAAGGTGATAAAATTATCACGGGTAATCAAACCTAATACTATTGAGAATGTGAATAACCAGATCATAGTCATTAAGAGGTGCTTAATAAGAGCGGGTTCATCGGTGGTTACTTTAATAAATTTGAGATAGTTATCAATGGACTGCAACCCTCGAGATGTGACGGTAAGGATACTAGAGACATGATTCTGGCTCTAGATTTATTAGCATAAAGAAAAGATGGTATGGACTAAGAATCATGAAGCATCATGGGACGGATGCTATAATGGCATGACGTACTGACGTAGTTGATCTTGACAAAGCAAAAAGTATATCCAAGATGCGGAATAGCATGATTGTTGGCGATAAATTCAGATGATAGCAGAAAAGATTCGATGATGTAGCATATATGAGATCGTAGTCAATAAGAGCATTAGGCTAGCCATGAAGGATAATTTTTAGAGGTGAATTTCAAAAGGAGTTGAAAAGATATTAGAATGTCAGATTTTAATGCAGATGGCAAGGAAAAAGGTGTTATGGAAGTTTGATTAGAGGAAGCTTTGTCGGCCATTGAGAAGGAGGATTGAGACTCGTTAGAGTGATGTATGCTTTGAGGCTATGAAAGGAGAGAAATAACCATTGGAGAAGACGCTTGGTTTTATTACTTTGTAGTACAGATATTTATACAAGGATACGGTAATAAAAACTAAAATTAATAAATAAATCAACCTAAGTATCTACACAAATAAAGAAAATATAACCAAAAGATATGCATCAACTATCATAGATCTCATGATCTCGAAGATATATGGAGAATATGTACTAGTTAGGATGGATATAATTTGGAGATGTGAAGAGAATATCATGGATCTCATGCTCTTTAAGATTTATTTAGTATGGTAGATAATATATTTTTCTTCATTTACACTTCTATCGTGTTCTTGTTTTCATTCGATGTAACATCATATCAATGTTTTAGGTAACCTTACTTTAAAGTCTTCATGAGGATTGAGGGATATGTTATATCTTCTTGCATGTCCATACATATTAAGTGGCTTTCTTAGGCTGAAAGACGTAGGTTTTTGCACAACGATATTTTCTACTCCGTTATATGTGCATTTAGTGAGCTTTGAAAATGGGCTTCATCCTGCACCACATACACCAATACTCGAAAGTTCGTTGAAGGCTGAGAGTTATCTTTATAGATTGTAACATATATAGTGCTTCAAATTAGAATAGAGTTTAACTTTTTATATCAATAACGTCCTTGCAAAGTGCTAAAGTTCCACCTAAATTGAACCCATTGTGGTAGGCAAGTAAAGAATGAATACTTACTAAAGATGTAGTCGATGCTAATGGATGGGTAAAGAAGACTAATTCGTTCCTGAAAGTAAGAAGTATACGTCCATCATCTTTATCAATGATGAGAAGTATATATAGAGCTGGAGATATAAACTCTTTTTCAATTTTTTAAAATTAGTGACTCTTCATTAATATCACATTGATACCATCTAATATTCTCAAGAAGAAAATGCTGACGAATAAAGCTTTCCGGTATTTTACTTCTTCGGAAAAATCTTCTACCCCTATAATGCAATTATATCTATGTACCTCCTAATCCTTCTAAATGATTTTTTAATTTTCTCCAGCCACATTCCATTACTCTTATGCATACAATGTAGTGCATCCCAAAATGGAGAAAATCTAGCATGTATATATATGCTGCAAATTTCATGGGATTTTTCCCCTCAAATAGTAGGTGATTTCCATCTATTTAAGACAACACTGTGTAAAACACTTCATTGCAACCAATACAACACAATTCACAGTTCAACAAAAATATTTATTGAGCAAATTAAACACTAATTCTCAATAACAATCAAAGAAACCACGCTAGAACCCCTTACTACCAATAAATAGCAAAAAAAGAAAAATAAAATAAAGACAATACCTACTACCCTTTCCATAAAACCCCACTTGTAAGCAACCCCAAACCACATAAAGGACAAATCTAAATCTAATTTTGTACCAAACCCATCCCCCGAAATCTGATCAACAACCAAAGAAACACTTAAAACAAGAATAATAAAAAAATCGACATCCTAAATTGAACCCAATGACCCACCAACAGCAAGATCTGAAATAAACCCATCTAAAAACAACTAAAGGAACAAATGTGAGCTACAGATCTAGAGCAGTAGCAGAATTACCTTTAGAAGCAAAGTTGAGCAGATCGAAGTTGGCCTAGCTCGAGGCGATCGGTGGCGGTGGATCCCGAGGCGACCGGTGGAGGCGGAGCTCGACGGCAACGGCGGGGCGGAATCGAGGTAGGGTTCTTTTATGGAAAGGAAGGTTTTGTAAGAGAGGAACCAGAAAATGCAAGAAACAAGAGGTCGGGATTTTCGAGGTCTATGATTTAGTCAAGTAGAACTGAACTAAATTTATTTTGAAATTTTTATGCCCTGTTGAATATGGTTGACAGGCCCAAAACATTATTTAGGAGGCGTATTTACCAAAAACTTCGCCATGGTTTTCAGGGTTTTTAAGAAACCGCATTATTGTTTCAGAATTATGAAAATCGATCCTTTTTATCGATCAATGACGGTCAGAATCCAAAAACGTTAATTATGATCATTTTGTCTTTATACTAAATATAATTAATTATCTTAAATATTTATTAATTAATAATTATAGTAATTAAGGTTAGGGTTAGTTGATAGGAGGGGAAACGGCGGCGAGATGGTGGTTAAAGTTAGGGCTAGAGCTAGGGTTACATTGTAAGTCGATGTCGTGCATCCCGCGGGTTCGCGGAAAGGCGGAATATACAAAAAACGATTTTTCTTACTTCGCAACACCGATTTTAACTCCAGAATCAGAAATCTTAACTAGCTAAATCTACTTGAAGGTTTAACTGCTCGGTAAGAGTTTTATACCTCCTAGAATCTTGTCCTTCAGGTCTTCTTCTCCTCTTCTCCTTGAGCTCCTCGGAGATCCAGATCGCGCTTAATCATCGGCCTCCTCGTGTCGAAAATGATCCATCCGAGAGTCTATACCTTAAGCTCCAACCTCTAAACCGAGGTAACTAGGATACCTAGTTCGCTAAGCTAGATAGCCTAAAAGATGTAGAGTATCTAATGGAGTATTTTATCTCATGAGACCTAGGGTCCACAACTCATGTGAGGGTTAGAGTCTTGAGGAAGGAGAGGAAAGTATGGAGAGAGAAACAAAATGAGCAAATGAGCAAGTCTAGAGGCAAGTGAAGAATGGCTCCTACACTTCACTCATTCAAGCATGCAATATTTTCCAATTGAAAATATCAACCATGCTTGAATAGTGAGTCCAAACTAATAAACAAATACAAATGAGTCATGCTTCACCTTAACACAAATATCTTCATTTCCACCTCATTAATCTATTTCTCAAAATAGATAAATCCAAATAATGAGGTGTCTCTTTCTAAAAGCATGTCTTGTGAAATTATAAGTGTAACATTTCAGAAAAATAAAATATTAATTTTTAGGAATTTTTATAATTAAATAATAAATATTATGAATATTTTATTAGTGCGGTATAATTAAATACCGATAAATCGGGAAATATTTGGAAAATTATACAAATTACTGAAATGAGGGTGCTTTAGATGATTTAAGCAAATTATGAATTTTTATAATTAATTATATGCAATTTTAATGCTAATCGCGATTAAATATCGCTAATCGTGCATTAAGCTTGATTCGTGAACATGATATGCACCAAGTCATTTTTCACATTTGATACATTTTTCTACCATGGCCTTTCTTTTCCTCATGCATTTGGTTTTTTTAAAATTGAGAAGAGAAAAGAATAGAAAAGAAAAAGGATAATATTAGAAAATGAGGTATGGGCAAGAGAGAGAGAGAGGGTGGGGGGTCAACCTTAGTCTTAGCCATTTCCCTCTTCATTATTTCTTCATCATTCTCACTCCTTCCTCTCTCATGGCTGCCCTCTCCTTCACCTCCCCTTCAACCCTCACAAACACCCTAAAAAATGCATCAAAACTTCATCTCCTCTTCATTAAAAGCATGCACAAGCTCACAACAAACACTTTGGATCAAGAAAAATTGGATTTTGAAGACTTGAGGCAACTCAAGAAAATTCTTGAGTTGCCAAATGAGGTAATTCCTTCATCAATTGTATTGTATTTCACTTTAACACCTATGTATGTTTGGAAGTGATTAAGTGATGATTAGTGAGGTTGTAAATTCCAAGTTAGGGTTTTGATGAAATCTTGAGTAGTGAAGTGTAATTGAGATTAGTAGAGGCCTTGCAACCCCGTAGTGATGGTTTATTGGACTAAATCTGAGAGTAAACCCCCAATTCATAAACTTAGAAACCCCGATGTCGGGAAATTGTGGGATTTGTGATGAGAATTTGAGATCTGCTAACACCCGGAGCCTCTTAAAAAAATTTTTTTAACACAGTGAGGCAGGCAGGCAACCTAGATAATAACCCCAAGACCCGAGACCCTAAATCCTTCACAGGGCCGCAATTTTATTCTTTTTGGCCGCAAATTGCGGCCAGAGCAGGGAAGTATGGGTTAGTTCTTGGTACAGGGCTTTATCTCCAGTAAATTAGACCCTCCATATATGCAAAATTGGCTAATTTCACGTAGGGTAAAATCTGGAGCAAGTTTTCAAAGTTTCTGATTTCGTTTTGCGGCTTTTATTGAATTGGGATTTGGTATTTAATTTTGTATTACGTCTTATGGCGTTTGAACGTCAACGACTAGGGTTTTGGTTGTGTTTTGCATGCGAGGCTATAGGTTTTAACCTATGAGCGAAACGTGTGTCATTTTGGTTTTCCGACTTGATTTTAATACGCATTTGCGATTGTATATTGGTTGTAGGTACTCCCTCGTGGATTTCAAAATGACGAGGATGAGCGTAGCGTCATCGATTTCGGTAAGTAAGGATCAAGGTGAGTAGATATATATCTATGGGGAAAGTTGGATGGATGGAGTATAGCACCCCCGCAGTATAGCCCTTGATATATATATATATATATATATATATATATATATATATTATAGTTATATGTATGATTACGTGTTGTGAAACTTGGATGGTTAATAAGTACAACCTTAGAAGATCATCGGTTAATTTTAGTATAATTGGATGATAGTGTCGTTAATTAGTTTAGTCGTGAACCCTAGAATAAGGTTTACACCCACACGCGCACACATGCTTACTTTGTTTTACTTGTGCGTATATGGGGATATGTATATATATACACACATAGGTATGGGACCATGTATATATATACGTATACCTATACATGGATGATGAGGAATATACATAGTACTTGGAGATGAGTCGATGAGATTAGGCATGATGCCACGAGATCGGTGATGTGATATGGTTCGTATTATGAGATACGACATGAGATTATAGCGGGTCCCTAGGCGATGGGTTTTCATACACACGTATACATATATAGATGGTATCAGTACGTACTAGACTTAGATCAGTACCCCGATTACAGTATATGATGATAAGGATACTAGATAAATGATGAGATAAATATGAGATTCGACCCATACCCAGATTTGGGAAGCCGTACGATGGATTTACCGTACGAGCTATATATTGATGATAGATCCGCACTCTTGACACGAGAATGTCATGTTATATATTGTATCGTATGTGATACTATTGAGGTGGGATCACCGACTATTATATTTGTATGTATCGACTCAGATTTAGGTGGTTTCCGTACCTTTTCGATTAGCCTGTTAGTTTAGTCCTGTAGTTACTTGTAGATGTTAGACTAGACTCGAGTCATACCTATTTCAAAACTAACAAATCGTGAGTATTTTAAAGACAGGACAAGAGATTCTACGGATATTTCAAAGGACGTACCTTTTCTTAAAAACACCATCGTCACTATTTACCAAAAATACCACGATTCGTGTTATTTCAAATGCCAAAACCGTGTGACTCACATATATTGATGTAGATTCTTTACTGTTGCGTGTATTATTCATTTTCCGCATTTTCTTACTATTCGCATCGCATTGCATGTTTAAATGTGTTTATTGTTATATATAACCCATGTTATCAGGACACCAGCACCATTACCGATGATGCGTATGTCTACGAACACTTACTTGCCGGCTCACACACATCATCATCGGTAATTGCCATGTCATTACACAGTAGGATTGCTGCATCATGATATGACTCCTTGCACAATTTACTCGCTATAGTTACATATGCACCTTTTTACGATGCTGCATTTGACTTTGGAGAAATTGGGAACCGCAGGAGACATTTTAAAACTGGATTCATTTAAAAGAGCGGTTTACTCTTGATATGTACATATTATTGTTCCATGTTGCATGATTTACGGATATGCTTACATTCTGTTATATGCCGCATACATCATGCTTTACGATTTTTACGTATTGAGATATGCTGTTTTCATGAGATTATTAGATTTGAGAACCGTGGTTATTTCAAAGGAAAGTATGTATTATTTTAAAAACCCGGTTTCTCTTGATATGATATTTCAGTGTGTCCACCATACATTTTCTCGGTTCTGGGGTTGGCATGTGAGACACCCGATTCGAGGAGGAGGAGAAACCGTCTGCGGGTACATGGTGGACCCGGTATGGTACCCCGGGGCGAGAGAGAGATTTCGTGGGGATGACGATGAGCATGGCAGAGGGACCACTACCTACCGGTGATAGTATTTGGACCTGGCGGTTATCCGGAGGATACCAACTGGAGTCATGAGATGGATATAGGCCGATCCGTACTGCCAGAGCCCGCGGGCCGATCCCGCAGATGATACGGAGCCTGAGATATATGAGGATTTACGTGTCGATACTGGACACGGGTTTCATGATGTTTTAGTGTCGATACTGGACACTCAGGTTCCATGATTTTGATGTGTCGCGAGGGACACACGTTGATTTATATTCTCATGCTTTCATGCATATGCTTTTATGACATTTACATGCATGATATTATTGTGTCATTGGTTGACACGTGGACGAGGTCCACATGCATATAGGCATTGATTACATAGTTGGATGATATCCACATACTGATAGACTTGAGTATATAGTTGACACTGATTTCATGTTGATTACATTGATCATACCTCATATTTATGATATGTTGCTACCTGAGGCACTGACACGAGCACTTGGTATTACACTTATGTATAGATGTTTACTCTTGCCACCTTATCATGCTTCAGATTTTATCATATTGAGGATATATATTACTAATCGTATTGACCTAGAATTGAGTCATACATACGATTTCTGCTCTGTGATGTTTTCTACTCACGAGTTGGCAACTCACCCCCGTTGTGCCACAGTTCTTACAGGTTTTTGCCGTACAGGTTTCATTGCGGCTTTCTGGCACATTGCTCCCATTCCGGATGATTGCTTTGGTAGGTGGGTTCACTTGTATCGTGGCCACCATTGTACATTTATTTATTCGGTTGTATCTAGTAAAACTCCATCAACCAGACTTGTATATTTATTTCAGACTTAGAAAACCAGTTGTTTATTTTTTCGACCATAGAGTCGCGCGTTGTATTATTATAGTTTTCTTGATGATTTTGGGTTTCCTTTTGAGTTTTGATCCTCGCCCTTGGTGTTGTATATTATATTGCTTGCGTGGTAGTATAACGTTTTGAAAATCGTTTAGGTGAAATTTCGGAAAATCGGTAAAATAACGGGCGTTTTCCGTAAAAATCAAGATATAAATATCTTTTAATATAAAATTAAATATACATATTCTAGCTATAAAATTGCTGGTACTTGGTATTTATTGAGCCAATGGTAAAATTTCAAATTTATTGAAAATTTTTCCGAAATTAATTATTTTAATATTATTTTAAGCCGTCACTAATACATTTAATTAGAGAAAATTACAAATTGGAATGAGTTAATACAAATTTTGTGCATCATGACACACTAAACTAACGTGTAAAATATTGTTTTTGAAATGAAATGAAATTGTCAAATAGTTTTAGAAAATATCGAAGAAAAAGGCTTATTTTACGAAAATTAAGTTAAATAGATGTGAGATGGGCTTGTGACTTGAATTGGGCTTTCATTTCTTGGAAAGTTTTTCCACAAACACACACACACCCATCCCCACTCTCTTGGCCGAACCCTTTGACAGCAGCCCCTCCCCATTCTCCCCTCCAATTAAAGAAAATCAATGAAAGGAAAATGAAAAGAAAAGGAAATCAATAAAGAAATGGGTGTGTTGACTTGAGGTATGGGTTTTTGACTTTCTCTTTCTCTTTCAACACCTCACTCTCTCCCACACTTTCCCCACCTACACATTGGCCGAGCCTCCCTTTCTTCATCCCCCTTCATTTCTTCATCTCATTTCTCATCAAAAATCCACCATTTTTGCCTCAAATCCATACAAAAATCAAAGCAAAATCAAAATCCAACTCCTACCCATTTTTCCTTGGCTACTCTAGTGTGGATCTAGGAGCATGGAGGCCATTTTGGATGACAAGTTTTCAATTTGATCTCAAGAATTTGGGAGGTATAAATGTTAACCCTTTTGATTATGTGTTGATTAATTCCTCCAATTTAAGTTATTGTGATGTTTAAAAAGGGTTTTAAATTCAAGTTTGAAATCTCAAGTGGAAGGTTTTGAATTAAGATTAGGGTTTGATCATTGGATTATGGTTGTGATGGGTAGATTAACTTGTTGTGACATGCTAAAATCTAAGCTAGTTGCTATATTACAATTGTTATTTTAAAAATTGTCCAAATGATACAATTTGCAAACTAGTTTTTTTTTAAATTATTACAAATTAGTGAAATTAAAATCTAGTAAATGTTTATGGGGCCTAATAAGAATAATTAGTGAATATTGTGACCACTAGTTTTGCTAAAACATCAAGATTTGTATTAAAACGGTTAACGACCGCTAACCAGGTTTTTGGGAAATAAAACGATTTGTTTAATTTCAAGGTTTTAATGAATTAAACCCTATTTCTTATATAATTAGTGATTTGTGAAAACACAATTGGGGTGTTTGGGTTTTTCTCGATGGTTTGACGTTTGTACATCGACATCGAGGGTTGGTTTGGTTGTCCTTGCATGCGTAGGCGATAGGTTTTGACCTATGCATGATACGCGTGCCGATTTGGTTTTCGTATGCCGTTTCGATTTCAAATTGGGTTTTTAAGCGACACGATACGTTGTGACATGTAGGTACTCCCATGTGGACTTCGAGACGACAAGCAAGCGCGTGGCGACGTCGGCACCGGTGAGCGAAGATCAGGTGAGTAGATTTATATCTACGGGGAGAAGTCGAGTGGATAGAGTATAGCACCCCCGCGGTTCGTAGTATATTTATGATATATAATTGGGTATATATGTGGTTTATGATCCATGGATGATTATCAAGTTATGATTATGTGTTTATGTTAGTTTGGTGTTATTAGAAGGGAACTAGCATAGCTTCTTAGTCGCGAAACCTAGAATAGGTTTACACCATACGCATACACGCATTTACATACATCTATTTACATGTGCGTATATAGGGATATGTATATATATACACACACACACATATGGGTATGGGACTGTGTGTGTGTGTGTGTACACACACACACACGTATACATGTACACGGATTGTGAGGATAGTACTTAGGATTGGAGATGAGTCGATGAGATTGGGCTTGAGGCCGTGAGATCGGTGATGTGACAGGGTTCGTATCCGAATTACGACGTGATATGTTTAGCGGGCCCTTTGGGCATGGTGTTTTCATACACACGCATGCATACATAGATGGTATCAGTTTTGTACTAGACGTAGATCAGTACCCCGGATCATGATTTTTGATAAAGAGGATACCAGATGAATAATGTGATGAATGTGATATTTGACCCGTACCCAGATTTGGGATGCCGTACGACGGATTTACCGTACGAGCTATATATTGATGATAGATCCGCACTCTTGATTCGAGAATGTCATATTATATTAGGGTATCGTATGGGATATTATTGAGGCGGGATCACCGACTATATATATGCATATATATATCGACTCAGATTTAGGTGGTTTCCACATCCCTTTCGATTGGTTGTTAGTTAGACCTGTAGTTTACCTAGTAGATGTCAGACTGGACCCGAGTCATACCTATTTCCAAAACTAACGAATCGTGAGGATTTTAAAGACATGTCAAGGGATACTACGGATATTTCAAAAGACGTACCTTTTCTTAAAAACACCGTAGCCCTTATTTTCAAAACGCCACGATTCGTACTATTTCAAACGGCAAATCAATATAACATAGATGTAGCGATGTAGATTCCTTATTGTTATGTTATCATTCATGTTCCGCATATTATTGTTGCAATTACTATTCATTGCCATTTATCATGTTGTTATAGTCTCATTGCATGTTTATTGTGTACTTAGTGATTATGAACCATGCAGTCAGGACACCAGCACCATTACCGATGATGCGTATGTTCCACATACACTTACTTGCCGGCACACACACATCATCATCGGTAATTGCCATGTCACGTACACTTTAGAAAATACTAATTCAGTGACATAGCTTGCTAACTGATAGTTGCTACATGTTATAACTTTCATATGCTAGTTTAATTATTGCATGATATCAGATGCATCAATATATTCATTAGTTATGCGGTATTATGGAGATTTATGCCGGTTTTCATTGTTATTGACATGGTGACTTGATGATTTCGGATTCTTCTTGATATTTTCTGGATTTGGAAACCGCATGTGAAAGTTTTGTAAACTGATGAACCATTTTAAAGAGAAAAATGCTGATTTCCTTGATATGTTGAGTATAGTCCACCATGATATTTTCTCGGTTCTGAGATGTTTTCGAGACCCGATTCGAGGAGTTGGATGAACTGTCTCGGGTACATGGTGGACCTGGTTGTTAGTTATATGTATGCCCTAGAGGCCATTACTGTACATGCGATGTGTAAGTCTACGCTAGCGCCCCGGCCGTCTACAGACGCCAAATGCGGAACAAAAACTTTTTAACTGGCGCTATCGTATACTTTAACCCGGATCTGCCATTATTGCTAAACTAACAAACTGTAAAGAGTGTAGAAAGGTTATACCGAACGATCCGAGTCTTTCGTTTTTTAACCATCATCCCACGCTCCGTTGGGCTGCTCCGATCTCTTCGATCTCCGATCTGCTCGTCCAGGTGGCACCACATCACTGATTCTTTAAACGGGCTCCCGCCTCTGACTCGAGGCAACTCGGTCGTCAAGTTTGCTAAAAGAGACGACCAAGAATGATGTAGAGAATGAGTAGATGACTTTGTCTCACTTCGTCCAAGTCCGTGGATGATCGGTAAATGAAGTTGCCGATGGAAATGAAATGGAACAAGAAATGAACTATGAAATTTCCATGCATCCAAAACTTTAGTCTTTTCTTTTTAGCAACCATAATTTTCTCAAGTGAGAGAGTGAGGAGGAGAGAGGGGGCCGGCCACTATAAAGCAAAGAGGGAGGTGAGTGTAGGAGAGGGGAGAGTAACCTTAAGCAAAATATCATATGTGAACACAAAATAAAATATCTTAAGGAAAACAAGAATTATTAGAAATCAAAGCATGAGTCATAATCCTTGTCACCTCATTCTAGAAACTTCTAGAACCTTCTAGAAGCATGACTCACCCTCATCCAAGAAAAGATAAATCCGTCTTTAACCGAATGTTAAAAGACGGCTGATAGAAAACTGGAAACTGGCAACTTCCAAAAGTGATCCTGAAACGACTTTCAGGATAACCCCGTAACTGTATAAATATACCCGCATTTGTATTACGATCGAATACAAATGCAACCGAGACAAAGATATTATACCTACTCAATATAATACTCGGATCCGGCTTAAACCAAAGCCGACCAGTATCATCTGCCCGAAAAATAACACGTGCGTAAACGCACGTGCATTTTCCGAACCCTGCCATAAAACCATACGGCCTCTACAACGTTTCGCCCGAACTTGGGAAACTGTCTGTGGGGGACTCTAATGACTCGTCAGTACCCTGGCAGTGGGTTTAACCACAAACCGTCAGCGGCACTAGCTATGCATAACGGCTGCCCATGGACTGACCTCAAGGGAGGCTGATGAGCGAACTCATCCAGAAACCCTACTGAGCCTAACAGTGACAATGTATATACAGTCCGGTCCGTTCGTCTATGAGTATCGCATATCTACCTAGGGGCTAGAAACGTCAGACCCCCAATAGCAGTATAAGTCGTGTCGGAGTGTAGCCCAATAACACCCTGAGATACTACTGGAGTACCTACCAGTAAATCTCCTGCCATGGCCATGGACTTTGTGTAATGGCTCTCCTAGACACAGCACGACCTCGCCCCCAATACCGGGAGAGACGAATCCCCTGCCGATCCGCTCACGTGCCTCCATATAGCTCGGGACTGTACCCAAAAGCTACCTGTTTGCACGACTCCTTTGAGCCGTGGTAGGGTAGAAATCAAAGCACAGTGGGAACTCACACGAGACAAATGACGACCTCAGGTCGATGAACTAACCTGTACACATGTCACCAGGGAACTGCTATCTGACGATAGGTATAGTACTAACTAGCAGATTCCCGGCGAGTCATGTCCGGTGTACTCATAACCCAATGAGCACCTGTATACATCTTAGGTGATCCAACTGATACCAGTGGCTTGTGAGACCGGCCACCGTCCCTCGTCGGGGTCTCGATTGTATACACTAGTCTACTCCGGAGTATCGATGCCCTGTCTCGAAACTCCCACGACTAGGGACCACAATTAAGGATATGCATATAAACCACCCAACTCTCACGTATATGATCGCCATCATACTGTTGGTGGTAAAGCAAGATCCTAAGGGCTCTATCAAAGTGTAACATGTAATCAGTCACCTGAACATGTACACGACTGATAAAGGCAAACCAGATAGCATACTATCATCTCGAGTAAGACTGTTCTACCGGTATAGGTCCTCCGCAATCATTGCAATCACGTACCTGCGATCCAATAATTGACTATGAGGGCACTATCTCCAACAATCTCCCACTTGCACTCAAGGCTAATTATTGCGATGTCGACTACTCACAGCCCGTGTGAAACCGAACATCCAACTCCTCTACTAATCAGTTTCACAAAGCCCGTTTGTAAAACTATTGTGTTCGAGAAATAGCCTCAGTGAGTGGATCCGCCTAGATGTTTCTTTCAATATCTCTCTTAATCTCAAGTTCGCGGAGAAAGCCATCTCCCGAATTGAGTAATACCTGTCTTAGAATATATCTGGATATCTGATGGGACCTAGTTCATAAATGAACTCCAAATCCAAGCTTCTTAGACTGTATCGATCACTGAACCTAATCAGTATCCGGCACCATGCCACCCACAGTATTTTCTTGGACCACCTGTCCATAATACTGTCCCTCTTCGTCAGAGGGAAAAACTATAACTCTGACAATCACTCTGTCATCCATGTCACCTTTGAAGCCTGGAATGATAATCGTCTCCCGAAGGAGGCAGCCGTCATCAAATCCGTAGAACATCCACTTATGTTCTATAACTGCTTCCATATGTTTCTCCAGGATTGGATTAATACAAACTCATTGCATCTAGTGCAAAAACAACATCTGGTGTGGTACTTGACATCTCATGATTGACTCAATTGCCTAAGCAAGTGATCTGCCAATCATGCCCATCCCTCTCCCCTTTAGTCTGTAAGACACCTTTAGAGAGGGTGACTCCATCACCTGCAGGTACACCACCATGCTAGGAGTCATCTATTCTAAAAACCATTAGAATACTGTCAAAGTACCCACATTGGGAAACTACCCAAATCCAGATCTAAAACCATAGATCCAGAAACCAGGATGTCAAATATTATATCCATATCCTGTCTGGAGAAACAACTGTGTGACGACCACAGTACAACCGATCGTAGTATAGGAATTTTTACTTCCTACTATGTGTATGTCATCCAGATACCATGGCATCACACCCTACTACCTTCTTAACAGATCCATCCCCTATTCTGATTGAAGTCAAACCCATGACTGTCATATCAAAATTAGATGATCTATCTCCGCTATAACTGCTCTAGTCTATAAATAGACATAAGCTACTTGCCCACTATGCTTCCGATGCTCCCACTGACTGCGACGACCCTCCTACCGGGTCTCATAGCCTGGAACAACAGTAGTGTCAAGTCTGAGTAGATAATAACCTCCCTGTCACAGTCCTTGAGGCTACCGGAGTACCTCTCGGGTGTCTGAGGTCACCCACCATATCTGCGGAGTGGCTATTGGAATGTCAAACCTGATTGAATATATAGGTCCTATTAAATTTTCTGTAATCGTTCGCGGTTCTGGAATCACTTCCAGTTCTACCATACTCCCACTACTGTTTTCTGAAAAAATCTATTTTACTAAAACTGTGGCGAGTCAAGAACAATATCACTATTAATCTTCCAAATGGTAGAATATCAACTCTCGTCATAGCTAGGGTCAACCCACAAACAGCCATTACAGAAATGTGCCCTGAGTTATCCAGAGTCTGGTTTTAAGCATAAGCTGGACAACTCCCCGTACCTTAACATCTTTTAAGGTACGAACTATTCTATATCCAATATAGAAACTTTGGCACTTATTTAATTGGAACCAGATTCAATCATGCAACTGTCTCCAGTGCATATCACCTTAATGGAAAGAGGCCAATCAGCATTACTCAACTTAGGAATCCATCCAATTATGAGTAACCTGAAAGAGAAACAAGTTTCTCAAAACCATTACTATCATCTGAATACCATTCACAAGAATCTACATCTTCGATCTCTTTGAAGAATCCCGATACTTGTGATACCTGGTTCTCTACTTTATTCTTATACCCACAACTTCTCAAAACTTAGACCTTGTATTTCTACGAAACACTTGTCTAAATACTAGAGAAGTTATAAGTAAACAGAACATAGTACGAGGACCTACCCCTTTGTCCTGATGGACACTGGACAACATACAATACTCTGTATAAGTCCGCTGAGTTAAATAACTCAAAACCTGTGCGTCGTAGGTGGAAAACTGTACCCTGGCGATTTCCTCAAATATTACCAATTACAACGAATTCCGATATAATGAGGAGAATCACCTAATTCCCAATAACTTACTCCTATTCATCATCTGTAAAACCATACAGATATGATAATGAAACCTGGTAAATACATACCCTTGGAGTAAGTATCTAATCGAGAAAACAGTTTTCCTTTAACAATGCACTGAAACATGAAAATATTTCGTAGGGGTATCCTGGTATTCATAGTAATGCCTCTTCCAAAATCCAATTCATGACTTCAACCGTATATTTTATTGCCATCTCTCCAAATCCCTTTATTTGTCTTTAGTCGTTACCTTCTGTACACCATCGTTAGGCTAAATGGTTTTCTTCCTTCCCTACCGTTCGGCACCAGCCTATGGTTTGGAAGAAGACTATCCAGTAAGCATAATAGGTGTACCCTCCTAAACCAAGGAGTACTCGCATCTCGAGAGAAGGTGATGATAAAAGACAACTGAATAATACCTTATTCTTTTAAAAGTGAAATAGGAGTGGCGATGAAGTACGCGGTTTGGTCGTGAATGATAACAGTCGCAATTTACTTTGCCCTCTTTCTAATCCCTTTATTTTGTCTTTACATATTACCTTCTGCACACCCTACTTAGGCTAATTGGTTTTCTTCATTCCCTACCTTTCGGCACCTGCCTATGGTTTGGAATAAGACTATCCAATAAGCGTAATAGGTGTACTCTCCTAAACCAAGGAGCTCTCGCAACCTGAGAGAAGGTGATAATAAAAGACAACTGAATAAACCAATTCTATTTCTCCTGAACCTGGATCCATCCTCGAAGAAGTCCCTTCGAGTTCGTATATAACCATACGATGGATCTATCCAATTGAAGTGGATGTCCGTAGTAATACGGGTGTTCTGAGAAATTCAAAGGGTAGAAGAAGGAGTGGCAATGACTTATGCAACATAGACAATCCAAAAGCCAGTATTTTAAGAAGGTTCGGTCAACTTGGTCACTGAGTCATAGTCTAGGGTCGGTCAAAGGTCGCTGCTGAAGAGAGAGAGAAAAGAAACACTCTGCGTGCACTCTAACCTAGATCAGAATGGTTATCACTTTTTCTAATCCGGAAACCTCCCACTGTCCTGTCAAATTCTCCTCCAAACCAGAAAGAAGAATCAATCGGGATCACCCGAAGAGTAAACCAACTCATCAGTGGGAATCGGGATCCAACTCTCATCGCATGATAACGTGACGGAATCCACTCGCGTTATCACACTCCAGAAGGTATGTGCATGCCTGGCAAGTTTCAGTTTCTTTAGAAACTCCCGATAAGATTTTTACCCCATGCTCTTATGATCGTGACTAAGGGCCAACCCATCATAAGTCACATGTCAAGTTCATCCCATCATTATCTTGTTAATTTGAACCCACCCGTACTCGCCCTTGACTAAGGGCCAACAAGGCTGTACGACTGTCCCAAACCAACGCATCTATCTATGCAACATATGAACACCCCAGCAGCTACCAATCACTATGTCCTAGCTAAGGGCCAGACTAACATAGCTTGAATACTACTGACCATTCATATGAAATGACGGAGGGCTACGGTTGGTTTTTGGCGAAAAACCTTTAACGTAGTGAACTTGATATCGCTGAAGGAACCTGATAGCTTTTAAAATATAGTGGCGAAAACCTTTTGCTAAAGAGGTCACTCCCGGTGAAGGGATCTCGGCTCTTTCCTCGTGGAATGAGGTGCAGGATATTCCACTGAATACCGCTATGCAAAGCAACTTGTAATCGACTATAGTGAAGTTATTACCCTGACGCAAACTTCTGCCCAAGGGGTCAGTCCCGGTGAGGGGATATCGGCCCTTGCCCCGTCGAATGAGGTGCAGGATATTCCACTGAATACCGCTATGCAAAACAAAAGGAAACGTCTTTGCAATAACACCTTTTTAAATTTGTTCCAACAACTGAAAACAGGTTTGTTTAACTTTTGCATTGATCAGAATCAACGCAGTCCCATCAATCAATCACACCAGAAAAGAACGAAAATAAAATATACGTATATGCCATCCGCATTCGTCACTGGGTCCCGTCATCACCCGTTAGGTTACTTAACTAACGACAGAGCGGGGACTGGACTAGCGCGGGTGTAAAACATATACAACATCTAATAGTATATAAACCAATATACAATAATCGCTCCAGGCGTGATAATATGCAACATTACAGAAAAGTAATAAGCATCACAGAACAATACAGATAATCTGGGATCCCCGGGTTTCACAGAGCCGCTGCTGAAACCCGACGTTCCCCTGTCGTGTGGATAGCCTGTGCAATGAACCTAGACCCCTACGGGTGCGGCAAGTTACCCGCCAAAACCTGAAGCGAGGCAGCCCCCTACAGCATAGTGAATGGACCACCCAGCACTTCACGGAATCCGGTAAGCTTGGGCACCCCTCCTTGGGTCAACCTGTACCCCTTACGAGTGCGGCGAATAGTCTGCCAATTCTAGAGTGGGACCCCTCTGCCTCTCAAAGCCATGAGATGCGGAACCGTTGCCCTCCAGAACCCGGCTATCCGTGCACTCCGTCGCGGGGCAAAACCTAGTACAGTAATGAAAAATAGTACAACAGGTACATCGACCGCAACCTGTTCGTGCCCCAAAAGAATATTATACAACAGGCAGTGACGGCAGTCCACAAGTTGGACGCTCGCCCCGCAATATCAAATGTACAAATAAACTCAAACTGTACTACCATTGCACACTGCTATCCACCACGACAAATCCGCAACATCACAGCACAACACAGAACATCAACGCGAATGTCACGTTCGCAAACCCGTCTAAAAGAACTATAGCAATCAGACGTGGTTTACCGATCAAATGACATTCCCGGTCGGAGATATAATGTAAGCACTGTAAACTAACATGTTTAAATTTCGATCGACTAAATATCACAAAGTGGGCCCCACGCAAATCTGTTGAACAGTAATAAAATCTGGGCCCAAAAGATATATACCAAAAACCCCAATTTCCAACATAGAATGCACTGTAGAAAATTGGCTAAGTGATGTCACTTTCCTGCGGCGGATCCGCGGCCAAACCCATGCTTGGGCCGCGGATCCGCGGCGGAACAGTGGAATCACTTGGTCGAATTTCTGCAGTATTCGTAAAAAACCCTGCTTGATTTTCTGGTATGGTCAAAATAACATTTGGACCAGTTTGAAAATTAACAGAAACTGTCAAATTGAAAAATTGCGATTTTTGATTTCCGGTTCGATCGATATTTTAAACGCGTTAGCACAAGTTAGTATAGCAAAATGGTGAGGCTTTGATACCACTGTAAGTCTACGCTAGCGCCCCGGCCGTCTACAGACGCCAAATGCGGAACAAAAACTTTTTAACTGGCGCTATCGTATACTTTAACCCGGATCTGCCATTATTGCTAAACTAATAAACTGTAAAGAGTGTAGAAAGGTTATACCGAACGATCCGAGTCCTTCGTTTTTTAACCATCATCCCACGCTCCGTTGCGGCTGCTCCGATCTCTTCGATCTCCGATCTGCTCGTCCAGGTGGCACCACATCACTGATTCTTTAAACGGGCTCCCGCCTCTGACTCGAGGCAACTCGGTCGTCAAGTTTGCTAAAAGAGACGACCAAGAATGATGTAGAGAATGAGTAGATGACTTTGTCTCACTTCGTCCAAGTCCGTGGACGATCGGTAAATGAAGTTGCCGATGGAAATGAAATGGAACAAGAAATGAACTATGAAATTTCCATGCATCCAAAACTTTAGTCTTTTCTTTTTAGCAACCATAATTTTCTCAAGTGAGAGAGTGAGGAGGAGAGAGGGGGCCGGCCACTATAAAGCAAAGAGGGAGGTGAGTGTAGGAGAGGGGAGAGTAACCTTAAGCAAAATATCATATGTGAACACAAAATAAAATATCTTAAGGAAAACAAGAATTATTAGAAATCAAAGCATGAGTCATAATCCTTGTCACCTCATTCTAGAAACTTCTAGAACCTTCTAGAAGCATGACTCACCCTCATCCAAGGAAAGATAAATCCGTCTTTAACCGAATGTTAAAAGACGGCTGATAGAAAACTGGAAACTGGCAACTTCCAAAAGTGATCCTGAAACGACTTTCAGGATAACCCCGTAACTGTATAAATATACCCGCATTTGTATTACGACCGAATACAAATGCAACTGAGACAAAGATATTATACCTACTCAATATAATACTCGGATCCGGCTTAAACCAAAGCCGACCAGTATCATCTGCCCGAAAAATAACACGTGCGTAAACGCACGTGCATTTTCCGAACCCTGCCATAAAACCATACGGCCTCTACAACGTTTCGCCCGAACTTGGGAAACTGTCTGTGGGGGACTCTAATGACCCGTCAGTACCCTGGCAGTGGGTTTAACCACAAACCGTCAGCGGCACTAGCTATGCATAACGGCTGCCCATGGACTGACCTCAAAGGAGGCTGATGAGCGAACTCATCCAGAAACCCTACTGAGCCTAACAGTGACAATGTATATACAGTCCGGTCCGTTCGTCTATGAGTATCGCATATCTACCTAGGGGGCTAGAAACGTCAGACCCCCAATAGCAGTATAAGTCGTGTCGGAGTGTAGCCCAATAACACCCTGAGATACTACTGGAGTACCTACCAGTAAATCTCCTGCCATGGCCATGGACTTTGTGTAATGGCTCTCCTAGACACAGCACAACCTCGCCCCCAATACCGGGAGAGACGAATCCCCTGTCGATCCGCTCACGTGCCTCCATATGGCTCGGGACTGTACCCAAAAGCTACCTGTTTGCACGACTCCTTTGAGCCGTGGTAGGGTAGAAATCAAAGCACAGTAGGAACTCACACGAGACAAATGACGACCTCAGGTCGATGAACTAACCTGTACACATGTCACCAGGGAACTGCTATCTGACGATTGGTATAGTACTAACTAGCAGATTCCCGGCGAGTCCTGTCCGGTGTACTCATAACCCAATGAGCACCTGTATACATCTTAGGTGATCCAACTGACACCAGTGGCTTGTGAGACCGGCCACCGCCCCTCGTCGGGGTCTCGACTGAATACACTAGTCTACTCCGGAGTATCGATGCCCTGTCTCGAAACTCCCACGACTAGGGACCACAATTAAGGATATGCATATAAACCACCCAACTCTCACGTATATGATCGCCATCATACTGTTGGTGGTAAAGCAAGATCCTAAGGGCTCTATCAAAGTGTAACATGTAATCAGTCACCTGAACATGTACACGACTGATAAAGGCAAACCAGATAGCATACTATCATCTCGAGTAAGACTGTTCTACCGGTATAGGTCCTCCGCAATCATTGCAATCACGTACCTGCGATCCAATAATTGACTATGAGGGCACTATCTCCAACACGATGCATATTGTAGTGGATGCTTGGACATATATATAGAGGACTTTCTTGCTCGACATGATAGTATGCTATCTGGTTGCTCTTTATCTTAACATGTATTCTGATAGTCTCTATGTTACATGTTGATAAAGCCCTTAGGATATGTACTCGACTACTGGGACTATGATGAGATCATACTAGTGGGGCCACGGTAGTTGACGAGTACATCCTATAACTGTTCCTAGTCGAGAATATATCGAGACAGGGCATCGATACACCAGAGTAGACTAGCATATACGCATCTTGACCCATATGATGGGCGATGGATGATCCCATATCCATCGGTGTTTGACATCAAGGATGGTGTACGGGTGCTCAGTAGAGACTGGGTACACTGAACGGACTCGCCGAGAACTCCCAGATGGTATTATAGCTCACGTCAGATGGCAGTTCTCTGGTGACACCGGTACAGGTTAGTCTGTAGACCCGAGATCGTCATAGAGTCTTATGTGATTCCCACTGTGCTTTGATTTCTATCATACCACGTCCAAGAGGGCGTGCAAAACGGTGGCTTTTGGGTACAGTCCCAAATCACATGGAGGCAATGAGCGATAGGAGAGGTTTCGTCTCTCCCGGTATAGGGAGTTGATGTTGCGCAGTGTTCGATTGGCTATAACTGGAAATCCCTGGCCAGGGTTGCTGAGATTTACTGGTAAGTGTTATCAGTAGTTTCTCGAACTGTTATAGACCTCATATCGACATGACTTATCAAGCTACTGGGGTCTGACGTTTACCACCCCTAGACGCGATATACGACATATCAGATGAAGAGACCGGACTGTACGGGAGTGTTACTGATTGGATTCGCAGGAGAATGTACAGACTTGCTTGTTGATCTTCTGATCGCTCAATACCTGGGTAGCTGTTACGTTTAGCTGACCGCTTGCAGCTTGTGGGTGTTTGATATGATCATCACCTACTGCCGGCGTATTGACGATTCTTTAGAGTCCTACACAGAGGTTTCCTGGCTCAGGCAAAACGGAGTAGGAGCACATATGTGATATGTGCAGGACCGAGAATAATACGAGTATGTGATACTGTATTCTATTCTCGCGATATGAGATATCGGCCGGGTATATGTGATATAGCCGGGTCATCGGATCAAGTGTTGATTCGATGAAATGGTACATGTTATATTAGTCGGTTATATGTATTATAGCCGGGTTATCGGATCAAGTGTTGATTCGATAATTTAATGTATATTATATATGAGATATATTACATTGCATTAACTAATATAAGCTCGTTTTATTGATTCATTTCCTCACGGGATAATATATTGATATATATGCGATATATGTTAATTGTATTATTTTCTTTTGTTATAAAATATATTGTATATGTGATATATAATATTGTAACATGTTAGGGTTAAAAATTTAACAATGGTTTAGGGTTTAAACTTGGTTAGGATTTGGATTAGGGTTAGCTTTTGCATGAAGCTTCCATGAAGCTTCATGAAGCTTTGACTTTGTCTTTGGCTTGAGATATTATGTTAATCTAATCCAAACCATTAAATCTAGTTAATTCTCTACAAGGGTTAACTCCTTCATGCTTAACCCTTGATTAGATTTGTAACCACTACAATAATTCATTATTCATCACAAAAGGTTGAGCCCTTCTTCTTGCTTCTTCTTCTTAGTTGAAAAAGCTTCACTAGCTTTTTCAATGGTGATATTTATATGTGAGAATATGAAAACAAAAGAGAGCAAAATTCCTACTTCATCATCCTCATCTATTCTAGCTACTTAGATTAGGGTGTTTGCTTTGCTAATACTTGATTAGTCTAGCAAGAGCTTGGGTTTGAGATTCTTCAAGGTAGATCATCTTGGATTAGTGAAGTCTTCAAGAAAGGTGCATCATTTTCTTCATGGAGCCTCTCGAGAGTTGGGAACATGATGATCGCAGCGAAGGGACCTCAACACGAAGCTTATGAAGTGAAGGACCGGATCTACAAAGGTTGTAATCCCTCTCACTTAGTGTTAAAGTGTTTAACATGCTTGTTTTCGCCTAAACTCTAGTATAAAGAACTTGTTAAGGGTTGTTCGGTACAGCTAAATTTTAAATCGGGCATGGTTGATACCTCGTAGACCCTTGTGGCAGTGCCTAATAACCCAACAGTGGTATCAGAGTCAAGCTAGAGCTTTAGACGAAGTCTAGGCGAAGTTTAAAGTCCGATCGAACCCGGAAACCCCGATATATACCCTTCTCTGGATATTTTTCAAAAATGTTATTTTTTCTGCATTAAAAATACTAAAAAAATCAGCAGGGAAATCTAAGGATAACTGTAGAATACGACTACCTAATTCCACTGTAGCGCCGCGGATCCGCCGCAATACCCTGCTTTTGGCGGCAGTTCCGCGGCCGTATGTGGAGACCAGGGACTCATTTTTCTACAGTAACATCCGTAGGTGTCTCTGCATTTTTTGGGAATTTTTAATTTTACTCAAGTGTTGAGTTTTCTTGGTTGAATTGGGGACTCGTTGATTCGATCGGATAATTTAACTTCGTTTAGTTTGTCCGGGTAATTTTTAGAACGTGTTAAAAAGTTCGAACGGATATCAATAACTCACTTTTTCCCCTGCCGAAAAATTTCCAAGCGTTGGATTTTTCCGTAGTTTAAGGACGTTCTAAGTCGTGCAAGTAACGCGGTGGACCCTCTAGAAAACAACAAATCTTAACTCGATTATGTGACCGTCTTGAATTGTCTCTAAACCTTAGGGTTTGGGGCAGTACGGCGTGCCACATGTGAGGCGTTGGCTTGACCCTTCTACGGCTGGACCATTGGTACTGTGGCATGTGATGGATGTTTTAAAACTAATTTCAAGTGTTGAGAACTATTTGGGAAAACTTGGGTGTTTGATTATTCGATCGGAAAGTTTAACATTGTCTATTTATCTGGAATGTGATACAATATTTGGAATCCACAAGTAGTTATGAGATAACTAATTTGAATGTTAAAAATCTAGCAGTTCAGTCTCGATTGATCGGTTGCCACGAAATTTTGATGTGATCAAAAGTCCGTTACAATCACGTAGCGTACGCGGATACTCGCCGAGTAAACTTAATAGATAGCTACGGCCCATAGCCCCGACCAAGTGACTGTAGGAGAACCCTGTCGCCAAAAGCATCCGTTCGGGTGCTCGCGGCAGCGGTGTTCCGCCTTAGTGCACTTCGTCGACGGCATCCGGGGGTGCGGCCGTCTACTAAAGTTTGCGACGAGCATTCGATCAGGATGTCGAGAATCTTGTTGAATTGCCCGACTTGATATTGAAAAGAGTTTTCGATAAAGAGACTAAAATGTGGGGTTTATAAATGTTAGGCATGCGATGTCTAAGGAATTCATTTGGTTAGGCATGCGATGTCTAAGGAGGTTGCGGATTCCAACTGTTGTAGTTTTACACTTTCTTTTCTGTGACCGTAAGCGTAGTATGTGGTGTATCGCCGGCTTCGTTGCTATATATCAACGATAATTGGGATATGCATATTTACTTACGTTGATGATATGTGATATATGTGTTGCTGTGATATGTTATATTGGATCGTCGTGTTTTGAATAGCCGGGGTTTTTATGTGAGATGAGGGTTTTTATTTTCATTCATGTAAAATTCATTGTATGTAATATTCTTTTATTGGGGCACTTCCGGGCTGAGGATGATGTCACCATTGTATATTATTTACTTTTCCGTATTAGGTAGACCCAAGGCGGGGAGCACAAGTAACCGGGTTCTAGGGTCCAGTGGGAGACCATCTCGAGGAGTCGAGACCGGGTCTCCTAACCCTAGAATTGGCAGTGTTGCTTGCCGCTCTCGTAGGGTCTAGGGATGTGGGTTTGGCTATTCATCGCGACAGTGGAATCCGTGTTTTATACTGGCTCGTATTGAAAACACGGACATCCTAGAATATCCAATATTTCATATATGTTCTTCTGCTGCAATGTTCTGTGATGAGATCATATTACTGCCTGAGACGAATGTTTATATTATATATATGAGATATATATATTATATTGTTGATTTCGTTTCATATCTGATGCTTGTGAAGCATAATAAAATGGGACTTCATTAATGAGATTAATGAAATAAAAGAAACCTAAAGATGTTGTAGAAACTTGTTTAAAAACTGGTAGCTCTAGTTCTTGCTTTGCATAGCGGTGTTCCTTGTAGAACATCCAGCACCTTATTCGATAAGGAAAGAGCCGGGATCCCTTCACCGGGAGTGACCTCTTTAGCGAAACTAGCAGATGCTACAAACTCGGTTTGTCTTTTGATTGCTTCTATAGTTTGTGCTTTGCATAGTGGTATTTGGGAAATACCCTGCATCTTATTCGATAAGGAAAGAGCCGACGATCCCTTCACCGGGAACGATCCCTTCACCGGGAGTGACCTCTTTAGCAAAACTAGAAAAGGCCTAAAAAACATTCCATTTAAAATCACTCGATTCTACAACGATATCAAGTTCATTACGCAAAGAGTTTTCTTAAAAACCTGTCGTAGCCCTCCGTCATTTCAGATATGTACTTCATAGTATTCGTGCTGCGTTTGTTGGCTTTCGTCAATGCGTAGTGTGCGGTAGCTATTTATGCTTATTTGTATAAGCATATGATGCGATTGAGTTAGGGTAGTCGTGCGGTTTTGTTGGCTTTCGTCAAGGGTCGTGCGGGTGGGTTTAATTCAATCGGGAAATGACGGGTTGAACTTGACTAGTAGCCTATGGTTTGTCGGCTTTCGTCAAGGTCATAGGACGCTAGGGTTAAAATATTATTGGGAATTTCAAGTGTTGAAATTTGCAATGAGATTGCATACCTTCTATGAGATAGTTGGATCCCGATACCCGTTGCAAATAAGAGTTACTCCTGGGAGAGTTTTACACATTACAATTAGCCGATCAAGTAGGTGTCTAGAAAGGTGTTAACGGGGTTACGCCCCTGGGAAAACGAGGTTTATTTTAATTAGGTCCGTGCGAAAGCATGGGAAACCTCCCTCAAAGTACCGGCACTGGCCTGGCTGAAAGATTGGCGAACTTGTAGGGTGTAATTAATTCCGGCTAGTCTTTCCTTTTAGGATTTGAAGGAAGATTTGATTAAAAGAGTGGGAGACATCCTGATTAGATATATTAGATAACCAATCTAATCTTGCAAGAGCATACGCTGAGTGTTTTCTTCTCTCTCTCTCCAGGTAGTGACCATATCACGCCTTAATCAAGATAAATAATACGGATGTATTGACCGAACCCACTTGTTATACTGCGCTAGGGAACGTTGGTCCCGCTCCAACTTATAATTGTTATAAGACAGATCAGGAAATAGGGGATTACCAGAATTCCCATGCCGCCCAAACGAAGAAAGTGCATGTTGATGCATCATCTTCGGGTGTGTTCATTACATAGAACTGTTTCTCAATATCTTTTACATCCTGAGTATTTGATACCGGATCAGGATCCCGTAAATGTAATTTGTTACATGGGCTACAGATAGGTAGAGAACTGAGAACGGGTGATAAGTTTCAAGAGTTGGAAATGATGTAAGTGTTGCAGCCAAGTCTGTTGGCAGTTATCACCCTGTATTACCAAAATACATTGATGCTGAACGAATGTTATTAGATACCGAACCTGATATACAACATCATATCAGTCTCTTTATTAGTAAAGAAGGATATAATTTTGTATTGTTGGATAATGTTTTGAACATTTCCTATATCAAGTGTTGATCGGTTCAGGCACGTTATCCAAAAGTATAGACGTTTTAAATCAAACCACAGTTCTTAACGTACAGAACACACACAAGAGGAAGAGTTCAGAAATGAACGGATCCTTCTTGAGGCATTGTAGACTAGGTCATATCAATACGACCCGACTAGCTAAAGTTACATCTAGATGCATATTTAAATTAGTTTGAATTTACATCTTGTGAAACTTGCCGGTCATGTCACAAAGATAAGATGACCACAACTCTATTTATTGGAAATAGAGAAAGAGTTAGTGAACTCTTGGGATTGATACATGCTGATGTATGAAGGTCCCCTGTTTACACATGCCAAGACCGGTTCTTTATACTTCATTACATTCACTGATTATCTCTCAAGATTCAGACATATGTTCCTGTTGAAACACAAGTCTGGAACTTTTGAGAAATTCAATGAATATAAGTTAGAAGTAGAGAACCAAAAACGGGTATAAATATTATGTCCTTTGATGAGATCAAGGAGGAGAATACTTGAGCATGGAAATCCTGGACTATTCTAAAGGAGAATGAGATTCTCTCTCAGCATTACTCCTCCGTATACACCATAGCACGATGGTATATCGGGGCAGAGCAAAAGCACCCTATGTGATATGGTGTGCTCTATGATGAGTACTACTGAGTTTTTTTTATTTCCTTTTGGGAGTCATGCACTTGAGAAGATGCATACCTATTGAATAGGGTTCCAATCAAATCAGTTGCCTACCACTTCATATGTGATATGGAATGGGAATAGCCCATATCTTAAGTATGTTAAGATTTGGGTTGTCCAGCCTATGTCTAAAAGCAAAATCCGGACAAGCTCGAGGCAAATTCAGTTCTGTGGAAGTTTGTTGGATATCCCAAGCATCCGCAAGGGAATATCTTCTACCAAACCGAGGAACAAAAGATGTTTTGTTTCTCAGCTTGCCACCTTTGTGAAAGGGAATTTCTTGTGAAGAAATTAGTGGTCATGAGGTAGAACTGGAAGGAGTTCCAGCTATACAAACTACAGCTAATGATTTGGTAAAACCAAAGGATTCAATAGTTTCCAACGAACCTCAGCCTCTCCGCCGATCTAGTAGGGTTCCTCACCCACTTGAGAGATACTTCGGTTTTCTCTATGACAGTAGGAGCGAGGATTGCATCATGAGATGATGACCCAACTTATTTCGAGCAGGCCATTAGGAGTTGGACTTTGTAAGAATGGCTGGATGCTTAGCGATCTGAGATGGAATCCTTATACACCAACAAAGTATGGACTTTGGTTGCTTTATCTGAAGGGTTAAATCCCCATCAGGAGCAAGTATATCTTGAGAAGATTACTTGGTGTACATGGAAAAGTTGAGACTTTCAAAGCTATGCTTAAGTCCATCCAGATCCTACTTACCACGGCTACATACCATGACTACGATATCTGGCGGTTGGGTGTCATGACTGCTTTTCTAAATGCTGATTTGGAAGAGAGCGTCTATAAGTACACAGCCAGAGGGCTTCGTAGACAGTGGGACCAGCGGAAACGTGTGCAAGATGTTTTATGTGAAAAATCAGGTATCGCGGAGTTGGAACATTTGTTTTGATGTAGTAGTCAAAGAGTTTGACTTCATCAAAATGGTAGATGAACCTTGTATATACAAAAAAATAGTAGGGAGTATGGTGATGATCCTCGTAGAGTACGTGGATGACATACTCCTGATAGGGAAGGAGTTTCCTATGCTACGCTCGGTCAATCTCCTCTTATCACAAAGATTCTCCATATAGGATCAAAGTGATACCTCCTAAATCCTGGGTTATGGATCTATGAGATAGATCTAATTAGATGTTAGGATTCTCACTAGATGTAGTGAGATGGTATCAATCGATCCTGGGGAGAATCACTGGAAAGGTTCCAGGGTGATAAGGACGACTGAATGTCAGTCGCAGGCAATGTCTTTACCCTCAGTGGAGGGACGGTATGTTGGAAGAGTTCCATGCTAGATACCGTGACTTACTAGACGATTAAAGGCAAGATACATCGTTACAAAAGATGCTCCCAAAGAGGCAGTCTGGATATATATATATATAAGTTCATGAGATGAACTTCGTTCCCACCATTGTGTGACAATGGAGTTGTGGCTTATGCCAAGGAACCCCCGTCCTATTACAGATCCAGACATATTCTTAGGTAGTATCGCCTGATCATGGAGATGGTTGATCTCCAGGGAGATCAAGGTAAGGAGAGTAGACACAGAGGACAACAGCGCGGATCCACTCACGAAGGCTTTTTTCCCAGTAGAGACTTTTATGGGATGGTTGAGTATGAGATACTTCAACCACAGCTGATTGTTGGGTATGAGATACTACAACAGATGGCCCTAGTGCAAGTGGAAGATTGTTAGTTATATGTATGCCCTAAAGGCTATACTGTACATGCGATGTATATTGTAGTGGATGCTTGGACATATATATGGAGGACTTTCTTGCTTGACATGATAGTATGCTATCTGGTTGCTCTTTATCTTAACATGTACTCTGATAGTCTCTATGTTACATGTTGATAAAGCCCTTAGGATATGTACTCGACTACTGGGACTATGATGAGATCATACTAGTGGGGCCACGGTAGTCGACGAGTACATCCTATAACTATTCCTAGTCGAGGGTATATCGAGACAGGGCATGGATACACCAGAGTAGACTAGCGTATACGCATCTTGACCCATATGATGGGCGATGGATGATCCCATATCCATCGGTGTTTGACATCAAGGATGGTGTACGGGTGCTCAATAGAGACTGGGTATACTGAACGGACTCGCCGAGAACTCTCAGATGTTATTATACCTCACGTCAGATGGCAGTTCTCTGGTGACACTGGTACAGGTTAGTATGTAGACCGGAGATCGTCATAGAGTCTTGTGTGATTCCCATTGTGCTTTGATTTCCATCATACCACGTCTAAGAGGGCGTGCAAAATGGTGGCTTTTGGGTACAGTCCCGAATCACATGGAGGCAATGAGCGATAGGAGGGGTTTCGTCTCTCCCAGTATAGGGAGTTGATGTTGCGCAGTGTTCGATTGGCTATAACTGGAAATCCCTGGCCAGGGTTGCTGAGATTTACTGGTAAGTGTTATCAGTAGTTTCTCGAACTATTATAGACCTCATATCGACATGACTTATCAAGCTACTGGGGTCTGACGTTTACTACCCCTTGGCGAGATATGCGACATATCAGACGAAGAGACCGAACTGTACGGGAGTGTTACTGATTGGATTCGCAGGAGAATGTACAGGCTTGCTTGTTGATCTTCTGATCGCTCAATACCTGGGTAGCTGTTACGTTTAGCTGACCGCTTGCAGCTTGTGGGTGTTTGATATGATCATCACCTACTGCCGGCGTATTGATGATTCTTTAGAGTCCTACACAAAGGTTTCCTGGCTCAGGCAAAACGGAGTACGAACACATACGCGATATGTGCAGGACCGAGAATAATACGAGTATGTGATACTGTATTCTATTCTCGCGATATGAGATATCGGCCGGGTATATGTGATATAGCCGGGTCATCGGATCAAGTGTTGATTCGATGAAATGGTACATGTTATATTAGTCGGTTATATGTATTATAGACGGGTTATCGGATCAAGTGTTGATTTGATAATTTAATGTATATTATATATGAGATATATTACATTGCATTAACTAATATAAGCTTGCTTTATTGATTCATTTTCTCACGGGATAATACATTGATATATATGCGATATATGTTAATTGTATTATTTTCTTTTGTTATAAAATATATTGTATATGTGATATATAATATTGTAACATGTTAGGATTACAAATTTAACAATGGTTTAGGGTTTAAACTTGGTTAGGATTTGGATTAGGGTTAGCTTTTGCATGAAGCTTCCATGAAGCTTTGGCTTTGTCTTTGGCTTGAGATATTATGTTAACCCAATCCAAACCATTAACTCTAGTTAATTCTCTACAAGGGTTAACTCCTTCATGCTTAACCCTTGGTTAGATTTGTAATCACTACAATAATTCATTATTCATCACAAAAGGATGAGCTTTTCTTCTTGCTTCTTCTTCTTAGTTGAAAAAGCTTCACTACCTTTTTCAATGGTGATGTTTATATGTGAGAATATGAAAACAAATGAGAGCAAATATCCTACTTCATCATCCTCATCTATTCTAGCTACTTAGATTAGGGTGTTTGCTTTGCTAATACTTGATTAGTCTAGCAAGTGCTTGGGTTTGAGATTCTTCAAGGTAGATCATCTTGGATTAGTGAAGTCTTCAAGCAAGGTGCATCATTTTCTTCATGGAGCCTCTCGAGAGTCGGGAACATGATGATCGCAGCGAAGGGACCTCAACACGGAGTTTATGAAGTGAAGGACCGGATCTACAAAGGTTGTAATCCCTCTCACTTAGTGTTAAAGTGTTTAACATGCTTGTTTTCGCCTAAACTCTAGTATAAAGATCTTGTTAAGGGTTGTTCTGCACGGCTAAATTTTAAATCGGGCATGGTTGATGCCTCGTAGACCCTTGTGGCAGTGCCTAGTAACCCAACACCGGTATGGTACCCCTGTTAGTTATGTATATGCCCTAGAGGTCATTGTTGTACATATGATGTATATTATAATGGATGCTTGGATATATATATAGAGAGGACTTTCTTGCTCGTCATGATAGTATGCTATTTGGTTTCACTTTATCTTAACATGTTGACTTATATTAGTTTACTGTCTTACTCTCACATGTTGATAAAGCCCTTAAGATATATACTCGACTACTGGGACTATGATAAGATCATACTAGTGGGGCCAGGGTAGTCAACGAGTACATCCTATAACTGTTCTTATTCGAGGGTGTGTCGAGACAGGGCATTGATACACCAGAGTAGACTAGCGTATATGCATCTTGACCCATATGATGGGCGATGGATGATACCATATCCATCGGTGTTTGACATCAAGGATGGTGTACGGGTGCTCAGTGGAGACTGGGTACACTGGACGGACTCGCCGAGAACTCCCAGATGGTATTATATCTCACGTCAGATGGCAGTTTTCTGGTGACACTGGTACAGGTTAGTCTGTAGACCCGAGATCGTCATAGAGTCTTGTGTGATTCCCACTGTGCTTTGATTTCCACCTTACCACGTCCAAGAGGGCGTGCAAAACGGTGGCTTTTGGGTACAGTCCCGAATCACATGGAGGCAATGAGCGATAGCAGGGGATTCGTCTCTCCCGGTATAGGGAGTTGATGTTGTGCTGTGTTCGATTGGCTATAATTGGAAGTCCCTAGCCAGGGCTGATTTAGAGATTTACTAATAAGTGTTACCAGTAGTTTCTCGACCCGTTATGAGCCTCACATCGACACGACTTATCGGTTATTGGGGTCTGACGTATACCACCCCTAGACTAGATATGCGACATATCAGACGAAGAGACCGGACTGTACGGGAGTGTTACTGATTGGATTCACAGGAGAATGTACATGCTTGCTTGTTGATCTTCTGATCGCTCAATACCCGGGTGGCTGTTATGTTTAGCTGACCGCTTGCAGCTTGTGGGTGTTTGATATGATCATCACCTGCTACCCGCGTATTGACGATTCTTTAGAGTCCTACACAGAGGTTTCTTGACTCAGGCAAAACGGAGTAGGAGCACATATGTGATATGTGCAGGACCGAGGATAATACGATATGAGATACCGTATTCTATTATCGCGATATTTTGATATGAGCCGGGTCATCGGATCAAGTGTTGATTCGATGAATCGGTACATGATATATTAGTCGGTTATATGCGATATAGCCGGATTGTCGGATCAAGTGTTGATTCGATAATTTAATGTATAATTATATATGTGATATATTGCATTACATTATCTAATATTGGCTCGCTTTATTGATTCATTTTCTCACCGGGTAATACATTGATATATATGCGATATATGTTAATTGTATTATTTTCTTTTGTTACAAAAATATATTATATATGTGATATATAATATTGTAACAAGTTATGATTACTAATGCAACATGATTAGTGGAGATTAAACATGATTAGGGTTTGATTTGGGTTAGCTTATTCATGAAGCTTCTAGAAGCTTTTCTTTTGTTTTAAGCTAAGATATTATGTGTTGATATTTGTAGAGATATTTCCTAACCCAACCCAAACCCTTGACCCTAGTTAAATCTCTACAATGGTTAGCCCTTTCATCTTTAACCATAGGTTGCATTTGTAGTTAGAATAACAATTTCATTATTCATCACAAAAAGAAATCTTCTTCTTCTTCCTCCTTGCAAAGCTTTCTAGCTTTTGGTTTTGTGATGGATTAGTGTGAGAATTTGATAATAAAAGAGAGTATAAATCCTACTTCATCATCCTCATCTAATCTAGCCAATTAAATTAGGGTGTTCACTTTATTAATATTTGATTAGTGAGTGAGAGCTTGAGTTAAAGAAATTTTAAGGTAGATCATCTTTGAAAAGGAAGACTTCAAGCAAGCTTGGATCATTCGGGTTGTGGAGCTTCTCTTGAGTCCGGGAGATCATAGATCGCGGCGAAGGGACTACTACTCAGAGCTTATGAAGCGAAGGAGCGGACTACAAAGGTTGTAATCCCTCTCTCTTAGATGTAAAGATGTTTACTTGCATGTTTAACCCTAATTATCTAGCAAAGATCCTCGTTTTGGGTTGTTCGGCACGTCTAAATTTTAAATCGGGCATGGTTGATGCCTTATAGACCTTTGTGACAGTGCCTAGTAACCCTACAGTAGTATCAGAGCCAAGCTAGAGCATTAGGCGACGTGTATACGAAGTTAAAAGTCCGATCGAACCCCGAAACGTCGTACTTTGACCCCTCTCTGGAAATTTTTTAAAAATTTGATTTTTTCCACATTAAAAATACTCAAAAAATCAAGCAGGTAATTTTATGGATAACTGTGAAATACGGGTCACTGTAGCCCTAAAGTCGCCGCGGAACCGCGGCCTAAACATGCTTTTGGCGGCGGTTCCGCGGCCGTACTTAGGTGTCAGTGACTGTAATTTCTGGGGTTTATCCGTATGTATTACTATATGCTTCTGGGTATTTTTAATTTTACTCAAGTGTTGAGTTTTCTGGAGATCCTTTGTATTCGTTGATTCGATCGGAAAGTTTAATTTCGTTTAGTTTTCCGGATAATTTAGAACGTGTTAAAATGTTCGAACGGATATCAATAACTCACTTTTTCCCGACACGAAAAACTTTCAAGTGTTGAATTTTTCTTGAGTTTAAAACTTTCGGAAAAACATGCAAGTATATCTGTGGACCCTCTAGAAGAACGTAACCTTAACTCGAATATGTGACCGTCAAAACTTCCACTGAACCCTAGGGTTTGTGGTAGTTTAGCGTTGCCACATGTGAGGCGTTGGTTTGACCCTTCTACGGCTGGTTCATTGGGGCTGTGTCATGTTCTGGGTTTTTTGAACTCCGCTCAAGTGTTGAGCTATTTGGGAAATCTTGGGTATTTGATTATTCGATCGGAAAGTTTAACTTTGTCTATTTATCTGGAATGTGATACAATATGTGGAATTCATATAGTTAGGCATGAAATGCGAAGTATGTGATATTTCGGATTTATGATGTCTAAAGTGATTGTGGATTCCAAATGTTGTAGTTTTACACTTTCTTTTCTGTGACCGTAAGCGTAGTATGAGGTGTATCGCTGGCTTCGTTGCTATACATCAACGACAATCGGGATACGCATACTTGCTTACGTTGATGATATGAGATATTATGTGTTGCTGTGATATGTTATATTGGATCGTCGTATTTTGAATAGCCGGGTTTTTTTTATGTGAGATGAGGGTTTTTATTTTCATTCATGTAAAATTCATTTGTATGTAATATTCTTTTATTGGGGCACTTCCGGGTTGAGATTATTGTCACCATTGTATATTATTTACTTTTCCGCATTAGGTAGACCCAAGGAGGGGAGCATAAGTAACCGGGTTCTAGGGTCCAGAGGGAGGCCATCTCGAGGAGTCGAGACCGGGTCTCCTGACCCTAGAATTGGCAGTGTTGCTTGCCGCTCTCGTAGGGGTCTAGGGATGTGGGTTTGGCTATTCATCGCGACCGTGGAATCCGTGTTTTATACAGGCTCGAAATAAAACACGGACGTCCTAGTATATCCAATATTTCATATGTTATCTTCTGCTGCAATGTTCTGTGATGAGATCATATTAATACCTAAGACGAATGCTTATACTATATATATGTTGATATATAAATATTACTGCTTTCGTTTCTTCTGTGATACTTAGGAAGCATTAATTGACGGGATTTTATTAATGAGATTAATAAAAGAAAAGAAACCTAAAAGATGTTGTAGAATCAAAACTTTATAAAAAGGGTAGCTACAGTTTTGCTTTGCATAGCGGTATATATGATATACCCTGCACCTTATTCGATGAGGAAAGAGCCGAGATCCCTTCACCGGGAGTGACCTCTTTAGCAAAACTGGCAGATGCTACAAACTCGCGGTTTAGTTTTTGACAGCATCTATAGTTCTTGCTTTGCACAGCGGTATATGTGATATACCTTGCACCTTATTCGATGGGGAAAGAGTCGAGATCCCTTCACCGGGAGTGACCTCTTTAGAGAAACTAGAAAAGCCTAAAAAAACACTCCTTTTCAAAATCACTCGATTCCACGACGATATCAAGTTCATTACGCTCATGGTTTTCTGAAAAACCTGCGTAGCCCTCCGTCATTTCAGATAGAGACTAGTTAGTATTCGTGCTGCGTTTGTTGACCTTAGCCAAGGCGTAGTGTACGGTAGCTAATTAGTATTTATCTGCTAATACATGAGATGTGATTGAGTTAGGGTAGTCATACGACTTTGTTGACCTTAGCCAAGGGTCGTACGGGTGGGTTTAATTCAATCGGGAAATAACGGGTTGAACTTGGCTAGCACTTATGATTTGTTGACCTTAGCCAAGGTCATGAATTTCTAGGGGCAAAAGCATTATCGGGAATTTCAAGTGTTGAAATTTGCAATGAGATTGCATACCTCCTATGAGATAGTTGGATCCCGATACCCACTGCGAGTAAGAGTTACTCCTGGAAGAATTTTACACAGGACAATTAGCCGATCCAGTAGGTGTCTAGAAAGGTGTTAACGGGGTTATGCCTCTGGAAAAACGAGGTTTATTTTAATTAGGTCCGTGCGAAAGCACGGGGAACCTCCCTCAAGTACCAACACTGATCTGGCTGAAAGATTGACGAAATTTTAGGGTGTAATTAATCCCGGCTAATCTTACCTTTTAGGGTTTGAAGGAAGATTTGATGAAAACAGTGGGAGACATCCTGATTAGATAAGATAATAACCAATCTAATCTTGCAAGAGCATACGCTAAAGTGTTTTCTTCTCTCTCTCTCCAGGTAGCGACCATGTCAGGCCATAATCAAGATAATAATATGGATGTATTGACTGAATCCGCTTATTATACTGAGCAGGGGAACGTTGTTCCCGTTCTTTCTTATAAGAGTTATAAGACTGAGCAGGAAACAGGAGAAAATCTGGATTCTCATGCCGCCCAAACGAAGAACAAGCATGCTGATGCATCTTCTTCGGGTGTGTTAGTTATTGAGAACTGTTTCTCAGTTCACCCTACGTTCTGGGTATTAGATATCGGATCGGGATCCCACATATGTAAATTGTTACGTGGGCTACGTAAAGGTAGAGAACTGGGAAAAGGTGATCATTCCGTACAAGTAGGGAATGGTGCAAATATTGCAGCCAAAGCAGTTGGCGAATATCACCTTGTATTACCAAGTAGTAATACATTGATTCTGAACGAGTGCTATTATATACCGAACATGATGTGTAACATTATATCTGTTTCTTTATTAAGTAAAGAAGGATATAATTTTGTAATACAGGATAATGTTATGAACATCTTCCTAAATCAAAAGTTGATTGGATCAGGCTCGTTACATAATGGCATATACGTTCTCAATCAAAATACAGTCCTTAATATACAAAACACACATAAGAGGAGTTCAGAAATAAACGAATCCTTCTTATGGCATTGTAGACTTGGTCATATCAATGCGACACGGCTAGCTAAGTTACAAAAGGATGGATATTTAAATCCGTTCGAATTATCATCTTATGAAACTTGCCATTCATGTCTCAAAGGTAAAATGACCAAGACTCCGTTTAGTGGACACGGAGAAAGAGTTACGGAACTCTTAGGACTGGTACATAGTGATGTATGCGGTCCCATGCCTACACATGCCAGGAACGTTTCATCCTACTTCATTACATTCACTGACGATCTCTCAATATACGGACATATGGTCCTGATAAAACACAAGTCTGAAGCTTTTGAGAAATTCAGAGAATATAAGCACGAAGTAGAGAACTAAACGGGCAAAAGTATTAAGATCCTTCGATCTGATCGAGGAGGAGAATACTTAAGTAATGAGTTTCTGGATTATCTAAAAGAGAATGGGATTCTCTCTCAGCTTACTCCTCCCTATACACCACAGCACAACGGTGTATCGGAGCGGAGGAATCGCACCCTATTAGATATGGTGCGCTCTATGATGAGTACTGCTGAGTTACTTATTTTTTTTTGGGGATATGCGCTTGAGACAGCCATATACCTATTGAATAGAGTTCCAACCAAATCAGTGCCTACCACTCCATATGAGATACGGAATGGGAAGAGACCATCTCTTAAATGAGTTAAGATATGGGGTTGTCCGGCCTATGTCAAAAGGCAAAATCCGGGCAAACTCGAGGCACGATCAGTTCTTTGCAAGTTTGTAGGACATCCAAGCAATTCATATGGTTATCTATTCTACCACGGTGAACAACAAAAAGTGTTTGTTGCTCAACATGACACCTTTTTAGAAAAGGAATTTCTTGCAAAAGAAATTAGTGGCGATGCGGTAGAGCTGGAAGAGGTTCCAGCACCATAAACTACAACTGATGATTTACTGGAACCAGGGGATTCAGTAGTTCCCGATGAACCCCAGCCTCTCCGCCGATCTAGTAGGGTTTCTCATCCACCTGAGAGATACTACGGTTTTCTCATTGATGGTGGGAGCGAGGATTGCATCATGAAAGATGATGACCCAACTAGTTTCGAGCAGGCCATCACGAGTGGTGACTCTGTGAAGTGGCTGGATCCAATGCGATCTGAGATGGAATCCATGTACACTAACAATGTATGGACTTTAGAAGTTGCTCCTGAAGGGGTAAAACCCATTGGGAGCAAATGGATCTTTAAAAATAAAATTGTTGTAGATGGAAAAGTTGAGACTTTCAAAGCTAGACTTGTTGCAAAGGGTTTTCGTCAATGACCAGGTGTGGATTATGACGAAACCTTTTCTCCAGTGGCTATGCTTAAGTCCATCCAGATCTTACTTGCCATTGCTGCATACCATGACTACGAAATCTGGCAGATGGATGTTAAGACCGCCTTTCTAAATGGTGATTTAGAAGAGTGCGTGTACATGACTCGGCCAGAGGGCTTCGTAGACAGTGGGAGCAGCGAAAAGGTGTGCAAGCTGCTTAAATCCATCTATGGGTTAAATCAAGTATCGCGGAGTTGGAACATCTGCTTTGATGTTGTAGTCAAAGAGTTTGACTTCATCAAAAACGTAGATGAGCCTTGTATTTATAAGAAGGTTGCAGAGAGTAAGGTTGTCTTCCTCGTATTGTACGTCGATGACATACTCTTGATAGGAAATGATGTTCCTATGCTACAATCGGTCAAGCTCTTCTTATCACAAAGATTCTCAATGAAAGGTCTAGGTGATGCCTCCTGCATACTGGGAATTATGATCTATAGAGATAGATCTAAACGGATATTGGGATTGTCCCAATCCAGGTACATTGACACCATACTAAAGAGGTTTAGTATGGAAGAATCCAAGCGTAGTAACCAACCTACGATCTCTGGACTCACTCTCTAAAAAGAGATGTCTCCCAAGACTGATTTGGAGAGAGCTCGCATGCAAGGGATACCCTATGCTTCGGCAGTAGGCTCTATCATGTATGCGATGCTATGTACCAAACCCGATGTAGCATACTCACTAAGTGTAGTGAGTCGGTATCAAGCAGATCCTGGAGAGAGTCACTGGACTGCTGTGAAGAACATTCTCAAGTACTTACGAAGGACTAAAGAGATGTTCTTGGTGTATGGTAACGGAGAACTCCAGGTGGAGTCCTTTACCGATTCCAGCTTCCAGAGTGATAAGGATGACTCTAAGTCGCACTCGGGATTTGTCTTTACCCTCAATGGAGGGGCGGTATGTTGGAAGAGTTTCAAACAGGATATCGTTGCATACTCGACAATGGAGGCTGAATACATCGCTGCCAACGATGCTGCCAAAGAGGCTGTCTGGATAAAGAAGTTCATCACTGAACTTGGTGTGGTTCCATCCATTGAGCATCCAATACCTTTGTATTGCGATAACAATGGAGTTGTGGCTTTGGCCAAGAAACCCAGGTCCCATCAGAAGTCCAGACATATTCTGAGGCGGTATCACCTGATCAGGAAGATAGTTGATCGCCGGGAGATCGAGGTCAGGAGAGTTGATACGAAGGAAAACACCGCGGATCCACTCACGAAGGCCATTCCCCAGATACAGTTTGAGAGATTATTCGGGATGCTAGGTATGAGATACTACAACAGCTGGCCTTAGTGCAAGTGGGAGATTGTTAGTTATGTATATGCCCTAGAGGCCATTGTTGTACATATGATGTATATTATAATGGATGCTTGGATATATATAGAGAGGACTTTCTTGCTCTTCATGATAGTATGCTATTTGGTTTCACTTTATCGTAATATGTTGACTTATATTAGTTTACTGTCTTACTCTCACATATTGATAAAGCCCTTAGGATATGTACTCGACTACTAGGACTATGATGAGATCATACTAGTGGGGCCATGGTAGTCAACGAGTACATCCTATAACTGTTCCTAGTCGAGGGTGTGTCGAGACAGGGCATCGATACACCAGAGTAGACTAGCGTATACGCATCTTGACCCATATGATGGGCGATGGATGATCCCATATCCATCGGTGTTTGACATCAAGGATGGTGTATGGGTGCTCAGTGGAGACTGGGTACACTGGACGGACTCGCCGAGAACTCCCAGATGGTATTATACCTCACGTCAGATGGCAGTTCTCCGGTGACACTGGTACAGGTTAGTCTGTAGACCTGAAATCGTCATAGAGTCTTATGTGATTCCCACTGTGCTTTGATTTCCACCTTACCACGTCCAAGAGGGCATGCAAAATGGTGGCTTTTGGGTACAGTCCTAAATCACATGGAGGCAATGAGCGATAGGAGGGGATCCGTCTCTCTCGGTATAGGGAGTTGATGTGGTGCTGTGTTCGATTGGCTATAACTGGAAGTCCCTGGCCAGGGCTGATTTAGAGATTTACTGATAAGTGTTACCAATAGTTTCTCGACCCGTTATGAGCCTCACATCGACACGACTTATCGGTTATTGGGGTCTGACGTATACCACCCCTAGACTAGATATGCGACATATCAGACGAAGAGACCGGACTGTACGGGAGTGTTACTGATTGGATTTACAGGAGAATGTACATGCTTACTTGTTGATCTTCTGATCGCTCAATACCCGGGTGGCTGTTACGTTTAGCTGACCGCTTGCAGCTTGTGGGTGTTTGATATGATCATCACCTGCTACCGGCGTATTGGCGATTCTTTAGAGTCCTACACAGAGGTTTCATGACTCAGGCAAAACGGAAAAGGAGCACATATGTGATATGTGCAGGACCGAGGATAATATGATATGAGATACCGTATTCTATTCTCGCGATATTTTGATATGAGCCTGGTCATCGGATCAAGTGTTGATTCGATGAATCGGCACATGATATATTAGTCGGTTATATGCGATATAGCTGGATTGTCAGATCAAGTGTTGATTTGATAATTTAATGTATAATTATATATGTGATATATTGCATTACATTATCTAATATTGGCTCGCTTTATTGATTCATTTTCTCACCGGGTAATACATTGATATATATATACGATATATGTTAATTGTATTATTTTCTTTTGTTACAAAAACATATTATATATGTGATATATAATATTGTAACAAGTTATGATTACTAATGCAACATGATTAGTGGAGATTAAACATGATTAGGGTTTGATTTAGGTTAGCTTATTCATGAAGCTTCTAGAAGCTTTTCTTTTGTTTTAAGCTAAGATATTATGTGTTGATATTTGTGGAGATATTTCCTAACCCAACCCAAACCCTTGACCCTAGTTAAATCTCTACAATGGTTAGCCCTTTCATCTTTAACCATAGGTTGCATTTGTAATTAGAATAACAATTTCATTATTCATCACAAAAAGAAATCTTCTTCTTCTTCCTCCTTGCAAAGCTTTCTAGCTTTTGGTTTTATGATGGATTAGTGTGAGAATTGTTAGTTGTATGTATGCCTTAGATGCCAGTATTGTACAGATGATGTATATTATATTGGATGCTTGGACATATATAGAGAGGACTTTCTTGCTCGATATGATAGTATGCTATCTAGTTGCTCTTTATCTTAACATGTATACTTGTCTCTTGATACTGTCTTATAGTTACATATTGGTAAAGCCCTTAGGATGTGTACTTGACTACCTGAACTATGATGCGGATCATACTAGTGGGGACATGGTAGTCCATAAGTACATCCTTCAAGGTCCCTAGTCGTGGGTGTATTGAGACGGGGCATCGATATACCAGAGTAGACTAGCGTATACGCTTCTCGACCCATGAGATGGGCGATGGATGATCCCATATCCATTGGTGTTTGACATCAGAGATGGTATACGGTTGCTCAGTGGAGACTGGGTACACTGGACGGACTCGCCGAGAACTCCCAGATGGTATTATACCTCACGTCAGATGGCAGTTCTCTGGTGACACTTGTGCAGGTTAGTCTGTAAACCCGAGATCGTCATAGAGTCTTGTGTGATTCCCACTGTGCTTTGATTTCCACCTTACCACGTCCATGAAGGCATGCAAAACGGTGGTTTTTGGGTACAGTCCCGAGTCACATGGAGGCAATGAGCGATAAGAGGGGTTTCGTCTCTCCCGGTATTGGGGGTTGATATTGCGCCGTGCTCGATTGGCCGTAACAGGGAAGTCCCTTGCCAGGGCTGATTTAGAGATTTACTGGTAAGTGTTACCAGTAGTTTCTCGACCCGTTATGAGCCTTACATCGGCACGACTTATCGGTTATTGGGGTCTGACGTTTACCACCCCTAGACTTGATATGCGATATATCAGACGAGGAGACCGGACTGTACGGGAAGTGTAACCGGAAGGCTTTTATAGGAGTTGGAGCGGGCTTGCTTGCTTATCTTCTGATCGCTCAATACCCGGGTAGCCATTACGTCCAGCTAGTACCGCTGACGGCTTGTGGGTACGTGATGTGATCATCACCTACTGCCGGCGTATTGACGAGTCTTATGAGTCCTACACAGAGGTTTTACTGGCTCAGGCAAAACGAAATAGGAGCACGCATGTGATATGTGCGAGACCGAGAATAAATGCGAGTATGTGATACCGTATTCTATTCTCGCGACTTTTTGTATCGGTTGGTTATATATGATATGACCGGGTTATCGAATCAAGTGTTGATTCGATAAGTCGATACGATGCATGTTAGCCGGTTATATGAGATATGACCGGATTATTAAGTCAAGTGTTGATTTAATAATTAAGTGTATAATTGTATATTAGATATACTAATTTACATTTGCTAACACTTGTTCACTTTAGGGTTTTTCTCACATGTACACTACTTTAACATGTATATGATATATGTTAAAATGTGTTATCATATTGTATCATGGTTGATGATACACATGACTTGTGTGTATGAGACATACACCATCCTAATTGTTATGATTGGGTTTAATGTTTAAAAGTAATTACAAAATTAGTGGGAAATTGGAAAATGCATGAAGCTTGTGGATGCATTGACTAAAGTACACTAGATTTGTTTTTACTTTGGACTTTAACCTAACCATCACACAATTAGCTATGGTTATGGCTCTACAAGGGTTAGTAAATGATACTCACTGACCATGGTTACCCTTCACACTTGATCATTATCCTCATTCTTTTCTTTTGTTCATCATCCTCTTCATTGAACAAAAAGAAAAAGCAAGCTAGGGTTTGATCCAAAGTGAGAATCCTTGTGAGAAACAAAATTCTAAAGAGAACCCACTTCCTATTTCTCCATCTTCTACTAGACTAGCAGTTTAGTATAGGGTGTTTGCTTCACTAATTCTCAAATTAGTGAAGTAGTAGCTTGAGTCGGAATTCCCTCGACGTAGATCATCTTCGGCCTCGGAGACTTCTAGCAAGGTCGCATCCTTCGCGTCGTGAAGCCATGCAAGAGCCCGGAAGAACCTTGATCGCAGCGAAGGGACTTCAACAAGGAGCAAATGAAGTGGAGGATTGATCTACAAAGGTTGTATTTCGTGTTCCCTTTAGAGTAAAGTTGTTTACTTGCCATTAGATTCGCCTAATCTCTAGTACACGATCTTGCTTAGGGTTGTTAGGCACATAAAAATTTTAAACGGACATGGTAGATGCCTTGTAGAGCCTTGTTAGTATGCCTAGTTACTCTACAGTGGTATCAGAGCCTAACTAGAGCATTAGGCGATGTGTTAACGAAGTTAAAACTCCGAACGAACCCCACAACGTCGAAATCAACCCCTCTCTGGACTTTTTTCAAAATCTGGGTTTTTTCAGAATTAAAAATACCTAAAAAATACAGCAGGGATTTCTAAGAATTACGGCGCAAAATTGGTGACGTAATATGTATGGACCGCCGTGGTTCCGCGGAAATACCCTGCTTGTGCCGTGATTGAATAAGATTTCGGAAGTGTATGTTGAGAAAATGTATACAGAAATCACAACCAAAAATAATTTGACCGCAATCAATAATGGTGTCGAATGTAGCGCGTTAGTAAGTGGGGATCGTCCACAGAGAAAGTGTAATCGTTCGTCTTTCGAATTAGATGAGCCGAAACTTTAAAGGAAAGAAAAGAAAACAATTCATGATTTATAAAATTGCATTTCAAGAAAGAGAAAAATCTAGATCTAAGAAAGCATTAAAATCAAGAATTGAGAGTTTGATGATTTTTCCAAACCAAATATCAAGAATCGAAATGAGGCTTGTAGGAATCGATCGGATCTATAGATGTGATGAAATCTAGCGATTACGTATTCCTATCCTTCGATGAATTGATACTAGATCGATGATTATCGACGAGAATTAGGGATTTCTAGTGAAACTAGGGTTTCCACATTTATCCTTTGTTCCTTTGTCGATATCATTCACATTCTAGCCTCTAGTAAATTCAAGAATCGATCGTGAATCCCTAATTTCGAGCGATCACAATCAAGAAAGCATCGTAACGAAACTAGGTCGTCGATTCTTCAATTTGCTAGGGTTTACAAAACTCGTAGGACTTAAGAATCATTTTAAGATTTGTTACATCATCTTTCTATTGATCGTCTTGACTCCTTTACGAGCGGAGTTTTACTCAAACATCACAACAAGAACCACAATCACAAATTGAGATCGAATCATGATGCAAGAATTTAAAGAAAGCAAGATTAAAGAAGTTCACCTTTTATTTATATCAACAATTTCATTACAATCGCTCAAGAACTACAAGAGGAAGAACTCGATCGTCGATTTGGCTTCGCTCGTCTCCGTGAGTCGCGGATCGGCTTGGATCACTTTCTCGATTGAAGATCGGCTCTGCTCCTAAAAGGTTGAAGGCTTCTTGCTTGATTTGGTACTCGGGATCTTGAATTTGGATTGGAATTAGGGTTAGGGTTTCGTACAAGTCGTGTCACTCAACTTGTGGATAGAAGATGAAGAGAGAATGATGAGAAATTGAGGAACTAATGATTAGAGATTCGCCATTAACCCTTGGTCTAGGCTTCTATTTATAGACTTCCCAAAATCCTAGATCTAGGATTTGAATTTTGAATTTCCCTCCAAAAGTTTGTTAGCTAGAGAGGCTTCTAGAAGAGATTAGTTAGGAGGGAGCTTCTAGAAATAGTTTGTTAGGAGTTTGATTAGCTTAATCAAGATTAGCTTAATTAATCATCCTTGCTGATCTGGCAGAATATTCGAGAGAATTCTGGAATTTGAAGCATGTGAAATGACTGTGGGCCTTGAGAGAAACAATCTGCACTGAAAATTAACTGCTGATGTGTCAAGACAGCCGCGGATCCGCGGCGCAAGCAGGCTCCCGCCGCGGATCCGCGGCGCTTTAAGGGCCTTAGGGCTTGGGCTTTCTGGTACAAGCTTGGGCTGATTCTTGGGCCTTTTTCTGATATGTTGAATTATGTAATTCCCTCTATATTAATACCAGCTCTCAGGTCTTTGAGTTGGCGTAATATTTGATCATCAAAATGACAATTTTGCTCGTTCTTCTGGAATTTCCTGAACAATTTCTCGAGACAAGTGTTGCGCAATATAGGGATGATGCGATGCCATGATAAACAGTCAATTTCCCTAAAAATGCCGGTTTTAGTATACAGTACAAGTAATCCAGTATTTTACATGTGTTTTGCTAATATGTGCGATATGAATACCGGATACCTTTACATGAATGCAATAGGTAGAGAAATTGCCGTGTTAGAAATGCAGTATTTTCGACTGATCAAATTCCTCCAAACTTATTTTCGATCGTCTCGAGCGAATGATTTTATTAAAAAGAGAAGGAGAAAATAAAGAAAGAGAAAAACTAACTAGCACACTTTTGTAGGCAACACGATTGCACTGAGCACGTGCAACAAGCCTTTAAACCTCTAGGTGTCCCTAGTAGGAGGAGTGTTGTCTCCTGAGGGTTTTCAGCGGATTGCACCCACAAAATCCAATAATAAAAAGAAGATCATGAAATTTACATTTAAAGAAAAGAATTGTAAAAGAAAAGCCTTGAAAATTAGGGTTTCCAACTAAGCTAGCTTTTCGGTTGTCATGAGCCCTATCTTAATGGTCATGAAAAGATGTCAGAAATCACGTCCTCCCTCAATAAAACATCGTCTTATTCTTCATTTCTATCTTTCTTCCAAACATCGATCATATAACCCTGCGTGTGTGTAAAGGACATCCCTACACCCGGAGAATTCAATTCAAGCTATCATACTCTTGCCCATCAGCCTCAGTACTTTTTAATTAATGAATATTTAGATGAATTTGCTCACACACTTTCATGCGACCGTTAATACTTCTTGAGGTACTAACCGACCGATTACTCATATGCTTGCTTATTTGGTGTATTTTCCTCGTCTTGCACCACCTCAGGCATAGCAGTGACTCCCAGACCAATTGGCCTTAGGGCACTAGGTGAAGAGGCACCCTCGCTATATATTTTTTTATTGCCCTCGGTGATAACAAAACCAGTATCCATTTTTCTCACCACTTTATATTTTTTTCATTCACTTTTTTTTTATTTCCTTCATACATCGGCTTTAAGACAAGAGCATTTCAAGGTATCCTCTACTATCCCAGGCTTCAAGACGTGTGTAAGTGCGAATAGCAGGGTAGCAACGTTCAAAATGTTTGGCTTCCAGAATAGAAACTATTTTTCAGACTTAGTTTTATCCTCAGATTAGTGACTTCCTTCATCTTACTAACCCTTGGGACAACGGCTCATAACTACTTATTACTAGTTCGTATAAGAAAACTTCTAATTTACTTAGTTTTTTTTAAATTTTTCTAATCTCATGGATGTAATTTTTCACAATCTAATCTTTTATTATCTTATTTATGTACAAAAATATTTTTATTTTTTTTGAAAATTTTTAAATTTTTATAGGTTTTCAAAAATATTTTGTGCTTATGCAAATGATATACAAATGATGCAAAAAATAAGCACAAACCCCCCAAACTTGTTTTCAACAGTGTCCTCACTGTTGCCTTCCGCTAAATCTCGAAAAACCTGTAAGCTTGGGAGGAAATTTATTAGTGGGGGCAAAATATTTAAGTGAAGATCCTCCCCCAAACTTATTATTATCTTTTTTTTGCTCAAAATTTTGTAAAAATTTTCTTTTCAGGAGCCAGAAAATGTACCCCCCCAAACTTGAGTTATGCAATGTTAAGCTTTGAAAATCACATGAGGGGGTCAAAAATCAGTGGTCGATGCCAAGCTTTGCAAAGACCGAAAGTTAACACCAACCATTCAAAAATTTTGTCAATGCAGTGCTCTGGTTGGTGGAAGAAGAAGTGGGGAAAGGGTAAGTGGTGGAATAGAAAGTGTGTGCGTCTCGTTCTGGAGAGACGATGTAATGAATGTGATGGATTGCTCGCATTCTTTTTACAAGTCAGAAGAAGGGGTGGAGGTTCAATTTCATTGATTGGGACATGATTCATCTCAACACCCGTGTCATTCAAGAATGCGAGTTCATCAGCGAAGATCTCCTCAAAAGTTCCATCAATACCCTGATGAATAATGTCGTCACAAAGTGCGGGGTGATCTTCAGACTCTAAAAACAGTTCATAATCAGTGTTAGTTGTTGACCCGGACATCTCGGTGGAAGAGTCCGTATGTGTATGATACAGAGTTGGGTCAAACAATAACGTATGAAAAGAGTCAAGATCAGTATCAAGAGGATCATCCAATTCGCTGCTGTCGACATCTATTAAGTCGACAGAACAGACCTGAGCAGTAGGTTCAGAGGGTACACTTCCCAACTTGTAAATGTTCAGCTCTATTGACCTATTCCCGAAAGATAGGGTCATAGAACCATTACGACAGTTGATGATAGCGTTGAAAGTGGCCAAAAAGGGGCGACCTAAAATCACCGGAATTTGATTTCGTGGGTTCACTACAGGCTATGTATCAATTACAATAAAGTCCACCGGGAATATAAATTCCCCGATTTTTATTAACATATCCTCCAGTTCACCCCTAGGTTTGGTGATTGATCGATCAGCCATCTGGAGAGTGCAATGGGTTGGCTTCAACTCTCCGATACCTAGTTGCTCATAAAGCTAGTATGGAAGTAAGTTAACAGTAGCGCCAAGGTCTAGTAGAGCACGGTTGATGTGTTTTTCCCCAATAGAAATGGAAATAGTAGGATATCCAGGATCCTTACGTTTCCTCGGTAATTGTTGGGGGAAAGCCGTGTCTACAGTTTTTGCCATGAAAATTTTCTTGGGCACTTGAGTCTTCCTCTTCCTAGTGCACAAGTTCTTAAGAGTTTTCGCATAGGACGGAACTTGTTAGATAGCATCTAGGAGAGGGATGTTGATGTTAACTTGCTTAAATATGTCCATAATCTTCTCCATATGTGAACTCGATGTGTTAGCCTTTAACCGATTATGATAAGGTGTTTTAGCAATAAGCGCTGGGTCCATCATAGGAGAAGGAAGTGTGTGTGGACCCGATCCCAAAATAGAAGTAGGGATCGTCTATGGAGGAGTAGAAGAGGTGGGCTGAGGCGGCGAGCCTTTTGGGAAACGAAGAATAGGCTCGTAAGAAGGTGGTGGGGTAGAAGAACTGGGGTCAGAATTAGAAGTAGAAGTGGAAGGAAAGGTCTCAGCCGGGGTATCATTGATAGATTTTTCTGTATCATCAATCTCTTCCCCAACGTGTTTGTCAAGCACTCTTCCAGATCTCAACGTGATTGCATTCACAGGATGTAAATAGCTAGGATTGGGTAAGGGTTGAGCTGGAAGTTTCCCTTTCTCTCTTGCACTCATTTCAGCTTTTAAACATGCAATTTCTTCTTCTATTGATTTAATAGTCTCGCTTTGGGACGTAGAGTTTCTCTTTATGTCATCGACGGAAGTTTTTATTGTCAAAAGCAAGTTCATGAATGAAGAGGATTCATCTGAACTTATCAACTGCAAAGGATTGGACGGTGCAGATGTGTTGACCGGATTTTGGAAGTTATGTGCTTGGAAGGGGTGCTGACTCAATTGAAGTTGCTGTTGTGGTGGAGGGACCCTTTGGAAATTGTTTTGGTTTGGAACCGTGTTTTGAGATTGTGATTGGTTCCAAGCAAAGTTAGGGTGATTCCTCCAACCCTGATTGTATGTGGAAGAAAAAGGGTCGTTTCTAGGTCCTTGTTGGTAAGCATAATTGATATGACCTTAAAACGGAGAATTTATTAGACATTCTTCCGTGAGATGTGAAGGATCAGAACAGCAGCCACATACAGTTTTGGAGAGTGACATTTGATTTAGGGCGGCGGCTAAAAATTTGTTTTCCATAGCGTCAAATTTCTTGTGTAAAGCTGAAATTTCAGCTCTAATTCCTATGGAAACATCATTGCCATCCCTAGTCGATTGACTCACACCCTCCAACTGTAAAGATTTTTCAGCGAAATCTTCTAGAAAGTTCCAGGCTTCCCCATCATCTTTGGTCATGAAGTTGCCTTGACACATGGATTCAAGGGTCTTCTTGTGTTAGGATTAATGCCCTCATAAATGATTCGGCACAGATCCCATCTCGGGATGCCGTGATGTGGACATTGGACTAACAGATCCTTGAAACGTTCAAGACATTTTGAAAATGTTTCATTTGGAAGCTGGGTGAATTGATAGATTTCGCTACGGACTCGAGCTGTTTTGTGATGTGGGTAAAATTTCTTAAGGAATGCTTTGACGAATTCGTCCCAATTTGAAATGGAATGTGCGGTAGTGTTATATAGCCATTTCTCGGCTAAATCGCACAAGGTAAATGGGAGAAGACAAAGACGCAAAGCATCCACAGAAAGCTATGAGGTACCCATCATTGCGCATATATTTTCAAATTTGGTGATAAAGACATATGCGTCTTCAGACTCGAGACCGTGAAATTTTGGTAGAAGGTTGATGTATTGGGGTTTTATTTGAAAATTTTCCCCGTTGGCTGGTGGAGTGGAAAGACAGGTGGAAAGGTGACCTCGTGTTGGATAGCACCTCTCTTGGAGAGAGATGCGAGGTGGATTCTGTGCACCAATGGACGGCGGCAGAGTAGTGGTAAAGAAGTTCGATGGAGATAGATCCATCGATGTGGGTGTGATGGTGGGTAAAGAAAAGGGTAAGTGTAGAAATACCGACTTTAGGGTCGATCGGAGGGACGCGGACTAAACAGGCACTAGAATCCCGTTGTCCAGCCTATCTTGCACTAAAAAGGGTTAGTACAAGTGGCAGCGTGATTTATAATTAGGGGAGAGAATGAATGTGATTGGTGTTTGTTTTGAAAAGTGGACGGATTTTTGAAAAAATGATGCGAGCACAACAAAATGCAACAAGCAAAACCCTAATTCTATGGTCACCTAGGTCGGACTCTAGACCGCTCCTAACTGCCAAAAGACAAGTCGCAGGATCAATCCTCCACTGCCTCTTTGTCTCCCTGTGGCTAGGTAAGTGCCAGGTAAGTGGGAAGGTACTCCACTACGTAAGTAGTGGGCCTAATTAATAACCACCAGCCTTCGACACACTTGCCTTAGACACCACAAGAAAACGCGGATAAGCAATGAATTACCCACGGCCTTCTCTTGTCCTAAGTGAGCGCGACGGTCCTTAGAGTCATCTCTAGATCTTTTTTAATTAATGAGGGTAAATGCGGAAGCAAGTTTATGATTTTTGGGGCTTAGGAAGGGTAATGAACTCCCCACCTAATCTGGATTTGGTCATGCCCCTTAATATCCGTATTATTTATGCAAACAACCAAAAATCAAAACACGCACAATTTATTTTGCTTTTACGGCGCTGCGATTTATTTGCAAAGAAACCTACACAAAATGTTAATTGGAGCAGATGAGGGGAGAGATAAGAAAGTTAAAAGTTTACTGAGCAATTTTGGTGCAGTAACTCCTTGAGGAGGCCGCGGAACTGCCACAGGAGGGGGGTCTTTGCCGCGGAATCGCGGTGGCGTGAGGAGATCTCTGCACAAAATTTCTTACAGAGGCTTCTGTTCACCTCAAGAGCTCTCTGAACTTCTCAGAAATTTTTTTCTCCAGCTCCAATAATTCCAGATTTCCTCGCAATCAAATCACAATAACACATATTAGTGTTTGCGCAAATTTTGATCTAAAACTTTGGATGGAATAAACTTTTCAACTCAAATTTCAAAATACGAACAATTAGCGCACTATCCCCGGCAACAGCGCCATTTGATTGAATAAGATTTCGAATGTGTATGTTGAGAAAATGTATATAGAAATTACAACCAAAAATATTTTGACCGCAATCAATAACGGTATCGAATGTAGCGCGTTAGTAAGTGCGGATCGTCCACAGGGAAAGTGTAATCGTTCGTCTTTCGAATTAGATGAGTCGAAACTTTAAAGGAAAGCAAAGAAAACAATTCATGATTTATAAAATTGCATTTCAAGAAAGAGAAAAATCTAGATCTAAGAAAGTATTAAAATCAAGAATTGAGAGTTTGATGATTTTTCCAAACCAAATATCAAGAATCGAAATGAGGCTCATAGGAATCGATCGGATCTATAGATGTGATGAAATCTAGCAATTACGTATTCCTATTCTTCGATGAATTGATACTAGATCGATGATTATCGACGAGAATTAGGGATTTCTAGTGAAACTAGGGTTTCAACATTTATCCCTTATTCCTTCATCGATATCATTCACATTCTAGCCTCTAGTAAATTTAAGAATCGATCGTGGATCCCTAATTTCGAGCAATCACAATCAAGAAAGCATCGCAACGAAACTAGGTCGTCGATTCTTCAATTTGCTAGGGTTTACAAAACTTGTAGGACTTAAGAATCGTTTTAAGATTTGTTACATCATCTTTCTATTGATCGTCTCGACTCCTTTACGAGCGGAGTTTTACTCAAACATCACAACAAGAACCACAATCACAAATTGAGATCGAATCATGATGCAAGAATTTAAAGAAAGCAAGATTAAAGAATTTCACCTTTTATTTATATCAACAATTTCGTTACAATCGCTCAAGAACTATAAGAGGAAGAACTCGATCATCGATTTGGCTTCGCTTGTCTCCGTGAGTCGCGGATCGGCTTGGATCACTTACTTGATTGAAGATCGGCTCCACTCCTAAAAGGTTGAAGGTTTCTTGCTTGATTTGGTACTCGGGATCTTGAATTTGGATTGGAATTAGGGTTAGGGTTTCGCACAAGTCGTGTCACTCAACTTGTGGATGGAAGATGAAGAGAGAATGATGAGAAATTGAGGAACTAATGATTAGAGATTCGCCATTAACCCTAGGTCTAGGCTTCTATTTATAGACTTCCCAAAACCCTAGATCTAGGATTTGAATTTTGAATTTCCCTCCAAAAGTTTGTTAGCTAGAGAGGCTTCTAGAAGAGGTTAGTTAGGAGGGAGCTTCTAGAAATAGTTTGTTAGGAGTTTGATTAGCTTAATCAAGATTAGCTTAATTAATCATCCTTGCTGATCTGGCAGAATATTCGAGAGAATTCTGGAATTTGAAGCATGTGAAATGACTGTGGGCCTTAAGAGAAACAATCTGCACTGAAAATTAACTGCTGATGTGTCAAGACAGCCGCGGATCCGCGGCGCAAGCAGGCTCCCGCCGCGGATCCACGGCGCTTTAAGGGCCTTAGGGCTTGGGCTTTCTGGTACAGGCTTGGGCTGATTCTTGGGCCTTTTTCTGATATGTTGAATTATGTAATTCCCTCTATATTAGTACCAGCTCTTAGGTCTTTGAGTTGGCGTAATGTTTGATCTGCAAAATGACAATTTTGCTCGTTCTTCTGGAATTTCCTGAACAATTTCTCGAGACAAGTGTTGCGCAATATAGGGATGATGCGATGCCATGATAAACAGTCAATTTCCCTAAAAATGCCGGTTTTAGTATACAGTACAAGTAATCCAGTATTTTACATGTGTTTTGCTAATATGTGCGATATGAATACCGGATACCTTTACATGAATGCAAAAGGTAGAGAAATTGCCGTGTTAGAAATGTAGTATTTTCGACTGATCATGCCGCGGAACCGCGGCCGTACAGTGAGACTTTGACAGTTGGTTTGCACAGTAATTCTTGTATCTGATTGTGCTATTTTATGGGTATTTTTAAACTGACTCTAGTGTTGAGTATTTTGGGGTTTATTTTGAAATCGTCGATTCGATCGGAGAATTTAATTTTGTTATGTTATTCCGGATAATTTAGAAAGTACTAAAATGTTCGAACGGATATCATTAACTCAATTTTTCCCGGCACGAAAAAGTTTCAAGTGTTGAATTTTTACCGAGTTTGAATCTTTCGGAAAAACGTGCATGTGATGTGATGGACCCTCTAGAAGACAACAAACCTTAACTCGATTATGTGACCGTCTTGAACTGCCCTTTGAACCTTAGGGTTTGGGGCAGTACGGCGTGCCACATGTGAGGCGTTCGCTTGACCCTTCTACGGCTGGACCGTTGCTACTGTGACGTATTCTGGAATTTTTGAACTCCGCTCAAGTGTTGAGCTATTTTGGAAATCTTGGGTGTTTGATGATCTGTTCGGAAAGTTTAATACAGTCTATTTATCTGGAATGTGATACAATATGTGGAATTCATACCGTTAGGCATGAAATGCGAAATATGTGATATTTCGGATTTACGATGTCTAAAGAGATTATGGATTCCAAATGTTGTAGTTTTACACTTTCTTTTCTACGACCGTAAGTGTAATATGTGATATCGCCGGTTTCGTTGCTATATGTCAACGACAATTGGGATGCGCATATTTACTTACGTTGATGACATGTGATGTTCTGTGTTACTGGATATTTTATATTGGATCGTCGTGTTCCGAATAGCCGGGGGTTTTATGTGAGATGAGAGTTTTTATTTTCATTCATGTAAAATTAAAATGTATGTAATATTCTTTTATTGGGGCACTTCCGGGATGAGGTTGATGTCACCTTTTGTATATTATTTACTTTTCCGCACTAGGATAGACCCAAGGAGGGGAGCACAAGTAACCGGGTTTTAGGGTCCAGTGGGAGACCAACTCGAGGAGTCGAGTCCAGGTCTCCTAACTCTAGAATTGGTAGGGTTACTTGCCGCTCTCGTAGGGGTTTAGGGGTGTTGGTTTGGCTATTCGTCGCGACCGTGGAATCCGTGTTTTATAGTGGCTCAAAATAAAACACGGACGTCCTAGTATATCCAATGTTTCATATGTTTTTTTGCTGTGATATCTGTGATGTGATCATTTGATGTTCTGTGATAAATACTGTATATAGTATATATGATATATTATATAGACGTTACTTATGTTTTACACCCGCGCTAGCCCTGCCCTGCTCTGCCTTTAGTTACCTAACCTAACGGTGCACGAGGGGACATCGAGGCGAATGCGGATGGCATAAGTGTACGTCGTATTTATCTGTAATGTTTAGGTGATTTAAATGATGGGACTTCATTAATGTGATTAATGAAAGAAAAGAAACCTAAAAGATATTGTAGAATCAAATTTTCAAATAAAAAAGGGTAGCTACAGTTTTGCTTTGCATAGCGGTATATATGATATACCCTGCACCTTATTCGATAGGGAAAGAGCCGAGATCCCTTCACCGGGAGTGACCTCTTTAGCAAAACTGGCAGATGCTACAACACTCGGTTTGACTTTTGACTGCTTTTGGAGTTTTGCTTTGCATAGCGATATATATGATATGTCCTGCACCTTATTCGATGAGGAAAGAGCCGAGATCCCTTCACCGGGAGTGACCTCTTTAGTAAAACTAATAAAAGCCTCAAAATCACTCCATTTCAAAATTCACTCGATTCTACAACGATATCAAGTTCGATACGCAATAGGTTTTCAGAAAAACCTGTCGTAGCCCTCCGTCATTTCAGATAAGAACTATTTAGTATTCGTGCTGCGTTTGTTGGCCTTTGTCAAGGCGTAGTGTGCGGTAGTTAAAATGGTGATTATCTGCTTATGCATATGATGCAGATTATTTTGGGGTAGTCGTACGACCTTGTTGGCCTTTATCAAGGGTCGTGCGGATGGGTTTGATTCAATCAAGAAATGACGGGTTGAACTTGACTAGCATCCTATGATTTGTTGGCCTTTGTCAAGGTCATAGGGGTTAGGGGCAAAATATTATCGGGAATTTCAAGTGTTGAAATTTGCAATGAGATTGCATACCTTCTATGAGATAGTTGGATTCCGATACCCACTGCGAGTAATTGTTACTCCTGGGAGAGTTTTACACAGGACAATTAGCCGATCAAGTAGGTGTCTAGAAAGGTGTCAACGGGGTTACGCCTCTGGGAAAACGAGGTTTACTTTAATTAGGTCCGTGCGAAAGCACGGGGAACCTCCGTCAAAGTACCGACACTGGCTTGGCTGAAAGATCGGCGAAGTTGTAGGGTGTAATTAATCCCGGCTAGTCTTTTCTTTTAGGGTTTGAAGGAAGATTTAATAACCAATCTGATCTTGCAAGAGCATACGCTAAAGTGTTTTCTTCTCTCTCTCTCCAGGTAGCGACCATATCATGCCTTAATCAAGATAATAATATGGATGTATTGACCGAACCTGCATGTTATACTATGCCGGGGAACGTTGGTTCCGTTCTTTCTTATAAGAGTTATAGGACTGAACAGGATATAGGGGAATACCAAGATTCCCATGCCACCCGAATGAAGAAAGTACATGTTGATGCATTTTCTTCGGGTGTGTTCGTTACAGAGAACTGTTTCTCCATTTCCTCTACGTCCTGGGTATTAGATACAGGGTCAGGATCCCATATATTTAATCAGTTACATGGGCTTAGGAAAGGTAGAGAACTTGGAGAAGGTGATAAAGACATAAGGGTTGGAAATAGTGCAATTGTTGCAGCTAAAACCGTCGGGGAATATCACCTTGTATTGCCAACTGGTAATACATTGATTCTGAACGAATGCTATTACATGCCGAACCTGATATGCAACATTATATCGGTTTCTTTGTTGACTAAAGAAGGATATAATTTTGTATTACAAGATAATGTTATGAACATTTTTCTAAACCAAAAGTTGGTTGGATCAGGCACGATGTGCAATGGAATTTATGTTCTAAATCAATCAACAGTTCTGAGCATAACAAACACACACAAGAGGAAGAGTTCAGAACTGAACGAATCCTTCTTGTGGCATTGTAGACTGGGTCACATCAATGCGACACGACTAGTTAAGTTGCATAAGGATGGATATTTGAATCCGTTTGAATTTTCATCTTATGACACTTGCCAGTCATGTCTCAAAGGCAAGATGACCAAAACTCCGTTTACCGGACACGGAGAGAGAGTTACGGAACTCTTGGGACTGGTACATAGTGATGTATGCGGCCCCATGTCTACACATGCCAGGAATGGTTCTGCGTACTTCATTACATTCACTGACGATCTCTCTAGATTCGGATATGTGTTCCTGATGAGCTTTTGAGAAATTTAGAGAATATAAACAAGAAGTCGAGAACCAAACCGGGAAAAGTATTAAAATCCTTCGATCTGATCGAGGAGGTGAATACTTGAGCAATGAATTCCTGGACTTCCTAAAAGAGAATGGGATTCTCTCTCAGCTGACTCCTCCATATACACCACAGCACAATGGTGTATCGGAACGGAGGAACCGCACCCTATTAGATATGGTGCGCTCAATGATGAGCACAGCTGAGTTACCTATATCCTTCTGGGGGTATGCGCTGGAGACAGCAGCATACCTATTGAACCGAGTTCCATCTAAATCTGTACCTACCACACCATATGAGATATGGAGTGCGAAGAGACCATGTCTTAAACGAGTTAAGATATGGGGTTGTCCGGCCTATGTTAAAACGCAAAATCCGGACAAACTTGAGGCACGGTCAGTTTTATGCAAGTTTGTGGGATATCCCAAACATTCACATGGATATCTTTTCTACCATACTGAGGAACAAAAAGTGTTTGTTTCTCGACATACCACCTTTTTAGAAAAGGAATTTCTTACAAAAGAAATTAGTGGCGACCAGGTAGAACCGGAAGAAATTCCGGCTACACAAACTCAAACTGAAGATTTAATGGAACTGGAGGATTCGGTAGTTCCCAACGAACCTCAGCCTCTCCGCCGATCTAGTAGGGTTCCTCACCCACCTGAGAGATACTACGGTTTTCTCATGGACGGTGGGAGCGAGGATTGCATCATGGTTGATGATGACCCAACTAGCTTCGAACAGGCCATCACGAGTGGGGACTCAGTGAAATGGCTGGATGCAATGCGGTCCGAGATGGAATCCATGTACACCAACAAAGTATGGACTTTGGAAGATGCTCCTGAAGGGGTAAAACCCATTGGGAGCAAGTGGATCTTCAAGAAAAAACTTGGTGTAGATGGGAAAGTGGAGACTTTCAAAGCTAGACTTGTTGCAAAGGGTTTTCGTCAAAGACCAGGTGTGGACTATGACGAAACCTTTTCTCCAGTGGCTATGCTTAAATCCATCCGGATCATGCTTGTCATCGCTGCATATCATGATTACGAAATCTAGCAAATGGATGTTAAGACCGCCTTTCTAAACGGTGATTTAGAAGAGTGCGTGTACATGACTCAGCCAGAGGGCTTCGTAGATAGTGGGAGCAGCGGGAAGGTGTGCAAGCTGCTTAAATCCATTTATGGATTAAAGCAAGCATCACGGAGTTGGAACATCTGCTTTGACGTCGTTATCAAAGAGTTTGATTTCGTCAAAAACGTAGATGAACCTTGTATCTACAAGAAGGTGGAAGAGAGTAAGGTTGTCTTCCTCGTATTGTACGTGGACGACATACCCTTGACAGGAAATGACATTCCTATGCTGCAATCGGTCAAGCTCTTCTTATCACAAAGATTCTCAATGAAAGATCTAGGTGATGCCTCCTGCATATTGGGAATCAGGATCTATAGAGATAGATCTAAAAGGATATTGGGATTGTTCCAGTCCAGGTACATTGACACCATACTAAAGAGGTTTAGTATGGAAGAGTCCAAACGTGGGTTTTTACCCACGATCTCAGGGCTCACTCTCTCCAAAGAGATGTCTCCCAAGACTGATTTGGAGAGAGCTTGCATGCAAGGGATACCCTATGCTTCGGCAGTAGGCTCTATCATGTACGCGATGCTATGTACCAGACCCGATGTAGCATACTCACTAAGTGTAGTGAGTAGGTATCAAGCTGATCCTGGAGAGAGTCACTGGACAACTGTGAAGAGCATTCTCAAGTACTTGCGAAGGACTAAAGAGATGCTCTTGGTGTATGGTAACGGAGAACTCCAAGTGGAGTCGTTTACCGATTCGAGCTTCCAGAGTGATAAGGACGACTCTAAGTCGCAGTCGGGATTTGTCTTTACCCTTTACGGAGGGGCGGTTAGCTGGAAGAGTTCCAAGCAGGAAACCGTAGCAGACTCGACGATGGGGGCTGAATACATCACTGCCAACGATGCTGCCAAAGAGGCTGTCTGGATCAAGAAGTTCATTACTGAACTTGGAGTGGTTCCATCCATTGAGCATCCAATACCTTTGTATTGCGATAACAATGGAGCGGTGGCTTTGGCCAAGGAACCCAGGTCCCATCAGCGATCCAGGCATATTCTGAGGCGGTATCACCTGATCCGGGAGATAGTTGATCGCCGGGAGATCGAGGTCAGGAGAGTTGACACGAAGAACAACACAGCGGATCCACTCACGAAGGCCATTCCCCAGATACAGTTTGAGAGACTCTTCGGAATGCTCGGTATGCGATACTACAGCAGCTGGTCCTAGTGCAAGTGGGAGATTGTTAGTTGTATGTATGCCCTAGAGGCCAGTATTGTACAGATGATGATATTATATTGGATGCTTGGACATATATAGAGAGGACTTTCTTACTCGATATGATAGTATGCTATCTGGTTGCTCTTTATCTTAACATGTATACTTGTCTCTTGATACTGTCTTGTAGTTACATGTTGGTAAAGCCCTTAGGATGTGTACTTGACTACCTGGACTATGATGCGGATCATACTAGTGGGGACATGGTAGTCCATAAGTACATCCTTCAAGGTCCTTAGTCGTGGGTGTATCGATTCGTGGCATCGATATACCAGAGTAGACTAGCGTATACGCTTCTCGACCCATGAGATGGGAGATGGATGATCCCATATCCATTGGTGTTTGACATCAGAGATGGTATACAGGTGCTCAGTGGAGACTGGGTACACTGGACGGACTCGCCGAGAACTCTCAGATGGTATTATACCTCACGTCAGATGGCAGTTCTCTGGTGACACTTGTGCAGGTTAGTCTGTAGACCCGAGATCGTCATAGAGTCTTGTGTGATTCCCACTGTGCTTTGATTTCCACCTTACCACGTCCATGAAGGAGTGCAAAACGGTGGTTTTTGGGTACAGTCCCGAGTCACATGGAGGCAATGAGCGATAAGAGGGGTTTCGTCTCTCCCGGTATTGGGGGTTGATGTTGCGCTGTGCTCGATTGGCCGTAACAGGGAAGTCCCTGGCCAGGGCTGATTTAGAGATTTATTGGTAAGTGTTACCAGTAGTTTCTCGACCCGTTATGAGCCTCACATCGGCATGACTTATCGGTTATTGGGGTCTGACGTTTACCATCCCTAGACTTGATATGCGACATATCAGACGAGGAGACCGGACTGTACGGGAAGTGTTACCGGCAGGCTTTTACAGGAGTTGGAGCGGGCTTGCTTGCTGATCTTCTGATCGCTCAATACCCGGGTAGCCGTTACGTCCAGCTAGTACCGCTGACGGCTTGTGGGTGCGTGATGTGATCATCACCTACTGCCGGTGTATTGACGAGTCTTTAGAGTCCTATATAGAGGTTTTACTGGCTCAGGCAAAACGAAATAGGAGCACGTATGTGATATGTGCGAGACCGAGAATAAATGCGAGTATGTGATATCGTATTCTATTCTTTCGACTTTTTGTATCGGTCGGTTATATATGATATGACCGGGTTATCGAATCAAGTGTTGATTCGATAAGTCGATACGATGGATGTTAGCCGGTTATATGAGATATGACCGGATTATTAAGTCAAGTGTTGATTTAATAATTAAGTGTATAATTGTATATTAGATATACTAATTTACATTTGCTAACACTTGTTCACTTTAGGGTTTTTCTGACATGTACACTACTTTAACATGTATATGATATATGTTAAAATGTGTTAACATATTGTATCATGGTTGATGATACACATGACTTGTGTGTATGAGACATACACCATCCTAATTGTTATGATTGGGTTTAATGTTTAAAAGTAATTACAAAATTAGTGGGAAATTGGAAAATGCATGAAGCTTGTGGATGCATTGACTAAAGTACACTAGATTTGTTTTTACTTTGGACTTTAACCTAACCATCACACAATTAGCTATGGTTATGGCTCTACAAGGGTTAGTATATGATACTCACTCACCATGGTTACCCTTCACACTTGATCATTATCCTCATTCTTTTCTTTTGTTCATCATCCTCTTCATTGAACAAAAAGAAAAAGCAAGCTAGGGTTTGATCCAAAGTGAGAATCCTTGTGAGAAACAAAATTCTAAAGAGAACCCACTTCCTATTTCTCCTTCCTCTACTAGACTAGCAGTTTAGTATAGGGTGTTTGCTTCACTAATTCTCAAATTAGTGAAGTAGTAGCTTGAGTCGGAATTCCCTCGACGTAGATCATCTTCGGCCTCGGAGACTTCTAGCAAGGTCGCATCCTTCGCGTCGTGAAGCCATGCAAGAGCCTGGGAGAACCTTGATCACAGCGAAGGGACTTCAACAAAGAGCAAATGAAGTGGAGGACCGATCTACAAAGGATGTATTTCGTGTTCCCTTTAGAGTAAAGTTGTTTACTTGCCATTAGATTCGCCTAATCTCTAGTACACTATCTTGCTTAGGGTTGTTAGGCACATAAAATTTTTAAACGGACATGGTCGATGCCTTGTAGAGCCTTGTTAGTGTGCCTAGTAACCCTACAAGAATTTGATAATAAAAGAGAGCATAAATCCTACTTCATCATCCTCATCTAATCTAGCCAATTAGATTAGGGTGTTCACTTCATTAATACTTGATTAGTGAGTGAGAGCTTGAGCTAAAGAAACTTTAAGGTAGATCATCTTTGAAAAGGAAGACTTCAAGCAAACATGGATCATTCGGGTTGTGGAACTTCTCTTGAGTCTGGGAGATCATGGATCGCAGCGAAGGGACTATTACTCGGAGCTTATAAAGCGAAGGAGCGGACTACAAAGGTTGTAATCCCTCTCTCTTAGATGTAAAGATGTTTACTTGCATGTTTAACCCTAATTATCTAGCAAAGATCCTCGCTTTGGGTTGTTCGGCACGTCTAAATTTTAAATCGGGCATGGTTGATGCCTTATAGACCCTTGTGACAGTGCCTAGTAACCTTACAACCCCGGGGCAAGAAGTTCGAGTAGTAGACGATGAGCCCGGCAGGGGCAGACTGCCTACCGGTGATTTTACCTGGCACGGCGGATATCCGGAGGATACCATTTGTAGTCGTGTGATTGATGATATGGGATGATCCGGATTGACGGAGCCCGAGGTATTGAGATATTGAGATTTGAGACACTGAGATATATAGATTTGATGATACAGGCCAGTCCGGATAGCCGGAGCCTGAGATATTGAGATATTGAGGTTTATGTTTTGTATCGATGCTTGACACGGATTTGATGTTGATTTCATTGATGATATCTCGATTTATATACATACAGAAAATCTCATTTATTAAAGAAAAATAGTTCTTGATTCATGATGTACTTTGTTCTCATTATATGCATCTGCACATCATATTAGTGACATGTTGTTACCTGAGGCACTGACACGAGTTTTTGGTATTACACTATATGGATAGATTTTTGCCCTTTACCGTTATATTATGCGTCAGGCCATATCATTATTATTTTGAGGATATTACTGATCGTATGACCTAGGATTGCGTTATGCATGCGATTTCTGCTGGTAGATATTTTCTACTCACGAGTTGGCAACTCACCCCCGTTGTGCCACAGTTCCTTACAGGTTTTGCCGTACAGGTTTCGTTGCGGCTTTGCTGGCACACTGTTCCTTCCGGATGATTGCTTTGGTAGGTGGGTCCTTTGCATCGGAACCACCATTACTATTCATTATTTCAGTTGTATCTAGAAACTCCATCAACCAGATTATATATTTGATAGAGATAGAAGACCAGACTTGTTATTGTTAAAACCTTAGAGTCACGCGTTGTATTATTATGTTTTTCATGTTGTTTTGAGTTTCTTTTGTGTTTTGATCCTCGCCCTTCTGCGTTGTATATTATACTACTTGTGTGGTTGTGACCGTCGTTTGACGAAGAGCTTGCTCCCGCTTGGGGATGCCTTTTTGTACTTCGTATACTATTCATGTTGTATCCCGTTTGGGGGCCAGTATTTACAAAGGAGACTCTGCCGAAATTTTCAGAAAATACTTGAGATTTTAAAAATACATATTTCGGCATATGTTGTTAAAACTACTTGCTTTAAATGGGTTTTTCCTTCACTCTACTGCTTCTTTGGTTTTGATTTCTGGGTTTTGGCTTACTTAGATTACGTACGCCTCGAGACGTTCCGTAATTTAAGTGCCGGTCATGTTCCGTACTTTTCGGGTCGTGACAAAGTTGGTATCAGAGCGTTAGGTTTTACCTTCTGAGTGTAGGATGACCCTTGGTTGATGGAGTAGCTAGCTTGAGTAGAGTGACGTACCGTACGTATGTTCCGCGGCATATTTACGATACGATACTCCGCTTAAGAAGCCTTAGGGTGTATATTTCCTTGCACAGTATTATATTCCTTCCTATGATCTAGCCTCATCGGTACCAGTTTATGGTTTTGTTATCACGGTTGTACGGGCGTGGAGAGCTACGGCTAGAGTTGCGGTCAGCATGAGCTCATCATGGACGAGGCTGACTAGGACATGATTCCAGGGACATACAATTGCATAGAGGCATTGTTTTATTGTGTTTTCGCGCCATGAGCGTTTGATGGATCGCTTTTACGAGATTTCTCGGACGTGCAGATCAGCACTAGAGGATTGGGCTACTGCAAGAGGCCAGCCAGATTGTGATGACCGTCATAGCATAAATTATTTTGATGATTGAGACACTGTTCAGCGTGCGGACGAATGAACCAGTGATTTTGGCGAATGAAAAGATATTGCCCCAGATGTTTGGAGCTAACGCCGCACGAGTTATACTTCATGATAGAATATCGCTAGTCACCAGATATGAAAGACTAGGACATGTGATTCATTGCCAACCTCGATGCGAGATCATCAGATAGATTGATTCCAGCTAGAGACAACTTCACGCGGATACGTTGAGAGTTGATAGAGACGATTGAATGTCAGGAACCTATTTTTCCAAGTTTAAAGTATTCGGAAAACAATGCAAGCAATTCTACGGACCCTCTAGAAGAATGAAACCCTAACTCAACATAATGACCATGGAACGCCGGTAAACCTTAGGGTTTGCGGCAGTTCAGCGGTGCCATTAGTGAGGCTTGGGTCTGCCCTTCTACGGTTAGTCCATAAGTACTGTGGCATATATTCGATACTATTAAATTGTACCCAAGATGTTAAGCTCTTGGGGATTATGGAACCTCGACGAATCGATCGAAAAGTTCGATATCATTCGGATATCATATGATGGGATACATTGCTTGGGAGACTCCAAATATGAGTATAGCCGTTGGAGTGTAGTCCATGCAGCCACGAGGAGACGAGTCCGAATCAGTCGACATTAGAGGAAGGTGGAGCAAGAGATTCATACGAGATCTTGATAAGATGACGTTCCACTCCGCTGACATCAGAGATGTGATACGCAAGCAGAAGCGTTGACTATGGATATATCTTCCAGGAGGAGTCGTAATGAGTATGCAGCCGTTCCAGAACAAGAAACAGATACAGATTTAGTAAGAGATGATAACTTTCGGTCAGTTCAGCAGAAACGAGGTTTGGGGAGAGACCTCGACAGGACCCTTCTGGAATGCTATACGAGAAGATTTGGACCCGGGATCGGTCATATTGCACACACCCAGCAGGCCAGAGTTCAGCATCGTCGACGAGACATGTTATGAGTGACCATAAGAGTTGGCCAGAGATCTTTAGAGGATGTGTCAGAGCGGACTACTTCCGTTATCGTTTCTATATTGGACCGTTGAGCCGAGGAGCTATGTACTTAGCAATCTGCAGTGAGAGACGAGAGCCTAAGGGCACCAGGTGACAGGCCATGATCAGGAGGCAAGTAGATATCTTGCTCTTCTAGCATTGGGTGTACCGACACCTTCTCGACCTTGAAGGAAGGACATCGACGACATTATTTATGATTTATGATTTTGTGATTGACTATCGCGTATCCGTCACTTTGGATTTCAGTATTTTTGAGTGATTTAGTTCATGATTGAATTTTGATGATTGAGTTTCATGATATTTGATTTCATGCCTAGGGCATGCATATGATTTGACTTATGCTTTCGGCATAGTTTTCTTGCACTTTTCGTGTTTTGATTTGCTTTTGTGCATGCCGATGCACAGGATGGTAAGATTTTATACCACGGTATACCTGATTAGGATTTTGATTAAGATATGTTGTATACCGTCGATTTTGATTGTGATATTCGATATTTATTTTCGTGCACCTTGTGCACTTGACTTGGATTTTGCGCATACTTGACGCACTTGATGTGATTTTGGTGCACACCAGACGCACTAAATCGAGATTCTTTGTGTATATCAGATGCACCTGGTTTTGCTGTCAGGCACACACGTTGCCCTTGACAGGTGTTTCGTGCACACCCGTTGCACTTAGATTTGGTTTTGTGCACATGTATGGCACATTCATGGATTTCGGTTTCCGTGCGCACCAGACGCACGTGGCATTCATATATATATATATATTTGGGATTGATTTCTTTTGGAGCAATATATTTTATGATACTTGCTATTTGGTTTAGTACTGAGCAGGACTAGTCAGAGGACAGTACCTGAGTATTTTTTTGCATGCATTGATAGTTATCGAAGGGATTTCCAAAGAGGAGCTATAGTCTCAGTATTTACCTACGTGTCAGTGATGACACGAAACTATTTAGAAGGGAAACCCTTCTGAATTGTTTTCAAAACGGCGGGACGTGTATGTTAAACAAAGGATATATATATATATATAGTTATTTTCATACAATGGACGTCCGCCACTGTGCAGTGATACACAAATCGCACAACGATTTGAAAAAGGTCTGGCATGCATTGCTTCCAGATGTTTTAATGATGTTTACCTATATAGTTTTAACATTTACAGGTATAGTTTTGATGTATATCATATTGATTTTCTTTTTGGATTTAGACATTGATGTCTTCCCCATGACTCCGATGATTGCGGGATACTTGAAGAAGTTTTGATTTAGAGTTATACACTCTTTTTCATACGCAAGTATTGCGCTACGATATATGTTTTATGTATTTATGATTTTGGAGCCCCGATGACTTGATGGTTTTGCTTAAATGTTTTAGTATTTTGAGGAGTTTTAATTTAAATCCGGGGACCAAATTTCTTTAAGGGGGAAGATAGTAACGTTTTGAAAATCGTTTAGGTGAAATTTCGGAAAATCGGTAAAATAACGGGTGTTTTCCGTAAAAATCAAGATATAAATATCTTTTAATATAAAATTAAATATACATATTCTAGTTATGAAATTGCTGGTATTTAGTGTTTATTAAGCCAATAGTAAAATTTCAAATTTATTGAATTTTTTTCCGAAACTAATTATTTTAATATTATTTTAAGCCGTCACTGATACATTTAATTAGGGAAAATTATAAATTGGAATGAGTTGATACAAATTTTATGCATCATGACGCACTAAACTAACGTGTAAAATATTATTTTTGAAATGAAATGAAATTGTCAAACGATTTTAGAAAATATCGAAGAAAAAGGCTTATTTTGCGAAAATTAAGTTAAATAGATGTGAGATGGGCTTGTGACTTGAATTGGGCTTTCATTTCTTGGAAATTTTTCCACAAACACACACACACCCATCCCCACTCTCTTGGCCGAACCCTTTTGTTGGGGTAAAAATTTACACCCCGGTTGACCAAGTCAAAATCCAAGTCAACCCCAAGCCAAGTGGGCCCAAGCCCAGACCCAGTGGGCCCATGCCCGGGTCGAGCCCGAACATGAAGCGGCCGGCCTCCCCCCGTGCCAAGATAAAAATTTTGTAATAAATAATTTTGTTGTATTTCTTTTATTTTATTTTATGGATAAATGTAAGAAAAATAGGCATAAAGCCAAATTTTTGTAAAGCCCATGGCTTATGTGCAAAAAGAAATGGCACATGAGCCATGGGATAGGCAAAATGCCATTTTGTGAAGCCCAAGGGGCTATGTGTAAAGTGTATAGCCTATAAAGGCAAGGATAATGAAAATATCCCATAACTTTTTCTCTCTCCAAAAAAAATTAGAGCTGAGCTCTTTCTTCCTTCTTCAAGGTTCCAAAACCTTCTTCTTTCTCTTGAATTAAATCAAGAGTTTTACTCTTCCCTTTTTTAAAACTAAATAGTTTTCCACCACAAAACCCACAAAGGGGAACTTGGATCTGCCATCAGATCTTAAAAAGGAGAGATTTTGAGATTTTACATCTCTTGATCTTCAAGATCCAGCAAGCAACAGGAGGAAGAAGAAGAACCCTTCCATTAACCCAAAAAAAAAAAAAACACACACTCAGGAGTCTAACTCCTCTTTGATTTCTCTTCAGAGAAATCTTTTTAGGCTAAAAGCCTGTTGTGTGCGCAAGTCGCCCGCGTGCCGACACGTGGCGCGCGCGCTTGCGCAACTGCACAAGTGCGCAAGTCGCCCACATGCCGACACGTGGCGCGCGCGCTTGCGCAACTGCGCAAGTGCGCAAGGCGCCCGCGTGCCGACACGTGGCGCGCGCGCTTGCGCAACTGCGCAAGTGCGCAAGGCGCCCGCGTGCCGACACGTGGCGCGAGCGCTTGCGCAACTGCGCAAGTCGCCCGCGTGCCGACACGTGGCGCGCGCGCTTGCGCACCTGCGCATCCCTTGGATGTCTTTTCCCCCTCTTTTGTGTACATATATACACATATACATATGTATACAAATTTATACATACACGTACTCCACGACACTGTCCCTGTTAGAAAAAAATTTCTAACGGGGCGCTGCTAGCCCCCTTGACCCCAGCCCGCTATCCGGGTAGCGGGACCCCCGTAAAAACTCTGCGTGGCTCCCGATATATCCAAACCCCCCTTTCAGAATTGAACACACGTATACTGCACATTGAGTTCGCATGACCAGTTTAACCCGTTAATCGGAGGTTCCCTCGCCCCAAGGGCGATGGGTAATTAACGGCAGCTTAGTCCGCGGCTGCCGGAGATTCGGATCCCCACCATCATTAAACCCCGGCCTACCCTAGGCCGGGGGAATCTGTAGTACGCCTGACAAGCGCGCGCGTATTCCCATCTCAATGGGGTGACGAAAAACACCCTACAGGTTCTGGCACGCCCGGTGGGACCAATCTCTCCTCCCATATTTCGGGTTAAATGTTCATACGAACTCAATCAATATACATATCGATTGCCTATACTGAAATGATGTTTTTTTTCCATGCAGCAATCAACCTTCAACGACAATGTCTCTCCTGATGAATTCAGCTTCCAACGTGACCCCGATTCCATACGTGGTCAAGATCAACGCTCGTGTGGTTCTCCCTGCAAGCCTCAGTCGACAGTGGGAGGAACCGCCCCGCCAGTTTGGCTCTGTCATCATCTACCCTGCCGGAAGCGCTCACCTGGCGGAGATCCCGGCGGAACAGGTGGCCAAGCCAGTCTCAAGGGGCAAGAGGCCGAATGTCGTGATCGCCAAGGCACCACAACCGAAACTTAAGACGGTGTCTGAACGATTCTCTAGTGCTCCAGCGAACTTCGGTACAAAGGGCAACATCAAATGTTGCGGACGAGCTCAGGCGATGACTCCAACAAATGCACAATCGAGCGTATCTCCAAGACCCTCCATCGACCGGTATGCGGCGTCTTCCCAAAGAGCCGAAGTCCGCCAGGCGCTTAGAACAGAAAAGTTAAGACAGAAGCGGCTCAGGTATCGAGCCAACAAAAGGGCCAAGACCTCGGCCAAATGGAATCGTGTGAAGTTCCAAGAGCAGGGTTGCCCCGTGACGACGGCTGAGTCAGACGTAAGAATCAGCAATTCCTTCGAGCCTCTGAAGTGGGTTCAGAAAAACGCCATGACCGCCAGAATCAAGAAGACAGCGGTCCGAACAGTGCCACAAAGAGACGTGTCCCGGCCCCAACAGAAAAAGTATGACACTGTCTCATCAAGAGTCTATGAAGCACTCTGTGCCGCACGAAAGCAGCGGGGAAAACCCAGAAAAGAAGCGCCAGCACCATTCAAGAAACTGGTTAAGCCAGGCGCCTTCAATCGACTACCAGCTACCGAAACAAGGGGGTCAAGACAGCGATCCACGAAATCAACTGCCAATGATAGAAAGACGGCCGGATATATCATCCATACGGTCTATATGGCGGGAGGACGCCCCAGCGACAACCTTCGCAGCAAAAGCAAGGATGGGGCCACCACATCCCAAGCTCAATCTAGCCCGAATGTGGTTGCCGCTGCCCAAGAACAGCCGCCCCTGCTGGATGAAGAAAACCTTCTCGATGAGGATGATAGGCAGAAAGACCCCTCGGTCCATGCAGAGTCAAGCTCGGACAGCGAGGAAGAGCCGACTTTCCGCCCTAGGACTGCGGAGCAAGAGCTGCTTCAAGAACTTCGAAAACAGCTCAGGAGCAAAGATAAAGAGATGGCCAAGCTCTATTCGAAAATTGATGATTTAACGAACGTGGTGATGCAGCTTACGGCTCAAATTGCTCGAGCGCCTCCCAATCAAGCACAAGCCGCTACTAATCAGCCGGGTGATGACAATCCGAGGCAGCCAATGCCTGTTCCTTTGGGACCAAGACTGGTCGAGCCAAATGAAAGCCGGCTACATTCCGCTTCTGGGGACGCCTTGGCCCCAGATAGCACCATCCCGCTAACACAGGATCGGATAATGGATTTGGTCACCAGCAAGGTTAAAACATTGGTGGCCGAAGCTGAAGCTCAGAAAGAAATCGGCAGTAGTGGGCGGCCATATCCCGCGCAGTACGATCTGATTGAGTTCCCAAGCGGCTACGTCATTCCTAAGTTCGGAAGATTTGATGGAACGGGGAATGCAAATCAGCACGTCGCCCACTTCAAAGCATCGTGCGGAAATACAGGGGGCAATGATGCGCTCCTTCTTCGTCAGTTTGTCAACAGCCTGACCGGTGTTGCTTTCGACTGGTACGCGAGCATACCAGATGGGTCCGTCATTACCTTTGCCCAAATGGAGTCTCTGTTCCGGCAAAGGTTCATGAGCGTCAGTGATAAAATCTCCATTGCCGACCTTGTGAGGACCAAGCCGGGGAAGAATGAAAGTAACACTGACTTTATCGCCCGATGGCGTAATCTCACGGTCAAGTGCGAACCGCCGCTGGAGCAGGACCAGTCCGTTAGCCTTCTCATTGGGAACCTCAGCAATTGGATGGTCCCCTTCTTGTGTACAGCGGGCCTCAAGACGTTTCAGGAGCTAACCAAGAAAGTCCAAATGCTGGAACGCTCGAAGCAAGAGTCCCCGCCAGACTCTCAGAGAGACAAAACCTGGAAAAGCAAGCGGGACGACAACCGTAGAAGCGGGAGTTCCAGCAGTACCAATGTCTTCAATGCCTCCGACAATGAAGAAAAGCGAAGGGCAGGCGAATCCAAAACCAACCGGTCTCGAAAGCCATTGCTGGGAGGAGATGGGCCTTCCCTAGAGGAGAAAAAGAACAAGGTTTACTCTTTCAGAAGGGACAAGGTCCGCAAGATATTTAAAGATGCCTTGAACAATGGCCTACAACTGCCGGAGTCGAAAAGACCCCAAGAAGCAAAAATGACCGACAATCCCCTGTATTGCCCGTACCACCGAGTAGTGAGCCATGCGATCGAGGATTGCTATATCTTCAAGGACTGGGTCGAGAAGCAGTACAAGGCTGGAGAGATCGAGCTGTCCAAAAGCGTGTTGGTGAACAATTAAGTTGCAACCGCCAACTTTATACAGACGGAAGCTGAAGCCTTCTGGGAGCAGACAGCCGAACCCGCTGCCCTGACAAACGAAACTGACTCATCGCGGACTCCGTGGAGTACGCACATATCTAATAAGACGAAGAAGATGCTAAAGCTACTTCAGAAAGAGCGCAGGATGGAATGGGAAGGACAGAAGAAGCCTACCAGTCCAGCTGCCTATGCGGCTCCATCAGGCTCAAAATCCAAGAAGCTCAAGAAGAAGAAAAGTGCAGCTCGGCGCGAAAAAGAGTCTGCAGGGAGATCGACCATTCAAAAGTATATCGATTCCCTCGAAGAATATGAGCAAAAGGAAAGAACATTGATTCAATTGAAGGAGTTCTTCCCTGTACAAGCGGCCGAAATTCTGGAGGAGTTAGAAGAAGACTCCAATGAAGAAATTCCAGTAGTGACCTGCTACGCCATCCATCTTGGCAGCGACTCTGAGGATGATCTCTGTTTTCCGGAAGAGGACGAGGAGCTCACCACAAAGGCCAATCAAATCCAGCTCAGAAGCGGCAGGGCTCTACCGCAAAATCAGGGCAACGCCCCAAAAGGGAAGGAAAAACAAGTCGCTAATGAAGAAAATGGCAGAGAACCGGCCGACGAAAACATAAATCCTTCCTCGGTGGACTATAATGTCTTGGCACATCTCCGGAAGCTTCCATCTCTCCTGAGCATCTACGACGCCTTGGTCCTATCTAAGGAGCTTAGAGACGTTCTCATTCACGCTCTACAAAACCCCGAGCGGTATCAGGCTCACTTTGCGGAAATTAATATGAAAGAAACCCAGCACGCTTTGCATGCCGCCGCAGTCACATTTAAGGATGAAGACTTGCTACTGGGAACGGCTGAGCATAATCGGCCGCTTTACGTGACCGGGTACAGCGACGGAGATCGAATTAATCGTATATTGATTGATCCGGGGTCCTCAGTGAACATCATGAACTTGCGAACTCTGAAGAGTTTGTCAATGGACATCCGACACCTGTCGAGGGAAAGGATTGTCATTCAAGGGTTCAACCAAAATTGCCAGCAAGTTCTAGGGTCTATAGCTTTGCCAATCAAATTTGGGGATCTGCAAACTGAAGCTAAGATATACGTGATCGACGCCGACACATCTTATAAGATTCTCTTGGGGCGGCCGTGGATCCATGATTACGGCATCATTCCGTCGACTCTCCATCAATGCATGAAGTATACTAAAAATGGCGAAGAAAGACGTATTGACGGAGACATCCAGCCGTTCGGTGTGCATGAAGTCCGATACGAAGATTCTCGGTACTTTACGAACCACCAAAATTCTAAGCCACAACTGACTGAGGATAGACCAGCCCCAAGACTCAAAAGCAAATCTGCGCCGGCTGTCACTTTCAAAAGCAAAAATACCCAAGTGCGCCCGCATTTCGGCAGCGACACTGATGAGTCCGATGCTGGAAGCCCGTCCTCCCGTAAAACTCGCCCTCGTTTCGGCAGCGATACGGACGAATCTGTTACCGAAGGCCCGTCTAGCAGCAAAGTCCGCCCTCATCTTGGCAGTGACACTGAAGAGTCAGAAGAAGAGGACCTGCCGTGCGACAGCTGTGCAGATCGACCCCCCATGCAGCAAGCGAAACTACGAGAGACCTTCGAAGTCGCAGAAGGGTCCCTGGCTATCACAAGGGTGCCGGAACGGATGTCCAAAGAGCTCGACGCATTGTCAGTCTCTACCGTGGACCAGCTGAAAACTTTCTACGTGCCCGGGAGGAAAAATGGACAGAAGGGCATCCTGTTTTACAAGTCAAACCCCGTTGTGCACCCGGACGATCTTTCTATCGCGTGCCTTCCCTATGAGAGAGGCATAAGAGCCGTCCTCAATCCCAGATACTATGCGCCCGAGATGCGGGAATACTTTAAGAAGTGCGGATGCCGGTTATATCAAACGGAGTCCGAAGCAAAGTTTTACGAAGGGCTATGGTATCCGCCCCAGGTCCGAGCACTCATCGATGGACGAATTCCAGATAGACGGGGCATAGGCTACATTCAACCTGATTCCAAAGCGTGCTACATGATCCGTGTTGGTGAGGCCAGCGAAGGATCGAATAATGATGACGAGATAGCCGAGCCAGAAGAAGCTCCTCAAGAGCTCGAAGATGGCGGACAAGCAACCTTTGATGAGCTAACCGAGATTGACTTAGGAACGCCCGATAATCCAAGGCCGACCTACATCAGCTCACTCTTGTCGGAGGAAATGAAAGAGCAGATAATTGCCCTGCTGCGCGAGTTCGTCGACTGCTTCGCGTGGACGTACAAAGAAATGCCTGGCCTTTCCCCTGAGGTAGCCGTGCATAAGCTGGCTATATCTCCTGATGCTAAGCCAGTCAAACAAGCTCCTCGAAGAATGAGAAGGGAGTTGGAAGAAAAGGTCATCGAGGAAACCAAGAAACTCATCGATGCCGGCTTCATCAGAGAAGAGAAATATGCGGACTGGATCGCATGCATAGTCCCAGTCAAGAAGAAAAATGGGCAGATCCGAGTCTGTGTCGATTTCAGGGACCTCAATAAGGCATGTCCTAAAGATGACTTCCCGCTACCGGTCATGGAAATGATGGTCGATGACACCTCAAATTACGAACTGTTCACCTTTATGGACGGCTCGTCTGGATATAATCAGATCAAGATGTCGCCTGAGGATGAGAAGCACACAGCATTTCGAACCCCGATCGGAATATATTGCTACAAGGTAATGCCATTCGGACTGAAGAACGCAGGTGCTACATATCAAAGGGCGATGACTAATATCTTCGATGACCTAATTCATAAAGTCGTCGAATGTTATGTTGATGATCTGGTCGTTAAGACTGAAACCAAGGCCGATCATATCCAGGATCTTAGGATCGTTCTCACCAGACTGAGGGAATTTGATCTGAAGATGAATCCTCTGAAATGCGCTTTTGGCGTGTCATCGGGAAAATTCCTGGGCTTCATAGTTCGACATCGTGGGATCGAAGTTGACCCATCAAAGATAAAGGCCATCATGGAGATGCCTCCTCCGAAGAGTCTGACGCAGCTAAGATCTTTTCAAGGCAAGCTTGCTTATATACGGAGGTTTATCTCAAATTTATCGGGGAGATGTAGGCCCTTCTCAAAGCTCATGAAGAAAGGAGCTCCTTTTATCTGGGATGCCGAATGTCAAGCAGCGTTCGAAAGCATCAAACAATACTTGTTGCACCCTCCAGTGCTGGCTGCTCCCATTCCAAATAAACCGTTAATTCTCTACACTGCCGCGCTAGATGAGTCACTCGGTGCGCTCCTCGCCCAGAATAACGAGGAGGGAAAGGAAAATGCCCTCTACTACCTCAGTCGAACTCTAGTCGGGGCGGAACACAACTATTCCCCAATCGAAAAGCAATGCCTGGCTCTGATATTTGCTGTGAAGAAGCTGAGGCACTATCTGCTGGCTCATCGGGTTATGCTGATCTCCAAGGTCGACCCGCTCAAACACTTGATGACCAAAGCAAGCCTAGCCGGCAGGATGGCAAGATGGGCTGTCATGCTACTTGAGTTTGATATAGTTTATACCCCTCAGAAAGCAGTAAAAGGGCAAGCTCTTGCAGACTTTCTCGCTGCTCATCCCATACCAGAAGGGTCGCCGCTAAATTGTGAGTTACCCGACGAACAAGTGCTGCACCTCGAGAATGACGAGCCATATTGGGAGCTCTACTTCGATGGGGCCTCATCGATAAGAACCTCCAGTAAATCAAGCGTCCCGGAGATAAAAGCAGGGATAGGATTGGTGTTTATCACACCATCAATGGGAACCCTACGGCGTTCTTTTGCTCTCACCGAGCCTCGGACAAACAATGAGGCCGAGTATGAAGCTCTGATAGCTGGTTTGGAGCTCGCCATAGAAATGGAAATCCTTCGGCTACGGGTTTACGGTGATTCCCAGCTTGTCGTCAACCAAGTAAGCGGCGACTATAAGATATACAAACCCGAGTTGGCTCGGTACAGAAGCCGGGTGGTGGAACTCATGAAACGGTTCACTCATATCGAACTAACAAGAGTCCCTAGAGCATTGAACGGAAAAGCCGATATACTCGCTCGCCTAGCCAAGGAGCTGGCTGATCCTGACATGGACGAAATTCTGATCACAGTCAGGAGCTGACAAATTCTACCCCCAGTCTCTCTACGAGAAGAGGAAAGCGCGGAACAGAAGAGCAGTCCTGCGGAAGAAGCTTCGATCATCCAAGACGAGCCCGATTGGAGAGAACCCTTCATAGAGTACCTCCGATACGACAAGCTGCCCGAAGAAAAATCTGCAAGGATTCAGCTGAAGAAAAGAGCCCTCCGATACGTGTTTGTAAATGACACATTATACCGCAGGTCATATGACCAACTCTGGCTCAGGTGCCTGTCGTCGGCCGAAGCACAAAAGGTCATGAAAGATGTCCACTCGGGAGTTTGCGGTGCTCACCAATCTGGCCCCAAGATGCGACTTCAAATTAAACGGCTTGGGTATTACTGGCCCACCATGATACGGGATTGCGGAGAGCATGCAAAGAAATGTTATATCTGCCAAATTCACGGTGATTTTATTCACAAGCATCCCAACCCATTGCATCCTACAGTGGCGTCGTGGCCCTTCGAAGTTTGGGGCACCGACATTGTTGGCCCAATTGATCCTCCGTCATCTAAAGGCCACCGGTTCATACTGGCCGCGACAGACTACTTCTCCAGGTGGGCTGAAGCTGTCCCGCTAAAAGAAGTCAAGACAAAGGATATTCTGACATTCTTCCAGCATAATATTCTATACCGCTTCGGTACACCAAGAAGAATCATTTCTGACAACGGGCCTTCTTTCAAGAGCTTCAATGTCTCAAGATTCGCTACTCAGCACAAGATAGACTGGAGGTATTCCTCCATCTATAATCCAAGAGCCAATGGGCTAGCCGAAGCCTTCAATAAGACTCTATGCAAGCTCCTGAGGAAAAATGCTTCAGCCAACAAGAGAGACTGGAATCTCAAGCTTCACGAGGCATTGTGGGCATATCGTACCACGCACCGTACTCCAACTCAGTCCACTCCATACTCACTGCTCTTCGGAGTGGAGGCGGTCCTCCCCCTCGAAGTCGAAGTTCCAAGCTTAAGAATGGCCGTTCAGCATGAGTTGACAGAAGAGGAAAACGTGCTCCTTCGACTTGAAGAACTCGATGCCCTCGAAGAAAAGAGGCTCGCGGTGCAGCAAAATCTGGAGCTGTACCGAGCCCAAATGTCACGGGCCTATGACAAGATAACCCGTCTCCGCGCTTTCAAGAAAGGTGAATTGGTGCTGGTCCTCAAAAGACCGATCATCCCCAATCGACATGCCAAGGGAAAATTCGAGCCGAACTGGGAAGGACCATACGTCATCGAGAAAGTGTTCGACGGAGGATCCTACCAACTAATAAGTGCCGAGGGAGAAAGGCCCATGCCACCCATCAATGGACGATATCTCAAGAAATACTACACATGAATGCTCCAAGTCGCAGGCGAATTGAGCACATCAGCCCTACGGTCTGGATCATACATCCTGCAAAACCGTATACAATCCACGGGCGTAAATGACCCCTATCTCTCCCAAATCCTGCCGGTGAGACTACTTTTAAAAGTCCCACCAGCGGTAAAAATAAAAAAGAGAAGAAATAAAAAAATAAAAGAAATAAAAAAAAAATAAAATAAAAAAAAATAAAAATAAACGGTATGTCCACAAGCAAAACGGGCACGGATGAAAACCCGAAAGGGCTCCGTGAGTAAAAACAGCAGGACTACCGGCGAGTCTGCGAAAACCCGAAAGGGCGCAAACTTGTGAAAAGAGATGAAATACACTCGCAAAGTCCTCTCGACCTTGTGAGGAGAAAACCCCTGCGTGAGATCCTTACGACTCACAAAGGAGCAACACACTTAGGAATCCTCACGATTCCTAAGGAGAAAATACACCTGCGGGATCCTTACGACTCGTAGGGAGAAAATGCTTTATGGGACCCTCACGGCCCATAAAATTGAAAAGCCTTAGGTGGTAGGGACCCAAACCTATCTCCTAAGCCATCGTTCCCCAACGGGCAACGGCAAATGATGATCCGCTCCTGGCATTTCGCTTCAGTGTTAGCGGTGCTGATGCCGACCAAAAACCCAAATCCCAAGTCCTCCCGAGGCAAATGATGAGTTGCTCCTGGCATTATTCCAGTGCAGCAATACTAATGCCAAACAAGATCCAAATTCCAAGTCCCCAAACGGCGAATGATGAGTCGCTCCTGGTACCATATTCCAGTGTAGCGATGCAGACGCCAACCAAAATCCAATTTCTCAAAATTCTCCGGCCCTACGGTGGGTCCCCAAATTGACCATCGTATACAATCCACGGGCTCAAATAATTCTCATCATACCCATGCCCCACCGTAATCACCAGTTATGCGGCCGGTCTCCGCTTTGGGAATGATGCTCCATTGATAAGACCCACTCATGTGTCCTCACGATATATGAGGAGAACAAACCTTTGTGGGATCCTTACGACTCATAAAGGAAAAACACACTTAGGAGTCCTCACGACTCCTAAGGAGAAAATACACCTGTGGGATCCTTACGACCCGTAGGGAGAAAATGTTTTTATGGGACCCTCACGGCCCATAAAATTGAAAAGTCTTAGGCGATAGGGATCTAAACCTGTCTCCTAAGCCATCGCTCCCCAATCCCCAAATGGTGAATGATGAGTCGCTCTTGGTACCATATTCCAGTGCAGCGATGCAGACGCCAACCAAATTCCAAATCCCTTACCCCAACGGCGAATGATGAGTCGCTCCTGGTACCATATTCCAGTACAGCGATGCAGACGCCGACAAAATCCCGAAATTTTTCCGGCCCTACGGTCTGGATCATACATCCTGCAAAACCGTATACAATCCACGGGCGTAAAACAATCCCAATTTCTCCCAAATCCTCTCGGGGCAAATGATGAGTTGCTCCTGGCATTATTCCAGTGCAGCAATGCAGATGCCAAACAAAAACCAAAAAATCCCCAAATCCTCCCCATGACAGATGATGATTCGCTCCTGGTACCATATTCCAGTATAGCGATGCTGATGTCAACCCAAATCAAAATCAACAAGTCAACTTCCACTCCGACACCGCAGAAAGCGGAGCAAGTCAGAATCCAATCTCAACACCGCAAGAAGCGGAGCAAGTCAAGTCTACCCCTGACACTGCAAGAAGCAGAGCAAGTCAAATCAAGCACCGACCGTCCAAGTCGCAAAAAGGGCAGAATCGACCGTCCAAGTCGCTAAAAGGGCAGCACAGACCGTCCAAGTCACAAAAAGGGCAGAACCGACCGTCCACGTCGCTAAAAGGGCAGCACCGACCGTCCACGTCGCTAAAAGGGCAGCATCGACCGTCCACGTCGCTAAAAGGGCAGCATCGACCGTCCACGTCGCTAAAAGGGCAGCATCGACCGTCCACGTCGCTAAAAGGGCAGCATCGACCGTCCAAGTCGCTAAAAGGGCAGCAATGACCGTCCAAGTCGCTAAAAGGGCAGCATCGACAGCCCATGTCGCTAAAAGGGCAGCATCGACCGTCCATGTCGCTAAAAGGGCAGCACCGACCGTCCACGTCGCTAAAAGGGCAGCACCGACCGTCCACGTCGCTAAAAGGGCAGCATCGACCGTCCACGTCGCTAAAAGGGCAGCATCGACCGTCCAAGTCGCTAAAAGGGCAGCACCGACCGTCCACGTCGCTAAAAGGGCAGCATCGACCGTCCACGTCGCTAAAAGGGCAGCATCGACCGTCCACGTCGCTAAAATGGCAGCACTGACCGTCCACGTCGCTAAAAGGGCAGCATCGACCGTCCAAGTCGCTAAAAGGGCAGCACCGACCGTCCAAGTCGCTAAAAGGGCAGCATCGACTGTCCATGTCGCTAAAAAGGCAGCATCGACCGTCCAAGTCGCAAAAAGGGCAGAACCGACCGTCCACGTCGCTAAAAGGGCAGCACCGACCGTCCAAGTCGCAAAAAGGGCAGCGCAGGATTCCTACAAAGCGGGAACCAGATAACTCCGGGCCAGGGAAAACGTCTATCACGGACACTCCGTCTCGGAGACATGTCAAGCAACGACCGTCCATGTCGTAAAAAGGGCAGTGCCAGCTTCCCAAAAAGCGGGAACCAAATCAAGTCGCCTCCACGTGAAAGAAGATCCATCAATTTCATGCACACGACCCACATATGTGGTGTGCATTTATTGATGGGGGGCAATTTGTTGGGGTAAAAATTTACACCCCGGTTGACCAAGTCAAAATCCAAGTCAACCCCAAGCCAAGTGGGCCCAAGCCCAGACCCAGTGGGCCCATGCCCGGGTCGAGCCCGAACATGAAGCGGCCGGCCTCCCCCCGTGCCAAGATAAAAATTTTGTAATAAATAATTTTGTTGTATTTCTTTTATTTTATTTTATGGATAAATGTAAGAAAAATAGGCATAAAGCCAAATTTTTGTAAAGCCCATGGCTTATGTGCAAAAAGAAATGGCACATGAGCCATGGGATAGGCAAAATGCCATTTTGTGAAGCCCAAGGGGCTATGTGTAAAGTGTATAGCCTATAAAGGCAAGGATAATGAAAATATCCCATAACTTTTTCTCTCTCCAAAAAAAATTAGAGCTGAGCTCTTTCTTCCTTCTTCAAGGTTCCAAAACCTTCTTCTTTCTCTTGAATTAAATCAAGAGTTTTACTCTTCCCTTTTTTAAAACTAAATAGTTTTCCACCACAAAACCCACAAAGGGGAACTTGGATCTGCCATCAGATCTTAAAAAGGAGAGATTTTGAGATTTTACATCTCTTGATCTTCAAGATCCAGCAAGCAACAGGAGGAAGAAGAAGAACCCTTCCATTAACCCAAAAAAAAAAAAAACACACACTCAGGAGTCTAACTCCTCTTTGATTTCTCTTCAGAGAAATCTTTTTAGGCTAAAAGCCTGTTGTGTGCGCAAGTCGCCCGCGTGCCGACACGTGGCGCGCGCGCTTGCGCAACTGCGCAAGTGCGCAAGGCGCCCGCGTGCCGACACGTGGCGCGCGCGCTTGCGCAACTGCGCAAGTGCGCAAGGCGCCCGCGTGCCGACACGTGGCGCGCGCGCTTGCGCAACTGCGCAAGTGCGCAAGGCGCCCGCGTGCCGACACGTGGCGCGAGCGCTTGCGCAACTGCGCAAGTGCGCAAGTCGCCCGCGTGCCGACACGTGGCGCGCGCGCTTGCGCACCTGCGCATCCCTTGGATGTCTTTTCCCCCTCTTTTGTGTACATATATACACATATACATATGTATACAAATTTATACATACACGTACTCCACGACACTGTCCCTGTTAGAAAAAAATTTCTAACGGGGCGCTGCTAGCCCCCTTGACCCCCAGCCCGCTATCCGGGTAGCGGGACCCCCGTAAAAACTCTGCGTGGCTCCCGATATATCCAAACCCCCCTTTCAGAATTGAACACACGTATACTGCACATTGAGTTCGCATGACCAGTTTAACCCGTTAATCGGAGGTTCCCTCGCCCCAAGGGCGATGGGTAATTAACGGCAGCTTAGTCCGCGGCTGCCGGAGATTCGGATCCCCACCATCATTAAACCCCGGCCTACCCTAGGCCGGGGGAATCTGTAGTACGCCTGACAAGCGCGCGCGTATTCCCATCTCAATGGGGTGACGAAAAACACCCTACACCTTTGACAGCAGCCCCTCCCCACTCTCCCCTCCAATTAAAGAAAATCAATGAAAGGAAAATGAAAAGAAAAGGAAATCAATAAAGAAATGGGTGTGTTGACTTGAGGTATGGGTTTTTGACTTTCTCTTTCTCTTTCAACACCTCACTCTCTCCCACACTTTCCCCACCTGCATATTGGCCGAGCCCCCTTTCTTCAGCCCCCTTCATTTCTTCATCTCATTTCTTATCAAAAATCCACCATTTTTGCCTTAAATCCATACAAAAATCAAAGCAAAATCAAAATCCAACTCCTACCCATTTTTCCTTGGCTACTCTAGTGTGGATCTAGGAGCATGGAGGCCATTTTAGGTGACAAGTTTTCAATTTGATCTCAAGAATTTGGGAGGTATAAATGTTAACCCTTTTGGTTATATGTTGATTAATTCCTCCAATTTAAGTTATTGTGATGTTTAAAAAGGGTTTTAAATTCAAGTTTGAAATCTCAAGTGGAAGGTTTTGAATTAAGATTAGGGTTTGATCATTGGATTATGGTTGTGATGGGTAGATTAACTTGTTGTGACATGCTAAAATCTAAGCTAGTTGCTATATTACAATTGTTATTTTAAAAATTGTCCAAATGATACAATTTGCAAACTAGTTTTTTTTAAATTATTACAAATTAGTGAATTAAAATCTAGTAAATGTTTATGTGGCCTAATAAGAATAATTAGTGAATATTGTGACCACTAGTTTTGCAAAAACATCAAGATTTGTATTAAAACGGTTAACGACCGCTAACTAGGTTTTTGGGAAATAAAACGATTTGTTTAATTTCAAGGTTTTGATGAATTAAACCCTATTTCTTATATAATTAGTGATTTGTGAAAACACGATTGGGGTGTTTGGGTTTTTCTCGATGGTTTGACGTTTGTACATCGACATTGAGGGTTGGTTTGGCTGTCCTTGCATGCGTAGGCGATAGGTTTTGACCTATGCATGATGCGCGTGCCGATTTGGTTTTCGTATGCCGTTTTGATTTCAAATTGGGTTTTTATGCGACACGATATGTTGTGACATGTAGGTACCTCCATGTGGACTTCGAGACGACAAGCAAGCGTGTGGCGACGTCGGCACCGGCGAGCGAAGATCAGGTGAGTAGATTTATATCTACGGGGAGAAGTTGGGTGGATAACGTATAGCACCCCCGCGGTTCGTAGTATATTTATGATATATAATTAGGTATATATGTGGTTTATGATCCGTGGATGATTATCAAGTTATGATTATGTGTTTATGGTTAGTTTGGTGTTATTAGAAAGGAACTAGCATAGCTTCTTAGTCGCAAAACCTAGAATAGGTTTACACCACACGCACACACGCATTTGCATACATCTATTTACATGTGCGTATATGGGGATATGTATACACACACACACACATGGGTATGGGACTTTGTGTGTGTATACACACACACACACACGGATTATGAGGATAGTACTTGGGATTGGAGATGAGTCGATGAGATTGGGCTTGAGGCTGTGAGATCGGTGATGTGACAAGGTTCGTATTCGAATTACGACGTGATATGTTTAGCGGGCCCTTTAGGCGTGGTGTTTTCATACACACGCACGCATACATAGATGGTATCAGTTTTGTACTAGACGTAGATCAGTACCCCGGATCATGATTTTTGATAAAGAGGATACCGGATGAATAATGTGATGAATGTGATATTTGACCCGTACCCAGATTTGGGATGCCGTACGACGGATTTACCGTACGAGCTATATATTGATGATAGATCCGCACTCTTGATTCGAGAATGTCATATTATATTAGGGTATCGTATGGGATATTATTGAGGCGGGATCACCGACTGTATATATGCATATATATATCGACTCAGATTTAGGTGGTTTCCATATCCCTTTCGATTGGTTGTTAGTTAGACCTGTAGTTTACCTAGTAGATGTCAGACTGGACCCGAGTCATAACTATTTCCAAAACTAACGAATCGTGAGGATTTTAAAGACATGTCAAGGGATACTATGGATATTTCAAAAGACGTACATTTTCTTAAAAACACCGTAGCCCTTATTTTCAAAACGCCACGATTCGTACTATTTGAAACGGCAAATCAGTATAACATAGGTGTAGCGATGTAGATTCCTTATTGTTATGTTATCATTCATGTTCCACATATTATTGTTGCAATTACTATTCATTGCCATTTATCATGTTGTTATCGTCTCATTGCATGTTTATTGTGTACTTAGTGATTATGAACCATGCAGTCAGGACACCAGCACCATTACCGATGATGCGTATGTTCCACATACACTTACTTGCCGGTTCACACACATCATCATTGGTAATTGCCATGTCACATACACTTTAGAAAATATTATTTCAGTGACATAGCTTGCTAATTGATAGTTGCTACATGTTATAGCTTTCATATGCTAGTTTAATTATTACATTATATCAGATGCATCCATATATTCATTGGTTGTACGGTATTATGGAGATTTATGCCGGTTTTCATTGTTATTAACATGGTGACTTGATGATTTCGGATTCTTCTTGATATTTTCTGGATTTGGAAACCGCATGTGAAAGTTTTGTAAACCGATGAACCATTTTAAAGAGAAAAATGCTGTTTTCCTTGATATGTTGAGTATCGTCCACCATGATATTTTCTCAGTTCTGAGATGTTTTCGAGACCCGATTCGAAGAGTTGGATGAACCGTCTCGGGTACATGGTGGACCTGATATGGTACCCCGGGGCAAGAAGTTCGAGTAGTGGACGATGAGCCCGGCAGGGGCAGACTGCCTACCGGTGTTTTTACTTGGCGCGGCGGATATCTGGAGGATACCGTTCGTGGTCGTGTGATTGATGATATGGGATGATTCGGATTGATAGAGCCCGAGGTATTGAGATATTGAGATTTAAGACACTGGGATATATAGATTTGATGATACAGGCCAGTCCGGATAACCGGAGCCTGAGATATTGAGATATTGAGATTTATGTTTTGTGTCAATGCTTGACACAGATTTGATGTTGATTTCATTGATGATATCTCGATTTATATACATACAGAAAATCTCATTGATTAAAGAAAAACAGTTCTTGATTCATGATGTACTTTGTTCTCATTATATGCATCTGCACATCATATTAGTGACATGTTGTTACCTGAGACACTGACACGAGTTTTTGGTATTACACTATGTGGATAGATGTTTGCCCTTTACCGTTATATTATGCTTCAGGCCATATCATTATTATTTTGAGGATATTACTGATCGTATGACCTAGGATTGTATTATGCATGCGATTTCTACTGGTAGATGTTTTCTACTCACGAGTTGGCAACTCACCCCCGTTGTGCCACAGTTCCTTGCAGGTTTTGCCGTACAAATTTCGTTGCGGCTTTGCTGGCACACTGTTCCTTCCGGGTGATTGCTTTGGTAGGTGGGTCCTTTGCATCGGAACCACCATTACTATTCATTATTTCAGTTGTATCTAGAAACTCCATCAACCAGATTGTATATTTGATAGAGATAGAAGACCAGACTTGTTATTGTTTCGACCTTAGAGTCGCGCATTGTATTATTATATTTTTCATGTTGTTTTGAGTTTCTTTTGTGTTTTGATCCTCGCCCTTCTGTGTTGTATATTATACTGCTTGTGTGGTTGTCACCGTCGTTTGATGAAGAGCTAGCTCCCGCTTGGGGATGCCGTATTTCGTATACTATTCATGTTGTATCCCGTTTGGGGACCAGTATTTACAAAGGAGACTCTGTCGAAATTTTCAGAAAATACTTGAGATTTTAAAAATACATATTTCGGCCTATGTTGTTAAAACTACTTGCTTTAAATGGGTTTTTCTTTCACTCTACTGCTTCTTTGGTTTTGATTTCTGGGTTTTGGCTTACTTAGATTACGTACGTCTCGAGACGTTACGTAATTTAAGTGCCGGTCATGTTCCGTACTTTTCGGGTCATGACTGGTAGTGACCGTCAATTGACGAAGAGCTACCTCCCGCTTGGGGATGCCTTTATTCATATTATGTACGTTGTACCCCTTTGGGGCCAGTATTTACAAAGGAAACTCTGCCGAAATTTTCAGAAAAGATTTGAGATTTTAAAAATGCATACTTTGGCTTATGTTATTAAAACCACTTGCTTTAAAGTAAGTTTTCTTCACTTCTTCTTTTAAATGGTTTAGATTTCTGGGATTTTTAGCTTACTTGAATTAGATGGGGTCCTATAGACTTCATATGATTCAAGTGCCAGTCATGTGCTATTTCGGGTCGTGACAAAATTGGTATCAAAGCGCTAGGTTAACCTTGGTTCGAGTCTATGTTTGACTATGTGGAGCCTAGGGCGTTTGTATATATACGGAATCTAGGCTTGACCTTACGAAACGTAGACTTAGTCGAGAAGGTATTAGACCCGAACTTTCATCGCATAGGTTGACCTTGGTTGATGGAGTAGGTGACTTAAGGAGAGTGACGTACCGTGTGTATGTTCCGCGGCATACTTACGATACGCTACTCCGCTTAAGAAGCCTTAGGATGTACATTTCCTTACACAGCATTATATTCATTCCTATGACCTATCCTCATCATTATCGGTTTATGGTTTTTGCTTCCACGATTACACGGGCAGAGAGAGAGAGAGCTACGTCTAGAGTTGCGTTAGCATGAGCTCGTCACAGACAGGACTGACCAGGGCGTGATTCGAGGGACACACGATTGCATAGATGTATCGTCCTATTGTGTTTTTCGCGCTATGAGTATTTGATGGATCGCTTTTACAAGATTTCTCGGACGTGCAGATTAGCACCAGAGGATTGGGCCACTGCTAGAGGCCAGCCAGAGTATGATGACCGTCGATGCACCAATTATACTTGATAATTGAGGCACTGTTCAGCGGACAAATAAGCCAGTTGCTGCTGCGGATGATGAGATATCACCCCAGATGTTTGCAGCTATTGCCACACGAGTTGTGCTTAGAGATATGATAGAAGATCACTAGTCACCCAGGGAGGAATGACTAGGACATGTGATTCGTTGCCTACCCCGATGCGAGGTCATCAGATTGATTGATTCCAGCTAGAGACGACTTCACGCAGGTACGTTGGAAGTCGAAAGAAGACGATCGAATGTCAGAAAACTATTCTTCCAAGTTTAATGTATTCGGAGAAACATGCAAGTAATTTCGTGGACCCTCTAGAAGAATGAAACCCTAACTCGATATAATGACCATGAGAACGCTTTGAAACCTTAGGGTTTGCAGCAGTTCCGCGGTGCCATTAATGAGGCTCGGGTTTGCCTTTCTACGGCTGGTCCATAGGTACTGCGGCATGTACTGGAATACTATTAAACTGTACTCAAGATGTTAAGCTCTTGGGGGATTATGGAACTTTGATGAATCGATCGAAAGGTTCGACGTCATTCAGATATTATGTGATGGGATACATTGCTTAGAAGACTCCAAATACGAGTATAGCTGTTGGAGCGCAGTCTATGCAGCCATGAAGAGACGAGTCCGAAGCAGTCGACATTAGAGAAAGATGGAGTAAGTGATTCGTACGAGATCTTGATGAGATGACGTTCTACTCCGCTGACATCAGAGATGTGATATGCATGCAGAGGCGTTGTATATGGATATATCTTCCAGAAGGAGTCGCGATGAGTATGCAGCCGTTCCGGAACAAGAAATAGATTTAGTAAGAGATGATAACTTCTGGGCAGTTCGGCAGAAAAGTGATTTAGGAGAGATTTCGACAGAACCTTTCTGGAATACTATACGAGAAGACTTGGACCCAGAATCGGTCATATTGTGCACACCCAGCAGGCCAGAGTTCGACATCGTCGACGAGACATGTTATGAGTGACCATGACAGTTGGCCAGAGATCTTTAGAGGATGTGCCAGAGCGGGACTATTTCCGCCACCTTTGATTTCGGTATTTTGAACGATTTATTTGCATGATTGAGATTTTGTGCACCACAGTTGCACTTGACTTCGATTTGATGTCATTCGAGATGTTGATTTGATTTCATACCTATGGTATGCATGTGATTTGACTTATGCTTTCAGCATAGTTTTCATGCACTTTTAGTATTTTGATTCGATTTTGGTGCACGCCAGATGCACTAAATCGAGATTCTTCGTGCATATCAGATGCACCCGATATTGCTGTCAGGTACACCCGTTGGCTTTGGCAGGTGTTTCGTGCACACCCGTTGCACTTAGATTTTGTTTCTGTGCACATGTGCGGCACATTCATGGATTTCGATTTCCGTGCGCACCAGACGCACGTGGCATTCATATATACATTTTGGGATTGATTCCTTTGAGCAACATGTTTTATGATATTTACTATTTAGTATAGTGACTGAGTAGGACTAGTCCGAGACAGTACCTGACTATATTTGCATGCATTGATTGTTATCGAAGGGATTTCCAAAAATGAGCTATAGTCTCAGTATTTACCTACGTGTCCGAGATGACATGAGACATTTAGCAAGGAAACCCTTCTAAATTATTTTCAAACGGCGGGACGTGTATGTTAAACAAAGGATATATATATATATATATATATATATATATATAGTTATTTTCTTACAATAGACGTCCGTCCCTGTGCCGTGATACGCGCATTGCACAGTGATTGTAAAAGTTTTGGCATGCATTTCCTTCAGATGTTTTGACGAATTTGCCACGATGTTTACATGTATAGTTTTGATATATGTCATATTGGTTTTCGTATTGTATTTTGACATTGGTGTCTTCACCATAACTCCGATGATTGCGGGATGCTTGACGGAATTTTGATTTTGGATTATATACTTGTTTTCATGCGCATGCTTTGCGCTACAACATGTTTTATATATTTATGATTTTGGAGCCCCGACGACTAGATCATTTTACTGAAATGTTTTAGAAATTGGAGTAGTTCAATTTAAATTTGGGGACCGAATTTTTTTAAGGGGGGAAGATTGTAACATTTCAGAAAAATAAAATATTATTTTTGGAAATTTTTATAATTAAATAATAAATATTATGAATATTTTATTAGTGCGGTATAATTAAATACCGATAAATCGGGAAATATTTGGAAAATTATAGAAATTACTGAAATGAGGGTGCTTTAGATGATTTAAGCAAATTATGAATTTTTATAATTAATTATATGCAATTTTAATGCTAACCGCGATTAAATATCGCTAATTGTGTATTAAGCTTGATTTGTGCACATGACATGTACCAAGTCATTTTTCACATTTGATACATTTTTCTACCATGGCCTTTCTTTTCCCCATGCATTTGGTTTTTTAAAATTGAGAAGAGAAAAGAATAGAAAAGAAAAAGGAAAATATTAGAAAATGAGATATGGGCAAGAGAGAGAGAGAGAGGGTGAGGGGTCAACCTTAGTCTTGGCCATTTCCCTCTTCATTATTTCTTCATCATTCTCACTCTTTCCTCTCTCATGGCTGCCTTCTCCTTCACCTCCCCTTCAACCCTCACGAACACCCTAAAAAATGCATCAAAACTTCATCTCCTTTTCATTAAAAGCATGCACAAGCTCACAACAAACATTTTGGACCGAGAAAAATTGGATTTTGAAGACTTGGGGCAACTCAAGAAAATTCTTGAGTTGCCAAATGAGGTAATTCCTTCATCAATTGTATTGTATTTCATTCACTTTAACACCTATGTATGTTTGGAAGTGATTAAGTGATGATTAGTGGGGTTGTAAATTCCAAGTTAGGGTTTTGATGAAATCTTGAGTAGTGAAGTGTAATTGAGGTTAGTAGAGACCTTGTAACCTCTGTAGTGATGGTTTATTAGACTAAACCTGAGAGTAAACCCCCAATTCATAAACTTAGAAATCCTGATGTTGGGAAATTGTGGGATTTGTGATGAGAATTTGAGATCTGCTAACATCCGGAGCCTCTGAAATTTTTTTCGCAAACACTGTGAGGCAAGCAGGCAACCTAGATGATAACCACAAGACCTGAGACCCTAACTCCTTCACAGGGCTGCAATTTTATTCTTTCTGGCCGCAAATTGCGGCCAAACCAGGGAAGTATGGGTTAGTTCTTGATACAGGTGTTTATCTCCAGTAAATTAGACCCTCCATATATGCAAAATTGGCTAATTTCACCTAGGGTAAAATCTGGAGCAAGTTTTCAAAGTTTCTGGTTTCGTTTTGCGGCTTTTAATGAATTGGGATTTGGTATTTGATTTTGTATTCCGTCGTGTGGCGTTTGAACGTCAACGACTAAGGTTTTGGTCGTGTTTTGCATGCGAGGCTATAGGTTTTAACCTATGAGCGAAACGTGTGCCATTTTGGTTTTTCGACTTGATTTTAATATGCATTTGTGATTGTGTATTGGTTGTAGGTACCCCCACATGGATTTCAAGACGAAGAGGATGAGCGTGGCGTCATCGACTTCGGCAAGCGAGGATCAAGGTGAGTAGATATATATATCAACGAGGAAAGTTGGGTGGATGGCGTATAGCACCCCCGCAGTTCGTAGTGTAGCCCTTGATATATATATATATATATATATATTATAGTTATATATATATGATTACGTGTTGTGAAACTTGGATGGTTAATAAGTACGACCTTAGAAGATCATGGGTTAATTTTAGTATAATTGGATGATAGTGTTGTTAATTAGTTTAGTCGTGAACCCTAGAATAAGGTTTACACCCACACGCACACACATGCTTATTTTGTTTTACTTATGCGTATATGGGGATATGTATATATATACACGTATGCGACTATGCATATATATATATATATATATATACGTATACCTATACATGGATGATGAGGAATATACATAGTACTTGGAGATGAGTCGATGAGATTAGGCATGATGCCACGAGATCGGTGATGTGATATGGTTCGTATAATGAGATACGACTTGAGATTATAGCGGGTCCCTAGGCGATGGATTTTCATACACACGCATACATATGTAGATGGTATCAGTATGTACTAGACTTAGATCAGTACCCCGATTACAGAATATGATGATAAGGATACCAGATAAATGATGAGATAAATGTGAGATTCGACCCGTATCCAGATTTGGGAAGCCGTACGATGGATTTACCGTACAAGCTATATATTGATGATAGACCCGCACTCTTGACTCGAGGATGTCATGTTATATATTGTATCGTATGTGATACTATTGAGGCGGGATCACCGACTATTATATTTATATGCATCGACTCAGATTTAGGTGGTTTCCGTACCTTTTCGATTAGCCTGTTAGTTTAGTCCTGTAGTTACTTGTAGATGTTAGACCAGACTCGAGTCATACCTGTTTCAAAACTAATGAATCGTGAGTATTTTAAAGACAGGACAAGAGATTCTATGGATATTTCAAAGGACGTACCTTTTCTTAAAAACACCGTAGTCCCTATTTACCAAAAACACCACGATTCGTGTTATTTCAAATGTTAAAACCGTGTGACTCACATATATTGATGTAGATTCTTTATTGTTGCGTGTATTATTCATTTTCCGCATATTCTTACTATTCGCATCGCATTGCATGTTTAAATGTGTTTATTGTTATATTAAACCCATGTTATCAAGATACCAGCACCATTATCGATGATGCGTATGTCTACGAACACTTATTTGCTGGCTCACACACATCATCATCGGTAATTTCCATGTCACTACACAGTAGGATTGCTGCATCATGATATGACTCCTTGCACAATTTACTTGCTATAGTTACATATGCACCTTTTTACGATGCTGCATTTGACTTTGGAGAAATTGGGAACCGCAGGAGACATTTTAAAACTGGATTCATTTAAAAGAGCGGTTTACCCTTGATATGTGCATATTACTGTTCCATGTTGTATGATTTACGGATATACTTACATTCTGTTATATGTCGCATACATTATACTTTACGATTTTTACGCATTGAGATATGCTGTTTTCATGAGATTATTGGATTTGAGAACCATGGTTATTTCAAAAGAAAGTATGTATTGTTTTAAAAACCCGGTTTCTCTTAATATGATATTTCAGCGCGTCCACCATGTGTTTTCTTGGTTCTGAGATTGGCATGTGACACCCGATTCGAGGAGGAGGAGGAACTGTCTGCGGGTACATGGTGGACCTAGTATGGTACCCCGGGGCGAGAGAAAGATTTCGTGGGGATGACGATGAGCCTGGCAGAGGGACCACTACCTACCGATGATAGTATTTGGACCTGGCGGTTATCCGGAGGATACCGACCGGAGTCATGAGATGGATATAGGCCGATCCGTACTGCCGGAGCCCGCGGGCTGATCCCGCAGATGATACGGAGCTTGAATTATATGAGGATTTACGTGTCGATGCTGGATACGGGTTTCATGATGTTTTGAGTGTCGATGCTGGACACTCAGGTTCCATGATTTTGATGTGTCGCGAGGGACATGCATTTATTTATATCCTCATACTTTCATGCATATGCTTTTATGACATTTACATGCATGATGTTGTTGTGTCATTGGTTGACACGTGGACGAGATCCACATGCATACATGCATTGATTACATAGTTGGATGATATCCACATACTGATAGACTTGAGTATATAGTTGACACTGATTTCATGTTGATTACATTGATCATACCTCATATCTATGATATGTTGCTACCTGAGGCACTGGCACGAGCACTTGGTATTACACTTATGTATAAATGTTTATTCTTTCCACCTTATCATGCTTCAGACTTTATCATATTGAGGATATATATTACTGATCGTATTGACCTAGAATTGAGTCATACATACGACTTCTGCTCTGTGATGTTTTCTACTCACGAGTTGGAAACTCACCTCTGTTGTGCCACAGTTCTTGCAGGTTTTTGCCGTATAGGTTTCATTGCGGCTTTTTGGCATATTGCTCCCATTCCGGGTGATTGCTTTGGTAGGTAGGTTCACTTGTATCGTGGCCACCATTGTATATTTATTTATTCAGTTGTATCTAGTAAAAATCCATCAACCAGACTTGTATATTTATTTCAGACTTAGAAAATCAGTTGTTTATTCTTTCAACCATAGAGTCGCGCGTTGTATTATTATGGTTTTCTTGATGATTTTGGGTTTCTTTTTGAGTTTTGATCCTCACCTTTGGCATTGTATATTATATTGCTTGCGTGGTTGTGACCGTCAATTGACGAAGAGCTAGCTCTCACTTGGGGATGCCTTTATTCATATTATGCATGTTGTACCCCTTTTGGGGCCAGTATTTACAAAGGAAATTCTGCCGAAATTTTCAGAAAAGACTTGAGATTTTAAAAATGCATACTTCGGGTTATATTATTAAAACCATTTGCTTTAAAATAAGTTTTCTTCACTTCTTCTTTAAAATGGTTTAGATTTCTGGGATTTTTGGCTTACTTGAATTAGATGGGGTCCTATAGACTTCATATGATTCAAGTGCCAGTCACGTGCTATTTCGGGTCGTGACAACAAGAATACATTCACCGTATATACATACCCATATTTGTATTCTGAAAAATACGAATACAATGAGATAATAATAATCTAATAATATAATATTAGGATCCGGCTTAAACCAAAACCCACTAGTATTATCCATCCGAACATCATCCGTGTAGCCAGTACACGTATATGATCGGAACCCAGTCGTAAAACCATACGGCCTCTGTTAGTTATATGTATGCTCTAGAGGCCATTACTGTACATACAATGTATATTGTAGTGGATGCTTAGACATATACATGGAGGACTTTCTTGCTCGACATGATAGTATGCAATCTGGTTGCTGTTTATCTTAACATGTACACTGATTTTCTCTATGTTACATGTTGATAAAGCCCTTAGAATGAGTACTTGACAACTAGGACTGTGATGAAGATCAGACTAGTGGGGACAGGGTAGTCGCTAAGTACATCCTTCAAATGTTCCTAGTCGTAGGTGTATCGAGACAGGGCATCGATATACCAGAGTAGACTAGCGTATAGCTTCTCGACCTATGTAGATGGGCGATGGATGATCCCATATCCATTAGTATTTGACATCAGAGATAGTATACGGGTGCTCAGTGGAGACTGGGTACACTGGACGGACTCGCCGAGAACTCCCAGATGGTATTATACCTAAGTCAGATGGCAGTTCTCTGGTGACACTGGTATAGGTTAGTCTGTAGACCCGAGATCGTCATAGAGACTTGTGTGATTCCCACTGTACTTTGATTTCCAGCTTACCACGCTCAAGAGAACGTGCAAAATGGTGGCTTTTGGGTACAATCCCGAGTCACATGGAGGCAATGAGCGATAGGAGGGGTTTCGTCTCTCCCGGTATTGGGGTTTGATGTTGCGCTGTGCTCGATTGGCTATAACAGGAAGTCCCTGGCCAGGGCTGCTTCAGAGATATACTGGTAAGTGTTATCAGTAGTTTCTCGACCCGTTATGAGCTTCATATCGATACGACTTATCGAGTTACTGGGGTCTGACGTTTACCACCCCTAGACAAGATATGCGACATATCGGACGAAGAGACCGGACTGTACGGCAGTGTTACTGATTGGATTCGCAGGAGTGTGAGCATGCTTGCTTGATGATCTTTTGATCGCTCAATACTTGGTTGGCCGTTACGTTTAGCAGACCGCTTGCGGCTTGTGGGTGTTTGATATGATCATCACCTACTGCCGGCGTATTGACGAGTCTTTAGAGTCCTACACAGAGGTTTCCTGGCTCAAGCGAAACGGAGTAGGAGCACATATGTGATATGTGCGGGACCGAGATTGATACGATATGAGATACCGTATTCTATTTTCGTGATTTGTGACATTGGTCGGTCATATGCGATATAGCCGGGTTATCGAATCAAGTGTTGATTCGATAAGTTGTTGCATTTGATATTAGTCGGTCTTATGTAATATAGCCAGATTATTAAATAAATTGTTGATTTAATAATTTAATGTATAATTATATATTTGATATATTACATTACATTAACTAATATTAAGCTCACTTATGATTTCTTTTTCTCATTTTGTGCACATTGAATATATGTGATATATTTTTGTGTACATGTTTTGTGTCATGTTTGATGATACATGCAACTTGGGTGTGTGTATGACTTACACCATGCTTGGTTTAATCCTAGGGTTTTTAATGGATTAAGTAATTCAAAACTAAAGTCTTTTGTCATGGCAAGAATCTTTGAGAAGCTTGGATTTGCATTGACTAAAGTCTACAAGTTTTGTTTTGCCTTAAGATATTTATAAACCCAACCAATTAAAACTAGCCATGGTTAACTCTCTACAAAGGTTAATATATGATTTTAACTCACCATGGTTGCCATTATCCTTTGGATAATTATCATATGAGATATTTTTCTTCCTCTTCTTCTTCTTCCTCAAAGCTTTCTAGCTTCAATGGAGATGTGAGAAAATGAGTGAGAAAATCAAATCTAAAGTGAGCCAACTTCCTACTTCATTATCCTCTACTACTTGCCATTTAGTATAGGGTGTTTGCTTCACTAATTCCATAATTAGTGAAGAGATAGCTTGGGTTAGTGTCTTCTCGACGTAGATCATCTTCGGCCTCGAAGACTTCGAAGCAAGCATGTTCGTTTCTTCAAGGGAGCCTCTCTAGAGTCTGGAGTTCACGATCGCAGCGAAGGGACTACTACACGGAGCTAATGAAGTGAAGGACCGGTCTACAAAGGTTGTATTCCTTGCTTTCTTTACTTGCAAAGTGTTTGCATTTACTTTTCCGTCGGATTTCTAGTTAACGATTCCTTGTTAGGGTTAGCTAGAACGATAATTTTTTGAATTTGGTATGGACGATGCCTCCCGAAACGTTGCTGCCGTGCTAGGTAATCCTGCAGTGGTATCAGAGCCATGCTAGAAATTTAGACGGATATTGTTAGGATTACAAAACCGAAATACTCCGAAACTTGAAACGCGAAAATCTTGTTTCTGTCGAATTTAAAATTTGTCAAAATTTTTTTAAAACAAGTACAGAGTGTTATATGGGATATATCATGAACACCATAAATATTTTAGAGGATCTGCTCGGTTTTGGGCCGAGATCACCTAGGTCATGGCCGGCCACATTTTGGACTTTTTTCCTGAAATTTTTTGTGTGTTCCAGTGACTTTGTTTTGATGTTTCAGGTGTTGTTTGTTTTTGTTAATTTTGCATGTGATGTAATCTTACACTATAAACAATTCGGAGTGTTTCATATTCGTAGTTTTAATATTGTTTCGGGTCATTCACATATTGTCTAGGCGAAGTTAAAAAGTTCGACCGAATGTCAAAAACCCAATTTTCCAACTTTAATGTACTCGGAAAAACATGCAAGTAATTCTATGAACCCTCTAGAAGAATGAAACCCTAACTCGACTTTTTTGGATCGCGGAACCGCAATCATACCCTAGAGTTTGTCGTAGTTCCGTGGTGACATGAGTGAGGCTTGGGTTTGCTCTTCTACGGCTGGTGCATAGGTACTGTGGCATATTCTGGTTATTACTAAAACTGTGCTCAAGTGTTGAGCTGTTGGGAAATTGTGGGACTTTGGTGAATCGATCGAAAAGTTTAACGTCGTCCGGATATCATGTGATGGGATACAATATTTGGAATCCACAAAGGTAGTTATGAGATAACTAGTTTGAATGTTATAAATCTAGCAGTTTAGTCTCAGATGATCGGTTGCCACGGAATTCTGATGAGATCAAAAGTCCGTCGCAATCACATAGTGTACGCGGATACTCGCCGGGTAACCTTATTAGATAGCCATGCCCCATAGCCCCGACCAAGTGACTGTAGGAGAATTCCGTCGCCAAAAGCATCCGTTCGGGTGCTCGCGGCAGCAGGGTTCCGCCTTAGTGCATTTCGTCGACGACATCTGGGGGTGCGGCCGTCTACTAAAGTTTCCGATGAGCATTTGATCAGGATGTCGGGAATCTTGGTGAATTGCCCGACTAGATATTAAAAAGTGTTTTGAATATCGAGACTAAAATGCGGGGTTTATAATTGTTAGGCATGTGATGTTTAAGAAATTCATTTGGTTAGGCATGAAATCCAAAGTATGTGATACGTTGAGTTTATGATGTCTAAGGTGGTTGCGGATTCTAACTGTTGTAGTTTTTCACTTTCTTTTCTGCAACCGTAAGTGTAATATATGGTGTATCGCCGGTTTCGGTGCTATATATCAACGACAATTGGGATACACATATTTACTTACGTTGATGACATGTGATGTTATGTGTTGCTGGGATATGTTATATTGGATCGTCGTGTTTTGAATTGCCGGGGGTTTTATGTGAGATGAGAGTTTTTCATTTTCATTCATGTAAAATTCATTGTATGTAATATTCTTTTATTGGGGCAATTCCGGGTTGAGGATGATGTCACCATTGTATATTATTTACTTTTCCGCATTAGGATAGACCCAAGGCGGGGAGCACAAGTAACCGGGTTCTAGGGTCCAGTGGGAGACCATCTCGAGGAGTCGAGACTGGGTCTCCTAACTCTAGAATTGGTAGGGATGCTTGCCGCTCTCGTAGGGGTCTAGGGGTGTGGGATTGGCTATTCATCACGACCGTGGAATCCGTGTTTTATACAGGCTTAATTTAAAACACGGAAATCCTAGTATATCCAATATTTCATATGTTATCTTCTGCTGCGATATTCTGTGATGTGATCATTGATTATATTCTGAGACGAATGCCTATATATTATATATATGAGATATAATTAATATTGTTGCTTTCGTTTCATATGTGATTCTTGGGAAGCATAATAAATGGGAATTTATTAATGAGATTAATGAAATAAAAGAAATCTAAAAGATGTTGTAGAAACTTGTTTTAAAAACTGGTAGCTTTAGTTCTTACTTTGCATAGCGGTATTCCTTGTAGAATATCCAGCACCTTATTCGATAAGGAAAGAGCCGAGATCTCTTCACCGGGAGTGACCTCTTTAGCGAAACTAGCAGACGCTACAAACTCGGTTTGTCTTTTGATTTCTTTTATAGTTTTTGCTTTGCATAGTGGTATTGTGAATATCCTGCACCTCATTCGATAAGGAAAGAGCCAAGATTCCTTCACCGGGAGTGACCTCTTTAGCGAAACTAGTAAAGACCTCAAAAACACTCATTTTTTTTAAAAAATCACTCGATTCTACGACGATATCAAGTTCATTACGCAAAAGGTTTTCTTAAAAACCCGTCGTAGCCCTCTGTCATTTCAGATTGTTAGTGTATATGCCCTAGAGGCCATTACTGTATCATACTAGTTTGTATATTACTTAATGGAAGCTTGGGATATTCACAGTTGTAATAACATTCTTGCTCAAAATGGTAGTATGCTACTTGGTTTGTTTCTAATTCAATATGTGCATGTGTTTCTTTTAGTATATTGCTTATACATATTAGTGGAGCCCTTATGATCTTTACTTGATTACCAGCGTTGTGATGGCAGTCACACTAGTGGGGCTAGGTAATGTACAAGCACATCCTTATACAGGTCCCTAGTCGTAGGATTATCGAGAGGGGGCATCGATATTCCGGAGTAGACTAGTGTATACGCTTCTTATCCCAGCAGGGGAGATGGTCTGTCCCACGGCCATTAGTATATCGTACTGGAGATATGTAAGTGCACGGCGGCGCCCCGGCCGTCAATCCGACGCCGGAATGCGGAAGCGGTGATTTACTTTAACTTTTCAAACCGGCACCACCGCGCACTATAAACCCGGATCGGGCCATTAAACTAGTCCTAGCTAACAAGAGAAGGGGTAGAGAGATATACCGAGTGGTCCGTGTCCTTCGGTCTTCTCGTCGTCGTCCCGATCTCCCTGCGGAAACTTCGGTCGTCGCCTCCTCACCGGAAGGGCACCACATCGCCGGCTTCTTTTACGGGCTCCCGCCTCTGGTCCGAGGCAACTCGGGCACGAAGTTGGCGAGTCGACGTGCTCAAGATTTGCTGTAGAATATAGTGTGGAACTTGTGTCTCATTTGGGGTTTATGGAAGTTGCCCTTTTGTGGAGGAGAATGATATATGAACTTTTGTGGAGGAACTTGGGGATTTTTCTAGCATGAGAGAGCCAAAAATCCCCACTACAAAATTGGGACAGCCCCAAACTTGGCCGGCCATTCAAGGTGAAGGGGTGAGGGAAAAAAACCAAAGGGGGGGTCTATCAAAACATGAAAGAGAGAGAAAAGAGTGATGATGTGAAGAAATGATTACTAGCAAAACCAACACTCCATACCCATCATCATAACCCATTATCATCACCAAAAGCCAAGTCATGATCAACTCAAGAAAGTCAATGGATGGTGCAACCATCATGACTTCACAACATGCAAAAACAACCCTCCAAAATACTTATTTGCACAAATACAAATAAGCTCTCCTCCACCAATCTTCAACCAATGAAGGATACAAAGAAAAATGGCTGAAACGTGAAAGCAAACTGGCAACTTCATAAAACTGGCCCCGTAATAAATTACAGGAAAACCCCGCTACTGTGTATACACACCCGCATTTGTATTCCGACCGAATACAAATGCAATGAGACAAAATCTACACTGTACAATACTAGGATCCGGCTTAAACCAAAGCCCGCTAGTATTAACCGTCCGATCCTGATCCGTGCAATGCCGCACGTATCTGATCGAACCCTGCCATATCTCCATACAGCCTCTACAGCGTTTCGTCCGAAACTTGAGCAACTGAATGTGGGGGACTCTAAAGACTCGTCAATACTATGGCTGTGGATTTAACCACTAGCATGTCAGAGGTATTAGCCATACGTGACGGGCTACCAGCTATTGACCAAAAGGGACGTTGATGAGCGAACTCATCCTGACACCCTACTGAGCCTGTCAGTGACAATATCCGTACAGTCCGGTCCGTTCGTCTATGAGCATCGCATGGCGGGCCTAGGGGGTTCGTAAAAGTCAGACCCCCAAAAGCGGTACAAGTTGTGTCGGAGTGTAGCCCAGAACACCCTGAGATACTACTGGAATACCTACCAGTAAATCTCCTGCCTCGGCCAAGGATTTCGTGTAATGGCTCTCCTAGACACAGCGCGACCTCACCCCCAATACCGGGAGAGACGAACCCCTGCAGATCCGCTCACTGCCTCCATGTGGCTCGAGACTGTACCCAACTAAAACCTGTTTGCACGTCTCCTTTGAGCGTGGTAGGGTAGTAATCAAAGTACAGTGGGAACTCACACGAGACAAATGACGATTCTCAGGTCGATGAACTAAGCTGTACACATGTCACCAGGGAACTGCTATCTGACGTCAGGTATAAGACCAACTAGCATGTTCCCGGCGAGTCCTGTCCGGTGTACTCATAATCCAATGAGCACCTGTATACATCTTAGGTGAACCAACTGACACCAGTGGCTTGTGAGACCGGCCACCGCCCCTCGTCAGGGTCTCGACTGTATACACTAGTCTACTCTGGAGAATCGATACCCTGTCTCGAAACTCCCACGACTAGGGACCTTTTAAGGATGTGCTTATAGACTACCAGCTCCCACGTATATGATCGCCCTCATACTGCTGGCAGTCAAGCAAGAATCCTAGGGGCTCTATCAACGTGCAATAGTGACCTGTCAGGTCACCTAAAGCAGTACACGATGATAAAGATAAACCAGATAGCATACTATCATCTTGAGTAAGACTGTCCTCCTGGGATAGGTCCTCCCTCAATCATTGCAATCACGTGCCTGTGATCCAATAATTGACTCTGAGGGCACTATCTCCAACAATCTCCTATTTGCACTCAAGGCTAATTATTGCGATGTCGCATACTCACAGCCCGTGTGATACCGAACACCCAACTCCTCTACTAGTCAGTCTCACAAAGCTCGTTTGCGAAACTATTGCGTTCGAGGAATAGCTTCAGTGAGTGGATCCGCCTTGATGTTTCTTTCTATGTCTCTCTATATCTCATGTTCGCGGAGAAAGCCATCTCCCGAAATGAGCAATACCTGTCTTAGAATGTGTCTGGATGTCTGATGGGACCTAGCTCATAAATGAACTCCAAATCCAAACTTCTTAGACTGTATTGTCAACTGAACTTAATCAGTATCTTACGCCATGCCTCCCTCAGTATTCTCCTGGACCACCTGTCCATAATACCGCCCCTCGTCAGAGGGAAAACTATAACTCTGACAACCTCCTTGTCGTCCAGGTCATCTTGGAAGCCTGGAATGATAACTGTCTCCCGAATGAGGCTGTCGTTATCATATCCGTAAAACATCCACTTATGTTCTAAAACTGCTTCCGACTGTTTCTCTAGGATAGGATCAATGTCAACTTATTGCATCTAGTGCAAGAACAACATCTGGTGTGGTACTTGACATCTCATGATTGACTCAATTGCCTGAGCAAGTGATCTGCCAATCATGCACATCCCTCTCCCCTTTAGTCTGTAAGACACCTTTAGAGAGGGTGACTTCATCACCTGCAGGTACACCACCGTACCAGGAGTCGTCCATTCTAAATACTCTTAGAATGCTGTCTAAGTACCCTTAATTGGGAAACCACCTAATTCTAGATCTAAAACCATAGATCTAGTAACCAGTATGTCTGATATAATGTCCAAATCCCATGTGGAGAAACCACTGTGTGACGACCAAAGTATAACCGATTGTAGTATAGGAATTTATTTTCCTACTCTGTGTATGTCATCCAATATACCAGGACATCACACCCTACTACCTTCTTAACAGATCCATCCCCTATTCTGATGAAGTCAAACCTATGACTGTCACATCAGAAATAGATGATCTATCTCCGCTATATCTGCTTTAATCTATAAATAGACATAAGCCACTTGTCCACCAATGCTTCCGCTGCTCCCACTGACTACGACAACCCTCTGGCAGAGTCATATACACGTACACTTCTAAAGCTAGTTTAGAACGACGCTATACTCATCCTCCCGCCGGGTCTCACAGCCTGGAACAACAGCAATGGCAAGTGTGGGTAAACAAGAACCTCCCTGTCACCGTCCTTGAGGCTACCGGAGTACCTCTCGGGTGCCTGAGGTTACCCACCTTATCTGCGGAGTGGCCAATGGAATGTCAAACCAGATTGAATCTTTAGGTTCCTATCAAATCTTCAGTAATCGTTTATGGTTCTGGAATCACTTCCAGTTCTACCATACTCCCACTACTGTTTTCTGAAAAAATCCATTTTATTTAAAACTGTGGCGAGTCTAGAACAATATCACTATTGATCTTCCAGATGGTAGAAAGTTAACCCTCGTCATAGCCTGGGTCAACCCACAAACAGCCATTACAGAAACGTGCCTTGAGTTATCCAGAGTCTGGTTTCAAGCATAAGCCAGACAACTCCCCGTACCTTAACATCGTTAAGATATGAACTGTTCTATATCCAATATAGAACCAGAGACACTGATTTATTGAACCAGATTCAAATCATGCAGCTGTCTCCAGTGCATGTCAACTAAATGGAAAGAGGCCGATCAGCGTTACTCAACTTAGGAGCACTTCCAATTATGAGTAACCTGAAAGAGAAGCAAGTTCCCTAAATCATTACTATCAACTGAATACCATACACAAGCATCTACATCTTCGATCACTTTGAAGAATCCCGATACTTGCTACACCTGGTTCTCTACTTTATTCAAATACCTATAACTTCTCAAAATTTGGACCCTGTGTTTCCACGAAACACCTGTCTAAATACTAGAGAAGTCATAAGTAAACTGAATATAGTACGAGGACCATCCCATCTGTCCTAATGGACACTGGACAACATACAATACTCTGTATAAGTATCTTGAGTCTAATAACTCATTCCCTGTGTGTCGTAGGTTAAAAACTGTACTATGGTTATGAAGAATTACACCGCTGTTTAATGCTCCTTACCTAACCATCCACTGATATAGGTAAATGTCACAGACATAATTTCAAAAAGGTATATCTCACTCTATAAAAATAGACGTACATATATATCAATTTGAAATTGGTGCATGACAGCGGATATTCAAAACCAAATATTTGCCGTCCGGCAAACAACCCAGATGATTTCCTCAAATATCACCAATTACAATGAATTCCGATATAATGAGGACAATCACCTAATTCCCAATAACTTACTCCCACTCATCATCTGTAAAACCATACAGATGTGAGAATCAAACCTGGTAAATACATACCCTGGAGCAAGTGTCTAATTGGGAAATCAGTTTTCTTTTAACAGTACACAGTGAAACTGAAACATTGAAATGTTTCGATGGGGTATCCTGGTATTCCTAGTAATGCCTTTTCCATTATCCAGATTCATAACTGTAACCGTATAATTCTTTGCCACCTCTCTAAATCCCTTTTTATGTCTTTAGTCATTACCTTCTGCACACCCTTTTAGGCCAAATGGTTTTCTTCCTTCCCTACCGTTCGGCACCAGCCTATGGTTTGGAAGAAGACTATCCAATAAGCATAATGGGTGTACTGTCCTAATCCTAGGAGCACTCGCAATGCGAGAGAAGGTGAAGATAAAAGACAACCGAATAGACTGTTGGAGATAGTGCCCTCAGAGTCAATTATTGGATCACAGGCACGTGATTGTAATGATTGAGCGAGGACCTGTCCCAGTAGGACAGTCTTACTCGAGATGATAGTATGCTATCTGGTTTATCTTTATCATCGTGTACTGCTTTAGGTGACCTGACATGTCGCTATTACACGTTGATAGAGCCCCTAGGATTCTTGATTGACCACCAGCAGTATGAGGGCGATCATATAAGTGGGAGCTGGTAGTCTATAAGCACATCCTTAAAAGGTCCCTAGTCGTGGGAGTTTCGAGACAGGGCATCGATACTCCAGAGTAGACTAGTGTATACAGTCGAGACCCCGACGAGGGGCGGTGGCCGGTCTCACAAGCCACTGGTGTCAGTTGGTTCACCTAAGATGTATACAGGTGCTCATTGGGTTATGAGTACACCGGACAGGACTCGCCGGGAACATGCTAGTTGGTCTTATACCTGACGTCAGATAGCAGTTCCCTGGTGACATGTGTACAGGTTAGTTCATCGACCTGGGGATCGTCATTTGTCTCGTGTGAGTTCCCACTGTACTTTGATTACTACCCTACCACACTCAAAGGAGACGTGCAAACAGGTTTTAGTTGGGTACAGTCCCGAGCCACATGGAGGCAGTGAGCGGATCTTCAGGGGTTCGTCTCTCCCGGTATTGGGGGTGAGGTCGCGCTGTGTCTAGGAGAGCCATTACCTGAAGCCCTCGGCCGAGGCAAGAGATTTACTGGTAGGTATTCCAGTAGTATCTCAGGGTGTTCTAGGCTACACTCCGACATGACTTGTACCGCTTTTGGGGGTCTGACTTTTACCAACCCCCTAGGCCCGCCATGCGATGCTCATAGACGAACGGACCGGACTGTACGGATATTGTCACCGACAGGCTCAGTAGGGTGTCAGGATGAGTTCGCTCATCGACGTCCCTTTTGGTCAATACCTGGTAGCCCGTTACGTATTGGCTTATACCTCTGACGTGCTAGTGGTTAAATCCACAACCAAGGTGTTGACGAGTCTTTAGAGTCCCCCACATTCAGTTGCTCAAGTTTTCGGGCGAAACGCTGTAGAGGACGTATGAAGATATGGCAGGGTTCGATCAGATACGTGCGGTATTGCACGGATCAGGATCGAACGGATAATACTAGCCGGCTTTGGTTTAAGCCGGATCCTAGTATAGTACAGTGTAGATTTTGTCTCATTGCATTTGTATTTCGGTCGGAATACAAATGCGGGTGTGTATACACAGTAGCGGGGTTTTCCTGTAATTTATTACGGAACCAGTTTTCTGGAGTTGCCAGTTTGCTTTCCGTTTCGGCCATATTTCTTTGTATCTTTCATTGGCCGAAGATTGGTGGAGGAGGGCTTATTTGCATTTGTGCAAATAAGCATTTGTGGAGGGTGTTCTTGGCATTATTATTGTATCATGATGGTGCACCATCCATTGACTTGACTTTTTCCTTCATGATAGTTTTCATGATTGCTTGACTTTGGATATGATGATGGTTGTGTTGGAGTGTTGGTTTAGGCTAGTGATCATTACTTTGCATGATAGCCTTTTCTCTCTCTCCTTTGGATAATAGAATGAGACTCTCCCCCATTTTGGATCCCCACTCTCTCATTCTCTCCACTCTCTACTCACATGGCCGGCCACTTCCTCAAGTGGGCTGTCCCAATTTTTTGTGGAGGGATTTTATCTCTTTTGGCTTGTAAAAAATCCGATAACTCCACAAAAATTCCACAACTCATCCCTACACTAAATAGCAACCTCCTTAAACCCCAAATGAGACATATAGATCTTCACTATATTCTACAGCAAATCTTGGGCACGTCGACTCGCCAGCTTCATGCCCGAGTTGCCTCGGTATAGAGGTGGGAGCCCGTAAAAGAAGCAGGCGACGTGGTGCCCTTCCGGCGACGAGGTGGAGATTGGACATTCCGCGGGAGATCGGGACGACGACGGGAAGACCGGAGGACACGGATCAGTCGGTATATCTCTCTTCCCCATCTTGTAGTTAGCTAGGACTAGTTAATGGTTCGATCCGGGTTTTAGTGCGCGGTGGTGCCGGTTCAAGAAAAATTAAAGTTAACCATCGCTTCCGCATTTGGCTTCGGGATGGAGGCCGGGGCGCCGCCGTGCACTTACAGTGGTATCAGAGCCTTGCCATTAACATAGTCTAGCTTTGTCTAATGTGTTTTACGTTTTCGATCGAACAAAATTCCAAAACCCGTATTTTTCCTAGCATCAGTTTCTGTCGATTTTTTCCTGGCTCGAAATTTTTTTCAGGTTGTTGAAAAGTGATGTACTGGAAGTTCTAAGCATTCTGTAGAAATTCGATACAGTGAATCGACTATGGGAGCTCGGAACCGCGGCCAAACCCCCCTTTGGGCCGCGGTTCCGCCGCACTATGATCTCCTTGTTGTATCAAATTTCTGCAGTTGCTTTCTACAGTGAAAATAGGGGTTTTGGAACATTCCTTTTGGGCCCAGATTTCTTGATGTGCTACAGTAGTACTTGGGGGCCCACTTGGTAAATTTTGATCGATCGGATATTTTAAACACATTAGTTCACAGTATTTACATTATATCTGCGACCGTGAATGTCACTTGATCGGTAAATCCTGTCTAACTGCTATAGCCCGGTTAGACGAATTTGCGAACGTGACTTTCACGTTGATGTTCTGTGTATTGCTGTGATGTTGCGGATTGGTCGTGGGGGATAGCCTGGTTGCAGTGGTTGTACAGTTTTGTTGTATTTTGTACATTTGATATTGCGGGGCGAGCGTCCGACATGTGGACTGCCGTCACTGCCTGTTTGTATTATTATTTTAGGGCACGGCCAGGCTGCGGTCGATGTACCCGTTGTATGTATATTTTACTTTCTGTACTAGGATTACCCCGCGGAGGGGTGCACGGATAGCGGGGTTCTAGAGGGCAACAAGCCCGCATCTCATGGCATTGAGATGAAGGGGGCTTTACTCTAGAATTGGCAGGCTATTCGCCGCACTCGTAGGGGGTACAGGTTGACCCAGGAGGGGTGCCCGAGTTACCGGATTCCGTGAAGTGCTGGGTGGTCCATTCACGTTGCTGAAGGGGGCTGCCTCGCTTCAGGTTTTGGCGGGTAACTTGCCGCGCCCGTAGGGGTCTAGGATTTCATTGCACAGGCTATCCACACGACCAGGGGAACGTCGGGTTTCAGTAGTGGCTCTGTGAAACCCGGGGATCCCAGATATCTGTATTGTTCTGTGATGCTGTACATTTCTGTGATGTTGCATTTTATCACGCCTTGAGCGAAATATTATATATTGATATATACTAGTAGATGTTGTATATGTTTTGCATCCGCGCTAGTCCAGTCCCCGCTCTGTCGTTAGTTAGCTAACCTAACGGGTAATGACGGGACCCAGTGGCGAATGCGGATGGCATATACGTATATCAGTATATTTTCGTTCTTTTTGGTCTGATCAATTGATGGGACTGCGTTGATTCGGATCAATGCAAGTTAAAAACAAACCTAATCTGATGTTGTTGGAACACTTTTCAAAAAGCTGTTGTTGCAAGGACGTTCTCTTTGTTTAGCATCGTGGTATTCAGTTGGAATATCCTGCTCCTCAGTCGACGAGGAAAGAGCCGAGATCCCTTCACCGGGAGTGACCCCTTGGACAAAAAGTTTATGTCAGGGCAATAACTTCACTATAGCCGATTATTTTTGCTTTGCACCGTGGTATTCAGTTGGAATATGCTGCACCTCATTCTACGGGGAAAGAGCCGAGATCCCTTCACCGGGAGTGACCTCTTTAGCAAAGGTTTTCGTCACTATATTTTTATAAAGCTATCCGTTCCTTCAACGATATCAAGTTCATTACGTTAAAGGTTTTCGCCAGAAACCATTCGTAGCCCTCCGTCGTTTCATATGGATGGTCAATAGTATTCAAGCTGTGTATGTTGGCCAAACTCAAGGCACAGTGATTGGTAGCTATTGGGGTATTCATATGCAGCATAGATAGATGCGTTGGTTTGGGACAGTCGTACTGCCATTTTGGCCAAAGTCAAGGGTAGGTACGGGTGGATTCAAATTAACCTGGAGAATGACGGGTAGAACTTGACATGTGACTTATGATATGTTGGCCAAAGTCAAGGTCATAAGAGCATGGGGAAGAAATCACATCGGGAGTTTCTAAAGAAACTGAAACTTGCCAGATATGCGCATACCTTCTGGAGTGTGATACCGTGAGCGGATTCCGTCATGTTATCATGCGATGATAGTTGGATCCCGATTCCCACTGATGAGTTGGTTTACTCCTCGGGTGATCCCGACTAATTCTTCTTTCAGGTTTGGAGGAGAATTTGACGGTACAGTGGGGGGTTTCCAGATTAGATAAATTGGTAACCATTCTGATCTAGGTTAAAGTGCACGCTGAGTGTTTCTTTTCTCTCTCTCTTTGGCAGCGACCATTGACCCGACCCTAAGACTATGACTCAGTGACCAAGTTGACCAAACCTTCTTATACACCGGCTTCTGGATTGTCAGAGTTGCAGACCTCATTGCCACTCCTACTTTTACCCTTTTCTCCAGGACACCCCGTATTACTACGAACGTCCACTTCCATTGGACAAAACCATCGTATTGTTAGATACGAACTCGAAGGAATTTATTCGAGGATGGTTTCCGGTTCTGGAGAAAACGGATAGGACTATTCAGTTGTCTTTTCCTTTTACCTTCTCTCAAGTTGCGAGTACTCCTTGGTTTAGGAGATAGTACACCTATTACGCAAATTGGATAGTCTTCTTCCAAATCATAGGCAGGTGCCAACCGGTAGGGAATGAAGAAAACCAATTAGCCTAACGGTGGTGTACAGAAGGTATTAAGTAAAGACATATCAAGGGATTAGTAAGAGGGCAAAGTAAATTGTGACTGCTATTCACGACCAAACCAAGTATTTCATTACCGCTCCCACTTCATCTTTGTATTTCTCCAGAACACTCCTTATCACTACGAAGATCCACAGTTTATTGGATATTCCATTGTATGGTTATATACGAACTCGAAAGGAACTTGTTCCAGTTCGGGGATGGATTCTGGTTCAGGAGAAATAGGAATAAGGTTTATTCGGTTGTCTTTTATCTTCACCTTCTCTCGCATTGCGAGTGCTCCTTGGATTGGGACAGTACACCCATTATGCTTATTGGATAGTCTTCTTCCAAACCATAGGCTGGTGCCGAACGGTAGGGATGGAAGAAAACCATTTGGCCTAAAGGGGTGTACAGAAGGTAATGACTAAAGACATATGAAGGGATTTGGAGAGGTGGCAGAGATTTATACGGTTACAGTCATGAATCTGGAAGAGGCATTACTAGGAATACCGGGATACCCCATCGAAACATTTCAATGTTTCAGTTTCACTGTTTACTGTTAAAGGAAAACTGATTTCCCGATTAGATACTTACTCCAGGGTATGTATTTACCAGGTATGATTCTCACATCTGTATGGTTTTACAGATGATGAGTGGGAGTAGGTTAGTGGGAATTAGGTGATCATCCTCATTATATCGGGATTCGTTGTAATCGGTGATATTTGAGGAAATCACCTGGGTTGTTTGCCGGTCGGCAAATATTTGGTTTTGAATATCCGCTGTTATGCACCAATTTCAAATTGATATATCTGTACGTCTATTTTCATAGAGTGAGATATACCTTTTTGAAATTATGTCTGTGACATTTACCTATATCAGTGGATGGTTAGGTAAGGAGCATTAAACAACGGTGTAATTCTTCATAACCATAGTACAGTTTTCAACCTGCGACACACAGTGAATGAGTTATCAGACTCAAGGGACTTATACAAAGTATTGTATGTTGTCCAGGGTCCATCAGGCCAGAGGGGTTGGTCCTCGTACTATATTCGGTTTACTTATGACTTCTCTAGCTTTTAGACAAGTGTTTCGTGGAAACACAGGGTCCGAATTTTGAGAACTTATAGGTATTTGAATAAAGTAGAGAACCAGATATTGCAAGTATCGGGATTCTTCAAAGTGATCGGAGATGTAGATACTTGAGTATGGTATTCAGTTGATAGTAGTGATTAAGAGAACTTGCTTCTCTTTCAGGTTACTCATAATTGGAAGCATTCCTAAGTTGAGTAATGCTGACCGGCCTCCTTCCATTTAGTTAACATGCACTGGAGATAGCTGCATGATTTGAATCTGGTTCAATTAAATCAGTGCCTCTAGTTCTATATTGGATATAGAACAGTTCATATCTTAACGATGTTAAGGTACGGGGAGTTGTCCGGATTATGCTTAAAACCAGACTCTGGATAACTCAAGGCACGTTTCTGTAATGGCTGTTTGTGGGTTGACCCAGGCTATGACGAGGGTTGACTTTCTACCATCTGGAAGAACAATAGCGATATTGTTCTAGACTCGCCACAGTTTTAATAAAAATAGATTTTTCCAAAAAAAACATAAGTGGGAGTATGGTAGAACTGGAAGTGATTCCAGAACCACAAAACGATTACTGAAGATTTCATAGGAACCTAAAGATTCAATCTGGTTTGACATTCCATTGGCCACTCCGCAGATTTGGTGGGTAACCTCAGGCACCCGAGAGGTACTCCGGTAGCCTCAAGGACGGTGGCAGGGAAGTTCTTATTTACCCACACTTGCCATTGCTGTTGTTCCAGACTGTGAGACCCGGCAGGAGGATGAGTATAGCGTCGTTCTAAACTTGCTTTAGAAGTGTACGTTTGTATGACTCTGCCAGAGGGTTGTCGTAGTCAGTGGGAGCAGCGGAAGTATTGGTGGACAGGTGGCTTATGTCTATTTATAGACTAAAGCAGATGTAGCGGAGAAAGATCATCTATTTCTGACGTGACAGTCATAGGTCTGACTTCGTCAGAATAGGGGATGGATTTGTTGAGAAGGTAGTAGGGTGTGATGTCATGGTATTTGGATGACATACACAGAATAGGAAAAGAGACTCCTATACTACGATCGGTTATACTTTGGTCGTCACACAGTGGTTTCTCCACATGGGACTTGGACATTATATCAGACATACTGGTTACTGGATCTATGGTTTTAGATCTAGATTTGGGTGGTTTCCCAATCAGGGTACTTAGACAGCATTCTAAGAGTATTTAGAATGGACGACTCCTGGCACGGTAGTGTACCTGCAGGTGATGGAGTCACCCTCTCTAAAGGTGTCTTACAGACTAAAGGGGAGAAGGATGTGCATGATTGGCAGATCACTTGCTCAGGTAATTGAGTCAATCATGAGATGTCAAGTACCACACCAGATGTTGTTCTTGCACTAGATGCAATAAGTTGACATTGATCCTATCCTAGAGAAACAGTCGGAAGCAGTTTTAGAACATAAGTGGATGTTCTAGGGATATGATAACGACAGCCTCATTCGGAAGACAGTTATCATTCCAGGCTTCCAAGGTGCCCTGGACGACAAGGAGGTTGTCATAGTTATAGTTTTTCCTTCTGACGAGGGGCAGTATTTTGGACAGGTGGTCCAAGGCAATACTGAGGGAGGCATGGCGCAGGATACTGATTAAGTTCAGTTGACGATACAGTCTAAGAAGTTTGGATTTGGAGTTCATTTATGAGCTAGGTCCCATCAGACATCCAGACACATTCTAAGACAGGTATTGCTCATTTCGGGAGATGGCTTTCTCCGCGAACATGAGATATAGAGAGACATAAAAAGAAACATCAAAGCGGATCCACTCACTGAGTCTATTCCTCGAACGCAATAGTTTTGCAAACGAGCTTTGTGAGACTGACTAGTAGAGGAGTTGGGTGTTCGGTATCACACGGGCTGTGAGTATGCGACATCGCAATAATTAGCCTTGAGTGCAAGTGGGAGATTGTTGGAGATAGTGCCCTCAGAGTCAATTATTGGATCACAGGCACGTGATTGCAATGATTGAGGGAGGACCTGTCCCAGTAGGACAGTCTTACTCGAGATGATAGTATGCTATCCGGTTTATCTTTATCATCGTGTACTGTTTTAGGTGACCTGACATGTCGCTATTACACGTTGATAGAGCCCCTAGGATTCTTGCTTGACCACCAACAGTATGAGGGCGATCATATAAGTGGGAGCTGGTAGTCTATAAGCACATCCTTAAAAGGTCCCTAGTCGTGGGAGTTTCGAGACAGGGCATCGATACTCCAGAGTAGACTAGTGTATACAGTCAAGACCCCGACGAGGGGCGGTGTCCAGTCTCACAAGCCACTGGTGTCAGTTGGTTCACCTAAGATGTATACAGGTGCTCATTGGGTTATGAGTACACCGGACAGGACTCGCCGGGAACATGCTAGTTGGTCTTATACCTGACGTCAGATAGCAGTTCCCTGGTGACATGTGTACAGGTTAGTTCATCGACCTGGGGATCGTCATTTGTCTCGTGTGAGTTACCACTGTACTTTGATTACTACCCTACCACGCTCAAAGGAGACGTGCAAACAGGTTTTAGTTGGGTACAGTCCCGACCCACATGGAGGCAGTGAGCGGATCTTCAGGGGTTCGTCTCTCCCGGTATTGGGGGTGAGGTCGCGCTGTGTCTAGAAGAGCCATTACACGAAGCCCTCGGCCGAGGCAGGAGATTTACTGGTAGGTATTCCAGTAGTATCTCAGGGTGTTCTAGGCTACACTCCGACACGACTTGTACTGCTTTTGGGGGTCTGACTTTTACCAACCCCCTAGGCCCGCCATGTGATGCTCATAGACGAACGGACCGGACTGTACGGATATTGTCACTGACAGGCTCAGTAGGGTGTCAGGATGAGTTCGCTCATCGACGTCCCTTTTGGTCAATACCTGGTAGCCCGTTACGTATTGGCTTATACCTCTGACGTGCTAGTGGTTAAATCAACAACCAAGGTGTTGACGAGTCTTTAGAGTCCCCCACATTCAGTTGCTCAAGTTTTCGGGCGAAACGCTGTAGAGGCCGTATGGAGATATGGCAGGGTTCGATCAGATACGTGCCGTATTGCACGGATCAGGATCGAACGGATAATACTAGCCGGCTTTGGTTTAAGTCGGATCCTAGTATAGTACAGTGTAGATTTTGTCTCATTGCATTTGTATTTCGGTCGGAATACAAATGCGGGTGTGTATACACAGTAGCGGGGTTTTCCTGTAATTTATTACGGGACCAGTTTTCTGGAGTTGCCAGTTTGCTTTCCGTTTCGGCCATATTTCTTTGTATCTTTCATTGGCCGAAGATTGGTGGAGGAGGGCTTATTTGCATTTGTGCAAATAAGCATTTGTGGAGGGTGTTCTTTGCATTATTATTGTATCATGATGGTGTACCATCCATTGACTTGACTTTTTCCTTCATGATAGTTTTCATGATTGCTTGACTTTGGATACGATGATGGTTGTGTTGGAGTGTTGGTTTAGGCTAGTGATCATTACTTTGCATGATAGCCTTTTCTCTCTCTCCTTTGGATAATAGAATGAGACTCTCCCCTATTTTGAATCCCCACTCTCTCATTCTCTCCACTCTCTACTCACATGGCCGGCCACTTCCTCAAATGGGCTGTCCCAATTTTTTGTGAAGGGATTTTATCTCTTTTGGCTTGTAAAAAATCCGATAGCTCCACAAAAATTCCACAACTCATCCCTCCACCAAATGGCAACCTCCATAAACCCCAAATGAGACATATAGATCTTCACTATATTCTACAGCAAATCATGGGCACGTCGACTCGCCAGCTTCGTGCCCGAGTTGCCTCGGTATAGAGGTGGGAGCCCGTAAAAGAAGCAGGCGACGTGGTGCCCTTCCGGCGACGAGGTGGAGATTGGACATTCCGCGGGAGATCGGGACGACGACGGGAAGACCGGAGGACACGGATCAGTCGGTATATCTCTCTTCCCCATCTTGTAGTTAGCTAGGACTAGTTAATGGTTCGATCCGGGTTTTAGTGCGCGGTGGTGCCGGTTCAAGAAAAATTAAAGTTAACCATCGCTTCCGCATTTGGCCTCAGGATGGAGGCCGGGGCGCCGCCGTGCAGTTACATAAACCTTATTCCTATTTCTCCTGAACCAGAATCCATCCCCGAACTGGAACAAGTTCATTTCGAGTTCGTATATAACCATACGATGGAGTATCCAATAAACTGTGGATCTTCGTAGTGATACGGAGTGTTCTGGTGAAATACAAAGGTGAAGTGGGAGTGGTAATGAAATACTTGGTTTGGTCGTGAATAGCAGTCGCAGTTTACTTTGCCCTCTTACTAATCCCTTGATATGTCTTTACTTAATACCTTCTGTATACCATCGTTATGCTAATTAGTTTTCTTCATTCCCAACCATTCGGCACCAGCCTAAGGTTTGGAAGAAGACTATCCAATTTGCGTAATAGGTGTACTATCTCCTAAACCAAGAAGTACTCACAACCTAAGAGAAGGTAAAAGGAAAAGACAACTGAATAGTCCTATTCGTTTTCTCCAGAACCGGAAACCATCCTCGAATAAATCCCTTCGAGTTCGTATACAACCATACGATAGTTTTGTCCAATGGAAGTGGACGTTCATAGTAATACGGGGTGTCCTGGGGAAAAGGGTAAAAGCAGGAGTGACAATGAGGTCTGCAACTCTGACAATCCAAAAACCAGTTGTTAAGAAGGTTCGGTTAATTTTGGTCTCTGAGTCATAGTCTTAGGGTCGGGCTAATGGTCGCTGCCAAAGAGAGAGAGAAAAGAAACACTCAACGTGCACTCTAACCTAGAACAGAATGGTTACCAATTTATCTAATCAGGAAACCTCCCACTGTAACGTCAAATTCTCCTCCAAACCTGAAATAAGAATTAGTCGGGATCACCCGAGGAGTAAACCAACTCATCAGTGGGAATCGGGATCCAACTATCATCGCATGATAACGTGACGGAATCCGCTCACGTTATCACACTCCAGAAGGTATGCGCATATCTGGCAAGTTTCGGTTTCTTTAGAAACTCCCGATGTGGATTTTTTCCCCATGCTCTTATGAACTTGACTTTGGCCAACAAATCATAAGTCACATGTCAAGTTCTACCCGTCATTCTCCAGGTTAATTTGAGCCTACCCGCACAAGCCCTTGACTTTGGCCAACAAGGCTATACGACTGCCCCAAACCAACGCATCTATCTATGCTGCATATGAATACCCAACAGCTACCAAACACTGTGCCTTGACTTTGGCCAACAAACACAGCTTGAATACTATTGACTACCCATATGAAATGACGGAGGGCTACGAATGGTTTCTAGCGAAAACCTTTAACATAAAGAACTTGATATCGTTGAAGAAACGGATAGCTTTTATAAAAATATAGTAACGAAAACCTTCGCTAAAGAGGTCACTCCCGGTGAAGGGATCTCGGCTCTTTCCCCGTAGAATGAGGTGCAGGATATTCCAACTGAATACCACGATGCAAAGCAAAAGTAATCGGCTATAGTGAAGTTATTGCCCTGACGCAAACTTTTGTTAGTTATATGTATGCCCTAGAGGCCATTACTATACATATGATGTATATTGTAGTGGATGCTTGGACATATATAGGGAGGACTTTCTTGCTCGACATGATAGTATGCTATCTGGTTGATCTTTACCTTAACGTATATACTGTTTGCCTCTCTGTTACATGTTGGTAAAGCCTTTAGGATGTGTACTTGACTACCTGGACTATGATGCAGACCATACTAGTGGGGACATGGTAGTCCATAAGTACATCCTCCAAAGTCCCTAGTCGTGGGTGTATCGAGACAGGGCATCGATATACCAGAGTAGACTAGCGTATACCTTCTCGACCCATTCAGATGGGCGATGGATGATCCCATATCCATTAGTGATTGACATTAGAGATGATATACAGGTGCTCAGTGGAGACTGGGTACACTGGACGGACTCGCCGAGAACTCCCAGATGGTATTATACCTTACGTCAGATGGCAGTTCTCTGGTGACACTGGTACAGAGTAGTCTGTTGACCCGAGATCGTCATAGAGTCTTGTGTGGTTCCCACTGTGCTTTGATTTCCATCTTACCACATCCAAGAGGGCGTGCAAAACGGTGGTTTTTGGGTACAGTCCCGAATCACATGGAGGCAATGAGCGATAGGAGGGGATTCGTCTCTCCCGGTATAGGGAGTTGGTGTTGCGCTGTGTTCGATTGGCTATAACCGGAAATCCCTGGCCAGGGTTGCTGAGATTTACTGGTAAGTGTTACCAGTAGTTTCTCGAACTGTTATAGACCTCATATCGACACGACTTATCGAGCTATTGGGGTCTGACGTTTACCACCCCTAGGCGAGATATGCGACATATCAGACGAACAGACCGGACTGTACGGTAAGTGTTACTGGTTGGATTCACAGGAGTGTGAGCGGGCTTGCTCGTCGATCTTCTGATCGCTCAATACCCGGGTGGCCGTTACGTTTAGCAGACCGCTTGCGGCTTGTGGATATTTGATATGATCATCATCCGCGGCCGGCGTATTGACGAGTCTTTAGAGTCCTACACAGAGGTTTCCTGGCTCAAGCGAAACGAAATAGGAGCGCATATGAGATATGTGCGGGACCGAGAATAATGCGTGTATGTGATACCGTATTCTATTCTCGCGATGAATGTATCGATATGGTTGTATGCGATATAACCTAGTTATCGAACCAAGGATTGATTCGGTAAGCCGATACATAGGATACTAGTCGGTTATATGCGATATGACCGGATCGTTAAATCAAGTGTTGATTTAATGATTTAATGTATAATTATATATTTGATATATTACTTTGCATTAACTAGTATTGGTTCACTTTAAATGGATTTTCTCACTTGAATGTACAAGTTGTATATGTGATATACTTTTTGTGCAAATGATTGTATCATGTTTGATGATACATGTTTACTTGGTTAAGTGCAAAGAATAAACCATGGTTAAACTAATGATTAGGGTTTTGTTTATCCATTACTTATTTATTCATTTGTTATTTGTTTATTCTTTTGGAAATAATAAGCATAAAGAAAAATGGTTTTCTTTGGATGCATGTTGAAGCTTCATGAAGCTTTGACTAAGTGACCATTTTGTCTTCATGCTTAACCCTAACATTCCTTCTAACCATGATTTATTCTCTACACTTGACCATGGTTGCCATATGATAAGTATTGTTTTATTTTCTTTTTGAGAATAACTTATCATAATATTCTTCTTCTTCTTCTTCTTCTTCAAGAAGAAAACCAAGTTTCCATACAACGGTGATTGATGAAAAAGAGTGAGAAATCCAAATCTAAAGTGAACCCACCTCCTATTTCTTCATCCTCTACCTCTTGCCAAGTAGTATAGGGTGTTTCCTTCACAAGTTTTCATGGCTTGGTGAAGGTGGAGCTTGATCTTGTGATGCCTCGACGTAGATCATCTTCGGCATCGTCGTCGATAACCTAGCCCGCTTTTTCTCCGATGAAACCGACGCTAGAGCCCGGGATTCTATTTGGACAGCGAGGAGACTTCATCATGGAGCTATGGAGGTGGAGGACCGGATCTACAAAGGTTGTATTTCCGTTCTTTTAGTTAAGTTGTTAACTAGTTTCTTTGTTTCGCCTAAATTCTAGTTAACGATCCGTATTAGGGTTTCTCGGCACTTGTAAATTTGAAATTGGATGGTTGATGCCTTGTGAGACCTCTTGAGAGTGCCTAGGAACCCTACAGTGGTATCAGAGCTTAGCTAGAGCCTTAGGCGAAGTCTAGACGTCGTTTGAAATCCGAACGAACCGAAACCCTAACCCAAAAAATGCTCTCTGTACATTTTTCAATTTCGGGATTTTTCGATATTAAAAATATGCAGAAAAATCAGCAGGAATTTGAAGAATTA